>OY730198.1:5434543-8155942 GCA_963422505.1 Pseudognaphalium luteoalbum | reverse complement strand
GTAGAAATCCATCGCAAGATACGCTTAAAGCGTCTAGGATCTGCGATCTGAATACCATCTAAAGCAGTTGGTGGGGGAACATCACCCTCAGAGTCGGGTGGTGTGGGCCCACCATCATCATCATCGTCTGCATCAACATTCTCAACCTGATCGATGTCATCCAAATCCTGAGCGACCTCCGTATTAACCAAGTCATCCTCATTCATCGGAGGGATCAGGACATCCTCAAACCCAGCATTCGGTGGCGCAACATAGTTTTCGTTTACTATGTGCCCAAACAGCTCACGATCCGCCAAAACCCGTTCTCCTTTGGGCGCTAACTTACAGTTATTGAAGACTCGTAAGAGAATTGGCATCGGAACTAATAACGAGCGCTGATCGGGAGCGATGTCTAGATTCAAATCGTTCAATAGTAGCTGCATAAACCTCGGATACTGCAGCCACTTATCTTTCCCAACGCGGATGTTCTCAACCATATTTCCAAAGATATATCCGCTAAAGTTGTACGGCTTGTTGTAGACAAGAGCTAACATCAAAGATAGAGTCAAATGACTCGCATCATCATATCGTCCTTTCCTTGGAGATAAGCAGACAATCACGATGTGGCATAGATGTCTCCAAACCCGGCATAGATATTGTTTTCTAAAATCGGAAAGCTGATTTGCCGGATAACCCATTCGCTGAAGACCACCGTAGATAAAGGTTGTCTCAAACATAGTCGGCATCGTATGGGTATCGTTGAATTGGAGAACCCGACGAATAAAATTCTCAGTGATTTCAATCTCCTCGCCAAACATTGTTGAGACAATTCTCGGCACATCACCCTGAGTTCGAATAAACGCATGATCATAGAACTCTTCGATCTGATTCATGTATACCGGAGTAGATGCAGTGATAGCATAGTAAATCCTCGATCGTCATAAGAATTCAATCATCGGTCTGAATGGAACTGAGTTCGCATGCGTTGACTCCAGGAATGCAATAATGTTGTGAAGGGTGTTGGTGCAACGATAATAGTTTTGTAAAGCAACCATCTGTAAGCTAAAATACGAAACAAAGATAACCAGAAACAATGTTATAGAATTAGCACAAATACGCAGAAAATATTAAACAAAATTCTGTGTTGGGCGTCACTTGAGAAGTGATGCATGAACACTACCGACAATTAGGAAGTGTCGCAGGAAACAGTGTTCAAAATAAGAAATCAAGTATAGTGTCACTTAGGGTAAGTGACGCTATCAGGCGTCACTGGTGTAAGTGACGTGGCCAAATCATGCGTTATTAGATACGACACTTAAGAAGTGTAGGGACACAGTTATGCGTCATTTAGCATAGTGACGGTAACCTAGGTGAGTCACTTAGGAAGTGACGGTATAAGTGTCAGTATAGACAAGAGCGTCACTAAGTGAGTCACTTAAGGAAGTGACACATAGATGGGCGTCACTCGGACGAGTGACGGGCTAAGCAATTGATACGGGCATATGCGTCACTAAGAGAGTCACTTAAGAAGTGATGCAGTAAAAGGCGTCACTGAAGAAGTGACGGTATGGATTCTAAATTACCAAATAGCGTCACTTAAAGGAAGTGACGCATGAAGTGACGCAACGATGAAGATTATCGTGTCACTGTTCATCCCCAGAAATCACATCGAACAAAAATTGGGGTTTTTGAATACTGTAGCCACCATTATGTGAACATGATAAAAAAGAGTAAAATACACCAATTATTAACAGAAAACGTTAACTAATTGATCCCCAATTCGTGTGATTTCTACGAACCCTAAAAACCGTAACCCTAATAAACGATTAAAGCAAGTATACGTGATTAAAAGGGTTAAAGGTTATACCTAATGAAGTGTACGAGTGTGGGGAACAAGAATATCACGGCCGATTGCACGAACAAAGCTTGAAAATCCACAAACAAATCGAAAAACTTGCACAGTATAAGTGACGCAGTACGAACAGAAGTGACCCGATGTCAGAGTAAGTGACGCTAATTGAATGGTGAAAGTGATGGGGTTGAGTGTCGTTTGAAAGGATATTTATACCAAAACCCTAATGTGTGTCACTCAACCCGACACTTGTAGCGTTACTCAACCCGACACTTGTAGCGTCACTAAGGGCATCACTTAGTAAGTGACGCATAAAGTCACTTAGTGAAAATTTTTGAAAATTTTGAGATTTTTTCGATTATTTGCATGTAGATTTTGGTACCCAAATTTGAAGGTAACTATAACTTGGCTTGAACACAAAATAAAACTAACTAAGATAAAATATATTAACACAAAATTAATGCAAATTTACAAATACAAAATTAACACATTCTTTTTGGTGACGGAGTTGATTTAATCTGGTTAGGGATCATATCGGAATAACATGCATTTATTAGGAATAGTAAGTGTTATTTCGATCATTATTATATTTGTCCACTTTGAATTTACTTGGCATGCTAAAAACACTTTTTATAAAAATTATTTCAAAACGATTATCAGTATATTTGTCCTCTTAAACATGTTACACTCACATCTAGGAGCTAATTTTATTATTATTCGTATGTACATTTCGTTGTGGTCCCCACCATAGATATACATCCTAACTTAAGACATAGACCATGCTTCCATTTACAGAAATAATATAAGAAAATCAATTTTTAAGAATCAAGTCAGCGGTGACAGGTCTGTACATATGTACAACAGAGCGACATAGCTTGATTCAGGTTTAAGCAAAACCAGACTTGGTCAAACCATTTTGGCGACCTTGTTAAATATCTTAAATTTAAAGACTTTGCAAGTACTTTGACTTGTGTTTGATTAATTTTTAAGTATATATTAACAGAGACCAGGTCTATACTTACGTATAACAGAGGAAACTGTCAATATATACCCCCAAATGATATCAAATAAACTTCTTTCACGAAAATATGTCTAGCATAAGTAAGATATTAAGACTTTTGTCATACATTCAATGATGTTATACCACTTGAAATAAACAATTATAGATTAGGCTTCTTAAGAGGTCTCAAAGATTTTTGCTTAACATGCCTACTAATATATCGTATGATGAAGACAATGTTTATAAAAACTGTTTTCAACATGTCAGGTATCTACTGACACATCCAAGATAAATCTTAAAATTCTATTTTGTGCATGTCACCTGATGTACTATCATATCTCAAGTTGTTTACAGACACAACTTCAATGTCCATTTTAAAAATGTAGCAACCGTGCATTTCTTTAATACTAAAGAGTATAAAGAGTGGCTGTTGCAAAATTTTTATTATTATTATTATTATTTATTTTATTTTTTTTGAACACACATAAAAGAAGGTAAGTTACGTTCCAAGTTACAAATTACTTTTTGGCCACAAAGAACCTTAAACCAATCATGTTGATTAGTTCATCAAATCGAGTACGCGAAAAAGCTTTTGTGAAAAGGTCAGCATTCTGCTTTAGGGTGGCTATGTGGACAAGGTCTATCAGGTGTTTTTCATAGCAATCCCGTATAAAGTGGAACCTAAGTTCAATGTGTTTAGTCTTAGAGTGTTGTACGGGATTGCGTGTGATAGATATAGCAGGAGTGTTATCTATGTGAATAGGAGTCATAGAAAGAAGTAACCCGTAATCACGCTATTGATGCTGAATTCATAGAACCTGAGAGCAGCAACTGGCAGCAGCAACGTACTCAGCTTCTGCAGTTGAAAGAGAAACTGTAGTCCGTTTCTTGCACTGCCACGAGACCAAGCGAGATCCGAGGAATTGGCATCCACCAGTGGTAGACTTCTTGTCTATGATGTAGCCACCATGATCAGAATCCGAATAGGCAGTAAGAGCGAATGATTTCTCGTTTGAATACCATAGACCAAGATTGGGTCTATGTTTGAGATAACCAAAAATTCACTTTACCGCCTTCATGTGAGACACCTTGGGTTTGGCTTGAAAGCATGAGCAGACGAATACCGCGAACATAATATCCGGTCGAGAGGCAGTCAAATACATCAAAGAACCTATCATTGAGCGATAGTCCTTTTCCTTGCAATCTTCCTCATCCTCAGCAAGTCTAAGGTTGTGATTAAGTTCGATAGGAGTCCCATAGGTTTTACAATTGAGCAGGTCATATCTAGTCAACATGTCTTTGACGTATTTTGACTGATGAATATAAATACCTTTTGCAGACTGCTCAACTTGTACACCTAAAAAGAATTTGAGCTCCCCCATCGCACTCATCTCAAACGCAGACTTCATGATCTCCTCAAAGTGCTTGCACATTGCCTCATTTGTAGAGCCAAAGATAATATCGTCCACATAAACCTGCACAAGTAATATATCTTCTCGATCTCCAGTCTATTTTTTACGGATGAACAGTGTACTGTCAATATTCCCTCGAACAAAACCATGCTTGATTAGGTGAGTAGTGAGCCTTTCGTACCAAAGCCTCGGAGCTTGATGAAGACTATATAATGCCTTGTTCAATTTGCAAACGTATTCTGGATGCTCAGGGTCTTCAAAACCTGGAGGCTGTTTAACGTACACATCGGTATCCACTTGTCCATACAGGAAGGCACTTTTAACATCGAGTTGGTTAACACGAAACTCCTTGAAATAAGCGAATGCAAGGAAGATACGAATAGACTCAAGTCTTGCCACAGGAGCAAAGACTTCATCATAGTTCAAACCCTCGATTTGACTAAAACCTTGAACAACCAATCTAGCTTTATTATGAATCACTATACCCCGATCGTCCATCTTATTTCGAAATACCCATCGAGTGCCAGTTAAGTGAGCACCTTTGGGTAACAGAACTATATCCCATACGTGTAGCTTGTTGAACTGCTGTAATTCTTTTTGCATGGCCTCGACCCAGGATGGATCTTTTAAGGCCTCATCAACCTTCTTGGGTTCAATTTGGGATAAATGACAAGAATTTATCCGAGCAACCAGATTCAACATTTCTTGATTTGGATTTTGTTTCACTTGTTGTCTTGTTTGAACCGCAGCATTAGGATCACCAATAATATTATTGATGGGGTGATCCCTGTGTACACGTGTCACTGGGATTACATCCGGCGCAAGTACTAACTCCAAATTGTTCATATCCCCTTCAGTGGCAGGAACAGTTGTAGTCTCAGGAGCAATAGAACTTTCAGGTTGCACGGGTTGTTGTGGTTCCGCATCTTCTTCATCATGAGCGTTAAAGTTGGTGAAGACAGTTTCTTCTTCTTCGGCTTCCTCTAAAGGAGGCATATTGGGATCATCAGGAAGATCTTTTGCATTAATCGTTCCTGAAGTCGAAGGAGCATTCGAAGGTGGGGTAATAGGAGAAGGTGTGGTAAGCGATGGTGTGGGTGTTGTAGGTGATGGTGTGGGTGTTGGAGTAGGTGTTAATGTAGGTTTTGAGGTAGATGTGTCTTGACATAGACTGATGCCATGAAGTAGGGTAACCAACTCCTCCTCTTCATCATCTTCTCCGGGTATGTCGAAAAAGTTAATCACATCCTTATAATAACCAATCCGGACCCGTTCCTTGAGGAGGATCCGTGTAACGTAAGCATTTTACCTCAAAATGCTCCTCCACCTGGTGTGTTGATTTAATGTAGACTCTTTTGTTTGGAGAATTAACTGAATAACCAAGAAAAATCCCTTCAACAGCTTTAGCTCCAAACTTTGAGATTTTTTCTTTTGGGATCATAATCAGACACGGACACCCAAACGGCTCTAGGAACTGCAAAGTTGGCTTACGATTATTGAAAAGTTCATAACAGGTCTTGTTCTGTTTCTTAACCGTGAGCACTCGATTCAGAACGTAACAAGCAGTACTGACTGCCTCAGCCCAAAATATGATAGGTAGCTTAGAATCAGCCAGCATAGTCCGAGCTGTCTCGATAATAGTCCTATTCTTACGTTCTGCAACTCCATGTTGTTGAGGAGTTCTTGGAGCACTGAACTGATGATCAATGCCTTTCGTGGCACAATAT
Organism: Pseudognaphalium luteoalbum; assembly: GCA_963422505.1. Taxonomy (NCBI): domain Eukaryota; kingdom Viridiplantae; phylum Streptophyta; class Magnoliopsida; order Asterales; family Asteraceae; genus Pseudognaphalium; species Pseudognaphalium luteoalbum. The sequence goes on along the minus strand of OY730198.1, from coordinate 8,149,972 downwards.
AACTCGAGAGTTGAATTCTTGAATTCAGTTCCATTGTCACTTCGCAGTCTCTTCACCTTTAAGTTGCACAGATTTACCAACTTATCCACAGGTACACCAAAATATCTGCTGTTTCACTCTTCGTAGCAAGAAAGTATACCCACGAAAATCTGGAGTAGTCATCGGTGACTACTAAGCAGTAAGATCGTCCACCAATGCTCTTAGTGGAAATAGGACCAAAAAGATCCATATGTAAGAGCTCCAGTGGTGCAACAATAGAATTCACTACCTTAGACTTATGGGACTTTTTGTGGAGTTTCCCTTTGTGGCATGCAATACAATCATCTTTTAGAGTAAAGGACTGTTTTGGAACTCCGTTTACCAAATCATTATTTATGAGGAAATTCATTTTGCGAAAATGAATATGTCCCATCCGTCGATGCCAAAGTAGTGATTCCTTTTCCGAAGCCTTTGACAGGAGACAAGTGTATTCATCTGTAGTCTCCACAGTTCGCATGTTTATCACATAGGTATCGTTTCTCCGTGGCACCCGCATAAGCACCCATTCTTCAGGGATAACGAAACCTGGCTTCAAGATCACACATTCTGTCTTTGTGAAAATAGTGGTATAATCCTTATTACAGACTTGTGAAACACTAAGCAAGTTATGAGTGAGTTGAGCCACATAGTTCACATTCTCAAAGCTAACTTTCCCATTAGTTAGCATTCCCTTTCCAGTAATCGTTCCTCCAGTATCTCCAGCAAAGGCAACATGTCCTCCGGCGTGTGGTTTAACAACCGTCAAAATAGACACATCGCCAGTCATGTGTTGCGAGCAGCCACTATCCATGAACCATTCACTATCTTTAACATGTTCTGACAGCTGCAACACATAAAAGTAAGGAGATTAGTGAGAAACGGTGACCCAAGCCTTTACAGACTTAGGTCTACCAAGGTCATCAACAATAATCACATCAGACAGAACTATATTTTTCAGCAAATCAGAATTTTCATCTAATGTGTTATTGTTGATGACGGAAGAGTCACTTGCAGACTGCTTTCGTTTCCAAACTTTAGATTGTTCGGAAGTTGGTTTGGGAGCAATGTCGGGCTTTTGTTTTGGCAAAGGTTTTTGCCCAACATTACTTTGCTTTTCAACAGGATCGGGAGAGATGGAATAACGCCTAGGTGGCATATCACTCCCATAGCGCTGATGAGAAAGCTTGGGACAATTACGAATTAAATGTCCCTGTTTCTTGCAGTAGAAACAGGAACGATTCTCAACAATTGGTTGAGGTTAAGGATTTACCGGAGTAGAAGGTGATGCAGTTTTAGAACAAGCACAGTGTGTGCAAGTTTGAGAAGGTGCTTGCCTCGGTTGATTGGTTGAGGGTGAAGGTTTTTTACATGAAACTCTTTCATTGTTCACATTTAAGTTATTTTTCAAAATCTTTACAGGTGTCTGTAAAGTTTGAGTTTTCTTATTAAAAACCTTTATCTTGCCCTTATCATTTTGTACTTTAAGGACATTTTCATTCGTCAAAAACACCTTTTCTGTTTTGACCTCAACCTTTTCAACCTTAGGATACTCCTCATCGGTAATATCCTCAATCTCAACTATCTCCTCAACACTAACTGGAGATACAGTCTCAGACTTAACAAACTTAGGCGAAGGATACTCTGGCCGCTTGGTTTTCTCCTTTGCCTGTTTGTTTTGCTTATTCACCTTTGACTTGATACCATATAACAATGCATAGTCAACAGGAATCTCTTCGGTGCCTTCCTTAACAGGCATAGGACAGTATTCAGTGGGAGGCGGGACTTCAGAATAGCCTAGTCCTATCTTAGTTTTGTTATTTATCCTTTGCTTATTAAGGATTTCATTGAAGGCAACCGTAGAGGAAGAGGAACCTAGAATCTTGTTTTTATAGTTATCATAATCAACTTTTAAATCAGAGAGTTCCTTTCTTAACAATTCTATTTCAGCAAGATAGCTGTTAATAGCATCCTGTTGACTAAAGACCTTGGATTTTCACTTTTGAGTGTCTTGTTTATAAGCCTCAATTTTCTTATCATACAGTTGTTCATTAGCTTTTAAGTACTTACTGGACTCATTAAGTTTTGCAACCTTTTTCCTTAATTCTACGTTTTCTTCTTGAAAGCACTTTAAAGATTCAGTTAACTTAATGTACGAAATACAGTTCAAAGGCTCTTCTGGTTCATTGCGTACCTCATTAGTAATGTGAGCCATAAGACACTGTTGATACTTGTCAGCAAACATGCTCCAGTCCGTGTTTGTAGGCTCAAAGACAACTAATGCATCAGCTGTCGCTTGCTTTACTTCTTCCTTCTCTGGAGCTTTAGGAGCATCAGGCTTCGTAAAACCCGATGGAGGAACTTTGGGTTTCTCACATTCTCTAGCAAAATGTCCCAAATTCTGACAATTATAGCAACGGACTTTGCTCTTGTCAAAACCAAAACTGGTTTTGCCGTTTCCTTCCAAACTCTTGCGTCCAGTCCGTTGCAAGAATTTTTGAACTCTTCTTGAGATCATGGCAATATTCCAGTTTAAATCCATTTGCTCAAGATCATCGTCATCCAATTGAGCATAATCTTCTTTGGCAAGTTCTAGTGTAGAATTTGGTTGTGAAACCAGATCCTTGTAGGAGCTAAGAAAAACTGTATAGATAACAGCTTGTTCTTCAATAGCAGGGGAAATTGCAACTTGCTGTTGTGAACCTTGTGAAGGTCCAGAAGCATAGACTGGATGATGAGAACCAGTAAACTGCAATGGAGAACTCGTATCAGAAATGAAGACCATTCCACCATAAGTCTTCCCTGTCTTTACCTTTCCTCCATATAATGTCGGGTCTTGAACAAAACCACCCGATTTACACTCCTTTTTCTTCAACTCTATTGCATGAGCTTGAAGAACGCCAATTAACTCATCCAGATTCATTCTTGCTAACTCTTGGCTCTCCTTTAGAAATTGTACTTTTACGTCCCAAGTACTAGACAGAACATCCAACAACTTCTTATTCACCTCAATCTGAGGGAAATTGTAACCTCCCTCGGTTAACTCACTAACTAACTGTGAGTATCTTGTGAATAATCCAGATGCCGTTTCATTAGGAAGAATATCAAACAGATCATACTGTTTCTTGATTAGTTCTAGTTTAGCCTCCTTATACTACTGATTTCCTCCACATCTTGTTTCAATAGCCTTCCAAAGATCGTATGTGATGTCATGAGTTTTGAAAAGTCATAGGACATCTTTAGTGTGGCACATACAGATAGCCGAATGAGCCTTTCTCTCAATGTCATACTCCTTTTTCTCTTCAGGAGACATAGATTTATACGTCTTGGATGGAGGGATAACACGATAATCTCCCTCGGCTACTGGAGCTTCATATCTTTCTCTGAGTGGACCACAGAGCTCTGGACAATGGAAATCTACGTATTCAAATCGGTCACGCCAATATGCGTAATCCATATTAGCAGTAAACAAAGGAGGTTTACTGTTAGAACCAACATCGTGATTTTGTTTGATCATATCTCTGATTCCCCTAATATCTTCTTTATCAGGAGCAGCAGCCATTAAAGGATATCCTGAAAAATTTCTCAAAAACAAGAACGAGAAAACTTATTAGTACCAAAGGCGTCACTTGGTAAGTGACGCACTGAAGTGTCGCAACGACTAGCGACACTTAATAAGTGTCACTCTCAAGTGCCGTATAAAGTGACTGATGAGACTAGTAGCAAGTGTCGCTCAATCAAGTAAGTGACGCACCCAAGTGTCGTACTTGAGTGACGCAGTAAATCAAACAGGTGTCACTGGTGGAAGTGACGAGTAGCAAACAAGTGACGTGCTTAAGTGACACACGTGAGTGACGCTCGATTAAAGCAGACGACACTAGAGATAAGTCTTGTATTAATCACAAGTGACGCTCTTAGTGACGCACAAAGTGACGCACCAGAGTGTCAATAAAACCCTAATTGGAACTTACGAAGTGCCGCACGAAGTGTCACGGTCAAGTGACGCAATGAGTGACACAAAGATGGCTGTGAAGTCCCAAAAACCCTAAAATCGAATTTTCGTAAAACTAACGAAAATTCTTCAAACTCTTTCGAACGAAACCTGTAAATAATGATGAAAATCGTCTGAAAAGCACCTAATCAATCCAAAATCCTTGATTATTCTTGGTTTTTTTATACGAACCAAACCAAAAACAATCCAAAAACGTCTTCAAAACATCAACCGAACCACCGAGAGGCTCTGATACCAGTTGTGAGTTCCCCTTGCCTCGGATCTAAGTGATGGTTGACAATGATTGTAAGGCGGAATCAAACAATCACACGAAACAATAATAAACTCAAAACAAAACAATTGATTAATCAAGTAAAACGAGTTTATTAGCTTAACGAACGTATTGGAACTGTTTACAAGTGAGTTTAGTCGACAAATAGTGCTAGGGTTTCGTCAACCCTAGCCAGAAACCCGTAGGTTTGCTTAAATACTAACACAAAATGGCAGACATGCGTCACTTGGCTAGTGTCGCATGTGGCCGCCTTCATGCGTCACTTACCTAAGTGTTGCTATGCGTCACTAAGGCAAGTGTGGCCTAAACCAAAACTTAAGTGTCGCTAAGTACAAAAACTATATTTCTATTAAATTTATCTCACGACACTTACAACTCGATAGACCAACTGACTGACACACTGAATGTACCAACACCTATGTCAGATCCTACTCTCTATCGCAGTCTTGCAGGTGCACTCCAGTATCTGACATTTACTCGGCCAGACATTTCTTATGCTCTTCAGCAGGTTTGTCTCTTTATGCACGATCCTCGAGAGCCACACTTCTCAGCTCTTAAGCGGATTTTGCGCTACGTTCAAGGCACGTTGGATTATGGATTACGACTATATTCGTTCTCCACCGCTTCCTTGGTTGCATACTTTGATGTAGATTGGGTTGGTTGCGCCGCTACTCGCAGATCGACTTTAGGTTATTGTGTTTTTGTTAAGAATAACCTTCTCTCTTTGTCTTCCAAGCGTCAGGTAACTCTCTCCCGGTCTAGTGCCGAGGCTGAGTATCGGGGTGTTGCTAATGCTGTTGCTGAGACTTGTTGGTTACGGAATTTATCACGGGAACTTCACACTCCATTATTTTCTGCTACGCTTGTCTATTGTGGCAATGTGAGTGTTGTCTACCTTTCATCTAATCCCGTGCAGCATCAGCGCACGAAGCATATTGAGATCGATATCCATTTTGTTCGTGATTTGGTTGTTACTGGTCAGGTTCAGGTTTTACATGTTCCTTCTTGCTATCAGTATGCTATATTGATATCTTCACCAAAGGGCTACCTACTGCTTTGTTTGATGACTTTAGCACCAGTTTAAGCATTCAGTCCTCTCTCACTCCAACTGTTGGGGGCTGTTAGATGATTAGTTTAATGGGCTAGCCCAATATTTGATTAAGCCCCTTTTACATTGTGTATTTCTCTATTTATATGGTACAACTGTATGCCTGTGGTGAAAGGAAAATTATTACTTTAATAATATAGTCTCCGAGTAGCAAGCTTATCAAAGTCTAATAACTTTATCCATGTAAATAACTACTCTTTTCACTTTGTAAGTAATATTCACCTGCTTGTGAGCTTAAAGTAAAGAGAATACATAAAAAAAAAACTACTAGTAGTATGCAGGAACTAAAATCTCCCTCGTCCGAGCTCTTACTCAACTTCTTCCAAAAACATCCACGATACACAAAAAGACACAGGAAACAGAAGTAAGTATACTGAAATGCAGCGTCTGAGCTGCTTTAAAAAAAAACAAATGTATAAAATGACTCGACGTAACACATATATGGAATAGAGTATTATATACCTTCACAACTCTTCAAGCACTATAACATCAAAATCAGGAATTAGGTAGATGGCGCAAAGCAATCCAACAATTGCACGGCAAGCCCTGTGTGATAAAAATATTCTATCCATATGGTCCTCATAATTAAAATCAACTTCCGTAAGTATTTTTGTTACCAAAATCCTGTCTTCACCCCCTGAGTTGATGAAGTTGAATTCCCCTGTCTTCTACAGCACATCGTCTAGCAGTTTCACTCATTTTAGACCAGTTGCCTGCAAATTCACATACAAACCCTGGAGGTATTCTGGATGGCTTTCCAATCCTTGTTCTGCAAACTTCATTATAAATCATTTTGTTCCTTGCGGCTTCAAGAAGTACAACAAGAACCCTAATAAGATACTTGTTCAGCTCTTTGGGACTTACTTCCGGTCTTTTGACAATTTGGATAATACTCTCTATGTCATTTTGAAATTGCCCATAATCTATTTTGTAATAACTACAATCAACATCATGCAGTCGTCCCTCTATCCACCGTAGCAAAATCATGTTGTGATGAGAACCCTCACGAATTCTAGAAATTTGAGGCTAAGTCGAGTGTCATCATCATCCATTTAGTTATGAATTAATAAATTTGAACCAAAAATCATTTGCTCATGTATATTGTAAAAGACATCTTGACTAAAAAACGAATACAAGTATGATAGTCACTTACTTATCAAAATATATTGATCGTCGATAACGTAAATGAGCAATGATTACTAAAAACCAAACATACATTAGAAATCGATCCATCCGAGATTGGTCAATTAACGATCCAATTTTCAAAACATTGATCACTTTGTAAGTAAAATTCACCTGCTTGTGAGCTTAAAGTTAAGATAATACATAAAAAAAACTACTAGTAGTTTGCAGGAACTAAAATCTCCCTCGTCCTAGCTCTTACTCAACTTCTTCAAAAAACATCAAAATCAGGAATTAGGTAGATGGCGCAAAGCAATCCAACAATTGCACGGCAAACCCTATGTTATAACAATATTCTATCCATATGGTCCTCATAATTAAAATCAACTTCCGTAAGTATTTTTGTTACCAAAATCCTGTCTTCACCCCCCGAGTTGATGATGTTGAATTCCCCGGTCTTCTACAGCACATCGTCTAGCACTTTCACTCATTTTAGACCAGTTGCCTGCAAATTCACATACAAACCCTGGAGGTATCCTGGATGGCTTTCCGATCCTTGTTCTGCAAACTTCATTATAAATCATTTTGTTCCTTGCGGCTTCAGGGAGTACAACAAGAACGCTAATCAGATACTTGTTCAGCTCTTTGGGATTTACCTCCGGTCTTTTGAAAATTTGGATAATATTCTCTACGTCATTTTGAAATTGCCCATAATCTATTTTGTAATAACTGCAATCAACATCATGCAGTCGTCCCTCTATCCACCGTAGCAAAATCGTGTTGTGGCGAGAGCCCTCACGAATTCTAGAAATTTGAGGCTAAGTCGAGTGTCATCATCATCCATTTAGTTATGAATTAATAAATTTGAACCAAAAATCATTTGCTCATGTATATTGTAAAAGACATCTTGACTAAAAAACGAATACAAGTATGATAGTCACTTACTTATCAAAATATATTGATCGTCGATAATGTAAATGAGCAATGATTACTAAAAAACAAACATACATTAGAAATCGATCCATCCGAGATTGGTCAATTAACGATCCAATTTTCAAAACATTGATCACTTTGTAAGTAACATTCACCTGCTTGTGAGCTTAAAGTTAAGATAATACATAAAAAAAAACTACTAGTAGTTTGCAGGAACTAAAATCTCCCTCGTCCTAGCTCTTACTCAACTTCTTCCAAAAACATCTACTATACACAAAAAGACACAGGAAGCAGAAGTAAGTATACTGAAATGCAGCATCTGAGCTGCTTTAAAAAAAACAAATGTATAAAATGAGTCGATGTAAAACATATATGGAATAGATTATTATATACCTTCACAACTCTTCAAGCACTATAACATCAAAATCAGGAATTAGGTAGATGGCGCAAAGCAATCCAACAATTGCACGACAAACCCTATGCTATAACAATATTCTATCCATATGGTCCTCATACTTAAAATCAACTTCCGTAAGTATTTTTGTTACCAAAATCCCGTCTTCACCCCCCGAGTTGATGATGTTGAATTCCCCGGTCTTCTACAGCACATCGTCTAGCACTTTCACTCATTTTAGACCAGTTGCCTGCAAATTCACATACAAACCCTGGAGGTATCCTGGATGGCTTTCCGATCCTTGTTCTGCAAACTTCATTATAAATCATTTTGTTCCTTGCGGCTTCAGGGAGTACAACAAGAACGCTAATCAGATACTTGTTCAGCTCTTTGGGATTTACCTCCGGTCTTTTGAAAATTTGGATAATATTCTCTACGTCATTTTGAAATTGCCCATAATCTATTTTGTAATAACTGCAATCAACATCATGCAGTCGTCCCTCTATCCACCGTAGCAAAATCGTGTTGTGGCGAGAGCCCTCACGAATTCTAGAAATTTGAGGCTAAGTCGAGTGTCATCATCATCCATTTAGTTATGAATTAATAAATTTGAACCAAAAATCATTTGCTCATGTATATTGTAAAAGACATCTTGACTAAAAAACGAATACAAGTATGATAGTCACTTACTTATCAAAATATATTGATCGTCGATAATGTAAATGAGCAATGATTACTAAAAAACAAACATACATTAGAAATCGATCCATCCGAGATTGGTCAATTAACGATCCAATTTTCAAAACATTGATCACTTTGTAAGTAACATTCACCTGCTTGTGAGCTTAAAGTTAAGATAATACATAAAAAAAAACTACTAGTAGTTTGCAGGAACTAAAATCTCCCTCGTCCTAGCTCTTACTCAACTTCTTCCAAAAACATCTACTATACACAAAAAGACACAGGAAGCAGAAGTAAGTATACTGAAATGCAGCATCTGAGCTGCTTTAAAAAAAACAAATGTATAAAATGAGTCGATGTAAAACATATATGGAATAGATTATTATATACCTTCACAACTCTTCAAGCACTATAACATCAAAATCAGGAATTAGGTAGATGGCGCAAAGCAATCCAACAATTGCACGGCAAACCCTATGCTATAACAATATTCTATCCATATGGTCCTCATACTTAAAATCAACTTCCGTAAGTATTTTTGTTACCAAAATCCCGTCTTCACCCCCCGAGTTGATGATGTTGAATTCCCCGGTCTTCTACAGCACATCGTCTAGCACTTTCACTCATTTTAGACCAGTTGCCTGCAAATTCACATACAAACCCTGGAGGTATCCTGGATGGCTTTCCGATCCTTGTTCTGCAAACTTCATTATAAATCATTTTGTTCCTTGCGGCTTCAGGGAGTACAACAAGAACGCTAATCAGATACTTGTTCAGCTCTTTGGGATTTACCTCCGGTCTTTTGAAAATTTGGATAATATTCTCTACGTCATTTTGAAATTGCCCATAATCTATTTTGTAATAACTGCAATCAACATCATGCAGTCGTCCCTCTATCCACCGTAGCAAAATCGTGTTGTGGCGAGAGCCCTCACGAATTCTAGAAATTTGAGGCTAAGTCGAGTGTCATCATCATCCATTTAGTTATGAATTAATAAATTTGAACCAAAAATCATTTGCTCATGTATATTGTAAAAGACATCTTGACTAAAAAACGAATACAAGTATGATAGTCACTTACTTATCAAAATATATTGATCGTCGATAATGTAAATGAGCAATGATTACTAAAAAACAAACATACATTAGAAATCGATCCATCCGAGATTGGTCAATTAACGATCCAATTTTCAAAACATTGATCACTTTGTAAGTAACATTCACCTGCTTGTGAGCTTAAAGTTAAGATAATACATAAAAAAAAACTACTAGTAGTTTGCAGGAACTAAAATCTCCCTCGTCCTAGCTCTTACTCAACTTCTTCCAAAAACATCTACTATACACAAAAAGACACAGGAAGCAGAAGTAAGTATACTGAAATGCAGCATCTGAGCTGCTTTAAAAAAAACAAATGTATAAAATGAGTCGATGTAAAACATATATGGAATAGATTATTATATACCTTCACAACTCTTCAAGCACTATAACATCAAAATCAGGAATTAGGTAGATGGCGCAAAGCAATCCAACAATTGCACGGCAAACCCTATGCTATAACAATATTCTATCCATATGGTCCTCATACTTAAAATCAACTTCCGTAAGTATTTTTGTTACCAAAATCCCGTCTTCACCCCCCGAGTTGATGATGTTGAATTCCCCGGTCTTCTACAGCACATCGTCTAGCACTTTCACTCATTTTAGACCAGTTGCCTGCAAATTCACATACAAACCCTGGAGGTATCCTGGATGGCTTTCCGATCCTTGTTCTGCAAACTTCATTATAAATCATTTTGTTCCTTGCGGCTTCAGGGAGTACAACAAGAACGCTAATCAGATACTTGTTCAGCTCTTTGGGATTTACCTCCGGTCTTTTGAAAATTTGGATAATATTCTCTACGTCATTTTGAAATTGCCCATAATCTATTTTGTAATAACTGCAATCAACATCATGCAGTCGTCCCTCTATCCACCGTAGCAAAATCGTGTTGTGGCGAGAGCCCTCACGAATTCTAGAAATTTGAGGCTAAGTCGAGTGTCATCATCATCCATTTAGTTATGAATTAATAAATTTGAACCAAAAATCATTTGCTCATGTATATTGTAAAAGACATCTTGACTAAAAAACGAATACAAGTATGATAGTCACTTACTTATCAAAATATATTGATCGTCGATAATGTAAATGAGCAATGATTACTAAAAAACAAACATACATTAGAAATCGATCCATCCGAGATTGGTCAATTAACGATCCAATTTTCAAAACATTGATCACTTTGTAAGTAACATTCACCTGCTTGTGAGCTTAAAGTTAAGATAATACATAAAAAAAAACTACTAGTAGTTTGCAGGAACTAAAATCTCCCTCGTCCTAGCTCTTACTCAACTTCTTCCAAAAACATCTACTATACACAAAAAGACACAGGAAGCAGAAGTAAGTATACTGAAATGCAGCATCTGAGCTGCTTTAAAAAAAACAAATGTATAAAATGAGTCGATGTAAAACATATATGGAATAGATTATTATATACCTTCACAACTCTTCAAGCACTATAACATCAAAATCAGGAATTAGGTAGATGGCGCAAAGCAATCCAACAATTGCACGGCAAACCCTATGCTATAACAATATTCTATCCATATGGTCCTCATACTTAAAATCAACTTCCGTAAGTATTTTTGTTACCAAAATCCCGTCTTCACCCCCCGAGTTGATGATGTTGAATTCCCCGGTCTTCTACAGCACATCGTCTAGCACTTTCACTCATTTTAGACCAGTTGCCTGCAAATTCACATACAAACCCTGGAGGTATCCTGGATGGCTTTCCGATCCTTGTTCTGCAAACTTCATTATAAATCATTTTGTTCCTTGCGGCTTCAGGGAGTACAACAAGAACGCTAATCAGATACTTGTTCAGCTCTTTGGGATTTACCTCCGGTCTTTTGAAAATTTGGATAATATTCTCTACGTCATTTTGAAATTGCCCATAATCTATTTTGTAATAACTGCAATCAACATCATGCAGTCGTCCCTCTATCCACCGTAGCAAAATCGTGTTGTGGCGAGAGCCCTCACGAATTCTAGAAATTTGAGGCTAAGTCGAGTGTCATCATCATCCATTTAGTTATGAATTAATAAATTTGAACCAAAAATCATTTGCTCATGTATATTGTAAAAGACATCTTGACTAAAAAACGAATACAAGTATGATAGTCACTTACTTATCAAAATATATTGATCGTCGATAATGTAAATGAGCAATGATTACTAAAAAACAAACATACATTAGAAATCGATCCATCCGAGATTGGTCAATTAACGATCCAATTTTCAAAACATTGATCACTTTGTAAGTAACATTCACCTGCTTGTGAGCTTAAAGTTAAGATAATACATAAAAAAAAACTACTAGTAGTTTGCAGGAACTAAAATCTCCCTCGTCCTAGCTCTTACTCAACTTCTTCCAAAAACATCTACTATACACAAAAAGACACAGGAAGCAGAAGTAAGTATACTGAAATGCAGCATCTGAGCTGCTTTAAAAAAAACAAATGTATAAAATGAGTCGATGTAAAACATATATGGAATAGATTATTATATACCTTCACAACTCTTCAAGCACTATAACATCAAAATCAGGAATTAGGTAGATGGCGCAAAGCAATCCAACAATTGCACGGCAAACCCTATGCTATAACAATATTCTATCCATATGGTCCTCATACTTAAAATCAACTTCCGTAAGTATTTTTGTTACCAAAATCCTGTCTTCACCCCCCGAGTTAATGATGTTGAATTCCCCGGTCTTCTACAGCACATCGTCTAGCACTTTCACTCATTTTAGACCAGTTGCCTGCAAATTCACATACAAACCCTGGAGGTATCCTGGATGGCTTTCCGATCCTTGTTCTGCAAACTTCATTATAAATCATTTTGTTCCTTGCGGCTTCAGGGAGTACAACAAGAACGCTAATCAGATACTTGTTCAGCTCTTTGGGATTTACCTCCGGTCTTTTGAAAATTTGGATAATATTCTCTACGTCATTTTGAAATTGCCCATAATCTATTTTGTAATAACTGCAATCAACATCATGCAGTCGTCCCTCTATCCACCGTAGCAAAATCGTGTTGTGGCGAGAGCCCTCACGAATTCTAGAAATTTGAGGCTAAGTCGAGTGTCATCATCATCCATTTAGTTATGAATTAATAAATTTGAACCAAAAATCATTTGCTCATGTATATTGTAAAAGACATCTTGACTAAAAAACGAATACAAGTATGATAGTCACTTACTTATCAAAATATATTGATCGTCGATAATGTAAATGAGCAATGATTACTAAAAAACAAACATACATTAGAAATCGATCCATCCGAGATTGGTCAATTAACGATCCAATTTTCAAAACATTGATCACTTTGTAAGTAACATTCACCTGCTTGTGAGCTTAAAGTTAAGATAATACATAAAAAAAAACTACTAGTAGTTTGCAGGAACTAAAATCTCCCTCGTCCTAGCTCTTACTCAACTTCTTCCAAAAACATCTACTATACACAAAAAGACACAGGAAGCAGAAGTAAGTATACTGAAATGCAGCATCTGAGCTGCTTTAAAAAAAACAAATGTATAAAATGAGTCGATGTAAAACATATATGGAATAGATTATTATATACCTTCACAACTCTTCAAGCACTATAACATCAAAATCAGGAATTAGGTAGATGGCGCAAAGCAATCCAACAATTGCACGGCAAACCCTATGCTATAACAATATTCTATCCATATGGTCCTCATACTTAAAATCAACTTCCGTAAGTATTTTTGTTACCAAAATCCTGTCTTCACCCCCCGAGTTGATGATGTTGAATTCCCCGGTCTTCTACAGCACATCGTCTAGCACTTTCACTCATTTTAGACCAGTTGCCTGCAAATTCACATACAAACCCTGGAGGTATCCTGGATGGCTTTCCGATCCTTGTTCTGCAAACTTCATTATAAATCATTTTGTTCCTTGCGGCTTCAGGGAGTACAACAAGAACGCTAATCAGATACTTGTTCAGCTCTTTGGGATTTACCTCCGGTCTTTTGAAAATTTGGATAATATTCTCTACGTCATTTTGAAATTGCCCATAATCTATTTTGTAATAACTGCAATCAACATCATGCAGTCGTCCCTCTATCCACCGTAGCAAAATCGTGTTGTGGCGAGAGCCCTCACGAATTCTAGAAATTTGAGGCTAAGTCGAGTGTCATCATCATCCATTTAGTTATGAATTAATAAATTTGAACCAAAAATCATTTGCTCATGTATATTGTAAAAGACATCTTGACTAAAAAACGAATACAAGTATGATAGTCACTTACTTATCAAAATATATTGATCGTCGATAATGTAAATGAGCAATGATTACTAAAAAACAAACATACATTAGAAATCGATCCATCCGAGATTGGTCAATTAACGATCCAATTTTCAAAACATTGATCACTTTGTAAGTAACATTCACCTGCTTGTGAGCTTAAAGTTAAGATAATACATAAAAAAAAACTACTAGTAGTTTGCAGGAACTAAAATCTCCCTCGTCCTAGCTCTTACTCAACTTCTTCCAAAAACATCTACTATACACAAAAAGACACAGGAAGCAGAAGTAAGTATACTGAAATGCAGCATCTGAGCTGCTTTAAAAAAAACAAATGTATAAAATGAGTCGATGTAAAACATATATGGAATAGATTATTATATACCTTCACAACTCTTCAAGCACTATAACATCAAAATCAGGAATTAGGTAGATGGCGCAAAGCAATCCAACAATTGCACGGCAAACCCTATGCTATAACAATATTCTATCCATATGGTCCTCATACTTAAAATCAACTTCCGTAAGTATTTTTGTTACCAAAATCCTGTCTTCACCCCCCGAGTTGATGATGTTGAATTCCCCGGTCTTCTACAGCACATCGTCTAGCACTTTCACTCATTTTAGACCAGTTGCCTGCAAATTCACATACAAACCCTGGAGGTATCCTGGATGGCTTTCCGATCCTTGTTCTGCAAACTTCATTATAAATCATTTTGTTCCTTGCGGCTTCAGGGAGTACAACAAGAACGCTAATCAGATACTTGTTCAGCTCTTTGGGATTTACCTCCGGTCTTTTGAAAATTTGGATAATATTCTCTACGTCATTTTGAAATTGCCCATAATCTATTTTGTAATAACTGCAATCAACATCATGCAGTCGTCCCTCTATCCACCGTAGCAAAATCGTGTTGTGGCGAGAGCCCTCACGAATTCTAGAAATTTGAGGCTAAGTCGAGTGTCATCATCATCCATTTAGTTATGAATTAATAAATTTGAACCAAAAATCATTTGCTCATGTATATTGTAAAAGACATCTTGACTAAAAAACGAATACAAGTATGATAGTCACTTACTTATCAAAATATATTGATCGTCGATAATGTAAATGAGCAATGATTACTAAAAAACAAACATACATTAGAAATCGATCCATCCGAGATTGGTCAATTAACGATCCAATTTTCAAAACATTGATCACTTTGTAAGTAACATTCACCTGCTTGTGAGCTTAAAGTTAAGATAATACATAAAAAAAAACTACTAGTAGTTTGCAGGAACTAAAATCTCCCTCGTCCTAGCTCTTACTCAACTTCTTCCAAAAACATCTACTATACACAAAAAGACACAGGAAGCAGAAGTAAGTATACTGAAATGCAGCATCTGAGCTGCTTTAAAAAAAACAAATGTATAAAATGAGTCGATGTAAAACATATATGGAATAGATTATTATATACCTTCACAACTCTTCAAGCACTATAACATCAAAATCAGGAATTAGGTAGATGGCGCAAAGCAATCCAACAATTGCACGGCAAACCCTATTTTATAACAATATTCTATCCATATGGTCCTCATAATTAAAATCAACTTCCGTAAGTATTTTTGTTACCAAAATCCTGTCTTCACCCCCCGAGTTGATGATGTTGAATTCCCCGGTCTTCTACAGCACATCGTCTAGCACTTTCACTCATTTTAGACCAGTTGCCTGCAAATTCACATACAAACCCTGGAGGTATCCTGGATGGCTTTCCGATCCTTGTTCTGCAAACTTCATTATAAATCATTTTGTTCCTTGCGGCTTCAGGGAGTACAACAAGAACGCTAATCAGATACTTGTTCAGCTCTTTGGGATTTACCTCCGGTCTTTTGAAAATTTGGATAATATTCTCTACGTCATTTTGAAATTGCCCATAATCTATTTTGTAATAACTGCAATCAACATCATGCAGTCGTCCCTCTATCCACCGTAGCAAAATCGTGTTGTGGCGAGAGCCCTCACGAATTCTAGAAATTTGAGGCTAAGTCGAGTGTCATCATCATCCATTTAGTTATGAATTAATAAATTTGAACCAAAAATCATTTGCTCATGTATATTGTAAAAGACATCTTGACTAAAAAACGAATACAAGTATGATAGTCACTTACTTATCAAAATATATTGATCGTCGATAATGTAAATGAGCAATGATTACTAAAAAACAAACATACATTAGAAATCGATCCATCCGAGATTGGTCAATTAACGATCCAATTTTCAAAACATTGATCACTTTGTAAGTAACATTCACCTGCTTGTGAGCTTAAAGTTAAGATAATACATAAAAAAAAACTACTAGTAGTTTGCAGGAACTAAAATCTCCCTCGTCCTAGCTCTTACTCAACTTCTTCCAAAAACATCTACTATACACAAAAAGACACAGGAAGCAGAAGTAAGTATACTGAAATGCAGCATCTGAGCTGCTTTAAAAAAAACAAATGTATAAAATGAGTCGATGTAAAACATATATGGAATAGATTATTATATACCTTCACAACTCTTCAAGCACTATAACATCAAAATCAGGAATTAGGTAGATGGCGCAAAGCAATCCAACAATTGCACGGCAAACCCTATTTTATAACAATATTCTATCCATATGGTCCTCATACTTAAAATCAACTTCCGTAAGTATTTTTGTTACCAAAATCCTGTCTTCACCCCCCGAGTTGATGATGTTGAATTCCCCGGTCTTCTACAGCACATCGTCTAGCACTTTCACTCATTTTAGACCAGTTGCCTGCAAATTCACATACAAACCCTGGAGGTATCCTGGATGGCTTTCCGATCCTTGTTCTGCAAACTTCATTATAAATCATTTTGTTCCTTGCGGCTTCAGGGAGTACAACAAGAACACTAATCAGATACTTGTTCAGCTCTTTGGGATTTACCTCCGGTCTTTTGAAAATTTGGATAATATTCTCTACGTCATTTTGAAATTGCCCATAATCTATTTTGTAATAACTGCAATCAACATCATGCAGTCGTCCCTCTATCCACCGTAGCAAAATCGTGTTGTGGCGAGAGCCCTCACGAATTCTAGAAATTTGAGGCTAAGTCGAGTGTCATCATCATCCATTTAGTTATGAATTAATAAATTTGAACCAAAAATCATTTGCTCATGTATATTGTAAAAGACATCTTGACTAAAAAACGAATACAAGTATGATAGTCACTTACTTATCAAAATATATTGATCGTCGATAATGTAAATGAGCAATGATTACTAAAAAACAAACATACATTAGAAATCGATCCATCCGAGATTGGTCAATTAACGATCCAATTTTCAAAACATTGATCACTTTGTAAGTAACATTCACCTGCTTGTGAGCTTAAAGTTAAGATAATACATAAAAAAAAACTACTAGTAGTTTGCAGGAACTAAAATCTCCCTCGTCCTAGCTCTTACTCAACTTCTTCCAAAAACATCTACTATACACAAAAAGACACAGGAAGCAGAAGTAAGTATACTGAAATGCAGCATCTGAGCTGCTTTAAAAAAAACAAATGTATAAAATGAGTCGATGTAAAACATATATGGAATAGATTATTATATACCTTCACAACTCTTCAAGCACTATAACATCAAAATCAGGAATTAGGTAGATGGCGCAAAGCAATCCAACAATTGCACGGCAAACCCTATGCTATAACAATATTCTATCCATATGGTCCTCATACTTAAAATCAACTTCCGTAAGTATTTTTGTTACCAAAATCCTGTCTTCACCCCCCGAGTTAATGATGTTGAATTCCCCGGTCTTCTACAGCACATCGTCTAGCACTTTCACTCATTTTAGACCAGTTGCCTGCAAATTCACATACAAACCCTGGAGGTATCCTGGATGGCTTTCCGATCCTTGTTCTGCAAACTTCATTATAAATCATTTTGTTCCTTGCGGCTTCAGGGAGTACAACAAGAACGCTAATCAGATACTTGTTCAGCTCTTTGGGATTTACCTCCGGTCTTTTGAAAATTTGGATAATATTCTCTACGTCATTTTGAAATTGCCCATAATCTATTTTGTAATAACTGCAATCAACATCATGCAGTCGTCCCTCTATCCACCGTAGCAAAATCGTGTTGTGGCGAGAGCCCTCACGAATTCTAGAAATTTGAGGCTAAGTCGAGTGTCATCATCATCCATTTAGTTATGAATTAATAAATTTGAACCAAAAATCATTTGCTCATGTATATTGTAAAAGACATCTTGACTAAAAAACGAATACAAGTATGATAGTCACTTACTTATCAAAATATATTGATCGTCGATAATGTAAATGAGCAATGATTACTAAAAAACAAACATACATTAGAAATCGATCCATCCGAGATTGGTCAATTAACGATCCAATTTTCAAAACATTGATCACTTTGTAAGTAACATTCACCTGCTTGTGAGCTTAAAGTTAAGATAATACATAAAAAAAAACTACTAGTAGTTTGCAGGAACTAAAATCTCCCTCGTCCTAGCTCTTACTCAACTTCTTCCAAAAACATCTACTATACACAAAAAGACACAGGAAGCAGAAGTAAGTATACTGAAATGCAGCATCTGAGCTGCTTTAAAAAAAACAAATGTATAAAATGAGTCGATGTAAAACATATATGGAATAGATTATTATATACCTTCACAACTCTTCAAGCACTATAACATCAAAATCAGGAATTAGGTAGATGGCGCAAAGCAATCCAACAATTGTACGGCAAACCCTATGCTATAACAATATTCTATCCATATGGTCCTCATACTTAAAATCAACTTCCGTAAGTATTTTTGTTACCAAAATCCTGTCTTCACCCCCCGAGTTAATGATGTTGAATTCCCCGGTCTTCTACAGCACATCGTCTAGCACTTTCACTCATTTTAGACCAGTTGCCTGCAAATTCACATACAAACCCTGGAGGTATCCTGGATGGCTTTCCGATCCTTGTTCTGCAAACTTCATTATAAATCATTTTGTTCCTTGCGGCTTCAGGGAGTACAACAAGAACGCTAATCAGATACTTGTTCAGCTCTTTGGGATTTACCTCCGGTCTTTTGAAAATTTGGATAATATTCTCTACGTCATTTTGAAATTGCCCATAATCTATTTTGTAATAACTGCAATCAACATCATGCAGTCGTCCCTCTATCCACCGTAGCAAAATCGTGTTGTGGCGAGAGCCCTCACGAATTCTAGAAATTTGAGGCTAAGTCGAGTGTCATCATCATCCATTTAGTTATGAATTAATAAATTTGAACCAAAAATCATTTGCTCATGTATATTGTAAAAGACATCTTGACTAAAAAACGAATACAAGTATGATAGTCACTTACTTATCAAAATATATTGATCGTCGATAATGTAAATGAGCAATGATTACTAAAAAACAAACATACATTAGAAATCGATCCATCCGAGATTGGTCAATTAACGATCCAATTTTCAAAACATTGATCACTTTGTAAGTAACATTCACCTGCTTGTGAGCTTAAAGTTAAGATAATACATAAAAAAAAACTACTAGTAGTTTGCAGGAACTAAAATCTCCCTCGTCCTAGCTCTTACTCAACTTCTTCCAAAAACATCTACTATACACAAAAAGACACAGGAAGCAGAAGTAAGTATACTGAAATGCAGCATCTGAGCTGCTTTAAAAAAAACAAATGTATAAAATGAGTCGATGTAAAACATATATGGAATAGATTTGTTGGGATCTGAGCTAAACTTGACAAGTGTTGAAGGCTAGCCACTGTCTGTTTTACTGCTAGCCACTGTTATTGAAGCAGCAGTACCACTGCTAGAAGGAGTACTAGCCACTGCCAGAAGAAGGAGTGCTAGCCACTGCCAGAAGAAGTAAAGATCTAGCCACTGCTAGTGTAGTTAAGCAGTGTCACTGTTAGTATACATGTATGTAAAGGAAACTTACTACCACTGTTGGTACAAAGTAAGTCATTCCCACTGTTAGTATATAGAAGTCTGTTAGAGATATTAATGGGATAAATTTGAATTCCATAATTATAGGAGATTGTTTAGCAGGACTCTATGTGTTATAAATAGAGATCCTTAACCTAGATTAGGTTATGAGTTTTTGCGCAGCTTCAAGGTTTTGTAACCCTAATACAAATCAGTGTATTCGTCTTATATTATTAATAAGATTGGAGCTTTTTATAATTCTGTTATTATTATTCATATTGATCTTCATTGTATTACTAAGTGTTATTCCGCAAACTTCTTAGTAATCATTCAAAACTGTGATTATCTAATAGTTTATTAGATAGATCTTGGTTTATCAAGATTATTATATACCTTCACAACTCTTCAAGCACTATAACATCAAAATCAGGAATTAGGTAGATGGCGCAAAGCAATCCAACAATTGCACGGCAAACCCTATGTTATAACAATATTCTATCCATATGGTCCTCATAATTAAAATCAACTTCCATAAGTATTTTTGTTACCAAAATCCTGTCTTCACCCCCCGAGTTGATGATGTTGAATTCCCCGGTCTTCTACAGCACATCGTCTAGCACTTTCACTCATTTTAGACCAGTTGCCTGCAAATTCACATACAAACCCTGGAGGTATCCTGGATGGCTTTCCGATCCTTGTTCTGCAAACTTCATTATAAATCATTTTGTTCCTTGCGGCTTCAGGGAGTACAACAAGAACACTAATCAGATACTTGTTCAGCTCTTTGGGATTTACCTCCGGTCTTTTGAAAATTTGGATAATATTCTCTACGTCATTTTGAAATTGCCCATAATCTATTTTGTAATAACTGCAATCAACATCATGCAGTCGTCCCTCTATCCACCGTAGCAAAATCGTGTTGTGGCGAGAGCCCTCACGAATTCTAGAAATTTGAGGCTAAGTCGAGTGTCATCATCATCCATTTAGTTATGAATTAATAAATTTGAACCAAAAATCATTTGCTCATGTATATTGTAAAAGACATCTTGACTAAAAAACGAATACAAGTATGATAGTCACTTACTTATCAAAATATATTGATCGTCGATAATGTAAATGAGCAATGATTACTAAAAAACAAACATACATTAGAAATCGATCCATCCGAGATTGGTCAATTAACGATCCAATTTTCAAAACATTGATCACTTTGTAAGTAACATTCACCTGCTTGTGAGCTTAAAGTTAAGATAATACATAAAAAAAACTACTAGTAGTTTGCAGGAACTAAAATCTCCCTCGTCCTAGCTCTTACTCAACTTCTTCCAAAAACATCTACTATACACAAAAAGACACAGGAAGCAGAAGTAAGTATACTGAAATGCAGCATCTGAGCTGCTTTAAAAAAAACAAATGTATAAAATGAGTCGATGTAAAACATATATGGAATATATTATTATATACCTTCACAACTCTTCAAGCACTATAACATCAAAATCAGGAATTAGGTAGATGGCGCAAAGCAATCCAACAATTGCACGGCAAACCCTATGTTATAACAATATTCTATCCATATGGTCCTCATAATTAAAATCAACTTCCATAAGTATTTTTGTTACCAAAATCCTGTCTTCACCCCCCGAGTTGATGATGTTGAATTCCCCGGTCTTCTACAGCACATCGTCTAGCACTTTCACTCATTTTAGACCAGTTGCCTGCAAATTCACATACAAACCCTGGAGGTATCCTGGATGGCTTTCCGATCCTTGTTCTGCAAACTTCATTATAAATCATTTTGTTCCTTGCGGCTTCAGGGAGTACAACAAGAACACTAATCAGATACTTGTTCAGCTCTTTGGGATTTACCTCCGATCTTTTGAAAATTTGGATAATATTCTCTACGTCATTTTGAAATTGCCCATAATCTATTTTGTAATAACTGCAATCAACATCATGCAGTCGTCCCTCTATCCACCGTAGCAAAATCGTGTTGTGGCGAGAGCCCTCACGAATTCTAGAAATTTGAGGCTAAGTCGAGTGTCATCATCATCCATTTAGTTATGAATTAATAAATTTGAACCAAAAATCATTTGCTCATGTATATTGTAAAAGACATCTTGACTAAAAAACGAATACAAGTATGATAGTCACTTACTTATCAAAATATATTGATCGTCGATAATGTAAATGAGCAATGATTACTAAAAAACAAACATACATTAGAAATCGATCCATCCGAGATTGGTCAATTAACGATCCAATTTTCAAAACATTAATCATGGGAGAACCTTAGCAATGTGGTGTTTGTCTCGTGAAATCCATTTTCATTTAGCAATGTGGTGTTTGTCTCGTGAGTTTCAAAAAGGATTAAAATAAGATAATGAGTCAAAATATGATTGGGTATATCAAGCAACGTGTGCATATGTAGTTTATTCCACAACTCAATGAGAAGGAGCTAGTTAAACTGTTGGAAGAGTTGCAAAGAAAAGTGATAACATCAAATGATACTGTATTTTTATATTAATTTATCCCTATATTTATATACATTTTATTGCATTTATATGATTTTAGATACTGATTTGTTTAATATTTGCATAAAAGTGTTTTAAAACAAGAATTGAAGAAAAGAAATGAAAACAAGACCAAAATTGAAGAAAATGAAGAGTAATGAAGACCTCAAGATAATTGGGCTTTAAAATGAAGACTAAACTCAAGAATGAAGATAAATGGGCTAAGAAAAGATTTAAAACGGATTAAAGAATGAGTTGGGCCAAGAGATGACGCCTGATCCGCCACAAGAATATTCTAGAATTATCATTTAGCAGGCGGCTAACATGTTTAGCCGGCGGTCGAACCTATTGGAATTGAGGCGGTGCAGAACGAAGACTTGGAGTCCAAGAAAAACACCTTTAGCCGGCGGCTAAGAGGTTTAGCCGCGGTTAAATGGTCGATTTTGAAACTATAAATAGAGGCCTTGGTTAACCCATTCCATATACGATTTCAATAATCAAAGTTCGATTTTAGGGTTTAGGTTACGAATAGAGGTACGAATTTGGAGGCAAGGAAACTAGGTCTTAAAGGTTTTTAACCCTAAGAAGAGTTTGTTCATTGCTAGGGTTTGGTTCTTTATCCTTATATTTGAAAGTCCCTCGCGTAGATTTGATCGGATCGTTTGTTTGATTGTGAATGCGGAATAATAAACAATCATTAACTGATTCAAAAACACACAAATCACTATAACGTTTTCGTATATATTCATACTTGAAAGTAAAAATGTTTACAAGCTTTTTCTCTTCCTCTTTCACTCTCTCCACGCCTCACACACTCTCACAGAATGTCTAACCCTAAAACTGAATTCGACTCCTCTATTTATACTAAATCTGCCCTACCTGCGAGACTAGCCAAGTGACGCAGGAGCCGACCCATGCGACACTAGCTAAGTGTCGCATAGCGACACTGACCTAAGTGTCGCATGTCAACATTTGTGTATATTTTCTATTTCACTATTCGTTTACAGACTCGCATATACACACTAAACACTGTACATATGCAGACTAATTGACTTTGACAATTACAAACGTTTGACCAACTGACTGACACACCAAATGTACCAAAAAACTCCCCTATGTCAGCAGCTTGGTCAAATAAGTCTTCAATTAGTCTTCATCAACAAACTCTTTCATGTCTTCAACAATCGGAATCTCCCCCATTGAGATAGCATGGTCTTCAAAGAAATCTTGATGTCCAAATTCATGTGACTAACACAAATTTATCATACAATAAGATCTTCAAACTCTGTGACCATCTCTCAATCATCAGCAGCTTCTCTGATAGAGTTTATCTTCACGGTCTTTGGAGAATAACTGACATCCTTTATATCTTCAATATTTGACTTTAACAAGATATCTGATATTTGAAGAAAATAACATAGAAATAAAATCTTTTTGTATTTTCTTTATAAAGGAAAAGCAAAGAAAGAATAAAAATAAATTAAATTTGGGGATAGGATTGTTTTAGGTCTGCTTAGAGATCATATCAGACAAACATGCAATTATTAGGAAATAGTAAGTGTTATTTCGATTATCAGTATATTTGTCCACTTTAAATTTACTTAGCACACTTAAAACACCTTTTATAAAAATTATTTCAAAACGATTACTGGTATTGTTTGTCCATTTAAACATGTTACATCCGGGTCTGTGAGTTAACCTTTTATTGTTAGTATGAATATTTCTCCATGGTCCCCACCTATGACATACCCCTGTAACCCATACATGAGCATAGCTTCCTAATCCAGAGAGAATATAAGAATATCATTTTTAAGAACCAAGTCAGCGGTGACAGGTCTGTGCAAACGTACAACAAAGCGACATAACTTGATTCAGGTGTAAGCAAAACCAGACTTGGTCAAACCATTTTGGTGACCTTGTTAGGTATCTTATGATTTAAGACTTTTTCAAGTTCATTGACTTGCGTTTGCTTAACTTTTAAGCATATACTAATTGAGACCAGGTCTGTACTTACGTACAACAGAGGAAACAATCAGTATAGACCCCCAAATGATTTCAGATAAACTTCAGGTATAGAAATATGTCATGCTATGTTAAGGAATTAAGACATTTAGTCGTACATCATATGGTGTTTACCACAAGATCATAGACACATATTAGAATTACTTCTTAAGAACCCTGAAACCGGTGTGTATCATGCCTACCAGTACATCATATGATGAAGCTAATATTTATAAAAGCTATTTTAAACATGCCAGATAAACCTACTAATACATCAAGGATAAACATTAAAATTTCCATTTTGTGCATGTCATCTGATGTACAATCATTTCCCATGTTGTTTACAGACACAATCCAATATCTTTTTGAGGAATAAGAATCTTGCTGTTCATATTTCTGATCCAAATAGTCAGAATTTTAATTACTCTCCCTGAACAGCATATTCTTTTCAAAAATCCAATTCAAAGGTACTCCCCTTAAACATTAAACATATTTTTGTAATTTTTGATTTAAGATATTTCGCAACATTGCATTTCTTTGATACTAAAAAGTACAAAGAATGGTTGTTGCATTAATTAACAAATAAAGAAAAATATCAAAATCACATATCAAGTCAAATCAAATGCCTTTTAGCACTTTTACCACCACGAAACTTCAGAAATGTCATCCAATCACAAATCATCATAACATTCTTCCAACAATATTCACATCCATGCAGTCACTAAAAAATATTAATTTACAAGAAATTGACTGCATCACCACAAACAATCTAACGTTAGTACTTATGGGACACCCAAGCCTTGATAGACTTGGGTTGTCCATGATCATCCATAATCATCACATCAATGAGTTTATGATATTTTAAAAACTCAGAAGATTTCATTGATGCGTTGTTTGTGGATTTGGGTTTCCAAACCTGTTTAGGTTCAGATGATTTATTTTCAACAATGTTGTGCTGTTGAACTTGAGGTCTACTAGGCACAACTTTATTTACTCTTGTCATAGGTTTTGGAGAGTTTGATGCACAACTAGATACAGGCGTATACGAACGACGCATTGAAAAAGATTTTGAAAAAGAATTCCTGAAAGAGGAAGTTCTTGGCATCCCTCTACCAAACCTACTAGCGATAATAACTTACAATCCCTAATAATATGGCCCTGTTGACCACAACGATAACAAGAATGACGCTCCACAAAAGATGTATTCCAATGAGTTCCCTCAAATCGTTTCGGTGGAGGACAGTACACAAAAGGTCAATTAGCAGGAACATTTGTTGAACATGCACTCTTAGGTGTACATGTTGAAGTAGATTTAGTAGATTTAGAATCCCTGTTAACATTTTTAACTTTGAAAGATTCATTAACAACTTTAGCTTTGCCTTTGCCTTTAAAACAGTCAGGTTTGACAGTTATTTTCTCAACCTTAATGGTAGACACTTCAGGTATATCTTCTACCTCTTCAACACTAACGGAAGGTGAACTTTCTGTCTTAACAAACTTAGGCAAGGGATACTCTGGCCTCTTGGTTTTCTCATTTGCCTGTTTGTTTTCCTTAGCTTCTTTTGATTTATGTCACACCCCGCCTCGGCAGAAGGTTGCGAGATGCGACTATCATGAAATCACAACACAAGAATTACAATGAACGACCTCTACATGAGTCGTTTTAAACATACTTCATAAAAGTTTAAATTGTCTTACAGGCTTAGAACATTTGTCTTAAAAAGTTTACAAACAATTCCCATAAGTTACAAAATAGTTAGGAGTTTAAGAATTTAAGATCAAAAGCAATGTTCGTCCATGCAAATGTAGTTCCTAACTTCAAAAGGGGTATGCCATCTTCACAAATAGCAAGCATCTTAATTACCTGAGAATAACATGTAAAAAATGGGTCAACATAAAGTTGGTGAGCTCATAGGTTTTAATAGTTGTAAAACATTACCGTGGATCACGAGATTTCAAGTTATATTGCCATTCAACAATATAGTAAAAATTGTATTACTATTGCCATAAGCTCATGAATTGAAACCTTAACATTTAGTGCCTCGCAAGTGTCCTATCCAAACACAAGTAGTTCTCAAATGACAATGCACCCGTTTGACTTATAGTCATGTTGGCGCTACCAACCCGGATGGGGGCGTCAACCCAAATAGATCTATTCATGACATTCACGTTTAAGTCCTTAACTAACAATTCATGATAAAGGCCTACATAATGGATAGTGTCAACTCATGCAATACATAACAGTTTAGTTTGTGTCCACAAAGAAAAGAACATGTATTCTCACCCAAAAAAAAACATTTCAAAGCATTTAAAAAGAAGTAGGGGCCATGAGACTCACCTTAGTGAGAGAGCGGAAATTAGCAAGTATTGGTTTGGGTCTCGATGGGATTAACGCGTCCTAGATCACATAAAAACGCTTAAGTTTAGTTATATAGCATATACATATTAGTTCTACTTTTTGTAAAGTTTCATCACCCATAGCTTTAGTTTAAGTGTCACGTTTTATTTAACCATTTTTGGGTATATTTACACATTTTTAAGTGATCTTTAGTAAGAATCCAACAAAATTCTAGAAAGTTTCCAGACCAGACCCATAAATCGGCTTACTGGGAAAAATGCGTGCATTTCTGGAAAAAGTGTAAAACATGAAAGTTGTAGGTCTTTTCAATACGCAAATTTCAAAAAAAAATGCATCTTCTAACTCTTCCTAGAACTCAAGTTATGACCATTTTAGTAACCTGTGTTTTTCTGGACAGATTGTGTTCCTTTGTGTATAAATTTATAGAAACGTATTTTAAACTTATATTTGAACATAATCTTGTTAGATAAGCTTAATAGCATTAAAATCAGTAATAAAATGGTAGTCTTAGGTTAAGTATTCATGGAGTCATGACCTTGCAAAGTGAGGTATACGAATCTGCCATAACATGCGCAATAGTTTCGTATGGGCTGTTTGGAGGTCGAATACTCCATGTTTTTGAGTAAGACCACTTGGGTTTGAAAGCTAATACATAATAGTAATTTCAGTAGTAAATTGGTGGTATTTTGTTAAGTATACACGGATTTATGACCTCACAAAGTGAGATGTCGAAATCTGGACAGATTGCATGGGTATGTGTGGGTTAGGATTCCAAGTCATAGACCATCATCCTAACACATAGGCACTAATCATTGTTTAGCCCTTTTTCCCACATGCAATTTCCATCATTTTTCTACATATTTTGAGTATATTACAAGCATGATATTCTTGAAAGATTTTGTAGATATGTAATAAGTAAAATTTACATCTTTCAACTTGATATCGGTTTGATCATGGATTATCACTTATCTTTAACACATGATTATGTGCAAGTGATAATATACAAACATCAAGTCATTTTTGTAGGCTTAGCCACACTTTTCAATACTTCAAATAAAAAAGAAAATGGAGATGAAGATGAGTAATATAATGCATGTTTACATCTATTTTGTAGGCATAGCCATACATAAGAATCACAACAACACAATTCATAAAGATGCATGTATACATATATGATCGTAGGCATAGCCATACATAAGATATTAACAAGAATGAAATATAAAGTGCATATATACATATGTAGATTTGTAGGCATAGCCTTACATAAAATCTTACATATGTATATAGTAAAATAAAAGATGTATATACATAGATATAGATATATTATTATAAGTCTTGTATTATTCATCCATGGGTGATGATTATTGTATAGAAATTGAAGGAAGTAAAGAAGAAAAAATTGTGTATCTTCTTACCAACGAATCTAAGATAAAAGTAAGTTGTTTTTGAGTGGATTTAGGGTTGTTTGTGTGGTGATTTGTGGTGGTTTTTGATGGTGAATTTAGGGCAGATTTTTGGGAGAGAAATGGAAGAAGAATGGTGTGTGGAAGAGAGAATTGGATGAGTGTGTGTGAAAAGTGAGAAAAGGGTGGATGTAGGTTGTTTAAATAGAAGAAAAAGAGGGGGGGGAGGTGAAGGGTGGCCGGCCAAGGGGGGGGGGGGGAAGTGAAGGGTTTTTGGTGGTGATTGGTGGAGAAGTGGTGGTGATTAAATGGGTAGTTGGTATTTAAATGTTATTATTAATTAAATTAGTTTAATTTAATTAATTTATATGTAAAAAATCTGATTTTCTTTATTTTATTAGTTAATTAAGTTTTTAATTGATTTAAGTATAAGTATTTATTTAGTTATTATGTTGTATTTCATGCAAAGGTGGTGGTTTGTTACTTTCATGCAAGTAAGTGTACTTATCTTTATATTATTGTTTCACACATACTTATATATATATAAGTATATATACATATATATATATATATATTAGGGTTTACTAAATGAATTAATAAACATAAACGTAAGTACTTTGTCACATTTATATGCATCCACGGATAAACGCTTGTTTAGTGTCGGGTCGAAACGATAAGGCGCCTAAATTCAATGTGATTTAATTATAGGCGTTAATTCACTAAAATTATAGTTTAACTAAAAAAAAAAATTTCTCTAAGTTTATTACCTGAGCGGAGTTGAATCATAGATTTTTGCCGGTTGTCACAATTTAATACCATAAAGCAATGCATAATCAACTGGAATCTCTTCAGTGCCTTCCTTAATAGGCATAGGACAATATTCGGCATGGGAAGGTGGTGGGACTTGAGTATAACCAAGTCCTGCCTTCTTTTTACCGCCTGTCCTTTGCTTATTAACAATTTCATCAAAGACAACTGTTGCTGAAGAAGAGCCTAAAATTTTGTTCTTATAGTTATCATACTCAATTTTTAAATCAGAAAGTTCTTTATTCAACAACTCAATTTCAGTCGGTCTGATCGATCTTGAATGTGATGCTTTCTCCATGAGCGCGTAAGCGGATAGTCTGTAAGTGGACATCAATGACAGCTCTGGCCGTGTTCAAGAAGGGTCTACCTAGGACTATAGGTATGTTTATATCTTCCTGGATAACCATTACTACAAAGTTGGTTGGGAATAGGAATTCGTTGACCTTAACCATGATGTTCTCAGCTATTCCCTTAGGGTATCTAATTGTTTGGTCAGCTAGCTGGACACTCATTTTAGTAGGCTTAAGGTATCCTAATTCGGGCCTTTTGAATAACGAATATGGCATGAGATTGATACTTGCTCCTAGATCGGCTAGAGAGCGAATATTGCCGGTGTGGTTAATGGAACAAGGAAGGGTAAAACGTCCAGTATCTCCTAGCTTTTCCGGTAGACTATTTTGAAGGATAGCTGAGCATTCGGCGTTCAGAGGGACATTAGGTACTTCGGGTACCTTGTCTTTGGTTGACATAAGTCTCCTAAAATATTTAGAATATATCGGGCTGGGAGGTTTCCTAGACTTGGTGTCTAAGTTTTTTCCGTTAGGATTGAAAGCTTCAGGATGCTGATTTAGACATCCTGGAAATGGTATGCGTACCTTTTTCTTAGGAGGCGAAGTAGACTTCTTCTCAATTGTCTGTGTGACAGGAAATTGTTCCTTCACCGTCGAAGGAACCGAAGGTAGGCTCGGTGCCACCTTGAAGTCTTGGTCGGTTACTTGGTTGGCTTGGAAGGTATTACTAGGCAGACTACCCTGAGGTCTAGTGTCGATACGTTTTGCTAGTCGACCTACTTGGGTTGCAAGGCTATTCAGTAAGGTTAGTTGCTCCCCTAAGATGAGATCAATCTGGTCTTGTCTAGCCGTAATCTTTTCGATGATTTGCGCGAGGGTGTCGTCTGGACTAGTAATTAGCTTCTCAGGTGTAGGTTTAGTGAGAAAGGGTGGTTGGTTACAACCAAGTTGAAGTTGTTGTGGGGGGATTGGGTACGGTGGTTGACTTGGTGGGTATTGGTTTGGTCTAGGAGAGGTTTGAGTAAAATCAGGTGGACGTGGATGAGTTCGGAACTGGTCATAATAGGCTTTTCCATCAACACGGTCTTCATACTCAACTTGTGGATTGGTACATTTCAGACAGGAGCGGACTTGGTAGACCTGTTGAGGTGGCTTCTGCAGCATTCCTATTTCCTTGGTCAGGGTTCCGACATGTTCCACAAGAGATTTGATCGCCTCAGTTTGCACGGGATTGGTGGCAAGAGGTGCCGAGAATGAGGAGTGCTCATCAGTCCAATCATGGAGATGCGCGGTTATTGTCTCTATCAGATTCCAAGCTTCATCGTCTGTCAAGCACGTGAAGTCGCCTCGAGCAGCGGTGTCTAGCATTGTCTTATGATCAGGTGCAAGACCATGGTAAAATGTGCACAATTGGGTGGATCGTTTGATTTGGTGGTTAGGACATTTCTTGAGCAAGCTCTTAAATATCTCTCATGCATTGAAGATTGATTCATCATGAGACTATTGGAAGTTCATGATATCTTTCTTCAGCTTGGTTTGTTTGAATGGGGGAAAGTACTTAGCTAATTAGTTTCCATTTCCACCCATGAGGTGATAGAGCCAGTGTCTAATTCCTCAAACCAAGTTTGCGCGTGAAGAGCAAGAGAATAGGGGAACAGATATAAGTGGGTTATATCTTGCTCAACCCCTTTTTGCTTGCAAGATTCGGATAGGGCTAGAAATTTGTTGAGGTGGGAGTTGGGATCATCGTCAGCCAGTCCGTGGAATTGGCAGCGTTTCTCGATTAACTGCACTACATCGGACTTGAGTTCGAATGATGCTACGTCAATATCCGGGTAGCGAATGGGTCCTCCTCAACCTTCTATCGAGGGTTTGGTGATATCGGCGAGAGTGACGCGTTCGGTGGTTGTAGGATTGTGGGAAGGTGATGACTTTTCTTGCCGGATGGGTAGGATGTCATCTTCGGGATAAGGGAAAGGAAGGGTTGAAAGATTTTTTAGGGGTTTAAGAAGGGAAATCCATCCTAAGGGTTCACTAAGAAGAAAGTCCATCTGGACGCCTCTGGATCTTACAGTTGATTCCCCGGCAGCGGCGCCAAAAACTTGATGCGCCGCCAACGGTCGATCAGGTTTTACCCTGTCGTCGGACCGTCCGTCAGCGGCGGCACCAGTGGGTTTTAATTTTTATAAATGCGGGGCCTAATTTTTACTTGTGCTATGTGGCCTAAGGGTTGTATAGCAGCAAGTATGACCTAGGGTCGTTCTTCAAAACAAACTGTATTGTGGATCTGAGTAGTCTAAGATGTCCGTTTCTAAATAGTGAGGGGTTTTAAAATAGTTGGGAGTGGTTTGGTTTTGTTTTTATGATTAAGCTAATAAGCAATAATAAAAAGCAGATAAAATAAACGGATAGCATTCAGGATAGAGGGGGTGTTTGTTGTGAGTTCGTTAGCCGAACGTTGGGATGATGTTTAGTTTAGGATATGAAAACGTCTTTAAAGATTTGTATTTTATTTGTTTTAAGTATATGTGGGGTAAGCACTAGCTCCCTACTAATTGATTTCTCAATCAGTATGTCACTGAGCAACTAGGCTATTGTGATTCTGATCGGAGTAGGTTGCCCAGCCCACAACACTATCCTGTTACGGTACAGTGACCCTTTCTGGATTGAAAAATCCTGGGTGCATGAATAAGGTGGCAAACTAACTCGATGTCCGTCCGTTCTTAACCCCACAAGGATACTCAATTGAATAAAACATTTAAGTATAAGACTTGGTTTGGTGCTTGATTACTTTCTATCGATGGGTTTGTAAAGTCCAGAGGTTGTAATAACCGGTAATTCACAAAGTATAGTACCAACGGCTTTTTCATGACTTCCACGTTGTACTACACCAATGGTGCTTCCAATGATATACCATGTATTCAGTCGATTTACGGTATTTACGTTGCTTCATTACACAATGGTCATTCTGGACTTATAAACTAAGTTTGTATTTAAGTTCGGGAATTATCCATCTATGATATAAACCAGCCCTTACTTTAAAGTCCCAATAAATCCCTAGTTTATGTACTGTGTACACTACTTTGATTGAAAACGGTATTTCCACAGGTTTAAAACCAGACCATGTTTATTTCAAACACAGATAATTAATTACCTTTACTTAAGGTTAGCTACGTCTTAATAAAAAGGTTTTAATCACGTTCATTGGTCGAAAGGCGTTAGGTTAAAGTGAGGTTTATAATCATAGATAGAAAGTTAATCAAAGCACCGAGTTTTCATTTATAAAATAGTTTGGGACATTATTCCACAACAGATTGTGCCCACGACTTTCATAGCTTCCACGTTCCGTACTACACACATTCGTGATGTTTCCGGCGCTATACAAATGAAAGTCGTTTAACGTTACTTCCGTTGTTTCATAATGACATCATCCCAACTAATACGGCTAACTACATCACAATAAATACGCAATATAACTACTCGCTAATCATGGCAAATCCTAAATCTAGCATAATCAAAATAACAACAACATGCATTTTAATTAATAAGATAAAGGATAGATATAACCGTGAAAAGAGCGTAGCTGAATATAACTTGAAAGTATACAGACAGAACTTCTAGTATGCTCCAAGTGATATTACAATATTTCCCCTCTAGTAGCCCGGTTAAGTATTAACCAGAGACTAACTAGCGACTAACTACGAAAATTAAAATAAAAACCTAATCTAGAGAGAGAGTAGTGTTGGTGAAGAATGGATGAGAAGTGTGAGATATGGTATTGAAAATGGGAGGTGAAGCCTTGAATTTATAGGAGATGCACAGCCGTATTCTTCAATCGTATTCCAACCTTCAAATGCACAACCGTATCGCACAGCCGTATAAAAATCTCATTTTTATTGCTTGAACACGAAATACGGTTGGTTTTAGCCGTATACGGGTGGACTGGAGCAAATACGGGTGGGCACCAACCGTATACGGCTGGATTGGGCCGTATACGGTTGGGCACAAGCCGTATACGGTCTACACAGGCCGTATACGGTCTGCGTCCAACCGTATACGGTCTGGTCCAGCCGTATACGGTCTGTGTCCAGCCGTATTCGGTCCGTTGGTTCTCCGTTTCTTCGATTTGGCATAATTTCTTCGTCGTTTATCCGTTTTGAGCGATCTTTATGTCCATGCGTTCGTAATTTCCTAACGAAGAAAATGACATAAGTTAGAGGTCATAATTCCAAGTATAGCTTAAATTGTGCTCAAATACGTGAACGGAAGATTCGTTGATCGTTTGTGCTCTATTTTACTCGCTTTTTGGCCTTTTTGGTTGATTCTTGAAGCATCGTCTATATTTTAGCCATCATTATGAAATTTAGTAATAAAATGTATATTTCAAATGTTTTCATTCATAATTGGGCTAAAAAGGTGAGAAAATAGCACACAAAAACTTGACTTTTTGCGTGTTATCAATAACGTAATTATCAAGTAATTGAGGAAATATTTCAAGTAAAATATTGACTAAATATTTGCATTTTAAAACTTATAATTAAACGTGCATAAAACTATTTAAACGTTAAACGAAACGAGAAACGAACACCGCACGGAACGCGATTGCACGGGACAAAAGTTTGGAGACCCATACCTCGGTGGGCCCCCACCTAAAACCGGCGAAAGGGTGAGGGGGACCAAGCCCCACCTCATTTTCCCTCCATTCCCATTCCTATCTTTTCTCTCATCTCTCTCTCTCTCTCTAACAAATACTTCCACCACCATCAATCACCTTATTTCACAAATTACTACCACCAAACGACCTCAAATCTTCTCGCTCATTTGGAATAAAAGAACCAAGGCATCACGATCTACAACTTCACCTTTTCGGAATCTCATTTTGCCACTTTGTAAGTTCCCGAAAAAATCTCGAAACACTTCATTTTTAATCATTTTCGACATATTATTGTTCATTTAAGCTTAGAATGTCCAAATATGGGTTGGGTAAAAATATCGGACCAAAATAAAGTTGTTCGGCCGAGTTTCCGACCACCGGAGTCAGACCAGACGTCGATGTCGCTTTTGGCTCGGGCCAATTGCGACGTCACCTATAACGTCGCTAATACCTCACAGCGTCGCATATAGCAACATCAGCCCCAGCGTCGCATTGTTTTGCCAACGTCGCACATAGCGACATTGACTACTACGTCGCCTGAACCAACAACGTCGCATATAGCGACATCATCCCTAACGTCGCATTAAATTGCGAATGTCGCACTTAGCGACGTCATGCTCAATGTCGCAGTCATGATCTGCGACGTAACAACCTACATCGCTCACGACTTCGCACAGATCAGAACCTTCAAAACCCAGATTTTTACTAAGTGTCGAGGACTGAAACTTAACACTTGATTTTACCCAAATTCAAATTTTTAATACATTTTCACTAAAGCAATATAGTAGGAATAAAAATTTTCCAAGCTGACTTGGCAGCTCGACCCCAACCAGGGGCTCTGCTCCTTGGACCCCGCCAGGGATTGCCACCCCTTGGACCCCGCTACCAAGGGCACTGCCCCTGGACCCCCGTGCCCAATTTCCTACTTTAGTAAGTAAAATGAAATGAATTCATAAATTACTATTATTACAAAAACCGTCACCAACGGGTCGTACACGTTTTAAAACGCAAACAAATCAACCAAATGTAATTTGGACATTCTAGTTGGACGAACAACTACAAGGGTGATCTTTTGAGATACCCAATCATGTTTATAACCATCGCGTGTCATGGACACCCTCAGGTTACGAGTCTTCGGACCATCGCTTATCGGCTAATCAATTCAAGTTTGCTAGTTAAACTCTCAAGACTCAGGTGAGTCTCATAGCCCCTCTTTTTACGGTTTTACTCAGGGGTGTGATACACTGCTTGTTTTTAACATGTGAACGCAAGTACAAACTATTTCAATATACTACATAAGTTACACAACTAATCATTTCAAAGTCCTCCGTCAGCATAGTCTCTAATACGTTGTAGTGTGAATATTAGTATATGATATCATATAGGATTGACCCACCTCATCCGGGTTAGCAAGCACTAACCGGGTAAACGGATGTACTAATATTTGGGAAGACGAGTGTGGATTAGGCACTCGTGGAGGCACCTCGCCCGGAATTCTCTATATGGGACCCGACCCTCGAGTTAAGCTCAGACTATGTGCTCATGGCTGTATACATTATCATTATCATTTGCTGGATGCAAATCAATATCTAAATCTTGTGGTTCATACAATACTATTTGATATTTAAACCTGTGAGCTCACCAGCTTTTAGCTGACCCATTTTAGCATGTATCACAGGTACCCAGCAGTAGATTTGGACTGCCCGTCAGGATTCTATAGCTCGAGTCAGCATGCAAACATTGGAGATTTCTCTGCATTAGTATATTTTGTACAAGTACTTATGTACTGAAATCTCTCATTTTATCGAACATGAGCTATGTACAGCTTCGAGTGTTGTAAACATTATAATATCAATGTATTTTGTTAAAACGACGCATATAGAGTCGTTTACCATATATCTTTGTGCTTTGATTATTGATTAGTAACACCCAAAGTATGCTTCCGCAAATCATTAAATTTGGGGGTGTTACACACTTAAATCGGAAAGTTCAATTCAATGAAACTAAATTTGCTGAAATTCAGTTCGCAGGACAGAACTCGATTCGCAAGACAAGAACTCAGTTCGCAGGACAGAACTCAGTTCGCAGAACTCAACTCAGTTTGTTGAGCTTGAACTTGGTTCGCAAAATTAAACTCGGTTCGTAGGCTTGAACTCAGTTCGCAGAACTCAACTCAGTTCGTTGAGGGGAACTCAGTTCGCAGAGGGGAACTCAGTTCGCAGAGGGGAACTCTGTTCGCAGAGGGGAACTCAGTTCGCTGAGGGGAACTCAGTTCGCTGAGGGGAACTCAGTTCGCAGAGAGGAACTCAGTTCGCAGAAGGGAACTCAGTTCGCAGAAACGGCTGAAAAACCCTAAAACGAAAATTTTTAGGTTTCTAATCGACTAAACCCTAAGATTTCGATCGAATACGAACCTAAACACTTCCAGAGACTAATTTCGATCGTTTTTACGAATATTGAACGTAACAACAACCCTAAATCAACCGTTATTATCCAAATAACCTCGAACTAACTAAGTATTTAGCCCAAAAGCTCTGATACCAATTGTAAGTCCCTAGTTCTTGGATCGATAACGAGGTTATCTTTAGGTATTAAGGTGCGGAATTCCTTAATACTTGGTTCACAGATTGTGAACAAATTGTTTCGCAAGATAATAGCGAATTGATTTACTAATATGCTTTGTATTGATTATAACAATGTTAATCGATCAATACCTAGCCCTTAGAATGCTTAGAATCGAATGTATTGCTCTGGAAATTCGTATGGCAAAAGTCTTTTATTCGTTTTGACCTAATAAGGTATTTATAGTTTTTTCAGTTCGACTCGACTCGCAGCCGTATGGGCTCTGCGAGTCGACTGACTCCGCAGTCCAAGATCAAGCCCATGCTTGACTCGGTTCGTTGCCACCCATGCGAGACTAGATCTCATCTCGCAGGAGCAAGTTCTGCGACTTGATATCTCATCTCGCCAAACAGACTTTAGTTTATTCGATATTCGTCTAACACTTTAACATACTAATATATTTAACGAATATTAATAACAAACTAATATCATATTACAATTCAAAATCAATTGTACAAACTTGATTACAATAATCACTAATCCTTTGACAAACTAGATCTGTTGTCACAATAACATGTCCCAACAAAAATGTCAATGAAGAACAATCAATATTGTAATGCATACAAAAACTTCAACGAAATATGGGTTATTGACTGGTTAGCCATGGTTTGACTGCATCATCTGAATCATCATATTTATCTACTTACATGGCTCAAATGGCTTTGGCCGTAGGAAAATTAGGAGCTTTTGAAAACTTCCTACTCCAATTTATATTTTACTTACATTGTTTACATGATCGTATATACTTAAAGATTTAGAATATATATATTGTAGTTGTAATGTATGTAATAGGCCTACAATTAAAATTATCATGTCTTCTTATTTTATATAATAGGTACCACTTGCTAAGTACTTTTACTAACTGGCAGCCTAACGGACTTCGTTAAAAGATACTACAACAAATAAATTTAAAGATGATGATATTAGTTGATGTATTTAAGAATTTTCATTTAACTAATAAACTTTAATTAATTTTATGCTTCAGCCCGCAAATCTTGCGGGTTATAATCTAGTTATAAACTAAAAAAGACATGTTTTGATTAGTGCGACTTTAACCTACTTGATAAACTAAAAACATACAAATCGATAGATGCTAAAAAATAATTGTTACATGAATATATGACTTATGTTTACTAAAATGACTATTTTATCCTCACATGCATAGCACATGTTAGTATTTAATAAAGAAAACTAACGGAGGTTAATGATAGGGGCTATCGGTGCAAGATTATGCATCCACACATATTTTAAGAACAAAAAACAATTTACAGGGACCACCAGTGATTTTTTCCCAAAAACACAGGGACGACCCGGTTAAGAAATAAATTCATAATTCATAATTCATAATAACCTTAAATGTCCCGCCTCTATGTTGGCTGTGGTTGTTGAATTATTATCGGAAACCCTAAATATATCATCGTCATCATCATTCGGAATTGCAAATCTTGCACTCTCTGCAACTGAAAAGAAGAGGTAATTTAAATATAAATCTTACAAAGAAAATAAAAGTTTTCGCATTTAATCCCACCCAGACCCCCACCCCAGTCCGTCTTTCCTCTCGTCGTTACACCGTCGCAACCACAACGGCGCCGGAGAGACGCACCGTTGGGACCGGTCATATCAATTAATCAATAATAATTTTCTTCTTCTTTCTTTTATAGTATATTAGTATTAGTATTTAGTATATATATAATTATCTCCTATTTGGGTTTGATTTATTATTCTTATTATTCACTTCTAACCTAGCAGGTACATATAGGATTATGGATCCACAAATATATCCTCTTATTCCGACGGAAGATGAAATAATAATAATAAGAAGAAGAAGAATTGCAAAACAACGGCAACCGTTGTTTTTTTCAGATCTAGACGACAGGGAGCTGTACATGACTAATTTACTTTCTTAAACACCATAATTTTATATGTTCTCGTTACATAAAAATTATTGTTACCATCAATCTATTTATTTTTCTATATCCATATTGTTTGGTATTTGTCTATCTATAAACTTCTGGCTTTGCTTATAATTGCTCTGTTTTTGTTCATGATATATACAGGATGTCCTTTTTCGGTGAAAGTCTTCGGTTTGAGTTGTGTCACGTTGTTCTTAAAAGTCGTCTTCTTGGTTTGTCCGACCATAAGCTCTTTGGGACTATCCAGGCATCAGTAGCAGCTGGAGATGGGGGTTTCCCATCATCAGATCCGCTGTTATGTTCTTCTTCCGATATATTCATATTCAATCGTGAATTCAATAACCCAGTACACGTCCAGGGGGGTATTCAAACTCTACACGATGTAGGTTACTGTTCACTTCCAGTCTCCTGTACCTCCGACGTTCACATCGCTGCCAAACTCTATGTAGCCACTGACAAGATCGATGACGTGGAGGAATATCTTCATGAGGATACGGATTATCTTTCTTTTCGTCCTCAAGAACCCGAACCCGTTCCTTCTCCGAAGACATTGGAAAGATATAAGGAAATTTGGGAAGAATACATGAGTGAATGGGTAGATTTAAGTGAACTTTCCCTTAGCCCTGATAATGACGCTAGCCTTGATAATGACGCTAGCCTTGATAATGAAGTGCAACCTATCGCTGAAAATGATCTTAAATACGTTAGCATTGATCACGAAGTGTTTAGGACTTGTGATGACCATACGTCAATAAACATCTCAGACACACCCAGTGGCGGTGCCGGTTGTAGGGCATTATATGGTATAGATGGCTATCTACTCCTGTATTACGTTGTGCTCAAGTATGCAGTAGACGCAGAACTGGAAGTAGAATTTAATCCACGTCCTAATGCTGCTTTCACTGAAGTTACTGGAAGTCTATGCGCTTATTATGGCAAAGGCTTTGATTATGACAGTCATGCCGATAATTGCCGTGTATTGCTCCTTGACCCCGGTTCTTATGTTACGCCTGGCAGAGTAAACCTGCATCAATCCGTGTTGGCTGTACCAGCCAATTCCCCCCTCATAATTAAGGCAAACTTAAGTCAGGGTGGTGTTAATTTATTGTTGGAAACTCTTGAAATCCATGTTCCATTTGATCTTTGCAGCTCCGAAGAAAATATTCAGGCTGATGGTTACTCTTTAAAAGTGAGAGTGAAGTGGAAACTGCCATCCGAAGACTCTGAAGACCTAAAGAGTCGTTACTTAAACTCATCTGTCAGTCATCTGGTAATATATAATTAATTTTAAGCTCCATCCTACCCATCTATATTGTCTGTGTGTTTAAATTGCGATTTAAGTTATCACTCAAATAGTCAAATCGCTAAGTTTAGGCTAGGCTCCATATGTTCTGTTCTGCAGTAGAATTAGAAACTTTGAATTATACATGTTTATCATATATATATTCTTGTAAAGGCAGGAGGAATATGTCAGATTGAATAACATAAGAAATGCAATTAATTTGTGTACATGTTATTTTTGGCAAAGTTATCCAAGTCCATGGTATATATCCGTGCTGATCTACACAATATTTCATTTTTTTACTGCAAAACTAGGCTAAAAGAAGAAAAGTTGGAGCCCATTCTACATCAACCATGGCAGATCCTGATGTAAGTCTCTTAACATCAACTTTAGATTCAGAAGCTTATAATATATAAAAACTAGAGGATATGTTAACAGCTCAAAGGATGGTCCATGGTATGTATCCGTGCTGATCTACACAATATTTCATTTTTTTCCTGTAAAACTAGGCTGAAAGAAGAAAATTTGGAGCCCATTCTACATCAACCATGGCAGATCCTGATGTAAGTCTAAGAACATCAACTTTAGATTCAGAAGCTTATAATATATAAAAACTAGAGGATATGTTAACCGTTCAAAGGATGGTCCATGGTATATATCCGTGCTGATCTACACAATATTTCATTTTTTTACTGCAAAACTAGGCTGAAAGAAGAAAATTTGGAGCCCATTCTACATCAACCATGGCAGATCCTGATGTAAGTCTATTAACATCATCAACCATGGCAGATCCTGATGTAAGTCTAAGAACATCAACTTTTGATTCAGAAGCTTATATAATATATAAAAACTAGAGGTTTTGTTGACAATTATAAGGATGGTTTTGTATTGTAATACAGGAACGTAACAGATGGAGCCTTCAAGAAGAAATTGCAAAGGTATTTAACGTCTCACTGAGAAGTACCTACAAGCTTAAACAAGATAAAGATGTGCCTTGTAGTATTTCTTCTTGCACCAAAGAGGAGGGTGGCGATTACCTATGGTACGTGTATAGGTTCGTTTTTTTTCTTTTTCTTTCTGAATGATGTGTACTAATCCAGAAATTTCTTGTTTGGTAATAGCTCCAGTGTCATGCACATGTGGCCTGGCATAAAGAGTTGTCATTTCTATGAAGGACCGAAACATGCTGGAGTGGTAATATTTTTTTTTCTTCCGAGTGAATATCATTTACTGTGAAAAAATTACAGCCTAGTTTTTTATACTCTTTTTTTTTCTTTTTTTTTTGTTAATAGGCCGTCAAGGATTATATCATGGCTTCTGAGTACAAGGACATGATGGAAAGATGCGTCGTATGTGGTCCTGGATTTGTAAAGTTTAAGTTATGTAGGAAATGGATAGCTAAGGTATTTTATTTTCCAACTGCTGTAAAACACACATTACAATTCTTACCTTAATTCTTGTCTACTTCAACATCGTCACTTTTATCTTTTCTCCTTGCAGAGTATTCATAATATGCTAACGGTTGGTATAGACACATGGGCACCAAAACTTCCTGTGAAAAAAGCAATGATAGTCTCAGAAACAGTTAATATGACTGCGGAATTGCCTATGGACCATCTGCGATCCTTATTTATTGGAGACACGTTAAGTCGCATGCTTCGGTATTCTGGAGTTGATGTGAATCATACTCAAATCGATAGAATATATCCGGAGTCTTACTTTGAGGTACATGCAGTTCGTCTTGCTGTTTGAATGTTTGTTAAATTGAATCGTATTATACCCCAATCTACATATTATATGAACTTACATTTTAGCCCGTTCTTATTGCTTCTAAATATGTATCTTCTTCGTCACTTGGTAAGTGCAACAATATTTTTTTTTTCTTCATGGGATGTATTTTATGTTAAAAGTCTTTTTTGTAAAATTTGAAAGCTGCTTCAAAATTTTATGATTGATGATTTTGTCTTGTTCCAAAATATATCCTTGAAATATGTTAATTATCTGACTTTTACACTGTTAGTAATTGCAACTATCTTGAAATAGAGGAAGTAATGCACATTTTTTTTGCTCAAAGTTAATATTGTAAGTATGTTTAGAGACTAGTTTTATTTTCCTCTTATTTGGCTGATGATATTTCGATTACATCAACATATAACTTCTCTCTGATTTGAAGTCTCTATTCTTTTACTGAGTTGCTTGGTCTTTTAATTTTTCTAGGATATTTAAAATAATGAACTTTGAAATAGGGTCGGGACCCAAGGCAACTTATAGATTATGTGAATGATACAATCCGAGGAAATTTCAGAAGATTATATTATCAGCAGGGGATCTACATGGAAAAAAACTGCTTGTTTTTCCCCTTTTTGTTCTAAAATAGGAGTACACCTCTTATTTTTGCTGTTTATGAGTTTAATTCTATTTATTTTCAGATTAAAAGCCTTTTTGGTTTCTACATTAGAGAAATCATGGAATTAGCAAGGAAAAAGGGTTTCTGTATAGGAAGTGAAGAAGATGAGTTATTACGTTGTCCTCTCCTACTTTTTGGGTTAGTTTACTGGTTATAATTGCTGATTTTGTCAAAACGTATTTGCATTGGCTAGTAATATATTTTTTAGAGAAAAAGCTCAAAAAAGCCTCTACTGTTTGCATATGTAGGGGTATGCTTAAAGAGAGAGAGACAGACTGGATAGTGCATGTGAGTGATGTAGGGAAACGGGTCTATATTGAAATGTGCATCACTGTAAGTAACTTTTATACACCATGACTGACAACATCTTAATAAGGAGATCAAGAAATTGAATTTGATACTTATTGAGTTTCAAACAAATTTTTTCCCCAGGCTGCTAAAAGTGCAGGGTTGATTGCAAATGATGATCCTAAATGCCCTTTAAGTCATGTAGGTTTTGGTCTAGTTCAAGGTGATGATCCTAAGAGATTTCAAACTAGCAGTACTAATGTTAACTTGAAAAATTTGTTTGGCGAA
Source organism: Pseudognaphalium luteoalbum (assembly GCA_963422505.1). NCBI lineage: Eukaryota > Viridiplantae > Streptophyta > Magnoliopsida > Asterales > Asteraceae > Pseudognaphalium > Pseudognaphalium luteoalbum. The sequence goes on along the minus strand of OY730198.1, from coordinate 8,107,303 downwards.
GCTAAAAGTCGTTGTAAAGTGCTCCTTGCGAGACAAGGTATACCAAATACATTCATTCTGGCTTTCAACCTGTTTGACTTCCTTCAGTTTTAGTTAAATATCTTTCAAATCCCAAATCAATCCATTAATAAGTTAATGGGTCGATTTAAAGAGACTACGTATGTATTTTTTTAGATGACATCACTGATAAGTGGACTGCTGATGAGCTTGAGGATGCTGCTGAAACACTTGGATATAATGCTGTTAGGTAAGATTCTCAGCTTTATCATATATAATTATATGTTACTACTATTGTACTTATGCTATCGGTACCTATAATATGATTGGTAAATATCTAAATTTTCGAAGACCTTGCTATAATTTCATTTTGTATTTCCAAAAAGAGTTGTAGATAAACAAATGTTACAGTTTATTATATATTGAATTAAAGAATGCTCACATGCTATTTCCTTTGTTTTATAACACAATATATACTTTACTTTTTGGTCAAGTTTTGTGCATATTCATATTCTACGCTTGTGTTCTTTACCAGGTATGCTGACTTGAAGAATAACAGATTGACTGATTATACATTCAGTTTTGATCAGATGTTTAATGAAGAGGTATTCTTGTGAAGTTTATCCATTACTTGTGGATGTTATGCAATTGTTTATTCTCATTGATTTGAAAACTTTACATCGATCTTGCTTCTTATTTGCTAATATTCATTGATAAATAGGAAAATACTGCTGTATATCTACAGTTTACGTATGTTCGAATTTGTATCAAGAATTATAGTAAACGCATCAAGGAGTTAAGGGTAAGAATTTCGTTTCGTTTTGATGTTATTTCAGACACCCTGAAACACAGCTGATTTATGAAAATTCAGTTAAATTTAGTGTAAAGTGTATTCAGAATCGAATTTGAAACATTTAAGAAAAAGTAAGTGTAAGACGAAGGTAAATGAGCCTATTTTATATATTAAGAGATATTTTATTTGTTTGCTACAGGCTGAAGAGCAAATATTGAAGCACGATGATGAGCGTGAGTTGGGGTTACATTTACTCCGGTTTACTGAGGTAACATAATGATTGTTTAAATTTCATGTACGCTCTAACCGTTAAAAAGTGAATTATTAATGCAAATGAAATCTTAACATTCTAAGTCAACAATTGTTATAAAGACATCAGACTGTTTAAATGGCATCTTATGTTAATCAACAGAATATCAAAGTTTGTCAAATCAAGCTTTAAGTAAATCATTAAATCTACAACACTTGTACGGATCACCAACCTACTCTCTTTTTTGTACTGAAATCACCAACGAACCTTTTCTGTTACTTAGTGAAACGCCCTATTTTTTTATATACATTGTTAAAAACACTCTTAATATCATCTCCCACCCCATTCGTATATATAATACTTTGACACGTAACTCAAACGACTCAATTACATATTGAAACAAAATTTGCTCGATCACGCCGAATACCCGCAGGAAGGTACCCGCCGGGTAACACTGCTACGCAATCGCATATTAACAAAGAGAGAACAGACTGTAACCAAATTACACCAGAATACGCGATCCTACCAGTGCCACGCGATCGCATATTGTGAATCTACCCGGCAGGTAGATATGTTACCTGCCGGGTAACATGGTTTTTAGTGTAGACCTGAAGCTGACCAAAATCTGCACCCCTCATTTAAAAATGCGAATTTCAAAATGTCATAACCTTTTGCTCGTTAACATTTAAACTCTCAAATTTTGCTTACACCTCAACTATATCAAAATGAAACTTTCCCTTTTTACACTTTTTCAAAGTACGCATTAACGAAGAAAACCGACGTGTGCCTAGTTACTATTGTCTGGAACTTTAACACCATTCACAATTATTATTATTTTATACTCCTTATAATAATATTGGTTTGAAATAGTTATTTTTACTTTCACCAAAATAATACTTTTAAATTTTTGAGTGTTATACTTAGGTTACCAACTTACTTGTTAGTTAATTCGTTGAGGTAACCAAGATGTTTTTGCCCAGTTGTGAGTAAAGTTTGTTTGTAAATATATATTATCTAATAGTTGAATATGATTATTATATACTTCCATCAATAATTTAATATATTATCTAATTTATCTAATAGTTGAATATGATAACTTTCCACACTAGGTTCTCAGAGAGGTTTGCACAAATGGTACGCCACATATCCTGTGTGATTATCTTCATGGTTTGTGCAAGAAGTTTAATAGTTTAGACTTTTCTGAATGGCAGGTATGATAAATACTTTTTTTAATTGTTCATTATTGAATTTGATCCTTGCTTATCTTAACCCAAACCTAGTATTCTAAAAGTTTATTAGGCAAATTCTGATGTTATTTTTTAAGGATTTAACATGACTTTAGAAGTTTTGGCAGGCTGATGTGTCTATTGAGGAGGCTAGCAAATTATTGTTGTATAAGGCAACTGAAAAGGTAATGGAGAAGTGCTTTTTTCTTTTGGGGATCCCTATCAATCAACCATTTCACTTAGAATGATTAATCTTGGAATCTTATGAAAGTGAACCTGAAACCTGCCATTTGGAGCTTAATTATGGCAACATGTTGCCCTTTGTTTCATATTTTTATTTAGGGCTTTTCTAACTTGTGCCTAGGTTAGTGTACAATAAATGCTACCCCCTCTTGAACTATTCAAACTCACCTAGTGAATTTAATTTTTATGTTTTTCCATTTTTACCCTTTATAATCATATTGTTACAAAGCTCAAGAAAATCAATTCCCTCCCTTTTTCTCGTCTAATCTTTGGCCGCTAGCATACCTGTTATTTTCCATTATTCATTCTTTTTTTTCCCGCTTTTTTGTTACAAGCTAACCATCTCTTCATGTGCCATATATCCAATATATTGCAACTCAAAAGTTATTATATCTTTATATGTACATGTCAATGTAAGTTTTAGATTACAAAAATGAATGAAAAAATGTTTATTGATTTAAATGAGGTTCCTAATATTAGTCAAGATGAAGAAACAGTGATTCACGAAGAAAAACAAAAAATTGAAGCATATATTGATAAACCATTTGTGGGTCAATGCTTTCTTAGTGAAGAAGAAGCATTTGTTTACTATCAAAATTATGCAAGAATGAATGGGTTTTCGGTTTGAAAAGGAAGATTTGTGAACAAAAATGGGGAAATGAAGAGGCGTGATTTTTTTTGTCACCGTGAAGGAAAACCAGATCTTAAATTGGTGAATTGCTCGAAACAACAAAGAAATCGAGGTTCAACACGGTGTGAATGCAAGGCCCATATGCGTATAACTTTAAGAAGAATTAACGAAATTTTTCCGGAGGAGTGGCAAGTCACTCGGTTTGTTTTCGAGCATAATCACGTTTTATTGTCTACATTGGAGGTTCGTTTTCTTCCCTCTTATCGTAGTATTACAACAGAAGATGAAAAATGAATTCTCATGTTAAAAGAAGGGGGGTTATCCGTTAGACAAATCATGCGAGTAATGGAACTTGAAAAAATCGTTAAACATGGGGAACTTTCTTCTTACAAAGGATGTTTATAATTTAATTTCTAAGTTTCATAAAGTGCACTCACAAAATGATGCAAGAGATTTGTTGGAGTATTGTAAAAATGCTAAAAGCGAAAATTCTAATTTTCAATATGTGTTTACAATTGACGGTGAAAGCAAGTTAGAACATATTTTTTGGTCACATGCTCGTTGTTTTGATTGGTACCAAAAATTTAGAGATGTTGTGTTCGATACTACGTACAAGGTAATTTCTTATGATATGCCTTTTGGAGTTTTTGTTGGTATTGACAATCATGGAAGAACTATTTTACTTGGTTTTGCTCTTCTACGAAACGAGACAACAGCCACATTTCAATGGCTTTTTAAGGTAATTTTCTTTTCCTTTTTAAGTTATTTAATCGTTTTTTTCCATATTTGCTGAAATAGACGTATGGCAAATCTCATCTTTTTCTTATACTCCTTTTTTTTCTTCAGAATTTTAAAATACTAATGAAAAAATCACCAAAAACGATTTTAACCGATCAAGATCGATGGATGACGGAGGCAATTAAAAGCGAGATGCCATTCACCAAGCATGCATTTTGTATATGGCATATCACCACTAAATTTAGCGGTTGGTTTACTTCGATCGTAAGAGGTGAATATTCAAATTGGTGTTCGGAATTTTACAAGTTGTATAAGTTAGATACTGTAGAGGAGTTTGAACAACAATGGCCTTTAGTTGTTGGAAAGTATAATTTGCATGATAATAAGCATGTTATGGGATTGTATGAAATTAAAGTATCTTGGGTGCCTGCTTATCTTCGTGAATTCTTTTTCGGTGGCATGACAACGCGGGAGATCGGAAAGCATAAATGCTTTTATAAAGAGATTCATTTCGTCTCGTACATGTCTAAGTCAATTCATTAGACAGGTAAGTGGTATAAAGTATCTATTATAGTTCAAAAGTTGCATTTGTATTACTCTCTGTTTATTAACTTAAAGTTTTCGATATACTATTTTTAGGTCGATCTTGCAATAGAAGATGTTGAGCAAAAGCAAATGCATAATACTATGTTACAAATATACAGGGGATCATTTTTGAGATCAGAGTAGCCACTAGAAAAGCAACGGTATCATTTTTATACTCCATTTGCATTCAAGATGTTTCAAGACCAATTAGCAAAATCGTTTCAGTATTCAGTTCAAGTAGAAAACCGCAACTATTTCATTGTGACACATCATAAAGCAACACAATTTCATAAGGTATTTTGGGATGGTAAGGCTGGTAATTGTGGTTGCAAAAACTTTGAGTTTGTTGGAATACTTTGTCGTCATATATTTAGTGTTTTGGTCCACGAGGGTTGCTTTGAGATACCTTCTACTTATTGGCTTTCACGGTGGAAACGAGAAGATGTTCAGTTTGATGTGACAGTGGAACCAAATTCAATGGATACGTCAACTTTGAATAATGCTGAAAGCGTTCATCTCTCAACTGATTTGGTTCAATGCCCTCCACGTTCAAAAACGAAAGGTAGGCCCAGGATAACACGGGCTAGAGGTGGAAAAGAATTAGCAAAACAAGTAAAGCGTTGTAGTTTTTGTAGGTGTGTTGGGCACAATGCTACTACTTGTGAGGAGAAAGCGGCTTTGAAAGATCACAATCTCGTTTCACAGCATGCTTTGAAGAAAAAAAAAATTGATGCAGGAAATGAAGATTTAAATCCTATATTTAGTACGAAATGTTAGACTTGTGTTATGTTTTTGAGATTCTTAATCTGGAAATCTAGTTTGTAGTTGTGTTTAGTGTGATGCATTTTGTGTTAATTGCGTATTGAGTCTTGCCTGTTAACAATGACAATCTAATTTTATATATTTAGTTCTGAGAAATATGAGAAAAGTTCTTTAAGGAACTCCTAAAATTTGAAGAATCTAAGAACAAATCTCAACTACTAGATCAGCAAAATCAAAGGCTACGATTAGAAATAAATTAATCGCTACACAAAAGTGTAATTTGTGGGGACATCCTGGTTTCATGTGACTTTGGCATCGGTTATTGTCTACCTCACAAGGATGACTCCGGATAACTCCTCTCACATCCTGGTCACGTGTGCTTTTGGAATCTCCAACAAAAAGTCCAGCCTAAGAACCTTCCATATGAGAGCTTCATCAAAAACGTCGTCGTAACTTTTTCAATTAGCCCATGACATGCTAAGATATGTCACACTCTGAAATCCAATAAAATGAAGCATGATATTAAATCAAAATTCACAATATCGAAGTGTAAATTACCATGACATAGTGGATACATCACATCAATGATACATTCCTAAAGAAGCCCCACCTTTAATAAATTAATTAATATACTCTTCAAGGGTGATTTTATAGTCATTTAATTTGCCTTGTAGTTTTACTCCATTTACACGGATAAAAGATAGTAAATTATTTCAAGAAAGCATAGAACTCAAAATGGAAGCCCACCTAGGTTGTACCATTGTTAGCAGTTATCTTTGAGCCATAAACAAACCATGACTCCACCGGGTGAACGAACTTTCCATGTGTGAGTAAACACTTAGAATTTCACCTTTTAAGACCGGCCGAAGGTCTTTATATATAACATAAATTCAACGAATATAAGTAATACCACTGCCCCCCATTCCAATCAGATTATGTTATTTGAAGCTAGCCATGATATCTGCACTTGTGAAGTGAAATCTTTGGAATGCTATTAGCGTTCATTATCATTCTCTATTGCGCTTCATTAGCAACCCATCGGAAAAATCCGTATACGGTAAAGCCACCTTGCCTTGGCTATTTTCTGTATTATGAAAAAGTGAATATATTTTCTATGAGATGTAAGTTTATTTTAATCAGACAGTGAATATTAAATCGAAATAATAAAATAAATAATGAAGGTAATCATATAACATGCATGTACGTATACTAATCGATAGAAACAAAGCTCACCGAATTCCTTGACTTAGAAGAACGTTCGGTTTCTCGAGTGTGCCGTTTGACGGTTTAGCTTGGCTCTTTGGACCATATATTTCCTTAATACAAAATCAAACAAACCTATATAGTAGATGATCAAGTAACAAAGCTATAGCTTCTCTATTAATGTGAAAAAAAAATCACACAATCCATTCACTAAAATATATCTCCTCTCAAAAGATTAAAACTTTTTATATGTAAGTCTAAGTAACTAACTACACATATAAATCTCTCAAAATTCCTCAATACAATTTGCAAAGAAAATATAATAAGATATAAACTCTGTTAAACAAATAATAGACATATAGAAAATATAGAAAACTCACCAGCGATGAAGAAGATCCTAATGGAATGGGGAGAATCGAATGGCTGCTAGTTATATTTTTTCCCCCCCCAAGCCGCTAGATTCTTATACGTGAAGATAACTCCCTTTTTAAAATAAAAGAATTAGGATAACAATAACAATATTATGGAGAAGATTTTGACAATATATTGTTTTATTTTAATTTATATATACAACCGATTTTTTTTATTTTATGTATTTTTATGATAATAATAATTATTATTATTATTGACTAATTAACTTTAATTTAGTATTATATGGGGAGTGCCACATTTAAACAGTACATGCATACGTATCAAAGCATATGATTACAACAGAACATATATATATATATATATATATATATATATATATATATATATATATTAAGATGCCAAATGTATTAGTTACAAAGTTTACGATTCCTCGAATCGCACAAGTGTAAAAGTTGTTAATGTTTACAAAAGTAGATTTCTTAAATATGACTAAAACAGATTAGTTATACAAAAGAAATCCATGTATTTCAAAAAGTTGGCATCCTAAAGCTTCGCGGGTCGCCTAGAGTTCCGTATGTGCAGGAGGTCCTTACATGCGCAGCTAATTCCCTGAAAAATATAGTAAAAGTCAACAACGAGGTTGAGTGAATTAACAGGTTTTATGTTTACAACAATTGTTGGTAGTTTTCAAAGCGTTCACAAAGTAGTGATCGTCATCACGATCAAGTAAAGTTTCGTGGAATGTTATCCAAAATATATGTTTAGTGGAATGTTTCCCAAAGATACAGTTTAAGTGGGATGTTACCCAAAAAGTAGTTATTGTGGGATGTTACCCAAATCATATGTTTGAAAAACATGTCGTAGGAAAGCAGTATCCTATAAGTTTACCCAAGAAGTAGGGATTTAAATTGTTATCCAAGAAGTAGGATTAAAAACGTTTGTCCAAGACGTAGGTACTTTTCAAGTGCGTCCAAGAAGCAGGACCTAAGTCGTTGCCCAAGAAGTAGGGACTTTCTATGTGCCCAAGACGTAGGGACTTGTATAAGTTGTGTCCAAGAAGTAGGACTGACATCCAAGACGTAGGACCCATCTGCTCAAGAAGTAGAGCCTTCATCCAAAACGTAGGATGGCACCGTGCCCAAGAAGTAGGGACTTTCTGTTTGCCCAAGACGTAGGGACTTTCTGTGTGTGCGTGCCCAAGACGTAGGGAATTTCTGTGGTGTTTATGAAAACGTTGTTTCATAAAAGCTAGTAGTAAAAGTGTGTTGCTGGTCGTTCTCCAGCTCATTCCCAATTTAGTTTTTTTTTTTTTTTTTTGAAATACCATTTCATAAATAACAGTTATAATCGTTTGACCGCGGTCACAAATAGTTAGCACAATGTATATCACAACAGTTATATAAAAGTTTGCTCACATAGCAAAAGCGTTGACTATGTTTTCCACCCCTGTTCAAAAGCAGTTAAAACAGTAAAAGTAGGGGCTGTGAACTCACCTGTTGAGTTAAGTAATAGTGCGAACGCTAGCAAAGCCTAAAGCCCAAGTCTAATCCGAAATCTCCTAACGCCCTAAACGTATGAGATATAATAAGTATGTGGATGTCTAAGTTGACTATCCATGCTAGTGTTCACGCAACTAGATTATGTCTAAAGTGTTTGTAAATAGTACTTTTATTATTGAAATCGAGTTTTTATATCATTTTTAAATTCTCATGTCAAAGTATTATCTTTTGGTAAACATTTATATTATATTATGAAGTGCTGAAAATGTTGACCAAGTTTGACCGCGAGTTGAGTTGAGACTGGAAGTTGAGTCTAGCAAGTTGAGTTCTGCAAGTTGAGTTCTGCAAGTTGAGATGGTAAGGCGAGTTGAGATGCAAGGCGAGTTGAGATGGCAAGGCGCGAAACTCGTTGTTCGTGATTTTTTTAGCAAATTTTGACTTTTAAGTGTTTTTAATGGTGTTTTGGACATAATAAGTTAATATGACACTAATACATGGTATATAAAGTATTATAAGCATGAAATATCAAATAAAACTTCAAAATCTAAAAGTTTACGAAATGTCGGGATCTTACAAAGTTGTCGCAAGAGAAATCCGAAAAGGTAGAAGTGTTGATCGTGATCCCGTGATTGTTTTTCTCTAAAGGAGCGTGACGATTTGATGAGTTTTGATAGTACTTTTTTAGGTGGTTTGTGGTGGTTTTGTATGGTGGTGGAGAAAGAGAGTGAGAGTGAGAGAGAGAGAGAGAGAAAAGATGGGGTGTGTGTGTGTGTTTTGTAAAAATAAGAGTGAAAGAGGTGAGGTGGGGGTGGTATGGGTTGGGCCGGTTGGAATCAAAAGAGGGGAATTTTGCCCCGGTTTGTGGTATTTAGTCCGTGTTCATTTACTCGATCATTAAATGTTTAAATATTTTAAATGGTAAATTTTAATTACGGATTCAATTATATTTTTTAATTGAAATATTTTGTAAAAATAATTTAATTGAGTTATAAAATTTTAAACTTTATTTTGTTTCAGTTTTACGAAATAAACATTATTTGTTACGAAATACTTGTAAATATTATCAACAAAATATTCAATAAATGTTAATGTTATTTAATAATTTCATTTTATTAAATAATTTTGTTTACCAATAGTCGTATATTTTTGTCGCGTTTGTTCCAATTATTTTTGTACGCAATTATAATAATTACGAAACGTATAATACTACGCGTATTGACTAGTTGTGCTTTGCTAGACTTATCTCTAAAATGTGTTGTGAATTCACTCAAAGTAGGGAATTAGCCTAAAAATGCGTGCAAATGAAATTTATAATTATGTCAAAATTGTGGGGTGTTACATATAGTAATTTAACAAGTAGGAGATGGGGATTCTCAAAATAAGCCAGTTTTAAGAGATTATCTTTCGATGGATTATTTTTTGAAGAATCCCTACTTTTCATTTGATGCTAAACTAAGATTCTAATTTTATAAGGAATTGAGATTCTTAAAATTAGAAACTTAATCTCTTAGAATCCATCATAATCCCCTAATATGAGGTTGTCAAAAACAAACCATTTATCTCTCAAATTACTTTTTTTAACACACCATAATTTTTTTCTTTTAAGTTTTAACTTTTAATACAATCAGTTTCTTCTTTTCAACATACTTTATAATAGTATATATTTATATCAAAGTTTTTTTTATAGAATTCTAACCTATATATTAATCTGTTTAATAAAAAATTACTAATTCTGTAAGAGACTACAACTTACATTTTAACTCTATTGTTGAATTTTATATAAACATATAATTATATGCTCTCTCTACTAAAATTTTCTTTTAAAATATATTTTAAAAGTTTAATAAAGCTATTTTCAAATATAATTGGTTGTATACTTGTGTTTTCATTTTTGTTTTCTTGTTAATACTGTACTATTTTAAATTGCAAAATCATATTATATATATAAATTAAATACATTTACTCATGCCTAAACTCTGTTATTTTTTTCCCCTTTGAGTTGCAATTGTTAGAAAATGAGTTTGAATAGGTTAGGAATACTAACAATTACTTTGATAATTGTATGTGCTGAGTGTACATGTCTAAATGTGATTGGTGGATGTATTGAAATTATTAATGAAGATAAGGAAATAGATTAAGTGGAAAACAAATGTTACATAATGTAATGTTCAACAAATTTCTAAAAATGTATGTGTAAGACATATATAAAGTTACTCGTTGCATCTCATTTGTATTGCTCACCTTATTATTTTTGCATGTCTCAAAAAGATTATCAATTTTTAAAAAATAACTATGAAAGTATTAATAATTATTAAACTCCTCAATTTACCCTCATTTGTTAATCTCAATCATTTATTTCAAAAAAATTTCTAGTTACACTTATCTTGAATATAAGGCAAGATTGATATTCATCTAATCTATCTTAAATCCAACAAAAATCTATTATGAGACAATAAAAGTGGGATGAAGGGATATTTGTAATTGAATTGCATTATAAGTTTCGCATGTGCAAAATTAGTCGTACACTTTGTATAAGAATTGTAGGGATATATGTATAGAAAAAAGGGAATAAAATGGAGGTTTTATGCGTACAAATTCAATACCAGTATCCTCGGGGTCCAAGATATTTGGAACACGATTTTTAATGGATTTAAGTTTTAGTTTTAACGATCTCAATTTTATTTAAATGAATCCATATAAAACTTTCAAAAAAATTAGAATTTCAGAATAAAAAGCACCCTTAATGATTTGCATGAACCTAAAATGTCTCTGGGCCTTGATAATGGGTCAGATTTTGGAATTTCAGTTTGCAGCCTCAAAACCCTCTTTATATCTTAACAATATCATTTTTTCAAATTACATATAAAAAATCTTTCACAAACAAACACACCCATATAATTATTCACAATTACAATAGCAAATCAAATACACCTAAGAAGCAATATGATTTTATGCAGGCCGACAACAGATAAAATACCACATTGTAAGGTGTGTTTGGTTTGTCTTCCTTTTGCTTTGTCTTACTGTTTTCTTGATATACAATATGAAGTTAGGCTTGATTGGAAGATGATGTTTTGTTTATACAAGACGAAATAATTTTTAAAATAGGCTTATTACTGATCTGTATATCAACATAACAACTTTAGACAACATATAAACAATTTTTTAGGTGAAGAGAATATGTCTTTTTACTCGAATGAAAACTTAAATGTACACCTAAATGCAAATATAACCCCTTTTTTACATGAATAAATCTATAATCTATAATAATGGATGTATATAATGTAAATGTAAACTTTTTCTCACAAAATAAATTCATAGTAGCTCTATTTATAGCGTGGGTTTACATAAACGGATCACTAAGTGGTGTTTAGCAAAATTATAGAAAAGTTAACATATAACCTTTATTTATGTATATTTAAATAATTTATAAACTTAAGAATATGTTATATTATATTATAATTACTTTAAATAAAACCCGTATATATACGGGTCAATAAACTAAGTATTTCTATCCGTATAGAGAAAGGTGATGCTTTTTACTCTAGCTGCCTGCCCAATTGACAAATGGTGACATGCAGTTCGCAAAAGTAACTACCTCCCAGTTTGTTAAAATAAAACTAGGTGGTCTCTTAGTACGACCCATGAAAACTTATGTTTATTTAGTGAGGATCTATATAGATATATCGAAAGGGTTCCACTTTTTTTTAATATTGGTAACGAACTAATTTATTACCAATGTAGGTAATATACAGGCAAAAATGTTACATGTTCGCAACGTATTCTACATATGCGTTTTGATATTGGTAACGTATATATGAATCATATTACCCACATCGAGACACTTTTACAAAGTACATTACCTATATTGACAATAAAATTCGTTCGTTACCAATTTATGACCTTAACCCTTATCGAAAATAATTCATGTGGCCCTTAAAATTTTCTACTTAACCAAATAATTATTAACTTGATGCTACTTAATCAATACAATTGTCATGTTAGTATCTTATAATTAGCCACATTACCCCACATGTGTCTTCTTTTTGTACACCATCTCCATTATCATCCATATTTTCAATTGATGGTCTTATACATGATTATTATTTAATTCTTTCTCATAAAATCATCTTAAAACTTTTAGTCTTAAATAGAAAATTTAACAATTGAACGAATTTCAACATATAAAGAATCTAAGGGTAATTCAACTCAACGCTTCAAGAGAATTTAAGAAATTGAAGAATCAAAAGAGATTAATTAAGCCCTAATTCATTTAAGGCTTTGTCGAGATAAAAATCCTAGAGAAACGGCATTCTACAACTTTTATAATTTCTTTCTTGTAACTTGATTTCTATCATAACTTTTTAATGTTTGTGAAAACTTCATTTCATGTGTTTTAGAGAGTACATTAAGTGAAACATTTTTGTTGCATTCTAGAGAAAATCCTAGAGAAACATTCTACAACTTTTTAACTTTTTATATTTATGCATGTACGGTTTTTCCTACATTTTTGTTGTCTCAAAATCAAAACTATTTCAACTTTAATTCGATCTTATTAAACTACAGTCAAACTAGCAATATAATTAAGGGAACAAATGAACTAAGAGACCACACGTATCGTTTAAAAAGATTGAAGTCTGAAGAATGTTTTTCAAAAAATGTCAATAATACGTTGCATGTCAATTATATTTTTGACCAAGTACGAGGTACTTATGGATGTCAATTATATGTTGCATCTCGATCTATATTTGTTTGTTCATTACACCATTTCATTATTTAATTTGTGTACTCACCGTATTTTTTTTAGAACGACAATAACTCACACACCTCATAAATATTTACATTTTTTCTACAAATTTTTACAATTGTTCAATATTTAATTTCCCTATTTCTATTAATCATTCAACTGTTACAAAGATAATGTACACTCAAATTAATCAACATTTTCCATGAATCTGCATCTTATTTTTTACTTAACTTTTGGGCACACGTCTTCATTTTCTATATATGTACTTTTATAGTTTTGTTTAAATTATAAAAAATAATAAAAATCATTTAGAATTTCTTTCATTTGGTTTAGTCATCAACTTTAAACATAGCATACATGTAACATTATAAAGATAAATATTATCGTTTTGAAAGTAGGTCGTGGATCGCACTGCCTAAAAGGGTGACTAGTCCTTATATAACTACATATGTGTGCCTGCGAGAGTGCCAGATCATCATTCTGCGGCTTCTGCCTTTGCAAATTGCAACACCATATTTACTTATTTTGTCTTATTCAATCAAATCCTCAAACGAAACACACATATATAAAATAACTAGACTAGATGATGCATGCAATATACCACAAAGGTGGAAAAAGATCGTTTTCCACTTCATTTCATTCATACATACTTGTATTACACGTACCATGCATACACCATGTAGTGTTTTATTTAAAGTTAATTTACTAAAATACATGGATTAATTTGTTCATCACATAACCATAAAATCTAGCTCGTACGTTGTTTTATACTTATTACGTAACGTCTTTAATTTAAGGGTGAAATTGTTCCGCAAAAGCTTTAGCTTCTTCAGGTGAGCTACAACACCTTGGACAACTACCACGATAGTATCCACGATAACAACATCCATGATGGCAACCATATCCGCCGCCACCACCACCGCCGCCACCCCAGTTTCCTCCACCTACACCGTAGTTTCCTCCACCGCCACCACCATAGGCTCCTACCTTACTCGCTTACTCAGGTCCCTTCGCTTCTACACAAAGTCAACAAAATTCCACATTTCTGTTTTAATTTATTCAAAATAAATATAATCTTCACTTTTAAAAGTATTATATAGTAACTTTACCATTTTACGTGTGAGAACAATAAGGGCAAAAGTGTCAAATTGCTATTGGACACTGTGATTTAATAAATTTTGTGAAAACTGATCATAAATATTTTATTTTGAGACGTATGGAGTATAAAAATGAACATTTGTCCTATTTTAATGAGAAAGGGAAATGAATAAATTGAAACACTCTAAGAGATCAGTTATGGAAAAGCAAACATGTCGTCCACCGAAAGTTACCCCGATTAGATTTCCAAATAATCATCAAAAATATATATATTTCTACCAAGTACGTGTGTTCCTATGTATGGCATATGTGGAATGACTTCGGCAATGAAAATTAAAGGTGAAACCCATTACTTGTATTTAGGCCCAAATATTGTAACAAATTTATGGCCCAATGACCAATCCAATTTCACTAGACTCAAATCACGATATATATGTGGACATTTATACTTGGTATACTATACTAGATTTAATCCTCGCAACAACATAGACGAGTAAATTGAAATTGTTATAGGTTTAAAGTTATTATTTTTAAACTTTTAATTATATATATATATATATAGGGTCCGGTTCAATTGAAGATTAAAAAAATTGCGAGAACCGTGACAATTACTAGCTTACATGTTTGTTCACATGTGATTAACTTGATTCACATGTGAACATTGATTTAGGTAGGTTGGGAAAAAAATTCGAAAATTATGTCTTAAAACACGTTTTACCTGATTTGTTCATATTATCATTTATATGTCAACATAAATTTGATTTTTTGCATTTTTTACTATAATTTTAGGTTTTTTCGAATTTTTTCCCCAACCTAACCTAAATAAATGTTTACATGTGAATCAAGTTAATCACATGTGAACAAATATGCAATCTAGTAGTTCTTACGGTTCTCGCAATTTTTTTGGTTCTCAATTGAACCGGATCCTATATATATATATATGGTTTTTAGACCCGTGACAATGACATGTGACTAAACTGAAATAGTTATAAATATTCAATGAAATTTGGGTGTATACATTGTTGTAAACAGAAATTGTCATATATATAAAAAAATTAATTTAAATATGAATACATCATATTTTCTACAAATACACATATAATTAGATACATTAATTTTTGACCTTTTACAATGTCTTGAGTTTTAAGAGAGGGTTCTTTCTCATTTAAAAAGGGATAAAAAAAACATGTTAGATCAAATTAAAAAATTACATCAAATGATCGGATTTCTCTATCAAATTTTGGTTTAATTATATTTAAGATAAGATACTAGCTTTATTAGCATGTCATAGGCTCATAGCCTTCATTTATGAGAATTGTGTTAGTATTGGTTGACAACACAAAAAAATTAAAATTTTGAAAATTACATACACTTACACTTCACATATAATAAATAAAAATCTTCAATTCCCTACTGCACCTTGGCATTCCTTTACTTTAATTGGATATCGAATTCCGAACTTATCACAACCTACAATTCATAAGCAAAGGTGGCCGGTTTGTTTGATTCTAAACTTTTGATTAACTATCTTTGAACTGAGCATCGAATTCACATTATAAACATTTCCATAAACTTTTCATCTTACAGTCAGCATTTTAATTTGCTTCTTTAGTCAAAACCCTAACAATATATGATATTGTGAGATGATAACAATTATGAAAAACTGAATCACAAACATTTAGAAACGTTCATACGAAGGAAAAGAATCATACATAACACAGAAGATCGAGTGTAATTAACCTTTGGTCAGCGATTAGAATTGAACAACAGTCGGCTTTGATTCTTCCCGTAACCTGTTTCACAACAAAAGAAACTCATCTTATTACATATTACAAAGGGGAAAAAGAAATTGATTAGCGCATTATGAAGCTAGAAAGATTCAATTTGTAAGTTGCAAGTAGAAATAAGAAAGAAAGATAACGTAGATAATGATCCAATTTGCAAATCTCACACGCTACTAAATTGTTTAAAGGATTGCATGTTATATCTATACGTACATACCTCTTCAACTTCTCCGTTTAATAAAGAAATTTAATTGGGTGTTACAATCTCCGTATGGGAGGCGTTTCATGCATTTCAATTAGATATATATGTTGGTATATATATGTAATAGTTTAGCTTTGTCTAGTCTTGGTGAATATTGGATATTACTTTGAGCTAAATCCTCACGGGATACTATCAAAAATGATATAGGGTGAAAACCGGTGGCTCGGCCCTTATTATCGGGGATTTTTTCCTGAAAAATTTTCAGGATTTTTTCATCCCTTTTAGTATCTTTTCAGTTCGGATTTAGTTTCAAGGTAATCCTCTTGGTGTTTGTACATATTAGGGTCTATTTAGCAATTTTGCTATTAGACATGTTTTAATATATTTAGCCTTTAAAAAAAATAAATTTGATTAATTTGAATTTATATTTAAATTTAAATAGCATATAATACACTTATCTCAACGCATTGAGCAACAAACTACAATTATTATTATTTATTTGTTATGATTAATTATTAATTTAATTAATGAGGATGAGTTGGCACTACAAAACAATGAGAATTAACAAAGGATCGACACATAAGCTTATTGATTACTTGGTAGTGTTGAGGAGTAACCACTTAGATTAGGGGATACTTAACTAGTATGTAGGGAAGAAGGGAAGATGGTTATCATTAAAAAAAATTGCGCTTGTTTCCTGATGATAATTTAATTAATACTAATTAGTTATTTTTCATAAAATAAAATAAGAAAGATTGCGTCCCGATTGATGCTTCTCCAACTCCGATTGTTTCCTATCCATGGTTATCTATTTATTCTCTCAACTTTACACTAGATAGATATAAAGGTTTGCCTAACTACTTAGATCTTTCTTGTCCTAAACATAATCCCATTTTGATTTGCTCTCATTGTTTTATTCTTCCAAATTTAAATTGATCTTGTGTCTTCCTTTTACGTCCATCATGTATGTACAAATTACATATTAAATCCATATTTGATTTGATTTATTGTAGAATATTTGCACAAGTTTTATTTCCAGTATTTATTTCATCTGAAATGAACATTTATGTACTTATCGTCCAACCATTTCTTATAATTTAATTAGCAAAGTGATCTATAAAACTTTTCTTTTGATCATTGTAGTAGATAGATGTATTCATTTTATTTAAAATGGTTTTCAACGTCAAATTGAATCATATGAGTACTTTTACTTTTGGTTTAAAAAGTTAAGTTTGTACTATACATTAACGTTCATTATATTTGATGTCAATGCAAAGAGATAACGAGATTAATTATTCATTGAATAAATTGATTATATAAAATTTTCACTGGCATCTACGTAGAAAAGGGGGGACTAAAACAAAATTTGTTAGATATTTATGTGTTCTTCTCGAGAGTCAAAAGAAAAGCAAAATTGCATATCAATTCATTGGATTGAAATAGAGAAATAAAGTGTTAATAGATAGATAAGAAAAACGTAAATTTGCAAGAGTGAAACGAAGAATATAGCCACAAGTAGCGTATATTTTAAAAAAGGATATAGCCTATCAGAATGAGATTATGTTAGGATAGATCATTTTTTTATTAAGTGTAATCAATGGCTTCGTTTTAATAACTAACCATTAGTATTTCTTAAATGATGACATAGCCCTAAACTCATCCTACACTATATCTGACTATTTTTAACCCGCAATTAATGTGCCACACCATAACAACATGAGTGTTACAATCACATTCACCAATTCATCATACATGTATATATAAATCAATAATATGATTTCTGTCATCATAAAACTTCTTTTCTGGCTAATATATCCATGTTTTTCTAATTTTGCTATGCCAATTTATACATACTCCTTCGAAACAAATACTTTTCTTTCTTTTACCACTGCTTCAAAATTGTCATTATAATAGGATTTTGTTGGTTACAAAAGAACTTAATTAACAAAGTGACTTAGAAGTTAGAACCCTTCAATCTGTAGTTTATTCCTCTTTGGCTACAATGTTTGTCAACAACCATACTACACAAACACCATTGAAATTGTGATGAACAACCTTTTAGACCTTTCCTATTTATCAAACTTGAATCGATCGAGGTTACTCTGTTTTTGTAATATCGTATTTTGTTTAACATCAAATTATGTAAAATGATCAAATACAAGCAACTTTCGACAAGGAACTGGTCTTTATTGCCCTCGACGTCTATCAACAAGACTAAGATTTGAGATGGTTCTTTACATGTTTTTCACCTTTTTCTCTCAACTTTCTATACAAGTTCATGTAATCTACTACTATATGCAACTATATATTTTCGTGAGTTTAATAGATATATTGACTCAATAGTATCAAATTTGAGACAACCGTACATCGTACAGGTAATGACACTAATTACATATTAAAAACCGAAGCACAAAATAAAAACTCGCACTGGCTCACACAATACAACAAATGTTAAATAAATATCACCAATAACAAATTAATATTATATTGCATATATGATATTTATCTACAATCTATCTATCTATCTATATAAAACAAAGATTTTTAATTGCATATTAGAACATGTTATTTTAATAAACGAAGATATGTCATTAATTTATAAAGTCTCCAATTAATCTCAATTTTAAACATGATACATAAACTTTTCATATATTGAAAATCAAATTATTATTAATTTTAATTTCTAAATATTCACGAAAATATCTTGCATCTTCAACTCATATACCATTAGGTATATTATTCATATAGTATTAATTAATATTATTTATATTAATTAATTAAACCAAATTATTATGATATTATTATTATTACATTATTATTTAATAATCTATCTATTCATATCTATCTATCTATTTTATGTATACATATAAAACAAACAAATATTTTTTCTGGATTTTTAAACATGCAACATCATAAAATTTCTTTTTCTTTAGAACTCTTCTAAGTTGCCACATCATCATATTAATTTTTCCTTAAAAACCTTAATTAATAATTACTAAGACTATTTATCAATTATACTTTATTATAATAGATTTTAAAATTTCTATATTATATTTAATATATAACAATTTTACCTACATAAAAAAAGATCCATTTTCTAATCCATATCTTATACATTGCAATTAACAAATATTATCATCATCAACTATCATATTTTAAGAAAATTAGTTTTAATAAAGATATTTGAAATTGATTATTTTCAGTACATTTTGGTATATATTACTATTGAATTTCAGTAATATGTTTTAAACTTTCAACAATATTAACATACAGTTGAAAACCTAAAAGCATATGATTAATTTCTATTTTTTTCAACTGCCTTGCATTGCATAGGCTCAATAAATGTATTAAAACTTAACACATACAAACTAATTTAATGATATTATATAAGTTGTCGTACATCGCACGGGCTCAGTGTTTAATATTTTTATATACAAGAAAGTTTTTAATTACCTATCAGAGTGTAATATTTTACTTAATGATTACGTGTTATTAATATACAAACTCCTAAACATAGTTTGCAAAGAAGTTTGATTTATAACTTTTTGCTGAAAAGTAAAAGGAATAATATATATGAAAGATATTGAAGTAAACATAAAGTAATTAGTCAACACCATAAATTAATTGTGCTAAAGATAACACTGATTATATGCCTACTAACATATAAAAGAAGGTTTTTTTAAACAATTCTTACCTATGCCAATATGCCATATCAACTTATTACATAAAATAACTAATGCTAACAATTTAGGGGAAAAAAATACACATGGCACATCAATTATTACCTTAATTATTCTTATAAGATATATTTTTAAAAATACTTATATAAAATTAACTCATTAAATTAATAAAAATAAAATTAAAAATGTATATTTACAAATTATACAAATCGTATTTATGTATTCTTAAACTTATATGTGATGAGACTATTTAACTACTAATTAGAAATTCAAGTTTTTTATCTTAAATTTGTTCATTTAGTTCAATGATATTCAAACCAAAGTTTAATTGTAATTGTAATAAAATTGAAATCTGCAACTCCACAACCAACGTCTTTTATAAATAAGTTTTGCAACATTTGTAGTTTTCAACTTTTTATACTTTGACTTATATTATTTAATTATTAATTTGTTTAAAAATTAGAAATTTGTTGTTATTTTTAATATAGTTCGGTTTATGTTATTACTTATTTCATTTTTAATTATAATTGCACATTACTTATTTCATTTACAAATTATACTATGTATTTTTAAAACGGTCGTGTATCACACGGACTCTATACCTAGTATGAAAATATAATTAAAACACGGATGAATGGGTGGATCCATAATCCAAATTCAGGGGGCCTAAGTTTTTTAGAGTAAATTTCATAAATGGTCCTTGTGGTTTACATTGATTTACGAAAATAGTCCATATACTTTTTTTTAACGTTTTCAATCCAATAACTTTGGATTTGCTCGTAAATGGTCCAATAACTTTGAATTTTGCTCGCAAATGGTCCCTCCGTCTAACTTTGGATTGCTCGCAAATAGTCCCTTAAAGAACCATTTGTGAGCAAATTCAAAGTTATTGGATCAAAAGCGTTGAAAAAATAGTACAAGAACTATTTTCGTAAATCAATGTAAACCACATGGACCATTTATGAAATTTACTCTTTCTAATAACTGAACTTTTTTAAAAAATTGCACTAAACTTGGTGAACATCAAACATTGTGCGAAAATTTCAATTTTAATTGTGGCAATTTTGTTTAAAATAATTTTTTTATTTGAATACATAATACATACAGAAAAAACTTATTTACCCATAATCTTCATTTAAGTTTTTTATTTTATTTTATTACATTATACATTATATAGATGATTATCTTAGCTTGCAATATCCATAAATGCCTTATAATTCAGTATATATGTGGCAGAAAAATTATCTATGTTAAATTATCACTAAATAATGGACTCGATACTTATAATCTTGTGTTGACTCGATTCAACACTTTTAATAACGACTCGACTTGACTCAATTGAATAGCATATGCTTCTAGACTTCATGAACTAGTCAACCCGAATAATCAGTCGACTAAATATAGTCGATTACTTTTGGGGATGATATAATATGGATCTGAAATGCTCTAGTAAAAGGTGAATATCACATATTGCATAACTTAGAGATAGATGATCGTTGTATGGTTAATGACTAATGAGAAGGTAAATAGAATTGGGTCAATTAGAGCGTGTACATGGGCTTGAAGTACAACAAGCTAGGGCCTTGAATGTGATCAACTAATTTTTTTTAATGGCTGACATTCAATAAAAACTCACCCTGGCAAGAAGCTAGCTAGAGGTGAAAACCAAATATTACGAGGGGATAGTACAAGCTAAGATTGGGTTATATGACCATTCCAACCTGTTTAGCTTAATTTTGAACACCTACTAAAAATCCAAATGAAAGAAAACAATTTGACATTATCTTTGATTGTATCGGTCCTTGGCTTCTTCACATTAAAAGTA
The DNA here is from genome assembly GCA_963422505.1 of Pseudognaphalium luteoalbum. Taxonomy (NCBI): domain Eukaryota; kingdom Viridiplantae; phylum Streptophyta; class Magnoliopsida; order Asterales; family Asteraceae; genus Pseudognaphalium; species Pseudognaphalium luteoalbum. Next base: position 8,085,668 of record OY730198.1, on the reverse strand, counting down.
ACACCATTTTAGTGTCGCCATAACAATTTGCGATCAACTACTTGGAAAGTCTGCTTAGCCACCTAAAGTTCAATGACATGCTGGATTCTTGAGAAATCATTTTGGATATGGCTTCCGTATATATTGTGAAATCGTTAAGGAAGCATATAGATTTTAATATCTAGGCCAACAAAGAACAAGAAGTTCAATGGAATAAATGACTTCCAAAAAAAGTCATTATTTATACTTGGAGAACTCAAATTGAAAGGCTACCAATAAGAGTATATCTTGAGAAAAGAGGTATGGATTTAAATTCTACTAGATGTCTGATTCGTAATAAGCTCAAGAGACTTTCACAATTTTTGGAGAATGTCATGTGCCTAAAGATGTTTGAAAACAAGTTTTTCAATGGTGGTCTTTGGAATAATTAGATTTTAACAACGTAAGTGAAATGATCATTTGCTCAGATTTAATCAAGCAATATTCGATGCGGTGGTCCAAACAACTATTTTGGTTATTTAGCGTTATCGGAACAAGTTTACTTTCACTTTGAAGAAGCTAGGAAGTGATGTCTTATGTGATGACATCAAGAATCTTTCCTTTTAGTTAGATATCTAGTTGAGGGAAGAAGGTAGTAATTAATTGGGTTAATTGTAATATTTCTAGCATCTTGTTAGTGTTTTTATATAATCTTATTAACTACAGGTCTACAGTTAATTAGCTATTATAACAATTTTGCTTGTAGTTCATGATGGAAGTGCACCAATTATGTACATTACCCTAGAAAAAGTGGTGCACATCCTTGAGAAAACAAGTCAACCTGAGTCCAGCGGCCTAACGTCTTACGAGACTTGTGAAATTCTAATAAATGAAAGAGAAAAGCACAAAATTACAAGGTTTTTGTTAGCAATAATATTTTGTATAGGATTTGGATAGACCAAGTTACTTGTACATTATCCTTTATTATTTGTAACTTTATTTTAGGGTGTTTTGGTAATTAATCATGTAAGATGGTCAGAGTATAAATAAATATCTTAACTCTAACTATCGGTAATCTTTTGGCTAAAACACGTTCCAATAATTCTATCAATAAAGCCGCTCTCTTGTTTTTCATCTATGTTCTTAATACGATTCTAGCTCGATTAGATCAATTTCAGTTTTTTTTATACCAAACCATTTAAGTTGATGTTCGTGCCTACCTTGAATTTGTATGTAGTGACATACGTATAGTTGTTGCATTGTTAGGTCGAGTCACAGGTCGATTATAATAATTCAAGTCAAAATTAAACTTCTGAAAGATCTAGATACAACTTTGATCCTTTAGGGGTTAGGGTTTATGGTTTGAATGTGATCAACTAATGTTTTCAGGGGTTCGGGTTTTACATGTTCCTTCTCGCTATCAGTATGCTATACTGATATCTTCACCAAATGTCTACCTTCTGCTTTGTTTGAAGAGTTTCGCACCAGTTTGAGCGTTCACTCATCTCCCGCTCCAACTGCTAGGGGCCGTTAGACGATTAGTTTAATGGGCTAGCCTAGGGGTGTTTATCGGTTAAAAATTATTTAAGATGTTAACCAAAAACCGAACCAAACCATTAAAAATATGAAATAACCAAATCGAAGACCGTTTACCAGTTCGGTTCGGTTTAAACCAAAAAAATCAAATTACAATATAACAAAAAATATAAACAAATTATACCTTACTACATTAACTAAACAAAATAAAAGAGTAAATGGGGCTAATGCAACATTTGAGAGGCAACATTTTTCATAAATGTTTATGTTACGTTTTTGATGACATGGGTGATAAAGCAACATGCTTAGAAGAAGTGTTGCATTTATAAATCTAATGCAACATTTTTCTTGAAGTGTTGCTAAATTTTTATAGGATATGCAACATGTTTGAGAAGTGTTGCGTTTGATGAAAAGAAAAGGTAACACTTGTTTTAAAGTGTTGTAATTGATGAAAAATCACAACACTTTAAGAATTGTTGTGTTTTATAAAAACAACATATATATATATATATATATATATATATATATATATATATATATATATATATATGGCATAACCTATTATATATGCGATAGATTTATTTTTTTATTTTATTTCTTGTACCTTACAAATAATCATTTAATAATGACTCATTAATCTTGTTAAAAGCTAAAATTATGTTATTAAGGACCATAGTTAACTATAGTCTTAGGACTATATGTAACATCTAGTTTTTCTTCTTATTATCTTTGAAAAATATATACTCACTTTGTTTTAATTAATTTATCCACTATTAAATACACACAATTTTAGGAAAACACATTGGTTATTGTGTCAACAAATAATATTTAATATGTAACCACTAAAACTCTTTCAGATTGATTGAAATCAAAAGTGAACAACAATTTCAAGACATCCCAAAATGGAATACGAAGGGAGGGAGTAAGTTAGAGAGACTAATAACTTGATTAAATACTTTGTTTGTACTTTTATATTGTATAAAAGTTTTTAACAATTTGATTAAATACTTTGTTTGTGCTTGTATAAAAGTTTTGAACCATAATCATCCTAAGAAACTATTTGATTACTTTTTATTAATTTATTATGTATATGTAAGTAAGTAGTCCTCAAAATATATATTTAAAAAATTTGCAAAAAACTAGAGGGTTGAGTTTGTAACAAATTATTATTATCGTAAAATAAAATATATATTATATGTTAGTAAACTATGATTGTTTTTTCGGTTTAACCAAATAAATAATGATCAAACCAATCACCGAATCGAAGACCAATTATCATATTCGGTTTCGGTTAAAATCCAAACCGAAGACCGTTTTAAAAATCGGTTAAGTTTTAAACGGTTTACAGTTCGGTTCTATTTTCGAATTAAACGGTTGACAACCGAATATTGATCACCCCTAGGCTAGCCCAATAGTTGATTAAGCCCCTTTTACATTGTGTATTTCTCTATTTATATGGTACGTACTGTATGCTTGTGGTGAAGGAAAAATTATCACTTTAATAATATAGTCTCCGAGTAACTTTGATCCTTGTAAAAACTACTCTTTACACTTTGTAAGTAACATTCACCTACTTGAAAGCTTAAAGTAAAGAGAATACATAAAAAAAACTAATAGTAGTATGCAGGAACTAAAATCTCCCTCGTCTGAGCTCTTACTCAACTTCTTCCAAAAAAATCTACGATACACAAAAAGACACAGGAAGCAGAAGTAAGTATACTGAAATGCAGCGTCTGAACTGCTTTTAAAAAAACAAATGTATAAAATGAGTCGATGTAACACATATATGGAATAGAGTATTATATACCTTCACAACTCTTCAAGCACTATAACATCAAAATCAGGAATTAGGTAGATGGCGCAAAGCAATCCAACAATTGCACGGCAAGCCCTATGTGATAACAATATACTATCCATATGGTCCTCATAATTAAAATCAACTTCCGTAAGTATTTTTGTTACCAACATTTTGTCTTCATCCCCGAGTTGCTGAAGTTGACACATATTCTAATGTAGTTCATTATATAACACATGTAATGCATTATTATAATTATCTATACATGTCATACCACCATTGTCTTTATAGTTGCTAGCATCCTAATTATTCTACTAAAAAATCAAATCTTGTGTGTTATCACTTGTTCTTCTTTTTTCCTTCACTAATTTACATTTTAAAATTTAATCTAAACTTAAACATTGTAATCATTATTACTATATAATTAAGAAGCACAAGTTTAACTACATTGTGCCACATTAGCACTTGAAAATTTGACATTTGTAATCAACCACACAATGGCCGACCCACCACTCCCAGCACCACCGTTGCCACCAGCACTCCCACAACCTCACCTTTTTTCAATCTCTCTAATCCTAACCGTGATTAGTACACTTTCGCGAAGGATATAATCCGCCTTATACAAATTGGTGCAAATACACAATTCATCGAAAGAGGTCATCAATTCATCCGCATTGCTCTCACCACTAGTAATGGAACGAATCTGATCTGCTGGATGAGAAGAAAAGACCTATATGTTTGTGGAATGGGTGCTGGTAACAACCTCTTTCACAAATTCCTTTGTCTTCTACAACACATCGTCTAGCACTTTCACTCATTTTAGACCAGTTGCCTGCAAATTCACATACAAACCCTGGAGGTATCCTGGATGGCTTTCCTATCCTTGTTCTACAAACTTCATTATAAATCATTATGTTCCTTGCAGCTTCAGGAATTACAACAAGAACGCTAATCAGATACTTGTTCAGCTCTTTGGGATTTACTTCCACTCTTTTGACAATTTGGATAATATTCTCTACGTCATTTTGAAATTGCCCACAATCTATTTTGTAATAACTGCAATCAACATCATGTAGTCGTCCCTCTATTCCACCATAGCGAAATCGTGTTGTGGCGAGAGCCCTCATGAATTCTAGAAATTTGAGGCTAAGTCGAGTGTCATCATCATCCATTTAGTTATGAATTAATAAATTTGAACCCAAAATCATTTGCTCATGTCAATTATAAAAGACATCTTGACTAAAAAATGAATACAAGTATGATAGTCACTTATCAAAATATATTAATCGTCGATAATGTAAATGAGCAATGATTACTAAAAAACAAACATACATTAGAAATCGATCCATCCGAGATTGATCAATTAATGGTCCGATTTTCAAATATTGATCATAGGAGAACCTTGACATTAGAGTTGAGGTTGAACATAGAAATAAGTAAGTTCGCTTTAAAGGTTTCACTTTAAAATCTATTTTCATTTAACAATTTGGTGTTTGTCTTGTGAGTTTCAAAAAGGATAGATAAGATAATCTCAGGGTCGGCGGCGTAGTCACCAAAGATGCCGACGGTATAATCTCAGGGTCGCCGACCTCCTCTGCATCAATCGGAATTGCAATTGACGTCGGAGCTCCGACGCCTTTGAGTTTCGCTAATTGCTGTTTCCTATAGTCATCGCAGGTACTCTGATGCCTCTTCATTTGAATTTGATTGAGATTGCTTTTTTTGCTTACACAAGTGTTGGAATAGTGTCCAATGTCATAACTAAGTTGGTACGAGTATCATTAAAAGTAGAGTCCTTTTTGGGTCGCCCTCAATGAACAGTAAGAGAAATAAGTAGAGAGATAATATTAATTGGAATTAATATTATATTTAGTTTGTTAATTGAATATTAATAGAAACTAAAAGAAAAATGGAAAATCAAAAAAGTTCCATCCATACGCCTCTTCATTTTATCCTTCTCTCTTTCTTACTCCTGCTCCTTGTAAGAGTTTTACGACTAAGAGTCGTGACCATAGGAGACTTGGGAATTTTTCTTGGTTCGTGGGTGTGAAGCATTAGAGGTGTTCTGGTTTGGGCACTCGCCTCCAAAGCAAGAAGGTTCTGCTAGTTTGTCTACGTGTGAGAAATTGTTTTCTCAAATGTTAGTAATTTCTATTTATCTTATTTATTTTATTGCTTTTATTTATTCAAGTTAAGATCCCTTAGGTTTTAGTTTCCTAATTGCCTTAGATTAATTTTGTTATTCCGCTGCGCATATTAATCTAGTTAGGGAATAGAAAACCCAACAACAAGTAAACGTTTCGTATGATTTATAACGTGTACTCATTTTGTGAGTTTTGCAGGAAAAGATAGCTAAGAATGATTGATGTGATGTGATAGCCTAGCAGAATTTATATAGGGGGATAGAATAGAGCGGGACTTTTCATTTTTAAATTAAAAAATACCCGTCGAAAATAAATTCATAGGGGGGACTCTCATTTATTTAGGGTGTGTTGGTAAAGATGGAGATGGAGTTGGAGCTGAAAGTTAGAAGCTGAAGATGGAGCTTTTATTTGGGGCTGGTGGTGGAGCTTTTATTTTTTAATAAGTGTTTGACAAACTAGTTGGGGTTAGAACTTATGAATGTAAAATGATACAAAAGGACATGAGATTATATTATTCTTGTTTTTTATTAATTAAAATAAGGGTAATATAGTAATTTAACAAGTAGAAGATGGAGATTCTCAAAATAAGCTAGTTATAAGAGATTATCTTTCGATGGATTATTTTTTGAAGAATCCCTACTTTTCATTTGATGCCAAACTAAGATTCTAATTGTATAAGGAATTGAGATTCTTACAATTAGAAACTTAATCTCTTAGAATCCATCATAATCCCTTAATATGGGGTTGTCAAAAACAAACCATTTATCTCTCAAAATACTTTTTTTAACAGACCATAATTCTTTTGCTTTAAGTTTTAAGTTTTAATATAATCAGTTTCTTCTTTTCAACATACTTTATAATAGTATATATTTATATCAAAGTTTCTTTTTATAGAATTCTAACCTATATATTAATCTGTTTAATAAAAAAATTACTAATTCTGTAAGAGACTACAACTTACATTTTAACTCTATTGATGAATTTTATATAAACATATAATTATATGCTCTCTCTACTAAATTTTTCTTTTAAAGTATATTTTAAAAGTTTAATAAAGCTATTTTCAAATATAATTGGTTGTACACTTGTGTTTTCATTTTTGTTTTCTTGTTACTACTGTACTATTTTAAATTGCAAAATCATATTATATATATAAATTAAATACATTTACTCATGCCTAAACTCTGTTATTTTTTTCCCCTTTGAGTTGCAATTGTTAGAAAATGAGCTTGAATAGGTTAGGAATACTAACAATTACTTTGATAATTGTATGTGCTGGAGTGTACATGTCTAAATGTGATTGGTGGATATATTGAAATTATTAACGAAGATAAGGAAATAGATTAAGTGGAAAACAAATGTTACATAATGTAATGTTCAACAAATTTCTAAAAATGTATGTGTAAGACATATATAAAGTTACTTGTTGTATCTCATTTGTATTGCTCACCTTATTATTTTTGTATGTCTCAAAAAGATTATCAATTTTTAAAAAATAACTATGAAAGTATTAAGAATTATTAAACTCCTTAATTTACCCCCATTTGTTAATCTCAATCATTTATTTCAAAAAAATTTCTAGTTACACTTATCTTGAATATAAGGCAAGATTGATATTCATCTAATCTATCTTAAATCTAACAAAAATCTATTATGAGACAATAAAAGTGGGATGAAGGGATATTTGTAATTGAATTGCATTATAAGTTTCGCATGTGCAAAATTAGTCGTACACTTTGTATAAGAATTGTAGGGATATATGTATAGAAAAAAGGGAATAAAATGGAGGTTTTTTGCGTACAAATTCAGTACAAGTATCCTAGAGGCCCAAGATATTTGGAACACGATTTTTAATGGATTTAAGTTTTAGTTTTAACGATCTCAATTTTATTTAAATGAATCCGTATAAAACTTTCAAAAAAATTAGAATTTCAGAACAAAAAGCACCCTTAATGATTTGCATCAACCTAAAATGTCTTTGGGTCTTGATAATGGGCCAGATTTTAGAATTTCAGTTTGCAGCCTCAAAACCCTCTTTATATCTTAACAATATCATTTTTTCAAAGTACATATAAAAAACCTTTCACAACCAAACACACCCATATACTTATTCACAATTTCAATAGCAAATCAAATACACCTAAGAAGCAATATGATTTTATGCAGGCCGGCAACAGATAAAATGCCACATTGTAAGGTGTGTTTGGTTTGTCTTCCTTTTGCTTTGTCTTACTGTTTTCTTGATATACAATATGAAGTTAGGCTCTGATGGAAGATGATGTTTTATCTTTTTACTTGAATGAAAACTTAAATGTACACCTAAATACAAATATAACCCCTCTTTTACATGAATAAATCTATAATCTATAATAATGGATGTATATAATGTAAATGTAAACTTTTTCTCACAAAATAAATTCATAGTAGCTCTATTTATAGCGTTGGTTTACATAAACGGATCACTAAGTGGTGTTTAGCAAAATTATAGAAAAGTTAACATATAACCTTTATTTATGAATATTTAAATAATTTATAAACATAAGAATATGTTATATTATATTATAATTACTTTAAATAAAACTTGTGTATATACGGGTCAATAAACTAAGTATTTCTATCCATATAGAGAAAGGTGATGCTTTTTACTCTAGCTGGCTGCCCAGTTGACAAATGGTGACATGTAGTTGGCAAAAGTAACTACCTCCCAGTTTGTTAAAATAAAACTAGGTGGTCTCTTAGGCCGTGGTAAGCACGGCCCATGAAAACTTATGTTTATTCAGTGAGGATCTATATAGATATATCAAAAAGGGTTCCAATTTTTTCAATATTGGTAACGAACTAATTTATTACCAATGTAGGTAATATACAGGTAAAAATGTTACATGTTAGCAACGTACTCTACATATGCGTTTTGATATTGGTAACGTATATATGAATCATATTACCCACATCGAGACACTTTTACAAAATACATTACCTATATTGATAATAAAATTCGTTCGTTACCAATTTATGACCTTAACCCTTATCGAAAATAATTCATGTGGCCCTTAAAGTTTTTCACTTAACCAAATAATTATCAACTTGATGCTACTTAATCAATACAATCGTCATGTTAGTATCTTATAATTAGCCCCCACATGTCTTCTTTTTGTACACCATCTCCACTATCATCCATATTTTCAATTGATGGTCTTATACATGATTATATTATTTAATTCTTTCTCATAAAATCATCTTAAAACTTTTAGTCTTAAATAAAAAATTTAACAATTGAACGGATTTCAACATGTAAAGAATCCAAGGGTAATTCAACTCAACAGTTTAAGAGAATTTAAGAAATTGAAGAATCAAAAGAGATTAAGCCCTAATTCATTTAAGGCTTTGTCGAGATAAAAATCCTAGAGAAACATTTTACAACTTTTATAGTTTCTTTCTTGTAACTTGGTTTCTATCATAACTTTTTTAATGTTTGTGAACTAAGAGACCACACGTATCGTTTAAAAAGATTGAAGTCTTAAGAATGTTTTTCAAAAAATGTCAATAATACGTTGCATATCATTGTCAATTATATTTTTGACCAAGTACGAGGTGCTTTATGGATGTCAATTATATGTTGCATCTCGATTTATATTTGTTTGTTCATTACACCGTTTCATTATTTAATTTGTGTGCTCACCGTATTTTTTTTAGAACGACAATAACTGACACACCTCATAAATAAATACATTTTTTGTACAAATTATTACAATTGTTCAATATTTACTTTCCCTATTTATATTAATCATTCAACTGTTAAAAAGATAATGTACACTCAAATTAATCAACATTTTCCATGAATCTGCGTCTTATTTTTTACTTAACTTTTGGGCACACGTCTTCATTTTCTATATATGTACTTTTATTTAAATTATAAAAATTAATAAAAATCATTTAGATTTTCTTTCATTTGGTTTAGTCATCAACTTTAAACATAGCATACATGTAACATTGTAAAAATAAATATTATCGTTTTGAATGTAGGCCGTGGATCGCACTGACTAAAAGGATGACTAGTCCTTATATATAACAAAATATAACTACATATATGTGCCTGCGAGAGTGCCAGGTCATCATTCTGCGGCTTCTGCCTTTTCAAATTGCAACACCATATTTACTTATTTTGTCTTATTCAATCAAATCAACGAAACACATTATATATAAAATAACTAGACTAGATTATGCATGCCAATATACAACAAAGGTGGAAAAAGATCGTTTTCCACTTCATTTCATTAATACATACTTGTATTACACATACCATGCATGCACCGTGTATTGTTTTATTTAAAGTTAATTTACTAAAATACATGGATTAATTTGTTCTCACATAACCATAAAATCTAGCTCGTACGTTGTTGTGTACTTATTACGTAACGTCTTTAATTTAAGGGTGAAGTTGTTCCGCAAAAGCTTTAGCTTCTTCAGGTGAGCTACAGCACCTTGGACAACTACCACGATAGTATCCACGATAACAACATCCATGATGGCAACCATATCCGCCGCCACCACCACCGCCGCCACCACAGTTTCCTCCACCTACACCGTAGTTTCCTCCACCGCCACCACCATAGGCTCCTACCTTACTCGCATCCTCATTTCCCTTCGCTTCTACACAAAGTCAACAAAATTCCACATTTCTGTTTTAATTTATTCAAAATAAATATAATCTTCACTTTTAAAAGTATTATATAGTAACTTTACCATTTTACGTGTGAGAACAATAAGGGCAAAAGTGTCAAATTGCTATTGGACACTGTGATTTAATAAATTTTGTGAAAACTGATCATAAATATTTTATTTTGAGACGTATGGAGTATAAAAACGAACATTTGTCCTATTTTAATGAGAAAGAGAAATGAATAAATTGAAATACTATAAGAGATCAGTTATGAAAAAGCAAACATGTCGTCCACCGAAAGTTACCCCAATTAGATTTCCAAATAATCATCAAAAATATATATAGTTAGATACTTAGATAAGATTAGATTTGATTAAAGTTTATTTATTATTTCTACCAAGTACGTGTGTTCCTATGTATGGCATATGTGGAATGATTTCGGCAATGAAAATTAAAGGTGAAACCCATTACTTGTATTTAGACCCAAATATTGTAACAAATTTATGGCCCAATGACCAATCAAATTTCACTAGACTCAAATCACGATATATCTGTGGACATTTATACTTGTTATACTATACTAGATTTAATCCTCGCAACAACATAGACGAGTAAATTGAAATTGTTATAGGTTTAAAGTTATTATTTTTAAACTTTTAATTATATATATATATAGGGTCCGGTTCAATTGAGAACCAAAAAAAATTGTACCATAAATTTCAGCGTTTTCTCCTCTTAAATTTACCGTCCCTCAAGATATACTTTTGACAAAAAAAAATCATTTTTTGGTGGGTTTACAAATTAGTAACATATGTGTTAGTGATTGGTTATACATTTGATTTGTGGTTAGGGTTTAGGTTTAGGGTTTAAGGTTTAGGGTTTAAGTTTTAGCATGCAGGGTTTAGGGTTTAATATGATTTAGGGTTTGTAAAGCTTTTAGGGTTTAGGGTTAAACCCTAAACCCTAAACATCAAATCCTAACCCTAAACTCTAAACGCAACACTCTAACACATGTTTTAGTAATTTGTGAAACCCACCAAAAAAGGAAGGAAAAAAACTCTTCAAATGTATGCCTTGAGGGACGCAAACCGAATTGGAGAAAACGCTGAATTTTATGGTGTAATTTTTATGATTTTTTGACTTGCCGTTTATGAGATATTCAAGTTTCAAAAATGTGGGGGAAATGGGTATTTGATGGAAATGAGTGGTTGAGATTGATTCCTTTATTATCACTCAAATTGTCATTCACATTTGAACTCCACCCTATTATTATTATTATTATTATTATTATTATTATTATTATTATTATTATTATTATTATTATTATTATTATTAATTTTTTCTTTTTCTTTTTCTTTTTTCTTTTTTCTTTTGGTAGGTAACATACAGTATACAGATAGAGATTATTAGTGGCAAAATGGGCAAGTCTGTTATGAAAACAGGTCATCTTTAGTAAGGGTCAATATGGGTCGAGTTGGCGTGACAAGCAAGCACTATCATTTATTTTCAAAATATAAGATTGTAAATGAATAATGATATTGTAATGATTTGAATCTTTAATAAAGAAACAAATTGAATTTAGAAGGTTTGTATGCAGTAAAAGAGACTGGGCTTATTTCAAATTTTCAACGAATCCGACCCATTCGGTCATGTTGACCTGTTAAGCAAATTTTGTTTTAACCTATTTATAAGTAAACTTGCAAATTAACTCTTCTAAGAGATGAATCCATTGTGTTTACCATGAGCTTGCTTTGTTGTATTTCCATCTTACTTTCCATGATTAACAGTTTAACACTCAAAGAAGCTCTTTACGTTAGTGTTGATGATGACTTCACTCGGCTCATTATCATAGGTTTTGGAATTGTAGAAAATGTGACATTAATATTTGTCCACCTGGAAGAGAAGACCTATAGAAACAGAAGGTACAGTAGATATGTTGCGCACACATGAGCATATATGGTGGATTTGTACGTAATGTGATTGCAGGCTTGCAGCTGCAATGTATACCGTTTTTTTTTTCTTTCCAAAAATGACCCAGAAAATAATTTGATAGTAGCTTAATCTTGTATGAAGCTATTTTAATTAGAAAAAAAGGAGACTTTGGTTTTTAGATATATTGGATAACAATTTCAGAATCCAAGGGCTCGACCTATGTTTACTAGTAATCACACTTTTTTTGTTGCGAATGGTGTAGCACACTTCCATTTTTACAACCCTCAAAATCTTACGGCATGCTTCACGTAAGCATATCAACTGCAAAAACAGATCAAAACGAACTATAAGACAACCAATCATGATCAAACTTACAAAATCAATGAAAATACTTTTCAGTTCAAGGCAGCATAGTAGAATAGCCGTTTTACGGAATCAAGATCCACCTTAATAGTATACTTAATAGTTAATAGTGAACCATGTGAAAATTTAACGTTCCAATTTAAGTTTATTTACATCGATTAGTTATCTTCTTTTTTCTCATATAACAACCGGTACATTATGTTTCTTTTATATTTAATCGTTAACTTTTAAAAACTCAAATATGTTAGCCCGCGTAGTCGCGGATCAATAAACCAGTTACAATTAAAATTTATTCTTAATTAATTACTTTTTGTAAAAGCAACTTGTAACATTGAAGGGCCTGTATGTAAAAAAGAAAAGTTATTTTGGTTTGGGCCAGGAAACGAGCCCATGTGTTAACCCAGACAATTTCTATCACTATAAAATAACATACTATTTTTCCCCTAGCTAGATTTTGTACGTATTTTATTTTTAATTTCGAAAGTCAGAGAGGCGTTGATCGGTTTAAATTTCGGTTAGGGTTTAAGACTTCAAGGTATGCCTTCTATCGCTTTAAGCTTGAATTAATCTTAAAAACATATGTTTTTATACTTTAAATAACTTCATCATCTGAAATCCATTTAGATATCTCAACCTTTTCCAGATCATTTGCATTTTCATTCAATGCAGCAATAGGATCTGCTTGTTTAACCTCTTCTACCATTTTCTCCTTAAGCTTACTTATGTCTAAGTCAGTTTTAGGAGGCATGTAGGTGTGGTTGTAAGATGGAGGCACACTATTAAGATTATAACCTAAGCCAGTTTTAATCTTATCATGGATTTGGTTCTTTATCAGATTTTGAACACTCTCAGAAGCATTCTCTAACTCAGTCACTGTAAGTTTGATACTTTCTTTCTCTGCAGTGACTTCGGCTAGTTTTTTGAGTAACTCATCAACCTTATTTTACAACATGTCTTTCTCAAATTGAGCATACTTAAGATCATAATCATATTGTTCTTCATTTTTCTTGTATGCTTTTATTTGTTTTTCTAGATCTTCTATTGCTAAGGTTGTGTGTTGGCTTCTAATGTCCCAGTCCCTAAGTTCTTTGCAAATATTAGCATTATGATCCCTGTAGTGTTTAACAGTTTTCTTACATACACTAGAACATAATTTTGCTTGTACCTCATAGGGGACTTCATCTGATGTGTTTTCCTCTCCAACAGCCATCAAGGCATGATTCTGTGGTTCCATTTCTGCTTGATCACTCCAGTCATACCCCATACCATCTTGTGATACAAGAGCATTTGGTATAGACTCTTGAACAGCAATGGTTCTTTTCTGTGATCCATTGTAAGCAGCATTATAACCCCCAGATCTCTGTCCACTCACCTCCTGCCTAGGAGCTCTGCATTCTCTGGCAAAATGACCCAACTTGTGGCAGTTATAGCATTCCACCTTGCTTTTATCAAACCCCACATTATCATCTCTCTTTCCTGCAAAGTTGTTCCTTCCTGTTCTTTGCAAGAACCTTTTCACCCTCATGGTGATCATAGCCATTTGCCATTTGATGTCCATCTCCTCCAGATCATCTGGATTCACCTGTTCTAATTCTTCATTAGTCAGTGAAGAGTTCACATGACTAGCAAAGAATGCCTCTACTACTTGATCTGTAGACCTTTCTTGTACTACAGATGATGAATTGGATCCTACACTTTTCATAGTAGATACAGACCCATACCCTTTTGGATCTGTTTTGGCTCTTCCCATGGACATAAATGCAGCATTCTGTGAGCTCTGTGCTTCACCACCACTTTGCTTCCTGCTTTCCACCTCAGGCTCAAATGCTATAAGATCATTGTATAGATCATTTAGCTCTTTATCATCCAAATCACTCCTTTGTCTTAGACCTACAGTATATATAGTCCATTCTTCACCTAATGATCTTAAAAACTTCCTATTAAGATCATCCTTGTCTATGACAACCTTGTGATTCTTTAGCTCACCAACAAGCTTTCTGTATCTATTGAAAACTTGAGTCAATGTTTCAGATTTAACAGAACTAAAGTTCTCAAACTGTTGTTTGAGCATTGACCTATTGTTCTTCTTGGTGCTCTCATTTCCTGCAAATCTTTTATCTAGCTCTTCCATAAGCACCTTTGCATCATCAACCTGCTCAAACTCACTTTGATACTCATTAGGAATGGAAAGTAACAAAGTGCTTAGAGCTTTAAGTTCAGTATCTCTTTCCCTTCTTTCTTGTTCAGTTGTTGGTGTAACTCTTGGCAGCCTTACACCATTTGCATCAGTTTTGTACTTGGGACCATTTTCCACAATGTCTCATAATTGATCATCTGTAAGCAACATGTGTTGCTTAATTCTATTTCTCCACATGTTGTATTCATCTGGTCTAAGAATAGGAATTCTAGACACTTGAACACCTTCTACAAATTCTGATGCCATTGTATAATATCAAGCTTAAGATAGACTAAAAACTTAGATGATCACAGCTCTTTCCTAGATCTTCCAGAATTCAAAGCTTACACTTGCTCTGATACCAATTGTGGGGTCCCACAATAACACTTGTTAATACAAATGTATTGACACAAGCTAAGAATTCTTGACAAGCAGTTTGCGGAATAACACTTGTCAAATGGGAAGATTTATGTTACTTGTAATATAATTGAAATAGATTTGTAAACAATGCAAGAACACAATTGATTCAATAATCAAAAGCCTCAATATTATTATTGAAATAATACGGATACACAAATGTATCAGGGTTACAAAGAAACTTTGAAGCTTGGTTACAACTTGACTAGAGACTTACAAGTTACAATTTTTAACACACAGACCTATTGGACACACTTCTAACCATAACTCAAGTACATACTTATAGACTAAAATAACTTGTATAAAATCTATACAAAATCTTCTTTTCTAAGACAAGTTTTCTAGGAAATACGCCTGCATTAAATGCATTATCATTCCTTGTCTGCAGCGTGCACTATTCCTCAAAAGCATGTCTGCAGTAGGTGTACTTGTGTTGCAGAGTTGGTAGAAAGCAGACCCACTAAGCAGCATTAACAGAATCACGAGCAGAACTAACTTTCTGAACTGGCAGAACTAATCTTTGCAAACCTTAGCACTTGGCAGAACTAATTTTGTAGATACTTGGCAGAACTAACTTCAAATGACTAGCAGGACCAACTCTGGAAAACTTTGTTTTCAATAAATGAACAGAGCTAACTTCTACCAGCAGAACTAAGTCTTCATTGCACCAGCAGTACTAACTTAGAACAGACTTAAACACTTAGAATGAATAACATACTATTTTTCCCTTAGCTAGATTTTGTACGTATTTTATTTTTAATTTCGAAAGTCAGAGAGGCGTTGATCGGTTTAAATTTCGGTTAGGGTTTAAGACTTCAAGGTATGCCTTCTATCGCTTTAAGCTTGAATTAATCTTAAAAACATATTAAGCATAACCAAGTTTTTATAGTTTAAATAACTTTATCAATTAAAACTATGATAAACGATGAGTAATTAAGTTTGACGTATGTGCAAGTATTTTCCATTGTATAACGTTGATTATAACAATGTTTATCAAAGCAACTTATCAGGGCGAACCTACGTTTCAGCCCGTGCAACCCGTCAATCCGAGGTAGTGTAATAGTTTCCGAAAATATGTCGATGGTATAAGAGTGCTACCAGTCGTTTTTAATTGTGTAACTATTTTAAAAAACCTTAGTTGAAGGTCGCAGGTTCTATACCTGAAGGTCGGATCACTAACCTTTTTAGTTTGTTTGATTAATAATTTACAACGTTATTCATATTGTTGTTAGAATACTACATTTGTTGTTACATCAAACTACAATGTGAATTGAGCTTCAAATTTTTGGTGTTACTTGTGATTAAGGGAAAATAACAAATTTGATCCTTTGACCAAACTACTTTAACAAAATAATCTATTGACGATTGTTTTTAACAAACTAATCCATCTTTTCGCGCTACAACAAGCGTGAACGGCGCGCATGCAATAAGACAAACCAAAAACCTGATTATTTCAAAAATTAGTGGGCCCGGCGTGTGTCAGTATGGGGCGGCGTGTCAGAGAGAAAGGAAAAAAGAAAGGTGACGCGAGGGAGTGAACGAGTGAGGGAGTGAAAGAATTTTTTTTAATATATTATATTATTCATATTTAATTAACGTAGTATTCCGTTTTTCTTTGATAACTTTTTATATACAATGTAAAATAATTTCGAATATATATTCATGATCGGTGTAATTTTATCTACATTTCGACATAAATTTTGTCGTCATATGTTATATATTTAACGAAAGCATTTTTTTACACTCACTAAAAAATGTTTTCATTTGGTTATCGATGCCGTATACCTGAGTTAATTGAGAGACAAATACAAGCATGTTCCCATGGTTGGCTGATTCTCTCTAAATGTGTGGATGACATAATCATTTGGTCTCTTTGGAATCTACGCACGTCTGAATTGATCCATCTCCCACCATTGCTAGATAAATTTTACAACTTTTGTTTGACATCTCCTCCTGATGATCCAACTTCCATTTTCTTATTAACAGATAGAAAATACCCAACCATCACTTATTGTAGGCTAGACAGTAAATATAAGGAATTCAGATGGACTGAAATTTCATATGGGGAACAACTAAGGAGCATAATCGGTGAAGACAAGAAACGAGATATTTTAGTTTGTCCAACCTTTGACAATGGTAAAGTTTATGCTTTGCATACTCTCGTCGACGATGACGACTTTGATTCTAAGTATTTTGTTTTACAGGTTGACATCATTGATTCTAAGTATTTTGTGTTGGTGTCGAATACATGAACTTTCGTGCTACATGTAAACATTTTCATCTAGAAACACCTCTGTTACCAAATAATGTACCAACATTAAGGAGATTGCAGATGTATTCATCAGTTTCTCCATGGTTGATAGTGTTAGACAAACGTCGAGGCATTATCACTTTTAAAGATCCATTGTCTGGTGACAAGTACTTTATAAAAGCACCTCAAGAATTGATTGATTTCCAAATATACTGTTCCATGTATGGTTGGTTGTTGATGAATAAAGTTGATGAACGTATGGTGTTCTTTAACCCCCTCACAAGTGATATTTGTGAGCTTCCACAACCACCTCGTTTAGAAGGATGTTACTTCTCGTCCCCACCTACCTCCCCCGATTGTATGGTTGTTGGATTTGAATGTTTGTTACAGTGGGAACTTTATATCCACTTAGTAAATGGGGAACCTTTCTGGCGTACGATTAATTTGGACTTCGGTCCCCGTTCATATCTTTTTAATTGTCCAACATATTACGGTGCAGATCTTTATGCCTTGAATCACAAAGTAGTTTATGTTGTTAGAAATTTGGTTGAAGCTGTTAAAGAGTTAGATGAAGATGATACCCTTTGGACGCCTGTTGTCCTCAAAAGACCAACTACAAGTTGTAAATCGTGGACAAGACCTTTTCTAATGAAATTTGAGCAACGTCTTTTACTAGTAGTCGTGGGAAAGTTTGAAGAATGCATTGAGGTATTCCTGTGGAATGATTTATCTGGAGAATGGGAGAAAGTAGATCGTATAGGAAACCACGTAATTTATATTTCTGATACAACATGTATCTGCATTGAAGCGAAAACACCAGAAATGATGAACAATATCTACTTTCCACGATTACATAATGGGAAAATGGTGTTCTATTCTCTCGAAACATGCAGGTATCACACACATAACGGGAAAAGCATCAAAGAAAGTCTCAAGGATTTCCTGGGTACAAAATATCATTGCAACCCTTATGTGTGGATTGAACCTTGTTGGCCTAGCTAACATCATTACTTGTATCATTACTGTCTTTTATAGCAATATGCACATCTTCTTTGAGGATAAAAAATATACAGGTAATTATTTCACAGTACCATAGTTAACGGTTATGCTTCTGTTATATTGATCTTAATATGGTAACATGTGAGCTCATTGATCTATTTTTGTATGATTTTAACTTTCTGAGTATGTAATTTCTTGATTTATTGAAAACAAGAAGTGAAGACGATGATCCTTGATCACTTGATCAGCCTCTAGCATGAGATGTTAAACATTCAAGACTCAAGAGATTTATGGAAGCAAGGTATAAGAGATCAAAACTTCACTATCTGAATTGTAACTTAATTTTTCCAACAGTAGGTGTATGTTTCAGCAGTCTTAGTCATGGTATCATGGATGCTTGGCTCTTAAGATGTGCAGTGCATATATAGGTGTAATTGATGATTTATGATGTTTGTATTTTAATAAATTTCACACAAATTTATTTTTGGTTAGCTAATTTTGTTAACTGAGATGTGATTTGGAGCTTAACAAAGGCCTTAAAACTCCCTTTGACTCTTTGAGGACCAATTGCCCCAGTTATTTTTACTACTTGTGTAGTTGTTGACTTCTTGAGGGCGGTTCAGAATGCACTATTGCAAAATAGTGAGTGCCTGATGGCCTGTTACAGGGCTAAATCTTCATAAAATTGACTTGAAATTACCTGTTGGCGCTCGTTGGAGGTGTCAATTGTGATCCATATACTTATAAATGTGCCAATATGGATATTTTTTCTCAACTCAATTAGAACAAATAATAACACTTAGGGGCTGTTTACTTTCCACTTAATAGTCTATTTCCAGACACCTCTTAATACAGACAGATAAATTGCTTTTTCTTTTTCACTTAATCTGAAAGGAATGTCTGTTTCTGAAATAGGAAGAAAAATGAAGCCCTTACAAAAAAGAGACATTTAATGATAAATATATATTTTTTCAACATTTTATCTCCAATAGAATTTGAACACGTCATTTTTTATTCAAACTTTATATCATTTAAGTTCATTATTTTGGTCAAAACAAAAATTACATTTACATAAACATCATTTGTTATAAACAGACATGTTTATCCAGACATCACATATAAACAGCACTTAATAGGAAAAAAAGTAAACAGTCCCTATAGCTAAAAAGGAGAACGTGTCAAATTGGTCAAACAGGCTGAATGTAGCCCAAAGTCTATTTTAATGCATACACCCTCATTAATCAATTTTTAAGGCCAAAATATGTTTATAATAATTCTAACAATCTTGTTTTAGTGAGCATAATTAAGACAACAGTTATTTTATTAACAGCTAAAAATGGTGAACAAAGAAGTTCGTGCGGGACAACCAACTTGACCCGCTCTATTTCACCAGATAGTGACTAAAAATGGTGAACAAAGAAGTTCGTGCGGGACAACCAACTTGACCCGCTCTATTTCACCAGATAGTGACCATTTCTAATGTCCGACCTGACCTGACCCATTCATTTTACCCACTTATAGCGAAGAGCATTGGTTGTAATAAAATTGAGCAAATTGACATTAAGATTATGCCAAGTTATACGATATTAGTTATTATATTAGGAAAGTGAATCTCTCATTACTTGATGAATGAACAAAATTTGTCCCTAGGTAAGGTAGATGAAATAAAGTATTAAAGCGGAGGTCACATGCTAAAATCCTAACCTCACGTCTGGTTAACCGTCGGTTACACAATGTATTCATTCAATGTTGGCCACGAGAACACTTGGTTGGGGCCGAGAGGGTGAATTAACCTTTTTATTATCATTTTTTTAAAAAACATATGATATTATCTCATCATTATATGCACGATGTTACTATAATGACATCTCAAAATCTGGAATTTATGCCATTCAAATATTAGTTTTGTAAATTTACTGCTATTCTCATATATATGTAGTATCCAAATAAATAAATAATTATTAAAATCAATAATGTAATACGAAATTTACATACATGAATATGACGGGCCTGTATTTAAAGAGGGAAAGTTTTTTTGGGTTGGGCCAGGAAACGAACCCCTTATGCTAGCCCAATTATTTTCTATCGCTATAAAATAACGTTTCCCCTATTTTAAAATTTATTAATTCTGAAAAATCAGATAGGCTTTGATCGAATAATAATTCAGCTGGGGTTTAAGACGTTAAGGTATGCCTTCTATCGCTTTAAGCATAACGAAGTTTTTTATAATATTTTTTCCATTACAACCATGATAAGTTATGTTTAATTAAGTTCGACTTCAACTTGCAACTTGCAAGTAAAATAAAATTTTGCTACATACTTTAACCATATGTTTAATCTAGTCATGGATATTGATGTATTAATAAAGTTTGAATATATCTTAGATGAAGCTGAAGAAGGTTTGTTGTGATTCAGTATATGATAGGATGCCCCCTTGGTCTCCAAAATTTCCTTGGTTTGTTGCTCAGGACCTCGAAGATGACATGTATCATTACCGATGTCGAATCCCTGACTTAATTGGGAGACAAATACGAGCATCTTTTCATGGGTGGGTGATTCTCTCTAAACGTGCGGATGACGTAATCACGTGGTCTCTCTGGAATCTACTCACGTCCGAATTGATCCACCTCCCGCCATTGCAAGGAGATTGTGACGGATGTTGCTTGACATCCCCTCCTGATGATCCAAGTTCGATTTTCTTATTAATGAAGGACGAAGAACCGAGCATTAGTTTTTGTAGGCTAGACAGTAAAAATAAGGAATTCATATGGACGGAAATTTCATATGTGGAACAACTAAGGAGGATAATAGGTGTAAACAGTGAAGAAAATTTTTTATTTTGCCCAACCTGTTACGATGGTAAAGTTTATGCTTTGCACACCAACGACGTTGATTCAAAGTATTTTGTAATACAGGTTGACATCGTTGTTGTGGAAAAAGAGGATGTGATAAATCTATTGCCATTTGTGGAAGTTCCTAATCGTCCTATGTTTCAACGAACTACTTTCTGCATGTCTCATCTTCTAAAAGGATGTTGTGAAGAACTATTCGACATTCAAATATGTTTTGAAGATGAAGATGTTGAATTAGTTAATAATGTGTGTTTGTATAAACTGAATGTGACTAATAAGAAGTGGGAGGAAATGGAAGACCTCAAAGATGCTATGTTTTTCGTAGTACTTGATGATAGAGATGACCTCGTAGTTTACACATTTGCAATCGCCTCCGAGCTAAGGGGCTTTATTCATATTCTTGACCAAAAGAGAAAATTAGTGTACTCGTATGACGTGAAAGATAGGACAATCTTCATATCTTATATGCCTCCTCTGTTACAAACAAGCCAAGTGTCATCATGGGCAATGCTGGAATGCAGGTATCGTAATGCAATCTATTTAGGACAATTCTATGAAAATGTGATGTAATTACACTTCACCTACCTCGTTGTTATTTTAACTGAAACCGGGTTAGATTACCTTGAATTCGATTATTCAATATTGAACATGTTTTTGGAGTATTTCTAAAATTTAATTTGTAGAACTATGCTACCTATTTTTGTAGCTTCCACTTTATGTAACTTATGTTCATGTCTTATTCAAGCAAAAATATGCAGATGACTTCTTAAAATCATATCTTATACAGGTCAGACGGTTGTCATGCAGAATCGAAGTGCATCGCTGATCAAAAACAAGAGGAAGCGGTCAAGGACAAAAAGATAATGGTAACATCAATTCAGGGTACTGGTAATGAGATTGAATGTAAAAGCACAACGATTAAATCACACCTGCTTTATATTCCGTTTCATATCTTGGAAATGATTATGGAGCTTTGTGTTGGTGTTGAATACATGAAATTTCGTGCTACATGCAAACATTTTCAAATAGCAACACCTATGATACAAAACAATGAACCAACATTAAGGAGATTGCAGACGTACATATCAGTTTCTCCTTGGTGGATGGTGCTAGACAAACATCGAGGCATCATCACTTTTAAAGATCCGTTGTCTGGTGACAAATACTTTATAAAAGCACCTCAACAATTGATTGATTTCCAAATATACTGTTCCATGTATGGTTGGTTGTTGATGTATAAAGTTGATGGACCTATGGTGTTCTTTAACCCATTCACAAATGATATCCGTGAGCTTCCACAAGCACCTCATTTAGATAGTTGTTATTTCTCATCAGCGCCTACTTCCCCCGATTGTATGCTCGTTGGATTTAAAAATTTGTCGAAATGGCGACTTTATATCTACTTAGTAGCTGCAGAACCATCTTGGCATACGTTTGATCTGAACTTGGGTTGTTATTATGATCCATATTATTTAAGTTGTCCAACATATTATGTGGGGTCCCACAATAACACTTGTTGACACAAATGTATTGACACAAGTTATGAATTCTTAACAGGCAGTTTGCGGAATAACACTTGTCAAGTAGGAAGATTTTGTTACTTGTAATGTAATTGAACAAGATTTGTAAACAATGCAAGAACACAATTTATTCAATAGCCAAAAACCTCAATATTATTAAAATAATACGGATACACAAATGTATCAGGGTTACAAATAAACCTTGAAGCTTAGTTACAACTTGACTAAAGAGTTACAAGATTTTGGACGCACACAGACTTGCACACTTACACACTTGACTCAAGTACATACTTATAGACTAAAATAACTTGTATAAAATCTATACAAAATCTACTTTACTAAGACAAGTTTTCTAGGAAACACGCCTGCATTAAATGCATTACCATTCCTTATCTGCAGCGTGCACTATTCCTCAAAAGCATGTCTGCAGTAGGTGTACTTGTGTTGCAGAGTTGGTAGAAAGCAGACCCACTAAGCAGCATTAACAAAATGATGAGCAGAACTAACATTTTGAACTGGCAGAACTAATCTTGGCATTTCTTCATTCTTGGCAGAACTAACTTTGAAAATCCTTGGCAGAACTAACTTCAATTGACTAGCAGAACTAACTCTGGAAAATTTTGTTTTCAATAAATGAACAGAGCTAACTTCTACCAGCAGAGCTAAGTCTTCATTGCACCAGCAATACTAACTTTCAACAGACTTAAACACTTAGAATGATTTAACATTTGATATCCAGAAGAATTTGCAATTCTTTTCTTTCTTCTTTCCTCACTCTAAGCAACATGTTTTTCTTGTGCTTTCTTATAATATTGTTGAACTTCATGCACTAGAGAAGCAGCAGTATCAAGATCATCACATTTCATTGTGAGAGAAAGCATGGAGCTTAAATGCCCAATGTTCCAAGGATATTCAGTGCCAATGAAGAAATAGGCAAACACTCCACTGTGTAACTGCACCAGATGTACTCCATTATGAGAATAGCAGTACCATGCATTTACCCTTGATGTGTCCTTATAGAAGTCATTTTCAGGATCCATCTCATACAGAATAGAGAGACTGTTGTAGACAATGTGCTCATCACTATGCTTTTGAGCATTTTGATATTTTCTAACTGCAATGCTCCACATGTCATCTAAGTCATCTCTGGATAAGTTCTTTATGCATCTGTAGAAGGATTGATATTTCTCTTCTGTATTTCTTGCCCTCACAATTCTTAAATACTTTTTCATCTGCTTATCTGTTTCCCATACCCAATCAATAATAGGAAAGTGTACAGCAATAGGTACCTTGGGTGTCTCAACCTCAACCATTGATCTGATTGTGTCCAATCAAACACCTCTTCCTCAGCAGGCTTTGTAGGCTCAGATGTAGAAGATACCACAGCAGGTACTTCAGTTTCACTTTCATCCTTGTCATTTCTGACAGCCATCCTTTTCCTCCTTTTGAGATGAAGGGTTTCTTTTGGAATTTTCTTTTTGAGAGCATCAAGATCATCCTTCTCTTTTCTTTCGAGTTCTGCCTTTGCCCTTGCCATTTCTGTTTTCCTTTCTTGCAGTTCATTTTCTGCAGCAGTTGGAATTTTAACATTTGAAGCAACTGCACTCTTTGACTTCTCTTCCAGGGCTCTTTTTGTGCTTATTTCAATGTCCATCTGAATTTTCAAGTAGATTCTTTCTAGCTCATAGAAGTCCATACCCATTAACTCCTTTAGAGTTCTCCCAGTTGTATTCTTCACTACTCTGGCATATTGATCTTTTAATTGCCTCTGAGTAGGTGCCATTTTTCTTTTCTCTTCCATTTTCTTTTGGGCCTCATGCTTTCTCCTTTGTTCCAATATGTCCAAATACCATATTAGCCTCTGGTCAGGAGTGAACTCTTCCATTTGTGCATTGTGAGTTCCATCTGCTAATAGGTGATCAAAGAAAATTTGTTCATCAGGGGTCATCATAATCTTAACATCATCCCCCATGTCCACTTCCACAAATCTGCTCCTGCCCTCCTCATTAAATTGGGCTTGCAGATTCCTAGCAACCCTTTCACTCACAGCCTCTAGCTCCTTTCTTTTCATGGGTTTCACAGGTTCAACCAATTTTTCTTTACCTTTTCCCTTGGCCAAATCAATTTCCTTTTGCTTTAAGGCCTCATCTACAATAGTAGGTCTCACCTGTGATAAGGGAATTTCCTTGATAGATATGTCAGTTGAGCTTTTCCCTTGTGTTGTGCTCTTTGCCACTTTCAATAATGCATCTGCAGCAATCTTTTCAACCTCTGTCATAGCAGCATCACCGACCCTTTCCTTAGGACTGACAGATTTAACCATTTCTGGTTCATTAAGCCCAGCAGAACTATCTAAAGCACTAGCAGCACTAACTTTTGTACTGGCAGCACTAACTTCTGCATCTACCATCCTGGCAGCACTAACATCTATACTAGCAGCACTAACTCCAGCAGCACTATCTAACATATCTTTGGCACTTTTCTTTGCACCCTCAGATATATCTTCATCTAATACTTCTAGAATCAGACTACCTACAACATTTCCTAGCTGCTCTGCACTCACATCACCATGAATGCTTTCCTCAATCTCCACTACATCATCTGCAGGCTTTTCAAGATCTTCAAGATCCTTTTCATTTTGCAATTTCTGCTCTTCTTCAGCCAGAATTTCATTAGCCTGTTCCTCAGATATGTCAATCTTTTCTGTTTCCCCTGCACCAGTGAACTCAAATTGATCTACATTGTCCTCATCACTAGTGCTTTCATCAACAAGCATTCTTTTCAGTCCAGTTGACTTACTTTTAGCCATGCTTTTGGATTCATCTCTCTCCTTCATCAATAAATCCACCATCTCCCTTAACTTGGCAATCTCTGCCTTCTGACCCTCCACTTCCTTTGACAATTTTGTACAGATAGCCGTCAATTCTTTTAAAGTTAAGCTATCCTCACTATTGTCAGAAGTGTTACCCTCTTTTAATGGATCATTGGAAGATTTAGCTAATGTCTCAGACCTAGTCTGAGCATCACTAGCCCCCATTGTGGTTTCTTGGCACCTGGGACCACTGGATATATTGATATCCATTGGATCCTCAGCAATAGAGGAATCCAATGGCATCTCTACATCCTGTGTTGCCATGGATTGGGTCCTAGTTCTAGTACCACTGTCCTGTTCTCCTAGTGAGGTAGCAACAGTAGTGGCAGCCCTTTCCATATGGTCTCTCTTCTCCTTATTGACCACCTCATTATCATTTTTAGACTTAGACAATTGAGGAAGAGGAGCCTCAGTTGCCTGTTTCTTAGCCTTTTTGGCTTTTGATTTGGTAGGCTTTGGGTCCCTTGTTCTTTTAGTTTTAGAAACTGTGCCACTTGGTTGAGAAGTAGTGGGAGTTTCTACTTCCTGTGGCACAGTGGAAGGCATGTTTAACATATGATCTGTTAAAGTGGTCACCTTCCCAGAAAAAGCTTTTCCTTTGACCATTCCATTCCTTCTCATATTAGAAAAAGTTTTCTTAGAAAGATTTGAGAGGATTAATCTACCACCTTCTCTGGGTAGATCTTGAATTTCCTGGTCAAGAATGTGTTGTAAAAATCTTGGATATATTAAAAATTTATCCTTTGGTTCCTCAAGATTATTTACCATTCCATTAAAGATTAATTTAGAAAAATTAAATTTTTCATTGTTGGCAAGACAAATTAAAGCAGAAGCTATGTTACTGCTAAATTGCTCCAAAGAAGTTTTCTTTTGAGAAATGCAGTGTTGTAGGGTATGGATTGAAAATTTCCATTGTGGAGAGAAGAGTTGTTTGTAATATGTTAATTTTTTTGTCCTCTCCCCCTCATACCCATACAACACTAGTTGATCATGTATTTGAGAAGTAGCATAGCATTCCATACCATCTGCATCATCTAAGAGAAGATGAGCATGTATGGAAGCTTCAGTGATAATGATAACTTTCTCATTTACTGTTGCCGTTATATTTTTAACCCCATCTACTTCTGACACCACGGCAGATGTCCAGAAGTTGTTAATATGTGAAATAAAAATTGTGGGATTAACAGTAAGTGCAAACCTTAGAGAGGTGCACTTCAAGAAATCAATGATTTCATGATAATCATCTGAGCCTTGTGGCTTGAGAAAAAAGCCGCGGACATTATGTTGATCACCGGTGTCGAGTGTTTTGGAAGAAGAAGATGAAGATGCCATTTTTGAATGTTAGGTTTGAGAGGTTTTGGGAGGTTTTTATGAAGGTAATTTCAATTTTCGATAAAAAGTGCAAGTGAATTGAAAAAGTGTAGTGTTTGGCAGATTAAATACCCTTTTTCTTTTTACAGTGAACAGTACGTTCAAGCCCAAAAATAACACTAGCAGAATTAAAGTTTGAAAAAGTTACTGGCAGAATTAACTTTAGCAGACTTAACTCTGGAAGAAGTAACTCTAGCAGAAGTAATTCTAGCAGACTTAATTCTAGCAGAATTAATTCTAGCAGAATTAACTTTAGCATAATTAATTCTAACAGAATTAACTCCAGCAGAAGTAACTCTAACCTTTCTTCATACTTGGACAAGTCCATGTCACCTTTTTATTAATAGTGCTGGCAGAACTAATTTATGCTAGCAGAATTAACATTGTTGAAAATTGAGTTAGCAGAACTAACCTCTGAGTCTTTAATCCTGCACTATTAGCTTAAAAACACAACATAACTAGCAGAATTAAAATGTACTAGCAGAACTAAATAAGATAATCACTATCTATACTAGCAGAACAAAGTCGTGAGAGTATTGAATATTGAGAATCTTATAATATCTGATGTAACATGCTAAAGTATCAAGTAAAACCCCATGTGTAAAACATTTTAAAATTAAATAATGATCGTAATGAGCTATTCATCATACCTATACCAGTAACCAAGAATGTGAACCTTCCAACATCAAATGTTTTTGTGAACAGGTCTGCAAGTTGGTTATCCGTATGTATTTTAAAATTTTGAGTTAATCTCTTCTCATTACAATCCCTAATGAAATGATATCTAATTTTAATATGTTTTATTTTAGAATGTTTCACAGGGTTATTAATGATACTTATAGCAGCAGTATTATCAATATACATGGGAGTATTTAAAAACGTCAAACCATAGTCTAGCATTTGATTCTGAATCCATAAGATCTGAGAACAGCAGCTTGATGCAGCAACATACTCTGCTTCTGCTGTTGATGTAGACACAGTGGTTTGCTTTTTACATTGCCAAGATACTAGTCTATCTCCAAATAATTGACAGCCCCCTGAAGTTGACTTTCTGTCCAGATTGTTACCTCCATAATCACTGTCAGAATATGCTACCAGATTGAAGGAAGAATTCTTTGGATACCATAGGCCTAATTTTGGTTGACCTTTTAGGTATTTAAAAATTCTTTTCACAGCATGAAGATGAGACAACTTAGGATTTGTTTGAAACCTTGCACACACACATACTGCAAACATGATATCTGGTCTACTGGATGTGAGATACATCAGTGAACCTATCATGGATCTATAGAGATGTTCATCAACACTCTCCCCCTCAAGATCTGCAAGTAGTGGTTTGTGTGTTTCCATTGGTGTGCTTGCAATTTTTGCATCATTGAGTTTAAACTTATCCAAGATGTCCTTAACATATTTATCCTGACTTATGAAGATTCCATCTACTTTCTGCTTCACTTGAAGACCTAAAAAGAAAGTCAATTCTCCCATTGAACTCATCTGGAATTTCTGATGCATAAGAGATTCAAATTCTTTGCACAAACTGTCCCTTGTGGAACCAAAAATAATATCATCTACATAGATTTGCACTAGTAGTATATCATTTTCAATTCTTTTGATGAACAAAGTCTTGTCTATAGCACCTCTTTTGAATCCATTATCCAATAGATACACAGACAAAGTATCATACCAAGCTCTAGGAGCTTGATGCAGTCCATAAAGTGCTTTGTCCAATCTGAGCACCTTATCTGGATGCTTGGGATCCTCAAACCCTGGTGGTTGGCATACATACACTTCCTCATCTATCTTCCCATTTAAGAATGCACTCTTTACATCCATCTGGTATACCTTGAAGTTCTTGAAAGAAGCATAAGCCAAGAACAATCTAATAGCCTCAATTCTTGCCACAGGTGCAAATACTTCATCATAATCAATACACTCTTCTTGTGAGTATCCCTGTGCAACCAATCTAGCTTTGTTCTTAATCACTATGCCCCTCTCATCCTTTTTATTCCTGTATACCCATCTAGTACCAATTGCCCGTTTTCCTTTGGGTAGATCCATCAAAGTCCACACATTTTGAATTTTGAATTGAAGTAGCTCCTCTTGCATAGCTTCAACCCAGCTTGGATCTTTCAAAGCTTCAACTGCTTTTTTGGGCTCTATCTGTGACAGAAAACAAGCAAACAAAAAAAAATTTGCATTTTCATCAAGAGTTTTAGATGACCTTCTTGTTTGCATAGGAGCATCAATTGCTCCAATGACATTGTCCAATGACATGTAGCTTTTATGAGCTTGATATTGTGGACCAGCTGCCATTTCTATCCCAGATTCCAAATTGGTAAGATTCTGATCCAGATCTGTGTCTTCTTGAATTATTTGACCACTTGATTCTGACACTTCCAACCTTGATGGTTGTTGCTCCTCTTGTGCATCTTCATTTGATGCTTCTTCTTGTTGAGAGCATTCTGTATTTGATGATGCATTTCCATCATCATA
Source organism: Pseudognaphalium luteoalbum (assembly GCA_963422505.1). Classification (NCBI taxonomy): domain Eukaryota; kingdom Viridiplantae; phylum Streptophyta; class Magnoliopsida; order Asterales; family Asteraceae; genus Pseudognaphalium; species Pseudognaphalium luteoalbum. Next base: position 8,056,329 of record OY730198.1, on the reverse strand, counting down.
TGCACCATTATCATCCAAGTTTGATGAAATGGGTTCTGAACTCTGTTGTTGATCAGGGGTGGAAGATTCAAGTACTGCAGGTGGGTCAGGTAGCCATGTTGGAAACAAAACAAATTGTGGTGATTTGTTTGTTTGTTGACCTGTATTTGTACCTGCATTCACATTTGTACTTGTACCTGCATTTGATGACTCATGCATATATCTAAAAGATTTGGTTAATGCATCAATGTCAAACAGGTGTGCTGGACCTTTTCCTAAAGCATTAGGTGTATGTTCATTAAAGGTCACATCTAGGGTCTCTTCCACTATTCTTGTTCTACTGTTGAAAAATCTGTATGCTTTTCTTTGAAAAGAGTAACCAACAAAGAATCCCTCATTTGCTTTGCTTTGAAACTTGCGTAATTGATCCTTGGTATTTAAGATAGTAACAGGACATCCAAATGGTTTAAGAAAGCTAACCAAAGGTTTGTTATTTAAAAATAACTCATAAGGTGTCTTGTTGTAAGGCTTAACAACTAATACCCTGTTCTGGACATAACAAGCAGTGCTAATTGCTTCTGCCCAGAAGGTCATTGGTAGTTTAGCATCTGCTAACATGGTTCTAGCAGCCTCAATAAGTGTCCTATTTTTCCTTTCTGCTACTCCAATTTGTTGAGGAGTTCTAGGAACACTATATTGTCTATCTATACCTTTTGATTCACAGAATTTGTCTATCTCTTGATTTCTAAACTCTGTTCCATTGTCACTTCTAATGATTTTAAGCTTTCTGTTGGTTTGGTTTTCAATCTTAATGATGAATGACCTTAAAATTTCTCCAGTTTCATCTTTGGTTCTAAGAAAGAATACCCAACTAAATCTGCTATAATCATTAGTGATCACTAGGCAGTATGACTTCTTACCTATACTGCTCACATTTGTTGGTCCAAATAAATCCATATGCAGTAAATGTAAAGGTGAGTCAATAGAGTTCAGGGTCTTGGCCTTATAAGAGGATTTGTGTTGCTTGCCCTTTTGACATGCAACACAGTGGTCGTCACATGAATATGTTTTCTCTGGTAAACCTCTGACAAGTTTTCCTTTAACAAGTTTGTTTATTGTTTTAAAATTCATGTGACACATCCTTCTATGCCAAAGGTCAGATTCATTGACAGTTGCTCTTGAAATGAGATAACTCAGCTCAGGTTTGGGTACAAACTTAGCCAATTCACAGCTATACATGTTGTTCTTTCTGGGAATTTTCATTAAAATCATTTTAGGCTCAAGAACAAACTTCTCAGAAAGAATACAACATTTTGTGTCATTAAAGAACACTGGGTTCTTTTTCTCTGTTATTTGACTAACACTTAACAAATTGTACATCAGTTGTTCAACAAAGTATACATCATTGAAGCTCATCTTGTCACTGTTGACATTTCCCATCCCTGTAATCCTTCCTCCTTTAGGATTACCTCCAAAAGCAACAGGACCTCCATCAATAACTTTGAAGTCCTCCAATCTGCTTCTATCTCCTGTCATGTGCCTAGAGCATCCACTATCAATATGCCATAAGCTTTTCTTCTTGCTCTGCACATACAAACGACAACAGATCAGTTTCTCTTGGGAACCCAAACCAATTTCGTTGTGGGTGTCCCTTTCTGATCAACAGCATCAACTCTTTTAAATGTAATTGATGCTGGTGACAGTGCAGTTGGTTTCCAAACCCAACTAATATTTGACTTGACAGCATTAAGTGGCCTGGCAGAATTAACTTCTGAACCACTTAGATTTTGCCTGGCAGAACTAAATTTAGTTAACTTTGGCTTAGCAGAATTAACCTTGTAGTTTTGCTTGGCAGAATTAAAATTTGTCTTTGTCAATTTAGTTCCGTTGACCTTATTCTTGGTCAACACTTCTGCACTTTCTTTTGGTGCAGCAGAGTTAACTTTTGCCTTTGACTTTTTGGCTAAACTAGCAGAATTAACTTTGTTTTTAAAATTTTGATGGTTAATTCTGTTAGTATTAGTCCAAGGTGATTGTTTAACCCGTTGAAGTTTTGGGTTATAATAACAATCCTTATGAAAATGATTGAATCTTCCACAGATGAAACAAGCTTTCTCATCAACCCTTTTAAAATTTGATCTAAGTTTTTGAGAAACCATTTGATTCCAAATTCTTTGGTTTCCTCTTGAATCTTTCTTTGTTTTTGAAACTGGTGATGAGTTAGCAGAGCAATTACACTTGGTACATTTAATAACAACAATTTTATCACTTTCTGGTGTATTGATAGATGTACTAACATTCTTCTTTTCATTCAAATTCATCCTAGCTTTTTCTTGAAACAGTTTCTTACCCTCTGCTAGTTTCTTAGTTTCTAACTTAGATAGTAGCACAGTAACAGAAGTAGGTTTTGAATGAACTTTCTTATCTTCGTTAGATTCATCCTCATCATCTAAAATCCACTCAGATATTTCAACCTTTTCCAGATCCTTTGCATTTTCATTCAATGCAGCAACAGGATCTTCTTGTTTAACTTCTTCTACCATTTTCTCCTTAAGCTTATTCATGTCTAAATCAGTTTTAGGAGGCATGTAGGTGTGGTTGTAAGGTGGAGGCACACTGTTAAGATTATAACCTAAGCCAGTTTTAATCTTATCATGGATTTGGTTCTTTATCAGATTTTGAACACTCTCAGAAGCATTCTCTAGCTCAGTCACTGTAAGTTTGATACTTTCTTTCTCAGCAGTGACTTCAGCTAGTTTCTTAATTAACTCATCAACCCTATTCTGCAACATATCTTTTTCAAATTGAGCATACTTAATATCATAATCATATTGTTCTTCATTTTTCTGGTATGCTTTAATTTGTTTTTCTAGATCTTCTATTGCTAAGGTTGTGTGTTGGCTTCTAATGTCCCAGTCCCTAAGTTCTTTGCAGATATTAGCATTATGATCCCTGTAGTGTTTAACAATTTTCTTACATACATTGGAACATAATTTTGCTTGTACCTCATAGGGAACTTCATTTGATGTGCTTTCCTCTCCAATAGCCATCAATGCATGATTCTGTGGTTCCATTTCTGCTTGATCACTCCAGTCATATCCCATACCATCTTGTGATACAAGAGCATTTGGTGTAGACTCTTGAACAGCAATGGTTCTTTTCTGTGATCCATTGTAAGCAGCATTATAACCCCCAGATCTTTGTCCACTCACTTCCAGCCTAGGAGCTCTGCATTCTCTGGCAAAGTGACCCAATTTGTGGCAGTTATAGCATTCCACCTTGCTCTTATCAAACCCCACATTATCATCCCTCTTTCCTACAAAGTTATTCCTTCCTGTTCTTTGCAAGAATCTTTTCACCCTCATGGTGATCATGGCCATTTGTCATTTGATGTCCATCTCCTCCAGATCATCTGGATTCACCTGTTCTAATTCTTCATTAGTCAGTGAAGAGTTCACATGACTAGCAATGAATGCCTCTACCACTTGATCTGTAGACCTTTCTTGTACTACAGATGATGAATTTGATCCCACACTCTTCACAGTAGACACAGACCCATACCCTTTTGGATCTGTTTTAGCTCTTCCCATGGACATAAATGCAGCATTCTGTGAGCTTTGTGCTTCACCACTACTTTGTTTCCTGCTTTCCACCTCAGGCTTAAAAGCTATAAGATCATTGTATAGATCATTTAGCTCTTTATCATCCAAATCACTCCTTTGTCTTAGACCTACAGTATATATAGTCCATTCTTCACCTAATGATCTTAAAAATTTCCTATTAAGATCATCCTTGTCTATGACAACCTTGTGATTCTTTAACTCACCAACAAGCTTTCTGTATCTGTTGAAGACTTGAGTCAAAGTTTCAAATTTGACAGAACTAAAGTTCTCAAACTGTTGTTTGAGCATTGACCTCTTGTTCTTCTTGGTGCTTTCATTTCCTACAAATCTTTTGTCTAGTTCTTCCATAAGCACCTTTGCATCATCAACCTGCTCAAACTCACTTTGATATTCATTAGGAATGGAAAGTAACAAAGTGCTCAGAGCTTTAAGTTCAGTAGCTCTTTCCCTTCTTTCTTGTTCTGTTGTTAGTGCAACTCTTGGTAACCTTACACCATTTGCATCAACTTTGTATTTGGGACCATTTTCCACAATGTCCCATAACTGATAATCTGTAAGCAACATGTGTTGCTTAATTCTATTTCTCCACATGTTGTATTCATCTGGTCTAAGAATAGGAATTCTAGACACTTGAATACCTTCTACAAATTCTGATGCCATTGTATAATATCAAACTTAAGATATACTACAACTTAAATAATCACCACTCTTTCTTAGATCTTCCAGAATTCAAAGCTTACACCTGCTCTGATACCAATTGTGGGGTCCCACAATAACACTTGCTTACACAAATGTATTGAAACAAGCTAAGAATTTCTTGACAAGCAGTTTGCGGAATAACACTTATCAAGTGGAAGATTTATGTAACTTGTAATGTAATTGAAATAGAGTTGTAATCAAAACAAGAACACAAGTGATTCAACAATCAAAAGCCTCAATATTATTATTGAATAATACGGATACACAACTGTATCAGGGTTACAAAGAGAACCTTGAAGCTTGGTTACAACTTGACTAAACTATTGGACACTTAGACATGCACACTTACACACTTGACTCAAGTACATACTTATAGACTAAAAATAACTTGTACAAAATATATATAAAATCTACTTCATAAAGACAAGTTTTCTAGGAAACACGCCAGCATTAAATGCATTACCATTCCTTGTCTGCAGCGTGCACTATTCCTCAAAAGCATGTCTGCAGTAGGTGTACTTGTGTTGCAGAATTGGTAGAAAGCAGACCCACTAAGCAGCATTAACAGAAATACGAGCAGAACTATCTTTTTGAACTGGCAGAACTAATTCTTGCAAACTTTGGCACTTGGCAGCACTAACTCTGTAGATGCTTGGCAGAACTAACCTTTGAATAACTAGCAGAACTAACTCTGGAAAACTTTGTTTTTAATAAATGAACAGAGCTAACTTCTACTGGCAGAACTAAGTCTTCATAGCCCAGCAATACTAACCTTGAACAGACTTAAAAACAGTTAGAATAACATGTCAGAAGAATTTAGTCCAACAAGGATATTTCAATTTTTGATTACTCTGTACGTGCTTTCTTCCCTCTTTCTTCTTCTTCTTCTTCACTCTTCTTTTTCCTCTTTTCTTCTTCACCTATTCAAGTATTCTGGTCTTTCAAAACCTTAAAATGAGAAGCCCCAACACAAAATACATTTGAACCAGGTAATGAAACCCTAAAGTAAAATCACAAGTGGACGGAGAAGAAATCACTAAGTCCGATGGTGATATTGATTGAGGCTGTAGTTCCCGATTAGGTCCAGATGTAGCAATAATGGCGGTGATGCTAAAACCGTAAGTTGTGTAATCAGTCAAATTTTCAATATTAATTTGCTCCTTTGAAATTAGGGTTTATATCAATAGAATTTTTGGATTTGATTTGTGCTTCAAATGACTTCAATAGTTTAAATTGTATTGTTGTTGTTTGTTTATAGATAACCATAGTGGTCTACTAATTTCATTCGTTCCTTTATCCCACCAGTAGGTATCATTTTCAAAAAACATTTTTTTTCAGGAACAGGGTTTAATCATTACTTTGAATGATGTCAATAGTGATTTTCTGCTGTATCAAATAATATTTCTAATGTTTGAAGACTTTTAGGAAACTCTTAATTGTTTTTGGATTTTCTCTGATATTATATTGCCATGTGTGATGCGATGTTCAGAAGGTCGTTTAAAATGTACGTGTTATTAAGGCATATTTTCAAATGGTATATGCACTTCAACCTTAATGTGTGGCAGTGCAGATTTTGAAGCTGGATCAGTGGTGATCATGATGTATCAAAGAGAAATTCAATAGATAAAGGTTTGTCAATTCATGCTGCTTTAATAACTTTGTTTATGCATTTCTGATACATGTTATGCGATTTCTTTTCCTGATCGACTTTGATGTAGATAAGGTGTCATGAAAGGTAAGAATTATGAAATGTTTATTGATGAGCTGCAAGTTTATTCAATGGTTAAGTGTGCTGATTGGAGCATTGATACTGGATTATTGATTGGTATGATGGCAGGTTGCTTGATGAAAAACATTAACATTAATAAGCACTCGATGAAAACCATTATCCAGTGATTGACTGAATTTCATGAACACAATTACATCAGGTAATTTCAACTTCTCTATCCCTTTTTTTAGTCCTAATTTTTAATATATGCTAATTATTGATTTTAATTTTGACCAGTATGTAGTTTGTAATGGGAGTTCAAGTTCAAATTTTAATTTTAATTTTATGTGTATCAGTGTTCCATAGCCTTTCCACCAGAGTTTTCAATCGTTTTTTTGTTTCTCAAACCATTTTGGATCGTTTTGTTCTTAGTATGACAATTTGGGCTATTGAATACTCACTTCATTGTATTAATTTACTGATAATACTTCTTAAGTATTTTTAGCAATTGCACGTTGTTCTCCGGTTTTCACCCATCTGACCTGTGTTTTAGTTTTATGTAACTTCATCTCCAATCTGCCGTTGCAGTTATTGGAGCTCCTAGAACCCATTTTGAAGTAATAACTGGGTAAACCTTATTTGATTAAATCTGTACCAGTAGCTGCAGTTGTCAGTCACGCTTGCTTAATCTATTACAACTGTAAGTACTCTACTATGCTTTTGTCCTAAATTTCAGAGGTTTAACAAAACAAGCTCCTTCAATAATGGTCATGAACTATGAAGCATGCATTAATAATGGTTAATTGATCAGTGGAAAGTTGTATTGACTCAATGTTAGATTAAGATAATCAGGTATTCAAATTGATGATTTGTTAAAAAAGACAAAAGGACATTGATATATTTAATTCTCACAATTCCTAAGTTTTTGGGCTGTAAAATGCAGCCAATTAGATGAACAACTACTTTCAGTTAGTTATCCCAAAAAATATTAGTGGACATTATTAGTTATAATTTAAGATAGCAAGTTTCACCCGTTTATTTCTTTTTCAATCTGAGTTATTTAGATGAACATATTTTTATTGGTAATTTACAGGTTTGAGAGATGAAAATTGTTTTGGGAGCAATTAGTTTTGTAGTTTCATTATTCTTGTTCTATTGTTGAATACTCTGTATGCTTTTCTTTGAAAAGAGTAACCAACAAATAATCCCTCATCTGCTTTGCTTTGAAACTTGCCTAATTGATCCTTAGTATTTAAGATAGTAATAGGACATCCAAATGGTTTAAGAAAGCTAATCAAAGGTTTGTTATTTAAAAATAACTCATAAGGTGTCTTGTTGTGAGGCTTAACAACTAATACCCTGTTCTGGACATAACAAGCAGTGCTAATTGCTTCTGCCCAGAAGGTCATTGGTAGTTTAGCATCTGCTAACATGGTTCTAGCAGCCTCAATAAGTGTCATATTTTTCCTTTCTGCTACTCCATTCTGTTGGGGAGTTCTAGGAACACTATATTGTCTATCTATACCTTTTGATTCACAGAATTTATCCATCTCTTGATTTCTAAACTCTGTTCCATTATCACTTCTAATGATTTTAAGCTTTCTGTTGGTTTGGTTTTTAATCTTAATGATGAATGACCTTAGAATATCTCCAGTTTCATCTTTGGTTCTAAGAAAGAATACCCAACTAAATATGCTATAATCATCAGTGATTACTAGGCAGTATGACTTCTTACCTATACTACTCACATTTGTTGGTCCAAATAAATCCATGTGCAGTAAGTGTAAAGGTGAGTCAATAGAGTTCAGTTTCTTGGCCTTAAAATAGGATTTGTGTTGCTTGCCTTTTTGACATGCAACACAGTGGTTATCAATGAATAGGTTTTCTCTGGTAAACCGCTGACAAGTTTTCCTTTAACAAGTTTGTTTATTGTTTTAAAATTCATGTGACACATCCTTCTATGCCAAAGGTCAGATTCATTGACAGTTGCTCTTGAAATGAGACAACTCAACTCAGGTTTGGGTATAAATTTAGCCAATTCACAGCTATACATGTTGTTCTTTCTGGGAATTTTTATTAAAATCATTTTAGGGTCAAGAACAAACTTCTCAGAAAGAACACAGCATTCTGTATCATTAAAGAACACTGGGTTCTTTTTCTCTGTTATTTGACTAACACTTAACAAATTGTACATCAGTTGTTCAACAAAGTATACATCATTGAAGCTCATCTTGTCACTGTTGACATTTCCCATCCCTGTAATCCTTCCTCCTTTAGGATTACCTCCAAAAGCAACAGGACCTCCATCAATAACTTTGAAGTCCTCCAGTCTGCTTCTATCTCCTGTCATGTGCCTAGAGCATCCACTATCAATATGTCATAAGCTTTTCTTCTTGCTCTGCACATACAAAGGATAAAAGATCAGTTTCTCTTGGGAACCCAAACCAATTTCGTTGTGGGTGTACCTTTCTGATCAACAGCATCAACTCTTTTAAATGTAATTGATGCTGATGACAGTGCAGTTGGTTTCCAAACCCAACTAATATTTGACTTGACAGCATTAAGTGGCCTGGCAGAATTAACTTCTGAAGCACTTAGATTTTTCCTGGCAAAACTAAATTTAGTTAACTTTGGCTTAGCAGAATTAACCTTGTAGTTTTGCTTGGCAGAATTAAAATTTGTCTTTGTCATTTTAGTTCTGTTGGCCTTATTCTTGGACAACACTCCTGCACTTTCTTTTGGTGCAGCAGAGTTAACTTTTGCCTTTGACTTTTTGACTATTCTGGCAGAATTAACTTTTATTTTGAAATTTCGATGGTTAATTCTATCAGTAGTAGTCCATGGTGATTGTTTAACCCGTTGAAGTTTTGGGTTATAATAACAATCCTTTTGAAGATGATTGAATCTTCCACAGATGAAACAAGCTTTCTCATCAACCCTTTTAAAATTAGATCCAAATTTTTGAGAAACCATTTGATTCCAATTTCTTTGATTTCCTCTTGAATCTTTCTTTGTTTTTGAAATTGGTGATGAGTTAGCAGAGCAATTACACTTAGTACATTTAACAACAACAATTTTATCATTTTCTGGTGTGTTAACAGATGTACTAGCATTCTTCCTTTTATTCAAATTCATCATAGCCTTTTCTTGAAACAGTTTCTTACCCTCTGCTAGTTTTTTAGCTTTTAACTTAGACACTAGCCCAGTAACAGAAGTAGGTTTTGAATGAACTCTTTCATCTTCCTTAGATTCAACCTCATCATCTGAAATCCACTCAGATATCTCAACCTTTTCCAGATCAATTGCATTTTCATTCAATGCAGCAACAGGATCTTCTTGTTTAACTTCTTCTACCATTTTCTCCTTAAGCTTATTCATGTCTAAATCAGTTTTAGGAGGCATGTAGGTGTGGTTGTAAGGTGGAGGCACACTGTTAAGATTATAACCTAAGCCAGTTTTAATCTTATCATGGATTTGGTTCTTTATCAGATTTTGAACACTCTCAGAAGCATTCTCTAGCTCAGTCACTGTAAGTTTGATACTTTCTTTCTCAGCAGTGACTTCAGCTAGTTTCTTAATTAACTCATCAACCCTATTCTGCAACATATCTTTTTCAAATTGAGCATACTTAAGATCATAATCATATTGTTCTTCATTTTTCTGGTATGCTTTAATTTGTTTTTCTAGATCTTCTATTGCTAAGGTTGTGTGTTGGCTTCTAATGTCCCAGTCCCTAAGTTCTTTGCAAATATTAGCATTATGATCCATGTAGTGTTTAACAGTTTTCTTACATACACTAGAACATAATTTTGCTTGTACCTCATAGGGGACTTCATCTGATGTGCTTTCTTCTCCAACAGCCATCAAAGCATGATTCTGTGGTTCCATTTCTGCTTGATCACTCCAGTCGTACCACATATCATCTTGTGATACAAGAGCATTTGGTGTAGACTCTTGAACAGCAATGGTTCTTTTCTGTGATCCATTGTAAACAGCATTATAACCCCCCTGATCTTTGTCCACTCACCTCCTGCCTAGGAGCTCTGCATTCTCTGGCAAAATGACCCAACTTATGGCAGTTATAGCATTCCACTTTGCTTTTATCAAACCCCACATTATCATCTCTCTTTCCTGCAAAGTTGTTCCTTCCTGTTCTTTGCAAGAACCTTTTCACCCTCATGGTGATCATAGCCATTTGCCATTTGATGTCCATCTCCTCCAGATCATCTGGATTCACCTGTTCTAATTCTTCATTAGTCAGTGAAGAGTTCACATGACTAGCAAAGAATGCCTCTACTACTTGATCTGTAGACCTTTCTTGTACTACAGATGATGAATTGGATCCTACACTTTTCACAGTAGATACAGACCCATACCCTTTTGGATCTGTTTTGGCTCTTCCCATGGACATAAATGCAGCATTCTGTGAGCTCTGTGCTTCACCACCACTCTGCTTCCTGCTTTCCACCTCAGGCTCAAATGCTATAAGATCATTGTATAGATCATTTAGCTCTTTATCATCCAAATCACTCCTTTGTCTTAGACCTACAGTATATATAGTCCATTCTTCACCTAATGATCTTACAAACTTCCTATTAAGATCATCCTTGTCTATGACAACCTTGTGATTCTTTAGCTCACCAACTAGCTTTCTGTATCTATTGAAAACTTGAGTCAAGGTTTCAGATTTAACAGAACTAAAGTTCTCAAACTGTTGTTTGAGCATTGACCTCTTGTTCGTCTTGTTGCTCTCATTTCCTGCAAATCTTTTGTCTAGCTCTTCCTTAAGCACCTTTGCATCATCAACCTGCTCAAACTCACTTTGATACTCATTTGGAATGGAAAGTAACAAAGTGCTTAGAGCTTTAAGTTCAGTAGCTCTTTCCCTTCTTTCTTGTTCTGTTGTTGGTGTACTCCTTGGCAGCCTTACACCATTTGCATCAATTTTGTATTTGGGACCGTTTTCCACAATGTCCCATAATTGATAGTCTGTAAGCAACATATGTTGCTTAATTCTGTTTCTCCACATATTATATTCATCTGGTCTAAGAATAGGAATTCTAGACACTTGAACACCTTCTACAATTTCTGATGCCATTGTATAATATCAAGCTTAAGATATACTACAACTTAGATGATCACAGCTCTTTCTTAGATCTTCCAGAATTCAAAGCTTACACTAGCTTTGATACCAATTGTGGGGTCCCACAATAACACTTGTTGACACAAATGTATTGACACAAGCTATGAATTCTTAACAAGCAGTTTGCGGAATAACGCTTGTCAAGTAGAAAGATTTTGTTACTTGTAATGTAATTGAACAAGATTTGTAAACAATGCAAGAACACAATTGATTCATGTTGGGCTAAATTCTTCATATCATTCAACATAAAATTATTCTAAGTGTTTAGTCTGTTGAAAGTTAATGCTGCTGGGCTATCAAGACTTAGTTCTGCTAGTGAAGTTAGCTCTGTTCATTTATTGAAGACATAGTCTTCCAGAGTTAGTTCTGCTGGTACATTTGAAGTTAGTTCTGCTAGGCATTTCAAGAGTTAGTTCTGCCAAGTATCATAATCTGCAAAGGTTAGTTCTGCCAGTGTAAAAAGATAGTTCTGCTCGTCTATCTGTTAGTTCTGCTTAGTGGGATCACTGCACAACAACTCTGCAACAAAGTACACCTACTACAGACATGCTTTTGAGGAACAGTGCACGCTGCAGACAAGAAAAGTCAAATGCATTTAATGCAAGCGTGGGTCGTAGAAAACTTGGTTTCAATAAAGTAGATTGTATGTAGATTTTATACAAGTTTTAGTATAATAGCATGTACTTGCAGTAAAGTACTTTGTCATATATATACATAGAGGTAGATCAAGTGTAGTATGTATGTCTGTCCAATAGTTAGTAAAGTTGTAACAGCTTCAAGGTTTCTTGTAACCCTGATACATTTGTGTATCCGTATTATTCATCAATAATATTGAGGCTTTTGACTATTGAAAATCAAGTGTGTTCTTGCATTGTTTACAATTCTGTTTTCATACATATTACAAATCACAATACATCTTCCTACTTGACAAGTGTTATTTCAACAAACTACTTGTTAAGAATTCATAGCTTAAGTTAAAACATTTGTAACTACAAAGTGTTATTGTGGGACCTCACAATTGGTATCAGAGCAAGTGTAAGCTTTGAATTAAGGAAGAAAAGATAGAACTGTGATCTGTTCAGGGTATAGTTTATCTTAAATTTTGTTTGCATACAATGGCATCAGAATTTGTTGAGGGTGTTCAAGTGTCTAGAATTCCTATTCTTAGACCAGATGAATACAATATGTGGAGGAATAGAATTAAGCAACATATGCTGCTTACAGATTATCAATTATGGGACATTGTGGAGAATGGTCCTAAGTACAAAACTGATGTGAATGGTGCTAGGCTGCCCAGGGGTACACCAACCACTGAACAAGAAAGAAGAGAAAGAGCTACTGAACTCAAAGCTCTAAGTACATTATTACTTGCTATTCCTAATGAATATCAAAGTGAATTTGAGCAGGTGGATGATGCTAAAGTGCTCATGGAGGAATTGGATAAAAGGTTTGCAGGAAATGAGAGCACAAAGAAGAACAAAAGATCACTGCTCAAACAACAGTTTGAGAACTTTAGTTCTGTTAAATCTGAAACCTTAACTCAAGTGTTCAATAGGTACAGGAAGCTTGTTGGTGAGTTAAAAAATCACAAAGTTGTCATAGACAAAGATGATCTAAACAGGAAGTTTTTAAGATCATTGGGTGAGGAATGGACTATATACACTGTTGGTCTAAGGCAAAGAAGTGATTTAGATGATAAAGAGCTAAATGATCTATACAATGATCTTATAGCCTTTGAACCTGAGGTAGAAAGCAGAAAGCAAAGCAGTGGTGAAGCTCAGAGTTCACAAAATGCTGCATTTATGTCTATGGGAAGAACCAAAACAGATCCAAAAGGATATGGATCTGTGCCTATTGTGAAGAGTGGAGGGTCAAGCTCTTCATCTGTAGTACAAGACAGAACTACAGATCAGGTTGTAGAGGCATTTTTTGCTAGTCATGTGAACTCTTCACTGACCAGTGAAGAATTGGAGCAGATAAATCCAGATGATCTGGAGGAGATGGACATAAAATGGCAGATGGCCATGATCACTATGAGAGTGAAGAAGTTCCTGCAAAGAACTGGAAGAAACAATTTTGCAGGAAAAAGAGAGGATAATGTGGGGTTTGATAAAAGCAAGGTAGAATGCTATAACTGCCACAAACTGGGTCACTTTGCCAGGGAATGCAGATCTCCTAGACAGGAGATGGGTGGACAGAGATCTGGAGGTTACAATGCTGCTTACAATGGACCTCAGAAGAGAAATGTAGCTGTTCAAGAGTCTACTCCTAATGCACTTGTCTCTCAAGATGGTATGGAGTATGACTGGAGTGACCAAGCAGAACTAGAGCCACAGAATCATGCACTTATGGCTATTGGAGAAGAAAGCACCTCAGATGAAGTTCCATATGAGGTACAAGCAAAATTATGTTCCAGTATATGTAAGAAAACTATTAAACATTATAGGGACCATAATGCTAGTATCTGTAAAGAACTTAGGGAATGGGACATCAGAAGCCAACATACAACCCTAGCAATAGAAGATCTAGAGAAACAAATTAAGGCTTATGAGAAAAAGGAGGAACAGTATGACTATGATCTTAAATATGCCAACTTTGAAAAAGATATGCTGCAAAATAGGGTTGATGAGCTACTTAAGAAACTAGCTGAAGTTACTGCTGAAAAGGAAAGCATCAAACTCACAGTGGCTGAACTAGAGAATGCTTCTGAAAGTGTTCAAAATCTGATAAGAAGCCAAATCCATGATAAGATAAAAACTGGCTTAGGTTATAATCTCAATAGTGTACCTCCACCCTACAATCACATCTACATGCCTCCTAAAACTGACTTAGACATAAGTAAGCTTAAGGAGAAAATGATAGATGAGGTTAAGCAAACAGATCCTGTTATTGAATTGAGTAAAGACAAAGTGGATCTAGAAAAAGTTGAAATATCTGAGTGGGTCTCAGATGATGAGGTTGAATCTGAGAAAGATGAACAAGTTCATTCAAAACCTATTTCTGTCACTAAGCTAGTGCCTAAGTTAAAGACTAAGAAACTAGCAGAAGGTAAGAAATTATTTCAAGAAAAGGCTACAATGAACTTGCAAAAGAATGCTAGTACATCTGTTAACACACCTAAATGTGATAAAATTGTTGTTGTTAAGTGTACTAAATGCAATTGTTCTGCTAACTCATCACATCTTTCAAAACCAAACAAAGCTCCAAGAGGAAACCAAAGAAACTGGAATCATATGGTTTCACAAAAACTTGGACCAAATTTTAAAAGAGTGGATGAGAAAGCTTGTTTCATCTGTGGAAGATTCAATCATCTTCAAAAGGATTGTTATTTTAACCCAAAGCTCCAACGGGTTAAACAATCATCATGGACTAATACTAACAGAATTAACCATCAAAAATTCAAAACAAAAGTTAATTCTGCTAGTGTAGTCCAAAAGTCAAAGGCAAGAGTTAACTCTGCTGCACCAAAAGGAAGTGCAGAAGTGTTGACTAAAAATAAAGCCAACAGAACTAAAGTGACCAATACAAACTTTAATTCTGCCAAGCAAAACTACAGAGTTAACTCTGCTAAGCAAAAGTTAACCAAGTTTAGTTCTGCTAAGCAAAACTACACGGTTAACTCTGCTAGGCAAAAGTTGACCAAATTTAGTTCTGCCAGGCAAAATTTAAGTGGTTCAGAAGTTAATTCTGCCAAACCACTTAATGCTGTTAGGTCAAACATTAGTTGGGTCTGGAAACCAACTGCACTATCACCAGCATCAATTACATTCAAAAGAGTTGATGCTGTTGATAAGAAAGGGACACCCACAACCAAATTGGTTTGGGTTCCCAAGAGAAACTAATCTTTTGTCATTTGTATGTGCAGAGCAAGAAGAAAAGCCTATGGCATATTGATAGTGGCTGCTCTAGGCACATGACAGGAGATAGAAGCAGACTGGAGGACTTCAAAGTTATTGATGGAGGTCCTGTTGCTTTTGGAGGTAATCCTAAAGGAGGAAGGATTACAGGAATGGGCAATGTCAACAGTGACAAAATGAGCTTCAATGATGTCTACTTTGTTGAACAACTGAGGTACAATCTGTTAAGTGTTAGCCAAATTACAGAAAAAAGGAATCCAGTGTTCTTTAATGACACAGAGTGCTGTATTCTTTCTGAGAAGTTTATTCTTGACCCCAAAATGATTTTAATGAAAATTACCAGAAAGAATAACATGTACAGCTGTGAATTGGCTAAATTTGCACCAAAACCTGAGTTGAGTTGCCTCATTTCAAAAGCAACTGTAAATGAATCTGACCTTTGGCATAGAAGGATGTGTCACATGAATTTCAAAACTATAAACAAACTTGTTAAAGGAAAACTTGTCAGAGGTTTACCAGAGAAAACATATTCATGTGATGACCACTGTGTTGCATGTCAAAAGGGCAAGCAACACAAATCCTCTTATAAGGCCAAGTCACTGAACTCTATTGACTCACCTTTACATTTACTGCACATGGATTTATTTGGACCAACAAATGTGAGTAGTATAGGTAAGAAGTCATATTGCCTAGTGATCACTGATGATTATAGCAGATTTAGTTGGGTATTCTTTCTTAGAACCAAGGATGAAACTGGAGAAATTCTAAGATCATTCATCATTAAGATTGAAAATCAAACCAATAGAAAGCTCAAAATCATTAGATGTGACAATGGAACAGAATTTAGAAATCAAGAGATGGACAAATTCTGTGAATCTAAAGGTATAGATAGACAATATAGTGTTCCTAGAACTCCCCAACAAAATGGAGTAGCTGAAAGGAAAAATAGGACACTTATTGAGGCTGCTAGAACCATGTTAGCAGATGCAAAGCTACCAATGACCTTCTGGGCAGAAGCAATTAGCACTGCTTGTTATGTCCAGAACAGGGTATTAGTTGTTAAGCCTCACAACAAGACACCTTATGAGTTATTTTTAAATAACAAATCTTTGGTTAGTTTTCTTAAACCATTTGGATGTCCTGTTACTATCTTAAATACCAAAGATCATTTAGGCAAGTTTCAAAGCAAAGTTGATGAGGGATTCTTTGTTGGCTACTCTTTTCAAAGAAAAGCATACAGAGTTTTCAACAGTAGAACAAGAATTGTGGAAGAAACTTTAGATGTGACTTTTAATGAACACACACCAAACTCTTTAGGTAAAGGTCCAGCACATCTATTTGACATTGATGCATTAACCAAATCTTTTAGATATATGCATGAGTCATCAATTGCAGGTACAAGTACAAATGTGAATGCAGGTACATCTACAGGTCAACAAACAAGCAAACCACCACAGTTTGTTTTGTTTCCAACATGGCTACCAGACCCACCTGCAGTACTTGAATCTTCCACCCCTGATCAACAACAGAGTTCAGTTCCCATTTCATCAAATTTGGATGATAATGGTGCAGATGATGATGGAAATGCATCATCAAATCCAGAATGCTCTCAACAAGATGAAGCATCACATGAAGATGCACAAGAGGAGCAACAACCCACAAGGTTGGATGTGTCAGAATCAAGTGGTCAAATGATTCAAGAAGACACAGATCTGGTTCACAATCTGACCAATCTGGAATCTGGGATAGAAATGGCAGCTGGTCCACAGTATCAAGCTCATAAAAGCTACATGCCATTGGACAATGTCATTGGAGCAATTGATGCTCCTATGCAAACAAGAAGGTCATCTAAATCTCTTGATGAAAATGCAAATTTTTCTTTGTTTGCTTGTTTTCTGTCACAGATTGAGCCCAAGAAAGCTGTTGAAGCTTTGAAAGATCCAAGCTGGGTTGAAGCTATGCAAGAGGAGCTACTTCAATTCAAGATTCAAAATGTGTGGACTTTAATGGATCTACCCAAAGGAAAACGGGCTATTGGTACCAGATGGGTATACAGGAACAAAAAGGATGAAAGGGGCATAGTGATTAAGAACAAAGCTAGATTGGTTGCACAGGGATACACACAGGAAGAGGGAATTGATTATGATGAGGTATTTGCACCTGTGGCAAGAATTGAGGCTATTAGACTGTTCTTAGCTTATGCTTCCTTCAAGAATTTCAAAGTATACCAGATGGATGTTAAGAGTGCATTTTTAAATGGGAAAATAGATGAAGAAGTATATGTATGCCAACCACCAGGGTTTGAGGATCCCAAGCATCCAGATAAAGTGCTCAGATTGGACAAAGCACTTTATGGACTGCATCAAGCTCCTAGAGCTTGGTATGATACTTTATCTTTGTATCTGCTGGCTAATGGATTCAAAAGAGGTGCAATAGATAAGACTTTGTTCATCAAAAGAATTAAGAATGATATCCTACTAGTGCAAATCTATGTAGATGATATTATTTTTGGTTCAACAAATGACAGTCTGTGCAAAGAATTTGAATCTCTTATGCATCAGAAATTTCAGATGAGTTCAATGGGAGAATTGACTTTCTTTCTTGGTCTACAAGTGAAGCAGAAAGCAGATGGTATCTTCATAAGTCAGGATAAATATGTTAAGGACATTTTGGATAAGTTTAAGCTCAATAATGCAAAGATTGCAAGCACTCCTATGGAAACACACAAGCCATTACTTGCAGATCTTGAGGGGGAGAGTGTTGATGAACATCTCTATAGATCCATGATAGGTTCACTGATGTATCTCACATCTAGTAGACCAGATATCATGTTTGCAGTATGTGTGTGTGCAAGATTTCAAACAAATCCTAAGTTGTCTCATCTTCATGCTGTGAAAAGAATTTTTAAATACCTAAAAGGTCAACCAAAATTAGGCCTATGGTATCCAAAGAATTCTTCCTTCAATTTGGTAGCATATTCTGACAGTGATTATGGGGGTAATAATTTGGACAGAAAGTCAACTTCTGGAGGATGTCAATTCTTGGGAGATAGATTAGTATCTTGGCAATGCAAAAAGCAAACCACTGTGTCTACTTCAACAGCAGAAGCAGAGTATGTTGCTGCATCAAGCTGCTGTGCTCAGATTCTATGGATTCAGAATCAAATGTTAGACTATGGTTTGTCTTTTCTAAATACTCCCATGTATATTGATAATACTGCTGCTATAAGTATCATTAATAACCCTGTGAAACACTCTAAAACAAAGCATATTGAAATTAGATATCACTTCATAAGGGATTGTAATGAGAAAAGATTAATTCAAATTTTTAAAATCCACACAGATAACCAACTTGCAGATCTGTTCACAAAAGCATTTGATGTTGGCAGATTTACATTTTTGGTTACTGGTATTGGTATGATGAACAACTCATTATGATCATTATTTAATTTTAAAATGTTTTACACATGGGGTTCTACTTGATACTTTAGCTCGCTACAGCAGAAATTATAAGATTCTCAATATTTAGTACTGTCATGACTTAGTTCTGCTAGTATAAATAGTGATTATCTTATTTAGTTCTGCTTGTACAATTTAATTCTGCTGGTTATATTGTATTTTTAGGCTAACAGTGCAGGATTAAATACTCAAAGGTTGTTAGTTCTGCTAACTCAATTTTCAACTATATTAATTCTGCTAGCATAACTTAGTTCTGCCAGCACTATTAATATAAGGGTGACGTGGACTTGTTTAAGTGTGCAGAAAAGTTAAAGTTACTTCTGCTAGACTTAATTCTGCTAGAATTAATACTGCTAGCATTAATTCTGCTAGAGTTAATTCTGTTAGAATTACTTCTGCCAAAGTTAATTCTGTTAATATTAATTCTGTTAGACTTAATTCTGCTAGACTTAATTCTGCTAGAATTAATACTGCCAGCATTAATTCTGCTAAGAATTACTTCTGCTAGAGTTAAGTCTGCCAAAGTTAATTCTGCCAGTAACTTTTTCCAACTTTAATTCTGCTAGTGTTATTTTAGGGCTTGAACGTACTGTTCACTTTAAAAGGGTATTTAAATCTGCCAAACACTACACTTTTTCAATTCACTTGCACTTTTTATCGAAAATTGAAAATATCTTTCCAAAAACCTCCCAAAGCTTTTCAAACCTAACTTTTCACGAAAATGGCAACTTCTTCATCTTCATCAACCAAATCTCTTACCTACGGTGACCAGCACAACGTCTGTGGATTTCTCCTCAAGCCACAGGAATCCGATGGTTACCATGAAGTCATAGACTTCATAAAGTGCACAACTTTAAGGTTTGCACTTACTGTTAACCCCCCCTATTTTTCTTTCACTTATTCATGACTTCTGGACATCTGCCGTGGTGTCAGAAGTAGATGGGGTTAAATCTATCACGGCCAAGATAAATGAGAAAAGCCTCACTCTTACTGAAGCTTCCATACGTGCTCATCTTTCCTTAGATGATGCAGATGGTATGGAATGCTATGCTACCTCTCAGATACATGATCAGTTAGTGTTGTATGGGTATGAGGGGGAGAGAACAGAAAGATTGACATACTACAAACAACTCTTCTCCCCACAATGGAAATTTTTAATCCATACCCTACAACACTGCATTTCACAAAAGAAAACTTCATGGGAGCAGTTTAGCAGCAACATAGCTTCTGCTCTCATCTGTCTTGCAAATAATGAAAAATTTAATTTTTCAAAATTAATCTTTAGTGGAATGGTAAACAATCTTGAGAAACCAAAAGACAAATTTTTAATGTATCCAAGATTTTTACAACATATCATAGACCAGGAAATCCCAGATCTACCCAAAACAGGGGGTAGAATCATTCTCTCAAATCTTTCAAAGAAAACTTTTGCTAACATGAAGAGAAATGGGATGGTCAAAGGCAAAGAATTTTCTGGGAAGGTGACCAATTTAACTGAATACATGTTGAACAGGCCTTCCACTATGCCACAGGAAGCAGAAACACCCACTGCTTCTCAACCAAGTGGCATAATTTCAAAAACAAAGAAAACAAGGGACCCTAAGCCTACCAAAGCTAAAGCCAAAAAGGCTAAGAAACAGACAGTTGAGGCTCCTCTTCCTCAATTGTCTCAGCCCAAAAATGCTAATGAGGTGGTCAATCAGGAGCAGAGAGACCATATGGAAAGGGCTACCACTACTGTTGCTACCTCACAAGGAGAACAGGACAGTGGTACTGGAATTAGGACCCAATCCATGGCAACACAGGATATAGAGATTCCATTGGATTCCTCTATTGCTGAGGGTCTAGTGGATATCAATATATCTAGTGGTCTCAGGTGCCAAGAAACCACATTGGGGGTTGATGATGCTCAGACTAGGTCTGAGACATTGACTAAATCTTCCAATGATCCATTAAAAGAGGGTAACACTTCTGGCAATGGTGAGGATAGTGTTACTATAAAGGAATTGATGGATACCTGTACAAAATTGTCAAAGGAGGTGGAAGTGCAGAAGGCAGAGATTGCCAGGTTAAAAGAGATGGTAGAGTTGTTGATGAAGGAAAGGAATGAATCCAAAAGCATAGCTGAGAGTAAGTCAACTGGACTGAAAAGGATGCTTGTTGATGAAAGCACCAGTGAAGAAGAAAATGTAGATCAGTTTGAGTTCACTGGTGCAGGGGAAACAGAAAGGATGTTTGATGATGTGGTGGAGATTAATGACAGCATACATAATGATGTAAGTGCTGAACAGTTAGGGAATGTAGTTGGTAGTTTAATTCTAGAAGTGCTAGATGAAGATGTGTCTGAGGCTGCAAAGAAAAGTGCCAAGGATATGTTAGATAGTGCTGCTGGAGTTAGTACTGCTAGTGTTGAGGTTAGTGCTGCTAGGGTAGCAGATGCAGAAGTTAGTGTTGCCAGTACAAAAATTAGTGCTGCCAGTGCTATGGATAGTTCTGCTGGGCTTAAGGAACCAGAAATGGTTAAATCAGCTATCCCTAAGGAAAAGGATAGTGCTGCTGCTATGGCAGAGGTTGAAAAGAGTGCTGCAGATGCACTTTTAAAGGTGGCAGAGAGCACAGCACTTGAGAAAAGCTCAAAAGGTATATCTATCTCAGAAATTTCCTCATCACAGGTCAAACCTACAATTGATTTGGTCAAGGGAAAAGGAAAAGAAAAATTGGTTGAGCCTGTGATGCCAATGAAAAGAAAAGTGATGGAGGAGATGAGTGAAAGGGTTGCTAAAAACTTGCAAGCCCGGTTTAATGAGGAGGGTAGGACTGAGTTTGTTGAGGTGGATATGGGTGATGATGTGAAAATCATGATGACACCTGAGGAGCAGATATATTTTGACCATCTTCTAGCAGATGGAACTCACAATGCTCAAATGGAGGAGTTCACTGCTGATCAAAGGTTGATGTGGTACTTAGATATGCTTGAGCAGAGAAGAAAGCATGAGGCTCAAAAGAAAGCAGACGAGAAAAGGAAAAGGGCACCCACACAAAGGCAATTAAAAGATCAATATGCCAGGGTTGTTAAGAATACAACTGGGAGAACTCTAAAGGAGTTGATGAGCATGGACTTCTATGAACTGGAAAAGATATATCTTAGAATCCAAAGGGATATTGAAGTGAGCACACAGAAAGCTCTAGAAGAGAAGTCCAGGAGTGCAGTTGCTTCTAATGTGAAAATTCCAACTGCTGCTGAAAAGGAACTGCTTGAAAGAAAAGCAGAGATAGAAAGGGCTAGGGCAGAGCTTGAAAGGAAAGAAAAGGAGGATCTGGATCTACTTAAAAAGAAAATTCCAAAAGAAACCCCTCACTTTAAAAGGAGAAAAAGGATGGCTATTAGACATGATAAGAATGCTGAGGAAACAGAAGTGCCTACTGTGGTATCTTCTACATCTGAGCCTACAAAGCCTACTGAAGAGGAAGAGGTTGATTGGACACAGATCAGATCTATGGTTGAGGTTGAAGCTCCCAAGGTACCTATTGCTGTTCATTTTCCTATCATTGATTGGGTATGGGAAACAAATAAGGAAATGAGGAAACAGTTGAAAATCACAAGGGCAGGGGGTGCAGAGGAAAAATTTATGTCCTTCTGGAGATGCATAAAGACTCTATCCAGAGATGACTTAGATGATATGTGGACTGTTGCAATGAAAAAGTATCAGAATGCTCAAAGGCACAGTGATGAGCACATTGTCTACAATAGTCTCTCTGTTCTATATGAGATGGATCCAGAAAATGATTTCTACAAGGACACCTCAAGGGTAAAAGGATGGTACTGCTATTCTCATAATGGAGTACATGTAGTGCAGTTAGACAGTGGATTATTTGCATACTTCTTCATAGGGAGTGAGTATCCTTGGACTCTTGGTCAGCTAAGCTCAATGCTCTCTCTCACAATGAAATGTGATGATCTAGACACTGCTGCTTCATTAGTCCATGAAGTGCAGCAATATTACAAAAAGGCACAACAAAGACATGTTGCTCAGAGTGAGGAGAGAACACAGAAAAGGATTGCTGAGCTTA
Organism: Pseudognaphalium luteoalbum; assembly: GCA_963422505.1. Classification (NCBI taxonomy): domain Eukaryota; kingdom Viridiplantae; phylum Streptophyta; class Magnoliopsida; order Asterales; family Asteraceae; genus Pseudognaphalium; species Pseudognaphalium luteoalbum. Next base: position 8,033,791 of record OY730198.1, on the reverse strand, counting down.
AAAGAAAGTTTGCAGATATCATGAAGTGAGAAACTTGGATCTTTTCAGGGAAAGATCAAGTTTAGGGGGAGATTGTTGGGCTAAATTCTTCATATCATTCAACATAAAATTATTCTAAGTGTTTAGTCTGTTGGAAGTTAATGCTGCTGGGCTATCAAGACTTAGTTCTGCTAGTGAAGTTAGCTCTGTTCATTTATTGAAGACATAGTCTTCCAGAGTTAGTTCTGCTGGTACATTTGAAGTTAGTTCTGCTAGGCATTTCAAGAGTTAGTTCTGCCAAGTATCATAATCTGCAAAGGTTAGTTCTGCCAGTGTAAAAAGATAGTTCTGCTCGTCTATCTGTTAGTTCTGCTTAGTGGGATCACTGCACAACAACTCTGCAACAAAGTACACCTACTACAGACATGCTTTTGAGGAACAGTGCACGCTGCAGACAAGAAAAGTCAAATGCATTTAATGCAAACGTGGGTCGTAGAAAACTTGGTTTCAATAAAGTAGATTGTATGTAGATTTTATACAAGTTTTAGTATAATAGCATGTACTTGCAGTAAAGTACTTTGTCATATATATACATAGAGGTAGATCAAGTGTAGTATGTATGTCTGTCCAATAGTTAGTAAAGTTGTAACAGCTTCAAGGTTTCTTGTAACCCTGATACATTTGTGTATCCGTATTATTCATCAATAATATTGAGGCTTTTGACTATTGAAAATCAAGTGTGTTCTTGCATTGTTTACAATTCTGTTTTCATACATATTACAAATCACAATACATCTTCCTACTTGACAAGTGTTATTCCGCAAACTACTTGTTAAGAATTCATAGCTTAAGTTAAAACATTTGTAACTACAAAGTGTTATTGTGGGACCTCACAATTCAATAGCCAAAAGCCTCAATATTATTAAAATAATACGGATACACAAATGTATCAGGGTTACAAATAAACCTTGAAGCTTAGTTACAACTTGACTAAAGAGTTACAAGATTTTGGACACACACAGACTTGCACACTTACACACTTGACTCAAGTACATACTTATAGACTAAAATTACTTGTATAAAATCTATACAAAATCTACTTTACTAAGACAAGTTTTCTAGGAAACACGCATCCATTAAATGCATTACCATTCCTTGTCTGCAGCGTGCACTATTCCTCAAAAGCATGTCTGCAGTAGGTGTACTTGTGTTGCAGAGTTGGTAGAAAGCAGACCCACTAAGCAGCATTAACAAAATGATGAGCAGAACTAACATTTTGAACTGGCAGAACTAATCTTGGCATTTCTTCATTCTTGGCAGAACTAACTTTGAAAATCCTTGGCAGAACTAACTTCAATTGACTAGCAGAACTAACTCTGGAAAACTTTGTTTTCAATAAATGAACAGAGCTAACTTCTACCAGCAGAGCTAAGTCTTCATTGCACCAGCAGTACTAACTTTCAACAGACTTAAACACTTAGAATGATTTAACATTGATATCCAGAAGAATTTAGCCCAACATATTACGGTGGGGATCTTTATTTCTTGAGTCACGAATTAGTTTACGTTTTTCGAGATTTGGTTGAACATATCAAAGATGTAGATGATGATGATGAAGATTATTACAATTGGGAGCCTGCTAAAGTCCAATTTCCAGATACACGTTGCAAATGTGTGACACTATACCAAGTGAAATGTGAGCAACATCTTTTACTAGTTGTCGTGGGCAAGTTTGAAGAATGCATTGAGGTATTCCAGCTTAATGGTACTAAAAGATGGGAGAAAGTAGATGGTATAGGAAATCACACAATTTATATCTGTGATACAACATGTCTCTGCAAAGAAGCGAAAACGCCAGAAATGATGAACAATATCTACTTTCCACGACAACATAATGGCAAAATGGTGTTCTATTCTCTCGAAACATGTAGGTATCACACATTCAATGGAAAAAACATCAAAGAAAATCTCGATGATTTCTTGGGATCAACAAAACATCAATGCAACCCTCATGTGTGGATTGAACCAAGTTGGTCCTAGCTAACTTCACAACTAGTATCAGTACTGTCTTTTATAGCACAATAAATCTTTTAGGATAAAAAGATACAGGTTATTACACAATGCCATGGTTATTGCTTTTCGCTTCTTAATCATTGATCTTTTGTGGTACGATGCAAGCTCATTGATCCTTTTTGAGTTTTTGTAGATTGATACTCCGTATTATTTTTAGACTTCAAAATTGTTCTCAAAATATGAAAATTTGATTAATTTGGTGAGTGAATTAATTTCTTGTTTTAATCCATAACAAGACCATGATCAGTTGATGTAAATATTATAAATCTTAACTCAGTTTCTTATAAATGGTGCCTTAATCGAACTTTGTTGTTTTCAAGTTAATTTGATTTTTGGGTTATAACAGCTCTTGAACATCTCTTACATGTGTAAGTTTGGGAAGAATCTCCCGTGTGTACACTAAAATAATGCAAAAGCGAAACAGAATTGTCTTCAACTTTGACATTAAGCTTTGACAAGATTTTAGTGTGATAAATAGGTATGTTAGAGAATAAAGACGTTTGAGATAGAAACAACCAAAATCGACCCAATCAGTAGTTGAAGGGTTGAAATTGCCACCTCCCGTTATTCTTGTACTCTGCCCTTCTGTCTGTTCAGAATTCAACAGCATAATTTAGTCACACCTATGAACATCTAAATTAGTAAAAACCAACAATCCATGCTGGCATGCTAAAAGTAAGTGCACATCAACACATCTGCAGGTATTGGGCTAAAAACAGAGAATGTGTTATCCTACTGAAGCATGCTACGACAGTGTAACTACAATATTCATACTCAGATTTGGTTTTAAAAACCAGAAACTGCAACCCCGCGAAAGAATCATTTTGTTGCAAGTTTTGTTGAGTGTTGACTGTTGACACTGAAATGGATTTAATCCGATTAAACAGGAACTGCACAACACTTATTAAAATACTGTTAAAATTGTTGCATTCCCAGCAATGTTGCACAGAAATGGTGGAATGCAGATATGAGGAATGAATTGAAAGGGAAGTGTTTAAAATAGTATATCGACAGAGACACCTTTAAACTAACAATTGAACAGAATAAAATCAAACCCTTTAATGCAAGTGAAAATCTTGCGTTCAATACATCATTACATCTGCCATAATAAAATTTCAAGTAAATATTTAATACACAAAATAATTACTATGATTTCCCCTCGGTAGCTTCAAATAAGCTCACTATTTTCCTTATGTTGAGTTTCCATAAAAGATAAGTTGACAGTTTTTTCCGAGACATCATCGGTCCCATTGGCAGTAGAAACGGAGTTTTTGACAGCAAACGGAGTCCTGGAACCATCTGTTATGGATTTATCTACTTCGCTATCCTTTACAATAGTTAGGCATTCATTAGAAAGTACATCGGAAGAGCTTTTCAGCATCTCCACTTGATCATTATGAGGTGTGTCGATTTTGCTTAATAACTTGTATCCCGAATTGGCTTGTTTGTGTGAATCATTTTGAGGCACTGAAAAACTTTTGACACCTTGTGAGGCACTAGAGGTTTTTGGTTTGGAGCTTGGTTGTTCTTGATCGAGTTTAGGGGTGGTTTTCTGGAGATTTGGTTTCGTGTTTGTCGGGGCTGCTGTTTTTGGTGGTGGAATCTTTCCAACTTTACTACCATTTGAGCTGGTTGGGCCTGTTCTTATGCCTCCATTTGGGGTTCGAACACCTGACTTTCCCTGCATGACAAAACATCATTTCATTCAAAACCATAGATGAGTTTTATCGCGTTAGTGACCATTTTCAGCATTTCTCCATAAAGAACTGTAAAATAAGCAAAATAAAGAAGATAAGAACTAACCCCGTCAAAGAACCCAATCTTAGGAGAAGGCATTCTAAGTCCCGTTGGTTGAACAGAAGGAGGTCGAGAGAGTGGACCAATTTGTGACGCATTCAGAGCTGCTGTCTGGTTACCATTTTGACTTGATTTTCGATCGGTGGGATGAATACTCGAAGCTGATTCGACAGAGGATCTGTAAGAAACACCAGTATCTATACTACCCCTTGGTGTGGACCTTTGATTGATAGTGGAGGTTGGTGATGATGATTCTGAGTCCCATTCACTTATGGAGCTAGCAGGTGAAATACTTGAAGGAAGTTTTGATACCACCAATCGAGATGAAAGACGAGAATTAACAGGTGGTTGTTTGTTCTTTATACTAATCCTTGAAGGTGTTTTGGGAATTGATCCGGCAGTAAGTTTAGCAGGTTTGGAATCAACCTTTCTTCTTGTAAAAGATGCTGAGGTTTTGACATCAGTTCCTGAAGAACAACTACTAGAATTGCTACACGACGATGATGGCCTTGCTGGCTCCATTTTAGATGCAGTTGAAGAAGCTGACATTGATGATTTGGAACTCAACAAAGGCTTTGGCACACCCCTTCGAGGACCAATCACTCCAGTTACCTTCGATCCTAGTGGTGTTTTTAATGCTTGAGTTCCTTTCAGGGAAACTGCCACATCCACGTAATATAAAACTAAATCAGATTTATTGGAAAGAAAAAGGTCTTCGTGGTAGAAGAGATAGTATCAATAGATATTAGGTGGCAAATACGACCCATTTGCTTATTAATTGGTCGATTTGGGTTTTTTTCATCCCTAACGGCTAAACTAGCTTAGAAGTGTGGGTGAGCCAACCCAGCATGACCTGGCCCATTTTAACCTGTTACCCAACCCATCCATCTGACCACCTCCATCAGACTAGAGATGAGCTTATTCATCGTCAAGTGGCAGGAAAATGTCAAGCATGTGAATCTTGTTTTTACCATGAGCTTGCTTTGCAATATCTTGATCCTTCTTTGCATGATTGGCACTCAAAGAGGCCCTTTTTGATAATGTTGATGCGGGGTTCACTCTACTCATAATCTTAGGTTGTGGCATTGTTGAAGTATTGTCTTTGCTTCTTGCAGCAGGCTTCATTCAAATATTTAAAAGCACAAAATTATAAGTATAATATATTACTTTAATCACAATAACAGTAAAAATAACGTTTAATCATTAAGGTCGTGAAGCATAGTAGCATACCCGTTTTCCATAATCAAGATCCACCTTCTTTGATGCTGCAGAGAAAACAAAGCACAACATAAGCAGATTTAACAGGCTCATTTCAAATGTAATATGAATTTAAACCTATAAAGGGAAGCACAAGTGAAAATATACTAGAAATAATTATAAAAGGATATTAAAGCAGTTGGCTTTCATCTAGTAAACTCACAATTGCTAAATTTTGGTTGGATATCTTTCTTTCCTGATGACACCTTGATATTTGAACTATTCGGGTTAGATACTCTATTAGATTTCTGGATAGAAGCTCTAATGTCATCAAATAACTCAGCCTCCAGACATTCAAGTGATAAATTATCACTTGCTAATGTTGATATTGAATCCATTGATCTGTAAACTTCCTCTTCTATTCCTGGTAGCTGATGCTTTACACCCTTCTCACCTCCTTCAATCATAGTTGACAGCTCATCCGCATCAAGAACACCTGCATACAACAATTATGCAACTCTAAGAATGAACAGGACTTTGCAAGACAAAGGGATTTTTTGAATGAGCTTGAATTTGCATTAAAAGCACCTAAACAAAGAAGGGATTTTAAAAATGAGCTTAAACAGCCTAAGGGTGAGTTTGGATATGGATTTTGCAAGTAATCATGTGATATTGAACTATAAGTATAAGACGGTCCATTTTAATAAAAATGTATTGTAAAACTTGGTGTTTGGATGTGAAGTTGTAGAACCAGATATTCAAGTGCGATATTATCAAGATATTAGCAGGTAAAATGACAACAAAGACATTTTATACAAAAATGAAGAGACATTTCGGGATATGGAAGTAAAGTCTCTCTATCCATTTGATATCAAGTAAAAACAGCAGATAATTTTATTTTACCCTTAGATAACCAATTCTAATACAGCAAGTGTGACACTAATATCCAAAAGTGACTATTTACCCCATAATAACAAACAAATCATTGTTTATCCAAAGATCAGAAACTGATTACTGTGACTTGAAGTCGCTATAATCCAATAATTTGTTTCAAATCATATATCTAAACACCCTCTAAAATAATTAAAGAATTGCCATCAGATAAATACGATATTAAGCTACAATTATAACGTACCGTCACTAGTGAAAAAGGCACTGTCCCAGGCTAAACTTTTGCGTAAATTGAACTTCGGTTTCTTTCCTGACTTTTCAGGATCAGGTGTTTTAATCAGTGTAGGCATTTCATCACTCTCTTCAATTGCAGATTTATCAGCAACAATCTCAACACTTCCTAATTGCTCAAAACTTTCCTCGTTCACCAATCCTGAACGTAATACAAATTAATCAAATTTAGCTGCCTTTTGAAAAAAGAAATTTATATCAATTTAACTGTAGCTGAAACAAAGTTGATTAAACTAAACGCAAAATATACAGTGCATCATCACAACTTCAAGAACACATATAACAAAAGCAGAGCTCAATAATACAACCGAAAAACATAAAAAAAAAATGATATACATGTATGTGTGTGTATCGAGATTCGACCTGAAGATCGATTGTCAGTAAGTGTAGAAGGAGATGAAACAATGACGATTAGGTCATCACTTTGAGGTAAAACACCGTCGTTATCAGCATTGGATGTTTTTATTTCGGTATCTTTATCAGCAGTATCTTCCATATCAGGTTCGGGTGTTTTAATCAGTGTATGCATTTCATCAATCTCTTCAATAGCAGATTTACCGGAAACAATCTCCACACTTCCTGCTTGCTCTAAGATGTCCTCATTCACAAGTCCTGAATGTAATACAAATTAATTAAATTTAGCTATCTTTAGAAAGACAGAAATTTATATATATTTAACTAAAGTTGAAACAAAGTTAATTAAACTAAAACGAAAATTACACAGAGCATCAGCTCAACTTCAAGAAGACATGCAACAAAAGCAAAGCTCAATAATACAACAGAAAATCATTAAAAAAACAAAAAAAATATAATATAGACGTATGTGTGTGTATTGAGATTTGACCTGAAGATTGATTGTCAGTAAGTGTAGAAGGAGATGAAACAGTGGCGATTAGGTCATCACTCTGAGGTAGAATGCCGTCGCTATCAGCATTGGTTGTTTTTATTTCGATATCTTTACCAGCAGTATCTTCCGTATTAGCAACAATCTCATCACTTCCTAATTTCTCAGAACTTTCCCCATTCACAAGTCCTGAGTACAATACAAATTAATCAAAATTTCGCTACCTTTTGAGCAACAATCATTAAAATTCAACTAAAACTGAAACAAAATTGATTAAACTAAATGAAATATTAACAGCACATCATCACAATTGCAAGTACACAAACAACAAAATCAGAGCTCAAATAGAATAATTAAGAATTAAGAAAAACAATAATAATATTACGATATATATCAGCGATATTAGACCTGAAGATCGATTGATGGTAAGTATAGAAGAAGATGAAACAGCGGCAATTAGGTCATCGTTTTGAGGTAAGACATCGTCGTTAGCATCATCAGATGTTTTTATTTTGATATCTCTACTAGCAGTGTCTTCCATCTGAGGTTCGTGTGTTGTAATGAGTTTTGGCATTTCATCAATCTCTTCAAATGTCGAATTATCAGCCATTATCTCAACACTTCCTAATAGCTCAACACTTTCCCCATTTACAAGTCCTAGATATAACACAAATCAATAAAAGAAACTACCTTAGAGCAACATTCATTAAAATTCAACTAAATAATGAAACAAATTTTGATTAAACTAAATGAAACATAAACAACACCTCATCACAATTGCAAGTACACAAAGTCATAAACAACAAAATCAGAGCTCAATAAAATAACAATAATAAAATACCGATGTATATATATATGATATTTGACCTGAAGATTGATTGTCGGTAAGTATGAAAGGAGAAGAAACAGAGACGATTAGGTCATCATTTTGAGGTAAAACGCCATCATTAGCGCCATGGGATGTTTTTATTTCGATATCTTTACCAGCAGTATACTCCACATGAGGTTCATGTGTTACAATCAGTTTAGACATTTCATGAATCTCTTCAACTGTCGATTTATCAGCAACTATCTCATCACTTCCTAATTGCTCAAAACTGTCCCCATTCACAAGTCCTAGACATAATACAAATCAATACAATTTAGCTACCTTTAGAGCAACATTATATAAATTCAACTAAAACTGAAACAAATATGTTTACACTAAACAAAAATTACACAGCACCTCATCAAAATTTCAAGAACACAAACAACAAATTCATAGCTCAATAAAGTAATAATAGAAACAAATTGATATATAAGATATTTGACCTGAAGATCGATTTCCGGTAGGTATAAAAGGAGATGAAACAGAGATGATTAGGTCCTCATTTTGAGGTGAAACGCCATCATTAGCGCCATGGGATGTTTTTATTTCGATATCTTTACCAGCAGTATACTCCACATGAGGTTCATGTGTTACAATCAGTTTAGGCATTTCATGAATCTCTTCAACTGTCGATTTATCAGCAACAATCTCAACACTTCTTAATTGCTCATAACTGTCCCCATTCACAAGTCCTAGACATATTACAAATCAATACAATTTAGCTACCATTAGAGCAACATTATATAAATTCAACCAAAACTGAAACAAATATGATTACACTAAACAAAAATTAAACAGCGCCTCATCAAAATTTCAAGAACACAAACAACAAATTCATAGCTCAATAAAACAATAACAGAAATAAATTGACATATAGGATATTTGACCTGAAGTTCGATTTTCTGCAAGTATAAAAGGAGACGAAACAGAGATGATTAGGTCATCGTTTTGAGGTGAAACATCGTCATTAACGGCATCAGAAGTTTCTATTTCGATATCTTTACCAGCAGTATCTTCCATATCAGGTTCGGATGTTTTAATCTGTTTAGGCATTTCATCCATCTCTTTTAGGGCAATAATCTCAACGCTTGTTAAGTGCTCAATACTTTCCACACTCACTAGTCCTGGAAGTATACAACTTAATCAACAAAAATTATCTTTTGAGCAAAAATTATATAAACTTAACCAAAACGTGAATAGAATTGATTCAACTATAACAAAATTACACAACTCTTCATCAATTTCAAGAGCACAGACAGCAAAATCAGAGCTTAAAATTAGATATGTTTGTGTGTATATATAGATGAATAGACGAGATTTGACCTGGAGACTGATCGTTGGTAAGATTGGAATGAGATGAACCGGTGACGATTAGGTCATCGATTTGAGGTAAAACGTTGTCGTTAGCAGCATCGGGTGATTTTAATTCGATGAAAGTATCAGAATTATATACCATTTCAGTCGGATTGTAAAATCGTAACCCTAATTTTGATCTGAATCGGTGAAGAAAAATAGTGTGTGAAGTGCGTGTTGTGTGTGAGAGAGAGTGAGGGGGGGAAAGAGTGGAATTAATTTTTGAATTTTACAAATGGAAGGGCGGTGGGCTGAAAAATAAGAACGTTATTTCATTTTTTTTTAAGATAAAGTTTTAATTGTGGTCCATCAAGTTTGTATTATGTTACACTTTTGTCTCTTAACTACGAAGTATTTTTTAGGATTATTTTCCAAGAGTAGAGCTATTTTGTAATGTGTTTATGCCTTTATGGTACTGGTGTGTTTGTAAAACTAGGTCTCACACAAAATGGTTATCATACCATAGTTCTCAAGGTTTGTAAAATGATTTTGTAAAAGTCCTTTTCTAAGCATAAGTTTTCAGACATTCACGGTTTGGCATTGTACTGAGATTTTGCTCTTGCAAAATGAATTTGCAAACCTTGACGTCTAGTCAAGTCCCACTCAACTAGTATCATCTCAAATTTGTATTTTTACCTCATTCTAAACGTGAAGATTTCTATAAAAACTGTAATTTCAAGACACTCTTTTGTATGCATGTAAATGTAATGAATTATTTATGAAATATTTACTATCACATGCATGAAAATCTTCTGTTCATTTATTATACTATAAATATGTACAGTTATCCTTCTGGTTCTATCCTTATATACTTGTTACTTTGAGTAAAACATTTTGCCACGCAATATTTTTTTCAATTCAACTGCTATAAATTCTCTATTTTGGCTAACCAACCAAAATCTTATAGTTTTCACCGCTTGATCTCTGTTATCAAAGAGCGTACCGATCCAAATTTGATTTTCTAACTCCCTCTACTTATCCATGTGCTTGTCATCGTCAAAATCTAGGAGGCTATCCTCATCGATATCTCCAACATTATTAAAGAAGTTAATCACACAATGTGTATAAAGTTGAGAACTGGCAGTAGGTTGGGTGGGACCTTCTGGCACATCATCCGATTCATCTCCATTATCCTTGACAACCTCACTTTCTTCTTCAGTGTGTTGTGACTTGTTTATCGTCATAATTATCAAAAACCCCATTGTCATTATCATGCTTATCTATATCATTATTGGGCAAAGGAAATGAAACATATGAGGGGTTGGTTGTATATGTTGTTGATTGGTTGTGAAAATGATACATAACTTATTACGTTAAAGTATCTTTGTTAAGTTTATGACTTGATTGTATTGTTGTAGGAAGTATGTAAGTATTATAATAGATAGAAGAGCGTATATGAGATTTATAGATCGAACAAATTATATACTATTATTCAAAAGTTGATTTTTTTTACAAGTAAAGCGTTCAATTATTATCCCGTGAATTATTGAAATTTATTTAATTATTAGCTATCGAGACAAATCCTTATGGGTGATGCATACGTGATGGGAGTAAGATGTGGTTTGCAATATAGATCATGCAAACACAATATATTTCCAAACCCTAGCTTTGACAAATAAAAAAGAAATTAAATGATGGTAGTTTGCAAATTCGTTTTGTAGATCTTGGCATTAAAGTTAGTGAAGTCAGTATGCTGAAAATGGATGGTTTGCAAAATGATATGGTTCACAAAACCGTTTTGCAAAAGACCTAAGTTTATAAGATTGAAAGAGAACACCTCATTTCCTTACACAATTTATAAAATAGCCATACTCCTCTATAAAATCTTTTCCTTTTCGGAGGAAAAAACTTTTTTTTTAACAAAAGCTAAAAGCTTTGTTTGAATGTTTGAGTATAACATTTGTAGAGAAAGGTTTCTCAAAAGTTTTTTCGGATCGGAGTTTATAAAGCTTTACTTTCATAAACATATATACATTTTAGAAAACGTTTGTTGTCGGAGATGCTCTAAGAGCATCCGACTAACCACTTTTGTATTTTTATTTTAAAGCTCTTCTAAAAAATCTTTTGGTCCAATAAAAATGCTTTTATATTACGTCTAAAAATGCATTTTATGGTATCCTAACACACAATTTGTACAACTTTGAGTTTTAAAGTTAACCAATTATCTGCAAAATCAAGATTGGTTTAGTTATAAATAAATACATCATAATATTTTAATATCATGTCCTATTATAGTCTAGTTTAATTTAATTAACTCTCAAAAGTTAAATAGACATTCACCAAATTATTACACAAAAACTAATGCTTAAAGGTAAAAATAAAGAAGATTATACGTACCACGGGCCGTGTTTGCATAATTAAACGGTGAACTTATTTTTAAATCGAACGGCTAAACACATTGGGCCGGATAGGGCCCGGTTATTTAACTCAGTCCTTAAATCTTTTCTTATCTTTACCGCTTATTTTAACATCTTTCACAATCATCCTGTTAGTTTAATCTTTAGACATAACTATAGTAACATTATCATCATATTTTATTCAACATAGAAGGATCATGTACAATAGTAGCTGCGAAAGGAAAGTACTCGAATTTTCGTATTCGCAAGCAAACACGATCACAATAGAAACGGAGTAACATATGCGTGAAATCAAGATGTTCTTATATAATTGCAAAGATGTATTTCACATTTTCTCAAATAGTTTAAACCAAAGATGTGTTCCAAAGGTTATGAAAAGATAGCTAATACCAAATATGGGAAGAAACTCAACTCTCATACCAAATTTCATTTTACTAGTTAATTGACCCGTGATTACACGGGTTTGATGAAAAAGCCTAAATTGTAAGATTATTCTATAAGTATGCAACTAAGCTTTATGTATTAAATTTTCATATTAGTTCTTTTATAGACTATTCATATAATGATAATGGTAGCAAGATTTATAGATTCAAACTTTTCTAACTTTATATAAATAAACGTAAATCAAGATCAGACAATAATACAACACGAAAGCACTCGTTCAATTGTGTCAGACAATAATACAACACGAAAGTACTCATTCAATTGTGATGTAATACAAATGCATAAAATGGTAAACTATAATACACATAGCTCTCAAATAATAAAAACGTGAAGTTGTCGAATAGCTTGCAAATTCGGCTCAGTTACACCATTTTTCTTGACCTAAAAAGTATAATGATGGACATGACTACTATAACCCTTTGCTATAACATTTATCACAAAGTTTCATATAATTTGGGTAAGTGTAGTTTAACTTTTAGTAGTATATTGAGCTTCAAAATTTGACTTCAAATATCTTTGCAACTTTCATCTAAATTCAACATCCCAAATTGCTTCGTCGTCTGTCTCCAACCCATCTAAGCCGCTTCCGAAACATCATGATCCACACAATAATCTTGAAAGTCTACATGGTAATCTTAAAAATACTACATGATTCGGATCTTATTTGAATATCGAAAAGCACCTTTCATTTGAATTTGGAGAAAAAATAAAGTTGAAGAAGATGAGAAAAACACTACATATAAATAACTCATACGAAAGATAAGAAAGATGGCCGAATGAATTCAATTGCTCCATTTTGGGCGGTGGCACAGAGAAAGAAGCAAGCGTGATATTGGTTACAGTGTATATTAATTAAGTTTTAAAGTCTCAAAAAGATTGCACGGGATTTAAAAAGAAAATGACTCAGCTTTTGAAAAAAATTTATACTAAATTTTATTTAAAAAAGATTACATCAGCGGATTTTATTAAGAGTACGGAATTATAAATTTAAATTCTTGGTAATAGAGCTACCAATGGAGAGAAAAAGGCGTGCAAAGTTTATTGAAACTCACAAATAAATTCAAATTAATTATTTCAGGTCATAAATAAGTAAAAAAACATTAATTTGTTGAGAGAGTCATGACATCAGCAAATTCTCAAGAAGTAGACACGACAACATGAAGAATGTATTAGAGTGTGACAAATCAGCAAAAATGATGTCAGCGGTATTGTCATTTTATATATAAGATATATAAGATTATATATAAGATATATACTAACAAAAACTCCAACTTGAGTTAGATCCTGTCATCACAACTCAAAAATACTTTTATCATCTTGTGACTCCATAACCCTGCGGTAACCGTAAAAAGGGGTTAGATGCGAAGCATCATCATCCAATATAGCATAAGCGTCAAAAACAATGATTAACCGAGGAATGAACTATGTGATCCACAGGAATCAAAAACATTTCCATCGAAGCCAATGAGTTGGATTTGGTTAAACGTTGCAATATGTACCCCCATTTACTTGAATTGGTAGATCTGGGTTATGCTTTCTCTAACGTATCAAGTTTATAAACTCAAGAAACATTGCTAAAAAGGAAACTTGTTAAAAGGGTTAAAAGTGGCACAATGTGCATTATTATTACATACCTTTTCATCCTATGTGACTTTCTTCACAGAATCATAATTTTATTACTGGTAATTTTTGTCATCATATTCAGTAGATTCACTGGTATATAAAATTTTAAGGAGTTTGGACAATAAGAGTACTAGAATAACCCAACTGCACTAAAAAGCTACCCATCTGACCCGGTCCCTTTTGCCACTTCTACGTTCCGTGTATGAGATGTAGAACTAAAATCATGTTCAAGTATAATGTAAAAAGATGGAAAGATGCTTACTTTCACCATCTCTAATAAAGCCTTTGCCCTCTCCTCGTTTTCGAAATGATCACAAATGCCCTGAAACAGAGACAACACATGTTGAGACTATAAATATGTGCTATATACCAACAATATTCACGTAATAACATGTTGAGGAGATGTAAAATGACCATATCCACTATTAAATTATTTATTGAAAATATAAATACCTGCAAAATCCTATTCAAAGCTTTTGATAGTGCTTTTTTATATCAGCAGGCTGCAAGTCCCCTTTTTCAAAATCAGCAACTAGTTCTTCGTAACTCGTAAAGACCCTGAATTCAAGAGGACATACCATGTAAACAAGTATCAGCAAAGATGCTATCAATCAAGAACTATGAATCAAATTGAAGTTTGTAGCAGTAAAAAAACTCACTTTTCACCTCCATTTTCTTCTTCCCGTTCAATCTTAAACTCGTTAAACGAACGGAATACAAGGTGTTTAACGTACTTGAGGCATGGATTCCTTTCAACAACTTTAGCTGGACAGTGTGCCTCATTCATCTTTGAATTAACTGCTTCCTATGGCATTCATCGTGCACAAAAAGTGAAAAATATAGTACGATTAAATCTCAATAGGCTAGTAAAAACACCAAAAGATAACTTTTTGCATCATATCTCTCACAATCTTTTAACAACAAACATTATCCTGGAAGGGCAAAAGTGGCTATTTTGACTCAGTTACCTATAAATGGGTCGATTTGGGTTGTGCCTTATCTTTAACACGTTAAACATATTAAGCTAAAATTTCTGACTAAAATGAAGATGGGTCAAACAATCCTCCTAAATTGCTTCATTTACAAATGGGTCAAATTTGTAATCAGACTTACGCATAATTATGTCTAAAAGAACAATAATAAATGACTAAAAATTGTTTGTTTGTTGACCCAAATCGGTTAAATCCTGTTTCCAAAATCACTCATTTTGCCACCTCAACTTGAGAGCCACGTAATGTAGGGGATTAAGAAGATTATACCTCCTTGTCCTCCATGAAAATGGCAGAAGTAGGATTAGATTTTGACATCTTCTCTTGTCCTTCTCTTAAACCAGCAAGCATGTCTTCATTGCAAAAGTAAGGTACAAAAATTACAGTTAACAACTTAATAGCAAAAACACAGTAAATTTTTTAAAGTTGGCTCTTACGATGAGATAGTATGATAGGCTTGTTTTTCCTCTTGATATGATCACAGTACTCCCTGGCCAGAACATTCACTTTTCGTTGATCCATGCCTAGTTGACATATATCAGCCTATTTCAATTAACAAACATATTAATTAACTCGTCAAAACTACAAAATCTATCTCCTTTTATAAAATGTTCAGCAAGAAGTACCTCAAGGAAAAATATATCTGCACATTGCATGCACGGGTAGAATATCTGGGCCCCATTCAACGCATCCTGCTCACTCCGGCCCATAATTTGACAGCACCTAAAACAGATAAGACAATATTATTAGATCTCGTGATCTACCCAAACAAAAAATGGTAACAGATAATAGTCCTACCTCTTTATCCTTAAAAGGCTGAATCTTCGAGCAATGTCCATGACCAGAGGCCAGTACTCGGATGCTCTTGAATTGATTTCATCAGAAGCCCAAATGAATTCTACATTTTCCAAATTCATGCCTGCAGCTTTCCATATTTCAATCATGTAATTTCCAACGTCTCGGATCTTTTCCAAATCTCCACCCATTTTGTTCTTTAATTTAGCAAACCAATCTGCTATCCAGATTTTTACTTTACAACCAGCGGAAGTCAGCTTATTAACATTATTTGCCTTCATTACACCCTGTTTATTAATAAACAAAAAGCACAACGCCAACACATAAGCTACAAGAAGGTAAATTCATATGAGAGACATATCTTAAATGTTATGAAAGGCAATATATGCATCATACTTGAGCTATATGCATTCTGCCAGAGGGTTCAAAACCATCATAGCAAATGGGCTGGGGCTTATTGATAAGAAGATTCCACAGTTCATCCTCCTTTATGCATTCTTCCCCAATACTTCGTACAATCCTAAATTTTTCTTCCACGCTCATCCTAAAAACAACACGATACTTATTCAATTTAATAGGTTTAGTTGATATATTATAAAGAGCTACTTCTCCAAGAACCATACTTCGTGTTTTGATAAACATCTATAGATGTGGCATTTCAATTCAAACATTCTGCAGACTAATATTTTTGCTAATCCAAACTCATAAATAAATCCATTTCGTTTTGTGAAGTAGTTTAACAGTCATACTACTAAAACATTTTAAGAAAAACACGTTTGTAAAGTACGAATAACATAAAGAGTGTGAAAATTAATTTAGAGATGGGACTTACTGTGCAGAAGAATTTGATGGATTTTGGGTGGATGATGCACCCTTTGATGAATTCCCACTTTTCGCTAACCGGTGGCACAAGATACAAACAAAAAATAGTTAGGGTATTGATAACTAATTATTATATTAATAATTAAAAAGTTTGGATGAAGGATCCAAATGATGCACATACATAATGTAAAAAGATGGGAAAATGTTTACCTTTGACCCTTTTCGATAAAACTTTGGCCATCTCGTCATTTTTCAAATGATCAGGGACGCACTGAGGCAGAGAAACAGCTCATGTTGAGAATTGAGATAAATAAAACGTTCTATACAAAATCAATATTCTCGTAATAACATGCCTTGTGAGTAAAATATCTATATATAATATACTCGCAAAATATTATTTAAGGCTTTTATTAGTGCCGGTTTTAAATCAGCAGGATGCAAGTCCCCTCTTTCATAATCAGCGATAACCTCTTCGTAAGTGGTAAAAACCCTGACAAAAAGAGGATATACAAAGCAATCAAGCATCAGTAATAATAATGGAATTGCACACTGAAGTTTGACATTGTTTGTAGTAGTCAAAAACTCACTTTTCACCTCCATTTTCTTCTTTCCTTTCAACTTTGAACTCTTTAAACCAAGGGAATACAACGTCGTTGATGTAATTGAGGCATGAATTCCCTTCAACAATGTTAGGCGGACAGTATGTTTTCCCTATCTTTTTTTTAACCACTTTCTATGACATTCATCATGCTCAAAAAGTTAACAAGTATACTAGTGAAACGCAAAAAAGTTACTCAATAGGCCAGTTGAAGCCTCAACAGATAACTATACTAGTGAGATGTATGTAACTTTATACTTCTTGCATTTTCACACAAATTTCAACAACTTTATTCCTTGAAAGCAGAAGTGGCAATATTGGAAAATTACCTATAATGGGTCAATTTGAGTTATCTTTCATGTTTAACACGTTAAACTGGCGAAACATCTAAAGCTAAAAATTTGACCAAATGGGTCAAACAGATCAACAGTCAAAACACATAAAACGTCCTAAACTACTTTATCAAGAAAAATATATATATTATTTTAACACAAAACTCTCTTTGTAATCAGACTTGTGAATATTAGTTCTTTAAAAAAAATGTATAGAAAGAAACTCATTTACATAAAACTGTTTGCTGGTTAAGCCACATCAGTTTTGACCCGTTATGCAGCAAGCCTAATTTACCACCTCTACCCAAGAAAAGTAGGAACAAAGAAAATCATACCTCTTTATCATTCATAAAGATGGCAGAAGAAGGATCAAATTTTGACATCTTGTCTGCATTGCAAAAGCAAAGAACAAAAATCATCAATTCATCATGATAACAATAAGGTAATAACAAAAACAGAGTAATTGATAAGTTTGGCTCTTACTATGATTTAATATAATAGGCATGCTTTCCGTTTTGACTTCATTAGCATATTTCCTTGCAAGGTCATTCAACTTATGTTCATCCATGCTTAATAGACAGATATCAGCCTAATCCAATGAACAAAGATGTTCATTGACTCGTCAAAACATATTAAAAAAAAACTATCTACTTTCCAATATAGATTAAATAAGGACCTTATGGAAAAATCTATCTGCACATTGCATGCATGTATGAAGTATGTGGCCAGCAATCCACTGACTCTCATCATCCTTGGCACTCGGGCTCAGAATCGGACAACAACTACAAAAAAACATTGATAAAATAATAAAATGAGATCTGAATGATAACATTCAAATCCAACACATTAAAGAAATAATTAAAATAAATAAAAAATCAAATAATTGGTCCTTCATACTCTTTTATTTCAGAATTTCAGAAAGCATGCATCTTTTAGCAATATCCAATACCAGAGGCCAGTATTCACTTGCTCTTGAGTTACTTTCATCAGAAGACAAAAAAAACTCTACATTACCGCCTTCCAAATTCGTAACTGCAGCTTTCAAGATCTCAATAGAGTTATCTCCAACAGTTCGGAGTTTTTCAAAATCTCCATCCATTACGTTGTTTAAAAAAGCACGCCAATCAGATATTGCTACTACTACTTTGCAACCAGCAGATATCAGCTTTTTTATATTAATTATCTTCATAACACCCTGTGCAAGAAACACATAACAGATAAACTCATAAACAAGACTGCTGACAGAAAGTGTGACTTTTCACAAGGTAAATCTTTATGAAGTACCCAAATGAACGAGCTAATAAAAATGTTCTTGTTTATGATATCTCCATTGTTTTAGTATTCGTACATGTCAAGTCTTAATAAGAAAGTCAGCCACATTTCTTTTTACTTAAGAAAATCTCTATAGGGGTAAAAGGCTAGAAGGTCATACAGTAATATTTGAGGGGTTTTTTTCTTTAAAAAAAGAAAAGAAAAAACATGATTCAAGAATATGGTCTTTTGCTATTTTCAAAATCAATATGTTGAAAAATAAAAACAAAAAAATTGAATTTTGTATGAGCATACCTCAGCTATATGCATTCTGCCTTCGGGTCCAGAGGGTTCATACTCAACATAGCAAACGGGCCGGAGCTTGTTGGTAAGAAGATTCAACAGCTGTTCGTCCTCAATGCATTCTCCAGCGATACTCCTCATAATATCATATTTTTCTTCCACGCTCATTCTAAACATAATACAACACCACCATACTCAAAACGTAATCATCCAATTACTCACAGTGACCCAAAATAAATCAAGAACTTAAAACTACAGTTTTCCTGTACCCATAAATCCATACTTCATACTCTCAAAGTCTCAAGAAACATTTATAAATCATGTTTTTTGGCCATTTTATGGCATCACATTAATCCAAACACAATCTATACCATCCTTAATAGTAACTACAACATCTTTAAGACAATAAACATCACCTAATGCTGTAAAGACTCAAATCATTCTTGAATAGATAACAAAAATCAGGTTATGCGCGTAAACTAAATTAGAGATGTGAGCGACTTACGGTGTGGTGGATTTCAAGGTAGACGAACATTCATGTATCGAAACGGATTCAACTCTTGCTTCTAGAAAAGTCTCCATGGGCATATCTTTCTTCCTTAAGTTGAATGTATGTCACCTAAAAGATACTAAAATTTAGAGTTGGAGAGAAAAAAAGGCAATAAAGTTGATTACTTTATAACAGTTCTAGCATTTTTTGTACTAAATGATCAGATTATATATAACCAAAAACACACACAATATATACCACTATTTGCATTGAAGTTGACTATAATAAAAGCTTAAAAAACATAACAGATTTATATATATATACGATACGAATAAAAATAAAAAGTTTAGATTGGTGTACCGTTATGTTGCAGACAAGAACCGTGAAGAATGTTTAGGTTAGTTTGATTACGTCATCGGTCATCATATATATACTGATGTTACTTGGGGATAAAGCTTGAAAATATGGAGCAGCTCAGAAATTTAAAATACAAATTTGGAAGTGTTAATGATGTTTTTACTTAAAATCTACAAGTGATAAAAAGATTAATTTAATGGTTTGAATGTTCGATCAATCCAAAAGAATTAGCAGAAACGTGCGATTAGATTAATTTTTTATTCTCGTTCGCAGTTTCGCACTGTAAATATAATGGGCCGGGCTAATTTTGGAATACAATCTTTATGTTATTGAACAGCCCATATAGGCCCATCAGGCATCACATACCCAAAGATGTACGGAGTATTTATTATTGGAGAAGTAAATAATAGTATCAACTATTAAAAAATAAATAAATAATTAACTGGTTAATTAATTTAATATTATATTAATAATAATTAAGTCATTGGCATTTTGACGATTAAAATAATTATAAACGTCTAATTTGCTTAATTTGCAAGTCTTACCGATTGGGAAGTGAAATCAATTTGGCTCTCTATTATCATACCTTGGATATTATGAAAGGGCCTATGGTCTAACTCTATGTGGAAAACTTTACAACCTAATGATTGTGAGGTTTAAGCTTCGTGTAAGGCAATTTGTAAATATTCACGGTTGTATATAATAATTGTTGGTAGGCTGTTTGTCTTTCTAAAAAACCGCTGATATTTGTGATTATAATTATTTTTCATATGCTGTAATTACAAATTTGATATAAATTAAAGGGAAATTTGCAAATTTTATCCCTGTGGTTTTCCGTTTATGCCAATTTTGTCCTTTTACTTTTTTTTCACTTTTTTTATCCCTGTGGTTTTTAGTTTTCGCCAATTTTGTCCCTTTACTTTTTTTTTCGCTTTTTTTATCCCTGTGTTTTCAGTTTTTGCCGATTTTATCCTTCTGTCAAATTCTTGTTAAAAAACCCCCATTAATTGCCATCACGTGCCAAACATGTGAGGGAATTTCCGTTAATGGCACTTTCCAGCTACAAATCAAGAAAAACTTCAATATTTTATACTCGTAATCCCTTGCTCTAAGAGTTGCTTCGAGATTGTTTCGTGTCCTACCTGGATTATTAAGGGCACGAAACAATCTCGAAGCAACTCTTAGAGCGAGGGATTACGAGTATAAAAGATTGAAGTTCTTCTTGATTTGTAGCTGGGAAGTGCCAATGACGGAAATTCCCTCATATGTTTGGCACGTGATGGCGACTTAACGGGGGTTTTTAACAAAAATTGGACAGAAGGATAAAATCAGCAAAAACTGAAAACCACAGGGATAAAATCGGCAAAATGAAAACCACAGGGATAAAAAAAAGTGAAAAAAAAAGTAAAGGGACAAAATCGGCGAAAACTAAAAACCACATGGATAAAAAAAAAAGCAAAAAAAAAAGTAAAAGGACAAAATTGACAAAAATGGAAAACCACATAGATAAAAATTACAAATTTCCCTAAATTAAACATTATTGATTTGATTATTCAAAATATTTACTTCTTGATTCACTTTACGCTAACATCAATCAATACACAAACTTTATTGTTATTTTTTGTTTATCAAAATACAAACTTGAACACAAGGTCACATGCTTATGAAACACTAGACAAACCATTTTAATGTCTTTCAATGAATGTACCCACTTGCAATGACATTATATACTTGATTTGAATCTAAAATGAATATTAAAAATCAATAATCTGATTATAACAATACTTGTAATTTTAGCCTCACTTCATACCTTCTTACTTCCCTAGCTAGTACATCATCATAAAAACTACCAATGTATGCAGCATTTCTGATAAGAAAATTTGTACTACAAATATATTCATAAGAAGAATATTGTGCAAAAGCTCTACAATATTCACCAAATTTCTCTAGAAAACTGAACAAATAAAACACACACAAAGAACTCATGCATTTCACATAAAAACACACAATAATGCAGTTATTGGATGCATACTACCTTTCATAACCAGAGAAGCATAACTTGAAAAGAAGGTTTTAAAACAATGACTAATGATTCTTTTAATAGCCAAGAACATACACTGTAAGTGTTTCAAGGGTTTTTTTTTTTTTTTTTTTATACTAAAAATGGTGATTAATATTTCAAATTATATCCTCATTAATGTGATTTATGTATTTAATGAAGTTTGGAAACAGTGTTGATTCCACAAAATAATTGGACACCTAGACAGTAAGTTCTTCTAATTATGCTTTGTGACACTTTAATCACTAGCTTTCTGTTTTTTGTTATGATGTTTTTATTATTATTGTTGAATATAGGTATCAGTTGGATGTGTTTAAGGTAGCAATGCAGAGAAATACTATAGCACATCTTGACACTGGTGCTGGGAAAACGATGATAGCTGTTATGATTATCAAAGAAGTTGCATTTTCTGTTATAAAACAACCAACTGAAAAGAAATTGATCATCTTCTTGGCCCCAACTCGAAATCTCGTTGAACAGGTCACTATGCTTATATTACAAATTAATAGTTATTGTTACTTATGAAGACATGATTAATCCTTGTACCTCAATATTAGTTGTCCAAATGAGATGCACACAATAATTTAACAGAACTTTGACTCCTTTTAGGTCAAACAACTAATTGATGACTTCGATATCTGCCATTTATCACTTGTGTATTGATGACAAAAATTTATAATTTAACAAAGTTATAAATCCAGGACTAGACAGAAAGTTTGGATGTGAATTGTGTTATATCCTAACCAATTTTGGTAATTTAAAGTACTAAGTTTGACTCAAAATTCAACTTATGCCTCTCACTTGAACATAAGAAATGTTAAGTTAATCATATGGAAACATGAGTTTTCTGGACCAACTTTATATTCAATCTTTTCGTTATGTTTTAGCATTTTCAAAATGTTGTATAGATGAATGAATATAATGTTATCAACTTTGTGCAGCAATTTAATGTTATTAGAAAGAGCACAGACCTCACAGTAGATTTTTACCATGGGACAAAGGTTGATGAATGGGATGCTGCCGTTTGGGAGAAAGAGACTAATAAAAATCAAGTGAGTTTTTTTCTAAATTTCTTGTCTTTCAAAGCTAAGTTTTATAATGTTAGATGTTAATTGAACAAACCTACATTCATACTGTCTTTATCTCATTTTCTTTCATAGGTAATGGTTATGACTCCTCAAATTTTGTTGGATGCTTTAAGGAATGCGCTCATGAACTTTGAAATGACACGTTTGTTGATTATTGATGAGTGTCACCGTGCTAGTGGTAATCATCCATATGTAAACATAATGAAGGTAAGCATATATCGCTATCAACATGTTAATATATTTATGATTGTGATAAAACACTTACCTGAGTTTTTATCTTTATTTGGTGAAGGAATTTTATTTCAAAGCTGATAACAAGCCAAAGATTTTTGGCATGACTGCATCACCAGTAACCAAAAAGGGTAACTTTTGATGGCTACTTCATTTTTTATGGCTTCTGCACAGATATTTGAAACTTATAGTAATTAACTAACATAGTATATGTGTCTGTGTAATTTATGATATATATAATAGGCGCAGTTTCAACTGCAGATTGTGACGAACAAATAACAATGCTTGAAAGTGTCTTAGATTCTTTGGTAGTAATACGCCTTTCCAAATCTTTAATAAGACTTTATTCAAAGTTTATGTGAGATACAATATCTAAAAGTTGTGCAGGTTTACACATTAAGGAACAGGACAGAACTGGAAAATATAATTTCATCTGCGACACATAAATATTGTTATTATGAGCCATCTAATATTTCACATATGGAACTAAAAGCCAAGCTGGAATCGAAACGATTTAAGGTCAATAGATTTAGCAAGTTCCTGTTCTTGAAATAAACATACAATGAACTGAAATCATTATGTTTTTATTTATTTTGTTCTTTTTTTTACAGTTTAAAGCACAACTGCAAAGTAATTTTAAGGATAACGATGAAAAGCTGCGAAAGAGGCTGTGTAGTGATCATGCTAAGATTATTTATTGCATTGATGAACTAGGCCTTTTGTGTGCTTATGAGGTATGATAATAATGCAAATTAAAGAGTATTTTTCTTGGAAATAATCATGTTTTATATTGAGATATAATTTCTTCTTTATAGGCTGTCAAAATTTGTATAGCAAACACCTCAAAAACCATACAAGAATGTGACTTCTTTCAGCAATGCTGTTCACAGTGCTTGAATTATCTTGAGGAAGCATTATCTATGATTGCAAAACTTCTGCCAAATGGTATTATGTTACCCGCGTCTGGGTGCCCATTACTTCTTATCGTTATCCATTATGAACAGTGTTAATTCTTAAGAAAGGTAATTTGTACACCACAGCCAATATTTATTTGTTTTACTAGCTTGCACTCACACTAATGAATACTATAAAAGAGGGGTGAAGGTAAATAATATTTATTTCTTTGATTATCATTGTTATAACGATTAGTAATAATTATTGTATTATTTTGGCAGGCCATGAGAATATTTTTGATGCTGGATGTGATTATGAAAACATGGTAGCAGCTGGCTTAATATCACCAAAACTGTATCAACTCATTCAACTTTTTCGATCATTTGGGTAACTAACATAAATGAGTTTTTACTTGCATCATGAATATTAGTAGTATCTTTATTTGAGATGTAAATCACCCAACACAAGTTTATTACTTGTGATAGTTAAAGCTTGACTAGAAAAAAGAATGACATGAGATGAAATTTTTGAGAAAATGATTCAAAGTTTCGACTGTCTAACTATTGTTCTTGTTTCAGGGAAGGTACACAAGTATTGTGCCTCATTTTCGTAGAGAGAATTATAACAGCTAAAGTTTTTGACATAATTGCGAAGAAAGTTGCAGACTTGTCTCATTTGGAAGTTTCATATTTGACTGGTGATGCAATGTCACCGAAACTTCAAAAAGAGACTCTTGAATCTTTCCGCTCTGGGAAGGTAATATTTGTTTCCAGATTCCAAACAAAAATCATAGTTTTTCTAGCATTATTATATTAATTGAGTGAAGGAATGTGACTTCCAAAAAAGGTGAATCTACTATTTGCTACGGATGTTGTTGAGGAAGGTATCGACGTGCCAAAATGTTCAACTGTGATTCGTTTCGATATCCCAAAAACGGTTCGCAGCAATGTACAATCACGGGGACGGGCTCGTAAGAGTGACTCACAGTTTATCATAATGCTTGAAAGGTATAAAAAATTGGAAACTTGTATCTATATAAAATCAAGTATTTTTACTATGATATATGCTTATAACAAGACTTTTTTGACAGGGGCAATGAAAAGCAAATACAACATGTTTGTGACATCATTCAGAGTGAGCAGTCCATGATGGATAGTGCTAAAAACCGAGACCCTGACACACGAGTTACAAAACCTGCAAATCTAAAAGAAACAGTAATGTACTATGTTGAGTCAACCGGAGCTTTTGTCACTGCAGATTCTAGTGTTAGTCTCATTCATCGATATTGTGCAAAACTCCCACATGACAAGTAAGATTCTTTTGATTTGGATTCATTAGCCATTTTTCTTCTGTTTATATTTTAACGTGAATTACTTGCTCCATAGGTTCTACACACCAAAACCAAATTTCAAATATTCAGAGGTGGAAGATTCATACAAGTGCAGAATGACGTTACCGCCGAATGCTGATTTGAAGATGTTAACGGGTCCTACTTGTAAGACCTCAAGTCTTTCAAAGCAGCTTGTGTGCTTGGAGGCTTGTAAAAGGTTGCACCATATGGGGGCACTCACTGACCATCTACTTCTTAATAAAAAACACTCTTCATTTTCAGGGAACAAAACTTCTAAAAATACTAAAAAACCATCTTCTGGTAATCATTCAAGTTAATAAATGAAATGCATTGTTTTTCACTTTTTTTCTCCGGTTTTAGTTTCAAGTGCTGATGTAAATTCTGGATAATCATCATACAAATTTGTTAGATTTCATGTGCATTTTCAATGGCAGGCGTACTAAAGGCGATCAACATGAAAAAGGGGGGACCAAGAACTTCACTTTATGAGTTGTGCCAGCAAATGCAGTGGCCGATGCCTAAGTTTATGCCATCAGAGCTAAGTTCAAAGTAAGTAAACATTCGTTTGTCTCTAATTTCTGTCTGGAAATATGTTTCTATCATACCCATAATCCATTCCATTCGCACCTTACTGTACATCCACATAACCAAACACCACCTTTTGTTTTGTATGAGTTATGGTTTAACTCTGAATCACGATTTTGCAGGTCTATGGGTGAAATTGGTGATGGTATTGACAAAAGAACAATGTGTAATAACTTTGAGTGTCATATCAGCTTGACTGTTCCTAATTATGGAGCTCTTGAACTCATAGGAAATCCACAACCAGATAAGAAGACTTCTTTTGACTCTGCTGCACTACTTATGCTGTATGAGCTCCAGCGACTCGGAATGGTCAAAATCGGCTAGAAAGTCGACACTTAACTCAAGCTACAGAAGAATGCTGTGAAAAAGAACATTATATGAAAATGGCATTACAAAATACACATATTTTGATATATATGTGTATGATTTACTAAAAAAGGTACAAGTATAACGATGAACAATGCACAGTATAACAATTGTTTCATTAATATTAAAAGTACAATTATAACTCACACCTCTCAATTCTCAAAGAAATGACTTGAATGACTACCAAGTAAACAACTGAATCCTAACAAACTTTATCTTATTTTAGACATCTATAAAGTATTAACTACACAACACTCTTCTTGTCTCAACTTGCTAAAAATAACTTCCTCATATCACCATGGAGATGCTGCTTTGCATCTTGGGTGGGCCTGAATGGCGCCTCGGTCTAGTTGGCGGTCCTGGAAACGAAAGCCGTTTATCCACGCTGGTTTCATGCCCGTTTTCTGCCAAGCTCAACAAACTCTGCCCTTTCGATTTGGCCCTTGCGGATTTCGTTTGAGCCATGTAACTAGGAACTGATGGCGAGCTATCCATACTCTCATCATCTCTTACCGAAGACCCTGCGATGCTATGCCTTCTATGCATCTCCGATTGTACGCTGAAAACGCTTCTCGAGTCATCATCGAGACCAGGCCCGTAGCTCTTACGGTTAGGCCCGCGCTTGAATTTCCGTGATGTCAGCGGAACACCTGTTACCGATTTTGGAGTTGAGGGGCTGGAAGTGAGTTGGCGACGAGAGTAGGATTTTGCGATTTCAGATCCAGTAATGTTGATACCATTTTTAACGGGTGTTTGATCTTTCTCGCCTCGTGTCTGGCCCGCCATGTATCGTTCTAACCAGCTCCAACCCCATTGTGGATTAGTGGGGTCCATGAAGAGCAAGTTTGTCGTTCTCGAAGATTTCTTCCATGGTTGCTGTTTTAAAGAAATAAATAATTAAGGACTTATGATCCATGACATCGATAAATTCCTCTAATTGGTAGTCCTACCAAACAATCAAACATCTTGAAATCACTTAAGTCTTACTAATATTCAAACACCCTTTATCACGTATGTACCTGATGAGAAAACGAATATGCCATGGCCCTTTCTCGTTTCATAGTTGCTTCATATTTTTTCAGTAACTTTGCTTCAATTTGTTCTTTCGATTGCAAACTATCATTCCATTCTTCTACCATCTGTGGTAACATTCATACATATCCATTAAAACAACTACAAAGATAAAATCACCAAACACGGTTTTTAAAATATTAATGCATAGTTGAACAAATTTAGCACATCCAACAAACAGAATAACGTATAACTAACCTGCAAGCTCTCAAGTTCTTTTGCCTGTTTTTGTAAGAGTTGTCTCTGAAGAGTCTGATTCTCCTCAGACATCCTGATCCTCCTAGCATTGATCTGACTCTGCACACGAGATACGTTTTGCATACATTTGAGAGTGTTTGCTGTCTGCCGAGTGGCACCTGGCCCTTCAACTAACGTTTTCAATCTTACAAGCCCTCTTAAAGCCCGTAAAGCCCTCCTTGCCTGAAACAAATGGAGTACAAAATATTGGAATCCGTTTAAACTTCCATACAGGCCAAAAATCAATTTTTCAGCAGTATATGTATTATATCCTCACCAAATTTCAATAGTTATAATATCAGTAGTGCTGCCAACAAAAAAGTTGTTGCTATTATAACTCATTTTCTCAATAAATGTGGGTCAGCACGGTCTAATTATAAAAAATACAAACGCTAGTTGAACACCACTTTTCAACAAACAAACCATCACGTGATAACACATATGCTAGTCGAACACAACTTTCAACAAACAAACCATCACGTGATTTAACATATTGCTTATATACACTGTCGTGGGGCCTCTTATTGCATCTCGGGAGTTTCAATTGTACAACCAACGAAAAAGGTTTATGTAATAACACTGGCAAGAGGGATAAAACTGCTAATATTAAAGTGATTAGGTCATTGGGTGCTAGTTATAAAGCAGGGGTGTTGTGGATATCTTAACAAGAATGAAAGATTTTAAACAATAGGAGCATACCAAATGACCACGAAAAGCTGTCTGAATCCTGATAGAAGCGATTTCCTCCTTTGATTTTCCCGAATACTGAGTCGACCCAGTAACTTGAGTATACCCAGCTCCAGTCTGAGTTGTGGAGGCAGCCGGTTCAGCTGCAATTGAATAATCACGGTCGTTAACTTCATCCTCAACTTCTATCGGTTTCACTACCTCCGGTGGTGGAAGTGGAGGAGAATAACGAGATACGGGTTCCGTAATGGGTACCGAAGGTCTTTCATCCCCGAGCCCTTTCTTCTTTGATTTCTAAAATTAAACAATGAAATTATTGTTAATTAATCATGAATTAAACTTGATAATGATCCAATGTATTTAGAAGTTATATCAAACCTGGCTTTTCTTTGAGTTAGGACTCAAAGCCTTCTTTATGGAAGATATCCAGCTTCCTTTCTTCCCCATATTGTTATCATTCAACGATTAACCTTTCTGAGATCATATCAGAAGAAAGTGTTATGATACAAGTCTCCATAACATATAAAGATGTGAACTTTGACATTTATAGTCAAACTCTTGCCTATGAAATTACCAAAAAAAATCAACTTTTCCTTTCTGTGTTCAATAGTTATTACTGTGTAACTTTTGCCATATCTGAAGTTATTTTTCTTAGACAATTCAAATAATCCTTGTCACTCTAATGTCAAAAAACAAAACCAACCTTTGACTTCAAAAGTGAAACCATAAATGTCAGCTTAATGGGAAATGCTTAGGTCTGAAATTCTTCCATAAATGCGAGATTACAGGATTAACTGGATCAAAGGCATTATATACTAAACCCTAATCCCAATTCATCAAGAACATGATAAAATCCTATATACCAAAAAAAAAAAACCCCACATTACACATTTCATCAAAAACACCAAGATCCAAGTAATATAGCAATACCCAGATCAAAATCAACACAAACAACACCAAATTCAATCACATTACACAAAAAGTAGACAACTTGCAGCATAATTCACACATTAACAGCTAAAAACATATGTTCAAGAAAAAAGGTGGGAACTTGCCTGTAAATTAGACTAATTTGGATCTTTAACAGCTTCTTGTGCTTGTGATTTGCAACTGTTTAATCACATTATAATGTAACAGTATGAACCCTAAAAATAAAAAACAGATCTTGGCAAGTGAAAAGGGAGCTGGGTTTTGCTGCAATTGACTAAATGAGGCAAGTGGGTCCAATTAATGTTTATGTTTATATGGAATTTTATATTCATATTATATTTCACTGAATTTAATTTTATCTTTTTGAAAATAAAAAAGTGTGTCTTTATTTGGTGTTGCTAAAATCGATGTTTGTGATCCCACTTCACTTCAAGATGAAGCGTCCACCTTTTGAGGTGGATGGTCCAAAAGATGCCCAAGTTAACTAAAAGTGAAAAATTAGAGTGAGTTTTTATTTAAATTGTTTAAAATGTTATATCTCGTACGGAGTATATTCAAATACCCCACTCAAATGTCCATCTTACTATTTTAAATTATCTTAAATAGGTGTCAACTTTCATGTTATAACCAATCGAAAGGGATTTAGTGGGTAAATATGTTATTTGATTGGTGAAAAGTGTAGTTGGTGGAGAATCCTAAAACTGCGTGCAAAGTCAAAATGGACACTTTGAATAGGACGGAATAGGTATATTTTTTAGAAAGATAAATACTCACTCGTCCATTCATCCCTACCATAAATGTATACATTTGTTCATCTCGGACTTGAACCCTTAGCCTTTTGATGGGAAGGGTAACAGTAGAGGTGATAATTTTAGACTCATTGATTAATTATGAGTCAATTTGGTTAATTTTTAGAAGGGGTGGGTTTGTTGGGTCTCCTCACCATTTTTTGGATGAGTCTAAGTGACTTTTTCATTATATCCTATAATTGTGTAACAATTAACCAACGGGTTTGAATGGGTCTAGCGGGTAATTTTTTTTCCCCACCTCATTTCATTTTTCACTAAAATAAAAAAAAGTTTGGTGAATCCGATGACCCGAACCGAGACCCATTTGACCCGGACCCGTTTAAACCCATCCTTCTAAATGACCCATCTAGATCCGGACCCATTTAAACCCAAACCCATCTAGACCCGACCCGACCCATTCATTTTGCATCTCTAGGTAACACGATATCACTAGACCAATGATCATTTGTTTATAATAAGTTTTTATTTAAATTGTTTATTAAGCACATGAAATGGATAATAGTTATTTATTTACGGCTTATTTCGAAAAGACATTATATATATTCACACGAACACTATACACACAAAAATTAAAGAAAAATGAAAAGGCCATAAGTAATTAATAAATTCATCTAAGAATATAGAGATCATAACTCATAATTTTACAGTAACATTTGAGCACACAGGACAATTAGTTGTTAGAACCGAGCATGTTATAAAGGACGTTATAAAATATTTTACACTGCCGGAAATTGAAAAAGTCGGTGATGATGTCATTACAAACAACTATTCTTTCTATTTCACCAAATCTAAATTTTATGAGGCAATTCTACTAGAGTAGCAAGATTGATCGAAAACATGACAGCTAGTTTCACTCAAAGGTGTCATTCTGCCATTCAGAATTGTGAAGACCACTTCCGATGGTGAAATGAAGAATTGAAGAACTGAGTTGACTGAACAAACACTAAATACTGTCATTGATAGACCGTTAACTAAAATTCTACATCTCACATTTACCAGTAATATCTTTATTATGTAATAAAAAAAAAACATATCCCCACACATTTCTGTGTTTTTTCGTCTCCTTTCCTATGCAACCAAAGACACCACCGTGCCAATGACATTTTTTGACGGATTCTTAAGGACAATGGCAACGATGCCTCCGTTGGTAGTGGCCTAAGAGATAGAAACAACGTACATTTTTCAAGTTTACAATTAGTTTTTAATATTTATTTTCATTAATATGTAAATATCTTTTGCCTATGACTTCTTTAGTTACTTTAGATAACGATTCATTCATCAATGAGATATACAATGATACTATTGTATATTTGATGTGTAAAAGGTCCAGTTTTGCTTATTATTTGACACAAAAAGGTTAAGTACAAAAGTTTTCTACAATTGTTAACCATAATAACAAAAATGAATATATTTATCAAATCAACTAAAACTATTGTATAGTATTAAAATGACGCATGAATTTTAACACTTTTTTTTTATCCTAATTAATCTGTAATTACTTTAGGAATATGAAGATTCCAAAGAAGAATCTTGGAGCAACCATCTTGAGGGATACCCTTCAATTTAGTTTCCTCTTCAAGTACTTCTTCTTTCACAAACTTTATGGAATTCTGCAAATTAAAGAAAAATTATCACAAAAGTTAGAAAAAATACCAAAAAAATGCAGATTGACGTTAAAAAGATATATTACGGAGTATTTGTTGTTAACCTTGTATTAGATTAGAGTTATGCGATATGATCTAACAATATTCTAAATGGGAATAATAAGCAAAACTTCTACATTTTTTTCATCAATTAGATAAATGAAAAAAAACCCTCAAAGCTCAAATGATACTCGTGATTATATATTTATATTCACATTTAATAATCAACGTGTTAAGGATGATACAAGATAAATATAGGGACAAAAATTACATGAGTGACATTTTCGGAACACTTCTTAAGAAAGAACCATCTGAATATTTTTAACAAAATAACACTAGAATTTTGAGTATTTCTTTCTTTTTGGAAGATTTGATCAATTAGACAATAAGATTAGACGATTTGACATATATTGTCATTTGCAACAGTTTTTTTTTCTTCCAAAGTTTCGCTTAGAAATTAAAATATCACAAAAGATCTAGATTCGTGAAAGGAAAAAATTACTATGTTAGACGTTGATCAAGTCTACTTGAAAGGTTGACGATTCAAAAATATATAAAAAAAATTGATTTGCAACTGAAATGATCTCAAGCACCTAAGATATGTGTTTTTAACCATTTACAAAAGTAAAATCCGTATCTACGATCAATTGTTTTCTAGGTCGTCTCAAACCTTATGATATGTTTATCACTGAAAATTTTAGAGACAACAATTGTGAAAACAAACGTCTAACTTGTAAAAAGATTTATTTAAGCCGGAAGAAGCAATTTCCATGCTATTTCATTAGATAATCAATTTTCAAAAAATGATTGAGTTGCATCTTATTTGTAGGGGCAAAACTATGTATAAAGTAGAGATAGTAGTCACTACCGATTCATTTTCAATATAAAGTGTAATTTTCTTAAGAAAAATAACATTTTTTGTTCTATTTTCTGTTTCTGGGATGGATTCAGAAATTGAAAATTTGAAAGATTATTTTACGGGTCATTCAAAATACTAGATTCACAAAAAAAAAATGATACTTAAATCGGATTTGTATTTGTAACCAACCTGAGAGGTATGTTGAGCAGATGTAAGCCGGCCCCACCTTTCTGGATCCCACAGAATGGAGCTGTTAAATCCGACGGTTGATATATGAACAGGTGATCTGCTGGTAGCTTCATCTGTCGAATTCTTCAAACTTTTCAAATGCCACCCTATAACTTCTGAAGAATCACAAACAGGCCCCTCAATTCTCACTCTTTGTCTATTTGCAGATAAAAATGCCATTGGCCATGTCCCAAACACCCTACATCCAATTTTCAATTGTCAATATGTATTGTACTCTTCACATATAAATTCAAACAATTTTAGTAAAAAGGAATTTTTAATTGTTTCTCTAGACAATTGTATATAACGTCAACGGTTTATACAAACGTATAATCTATCTCACATATAATGTGGAGTCACATATTTATACATATTGTCTTAAAGTTTTAAACGAGATTCGAACCTATAACTTATTGGTTGATATACTTTTAGATGAAAGACCATTTGAAAGTTTTAAAATTTATAAATGATTGAATAAAATGGTACAATAGAGTCATAGATTGGTAGAGTTCTGAATATAAGCCAATCAGGTTTCAAGTAAGATTTATTTCATGTTTAAAGAAAATCCCTTTGAACAATAAATATTTGTTAAATCCATATGATACCAAATACATTGTTATTTACATATGTATAAAATAAGTATTAACAAAGGGAGTTGATAAATGCAACAAAAAGATTGTTGCATACAACAAACTGTACAATATTTAAAGTTCACTGTACAAGTATCTAATAGCATAATGTTGATGTATGAATCAATTTATGTGTTGTATCTATCAGCTCCTATTAACAAATAACTTAACTATTTATGTATGTCAATTAAAGCAATTAGGTAACTAAGTTGTATACTTTTATATAGTTGGAGGATATTTTAAAGATGTTATTAAAATTTTATGACCCAATTTCTTTTGACTATATAATCTTACTAATTTTATACATTGCAACTGTAAAAGTAACTTTTTCATCTAAAGTAACCCAGTCTTGTATATAGGTTGTTACTTGTAACCATCTCCTCTCCCAATTTGATAATTCCCATTTGAAAAATACTAACCACTTGAAACAACATTTTCAAAAACTTGTAATGTCAAACGAGAGGAGAAAACTTACTCGATATTCCGAATCTCGTCGAAGAAGCTAAGATCATAAACGTTGTAGAGCGAAGCAAAATGAACGATCCCACTTAACTTATGATACTCAATGTGCTTAAGCGCAACGTTTCTTTGATGATCCATTTCAACTTCTACATCCGTAAAATTCTCCTTAAACACCAAATGTCTATACATAACATTAGTCTTCCTCAAAATATCAGATACTTCTGTAGACTCAGATTGCGATTCAACAACAACCCATAATAACGGTGGAGGAACTAATGATAAAGTATTCGCCATTTTCCTTAAAAGCACACCTCGTAGCTCATCTTTATCGTTCGTTGGAGTAACAACAATCACAAGCCTTTGAGGAGTCAAATCCACATTTTCAACTTTACTTTCACTTTCATCAATTTCGGCCTCTTCGTCCTTTTCTTCTATTGTGTCATCATTAGCCTTTTCTTGCACTTTCATATTTAGAGATTCATCCAACATGCTCCTATCGAAATTCCCATTTTCTTGCTCCAAACGTTGGCCCGAGATTTCATTTTGTGGTGGTGAAATCACGGGCGAAACGTTTGATGCAATAACTTGGTTTGTAGTAAAAGAAGGTTTATTTGTTGGTGCAAATCCAGTGAAGAATCCCATAATGAAACATAACAAAAAATGGACAGTTGCTTTCTTCCATAACTGAACTTTCTTCTTTGGTCTTTCTGATGATCCCATGAATGTAAAATGAAAAAACCGCGAAAAAGTGATTTAAATTTCGGGTTTTTTGATAAGAATTTGGTGTTGACGATGATAATAAAAATGGAAATAAGAAAGATGGATTTATATGTTTGTGAAGTTGACAAAGGGTATACAAGTAATATTGACTTACCTAATATATTAAAATTAGATTGATGTAGCCGGTTGATTTATGATTGTTACAGGTGAACTTCAATACTCGATCGTTGTTAGTTTGAATGTCCTTTTAAATTATTACTCTGATTATTATTAAATAAAAAAATAATGTAATAAATATATATTGGGAGATATATAGAGACAAATAAATTAGTTGCATTGTGTATATTAATTGTTTCTTTATGTTTAGTTGTATTCTAGAGGTACTTCATAAACTTATGAACGACCCACAACCTTATTCATACAATCTGTGTACGTAATTAAAATTTGCAATTTTCGTATGCAAAAAAAAATCAATTTACTTAACTATGTGAACCTATATCTTCGTGGATTAGGTTATACAGTAAGATTTTCGTTCTAAAAAATATAAAACCATTTTAAAGGATAAATGGTATTCAATTTTTAGTTTCGAAAATACTAATACTAAGTTTTGGATTTGATAAACGGAAAAATATATATATTTTTATTTCAAATGGAAGATGAGGCATTGCTTGCTTAACAGAGTCATACCTTGAAATGGAAGAAAGCATTAGCTACCAAATAGTTGTTGAGATTTATAAATCATCACCTAAAGTTGGTGTGAATTTTAAGTAATATTCAAGTTTTTTATATACATTTTAATAAAACTGTTAACTATTGATCATGATTTAGTAGTAACAGAGTAAAATAATGTATATGAATATGAAATGCAAATAGTTTGATGGATTAATTATTCATAATTAGGTTAGCATCCCTTTAAAGTTTTATGATGAAATTTTCATCCAAGACATGTCTATATAGGACATTAATTAGTTGATGGAATGCTCTTAATTTTTATTTTTTACTTTATAGTTGCTAGCTTTTTTTTTCTTTTCTTTACAAATTCCATATAATTCATGTACATTCTGGCAAATGATAAGATCCTCTCATCTTGAGTCCAATATGAGATGAATCACAACAACAGTGAATGAGTTTTACATTACAATATATATTTTATTAATTTATATAAAATACTTTATTCATTCCAATTTAATTATCCAGTACAAGTTTACACATAATTTTAGGAATGTATAATATTAGTTTTATGAGGCAGCACAACCTGTTATGTTAACTCCAACATGAGACGACTGACGACCTAATTCATCTAGCAAGTGCAACTTACACTTTTTAGCACAATTGTCATATATATCTTTTCTTTAATTTGTA
Organism: Pseudognaphalium luteoalbum; assembly: GCA_963422505.1. NCBI lineage: Eukaryota > Viridiplantae > Streptophyta > Magnoliopsida > Asterales > Asteraceae > Pseudognaphalium > Pseudognaphalium luteoalbum. The sequence goes on along the minus strand of OY730198.1, from coordinate 7,997,926 downwards.
AATTCAAGGTCCTAAGTGTTGGCAACTAAATTAAAGGAGCCCCAACCCAAGGATTATTGTGCTTCATAGTTTCCTTTTAACATACGTTAAAAAATACAAACATTCAAATTTAATATTTCTATCATTGTACATTTGTACTACTGAAAAGTACATGACAATTATTCAAAACCAAGAAACTAGGGGTTTTAACAAGCATGTCCTGTTACATATTTTGCCACATATACTGTATTACTTTAGAATGAGTATATTACTTTAATTAAAATGAGAGATATAAAACATACGAAGGTCACTAAAGTTTATATTGTTCATTACAATCATTATTAAAACAACTTTCTAGCAAAATGTTGATAACTGATAACGCGAATCGACACATACACTACGCCCCGAGAATAATATGTGAGAATTATTTAAAAAGTTTTAAAAGCCACTGAGATATGCATTTCACTTTCATTGATACATACATTCTAGCCAACAGTGTGACGGAAATCTATAAAGTGATAAACAAGATCCTAAAATTTAGCAAATGAATGCAATGTGAATTATAGGGGTAAAATCGAACTTTTGGAGGCCTCTCATAATACCACAGTTAATTTGAGGAAAGTAAATTGCATAATATGTGGTTTAGGAAACACGAAGATGATGATTGAATTCATAACTTTCGTATTTATGTTGCATGTACATCATCACTAAGTTATCATCACGAAAACAAATGTAATGTGAATTATAGTCCGTATGTATAATATCTAGTTTAACATTTGTAACTAGTTTCTCTGAAAATGAAATTCGGTGAATTTGATGTTAAATTGATCATCGAACCGTCAAAATGAAAAAAGTTGCATAACCTCCCCCGAATACTATTCAATTTAAAGTAATGCTATTTTTCAAGTCAATAGGCCACATGTGCATCAATCATGTCATTTAACAGCTTCTTTTTTAAAAAAATCATGTCAATTACCAGCCTCATAAACAAGTATTTAGTGGATAACATATTTGATTTACAATGATCCTCATTTATCAAACCATCTTATCATTATGATATGAAACAATATTGGAAATAGTTAAAACTTTCATTTCTCAAACAGTTAAAAGAATTCTTTAATCATCTGCTTATCATATATGTTATCCAACAGTTTGCTATTTGGATTAATTTCTAACAAATCCTCTAAAATCGGTCTTTACTCTTTAGAGGCGAAAATAAACAGCCATGCACGTCTTCATATCTTTGGTTCCATCTTGAGCTTTACATACATCTTTTAAGCCCTATTAACTGGTTTGCTGTACTATCTTTTAGACCACTCTCAATTAGTCAATGGTTTCTTCGGATGAGAATTCGATACGTGTCACTTTAGTGATACCATTGGCACCGTTTCGTCACTTGCTTTCGTCAATGGTAATCCGTTGGTTTGGCGACCAAAGGAAGGAAAGGGTGGGGTGGGACATACCTTAAATTTAATGTACTTTTAATTATTCTTTTATGCATGTAAATGTAGGTATATTGGTAAATATGTAACTTAAAAATTGAAGTGTCGAAACTATTGTTGGCACAATTGTGTCTCAGTTTTGAATGTGCTGATGTGGTGCTGAACTTGGCACTTATGACGAAAGAAGTGATGAAACCCTTGTTGGGAGTTGTCTTATGTCAATAGAAAAAAGGATTTGAAAGCAAACTTTATAGGAAAATTTAGACCGCTGCCAACCCATTAGGGCACCGGTTTGAAGTGATGAACTGATGCCAACAGCACCAAGTGATGGGCTGGAACTTTGGTTTGACGACGAACAAAGTGACGGGGTGGTGGAGCTAAATGCATTAAAAACACTTTTTGTTTGTTTCTTTTGTTTAGTGTAATGAATACAGATATATTTGTAAATGTGGTACTTAGAAATTGAAGTGATTGTGTCATTCTTGACATGTTGATAGTCCATTTGGGGAAGTGCTAATGTGACGTTGAGTTGACAATAGCAAAAACTTAGATTAACATAAACAATTTTTAAGAAATTTTTTCAGCGATAACAAGAAATATATATATTTTTTATTATTCAGCCAACGAAAAAGAGAGTTAATTTTAGAGAATTAATTACAAGGAGGGCCACATTGTATATAATTTTTTTTGAGAATTTCGCAAATCATGACAAATCTTATCCTAAACTGTAACCCATAAACAAAAAGAAAATACAAATCAAAAGACCCCGAAAGCAAAAAGCAAATTGCAACCAGATTATGACCCGTTCACTCTTGTTTCATTCTTGGTCACGACTTACTTGTCACCCAATCGCAAAAGGCAAAATTGGGATTGCAAATTGCAATTTGCTTCGAAGGGGGAGGGGTCAAATTAGGTCTGTCAATGAGGCGGGTCAGGTCGGATCTTGACAAGATCCAATAGGTCACAACATCCATTTACATGGGTCTGGATCTGACCCATTAGTTATTGGATCATGATCCGATCCAAGATCCAACTAAATTAATGGATTTAGATCTGGGTCGACCCACTTAATGTAAAAAAATAAGATTTTTTTTTATTTCATGTAAAAAGGAACGTTGATACAAAATAAACCAAGTATACCTTTGAAAAAATTTCATTTATTTACTAAAATTCAACCAATAGTATCAAAACATTGAAACATTAGTATATCCTAATAATTTAGATCATTCGGTTAGTTAGTTTTACAACATGAATCATTTTCAATCATATGTGGATCGGTTGACAAATTGTGATACGTACCGTTTAATAATTTTGCTACGTCGATTATATATATATATATATATATAGATAGATAGATAGATATATAGATAGATAGATAGATAGATATAGCATTAAACTTGACATAAACATTATTTTTAATTTTCATAAATAACAATTGTCGCATAATGAAAAAGTATATTTTGTAAAATAGTTGTATATATATATATATTTAAATTGTTATTTTTTTATAAGTTAAATGGGTCAACTCAGACGCGTCATGAGTCGATCCAAGTAGAGATCCATCTAAATGGGTCGACCCATTGGACCCTTATTGGGTCCATGGATCCATTTTTCCGACCTATTGAATCACATAAATGGGGCGGGACGGATCGAATCTAAATCAAGATCTTTCCTATTGACACCCCTTTGTCAAATGATCGTAACCCAATTTGTTTATCATTTTTTGGGCAAAAAGTTTAATATCCCTTTGAAAATAGAACATCGGCCCACATCTACTTGTTCTTTCACAACTCACGGCCCAATCTCATTCTATCATTTTGTCCAATTATCAATACACCGAATAGGTGAGGTCTTTACATTGGTCATAAAATTAGATTTATCTTCCAATTATCAATGACCCATTTCTTCGTAATGTATCAATTGCATATGATTAGTAAAAAAAATTTTAATCTCTTCCAATAAAAGTTTTATTTTTACTTTAAGCTTCAATGATGATGAATGAAAAAGTGTGCAACTCATACTTGCATTACAACAGATTTAGAAAAATGATAATCATAACTTATAATTTTATATATATATTCTTTTGTAATTAACATGAAGCTATACACTTCTTTTAAACTTTTAATATTCTTTCTTTCCCATTTCAGATATCTTGATGAGTATTACTTTTGATTTTTCCAAATAGATATATTAATAACTAATTAAAAGGAGTTTTAGTTGGTAAATATATTATATGATCGATAAAAAATATGTGTTCCATCGAGATTTTTTAACTGTATACATAGTCAAAATGAATATTTTAGCTATGATGGTGAGGGTTAATTTAAATCTTAAAAACACTTGTCAAAATGACACATCTGGGATAATTACATGTAATAAATACATAAAACATACACAAATCTTTATAACTATACTGTGAACGTCTGAACGACGTGCATCTTCTTCCTCTGCTTTCACTTTTGGTCTCTCCGTCATTCGTCGTCTAATCTAAGGTACCACCTCATTCACTATTTAACCTAATTTCTCTCTGTACATCATATATTTTCACCTAATTTCATTTATATATGATCTTCTGAAATTAATATACATCAATCTCAAATTACATTATTAATTACTGAATCTGTATAGAATACCTGTGATATAATCAATGGCTCCTGCGGTTCCGAGATCTGGTGATGCAATTTTCGCTAACGTAGAGCGTGTGGTAATGAAGTTAGTTAATGTGATTGATTGATTATTTGTAATTAGGTTTGTGAATTTGTGTCATGATGAGATTTGATTTCATTGATTATAGAATGCTGAACTGTTTACGTTGACGTATGGTGCGATCGTTCGCCAATTGCTTACGGATCTCGAGGAGGTTGAGGAAGTTAATAAGCAGCTAGATCAAATGTATAAATATTTTTTTTTATTTTGTAAATGTAATTTACGTATATATGTAGATGAGTGTGAGGTATTGCAGGTAAATGATAGGTTATGTTGTTATGATCGTTTAGTGGTGTTTTGTTTGATCAGGGGTTATAATATTGGAATCCGGCTAATTGATGAGTTTCTTGCGAAATCTAATGTTACACGATGCGTTGATTTTAGGGAGACTGCTGAAGTCATTGCTAAGGTATTCCCCGACGTCTCTCCTGGCCTGTTTATTTGTTTTTATTTTGTTTGTGTTTATTCGTGTGTTTGGGGCTATAGTGTTGTAGTCTCACTAATCTTCTAAGTAGTTTGTTTAAGGCTCCAAGTACCTTCTACTCTTGATTGCGAGTTATTGGAGGATGTGATGTGGACAGTAAACCTCTAGATTCTTGAGGGTGGTTGTGCAATAGTTAAGAATAGAGCTGGCACTTACACTTGCAAATAATAAAAATTGATCAGGTTACAAATTTCCGATACCGAAAATGAATTTAGTAGTAATAAGGACAAACAACGGATCATAATACCTGGAATCAGTTTATAAGTGTGTGTGCAACTGTGAATTCCTTTAGAGAGCTGACATTATTCTTACTATTATAGTACTTATTATGGCAAGCTTACTGCAAGTCTGGAAACAATATAGTGAGTTACTGACCGTTGATCATATGATCATTTGGAGGTTGTTATGACTAAAAAATGCTTTACAGATTGTCTGTAGAGACGAGAGATAGGTGTTCATCAGTTGATGTATTACAATGAAAAGGGGCAATGGATTAGAGAATTCTAGTAATAATATGGTAAAATCAGTCTAATGATTGCACCTTTAAGGCATCAATTAGTCTCCACTGCAGATATGAAATAAGACACGTGGTATGCTTGTATAATCTTGCACACTATATTTTGTATTAAAATGCTAAAGGTCTCGTCTCTTGTTCCGTTGTGTTATAAGTTTTGATTTCATGTTTCTGGTTATAATCGATGTCTTTAAACAGGTTGGCTTCAAAATGTTTTTAGGGGTCACTGCATCTGTGACTAATTGGGATACGGAGGGAACTTGTTGCAGTCTCATTTTGGAGGATAATCCACTTGTAGACTTTGTTGAGCTTCCGGATACCTGTCAGGGTTTATATTACTGCAACATTTTGAGTGGAGTTGTGAGGGGAGCTCTAGAGATGGTATGTTCTATTAGACACTTGTTATAATACTCACATGAAAACTTCCCCATACGCTCCTTACTTTATCAAAGAAGTACAACATTTATGCTACTTGAAAGTAACATAAGTTGTATGTAGACTTCTATTAGTAGCTTTTATTTAAGCGTATTTGTTCCAACTCGTGTAGATTCTGTGATTACATTTGGTGACAGGTTACCTTAAACAGAGGTCTTAGACCATAAGATAATTTTCCAAACATATGCAGGTATCGATGAAGACTGAAATCACTTGGATCAGGGACATGCTTAGAGGAGATGACGCATTCGAGTTACAAGTGAAGCTTCTTAAACAACTTCCAGAGGAGTATCCTTACAAAGACGACGAGTAATTTGTTTTCTTCAATCTTTATTGATGTATATACAATATGATCTTTTCATCTCTGCTGTGGTTTGTAATAACAGGTTTTCAGTACTGCGTTCTGTCCTTTGTTATGATATAACTTATTTCATCTTCACCACTTGGGAATGTTATTGTAATCGAGGATTTGGATAGACCTATTATCACAACACTGATTGATTTTTGCTATAGAAGTGATCTACTTCTGTAAATCCCTAACTCGCACTTCACTTCACCTCACCATGCAAATAGGTCTATTAATACTTGGATATAGTAGTGAAAGAAGCGACAGTACTAAAAAGCTTCCTTTATTCAATAACACGAATATTCCACACAAAACTTTGAACATTAAATCGACTATAAATTCGGCAACTTTTATACGAAATGATTCGAGCAACTTATTGTGACATTTCCCAGTAGTTGTCTACACCCCCCAAATACGTCTTAGCTGAACCCGGGCATTACATTACATTACTCTCTTTTATTCTCCATTTCTCCTCCTGTTTGCATCATCCCCACAGTTCATACCTCTTCATGTCTCCATACAAATATTGGGGCTACCTTATACTGAACTGGGCTAACCACCATGTTATTATGTCTTATTGCCGTAAAGGTGAGTTGCTGACCTGCATTTTCACAGTATTCAAGTATATTCTCCCATGTATGGATGAAGGATCTGTATGACTCCCTCGTTCCACAACCTTCCCATCTTTAATAACTGCAGTGGACTTGGAGTTTTGTATTGTGGAAAGACAGTGGGCAACCACAATACACGTCTGCCCGTTCATCATCTTCTCCACTGCTTCTTGCACTAAACTTTCTGACATGGTATCAAGAGCACTGGTTGCCTCATCCAATCCTACAATAGAATAGATGGGTTCTTGATATTGGCTTGAGCCAGTGCTGTTCTTTGTTTTTGACCTCCTGATAGCTGCACACCTCTTTCACCACAGTACGTTTCATAGCCATCTTTCATTCCACTGTCATCCACAAGTAATATAAGATTAGCCATGTAGGTAACTAGAAAGGATAATAATTGTATAAATATATAACCAACTTGATAAAATAGTTTACTATGTTAGCAATGTAAACCTGATAAAATGATTTACTTTTCACGACCCCTTAGGGTCCTTATAGTTTCGGAATTAAGCACCAACCTTATGATTGGCAAGTGCTGCAGCATTCCTGATCTCGGATTCTGTAGCATCTGGCCTCCCATAAGCAATGTTTTCAAGAATGGTACCTGCAAAAAGAGTTGGTTCTTGACTCACTAATGTGATATGAGACCTCAATGCATTTAATTTATACTCCTTTATGTCATTTTCATCAATATAAACTGCCCCTTTTAACGGGTCATAACACCTCTATATCAACCCAATGACGGTAAATTTATCCGTTCTGCTCGGGCCAACAAGTGCCACAGAAGTTCCTTGTTTTAATTTGAGGTTCAACCCTTTAAAAACCATATGATCAGGTCTGGATGGATACGCAAAATACACATTTCTCAACTCCACACAACCCCTTATGTTCCCTTCTTTAAATTCATGTCCTCGTGAGGTATCAGGATCGATCTCGGTTTTCTTGTCAAGAATTGCAAAAACTGAACTAACAGCATCGCTTCTTCTCAATATATCTTTAGTCAGTCTCCCTGCATCAGCTATGGTGTATATGCTGTTAAATTCAACACCATAAATGCTTGGAAAAGCTTCACGGGTTCTAAACAACCCGACCTGTGAATAATACTATTGCCTAGGGCCTCGTAGTGTTTCCTTAAAGAGGCTAGCCACCCTTTTTTGAGAAGAAAGAGTGGTTATTGTTCTATGGTTGATAACGGCTTCACTCGCTAGCTGACTTATTCCTTTATGAGTCTTTTGTGATTTTCCAGATGAACTCTTCACTCTCCTAGCATACAAACTTCCTACTAGAAATGGTTGTGCAAACAGCAACACAACGGTCAGCGAGTACTAATTCAATCCTAAAGAATAAGCAAAAATGGCCCTGAAAACCGCTTGTGATAGTAATGATAAACGGTCTCCAACAAGTGACCGTACATAGTTTCAGATGATAACATTGCACAAATGGATGCACTTGCGTTCTCGTCACGATCAAACCACTCGATCTCTAAAACCTTCTTGCATACGCATGTGGTCAACTTCTCGCCGAGTGGCAGACTTGAAAGATTCATTTTGTTGGGGGCGGCGGCTTTGGTATAAATTTTAGAAGCCATAATATAGTAATGCATATACAAAAAATAAAGTACGATTATATCAACCAAGTTATACACCATTTAAACTAACTCTAAATAATTATTGAATGCACCATCAATCAGTTAAGACTAATTGATTTATTTTCATAAACAACACAAATATTATATAAACAAATAACCAAATTAGTAAATCAACCCTTACATTAAAATAAAATAAAATATCTCATCAAAGTATAAATATTGGACCGGGGACCAATTTAAAGACATGACAGTGGGTACTGGGGTTTGTTTCCAGTTTGTAAGGAGACAAATTGAAATTATACAAGGTATTTTAGTCTTAAGCACTCCAAATATATACATGTACACAGCAAAGCAGTAATGCTGGATGTAGAGGCTTTCTACAATTAACGACGAACGAAATGCAAATAGTTGATTCAAGAATTTGGTTATCAGAACGACGGTCACAATTTATACTGTGCTTGGTGCTGCTAAAGATTCGATCTCTTCAGTTTACTATTGAGTTTATAGCTTAAAAGACGATCATTGGTAACTAACTTGCCCTTCACTTTTTATCCTTCATTCAGTTCATTGTGTGTAAATTTGACGAACAAAATACACATGCTATCCCTTCAAACGGGTCAACCTATATCGACAGAATTTGTGTTACAAAGCATCCTTTGGCACCACCAGGAACAATCTTTACCGTTGAATGATAAGACTCAAACCCAATCTTGCAATCAACAATCTCATAGCTCACTGTCACCACCGGTACTAACCGCTCCTCTGACAACAATGGTAATGGCATAGACCAAGAACTCTATATAACAAGTATCGAAATTAGGAAACCAACTGTGTATTGAAGAAGTCTATATGAACAAAGGCCATGTTTGATATGCACTTGCTTTTGTTGTACTGGTTGAAGCCTTGAAACCATAACTTTACATTAATTAAGAAAAGTGGAGAAAACACACAGTTTGTCCCTCTTTATAAATAGCATGCAAAATACTATATAATAGAGTTTTACAATTCACAATATAACTTTTTCTCCTTATATATAAAGTGCCATCGCATTGCTACTCATTATAAAATAGAACATTTAGATGAAGAAAATGATTATATAAATAAATGTTGATGAGACTAGATCACGATTTTTTTTGATACGAAACGTGAGCAAACTAAGGTTACAACAAAAACATCATTGCTTGAAAATTTAAGATCACAAAATTGGGCATTTGAAATTATGTTTGAGCAGATTCCGTATGAAATTAGATCAAATCGAGCTAAGAAAAATTCTGGGAGACCGATGTGTGCAGAAAAGTAATATGTATGCTTATTCTTCTTCATTGTGTGGTTTTGTTGACAAAGACTCTCTTTTTGGCCTATGCTTTCTCCACTTGAGCTTGGGCAGTGACAGGATCCATTGTGGGACTTCACAACCAGAAGATTTCATTACATTGGCTATGTTTTTCAGATATCTTGTATCGGCTTCTGTGTAAAAAGTAACTGCCTCACCACTCCTACCTGCTCTGCCAGACCGACCTAAATATAGTAGCAACAAACCAGTCAAATTACATATACCTAGAGGTGGCAAGATGGGCCGGCTAGGTAACAAGTGAGAAGGATTCGTGTAGAAAAGGATCAGTTTTTAATATACATTGAAACAGGTTGATTCGGGCTGGGTTGACCCGCGAACACTTGGAAGTCCAATTTCTGAGGTTTTTAAAGGATATGTACATACTTTCAAACTTTTGGAAGGATATACATGAAATTTACCCAACGTGGAAACGATGATTACCTATGCAATATTACTACAATAGTAACTAAACATCTGAATAAACAAAGAGGTTTTAATGTATTATGCCTTAAAATGGACTTCGGGGGACTAAAAACCTGTATTATCCGTTCCCTTTTAGCTAACACTTTATAACCTGCTCAACATCAACCACTTCCGATTCAACAGTAAATGTGTCGATATTATCACCTCTGGTGCTACTTTCAAACAAGGAAAAGAGATACACACCGCCTTTGCAAATTTAATTTTCACTGGATGAAGATAAAAGTTAACGTACCAATCCTGTGGATGTATGCTGAAGATGAATCGGGGAAATCATAATTGATCACACAATTGACCCCTTTGAAATCCATTCCTCGGGCAAGTACATCAGTGGCAATTAAAACCCATGTTTTACCAGCTCTAAAGTTATCAATGGCATTCTCTCGCTGAATTAATTAAAATTCATCAGATATACATATCTATTCTATTAAGAGTATAACTATAAATTTTAGCAACAAATGAAACAAAAGCCTACAACCAGGCAACTAGTGCTGCCCAATCGGAGAATCAAATTTTGGCACATTTACCTTTGAATGGGTCAATTTAGGCTACGTTCCGTCGGTAGAGTAAAATATATAATACTTTGCTGTAAGGAAACAGGTTAACAGTCTCTCGAAATGTATTTTTTATTTCTTAAAACTTTCTAAATAGCTCTATCTGGAATATTAAATTGCCATTGTACATAGTTTTTGTGATCACAATTACATATTATGTACAGAGATTTGGACAAAACACTTTTCATAAACTACTCCACTGTTATTATAAATAGACCAAAGTTACATTTCGACCCACTAGTCCACCTGCCTGACCCGCCTATATTGCCACCTCTACTTCATACAACAAAAAGGCTGAAGGTGAAGATGTACATCATCCACAGGTAAAAACACACACATCGTGTTTCTAGTATGAAAACTAGTATCGAAGTGGATACTATAGAGTGCAGAAGGAATTCAAGAGTACCTCTACTTGAAGAAGGTCAGAATGTATTACATCAACTCTGATATCGTCGAATTTTAATTCCTGGTAGAGATCCTTTGCCCGTTCCTTACTTTGGACGAAAACCAGCACTGGTGGATTCAAACTCTGGTCAAGATGATAACAAGTGTATAAGAAACTATATAGTAACAGTAAAACTAAAAGCAATAAATAAGCCAAGACGCCTTGTAATTTGGTCAATTATGTACCATTCAACGATAAATAGTGAAATAGCTTGTCCAGTTGAGAAAAAAAAAATGAATATTAAATCCATAAATACACACATATCAGGTTGTACCTCTTTAAAGGTTTGACGAAGAGCTAGAAGCTTTCCTTCTTCACTACCAACAAAGACCAATTTTTGCTTTATCAATTCCGAAGCAGAATTCCTATTTTAATATCAAATGAGAATAGCCAATAATTCAAATACACAAAGGGAAGAAGGCACTACGAGGGAAAATCCTGCATTTCTCCAATTAGAGGTGGCAAGATAGGCATGTTGGGTAGATAAGGTAACAGGTCAAGCCAAATTATCTTTAGTATGAAAACTTTAAGGTCATAAGCTTTCGGGTACACTTGAGGGATAAACCCATTTGGTCAAAATTATCAGCTCTAAGTTTGTGATACAAAAAAACTATCAGCTCTAAGTTTGTGATACACATTCACCTGCAACAACAAAATTGCAGCAATAAAAGTTGCAGCCTGCGACAATTTGGTTGCAGCCTGCGACTATGGGTCTGCCAAATTTTCAAAATTAACATTTTTTATTGAAATAAAATTTGGTTGCAGCCCTCAACTTTGATATGGCAAATTTTTAAATTTTTACAGTTTAAATTGAAGGATTGTGTTGGTGATACTTCTTAGCATAAGCCTTGAGACCTGTAGTTGTGTTGTGAATGTTGTGTGGTTTTCATGAAGTACTATAGTATAATAATTTGAATCTTTTGTTTTTGCCACATTTGACCTAATTGAGCCGTTTATTCCCTTCTCCGTTTAACCAAACTTTTCATTTGAGCCGTTAAAAATAAAGAAAAACCCAGATCAACCCACTTACAAGTACTTTTGTTCAAACCGGCACCTCTACTATTCAAAGATAGAGAACACAGAGCGTATAGAACTACATGAACAAAATGTAACAATCTCATTTACTACTTACTTCCTGCCAATAATTACGCGAACAGCATCATGCATTATTGTACGTGCAAGTTCTTCGACTGTATCAGGTAAAGTAGCGCTAAACAATGAACGGATAATTGAGGGGTTTGAGCATGCTTTGACAACTGCATCAACCTGCTTTAGTAAGCCAAGCTCGAAAAGCTTGTCAGATTCATCCAAGACAAGGTATTCAACCCTGCAAATACAACAAAACAATACGTTGGACGAAATTCATTTGAAAAAAAATTCTTCACATTTTCTTATCTTGTGCAAATAAACAAGATAACGATATTTAAAACCAAAAGTGAAGAGTTCAAAAAATAGACTCCTCTTAACAAGATCAGACTTTCTTGCTAATTAAGTGTTTCCAAACAGAAAAGATATATATAAGATCAGGTAACAACCTGCTTAGATCAAGCTTCCTTTTAGTAATGGCAAACTTTAAGCGAAGTGGTGTAGATATGAGTATATCGCAAGTTAGTTTTGAGAACTCGCCAGTTTTAGAGAGCTGCTTAGTCATCATCTTGATATAAAAATTCTTTCCTTTAGCTAATTTCTTACATTCTCTGTAGGTCTGAGAGGCTAGCTCTCGTGTAGGGCAAATAATAACACCACGAACACCCTCCTTTGAAGCACGCTGATATCACATAACAAAAGCTTGTTAGAGAAATATGCAGTTCAAACATTCAGTATCATTATGCTAGAGGTAGCAAAAAAAAAAAAAAAAAAAAAAGCTCAGGTAACAGGCCAAAACAACTTTGGATAATCAAACATAACTTTCTTGCATGGGTCAGGTCTAGTTGGGTTAACCTGGAAATACTTATTGTCCAATTTTTTTCGAAATAACTAATGTGTTGAACATGATTGCAAAACTCATAATATTTCAATCATAAAAATAACTTTGAAAATGACGTGATTAAAGAAATTTGACCCTTTAAAATTACACTTTAGGCAACGTTAAACCCGTTTGACTCATTTCCTTTTTTATATCCAACACAACAGAGATAAACCATAACCCGAATTGACCCTTTCACAAGTGCCACCTCGGCTGAATGCCACAAATACCTTTAGTTTCATAAGCATAGGACAAACAAAAGCCAACGTCTTCCCAGAACCAGTTGGAGCACATGCAAAGCATTCCCTGCCCTGTTATAATAAACATATAATAGAGTCAGAACAGATCTGAAAGTTGTCATGCAACCACCTGTAACTCAATACTGTTAAACTGAAGTTCAACATTCCGTGTGAAATTCAAATTAACCATATTTTTATATTCAACTTCTCCAACAACAAGAATGGCAAAACCGGAAAATAATAGTGTAATACGAAAATCATACAGATAAGAGTACTGGCATAGCCTGCATTTGAATTGGTGTTGGCTCTTTGATTCCAAGTTCAGCCAAATTCCGCAAAATATACGGTTTACATCCATACCTGTGTACAACATATAAAGTAAATAAAATACAGATTCTTCACTGTAGTCTATGGGTACATAAATATGAGTTATAAAAATGTGTTTTCGAATTCGGTATGAACAACAAATAAATGGAACTACATCAAAATCATTACAAAGGTTGATGAGCTTCCACAAAGTGTAAACTATCTTAACATTATGAACTTCATCATGTAATATAAATGAAATAGTATGAAACACATATGGAGGTACCTTGATCTCAACTCCGAAAAATCATGGAGAGGCGATGGAATATTACTTCCGCGTGTATGGATGTTATGCTCCTTACGAAATTTCGCATCCCTCTGAACTCAAAAAAGTTAATTGAAGAGCTAAGTATCAGTCTATCAGATGATTATATAACTCTCACATTCTACAATCAAACTACAACTGCATGAAATACAAGCATGTGTCTGATGTGTTTATACACACACAACTGAGAGAGAGAGAGAGAGAGAGAGAGAGAACCTCCATTTGTCTATATAATTCCTTCTTCGCTTGAGCTTCACTTTCGGCCTGTTCATTCTCTTCTATTACTGGTTCCTTCTTTGAGCTCTTGAAAACATGAAATCCTTCTACAGGGTCTAAAACCAATGCAAACAAGCTATCAAAATAGATTCATTAAAGATCTTCAAAACTTCATTCTACATTTCTACGCAATAAACCTAAACGAAAAATGAACTTAATTCTAAATAAAGCCAATTTTACGTTTCAAATAAAATAAGATTAGAAATATAAAAAAAAATCTAAAATTAAAGTAAAATTTACTGCAGCCTTAATCTATTTAAAACATATCTTCAACTTGATTTCAAAGTTACATTATCAATTATTTGATACATCAAATAGAACAAATACAGAAAAGCCAACTACCAGAATTGAACCGAAGAACAATGCTCAAACCTCTGAGCTAAGCAGGGTCACATAACATAAACTCGACATACGTACAATCTCTGCTTTCAATCAACCAAACTCTAAACTAAGTTTTACGAACGCCATCAACTTAAACTAATTAAACAAATTAAAAAAATAACCTGAAGCAGCTGATTTCCTCTTCCTCTTTTTAACAGGCTTTGCTGCTACCTCCACCATCTCAGGCATTTTTTCTTCAGATATCGTATCTTCGGACTCATTATTCTCCTTTTTCTCCTAAACATAAAACAAAATTTAACAACAATCAAATACACTGCTGTCACTGCTCTAAAAAGATTACTTCATATATTTCATCACATTTTAAAATTCATTATTTTTCTCATTTTCCAGTAATGCATACTACATTCAACATTCATATATTTATACATACATACACACATATACTCAGCAATTTCACTAAATTATTTCAAATATGCTTTAAAAAGCAGGTGAACTATATATGTGCGTGTATATATATACACATATAGTTTTGAATCTATTATACCTTGAAGCGCGCAAAATCAGCTGAAAATTTCTTCTTATTGAATGTGATTCCAGAGAAAATAAATGAAGGATCTTTATCCATCATTTGAAGAATTTGATAGTTTATGTTTTGATTTTGTTGATTTCTCAAAGCAAACGAATCATCAATTTTAATTGAGCCGGTATGAAACGAAATTAGGGTTTAAAGGGGGATGAGGAATCATAAACCTCTGTTTGAGAAACCAGAAATAGGTTTTATGTTTTCTGTTGCAGCTATAACCCTAAACTATTTGTCATTGGCAATATTAATACCCTGGTTAATAAAACTATCACAAATGATGGCTTTCACATTTGGCTAAATTACACTCCCTGCCCCTGTGGTCCTTCATTATTTCATGCCTAATCCCTCCCAACTTTTCATACCTGATCCTAGTAAATTTAATTTGAAAGATTATGTGTTTAATATTAACATAATTAAATGTCAAATTCAGCTTCACATAAACACCGCAGTGTCACACTGATGAGCACAATCGAACAAATAGTGTGATACTATAAGTAGATATTTGATATCGTTCATTTATCTGAAATGAATAAGTTGGTCAAAAACGATTAGAATATTTATTAATATAAATAAGTAGTGTAATTATTTATTTAATAAAAGGATTTATTTATAATTAGTTTTGTAAATAAATTAACTAGTTTAATTATTATTAAACTATGAGGTTCTAATTGTAAATGTAAAAGTTTGGGATCACTTTAATGAAGTATTAAACTAAAGGGTTTATAGTGTAATTAGTAGCTTGGAGAATAAGCTGACTAAAACTATAAATAGAGGGTTAGGGGTTTCATTTGTGAGTTGCTCAATACCCTAACAATCTTCCTCCCTCTCCCTCTCTTTGGTTTTCGTCGACCGGCCCCAAAAGAGCCCAAGCCGAAATTCGGCCAACCCCTATTGGGGTTTGCGAGTTCGCGATTTGATCGTGTTCTTGGTTTGGGCGTTTAGTATACACTTAGGATACTACCGTCCGTTCAACCGTGGATCAAAGGTGGATACCTAATTACGTATCCGCATAGTAGCCGATTTTAAGAAAGAAGAAGGAAGATCAAGATAAATACACTCGTACTTTGGCAACGAGTAGAATATTAGAGATCTTGCCGAGCTCCCGATGTAAGTTTGATAATTAATTATATGTAATTAATTTTCGTACATGTTTTGTTATGAAAATTATAGATCTTGGCTAAAAGGTTTAATTTAATGAGATTAAATATTTTATAAAGCTTCCGTATATTAATTGTATTAATTTGTTAATAAAGATTAAATTTTGTAACGTACAATTCGCATTAAAACCCTTCAGTGGTATCAGAGTCATATAATTTTCTAATAAAACTGTAATTATGTTTCTTGTATGCTTCTTCTAATTAAGTTTTAATTATTGTTCTCTTCTTCTACCTTTCTTGTAATCGGTTTAAGCCGTGTAGCATGTTGAATATTTAAACAACGCATATAAATTGGTTATTCGCGATTGATCCAAAATTTATATAATTTGGTTGTACTAAAATTGCTCCAAGGTTTATGTGAAATCTTGTTGATCGATTTTAGTTTACTAAAATCTTATAGTTAATAATAATTGTATTGTTATAACTTTTGCAAAATCGATTTTAGGGTTTACCCAAACCCCTTGGAAAATCGTTTTTGGCAAAAGTGTTAGGTATTGGATATCCTAACTAAAACTAGTACACTTAGTGATTAATTTAGTGAGCAAGAAATCGATACAAGGGTTTGTATAAAGCCCTTGTGTTGGCCGATTAATATGAGGGTTTTATAAACCTAAGTAAATCAATTTCTTGAACCATTATGTGATCAACTAGGGTTTGTGAAACTCTATGTACAAGTTGATTCTTGTAAAGGTATGTGACCTTTAGCAAAAGTCATTTAAAGTTTTTAATTAAACATATGGATTAGTCGATCTTTAGCTAGGATTTTTTTATTTTATCTTTTAGCAAAATCGAAGTCAGGGTTATTAAACCTAAAGATATTGATTTTGAAATAATACAAGAATTGTTAAAAGAATTGAGATAGGGTCTGTAAAACATGTGATTAATCAAAATCTAGAGTTTATGAAACTTAATGAAACTTGGATGTTTTGATTAATGAAATTATGCAAATTAGGTTTTATGTGAAATCATAGTTTTGTATAAATTGATGTTATAAGTAAACTTAATTAAAACTAATATCATTAATATAAGTTAGTATTTTGAAAAACGCTAAAGTAATGTTTTAAAAGGTTTAAATAATATTGACATGTTTTTTAATTGTTTAAAAGTTTGTTTTAAAAGAAAATGTAATTTTCGGTCAAACATGTCAATTCTATTTAAAAGTTGAGTCAAAGAAGCAATAAATCAAGATACCAATTAGTAGATAATTGTTAGTTTATAATTCAATAGGATTGTAAATACACAATTATTAAATGTTGTATTTGATACAAAGATAATGTGTATATAATGGAACTCGTAGTTTGTATGTCTTGAATATGTGCGTTTATTAGATAATGCATGAATCCAATTAAACGCCCTAAGCAAACTGTGAGTCCCTAATCACTATTATGTTAGTGATTGTGAATCGTTTACAGTGAGTTAATTGTAGAAGGGGGGTTGAATACAATTAAAAACTTTTCTGTTATAATGTGTTAGCTTGTTTAGTAAGTTTTTAACCGTATTAAAGTGACAGCAATATGAATACAAATGTATATAAGATAAGCAGTTCAGCTACTGATGCAATTCTTAGCTGAAAGATAAATTCTTTTATTGATAAAATTTATCTCTTGTTGATTGCGGAATAGATTAGCCAAAGCTAATCAAAATCAAACAATACAGCTATTACAAAGGAGATGAGCAGTAGTGGACAAATACGCTAACTTGCTCACTCGCTGAGGTAAACTAGTAGTGGACAAACACGCTACTAGTTTACTCGCTGGTGTTACTTGTATCTTAGACAAACTAGTCACTGACAAACAAGTGACAATACAAGTAATCGACACAAAATGAAGTACAACATACTACGCTATTTATAGACGCTGAAATCCTTAATTTCCGGATCTGAACGACACGTGTCGCTGCTTGATTGGAGAGGTAGTTGAGATGTGATATATCATGGCACGACATTCTGTCTTGGGAAATATCACCTTGTACCATAAACCAATCAAATGCTTCCACGTTACTCTTTTCAAGTTTCGAGGAGCACGTGCTGCGCCGTAATAACGCCGAATGTCAACTTCTTATTTAATGCGGCATTTAATGCTGCAGTCACTGAAAGAAACATCAATCCTCCTCATTCTCGATGCGAGCTAACATGCTCTAAAGAATGACTTGAATAGCTAATCTTCAGTGACTTCTTTTATTCAGCAGAAGAGAGAACTCAAGAAGACTTGGAGACTCTCGCTGATAGATGAGTATCAGCGACACACATAGTTGAGTCTTTTATCTTGATAAGATCTTCATCTACTGGTTTGACATATAATCAGCGACATGGAGACCTTCAGCAATAGGAGCTTGACTTGAATCATTTTCTTCATGGAGCATTATTGAGAAGATCAGAGACTGTGAACAGATAGCATGATCAATGACTTCACTTATCAGCGAATAATGACTTTGACAATCTCTTATATAATATTCCCCTTAATCCTTGATATCAGTGACCACTTGAGTTCAGCGATCAGTGACTCAACAATCTCCCCCTAAATGGTTTAAGTCTAAGCTCCCTTAGACAAACTTGTTGCAGGAAAGTTTTTAGTCTCTGAAGATAAGTTGGTTGCACAGAGACTTGTACTTGTAAATTTTGTCGTTGAAAGATTTAAGTCTCTGACAGTAGGTAGGTAGCCCAGTGACTTGTACTTGTAAATTTTCTGTGTCAAGCCTCATTTATATCATTGAATAAATATTTACAGAAACTAACTATTACAAAATATCTAAATTATTTATCTCTCCACATCTCCTCCTCTTTCACTATGCCAAGCTCAGCTTCAAGTTCATACTTATCTTTGGAGGGCAGGTATCTGAATTTTCTTGCCAAGGCTTCATCGAGAATAGCTTTTCTGATCTTTGAATTTGTAGAAAGCATGCTAGCTGACCTGATTAGGTGTATGAGTTGTTCTTGATCAACCTTCTCAAGTTCAGCTTCTCTCTGAAACCTAAGGGCACCATTTAGGTCCCTGTATACCAGACCCTTCTCCCCCTCAGTGACTTCATGTCCTTCAAGCTTTGGCACACCAGCAGGGATAGATAGATTTAACCTTGAAGTGTTGGGGATTCGATAGATGCTGCTAGTGCCTGACCTATACCTTGGGCTTGGTGGCTGAACAATCTCTTCACCAAATGTGACAGTATCTTCTGGTCTGAGAAGTTGCAGTGACACCATCTTTTGATATAGTCTATCAATCTCTTTCAGGACATCAGCTTTAGCTGCACTTGTTGAGTGGCTGATAGCAAGCCTGATCTCATTCCATTCTTCTCTGTGCAGCTTGCATACTTGATCAAGTAGCATGGCTTGAGTCTCTGAACCTCTTTGAATAAGCAGCTGAGGTTGAGATTGATTCTTAGACTTCTTCAATTTAACCTTGGTAATAGGTGCAGGGTTTGATCTCCCTGTCATTCGGGCAGCAAATCTTTTTCTATCTATTTCATCCCATTTCCTATCTTCAGCTGTTCTGACAGCTCCCCCTTTCTTTTTAGAGCTCTTGCTAGCTGATGT
Source organism: Pseudognaphalium luteoalbum (assembly GCA_963422505.1). Taxonomy (NCBI): domain Eukaryota; kingdom Viridiplantae; phylum Streptophyta; class Magnoliopsida; order Asterales; family Asteraceae; genus Pseudognaphalium; species Pseudognaphalium luteoalbum. The sequence goes on along the minus strand of OY730198.1, from coordinate 7,978,283 downwards.
TTTCAGTTTATGTTGCTCTAGCTCACTCTCTTCTATCTCAGCAAGTACCCTGGCAATTGCAGCATCAGACTCTTCTTGATCTTTCTTTTGTTTAAGAAGTCTGGCCCTTTCATTGGCATCTTTAGAGCTCAATTCCAGTAGGTATGCTCTGTCAGCATCTGATTGCTCTTTCAGCAACCTTTTTCTTTCTTGTTCTTCTCTTAACTCAGCCTGAAATGTTATTTGCATTATCATCTCCTGCTCCCTGTCCTGTCTTGCCTTTATCTTTCTAGCAACTCTCTGTTCTTTTGTTTCATCAGGACAGGGGGTATCTAAGGCTGAGTCAGAGGAAAGGCATGCTGTAGGGGAGGTATCTGAAGTGGTTGTGTTGGAGGGAGTTGCTGTGGAGATTGGTATTATTGTTGCTGGGGTAGGTGTGGTTATTTGGGTTGTTTGGGTTGTTGTTGTTGTAGTTGCTGTGGGTGAGGATAGGTTTTGGGTTGCTGGTGGAGATGAAGGTACAGTTACCTCAGATATGACAATATGTGATTGAGGGTCACTGACCTGTTGTTTCTTTGATGGAGGAGTAGATGCAGGAGAGGTGTCACTGGTTCTTTTTCTCTTTATGACAGATGATATGGGTTGCTGATCCTCCATATTTACATCATCCTCATCTTCTGAACCCTGACCATTTCCATGCCACCTCCCTGGCCATCATCATTGTTATCATCATCATTATCATCAGCATCATGCATGATGGTATCATCTTCCTCATCATCAGATCCATCATCTACCACCTCCCTATTCATCCATTCCCAGCGAGCCAATTCATAGCTCACTGAGGTAGCCTCTAACCTAGCAGCCTCATCCACTGCCCATTGTTGTACCAGCCCATTGTAGTTCCTGAGCTCTTCAGCACTGAACTCAGGAAAGCTCTCAGCTATATCCACCACATCAGTGGCTATCTCTATATCTACCCAATACAGTTCAGCAACTGCAAGGGCTTCCAATTCAGGTTGCTCAGCGATCGGACGAAGTGTATAAGTATTGAGCACAATGTCCCTGTGAGCTTTGTTTGATAGCGGATCAGTCATCTTTCGGGGCATCTTAGGATCAGAGACAAAGTCCTCTTCTTCACTCTCCCCCTGACTGGTTCGCTCAAACTGATCAACTGCCCTGAGTATCTGATCAGTGAAAGCAGCATTTTCCTCTCGCAGGACAGCGACCTCAGCTCTTGTCTTTGTGAGTTGTGAGACAACCTGTGGAAGTACCTTAATAACTTTGTCAGTGTTATATAGGTAGTTGGATACAGAAATGGCTAAGTCATTTTGGTTGGTGGTGAGCTGGTCAATGGCAGTGGCATGAGTGGTAAAGTTTGTGGTGGAGGTGGAGGCTAGCTCAGTGACTGCATGGTTTATTACAGCACTAGCCTCAGCTACTGTCTGTACCCTCTCACTGACAGATGTGCTCCATGGTTCAATGGAGTTGTAAACATCTGTGAGAGCAGTAACGGCTTTCTGTAGGACAGAGACATTGCCAATAAGTGCCTCACGGTCTTCAGAGAGCATCTTAATCTGGGTTTAGGATTGGGCAATGTACTCCATCAGTAGCTGATCTGATGTTGAGTGGGTGGAGGTGTTAGTGGGAGTAGTTTGGGTAATAATAATGGGGGTAGGTGTAGATTGGGCTATATGATCAGGGGGTGCGGTCTGATCAGCAGCAACTTGGATGTTGTCACTGGAGAAAGAGGTGGGGGTAAGCTCTCTGATGGGAGAGTTGGATGTGGGTAGAGGAATGGGTTGGGTGTCCTCTGAGGTGTCCATGGGCATGATTTCCTCATCGTCAGCTTGTGATTTAGCTGGTGGTTCATTGGAAATAGAGGTAGCGACCTGTGTCTCACCATGGGTCAGTGATGAGACATTGATGGCCGGTGCAGTGATAGATAAGAGATGGCTCGGGTCTGTAGCCAGTGGTGTGACATCAGCTATGAGTGTGTTATCACCCACTGATGTCATTAGCCCTTTTAGTGAAATGTCACCCTTTTGTGAGGATGACAAGTGGCTGGGTTGACTCAATCTGAGGGTGTGGGAGGCACCCGAATCACTGCTAACAGTGGTTTGATCCACTGCAGCTGTCTGTAGTTGTCCCTTTTTAGAGTCACTGGACTTTCGGGAGTTCAGTGAAGTATGTAAAGTTGAGGGTTTAACAGTGGTGCCCTCAGCAACTGAATGTACAGTCACTGATTCACCACTGGCATCCGTAGATGTCTTCTTTTTGCTATGTCCCTGATCCTTTAATGTCAGGGACCCTAATTTGGATTTTTTCTTGGGAGCAGTGGGTGGTTTCTTGACTGGTGGTTGACCAACAGTAGTCACTGGGGGTGTGGTCAGTGACGTGGTCGATGGGGGGGGGGGGGCAGCAACTGACATTTGTACAGAAGTTACAGGCTGGGGTGCAAGGATCCCCGGGTGTTTCATAAAAGCGGGTAACACCGCAGTCGCTGGTTTAGCGAAAATTTGAGATCCTACCAGAGTGGGCTCAAATCCCTGAAAAGATACCCTATCATAGGCAGCAAACTGATCCCTAAAGATCAGTGAGAGATACCTAGGGTAAGGTACATATTTTTCCCTGGCAGGCTCAGCGACTTTGGTGATCAGTTCGTTAAAGATCACACTTGCATAGTCAACTCGTAGAGAGTTGACCAGTGACCAACTGATCTGGGCCTCCAGGGAGCTGAATTGATCATAGCTCCCTGATTTTGTACCCAAAGATTGGATAAAGTTTGTTAAAATAGCATTCCAAACACCATCCATTTTTGTTTTGTGGACCGTAGAGTACTTACGGTTGCCACTGCCATCGACTGAGTATTTACACTCAATCTCAGTAAGATCGACGAGGCCTTGTTTGGCAACGTCGCTCTCTGGCAGCGACTCGTACGACTCATAGGTCGGCAGTTGTAAAATGGAGCGGATGGTGTTGGCAGTTATAGTGATGGTTTGGGTACCATTGTCTATAAAACCCTGGAGTTGGGAAACACCAGAGACGACAGAGTGAGTGTAGGTATACCAGAACTCACTGAGCCATTCTGGGTTCATTTCCCCAGGAGACAAGGTAAGAGCAGGGAGGATAAAGTGATTTTTAAGAAAGTTTATCACCTCCGCATACTCAGGTTTAGGGCAAGAGACATTTCCCAAATAGTTTGATTTGGGAACTGTAATAACAAGCGTCTCACTGACCGCAGAGGCTCGAAGAGCTTTAATCTCTGGGGTCGGTGTGTAAGCGTTGTTGAAAAATTTAGTTCTTGCCATTTTTGAAAAAGAAAAAGTAGAAGATTTAAAATGTGAGATATTTGCAGAGAAAATGAAGAAGATGAAGTTTGAAAAATTAGAAAGCGTAAAGAATGAAAAGGTAGGGGTTTCGCTGCTTATATACGGTTACTGATGTATAGAATGTGTGGTCAAAACGAGTATGTACGTGGTCAAAAAGTGGAGGTTGGTGGTAGGGGAGTAGGGTGATGATGGTGATAAGTGGTAACATTAAATGGTGATGGGAGTGGTGCGCCGGAAAAGGTATACGAGGTGTCAGAAAAAGTGTACCTTTTCGAGTTCCCATGAGATATTTTAATAAGGCATTTATTAAGAATATAAATCGTTAAAAATTAAATACAAAATGTATTAATTGTAAGGAATATATGTCAAAATAAATGCTATATTAAATAATAGCAAACTTTCGCTGATACATTATGTCTCAGCGAGATGAAAATAAGTTATATCTTAAAATGAAATAAATATTATGTTTCTTCTTTGATGTCGCTGATCAGATTACAACTTAGAATACTAATCTAATCAGCTAGTCAAGTTTGTGAAGCATAAGATATATTTTATTTATGTGATATAAAGAATTCTCATGTACAGTTACAAAGTATATAATTTATTGATTATAACTATGATAACTTATTGTTCTTGCTGATTGCATCAGTGAGAATAATAGGTCAACAAGTTAAAATTATAAACCATATATTCTGTAATTGCCTTTTATTAAACAAACAGGTTTTAATCATTTAAGTTCAACATTCCCAACTCGCTGATGAGAAAGGTGAATCTTTTCTCATCTAAAGGTTTTGTAAATATGTCAGCGAGTTGGTAGTCAGTTGGAATGAAATGCAATTCAATGTCACCTTTCATGACGTGGTCCCTGATGAAGTGATATCTGACATCAATATGCTTTGTCCTTGAGTGCATCACAGGATTATTTGCTATGGCAATAGCACTTTGACTGTCACAGTAAATTGGAACATTACCAAAGTCAAAACCATAATCAGCGAGCTGATTCCTCATCCACAAAATTTGAGCAGTGCAAGCTCCAGCAGCGACATATTCAGCCTCAGCAGTAGAAGTTGAGACAGAATTTTGTTTCTTGCTTGACCAGCTTACAAGCTTTTCTCCAAGAAACTGACAGCTACCAGAGGTACTCTTTCTGTCCATTTTGCATACAGCATGATCAGAATCTGAATATCCCTTCAGTGAGAAATCTGAACCAGATGGGTACCAGAGACCAAGATTTGGTGTACCCTTCAGATATCTGAATATTCTTTTTACAGCGAGCAAATGGGATTCCTTTGGATCAGCCTGATATCTAGCACACAGACAAGTGGCAAACATAATGTCTGGTCTACTAGCAGTTAAATACAGCAGTGACCCGATCATTTCTCTGTAAGCAGTGATGTTTACAGATTTACCATCAGGATCAGCATGTAATTTTACTGCAGATGACATTGGTGTAGCAAGGGATGAGCAGTTGGTGAATTCAAATTTCTTTAATAAATCCTTAACATATTTTCCTTGATTTATAAAAATACCAGTCTTGGTTTGCTTTATTTGCAGATCAAGGAAAAATGTTAGTTCACCCATCATGCTCATTTCATAACTTTTAGTCATGAGGTCACTGAATTCCTTGCACATGTCATTGTTAGTGGACCCAAAAATAATATCATCAACATAAATTTGGACTAATATAACATCTATCTTATCCTTTTTAATAAAAAGTGTGCTGTCAATTTTACCTCTGACATACCCACATTCAGCTAAGAAGGTAGAGAGAGTATCATACCAAGCTCTAGGAGCTTGTTTTAGTCCATATAAAGCTTTTTCCAGCTTATAGACATAACCTGGATGCTTGGGATCAGTGAATCCAGGTGGTTGCTTCACATACACTTCTTCCTGCAGCTTTCCATTCAAGAAGGCACTTTTCACATCCATTTGATATACCTTGAACTTCTTGTGAGCTGCATATGCTAGGAACAGCCTGATTGCTTCAAGCCTAGCAACTGGTGCAAAGGTTTCATCATAATCAATTCCTTCTTGCTGACAGTAACCTTGTGCAACCAGTCTAGCCTTATTCCTTATTACAACACCATCTGCATCCATCTTGTTTCTGAACACCCATCTTGTTCCAATCACAGATTTCCCAGCTACTTGAGGTACTAACTTCCACACTTTATTCCTTTCAAACTGTGATAGCTCATCTTGCATGGCAGCTATCCAGTGATGATCAGTGAGTGCCTCATCAATTTTCTTGGGCTCAATCAGTGACACAAAGCTTACAAACAAACAAAAGTTAGCAGATGTTGATCTGGTCTGGACCTTGGATTGTGGATCACCAATAATCAATTGATTATCAATGTGTCTAGTCCATTTAGTCACACGCTGAGGTTCAGCAGTGACTTGATTTTCCAGAGATGATCCACCAGACACATCAGCATTAGAGGCATGATTAATGTTTAAGCTTTGATTTGGACAGTGAGTGTTATTATTTTGATGCAGATGATGAGATGATGATGATGGAATATCAATAGGTAAAGATGAAGTTCCTGAATCATTCTTGGCTAAAGTAGAGTCAGAAGTTCCTTCAGGGACATCATCTTCCCTTTCAGAATCTGATGGATGAATCTCATGCTTGTCATCACTGATTGTATTAAAAATAAGATTTTCATAGTCTTTTGGATCAGTGAATGATTCATCATAAGATTCATCAAAGGTAACATCCATTGATTCTTCAATACATTCCCTTCTTTTATTATAAACTCTGAAAGCTTTTGAAATGATTGAGTAACCAACAAGTATACCGTCATCAGCTTTGGGATCAAACTTTCCTAAGTGATCTCTTTTGTTTAAGACATAGCAGGTACTGCCAAAAACATGAAGAAAACTTATGTCAGGTTTTCTCCCCCTTAATACCTCATAGGCTGTCTTATCATGTCTCTTGACAATCAGAAACCTATTCTGAGTGTAGCATGCAGTGTTAACTGCTTCAGCCCAGAAATGGGTCTTAAGACCAGCATCTATGAGCATTGACCTAGCTGATTCAATCAAGGTTCTATTTCTCCTCTCTGCAACACCATTTTGTTGAGGTGTTCTTGGTGCAGAGAAGTTTTGAGAAATACCTTTTGAATCACAGAAACTTTCAAGGTCAACATTTCTAAATTCAGTGCCATTATCACTTCTTAAATGTTTAACTGAACAATCATTTAAGTTTTCCATCTTTTTGATAAAGGATATGATTTCCTGTGTTGCATCACTTTTGGCTTTGAGGAAGAATACCCAAGTATATCTGGAATATTCATCCACAATTACCAAGCAGTACCTTTTACCACCAAGACTGGGAGAACTCACTGGACCAAACAGATCCATATGCATCAGTTGAAAACATTCTGTCACTGAGGATGTTTGTTTGCTTTTGAAAGAAGAGCTGTGATGCTTTCCCTTCTCACACGCTGAACAAAGCTTGTCTTTGTCATAAGTAAGCTTTGGAAGACCATTTACCAAGTCATTCTTGCTGAGCTTGCTGATGGCCTTGAAGTTCAGGTGAGAAAGACGCTTATGCCATAACCATTTTTCTTCTGAAACGGTTCTGGAATAAAAGCATGTTCCTGATTGTGCTGAGTCCATATTGACTACATATGTATTTCCTTTCCTTTGAGCACCCAGGACAGCACTTCCATTCTTGTTGTAAACAACTCCAGCTTCATGATCAAATAGCACCTTATTTTTGGCATCGCAGAACTGACTGATGCTTAACAGATTATGCTTCAGTCCTTCAACATATGCCACCCTTTTAAACATGACATTTCCATTGGTCAAGACCCCATACCCTCTGGTCTTACCAATGTTGTTATCACCAAAAACTACATCAGGACCTCTTTCATCCTGGTAGTCGCTGAGCAGGGACTTACATCCGGTCATATGTCTGGAACACCCACTATCCAGATACCATATTGTCTCTCTAAGAATGCCCTACATCAGGAGTAAAATGTTAATTCAATTTATGAACCCATCCTGAGATGGGTTCATAGTGGACAAGCCTTGAACTTGGCTTCCACTGACCAGCAAGACATTTGACTCACTACTGGTGGTTGGTTGGACACAAGCTTGTACTGATGAATAATCTGTTGACACATGTTGTCTATTTCCACACTTATAGCATTTTTTATTTGTGGCTTTAGACTTCTTTTGCTCAGTATGCTGATTTGATTGAGATTTAAAAGAGTTCAGACTTACTATCTTAGTTGTTTCTTTGACTCCAAGTCACTGATGACAAGATCATCAGTCACTGGGGTGTCAGAGGTGAGATTGCTGAATAACTTTTGATTGATAGCAGTAAAACTGATGGAAACTGGATTAGTTGTTGACTTATTTATGCTCAAGTCTTTCAGTTCATCAATACTTGCAGCTATATCACAATTGTCAGTGACCAACGAGCTTCTAACAAAGTGATTTGGTTTAGTCTCGCTGAGGACTGACATTGGCTCAAAAATAAAGTTTGAAAAGGATTGATCAGGCTTGAATATTTGATCAATGCTTGTTGCATCAGCCAGAGAAGCAACTGTATCATAATCACCTCCCAAAATAGCTTTCACTTGTTTTGGAATTTGATTATTGACACACTGATTTACGTTTAATGCAGATTTGCACCATGACTTTATAACTTCATTGAGTTGATAAAATTTGGTTTCAAAACTTACTTTCTCTTGCATGCACATTTGATTTGCATGTATTTGTGCATCAAGTTCAAGCTTTAGGTCTTTCATTTTCAACAAATTTTCTTCTTCAAGTTTAAGTTTTGATGTTAAGTCATTGATCATGCATTCTTGCCTTCTCTGAATATCATGAGCATTTAATAGATCAACAATCAAAGTCTCAAAGATATTCTCCTTTTCAGTCACTAAAGCTGATTTAAAGTAATGTACCTTGTAGAGAGTCTCTGGATCCCAGCTGGATGCTGAACATTTCTTAGCTACTTCCTTGATGTCTTCATGGAAGTTAGCATCATCAGCCATCAGGCAGTAATCTCTATCTAAACAAATCATAGCTTCTTCTTCATCAGATGATGAGGTTGAGTCAGAGTCGCTGAAGGATCCTTCTTCAGCGACGAATCCTTTTCCCTTCTTCTTGCCAACTTTGGACAGAGGTTTCAGCTTCTTGTACTTTGACTTGTACTTATTGTACTTGTCATTTCTGAAGCTGGGCCTTTGCTCAGGGAGAGGATTGACAGCTTTGGATCTACAGTTAGCTGCAAAGTGACCAGGTTTGCCACATTTATAGCAGTCGCCTTTTGACTTTGGGATGTCACTTGATGGTGCACCAGCAAATTTGTTGAATCTTGTGTTCTTTCTGAAATTTGCAACCATCATGGCCATATCTCTTTCCAGCTTCTCTAGTCCTTCTTCATAGCTGACTTCAGACTGACTGTCAGCAGCACAACCTTCCTCATCTGCAATCAGTGACTTTGAACTCAACTTGGTGATCTTAACTTTCTGCTTTTGATCAATCTCTTCTAGCTCAGCTACAAGGGCATTAGAAATCTTTTGACTGCCTAGTGCAACACGAATGTGCTCACTTTGATCAGCCTGTTTCTCAGATTTTTCCCAATTTAACAATATACCATAAATTTGAGTTAGATTGAGAGAAGTATAATCATTACGTTGTCGAGTACATGTTGCAATGGTTCCCCAAACTTTTCTAGGCAGTAATTCTAGAAATTTTTCGACAACAAATATTTGGTCCTTTCCTATATTAGCCTTTTCCATTTTATTTATTAAAGCTTGATATCTAGTGTAGGTGGAGGCCAGTGACTCATTGGGTTCCATGGCGAACAGTTCATACTGACGAGTCAGATTTACTTCTCTACAGCGAATAATGTCGGGGGTTCCAATATATATATTTCTCAGAGTGTCCCACATGTGTTTCGCTGTACTGCACAATCTAATGGACTCAAACACTTCATCAGGAAGTGACATGCTTATGTATATTTTGGCTTGTTTATCCAGCCTGACCATGCGCTTGTCCTCATCTGTCCATTGTTCCTCCCTTTTTGGCATAACCATTTCTGGTAATGCAGGAGTGGTTGCAGTGGCTGCAACAGCAGGAATAATGACAGTGGGGGTGTGAGGACCGTCAGTTATTATAGAACAAAGACGATCATCAACAAGGTCTAAGAACATCATCATCCTGGACATCCAGGTTTCAATTCTTGATGGGTCAAAAGCTGGAGGTTTTGTAGTGGAGCCATTTCCCTTCTGGTACTCAGAATCAACACAACTGTATTTAACGGATTCCATTGCAGATCTGGTTAAATTATCTTTTAAACCAACTCTGCTCTGATACCAATTGTGAGTCCCTAATCACTATTATGTTAGTGATTGTGAATCGTTTACAGTGAGTTAATTGTAGAAGGGGGGTTGAATACAATTAAAAACTTTTCTGTTATAATGTGTTAGCTTGTTTAGTAAGTTTTTAACCGTATTAAAGTGACAGCAATATGAATACAAATGTATATAAGATAAGCAGTTCAGCTGCTGATGCAATTCTTAGCTGAAAGATAAATTCTTTTATTGATAAAATTTATCTCTTGTTGATTGCGGAATAGATTAGCCAAAGCTAATCCAAATCAAACAATACAGCTATTACAAAGGAGATGAGCAGTAGTGGACAAACACGCTAACTTGCTCACTCGCTGAGGTAAACTAGTAGTGGACAAACACGCTACTAGTTTACTCGCTGGTGTTACTTGTATCTTAGACAAACTAGTCACTGACAAACAAGTGACAATACAAGTAATCGACACAAAATGAAGTACAACATACTACGCTATTTATAGACGCTGAAATCCTTAATTTCCGGATCTGAACGACACGTGTCGCTGCTTGATTGGAGAGGTAGTTGAGATGTGATATATCATGGCACGACATTCTGTCTTGGGAAATATCACCTTGTACCATAAACCAATCAAATGCTTCCACGTTACTCTTTTCAAGTTTCGAGGAGCACGTGCTGCGCCGTAATAACGCCGAATGTCAACTTCTTATTTAATGCGGCATTTAATGCTGCAGTCACTGAAAGAAACATCAATCCTCCTCATTCTCGATGCGAGCTAACATGCTCTAAAGAATGACTTGAATAGCTAATCTTCAGTGACTTCTTTTATTCAGCAGAAGAGAGAACTCAAGAAGACTTGGAGACTCTCGCTGATAGATGAGTATCAGCGACACACATAGTTGAGTCTTTTATCTTGATAAGATCTTCATCTACTGGTTTGACATATAATCAGCGACATGGAGACCTTCAGCAATAGGAGCTTGACTTGAATCATTTTCTTCATGGAGCATTATTGAGAAGATCAGAGACTGTGAACAGATAGCATGATCAGTGACTTCACTTATCAGCGAATAATGACTTTGACAATCTCTTATATAATATTCCCCTTAATCCTTGAGATCAGTGACCACTTGAGTTCAGCGATCAGTGACTCAACACAAACTATAGTTTATGATTCCATTATAGTTTTATAATGATGATTATAATTGTTGTGTGTGATGTGACCATAGCCAAGCCAAATTAGACCTAATATATGAACTGCGTGGTTGTGTTTATTTTGGTTGTATTGTATTTTTCTTTTGGTATAAGGGGAGACCTGCGTGTCACTTACAACCCTATTTATTTTGTAATTTTATGTAAGAAAGGTGTTTTTAGTTTTATGTAAAATGTATTTTTCAATTTCATTTGTTAAATGTAATACAAAAGGAAGATGGAGTCCAAAAGAAGAGGAGCAACCAAATTAAAGTATTTGTGTTCTATGGTGTCACGAGGAGTTGTTGAAGCTAGTGGGAGCACGAAGATCAACCATGTGTCATGTTTGTCCCTTAGGTTGACCCTTGGTTTCCGTGTTGGCTCATGGAAACCATACTTAGATTGTGGCAAGGCTATGACACTGCGTTATATGTTTTTATTTATGTCCTTATTTATTTAGTTGATTGAATGAAATAATGTGTGAATTATTAGATAATTTATTAGGATATAATAATAAAACATTAGGTAATGTGTTTTATCGAGTGAACGCATTTATGAAATGTTGATTCCTCTAGGATGAATACATTAATAGAAAATTAGTAAAACACTTGTTTTTAATAAGAGATATAAAAACTAGGAAATTGTTTAAACTTGATGATATCCTAAGGGTAGTGTTTTATTAAAAGTATTATATAAACTTATGCATAGTTTATATATATTTAAAAGTAATTTTTGAAATTAGTTTAAAGAAAAATACCGAAGTAGGTTTAATTAGAGAATTAAAACCTAAAGCCCTAATTAATTTAGACCGTAAGCACCCTCCATTTGTGGACATTCATACCAAACTCGACTCCGTGTCCTTTGCCGCCTCTGCGGGTGGGCATGGATGTACTCGATTAGGGTGAAGTGAAAGGGCTGCGATATCCACTTGAGAAGATGGCCGGTTCCCCACAGTTAGCAAATGGTTTGGTCTATTGGTGATTCCAAGTGAGACTTGGCCCAAGGTGTAAGTTGAGATTAAATATACCTAAATATTAAAATTAGAGTCTCAAGAGTCTAGAAGTTGTATATGTGATGCAATTGATATGTGATCTACCTAAAAAGCTATCATGTGTCATTGCAGCCTTCGTTGAGGGCACACTTTAGTGTGAATATCGGATTCTAGCTTAATAATTCTATTAGGGTTTATGAATTATTAAGAGTTTAAAACGGAATAACTAAGTTTGTTTGTTTTACTGTAGATGGCTAATAACAACATTAACGCAAATTATACCATGAACTTGTCGCTTCATTCTATCCTTGAAAAGGATAAGTTGACCGGGCCTAACTTTCGTAATTGGGAAAGGAATCTTCAAATTGTCCTTCGTCATGAACGAAAGTGATATGTGCTCGAGACACCTATTGGTCCGTGCCACCAAACGATGTTGTCGAGAACATTAGAAATGCTCACTCTAAGCATGAGAACGATCTTCTCGATGTACAATGTTTGATGCTTGCTACTATGTCTCCCGAGCTCCAAGTTAATTACATGGAGACTTCGGCGTATGATTTGATTCACCAATTGAGAGAGACATTTCAATCCACTGCTAGAACCAAAAGGTTCGACGCCACTAAGGATTTGAATAGTTGCAAGATGGCCGAGGGATCTTATGTGAGTGCCCATGTCGTAAAAAATGATAAGGCATCTTAATAATCTTGAAAGACTTTGGCATCCTTTGCCGCAAGACTTGGCGATCGATATGATCCTCACTTCATTGAGTAAGGAGTACAAACAATTTGTACTTAATTACAATATGAACAACACGGAAGGTGTGACACCCGTCAAATTAGGACTAGTTATTAGTTCCTAATCATTTTGTAATACATGTAATTAGTGCTACGTATTAGGCTAATTGTGTGTATCAATATGTATATTGATAAATATATATGTCTGTACGCGATTAAATTTAATCGTGCATCTTCAAATCGGCAAAATTCTGATTCATTTATACGGGCGTTGGTGAACACAAGTATTAAGTAATATAGAATTATTATTTAATACAGCTCAATATTTATTATATATTATTTTAATAATATACAAAATATTTCGTATCGTACAACTCAAAATATCTGTGACACAACTTATAAATAATGTATTATTATTGAAAATAATAATTATTATTTACTCAAATGAAATTAAAACTTATTCGTCTTATTCAAATTTACTCAAACGTGACGAAACCATTCGAATCATATCCGTCAATCAAACTTAAAACAAAGTTAATTTTTTATAACTCAAAAAGAGTATTTTTATAAAATACTTCGATAGGAAACATGTTCGAAATTATATTTAGATAATTTTTATTTGAAAATATTATACTACTTTTCGATCGGGTACAAAAACACGGGTATTTTTGTACTACGAGTGGGAGCCAACCAACTCCAATAATTGGAGCTGGCCGACTACACCAAACGCAGCCTCACTCTTTCTCATTTCTTCATCATCTATCATCTATCACTCTCGGTCTCTCCCTCTCTAGGCTCTCTTCAACACTGTAACACCCGCCAAATTAGGACTAGTGATTAGTACCTAATCAATTGTTAATACATGTAATTAGTCCTTAAAGAATGATGATTAATGTATCTTAATATATATTGTTGAATATATACGAATATGCGATTTAATTAAATCGTACACATCTCTAAATCGAATGGACTTCGATTCAATTAAAAACGGACGTTGGTGATCAATTTTATTAAATAATATAAAACTATTTAATAACGATATCATACCCAAAATATTATTTTGATAATATTTCAATTACATTTCGTATCGTATAATAAACGTTTACGCGACTTAAACATTTAACACGCAAACAAACGAAACAAGTATAAGTTATAATTTTATAACTTAAATTCTAAAGGATTCGGTTAAATACTTCAACTAAAATGTCGAATAATTAATCGTATTTTAAAACTTATAATTGAACGCGTATAAAATTATTTAAACGTTTAAACGACCGGGGAAACAAATACCGCACGAAACGCGAATACACGGGAGTAAGAAGTGGAGACCCACACCCGGTGGGCCCCCACCGAACCAACCAAAAAGGGAGGGAAAACCCTCCTCCCTTTCTCATTTTCACCATCCACTTTCTCTCTCTCCATCTTTTCTCTCTTCCTTCTCTCTAAACAACATCACCACCATTACCTAAAATCAAATAAAAACACCATTAAACATCATCATCTCACTTAGCTCCTTTGAAGAAAAACAACCACGACATCACAATCTACGTTTTCATCTTTCCGAATTCTCCACGCGCCAATTCGTAAGTTTCCGACAAAACTTGAAACCTCTAGATTTTTAAGTACTATCGACTTGTAATTGTTCATCTACACTTAAAATGTCCAAATAAGGGTTGGGTAAAAGTTTCGGACCAAACGAAAGTCGTCCGACCATTTTTCCGGCCACCGGGACCTAATCAGACGCCGATGTCGCATCTGTCCTAGCGACATTGCGACATCAGCCTCAATGTCGCACAAACCCATCACAATGTCGCAGGTGTGACATCAGTTTCAATGTCGCCTTAAATGGCTGACGTCGCATATAGCGACACAGACCCTTACGTCGCAAGAATCAACAACGTCGCATATAGCGACATTAGACTCAACGTCGCATTAAATTGCGAATGTCGCACTTAGCGACGCCATGATCAATGTCGCAGTCACGGCCTGCGACACTACGCCTAATGTCGCACCTAATGTCGCAGATAACAGAACCAAGAAAACACAGATTTTACTAAGTGTCGAGACCTAAAATTTTATTACTTGATTTCACCCAAATTCAAGTCCAGGTGCGTTTTTCATCAAAACAATGTTGTAGAAATAAAAATTTTCCAAGCTGACCTGGCAGCTCGACCCCAGCTAGGGGCTCTGCCCCTTGGACCTCGCCAGGGGCTGCCGCCCCTTGGACCCCGCTACCAGGGGCGCTGCCCCCGGACCCCCGTCATCCAGGAACATGTAAATACTTTTCACACTAAGTGTCGAACACTTACAAATAATGAAACCTGATACAACGATACATATAATAATAACACTTTGGATTATTATTACAAACCGTCACCAACGGGCCTTGTTTATTTTCAAATTACAAACGGATTACTAAACAAACACTTGGACATTTCCTAGTTGAGTGGACAACTAGCATGGGTGATCTTTTAAGACACCAACTTATTTACTTGTTTACTTACAACCTTGTACGTTTCGGACACCAGAAGGTTGCAGGGTTCGGAGAACCAACATACGGGATTACACCCGACACCCTTATGAACTTACATCCGCTCTACTTGTTTGATTTTCCAAACATACTTGCTAGACTCAGGTGAGTCTTACAACCCCACTTTTCACTGTTTTACTTACGGGGTGAGATACATTGCTTATTTTTCTTGAACACAAGTACCGAACTACTCATTTTACTATACGAGATTGCATGAGTTACTTACCATTTACTGAAGTCCCTCCATCATACATCGTTAGTTATGGACTTAAGCGCGGACACTAGTTAATGGATCCATTAGGGAAATGAACCTCCCCGCCCGGGGTAGTAGCACTACCACGAACCGTTCTGTATAAACGGGCGACTATTATTCGTTACTCACGCTTGCTCAGTTTCGAGCATGTCGCGGGGGCAACTTATTACTTACGGGTTAAGCTTCGATTATGAGCCTCATGGCAATGGTATAAACTTACATACATTTGCAGGATTGTAAATACTTGATTTACGCCTGCGGGCACCACTGATAAAATCTTGTGTTCAAAATCTGATTTTACTTACAAACCTGTGAGATTCACCAACATTCGTGTTGACCTTTTTAGCATGTATTCCTAGGTACGCATACGAAATAGGATTACTCTCGGGGATAGCTAGAGTCGCATGATTTCAACATAACTGCATTAACGGAGATTCTTAGCATTATCTTTTGTATATTTCGATTATGTAATAGAATCTCCCACCTTACGCGTGGACTCTAGGAAATTACAACTTTTGTATCCAAAATAATATATTTCGAAATGATTTACTATGAAATGTAACTATTTTCTATAAACGTCTCATTTAGAGGTCGTTTGCTTGTGATTATGTGTTATGATATTTGATTAGTAGTGCTTCGTGTTGACTTCCGCTGCATTATAAATTTGGGGGTGCTACAAACACCATCAACAAGAAGCAGCAGCAACAAGCATCATCATCACCACCATCTTCATCTCCATCACTTCTTCATCTCTATCAACATCATCATCACCATCCGACCTCCATTTTTACTCGTAAGGAATCAACCACTTTTTCTTAAAGTTTATGTGTTTAAAATACATTTACTATCATGCTATGATGTTCTACAAACTGATTATGTCCAAAAATTAAACCTATACTCGTTTTACCAACTGATTTCGTGAACAGACCTGAAACGACTTCATAGTTGATCGGCTATGCTCCAGCTGTAACACCCACTTTATGGGTCCAGTATTTTACTATTATTTCCTGACTTGAAATGGTTAATTGAAATGTTAGGAAATATTGTAAATTGGTAATTGAAAATAAATGGGTAAAAGAGTCAAATAATTTATTGTGGTTAATAAATTATTAACTGTTTTAATTTATTTCAGTTGACGGTAAAATAAAATAATATTTCCCCGCAAATGGTTTTTAAGTTCCAGACAATGATAAGTACGGTGAATGAAATTTAACCACTTATAGTATTCATTTATATGTTGAGTTGGTTCTCTTTTCACCCTATCTATATACATACGTACGAATATACATACATACATGAGAAGCCTTAAATCAATTCACAAATACATGAAGAAATCTCAAATTGAAGCTACTAAGTTCGAATTCAAGCTTCAAACACACGTATTATCATCTTCTAATCATCCTAATCAAGTTGTAAGTCTTAATTTCTTGATTTCTAGAACCCTAGAATTTGGGGGTTTTAGTGTTCTTAGTTATAATCCGAAATTAGGGTTTCAAAAGGTTGAATTAATATGAGTTAATCTTTAATAACATGGATTAATCATTCCATCATCATCCTGAGCATGTTGTAAGTGTTAATTTTCGATTTTAATATAAACCCTAGAATTTGGGTTTTTGTGTATTAGATAAAATTAGTATGATTGATGTGAAATTAAGGCTTGTATTGATGATATCATTGTTAGTTAGTGCTTAAATTGTGATTAAAACCTAAGTCTAACTTGAAATTGAATAATTTGATTAATTGTTCATAAAGTGTTCTTTGAAAAATTGATGATTATAGTGAATTGATGGGTTAATTGATGAACTTGATATATAATCATGAAGAAAATCATGAGTTTATATGATTATCCATGAACTATGATTATAAAGCTTAAATTAGTGATGTACGATTGATAAGTGGTGTTAATGATCACATTATGAGTGACTTTCAATAATGATTAACATGATTCAAGTTAAAAGTTATAAAGTGATTAAGTGTTCTTGAGAATTTGATGATTATTACAATCATGATGGATTATATGAAGAATTATTGATATTGAAGTTTAATGAGCTTGTTAAAGCTCTAATCATGTTAGTTGTGACAATTAAAATTGATAAAGATGATATTGTGATCCTCATGATCGTAAACTTGATAAGTGATTAAGATCTAATAATGTTAATGTGATTATTCATAAGCTTGAAATGAGAATTATAATTGAATAGTGATTTGAGTAATATCATTGAAATTGGGCTTATGAATCATGTTGTAGTTACTTAATTAAGTTATTTAATGTAACTACATTAGTATGATGTTATATTCATATTAAGACAAGTGACTAACTTGTGTAATTCTATTGTATTCTCAGATATGGAGAAAGACTCAGTGACATTAGACTACTGAGTGGACAACTGAGGTAGTTGGTGAGTGGATTCTAATCCTCAGTGTGATTTAGTTGTAACAGGTTTGGTTACAACGGGTAATCGTATTATTACTACTTTTGGTTTGCCATGATTAATTTTTTTTATAGTAATAATATTGTTGATAGACTGGTTAGTCTGATATGTTGACTCGATTGAATATGTAAATACGTGATCACTTGATATTTGGCCTTCGGGCATCAGTATTGAGGTCAACATGTTGGTTGGGTTTGGTTACTATTGTAAGACGACAGGAATTTCCTTGTACATATCGTTAATAGGAAATTAGATCGTATGAGATTAGTACCAAACTATCGGTCTATTCGGTAATGGCCATACAGATTGACGATAAGTGTTCTGGGAGAATCCCCGGTTATCATGATATCTCCAGAACCACCGATCCTCATTGATATGTTGTGTATTGAGATGTTATCTCATTGATATTATGTGTACTGTTGGTATTCTTGGCTGAAGGTTTCCCCAAGAACCATCGACCTATTTGATGTTTTTGTTTACGATTAATTATTGTAAACAAGGTTGTTATGCTAATTTAGACTGTTGGTTATGTATTCCCTCACTTAGCGTTATGCTAACCCCACCACCCCACTTCTTGCAGGTTATGGTTTTGATATAAAGGGATTAGCAAGAAGCTTGTTCGGGATGGAAAGTTTGACAAGACGGCTTACTCTGATATTGGTATTTGGAATTAAACCAAATTGTATTTGGAATTAAATAACACCCATTTTTGATGTACTATAGTTTTTGAAATATTATGGTTTAATTTCTTAATATTCTATAACTGAATTGTTAAAGTTTTGTTTGGACTTACACTTCCGATGTAAAATACATTTAAATAATGTTGTAAAAGATGGGGTGTTACACCAGCCGATCGGGTAATCAATCCCAGCCGATCGGCTATGCTCATCCAGTCGATCGGGTATCACTACTCCAACCGATCGGGTAACCCTTATCAGTCGATCGGGAATGTGCTCTCAGCCGATTGGCTA
Source organism: Pseudognaphalium luteoalbum (assembly GCA_963422505.1). NCBI lineage: Eukaryota > Viridiplantae > Streptophyta > Magnoliopsida > Asterales > Asteraceae > Pseudognaphalium > Pseudognaphalium luteoalbum. The sequence goes on along the minus strand of OY730198.1, from coordinate 7,959,549 downwards.
TGCTCCAGCCGATCGGGTATAGTGTAAAAATAGAGATTTTTATTAAGTGTTTGAACTAAGATTTTCACGCCTGATTTTACCCCGAATACAAATTTCGAATGCGTTTTCATTAAAGCAAATTAGAAGAAATAACAAAAAATTTGAGCCGACCTGGCATCTCGACCCCAGCCAGGGGCCAGCTCCTTGGACCCCGCCAGGGCTTGCCACCCCTGGGACCCTGCTAACCAAGGGCGCTTCCCCCGGACCCCCGTACACAATTCCATACATTATGAAAATACGATTAAGCAAACACGATAATAATGTTTTCATAAATCATTATTTCAAACTATCACCAACGGGCCGTATACATTTTTCACAACTTCAAATATAAACATTAACCAAAGTAATTGGACATAACTAGTTGAGGGAACAACTAGTATAGATGGTCTGTTGAGACCTCTAATCATTAAAACCTTGCGCGTTTAGGACGCCCAACAGGTTTCAGTCGTTAGAGACGACATCATTTCTCTTATAAACCATCATTTGTGCTTGATAGCATCTCATTAGGCTCAGATGAGTCTCATAGCCCTTATTTTACTGTTTTTACTCTAAGGGTGAGAATACATACCTGTTTTGTTTTACATATGAACGTAAGTATCAAATATCGCTATATTATGTATGAGTTATTCATCTAATCATCATAAGTCCTCAATAGCATAGTTTGATAATACTTTGTAGTGTGAATGTTAGTGTATGGTACCATATGGGACTGACAATCCCCGTCCGGGTCACCAAGCACTGACTGGTCAAACGGACGCATTATCATTTGTTCATACGTGTGTTGATTAGGCACACGCATAGAGGCACCCTTGATCAGGCACTTGATTGTGATCCTGACACCTCAGTTAAGCTCAGACTATGTGCTCATGGCAGTTATATACATCATTTATCATTTACTTATTTGCTTAATAGCAAACCATCATACTTAAATCTTGCGGTTCATACATTATACTTTATCATCAAACCTGTGAGCTCACCAGCTTATAGCTGACCATTTTAGCGTGTATTCTCAGGTTCGCAGCAGTACTAGGTCTGCTCATTCAGGATGCCCATTAGCTCGAGTCTTATGCAAACATCAGGAGATTATCATGCATTACTATATTTTGTATAATTAGTTATGCCATAGAATCTCTTTCATTTCATCTCGAGGTTTGGTAAACTATTATAACAGTGTAAGACTTTTATAATATCAATGTACCGTAAACGACGCATATAGAGTCATTCACTTTATCTTATGTGATTTGTTTATTGATTAGTAGCACCCCAAAATATGTTTCCGCTCAACAATAAATTTGGGGGTGTTACAAAAGGGTCCATACATGAGTTGCATCAAATGTTGAAAACTGCACAAAGAGATATGGAACTCGTGAAGTCTAAAGATGTATTAATGATCCGTGATAGAGGTGTTAGGTAAGCGTAAGTTCCTTGGCAACAAAGGAATGGTACCGAAAGTACTGGTTAGTATTGATATCCTATATTGGATTGTTTATTACTTCTTGTGACTATATTAGATGATTGATTTAATATTAACAATTTTTATTGTAGAAGTTAAGAAGAAATGATGAAGCACTTGAAGTGGAGCTATAGAGATGGCGTTTTTCAAGGAGCTAAAATACGGATTATAAGTGCTATAGGCACATTAGTTTATTTTAATTTTGGGATATTATTTCATACATTATTTCACTTTATGGTTTACTCATTTTGAGTTTGTTTTGAATATTAAATATTTTGCTTATTTTAAATATTAAAGTTCAGTTTTTTGAAATAATGTTTGACTGCATATAAAAAGTTTTGAAGTGGTTTTTGTTTAAAACATGTGATTAAATCCCAAATAAAATCTGTATGTAACAATCCTATTGTATGACTAATTTAGAACCTATCTTTCTAAGATACAAGTTCATGAGTAATGCATTTAACAAGTGTTGTTTAGTTGATATCTATATTATTATAAATTATTGAATGCGAAAGTTGCCAAAGTAATAAGTTTGATTTATATAGAACTTTGCACTAAATAAATACTACTTCAAAGATTGTTGAATCTATTATATGCATGGAATGTATGAATAAGTTGGGTAAACGAATTAGATACAATTAATTGAATTGTCAATTGATAATAATAAACTTGTTATGGTTTGATTTATTCTTGTCTTTGAGAATTAAATTGGTAATGTGTTTTCATAACACATCATGAAACCAAAACGTTAGTTTATTTGTTAGCATATAATGAAGATAATCATTTCTAAAATGAATCATGAGATTTGTTTTGTAGAAATTGGATTCTAGAGTATTGTTAGATTTAGTGGGAGCGTTAAATGGAAATTTTAAAATCTCATAAGAATATTAAATTGTTAATATTATTGTTAGAGAATAAAACCTTATTGTTGGATTGACTTAAAAATGTTTGATGTTGGTTTTAAAGAAATTTTAAATTCCATGCATTTGGAAACATCAAATTCATTTAAAGTCAATTTCATTAAGTTGAATTAATGGTTAGTCATAGTGAACACTTTGTATAAATGATATCATGATCTAATATGTTTTACTTCGGTGTACATATTAAATGATTATTGGATAACATTAACAAAGATTCGAATTACAGTTATAACAAATAAAGTCTAAAACCTTTATCTTTTTAGATTAGTGGGTAGATATTTTTTAAGATATGTTTGGAGAAATACATCTTAATAAATATAGTTAATATGAATTAGTTGGAAATAGTTCTAATTATATTCATATACAACAACCTGATTCTAAAACCATGAACTGTAGCATCTTAAGGTTGGATGACTCATTGAGATATGACAAGACCTTCATGTTGTTCATATTTAGTATATTTTAGTATCCATGAATAAATGCAAATCTATTCTAAAGTGTATGATACACATATCCATAACCGCTTATTGTCGTGGGAACTACAATAAGGTGATCGGTTATAGTGAAATATAGTATGTTACAGCTTTAAGTAGCAACTTGTCCTACGAATAAGGTACAGTAAATTCGTGATGCCTGATCACTAGCATTTAATGCGATTAAATATTGGATTGACCCACATATTGAGTGAATACTTCGTGGACCATTGTCATGGGTATTCTCAATCGTGACGCACTATCCTCTGACCTGAGCTGGCTAGCTTTTCGCATGTGAACCTAGTTGGTTTCTAATGAGATCTAACAGTGTTCGTAAATGAGCATCCATAACGGTTATTCGTTGGCTGAAGAAGAACACGTGTTGTGATTTCTAGTATTACTCGCAAGATGGGACTTTGCAACTCTTGAATAAAACCAAGAGAGATATCTCCTAGGTCGTCGAAGATTTGGACTGAAGAAATGTATGGCCATACTCGAGTGATAAGTCACTTGCTTAGTAGGTACAAATCTGTAATCGAAAAGAGGAATTGAGTATTGTAAGGTTGATACGGTCCATGCCTTATACTCTAAAATATCTTAAGAAAGTGCAAAAGGATAATAGTCACACCCTCACCGTTTGAATTTTATTTCAACTTGACTGTTAAGCTACGAGGAGTGATTGCTTCATTGATCTGGTTAACCTAAGTTTCCTGGTAGGGACCGCCTTAGGTACATGATATTTTACCGATGCTAATATTTCGCACAAGTGAGAGTCTGAAAGATTATGTGCTTAATATTAACATAATCAAATGTCAAATCCAGCTTCACATGAACACCGCAGGGTCACACCGATGAGCACAACCGAACAAGTAGTGTGATACTATAAATAGATATTTGATATCGTTCATTTATGTGAAATGAATAAGTTGGTCAAAAACGATTAGAATATTTATTAATATAAATAATTAGTGTAATTATTTATTTAATAAAAGGATTTATTTATAATTAGTTTTGTAAATAAATTAACTAGTTTAATTATTATTAAACTATGAGGTTCTAATTGTAAATGTAAAAGTTTGGGATTACTTTAATGAAGTATTAAACTAAAGGGTTTATAGTGTAATTAGTAGTTTAGAGAATAAGCTGACTAAAACTATAAATAGAGGGTTAGAGGTTTCATTTGTGAGTTGCTCAATACCCTAACAATCTTCCTCCCTCTCCCTCTCTTTGGTTTTCGTCGACCGGCCCCAAAGGAGCCCAAGCCGAAATTCGGCCAACCCCTATTGGGGTTTGCGAGTTCGCGATTTGATCATGTTCTTGGTTTGGGCGTTTAGTATACACTTAGGACACTACCTTCCGTTCAACCGTGGATCAAAGGTGGATACCTAATGTATCCGCGTAGTAGCCGAATTCAAGAAAGAAGAAGGAAGATCAAGATAAGTCCACTCGTACTTTGGCAACGTGTAGAAGATTAGAGATCTTGTCGAGCACCCGATGTAAGTTTGATAATTAGTTATGTGTAATTAATTTTCGTACATGTTTTGTTATGAAAATTATAGATCTTGGCTAAAGGGTTTAATTTAATGAGATTAAATATTTTATAAAGCTTCCGTATATTGATTGTATTAATTTGTTAATAAAGATTAAATTTTGTAACGTACAATTCGCATTAAAACCCTTCAATCTAGTGATCTGATTAGTTTCATGACACTTGTTCTCGTGATTTAGCCTATACATCCAAAACATGAGATACGGTGCGGTCCATTTGCATGATCCATTAGGTAACATATAGTCTGGTGATTTTATTAGTTGCATGATAATTCATGTGATTTAGCCTATATATCTAAAACATGAGATGTGGCAAGCATTTAATACATTAAATTTGCTTGATCGATGAGATGATGTCGCTTATAACCTCTGAGCAGACTGTATTTTTTTATGTCGTTCAGTGATGTGGTGGAAGATCTAGGAATCCCAACAAGGATATGCATTGTAACACCTCGCAATTTCGACATAATTATAAACGTTAATTGCACGCATTTTTAGGCTAATTCCCTAACTTAGAGTGAATTCACAACACATTTTAAAGATAATTCTAACAAAGCCCAATTAGTTAATACGTGTAGTATTACATATTTAGAGAATTGTATAAATACGTACAAAACAATTGGAACAAACGCGACAAAAATATACGACCGTTGGTGATAAAATTATTTAATAAAATGAAATTATTAAATAACATTAACATTTAATAAATATTATGTTGATAATATTTACAAAGTATTTTGTAACGTGAAACGTTTATTTCGTAAACTGAAACAAAACAAGGTTAAAATATTATAACTCAATTAAATTATTTCTATAAAATATCTCAAGTAAAAATATATTCGAATACGTATTTAAAACTACCAATTAAAAATATTTTTACATTAAACGATCGGGTAAACGAACACAGGCTAAATACCATAAATTTGGGACAAAAAATTTCCTTCCCTTTTGATCCTGATATTCGACTCGATTCGGTTCGTTAACAGCCCTAACCCCCACCCCCACCTCATTCCCTTTTCATTTTCCATTTCACCAAAAACCCACTCATCCACTCATCCTCTCATCTCTCTCTAACTTTCTATCTCTCTAAAAACTCTCTACAAAACCCACAAAAACTACCATTAAAACACCGTAAATGTGACACCCGACAATTTAGGCTTACTGATTAATCTGCTAGAAACCTTAATTACGTGTTTTTAGTTTAGTATTAGGCTAAATACTTGTAATTACTTGTGACTATTTGTATATTTATGTGAATATACGCCTACGTAGTTGTTATATATTACGCCTACGCAATTAGTTGTAATTACGCGAAACAACCACACGGAGTCCGACAGACTATACGGACGTTGGTGAACAAAACATTAAATAATATGAAATTATTTAATAAACTCAAAAACTCGTAAATATTATGTTGATAATATTTAACACGGTAATTATATCGTATAAAGTAACATAGACGCGACGAAAACGCGTGAAACGTGCCCGACAATCGAACGAAAGTCGAAATATATTTTTATAAATTAAAATATATTATTTTGTATGAAATTATTGTTGAAAATATCATATAATAGTTCGTCAATAAAAACGTCTAATTAAAACGTTACGCGATTAAACCTCCGTACAACGAGCACGCAAATCGAGGCCGATAAATAAACGGAACGTTTTATAAGTATTTCCAAGTATTTAGAATAAATATCTCAAGTGAAACTATTAAGATTTAATTTTTATTAAAAACGTGTGCTTAAAAGGATTAACGTATATATAAACACCGAAACAAACGAGGAAACGAACACCGTGCGAAGCACAAATCGTAGACACAAGAAAATGACTAAAATACCCTTGGTGGGACCACATGGGGCCGGCCACCCCATGTGCCACCTCCCTCTCTTCCCCTCTCATTTTACATGCAAAATGTCATGATTAGATTTTTCACCACTTCACCACTCCCCTTACATGCAATCCCCTCTTTCATTTCCCCATTTTCACTTATCAACCACCCCCTCATTTTCTCTCAAAAATACTGAGAAAAACCAGCCCTAAACATAATTAAAATCACCTTTCATCATCATCAATTTAGGAGGAAGATCAAGAACAAGCTCAAGAACACCATCTCCTTCATCATCTCTTCTTCATCATTTCTTTGTAAGGACCACTTGAAACCCTCACTTATTTAGTTAAATACTACTTATTTTAATGTTTATTAGCTCATCTAACTAGATTATGTCCAAGATATATGTTAAAATACGTTTTTGAAGTTTTTATATAAAAGTGATTATTCTGTCCAGAATGTTACAACTTACAAAATCGACCATAACTGGAGTTCTAGGAAGAGTTAGACAACGAATTTTTTTTAAAAGTTGCGTATTGAAAAGATCTACAAAAAGTTCTTATTTGGCTCTTTCTAGAAATGTACGGACTTTTAGATATAACCAGATCTTTGAGCCTGGACTGAAGGTTTTCGAAAACCGAGTTCGATTCCTTAACAAAATTAATTAGCTATGTAAATGGACACTATAGTTGCTATAAAAGTTATATGTTAGTCTAGAAACCATGGTGATCAGTTGGTAAAATTTGTGAGGCTTGATTTGGACCATAAGTTAGAAGAACTATTGGTCAAACTAGTCATCAAAGGTGGTCAAACCTAGTCAAAGTTGGTCAAACTGGTCAAAGGTGGTCAAAGGTGGTCAAACCTAGTCAAATTTGGTCAAAGTTACCAACTAAGTCACCCAAACCCATATTTGTTACCATTTTCCAAAAATAGTAAGTTTTTAGAAATCGAGCCACTTTTGTTGACTTGGTCAAACTTACTCGGTTTGATCCGAAACTTTCACCCAACCCATATATCAGTTTATAGAGTCCAAATAAATTGTCGGTTTATGTCGGAGTTCACCAAAAGTGTTGGTTTTTACAATAGTTCCAAAACACAGAAAACATAACTAGGGACTGTTTTGGAACTATTGTAAAAACCGACACTTTTTTGGTGAACTCCAACATAAACCGACAATTTATTTGAACTCTATAAACTGATATATATGGGTTGGGTGAAAGTTTCGGATCAAACCGAGTAAGTTTGACCAAGTCAACAAAAGTGGCTCGATTTCTAAAAACTTACTATTTTTGGAAAATGGTAACAAAAATGGGTTTGGGTGACTTAGTTGGTAACTTTGACCAAATTTGACTAGGTTTGACCACCTTTGACCAGTTTGACCAACTTTGACCAGTTTGACCACCTTTGACCAGTTTGACCAACTTTGACTAGGTTTGACCACCTTTGACTAGTTTGACCAACTTTGACCAGTTTGACCAACTTTGACCTACGGTTTAAGGTTTTTACGAACTAAATAATCTGTTTGCAACATACGATATGTACTAATAAATAATATACAACAAAACAAACTTAATAATAATGTCTAAATGAATTATTATTACAAACTTTCACCAACGGGTCGTACATGTATTAAATAAGTAAACTTGAACAACTTACTTGAACATACTAGTTGATGAACTAGCTTTAGGTGGACATAAAACCCCCACTTACCCGATTGGCTTAAGTGGACATTAACCCCCACTTATACAATCGCTATAGATGGTCTTTAAGACATCTACTCATACATATACAACCTTATACGTTTAGGACGTTAGAAGGTTGCACACCGGCTTGCTTGCTTATTTGATATTTGCTTGCTACTTTCTAACCTAAGGTGAGTTTCATAGCCCCCTTTTACTTGTTTTTGAACTGTTTTGGAACTAGAATACATACACATGCTTTTACAGATTTTTACTTAAATAGAAGCATAAACTGTTACAGATTTTACTTATGATTGCTAGAAACAGAAACAGAAACTTAGACAGAAACAGAACATATACTAGTTGCATGAGTAGCAGAACTAATCCACCAATAAGACCTCAATTTCATGGTTCGTTAATTTCATAAGCGCGAATAATTGTGAATAGTACTATTGGGATTGACAATCCCCGTCCGGGTTAGTCGCGCTAACCTGTCAAACGGACGCATAATTATTTGAATCAGGATGTGTCCTGGATTAGACACATAGAGGCAGCAGAATTTGTTAAAGCTTCGAATACATGAGCTCATGACAATAGTATACATGACTATAGTATACAATACTATAGTATACAGGATCTTTATTATATAGAATATCGATTTCACAAAAAAACTCTATTTTACAGAACATGATTCATACAGAAACTTTATTATTCAGAACTTGATTATTCAGAAACTGTACTGTGTTACAGGACTTCATTACACATAATCTTTATGATACTGAACGTTATTTTACAAACAGGGAACTTGGTTTTTATATAATTACTTTACATATTAAACCTATAAACTCACCAACTTTATGTTGACCCTTTTAGTATGTATTCTCAGGTTTACAGACGCAGTAAGACTACCCACAGGAAACAAAACAGTAGGATGCTTTTGGAAAGCATAGCTCGAGTCGCATATTTTCAAATAGAAGATTTAAATTGCATTCCGACATTTTGTATTAACGATTATGTATTATAAATCTCTAGAATATGTTTACGAACTTTAGAATCTTATGAAAACTTTCATTTATGGAATGTAACGTTTTCAAACGTCTCATATAGAGGTCGTTTGCTTTAATTTTTGCGTTGTGATATTTGATTTGGTCGTAGCCCCCGTGACACCTCATGCCTCTGCTGCCACGTGTTCCGGGGGTGCGACAATAAATCATCTAGCTTCTTTAGAGAAAAACGACCACGACGACGAGAACTACGCAACCATCTTCCCGGATTTCCCTTGCGACAACTTCGTAGGTTTCCGTCAATTCTCGAAAACTCTTAGATTTCTCTTGTTTTTCATAAACGTTGTTTATCTAAGCTTAAAATGTCCCAATAAGGGTTGGGTAAAAGTTTCGGACCAAAACAAAGTCGTCCGGCCATGTTTCCGGCCACCAAAATCGGATCAGACCCTGATGTCGCTTTTGGCCCAGGCCAATTGCGACATCAGCCTCTATGTCCCAAAACATGCCACGAAGTCGCATTGTGCGACGTCGGCCACAAAGTCGCATTAAATTGCTAACGTCGCATATAGTGACACTGACCTCAGCGTCTCAAGAACGAACAACGTCGCATATAGTGACACAACACCCTATGTCGCATTAAATTGTGGATGTCGCACATAGCGACGCAAACACCTACGTCGCACCTAATGTCGCATAAAACAGAACCCTGAAAACACATGTTTTCACTAAGTGTCAAGACTCAAAATTTATCACTTAATAATACCCAAGTTCAAATTTTAGATGCGTTTTTCACTAAAGCAATATAGTAGAAATAAAATTTTTTCAAGCTGACCTGGCAGCTCAACCCCATCCAGGGGCTCTGCCCCTTGGACCCCGCTGCCAGGGGCGCTGCCCCCGGACCCCCTTATACAAATTCACACTTTATGAAACACAAAGAAACGAATATGATAATGTTTTCAGAGATCATAACTACGAACCGATACCAACGATTCGTATACATTTCTAAAACTACGAACTTAAACGACAAAAAAACACTTGGGACATAATCTAGTTGTGTGAACACTAGCATGGATGGCCAAACTAAGACATCCACGTAACTATACTTATAATCTCACATGTTTAGGGCGTTAGGAGATTACGGTCTTTGAGAACATTTGGGCTTAGGATTTTGCTAGCGCTCGCAACTTTACTTAGCTCAACAGGTGAGTTCACAACCCCTACTTTTACTACTTTACTACTTTTGAACAGGGGTGAAAAACATAGTCAACTCTTTGCTACAGGTGCAAACTTTTATACAATTGATTTGATGTATACTATACAAACTGTTTATGACTGCGGTCAAACTGTTACAACTCTTGTTTATGAAATGGTATTTCATACGAAAACTAAATTGGAACTCGCTGGAGAACGACCAGCTACACATAACTATCCTTTATGAAACAACATTTACATAAATAATTGAAAACTCCCTACGTCTTGGGCACACACACAGAAAGTCCCTACGTCTTGGGCACACATACAGAAAGTCCCTACGTCTTGGGCACACATACAGAAAGTCCCTACTTCTTGGGCAAGGTTCCATCCTACGACTTGGGTGAAGGCTCTACTTCTTGAGCAGTGGGTCCTACGTCTTGGATGCCAGTCCTACTTCTTGGACACAACTTGAAAAGTCCCTACGTCTTGGGCACATAGAAAGTCCCTACTTCTTGGGCGGATATTGTTAAGTCCTACTTCTTGGACAAACGTTTTAGTCCCTACTACTTGGACAAACATTGAAAGGTCCTACTTTTTAAAAAAGCTTTTCTAACTATACTTTTGGGCGACATCCCAACAAAACTTCATAATTGATGAACAATACTTGAATTGTTATGGCAAAACGTTACAAACAATTTGGTTACAAACAATTTGGTTACAAACAATTTGGCTGATCAAACTTACACTAAAACATAAAACCTGTGAATTCACTCAACCTCGTTGTTGACTTTTACTATGTTTTTCAGGGAATTAGCTGCACGTAAGATCCGCATGCACATATGGAACATAGGCAACCCACGAAGCAAATAGGATGCCAACTTTTGACAACGGGATTTCTTTTATATAACTAATCTGTTTTAGTCATATTTACGAAATCTACTTTTGTAAACTTAACAACTTTTACACTTATACGATTCGATGAATCGTAAAACTTTGTAACTATTACTCTTGGCATCTTAATATATATGTTCTGTTGTAATCATATGCTCTGATATGTATGCATGTACTTGTATACGTCATTACCCCCATGCTTAACTAAATATTTTCGCTAAACGAAATTAACGATTTTAGGGGTGTGACATGCATTATCTTCTATAATTTTTTTCTATGTGATAATCTAACATCTATTCGGGTTTTCGAATCTGATTGATTACTTCGAATTCGGGTCAAGCCTTCTGGGTTTTGAGTTGTGTAACATTAATTTCGTTTTCTTGTTAAATTGATGCAAAGTTTAGACTACCTAGGAGTTTGGTTCTGTAATCAACAAAAGAATGATCTTATTCGATACGATCTTTAGACCATAATATTATACTCGCAGCTTAAACAATCCTGCATAAACAAGATTATTGAAATGGTAAGAGAAAAGTAACGATATTCAATTCACATCTTAAAAATCCTACACAAGAGATAATTAATTTGTAACAAAGCAGCAAACTCGTGCAATGCGACGGTAATAAGAAGAAGTAAACCCGCACAATACATCGGTAATAAAAAGAAGTTTATTGTGAATATTTAAGTTTCAAAATCAACACACATTTTTTTACCCGACGCTTACTTGGTGATTTCGATGAAAAAATATTTTCTAGAATCAAAAGAGTTTTCAAATCACTCTTTCAAAAATGATGGTTTTGAAAATGTTAATATTTTGAATACCTACCAAACATAGTTTGAAATTAACATATAACAATTACTAATAATTAATAGGGGAACATAAGTAATTTTAATTTATAATTAAGATTTAAGATTCAACAAAGTGAAGACTCTTTATATGTAACTAGCACACTACCCGCGCAATGCGGCAGTGAAAGTGGTGTCGGTGGATGGAGTGACGGTTGACGATTTTAAAATGAAAATAAATGTAAATATTTTGAAGATTTATAGTTAGATGCTCGTGTTATGTATTATTTTATCTATTTTATAAATATAATAATAAAGAAATCTGATTGGTTTATAGTAACATATTAATGAAAATGATTTGGTCATATATTATATACATTAATAAATAGGTATAAATGTGATAGGGGTATTTTAAGAACTTTAACTATTTTTAGGTATTCTAAGATTCAACATTGGACATGATTTATAAGTAGTAATAGATAATTATAGATATAGATGGCAACAAAACAAAAACACGATGAGTATATATATAGAGATAAAACATATACAAAGTAATTAAAAACTCTTATTCTTAAATCATTAAGTGAAAAATCCATATTCCAAAATATATAAATACAAACAAAATATACGGAGTACTTAGTGAATAAAGCATATTATTAATTACCATTCGAGATTCCAAATATATATCAATATTGTTTATGGAGTTGGAACTTGAGTATTTAGTTTGAGCAACTTGGGCCTCTTTTTACTTGCTAATACATTACCGACTTTTTGTACACAGTGGACGGAATTTATAATATACAATAAGTCAGTATAATCAATTTGGAAACGTGAATTAAAACTGGGTATGCACTCTGTTTTTTCAGGGTGTGCAATTTATGTATAGTGGTCAACAAATTTCTTTTGAATATTACTGTTAACACTACATGGAGGATTCACAGGTATGCAAGTGCATACCCTAAATTAATTTTACGTCCGCCACTGGTGATATGTGATATGATTATCTGAACCATTATTATAATTCATGTTATTTGTTTAAGATAATGTGACTAAAACATGAGATATGGTTGTTAGCAAGTGTTTGATTACTAAATACAATTTGCTTGAAGATTCATATATATTCATATCATGCCTTTGCAAAAACTGAAACTGATATCTAGCCTTTTGAAGTCAAAAGAATCTTTAAAAAATATATGCAATGTCAATCTTCATTATTGGGCCCAGTTTAACTAATACGAGTCATATGTTCAATTGCAATTTGTTTTATCATCCTATTTGCCATGCTAAACTGCCATTTGTTTGATCATCCATTGAACAATTCCGTAGATCCTTTGTGAAACTCAAAAATTATAGATAACCTTTATGGCCATTTTAACTTTGAAGAGTCAAATGGTATATGCTTTCTACATGGTCTTCTTCTTCTTCTAAGAAGGAGAAGAAAAAGATGATTGCAACGGGGCAAGTATAAGGTCATGTGATTTTGTTCGGTATTTGATTATGTGAATTTAGATTATGAGATTCATGATCAGTATTTGATCATGTGATTCTTGATTATGTGATTCGTGTTCCGTATTTGTTTATGTGATTTTCGACTATCATTATGTGAAACACGAGGTACGGCTATTATACTTTCATGATTTCATGACCTATTAGTATGCATTTATTTATTTATTTAATAGATTCAATTTGTTTGAAGTGGTATTATTCTTTCATGATTTCATGACCTAATTCTAGTATGCATTTATTTATTTATTTAATAGATTCAATTTGTTTGAAGTGTTATTAGTTTATGTGTTTCATATTGATTACATATATAGTCTAGTGATCTAATGTGGTTATTATATGAGATGAGATGTGGTTATTATATACTCATAGTTCATGACTTAAATGACCAAAACTATACATCCTTAGTTTGAATTAATAAAATGAAATATCTACAAAGTACTTTGGGTATGCCCAATGGAGATGATTAATGCACTTCTTAAACACTTGCAATCAAAAAATCTTAAAATGAACAAAACTATATATCCTCACTCTAATGCTAAACAAAACTTTCATGTAAAAGACTCGTATACATAATCATGCTTTTGTATAAACCAAAACTGTCATTGACCTTTTGAAGTCTAAGGGGTCTTCAAAAACATATCAAAAATGCAATGCAACTCTTTATGACTAGAACCAGTTTGACTAATTAAGTGATACTATCTTTTGTACATCACCAACCTTGAGCTCTAGTCCTCAACCACTTGTCATCTTGATCTTATACTTTTAGTCAATGTTTTAAAACCTAGTTTTTTAGTTGACTCGGTCTAAGTGTCAGGTCCGAGTCAACCAGTTTGGATTTTTTTTATAATAGTTTATATTTAATATATGTTACACATCATAATGAGGAGTCTATATGTAAGTTTAATAGTCTAATACTTTCAAATAAATATATGTATATCGATAATTTTGACATTTAATGGAATATTAGTGTAATATTGAGATTATACAAAGTAAAATTATCCCTTATTTCAAAGTCAATTGGTCAACGAAAAAAATCGAAAAAAAAAGATAGCCTGTCAGGTTCCAATCACCCGTTCGACCGGAAAATCCGTCGGGCCAACCCGAGTTGAAAAGCTTTGAAAACCCGCTTCTAGTTGACCCAATTAGATGGCTGGGTCACGGGTAAACCGGTTCAACCGGCCGGGTTTCAAAACATTTTTAAGCTTACATTTGTTTGATCATCCAATTATACTTTTATTTGCCATGTTAAGCTTGCATTTATTTGATCATCCTATTTTCCATGTGAAACTGTTATTTGTTTGATAACCTTTATTGGCCATTTTGACCTTTAAGAGTTAAAACTGACCCAACATCGCAACACTCTAAAGTATGACTATCCAAATTAAGGAACCATTTTTAAGAAGCAAACACAAAATCTTATAATACATCTGCCTAAACTTGTGTATGATCTGTGCAGGGTATTCTTCTTCTTCTAAGAAGGAGAAGTTCTTATTCTTTTAAGAATGAGAAGAAAAAGATTAACATCATGGTAATAGGATAAGTGGATTTAGGTAATGTAGGAACCCGTACAGCAAAAACGAAACTGAACTTATATAATAACAGAAAACAGAAAGAATATTAAATTCTAAAAGGATATCGAAAAAGCCGAGGCCCGTGTTGAACACGGTTCCCTTAAAACATATTCGAGTATGTTTCCCAGGGTACAACGACAATAACTGATGTACAGCCGAAGGTAACAAGCTTGCCTGAAAATTGAACGATAGAACGGATGTAACTGTAATTTGTGTAGCAGAGAAAAGGTTGTATATATTTCGTATGTTTTGTGAATGATCTATGTCTGTATTTATACTGTTACGACTTCTTGTTCTCCAAGATAAAATCGTACAAAACAGAAACGAATCAACACAAAAACAGAAACGATTTTTACATTTTATAAAAGAGATACGAAAATATTTTTCATCAAATAAGTTCAATCTCTTCCGAAAATAAAAAATTCTGGAAGCTTTTAAAAAACTGTAAATTCGAGCAAAACAAGACATGTGCCAGCTCAAGAATTTCGAAGCTGCATTCGTGTCCGCAGGCATATGAGTTCACAAGCTCGAACACAAATTTTACACAATTTGCAACCCCCTGCGCATAGGCAAGGGAGTAAAACACATCACAAGAGATCACATTATGACCTCCACTATTGAACATATAAACTACTCAATATTTGTGTGTGATTTCCTATGTGGGACAAGTTCCCATTCATTTATAAGCTTCGATTTTATCGTTTCAAGTAGCTCACTTTAGAACTCGATATCTCATTCACCTTAACTTCATTTTGGACATATCTTAGCTCATTACAAAGCTCTCATTAAAGGGTACATAAACCCAAAAAGTATTAACTATATATATAACATATACATATAGTTATTTATGTCCTAAGTTTGACAAAAACTACATTGTTTTTATCAACATTTTCCAACAGGTAAAACAATCACCATAACATAGTTGCTACACAAAGTTAGTGGTGGTGAAATTAATGAGAACTTTGAGAATCTGTTGAAAGTGGGTGATGATACAACCACATGGTGTCCTAAGTGGGAGTTTGATACTAGAAATTACTCTGTGACACTAATTGATGCATCGGGAAGTAAGGAAATTTTGGCTACCATGATAATAGGAACTTCTTATGCCGATTGCACTATTCTCATTGGAGATTGCACTATGGATTGCACTACGGATTTTACAGATGCAAACCCGGATGCCCTTATTGCATTCACCCTTAGTGTCAAACAAATGATCCGCTGCTGCAACAAGGTAATATAGTACTAGTAATTTGATTTGAGATTATATTAAGATTTTTGAATAACATTTGTTGTACGTGCTGTAATAAGTGTAGATGGATGGTGTTAATTAGTCCAAAGACACTTTCAAGATGGTGAGAAACCGGGTAACTTTTAAGCTAGATGAAATAGGATACAATATACCCCGTATCCTGCTCATTCCACTATCTTCAGAAGAAGGAGAAAGTATAGCTTAAAGAACATCAAAGATGAGTTGGTTTCAGGGACCAAATCTTCTTGAGTTTATAATAAGGATTCCAGGTCATTATACAAGTCACTACAATTACCTGTTAGAGAGCTATCCCATGATGGTGAAAGTACAAATGTTGTAGGCCGTGTAGATACCGGTGTGGTGACCGATGGGATGAAGGTTTTAATAAGGCCTGGTAATTGAAGGAGTGAGATTTTGGGACTTGTAAAAGATGTGAAGCTATAGTTGAGGTACCTGCTGGTTATAAAGTTGACTTCATAGTTGAAGGCTTCAACAAGTTTTATGGTGTTGAAGGTTTGGTAGTAACCTATGAAGGAAGTCCGTAGTTTCATGGCTCAGATCTTAATGCTAACTAACCAAGAGGAAAGAGATGTTCAATGTGGTTTTAGAGGGATTTTGTTTTTCCATGGGGCACGAGTAGAAGTGGAGCTATGTAGGATAGTTTGTACAATTGATGAAAAACAGGTGCTAAACTTTGTCTATACCCAAATTATATCAAACCAGGTGATTCCGCTTTGGTGCAGTTAATGCCAGCTACCACCCCATTTGTAGTTGAGAAGTTATCCGAGTACCCAACATTGGGTAGATTCTGCGTAACAAACAAGGAATTCACTCCATTTATTGGAGTGGTCCTTGAAGTGAAAGAAGATATCAATGTGAGCAGCCATCATGGGAAAGGAAAAATAAGCTGAAGAATCAAGCTAAAGGAAAGCAGAAGCAGAACAGGAAGTAACAATGAGTTAATGAGGATGAGAGGTTTATCAAGTAAAAGTTTGAAGTCTTTTCTGTGTTCTAAACATTTTTTAAAATTGCACTCCTACAGAGTCACATTAGACCATCCGTAACGCTAGTATCGGCATGCGTTGTGAGGGGCGAGAACGCCAGAACACCAGCAACGCGGCGTTCTGGCGGCGTTCTAGGCGGAATAACGAGGCCGAATTACACGTTCTAGTGGGGCCCACTCCATTTTCTTTTCCTTTTCCCCTTTCTCTTCCGTGTTTAATTCGAAAAAATAAAAAATAAAAAACGTTTTTTTTTAAATTGGGTTATAACGGGCAGAATTCAAAAAAAAAAAACAAAAACAAAAAAAAAAAACGCTCCCTTTCACAGCCACTTTTTTTTTTTTTTTTTTTTTATTTTCTAAGCCACCTAACCCATCTATATATATATATACTACACCTACAACCCTTTTCTCAACCCATTTCCACCCATTTTAATCACTTTTTAACCCATTACTCTT
Organism: Pseudognaphalium luteoalbum; assembly: GCA_963422505.1. Lineage (NCBI taxonomy): Eukaryota > Viridiplantae > Streptophyta > Magnoliopsida > Asterales > Asteraceae > Pseudognaphalium > Pseudognaphalium luteoalbum. Next base: position 7,941,946 of record OY730198.1, on the reverse strand, counting down.
CCATCAACCCATTTCCAAACCCATTTTCATTCCTCATCCTCTTTTCTCAAACCATTTTAACAACTTTCATCACCATGTCCAACTCAAATTCAAACTCAAATCCCGACTACAATCAATCCACAAATCCGGATAACATGTCCTATACCAACCTTATGTTATTCGGAACCGCAAACACACCCGGTTCGAGCGGCTCTAACCAAAATGTACGCCCGAATATACCACCATACGGATATTTTCCGAACCCGAGTTTTCAACAACACTATGATCCAAGCCAACACCACTACGGATATTTTCCGAACCCGAGTTTTCAACAACCACCGTTCCCGCAACCGTACCCGCAACAACCGTTCCCGCAACAACGGTACCCGCAACAACCGGCTATGCAACCCGAACAAACGGATGAAGCACCAACCTAAAGATCCGGAAAACAAGTCGTGCCATCACAAAAAAAAAGAAGCCATTTAAAGAAAACAGACGGGTCGAAAAAAAGTTGCAACAAACATGCATGGGCGCCAAATGAAGAGGCGTGGTTAGCAACTTGTTTTTGCGACGCATCTGAAGACTCGCAAGTCGGTAACTCACAAAAACGGGGTACTTTGTGGGGTACTGTTGAAGAAAAGTTCAACGCCAACAATTATGGTTGGGTTCGCGGCGCCGACCAATTATCATCCAAGTGGCGTGCACTTGACCGAAATTGCAAAAACTTCAACGGGTGTTACGAGTCGGTAAAACGAGCTTGGGGTAGCGGTCGAGACCACGAGATGATTTACGATCAAGCCTTATCAGAATACTATGATAACTACACGAAGACTTTCACCTCAAAAGAGGCTTGGTTGTTCCTCAAAGATCATCCGAAATGGATGCCACCACGGCCGGTTGGTGGAACCGGATTGCGCGACGAGGAGGAAGATTTTTTTGATCAGTCCGTTGATCTCTCTACCGACCGAGAGAACGAGTTATTTGGGCCCGACCCCATTTCACGGCCCATGGGCCGAAACAGAGCCCGAAAAGCGGCCCGAAGCTCCGGTTCTTCCGATGCGGCAACATCTTCCCGGACAGGAACCCCGACCGAAAAGGTTGATGACGCGATACAGGCTATGGCCAGACACAAGGCCGAATTGTTAGCCGCCCAAAAAGCATCGATTGAGGAGATCACCCGTCAGGAACGATTGAGAACTGCGTTTCAAGGTCTACAGTTTCTCAAATTCAACCCCGAAGACATCAGGGATCCAACTGACCGTGCAGCGTTTGCGAGGATGAAGCAAAAGTTTCGGAATGAGTTTGCGGAGTTCTACGATGCCGACGAGGAAAACGAGGATGACGACGAGTAGTTTTTATTGTGTTTAAATTTTTAGGATTGTAACGTTTAAATTTTTAGGATTGCAACGTTTAAATTTTTAGGTTTGTAATGTTTAAATTTTTAGGATTGTAACGTTTTATTTTTTAGGAATGTAATCGCAATTTTTTTTCCGTATTGTTTAATTATTACTATCGTAACGTATTTTAATTTACCTCTATTTAAAAAGTTATTGTATTGTATTGTATTTTAATTAAATTTTATTTGTTTTATGAAATAAAAGAAAATTAAATTTAGTTAGTGGGTGAGTCTCAGAATGAGGAAAAAAGTGGCGTTCTGGTGTTATGATTATGGGTGTTACGGTGTTATGCTAATGTGGCACTTAAAAATATGACGTAAATACGGCGTTCTGGTGTTATGATTACGGATGATCTTATTGGTTTTAACTTGGGTTACTTGTCAAGTTGCTCACTTGATTCGCGTACATAAAAGAGGATCCTACTATTGGTTTGCGGGTTTTGTTTCCATGATTTTTGTTTGGTTTCGATGTACTAGGTGTGGTTACTTTATGTTGAATCTTTATCTCTCAAGTACACCTAACCCCATCACTTTTATCAATAGAAGCAGATTTAAGTGTTCCATCAATAGAATCATGATTTTACCAACTCTAGTGTAATATACTCATCTTCCTTCTTTAATATTAAGTCCTTTAAGATATATAGGATAAGAACGCATATAAACCGTTGGATTGAACATATCATAATTAAATAAATATGATTCTTTTTGTAATCTAAATTAAAATTAAAAAATCCATCAAATGATGATAGTCTTTTATGCATATCAATTCAAATCACTTAGAAAAACTCAACATCGTGTTTAGGCTTCATTAAGTTAAAAGAAAATGCGAAGTCGTTCTTACCTCTAATGTAATATACATCTTAATCTTAATGAAAAGCTATTTTTGTATTTAATTTGCAAAGTACATCTTAAACCTTATAACGATGATTTTTATCTTTGATAATTTTGATAATATAAACGGAGTAAATTTTTTTGTACACATTTTTCTTCCCAAATACTAGTTCTCGCAGTTTTCTGTTTGTGATGATATCAAAAAACAACACTTATTTGTGATGATATCAAAAAACAACACTTACAAAAAATTTAATAACTAATATGTTTTTACCTACTTCACATTGGCTAAACCGGATGATCCTCGGGTCGTCAAACCACAATATATTCACTATTGGCTATAACTATCTATCTATCTATCTTAATATATATAAAAAAATCTCATAAGAATATTAACCCGAAAGAGTATTTATATAAATTCACCTTTGATCTAAACATAACATACTAATTCTGATTTATTACTGCTAAAAATACTAATATACCCACTTATATCTACAATACACACCCTTCTATATTTACTATATAGATCCTTTATTTTTTTTCTTAAATGTAGATCACCCTCTAAATATTTTATAAAAACTTGAATTTAATAACTATTTCATTATTTCTTGCATAATTTAAACTCTTAATTCAATATTCCTTTATGTTTTCCTAAAAAAGCTCCAATACGTTATTTTACAATTCCAATAAATTCATGGCTTCATTCAATCACTCAACAATCTAAATTCCCATACGATCACCTTTTTTAAATTCTTTTATCAATTTTTAATTTTTGAATTCCAAATTTATGATATATACGCGTTCTAACAACAATCAATCATTAGTAATTTATGATTTAGATTTCAAATTCGATTGCAATAAACGATTACTATGTGAATCAAGTTTTGTTGTTGATGAAATTTTTGTATAGGGCTAGCTATTGGTATTGGTTTTTTTCGTCTTTCTATGGTCTGCACCAGTTATCTGTTATACAATGAACTTTCAAAAAATCTTGGAAGAATATTAATCCTTAAATGATAGATTATTTTATATAAATTCACCCTTTTGATCTAAAACATGACATACAAATTCCTATTTATTAGTGCTAAAAAGACTAATATAACCACCTATATTTACAATAATACCATTCTATATTTATAATATAAATAATTTATTTATTGTTAATTGTAGATCACCCCTCAAAATATCTTAGAAAAGCTTTAATATAATAACTACTTCATTATTTCTTGCTTAATTTAAAGGGTTATTTCAATCTTCTTTTATTTTTTCCTGAAAAAGCCCAAATACGTTATTTTACAATTCCAAAAAATTCATTCAATCAATATTGAATTTCCACCTCCTGGAATAATGAGCCAATCACCAATTCTGATTTTATGATAAAGACACGTTTGAAATATAATAAACCATTACGTAATTTACAATTTAGAATTCATTTTCGATTTCCATAAGTCTTGTTTCTTTGGTCTGCACAATTATCTGTCATACAATGAACTTACGTAACACCTCCTTCTTGGTTGTAATTGATATCCCTGATTGATTTGTTCAATCGCTTTGTAACCTGAATTCTGAATTTATGATTAAGACGCATCTTGAATAAAATCAGTCATTACATAATTTATGATTTTTATCTCAATAAGCCATTACTATGTGAATCAAGTTTTGTGATGATCAAATTGTTGTATATGGCTATTGGTATCAGTTTTTTTTTTCTTCTTCTTTCTATGATCTGCATGGTTATCAATGAACTTTCGAGACACCTCCTTCTTGGGTGTCCCTTCTTGGATCAATGAGACAAACTTACAACTGTGTGTGTCTTGTCTTTAAGGAGAAATACTCATTATTTACCAACTTTGTAACTGTGTGTGTCTAGCCTAACATGGTCTACTTGATTTACTATGAAGTGAGTATCTTGCACCAGAGTACGTAATGCACAGACACTTTACATAAAAGGATGATGTGTTTAGCTTTGGGAGGTAAGAGATTATCATAGAAAGGCTTAATTTTGAATTAGCTTTGGATGACAATAAAATATATATACTTGAGTAGGTACCTTCTTATTATTGATAATGATTATGATACAAGCAAGGTTGATCACATCACATGATTGTCTATATAAGTGTAATGAAATTTCGATATGAACTTCTAATTTCAAGATATTAAGATTTAGACTTTTAGTTTTTCGCTTATGCTATCACGTGGATCTATTTTGAAAAATATATAGTTCAATTCAGACGGTCAACATTTGAACAGTTTTTTGGTCAATAGTTGTTTGATCTACTGATGCAATCCATAAACACATTTGTTATACATATACTAATATCATTCGAATTATATCTTACATTCTGTTTCATATGCTAAAGAAACGTTACTAAATGACCGTTTTAACGTACATTAATCATGTAACTTAGTCCGGACGCACATATATGAGGCGACTTAAGTATTTTCATGGACGATTCCGCAAATTTTGTGGGTCATGAACTACTTTATGTAACTTAGTTCATTGTTATGGACGATTTAATAATGTAACTTGGCGTGTGATTCGTATGGATTTTGGTGGTGCAAATCCATCTTTTTGTTTTCTAACATTCCATGACCATTGCATTTATACCTTGTGTAATGAGGGGGAGCTGTATTTTTATAATAATTTGGGGGGAGACAATTACTCCTGGAAGCAAGTTGAAGCTAAAGTCCCGAGTAGTTGCGCAAGTTCACCATCCCCTTTTCTAGTGAAACGTGATCTACGTCTTTTGCTAGTTATTGTGGACGAGTATGGAGAATCTGTTGAGGTCTTTAAGCTAAATGATTATGCAAAATGGGAGAAAATTGATAGCTTAGGAAGGTACATGATTTATATTTCCAATTCAACATGTTTATGTGTTGAAGCCAAAACACATGAAATGGAGAACAACATCTTTTTCTCAAGATTGCATTCCAAGAAAAGAAAGATAGTGTTCTATTCACTTGATACATGCATGTATCGCACGTTCAATGGAAAAAACATTGAAGAACCTTTTGAGAATTATCTTTGGAACGGCACATCACCTGTCCCCTTATGCGTGGATTGAACCATGTTGGTCATAGCTAATATTATTTGTGAAAGTTTTTTTTCTTTTTTTATGGGAACCGCTGCTTTTATTTATTATATCCTTATTAGATAGGGACCGTTGAGATTTCAGTTGTTACACTGGTTTGATCAAGACTCTTCAATGTATTAGATTTTATATGTTAAATCTCTTCTCTTACTGATATGTAGTAATTACTCTATATGGAGGGTGCCTAGTCAACTGTTTTTCGTTGACATTTTAATCTTAGTCGTCGATCTTTGTTGACTATTGATCCTATTCGACAGATTGGACTTCTATAGCAGTTGGATGTAAACATTAAATTTTCGTAGAGGACGACGATGACAATGATGACAACACAAAAATTATATAATCTGAATTTATTTTATATCAACTTCTTTTAATTACATTCCTGGAATTTTCTGTTATTTGAAGTTTTAAAGATCTGTATTATAAAAAGTAGTGTAGATAAATTCTTCAATATTGAATGTTCTTGGTAGCTAGTGAAGTGGCAATGCTTCTATATATGCAAGTCTGTATCTAATATTATTGAGAGTGTAATTAAGTAGCCTTATGGTATGATATTCACAAATGGTAGAATTTGTGGAACCGATTTTATGTTGATGCAATTGCACCTGGACATTCATTGCATAATTTCTTATGTATTTATGATCTTTCTACATAATCTCTTACATTGATTGTTGTTCGGGTGAATATCAAAAGCCTGAACTTGGAGTGCCAAAATGGTTCAATCACTCACAGCCTGCTTTTCTTAGCTTGAGTATTAGGTACAATGTTGCTTACAGTAGTGATGCTACCTCACTTCAAGCTGAATGTTATTGCTATAACTGGCTCATGGTTTGTTGGTGAAACATGTAATTTTTTGTATGGGTCGGGCTGGGTTGACCCTGAAAACTTTCTTGTCCATTAATCTTTGTGTTATTAATAGTTTATGTGCTAAAAACATATACGTAGTATTTAGAATAACAACCTAAGGTTTTTAATACAAAGATTCATAAAGTCCTATGCATTAGAAGTACACTTTCGGAAGCCTATAACCTGTTTGACCCGTTTTCTTTCTAAATTTGTCTTTCATTTATTCATGTGGCATGTTGACACCTTTAATAGTTTAATTTGTGGGTGTCATATTTTTTGCACTTTCGAGTTTATTATTAGATTTTTTTAAAGTAGGTTTGTTGTTGTAGGATGCGAGTATGAATTTAGAGTCGAACTCCAATCCAAACTCATTCTGACCTATTGCTGATATTGCCACAATTAATCTTTATATCATCAGTCAGTCTGATGCGAAAAAAGTAAGATATAATCTCAATATAGAGTACTTGCTCTTCTGTTCTTTATGCAAAAGGAAAGAGTTACTATTGTAGTTTCCTTTGTGCATTTTATCATCCTTGCAATTCATAATGATCTTAATTATGGTACGTATTTACGAAACAAAAAAAAAGACATACACTTTGGTTTATAGTTTGACCTAAAAACCAAACACATTTTAATCCATGAAATATATATGGAAAAACTATACCAGACAATCACATATTGTCAATTTAAAAGTTTCATAAACTTATGTTTTAAAGGAAAAATATTGGGGACGTTCACGAGTTAGGATTTTCAATAGGTGACGCCAGTTAACACATCTAAAGATCGATCAATAGAAAAAGAACATTTATCAGTCACTTCATACTCGTTAGTAAACGATATCTTATAAGTGGGTTAAATTTTGTTGATAAGTCATAATTCTTGTGATCTTAGCTTTCAATTCGTATATATACCAATACCAAATGGGTAAATGGTTTTATAAATTATCAACCCTTAAATATGTTGGTAAAGTGGTTAAACTAACACTGTAAAATGGCTAAATTCCAATGATAAGTCATAACATTTGTAATCTTGGTTCTAGATTCGCGTATATACCTATTACTCATAGTTCTAGTCAAAGTTCATACGCACATGAGAAAACACATTTGCTGAATGTGAGACTTAAAAATATGTTACTTACAATCAAACTTTCTAATGATAATGTTGGTTTTCATTCGGTCTATTCATCAAGTTTCCCACCATTGTTTGACCTTCAAGCATGTCCATGCAAGGTTTTGTCATGTCTTATAAAGGTAGATAATATTGAAAAAACGCACATATATACCTAACTCGTAAAAAAAACTGTAATCAACCTTCAACAGTTAAACCTCTTAATTTCCAATGTTAATGTTACATGAACAACAAAGATGCAGCACAAACAAACTGCTTACTACTGATCAAGCCCATAGTCCTCACCAAAATACTTGTCAACTAACTGATTAGCCATATTCCGAAGATCTTCATTTTCATGAAACTGGAACCGTTCCATGGCATCAATTGCGTCCTCTTTTTCAACCAGCTTTTGTCCTTCACCATTGGGCATCCCTCTTAATACCTGTAGTGAACAAAACCCACATTCGGTTAAATGAAATGTAGGCTGCAAGGAGACGTGCATAGAGTAGATGTGACAATGTTGACCCATTTACTATAGGTGGGTCAATTTAGGTTATGTATTATCTTTAACAGGTAATGGGTTAAGATAACGATTTAAACTCTATAAAGAATGGGTAAATCAGGGTGAAAGTCATCCGACATCCGATATGAATTCTAAGCATAAAGACCTCCTAATCCGTCGCACCATAGGCCAGCTCTAAAATCAAGATTCAACACTTATAGAATTAAGGGATACTACACATGACTAGCCAATCTGCTCCAATGGATGCAAGTTGAAAACTATTAATGGGTTAACTGCAGCAAAGACTATCATGTGTAATGGCCACTTTATAGTTTTTATATCTCGAAAATTTGAAAAACCACAAACAAGGGACTATACTTGCTGTCAACTTTTTATTTAGATCTACAACTTTGTAAGCAAAAATAAAGCATCACGTACATTTTATTTTTGTTTTCTGTTACCCCCATACTTGATTTGCGTTTCAATTTTTTAACAAAGGCATTACACTGTATACTTTCAACACTTTTAGAATACAAAATAAAATCAATACACTTATTTCTATTTCTAAGGGATCATGGTAGTGATGTAACGAAAACAGAAATAAATTTTAGTTCCTTAGTTGTTGTTTAAATTACAAGGCAAGCATAATGACATAATGTAGATTGCAATTTACTACAGCTAAATTTTTCTATAAGTACCAATTATTATAGAAGGGATATCGGAACTTACCAGCTCAATGAACTGAAGCCCGAGTCGTGCAGCTTCCATGTCAGCAGATCTAACCAAATCGATAAAACCACGAAGGCATCCGCTTCTAACAAATGTAACCAAATGATCGAATATCAAAGTTGACCTTCCAGAACCTTCAGCTGGTGCAACACAAAGGTTGCCAATAACATATGCCACCTCCTTTTTTATGTCAAAGGTCGCTGTTGACAGAAGCTGTATCAATAATGGCACGGCTTCACTCTTGTATATCAGCTGCTTGTGAGCCACAGAACCTGCAGCTATATTTGATAACACCCAAGCAGCTTCCTGTGAAACTGAACTATAAATACAAATATATGATTAACGTGTGTGTGTGTGTGTGTGTGTGAAAGAGAGAGAGAGAGAGAGAGAGCACCTTCTTTAAGACGCGATGCTCACTTTCCAGACACTTGCTTAATGCCCGTATAATTTTATCTGCAAAGTTTACAAAATGTTGGTATTCTAAATACTCATATATAGCCAGAGGTACCAGATGTTGGTGTTCTGTGGATATATTGGTAGCTCATATTTGTTTACGGAAATCCTACCCTTCCTTAAACATATGGTAAAATTTGATTATGAGTACCAGCTTGCCCCAAAACATTCTTATTGATGGTCCTCAAAATTCCTTATATATGTCATTATTGATGGGTACTAGAGATATTTAACAAATGGTCCAATGGTTCAACTAATTTGACTGTTGACCCAAATATTGCAATTATTTTGGGACAGATGGAGTAACTTTCATCTGAGATTTTTCAACTTTTGCTATAAAATAGGTGATTTGGCATTTTAATGGGTCCTCCAGAAGACAAAAGAAAGAAGTGACAGCAAACAAAAGAAGCAAAAAATAATGTAACTAGCCTGTGATTTCGTGTCCAGCAACAAGAACAGCATTAGTTGTGTAAGCATCACCTGCTATAAGATTACCTAAACTTCGAAGAACCTGCATGAATGAAAACTAGCGTCAAAATGCACGAAATTATGGCTGTGTTGATTATAGCTATGCGCAGTTTTCAGGGGGAAAATGTCAAAATACGGTGCAATATTCGCGTAAAATTAGAGAATTACAACATTTTATGAAGATTTAGTTGTTTAGATATAATGCAACGAAACATTGATATGCAAATTTTATTTCTGAATTGCACAAGATAAAAACTACGTATTTCCTCCTCCCAATAAATCGACCTTTACAACTTTTCTAATAATATTCAAAATTAATGATTCAAATTATATGATTGTCCATGTGTACACATCATGCTGGTACCCATTCAACTCCTGGCATGTGGCCAAATAGCAGTAACTCCTACTGTTTTCTATATTTGATATAAAAATAGTCACATCAATCTGTATTTTAGATACACTGAATGAAGTTAATGGGCACATGGGATGACCTAAATGGTACTAGCATGACCAGCAAACATGGACAAGAATCTAAGTTAACATTGACTGAAGTTAGATGTTCCTAGCTTGGCCTTTGTTTAGAAGATTAGACATGCAGTTCATTTCAGTAACTTATATTATGTGCAAAGTTGTTTAAAACATGTTATTAGCTGGACTCAATGGGATTGGGACATGAGACTAAAAACATATTAACCGAAAAAAAATAATAAGATAAATGTTGTTTTAGTGTCATTACCGGAATGAGCAGTTGCAAACTATTCGAAGAGTCCAATCGTTGGACTAGTAATTGAAGAAGATCAGTCTTCACAAGAATGCCAGTAGCAACAGTCGAAAGAGCCGAGAGATAGACAACAACCCATGCTATTTCGGTCGCTAATTCATCGTCCCTATTCATCAAAGTACACAAATGCCACATAATTAGACGAAAACAAGTGTCTCGTGGGAAGTATAAATAAGAAAACAAGTTAAGGTAAGGGGGTTAAAAAATATACTGAGATTATGATACTGGACAAATAACTACCTATTAAAAGCGGGCATAAAACTGCTACGGAATTTTAGGCCAAAAGAGCTTTACAGACTCATGGTTATCTTAAATATAGTTTCTAAACAAAAATATAGAATACACAATTTATTAAATACAGAGTTTTTTAATATAGAGTTTATTTTATATATAGAGTTTATACAATAAAGAATTTTAAACCATCTGGTGATGGCCTAGTGGTAAGGGCCCCCGAATGACTTCCTAGAGGTCACAGGTTCGATCCCTCCCTAGGTAAAGATTTACCGGATGGCCAGGGGAAGGTTCGGAAATGGCCACAATAACATTTAGGCCGCGTACATCACAAGCATAAGCTTGGCCACCCCAGGGGAAGCTGTTACAAATGGGAATACCCTTTAAAAAAAAGTTTATAAACAAAAAGTCGTAACTCAAGTAAGAGTGACGCAGAACAACACAGGTGTCAGAATGCAAAAAGATACTTGCACAACCACTAACCTCAACTCAATTATATGCTAATTAAATTAGAATCTGATTATTCAATTCCTTAGAGATGAGAAAAGTACGTGCTTCAAATAACACCCAATGCACCAAAAATCATTTAAAATGCAACTAAACCACACTAATGATTTACTTCAAAATAGGTAAATCAACAACTTACAATTTCCTCAAATGTCTTAGTATAGCCTCCACTACGCCATCAACTTTTATGAGTTCTGTTGCAGCCTTTGGGTCTGGTCCCTATATTTACTGACACAGTTAGATAATACAGAAATAAAAGAGCGTTTGTAGAAGCAAAGTATACGAGTGATCAAGAACCTTGATCAGGTTTGACAACGCCCAAGCAGCGGTTTGAACTGTGGAACCCTTGTTTGGCAACATCATTTTTGCAAGTGGAAGTAAGGCTCCCTGAGAAATAAGAATATGTCTCAATTCTTCCCCTTCACCAGCAACATTACCTAATGCCCATGCACACTGCTCAGCAACAGGCACTGAACTCTTCTCTGCAAATTTATTGCATATGACACGTTAGATATTGAAGTAACACTGCTTAACAATAATAAGCAAATCTTCAGATGATGAGAAACATGCAAAAAAAATTATATATTGATAGAAGCTTTCTATGAATAATTTTAAGCTGAAGAAATATACTGCACAAAGTGCTTCCTTTGTCCCACATTAAAATGTGGTTATTTCTTAGGATGTTACATACGAGGAATAATGAATGTTTCGACCAATTTACTAAAACTGAGCTGATTAAGGGTTGCATTTTATATCAAAAGTGTCAAATCAACACATTTAGTTAAAGATGAACAGGTCAAACAGGTTGAAGGCCAGTCAATGTATATGTGCATACAACCTCCTCAAGCCAATTTATTGAAACACTTGCTATACCCAAAAATTTTATTCAAAGATTTAGCTTCTATTATTCTAAATACTAATACTGCTTATAATCTTCACACACACACACACAGATATATATATATATATGTGTATATATATATATATATATATATATATATATATATATATTACAAAAAAGCATTGTTTGCAGATCAACCCAAACCGACGTGGACCATCTCGATCTGTACTAATATGACATGTTTCAACCCAAGTACCCAACCCCCTGTTGACCCATTAATCATCCTGTCTGACAAGCCATCATGCCACCATATTCCGTTCATGTAAACATAGATGGGGTGGACAAAGAAGATACATGAAATGGAGGGAAATGGGTGACGTTAACAGACCCAAAGGTTCATACAAAATCCAGCCATTTTTTCATTCAAGTTTTCAGATATATAGGTCTTTATGTTGTAATCAAGAAAACAATGTCACATGGGACAGCATAGAGTCTTTACATTCATTTGTACCAGCCTCATAATCCCCACGATTTTAAATCCTGGAAATAATTACTGACCTCCCAAATGAGCAATAAGTAACGGTAATGCTGGCAACAAAGCTCTTGTTTCTTCAGGTTTCCCCGCAGCTATGTTTGTAAGACACCAAGCCGCCTCAAGCAACTGAGTTATGGACCCAAAATGAATATTAAACCTTAAAGAAAAACAGCACACACACCATTACTGTGTACCTCAATGCTTCTTCTCAACCTTCATATCATAGGTGAGCTATATAAAAAGGTTATATTTGATAGAATAAAAGGTTGCAGTTACCTGTTCATCTTGGGAACCAAATGAAAGACATTGTGCAAGCAAAGGTATTGCTCCAGAATTGATAGCAGTTTCAATAGGAGGAAACTCAGATTTAGACAACAAACGCCTTAGTTCACGAAGAGCGTTAACCTTCTTTTGGATTGCACCTTTCCCCCTTAAATATAATAGAATAAAATGAAGTGATTTTAATGAAGTAAACCCAGGAATTGCAAAAGATAACAATATAGCATTCAAGTAATTTGACCACAAGTCCTAGTGAGAAATTGACCAACATAGTTAGACGCTTAGTAAATACATTAACACACATACTTATCAAATCAACTAATTATACAAAAGCGTGAGGGTTAGCTACTAGTGGTGGATCTCTGATTCAACACTACGTCAGTATGCACTAATTAACAAATTTTTCCATGGGAATACATTACAATAACATACTGTAGGAGGTATGTGGGATTGCATATTCCAAAGCGCTTACGTACTAAGTACCAACCTACTTCTAAGTGCTTATTTCTTTTTTCTTTTTCTTTTTTAAATGCAATCCCAAAAAAACCCTATTATATTTAATATTTTACACTACATAACATTTTGCTGTACGCATATGCATAAATTAGAACTCAATACATGTACTTTACAAACAATTACGAACTGACTTACTGAAAGGCAATTGCAGTCTTCAACTCTTCAACTGCCTTAGACGTTTGAGCCTCTAAGATCGACTGCTCTTCTTCAATCATCATGTCATTATCATCATCATCAGGAACATCCATATCGGTACTAACTCCAACTCTACATAATCGTTTGGTTCGAAACAACGCTTCTCTTCTTTCTTTACCCACTGAAACAGCATTCTGCTTTCGCTTTTGTGCAGCAGTGTTCCCCACTACAACACCAAATCAACACTTCCATCACTTAAACCCAACTACATATGCCATATTCACAAAAATATCTTACTTGGGCATTTCATCAAACACCTTGTCTACATAAAAATTCCTATTTCACAATTTCCACTCAAACCCATTAGAAAGTTTGTTAATTTAGTGCAAGATTGAACTCAGTAGCTGTAATACAAGGGCTTGGATGAAAAACAGCAACATAGATACAAAAAAGACACGTAATTCGATTAGTTTGTTTAGTTGACATATTGAATAGTATGTGAAATTTGAGGTGTAACTAAAGAAGAGAAAAGGGGCATGCCTGGAGTCTTGATGGGGTCTCTCCTGGGTGTGTTTGCGTTCTCATCTGCCATTGTTTTGACTTCCAAGTTTCAGGTTTTCAGAAATACGCCCTATTTGTCAGTATCTGTATCAAACTCGAATGAATCCGGATTGACCTGTTAGTGTTATTAAAATTGAAAACTATATATTTATATATGCTCTCTTTTTGTACCTTTTTAGAAATATTATTAAAGATATGGTGATTTATGATAATGATAACCATATAGACACATTGGTAATTTAATGGTGGTTTTTACAGGTTAATAATGGTTTAATTTTTAAATTTTTTTTTTTTTATTTCAATTTTTTTTCTTATAATTTAATTCTTCAAGTTTGCATTGATTTATTAATTTTACTCTTTGAATGGTTAAACTATTACAAATTTAAAAATTTGATGATTAAATAAGAAAAAAATAGGATGGCAAAATTAGTATAAAAGATAAACTTTAAGAATTAAACTATCAAAATATTAAAGGTATTAGAAACTTGGTGGATTAAACCACCAAAAATTTGAAACTTGGAGGATTAAATCATGAAAAATAAAAATGAGTGGTTAAAACAAAACAAAACAAAAAAAATGAAACTTTGATAATTAAACCATTATTAGTCTTTCCATCTTAACTCTTAAAAATAGATTATTTAGCGTCAAATTCAATATAATCAAAAACGTTAAAATGAATAAAAATAAAATTTTATGGGTAAGGTTCCGAGAAGAAAGTCTCAAATGAGAAGGAGGAGCAGACCGAATTCGCTGCATTTTAAGGCAAAATTTTCATTTATATTCACTGCATTTTACAAATGGAGTACTACATTTTAACAAATACTGCATTTTACACTTATAAATTTTACTGCATTTTAACGATACCACATTTTAAACCTTCAAATTTATTCTTAAAATACAGTAAATTTGGTCTACTCTTTCTAATGAGACATTCTCCTCTAATCCTTAATATTAAATTTTATCGTCTTTTACTTGTCTAAAATTTTATGTCACTTAGTGCATAAATTTAGACAAGAAGAATAGTAATTAGATCATAATTAAAGACATTTTTAAGCGATGGCCAATTTGGATATTCAATCACAAAGGCAAAATATTTTATTATAAAAAATTTTTAATACCAAACTAAAAACTAAAAATTAAAAATTAAATCTAGTGTATGTAAAAGAAATCAAAAAGAAGTAAATAATGTACCCAAATTTTCACTTGTAGCATAAAATTACAACAGTCATGCTAAAACACTTGCAGAAAGGGGTTATTTTAATGTTTTCTCCATACAAGTGGACTATTTATAGACATCAGTTGCATATTTAACGTTGGAACTAAATCATTCAAAATTTGATCGCAATGTTGAAACAATGTGACCAAATTTTGATTGCATAGGCAGGGTACCCCTACTAACACTTTAAACTGTCTCTATTTTTAATTAATTGAACTTAATATTTGTTTATGTTGAACCGATCCTAAATTGGGAAGACAAAATTAAAGATTTAGATTTAACTACATTGATACAAGCAAATTAAAAAGACAAAAGAAAATGAATGTTGAATCATAGCCATGTGTTATATTTAGAAAAGTTTTTTTCCGAAAAATGCATCAATAGTTTTGTGTTTTGCATTTTCGGGTATCAACTAATTTTTTTCCTGAAAAATGAACCACTAATTCAAAATTGATCATTTTCGGGTATTATTACCGGATACCAAAAAAAAATGGACAGCTCACCGGTTTTGCCTACGTGGCAATCCATGTGGATATATTTTTTTCCCGAAAAATGAATCAATAGTTCCATTTTTTACATTTTCGGGTATCAACTAATTTTTTTCTTTAAAAATGAACCACTAATTTAAAATCCATCATTTCGGGTATATCCCATCCTCTTCATCTTCCGAATCACTATATATATTTTAAATAATAAAAAGACATCATTTTTTTATATATGTGTGGTCAGCTAGATATCAGCATGGCATGGCGAAACAGAGGTTATCTTCCCACCGTTTCTATTGTTGAAATACAACAAAATGATTATTCCTACTCTAACCATCACAAGATAGTCTAGTTATTAGCGTCATGTTATCCTTACAAGGGGTTTCAGGTTCGAACCTCACTAATGATGATAATATGTTGATAATGTTATATTGTATGACCATTATTAGGTAATGAACACTTTCTTGATATCTCGGGTTAATAAGCATATATACGTCTATCTTTTTTATAAGATTCTTTTGATTTTGCCTCATATTTTCCTTTGTAAAGTTTATACATGGATTGTCATGTAGGATAATCGGTTGTTTGGGTATCCCTTACTAACACCCGAAAATGATCAATTTTGAATTAGTAGTTCATTTTTAAAGCAAAAAAATAGTTGATACCTGAAAATGCAAAAAACAGAACTATTGATGCATTTTTCAGTAAAAAACCCGATCTGAAATGTTGACCGACTACCGTTTCAAACGGCTACTTATACCCGAAAATGATCAATTTTGAATTAGTGCTTCATTTTTCAGGAAAAAAATAATTGATACCCGAAAATAGGGCTGTCAATGGATGGGATCCGATCCAAATCCGATCCGATCCAAATCCAATTATATGATTTATTGGATCAAAATATTAATCCATCAATCCAATTAGTGATCCATTAGATATATCCAAATATTCAATTATACCTTTGGATCGATCCATGATCCATCCGGATCGATCCATTAATAAAAAACAAAAAGAAATTATCAATAAAATACGTCCCTAAATCATTTCCGATCGAGAGTGACGAACACCACATCTCTCACTGCTCTGCCACAATTTCGCTAGCTCCGGCAGCTCCGGCGTAACTCCGTCAGCTCCGGCGCAAAAATATAAGATACTCCACAAATACGTATTTTGTTAGGTTACAAAATGATTGCGTTCAAACCTCGATTCATTCCACCACCGTAACAACAACTAACAACAAATCATCACATCAAATTCTCTAAAAACAGTGCTTCTTCTGCTACACCAAAGTCAAGCTCATACGCAAACGTGACTTCAATTTATTCAATTTCATCCAACACACACTTTTACCTCTCGAAACCTTAATTTTCTCCGTTTCGATTGAGAGATCTGATAGTAAGTGTTCTTTCGCGCCTGACCTAATCACTTTCGTTTTTACTGTTTTATTATGTTTCGATTTGAATTATATAGTTCTAATTTGAGTTGAATCTATCGATTTTGTTATCTAGGGTTTGGTTAAGAATGTTAATTCTTGTGGTTGATTTTTTTTTAATGTTGGCGTACAGATGGTAAAGTGTTTGATGCTTCACAATATGCTTTTTTGTTCAAAAAAGTATGAAAAAAGCTGAGTTTAGGTGTTTGGAAGAAGAAAATGATGATATTAATAATTTTTCAAGTGGAATTGTTAAATGGATCGATCCGGATCATGATCCGATCCATTTAATTTAATTGGATATGGCTCGGATCATGATCCATTTCGCGTGGATCATGGATCGGATCATGATCCATTTAAGTTGGATCACTAATGGAGCGGATCAAGATCCATCCATATCCATTCATTGTTAGGCCTACCCGAAAATGCAAAAAACTGAATTTTTGATGCATTTTTCGGCAAAAAACCCTATTTAGTAATAGAATTGAGAGTATTAAGTTATTGTGACAAAACAACTATGTTATTTTGTTAAGTAGATGAATAGAACATGAATGTAAAAGGTTATTACCGACAATTTTACAGGTTTACTTATCGTGACGTACTATAGAAGTTAAGAATAAGTTAATTATTGTGGCAAAAGGTTGATTACTGACAATTCTAACCGGCTTACAATCGGTTGCATATTCATAATGTGGGAGCCTACATGACTCATTCAACGGTTGTGGCTATGAGGTTGTTAGTGCTTGAACCTCTGACCTTATGCTTATTGTGACAAAGATGCCTCAACCTATTACCAATTGAGCTATGCGTCACTCACATACGTTACTTATAACTTTTTTGTATATCGTATATTAAGAAATACTTTATTTGCATAAGTATAAGTAACAACCTATCTTTAATTACTTTCGGCCAACAAAATTTACAGAAATATTTATCTCCATGTCCAAAAAATGTCATCTAACATTTTTTTGTTTGGATTAAGATATGTAATATAAATGTCAGTTGTGTACTTATATTCAAGACAAATTTGACTGTTTTTTATTATTATTATAATTATTTTGGCAAAAAATAATAATAATAATACTGATAAAGCTTTATCAACAAAGTTGAATAAGGCTAGAGAATTATATGAATATTAAAAACACATACTCAACTAGCTAAAAGACCTCACAAACTAGTAGACGAACAAACTTAAAGTATCTACCAATTGAGGCCCCTTAAGAGACATGAATCATGGAAGAACCAAACAACAAGAAATTTGAGTATCTACATTTGTTGAAACTGACCAATTGAACAAGCCAATGAACCTAACACACAATGCACTTGAATCCCAAACGTATACAAGCACCTAAATCTTCAAAATCTTCAAACTGATACACCTATTTTTTGTCAGGAGATTTCTCGTCATCTCTCATGTTTTGCATAAACTCATGGAAGCTCATCGACTGACGGTTACTTTTCTTCATATTGATTAGCTATGTAATTTAAGATATGCAATTTAAATGTCAGTTTTGTTTTTATATCCAAGACAAATTTGACTGCTTATTTTTTTTTGGCAATAAACGAAAATTTAATATTGATAAAGCTTTATCAACAAAGTTGAATAAGGCTAGAGAATTACATGGATATTGAGAACACATACTGAACAAGCTAAAAGATCTCACAAACTAGTGGACGAACAAACATAAACTATCTACCAATTGAGGCTTTATTTGAGATATAAATGATTTAGAGTAATAAATGAGGCTAAAAAAGAAGTTAAATGATTTTTTATAGTTATTTTTTGCAAGTAAACAATTATTATGGGACATATATAAATGGTAATGTGGACATTTATTTTGGAACAAAACAAGTAATACGCTTTCTATTAATAACCACTCACCCCTATTAATAACCACTCACCCCTGAATATCACTTTCCTCAATTAACTTGGTATACAAATTTGTTATGCATAAATCCAGCTATTAAACATAACCGTTACGGTTATAAATAGCGAAATTCAAAAATAAATTATTAAAATAAATTAAGTAAAGAGTAAGATTAGTTAGTTAATGTACGGATAAACTGTGGTTAAGCAACGAAAACAACACATGAGGCCTTTCAATAACTACTCAATCAAAAACATAAAAAATCAAAAAATTAATCAAATACCATTCACTTATTCAAATCACCCAAATTCAATCTCTTAATCAACAACAAATCAACCCAGATTTCCCCAATTCAATTAGTATGTCAAATCAGCTTCGAGCCGTAACCCTAACACACGTACGTTACCACAAAGGTGATCAATTAGGTCATTTTCTTGCATGGATTTCATTAATCCCAGTTTTCATAACATTTGGTGGTTTCATTTCACATTTCATTTTTCGCCGCGAATTACAAGGCATGTTCTTCGCATTAGGGTTATCGATCTCGCATATAATTAGCGAATTGATCAAGTTAATCGTAAAAGAAGCCCGACCCGAAACATGCATCCTTTTAGAAAGTTGTGATTCTCATGGTTGGCCATCAAGTCATTCACAATACATGTTTTTCTTTGCTATGTATTTTACTTTGTTAACTTATAAGAAATATGGGATTATTTTAAGAAGACAAATGTGGGTTGCATGTGTTGTTATTTGGCCATTAGCAATACTTACTATGTATTCTAGGGTTTATTTAGGGTACCATACTATTGGTCAGGTGTTTGCTGGTGCTAGTCTTGGGTTCACTTTTGGTGGGTTGTGGTTTTGGATTGTAAATGGTAAGATCAAAGGGTCGGTTTTTCGGGCAATTGAGGAAAGTTCGATTGGGAAGTTGTTTTACATTAAAGATACTTCGCATATACCAAATTTGTTGGAGTTTGAGTATGAGAATGCCAGAGCCGCAAGAAGGCATCCGTCGTATAAGCGGTCGGAGTGATGGATGAATAATATTTAGGTATGTTTGTTTTTTGTTATTTGTGAAACGATGCTATTAGTAGTTACTAGTCCATGTAAAATGATTTGTGAAGCTAATTGTACGTAACTTTTCGTGGTATTAGCTGCACGGATTATTTTCCCTAAGCATATGACAATAATATGTTTTTGTTGGGATCAAGTAAAAGAGATCCATTCTGGAAAAAGGTTTAAAATATGTATGTTTGCATTTTGGAATGCCTCAATTCTCATGATAATTGCAACATTTCTTTTACTAAGTTTTAGCTATAGTTACCTATATGTCCTCTGTCATCACTACAAAGGAAAATTAGTGAAATATTTGCTCTTGTTTTGGAGTAGTACTCAACTTTAGACATGACAAAGTGGGCAAGTTGTGGGCTTGGGCAATGGGTCAAAACGAGACTATTTGAGGTGGGTTGTGTTGACCTACCCGGCCCATTACCACTTATAATTATATATAGTAATTCCATAAACGATAGCTTATGGCAGAGTCTTCTCTGTTTTTTCAGGTTATGAATATGATCATAAGAGTAGGAACCTAATTGAAACCGCATAAAATCACACTCGGCTTTATTAACGGGTTGCATGCTAACAATGCTGTGACTTTGCATAACAGAGGTATGAAAAAACTAGCTGCTTGTGCCGAAAATGATATCAGCAATTCCTACTTGTAACGACTAGTAACTTTAGTTTCATTGAATATAAACTAGGCTTCTTCTCAACCTCATAATATATCAGCAACTGTAGAGATATCATTTTGGTCTTTTATCTGAAACTTGTGGCTTGGCAAAAATTGTATGTACCCATACAAAATCCAGGTACAAGGTGACATTTTCGAATACAAGTTGTTTCATGTGCTTTCGTAGCGAAGTAACCAAACACACGTTGTGTTGTATCCATGGATTGATGATGTTTGACTCGTATTAGTCGTTCAAAATCATTGCGTACGTTATGGTAAATAAATCATCTTAATAAATAAATAAAGATACAATCTCACGTTGGTTAATAATATAAATGTGGTTTATGTTTACATGTTATGATCTAATTATAAGATGGGCTTCTTTTGTTTAGAAAGAGGTTTATTAAGCACGATAATTTTATGATCTATCTCATATATATGTATGCAAAATTCACATATTATATGTAGATTTGAACTCACAACCTTTTGATTAAATAATTAGTAGACTTCCTATACACAGCTAGCTAGATGTCTTCTGGTAATTATCTAAATGATTGATACAATAGATAAGATTATTGAAAATATATGCATCTAAAGTATACTTTTGCTAAAAGGCTCGTAAAAAGTTAAACCAAGGTATAAACAAATCCAAGTGATAAGATATCACTCTCGACATTATAATATAAGTAGTCCATCAACATTAAATTGGGTTGGGTTCATGATTTAACAAGTTATAGATCAAAATCAAAATCAAAATCAAAAATCAAATATATAATGATTTGATTTTTAGTTGTTTTTTCTTCAGTTTCAAGAATTTGAGTTGTTTTGTTAGCAAGTAGCAACATAGTGTAAAGTCGTGTACGATTCTTTTAATGCTTCATATTGATTATCAACTAGCTAGACCAACTTAACCTAATACAATTATTTTTATTCTTTTCTTCAAAATGAAAACTTTTTTAGTTAGCAAGTCATCTATGTAGCAAACTCAAAAAATGATTAGAAACAAAACTAGAGCCGCAAATGAGTCGAGATTTTATAAGCTAGCTAACAGGTAATAAGATTGTGACAAAAAATTAAACGACAAAAAATTAAACAACAAAAAAACTTTGCTACATATGTCATTTCCCGACATATTTATTGTTGCATGGACAAACAAGTTGAAGTGGCAATATGAAATAATTGAATTTGATGTTTCAATGTTAAGTTGTTATGCGGGTAAATTATATTTTTTATCCTTGTGATTTTTCATTTTCTCACTTTCGATCCTTATACTTTTTTAATTATAATCGTTATCCTTATATTTTGTGCGTTTTCCCAAATTAATCCTTTTACTTTTTTAATTACAATGGTCATCCTTATATTTTGTACTTTTTCTCAAGTTAATCCTTTTAGTGTATAAATGACTAAACTAGCCTTTTAAATTTCTTTTTTGATTTTGATATCTTTTCCTATGATTTTTTTACTTATATATACCTCTTATAATTCATTTCCACTTATTCTTTAAAAACTTATCAAAAGAAATATCAAAAAACATTAAAATATTAAATCTACTTATTTTCCACTAACTACACTTTTCATTAATCAAATATTAAATTTATCGACTAAAATCTTTTTTGATCGGTTAAACATATACTTATAATAGGAGAATTCAAAATAATAATGTGGACATTCTAAATAAAAATATATTGTACTCCGTGTGTCCTACATTACTATTTTGGGTTGTCCCCATTATACGTGTATATTTAACCAATCAAAAAAGCTTTTAGTTAGTAGATTTAATATTTGATTAATGAAAAGTGTAGTTAGTGGAGAATAAGTAGATTTAATATTTGAGATTTTTCGATATTTCTTTTGATAAGTTTTTATAGAAGAAGTGAAAATGAATTATAAGGGGTATAGATAAGTGAAACAATTATATGAAAAGATATCGAAATCCAAAAAGAAATTTAAAAGGCCAGTTTAGTCATTTATACACTTAAAGGACTAACTTGGGAAAAAGTCCAAAACATAAGGATGATCATTGTAATTAAAAAAGTAAAAGGACTAACTTGAGAAAAAACACAAAATATAAGAATGACAATTGTAATTAAAAAAGTAAAAGAACTTAGAGTGGAAAACTGAAAAATCACAAAGATGAAAAATGTAATTTACCCTTGTTACGCTGTCCAGGCAATTCGATCACTTCCACCATTCTTTTTTAATATATTTGTGTAAAAAGCTTTTGGCCCATTATTTAATATAGATATAGAGTCTGTTTCATAATAATTATGTATGTGATAATGTTATCATATATCTTCAAACCAAGCGTTTTAGGTTAAGTGAATGTACATCAATTAAGAATATATGTATTGTTTTGTGCACATTCATAGACAATATCTTGATACCATTATAATTATTTGAGGGACAATATAATCGAGACCAAGGGAGTAAGATTTGTCTTTCCAAAAAAATGAAATACCAAATGGCCATTAGGTAAGCAGCATTGAGATCACCCTTCAACTATAAGGTTATAGAAGTATATGGGTTGATATATATGTATATATATCTAGCTGTGTATGTGAGTTCAGTGTCCTTTAAAAAAACAACAAAAAGTAAATTTAGACTCGTTATGTGTCATTAAATGCATCAATCGTTTAAACAGGGCCGTCTTGTTAATTTAAGGTGCCCAGTACCATTAAGAAATATAGGCCCTTAAAAAGTTATGGTGGAATTTGAAAAATTATCTTCTTCCACAATCCAAACCGGTAATCACACGTCCGTCATTGATACACACATAAAACTTGATTTTTTGTTGTTGTACATTCAATAACTATCGTATATAGCATCATAAAACTTCGTTTAATGAGATTGAAAGCACATAAATCACCATCTTATAACATAAAACTTAAAAATTTGGGCCCAAGAAAAATAGGGGCCTATACAATAGCTCATCTTACACACCCTCAAATCCACCTCTGCGTTTAAATTACAAATAAGATATATAGTACAACATAATTTATTTTACATTCAAAAATAAAGATGCATATAAAGTAGTACTTCCTCCATCCCACATAATTTATATAAGCGTCCATTACATATTTCAACCAGTAAAAAGATATTAATATATATATATATATATATATATATATATATATATATATATATATATATATATGGTAAGGTTCCAATGAGAACACTTTAAAAATAAGAACGGTAAGAATACTTCATAAATGCACAGTTAGTCAACAAAATCATTAGATTCACACTCATACATCTCAAATATGTGTAGAAAAATTGATTAGAATAGATGCGAACTTTCGAAAATACACAAAAATCGAAAAAACGATTGATGCACAATTATAGAGATAATCGTGCATCAATCGTTTTTTCGATTTTTGTGCATTTTTAGAAGTGTTCATTTGTTTTTCTTTGCATATTTGAGATGTATGACTGTGAATCTAATGATTTTTGTTAACTAGTTGTGCATTTATGAGGTGTTCTCACCGTTCTTATTTTTGAAGTGTTCTCATTTAATCCAAACTATATATATATATATTTAGAGTGAGGTTCTGAGCGTGACTGGTTATATATTTGTTGTTTTTATTTGATCGTTGTACATGAACTTAATCACTGCACAAGATGTCAACTATAGAAGGTTCTTGTTGCAATTTATCATTGGTGTTGAGTTACGAATAAGCATGAAATCAGCACGTGATATTTGAAGATTTTGGCCTATCAAACTATATTATTATTGTATAAGTTTTATATCTATCTTATATATAAAATGACAATATCGTTGACATCATTTTTACTGATGCCTTCTTCATGCTGATGTGTCTACTTTTTAAGAATTTGCTGATGTCATGACTCTCTCAACAAATTAATGCTTTTTTATTTACTTATTTATGACCAAAAATAATTAATTAGATTTATTTGTGAGTTTCAATAAACTTTGCACGCCTTTTTCTATCAAGAATTTAAATTTGTAATACCATACTCTTAATAAAATCCGTTAATGTAATCTTTTGTAAATAAAATTTAGTATAAATTTTTTCTCAAAAGCTGAGCCATTTTCTTTTTAAATCCCGTGCAATCTTTTTGAAACTTTAAAACTTGATTAATATACACTGTAACCAATATCACGCTTGCTTCTTTCTCTGTGCCACCGCCCAAAATGGAGCAATTGAATTCATTCAGTCATCTCTCTTATCTTCCGTATGAGTAATTTATAAGTAGTGTTTTTCTCATCTTCTTCAAGTTTGATTTTTCTTCCATATTCAAATGAAAGGTGCTTTTCGATATTCAAATCAGATCCGAATCATGTAGTATTTTTAAGATAACCATGTAGACTTTCAAGATTATTATGTGGATCATGATGTTTCGGAAGCGGCTTAGATGGTTTGGAGACAGACGACGAAGCAATTTGGGATGTTGAATTTAGATGAAAGCTGCAAAGATATATTGAAGTCGAATTTTGAAGCACAATATACTACTAAAAGTTAAACTACACTTACTCAAATTATACGAAACTTTGTGATAAATGTTATAGCAAAAGGGTTATAGTAGTCATGTCCATCATTATACTTTTTAGGTAAAGAAAAATGGTGTAACTGAGCCGAATTTGCAAGCTATTCGACAACTTCACATTTTCATTATTTGAGAGCTATGTGTATTATAGTTTACCATTTTATCCATTTGTATTACATCACAATTGAACGAGTGCTTTCGTGTTGTATTATTGTCTGACACAATTGAACGAGTGCTTTCGTGTTGTATTATTATCTGATCTTGATTTACGTTTATTTATATAAAGTTAGAAAAGTTTGAATCTATAAATCTTGCTACCATTATCATTATATGAATAGTCTATATAAGTAATATGAAAATTTAATACATAAAGCTTAGTTGCATACTTATAGAATAATCTTACAATTTAGGTTTTTTCATCAAACTCGTGTAATCACGAGTCAATTAACTAGTTAGAATAGTAAACTTAAGCTCGTATATAACTTCTGAAGTTTGTAGTTAAACACATCAACGATGACAGAATATCCAAATTCTTTATGCATATCTCAAAACCTTAACAAAAATTTTAAGCGTTTCCATTCCGTAGCAAAAACCAAAAAACAATTCCCCTACTTGTTGGACTATAATGTCAAACGGGCCAAAGGCCGGTTTATTTCTGAAAAGGGTGGCAAGCCATAAAACTCAACAGGAAGAAACGGGCAGTTATAAACGAAGAGACACAAGGAAAATGTGTGACTTTTGGTGAAGAGATGCAACCACCAATAACCACCAACCGAACCATTGTGATGGTTGGAAGGCACCTATTCATTTTATATATATATATATATGTATTAGATTGACAGAAAAAACATAACACAAAAAAGTTACAGTGATTGTAACAAGAAAACATACAGTGATTGTAAATTTTGTTCTTGAGTAATAAAAAGTGATTCTTTATATATTTTGTGTTCAATTGATTCCTGGGCAACAGTGGTATCAGAGAAAGGAATACAGAAAGCGAGAGGATTGTTTGTTTGTGATAAACAACAATCATAAAACTTGTAACAACGATTAAGTGAATCAATCATAACAAAATCGTGCGACTCGATTACGAAGAAGGAAAGAAAAAACAGATTAACAGAGACACGATTCGACAGAGTAAAAGATCGAATCACCGAGAAAGCAAAGACAAAGGGAGAAATAAACTTACCGGTTGTGCGAAGGAGAAACCGCCGTCGCCGGAAAAGAAACAAAACCACCACAGCCGTTGTCGCTTGAAAAGAAAGAAAGAAAAGGAAGAACCTGTTCCATCGATTGCAACAGGAAGGAATAAGGGAATTGATTTTAAACCTAATTTTGGGTAAGGAAGAACAGAAAGGAAGAACCTGCGTTGTTTTGTGTTTCTGGGCTGAAGAAAAAGAGGGGCCGTTTGATATTAGGGAAAAAGAAGAAGGTTTGGGCTTGGGCCAAACAAGTTGGGCTAAGAAGAAAAAAAACCATCAGATTTTATTTAAATATATATTTAATTTATATGTATTTATATATCATAGGAAATAGATTTTAATTTATTTCCAAGAATAAATTGAAATTAAAATTTGTCCGTTACAATTCGCGTTTGAAAAACGTTAGAATTGTCTGAGAATTATTGTGGTTAGATAAAAAAAAGTTAAGTTGAAATATTTAGATAATTCATTGGTTTTAGAAGAAAACCAAAATCAAAAAGATATGACGGGAGATAAAATCGAAAAGATTGTTTATAGTAAATTCGACACACCGTTATCATCATATCAATGTCCAGTTCTAAACAATACGAACTATACATTATGGGCATTAAGGATGAAAAAGATATTAGTGGCAAATGGAATGTGGGAATTAATAGAAGGAACAAGTACATCAAAGGAGATTGATGTAAAAAAGGATTGTTCTGCGTCAGCATATCTATTTCAAGGGTTACCAGAAGATTTGTAAATGCAAATTGCGGGATGTGAAACAGCAAAAGAAATTTGGGACTCTCTAAAGTCCAGATTTATTAGGACAAAAGATGTACAACAGGTACACTCGCAACAACTTAAATTAGAATTTGAGAGACTTGTAATGAAAGAAGATGAATCAATAGATTCATTTGTTGGAAAGTTGATGAGTATTATTACAAAGGCTCATGTGGATTAACGTTTGACGAGCAAACGAAAGTACGGAAAGTACTTAATGGAGTACCAGACAAATTTATACCTGTAGTAGCAACCATTGAAATGATTGTTGATTTTAAGACTGTAAAGTTGGAGGAGATTATCGGGAAACTTAAGACTTATGAAGAAAGGATTAAGTTCAGAAAAGGAAGTCAGGAAGATAATAGTGAGAAGTTGTTGTTCACACGTCAAAGGAATGACAGAAATTATGAACGCAACTATGGACAAGGTGTAACACCCCCAAAATTCATTGATTGAGTTTAGCGGAAGCATTTAGTTAAGTATGGGGAGTGCCACAATACACAGTACATGCATACATATCAGAGCTTAGGATTACAACAGAACATAATATATTAAGATGCCAAAGGTAATAGTTACAAAGTTTACGATTCATCAAATCGTATTAGTTGAAAGGTAATTAAGTTACAAAAGTAGATTTCGTAAATATGACTAAACAGCTTAGTTATATAAAAGAAATCCAGTTGTCAAAAGTTGGCATCTTATTCCTTCGGGGGTCGCCTACATTCCATGTGTGTAGGATGTCTTACATGCAACTAATTCCCCGAAAAATATAGTAAAAGTCAACAACGAGGTTGAGTGAATTCACAGATTTTATGTTTGCAATAGTTGAGCTAAGTTTGTAAGCACAGTTATTAAAACAAACACGTTCATAAATAGTTATTGCCATAATAGTTAAGTAAACGTTTTGTGGAATGTTATCCAAATATAGTTCGGTTGGGATGTTGCCCAAAATACAGTTTGCGTGGGATGTTACCCAAAATACCGTTTACGTGGGATGTTACCCAAAACACAGTTTGCAATACGTTGCTGGTCGTTCTCCAGCGTTTCCAAAACAGTATCGGTCGTTCTCCGATCTAAATACGCACGGGTCGTTCTCCCGTCCAACTCGGCCAGTCGTTCTCTGGCAATAAATACTGTTGGTCGTTCTCCAGCGAACACAGTAGCAGTCGTTCTCCGGTCAAAAGACGCACAGGTCATTCTCCCGTCCACTTGGCCAGTCGTTCTCGGGCACTAAAATACATTGTTAGTCGTTCTCCAGCGTTTACATAAAAGTACCAGTCATTCTCCAGCGTTATTTCATAAATACCAGTTTTGTGTAAGAGTTCAACAGTTTACAGTACTCTAATCGTTCGAGTAAAACAAGTATACAATCATGTAAGTAAAAGCAGTTACGGCAATCAATAAAGCAGTTGGCTATGTTTCTCACCCCAAGTTGAAAGCAGTAAAACAGTTAAAAGTGGGGCTGTGAACTCACCTGTTGAGCTATGTAAAGTTGCGAGCGCTACCAAAGCCTAAATCCAAGTAGGTCACTAACGTCCTAAACGTAGGAATAATCATATAAGCGGTTGGCTAACAGTCTAACCATGTTACTCGTTTATTCATGAAAGATCCTTGTTTATTTTGTAAGTTCGACACGAGACGTTGGTGATATTTTGTGAAACGTTTCAAGGTGTAATTTATTGTTTTATGGTGTTTCATAAGGTATGAAATTGTGTACGGGGGTCCGGAGGCAGCGCCCCTGGTAGCGGGGTCCAAGGGGCAGAGCCCCTGGCTGGGGTCGAGCTGCCAGGTCAGCTTGGAAATTTTTTATTTCTACTATGTTACTGTAGTGAAAACGCATCCGAATTTCCAAATTCGATGTAAAATCAAGTGGTAAATTATGGTTCCGACACCTAGTGAAAAATATGTGTTTTTAAGGTTCTGAGTTTTGCGACATAAGTACTGTGTCGCTAAAAGGTTCCGCGACACAAGGGTTTGTGTCGCATTCCTGCGACATCCGCAAATACATGCGACATAAGCATTTGTGTCGCAAATGCTGCGACATAAGTAGTTGTGTCGCAAGTATGCGACATAGGAAAATTTATGCGACACAAGACGTTGTGTCGCATAATGCGACGTAAAAATGGTACCGCGACACAAAAGCTTGTGTCGCAGTACTGTTTTCGGTCCCGTGCGACACAACGCGCTGTTTGACGAAAATCTTAATTTTTCAACCCAAAAACGTTTAGATCTTTCATATATTAACTTGTAACATGTTTGTATACTATAATAACAAAGGAAAAGTGAAAGAAAAGTGATTTTTCATACCAAATCGAGTGAAATCCGAAAATTAGGTGAGTGGATGAAGATGGTGTTCTTGAGCTTGGATCTTGAAGATAAAGTTGATGATGAGTTTTGTTGTTGTTGGTGGTCCGAAAATACAAGGAAATGGGGGGTGATTTGATGATTTTTTATGAGTGATTTTGAGAGAAAATGAGTTGGTGTTTGTGTGTGTTTTTGGAGAAATGAGATGAAGATGAAGAAATGAGATGGGTGGGGTGGAGTGGTGTAGGCAGATTTTTGGGCCAAATGTGAGGGGTTTTTGTCCCAAATTTGCGGTATTTAGCCTGTGTTCGTTTACCCGATCGTTAAATGTTAAAATGCTAAACGATAGATTTTTAAATATGTTTTCGATTATACTTTTAGTTGAAATATTTTATTTAAAATAATTTAGTTGAGTAATAAAATTATAACTTTGTTTTATTTTAGTTTTACTTACATAGTTCAAGTCGTTTCAGTTTACGAAATAAACATTGTTTGACACAAAATGCTTTGTAAATATTATCAACATAATAATTAATTAACGTTAATGTAAATTAATAATTTCACGTTATTAATTAATTTTAATCATCAACAGTCGTATATTTTTGTCGCGTTGTTTAAATCGTTCTGTACATAATTACAACTAATTATGAATAAGTAATACTACGCGTATTATCTAGTTGGGCTTTGCTGGACTTATCTCTAAAATGTGTTGTGAATTCACTCTAAGTTAGGGAATTAGCCTAAAAATGCGTGCAATTTACATTTATAATTTTGTTGGAAATTGCGGGGTGTTACACAAGGTTCGTCGCGAGGAAGAGGAAGAGAGAGATATAAAGGTGATGGACACACCTCAGATGAGTCGGAAGGAACCGACAACAAACCACGAAGGAATGGTGATAGGTCGAAAATAAATTGTTACAAGTGTGAAAAGCTTGGGCACTATGCTTATAAATGTGCAAGCAATAAAAAGAAGGAAGATACATCATTCCTAATGGAGAATGATGAACCAGCACTACTAATGTGCCTAATTGAAGATAATTAGAAAGTTAGAAGGCTTGGTCGTGTGATACGATCAACGCAAAGTCGTGTGATATGATCAAAGCAAAACCGTGTGATGCGGAAAATAAGCTGTGAAAGGTGTAGTCAATTCAGTGATTGAATTAAAAGGAGTTGTGTGAGGCAATCACAAAGAAAAGTTGTGTGAGACAACCGACAAGGAGTTGTGTGAGGCAACCAAAAGGACAATCTGTGATAGATTGAATGGAAACAAGAAAGAAGAAAGGTCATGTGATATGATCAAGTTGAAGAAGATTGGTGTGATGCCAAGTTGTGTGAAACAAAGCTGTAAAAATAATCTGTGATAGATTATGAAAGGAAGACTGTGTGATGCAAAGTTAGTGTGAAGCAAAGTTCGTGAGAAACAAGTTAAATTGAAGAATGAAAATGGTGTGAGGTCATCAAAGATTTATTGAAGACAAAGTTTGTGCCACAAGTTGTGAAGACTTGGATCAAGTATGAAGACTTTGGCGTTTGACATTAGGGGGGAATATGTTGGACTATAATGTCAAACGGGCCAAAGGCCGGTTTATTCTAAAAAGGGCCGCAAGCCATAAAACTTAATTGGAAGAAATGGGCAGTTATAAACGAAGAGACACAAGGAAAAGGTGTGACTTTTGGTAAAGAGATGCAACCACCAATAACCACCAACCGAACCATTGTGATGGTGATGTAGTGCACGATTATGATAAATAGTTTAAACCTGTTGATTCTTATGAATACCAGGAAAAACTCTTCCAAGCACGTTGATTCACCAAGAATACCGTTGATGGGTATGCTTTAATTCACAAAATTGGAACCTTAATTCACAAAATTGGAAGCAAAATCAAAATTCTTGAAAATTAAAAACTGTATCCCAAACAATGTACATGGAACCCTAAATAACATCCAGAATTTTAAACGGGCCTAAAAAACATAACGGGCCAAACACAAAGCCCAAAATAAAAGTCCAAAATGAACAGAAAAAACATAGAATGGGTCTTTCAATGGAGCCGTTTTTGGGCTTCGAGCATGGGCCTAACCACCTATGGTTGTTAACGGATTGGTGGGCCTCGAACCGAGCTTCGATTCTCCTGCTCATGGGCCTGAAACGGAGCCCTGTAATCCAAGTTATGACCCTTTTCGTGCAGCCCTTTTTGTGACACGCTCGTGAGCCTCCAGAAATATGTGGGCTCGATCTTCAATACTTGGGCCTTTATCAGAAGGTTGGAAGGCCCCTATTCATTATATATATATATATATATATATATATATATTAGATTGACAGAAAAACATAACACAAAAAGTTACAGTGATTGTAACAAGAAAACATACAGTGATTGTAAATTTCGTTCTTGAGTAATAAAGAGTGATTCTTTATATATTTTGTGTTCAATTGAATTCCTGGTCAACACTACTCACGAGTTAAAAGTCTAAAAACAAACTTATCCTTCTTACTGGTTCAGACTTCAGACTGACATCTGTCCAGATTCAGTGGCTTTACTTTAAATTCTCCATCTCCATCAATACAATAACTTCCACTTTCATTCTCATTCATTCCCACTTTCTCCCCTGTTTCATCATCTTCTATTTTCTCCTTTTTAGCTTCCCAATTTCCATCACCACATCTGACCGGTCCAGATCTTGATCGTGTCAACAAAACCGCATTCGGAACCAATTCCGAACCCAAAACATTGTCAATCACATTCGCTTCAATTCGTTTAGTTTCATGCACTTCTTGTGTATCGCTAGAAAAATTTATTCCAAAACACGAATATCTATCTCTGAACAGTTTGAGCTTTCGAAGCCAGTTACTTTACATCCACGTTACCATCTTTTGTAGAGTTTCACTATATCAAGTTATAAAATCAACAAACTAAATAAAACGATAGATTTGTACATTAAGTTGTAAAGTAACACATCTAAAGTATCAAACATGATAAAATAATATAAGCTTATTTAATACAATGTCAAATTTATATAGATGCACACAATAATAACAAGTTCCCTATTTCAGTGGTTGTACATTAGTAATATCTTTTGCAAAATGGATATTCAATTTTTGATTAGCTTGACATCCTTTTTTGGATAGCTACCGGATTTTATGTCCTTAATTATCGTTTCCTTTGATGGGTTTTGTGTTGGGTAATGGTTAACACCAAATCACCCATCATATCATATCTATCCCTTTGCTAGCTATTTTACTGGATGTAACTCTCACTTAAACCTTGCTATATATGTAGTTTATAACACTCTTTTTTTTTCTTTTTCAAGGCCTATCACTGTAGCTGAGGAGCCCTATTTCAAAGTCATAAGAATGAGTAGTTTAATTGATATGCATCATAAGTTTTTATCAAGTATCAAATTAATTATGTTTTGGAAAATATTAGGACATGACCTTAGTTACAATATCATATTAGTTACCTGCTAACCACATAATGTGCAAATTAATCAATGCATACTCATGTAGTTTTGTATTTCAAGCATAGCTACACTTTTAAACATCCGTGAGGATCTCACAGGAAGCGACGTACCCATCTTATTTACACTTTAAATTTGTTGGTCTCAAATTGCCACTCGAAGTTGCTATGTGTCTTATATCACATTGTGTTCTACGACTTTTAGACACATTGGAATTCATTTATGTGCCTTCATACTATACATAAACTGTTTATCAACAATATGAATATTTGAATGCTCTTTAATCATCGTTTGAAGTACAAACTACTTTAAATTATATTCCATTCCTTTAGAATTCAATGTCAATATTTATGTTTTTATTAAAACCAAAAAATGAAACTGAATATCCAATTACAAAATTAAAAAATATGGAGCCATAATTTAGTAAATTTCAATTGCTACACTTGATTATTAATCACAGGTCTTTGTAATGGACATTCAATATGGAACCTGTACTGCAATAAAATTTGTAGAGATAGATTTACAACATTAGAATGTGTTTATTTATGGAAAATTATCTCCATTTTTCATTTTTTATTTTTCTGAAGTTTTGTGTGTCCTGAAAAACATAAGAGAATTTATAAAACATATTCAAATGTAATGGATGAAGTTTTCAATTTTCAAAAATAGGATATGTAGGTAACCATAAATAATTAGATTCATTTTTCTTATAAAACTTTTCTAGAAATCACAACTTGAACATATTTTCTAAATTTTCAGTTTCATGAGAAAATTTGTTAGGAAAATATTAAATTTTTTTGTACCAAACGCACCCTAATTGTCGCACACAACTCTCCATAAGTTTCGTGCAACAATTGATTCTCGTTAAAATTAGCAATAGTGCAAGAAGTGAGCAAGCGAATAAAACATAAGACTTAAATAGAAAGGATCATAATCGAATGACTATCTTAAAACCTAAAAGAGCTTAGAAGATTGAAATATTATTGTTAAAAATAATTTGACAAATTAAGGTCACACCCTTTATATAAGAAGCCAATTGTAAAAAAAGATCATTAAAGATCTTTACATCATATTCATGAAAATTCTTAACGTGTTTAGATCTTTCTGGGTTTTTTACTAAGCATCACTTTTGGGTATAATTATGTCTACAAATTAAATAAGGCATGACACGTTTGTGTATTATTATAATTTTGAGAGACTATAGTACAAAATGGGATAGTTGGATGTGCTAATTTTATTTAATTATTTAGGTGATGATACAACAAAGAACGAATTTGAAAATTTGAAAAAATAAAATAAAAATGGGAGGGGCTAAATAACTAACATAATGCAATAAAAATCAAAAACCATTTTGATAATTAACGGATTAATTTTTAGATCTAACTCGAATAGAAACATTTTTATTATATACTCCGTGCTACCTTATTAAAAGGTTAATCTTCCATTAGTCATTCATTTTGGTTAATCATATTTTTATTTTTTCGATATTGACTCACTTTTAGTCCCAATCTTAATCTTAATCCTAATTTGATAAAAAAATAAGTTGATATGAAAATAGTAGTTGTACACTTGTACTCTTTAGAACGTGGGCCGTTTTCTACCAATTGGACTATAAACTGGTGACAAGGCCGAAGGCCCATCCAAACGTGATTAGCTAAATTAGGGTTTGTTTCTTTTTTCTTTTTCTTTTTCCCTTGAAAATAACAGCGAGAAAAGGACACCTGAATAATTAATATCTTTCAATGTTGCTTATTATTTTGAATGAGAGTGCTTAAAAGAAACAAAATTACCACTTTACAAAAATGTAGGTTGGTTAGTAACTACGGAGTATTTGACAATACAATTGTTGCAGCTCACATCTCCATTTTTCATACATACATATATTGGAAGGTTCAAATGAAAATCACTGTAAAGTTAAAAACTTTGAGAACTACAACAAATACATGTTTGTTCATATGTGATTAACTTCAATCAAATATGAACATTGATGTATATTTGATTGAAAAAGAAAAAAGTAAAAAAAAAATCATATATTTAAGTCTTAAAATACATTTTAACCGATTTATGTTCACATATGATTGAAGTTAATCACA
Source organism: Pseudognaphalium luteoalbum (assembly GCA_963422505.1). NCBI lineage: Eukaryota > Viridiplantae > Streptophyta > Magnoliopsida > Asterales > Asteraceae > Pseudognaphalium > Pseudognaphalium luteoalbum. The sequence continues at coordinate 7,907,098 of OY730198.1, read as the reverse complement.
TGTGAACAAACATGTATTATTTGTGGTTTTCAAAGTTCTCAACTTTAGAGTGGTTCGCATTTGAACCTTCCCCTATATATATATATATAGGGTGAGTATCGGGTGAGAAGTATATGGAGGTGAGCACTGTGAGAACTCATTTGCACGCGCCCAAAGCCCCAGACTACCTAGTGTTTCTCTCATAAATTCCCCCGATCATTTAACTCACAATTCTTTTCACATGACTAACAATTTTATCAAACAAATTACATCATCTAGTTCAGTTTTTTACCATCTTTAATTTGTTGTAAGTCAACCGTACATAGATCAAATTAGATGCAACACTAAAATTAGATGCATATTGTGTTATGCATCTGAGAATAATCAGATGCAAGTTCGTAAAACTCATAAAAAGATGTAATTAAAGATAAGTGAATGCAATTCTTATAAATATACAATTAATTTAGATAATTAGACATAATCAGGTACAAGATGCATCTGTCTTAAATAAAATAAGTTAGATGCGTAGCTTCATATCAACTAAAAAATCTAAACACTTGATACACAAATACAAATGTAATTTGCTTATAGTTGAAAAAAGGTAAATAAATTCATAATTAAAGAATGAAAATTCAATTTCTAAACAAACACATGCCTTGTTGCTGCTGTAGGTGGCGTGAGGAGGAAATGAACACAGAAGTAGATTCTTTTGTTTCGTTAGCAGCCACCATTAAAAGATAAATCACACCTTTTTTCAATTTCATATTACGTCGTTAGTTTTTTGTCACCGATGGTACCGCTACTAGCTCTCGATTTCATATTATGTTCATGATTTGATATTTTACCACAAGTAAATCGCAAAAACAAAATGGAAACAATTCCGGCGCATCGTTGTCGCCGATGACAAATTCTGAAGATACAGTGGCGCCGCCGTGACCGCAGGAGAAGATGATGTAGCATCAATTCCACAACTATAATTTTGTAAAATGACTAATATGAGGGTTTTGTTGTGGTTGATTGAAATTGTAATAGTGTGTGGTATGAATTTTGGGGATCTTAGTTTGATGAAATTGTGGAACTGTGGAAGTAATAATCGAAGGAAATTTTGTTTAATGGGTTTGGGCTTTATGCAGTTAAATTGATAAGCCCATATAATAAGATTAGTTCTCACATGATCCTTTCAAAATATATATATATATATATATATATATATATATATATATATATATATATATATAGTTTGGATCAAATGAGAACACTTCAAAAATAAGAACGGTGAGAATACCTCATAAATGCACAACTAACGAACAAAATTCATTAGATTCACAGTCATACATCTCAAATATGTAAAGAAAAAAAATTCACACTTCTAAAAATGCACAAAAATCGAAAAAAACTATTGATGCACGATTATCTCTATAATTGTGCATCAATCGTTCTTTCAATTTTTGTGTATTTCCGAAAGTTCGCATCTATTCTAATCAATTTTTATACACATATTTGAGATGTATGAGTGTGAATCTAATGATTTCGTTGGCTAATTGTGCATTTATGAAGTGTTCTTATTGGAACCTTACCCATCTTAGCTATCTATTTTATTTTATTTTATTAAAAAACCTGATTTTGGAGGTGACAATTTTGTAAATACTTTGAAATTTGATTTTGGAGGGTTCACATCACCTTTGCTCATATGAATTTTTTTTTAGCTTCACATCGTTTTGCTCACGTGAAGCTTTTTTTTTTTAGCTTCGCATCATTTTGCTCATGTGAATTTTTTTTAGCTTCACATCATTTTAGTGAGGTTAAGTTTTTTTTTCTTAACATAAGATTACGATGCTATGATTTTTTTTAATTTTTATAGGTTCATATAGTTTTAATGAGATTAAGTACTTTTTTTATAACATTAGTTTTTGAAGAGATTAATGTTTATACGTATCAATTCACTATTCAAACATGTTGTTAACAAAAATTAAATAAGACTTCACCATGTTAAAACTATTGTGAAGCAAACAAAATTAAACTTCACCTAACAATCTTTATGTGAATTCTCCAAAATCAAACTTCAAAGTATTTACAAAAATGCCACCTTCAAAATCAGATTTTTTGATCAAAAAATGGATGGCTAAGATGTGTTTTCACCGGAATTTCTTTGTTCTCACATGATCCCAAATCTATATATATATATATATATATATATATATATATATATATAACACCCTTCATTTTGAAGTCATTTAAATATAATATATCAGAAGCGCAAGTCCAAATAAACATTTTAATAATTTACATTATTTAATAAACAAAAATTCAAACTATTTCAAACCATAGTTAATCAACTTGGGTGTTATATGAAAACAAAAGATAACACTTATTTATGCAATTCAGATATCAGAGTAACGCTCGGCCGTCAAATATTTCATTCAATGAACAACTTCTTGCTCATCCTATTATTTAATCATAACTTGCAAAAAGTATTAAGGTGGGGGTAGCTCAACGCTAAGTGAATAGACCTGTAATCGACAGTCTAACTTAGCAATAACAAATCTCACAACAAATAATCGTAAGCACATAATCTCAATAAGGATCGGTGGTCCTTGTGGCACCCTCAGCCGCGGTGGCTGTAACACCCACTTTATGGGTCCAGTAGTTTAATATTATTTCCTGACTTGAAATTGTTAATTGAAATGTTAGGAAATATTGTATATTGATAATTGAAAATAATGGAGAAAAAGGTCGAATAGTTTATTGTGACAAATAAAATTATTAATTGTTTTAAATTAATGAAGTTGTCAGAACAATAAAAGTTTATAGTCATACAAATGGTTATCCGATTCAAGACAATAGATTTAAGACGGGAATAATGTACCCAAAAGTGAGAGTCGGTTTAAAAGGAGAGCCGACTTCCCTTTTCTCATTGTTTTTCCCCAACCTCCTTTCATTTGAAATCCCTTGAATACTCACACAAGAAACTCCATCAACCAATTAGAAAATTTAAAGGCTTGTGATTTTGATACAAGTTCAGATTATAGTCCTTATCATCATCCTAATTCTGTCATCAGATTGTAAGTAGTGTGTATTTAATTATCAATTTATTGGATAGTTTGAAACTTGATGAATTGGTAGTGTATATATGATAAATGAATTGGAATAGATGATATATGATGATTGTGGATATTGTTTGATGTAAACTTATGTATAATAATTGATAAAACTGACCTTAAGATATATAGTTGTGATAGTTAAGGTTATTAATATTTCATCATTAAGGATGATGTATGTGGTTAATTGCTAGCATAATCAGAATTAAATTCTCATTGCGGAGATGAGCATTGTAGTTTTATAAACGCTGTAGTAGTTTTGTTAAAAGAAGGAATGTAAGTATTTATAATTGGTTTAAAATATCCTAGCACGTCGCTAGTTTTCTGATTAAGATTAAAATAAATGATTATGTGATTCACTTATTTTAAATGATTGTGTGATCCAGAGTGTTTATATGGATAAGTATAAGGGTTTCATAAAACCTAGTGGTATTGTATTCACAATTTGCTCGATGAAGTAATGAATGTTATGTGTATTTTATGATAACAAAATAAATAGAGTTAAAAGCTCAAAGTATGGGCTTAGGAGAACTCAATTGAAATACACGCTGGTGACGTGTAAGTAGATGAAATAAAATAGACCCATGTAAGTATATTATAATATGTACTCGTTTAGTGTTTATGTGGATGCATAGATACTCAGGCTAAATGTACACACACATTGTATGTGCATATACTAGTTATTGTTTATATAATTCTGTTACAATAGGTTAAATGGGTGCGATTAGATTTCGAGGACGAAATCTCTTTAAGGGGGAGAGATTTGTAACATCCTCGTTTTGGGCCTAGTTGAAATTGGTAATTTCTTTATTTATTTAATTATTTAATTGTGTTTTAAATAATTAATGCCTTGTGGATAATTGATAAATCATAGGTCCTTTAGCTAAATGACTTATTGTGAATACTAAAATATTAACTGTTTTAAATTTATTTAGTTGACAGTAAAATTAAATTGTATCTCCCCGCAAATGGTTTTTAAGTTCCAGACAATGACAAATACGGGAATAAAGTTTAATACTTATAAGATAAGCATCATATGTTAAGTCGGTTTTTATCTCTTCATACGCATACATACATACGCATGAACACACACATGAAACCCTAGTTTTATTTCACTCTTTCCATCAAATTGGAGTTGAAGAATTCGAATTCAAGCTTCAAGAGGGTAGATTATCATCTTCTAATCCTTCTATGCTAATAGTAAGTCTCTAATTCTTCAATTTTAAAACCTAGAAATTGGGGGGTTTTGGTGTTCTTAGTGATAATTCGAAATTAGTGTATGATTATGTAAAATTGTTGTTAGTTAAGCTTGTTTTTGTTAATTACTAACAAGATTTAAGTTTGAGATTATAAACTTATGGTGATTCTTAGGGTTTGTGATGATTTTGATGGGTTAATGGCTTTAATCCGAAATTAAAGTTTGAAATTGGTTAAGGGGGTGTTAGTAAGTGTTTATAAGATGGTTGGTAACCTTAATTTAACCTAAAAGTAAATTAATCATGTTATATAAGTTGTAATCAAAATGGGTTTTTGAGTAATTGATGGAATTAGCATGATTAACTTGAATTGAAGCTTGTAATACTTGCATATAGTTAGTTGATGTTTATATGTGGGTTATAATCTTAAGTTTAGTTTAAAAATAAAGAATTTGAAGTATAATCATATGGATAGTTATGGGTTTAATTGAATATTCATGAATTGAAGTTTGTGGTTATGTTATTGTTGTTAATTGGTGTTTAATTCATGATTATAACTTAAGTCTAACTAAAAATTAATAAAATTTATATATGTTCATAAATTGATAGTGACGGTGAACTAGTGAAGTTAAACTGGTTATTTATAATCTTGGATTGAATTGTGTTAAATGGTTATAAGTAGGTAATTAATTTGAAAGGTTCAATACTTGAAAGCTTGAATCAAGTATAATTAATTCCATGGGAGTGATGGATTGATGATTCGGATTAACTAATTATTGTGTTGTAATTATTTGATTGAGTTGTTTAGATTTTGATTACAATTATATGATGATATTTCACATTGAAACAAGTGACTAACTTGTGTTATTTTGTTGTATTTCCAGATATGGAGAAGACTCAGTGACATTAGACTACTGAGTGAGCTATTGATGGTATTCTGTGAGTGGACTAATTCTCACAATTTGATTTTGGTGTTAACAGTTAGTTACATCAATCTTAAGTTGATAGTATTGATTGATTTATTGATAAATTGATGATAGAATTATTGTTTGAACTTATTGATTGATGGATTAATTGATTGCTGGTGAATAATTCCATGATAGGTTGGAATGATAGAGGTCAATTATATTGGGTTTAGTTGCTATAGGTTAATTCTTATGGGTTGGATGAACATTCGTTGTGAATTAGCCCATATCAATTAAAGATAGCAATAAACTATCGGTAAAATCTCTGTATTGGCCTGCAGTTGATTATTAAGTGTTCTCGGAGGATCACCGTGGACTGAGGATACCTCAAGAACCACCGATCCTCTACTTGATTGGTTCTTGAAGTTAATTGTTGTGAATTGATTGTTATGCCAAGTTAGATTGTAAGACTTAGTTTATTCACTTAGCTTCGTGCTAATCCCCCACATTACCACTCCTTGCAGGATACGATTTGATTATTGGTTGAGCAAGGAGCTATTTTATTGGATGGAATGATTGACGACGATATGCTTACTCTGATCTTTGATTTTATAAAATCATTGTTGTCTTTCAAATTATGTAACAACCAAAATGATGAATTATGTTTTGAAATAGATTGACTAATATGAGTTTTATATTATGTATAATTATTAATGTTTGTTGAACTTTCGTTTCCGGTTAAAAAAAAATGGTTTAGAAATCGAAGGGTGTTATATATACCAACCTTATTAATTAGTAAGACTATTATTTATTAATTATACTTTATTATAATAGCCTTTAAAATTCCTATATTATATTTAATATATAACAATTTTTACCTACATCAAAATATTCATTTTCTAATCCATATCTTATACATTGGATTTAACAAATATTATTATTATCAACTAACATGTTTTAAGAATATTGGTTTAATAAAGATATCTGAAATTGATAATTTTCTGTTCTTTTTAGTATATATCACTATATTGAATTTCAGTAATAAATTTTAAACTTTCAACAATATTAAGATACAGTTAAAAACCTAAAAGACATATGATTAATTTTTATTTTTTTAATTACTTTGCATTGCATAGGCTCAACAAATGTATTAAAACTTAACACAATAACTTACAAATTAATTTAATTGTATTATGTATTCAAACTCAAACATAATAACATAATAGCCTTTAACATTCCTATATTATATTTAGTATATAACAATTTTTATCTACATAAAAAAAGATTCATTTTTCTAATCCATATCTTATACATAATATTGCATTTAACAAATATTATTATCATCAACTAACATGTTTTAAGAAAATTGATTTTAATAAAGATATTTGAAATTGATTATTTTCTGTACATTTTGGTATATATTACTATTGAATTTCAGTAATAAATTTAAAACTTTCAACAATATTAACATACAGTTAATAAACCTAAAAGACGTATGATTAATTTTTATTTCTTTTACCTTTCATTGTATAGGCTCAACAAATGTATTAAAACTTAACACAATAACTTACAAATAAATTTAATTGAATTACGTATTCAAACTTAAACATAATAAAATACAAACTAATTTCATGTTATTATATAAATGGTCGTGCATAGCACGAACTCAATGCTTAGTTTTTATATATAAAATAAACTTTTATAATTACGTATTATAGCGTATTATTTTAGTTAACGATCACGTGTTATTAATTTACAAACTCTTGAACACTGTTTACAAAGAAGTTTGGTTTATAACTTTATGATGAAAATTAAGGAATGATATATATGAAAAATATTAAAAGTAAACGTAAAGTAATTGGTCAACACCATAAATTAATTGTGCTATCGATAACACTAATTATATGCCAATTAATTTATTCAGCTACTTACAAATCACTATATAACTACACTTTTTAAACGGTCATGTATCGTACGGGCCCAATACCTAGTATATATATAAGGGGAGTTCATATGAGAATTACCTAAATATTGAGAACCATGGGAACTAAATCTGCACCACTAATTATTCGATCAATGGTTAAAATGAACCGATGGCATTTAGGTATTTAGGTAATAAAATTGAAAGATGAGGTTATATTTCTATGTAAAGGGTGAAGGGGCATTTAAGAAATTGTAACCAATTGCTCTTCTAAAACTGTCTCCCCCTTTTTAGTAGGATATTAAATTAATATTATTTATTAGATATAATTAGCATTTGAAGAAACTAATCGTCCCTTTTCAATCTCTCTAGCTCTCATTCTTTAAAAACACATTAACCCTAACTGCCACCTACCTTCATTCTCTTAAAAAATTACATAAGACGAAGACGATGAATCCAGATGAAAAGGATGATAATGAATCCATATACGATGGTGATGGCATGAGTGAGGTTCGGTTTTAATTCGAAGAAGATGACGATGAACACTAGACGATGACAAACAACAGTGATAAATATGATGCGCCATTTGTTTCTCAATCTTGTCTCACCTGTCTTGTTTCAATTTTTTATTTTAACACCAATTCTAGTTTTTTTTAATTCATGGTGGTATAATCCAGTCATTAATATTCATACGAGTATCTGATTGTTTACATTTTCACTTTGAATTTATGTATGTACATATATGAACTGATCCAATTAATAAATGATTTGGTGAATATTTAAAGATTTGTACTACGGAACTTTCTACTGCGGGGTTATGAAAAAATAAAATATTTGTGCTTTTGAAAAAGTGGCGTTGTAATATTTAGGAGCATACTTTTGATCTTTTCTTGGATACATGACTAGGCGATCCTCTCACGGTTGTCACTCCAATCACTCAAAGTGTTTAGGGTTTCCTATTCTAATTTTATCAATCACTCAGAACGCCAGTCATGTATCGTTTATCGTCATAGGCTTGATCGAGAATCAAATCGTTACCTTTAAGTGAGTGCAAAGTCGATCTAGCCACAATCATTCTAAGAGAAGTGGTGTAGGGTTTTTGGGAGGAGTGTTGGTGGTATGAGAGGGGGTTGTGTCGTTTTTCATAGGTTTATGTATATATTTTTCTGTGAAGAGGAAAACTGGAATTTTTGGGAGGATTGACGCTCTTTTCTCATTAATTTTTTTTGTAGGAGTCTTTTTCTCCATTTGACTTTCTTTTCTTCGATATCTTTTCTTTTATTTTTTTCGACGTCATATCCTTGTAGCTTCTCTTCTTTCATCTTTGGAACTTTCTATGAAGTTTGAAGGATGTTTTTGAGAGAGTGGGGATAACTATTTTCATTTTTGGGTGTATGGATGGGTTTAAGAATGATTTGATTCGATTTCCTTTTCATTCACCAATTTGGATTCGAAATGCATAACAGGAGCAAGTCCTGATTCTAAATGCATACATCGGCACACTCAAGAATCGAAAAAGTGAAGCATTAAAAATGAATGCTTTATATGGCTCAAGATACCTCACGAATCGAAAGTTGGTTTGTTGTGTGCCTAGTCATGCGATGCTCTTTATGGGATTACTAGACTAGTTTTTCAAAGGAATTTATATTTTATTTATCCTTCTCCCCAAAAGTAAATCATTCTTTGTCTAAAATTTTTCACTTTCAACATATTTTTAACTCAATTTTGAAAAATTTTGTTTACTTATTGGAGAAGGATGGTCTAAAGAGCAACGAGCTTAGAATCAAGCATATACCATTATCCATTTTACAGTAGTGTAACTACTGCTATCCCACACTTAAAGGAACATCGTCCTTGATGTTATTCTAAGCTCTGACTGGGGTAAAATTCCACACTTAAGAATTGAAACATCTAAGAAGTATTCTTTTAGCGGTGTGTGTTAGGCTTGAATCCCACACTTAGTGATAAGCATAGCGGATATGACATATTTGTAATGAAGGAAGAAGATTGGTAAAGAGGTACTCCCCAGTGGATGCAGTTTTCCTTGGTACGTGTGTGCCGAACTTTGTCTTGCTGGGTTCAACACGTCGGATATAAGATATGTTGGGTGCTGCTACTTCCTTGAAAGAGGAGGTATTCTTTGCATATCCGAGTGTGAAAGATAGTCGGAGATTTCATCACTTCTTGGAAAGTAAATTTGCAGAAATGTAAAACATGGGTTGCCTCCCGAGAAGCGCTCTTTTAAAGTCGAGAGCTCGACTTAGTCCTTTTCTTTAGATGATGATGTTGGATGCGTCCCTTGTGCTGGATTTGTTACCGTGACTCCTAGGTAAGCTATAACGTAGAGGAAAGTACTGAAGGAATTGCTCTATCATGTCAGCAATTAGGGTTGGTGGATTGGTGGATTCCATCCCGAAGCTTTTAAAGTGATCAGTGGCTAATCGATCGAGGATTGCCATCCCGTAGCTGATGTATCTAATTGACCGTGTGACTGGTCCATTAGGGTCAACTCTTGTGCAGGTGTGAGTTCGAACAATCTCACGCTGGGGGTGGTTTCGTCCTTTTGAAGCAATTAGGGCCATGAACTGAGTTTTCACTTCTTCAAAGTCACTGGCCAAAGGGTCTCCTCCAAAGGATCTGGTTGCTTGGCATACTTTTCTGATGAGTTGATGTTGCTCACAGTTGAAGGGGAAGTCCGAATCCGTGAAGACATAGATTAGCTTGCTGAATATGTCATTGTATCCATTGCGATAGACATCAAGCTCTACATCTTCTTCGGTATACATTCCGCGTAGTCGAGTCGTCACATATGCTGCTAAGTTGATTTGTGACAAGTGTGGAATGAATCTTGGTACTTCATGAACTTCTTCTTCATATACTGAGTCATTTAGTTCATCAATTATTAGCTCAATGTGATGACCAATAGTGGAATGAATGACGATTCTGAAATTTTCTGAAGCTGTGAGGTGTTCTCCGGTTTCGATAAGATCTAGAAGGGTTCTAAGATCTCCCACCATTCTGAGATCGGCATAATTCCGCGGGTTTTCAGTAGCTCTTTCCAGATGGGTTCTTATTGATGCTAGTGTAGCCTTCTGACTCGATGAGTAGGGAAAAACTGATCCGGCTAGGGCACAATATACTTTTTGGTATATTTGACTTTGGTTGCTGCAGAACTCGATTTCTCCCATCGGGTAGTGGGGTCTTTCTGGTTGTTGAGCTTCTCTTGTGAGTTGAGCTTGAAGGGAATCTGATAGTTCTTGGATATACCTGCTTAGAGCGCGAAAATAATTTTTTAAAAAACTCCCTAACCTCCTCCTCCTTAATAACGTCAGGCTCTTCACACCATCTACCATCCACATGAAGACCTAATAACGCTCCTTTTCTAGCCCTCCTTCGAACCATAGAATGGAACAATCTTGAATTTTCATCGCCATCTGCCGCCCATTTCACCCTTGCTCTTTGTCTCATGATACCATTTCTAACCTTTTCCTTTTCTAGCCACCCTTTATGCGCCTCCATCCACCTATCAGTCTCATTACTAGATAAATCCCTCGTGTTAGCTTCTCTTTCCCAATGCGTTGCTTCAAGCCAAAACTCTTCACACTCCATGTCCAAATTCCCGAATCTATCTTTATTCCATTTTTTAACTCTAGTTTCATGTTCTTTAACCTATCACGAAACACACAGTCCGGACGATAAGATGACACAGGCTTCGCCCACCCATTGGCAACAATGACATCCACACCCTCCTCATTCCACCAAACATCAAGAGATCTAAACGGTTTCAGACCAAAATCCATCACCTTTTCCGCTTTCAGTAACAACGGGAAATGATCCGATAATCTTATGTCCAAGGCTGAGCACATAACACCTCCCCATAACTCTTGAAATTCTTCCGAGACCAAGAACCTATCTAATTTACTAAATTTACAGCCGTCATCACTAATTCTCGTGAATCTCGTTCCACCAACTGGAATGTCCTCCAATTTATTATCATTAATAAACACGTTAAACCTATCAGCTCCCCTTTGACTAAATTGAGTGTTACGCCTCTCATCCTTCCTTCGAACTTCATTAATATCTCCAAAAATACACCACGCCCCTGAAACCATACCCACCAGCCTCTCTAGTTTAAGCCACATCTCTTCTCTATGATACTCTATGCCTCGGCCTGTACACGTTGACCCAAACAACCTCATAGTTTTTTCCCACCCATTTTCCTGCAACAGCGATAAAACAATCTTCTCTATACACTTGGTGCACCTCAAAAACCCCGGTATCCCAAAATAAGGCTAAGCCCCCTGATCTTCCGTTCGCATCAATTTTAGCATACCCAAAGTCATCCGACCACCATAACAAGCAACTTCAGAATCCACCAAAGAAATACATTTTGTTTCCTGAAGCCCTAAAACGCACGGCCTGTGAGCGAAGCACAGCTCCCTGATCCATCTTTTTCTCTCAATATCACACATACCTCTACAGTTTAAAGACAATGCATTCATTGAAAAATAAAAGCAATGACCTGAACGACAAACCCAAACAACCCTACTAATTCCTAGCACACCCCGAACCCCTAACAGCTTCCTTCTCCGGTCCCTTGTCCCATCTGAAGCCAATACTTTCACCAAAACTTTTTATATCATTCACATCATTAACTTTTTTGATTTTTGAAGCTAAGAGTGTACCTTTTTTTCCACAATTTTTTGATCCTATCGAGCCTGTCCTACCTGTACTTAAAGAACTTGAACTCGGTTCCACCTTCTTCTGTTTTGATTTGTTTCTCGCCATCTCCTTAATTTTTCTCATGCTTATCCGTCCTTGCCAAACCCCAATTCTAGCCACATTTTTATTGAAAGAGCTCGTGCTTGCTTCCTGTCGATTTGTATTTTTAATTGGATAAGATGGTTCACCCTGATTGTTCTTCAAAATATTATCTTCTTTTAGATCCTTCAAAGAAGCGCAATTCTAAGCCATCCCACAGTCTTGATTCATACTTGAATTTAGGTATTTTTCTTGAACGCAAGAATATTCAATTGATCTATCCACACCCTCACCTGAACAACTCCCCTTCTTGTATCTTGTAGACTCAAGATTGTCTTTCTTTGAATTTTGAAGCCCAATATGCTTATTTGACTCACCACCCATAATGGGCTCTAAACACTCATTAACTAGAACATGGTTGACACTAGTATCCTTGTGAATTAGCCCATCACAATCCAAAGGCCCAACATCCATCACACCCAAGCCTATCTTACTGTTGACTTCCAAACTTCCTGGAACCACTTCCACGTCATCATTCTTTTTGTCACTTGAAAAACTAGCAACCTCCCTAATAACGTCTATGTCTCCCAAAACCCTATCATGCACGCCGTCTCTACCACTCCATGCATACCAATCATTAATATCTCTCGACTTTTCCTCTTCCCTAGCTTCGTCTCTCTCATCCGTGATCGGACATTCCATCTCCGACTTCGTCTCTCTCATCCGCTATGTTCTGAGTCTCAATCACAGTTTCTTCACCCTCTTCCCCCTCCATATTTTTTTCTTTTAAAACACCATCTTCATTTGCCATATTATTGGCAAGATTACCATGCTCCCAATCATTGACCGACACATCATCATCATCGTCGCTTAACTCATACTCTCATTCTGATTCTGGCCCCAAGGATACGTCATCCAAACTCGTTTCTAAACCCTCTTTATCTACCTCCTCTTCCTCACTCTCTTCTTCAGAATTTCTCCCTAAATGCATATTACCTACACAAAACGCATCTTCAATTACCATCACATTAAAGCGAGTGTGCCTTATTCTTATGCATCTCCATTCGTTTATAGGTTCCCTGATCGAAGTTAAGAGAAGGACCCATCCTTCCGCTAATGAGTCAGAATCCCATAATGAACACTTCCTAGTCTCCAAAACCCTACCATACTTCTCCCCGATCTTAACAAAAGCACTTTCTTCCCAACCTTGAACCGGCATCCCCACTACACTCACCCAAGTTAATCGAGAGAAACATTCAGTCTCTAACCCCCATTTCTTAAGATCTTTTACCCAGTAGCGTATTCCGTGGCTTTCGTTATCAAGGACATTATTCATCATCTTTGACGAAACAAAGTTAATCAAAATCCTTAATCCACCAATGTACTTCACTAGACATTGACCAATCCCTTCAACCGTGCACAAATCTTTTACCCTTTCTATATGTTCTAGATTCTCTACTCTTCCTACAACACATGTGTCTAAAAAATCTTCCACCTTCTCACTTGTGTTCCAACTAATTTCGTATATTACATCATTGTCTTGCACGAACTCCTTGTCATTCGTATTGTCGCGACTTGCAAACCTGTCCTGCTCCTTTTCCCTCTGAATATTGTGTGACCCACATTGAGTATTACCCTCACTACCACCGCTATCACCTCCATTATTTTGAGTAATGGAGCAATAAGAATATTCCTTACTCACAAATCTCTTACTGTTCACATTCAACTTAAATTTCATCTCACCCTTTCCATCGGCCATTTTATTCCCCACAACTTGATTTCTTTTCTCTCCCGCTATGAAAACTCTTAGTTTGAAATTATCGATCCACAGTCGGTCAAGTTTTTTCTCTATTCATTTTACATCCTCCACCTCCTTGAAGCTCACAAAACCAAACTTACATCCGTTTCTAAGCCTCCCTTTAGCTATATGAATGTCACTGACCTGTCCTTGCGATTTGAAAAGTTTCCAAAGTTGACCTACCCGGCAAGAATCAGGGAAGTTGAAGAATAAGAATGATTTCTCATTGCGCGAATTAACCTTGGACCGAATCTGAATCGTATCCGAGCCATTGTACCTCCATCCCGATCGATGAACCCCTCGAAGAACCCTAAACTTTTGTTTTCTCTCATTGTTTTCTCTCTCACACATGTTTTCTCACTCAATATTATGCATTATTTGTTTGTAAAAATATAACAATGTGATGCATATTCTTACGTAACATTTACCTTTTGAATATACAAAATTTTCTGCTCATTACGTACGTATATGGGTATATATTCATTTTGTTAATAGATACTTAAATAACTACAATCATATCGTATATACATTATATTTGTATCATTGTATGTTACAAAATACAACAAATAATTCATTTTTACCCCAATAGATATAAAATGAGTAGTTATATAGTATTAAATAAATGTAATAAACAATGAGTACTAGACATAATCAAGATAAAAAAGCCAAAAAAATTCGGTCGGGCCTTTTAAAGCCCGAGCTAAGCCAGTTTAACCTGTTCGGGCCTTGGCCTAGTTTTTTTTTTCAAAGCATGTGCTTAGCCCGGCCGGGCTTTTGGACTCAGACTTTTCTAAATTGAAAATGCTCAGCATTTTTAGACCCGGTTTAAGCTCGGTCGGGCGCGGATATATGAAATGGAAATAGGAAAAAGGAAAAAAAATTAATACTTAGTGGGTAACCAACTAACCATTAAGTTATAAGACAAGGCCCATCCAATTCTGATGAGCTAAATCAGATTGTTGTTTTTTCCCCTTAATTCTACTTCAAATATAACAAGAAAAATGAAGTTTATTTATGGTAATTTTAAGCACACAATATTGCAAGTGAAAGCGGGTAAGGAAGGACTAGTACATGTCCTCTACTATATATATTTTTACATATTTTATTCAAAATGGATTGAAATATATATGGTTTTTAGGTCAAATAATTAACAAAATGTAGAAGTTAAGTTTACATTTTTCTAAAAGGTTGCAATAGTCGGCTCACGTTAGATTCCTCCTTTATCATCATGTGATATTTTCTCATATGTGTCATCTCCGAAACCAACTACACTAAAAGCCCAAAGCTAAAGTTAACAATTCCGATATTATGTGTATGTATTTAAGAATCGTAGAATTAATCATCATGGTTAGGTGCATTAAAATATTTCAAAACATGGGTCCCGAACCTTCAATATGAAAGATTGCTTATGTCGATCCAACTGTTGTTGTTTGGATGAGAACGCAACAAAGTAATCACATTTATGGACAACCAAAAGAAAAAGACATGAACTTAACATATTCATTTTTTAATTAACATATATTCCTTGCCAGTTTAAATTTTAAAACATATAACAATTAACAATAAATGTTTATATATGGTCAGGAAATAAAATTCATAGTTGGAATATATGTTTCATTCATAATATTATCCAAATTATATTGTCATTAAGTGTTGTTAACCTAGAAAAATTACATTTCATGTCCTTCAACTTTTTCACATTTACATGTACACTCTTTGATTACGTCACTTAAGTTATGTGATGATAACCGAATCCATCATTTACCTCAAAATTATACTCGTATATGCTAGTTTCGAACGAAATTTTTATTCTGATAAACATGTTAGACATATCAAAATCAACTTAATTTCTAAATTATTGTAATACATACTACTCCCAATAAGTTATAGTTCCTCTAGCACACAGATCTTTTATTCTGTTTCTTATATACTTAAAGATAAAGATAATACTTATTTGTTTATAAAAATCCATATGTTAGGATTATATTGATTATCAAAGTTCGATATGACTATGAATGAATGAAATATAAAATATACTGTAGTAATAAAAGGACCACAGCAGTTATTATTAGGCCATGTCTCAGAATACATAAAAAAAGGACTAATATTTTTAGCATCTAGCCATCTACTACGTGAGCCCAACTAACTTAGTTGACAATTTGGGCCCACTATTAAAGCCCATTAATAGTTTTCCTTCAACGTGTTGAGTGTTGACTACTCAGCCTCGTTTCTATGTAACATTGTCAAGAGATAAGTTCAACCCGACCCATGTAACTAATCGTGTTGACTATACATTGATAATGCATGATTAATTGGAACACTTGATGACTTGAACATAACTAACCATAAAATATTTAATGTTTTGCGAAAATTAGGTAAACGGACACTAATACATAGGATTATAGGAATGCTTAAATATTTTAACTGAGTTGTTGAGTTGAAAACGAGTTAGTATAACTTCAACTCTAACTCACTAGCAAAACATTCCACGAACCAAATACACTTTAGGTTTATCGTTTAATAGAAATAACTAATTAGCACAACTTATAAGCAGTACTCTAACATTTCTTACCATATTCTAATTAATCAATTAAATAAAAACTAATTATTATTCAATTGATAAAGTGAAAAACAAACTCATTCTCCGTAGCACCGGTAACTTAACCCAAATTTTTCTGGACCCGTAACACTACAAGAATACAATTATTCTAGATAAAATTTACACCACGCGGGCTAATCTGTAGCCTAGGCTATTCATAGCTTCAACGTGACGACGACGCCCCTGCCCCTAACCCAACTTATCTATTTAACGGGCTAGTTGTTTCGAGTTTTGACCCGTTTACGACCCTAATCCAGTTACACCCAACCATAACCCATTTTGTTCATGTATTGTGTCATGAATCACCAACCCAAATATGTGTCAACCCATTATATACCCACCAACTTAAGTAAGTTAATAAATTTGACAAGTATAAATAAATGCATATATTTGTATGTGTCTATAGCAACTGGTCCATGAAAGAGAAAACACCACCGGCCAGTACATGCACAGATTAGCAAATAGCTTGCTAGCAAGCGACATTAGTATTATTAGGCAGGCTGTGAAGATGGTGACTGTTTCAAATGCTTAAATCCACCACCAACCTCATCATATCACACCAACACACACTCACACATACATACTCGCAATTCGATCGATGGATATCAAGACTAATTGCATGATTACTGCTTTCATTCTCTTCCTCCTACTTGTGGTGCCTAGTTCTTCCAAAGGTTTGTCGATATTCTATTTTCTTGATCTTAACGGATTTTGCAACCATTGATGCTTAAGAAATATATCATTTTTACCGATCGATTAAATGATTTTTGGCCTAAGTATGGGATGTGGTAGCTCTAGCTAATCAACCAATAAGTTGTATGTTCAAGTCTGAGTGAAAATAGCCTGTGTATGCACTCCATGTTTGTATATAGAATGTGGTTTAGCGTGTGTATCGCTTTGTGCCTTCCGTCAATATGTCTAGACAACGTTGTCTCACTATCACAACTTAAGGAAAATCGGTTTTGGTCACAACACTATATATAGTGAGTAATCTATTATTCCACCTTCAAGTTGGATATATAATTTCTCATAAATTTCAATTTCCGGAGAAGTATCTCGGATGCATGCGATGAAATCGTCTATATATAGCATCATCATGAGTATCGTAACATTTCAATATGTTTTTGTAACCCATGTATGTGTATAAGCTCCTCCAGTTTTACTAGCTAGCTAGCTACTTGTAAGTTAATTTGTAACTGTGTATAATTCTGAGATGAATACAATTTAGTAATTTACCCTTGTGGGATTTACATATATAAAATTACATGGTACGAATTCGTGCAGGAGGACGAGATTCAAAGATTTATGATATTGATTACCGGGGACCTGAAACTCATACTCATAAGCCTCCACCCAACCGCGGAAATACTAATGGTGTTCCTCGCACACATTTGAAGAAGCATCCCCGGTTTAAGATCGGAACAACTAGACATATGATCCTTAAAGAAGGTTAATTATTAGATCCTTTTAAGTGTGCCAAGTTTTTAATTAGTTAAGGGTTAATACACACGGAGGGGATTAAAGTATCCCAAAATGTTCGCTTGAGGTACTAAAGTTTATGATTTTATAAAACTATAACTCAACTTTTAAAACTTCTCACAAGTGGAACATGAGCTGATAAAGATTCATCAATTCGAACAATTTTATAAACTTTGATTATCCTTATAAACATTTTAATAAAACTTTAGTTATCCTTGTAAACATATTAATAAACTTTAGTTACACTTAAACACAATACGTATGATTAACTCATAGTTTTGTCAAATCATAAACTTTAATACCCTAAGCGAACATCTTGAGATACTTTAATCCCCTCCGTGTGTATTAACCCGTTAATTAATGTACATAATATATATATGATTCATACGAAGTTATATGATAACTGTTGCATCACAAATTCATACATGCGATGCCACATGATAAGTACTTTTCGAACTCAATCGCATACCATAATTAAACTTGTAATATACATGTAAAACTTGAAATACATTATCTTGATCGGTATATAAATTAAACTAATTTCCTTGATCAAACGCATCAAATCATTTTTGTTAATCAATGTACGCGCGACATGTTGGTATGCTCACTAATTAACTCGATCTTTAGGGATTCATCAATTATGAGCAGATCGAATACGCTTTTACCTTTTCGTTGATGTGATTTTCAGTCCGGTTAAAGAATAAATTGACGAAAAAATAACTTGTTTGATCACATGAGCTCTAAGTTGTAACCATTATAATTTAATAACTTATAAATACATGTTGTTAAAGATGCAGAAAATGATAATCATTGTTAATATTTACTTGTGTTTCACTATCTTAATTCTTACTAGTGTTAACTTATATATCTATCAATTATTCATCAGGTAAAAAAGCTTAATTGGTGAAGAATGTTCAAGCAAGATTGTGGGTTGAGTACAAACTCAGGTTAAAATATAGCGTTTCTCGTTAAAAAAAATAAAAAATAAAATCATATATTTAAATACATGCTAAAATGAATGTGATTTATGATATATATTGATTGTCCATTTATATGGTCAACAATATAATTAAATCAAAGCATTTTAGCATATATATATTTTTCCGTGCTTCCAAATCATAGCTTTTGAGTACGTAATTGTTTCTGTATTGTCATAACGGTTTCAATGTATTTAATATCGTGGTTTCAATTTGAAATTGTGAACATATATTATTCTTGTTTTATGGATGCTATATATGATATGAAGTTTTAGAGTAGATTTTTGTCAGCTTATTTTGACAAAAAGAAGGATATGTTTTTGAACGCCTGACGATTTAATTCTCATTTTTCTTCTCATTAGAATATTTGATTCGTTATATACATATTTTTTAATCCGAAAATGAATATCGTGATCTTACTTATTTTGACAAAAAAGGATCCATTGACCGTTTGAAAAAAAAAATAGTTATACAATTTTGTTATTTTAGTGGCATACCTTACGATGTAACACACATATTATATACAATCATCACAAATATATACACTATTCATAACCTCTTGATTGATGAGTTTCTTTCATGCCGTTAGGTAATTTTTTTATACAAGTTGTTACAACTTACAAATCAAGTGTGATGTTCTTTTTTATAAGATTGAGTTTTGTATGACTTTGTAGAGTTTTAATTGTTTTATTGAAATCTTTAGAAAACAAATTATAAGAACTTTGCATAATCAGTCCATTCTATAAATGTTTTAATACATCTTCCATCTCATTATAAGTGTCAAGTTTTGACTTTTGAAAGTCATTTATTTACATATTTAACATTAAATATTTTTATTTTTATTACAATACCTGATATATTTAAAGCTTAATTCATTCATATATTACTTCACGTCAAAATTTAAGGTCAAAAATTAAAAGGAAAAATTTTAAAAAGTCAAAAGTGAAAACCACTAATGCGATGGAGGTAATATGATATATGAGTGAAATAGTCAAATATCCAACACTTTATTCAAGCAAATCTGGTCCGTAAAGTTTATATAGATATTAGTCCAATTGAAAGAGCCCAATAAGCTTACAAGTCAGAAGCCCAAATCTGTAAAGATCTAAACCTCTCAAGAATGTTGATGGATATTGTGTAAAAACGAGCAGGTTTTAACCCGTGTGTTGCAGCGGAACAAACTTACTTATATTAATTTATGAAATAATTCAGTATATGTGCAATTTAAAAGTCAGTATTTCGTATGTAGTCAAATTAAGATATTTGGATAGTTTAAGGAGCTACGCACGGACGTGAACTTTATATTCTTTTGACAATTATTTTATCTAGCAAGACAATAAAAGTACATAAATATTTACACTCGGTGCCTTGAAATTATATATATATAGTTTTTATTTCTTGACTACAAAATTACTTTAAAATTCTTTAAGATTTATATAATAGTTTAATTTATATGACTGTTAAATCATATGCAATAACAAATTTTCAAAATAATTTAAGTAATTTTTACTTGTACTCATTTCTCTCTGTTCATCTCTTACACTCACACACACTTATATGTCGATAATCAACTCATTTACGCAACCTCTTGTTGATCGTAAATATTATTTTATTATCCTTTTATAGATATCATATTATACGCTAATAGATCACTCGTATTTTAGAGTAAAGTACATTAAAACAAAAACCAAAAATGAAGTGAAGTAAAAGAGATGAGAGGTGAAGTATAAGTTAATAACTTAAAATAAACAAAATAAAAAAGTGAAAACAATGCGTAAAAAGGTGATGGTCATTTATTATTTTTTCAATAGTAACATTTAAGCTAATTCCTCAAATATTAAGCTAAAAGTTATAAAAATCTTATGCCCCATACGTAGTTTTCAATGATCAAACTATGAATACATGTTGTATAGACTTTCTCATATTTACATTCCATATTTGTCAACTCACTTAAGGTATTTAATTAAAGCTTATCATGATCAAAAATATGCATGTTAGTTATTTTCAAATTGGCAATTAGCGTTAACTAAAATGTATGTTATTCAAGTTACATGCTTATACGAAGTTTTTAATAGTTTAAAAAATCGTTACTTTGTCTATTGACATTTGAATTATCATTTTCAAAATAAATTTGGTTGTCGAACTAAGCATTATATAAATACACCTTCAACAATACATATGTTACTTAGTGACTCGGTTGACAATTATAACTTAGATAAATTACAGTAGGTTATATTACTTTCGTCTCAAATTTAATATTCATTTTCAATGTTCACATAGTTGAAGAAAAGTGGTACCATTAGACTCTGTACAAAACATCATTGATTCAATTTGTATTTATTAGACCCAACAAACATAAGTTTAGTTAATATTAATTTATCAAAGAATTATAAGTTAAATGATACTATTGTTCTGGACTGCAAATAATAGATTGTGACGATCAATTTAGTCTCTAATTAGGTAATTACTGCTGATTATAGACTTTGTAGCATAATCACATGTTACACATCACATTATTTCGGCTTTCAAAACATTCAAGTTCCGTAACTAGTGATTGGTATGTGTTTAAGAAACTCACCACGGAGCATATTAGAATGACAAATGAGTCACTAAGTCATGGTTTATTATAGAAGATCGACCTATATAATCATTAGTTCGACAATCATAAATTAAGATTTATAAAACAATAATTGTAATGTCATTTGACACATTAACGGGTTTTTTTTTCATAGTTGAAAATTTGGTGTTATCAAATTCGATCTGAATGTGAACTACATATATGATTAGGATATACCATAATGAAATACATTAGATCATGAATGAATGGATATAGAATGTAAATACGCTCCACCCAATTGTATTGGTAGATGGTTGTTTTTTTATTATACTAATATGTATGCATAATTGAAAAAATGCAAATTAATACAAATTTGATAAAATACTATATAAAAATATTAAGTTAAATTATCGTTTGCAATTATTTGTATAATTTTGTCGTAATAAAATTAGTATAAAACTTTGTTGTAAGCAAAAGAAAAAAAAAGATATAAGCTATTAGTAAAAAAAAGGGAAAAAATTAAATCTAAAATGTAAAAGGGGGAAATGGGAAATGTTAAAACCTAAAGGGTATAGAATGGAGAAGTGATAAAACTTGAGACGAAGAAAATGGAAAGTAGTTAAAATATAAAGGGGAAAAAATGAAAAAGCACTAAAACTTAAGGGGTGGAAATATTAAATTTACAGGGTAGAAAATGAAAAGGTATTAAAACTTAAAGGGTAGAAATTAAAAAAACGCTGAAACATAAAAGATGTAAAATAGAAAAGTCCTACAACTTAAGAGGTAACAAATGTAATATTTGTTGTTACTATTGAATGAATAGTACCATTTAGCCTCCCGCTAAATGTTAGATCTTCCAATATCTTTAAAAATCGTATTGGTCGCCCGTTTAACAAGTTGCTTGTTATATAAAGGTGTAACTTTCCCACTTTAAGAAGAAACTGTTGTACCAAACCTTCATAACACTCTTATTATTATGTAATTGTTAATTTTCCATAAATTCCCTTTTCTACTCGAAAACACAAATTAAAGAGAAACTTTGCTCTTCTATTCCATTACCTTTGTTCCCTTTTTTCTCATCTATATCTCTTTGAAATAGAAAAATAAATGAAAGAAAAGAAAAGCTCGAGGTTTATCAAGTTCATGAAAATTCATGTAATTCAACATAAAAATCCGGTTGTTAAAGATCTGGAATAATAATGATATATACAATAATGACGATAGGGATTATAATATCTATAAATAAAAATATTAGCAAAACGTTAGGAATTACTACGATGATACTAAGTAGTTTCGACGACAATGACCTTTACAAACCTACATCAAGCCCTGAAACTTAATACGTTGAACTATATCATAATAATGAGGCAACATGGCCCTAAAATAATACGTTGAACTTGAAAAAAGTTGTTGTCATTTACCTAACAATAAACTCCACAAAAGTCTTTTTAGACCTTTGATTCCATAACATCACAGTTAAATGATAGTTAAATTCCAAAATTTTAAGATCTCCTTCGAAGTTAAACTATTCAAATCCCACATTTACATATAAACTGACAGTCATTCAACACCAAAGTTTTAACATGAAATAAGTACATAATACAACCAATGATTCAATCACTTCACTGTTGGTTAGTACGAAAAATTGAAAGCTACAAGTATGCAACCCTCTGCATATTATTTACATGATCTACTTTTGCTATTGAGAATGAATAGGTTAAAATTTGTTAAACTGGACATAAGAACTCTAAAAAGTCCACAAACATATGTCATGTGCTCATGCTTGGTGTTACTGATAGTGCTTTGACTAAAAAAACTTTGTTGCCACTCAGCTTGGTGTTATTCATATAGTTTTAAACTTATTAGACTAATTCGTGAATAGACATATTGATATAGTTTAAAACTTCTTAGGGTAATTCGTGAACTGACATGTATGTTGAGTGTTGTTTAGTGTAACTAAATAGGAGTAATACTTAAATTAAAAAAACTTTGTTGTCACTTATTTGTTGTTATTGATAGATATTTTACTTCTTAGAGTAATTGGTGAACTCTAAAAAGTTTGCTAACGTATGTGTTTGTCCCTATTCGTTGATTCACAATGAAATAGAATTTACAGGAAATAATAATCGTGTATTGATTGATATGAATCTGTTTACATGACCCTTGTATATATAGAACCATTGTGATTGTTCACATAAAGTCATACCTGTTCGTATCTAACTGCTTGTAACTTCCTATAACCGACTATTCGGTTAATAACTTTCATTCCTGACACACTAAGCCCTTAGGCTATACAAATATTACATAATATACTAAATACTTAATGACATCCGAGAAATGAACGGGATTAGGTCCACATTCTTCCCCTTAATCTCGATCGTTGCTTCCTCCTAGATCTTGAACCCCGAGCATCTGCCGCATAGTGACAAACTTCATCCCTTTGTAGTTCGCCACTGACGTGTTCTACATTGATGTGTCCATTCTCTACACATTCACGAATAAAATGGTTGCGGATGTCGACATGCTTACTTCTTCCATGAAATAATGGGTTCTTGACGAGTGCTATTGCTAAAACGTTGTCAACCTTCAGTATTATTCTTTCCTCCTTCCAACCCGTTATTTCACTAAGTAGCCATTTCACCCATAGAGCCTGACATGCTGCTCCAGTAGCTGACATGAATTCTGATTCACATGATGAGAGTGCTACTATGATGAGAGTGCTACTGTTGGTTGCTTATGAGTGCACCATGTAATAGGTGATTCTCCAAAATAGAGTACTATTCCAGTAGTTCCTTTTCCTTGATCAGTATTGATTCCATAATTACTGTCGCTGTAACCTGTTATCTTGTCGCCGCCATCTCATTTGTATATAATACCATGCTCCTTGGTTCCTTTGATATACCGGATTACTTGCTTTATCACCTTTAAATGGTGATCCTTTGGTTCTTGCATGAATCTACTGAGTAATCCAACTGAGTAACTTAGATCTAGTCTAGTGTGTAGTAGATACCTAAGTGAAACACCCTGAAATTTTTTAACCTTTTTCTATTTAAAACTGTATATTAATAATTTATAAAATGTCATAACGTTTGACCCATCTCTTTGACTTTATAGTCAAATGTACATCCAACAATTTTAACCAATGACTTTCCTATAAATCTATCTTTGACCATAGACATTATTGAGATTGGGCGATTTATACAAGCCTTGCCACAATGATAATTTAAAAGAAATAGGAGTTTGTCTAACCATTATATAAAGCTCCACTCCACGTATCCTTTAACAGCCATATATAATTCTATCGATCCATTGATACAGACGAATTTAATACCTACAAAATAAACAACTGAAAGGGGTAAGCCGAAGCTTAGTGAATAATATGAACAACTAAATAAATAATGAATTTTTACATAACATATAGACTACACATATCACAAGTTCAACCAATAACAAAATCTTTGGACAATTGTAGAGATCATTAGTATATTCCCAATTTGTAAATTATCTCTGAATGATATGTATGCTCCATCATCCCCAGCAAAGGCAAAAGTACCTGTCTGGGCCGTAACCCAGTATATAATAAACTCATCAAATCATAGACGTATCCATCACCGGTCCTTCCAAGTGAATGGGATACGCATCACTTGAAGTAAGATAGTATCATTACTACCATTTCAATCATACGTATATTAAGGATCCAAAATATAATATGCTAATTCCCGCAAGAATTAACATCTTCAGGCCATACCCCGGTAAACACACAATATAATCAAGTAAGTGCCATATCCATTACCGGTCCTTCCAAATAATTGGAATATGCACTACTTTACTAACGATAGTATTATTACTATCAAATCAACAATAATCAGGTAAGATCCTTTGTCTGTACTCAATCATTCGTCAGGGCTAGCATAGGTAGTAACCTGTAATAAAACTGAACTCTACAATTCCCAATGCACAAAATGCACTTATCACATATAAACAATTCTTTTATCACAATTCGACGCTATCTCATAATAGCTTTGCAACACATATCAACTAACGCCCAACAAGATATAAATCAATTCAACCATGACAATTCACAACCAAATCTATAACAATTATAATATAATTCACATAATAGTGTAATATCTCATGCTTAGAAGCAATCCAATATTGCACAATCATTATCTATTTAATTCCCCATATTACTCACCTGGGCCTTTTTAGCCGAATAAGCAAATAATAATGCAAGTAGGTGTCCAGTCTCGAATCTTGGAATCACCTATAATATAACACATATATTTAATAATACATTAATTTTATAGTATTCACCATAGTCAACTAAACATATTCTTAATTTGACTAACTCTTGATTCGAGTATTAATTACTCGTTTACAATTCATTTCATAGTATACTTTCATTTTAATTTGATCGTTAACTTTCTGATCAAACTCAATTCAATTAGTTTAACTACAACATGTCCTTTAGCTTTAATGATTTCTCATTTAAACTTATTTACCTTAAGTACCACTCGAATTCATTTCTAGTAAATCATTACATTTCACAATCTACTTTAGCTTTATGCTTTAATAATTATAACGAATCAATAATTCATATTCAAGTGTTTATATCAACTTAACTCGACCTGCTAATCATACGGATACATTTCAAAACAAGCTTTCAAGATGAGTAGGGAGTACCCGCCGGGTGAGTCAAGTACACGCCGGGTAGTTCATCGAGAACCAGTTCTGCACAACAGTTCATATATACCCAAATCGATTTTTCACAATCTATTAATCGTCAGCTCGGTTTAAAATCATGTTAATAAACTTATAAACATCACTACTCATCTGTAATTGCTATATTCCATAACCAATTTACCAATCCCCCATTACTTTATAAGAATCAAAATTCTAGGCTAATAATAAAAGGAATTAAACTTACAGATTTTTTTTAAAGATGATGATGAAGAATAGATAATAATTCCACTTTAATAATTGCCTTGCTTTCTTGTTCCATCCAATGATCACAGGGACGATTTTATGTACTCGACCCCTTTTTCTTACTTTGTCTCTCTCTCTCTCTCTCTCTCTCTCACTGTGTTTTTGTTTGCCTACGGGGGAGTATAGAATATTTGAGAGTCAATGTTTTAAAAACCGGTTTTTCAATCGAACCGCTCAACAATCCGGTTCCGGTTGAACCGGTTTAACCGCTGATCCAACCGGTTTGATTTCATAGTATTATATTATGTGTAAAAGCGACCGTCAGTTCAACCGGTTTGGTTTCATAGTATTATATTATGTGTAAAAGCGTGTGCTTGATGGTTTGACCAGTTTGGACTCCTCGAACAGAATGAAACAAAAAAGACTGATTCAAGAAATATAATTAAATAATATGCTTGTCATATTGACATCACTAAACACCCATTTAATATAATATATTATACTACTCACCCACAAATAATATATTATATTATACTCAAACCCATTTAATATTCATTTTTTACATCTTATCCCAGACAACAAAAGAACCTACTTTCAATTTGTTAAACGATTCTTCTTCCTTTCTAACTTTTCTTTCACCACTAAGTATTCAATATAAACACATATGAAATCAACCGATTATCTTTGAATTGAAGATGGTTTCGGTCCTATCTAATTGATCTTCACCACTAACTAAATATCCAACATAAACATATATTATAAACCGCTAAACTAAGGATGGTTGTGGTTGTTTACGGTGGTTTGTGATTGTTTGTGGCAGTTTGGTGCGATTGTTTATGGTGGTTTGTGGTGGTTGTGGTGAAGAAATTACAACAACAATAGTTTATCACAGTTTGTGTTTGTCTTGTTTGATCAAAGTTCATCAATTTAAGAACATGAATTTTTTTGGACAACCCAAAAAACGGTTTCTCACCGGTTCCGATATGCCGGTTTTGAACCGGAAAACCGTCCGGTTGTTGACTCGTTAAATTTCAGGGAAAAACCGGTTTATAACGAATCGTTTACTAACCCGTTTCCGGTTCAACTGGTTGAACCGCCCAGTTCGAACCGGTTCTGAAAACATTGAATCTAGTCCCATTATTGAACTATTGTCTGGAACCTAAAACCATTTCGTGATTTTAACTATTTTATTTTTCTTACTATTATATAAAGTTAAAATAAATATTTATTTATTCATCACAATAATACTTTAAATTTTGAGGTGTTACACTAAGACATCCAATTAAACTTCTCTAATAGGTTGCATCCACTGGATTTCCGTCTTAAGTCCTGACTAACTTTGTTCCCGGATCCATAGGGATCTTTGTGTCACTGCTTTCCATCATCCTTGCATCTTTCAAGATCTTGTTGATGTAACATGTTTGCATGATTGTAATCTCTCCTCCTGTTTGAGTAACTTCTATCCCGAGGTAATAAGTCAGCAATCCTAGATCGCTCATTTCAAATTTATCTTCCATCTGGGATTTGAACAAATCTATTTCCTTCCTTGGAGTGTCGTGACTATCAAGTCATCCACATAAACTCCAAATATTAGTATGGAAGTCTTACTTCTCTTCGTGTAAATTGCTTATTCGAGATTACATTTCTTAAAACCCAATGACCTTAAAGTCTGATCAAGCTTTGTATTCCAAGCTCGTGGTGCCTGCCTTAAACCATATAAAGCCTTTGAGAGCTTCTAAACTTTCCGTGAACTTCCTGGCTATATCAAACATTTAGGTTGTGCAACGTAGACTTCTTCCTTTAATTCCCCATGTAAAAATGCTGATTTGACATCCAAATGATGTATCTGCCATCCATGGAATGCAGCCAATGCTAAAATCAAATGAACTGTCTCAATGCGTGCAACTGATGCAAATACTTCATTGAAGTCTATTCCTTGTTCTTGCACATATCCTTTTTCTACTAGTCTTGCTTTGTATTTGATGATCTTTCCCTTTGTATCCCTCTTTATCTTAAAAACCCACTTGAGTCCTATTGCCTTATGATTTGTAGGCAAAGTAGTAAGAGTCCATGTGTTATTCCTGTTAATTGAATCCAGTTCAGCTTCCATGGCCTCGATCCATTTCTTATCTGTTGATGCCTTCTTGTAGTTATGTGGTTCTTCTTCCGTAAGTAGTAAACTTTCAGTTTCAACTACACATGCATTTTCATATACTGCATTCAAGTCTTTGAACCCTCGTACTGGTGTATCACCAAATCTTTCTTGTGAGTTCCTTAATGAATTAACAGTTGCTTCTTCCTCCTATGAGTGTGGATTGTAATTATATGTTTGTGGGGTAACTGGAGTGTTTGGAGCAGTGATTTGTTCTTGTTCCTAATAAGCATCTTCATTGCTTTCTGAGTTGATTGATGTAGTACTTCCATCATCGATTCCTCTAACCACAAAAATTGTCCTAACTGAGTCTTGTGTTCTTGTTTCCTCTCTATTGTTATCCCAATTCCACGGTTTGGTTTCCATAAACTTAGCAACCTTGCTTACATGTTTCCTATCTTTCTCTGGATCATATAATATGTATGCTTTTGATCCTTCCTCTACTCCTAAGTAAATCATGGGAACACTTCTATCATCAAACTTCTGCAAGTGGGATATTGCTACCTTGGCATAAGCTGTGCACCCAAATATCCTTAGATGTTCCAGATTTGGTTTTCTGTTGTAGAGTGCCTCATATGTAGTCTTATCCACCAGGGCTCTTGTAAGTACCCTGTTCAGTATGTATACGGCGTGTTTGACTGCTTCCGCCTAAAAGTTTTGTGGCAACGTCATTGCTTTAATCATACTTCTAGTAGTAGATAACACTGTTCTATTTCTTCTTTCCACAATTCCATTTTGTTGTGGTAAGTAAGGTGTTGTTAATTGCCGTGCTATTCCATTTTGCTTGCAGTACCTTGTGAATTCATTTGATGTGAACTCACCTCCTCTATCTGTTCTCAGCATCTTTAATATTGTCCTCATTTCTGTTTCAATCTTCCGTCTGAATTCCTTGAAAGTGTCAAATGCCTGATCTTTAGATGTTAGAAAGTAGGCCCACATGAAACGTGTACAGTCATCTACTAACAAGAAAATGTATTGCTTCCCGGAGTGTGTGGCTGGACTTATAGGGCCACAGAGATCTCCATATACTAGATCTGGAGGTTTCTTTGATCTAAACTTAGTTTGACTTGAGAATGGAGTTCTACTGTGTTTTCCTAAAAAGCATGCATCACAAATCTGTCCCACATGGTTTATTCTTGAAACTCCTTCCACTAGATTCTTCCTTGTCATATTCTTCATATCCTCAAAGTTTAGATGAGCTATCTAGCGTGCCATAACCATGCTTGGTTATCTACATTTGCTAAGAGACACATGGATGTTCCAATTTTCAGTCTGATGCTGTAAAGTCTGATCTTTGATCTTTTAATCTTCATCAGCATCCTCTTATTCTTGTCATGTATAGTAAATTGATTTCCTTCAATAACAACTTTACGCCCAATCTCCGTGAGTTGTCTTAAACTCAGTATGTTACTCTTGAGGTTTGGGATGTAGTATACTTCCGATATAACCTTCTGTTCATGATTCCTACATCTTAATAATACATAACGTCTTCCTTTTATTTCTATATACGAACCATCTCCAAAACGAACACGTCCTGTTATCTTTTCATCAATATCCTTAAAGTGACTCTTAGTCCCCGTCATATGGTTAATTTCACCATTATCTTAATACTAGACTGCAACACCCTTATTTTTCCAAAATACAGGTTTTCAAAAACTTTTCAGTAGATAATCATGGTTAACGCGGAAGTCCCATTTTATAAATAAAACTCCCAACAAAAATGGTTAAGTGTCGTTAATGGTGTTACATAACTCGTATCAACACAATAGCATAAGAAAATCCAAGGAAATATAATTAATCTATTGCATAATGGTTTGGATGTGAGCTAAGGCATAGTTCCTTAAATCTTTAAGAAAACTACCAATCTCACTCGTAACCGCAATCCTATTGCTTTCTAACCTGCACGGAGTACACGATCGGACAAGTAGAAAACAAGTGTTAGCTTAAAAGGCTAAGTAAGTATAACGGGTTTAACTGAAAATAACCCAATCAAAATAATTGTATAATCACGTATCGTAAGTAACCATTATCATAATCCATGACAATATAAATCAGGTAACTAATAATCATACAATTATATAATCGGGTAAATAAAGAGAAGGCAAGATGTCATATAACATAATATCCAAAAGCTTTGTCCATCAAATTCATGTTCGTATTCGTTTTTGTTTTCATTTCCGTGTCGTATTTCGTTATCGTTACAACCGACTTGGTGAGAAGCAAATTAATGCCGCACACCATTTTCGTTAGGGAACGGCACGTCACTACCGATTTGTCCATTCCCGAGCTGTACCACCGGAATGTGGTAAACCACATACTACTCAATCGGATGGTGCTCCAGGATAGCCTCCACTATACTGGGCCATGATCATATAATAATGACCCCTCACAGGAAATCATCATGAACCTCTTTCAGGTCTCACCAATATATCTCTAATCGTAATCGTATGTTCAAGTTTCATTAACTTATTCGTTTAATCGTTTAGTTCACATATAGGGCCCCTAAATCGTGTCGTGAAACCTATGTCATACAAATAGTTCTAGTGTACTAGCATCAAACAATAAGTACAACACGAATCATATGAAATCACATGTATACAAATATACTAGCCCGTGATTTTCCATCCCTCATGTAATAATCGTTTCCCATGTTAAACCCGCAAGTCATGGAAATACACAATCGTATCATAAAAGCATAACGAGTATAGTTAAACAAATACTAGTTAAACTTATGAAATCGTAACATTTTGATCGTGCACCCGGTTATCATAAACGTTTTATACCTCGTGTGCTAATAATCATCCAATCAATAGTTTTTTCACTCATAAGGTGTTTCCGTAACATGTACAATAGATTTTATAAATATAAGGTACAAGTAAGAACACTCATAACTTACATTATATATGTCATAACTATTACTAATTTGCCATGGTCATGATAGCTTGTATAACTTATATGTGTCATGGCTATTTAATACCAATTACTCAAGTTTAGTAAACCTTATAGCATGGTCTTGTCATGCCCATGACTTCCAGAATAGAGCTTTTGATGAATTACCTGATTGAACACCCAAAACTAGATTCCAAACCCAACTTAATAATGTTTAAGTTTTTATGATCTGTTTTTGTGATCATTTTTAGTCACCAATAGAAGTCGTTTAATTGTTAGTTTTGTCATGATTCATGAAACAGACCATAACATCTCAATTGCACAATTCGAGTTTGCTTATGTAATAAGAATTAAAGATTAATGTGTTTAATCGGATTATACATGTACAAATACAGAAAACCTTTTATAGAATCTAAAATGAACCACCAATCTAGAAAATTCCATGATTTCATTCCATTTGAACTTAAATTCAATTATACATAACTTATGCAAGAGCGTATTTCTCAAGTCGTGTACAATCTGCCCATCTTTTCTAAAAGTATCTATTTGACCCAATTATAATCCTATTTAGACAAAACTTAAAGGGTACACTACTACAAAAAATGTACTAAGAAACATGTTGAAAACCCTTTTAGAAATCAGTTGTTCAAGAGGTTTCTTTGACTATAGGTCTCACCTAAAGAAACCAGTTGAAAACAGGTTTCTAAATAATTATAGAGACCACTTGTTTAGGGATCAACATGTCTATATTCACGTTTTAAGTCTTGCCGCCAAACCCATAGAGACCTCTTGCATCATAAACAAATGGTTTCTATTCTTGTTTTTTTTAATATACAATATTGGAATCATAATTCCCTGTTTCCGGAAACGACTGCAATGAATTATACAAATCTGTTGTGCTACAAATAACAAAAACTACCAGTGCAACAAAAATATAAAACATAGACCAAATTTGCTCAACAAACAAAATTATATTAAATAGATATGTCTAACATACAGAAACTCTTTAAAACATATTGTATCCATAAAACATAAACATAGTTTATTCATCAGGAATGGGAAATACACCAAGAAATTTATGAACAATAGCATCCAACTTCGAGCGGTCATATGGTCTTCTCTCATGCCAAGGGAGCTATATGAAACATAGAAAAGAAAAATAAATAAGCGGATCGTCAATGAACTTTCCTTTTTTTGTCGAGTTAGAGTATAAACCCAATTTATTATACAGATCGGTAACGAACTTTCAAATATGTTTCGAGTTAGGTAACAAACTTTCAAATTATGTTTCGAGTTAGGTATCGTTACCTAACTCGAAACATTATTCGAAAGTTCGTGTCCAATATATGTTTCAAGTGAGGTAACAACCTTTCGATTTATGTTTCGAGTTAGGTAACGAACTTTCAAATTATGTTTCGAGTTAGGTAACAAACATTTCAAGTTAGGTGAAAAAAAAGTTCGTTACTAAACTCGAAACATAATTTGAAAGTTCGTTACCGACCTGTATAATAAATTGGGTTCATACCCTAACTTGACAAAAGAGGAAAGTTCGTTGCCGATCTTCGCCACTTACCCAAACTTAAAACTACAAACTTGTAGAAAACGTAGGGTTTTACCACCATACAAAATTTCAAGTTAATCGGATTTAATGGTGATTTTATATGATTATAATAACACACACTTTGGCACATTGCATTAGCATCTGACCATTTAAATTTAACCATATGTTTGACCCATTTGCAATATATATATATATTGGAATGATCCAGAGGGAAGTGTATTTTTTGAGGGAAGGGTGGAAGTGTTGATCTAACCATTCATTTCATCTAATCAAATTAAGGTACATCATATTATTGTGGTATACACTTCATTGGAATTTAGTGACAACATGGATATACCAATGAGAATATACCACGTGTACAAAAAAACCTATTTACCCCTAAAACAAATTATCTCGCAAATAACAAGTCGAAAAATTATGAAAATTGCATCATAAAATTCAGCGTTTTATCCTCTTCGATTTAAGATCACTCAAGGCATGTTTTCGACAACTTTGTTTTTTTCGTTTTTTGATAGGTTTTACAAATTAGTATGCATCAAAATGCATAATATTAATACTTGTGAAGACAAATGTTAACGTACATCAATTTAAAAACTGATTAACAACGAGTCAAATATAGCTAAATAATGGGGATTTGTTCTGATTGTAGTGGTTGTTAAATACATCACTACATTGTAAATCAATGTTAACATGCATCATATTGCATACTATTAGTATTCATCAGCTTGTATGTTAACATGTGTCAATATATATCAATACGAATTAAACTTATATTAAGATGCATCACAATATATACTATCATCAATCATCAACTCGTATGTTAACATGTATCGAAATAAATCACTACATTGTAAACAATGTTAATATGCATCGTAGTGCATACTATTAATACTGAAGACAACAGAAATGATGATATCAGCAGAAACTTTGTATCAGCAGAAACTTATGTTAAAATGCATCACAATGCATACCATATGTTAAGATGCATCACAATGCATACTATTATCCCACCAAAAAATGAAGAAGAAAAAATTCGTTGAAAATATGCATTGATGGATCTTAAATCGAAGAGGAGAAAACTCTAGAGTTTTATGGTGCAATTTTCATAATTTTTTAGCTTGTCGTTTGTGAAATAATTTGTTTTGAGGGTAAATAAGTAAATGAGTTTTAATTATTATAGAGTTGATCACATGGTTACACCCTCACACTAATTATCATAGAATTCATATGATTAATGGTAGTGATTCACTTCCCCCTTCCCCCATTTTTTGCACTTCCCCCTAGATCACTACCATATATATATATATATATATATATATATATATATAGGGTAAGGTTCCAATGAGAACACTTCAAAAATAAGAACGATAAGAATACTTCATAAATGCACATTTAGCCAACAAAATCATTAGATTCACACTCATACATCTCAAATATGTGTAGAAAAATTGATTAGAATAGATGCGAACTTTCAGAAATACACAAAAAATGAAAAAACGATTGATGCACAATTATAGAGATAATCGTGCATCAATCGTTTTTTCAATTTTTGTGCATTTTTAGAAGTGTTCGTTTGTTTTTCTTTGCATATTTGAGATGTATGACTGTGAATCTAATGATTTTTGTTGGCTAGTTGTGCATTTATGAGGTGTTCTCACCGTTCTTGTTTTTGAAGTGTTCTCATTTGATCCAAACTCTCTCTCTATATATATATAACATAAAGTAAAAAGTTATATATAAATAAAATATTAGCATGTATAATAAACAAGTTTGAACTCGAGCTTTATATATCAGGTCGAAACGAGTGTCTTGATTAATTAACTAATTTAATGCCACATACAATTAGCTAGAACCTTTGGCCAATTACGTACCAAATGTATAACAACGAGTATTGAGAATATAGTATAGCAGCAGTTCTGTAATCATCTATCTACTCTTCCATAAGTCGAAACTCAAGGCCACGTACAATAAGGCCAGACATAGTTCCTTCGTAACTCGTGAGTTTCAAATTCAAAGAAAGATAATCATTATGAAGCTTATTATTCTTATTATATGAGTTGTATATCCACACAATCACCTCCATCCATCCATCTGTTCTCTCCTTTGGAACTCGATCAGTTTCATGTAAATTCCATGGGCTTGGGTATCTAAAATAAAGAATTTCTTTACTTTTCCAGTGGTGTTGATCTCGTACAATCACAGGACAGTGCAACCCGCGACAATTTTCTGTAAGCTTGAACACAAGGTAACACACATGTTCTGTATTAGGTGACACCATTTGACTATTAATCTTCCACTTGATACGAAATGCTGACTGTCGTAGAAGTTCTATCCCTTCAGATCTGCATATTCGATAACAGGAAATAAATTTAGGTACTGCCTAGCTACAAAACCATGTCTAAAAGGTAAGTTTCTGCAATCGATCTACTATTGCAACCTTCATAATCATTAAGAAATAGACATTAGACATAATGTGATTTCAAATTATGAAATTTAGTTTACTTGACCAAGTCCCAGCTATCTCAGGACAATTAAGGAAAACTGAGACTTTGAATAAAAATGTAACGAAATTATTTAAAAACACCTGGAATTGAATGAGCCTTCTATGTGAACAAGCTTTTCATTAGAATAGCTATAGAGAACCCGCTTTGCATGAACCTCCCGTATCATACTTGCCATCAATCTAGCATGGAACTGTTCATCAAATGGGTGATATAAGTTATCATCAAAACCAAAAGCAAATATAATTAGTTATCATATTGATGACGGGTTTTGGAAATATAAAAGAAGTTTTGCCCGTGTCATTGTTTTCGGACATGTTATATATGATGTATCTTCCACTTGGGAGTGTTATTATACCTTATCCATTTCCGAGTTGGATTTCAAGATTGGTTGTTGTATTTCGTCATACTTATCGGGTTCTTGTTTCACCTGCATAAATATTTCAGAGTTACCCAAGCAATTCCATCGGTTTCAAAGTATTACCATAAATCCTATAGTGAGAATCAAGATATAAAAAATAAGATTAAACTTGCCTCGTCAATGGCTCGAAACTCAATGCCTTCAATATGGATGGCACGACTATCACAATAGCATCGTGACAAGCTCTTCAGTAAGATCTCAACGTTTGTTTCCTCCTTGTGATTTGAGAATCGACTCAATTCAATCATCATCCACCCATCTTCTCTCAACGTAGCAAAATATGCATTTAAGTTTTCACTACCCATTTTGTATTTGAGGTTCACATACATCCGTTTAGCATGAGATTGTCTTGGACAACAAAATTTGAAGACTAGATGAACGCTGTAATTGACACTAGGAGGTAAAAGCTGAGTACTTCTCTTGA
Source organism: Pseudognaphalium luteoalbum (assembly GCA_963422505.1). Classification (NCBI taxonomy): domain Eukaryota; kingdom Viridiplantae; phylum Streptophyta; class Magnoliopsida; order Asterales; family Asteraceae; genus Pseudognaphalium; species Pseudognaphalium luteoalbum. Next base: position 7,870,954 of record OY730198.1, on the reverse strand, counting down.
TTTGAATATTCAGATTTGAAACATCTAACATCTCTGCTACTTTCTTAAACCTGCAAATTTATATATAAAAGATATTCATTATAGTTTATACTTCTCCCCATATGACATATGCACTTACATTCATGGAGATTGTTATATTTTTCAACCGTAAATAAATAAAATATTGTTTTGATTTATTTCACAAGATTGAGCTTAAGATTTGAAATACAACATTCAAACAGCAGACGAAGAGATATTGAGACTAAGAGCCAGAGAGGAACCTTGATTCTTGAATATATTGCCATTTAGGTGTCCCACGATTTTTGTATTTAAAGATGCTCGCTGAAATCATCTCATTTCTTTCTCCATTACCACCGATTGAAAACCTCTGTCACATACACCAATACAAATCAAACCCAATTTCCATTCTGTGTATGAGTTAAGAATACTTTGTAATTAAAAAAAAAAAATTCCAGTTAAGATAAAAGAAGGAGACTTAAGAAATAACATATGGAAATAGGTTACAGTGAATACCAATTTGCCCTCCTGAAGGAGGATCCCGTTTAGAGGTTCGCTGCAGGTATCCTTTTTCTCCATTGTGGAGTAAATCCCAAGGGACTCTGAATACGGAAGTATTTGTTGGTTTTTTGTAGAAAATTTGGCCTCCCCTATACCAGCTTCCTGGGTATATCAAGGGTGTTTTATATATATGAATATTCCGATTTAGATGATGTGTATAAATCAAACACTTTAGAAGCATTGCAAAAACTTACTTGAAATTCCAATGCCTTTTGAAGTTGAACTAACACTGCCCCTGCTGTTGGCCGCTCTTTTCTTTCTTCATTTAAGCATCTGAAGGCAATGCTTCGAAATGTAGCCAACGACTTTGGTAAAATCTGTTTCTCTATATCCTTAAACACTATCTCATCACGTTGTACTAGTTCATACTGGCATCTAACCGAATTGTCTAAAAACTCACTGCTACTCTCTCTACACGCCAATCTCCCCCACAAAATCTCAAATAGAATCACACCAAATGAGTAAATGTCAGATTCTTTGGTTAAGATACGCGTTTCCAAATACAATGGGTCACAATAGCCAGGAGAGCCTCTAATTCCATCATCGGGGTAGTGAATCTCTTGATTATTTGGACATATTAAGGAAACATCAAAACCACAAATCTTTGCTTTCCAATCCCCAGTTAGTAGGATTTTGGAACTTTTAAGGTCTCTATGTATCACTACGTCTTGTGCCCCAACACCTTCATGAAGAGAGTTCAGTCCATTTGCGATATCAATGCATATTTTTAGTCGTCTGATCCATGTAAAATTAGCATCATCCAAATGCATATCGAGACTTTGGTTAGACGCGTACTCATAAACAATGAAGTTCTCATTCATTCTCTTATAATGACCTACGATACGTTGGTTAGAATCGTACTCATAAACAAGGGCGTTTTCATTCATTTTCTTACAATAGCCTATAAGACCAATGACATTCTCGTGTCTATGCTTGAAAGGAATTTCAAACTCTCTCCGATTACCAGCTGGTTCCTCTAGACCAAGTTTGGTCATTCTCTTTACAATAACAGGCTTAAATACATTGTTGTATCGAACTTCTCCATTGTATAACATATTGTATCCCTTTTCTATGATGCAGCTGGTATCACTTAAGTATTTTTCTCCGTCGAATCTCAAGTCATCAAGTGAAATTTCCAGCGTATCCTTGCGCTTTTCCTGTGAATCATGAGACATGTTATCATCTGCTTGAGAATTGATCAATATTGCTTTTTAAGTCCTCAACTTCGATTTTAAACAATCTTTCGGTTGTAAAATAAATAATGGCTGTTTAATTGCCTTAATATATTAAAATTCAATATCAAAGCTCTAATATTATATACTTGGTGCTACTACTGATCGAAAATCAAGTATATTAAAAGAAAAGCATGTTATAGTATTGAAACATCGACTTACTTGAAGATCTAATGCTCTCTTAAGTCCGTTGATGATGTCTTCCATTGTTGGACGATCGGCTTGAACTTCCGCCAAACATGGATATGCAACTTCTAGAAATGCATCTAAAGAATCTTGATTGGGTCCTATTTTTAGAGTAGAACTAAGTTCGTGAGCTTCTTCCATAATTTTAGTATCAACCATTTCCTTTAACTTTCCATCGTTAAAGTGCTGCCGTACGACAGGTGCAATCCCGTTCTCATGTTCGCGTGTGTAACTTGGATCATAGGCTACCTTCCCGGTTAGGATTTCAAATAAAACTACCCCAAAAGAGTAAATATCGGATGCTACTTTCAATTTACGCTTCCTCACAAATTCTGGATCCCAATACATTGGTGTGCCTACTCGATTTTTATAGATAGTGATTTTCGGGTCATTCATTGGGTGGATCATTGAGAGCCCGAAATCAGCAATCTTGACCGTCAAATTCTCATCCAACAGAATGTTTCCACTTTTTATGTCAGAGTGTATAATACATTCTTTGTCGCCCTCGGTTGTGTGAAGGTAACTTAGTCCGTCCGCAATGTCAAGGCATATCTTTAAACGTTGAACCCACATAAGTTTACTCATTTTGCGCTCTTCCAGATAATCATCAAGACTCCCGTTAGAAGCATGCTCAAACACAAGAATTTTTTCGGAATCTTCAACACAAAATCCAAGAAGAGAGATTATGTTGCGATGCTCGCATCTATTAATTATTTCAAGTTCAGCAATGAATCCCGTGTCATCTTGTTTACTCAGACCACGTTTTATAGCTACGACGGTGCGTTTCCTGGGCAGTCGTTCATCTACATTCGTCATGTCTACTGCCAATGAATTCCTTTTATCAAAAACGTCGAGTTCTGCTCTGTACACCGTTCCAAATCCACCCTTTCCGATATATTCTTCAGTGAAATCATTGGTGGCTGCCACTATATCACTAAGTCGAATCTTTAAATGTTCCAAGTTCTCCACCTACAATACAACGTTACTTTGTGTGTTAATGAAAACGAAGAGCGTACATTTCCTTAAAATTGTCGGTTTTCTAATATTATCAAACAAACGAAAATAAAGGTCATCAACACTTGTTCACATTGTTATTATAATCTCAACTATGAATATTCGTTTGACCCTTGAATATTGGCCGAGTACAATTAATCGATGCATGTCTAAATTTTAATATGATATGATAGCCTTAAATAAATCATACATAAAGCCACTCCAGTTCTGCACTATACTATAAACCATTTGCCACGTACATTCATTTTTGATAACCATAAAATTTCTAATATTTTCATTGTTCACAACTTAAAACACGAATAGAAAAAGAAAAGAAAAAAATCATACAACTATCATCTATTAAAAGTTTGTATTTTGCTCGTATTTCATTTTTTTAACAATTTCTTATTGTTGTCACAAAAGAAATACATACCTATGTTATAAATATATACACTCAATTCAAACTTAAAACATTTCATCAACATACGGATAAATACACATTGGAATTGAATTACCACGGAGATTATCATACTACATCCTAGAAAACTACAAATAGTACTCCGTAAGATACAAATTAACAACATCGATCAACTTTCTCTTTTTAAAAATATCACCGCAATATTGTGCAGGTTCAATGCTAGTGTTGAGTAATACACGTATAGTTTACTAAATTCGTCGATTTAGTCATTATATGAAGAAAAAATAAAGTTGTCGTTGAAGTGTTGAACCCCCATTGGAAAATTGTTAATTTCCACCTAATTTGCAAACGCAAAACAGATTCTTCAATGATAACAAAACAGCGTAATTGCAAATCAACAATTTTGACAATTATATGACATTTCTTTGACATTCAAATGGAAATTTTCGTTACACTTATTACCAGTTTGATCGTTAATCGAAAGTCAATATAAATCTTATTAGATCATACCAAGTCTACGGATAAAATAGTCGTACGTTTTCTTTGTTTTTATTGGAATTTAAGACCAATGACTTAGATTCAAATAGAGTATATTAGATAACAATAGAGATAATTCAGTGATAGCTAAATCAATAATTTAGTCAAACTGGATCGGAGTATATATATCTTTGAATAATTGAATTCTAAGTATACGGGTTTTTTAATTATTTGCTAATGAATAAAGGCATCCCAACGAAATGTTTTTCCAAATTAAATAGTTATTTTTTAAAAGTGTTTTTTTTTTTAAGTTTGGTTTTTAAACAAGTTAGGAAAAAAAAAAAAACTTTTTGTTCTTTTATAACCATTCAAATGTAATGAGTAACAGCGTAATGTCTTAAGAAATCAATCATTGATGCTATATTACTTTTTAATGATTTTTAGAGAAGAGAAAGTTTTTCTTGATTTGAGAAATTGCTAGTAGTATTATAAAGCTTTCCTAGAAATCCTTTGAAAAAAAGGCTTTAGAAATCTTTTGCTACGAATGCTCCAAGTACGTACGTAGTCACATTACTACCTACAGTATGATCTATAATATCTAGAGAAGAACATTTAATTTAGAATTCAAAAGATTGACTTACTTCAAACCGTAACGCATTCTTAAGGGACTTGATGATGACTCCCACATTTGGACGCTTGGCTTCAGTTGCTGACAGACATTCGTACGCGATTCCTCCAAAAATTTCCAAAGAACGTTGATCAGGTCCCAATTTTGTAATGTAACCGTATTCACGAGCTTCCTCCATTAATTTAGGATCTATTATATTCTTTAGGGTTCCTTCCTCAAAGTGTCGCCGTGCAATGGGTGCAAGCCCCTTATCATTTTCCTCAATGTACATGATATCATAAGCCAACCTCCCACAAAGGATCTCAAATAGAACCACCCCAAAAGAGTAAATAATTTTTTCTATAGTGCCAGACGACTGTGAATCTTTTTTGATGCGCCTATACTTTCTAGCTAACTGCAGTTCCCGATTCACATCCGAAAAATCATATGTGCTTCGATCCTTGGTTTTGCCTTGATGGGATTTACTTGGTTTCACAGGCTTTATGTAACTGTAAAAGTACTCCAATCCTTGTGTAATACTACTAGCATTCTGTAAATTGTATTTGAAGAATCTAAAGTTGGCTATCTTTGCGTTCCATTTTTCACCCAACATAACATTTGCGCTTTGAGATATAATACTAATTGGCTTGTCGGCCTCCATGTATGTGTGAAAATACTCCAATCCATGTGCAATATCAAGGCAAATTCGTATTCGTTGTTCCCAAGTAAGATTAGTTCTTTCATTACTGGGGATTCCTAGATAATCAGAGAGGCTTCCATTAAAAGCAGATTCATATACAAGAATCATCTCAGACTCTTCCCAGCAAAATCCTACAAGAGACTCTATATTGGGATGCTTACAAGCGGAAAGAGTTTCAATCTCGCTAATGAACCTTTCAGCTACTTGCCCATAGTTTCTACTGATGTTGCGTTTTATAGTTACTGAGCCGTGCTTCTTTGGAAATTGGTCTAGTTTGTACACTATACCTTCTCTGTGCGACATGATGCAGTATTCTGTAGCAAAATTATGGGTGGCCGATGTTATTTCACTTAGTGGAATCTTCAAGTATGCATACTCTTTCTCCTGCAACTATGTACATCAGCAATCAGATAGAGTCGCAAGTCATACATGCTACCAAAGGTGATAGTGTACTTTACACGTTGTACTGCTACAAGTTTAACTTTGAAACTATCTGTTTTATCTGTTCAACTTTCATAAACGTATACTAGCTTGTATGTTTTTGACTATGCATAAAATAAAAGGTTAAATGCATACAGTAGACTTTTTAGAGCTTAAACACATAGAAGTAAATATATTCAAAGTTTGACAGATAGAATATTATAATGTGTAAAGCTTCAGATACTTTGACAGTATAAACCATCTAAAAAATGTCTGATATCTTAACAATATTCATATCATTATGACATAAAAATGAATATAACCTAGAGTGTTCCCTTACAAGTCTTTCATGTTTCAAAGGTAGTTCCAGTGCTTCCTTAAGTCTTTCCACAATCAGATCCATACGGTAGCATTTCTTCACACAATCATAAGCTGTCTGTGAGAAGATTGACAGTGATTGTGGGTGTATTTGTTTCCTAAGATCATGATTGATCATATCATCCAATTTTCCCTCTTCATAAAGTCGTGTGGCCATTGGAATTAGAGATTCGTATGCACCACCGTCTCCTCCAATCTCTGCTTTCCTCCCACAGAGAACTTCAAACAATATTACGCCAAATGAGTAAACATCAGACATGTGGGTCCACCAATTCCGTTCTGCGGTAGGATCCATGTAGCTAGATGTTGAATGAAAGACAACATCATACCCTACGTGAAATCCGAAACAGAATAACTTAGCTTCCCAATCTTTATCTAACAAAATCTTAGAGCTCTTGACATCATGATGAAAGCCGGCGTTCGATATCATTATGTATGTATCTCAATGCACTTGCAGCACCTAGACATATTTTTAATCTTTGGGACCATACAAGGTTTGGATCACTCAGATGTTGATCCAGGCTTCCTTTATCTTGATACTCGAAAACCATCATCATCTGCCCGCCATTCTGATTACAAAACCCAACAATAGACAAAGTGTTTATATGGTTAAGATGACAATGTGTTGCAATCTCTTTCATGAACTCAACTTCTCGTAGCTCAGACAAAGGATGAAACCTCCGTATAACAACATCGATCAATTCTTTGGACCGCACCAGTTTTCCTCTGTAAACATCAGCGACGTTACCTCTATCGATGCAATCTACAAAGTTTTCGGTAGCGACTACTATATCTTCAAATGGGATATGTAAGTGAGCAAGTCTAGCACTTAAAAAAGCCACAATTTCTGAAACACTCATGCCATATGTAGAATCCACAATATCTGAACTAATCATGCTGACTTAATTGTGTAGGAAGAATTAATGTGAATATGGAAACTAGCTTAATTTGTCAGAGTATAAACCCCTAAATCACCGCCGCCTAGGTATCAATCTGTTGACTTTTATACTACTCCGTATTTAGTTCACTCGATGGGCCTGCATTATGATACGGCCCTTACCTAAACCCAACATGCCTATCATCGTACTAAAATAAACAATACTAGCTGCCGAGGTGTTTGATGATGAAAAAAAAAGGTGTGGATTTATCTGATCCTAAACTTTTTCAAGTTCATAACATTACTACCAGCCCGGCCCTTCGGAGTAAGTTGTGGCGCAAGTAGGGATGGTAATGGATCGGATGATGTCATATCCACATCCATATCCATTTAAATATTTTCGTCCACATTCATATCCATATCCAAGAAAATTTCAATTCATCCATATTCATATCCGATGGATTAAACGGGTTAATGGATGCCCATTGAATATTCAAAAGATGTTTAAAAAAATTTCTAATATGAAATGAAACTTATAAATATTGTAACGAAAAGATATATATAGCATTACATAAGGAAATATAGTCACATGAATGTTTAATCGGTGTCTTTAATGAAGCATAATTTGTTACAATTATATGTAAACATATATGTTGACAAATGTAAATGTGTAATTTCTATGTTTATCGGCTTATCTCATATGTTATAATTGTCATCTATCGTGTATTGTGACTTCTATATAATATAGGAAGCAAAATTTGACTCAGACTGATATATTTATGCATTTGGATTTGCTATATAAATCTATAATACAAAAAAAATCATCAAATATACATTATACATTATATATTTTAAATTTATGACTTTATATAATCAATAGCATCATAATAGTATATGGTTTATATGTATGTGGACATGTAAATTTATGTGTGTATATGCATGTATATGTACATGTGTATGTGTATGTGTATGTGTATGTGTATGTGTTTGTATATGTATATGTTTTTGTATTTCAGGTGAATGAATATATCCATGGGTGATAAACTACCATCCATATCCGTTCCACTAAGGGCATCTCCAACGTATACAATAAACACTACATCAAATTTGATGCAATAAAGGAATCTTTCAAGAAAATACTTGCACCAAATGTGTTTCATCTCCAACGTATGTACTAAATTTTTGCACTAAAACGAGCTTCAAAATTTACATATTGCCCCCTAAACTATTTTTGGATCATATTTTATTCACGTTCATTAATATGATCAATTAACCTTTCAAACTATTAACATTAATGTAAATTTGATTTATTTATTTTTGTAAAGTTCCAATTACATAAGTTTTTTGTATAATTTAATGTTTTAATTATCATGATTTGTTTAAAAATTACAATTAATTGTTTTAATAATATCATTATCTAATCTAAAGTTAAGGTAGTTAAGAGAATCATACAAAAATGAATAAGTTTTTTTCAAATTTTGTACTTAAATAATTACAATATTTCAAACATTTTGTCATATGCATTGATCAATTATATACGATACATGTGACCAGAGTATGTGTATAACTGCATGCACAAAAATAGTTCAAGAAAACAATCAGCAATTTGGGTTGCACGAAACCTGACATCATCTGTCGATAATTTCAAATCAAGTTCGAGACAACGTCCATTGGCAATCAATCACATAAGTACATAACACCTAGTTACAAAATCAACATGGATTCCTATATAGATTGTAGTTATTGCAATAATTCTTGACATTTCTGTCCAAAAAGTTTCCGAAGGGTCGCCCAATGAGATACCGTATTTAGTATACAACTAAAGGAACACAATAAACACATTCCAGACATGTGTAAAACACAAACTAGCAAATTAGCAATGATAGGATATATCATTTCCAACAACTTTAGATTTTCTATAGCATATATCATACCAGTAAAAAGGATAACACGACAATTACATTCCAGACATGTTTTGATTGAATAATTGTCAAATATCACAACTTCAGTCAAGTAAATCTGGTCCATAAGTTTTATTTAGATATTAGTACAATTGAAAGAGCCCAATAATCTAACAAGTCAGAAACCCAAATAAGACCAAATAAATTGTATGCTAAGCCAAGCTCTTCCTTTCTAAGAACCATTCAATCAATGTCCATGTTTATTCACATTTGATCTTTTTTTTTTGAAGGCTAAGTATATTATAAATTGTTTAATAGCAATGCGCTAATTAGACCCCAATATGTACAAAACACCAGAAGATATACATTGAACCCAGATCCGAACTAAGAGGATACCAAAAGGGATGAAAATCAAACCCTGAAATTGCTTCAGGAAAAAATCCCCGATAATAGGGGCCGAGCCACCGGTTTTCACCCTATATCGTTTTTGATCGCATCCCGTGAGGATTAGGTCAACATAATATCTATTATACACCAACTAACCAACTAACTCAACTATACATATGAAAGTTACAATCTGTTGCATCATCATCACTAATCCAATGTTTGAGCTCCTACGAAGTGCCCTGAACATCATATCCGAATGTCATGCACTTTCCTCCACTGCATAATTCAGAATCTGCCATTAATCAATCTTGAACTCTATCCAGTGTCTCTCTTCTAAACGCCATCTATTGAATCGGTTTTGTATCCATAAGTAGCTCATAGACTTCACCTCCTTCAACATATTAGAAGCAGTTGTCTTTACCCCATTAAACATCATATTATTTCTAGACTTCCAAATAACCCAACATGTCACTAAAATTATCGCTTGGATGATTTCTTTCCTACTCTTAGTTCCATTGATAAATTTATGGTAAAATATCAGATCCTTAGCTGAGAATAGAATCATCGGATCTATATTAAACCAATCCTCTAACTCTTTCCAAAGCTCCTTTGATAGAACGCATCCAGTCATAAGATGATCCAGCGATTCGGCCTGTTCTCCACATAATATACAATCTGGGTCGCTTATGTTTAACCCCCTTCGAATCAAAGAGTCTTTAGATGGAAGTCTATTCAACAATAGACGCCATCCAAAAACATTTATCTTTTTTGGAAGCAACTTAGTCCATGGGAATATTAACCTGTTAGGATCCTTCTTTTCGGAGTTCAGTAGGCATCGAACTGATTTGACCGAGAATACTTTTGAGTTACCCGAGCTCCATTCCCATACGTCCTGCTCATGATTGAATTCCGCACAGATGTTCAGATTGAGCATGTTTATTAACTCATTGATAGCCGTTTGAGACCACTCCATTGATTTCCACTTCCATTTATAACCACCTCCATCTGAAACCCGATTCATAACATTAACATTCTTCGATGACTCCAACTTAAACAGTTCCGGGAATTTCTTACACAATTGTCCGTGACCTGACCAATTGTCCAACCAGAACCTTAACACTTTCTCATCACCAATCTTCCCTTGAAAATAAGCATTAATATCTATTCCTTTATTGACAAAGGAATTAACAATGGCGCATATTGTTTTCCACGTCCCTGTGACCGTCATTTTGCATGGTATAGATTTAGCCATAACACGTGAATCATGCAGGGCAAGAATGAATCTTCTTTACATTTGATCTAATTCTCATTTTTCTTATTAGATTTAATTTCATTAATTAATATTAGATCTAGAAAGAAATATCGTGATCTTAAATATTTTAACTACATGTATTCATATGATTTTGGCAATCCAAATGCAAATTTTATGTTATTCATCTAGGCTAGTACAAGTTTTCTTGAGTTAAAGTTATATAATTTTCAATATTTTTCCGTTAAAATTTTTATATAAGTTAGGCCAACATATATTAATTTTACAACTAATACTTGCATTTTGGTTCAACTTCCAAGCCCATTCAACGTTTAAAGAAATTACAAAAAACACCTTGATATACAAGTTGTTACAAAGCAAGGTTGACGTGGTTTTAAGATCGACTTTTCCATGACATTGTAGAATTTTGAGAGTTATATTGAAATATTGGTAATACAAATTATAAGAACTTTAGATGATCAGTCCATTCTAGAAAGGGAAATTAACAAAAATTCCATTTTTTCGGTCGTATTTTTCGATTTGCCCCTTCCAAAATAAAATTGTCGATTTGCCCTACCCGATCGCAGGTCGCACCCTGCGACCTGCGACCCGCACATTGCGACCTGCGTCCCAAGTGATTTCCGAGTAAAAGACAAGCAAAACGAGACGTAGTCTTCCGGTCGCAAGTCGCAGCATGCGACCTGCGACCGACGAGATCACTTGCAACACTGTTTTGTTTTAATATATTTTATGTTTTAAATTTAATTAACGCATTGTTTCGTTTTTCTTTGAAAACTTTTTATATACAATGTATAAAATAATTCCGAATATATATTCATGATCAGTGTAATTTTATCTACATTTCGACATAAATTTTATCGTCATATGTTATGTATTTAACGAAAGCATTTTTTAGTCTTGAAATCAACTTTTTCTTATATTAGAATGTAGATAAAAATAAACTGGTCATAGTGGTATATTTAGATTTATTAGTCCACCTTTATCTACATTATGATATAAAAAAAGTTGATTTCGAGACTAAAAAATGCTTTCGTTAAATACATAACATATGACGATAAAATTTATGTCGAAATGTAGATAAAATTACACTGATCATGAATATACATTCGGAATTATTTTATACATTGTATATTAAAAGTTATCAAAGAAAAACGAAACAATGCGTTAATTAAATTTAAAACATAAAATATATTAAATCAACACAATGTTGCAAGTGATCTCGTCGGTCAGTCGAAGGTCGCATGCTGCGACTTGCGATCGGAAGGCTACGTCTCGTTTTGCTTGTCTTTTACTCGATAACTAGAAGGGTCGCAGGTCGCGTTGAACGGGTCGCAGGCCGTATGATGCGACCTGCGACCGGGTAGGGCAAATCAGCAACTTTTTTTTTGAAGTGGCAAATCGAAAAATACGTTCGAAAAAAACGACATTTTTGTTAATTTCGGTTCTAGAAATGTTTTTATAGAATAATTGTCTAATGATATCACAACTTCATGCAAGCAAATCTGGTCCATAAACTTTATGTAGATATCAGTCCAATTGAAAGAGCCCAATAAGCTAACAAAGTCAGAAGCCCATAGGAAAACGAAAGAAATTGTATGCTAAGCCCAAAAGAACGTTGCATAATTTGTCAGAAGCCCAAATGAGAACCAAAGAAATTGTATGCTAAATTGCTAAGCCAGCTCTTCCTTAGTTCCTTTCAAGAACCATTCGATCTCCATGTTCATTTATATTTACACTAAATTTGTATTTTATTAGTGAGGCTTCAGTTACTACCTTTGTATTTTCTATTCCTTTTTGGTATTTCGTGTAAAGACGGTCTTGATTTCATTAATCCACAAATACACCAAAATATATGGGAAATAAAAACAAAAACAAAAAAAGAGTGAGGCCCGCTAATTCCTGTCCTCACCCGTCAACTGCACCCCAAGATAACCTCCACCACGATCCCACTCCGGCCGTGGTCCTGTGTGTTCGGCCTCCACGAGCTCTGACGACGAACCCAGTACGTCTAGTGGTCATATAGTTCTAGTGCAATATACTTTACCATATTTTACCAAATTACAAAGTTTGTTACATGTGTCATGGTCTAATTTATCTTGTAGACGTCATTCACCAATGTCCAGTGAAAAATGCATAAAGATCTAAACAACTCGAGAGAGTTGATGGATAATTTGTAAATATCTTGAAAATTCATATTGGCTGTCCATTTAATGAGTGGGTAGTTATATAAAGAGTGAGATCTTGGGATTGGGAAGAAAATGCTATACAAACCTCTCTCTATACGATAATTGATTTGTGCCATATGTTATAGAAATTGAATGCGGGAAGAAAATGTAAGGATTATAAGGGTATGATTAAAAAATTGTCATTTTCAGTCACTTAATTTTACCTCATAACCCAAAATAAAACATGAACTTTATTTCCGTTTCCTTTTCATTAGCTTTATTTCCTTTCCTTTCCTTTCATTTCATTACTTTTCCTTTGAAAAAAAAACCCTCTCAAGAACATATTGTTAACATCTCTTGATTTACTCTATGATGAAAATTAACGCGACAATGTTGTTGTCGTAGATATACAAAGTCATCTTTTGACATAGTAAAAGAATAAATTGCTTAATTCTAAAACAACCCATGTAAAGGCAGAACGACAGAAAGATTCATAACTGGAGGATCAGAATACAACAACCAAAACAAAAGATCACCAAACGGAATACATTTCTTGGATTAGTCGGCCAAGCTACCCTACTGAATATTTCTTTTGCAAATTTGTTAAAGATTATTATTTATTTTTGTGAAAGGCAATCACAATATAAAAATAAATCTAGCAAGATGTTAATATGTAATTTCGACCAAAATTACCCTAACAAACCTACCACGACCTGTAAAACTTAATTCCGACCTATGACCAACACGACCCTAGAAATACACGTAGAACTTAAGCAAAAATCTCTATCACCTCTTATTTTGATGAACCTCATTGAGATGAGCATGTATAAGCTTAATTTCAGAGTAGCACATTGTCATCATTCATCACATTATCAAAATTCGTTGAAAGATATAAATTGGAGGTGCCGGTGAGAATAGATCCAATGATATTGAGGAAGACGATTTCAGAGATCTTAATGGCTTCAGAGTCAACAAATTTGAATTGTTTTGTGTATTTCAAAAATTACTTAATTTTATTTCTTTGTGTACCGATGCCTTTTGTGTATTTCAGTTCTGTATGTGTTTGGTTTCAATTTCTTGTTTGGATTGAATATGATATGAAGATGTAATTGTTTTTGTTCCGCCCGAAATTGAAGCATTTAGTAGCATAGGAAATTATGCTGATGGACAATTATTTCTGAATAAAAAGTTAAACCATTCCAATACAACTATATTTTGATATAATCTGATGTTGCAAACAATCACTTCACACAAAGATACAAAAAATTAACTAGATTTTCAAATACATAGTTCAACGAATGATTCAATCACTTCATTAATGTTGATTACATAAAATTGAAAGTCACAAATACACAGTCTTTCCAGTACAAATCTCCTTCTACTACTAATAACGGGAAAATAAAGATTTGTTCTTATTGGACATGTGTACTCTAAGAAAACAATAACATATGTTATGTGTTCATGCTTGGTGTTGCTTATACTACTCGAACTATAAATTTCAAGAAGTGTGTGCTAGAGAAGATAAAGTTTCATGATCATACAAAACGTATATGCGAGTGAAGCAAATTGGACTCCTGCCTAATAGAAGTATGATCTTGTTATATCATTTCTAATTTGCGCTATAACGACACAACTATGTTAAAGAGCATTAAATCGTATACTATTCTTTTCGAAAACGTTAAGAATTTTTAAATGAAATTACTTTTATGTTTATGCCAATTTTACATTTACACATCAAATAACTTAATTATTTGAAAAGAAAAAGCTCAAGTCACATATATATTTACTAGATCTCAAACCCGTGTATACACACGGGTGTTAATTGTTTAATTAAAATAAAAGTTAAAATTTTAATTTAATTAAAATAGAGGGACTTAATTGATTAATTAAGTTTGATTTAATTTGATGATGTCATGACTATGTTTCCTATATATAATTTATTAAGATTTATTATTTTATGCAATTTCGTTCAACAAGTTATTACAATTTACTTTAAGTTTACCCCTCCTGTGTTATTAAATGGTATACTATTCTTTTCGAAAACGTTAAGAATTTTTAAACGAAATTACTTTTATGTTTCTGCCAATTTTACATTTAAACCTCAAAGAACTTAATTATTTGAAAAGAAAAAGCTCAAGTCACATATATATTTATTTATTATTAATTTCGTTCAACAAGTTATTACAATTTACTTTAATTTTACCTCTCCTGTGTTTCGTCTGCCATGCTACTTTTTTCCCAATCTGTTTCAACTACGAACGCATATCAAGTTAAAGTTGAAGTGAACAAAGCGAACCAAAGTGCAAATGAACTGAAAAAACAAATAAGGCGTTGTGTAAAAGCTTCCAAGTGACAGCGTCGGGCATTCTTCATGTCTTTCCACTTTTAGCTGTTACACTGTTTTGGTTTCAAAATCGAACATAAGTACCATAAATTCAACATTTCGGCATCAAGAATTTAAGTGTTTGGCAAAAGGTTTGAGTTGTGTTTCGTAGCGAGTATTTGTCACCTTTTGTCATATGCATTGATCAATTATATATGATACATGTGACCAGAGTATGTGTATAACTGCACAGAGACAGTTCAACAAAACAAGCGGCAATTTGGGTTGTACAAGACCCAGTGATTAAACATTGTATGTCAATATTTTCACCTCATGTTCGAGACAAGGTCCATTGGCATTCAATCACATAACACCTAGTTACAAAATCAACATTGATTCCTACACAGATTGTAGTCATTGCAAGAATTCTTGACATTTCTGTCCAAAAAGTTTCCAAAGGGTCGTCCAATGAGATGCTGCATTTGGTTTATGACTAAAGGAACACAAACTAAAAGCACAAAACAAATACATAACAAGTTCTAGTAAACCACAACTAGCAATAATAGGATACATCATTTCCAACAAGTTTAGATTGTTTATAGCATCTATCATACCAGTAAAAAGGATATGCAACAACCATGACCAAGGATAATAAGACAATTACACGATAACAATATATAAATGGCAAAAGTGAAAACCCAAAACTAACTTGATTGCCCTAGGTTTCGACCCTCAAGTAACTAGAGCAGAACTCAATTATGGGTATTGTATAAACTATCAAGCTTAAGTATCTATTCTTCGCAGAGTCTAAGAACAAATGAAAAAGACAGACTATAAATAGTTCAAGTGAACTTGCAGGAAGACAGTTCTCGACAAAATGATACTCTTATGTTTGGCCTATTCTCCAGGCACTGCAACGCCTTGCTTCAATTTTTCCTTCTTCAACTTCTTCTTTGAAACTGGCTTCTTTTTTCTTGGAGGTAGAGTCTTTTGGGCATACATGTACAATGCATAGTTGCCAACTAGGAATGTTATCAGTAGCCCACCCACAACAAGCAACACAATCAAACCTGGGTTAAACCCTGTTGCTTCCACATCTTTGTTCCCAAATTTCTGTCATTTTGTTAACAATAAGTAAGCATTATTTTGCATCATCGCTGCATACTATACGCAAAGAATTGATTATTTGGCAACTATAAGAAACGCACAATATACTTAATACATACAAAAAAAATATACATATGCTAGACTAGAAGGCAACCATTTAAAGCAACATACTTATATTTTTCTACCACAATATGCCAAAACTGTAACAACTATAAAGCAATATATTTACAGATTTTGTTTATTATTCAATGGAGCAAATTGCATATTTTGGTGATTATGTTGTCGTAAATGCTAAAAAAATACAAATATTAAAGATATGTCAACAGAAAGATATAACTTATACCGTATGATAACACTTTCCTCTTATAATTTAGGTAGCTATTTCTGTGGCAGTAGTTATAGCATTTCAAATGGCATCAACTCTATATATTACCACGAAAAGCAAAAGTTAAAATTTATGATTATTTTCCACTAATGTTAAACAACCTACAACGAAAGCAAAATATTGTCATGTTCACTCATGCTCGACTTTCACTTATCACAACTAATTCATGTGGAAGTGTTTTTCGACTATTTCTTTAGTGGCTTGTGTTATGTATGAAAGCATGGATTTTAGAACTAGATGATAAAATTGGCAGATGACTTTTTGATGATATTTTGGATGAAAACAAAATATCAGACTTAACCTACGCAATATAAGAGGATAATGTTATGATAATGTGTCTAAAAGGAAAACACGAGTGCAAAAAAGATTTGTAGATACGAATCTAAGAGCATCTTATACATCATGTGGTTGTCATAGCTTAAATTTAGTAATCTGTGATAGTGGTAATTCTTGTAATGGAACCATCAAGTTTCTTGGGGTGGCACAACGTATATATTCACTATAATTCTCATCCCCTCAAAGGTGTAAAATCCCGGCGGATAATACCAAACCTAACTCTTAAATCATTATCACAAGCACGTTAGGAAAGTCAAATAGAAAGCATCAAAGCCATAAGATATCAAGCTTCTCAATTAAGAGATGCATTGTTGACATTATATGATGTTAGTAATGATCTTTTTGCTAAATGTGAGGGATAAAACTTAGAAACACATAGAATGGGATCATTTTGAGCTTTATTTGAGGATAGTTATTTGGTATGATATATCATTTGCGATTAACTCTATCAGTGCGAGTTTGCAAAGTACATATATAAACGGATTATTATTGCTACAAAACAATTACAAGCTCTAATATAGAGCTAATGGATTTAAAAATGCTATAACCAGGTAATTTAATGAGTGTAGAACCTCAATTTTAAAATAAATGTGTTATTCATAAAAAATAGACAATCTGATGTTAATGTTGACAATGAAACTGTACAAACCCCTCAAGAGAATTTCAAAATTGATTATTTCTTATAGCTAATAGATAAAGCTACTGCAAAGTAGATTTGAAAACTTGATTTTTATTCAAATGCTTATAATGCATGCAGAAGAGGTCTTCTTACGCTATTATGTTAAATTAAGTTATTATAATTGTATTATTACTATTACATATCTAATAGAGTGCTCCCTCACTATTATATTAAGCAAATATAACCCAAAGATCTAGTCTGTCTAGAAAGCTCAATTCAAATCCTTCGGTTTCCAATTTCCGAGCCTCATATTTATATGTCATGTCAACGATTCACGACATTGAGTGTTTTCGTTATTTTAAACGCCTCGAGTGTTTTAACTAATATCGTAATTAGGTAGTTCCTAGTCATTGAAATTAAAGATCTAAATAGTAACTACTACTAGCTTTCTCCTATACAGTAGTTAGGCACAATACCTAAAGTTAAAGTCTAAATATGCAAATTCGCAGATCTTTCACTCAAACAAATTAATTGTAGGTTTCTGCATCTTTCATTCACGATCACAAATTCACAATCACAATTGAATAATGTTATCAACACATAATTATGTTGCGAAACAGACTAACAAGTTAACAGATAGTAATAACTCTAAGTTTACAGCATTATGATTATTATAGGCATAAACAGATCTGATAGGAAAGGAACTAACCGATTCGCGATCCATGAAACGGAAATCAGGACAGACAAGGAGTGAATTGAATTGGATGGAAGTCGAGTTGCAGAATCCCCAATTTGGAGGGTTGTTTGTGAAGTATCACAAGTGTTTGGTTTGCGGATAGAGACGATTAAAATGATAAAATGTCAGTATTATTTATGTTACGATTAAATTGCACATAAAAATATGTGTTTTTTTCCCGAAAAAGGAACAACTTATTCTCGTTTTTGTGTTTTGGGGTATCAAATATTCTTAACTTTTTAAAATGAACAACTTATTTTAAAATTAGGATTAAAGGGTATACGGCTAAAAAGTTCGGATTATTTGATACGAGAAAACACGCTAATGTCAGTTCGGAGAATGGTTAAATGTTTCTTTGAGAAAAACGAGAATTATTGACTCATTAATCTTCCACAAATGGTTAAAAATTCCGAACTTTTTGGCCATATACCCTTTAATCCTAATTTTAAAATAAGTTATTCTTTTTAAAAAGTTAAGAATATTTGATACCCAAAACACAAAAACGAAAATAAGTTGTTCATTTTTCGGCAAAAAACCTTAAAAATATGTGTAATTTTTACGGAGTATCCGTGTTAAATTTTAGGTTTGTCAGAAAAAAAAATGTTATTGTGAGCTAAAATAAAATTATGGGTAAATTACATTTTTCGTTCTTGTGGTTTTTCCTTTTACTTTTTTAATTACAATTGTTATCTTTATGTTTTTGTGCTTTTTTTCAAATTAGTCCTTTTACTTTTTTAATTACAATGGTCATCCTTATGTTTTGTATAACACCCCTCATTCAGTATATGAATATTAAATGATTTAACTTGGAAGCGTTGACTTAAAAACATAGTTTATTAATATACATCATAAAAAGTGTATAATCTTTTTCAAACTCCGATACACAATAGTTTAAAACTATTGAAACCATATTACACATATTACACAAACGAGGTATTATATAATTTCAAACTTTAATTTATCAAAATACATCAGAGTTCACATTCGTCAAACATTCCCTGCCGAAGCATCCACTTCCTGAATACCCACATAGTAAACAAAATCTGCAGGAAGTAATATGAGGGATTAGCACAAAGCTAAGTGAATAGATTTATCACACACAATTCAACTTAGCTTAACTATGAGTTTACACCAAATAATCGTAAACACACATATTTCAATGAGGATCGGTGGCTCTTGGGATATCATAGTACCCGGGGATTCCCAAAGAACACTTAACGTCAATCTGTATGGCCAATACAGAATAGACCGATAACTATTGGTTATTAAACTCATACACAGGTCTCAAACACAACAAATGAATCAAAACCTGTGCAATTCACATAATAACCAAAAGTCCAACTACACGTTGACCTCAATAATCTGATACACATATATTCACATATCACGTAGATTTATAGTCAATAACCAAGACTAAACAGTCTAACACATATCTACGTTTACTTGTTGCAACCAAATAGTTACAACTAAATCAAATGGTGAGTTCTAAATCCACTCACCGATACCTCTGATGTCTCCACACTTAGGATTCTTATATCACTGAGTCTTAGGTTGATCTGAAACAGAAATTCAAATAGAAGTTAGAAATTCATTCCATAATCATCATCAGAGCATATTTATCAAATCAGGTAATCCCTGAAGTCTAGTCAAACAAAAGTTTATTTAAAATGAAATTAGAAAATCCCGAAATGACGTTTAAATACTGAAAAATGCCATTTTCGGGCCGTAGATGACCCCGAATGGCCAAAAACTGTCTAGACTCTTAGAATAGAGCCGGGATCATTAGGTCGTTTCCGAGTGACCATGCGAATTTCAACCCAATCCGAGTTAATGAAATTGTCATATGTCCGTTACCCCGAAAAGACTTACGCATTTTCAAAATTTGCGAAATAAAAATCTTTAAAAGTTCTTGGTTCGCAGGAAACTGGGTTCGCAGAAACTCAATTCGTTTCGCAGAACAACTCGGTTCGCAACGCATCAGGTCAATTCGCACAGCGAAACTCAACTCGCTTCACAGCGACTCGGTTCGTAGAAAACTCGGTTCGCTTCGCAGTTTTGGTCGTTTCGCACATTTCGGTTCGCAAACCATCTCGGTTCGCTTCGCAAAAACTCGACTCGCAACTTTCGATTCACCTCGCAAAAACTCAGCTCGCTTCGCAACATCTCAACTCGCCTCGCAAGACGAACTGGGTTTCTGCGGGTTTCACTGCTGTTACGAGAATTTCGAGCCAAAACTCAATTTTTCAGTTTTCTAAGGTTCCTAATACTTCAACTAACATCTAGGAACATCAAATAACTCAAAATCAAGTTTCAAACTTAATTATAACTCCATATCTCTCAAAACCCAATTTTTGAAACTCAAAATCATACTCACTTTTGTGATGGAGATGAAGGGGATATGATGGAGATGATGATGTTGCTGTTTTGGAATTGAAATCACAAAAACTATCTTGGTTCTAATTTTGATTATGGTTTCATGTAATTTGCAAGTTTCTTCAAATGAAAGAAAATGAAAGTTTGAATGAGACTTAAGAACATAGAGATATAAGAGTCGGTTCACACACCGACTTTGATATCTAATTGCTTTAATTTTATACCCATTCTAAATCTCTTGTCTGGAACCTAAAAACCATTTGCGAGAATATTAATTTTATTTTACCATCATCTGTAATAATTTAAAACAACTAATAGTTTACTATCCACAATAAGTTCTGGAACTTATTTATCTAAGTTTCACAATATAATAATAATATCAAGTAATTCCTAAAAAAATTAAATAATCAAATTAAATTAAGAAATTACCAGACTATTGAAGAGGATGTTACATTTTGACTTTTTCTCAAGTTAGTTCTTTTAGTGTATAAATGACTAAACTTGCCTTTTAAATTTTATATATTTGATTTCGATAGTTTTTCATATAATTTTTTCACTTATCTATACCCCTTATAATTCATTTCCACTTCTTCCATAAACTTATGAAAATAAATATCGGAAAACCCCAAAATATTAAATCTACTTATTCTCCACTAACTACACTTTTCATTAATCAAATATTAAATCTACCAACTAAAACCTTAAACATACACGTATAATGGAGACAACCCAATATAGTAATGTGGGACACATGGAGTACAATATATTTTTATTTAAAATGTCCACATTACTATTTTGGATTGTCCCGTTATAAGTGTATGTTTAACCAATCAAAAAAAAATTTAGTTGATAGATTTAATATTTGATTAATGAAAATTGTAGTTAGTGGAAAATAAGTAGATGAAATATTTTCAGGTTTTCTGATATTTCTTTTGATAAGTTTTTAAGGAATAAGTGGAAATGAATTATAAGGGGTATAGATAAGTAAAAAAATCATAGGAAAAGATATCGAAATCAAAAAAGAAATTTAAAAAGCTAGTTTAGTTATTTATACACTAAAAGGATTAACTTGAGAAAAAATACAAAACATAAGGATGATCATTGTAATTAAAAAGGTAAAAGGATTAACATGGAAAAAAGCACAAAACATAAGGATGACAATTGTAATTAAAAAGGTATATGGACCGCGAGTGGGAAAATGAAAAACCACAATGATGAAAACTGTAATTTACCCTAAAATTATTGATTAATTTTATACATTATCTTCACAAAACTTAAAAATTTAAGAATCAAAATTTATATTATACCCTTTTTATTTAAATCATAAAATATTATGATTATAACCATTAATTGCATAATCAATAAATAAATATCCTATAAATATCCATACATATTAGAATTATGAAAATGAAAAGTATATGAATCTTGAATGGTTTGATTCCTCTACTATCTCACATTAATTCTTCCCAAGTTCTTTTACTATCATAAAAACTAGTTGAAGACTCGCGACAACGCGGGACTTTAAAAAAATTTATATTTATTTTAAAGGTTGTATTTGAATATTTTTATATTATATTCGTGTGTACTTTTATGTTTTATTCATATAAACAATATATTTATATATTGTCGTGTACACGTTTCATAATTCTTAGTTACCGTCTTTCTTTCATGTGACAAATAAAGACAACGATAGACTAATACATAGAGTTAGAGTTGGATGATTTTGATGAAGAGTTGCATGAGATCAAAAATTCAGCAGTTTCTACTTTTACAATTATATGTATATCCCATACTATTACATGCCAAAATACCAATACTATGATTGATCATATGACAAATTGAGCTAACTAATATTCAAACTCCTATGCACTTCATTATTACAATATATTTTCAAAATTAAATTTTGACTTCTTGAAATCATATGTTCCTTCAAAAATCATGTCAAAAAAACTTCTTGCAGCTTCCATCTTTAGTCCCAAAATTCTAAATCATCACACCCCCTTTCTTTTGTATCATGTTTCCTATGTATTATTTTAACATTTTTATCAATACTATATTGCCCTTCATGACACCTTACTGTACAATCTTGAACCAATTTATTCTACAGTTAAACCTTCCATGCCCTTTTCCAATCCAAATGATATGCTCTCTTGCGATTAAGTTTTCCAATACCTTTGTGATACCATCTGAATTCGAAATACTTACCATGTCCATTGCACACTTGCTTTCTTCTAAGAATTGCCTATTTACACTTTGATTGCAAGATTCAGAGTATCACAGTTTTGTGTTCCATGATATTGCACCATAAAATTATTATGTTACTGATTGTAGAGGTTAAGATATAATATAACCCAAATGAATGGGTCAAAATCGCCTCTTATAAAGTCGATTAATTTAAAATGGAAGTACCTTGAGGAGAGGAGCATTGTATACATGTTTGATGTGTGGGTGGCTGTACATGATTGACCAATACAACCGCACCATAAGCATATGCTTCAGAAATCTGCTGCATGTCGATATCGAAGAGACAGGAGCAATGGTTTATTCTCAGCACCATCTTTGTGCTTTGCAAGTCGATATTCAATTGTCAGATGCTGCATATATTAATACATGAATGAAGTTAGATAAATATCATGGTGAAAATGTATAAAGCTACATATATTCATACTATGGTAAACACATGAGGAGTGTAAGTCTACAAATACATTACAATAAATGGTGTTGCCAATAATATATATATTTGCTGTAAAAAGTTACTCTTAGTTACCAAAAGAGCAATTATGTAATTATGTTTTAAAGTGTTCACAAATCCTCTCACCTCACCTTTCTCTAGAAGAGTACTTAACTGAAAATTGATGCACTATTCGTTATCCGGAAGAGAAAAGACAATACAAATGTTATCCAAATGCAAGCAATATATTAACTAGGTACAAAACTTTGCTAGATAGAACCATGAACTGAGACTTGGAGCTCAATTTAAAAGAACGAAGTCTCGCACAACAAAGGTTGCTAATAACTGTAAATAGAGGACGTGATTTCATGAAGAGGATCAAGAGAATCGTTACAAACTTGTGTAGTTGTATTGTTATGTACATTCTTTATAATTTAAGGTTGATTATTACTTCATCTTCTTTACATGTTCGACCCATTTGTCTTGCAACTCGTTTGAACCATTTCTGTTTTGGTTGAACTTGCAAAATTTACCTGTTTGACCCAACATAGGACATATAGCCCATATCATTCCATTAGAAATTACATCCACTAAACTTCGACCAAACAACATATTATGATGTAGCAGACGTCTTTAATGCTTCAATATACAAATTTCATCATATTACTAAGATAAAGTTTATACATCCAAAGCAGAAAATATACATGATTACCCCTTCTTTTAACCCAACTTCTGAGACATTAACTATCAATTCACAAGCAGTATCTCATTATTTCAATTTAAGTAATGAGCATGATCCTATATTTGTTTTAAAGAGAAGCACAACTTTAAGTACCCTATGTACATCATGTCATTCCCCATCTAGTGTATTAGCCATAAATCATATCTATCCATCGATATACCTAAAAGATAATAATGGGATCAAATAATGTAAGTTAAAAGATAAAATTCACATTTAAGTGCTAACCTTTACACTAATAATTTTTTGGAATTGTGAACACGAACACGTACATTAAACTATAAAACAACAAACATCAATTCAAATTACAGCTTTTTGAAACCAACCTAACTTACCTCACATTCAAGAGACCAACTAATTGAGAATCAATTTTCCTGAATTGGATCAAAACAATCATCATAGCAAAAATCCTTGAGCAATCTACAAACAATAAATTTACAGAAAAATAAGATGTAGATGAAACTTTTCTACATGGTAAAATATATGAATGAACCTACGTACCAATTACTTAAAGGATAAGCAGTAACTTTGCAAACATTATTCACGATGACCATAATGAACAACTATTAAACGTATCAAATTTTGGCGAAAACTGAAGAAAACTACTAACCAATTGGTATTTTATCGAACACTTGTTGGTCGCTTCTTGAAAATCCTGTTATCAAACAGCAAAACATGAATCAAACCTAATTGACCTAATGCATATCACTACGTAACTTATTCCATTCAGCATCATCACCATGAGCAAAACCATCCCCATCATGAATCAGCACAGTTTAGTAATTCAAAATTTTACATATATGTTTGAAGTTTGAACATCGAGCAGTATACCTTTCGTAAATTCATAATTTCCATACCTGATCAAGATTCCTTCTTTTCTCCATCATAACTTGATTTGATTTAGTTGTTTGCTGAACATTAAAATAGTATTGATAAACTTCAAGGATTAATGACAATAGAAGAGATATGAATTTGAATTGAGATTTGTGTTAATCACGTCGTAAAATTCGGACGTTCCAAGCGTAAAGAATCATATGGTTAACGATTTTTTTGGTTTTTGAAAGTAACCCAATTACCCAATTTGCTTAATTTGGTATTTTTTAAAATTATAGTGTTAATTAATATTATATTAATTTTTTAATATTTATAAAATTATAAATAAATAGGGGGTTAACTATAACTATCATTAGATTAATCTACATCATTGGATCGATATGGAAAAGGTCAATTAAGGATCGGGATTACACATGGTATTTCGCGTTAAGTATAGTTTATAGATAGATTGTTAGATGAGTATAGTGGACGAAATACTAACGTCATTTATAATAAATTTCAAATATCATTGCTTAGCGCAGATGTTTATCAGTAAGTAAATAAGAGTTCTTGGAAAAAAAATTACTGTAGAATCATTTTGAATTAGTATATATATTACTCCGTATTTTGGTACATTCTACTATCGTATATTTGTACTTTTAGGGTATTTGTGATGATAATTTTCACTAATAATTTACAAATTTTAAAAACATTATAAAACTGACCCCAATAACTTATAAAAACTTGGCATACGGACATATCCAACCCTTTTGAGATGATTAACTGATTATTGTTTACAACTTACTATGTGTTTCAATTGCTTTCAACTTGCTTATACAATTTTAAGGATGTTAGGGGTGGTTTTTTGTTGTTTTAATTTTGTGATTGTTAGAGATATATCCAAACGAACGAATACGAAGAACAAACAAATAAGATATGAAACGGAAGCTATCAAATTTAAATTGCAAATCAAATTCTAACGAACCAAACAAACTAACAAATTCAAAATCGTGGGTACAAAAATCCTAAACTAATAATCTCTATTTATAGAGCAAAACAATTAAACCTAATCCTAAACAAACTCCAAATACTAATACTAATCCTAAACCAACTCAAATACCAAATTTACTAAACAACCCCAAAAGTTTAAGTCATATTCCAACAATCTCCACCGTGACTTGTACTTCTTCAAACTTCGAACCAAATGCTACTCAAATCAAATTTCAAATTCCGAATTTCAAACGCTAGATATACTAGCCAAATTCAAATTTTTCAAACAAACCAAACGATCGATTTTCAAATACGATCCAAATCAGACACCGATGACATCTAACCATACAATCAAACGTTAACCGACAAATCAAAAACGATTAACCAAATAAAACCAAATCGGCTTCAAACGATCTTCAAAACAAACAATGAAACTTCGACAACAAATTCAAAAGCCCGACAAACGAAGACCGGAATTCGAAAATGTTTGAGAGTCGTAGTTATAATCTATACCTTGTTGCTGAATTTTTTATCTTAATATTAACTATATTTAAATCATCTTTCCTTTGATCTTAATATTGAAATCTAACCATTTTTTTAAATACTAAATTGCGCTTCATTGAATATCCCCTTTATATAAATCATCATTGATTTATGTTATCTACTCTATTTATTTTGAACAATTCTCCATTTTAAACTTTATATATCCCCTTTAAAATATAGATCATTAAATATATCACTTGAATTTTAAAATGAACTATTATAAACATGTGTATCTATCCAAGTATATACTGCTAATATAATACGATGCCGTTAATTAATAAAAATATATACCCATGAATTGTATGGTTAGAGTTTGGGTGTACATCCACCAATTACGGCTTATATTGTGTACTATTTCATTCATGAAAAGATTAATGTTGATTTCCCTACCACCCACGTGAAGTTATAACCCAAAGTGGTATAAAAAGTTTGAAAATAGAGAAAAGCGTGACAGAAGTAAAAGTAAAAACTTTACCGTTTGAGTATATATTATAATCTTCTTTTGGACTATCATTGTATTATGCAATCATACTCGTATCATATCACAAAACCCACATTGGCATTTTACAACTGACAACGTTTCAACATCTATGCAAAGTTGCGAACACATTTAATCGTTGGTTTAGCTTTTTGAATGAAATATATGTGATAGATAAAATATCGAAATGGAAAACGCCTAGTTTTGTTTAGGGGGTGTTAATTTAGATGTATCGATCAAATTCGATCCATTTACATGAATTTATTTGAATTTTGGTTCTCAAGATGTGAGTCAAATCCTTTCAAATAAATATCGAATTTTAACCGAATAAAATTACTATTTGGATAGATCGGTTTTAACCATTTGATTTTTTTATTAACTATATGAGGTATTGTTTATACTCGTAAAAAGGTAATGTCATAAGCGATATCAACGGCACATGTTGTCGTGTTGCGTTGAGGGTTTATAAAAATTGGGAGTTAGTATTTCATAGAAAAACTTACGATTTTAAGTTAGATGCAATGATACTCTTAACACCTATTTTGATAGATAAACAAACGATTAGATATATTCTTATTTTTAATCGGTTTATTTGGATTATTCAATTACAATAATAGTAATCAAAAACAATCTAAAAATCAAATTGTCCAATCCCCAAACGATTCCATCCAAGTAAACCATTTGGATAATTTAATTATATCGAATAATGAACACTACTGCTGTTGTTAGAGCATCCCCAATATAAAAAAGCTTTCAAAAGTTATTTTACAATCCACCTCACTTTATAAAAAGTTTTACAAAAAAGCTTTTACTCCATTGTTAAAAAACTTTTAAAAAGTTTTATTTAAATACAAGGAGGGGACTAATATGAAAATATTATAGCAAAGAATATTAAAAAAACTTTTCATCAAAAGCTTGAGAAATATCAACCTTTTGATTAATAAAGTTTTTGCTTTAATGAAGAAAAAGCTTTCAAAAGCTTTTTTGCATAAAAAAGCTTTACAAAAAGCCTTCATTGAACATACTTTAAAACAACAAACCTAAACTCATTTGATATTTATTAAGGGAAGTGATTTGTAGTTAAATTTTTCTAATTATTCTTATCTAATAGTGTTTTACCATATGCCACTATAAAAATAGTTTAGTTTTATATGAATAACAATAGGTAGTGTATTTCATTATTATTATCATTACCATTAGCATTAACAAGTAATAATGTGTGTATAAATAACAAAATTAAACATCATATCACATGTCTTAGGTGTGTTTGGATGAGAGCTTTTTGGAGCTTACAAGAGCTTAAGCTTTTACCTTTAATAAATTTTAGTTCATAAGTCTTTTTTGACAACACAATAAAGATGAGGCTTCTTGAAAAAATAAGTCTGCAGAAGCTTAAAACGAGAAGTTTTTTAACTGGCTTTTGAATAGATGTCAAGCCTCAGCTCCAGCCATAAGCTTCGACCCCTGCTTCAACTCCAGCCTACAGCTAAAGCCCGTTGTTGCCAAAGTAAGAGGAGCTTCTAGGGGCTTTTGAGAGCTTGAACTTCTATTTTCTATAAGCTCCAACTATAAGTTTTATTTGACAACATAAAAAATGGATTTTCTTGAAAAAATAAGCCCCTAGACCCTTGAAAAAGAAACTTTTTAAAATAACGTTTTAATAGAAGTTCAAACCTCAACTTTGTCACAGGCTCCATCTCTGATCCAACTCCAACATCAACTTCAACTCGTTATTGTCAGACACACTTGTAGCATTGTACGAATTTAGTGATTCTTATAAAATTTAGTCAAAACCATAAGTAAACTAAAATTAATAGTAACACTAGATGACAAACTTAGGTAGGGTCATAAAGTCGTAAAATGTGTCAATTATTATTCAAAGCTTTAATTATCTAAAATTTGTTTAATAGTCGAACATAAATTCATGGTCCAACGTTGCATTATAATGGTTAGAAATTGAAGGGCTACTCTACTTTCGGACCATTTACGCACACTAAATACGCTCACTTCTTGACTAGTCTTTCCCGATTCATTCATTGTGAAAGCAAATCTCATCTCTCCACAAAATTCATGTAAAATGTCAAGTTTCTTCGTTTGAATACCATTACATTGTTTATATAACTATAGTTTATAGTTTATTTCAAATATTAATTATTTAGTGTTCATATTGTTTAACCAAAGCAACCCATTTTAAATAATGGTAGCCACGCATTTTAAATAATGGTGTAGTTCGTACACCATCTATTTTATCTGTACATCATCAAACATGTTTTATGATGATAGTAAAATACAAAACTGTAAAATCATATCTGATAGTGTACACATGAAAACAAATTATGTTTTGAATATGTTTCTCTTAGTTATTTCTAACACTAACCATATTGATGTAACATCACGTAACTTCTTTTTCTTTTCTAACAAAATGACCCAATTGGCAACTATTCTCATAGTCTCATATGCTATGGATTCTCATTATTGTCCTTTACATCATCAATCATTTATTACGATAAATCAACAAATCATATCAATTTAATATCAAATAATAAGTATACATTTAGTCACAATCCTATAAAAACCCGACCCAAATCCACTGTACCCGGGTCAATCCATATGGGTTAGGGTCAAACCAAGTCCAACCCACCACCATTGAAGCTATGTTCTGATGAAGAAGTTGAAACTGTAATTAGCTCATTCAAATCAGACACACTGTCTTGTAAATTCAATAACAAATGTGAAGTACTAAAAGTCATTGATGGTTTAGTCTTTGGCACCACAGGCACCTCAGCCTCACCCACAAGCATTTGAACCACATATCGCATTGTGGGTCGCACCACCGGGTCAGGGTGCGAACACACCAACCCAATTAACAACACTTTCCGCATCTCCGCTTCATCAATCTCTCCACATAATCGCGGGTCAGCCGCATCCAACAACCGCCCTTCCTTATGCAAATTCCAAACCCACTCCACCAAATTACTATTATCCCTTACTTTCCCCGGCCCGATTTCCTTTTCAATGGGTCGGCGGCCGGTAGCAACCTCTAGCACAACCGCACCGTAGCTAAAAACATCAGTTTTCTCACTAGCCCGGCCCGTTAACAAATACTCCGGCGCTAAGTACCCCATCGTCCCGGCTGCCACAGTGGCATCTGGCGACTTGTCATGCTCGATTCTTCGGGCCAACCCGAAATCACCCAATCTCGCATTAAACCCTTCATCCAACATAACATTACTAGTTTTGACATCTCTATGGATCACCTGATTTTCACATTCTTGATGCAGATACGCCAAAGCCGACGCCACACCCATCAAAATCTTGCTCCTATGAACCCATGGCAAAACCAATTTCGACTCGAAAAGCACCTTATCAAGTGACCCATTTGGCATCAAGTCATAAACAAGTAAAATTTCACCCTTTTCATGACACCATCCTTGTAACCTCACAAGATTCCGATGTCGAAGTGTACCAATTATCGACAACTCCGATAGAAACTCCGCCATACCTTGACCACCACTATGACTACACCTCTTCACAGCCACGACCTCGCCCGAATCCGACAGCACACCCCGGTAAACCGTCCCAAACGCTCCATGCCCAATTACACGGGTCGTGTCAAAACTCTTTGTTGCCACTTTAAGCTCTCTGTAAGAAAACTCCTTTGGGGCTTTAATAATCTCCGAATCAAAAAGGTGAGGTTGTTTTGACTTTTTAAACTTTTTAGAATACACCCATACCATAAAAATTGTACACAAAACTAAAACAAATGCACTAGCTGTCACAACACCCACAACTGCCCCTGCCCCTTCTTTACATAAACTGTTACTACACTTGCTCTTTTTTTGTGTAGACTGATGAACCCGAGTCGAATTTGACTCAGTTGGCGCCATCGATGGCGGTAGCGAGTTGACTGAGTCAGCAGACGGGTTCGTCAAGTTCACACTAGGAGGCGGTGGACGCGGTAACACGTCATCAAATGATGAGTTAAACGTCCACCATTCCACCGAGTGAACTTCCGTACTACCCTGAGTCGCCCCAGTAAACCCAACAAACATAAACTCGTTAACATACTTATTAAGATCGACCAACACCGATAAAACCGGCGAGGTAGGCTTAATATTTGAATACGAAACCGAAACATTGAGCTGACCCGTTGTCCCGTTAAACTCGACCCACGAGTTCACCTGATCACCACTTTTTAAATCAACATCAAACGAATCCAAATCTGCAACATACTTCGAAACAGTCGAGTTCAAATCCAGACCCAAATGATTCCCATTAACATCTTGAAACTGAACATCCATTAACGTATCGAATTCGATACTCACAGCCCCGGTCGGTATTCCCAAATACCCACCGGGGCTGCCAACCGTCTCATCGGTGGGTGTCAGCACAAACGCTAACCCGCCACCGATAGAGCCGGGATTCAGATTAGAAATCGAAAACGAAAAGAACGAAGCGAAACTCGTTAATGTTTCGCTTCCGGGTCGTTTGAACCGGACCGGCTTCTTGTAAAGAATGGCGCCCGACCCGGAAGTTGGGACGGTCAACTCCCGGGTCAGGATAATACTTGTATTGGTAAAGTGAGCATCACCTAGCAATTTTAACGTGTTTAAAGAAAGTAATTGGAAGTCGAATGAGATTGCTTCTGCAGATGCATTGATCGAAATATTAATAAATATTACAAAATATGTGAGAAAAAATTGGATGCCGGAAAAAGAAGAAGGCATGGTGATATGTATGATTCGATGAAAAAATAATTATGGACTGAAAGTTGATTTTTTAGGGAATAAAGGAGAGAGAGAAAGGTGGCTGACGTGGAAGACACGTGTCAGACATAACGGTCATATTTTTCGGTTCATTGTGTCAAAGATTCTTCATCCATTCACATATGAACGTAAGTTTCAACGTCATGTGATTGTGCAATAATGTCAAACATATTGTATATCTTGTAATATAATAAATATTTTTCTAATAAAAAATGTGTAATTATTGTGGATATAAATAAATATTTTATTGTGTTACGAGGTATTTACGTAAGTAGTTTGGGATTTTGATTTGAGGGAATATGTCAACTTTTTTAAGAGATGTGTATTCTGATTGCAAGAATTGAATGTATATGTGAATATAAATTGTTATGGATTTTGTTGATGAGTATGAGTTGATGGTGGTAATAAATTGTACCAGTAGTAGTAATTTGGAAAGATATAGAAACTTAAAAGGATATCGACCAATATGTGATTAGACTAGCGTAATACCCGTGCTATGCAGCAGAATACAACAGTCTTATATTATGTCTGTTCTTTAAGAATTATCCACGGAAATGACTAAATAATGATAGTTTACTCGTATGTAGAGTTACGAATTCAAAATACATTGGTGAAAACTGAAAATAATAAATTAATAGTACAAAATATAATTAGATAAGTTAAATTTGGAAATGTTCAATATTAGTAGTAAAATTGAAAGTTTCTGTATGTAAATAAGGAAATAAGTAGTATGATAGGAGATGTAAGAAGGGTAAATTTGTCCTTTTAATTAAATTAAGAATTTTAAGTTTCAATAGTGGACATGCTTTATAAGTATTATAGATTATGGATGCAAATTGATTTCGTCTTTTTCTTTTCTTTTTCATTTAAAGTTTTTTCTTCGTCCTTGTTAATTTAATGAAATTAAAAGTGGGATTGTGTATTATGATGGCTATTGTAAATTTGTAATCGTTTTGTCAAAATAATAAACAGCAAAATACATGCGTAATGGTAGCGGGAAAAAAAAATTTAAAAGTGAAAAATTGTGATGGTGTTATTTCGTTATATTATTTTTTGACAAATTAAATGTGAAAATGAATCGATTATCGTAATACGTCCGTTCCCTTTTGTTAAAATTAGGTTTAATGAAAGCTAAAGTAAATATAATGTCAAATTTAGTCAAATAATTGAAAATATAAATTTCTATAAATATAAATGTTGAGTCTTAAGAAGTATTATTAAAACTTGCTTAAAATAGAAGTAGGAAATATTTTATATATTAGTGTAGATAGATATAATGGATTAAATTATTATTTCTTCTTTATATATAGTGGGTACTTTTGTGTGGGAAAAAAAATTTTCGAGATAAAATATTATAGTGATTTTCGAAGCAAAAATGAAACAAACGAAGTAATAAAAAGTACAGTGCTAGTGTATTACAGTTAAAAATATTCCAAATCATAATTTCATACAAGTATGTAACATCATAATAATTATATGCAATTATACACTAATGTCATTATGATTTTACAGCCTACTTGAAAGAGTAGAACTAATACTAATGCATTATTGAGAAAATTGAATACCATAAAAAATGCAGAGCAGTTAAATTTCGACAACAAATTAAACACTGTACTTAATTAATATTACCAAAGAATATTAAACTTACTATATGTGTCGATATAGATACTCATTCCATCACAAAATAAATATCCACATTACTATTTATATTTGAGTGTGTTTGGATAAATTAGCTGGAGATAGAGATGGAGATGGAATGTTGAAGCTCGAGTTGGAGCTTATATTTGGGGATGGAGCTGGAGATTATAATTTTTATAAGTGTTTGGTAAATTAGTTGAGGCTGGAGCTTATAATGTAAAAAGACATAAATGTACATGAAATTATATAATTTTAGTTTTTAAATGGTTAAAAAAAAGGGCAATATAGTCATTTTAATATTAGGAGATGGGGATTCTTGTACAAGCTACTTCCAAGAGATTCTTTTTTAGGGGATTCTATTTTTTAGAAGCCATATTTTTTGTGAAGTGACAAACAAAGATTGTGAAATATTTTGGGATGGAGATTATTGAAATTGAAATCTCCATCTACTAGAATCCTTTAGCATCCCCTAAAATGGAGTTGCCAAACACATTTTTATCTTAACATAATTACTACAAAAAAATAACTAACAAAAATAATTAAAGTCTTCATTTTACCCTCATTTATCACGGTAAAACATTAATTCTTAAATAAATTACAAAACAGAGATTTATCAAACATATCTTAATAACTAGTGTTAAACTCGTGTGATGCACGGCTAATATTATAAAATATCGCAATATGTGAATAATAAGTCAAAACGGTATATAAAATGGGGAAAACTTTCAGATTATAAAATAAACTTTTTTAATCGTTATTAGTGTTACTTTATAAATTTTAACCCATCAAAAATGAAATAACAACATTCTTTCCCCACAATATATCAATGAGAAGGTTAAAAAAGATGTGTATGTTGTAAATTGACATTTTTCTAGCTAAAAATAATTGTCTAGTTATTGTGACCTTTTCGTTCCCTATAATTATAATATGTTAACTAACAATCTGATAAACAATACGTATGTTAATAGTTTTGAGAAAAATAAATTGTAACAATTACTATAACAATTTAGACATTTTATTGAATAACTGATGTGCATATATATGTACAAAACATAAATCATTCTATAACAATCAACAATATACCTACATTATATAGATTTAAAAAGTAGTATAAAATTAATTGAAGTACACGTCTTACCATTCGCATATTGAATTATAATCGAGTTGTGTAATCTAAAAAAATTAGAAAAAAGACTCTTTAAAAAAGAGATGATGAACTTGATATGCCTATCTATAAAACTTGTATTCAGTTTATTAAAAAAAGAAATTGAGTTCCCTTATTCTGTAAGATGATAATAAAAAAATTTAAATTACCAAAACTTTAATGAAAGATATAATTACATTAAAAGCAAGTTCTCATAACTTATTAAAAGTTTATTTATTGATTTTTAAAAAAATGAGAGAGTTAAAAAAAGAAGAGTTAAGATTAAAATGAAAAAACTAAGATTTGATAAACAAACTTAGAAGGAAACAATAGATGAAAGGATGTCATGAGTTTGGATTATAATAAAAAATTATAAGTTTTATCACATGACATATTATTTTAAATTAAAATGGTTATAATTTAATTTTATTAATTACCTTATTAAATAAAAATAGTTATAATATAATTTTTAATTGAATATTAACTTATTTGGAATAAGGGAGTAGGAAAATTCACATCATCAAGTTTTTCTATGTGGTGATGACACATAGGATTTGTATGATGTGGCATGGGTAGATATTTGACAAATAATTAAGGGTCTCCTCCTTTAATTATAAAGATAGATGTGATGACAAAAATGCATGTTATCATACAAGCTGCTTAGTTTTACTTCTTATAATACTAGAAACGAATTAGGCCGTGCTAAGCACGGCAATACAATCGAAATAATAATATTAGCGAATTGAATAATTAATTAAGATAAAAATAAAATATGATTTTATGTAAGAATACTTAATCACTTAAAAAATATTGATTACAAATCTATCAGCTATTTTGATTATGTGAGTATCTCAAAATTATAATAATCACATTCTATTACTATATAATCATACACAATAGTTATATGTGATTATTATGCCATATTTTATGATCATAACATAATGAATAGTAAAAATGTTCAACAAAATATATTAGTAGAGTTATATATACATGTAGAAATGACTAAGATATTTTCACTTTCGATATAGGTAGACTAATTTTTTTTAAGAATGATTAATAATTGGCAAGCCTAAAAATATGATAATGCACACGTGTCATATTCAACCTTTTAGGTACATCTAAGTAGACCTATATATCATTATTCAATTTGTCTTGATAAAAGATTTCAAAAGTACTTGATACGATTATTTATAAGGTATGCATATTCATTTTTAAGGTGTTAATGTCTTCTTTATGTGTATGTTTATTTTTATACATATAATCAATTTTGATGTGTTAATGATTTGTTTAAGTATTAAGATTGAAACTAAAATTAAGAATTTTTTTTGAATAAAGTTAAACTAACAAACTTATGAAGTCTTCTATTAAAAAATTAAGAACATGTATAATTAATAATGCTTGTTTATATATATATATATATATATATATATATAAGATATAACTATGTTAATGAAATAAGTTTGAAATTAATAAGAATTTTAAAAAATAATTAGTTATTGATGATGTGTCACTCAAAGAGTGCATATGATCTTCTTTATATATATGTTAAGATAAAGAAATTATCAAATTATTAACCTTGTTTAAATTAATAATAACAACGGTAACTATGATGTTAGTATCTAACAAACAAACGGTTAGTATACCTAACTTTAACTTTTATTTGTTACAAAATGATATAGCATTTAGTTTGGATGCAATATAATGTACTAATTATTTTTTTGTTGTAAAATTTGGCTACTGTTTTGTTTTAGCTTTTGTTCAGATAATTTGGCCATTTACTCGATAGTATTTTGGCTACTATTGTAAGTATTCGGAATAATATAAATTAATTGCAAATCTAAATCTTCCCTTCAACGTTAAAAAGAAATGTAGAACGGGTATTTTAAAATCAGCATTGAAACCCACTCTTTCCTTAAGCCAATTACGTATATACACTTCCTGTTCTTCCGGTGAGCTGAATGTAATGTTATTTGGATATACTAATTCTTGGTCTGTTCTAGTAAGCCAAGGAACTAACAGTGTGACACTCTGTTTCTGAGACTTTGCCAAATATGCCGCACGAAACAATGGATTTACAGCTGTCCCTGTCATCCAAGGTAGACTAGCAGTAGTGACAATGGCTACATGTCTTTTTCTGTCAGTCATGTCTCGTTTTGTAAGATCGTCCCATAGTCCACCTTCATAATGATGACCCGTACTTTGAAGCACACTTGCTATCCTTAAATCCAATTCATCATTTATGTTATCACCTTCAAGAATGGATGACTCTCCTGTGGGGAAGGACCTTAACAGAAGCTGATCTTTCCTTTTGCTGCATAAGCTTTCCACTATCTTGTCAGAGAAATCTGCCACATACATGTTAACACAATCATTAGGTTTTGGCCTAAATTGCATGTTTAACTTCGCTTATGGGTCAAAGGTATCCCCATGGTCCCATCACAATATTAGAATTCCAAGAAATAAAGTGTGTTTTTAGCTAGTGGAATCAACAAGGCATGTCACAAAGATGATTCAATTGGATATTTATGTCAGCGAGAAATAGCTTATGAAGAATACACAAAAGTTCTTGAAAATCAAGGCAACAGAAAATAACAAATTGGTTACCTCTTTTAACACCAAGGTGATCTAAAAATGGACCAGATTGCCTAACCAGACATGCCAGAAGTTCTTGAAAATCCAAGGGTGGAACTTCCTGAGCCATTAAAGCAAATAGAAAACAGCACATTATCAAAATGATGTTCCACTCTATGAACTTAAACGTATTACATTGGTTAGTTGCTTTCATAGAGAAAGTTAACCACAGATTTCATGGTATAAAGACAGAGCATCAAACACATGCAACTTTCTGATTCAACGTATATATAGTTTTAAGCACATTTAAATTTCTGTTACTTCCATCAATGACAGAAAGTAGAGGAATTTTAAGCAGAGTACCGTATACGCTCACAAGTGAATCTATTTGTAAATCTGGATCCATACCTTTGAGTACGCTGGTTCCCCACATATTGCTTTCTGCAAGATGCACAGAAACAACAAATCAGAAATATATTTCTAGTTATTTCAGTAACAATTAAATCCAATTATAGGTCACCATAAACCACCAGTAGAATGGGTTGGAACTTATTTACTTATCTCAAATCATTAAATTTTTAAAAATTAGTATAAAAGAAGCTAAAAGAGTTCTCCAACATCTGATAACATCGATAAACAAGCAATATAAATGACGTTATATGTGAAATACTTTTAGTTAAGATATAAGCTTGTATTGCTTTCATATATCACATGGTAAACACGAGCATAAGCACAATAAGTCGAAGGTTAAACTGATTGATGTACAAAGAAAATAACATATATCCAATGAAAGCGCATTTTGTGACCATGCGCATAAGAATTGCAGGGAATGCAGGGTTCGTTATTTAGTAGGTACAAACAAAATCTTGTAGCAGCCAAGATGCCAGCAGATTGCCTTTAGATCATTTAACGTCTTAATTATTAAGAAAAATGTTTTTATTGCAAAATGTTTTTTCAGTGATATAGTAAATGGAATTGTAGAATTGAAGACCTTTTCAAAGTATAGTAAGGCCATTCCCAAGGGAGCTCGTCGGCTCTCGTCAGATCCCAACCGACGAACCGACAGGGATGGCACCGATTCGTCGGTGACCATCGTCGGTTGGTTCCATCGGTAAACCGAAGTGCCTCATCGTTTTTTGTGGGGCCCAATTCCTTTTTTTGTTTTGTTTGTGACCGTTTGGATTAAAAAAAACATTTAAAAAGAAAAACGTTGGTAGGAGCGGGGCAAATTTTTCAATTTTTTTTTTTTAACTTTCCACTTTCCCCTATAAATATACCTACATATTTACTCATTTTCACACAACAATTTACACAATAAACTATCTATTCCACCAACTCTTTCACACAACAATCCTCACCACTTTTTTACAATTCAAAAACCATACTTTTTACCTCAAAACCTCTCTCAAAAAATGTCCAAAAACAACAAATCAACTTCAAAAAGAAAAAAAAAGATCAAGCAAACCGCTCTCGCGCAACAAGTCTACGGCATCAAGCTCCGCCGGATCGTCTACATTATATTATTTTCTTTTTAAATTTTTAGGATTTCTTGTAACTTTTATTTTTTTAGAAATGTAGTTTTTTTTTATTTTTAAGTTTATTGTTCTTTTTATTTTTTAGGAATTGGTGTATTTTTATTTTTTAGGAATTGTTGTAATTTTTAATTTTAATGA
The DNA here is from genome assembly GCA_963422505.1 of Pseudognaphalium luteoalbum. NCBI lineage: Eukaryota > Viridiplantae > Streptophyta > Magnoliopsida > Asterales > Asteraceae > Pseudognaphalium > Pseudognaphalium luteoalbum. Next base: position 7,832,480 of record OY730198.1, on the reverse strand, counting down.
AATGTGTGTTATTTAAATTATTGTGTTTAATTTAATTAGTTTTGTATTTTATTTGATTAAAAAATTCCAACCGGACCCCAGAAAAATGAAGTGATGGATCAGGAATGGGAGAGGTCACTCAGTTTCAGTCAGTTTTCTGAAAAAGCTGACATGACGTTGACGTGGCTCTGTCAGTTTCAATCAGTTAGATTTTGGGTTGAGAGTGGCCTAATAACATTTGCTTAAAGGTCATAACATGTTATGGCTTAAAAGTCCACGTTTGAGTCTATTAGAAAAGTGGCATTATTCGAGAGTGTAGCCCATTAACACAAGGAGTTAGCGCAATAAATGCGATTAAACGGTTTTATTTGACTTAAATTGTGAAATAGTTAAGTTAACTAGATCAAAACCCGCGACAACGCGAGCTGCATCAGGAAAATGGTATAACAAATTATAACTTAATACGAAGTAGTAGATATGAAATATACGATCAAAGATATCTATATTCTTTTGAAAATCACCAATTTTTGGTGAATACTATACTTTAAATCTCATATGTGTTCCTATATTGTAAAAGAAGGATGAAGACAATTAATTTATTGGAGACAGATAATAAATATTATACGGAGTATATGAATTTGACTATTTTATCAATATTTTAATATGAATCATTCAAGTTGTTATGAATCTTTAATATAATGAATATACTATATTTTTTTAAGTTATAACTTAATTTTATTATCTCCATCAAGTGGTCCGAAAAGTTTTTGATCAATTATTTAATCATAGTGTAATCTCTAACTCCGTACTATACTATTGAATGTTCTACTATACTATTAATTTAGCATTTCTTGACTAATTCTCCTTAATCTCAGACTGAGCTTGTGGTTATAGTTTGAGACACTTATAAATCATAACCCGAAAAAATTTTGCGGACTGCATCATGAAAATCTTACAACAAATTATTTTGTAATATGAAATAGTAAATATGAAAAATTCGACCAAAGAAATATATATTTTTGTAAAAATCACCACTTCATGGTGAATACTATACTTTCAATTAATAGTATGAATTAATGGTTTAGATTTAATGAACTAAATCAAATAATGGGCATGATTAAGTCAACCGAACCTAAATTTAAAATGTTTACGTATTATAACTCCTCTAATATTAATTAAAGGAGATGTGGAGAATTAAAAAAAAATCGTAATGTTGAAATTTTCAAATTTTTATTCTAGAAATTCAAATTTCGAAATATGTGGATAATGTTGAAATTTTCAAATTTAAATTTACTTCCTGAAATTTTGCAACCGAATCAGGTTATAAGGGTTAATTAAGTAAAATTACTAATAATAAACTAACATATTGTCACACCCCCAAAATCGGTAATTGCGTTTATTAATGGTTTAGCGGAAGCTTTAGTTAATTAGCGGAAGCATTTTAAGTTACAGTTTAACAGCGGGGGTGCTGACGTTACAATAGTGCATTCATTGTATCAGAGCATATGATCATACAGAACATATTAATTTAAGATGTTATAAGTTTAAACGTTATTACAAAAGGGTACGATTTATAAAGTCGTACAAGTAGTGGTGTTGTAGAACAACATAAGTTTACAAAACATGAGTTTATAAAAGAGGGATTTCGTAATTATAACCAATGGAATTGGTAATACAAAGGAAATCCAAGTGTCCCAAAAGTGGCATCATAAATAGTCTGGGTTGCCTACGTCCTTTATGCATGCAGAAGTACCTGAGTCCTAATTCCCTATAGTAAACCGTCAACATTGAATGTTGAGTGAATTCACAGGTTTAGTGTAAATGTAGTTAAACAAGGTTTTGTATAAATCATTCATGTACACAAACAAAATGTTTATATGTATAGCAGGAAATACAAGTGTTCTTATTAAAGAAAACATTTCCTATTTTACTGTAAGAATATCATTCTTACTACAATTCAGTCGAGGTGTTAGGAAACACAAGTTTAATCATAAACATTTCCTAATAATGGTTGCAGGAAATACAGTTCAACAATCAAGTAAACATTTCCATATATACAGTTGTAGGAAACACAGGTTTAACAGTCAAGCAAACATTTCCATATAAATAGCTGTAGGAAACACATGTTTAATAATCAAGTAAACATTTCCATATAAAAGTTGTTTTGTCGGGAAACCAAGTTTATCCAATCAAGGTAAATGTTTCCTATAAAGAAATGATGCGTAGGAACACCTGTCCTATTAGTTATCCTCGCAGGGAATACCCTTCCCAAATCAAGTTGTAGTTTTGTTGTTTAGTTACGTGGGAAATATAGACTATGATCCCTCTAAGGTGAGCGACACCTTTAAAGTTAAAGTAACGACTCCTAGTACTATAACCAAACCACGACTAGTGGATGTTGTTGCCTCAGTAACACGGTAAGTATACACTCCTCGTTTCGACTGCCGTCGTGTGGTTGGAATGACCAACGAGTTATATCAGTGGGAGGGTTGTCAAATCGATAGTACTATCTGTATACTCAGTGGCTAGAGTCACCTAGCTAATGGTTATAGGTTGCAAGCACTGGGACTTATGTGCACTACAACTACCTCACGTAAACCTAGGATCGTACCAAGATTCGTTGTCTTATTCCCAAAAAGTTGTAAAAATGTTTCATATAGTTAACAGTTGAATATAAAGCATATAGCATTTATATAAATCAGTTTGATATAAAAGCATGTCAAGCAATCATATAAAACAAGTAGCATGTAATAACACATAGTTCTATGTTTTCCACCCCTGGTTTTAAAAGCATTTAAAACAAGTAAAAGGTAGGGGCTGTGAACTCACGTGTAGCAAGTCTTCAGCTAGTACAGCTAGTAATACAGTAGCCCGAACGTGCCTCTCAAATACCTAAGCACAATTAAATATACTTTACATAAGTATATGGACTAATCGTTAAGTTGGAATGTTTATAACGTTTTAGTTGTTGGTGATATTTGCGTTGAAATGATCATCGCGTACAAGTATATATATTTACATATACTTATTAGTTGAATATATATATTCTTATATATATTAGTTGTCGTTGCCGTGATATATATATATTGTTTATCGTTGTTGTTTATGTTTTAAAAACATAATTATAGTAGTTATAAAAATAACTTTGTTTTAATACGATGGTCGTAGTTCATTTATATAACTATATATATATATATATATAAATCATAATCGTCCACTATATATATATCCCATTTGTCGTGTTACTGATGTCATTCGTCCCGTTTAACTTGTCACATATATATAATTTGGTTTAAGTTTGCATTTTGAAGTCTCGTAGCCCGTTGGGCGGCCCAATTGGTTTGGCCCAATTAAAGTCTAGTAGTTTGGCCCAAATATGTGTGGCCCAAAATAATTTGGCCCAATTACATTTAGCAATTCATTTTGGCCCGTTCACAAAATACAACTTTTGACCCATTATAGATTTGGCCCGTTTGGCCTAAAAAGTTATGTTATTAATTGTCCGTGTCAAAATAATGTCCCGCGGTCGTGTACAATATTAGTACCAAAGTTCGAGTCCTATATTTTAAAACAAAATATAAGTTATCATATATTTTGAGTCGTATGTTGTTTAAATATACATACATATATGTATATATATATATACTAAAAATAAAACAAGCAAAAAGGTTGGTCACATGATCGAACCTGTGACCTCCCTTTACACACCCAAAGACTTAACCAATAGACCAAGGGATAACCATTTGTTTTTAAATGTATCTAATTGTATTTAAGGGTTTAGTGTACAATTAAAGTTTACAAAAACCATTCGGCTATTTGTTCCAGAAAGCTTCCTGTTTGCGATCCATTTTTAGTCCGGATTCTTTATATGTTTTGCTTATATATCGAGTTATAACTTTTATAAATGTTTAATCTAGCATTATTACAAGTTTCATTCACCAAGTTTTACCCATTTTTATACACATTTTTATGTACAGAGGCTTATTTTTAGTTCTTCATCAAGGTTCCATATTTACATATATCATTAATTCTTGAGAATCAACCACGAGTTTTCATGTAATAACCACATTAGATAACTTTTTATACGATATAATTAAGCTATAATCGAAGTAATATGTAAAAATATATAAAACTTTGAAGTTGAAATTTCTTATAGTGATGAACTATGGTGGTGATGATGATTGCGTGACTGATGATGATGATATGAGATGGTTATGTTATCATTTTTGGTTGTGTTGAAGGTTTGAGGATGAAGGAGGTGGAGATAAAATAGTTTTGCTCTTGCTGGTTCTTCCTGCTTCCGCTCGACCCAGTGCACACACACACACACTTTGATAAAAGTTTGGTGAAGTGAATTATTGGTGATCAAAACTCAATGAAGGAGGGAGTTATATAAAAATGGTTTTAGCTCCAATATTTTCAAAGGAAGTATGGTGATATACAGTACCATGTCGAGCAGATATTTTGATTGTAGTAATTATTTGGGTTTTTAACCCGTTAATTTCGAGTACGGGTATAATTAGTTGTACCTAGTGTCCCACTCAATTATTCGTTTGTTTAAATTTTATTTTATACTTTATAATTGATAAGTAAAGTAAATGAAATAATGTTATTTAAAACTTTTAATAAAATTATTCACCGTAGTGGGACTGTACAGTTTATTTGCGTGTCAGATTTCGGTTGAATTTGAAATTTATATTTTAAAGTAATGTTCCAAATACTAAAACAGGAACGGAAAAATAAATACTTTTATTATTTTCGACTTTTAGGTACGTTTTATAATTGTTTCTGTTCGTGTATGACGCGTCGTGTATGACGCATCCTATAAAGCAGTCTAACGGTTTCCGTTTTATTTTTGTTCTAATACTTCTCTAAAATAATTTCAAACTAAAATTATTCAAAAGCATTTTGAAGTTCTTTTTGGAACTTTACGATTCGCGTTTGATACGTTAAATATAAAACGTATAAGTTATTATATTATTTCAATAATATAAATATCTAATATTTGTAATTAATAATTTTCGAATTATTAATTATTTTATATCACCAACTTTGTTGTATTTAGTTTGTCAAGTTGAATATGTTCATTTCCTACGTAATTATATATATACATATAACTACGAATCTAATACATCACGTATCACATAGTAAGTTTCACAAACTTAACATATAGAAATCGTTTTGAATTCACTAATCAGGGAATTACTCTAGGTAATGCATGAAATTAAGAAAGGATTAATACCCTAAATGGAGGATTGTCACACATATTCCGTAAACATTCATAATAATCCGAATCAATGGTCTTGATTTAATGAACTAAATCAATTAATGGGCAGGACTAAGTCAAGCGAACCTAAATTCAAAATGTTTACGTATTATACCTCCTCTAATAATAATTGAAGGAGATGATTTATAATGTCACTAAATCCTATAATTTAGTTAATTGGACAAAATTGAGTAATTCTATTGGTTACTTAGATTTTTATGACATCATCAACTTGTTTATTATATATAATTTAAGATAAAATGTTTGTATTATTATTTTAATTTATTACATTTGAAAATAAGAATGACAAGAACCAGTATTGTGGATCTAACGTTTTTCGAAATTTCAAAAGATGTTTTTTTATTCTATTATTATTATTTTATTTATTTATTTTTTTTGCAAAGGAGGAAAAATTTTGAAATTTCAAAAAGTAAAGTTTAAACCCACGAAATTATCATTGAAGTTTGTTATTGAGATAAGGCTGTAATTTGTATTTTTGTATTTTATGTATTATAAACATCTTTTTAGAATCTGTCCCTATTTTATATTCCTTCCGTCCCAAATTAAGTGTCCTGTTTTGACTTTTTAAGTCTTCTCTTTTCAACTTTGACCTTAAATATTTTTGTTTGTGTTATATAATATTTGATGCAAAATATATGTATGGATTGGATTTTAAATGTATTTTCATTGGTATAATTTTCATAAAGTAATATATAACACAAACAAAGTTATTTAAGGTCCAAGTTGAAAAGGAAAGACTTTCAAATCTGATACAGGACATTTAATTTGGGACGGATGGAATATATTTTAAATTCGAATTTCAGAATCACAGCCTCCAAATATATGTCGATAGTTGAGAATTTAAAATTTAAATTTCGTATAAGCTTCCTGAATTTTTGCAACCGACTCATTGTAGATAAGGGTTAAACCAGTACGTAATTTTACTAATCAGAAACTAACATAATACGTAAACATTCCTGATAATCTTAATTAGCGGTTTACATTGATTTAACTAAATCAATTAACGTGGAGATTTAAGTCAATCTGGCATAAAGTTAAATTGTTTACGTATCTTAACTCCTCCAATAAATGTAAAAGGAGATGAGATGACTTAAATTATATCTACCCATTCAAAGAAGGACCATGATTAAGTTAGGAGGGGTTAAAAATAATCTGTTTACACATTTAAACTCTCTAATAAAGATAATAAAGATAAAGATTTTCACTTATTTTTAAAAATTCGAATTTCGAAATCCGCATCCAAATATGTGTGGATAATTGTGGAGAATTTAAAATTTAAATTTTCTAATCAATTTAAAATCGAAATTCCATATTAGTTTAAAATTTAAATTTTCTAATTTCCTTCATGAAATTTCACAACTGAATCATTATAGATAATGGTTAATTTAGTATATTTACTAATCAAAAACTAACATATTACGTAAACAATCCTGGTAACCTCAATCAACGGTCTAGATTGATTTGACTAAATCAATTAACGTGAAGAATTAAGTCAAATTGATATAAAGTCAAAATGTTTACATCTTTTACCTCCTCCAATAATATTAAAAGGAGATGGGCTAAGTATTTGAAAATATAAATGACAAAAACTATATTGTGGTAACAACTTTTCAAAAATTCTGTTATATGTATCAAAATTTTGATTTATTGCTTTTTATATGTAATTTTTAACATGGCGTGGTTGATTTATATGAATGACACATAATCCAAATTAAATAGAATTAACAATAAAAAAAACTGAATACATTAAATTTAATCTCATACGCCGTATGTACATTATTTTTTTTAACTCTAATCTAATCTAAGTAGATATATACACACAAAATTCACATGAATTAAACCATGCATGCTTTTCGGCGGTTTGCTAATATAAAATAAAATAAAATCTTAAAATATAAGATATGCCGAATTGAAGGATATCTAAAGCCAAATTAACATCATCATCATCATCAAACCGATATATATCAAGGATTTCTTAGAAGTTAGGATTCGTACCAACCCCTTTTTGTATTTTTAGTTATAGAAAAGTTATTATATTATTATAGACTTATAGTTATAACTTATACGTAGTATATAATAATAATTAGTCCATGTCAATCGGATATATATTAGTTCTTCCTTGCATATCAACGTACGCGCACATTCGGGATAGTCAATATAATTCAATTATCTCCGATTTAAAACCTTAATGGAGAAGCTTCCACTTGAAATAATACGAACCCAGATATTAGCAAGAATTCCTGCCAAGTCCGTAGGTGTTTGTATGTGTGTTTGCAAACTATGGAAAACGATCGTTTTGACGCCTGAGTTTCTTAGGATGAACTTTCATCGAATAACTGGTGACCAATCTCTAACTCACCATAAATTTCTTGTAATTGATCATGCGGCGTCGGTTGGGACGTTTCGTACTCATGAAAATTGTGAGGATCTCAACAATGGTTCAACTACCATCCATCGTTCTATACCATTTAAAGAGTGTTATGATTATGATGATGAATTCTATATTGTAGGAAGCTTAGATGGATTAGTATGTGTAGTCGTGGTGAATACTTGCGATTTTATTCTTTGGAATCCATTGACGGCTGCCTACAACAAGTTTTCGAATTACTCCAATTCTCCTCGTTATTACGGGATACATGAGAATGTTAGTGGTTTGTACATCGATTCTTCTAACGATTACAAGCTTCTACATGTGGTTTACGTTGGTGTCGGTGTCGTGGGTGCTTATATCTATTCTAGGAGATTGGAATCGTGGAGAAAGATTCAATCTTCACAAAACGATCGCCTTATCTCCAACTACACTTATTGGTCGCAACCTACTTTCTTCGATGGAAATCTTTATTTCACTGTGTGTGGTAAGCATAATGGGTATCCAAGACATTACGTTATATGTTTTGATGCGAAGTTGGAAAAGTTTAGAGAGATACGATTTCCGAGTGGTGTAAGTATTTATAGCGAGAGTTTAGTGATTAATAAAGGCTTTCTTCACTTGTGTGTTGCTTATATGAATATGAGGTGTGACCTTTGGAGGATGGATGGTGATGGGTGGATTAAAGTAAATTTGTCTCCTTTATATTCAAGTGTGATCGATATAGTTCCTACCTGCCATTCTCATAAAAACAATGCAAATATGCATATATTCATGGTAAAACTGATCTTCTGGTGGCTCTCGCCGATCGTTCACACAACACATTTGAGAGATGTAATTTGCATAACCTGTAGTTAAAAGAACATGGAGATGACGTGACGTGGATTGAACCCGTTACCTTTTTCTTTAATTATGTTGCATTTCCCCATTACTAGGTTACCATCTTGAGACCCAATTTTTATATATTCAAGTAATCACTCACAATCATGAATATGTTAAGTTGTTTGTATACATTTTCAACGAAACGGCTTATAACTTATATTTTTTAACGACAATGATTATATAATATATTAAACGTAGAAAGACAATATTATGGGATACATATAGAGAAATCTTGTTAACCCGTCTTAAACAAACCTAAAAAAAACTCCATCCTAACACACGCAAATGAAACATGACCTACGCTTAAAATAGACTATGCTAAAAACACCAACTACCCAAATTAACCCAAACAAGACTAATCCTATCAACACCAAAAAACCACAATTCGCTAACCATAACAAACTACAACATCAAAGTACGATTCAATTACAACACAAAATATTTACATTTACAAGTACATTAAAAACGTAAAGAGCTAGTCACAAAAACTTTTGTTTAGGTTTTTTTTTTTTACCTTAAACTCACACATGATATATTACCTAAGTACACTTTTTCCCAAACTGGAATTTGAACCTCAAACATAATTTCTCGAGGGACCTTGTTAACACTTTCACACTTTGGACACCAAAACATTGACAGTAAAACAAATTAAATAATTGTTGGAAAAAAATTGTCTACACGTACAATTACACGCTTGTGCAAAATATTAAATCGAATCGGTCCACTCTTTCCCAAGAGTTGTTTAGATATCATGTTATATTTAAGATTTAAGACGGCCGTTAAACTTCCTCTCTCTCAAATTACTTGTTCCTAAGTTTTAAAATATCATATTTAAGAAAACACATTAAATGTAACTCTAATAACCTTAGTATAAAGTTAATATGAGAAATCTAATCATTCAATATTTATTTTAGTGGATAATTATTTTAGGACAAATATAATCGTGTTATGGATAAATAATTTAAAACGGAGGGAGTATTTATTATTGAGAGCAATAAAGTAAATATGCATTTACAAGATAATACATTTACTAGTTTCAACGATGAGGGAGGTTTAATGCATCTAGAAGTGGTATTATCACCTAATATCAATTATGAACTAGTTATGAATAGTAATTCCCATGTATTTTGTGATATATTAATTTATATATTTTTTAATCATTACCTCTTAATTAACAAACTATCATGAATATTAACTTCTTTTTTTTAATCTTTTGTGACGTTATTAATTTGTATATACATTTTGATCCTAAATATATTATCATGAGATAGTTGTAGTTTGATGGTAAATGACTTTGAATTTGTTATGGGTTACATGAGTTTAAGCTTTTAGTGTCACATAACTTTTTTCTATTAATGACTTTGAATTTGTTATGGGCTAAACGAGTTGAGGTCTTTAATGTGACATTGTTTTCTACTCTAAATGACTTTGATTTGTTATGAGTTACATGAAGTTTTTACTATGACACCGAGTGTAAATAAAGTTACAAAATATTACCTTCATAGTTATTACTTTTACTACGATAAATTTAATTTGGGTAACTACTATCAATGTTTCGTTGTTATTGTTATTGTTATTTATTAGATTGTTATATCATTGATATTCTAAAACTTTTTAGTAACTTACAAAAAAAAAGTATGAGTTTATAAATTTTCTATTTAAAGTTAAAAGAGCCAAAGCTAAATTTAAGAATTAATATTTATATAAAGTATATCAATTTTTAAAACCCGTAGCATCGCGAGGGTAATAAAAATGTTGTTTAAATCATATCCATAAGCAAGTGAGAGGGGTGAATTAGTTATTTCATGATTATTCACTAATTGTAATAAACATAGCCATCGTTTTGCGATGAGATTAGTTTAGTATCAACAAAATTATAGCTGTAGTCAACAAAATTATAGATCACACATTGAAGACTATAACATTCACCATGAAGGTGAATGTTAGTTACTATTAAAAGTGCAAAAAAAATTTATTCTTTTTTCTTTTTATAAAACAAAATAATCTAAATAACTATAAAATCATTTTAGTCTAAAATTTTGAGTGTCATATTTTACCATTCAAAAACTAAAATTATACTTCCTCCGTCTCATAACAAATGTTCATATTTCTATTTTGAGTTGTCCCATTATAAATTTTCACTTTGTATTTCAAACAATCGAAAGAAGACTTTGGTAGATAAGGATGATATTTTATTTGTGAAATTAAAGTTAGCGGAATTCTCTAAAACTTTGTTCAAATTTAATGTTGTCACTTATAATGGGACGGATGGAGTAAATTACCACTTCTTCCGTCTCAGATATATAGTCCATGTTTCTTTTTTTTATTGTTCGAATTAGTTATCCACTTCCAAAACAATATATTGGTATAAATAGCTAAACTTACTTGATTACTCCTAATGTATAAATACGACCTTAAATTAAGCTATGCAAATATTTAAGAGTATAACTGTATCCTTAGCAAAAAAAAGTTGTCATATTAAATTATATATAGTTTTGTACATATCATATATAATGTCTAAATAAACTTTCAAACACCCGTTTGATCAATGTGTTGTATCTTTAATTAATCATTTAACTCGATATGAAAAAAGTAGATGTTTTATATAACGTAGGTGTCATTTTTGTTAAATCATTATGTACAATCTTTTAAATAAACGGTATATCAATTGCTCCCAATTATACACCATTACCATGATATAAATGAGTATATGTCAATAAGACAAAACCAATCATTCTATTGTCACTTGACAAATTAACAACAACAACAACAACAACAATAATAATAATAATGATTTGGGTTGTCCCATTATAAGTGTTCAATTTGTATTTCAAACAATCGAAAGAGACTTTAGTAGATAAGGATGATATTTTATTTGTGAAAAATAAAGTTAGTGGAATTATGTAGAACTTTCTTTAAATTTAATGTGGGCACTTATAATGAGACGGATGGAGTAAATTACCACTTCCTCTGTCTCAAACATATAGTCCATGTTTTCTTTTTTCGAATTAATCACTCCCAATAAAATATATTGGTATAATTAACTAAACTTACTTGATTACTCCTAATGTATAAATACGACCTTAAATTAAGGTATGCAAATATTTAAGGGTAAAACTGTAATCTTAGCAAAAAAAAGTTGTCATATTAAATTATATTTTGTACAATATATATCATATATAATGTCTAAATAAACTTTCAAACACCCGTTGATCAATGTGTTGTATCTTTAATTAACCATTTAACTCGATATGAAAAAATAGATGTTTTATACACATTTAATTCTAAGGTAAAGATTATAAACATTTTAGGTACTTCTATTATCTTGCTCGATAAAATAGATGACCTATGAACATAAAGTTTATGTTCATATATAGCTCCTTAAACCATTCGAATATCTAAATTTGATAACATATGGGGCAGTGACTTTAATGTTGCATATATACCAAATTATTTCATAAACTAATTTAAATATTTTATTCCGCCGCAACGCGCGGGGTATAACCTACTTGTTTAGTACAAATCACAAATAGCTTATTATTTTGCCTAAATTATGCTGGTTATCAAAATTAGTTTGTAAATCTTTTATGTAACATAAAAGATTGAGTTTCCTTATTGTAAATTGTAATGTTGCTAAAAACCACAACATGATTAGCTACTTTTTAATAAAAAGTTCTACAGAAATTTCATCTTTATTAATTGAGTGCATAAATTTAGATAAAGTATCATATTTATTGAAACTTTTATTGATAAGCCTCTTAATATTTTTTGAACGATGTGTAACACTCTCAAATTTAATATTTTGCGGAAGCATAATTCGGGTGTTAGTAATCAATAATCAAAACACACAGATATATAGCAAACGACTCTATATGCGTCGTTTTAACAAAATATATTAATATTAAAAGGTTTACAACAATTTGAACTCATACATAACTCGTGTTCGTAATATGAGAGATTTAAGTACATAATTAGTTATACAAAATCTAATAATGCAATGAAATCTTTGAGGTTTGCATGGGGACTCGAGCTAATATACATCCTGATGGGCAGTTCAAATCTACTGCTGAGTACCTGTGATACATGCTAAAATGGGTCAGCTAACGCTGGTGAGCTCACAGGTTTAGATATCAAATAATAATGCGTAAACCGCAAGATTTAAATGTTGATTTGCATCAAGCAAATGATAATAATAGTGTATACAACCATGAAAGCATAGTCTGAGCTTAACTCGAGGGTCGGGTCCCATATAGAGAATTCCGAGTGAGGTGCCTCCACGAGTGTCTAATCTACACTCGTCTTCCCAAATATTAGTACGTCCGTTGCATAGGTTAGCGCTACTAACCCGGACGAGGTGGGTCAATCCTATATGGTACCATATACTAATATTCACGCTACTTTCGTATTACCAGACTATACCGACGGAGGACTTTGATTTGATTAGTTGAAAACAACTCATGTAGTATATTGAAATATGTACTCGCGTTCACGTGTTAAAAACAGAGCAATGTATCACACCCCTAGTAAAACAGTAAAAAGAGGGGCCATGAGACTCACCTGAGCTTGAAGAGTTTATCTTAATAAACTGAAATCGATTAGCCAAGAATTGAAGTCCAAAGACTTGTAACCTGAGGGTGTCCACGACACGCGATGATTATAAACATGAGAAGGTATCTAATAAGACTACCTTGTAGTTGTTTGTCCAACTAGAATGTCCAAATGATTACAATTTGGTTGATTGTCTAAGTGTTTGAAAATGTGTACGGCCCATTGGTGATTTGTTTGCAATAATAATCTCACATTATTATTTTGATTTTAGAAAGGTGTTATACTTAAAAAGTATTTGTAAACTTTAAGTGACGGGGGTCCGGGGGCAGCGCCCCTGGTTAGTGGGGTCCTAGGGGTGGCAATCCCTGGCGGGGTCCAAGGGGCTGGCCCTTGGTTGGGGTCGAGATGCCAAGTCAGCTCAAAAAAATTTTATTTCTACTAAATTGCTTTGGTGAAAAACGCATTTGGACTTGAATTTGGGTGAAATCGAGTGATAAAATTTTAGGTCTCGACACTTAGTAAAATTTGTGTTTTCTTGGTTCTGTTTCATGCGACATAGCGTGCGACATACGGCTTTGTGTCGTTAAGTGCGACATAGTCTGTTGTGTCGCAGATCATGTCTGCGACATAAGGGCTTGTGTCGCTAAGTGCGACATCCACAATTTAATGTGACGTAAGGCGTTGTGTCGCTATATGCGACGGGAATGAGTTTTGCGACATAGTGTTTTGTGTCGCTATATGCGACGTCCGTAATTTTTACGACATAACTATTTGTGTAGCTGTATGCGATATCCGTGATTAGTGCGACATAGTGGCTTATGTCGCTATATGCGACATAAGGCCTGATTTAGCAACATAAAAGCTTATGTCGCAGGTGGCCTGGAGCCTCTGCGACATAACGCGCTGTTGGCCGGAAAATGAGCCGAAAAGGTGATTTCCGGCCTCCGTTTGACTTGAAACTTTTACTCAGCCCATATTTGGACGTTTTAAGCTTAAATAACCCATAAACAAGTGAAAATAAGTGAAATCGGAGTGTTTCGGGTTTTGTTGGAAACTTACAAACTTAACGCCGGAAGAAACCGAAAAGGTAGAAACGTAGATCGTGACTCCGTGAATCTTTTCTTCCAAACGAGCGTGATGATTTAAGGTAGTTTTTATGGTTATTTTGGTGGTGAAAGTAGTGATGGTGTGGTGGTGGAGATGAGAGGAAAAGAGAAGTAGTGAGAGAAAGAGATGGTGATAATGAGGAGTGGGGAGGGGGGTTTTCCCCCATTTTAGGCAGATTTTCAATGGGGCCTACTGAAGTGTGGGTCTCCACTTTTACTCCCGTGCATTTGCGCTCCGTGCGGTGTTCGTTTTCCCGGTTATTTAAACATTTGAATAATTTTATTTACGTTTAATTACAAGTTTTAGAATACAAATATTTAGTCAATAATTTACTTGAAGTATTTTATCAAATACTTAATAATTGAGTTATAGAGTAAAATATAACTTTAACTTGTTTCGTTTTGTTTGCGCCCTTGATATTTTAACCGCGTGGACCTTGTTCGTATGATACGAAATTGAATTTGAAATATTATTAAAATGATAATTGGATGTAATAACGTTATTAAATAATGTTATATTATTTAATTAAATTGATCACCAACGTCCGTATTTACTTGAACCGAATTACATTCGATTTGAAACTTGTACGATTTAATCAAATCGCATACTTGTATATATTCAACAATATATATATGTTGATACATAATTAGCCTAAACTCAACTAATTACATGTATTAACAGAGAGTTAGGCATTACTTACTAGTCTTAATTTGGCGGGTGTTACACGATGCATACGAAATATTTTTAAGTAAATATTATATTATCTCCATTTAAAAGAAGTTTCTTTTTTTTTTAATTGTTATTTATCTTTAAATAAATACAAAATTAATTTCTTTTGTTTGATCGTTTTAATAATTTTTTGTGTTTTTGTACTTGCTATCCATCCCACAAGGCATGGTGGCATGTTGCAATGAAAAAATAATTGGTCAAACATTCATACTATATAGGATATAGTATATAAGTATGTTAAGGTTCTTGCAAAATATAGTCCATAACCTATTTATCCTGAAATATTAGTGGGACTTTGACTATCATGATAAATTATGTAAAAAGTTAAAAATGCCCTTTAAAATATCATGAAAAAATGAAGAGTTACTTCATCAATCGAATATATGGGATAAATAGGTTTTAGTTGCTCATAGCATGGCACGGGATTATGGATATGGCATTAAAAAAAAGTCTAGAGAAAAGCCTATATAGATGCTTTAGGACTGGTGCCAACGTTATGCGTCGGTTGGAACCGACGAGCCCCGATGAACCGACGTTGTTGGTACGGTTTCATCGATTGTGCTTCTTTGGCTGGCAACAGGAGAAACGGGTCATGGGGCCCACTAGCTATTAATTTTGAATTCCAGTCGTTGAATTAAAAAAATAATATTAATAAAATAATAATAAAACGGTAATAAATCTGTTAAAATAAAAAAAGATTCTTTTAACATTTTTATCCATGGCCAAACACACTATATATAAACACACAACTAAACAATAATTCACACATTCTTCTCTTCCATTCTAACAATTATTATATACAATTCAACACAACATTTTTCTTTTATTAATTCCTAAAAATGGATTCAAACTCGTCTTCGAGTTCGTCCGAAGACGATCTTATGCAATAATATTTAGCGTTCACGCAATGATTTGATCTAGTTGCGAAGCTCGATATTGTTGATACGTTGGATCAAGAAACTGAAGAAGATGTTATCGAACGGATATTACCTCGCTGACGGAATTTAGGTGGAATGGGCAACTCTTGTTAAGTCATTTAAATGCCTGATCGAGGAAAAGAAAATGAAATTCAAGACCTACTAAGAAGCTGCACGAAAAGATATGGAACGCGTATTTGGTGTGCTTCAAGAACGTTGGGCAATTATTAAAAACCCTACGAGGCCATATAGCATCAACAAAGTTAAACGAATCATGTGTACTTGTGTTGTCTTACGCAACATGATCACTAAGGACAACATAATATATGTGAATTTGAGGAAGACTATCCGTCGGACCCGAGAAGATTAAATGGTAAATTATTTTAGGGATGTAAATTGAGATATAGAGAAATTAGTGGCAAAAAAAGTAAATTAATTAATTAATTATTGTTAATATTGTGCATGATGTCACTTCCTTTTTTATATTTGTATTGTTCTTTAATAATAATACTATACTATATTATGTACCGAAACTTTGCATTAGTTAATTAAAAAGTTAAATTGTTAGCTTTAAGTTTTCAATTCTTATAATTCGGTATCGGTTTTTTTTCGTGTTTCAAATTTACTTCGTATATAGTATAGTATTATTATACTAAACTGGTAATACTAATTGGGTAACCAACGGATATTGGGTCAGTTTTCAGAATGAATATTCTAAACTGGTGTGTGTACAGATACACTAAAATTCATCAAAAACCGACCTGTTGGCAATCTAAGCATTGTAACTTAGAAATTGATAAAGAATTTAAAAAGATGGTAGTATTGGTACAAATACATTAAAATACGTCAGAACCCGACCTGTTGGAATCCATGATTCAAGAATTTTAAATTAGAAATTGTTAAAAAGATTCAAAATAGTAGGTCGTATAAGAATTTAAATCACTCGGTGATGGAATGAAGTTATGATTTTTGAAATTCAAGATAATTTATTGGTTCTTTTTTTTATAAAAAATAAAATAAATAAGATTGTATGAAGAGTTTGAATTATGAAGAAATAATAAGTTATAAAATATTTGAAGGATTAATTACAATAAAAAAAACAGAGGATTTATATTGTATATTGTAAATATAGAAAGGTAAATTAGTTTTTATGTAACATAATAATGGAATTACCGATGTTATGGAATAAATTAAGGGTTAAATTTGATCGATAAAAAAAAGATATAATATAAGAAATAGGTAGATTATTATTATTATTATTATTCGTATACTTTTGTTTTTATAAAATTAACCTAAACTAATCATCACCCGCTATATAAACACATTCCCTATACTGGAAAAAAGCTTTTTCTCTGTAAAAACACACGAATCAAACACATTCCTATTCCAATTCACCCTCCATTCTCCAAAAGTATCACAATTTACGGTTCGTTTCTCTTTTCTATACTTCTCAATCAAAAACTAGGGTTTATGTTCGATTTCTCACAATTTGTTCACAAGTTTACAATATTACAGTATTTTTTTCTATCTATGTCTTTCTTCTGTTAGGATGAAGGAAGAACGGTTGAAAAAGAAGTCTGAAGCATTGCAATTCTCAAAGATGTTTGAGGAGCAGGTTGGTTATATTCTTCTGACAGTTTCCATGTGTGAATTAAACTGACTTTCAATGACAGTTTCCATGTGTGAATTAAACTGACTTTCAATTTTGCCTCTGATTAATATAATTTTGAAATTCAGGACAATCAAGGAGATGATGAAGATGAACTGCCAGCTCGCTAGCATATATCTCGTACAATCTCTGATTGATTGATGCACAATTTTTTTTTATTAACTTATCATGTGTAACATCCTCGATTTGGGCCTAGTAGAAATACGGTATTTTCATTACTTTCTTGTATTTAAATTGTATTTAGAAATAATTGGTATTATTTGGATAATTTAAATTAATAGGTCAAATGATCAAATGATTTATTGTGTTAGATGAATTATTACTTGTTTTAAATTTATTTAGCTGACGGTATTATAAAACTTGTTTTCTTGCAAAATAGTTTTTGGGTTCCAGACAATAGATTTGGAACAGGTACATGATTACACTGCATGTTAATTGGACTTGATTGAAATGTCGACCATTTTCCATTTCACTGATCTTATTCTCTCTCACACTCTCTCTCAAGAACACATGCACCAAAAAGCAATTCTCAATCTGATTTTCATCTTGTTGAAGCTGTGATTTTGTGTTACAATTGAATCTATCATCATCTCCTTCATCTTGTTCATTTACTTCCCTCTTCTAATTATAAACCGAAGAATCAATAAGATAAGACCTTTGAGTGGAGACGGTGATCGTCAAGGGTGAGTGGATCTTGGACTCTCAGTCTAAGTTAGTTGTGACAACATGGTTACAACGGGTAAACTGGATATATTGCAGTGATTGCTTAGATAATATATTGCCATAATAGTTATCCCTTGAATGATTATTGGTGTCCTATATGTTATGATAAATGAGGACAATTTGAATTGTCGGGGGGTCAACTAATGTGTTGGGTTTGGGTACTATTACTTTGGACAACATAAGTGCTTTGTACATGTGTTGAACACTGAAATTATGTTGTATGTAGTAATAGTACCAAACTATCAGTTTAACCTCTGATTTGGCCTTCAGTTGGTTTTAAGTGTTACTTGAGGAACCACCGCGACATGAGGGTACCTCAAGGACCACCGATCCTTCTTGTTTTGTGTGTAATGCTTGTTGTAGACATTTGCTAAGCTAAATTAGATTGATAGTTTTGGATCTATTCACTTAACTTCGTGCTAATCCCACCTCACTACTTCTTGCAGGGATAGCTTTTGAATGTGGGTAGCTTGAAGTATGTGATGAATGGGATGTTTGACAAGCCTACTCTGATTTAGATATGTTTGGATTAAACATTTTGTATCAGATTTTAATATAACACCTAAGTAAGTATTTAGCAAATTATGATAATTTGGTATTAAAGGTTGTGTGTATTTTGGATTGCACTATGGAAATGTATTACACGCATCTTATGATGTATTTTTAAATGTTGCTTCCGTAATTAAAAAAAAATGTCTTGAAAATTTGAAGGGTGTTATATCATGTTACATACTACCAATTTGCGTAGAGAATTAGTTTATTTTAACGAGTCAGAACGAGTAAAATTAAAAAAGTAGTGTTTAGGGAAAAAGGTAAATTGTTTGAAAGTCTCCCAATGCATTCAAATGCATAAACCGTCCTCAATTGCTTTGTTATAAAATAAATAATTATTGTACTTCACAGCTTTTGTGGCCTTATTTGCTACATAAATATATAAAAGATAAGGTACAAATTGTTTTTGGGTCGACCCGAGGGACCAAGGTCTCAATTCGATTTGACACATTTCAAGCTGCACAAAAACTTACCTGCTTTGACCAGCTACACAACCTGTTTGATCTGACCATTTGCCACCTGTAATATGTACCATTTATACCATCAATATAGCAAACAATGGTCTTTCTATGGGTCCCTTCACTCACTTTTTTGCATTCTATATCTGAGCTTATCCTAAAGTTTTACTGAAATTATGTTGGCAGGTGACCTTGCCGGGTTTAAAGTTCTAGATGGCCTTGACAAAGTAATTGAAGGTGGTGTAGTTGTATTAACACTGAAAGATCAGAGCATACTTGCTGATGGTGACATTAACCAAGGTAATTTGGTTTCTTTCTTTCTTTAAATAGTTCTTCTGTTTCTTCATCTGTCATCTTTAGTCGTTTGCTGCTGGACCCAGATTTCCTAAGGTGACTTTACATTGTATACACCAGAGATTGATATGCTTGAAAATGTGGAGATTGGTGAGCAAAAGTGGAGAAATGAGGCTTATAAGGCGGCTCAAAATAAAGCTGGAGTTTAGGATGATAAGTAAGTCTAATAATTAAATTTGCTCTGTTTTTCCTATAGAGGATGCATCTTTGACCTATTTACTTATGCATGCATTGATTATGGTGATATACTAAGGGGTTCAACGGGCAGAACAAAAATATCTAAAAATGATTTGGAATGGGTCAAAAGTTGCCGAAAGTGTATTCTAAGTGCATAACATTTCCCAAAAAGAATTAAAGTTATTATTGAAATCATATAGCTTTTTTCTTAATTATATTTGACATACTTATTACTCCGTATTAATATGTGGTCTAAAAGTTCTTGACAATTTAAGTGTTAGACCTGGCCACCTCTATTTTCAAGCAAAGCCTTTATAAGCTAACTTACTTTCTTGTCATTTTTCCTTGTAGGTTTAATGAAGACCTTGGATTCGAAAAGAAGCTTCACTGAAATAATCTGTATTTACGATCCTGTTCTTTTATGATTACAGAAGCTCATAATCCTGATGCTGAAGACGTTTTTATGGAGAATGTAGCACCACCAGCATCTGATCAAGGGCAAGAAGGTAAAGATGGTGGCTGGGCGGAGGTGAAAGATGTTATCCAGGATGAAAAGATGGCAGATGAAGAGGAAGATGTGAAACCTGATGAAACAATTCACGAGAGTTCACTGGGAAAAGGATTATCTGGCGCACTCCAACTACTTAAGGATCGTGGTACTCTTAAAGACACTGTTGAATGGGGTGGTCGAAATATGGACAAGAAAAAGAGTAAACTCGTTGGCATTGTTAATGAGAATGATGATAAAAAGGAGATACGTATTGAGAGGACGGATGAATATGGAAGAATTGTAAGTACTCACTACAACCACTAGAGGTTCATTTGTTATGCCATCTGCTATCAAGGTGTTGGCTATCGGTGATAAACTTGACCCATTTATCATGACTGGGTTAATTTGGGTTATGTTTAACGAGTCAAATATATATGTTATAGTAAAATGGTGAATGGGTTTAACGGATTTGATGTCACCTGAAGTTCATTTTCAAGAGTCTGTTAGATTGTTTTATTCACAGATTTAGATTAGCATTGTAGTAATAATGTTTGGGAGGCGATTTATACAGCACCAAAATTGATATGCACACCACAATCATGCATATATAGTGTCGTACCATGTGGATTGATTAACTGATATTGTGGTGTGCACATGCATTGATTAACTATCAATCTTAGTTGCAGTACGTTACATCTTTCATGAGACTATATCATTAAAGCATGAATTATGTTATCAATGACAGATTTTTTTATAATTTTTTTACCAGTTGACTCTCAAGGAGGCCTTTAGGTTGTTTTCATATATATTTCACGGGAAGGGGCCTGAAAAAATGAAGCAAGAAAAACGGAGGCGACAATATCACGAGGAGCTGAAGGTGAAGTAAATGAACAACGCAGGCACACCATCAATGTCTGTTGAGAGAATGAAGGAAGCTCAATCTAAGATGAAGAAACCTTGTCTTGTTCTTAGCGGTCACGTCAAACCAGGGTATGATTTACCTTCTTTAATTGCTTATTATTATTATTGGTTATTGCTTGTAGTGTACATATGAATATTAACTTTTTTGAATGGATCTAGTAGCAAAGTAATTTTAGAAAGGTGATTCATATAATTTTTAATGAGTGTTACGGAGTATAAAATATCATGCTTCAAATGTCTCATTATTTTTGCATCAGCTACTTGGCTGATACTTGTTCGATAAAATATGATTTTATAGATGTTTGACAGACTACTTAGTAACAGACTACTTGGTAATATCTTAATCTTTTTCTAATGTCATGAATTGTTTAGGCAAACGAGTGATCCCAGAAGTGGTTTTGCTATAATGGAGGATTTCCCATTGAGCTTGACACCCATGCTTGGCGATAGAAAGGTTAGTTCATCTCTTTACACCATCTTTTCTGTTTGCTGGAAGTTAATAGTCTCTCGTTTTATATCACGTAGTAAATTTGTTTGAGTTTTAGTTTTTTGAATTGTGTTAAATAACACATGCAATTTATACTTTCAGGTTGAACACTTTTTGGGTATAAAGCGGAAGTCCAAGCCTGGAGATATGGGTCCGCCAAGGAAGCCTAAAACCTGAGTTGCAGGTGGAGTTGCGTAAAAGAGAAGCGATGATACAATGAAGCAAATAGATGAGCTATGATTTCTTGACTGTGGATCTCAATTATTGGAACACCATAGAAGACCACAAGTCTTCAATATAGGTATTTCAGACTACTCATTAGGTTGATTTACCTGTGCATTTCTGCAGTTTTGTTGCATGTGTTATACCCAAATCTGAATCATTATAGTGGGATGCAACCTTTGAATAGTTTCTCAAGATAGCAATGAATTGTAAAAGATGTGCACATTATGCTTTGTCTTTTAGTCCATGACATGACGGTGTATTTAGTTTTTAGATCATAGTTAGACCAATTGGAGCTATGATTTCTTATTGCGCAATAGTCTTCTATACTGAAATCTTTACGATTCTTGTGAAATGGAAATATTATAACTTTTATCTTTAATGGTTCTTTAGTATACTTCATGATATTAAAGGTGATGTGCCATTGCAACAGCTGCAATTTACATGTGAAGAGGCGTTGGCAAAAATATGTCCTTTTTTTTCTCCTTTCAACGAATACTCAGATCCTTACTGTACTGATTGGTGGCAAAAAAATAAATATTAAAAGTAGTTTTTGCATAGCATACATCCTCATGATTAGGGTGATCAGGTGATGTGGTTGTTCCAATGGTTTTCTATATGGAGGAACCTATTATTCAAGATATTTTGAAAGGCCTGCTAGTTCACGCAAATCTGAAGAGGATTCCGGAATCTACGGATTGGTGGCATGATAAGGTCACTTTGGTGTCAGTTGACCAAATGCATATCAGTGAGTTCCAATTTTATTACGTGTTTTGCTGGTCCGACAACCTTGTCATTGTTCGGCCATGTCTAATCATGAATGCTATTTAGATCGTGTATAATCAGGTTGTGATGTATGTACGTAAACAAGTGTATATACACGTACATATATATATATATATATATATATATATATATATATATATATATATATATATATGGGACCCGGTTCAATTAAGATTCTTTGATATTGTTTTCTTTCTCAATCAATGTTCACATATGATTGAAGTTAATCACATGTGAACAAATAAGTTATATAGTAGTTCTCAAGGTTCTCAATTTTTAGTTGATTCTTATTTGAACCTCCCTTTTCCGTTGTAAGTATGGATACTTTCATCTTTTATGATCTTTAAAAATGTAAGTCTCTAAAGAAAACTTACATTTTATAAGAGAAAATGAGAATGATGATAGTTATTTATTATTGTGGGTAATAAAGGAAATATGTATTTACTAGATAAGACATTTGCAAGCTGCAACAATGAGGAAGATTTAATACATCTAGAACTAGCATAAAAATCAAATTGGTAAGTATGTAAGAGGGGTGAATTACAATTACTTATTCTATAATTATTTACCAATTGTAATAAACTAGGTTCTATCATGTGATGGAATTTTTTTCCTTTTAATTATTATTTTTTTAGCAAAAAATAAATATATTAAAAAACTCTTAATCAATAAAAGTTGTTAAAAGCGGGAGAATTACACGTATAAACCTTTTGAGAACATTTACCCGATGAAGAAATGAACTAAATGAACTTAAAAAAACCTAACAATTGAGATCGTGAAAAACATTCATGAACTACGCTACAACCTAAATAAACGAAGCTTGTAATACCAAAACCATAAATAAAATCAACTATTGGAGCTTGAGACTTGAGAGTTGAAGATCAATATATTTCAAGGGATAAACCTACAACAATTTTGACCATTGATATTTTATTTGAGATCATTGGATGAAAATGTCATAACCATATTTCAATAGGAGCCTCATCTTCGTCAATCATGCTTTAAATAAATTTTTTAAAAGTAAGCGATTTAAATCCCATTCCCTTCACATTGATAAAGTATGCCCATCGATGGATTGTGATATGGCATTATTATTTTTTTTAAAAAAAGGATTAAACCATTATAGATGCTCGAATAATTATTGGGTAAGGTTCTGAGGAGAAGGAGGGCAAACCGAATCCAATGCATTTTAGGACAATATTTCACCCCGATTCACTGTATTTTACCAACAGAATATTGCATTTTAATAACGTTGCATTTTACACCTATAAAATTTGACTTTAATTTAACAACACTACACTTTACACTTTCAATTTTGTTCTTAAAATATAGGGAATTCAATCTGGCCTTCTTTCCCCTCATTTGAGGCCTTCTACTCTACTCGGATCTTTATTTATAATTATATGTATATATTAAATAATTTTTATTGATTCATATTCCATATTTTTGTTTATAAAATTAGGGTTTTGTTTACAAAAATTTAAGAGCTTTGAATAAAACTAAATAAACATCATAAATACACTTAAAGTTATTATTAATATCTAAATCACATTTAATATATATGATTGACAAAAATAAAGTTTAAACGCATTAAATATAAAATTAAATGTTATGAGATGTAAGGGTTTTGCTAACCTGTGCCCTGTGAGATACATTAAGGTGCATTTAATGAATTCACAATTTCTTTAAATAACATAATTTTTGTAATTAATATATGTATGAAAATAGAAATTATTAGATTGAATTAATGAGTATTAAATATAATATTTATATTTAAGAAAATTTTGACTTTATTAAATGTATTTTAACATGTATTATATAGGGTCACACGTGAGCAAAACCCATTAAATAACAATAAATGTTAAACTTTATCTAATGTACTTGTTTAACCTTAACCTTGTGAAAGGGCCTTACTTCCGTTAACAAAAACCCATGAAATTAACCTAAACTAATCACCGACTGGAGGATATATTTTCACCACAGTTCATCCATACTATCGTTCCACCCAACTTTTTCAGGGGAAAAAGCTTTTTGTCTCCATAAGAACCCTAGAAACACAGGATTCATCTTTTCAACCTCAAATCAAACATTAATATTCCGGTTCACATTGATTATCCACCGTCCATTATCTAAAACTATCGCAATTTACGGTTCGTTTCTCTTTTCTATACTTCTCAATAAAAAACAAACTAGGGTTTATGTTCGATTTTTTACAATTTGCTATCTGATTACAATATTCATGATTAAGTTGATTACTTTTCCGATTTCAATCTCAAGTTCTGCGTGTATGCAATCGATTTTACTTTGTATTGGCCTTTTTGTTTCTTATTTGTACAATTAATTTGAACATAATGATTATGAAATGTATCACGTATGAGTTTGTTACTATGTTAGAACCTATATTTGTGATTTGCAATAGCAATATTCATTAGCATATCTAAGTCTTCTGTTCATTCTTATCTAGCTAAACCAATATTGTGTTCTATGTTAGTCTAGAAGGAGGTTGCTGGATAAACTAACCATTTATGTCTTCTGTTTCGGTTTGAATCTAGACTAAATTCATCTTTTGGATTTTGAATTTTGAATTTTGGTTTAAATTTGGTTTGAGGAGGGTTTGAGAAATGTTAGTATTATAATTTTGATAGGAGAACTCATCAGCTCTTTGATTTGTTTTTAGCACACTATGGATAGAGATAACATGTGAGTGTTTGGAAAAATAGCTGGGGAATTTATCCCACATCGCTAGCAAGCCAAGGTTTTCCACTTCTTTCCTCTATATTAAATCAAATGGTGCTAAAAGTATATTAAATCGGCTTATCGTTGCTTTCTTACTTAACCATTGAGGGCAAAATCTCTTTTGGGCTGGGGGCCTACTCATTTACAAAGCTTGAAAAGGATGAATCATTGTTCTCAATATGACTATAATTTTTATTTTTATTTTTTGGGCATTGGGGGCCTATCCCTCCCTTCTATCTAAGTAGATCTGCCCCGTTATGTGGCCCATCCCCATTTTAGTTTAGCTAATTATGTCTCTTAAGGAAACATAAGATTAAGGCTGATAATCTTTTTATCGCTTGTTTTTTTTAGTCTTCTTAGATTAAGTGTTCCTCTTATTGTATACACTAGTTTATGAATTCATATCGAATGGCTCGTGAAGTAAACTGTTTTACATGCTTCACTTTTGTTTCTTTAATTGTAGTTATTAGTCGGTACTGTTTGTTTGTGCTGATAATTTAAGTATGTCATGTTCTGAATTGAATGTATCAAGTGCTTGTATCATGTCTTTGGTTTATATTAATCTCTTCTAAAAGTGGTCTCTTTTCTTTTATTGGTTGGTGACAGGTTGGTCATCTTGCGTACATTTCTTAGCATTTGATATTATTGCAAGTCGTTATGGATAAGGAGCGGTCTGGTACAAGACGTGGGAGAAGTGTTGAGATGAGAGATCAAGATCAGTCTCCAATGGGTGAGAGATGGAAGGGAGAATATGATGATCTGGAAGAAGATAAATCACGAGAAGCGAAGCATCGTAGTAAGGAGAAAAGTAGGAGTAGTCGAAGAGAAGAGAAGGATAACAGAAGTAGAGATCGAGAAAAGTCCAGGATCAGTGATGCTTCAAAAGATAGAGAGAAAGAGGCTAAAAGTTCTGTTAAAGATAGTAGCAGAGACCGAAGAAAGGAAGATGGAGATGATCGTGAAAAGGATAGGACTAGAGATAAGGTGAGAGAGAAAGAAAATGATCGTGAAAAATACCGAGAAAAAGACCGCTCCAAGGATAAAGATCGTGAGAGGGAAAAAGACAGAGAAAAGGGATTAGACAAAGGAATAGATAAGATAAGGGAAAAGGAAAGAGAGAAAAACAAAGATCGGGAGAAAGATAGAGAAACTCACGGGGAACGGGAGAGAGAAAGAACAAGGGAGAGGGAGAGAGATAAAGTGACCCGAAAGCTACATGACGAGTTTCATGACGGAAGTAAAGATTCAGTGAAGGATATTTCAAAATCTGATTCTGAGGATGGTCAGTACAAGGATAACGGTACAGGTTCTCATCGTGACAGGGATGAGAGTAAAACCCTTAAGAATGAAGCTAATGATGAAGGCGAACATGGAGGGTCTCAACAGTCTGCGTCTGAACTCCAAGATCGCATTATGAGGTGAGAACAATTCATCATTATTTCTTTAGTTTCTATTCACATCATTTTCTAGCATTATTTTATAGCTCTCATTTTTATTTGCTTCAATTTTTGTTATGTATATCGCATAATTAAACAGGCCTCGTTAAAATACACGTGCAAAGTAATTGGGTCCTCACTTTACGGTAGTCTGTGTTTACTAAGAGGTAATAGTAATGCTTGCAAATATCAAATTTACTCTGTATGCTGTTTTCATAATGGCTGTAGAAGTAATTGGAATTACAGATCAGTAGAAACATATTGTGCACTACTTATACCGAGACATGAAACTCTAATTTAATAACTAGGAGATTCTCTGAATATTTTAGCACTACAACTCTAAACAGAAAGATAAAATAGTCGATAATAAAAAAATGGACTTCCAAATGTGTCACTGAGAGAGTCTGGACTAGTTGGTGAAAGAATGATGTTCTTAATTAAGGATACACCTAAATTGGACCACTCAAAGTTCTGGAAGGGGGTTACCTGAGGTGGAAAGGAGTAAGTAGTAACGTTTTCATATACCTACATTCATAAAATTAACTGTCTTGCATATGGATTTTATTGATTTTGTGTTCCGAATAGTTTGGTCACCAATTTACAATATTACAGTATTTTTTTCTATCTATTTACGTATGTCTTTCTTCTGTTAGGATGAAGGAAGAACGGTTGAAAAAGAAGTCTGAAGGAGATTCAGATATATTGTCGTGGGTTAGTAAAAGCCGAAAGCTAGAGGAGAAGAGGATGGCTGAAAAGGAGAAAGCATTGCAATTCTCAAAAATGTTTGAGGAGCAGGTTGGTTATGTTCTTCTGAGTTCTGACATGTTTCCATGTGTGAATTAGACTGATTTTTCGATTGTGTCTGATTAATATAATTGTGAAATTCAGGACAATCAAGGAGATGATGAAGATGAACTGCCAGCTCGCCAGCATACATCTCGTACAGTCTCTTTACTTCAGATATAAATCACTAGAGTTCACTTATCTCTGATTGCTTGATGCACAGTCGTTTTTTTTTGTTAACTTATCATTTGACATACTGCCAATTTGCGTAGACACTTAGTTTTCTTTAACGAGTCAGAACGAGTAAAATTAAAAAAGTAGTGTTTAAGGAAAAAGGCAAATTGTTCGAAAGTCTCCCAATGCATTCAAATGCATATACCATCCTCAATTGCTTTGTTATAAAATCAATAATTACTGTATTTCACAGTTTTTGTGGCCTTATTTTCCACATAAATATATAAAAAATAAGATACAAATTGTTTTTGGGTCGACCCAAGGGACCAAGGTCTCAATTCTATTTGACACATTTCAAGCTACACAAAAACTTACCTGCTTTGACCAGCTACACAACCTGTTTGATCTGACCATTTGCCACCTGTAATATGTACCATTTATACCATCAATATAGCAAACAAAGGGTCTTTCTATGGGTCCCTTCTCTAACTTTTTTGCGTTCTATATCTGAGCTTATCCTAAAGTTTTATTGAAATTATGTTGGCAGGTGACCTTGCCGGGTTTAAAGTTCTAGATGGCCTTGACAAAGTAATTGAAGGTGGTGCAGTTGTATTAACACTGAAAGATCAGAGCATACTTGCTGATGGTGACATTAACCAAGGTAATTTGGTTTCTTTCTTTCTTTAAATAGTTCTTCTGTTTCTTCATCTGTCATCTTTAGTCGTTTTCTGCTGGACCCAGATTTCCTAAGGTGACTTTACATTGTATACACCAGAGATTGATATGCTTGAAAATGTGGAGATTGGTGAGCAAAAGCGGAGAAATGAGGCTTATAAGGCGGCTAAAAAGAAAACTGGAGTTTACGATGATAAGTAAGTTCAATAGTTGAATTGCTCTGGTTTTCCTTTAGAGGTGGCATTTTTGACCTATTTACTTGTGCATGTGTTGATTGTGGGGGTATACTATCTAAGGGGTTCAACGGGCAGAATAAAAAATATCTAAAAATGATTTTGAATGGGTCAAAAGTTGCCGAAAGTGTATTTTAAGTACATAACATTTCCCAAAAAGAATCGAAGTTATTATTGAAATTATATAGCGTCTTTTAAATTATATTTGACATACTTATTACTCCGTAGTAATATAATATGAGGTCTAAAAGTTCTTGACAACATAAGTGTTAGACCTGGCCACCTCTATTCTCAAGCAATGCCTTCATAAGCTAAGTTACTTTCTTTTCATATTGCCTTGTAGGTTTAATGAAGACCCTGGATTCGAAAAGAAAATGCTTCCACAATATGATGATCCTGTTGTGAACGAGGTGAATATCATTAATTGATTCATATCACCACTCACATTTTATTTTAATAATATTTATCTTGTTCATATACTTTTTTACAGGGTGTAATTCTTGACGAAAGAGGGCGCTTTAGTGGTGAGGCAGAGAAAAAATTGGAGGAGGTAACTTTTGCTTCTTTTGCTGTTTGA
The DNA here is from genome assembly GCA_963422505.1 of Pseudognaphalium luteoalbum. Lineage (NCBI taxonomy): Eukaryota > Viridiplantae > Streptophyta > Magnoliopsida > Asterales > Asteraceae > Pseudognaphalium > Pseudognaphalium luteoalbum. Next base: position 7,803,210 of record OY730198.1, on the reverse strand, counting down.
TTCTTAACACTTGCGGGTGCTCTGTTTTCTAATCCAAAGAAACTACTTTGTTATTGATTTTGGTTTTGTTGTTTTTTGATATAGATTTTAATTTAGTACTGTGATCTTTTGTTATTCTCCAACTACGTAGATTTAATTTGTTGGTTCATGAACAAGAAAATCGCACAACCCACACAAACATAAATAAATACTCTTAATCACAAATTAGAAAGGTTCACATCATTGTTGACACGTCTTGGATTATTTTGATGACTGGATTGCTTACATGGATGGGCACATCAACAAAAATTGACAAAACGTTGCTACTTAGGTTGCAAATTGCATTGTAGAATAAGTATAGAAGTACAATGCATTATATGCTTAAAAAGAATAGGTTTGTACATTGCTGTCATATGTTTTTGACACTTGGCTGTTTAATTTGCATCTTCTTGAAAGGATAAATTAGTAACTAGTGCTTGCTTTTACTTGCAGCTCCGAAGAAGGATCGATGGTGCCTCGGTGAGTACTCGCTTTGAAGATCTTACTTCAACTGGAAAGGTCTCTACAGACTATTATACTAGTGAAGAGATGGCAAAGTTTAAAAAGCCCAAAAAAAAGAAATCATTGAGGAAAAAAGATAAGTTGGATATTGAGGCCCTTGAAGCAGAAGCTCGTTCTGCAGGGTTGGGTGCTGGGGATCGTGGTTCACGGGCCGATGGAAGAAGGCAAGCCCAAAAAGAGGAACATGAGAGATCCGAGGCTGAGAAAAGAAGCAATGCATTCCAGTCTGCGTATATTAAGGCAGATGAAGCATCTAAAGCACTGCGAATGGAGCAAACTAATACTGTACAAAATGCAGATGAAGATAATATAGTTTTTGGTGATGACGACGACGATCTTCATAAATCATTACAAAGGGCAAGAAAACTTGCTCTTAAGAAGCAAGAGGATGAAATACCATCTGGGCCCCAGGCGATTGCTCTACTTGCTTCTTCCACTGCTAGGAATGAATCTCAACTTGCTTCTTCCACCACTGAGAACACAGATGCAGACAATGGAGAGTCAAAAGAAGATAAGGTTGTTTTTACAGAGATGGAGGAGTTTGTATGGGGTCTTCAGCTTGATGAAGGTATGCTAGTCATTTTCTTGTTCAGGCTGTAAGAATTATAGCTTTGAATACAATAAATGGGAGGTAAGGCAGGTTGGGTAACGGATCAAAAGGGGTCTGGGTCCAAACAGGTAATTCATTTATGTGGGCCCACTTCGTTTTTGGTATTTGCTGACAAATGAAACAATCGTGTTCGTTTTTGGTATGTTTCATGGGTTCTGATTTACAAATGAATCCTAAATATTCATGTGCAAGAATATTTGTGTCATTTATACAAACTTTATATATTTCAATTGTGTGACTAACATACCAAACAAGATACTTAAGTAACTCACCCCATTTGTACATGCCAACAGCCAACCACATATGATAAAGCAGCATCACTGAAATACTCTGTATTTATGATCCTGTTCTTTTATGATTACAGAAGCTCATAATCCTGATGCTGAAGACGTCTTTATGGAGGAGGATGCACCACCAGCATCTGATCAAGGGCAAGAAGGTAAAGATGGTGGCTGGGCGGAGGTGAAAGATGTTATCCAGGATGAAAAGATGGCAGATGAAGAGGAAGATGTGAAACCTGATGAAACAATTCACGAGAGTTCACTGGGAAAAGGATTATCTGGCGCACTCCAACTACTTAAGGATCGTGGTACTCTTAAAGACACTGTTGAATGGGGTGGTCGAAATATGGACAAGAAAAAGAGTAAACTCGTTGGCATTGTTAATGAGAATGATGATAAAAAGGAGATACGTATTGAGAGGACGGATGAATATGGAAGAATTGTAAGTACTCACTACAACCACTAGAGGTTCATTTGTTATGCCATCTGCTATCAAGGTGTTGGCTATCGGTGATAAATTTGACCCATTTATCATGACTGGGTTAATTTGGGTTATGTTTAACGAGTCAAATATATATGTTATAGTAAAATGGTGAATGGGTTTAACGGATTTGATGTCACCTGAAGTTCATTTTCAAGAGTCTGTTAGATTGTTTTATTCACAGATTTAGATTAGCATTGTAGTAATTATGTTTGGGAGGCGATTTATACAGCACCAAAATTGATATGCACACCACAATCATGCATATATAGTGTCGTACCATGTGGATTGATTAACAATCAATTTTGGCGGTGTACAAATCGATACCCATAATGTTTTCGTAAGCATAGTTAACAAAGGTTTTAGGAGGTGCATAAAAAGTTTTTGCAGGTCAACCCAACCTGGCCTATCCTGTTTTGACCCATATTAACAGTGAACTGTCTTTACCTTTCTCCTCCCACCTCCCATATTGCTACCACTTGTGTTGTTTATCCACTTGAACACTCAATTATATCTAGCTAAAACTGAAATAAGCGTGGTTGAGGCAGTATGCAATAAGTTTCGTAGTCTCTTAGTGGTCTTAGTTGCAATCTGTTGCATCTTTTATGAGACAATATCATTGAGTAAAGCATGAATTATGTTATCAATTACTGAGATTTTTTTTTTTGACCAGTTGACTCCCAAGGAGGCCTTTAGGTTGATTTCTCATAAATTTCACGGGAAGGGGCCTGGCAAAATGAAGCAAGAAAAACGGATGCGACAATATCACGAGGAGCTGAAGGTGAAGCAAATGAATAACGCAGACACACCATCAATGTCTGTTGAGAGAATGAGGGAAGCTCAATCTAAGATGAAGAAACCTTATCTTGTTCTTAGCGGTCATGTCAAACCAGGGTATGACTTACCTTCTTTAATTGCTTATTATTATTGGTTATTGCTTGTAGTTTACATATGAATATTAACTTTTCATAATGGATCTAGTAGCAAAGTACTTTTAGAAAGGTGATTCATATATTTTTAAATGAGTGTTGTAAAATTTCATGCTTTAAATGTCTAATCATTTTTGCATCAGCTACTTGGCTATTATTGTTCAATAAAAATTTTAAAGATTTTTGACAGACTATTTAGAAACAGACTACTTGGTAACTATCTTAATCGTTTTCTAATGTCATGAATTGTTTAGGCAAACGAGTGATCCCAGAAGTGGTTTTGCTACAATGGAGGATTTCCCAGGGAGCTTGACACCCATGCTTGGCGATAGAAAGGTTAGTTCATCTCTTTACACCATCTTTTCTGTTTGCTGAATGTTAATTGTCTGTCTTGTCTTTTATCATGTAGTAAATTTGTTTGTTGAGTTGTAGTTTCTTGAATTGTGTTAAATAACACTTGTATTTTTATGCTTTCAGGTTGAACACTTTTTGGGTATAAAGCGGAAGTCCGAGCCTGGAGATATGGGTCCGCCAAAGAAGCCTAAAACTTGAGTTGCCGATTAAGTTGCTTAAAAGAGAAGCGAAGATGCAATGAAACAAATTGATGAGCTATGATTTCTTGACTGTGGATCTCTATTATTGGAACACCTTACAAGACCATAAGTCTTCAATATAGGTATCTCAGACACGTCAGGATGATATACCTGTGCGTTTCTGCAGTTTTGTTGCATGTGTTATTGCCAATTCAAATCATTATAATGGGATGCAACCTTTGAATAGTTTCTGAAAATAGCACTGAATTGTGAAAGATATGCACATTATGCTTTGTCTTCTAGTCCATGACATGAAGATGGATTTAGTTTTTAGATCATAGGTAGACCAATTGGAGCTGTGTTTTCTTATTGCGCAATAGTCTTCTACTAAAATCTTTATGATTTATATGGAATGGAAATATTATAAATTCGATCTTTTAATGGTTCATTTGTATACTTCATGAGATTAAGTTGATATGCCATTGCGACAGCTGCAATTTATATGTAAAGAGGTGCTGGCAAAAATATAATTTTTTTTTCTCCTTTCTACAAATACTTGGATCCTACTGTACTGGTTGGTGGCAAAAAAGTTGTACTAAAGTAGTTTATGCATAGCATATTTCCTCAAGATTAGGGTGATGTGGTTGTTCCAATGGTTTTCTATATGGAGGGATCTATTATTCAAGATATTTTTGAAAGGCGGTTGGAAGGAGCCTCCCCACCTAGTGTACGGACTGCTAGTTCCTGCAAATGAGCAGAGGATTCCAGAATCTATGGATTGGTGGCATGATAAGGGCACTTGGGTGTCACTTGACCAAATGCATATCAGCAAGTTTCAATGCATATCAGCAAGTTCCGATTTTATTACGCGTTTTGCTGGTCCAATAACCTTTTCTTTGTTCGGCCATGTCTAATCATGAATGCTATTTAGATTGTGTGCACTCAGCCTGTGCTGTATGTACGCAAACGAGTGTATACCTACATATATATGTGCACGTAACTGACCCAGAGAGGATGAACTATACTACTTTTGTACGTACCTACAATCACGCATACAGTCCTTAACATATAACAGGAAAGTCAAGGCAGTGCACCAATTATAATGGCAATGAAGTTTTAAGATTATTAAGATCTATCACCACCAACATTATTTTCCATCCATAATGAGGATTTTTCTCCTAATAAATATACATAAATATTTACAATGCGATGCCGATAAATTCACTTGTGTTTCATGGGTTCTGATTTACAAATGGGACACAAGTTCTTCATTGACAGCCATTTTTTGATGCATCCAACATGGAAATCATGCTTGCAACCTTTTAACATCCCAACATCATCCATGTTTGCATACTCTTCCTGCAACACCAATCAAATTTGGTTCAAGACAGACAATAATAAACATTTTATGCAAATATGGATTCAACATAATCTAATCTGTACAGCTTATGTAGCAAACATGTGGTAAAAAGTCTGCAATTCTATTTCAATGACAAACTGAGAAAAGTTGCTAACATGGAGGTGATACATGCACCAAAAAAAATTGATTCATACACCACAAGATACTAGACTTAAAGCTCGTGGTACAAGTAGATCATAACATAACTTGGGTGTATGCATCAATTTATTTGGTGTATTTATCACTCCCCATTGTAAAAATGGACTAATTTTGGACATATCTTCAATAAGCTGAACATGTGAATCATCCAAGTTAGGTGTATCAAAGACAGAAGAAGGTTAAAAAAACACGTTTACCCCTCTAACTATTCCAGTTATATATAATTACCCCCTCGTAAGCCTTGTTGAACGCAAACTTGCATACAACTGTCATGGAATATTTTCTGATATTTAATTACTAACAAGTCCATGGTAAAACTAAAACAAAGTTAAAATAAAATGAGGGTTCTATGTACTTCGAACGAACTTCCATTCTATAAATAATAGCTTCAAAATCATCATGACATATGAACCCTAAAACGTTAAAAGTAGATGCTAGTTCTATGCAAATTTCCCTATACTAATCCGATACAAATTAAAGAAGAAAAGATATTGAGTGGTGGCGGGTCAACCCAAATTGACCTGTTTTGACTTGCCAAAAAATCTACCCATTTACCGAAACCACCAAAGCCATATAAAAGATATCCGTTTAGGTTGTATACATGTGTATATGCAGATAGTTAAACCATCTATTTCAACAAGAAGTTTAGAATCGATAACACAGGATCTCACCAAGCAGATCACGCATGTTCCTTCCTCTTGTATTTGGTCAGAAGAACAGTATATCGATTCTCTTAAACACTTCGAGATCATATCTTCCGAAAGGCCCGTGTTCACAGTTCCAATCCTTTCCCCGAGTGCAAGAAGCTCCTGTATTTTTCTAGTTAGACAAGAGACAGAGAGTGTAACGTAAAATGATGTGTAAAAACTTGCTAACCTCATAGCTCATGTCATCTATGTCAAGCCGCATTTCCCGATGATGATCAAAGAGATTTCTAGATCCAAAGGCTGATTGCTCCATAGTCATGAGACCCTACAGTTACATGAATAAGTTCTATACACAAAATTCAAGTGGCATAAAGTGACTTACATTGACAAATTCGCTTATATCCACAAACACCTTGTGATTTCATTGTATGTAGAATTCATACTAGCTACTGTATTCAGTTTTATTGAAGAAAAAGTCATGGCGACTAGGGGTAATTCATACAAAATGGCAAAATTACAAGAAAATGCAATGTACAATTCACTATTTACGGCTATGTATCAGCATACCCTTATAAACATTAAATGCTCCAATCAATAAAAATCAATCAATTAAAATGGGAATGCAAGTTACTTAGTTACCATAAGGACACGTGGTTATTGTAATTAATCAGAAAACGTGTTTAACTCTAGGTCATAGTAGAGTCAGTATAAATAGGTCAATCAATATTATAATCTTCTTTTGGCGAAATAAAAGCATTATTTTCGACTCCTAAGCTGTTCTCAGTGTAAGCTAAAGGTTTATATTGACCATTTGACAAGCTGTACTTATCACATACTTGGCATTTTTTTACCAAAGTACGCAACTTTGTTGTACTAAATGGTAAAACAATGGGAAGTATTAAGTTTGTTGTGATAAATGGTTTCGAATTGTATATATTGGTAAGGTGAAACACATTGCACATCAGTAAACGATAAATAGTACATGACATTTTCTTGTAGTTTGCTACGCATTTCTTTGCAAGTGTTCATACTAGTTATTATACTCAGCGTTTTACTAAAGAAAACTTTGCAGAACTATGGATACTGTATAATAAAGTTGTTAATTCAGCAAGGACAATGTCATGTAGAAAATTTGCAAGGTCTTCAACAACGACATACCTCAGGAGCTTGCTGATCCTGAAAATTTGCCACTTCAGAAAATGATCGATGTCTCTCAATTGACATCCTTGATCGTGCATTTCGATCACTAGAATGCCAGACAATCGTAGGTCTTGGATGCGGAGAAGGATAACTCTCGGTGGTTAACTGCAAACCTTCATCTGCATTCCCCAATTGTAGGCTGCTCGAGGAAGCCCTGAAACTTGGGTCAGATCTCTGAATATAGTTACTGCGAGTTCCTCTAACAGTTTGCATTTCTGTGCACTGAAAATCTCGAGGGACATTATTGCTTGAATTACCACTTTCAAAAGAGAACGGATTTAACTCGGGACCTGCAATTTGGAATCAATTTATTACATAGTAACGATTCGTGTGTGTGTGTGGGTGGGTGGGTAAAAAACTTACCATGAACAAAAGAAGACGTATTAGTTGGATTCCACTCACTCATTGACCCATTCGAAGAAACATCAATGGGAGAACTGTTAGGTGTAATCCTGCTTCTTACACTCCTATGAGAATTCTCTCCACCATGAACGGGCTTCACATTATTATGGTAACCCCAACGGGTATGAAAAAAATCCATATTACGAGTTTCCTCCCACTGGCTAGTGGGCATAGAGATATTAGAAGAAGTTCCACCAACATGATTGTTGTTATATTCGTTCGTACCATCAGTGGAGGTATCAGGGCTTTTACGTTTACGATGCCATCTTTCATTACTACTCCTAATATCAAAAGAATCGTCCTCGTGAACGGGATGCCTGACGTAGCTTGATAAAGGTGCATTCCCATTATTTTCAGGGAGTGTAAGACGATCTGATGGTCCACAATTGTCTTGTTGATCATGTCTAGTATGGACGTCGTGAGCTGATGAAGAATATGCATTTGATACAGGAGAAGGATTACAATCAGAAGTATAATGTTCTCCATTTATCGACATGTTATTAGCTGGATATGTATGAGAACTGCTTTCAGCAGCATCACTATGTGCTGAAAAGTAGAGTTGAAAAGTTATCAGATAAAAAAATTGTCCATGATTTACAAGGGGAGTGTTTATATGTGCGTTTTAGAAGTGCTTATGTGATATCAAACATTCAGAATCAAATTTATATTTATAACAAATGGCTGCAGGAGTTGGTGTTTAAAACTTGGGATGTGCCTGTGATAATCAGTTGCACGAATGTCTGGAATAATTTATATGTTGAAGGACTTAATATATTGAAATGAACAAAAAGGGCAAAAAGGGCAGTCTTAGATATTGTAGATTAAAAGTTATAGACTTTATTATGCGACTGTTTCACTAGAATCCAAAAGGATGTTTCTGAGAGAGTGAAATAAAAATTAAGATACTAAAATGATCAGCGGTGTTAACAAAACAATAATGACTTGGTACGGAAAATATTCATTAGAGATATTGAATAGCTACAGAGTCAAATATGCATAACACACAGCAAACTGGAATTATGCGAAATGAGCCTAAAGTTCATACATTAACTACAGTGACTTGTAACTAGAGGTGGAAACATGGGCAAGTTGAAAACAGGTAACTTCGGTACGGGTGGGAACAGAAATATTAACTCTAAACACTTTTTACTACTAAAACATTACTATTTCAGTCCCCGCAACGTTAGCCTAGTGGTGGGGACATGTAGCATAAAGGCGGAGGTCATGGATTTAAATTTCCATCCCATGTCCTTTACTCCCTTTAACAGTGTGTTACAAGACTTATCTCTCCCATTTTGGCCGTGGGACCGGTCGATGGGGCCGCTAGATGGTTAGTAACCCTTTAAATTTATACTATTCCATTAATCATCCAAATTCTTGAATAGTTGAATCAACTGACTTCTGAGGTTTTACGGATCAAATATGCAATCTGGATAACTTTCGACCCATTTACTTGTAATTTTTTTTATCTTTTTTTATATATATTTGGTTTTATCTATTTGACCCATTAGAGACAAAACATGTCCATACCAACCCAGACACAATCAAATTGGGCAAAAATGACAACTTTACATGTAACTCACGCTAGGACCTAGATAGACATAAAAAGCCCAAAAACTGGAGACATAAGATTCAAATAAGTATGTGCAAGTTAAAAGGTTGTAAATTTGAATACCCATTTGCTCATAGGGATGCTCCGTCAAGTTCCATCTCTGATCATTCTCAGTCTCAAACATAATCGACGGGCTGAAAACATGTCGATGCCCCATAGTTATGGGGAACGAAAATCAGGATAATTTGTTCCCAACTGCAGTCAACGAGATTATAAACATGTCAAAAGGTACCACCAAAACCCAGAGCAGAACATCTTGACAATAGTATAGGAATCAAAGGTGAACCAAAACTGCCAATGCATAGACATAAATGATCTAAAGCAAAAACATTATAATGCAACGATGTACGTTAAAACTTGAATATTTACGTTAGACAGCAAGCCCAAAATATATAACATATGCAAGTTTACAACAATATCTCACCCTATTATTCAATTTGTAATGGTAATAACCTACTACAATACAATGTAAATTATCATTATGTGGTGCACAATTTCAGGCAAAAAGATTGATGCTTCAAGAACAGCATAAAAATATTTATACTGAACAAATATAAAGACATTTTAGCATCATTATATATCCTAGCAAATATAAAAATGTAAACTTTATACTATTTATATTCACAACCATATAAAAAAGCACCTAAATCATAAATCCAACAAAAACCTGCAACATAATTCATGATCCTTAATCCCATAATTAACCCAATCAAATAAAACATCAAACTTACAAAAGAAATTGAAATCAGCAACAAGATTTGATCATCAATTGATGGTTAGTTAAAATTATACAACTTTAGATCAAAGAAAGAAAAAAAGGTACCTAATTTTTGCAAAGGGGTATATTCGGATGGAATGATGAAAATGGGCGTGTGAGAATTGGACAGATAGAGAGAATATAAGGTTGGGTTGGGTATGGAATGTATGGAAGACGTCCGTAAAGTGAGGAGGTGTATGATAACACCACATTTTGCATTTTTGGGTCTTTCATCCTTTGATTTAATAAAGCTTTGTGTTTGGCTAAATTTTATTCTTAAAAGTTTATGGGTTTAGTGGATTTAAAGTTAATGGGTTTTGATAACATAAACTCTTACCACATTGTTAATATGTTTAGCCATGCATTAAAATTTGTATTATAACCGTAATTAACTCATGTCTATCCTTAAATTTGTTTTGACTCTTCGATTTTTGGCAAATATATAAATCCTTTATGCGTGTCTCAACATTTTAACAAAAGTTCTAAGAGCTTCCGTTAGTAAAAATTTAAATTAACTATGGTAAAAGGTCAGGTCGATAACCGTCAATCTAAATTGGCTCATAATTGGCTGTTTATCCATAATGTGGGAGCATAGTTTACTCGGTCGGCTTTTGTGGCTATGGGGTATCAAGCTTTGAACGCTGACTTTGTGCTTATTATGACAAAGATGCTTCCATTCATTATCAACGGATCTAAACATCATCGACCGATTCTAAAGTTTTTAATATTATAAGAGCATATGAGGTGGTGTTTGGTTAGAAGTTAGAAAAATTATATTGAAAATGGGTAAGTAGATTGGTATGGGTTTTTGAATACTATAGGTTTGAGATAAAGCTAATTTTGTGGGTGTCATTTTTAACTTTGCATAAAACACCATAAATAGGATTCATATTTATTCCTTCAAGCACATGTCGTTTAACCAAACACATATTAAGTTTTAACTTTATCATTTATCCAGATTTATAAGTTCAAATTGATAAGTTGATTACGTGTTAAAATGAAAGGTGTTTATATTAGGTTATTCAAAAGATCTGAGTTATTGTTGTAAAATGAAAGAACAAGAACAATAAGTGGGGAGGAAGAGAGGAATATTATTGAATGATTAATCTCAAATGAATATAATGACAAGTATATATAGGATTAAACAAAACCTTAATAGACTAATAGTTAGATGGTGGGCTATCCACAAGCCCATGGGTTAAGCCCATGGATTTCATAACACTCCCCCTTGGATAGCCACCATTTATAATACAATATAGACTGCTTTGTTAAAAAAAAAAAAACCTTATCAAGAAAAACCCAATGGGATAAAAACTTGATGAGGGGAAAAAGAGTGCATGCGTATAATACTCCCCCAGAGTTTAATGTATACCGATCTTTCGAATTAGATACTCAAAAAATTTTGTCGGCAATGATTTTGTGCATAAGTCGGCCAAATTTTTGCTTGATCGGACTTGATGAACAGCAATGGTTCCATCATTTTGTAGATCATAAGTTGAGAAAAACTTCGATGAAATGTGTTTAGGTTTATCTCCTTTGATATACCCTTCATTGATTTGAGCTATACACTTCACATTGTCTTCATATAAAATGTTGGATTTCCTTGATTGTCTTGAGACCGCATTCTTCTTGGATGTGTTGAATCATCGATCTTGAGTAGACGCTTCTCGATTGGATTTATAAAATTTAATAAATTTAGCATTATTTGACGACCTCCAAGAAATTGTGGTGTCTCCACAGGTGAAAACATATAATGTTTTTGACCTTATGTGGATCAGACAAATACCCGCGTATCCAAATTTAGCTTTTTCTTTGTGTAAAATAATCCCATATCATGGGTACCACAAAAATGACACAATATGAGATTGATTGCAATGTATAAAAGTGTATTAAATCCCCAAGTGGACTTAGATATTATAATGATTGTTTATCATTATCTTCGGGGTGGAATGAATCCATAAACATATCTAGATAGATAATATTTTGAAGGTATGGACATCCATTTTACATTAGTGTACATTACTCCCATAAATATTTTATATGTATGCAAGACAGTGAGTGTCCTCTCATAAATAATAAGTTATCTTGCTAACAAATGTGAATAAATTATTTTCAACTCTTTTATGACTATTGAGAAATATCAATGTCTAATGACATTTGTCATCCTTTGGGGGTTAGGATTGTCAACATTCGAGAATCACTACATCTTGAGGATGTATGACTCTTTATCCATGATAAAACGTTTATCTTTACAAGATATTTCTTTCATATTCAATTATGAATATTTATTCGCCTTTAGAAACTTGTAAAAAGTTCAAAGGATGTATGAATTGCAAAATACTCATAAAGAATGTATATAAAACATGGGCTAAAATGTCCATTTAATAAAGAATCTATCATGCCCAAATTGATATAAGGACTTATTTGATTCGACAGTGTCCTCGAGAGCCCTTTATGAAAAGCATGAGGCATTATAAATAGTGAAACATGCCTTTATCAGATCTTCCCAATCATTTGATATAAGATTTTATTCAAATTGAATAAATGGTGTTCTCAATTAAGAACCTTTATATAAAGCATGAGGCTGTTAATAGTGGAAGCATCTTTAAGCATTTTATATCCTTGAGGGATTCAAATAGCAAATGAGCTAGACTTGTGAGTTATCATATTGCAAAGAGTCTTAGTATCAATACTCTTGCCTTATATCTCGTAGTTTCATACTCATTGCGCTTTTGAATAAAGATCGACTATACAATAGCATTACACCTTAATGAAATGGACTGTAAGTCCAAAAATCTCGTATGAAGAGATTTCATAAATTTATTGCATCTTTTTATCTTGTCCAAATAATATTTGCAATTCTTTGCAAAAATAATTTCACGATGCTATATCACAATAGCTAGCGCTATATTATAATGATAATATTATCATCATCGATTTCATTTATATCGATTCTACGTTGTTCTAGACATGATATCATTTATTGAGATCTCTTCATTTTTGGGTACCAGAGGTTCTGATGGAACCTTCATGTCTAGTTTCGTTAGATTGAATTGGGGTCTTTAATTCCTCGATTTGACCATCTAAATAATTTGCTCATTTTTCGAGGATATAGTTTGGAATCGACTCACGTTTCACGAGATATAGGCTTATTAGCCATTTTAATATGAGCATTAACAACTTATCATTCAAACAAATATGTCTGACAACTATCAAAAATGAATTATCTCTTTGAACTTCGAGTTCATACTTGATACAAAGAGGATCAATATTATATATTGATAATTCATCTTCAAGCTGTTTTAATATCTCCCCTTTTGGTCTCATAGTTGTGCGTTATGGTTGAGCATATATCGCACAAAAAAATAAAAATATATATGATTTTTTTTTCAGGACAAAAAATGAATGATAAGGAGGGAGAAATCTATTTCTATTGGCACGATGCGAACTCACATTATTGCATGTATATTAACATGGCCCCGTAGCATAAATAGCTTTGTTGCTCTCACAATATATGTTGATTTGCAGTCAACTGGGCCTTTTAACAAAGGCAAATTATGTACACTTATTGCAATCAACTGAAAACGTTGATGTATTTAAACAATATATACGTTCTCCGATATTATCAAACAAAATTTGATATTCTGAAATATGTACTTGTAATCTCATTAACCGAGTTACTTAGTCACACAAACTTTAGGTTTCGATTTTCATGACCATTTAGACGATGCATCGATTTAAAACTCTAAATGATCCATTATGTGGATATATGAAATACCCGTTTGTTGATTTCAGAATTTTAATGGATTGAGTCCCAACAATAGTACGTATGAATTTTTCTTGAGAGCAATAAATGTAAAATTATTATGTTGAGGAAACTTGAGGTTCCCTTTATACATTCGCATCATGATTGACTCGGGGTATGATGGTCTCACCGGTCTTGCCAATTAATGTAATAGTCATGGTCCATTAAACATGAAGTTTATGGCCATACGTGCTTCAATTGCACGTTTTATTTTATAATCAAAGCCATAGAATATGACGTATAATCAAAACCTTTCTTCTAGGTTTTAACATAAAACGTATCTAGTTAAAGCGAGTGTTAAAGCATTAATTGCTTTTGATGGTAAAAACCTTTCTTCTAGGTTTTAACATAAAACGTATCTTTCACCGTAAAATATTTTCTTTAAAGTCCTTATTGAGATGAGGAATATCATTGATTTGTCATGGTAAAATAAAAGACCTTATTTGTCAAGATAGATCATTCTTCAAAATTATTCGAAGTGAAATAGATTTTAAGATAAAAAGTCCATATGAGATATAGAGATAATTGTTAATAGAGACGTCAAGATCAATGAACTTTAATTTTTTTTATAAGTTTTAACATTGTAACTACAAAATAAAAATATATATTATTTAATCAAAATTACATGTATGTAATCAAACAAATACTATGTTTTAAAAATCAAACACATGAAAGTGTATTAGTATATTTAAATTGTTGCTAGATAGGAGTATTAGATTATAAACAACATATATGCATGATACTTCGAAAGTAGACATAAACATATGATTAAAATTTCGTTGATTAAACAAAACGTATACACAACGCATATCTTTATTAAATTAAAATAAAGAAAAGTCATGTATATATATTTACAATAATGTTGGGCTCATTTCCACCGAGAAAATTAATTAATTGATAAAATCCCTCTTGTTTATCTTTTAGTTCAATTTTTATCCATATAATAACTGTGATAGTTGCAAACTAATCTACGAAATTGTATATACATGAAATAAAATGACTATAAAATAAAATGAAGCAACTTAAATGAATTAATATAATCAAATGATTATAAAATATAATTGTTGATGCATATTAGGTTGTCTGTCAGTTGGTCTATCGAGTTGTAATAAGTGTCGTTAGTCGTATAGTGAAAATATAGTTTTTGTTATATGCGACACTTAAGTTTTAGGTTAGGCGTCACTTGCCTTAGTGACGCATAGCGTCACTTAGGTAAGTGACGCATGAAGGCGGCCACATGCGACACTTCCACAAGTGACGCATGTCGGCTGACTTTTAGTATAAATACAAACCTACGGGTTTCCGGCTAGGGTTGACGAAACCCTAGCACCATTTGTCGACTAAGCTACCTTGTAATCGTTCCCAAATAGTTATACAAGCTGATATACACGTTCTCATTGTTGAAATACATTTGTTCAGTTTGTGTTTGTTAGCCATACTTGCAATTGATTGATTCCGCCTTTCGATTGTAGTCAATAGTCATCTAGATCCAACGTCAAGGGGCACTCTCAACTAGTATCAGAGCCATTAGGTGATAATATTGACGTTTAGAAGTTGTTTTGGATTCATTTCGGTTTTTTTTGAATCAAGATTACAAACGGATTTTGGGTTGCTAAGGTGAAATACAGTCGATATTCTTCACCATTTACAGGTTTCGTCCATTAGGGTTCAAGGAATTTTCGTTAGGTTTACGAAAGTTCGAGTTTTTTTAGGGTTTTGGGATTTTGCAGCCGTTTTGTGACACTCGATCCGTCACTTGGACGCGTCACTTACAGCGGCACTACCTAATCCAAAATTAGGGTTTTAACCGTCACTTGAACGCGTCACTTGAAGCGTCATTTGAGGTTTATACGACACTTAACTTAAGTGTCGTTCACTCTAATTCACCGTCACTTACGTGCGTCACTCCTGCACGTCACTTGTGTATCAAGCGTCACTTCTGTTAGTGACGCCTGTTTGATTTATTGCGTCACTTTTTCTAGTGACGCCTACTTGTTTTAGTACGCCACTCAAGTACGACACTTGAGTGCGTCACTTGCCTGATTAAGCGACACTTACTCAAAGTGTCATCAGTCACTTCATCCGTCACTCGATAGCGTCACTTACCAAGTGCCGCTAGTCGTTGCGATACTTGAGTGCGTCACTTACTAAGTGACGCCTTCAGTACTAATAAGTTTTTGAGTTTTTGTTTTTGAGTAAAATTTCAGGTATATCTTTAATGGCTGCTGTTGCGGATAAAGAAGATATTAGAGGAATCAGGGATATGTTAAAACAGAATCACGATGTTGGTTCTAATAATAAACCTCCTCTGTTTTCAGCTGATATGGATTACGCATATTGGCGTGATCGATTTGAACAGTACATAAACTTCCACTGTCCAGAGCTATGGGGTCCACTCAAGGAAAGATATGTAGCTCCCGTAGCCGAATGAATCTTCCCTGGTATTGCTCCGGCAAAGGTCTACAGGTCCATGACTCCGGAAGAAAAGAAAGATTATGATATTGAGAAAAAGACACATGCGGCTATCTGTATGTGCCTAACCAAAGACGTGTTAAGACTGTTCAAATCACACGAAACTGCATACGAACTTTGGAAAGCTATCGAAACTAGATGTGGTGGAAATCAAAGGTATAAAGAAGCTAAGTTAGAACTGATAAAGAAACAGTATGATCTGTTTGATTCTCTACCCAATGAAACGGCTTCTGGAGTTTTTACTAGATACTCACAGTTAGTGAGTGAGTTGACGGAGGGAGGTTATAATTTTCCTCCACTTGAAGTGAATAAGAAGCTGCTGGATGTCTTGCCTAGTTCGTGGGATGTTAAAGTACAGCTTCTCAAGGAAAGTCAAGAATTAGCTACCATGAATTTGGATGAGCTAATTGGTATTCTTCAAGCACATGCGATGGAAATGAAGAAGAGAGAATGCAAGTCGGGTGGTTTTGTTCAAGACCCGTCTCTATATGGAGGAAAAGTCAGCACCGGCAAGACTTATGGTGGAATGGCTTTTGTTTCTTCTACGAGCTCTCCACTTCAAGCCCCATTGTATTCTACTGGTGCTACTCATCCAGTATATGCTTCTGGACCCTCACAAGGGTCACAACAGCAGGTTTCTGTCTCTCCATCTATTCAAGAGCAGGCTGCTATCTATACAGCCTTTATAAGCTCTTATAAGGATTTGGTTTCACAACCAAATGCTACTTTGGAACTGGCCAAAGAGGATTATGCTCAACTTGATGATGATGATCTTGAGCAGATGGACTTGAACTGGAACATTGCCATGATATCGAGGCGTGTTCAGAAATTCTTGCAACGAACTGGTCGCAAGAGTTTGGAGGGAGATGGCAAAACCAGTTTTGGTTTTGATAAAAGCAAAGTGCGCTGTTACAATTGTCAAAATCTGGGACACTTTGCAAGAGAGTGTGAGAAGCCAAAGGTTCCTCCGTCAGGCTTCACAAAGCCTGATGCTCCCAGAACTTCTGTGAAGGATCAAGTGAAGCAAGCAACAGCTGACGCACTTGACGTTTTTGAGCCAACCAACACGGATTGGAGTATCTATGCTAAGAATTATCAGCAGTGTCTCATGGCTCACATTTCAAATGAGGTACGCAATGAACCTGAAGAACCTTTGAACTGTATCTCATGCATTAAGTTAACTGAATCCTTAAGGTGCTTTCAAGTAGACAACATAGACTTAAGAAAAAGGTCGAAAAACTTAGTGAATCAAACAGATACCTAAAAGCAAATGAACAATTGTATGATAAGAAAATAGAAGCTTATCAACAGGACACGCTTAGGTATAAGTCTAAAGTTTTTAGTCAACAGGATGCTATTGATAGTTATCTTGCTGAAATAGACCGGTTCAAAAAGGAACATTCTGATCTTAAAGATGAATATGACAAATATAAAAGTAAGATTCTAGGTTCCTTCTCGTCTACTGTTGCCTTTAATTAAATTCTTAACAAGCAAAGGACAGATCACAAAACAAAGACGGGACTAGGTTATAATGTAGTCCCGCCTCCTACTGAATACTGTCCTATGCCTGTTAAGGAAGGCACCGAAGAGATTCCGGTTGACTATGCATTGTTATACGGGGTCAAATCTAAGGTTAATAAAGTTAACAAACAGGCGAAGGAGAAAACTAAACGGACAGAGTATCCTTCGCCTCAGTTTGTTAAATCGGAATGTGAATCTCCAGTTAGTAATGAGGAGATTGTTGAGATTGAGGATATTACCGATGAGGAGTATCCTGAGTTTAAAAAGAATGTTGAAGTAAAAGCTGAAAAAGTGTTAAAGGTGGAACCTACAATAAAGGCTCAACCTAACAAAGAAAAGAATAAGGTTTTAAAATCAAAATCTCAAACTTTACAGTCACCTGTAAAGATTTTGCAACATAAACCTTCTACTTCAACCTCTCAACCTAAACAGGAAACTTCAAAGACGTGCACGAAATGTGCATGTTCTAGAAACGT
Source organism: Pseudognaphalium luteoalbum (assembly GCA_963422505.1). NCBI lineage: Eukaryota > Viridiplantae > Streptophyta > Magnoliopsida > Asterales > Asteraceae > Pseudognaphalium > Pseudognaphalium luteoalbum. The sequence continues at coordinate 7,785,386 of OY730198.1, read as the reverse complement.
TTCTTCTACTCCGGTGATAAATCCCCAGCCTCAACCAGCAGTTGAGACTAGAGCACGTTTTTACTGCAAGAGACAAGGACATCTAATTCGTGAATGTCCCAAATTGTCTCATCAGAACTAGGGGAGAGAAATGCCTAGGACATCTGTTTTCCGAAATTCTTTTCCAAGATCTCCTCCTAGGCGTTACTCTGTCTCTCCCAAACCTGTTGTAAAAACGAGTAATGTTGGGCAAAAACCTTTGCCAAAACAACAACCTAATATTACTCCAAAGCCAAATTCCGAACCATCCAAGGTTTGGAAAAGAAAAGAGTCTATTGCGGACTCTAGTGTCATCAATAATAACACATCAGATACAAAATCTGATTTGTTTAAAAATAAAGTCTTATCTGATGTGCTTATTGTTGATGACTATGGTCGACCTAAGTCTGTAAAGGCTTGGGTCACCGTTTCTCACTAATCTCCTATTTTATGTGTTGCAGCAGTCAGAACGCGTTAAAGACAGTGAATGGTTTGTGGACAGTGGCTGTTCACGACACATGACAGGTGATGTGTCCCTTTTGACGGATGTTAAACCACATTCTGGAGGACACGTTGCATTTGCTGGAGATATAGGGGGAACCATTTCGGGTAGAGGAACGCTAACTAACGGGAAAGTTAGCTTCAAGAATGTGAACTATGTGGCTCAACTGACCCACAACTTGCTGAGCGTTTCACAAGTATGTGATAAGGACTATACAACAGCGTTCACAAAGACGGAATGTGTGATCTTGAAGCCGGGTTTCGTTATCCCCGAGGAATGGGTGCTTTTAAGGGCGCCACGGAGAAACGACACCTATGTTATGAATATGCGAACCGTGGAGACTAAAGATGAGTATACATGTCTCCTTTCGAAGGCTTCAGAAAAGGAATCACTATTGTGGCATCGACGAATGGGACACATCCATTTTCGTAAGATGAACTTCTTGATAAACAATGACTTGGTAAATGGAGTCCCTAAACAGTCATTCGCGCTAAAAGATGATTGCGTCGCCTGCCATAAAGAGAAACTTCATAAGAAACCCCACAAGCCAAAATTAGTGAATTCCATTGCGGCACCATTGGAGTTATTGCATATGGACCTATTTGGTCCTATTTCTACCAAGAGCATCGGTGGAAAATCTTATTGCTTAGTAGTCACCGATGACTACTCGAGATTTTCATGGGTGTATTTTCTGGGTGCGAAGAGTGAAACACCAGACATTCTGGTGTATCTGTTAGATAAGTTGGCAAACTTATGCAACTTAAAGGTGAAAAGACTGCGAAGTGACAACGGGACTGAATTCAAGAACTCTACTCTTGAGTTATATTGTGCCACGAAAGGCATTGACCATCAGTTCAGTGCCCCTCGAACTCCTCAACAGAACGGAGTTGCTGAGCGTAAAAATAGGACTATTATCGAGACAGCTCGGACTATGCTGGCCGATTCTAAGCTTCCTATAATCTTTTGGGCAGAAGCAGTCAGTACTGCTTGCTATGTTTTGAATCGCGTGCTCACGGTTAAGAAGAAGAATAAGACATGTTATGAACTCTTCAACAACCGTAAGCCCACTTTGCAGTTTCTGGAACCTTTCGGGTGTCCGTGTTTGATTATGGTCTCCAAAGACAAGGTCTCGAAGTTTGGAGCTAAAGTAGTTGAAGGGATCTTCCTCGGATATTCAGTCAACTCTCCGAATAAACGAGTCTACATCAAATCAAATCACCAGGTGGAAGAGCATTTTGAGGTGAAATGCTTGCGATACACAGATCCTCCTCAAGGAACAGGACCTGAATGGTTATTTAATTACAAGGATATGTTCAATTCGTTCGACATACCCGAAGGACATGATGATGAGGATGAGATAGTTACTCTGCTTCATGGTATAAGTTTGTGTCAAGACACTTCTACTTTAAAACCAGCATCTTCACCTACACCAACACCCACTCCACCACCTCCAACACCTACTACTACACCCACACCACTATCTACCACAACCACACCATTGCCTACGGTTCCACCTTCGGATGTTCCTTCGACTTCAGGAACAACTAATACAACAGAACATCCAGATGATCCCAACATGCCACTATTAGAGGAAGACGAGGAAGAAGAAATGGTCCATTCTCACCTTTTCTCTAATGAAGATGATACGGAACCTCGTGTGCAACCTGAGAGTACTACTGCTCCTGCAACTAACACTGTTCCCGTCACTGAAGGGGACATGAATAATTTGGAGTTAGTACTTGCACCTGATCGAATCCCAATCACACGTGTACACAGGGATCACCCCATCGATAATATTATCGGTGATCCTAATGCTGCCGTTCAAACAAGGCACCAAGTACAGCAAAATCCGAATCAAGAAATGTTGAATTTGGTTGCCCGGATAAATTCCTGTCATTTATCCCAAATTGAACCGAAGAAGGTTGATGATGCCTTAAAAGATCCATCTTGGGCCGAGGCTATGCAAGAAGAGTTGTAGCAGTTCAACAAGTTGCACGTGTGGGATATAGTTCCATTACCCAAAGGTGCTCACTTAACTGGCACTCGATGGGTGTTTCGCAATAAGATGGATGATAGGGGTATTGTAATTCGGAATAAAGCCCGATTGGTCGTTCAAGGATTCAGTCAGATCGAGGGCTTGGATTATGATGAAGTCTTCGCTCCTGTGGCAAGACTTGAGTCCATTCGGATATTCCTTGCTTTTGCGTCTTACAAAGAGTTTCGCGTTCACCAACTCGATGTTAAGAGCGCATTTTTATATGGACAAGTGGACACTGATATCTATGTGAAACAGCCTCCTGGCTTTGAAGACCCTGAGCATCCAGAATACGTCTGCAAGTTAAACAAGGCGTTATATGGTCTTCATCAAGCCCCGCGATTATGGTATGAGAGGCTTACTACCCATTTAGTTAAGCATGGATTTGTTCGTGGGAATATCGACAGTACTTTGTTCATCCGCAAAGAACGGACTGGCGATCGAGAGGATATGCTACTTGTGCAGGTGTATGTGGATGACATTATTTTTGGCTCTACAAATGAAGTGATGTGCAAGCACTTCAAGGAGATCATGAAATTTGAGTTTGAGATGAGTGCGATGGGGGAGCTCAAATTCTTTTTAGGTGTATAAGTTGAGCAGTCTCCAAAAGGTATTTATATTCATCATTCAAAGTATGTCAAAGACATGTTGACTCGATATGATCTGCTCAATTGTAAAACCTATGGGACTCTCATCGAGCTTAATCATAATCTCAGACTGGCTGATGATGAAGAAGATTGCAAAGAAAAGGACTATCGATCAATGATAGGTTCTTTGATGTACTTGACTGCGTCTCGACCGGATATTGTGTTTGCGGTATCCGTATGCTCTCGCTTTCAAGCCAAACCAAAGGTGTCTCATATGAGGGCAGTAAAGCGAATCTTTGGTTATCTCAAACATAGACCCAATCTTGGTCTATGGTATTCAAATGAGAAATCCTTCGCTCTTTCTGCCTATTCGGATTCAGATCATGGCGGCTGCAGCATAGACAAGAAGTCAACCACTGGTGGATGTCAATTCCTCGGAACTCGACTAGTATCGTGGCAGTGCAAGAAACAGACTACAGTTTCTCTTTCAACTGCAGAAGCTGAGTACGTTGCTGCTGCGAGTTGCTGCTCTCAGGTTCTATGGATACAGCATCAACTGCGTGATTACGGGTTACTTCTTTCTATGACTCCTATTCATATAGATAATACTGCTGCTATATCTATCACACGCAATCCCGTACAGCACTCTAAGACTAAACACATTGAACTTAGGTTCCACTTTATACGGGATTGTTATGAAAAACACCTGATAGACCTAGTCCAAATAGACACCTTAAAGCAGAATGCCGACCTTTTCACTAAAGCCTTTACGCGTACTTGATTTGACGAACTAATCAACATGATTGGTTTAAGATTCTTTCTTGCTAAAAAGTAATTGGTAACTTGGAACGTTATTTATTTTTGTGTATTAAAAACAATAATAATTAAAAAAAAAGACGCAACTGCCACTCTTTATACTTTCTAGTATTAAAGAAATGCAAGGTTGCTAGATTTTAAAAAATGGACGTTGAAGTTGTGTCACTTCTTAATAAGTGACGCTTATTTTTGCGTCACTTCTTAAGTGACTCGTGTAGTGACGCATTGATGACACGCAAAAAGTCATGTTTTTGTGTGCCATTTTCTCACCATTTTGGCCCAATTATTAATGAAAACACTTGGATATGAACTTAAAACATCACATTTCATCACATGGGCTAAAATATAGATGATGTTTCAAGAATCGACAAAAACAACCTAAAAATGAGTAAAACAGAGCACAAACGATCATTGAATCTTCGGTTCACGTAATTTAGCACTTTTTGAGCTCCACAAAGAATTATGACCTCTAACTTATGTCATTTTCTTCGTTAGGAAAATATGATCGCGTGGATATAAAGAACGCTCAAAACGGATAAACGACGAAGAAGTTACGCCCGAACGAAGAAACGAAGAACCGAGGGAACCGGATACGGCTGAACCAGGCCGTATACGGCTGGTCCAGGCCGTATACGGCTGGACACAGACCGTATACGGTCTGTGCAGGCCGTATATGGCCTGTGCCCACCCGTATACGGCCCAGTTTGCCCGTATTCACCCTGTGCACAGCCGTATACGGTCCAGTTTGCCCGTATTCACCCTAACTCAGCCGTATCGTGCGTTTGGGTGATAAAAATCTGATTTTTATTTGCCCTTGTGATACGTTTGTGCATTTTGAAGTTTGGATACGGTCTACGGATACGGTTGTGCGAGCTCTATAAATACTAGCCTCATTTCATCATTTCAACACACTACACCATTCCACATCCCACACTTCTCAAGCAAGAAACACTTCAATACTTTCTAGGTTTATTTTATAATTAGTGGTAGATTAGTATTCAGTTAGTAGAGGGGCAATCTTGTAATATTGCTTGGCGCATACTAGGAGTTCTGCTCGTGTAACGTTCAAGTTGTATTCAGCTACGCTCTTATTACGGTTATATCTATCCTTTATCTATTTTATTATGATGATTGTTATTACTGTTATCATGCTAGATTTAGGATTGATTACCATGATTAGCGAGTAGTGATATTGTGTGTTTGCTATGATGTAGTTAGTCGTAAATTGGTTGGAATGATATTATAGTGCTTTGATTTACTTTCTATCTATGATTTTAAACCTATCAAACTAATCGCCTTTCAACCAGTAAACGTGATTACGGCCTTTATGATGGGACGTCGCGAACCCCATCAAAGGTACTTAGTTATCTGTGTCAAACATGAACATGGTCTGATTTGTTAAGCCGTGTGCATATCGCTTTCTAAATGAACGCTAAGTACATCGTCATCGAGGAAATATTGTTTTCTAATATTGAACGCAAAGTACTCTGTGGCTATGGAAATATGGTTTTCAAACTGAATGCTAAGTACACTGGAGCCGTGGAAATAATGCTTTCTACTTCGAACGCAAAGTACACTGTGCCCGTGGAAATACGGTTTTCTAACTGAACGTGAATAGTGCACTGTTGACAAATTAGGGATTTATTGGGACTTAAAAGTAAGGGCTGGTTTATATCATAGATGGATATTATTATGCTTAAATACAAACTTAGTTAAGTAGTCTGGGTTAGCCTTTATAAAGCAATGTAAAGGTACCGTAAGACGGCTGATTACTCGGTATAGCGTCGACAACACCTCCGGTGTAGTTAACACGTGGAAGCCGAGGAAAAGCCGCAGTTACCAAGCCTTGTGGAATAACGGTAACTCTGTGATCAGCAGAGCTGGTACCGACTAGGTCCTTGGTTCAGCAATGGAAACACCTTCGGTGGAGTCCAGTGTGAGAGTCACGGAAAGAGTCGTTGTTATCGGTCTATGTGAATCATGAGCCATGACTCAACACCCAGACTCACAAAACCATCGATAGAAAGTAATCAAGCACACTCTATAAACTTGGTCTTAAATGTTTTATTTAGATTAGATATTATTGTGGGGTTAAGAAAGGTCGGACATCGAGTTGGTTTGTCGCCTTATTCATGCACCCAGGGTTCATCCCAGATAAGGGTCACTATACCTTCACCGGTTAGTGTTGTGGGCTGGATAAACTACTCCGATCAGAATCAGGATAGCCTAGTTGCTCAGTGACATACTGATCGAGAACTCTATCAGTAGGGGGCTAGTGCTCACTCCACATAATACCTGAGATAAATAAAATACAAAACTTTAGAATACGTTCTCATTCCAACCAATAAGGCTACCGAAATCATAGCAAACACCCCTCTCTTGATTATCTGCTATCTACATTTATTTTATTCCGCTTTATTTTAAATTTTCTGCCTAAGTATAAAAACAAACAAAAACAAAACCCCAATCAAATCTTTCAAAACCCGCTAGATTGATAAGTACGCCTATTTCGTCCAAGATCCACAATACACTGACTCAAAGAACGACCCTAGGTCATCCTTACTGCTATACACCAATTAGTAAGTAGGTATACTTAGGCCCCGCACATATAAATTTGAAAACTTACCAACCGATCCGCGCCTAGACGGACGGTCCGACGACAGGGTGAGAACCTCGACTGACCGTTTGGGCGCGATCACGCATATACTTGCTTTAATTGTTAAGACCGTCACTCATCCTAGTGACGCCTCTAAATGCGTCACTTCCCCAAGTGACTGTCTAAGTGACGCCTATGTCTATACGTCACTTATACCGTCACTTCTTAAGTGACTCCCTTAGGATACCGTCACTATGTTAAATGTCGCATGTTCTTCACCCGTCACTTCTTAAGTGTCGTATACTTTAACTCACAAAATACAAACGTCACTTACATCAATGACGCTTGAAAGCGTCACTTACCATAAGTGACGCTATACTTTAATTTTAATTTTGAGTACTGTATCATACGACACTTCCTAAGTGTCGGTAGTGGCCATGCGTCACTTACCACAAGTGACGCCTAAAGTAAAATTTTGTTTTTTAACCTATCTGTGTTCGGGCTAACTCTATAACGATTTCGGTTATTTTTGTTTGTATTTTAGCTTACAGATGGCTGAACTACAGAACTATTACCGCCGCACCAACACTCGTCACAACATCACGACGTTTTTGGAATCAACGCACGCCAATTCGGCGCCTTTCAGGCCGATGATAGATTTTCTTCGCCGTTCCAGGATTTATTATGCTATCACCGCATCGAATCCGGTTTATATGAACCAAATTGAGGAGTTTTATGATCATGCGGTGATCAGGGTTCAGGGTGATGTTCCCAGGATTGTATCAACAATGTTTGGTGAGGAGATCGAGATCACCGAGAATTCGATTAGACGGGTTCTCCAGTTTACTGACAACTCTACGATGCCCACTATGTTCCCTACCACGTTTATCTATGGGGGACTTCAGAGGATGGGTTATCCGGCAAATCAGCTATCGGACTTCAGGAAGCAGTATCTCTGCAGGGTATGGAGGTACTTGTGCCATATTATTATCGTCTGCTTATCTCCGAGGAAAGGGGGATACGATGCTGCTAGCCACCTCACACTTTCTCTTATGTTGGCCCTGATTTACAACAAACCGTACAATTTCAGCGGTTACATTTTCGGCAACATGGTGGAGAATATCCGAGCAGGTAAGGATAAATGGCTGCAGTATCCGAGGTTTGTGCAGCTGTTACTGAATGATCTGAACCTCGAGATTGCACCGGATCAGAGGTCTCTTTTGGTACCGACGCCTATGTTATTGCGAGTCTTCAACGACTGCAAGCTCGCGCCAAAGGGCGAGCCGGTTTTGGCAGATCGCGAACTGTTCGGGCACATAGTAAACGAAAACTATGTTGCGCCGCGCGATCATGGATTTGAGGATGATGTCGTTCCTCCGGTCAACGAGGACGACTTGGTTGATGCTGATATAGCTCAAGACTTAGATGATATTGATCGTGTTGACCGAGTCGAGGCTGATCCTGATGATGGTGGGCCCACTCCACCCGATTCTGAGGGTGACGTGCCCCCACCAACCGCTCTTGATGGTATTCAACTTGCCGATCCTCGACGCTTTAAGCGTATATTGAGACGGATCTCTGCTGGCAGGGTCCACGTCCCGAGGAATCCGGGCAAACGTCCTGCTGGGTCCTCACCTTCTTATGCTGATTTACCTCACCGAAGACGCCAGCGGATGACAGTGGTTATAGAGGAACCGACATCTCAACGACAACAACCACCATCACCGTCTGACATGCCATCACTTCCGATGATACTTGCTCAGATGGAGCTTTTGGCGAAACGATTTGACGACCAACAGGCTATAATTGCTGCTCAGGCTTCCCAGATCAAGGATTTGGAGCTCAAAGCTGCCGAGGTTGATAATCTCCAGCTTCAGGTGACGAATCTGACGTCTAGGGTTTTAGAGTTGGAGTCTGTCACAATTGTTTCGGGGGAGGATATGCCCAGGGAATTAGAAACAAATGTAACTCCTCCCCCTGAATCAAAAAATGTACAATCTTCAGATATAAATGAAAATATCGCTTTAGATTATTTTGTTGATGTTCCGGGACAACCGACTCCGATTGCAGCCGACTATTCAAATGTCAATCTGACATATCTGCAGAGTTTGGTTAATAGATTTGATGAAGTTGATAGATCTTTTGATCCCGATGATATTGAGATGGATGCAGAGGTTTCAGGGTCGGATGAGGAATACATGGATAATCCTAATCAAGAACTGGCACCTGAACGTGAACCGGAGCCAGAGTTAAGGCAACCTGCTTAAGCATTTGATTTTGATGCTCCGGTTATCGAAACAGATTCTTCCGAGGATGAGGCAGAACCTCCAATGGGACAATCTACTGCAGAATCAGTTCCCGCGTCTACATCTTATGGAATTTCGAAACCACAAGTGGTTTATAAGTCAATTGCACCTGAATTGAAAACGTGTAAAACTTATCTGGTTAGAGGTGAATTGACTGGGTTGATCAGAAGTTGGAAGTTTGATGTTGATAATTTTTTTATTTTGATAAAGAGAAGTGACGGCGTGCAATACTTCAAACCGAGATTTAATCATATTAGTACTTTGCCGAAGGTTGAATTGAATCGTTTTGCTCAGCTAAACATCGTTAATCACTCTGAAGATACTCGAGGAGTTCTTTTTCAGAGAATTTTGAGAAAAGAGATTTACAGCAAGAAATATTTGTGGATTAGACCAGAGCTGGGAGTTCGATACTCATACAAGAAGAAGATTGATTTGAGAACTCAACAACCGATCGTGAAATATCATTATCCACCAGCTGCTAGTCTTAAGATTGTTCCCTTGCAAGAGTTGCCACTAGATTTCTTATGCGATCTTAAATATTGGTGGTTTGACTCTGTAACTCAAGAAGCTGTAATCGAATATTCTACAAAGACAGCTGTGGCACAAGCACAGGATGTTTGGGGAGAATGGCCGATTAAGGAATATGTTGGAAAGTCAATTCGTGTTTTTGATCCGATCAACCTAATCAACTTGACGAAGAAAGATTTGAAAGCTCTCTACAAGAATAAACTTCAGTACAATCAAGCTGATTTAGAAGAGGCTTCAAAGTTCACAAGGGTGGTCGAGATATGTTTAAAGGTGGGAATACACGCTGGAGGTACATTCCCAGAAGGTTGGTGCTAAATGCTAGATTTTGAAGATTTTAAAGACCAAGCTGAAGACACGGGAGAGTTTGTTGATGCATATTAGGTTGTCTGTCAGTTGTTCTATCGAGTTGTAATAAGTGTCGTTAGTCGTATAGTGAAAATATAGTTTTTGTTATATGCGACACTTAAGTTTTAGGTTAGGCGTCACTTGCCTTAGTGACGCATAGCGTCACTTAGGTAAGTGACGCATAAAGGCGGCCACATGCGACACTTCCACAAGTGACCCATGTCGGCTGACTTTTAGTATAAATACAAACCTACGGGTTTCCGGCTAGGGTTGACGAAACCCTAGCACCATTTGTCGACTAAGCTACCTTGTAATCGTTCCCAAATAGTTATACAAGCTGATATACACGTTCTCATTGTTGAAATACATTTGTTCGATTTGTGTTTGTTAGCCATACTTGCAATTGATTGATTCCGCCTTTCGATTGTAGTCAATAGTCATCTAGATCCAACGTCAAGGGGCACTCTCAATAATTAACATAGAACTTGAGGTTCAATTCAATTTAACATTAACTTGAGGTTATGTCAATTATTGATTCTCTTTAAGAGATCATTATAGATCTTCAAGATCATATATATAAATATATAACAATAACATGAGGTTATTGAAAAAAAAAATTATAGATCTAAAAGGATCATATAAATATATATTAATAACATTAACATGAAGTTATGTTATTTGATTCATATTGGTGAATCATAATATAGACATCAATATAACAATAACTTGAGGTATTGTATATCGATTCTTTTAATGTAGATACAATAGAACATTGATTGTTCTTGTAATATAATAACAAATAACAATTCTCCTTTTGTAATCACAATAGAACATTGATTGTTCTTGTAAACTACAAAAGAGTTTGTAAGATAATAAGAAAATGAAATTAAAAACATATAGAGTTTCCTACCTATTATTCTCTAGAGCAACTCGTGCTGATAACGTGTTGTAAAATGAAAGAACAAGAATAATAAGTGGGGAGGAAGAGAATAATATTATTGAATGATTAATCTCAAATGAATATAATGACAAGTATATATAGGATTAAACAAAACCCTAATAGACTAATAGTTAGATGGTGGGCTATCCACAAACCCATGAGTTAAGCCCATGAATTTCACAACCGTTAGACGTTTTTATCAAGTAAGAACCTGTCCGATACTATCCATCTATCACATTATTTCATATAAACATTTTGTAAAGCATCATCATTTTTATGAAATTGCTTCTATAGTTATTTTAAAATTTATTCAAGTTTATAGTCATACATATTTTTTCAAGAGGATATCTTCCCCTTATTGCATTTACTTTATTTATTGTAGATGTCAAATAGGTTTCAAAATTGGTTGATGAATTTTAAACTGTCTATGAGTAAATAGTGAACTTTAACTATATATAAGTTGGTTTTATAACCACCACTTATCAACCACTCATGTTATGTTTTAAAAAATCTAATCAATATTTCATTAACTAATTTATTTATTGCTTGTGTAGACCCTGTATTTTCTCTTACCAAGACTCATGTGGATGAACTATCAAATTAATTTTACTACGAATCTTTATGAATATGTTGAAAAATAGTGGTAATTTAATAGTAGGGACATGTAATGAAGATTTTTAAGCACCACCCTTTAAAGTTTAAACATATAAAATATCTATTGTAATGTGCTCGGAGTAAGGTACTTCATAAGCTCATAAAGTTTATCTCAACTTCTCACAAGATTATTATGTTTCGAGATCTAAATATAAACTTGTAAACCTAAAGATTAATCCTACCTAAAAACGTTAATAGAATTTCTGCAAGAGCCGGTTACTTGTCACCTTCACGATGGCATTAACACGAGTTGTGGTTGTGCCAAAATGAAGATCAAGATCAAGATTAATATGAAATAAAGTGACAAAAACAATATAAGGATGAACTCTTCTAAGATTCCAAGTGAAAGTATTTTATATGGTTGAATAGTGATTTCTTAAGATTCCCACATGAGTCTTTCATCATATTTACTTGTGTGATAGAAATTTTTTAAGGGAAAATCACAAATTTAATTCTTTGACCAAATTCGTTTACCAAAATAATTCATTGATTTTTGTTTTTAACAAAGTAATCCACCTTTTCACGCTAGAGTACATGAGAACGACGCGACTATAATAAGACAAACCCACGAAACTGATTATTTCAAAAATTGGTAGGTCAAAACCATGTTAGGGTGGGCCCGGCGCGACATAGAGAAAGGAAAAAACAAGACAGATAGAGAAAGAAAAAAAAAAGCGCTACATAGAGAGAAAGAAAAATAATTAATATATTATATTTTTCATATTTAATTAACCTAGTATTTCATTTTTCTTTAATAATTTTTTATATACAATGTATAAAATAATTTCAAATATATATTCATGATTAGTGCAATTTTATCTACATTTCGACCTAAATTTTATCGTCATACGTCATAGTTTTAAATTTTGACATAAAAGCTATCACCTAAATTTTATCGTCATATTTTTTATGTATTTAAAATTTGACATAACATATGACGATAAAATTTAGGTCGAAATGTAGATAAAATTGCACTGATCATGAATATATATTTGAAATTATTTTATACATTATGTATAAAAAGTTATCAAAGAAAAACAGAATACTACATTAATTAAATATGAAAATATAATATATTATTATTTTTTTCTTTCTCTCTATGTCGCACCTCTTTTTTTTCCCTTTCTCTTTCTGTCGCGCCTCTTTTGTTTTTTCCTTTCTCTCTATCGCGCCGGGCCCACCCTGACATGGTTTTGGCCCATCAATTTTTGAAATAATCAGTTTTGTGGGTTTGTCTTATTACAGTCGCGCCGTTCTCGTGTATTATAGCGTGAAAAGGCGGATTACTTTATTAAAAACAAAAGTCAATAGATTATTTCGTTAAATGAGTTTGGTTAAGGGATCAAATTTGTAATTTTCCCAATTTTTAAACTCGTCCTCCATACAAGTTTTATAGTTATAAGGCAGATAATTAATTTTAATCATACAAATGGAAAAAAAATAATATAAAACATTTCTTTATAAGAAAAATGGTATCTCTTAACTCTTGTAATGAGAATCATCCAACGAAGTTTGTAATCCCTTAGCCAAGCTAAAACACCAATGTTTAAAACATAAACTCAATGTAAAATTTGTTAACTTTAGTTTTACCGTTAGGTTCATAGATACATTACGCTTTTTACCAACATAAATTAAACATAACCATGGTATAGAAGTTGAACTACGTACGTAATTCACGGTGACCTCTTAGATCTCTCTAAAAAAACATCATATTACACAATGCAAGTTATATTATATGAAATGGTGAACAATTGTCACTCGTTAAAGTTTAATACCCTTTCTGTTCCAAAATGATTGTCACCAAATAAAAAATACACAGTTTAAGAAAAGTGCATTTATTACTGTTGACTACCAATAGAATTTTAACTTTACAATTTTCAAGTATTTTGATTGGTTAATTTTGGAAGTGAGCAATAATTTTGGGACAAACATAAATAATAAGGTGGACAAACAATTTGGGACGGAGGGAGGAACATGTATATCTTTAATAAAGGAAGATAATTCGTAGAACAATAAAATCATACCAATTATTTTTAATGATTGAGTAAATAATAGGGCAAAATATAATAAAAGGTACTCAACTTTGTACATCCTAAGAAATTCAGACATGCATTAAATATTTATACTTTTAATAATAACCACTTACCCCTAAATATATTTTCTCTCAACCACCTTAATTTATCACCACTTAAAACATAAATTAACTCTTAAACATAACCGTTAGAGCAACAAATAACAAAATCCTTTGTTTTATTGCTATACCGTTCTTATTGTATTCAACCAAATAAACAAAAGAGTAAACTACATTGCCAGTCCCTGTGGTTGTCCTTATATTACAGAGCCAGTCCTCGGGTCGGGTATTATGCAGGTCCAGTCCCTTAACCCGGATTTTTGTTTCATTGCCGATCCCTCCACCAACTAAGTTCAAATGGAAAGACTAAAATACCCGTACCTTCTTCCTAAACACAAAACACCCAACTTTTTCTTCAAATCCCTAACCATCTCCTTATCTTTCATTCTTTTTTTTTTTTGATATACGAAGGAAGAAATACAAAGAAGATAAAAACAAATTTAAATATATTATAAAATCACCACTTAGATTTTTTTATGGTTACCACCACTAAATTAAATACATCAGTTCTCCACCACAGTTCTAGTTCCGTGAATCGCGTAACGGCAGACGAGGAGAATCGTTTGTGACGGAATCCGACGCCCGATCGTAGGAGTTTTCCGGTCATCCTTGTACGATTCAGGTCAGAATCTTGACAGATCCGATTTATGCGTTTCGTCGGAGTTTGCACAACAAAAATGGTCTGACCGGAATTTGCACAACTTGTTATCAGATTATTATAAAAAAAGTAAATAAATATTTTGTTTTGTTTTGATTTTTTGATGAGCACGACGCCAGGTTTGTTTGCGTGAGTTCTTCCACATGTTTGATGTTTTGTATGCGTAAAAGGGATAGAAGCTTGTAAATGGTGATGGATTTGTTGTACGTTGATTCTATGATTGTTAAACAAAACAATAATTAAAATTAAAATACATTTTTTAAATCAATATATTGATCATTTTGCTTTATTGTATTTAAACTAAATAACAAAAAGAAAAATGTTTGGAAAAGATTTTTTTACCCTTTCTCTAAATGGAGGAGGGATCGGCAATGAAACAAAAATCCGGGTCAAGGGATTAAATCCGCACAATATCTGACCCGAGGACTGGTTCTGTAATATAAGGATAACCACAGGGACTGACAATGTAATTTACTCTAAACAAAATGTGGAGTCAAAAAAGTTATATTTTTCTTTGTGGAATTTTTATGTGGAAGCAACCACCAGATTTTGATCACCAAACAACAGTTTCACTTCACAATTCACACATTTCCAATTAATTTCATTTTCCAAAATTAAAATCCCCCAAAATTCATCATCTTCATTTCACCACTAAACCCTAGCTTTTAAGCAATGTGCTAATTCTATGATCCACAGTAGTAATTCAATTTTATCATGATTAGTTAAATTAATTCTTTACACAAATTTCACTTCACTAAAAATTCATAATTTTTTCTGATTGTGACGATGATCAATGCATCAAACCCTAATTCCATGATGTCATCGACAACAACTGTCAACAACGCCACCGCCGCAGCCGCCGGCGGACAACAACCGCCGGGATTGAAAACCTATTTTAAAACACCGGAAGGAAGGTATAAACTTAAGTATGAAAAAAGTCACCCTTCTGGGCTTCTTCACTATGCTCATGGCAAGTCTGTTACTCAGGTACAATTTTTTATATTAACCTTTAATAATTGTGATCATCATATATAATTTAATTATATCTGTCTATATTGTGTTTGTGTGAATTAGGAGCAGAAAAAAGAACTTCAATTACTAGATATATTTGAAAATAGGTAATGATTACCAAAGTAGACTCCCTTTGCAAATCATATTGTTTTGCTTACAGTTTTCATTCTGAACTATGTTAAACTTTGGTGATGTAATAGCAACAAAATCAGTATCAATCATTTTCATGGACAGTACTAGCTTTTATATGATAATTCATAGAAAATTGATGGCTGTAGTTGAAGGTGATAGCTTTTATGTCGAAAGAACTAAATTTATCCGATGAGAGTAAAAGCTAAAAATAGGTCTGAGGTTTGAGTTTCTATTAGTTCGTTCGTAGCAATTTTGTGAACCTTTGTTTTTCTTATGTTTGACCTTAAATGCACATTTAGAGATAGCTTTATATGCGTTTGTTATACAATTGTGTTCCAAATGAGGTTGCTTTGGTTAATTTACACTGTTACACTATTTTAGTAATAGCACATGGCAGTTAACCTGGTGAAATTATATAAGAAGATTGAAACATTTGTTTGGTTAACTGTCTTAATGACATTGTGACTAGTTAGTATGATATAATTTGGAGGTTGAATTGAAGGGCTACTTTTCAGTTAATAATTTGAAATGTCAGAGTTCTGTTGCTAATGTAAACTTCAAGTGATTGATATAAAGGGATGGAAATACAAATTAGAAGACTGATTAGCGGACAGGTCTACCATTTTGGTACTGTAAGATTGTGCCATTTTTGTTCTGGTTGTCAACTTGTCTTATATTTGAATCACTGAATGACATAATAAACTTGTAGGGACTCAGAATTAGGCACGTACACACTAGAAACAATATAAGTATTTCAGAGTTGCAGAACTAAAGTTGCTTGTGTCAGCTTGAATCTAACTAACAGCATTCTGAAGTCTTAAAATAACAGCCAAAAATATATGTGGAATAAGGAATAAATGATATCTGGACAGTATATATGACCACTATCTTTTGTACACAAAACAATCCAAGTTACTTATTTCATAATCATTAATCTGACTTCGATATCTCGTTTGTTTCAAACTTCTAAGAATTAAAAAGTTCACTTGGATCCGAAGTTGTTGCATCTCATAACTTTCAAAATTGGTAAAAACTAATTAAAGGCATCTAGACAAATGCATATAGTGACATTCACCCTGCTACCCTGCAATAGATAAAAAAAGTATCTGTTAAGGTAAATCCGAAGTTGCTGATGAGTTTTTAGATGCACATATTAACTAATGTTTTACAACATTTTAAATGCAATCACACTGAAACACTAGAAGTTGAAGTGTATCACAGATTTGGTTCGCAACTGGATGTGCAGTATGTTAAATAAGTATGCTTCTTTACTTTATCATACATGGAATTTGAATCTTTTGTGATATGCGTGACAGGTGACTCTGGCTCATCTTAAGGATAAACCTATGCATGCCACATCATCATCGTCAAGTCTAGGCATCAGTAGTGGTGTAAAATCAGCAGCCGCAAAATTTTTAGGTGGTGGCAATGGTAGTCGAGCACTTAGTTTTGTTGGTGGGAATGGTGGTAGCAAGTCTTCAAGTGGGGTAGCTAAAGTTGGAGCATTGGGTAGTTCATATACTAATAGTTATGCACCCAGTTCAAACTTTGATGGTAAAGGAACATATCTGATATTCAACGTGGGTGATGCAATTTTCGTTAGTGATTTGAACTCTCAGGATAAGGTATGTTACTGTCAACAACTCAACATGGTTGCCACCTATTTGTGAATTTCATTAATTTACTGCTTTTGGAATATAAAGGCTCTATGTCCCGTGCAGGATCCTATAAAATCTATACATTTTAGCGCTTCAAATCCTATATCCCATGCTTTTGATCCAGATGCTAAAGATGGGCATGATCTACTCATTGGATTGAATTGTGGAGATGGTATTCTTTTTCTTTTTTTCTCAAAAAATATTAATTCAAATATTAGAATGTGGAATCAGTTTTTGTTGTATCTTACATGTTTTGTGCATTTGTAGTATATTCAGTGTCATTAAGACAACAATTACAAGATGGTGGGAAAAAGCTTGTTGGAGCCCAGCATTATAACAAAGATGGTTGTGTCAATAACAGGCAAGACACAGATTTAATTTTCTTGACATGCAAATATAGTACTTAATCAATGGGTTTAGAGACAAATGAAAGTTTGTGAAACCAAGTTAAAAGCTATGCGATCTTTTTATCTGCATGACTTTTTACGATATGTAAGGTATCTTGATACTAGTCTCTTCTTTTTATGTTATCTGATCAAGTAGTTTCTTGCTTTTAACAGTCGTTGTACTAGTATTGCTTGGGTCCCTAATGGTGATGGAGTTTTTGTTGCTGCACATGCAGATGGAAATATGTATGTATATGAAAAGGCAAGTCGTACTGTAATCTGTCACTATCTGCTATAACTTCTACACTAATTAAAGTGGTGGGTAGTGGCAATTAATTCATATCTTTACTAACATCCCTGTATCTTTCAGAATAAAGATGGCTCAGGCGATCCTTCATTCCCAGTTATCAAGGATCAAACTCAGTTTTCCGTTTCACATGCACGCTACAGTAAGGTACTGATTGACATTCACCAAACTTTGTATCTGTTAATGGCAGTGAAAGATTGAGGCTACATGTCGTAATTTAGACCAATTTACGTATGAATGGGTTGATTTGGGTTATATCTTATTTGACAGGTCAGATGGGTATGCAAAGAATTGTAGCTTAAATGGTAATGAATCAAATGGATTGAACGGGCCAAACATGTAGAAGTCTCTGAAAGTGTAACTATATAAAAACCCCTAAAAATGGCTAAGTAGTTTTAATCTAAAATTTAAATCATAGCTGAAATAATATATCGGTGAAAGCTTGAGGCCATATGTCAAAATTTTGATCCATTTGCGTATCAGCGTATGAATGCGTTGATTTTGGGTTAATATCTTATTTGATAGGTCAAATGAGTAAAATAAAACAATGTAGCTACAATGGTAATGACTAATGAGTCAAATGAATCAACGGGTCAAACATATTGAAACTCACCTAAAGTGTAATTATATTAAATTCCGGTATATTGCTAAATTGTTGTAAAGAAACTCTGGATTATAGCTGAAATACTGTAGTTTTACACTTTTACTTGTCACAAATGGCACACTAATTTTTTTAGAGAATAGTAAACATCTAAACTTAATTGTTTCGACTCAAATCATTTTACATAAAGATGCATGGTTTGCATTGTCTCATCTCCTGACCCACCTATTTTGCCACCTCTACTTGAGGCTATTATGAAATTACAGGAAATTTGAAGTTAACCATTGTCCCTGCATGCAGAATCCCATTTCTAGATGGCATATATGCCAAGGTTCGATAAATAGTATTGCCTTTTCAAGTGATGGAGCTTATATTGCAACCGTTGGACGGGATGGTATGTAACTTTTTCCGCTTTTTGCAGATGTTTGCTACTTGTTTTCTCTTTTCTCTTAAACTAGTAGTAATAACTTCAGTTATTGGCTGTAGGTTATTTAAGAGTCTTTGACTTCAAAACTGAACAACTTATATGTGGAGGAAAAAGCTATTATGGTGCTTTATTATGTTGCACTTGGAGGTGATAATTCTTTTCATCAACTCTAGTTTCCTGATAAAAAGATTATTGTTTTGATCTGCTTTCGTTTACCTTTAAGGGCTAAAAAGTTCCGCAAATGTGACAGAGGTGGCAAACTGTACCAGTTGACTAATAAATGGCTCAATTTTTTTTTTGAAATAATTATAAAAAACTAACTAATGCTGTTAAGGTTGGCTATTTAACTACATGTGGTTGATGGTTTTATAGCGGTTGAATTTGGTTTGCGTTTTGTCCCAAACGTGTCAAGTCAGAAAATTTTAGCTAAAAGGGGGTTGGTTCAAATGAGTCACACATGCTGAACGTCTCCGAAAGTCAATTTCTAATGCGTGCAACATCTTAAATTGTTTACATTTACATATAAATTGTAGATTACTATTAGCCTATTACAAATTATAGGCATAATGAAAAAAATAATTTTATTCTGTTTATCTTCTTAAAAAGTGGGGCAAACATTATATATTTATCTCTTTTTAAGAAGCTGGACAAAAAGTGTATGTGGGTTGACCAAAACCTATTTTAAGTCGTTCCCTGACTTATGATGACCTGTTACAATCCTAACCGATTTAGTGCAACGTTCCTTTACCGAAAACTCTTCTGAGATTACAATTAGACTTTTGGTAAATCAGAAGTTTATCGCGTATATGTTTTCTTTTGTGATTTTGTTAGTAATCCTCCATAAAAAACAAGTATAACTGATAGCCAGTGAAATGACAGCATGGATGGAAAGTACATATTGACCGGAGG
Source organism: Pseudognaphalium luteoalbum (assembly GCA_963422505.1). Lineage (NCBI taxonomy): Eukaryota > Viridiplantae > Streptophyta > Magnoliopsida > Asterales > Asteraceae > Pseudognaphalium > Pseudognaphalium luteoalbum. The sequence continues at coordinate 7,765,839 of OY730198.1, read as the reverse complement.
CGAAGATGACCTGGTTCAGGTTTGGAGTATGGAAGAGCGAAAAATTGTCGCATGGGGTGAAGGACATAGTTCATGGGTATGTGTTTTTCTATTAATACTGAAAATTCTTTTACTTTTCTTGGGGGAGCCGTTGCCCATCTCTGATATTTTAATAAGGTTACAGGTCAGCGGAGTTGCATTTGATTCATATTGGTCTGCCCCGAATACTGACGGCACTGGTGAAAGTATCGTGTTTCGATTTGGTTCTGTTGGTCAGGTAAGGGAGACGATCTTGTCTAAAATGATGCTTCATAAAAATTATATCAGATAGTTGCAACAAGAATCGCTGTTGTAGTTTGATTCATCTTTTAAATTGCATATTTGCAGGACACACAAGTGTTGTTATGGGATCTCGAAATGGATGAGTTAGTAGTGCCAATGCGTCGGGCTCACGGTGGCTCCCCTACCATGAGTACTGGAAGCCAATCACCTCACTGGGACACTGCATACCCAGCTGGTACTTTGCGACCTGCACCCAGCATGCGTGATGTACCAAAGCTTTCTCCTTTAGTGGTTCATCGTGTACATACTGAACCTCTCTCAGGTTTGATATTTACTCAGGAGTCTGTACTCACTGTGTGTCGAGAAGGGCACATCAAGATCTGGGCAAGACCAAGTTCGTCAGATGAAGATCAAACTACCACATCCGACTCAGTTTCAGGCACAAGTTTGAAAGAGAAGCCATTGTTTTCCGGTAAAGTTGGAGGTATTAGTTACAGACAATGATGTGATTTGAGTTTTTCTGCAGTTTTTGTTGCCTTTTGAAAGCGCAGTTAATAATAGTCTAACAACATCCGTCGTGTGTCATGAGCTATCGACGAGATTAGGAAGATGTAAAAGCAGGCCCATCTTTTTTAAAAAGGGGTCGATACCAACTCACAAGTCGCAACCACGGCTTACAAGATCCTTTCAAGGGGTTGTTGATAAGTTAACTAATTTTAATAATGAAAGTTCATATTTTCTCTCCTTGAAATGTCAAAGCTGTAGCTGGAAATTTTGATGGTTTTGACTGTTGGAATTGAAGTAATTGATACATTACACCGATCATGTGATGCAAAGCAAATACAATAACCAACAATATTACCTTTTTTAGATAACTGGATGCACCTGTTAGCTCATTTTTAGTTTTATAATGCACCTGTTGTAAGCATACAATTGACTAAAACCATGATACTGGGTAGGATATATTTAGAAGAAAATAAATCATCAGAGTAATTGGATTATAATGCAAGATTGAATATCTATAGAGATTAAGAGTTTTGACTTACCCTAGAGTGTTAAAATAACGTAATTAATAACGATGATATAATGAATTTATCTAGGAACAACTTGGTTCACTCCACGCATGAGGGCGTAGAGCCGTAGAAGTCATTTAGGCTTGAATAGATCCCTGAAACTTCATGCGTAGAGCCGTAAAAGTCATTTAGGCTTGAATAGATCCCTGAAACTTCTTTTCATGTCGTCGTCGTTGAAGGTGTGAAACCCACGTGTTTGAAGAGAATAGACCACTATCTTACCGTTCTCAGAATGTGACTGTTGAAAGTAGATTTTGTTCTCCATTTTTGATGTTTTGGCTTCAATGCATAGACATGTTGTATCGCAAAAATAAATCGTATATTTTCCTAAGCTATCTAGTTTCTCCCATTCGTTTTTAGATTGATTCAACTTATATACTTCAACAGATTTTTCACACTCATCCACGAAAACTAGTAAAAGATGTTGATCAGATTTCGTTAGGTAATATTATGTGGAAGGTCTACCATAATCATTTGAAGCTCCAGCCACAACAAATTCCCATACGTAATCTTCCTCTTCTTCGTCCACGTCTTCATCTTCTCTATGTCCGAAAACATCAAGCCCTCCACTGTTCAGGACGTAAATATCTCGGCCAAAGAATGTTGGAAAGCAAAAGGAATCTGGATGATAATCGTCAAAACTAATTTGAAGCCTACGCCAGGATTGTTCTCGACTTACAAAGTGGATGTAAACAGGCCATTCACCTATAGTTGTGAGTCCAACAACCATACAATCAGGGGAATTGAAGTAGGTGGTGCAGAGAAACAAAGGCTTCCTAAATATGGAAAGTCTAGAAGTGGAAGCTTCCGGATATCACTTGTGAAGGGGTTAAAGAACATGACGTCTGTGGTATTTTTGGATATATATCAACAACCAGCCATACCTCGAACAATGTATATGGATATCACCACCAAGTTCTTGAGGTGTTCTTATGAAGTACTTATCACCCAACATCAGATCAGTAATAGTAATAATGCCTCGATCTTTACATCAACACAAAACTTCATAATCATCTCCAAAATATGAAACGAAAACGAAACTCAAGCTCATCGTTAACCATTATACCATATTCATTGTCCTTCTTGTTTAGATTCTGCACTACTCTTGATTTCTCCATAATCACCTTGTAACCTACCCACATTATAGCTTAAAATATAAATTTTTATATTTTATTGCTAGATATAAAAGGATTTGTTGTTTCATCGTGTATGAAACTTTACACAGTTTACTACCACACGAGACAAACGTTGAAATTTCTATTGTATATATTTAAGTTCTAAAACTGTATAATATACATTTAACTTACTATTGTATATAGTAAAAACATACAAATATACGTTTTTAGAATACAATTGGAAATTTTAAAGTTCGCCCACACACAAATGTAAAATATCCAAAGTTCCATACACTTTGAAGCTATATATGACCCTGTATAAAAGATATGTGACAAATAATCATAAATCAATGAAAAGCTATACCTGCATTCAGGCATGGACCAAACTGCATAGCTTGTCTGCGACTCCCCTAACTTTAGCGATAATGGGATAGGAGACACGGTGATAGTTTTATTTTTGACGTCGTACGAGTTGATTACTTTGTTGAATTTGTCTAGAATATATATACAACTCCCTAACTCAGAGGGTATTTCGGGACTGTAAATCAGAGAGTAATCATGCATGCCAGGTATCAACAAAAAATATTATGTCTTTGAGGTCTTCCATTTTCTCCCACAACATACTCGTCGTATCCAGTTTAAACAAATAAACAGAATAAATTTTCCTCTATTTCAAACATGAAAATGAAGAATAGATCGTCACACGAACCTTTTAAAAAAGGACCACTGCAAGAGTAAGAAATTTTGGGTTGTGGAGCTTGTTTCACGAATGGTATTAAATTTATAATAACTATTTTATCATGAACTTCAATGTCAACATGAATGACAAACTTATCAAAACCTTCAAACCCAGAACTCAAAACGTATATCTTATGATTAAAATAAGTTGGAGAATATAGGAAACTATGGTCGTCTCCGGTAATACTCCTTAGTTGTGTAGCATATGACATTTCTATCCATTTTAACTTCTTTCTTTTGCGGTCTAACCTACAAAACATAAATGTAGTATTTTCGGTTGTCGTTAACAGGAGAATCGAATTGAGATTTTCAGGAGGGGACAAAACAACATTCATATTTGAGATTATTTCCTTCTTCTTCATGAATCAAAGGGGGTAGTCGGATGATCTTAGAAGTCATTGGGTTCCAAAGAGACCACATGGCGTTTTATGGATGTTTGGATAGAATCACCTAACCGTGAAAACATGCTCGGATACGTTTCCCAATCAACTCGGGGATTCGACATCGGTATTGAGACATTGGGTTGTGTATGGTCTAGAATATCTGCTCCTGAGCTTCGTTTTCGGCTTCGAGGTTTTGAGCAACCTGATAGAGTCCCTGCGGTCGTTTATACGCATATATGGATGCGTACACGGGATCCGATTACTAGCATACAAGTGCGGAATCCTCGTAAACTAATCATTGAGATTATGAACAATATGCGAACGTTAATGAACTAAATAACAAACACAATACAAATATGAAAAGGAGATAAACACTTTGGTATAAATAACATTTATTAAAAAATCAATCGATTACAATAACCTAATGATTACAATACCAAAGGAGTATACGTCTTATGATTCAAAGGATTGAATCAACTAGACTAGCCTAGACACTTACATGACTCTGGCTAAGGACGAAAACCGTTGCAACTAAATCATCAAGTGAAACCATAAACCTAAGAACTCTATTTATACTAAAACCCTAAACCTAACTTCGCAGGTCATGGGCTTTTGCGAATTCACTTTGTTGGGCTCGGTTCGCAGTCCATGTGGCCCAGCGAGACCAATCAGTTCGCTAGCCACCTTGCGAACCCAGATCTCATCTCGCATTGCAATGCCTTGCGACTTGAGATCTGATTCGCATCGCAGTTCTTTGGTCTTTTAGGCTCGTTCTTGAATTGTATAGCGATGGTCACCATAACATGTCCTAACACAACCAACCATGGATACTTTGTATGTTGAGGAGGTTTGATCAAATACTGAATCACAAGAAATCTGCTTTTGCTCCATCTATGTTCAAAAAATATGTAGTTTAGTAATAAGTAATGTAACAATCTTTTTTTGTCTGCTTAAAGTACAAAGTTTATTAGCAAATTACTTTTGTCTAACGGTAGGTAGATGACTCTTCAAGTAAGAGGTTCAGGATTGTATATGATATGCGATGTGATATGATGTAATTGTCTAATTAGGGGTTGTTCATCGGTTTGGTTTTCAGTTTTTTGCTTAATAATCAGTTCAGTTTATTTGATTTAAAGTTTTTGGATTTCAAACTATAAACTGAACAGAATTCAAACGTGACCAAACAGAATCGAACATCAAATTCATATCCAGTTTGGTTTAAATTGGGGTTCAGTTCAGTTTGGTTTTTCGTTTTTTTGGGTTTCAAACTGAATACGGAACGCCATGTATATAAAAATTGGCGTGCAATGTATCAGTGTTTACTATTTTAAAATTAATTTTAAACAAAATTATAACTTACAATACAAGTATATACGTTTTATAAGATGTGATTACAGGTGATTGTATATATAAGAAACATTGGTGTAGGATGTGAAAGTGCTTAATTTATTATCTATAAAAAGTTTGCTATATTATAAAGAGTAATATAATAATGCAAGTATATATGTGCTATAATATATGGTTTGTTTAAACAATAATAAAATTATAACGAAGAATGCAACGTAGTAAATAATGTGTCAAAATCGTACCTATAAATTGGTTGTGAAAGACAGACGAAGAGAGCTCGCAATCGGTAGGTTTGCAATTCACCGGAAATTTATGATGTGATCTATAGTATATGATTACAAAAACCTATTTGCCACATGAATTGTAAAAATATACTAGGTGAGATCCCGCGACAACGTGGGGCTTCGATATTTGATTTTATAAATTGTGTAATCAAAAATTTAAGTCAAATGAAATTGTACTATGAACCAGATCTTTGTATAATATAATCGCCAACTAATAACATTTAACATATACTCCATCAGTTTTGTACGGTTCCGATTTTTTGATTTTTTTTATAAATAAAGTCATTAGTAATATATATGAAAAAACAAATTTAATTCATAAATATTTTTATTAATATATATGAGATGTCGATTTTAAAGTATTTATTATTTAGTTTGTAAACATTTAGGTTATAACAGTTACCCATTTTATGAAGGAGTAGATAGTCAAACATTCATGTATATAATATACATAAACTAAGAAAGCAGTATAGAATTATTGTAACCTACAAAATAATTTTTTAAAACTTAAATTAACAATGAATTCAGTCAAAGTCAAATAACTGCATTTTGTAATTCAAACCAAAATTTCTATCCAAATCATACATTGTTGTGATCGTATATACATATAAATAACCATTGACAATAGATTTTGAATAACGATAATAATAATGCATATAATAATAAAATGAAACCATAATGAATAATAAAGATGAAGATAATGTTATTATTATTTGGGATTACAAAAGTGGAATACATATATTACAAAGATAAAAAATAATAAATTTTAAACTCTAATTTTCCTTAAAGAAGTTGAGATCCACGATATAATCATCATCAATCTTATGTTCAAATGAGCAAAATTGTTTAATTAGTATATCAGTTATCACAATTTTTCTTCATAAGGTCTATTGTTTAGCTTAATGTATTTTATTTTAGGAACTATTAGTTAAATTCATAAAATATCATATTACGGTTGTATGACTATATGGATGACCAACAAAATTGTTTAGTTAGTATATCAGCTATCACAATTTTTCATAAGGTCTATTGTTTATCTTAATATATATTAGTTAAGGAACTATTAGTTGAATTCATAAAATATTTTAGTTACAACTTTAACGTATTCATCATATTACGGTTGTATGGCTATATGGATAATCAGTTTTTAATTTCATATTGTTGTTATAAAAAATTCATGTAAATCAGTCTATATAGATAAATATTTCAAATACGGTTGATTTATTTATATATTACCACTTAAAACATAATGATATTTAACAATAAGGACTAAAAAAATATGAAACTACTGGAAGTTTCAATTTCAATAGTTGTGGTTAAACATTTAAAAATAAAAAAAAGATGTAAAAATAATAAGGATTAAAAAATAAGGAAGTACTCGAAGTGTCAATTTTAATAGCTGTGGGGGACATATTTTAAAAATTAAAACATAATGAATAATAAAGATGAAGATAATGTAATTATTATTTAGGATTACAAAAGTGGAATACATATATTACAAAGATAAAAAATAATAAATTTTAAACTCTAATTTTCCTTAAAGAAGTTGAGATCCATGACATAATCATCATCAATCTTATGTTCAAATGAGCAAAATTGTTTAGTTAGTATATCAACTATCACAATTTTTCTTCATAAGGTCTATTGTTTAGCTTAATGTATATTATTTAAGGAACTATTAGTTAAATTCATAAAATATCATATTATGGTTGTATGGCTATATGGATGACCAACAAAATTGTTTAGTTAGTATATCAGCTATCACAATTTTTCTTCACAAAGTCTATTGTTTAGCTTAATATATATTAGTTAAGGAACTATTAGTTGAATTCATAAAATATTTTAGTTACAACTTTAACGTATTCATCATATTACGGTTGTATGACTATATGGATAACCAGTTTTTAATTTTATGATGTTGATAACAAAAATTCATGTAAATTAGTCTATGTAGATAAATATTTCAAATACGGTTTGTTTATTTATATATTACTACTTAAAACGTAATGATATTTAAACAATAAGGACTTAAAAAATATGAAAGTACTGGAAGTTTCAATTTCAATAGTGGTGGTTAAACATTTAAAAATTAAAAAAAAAAGATGTAAAAATAATAAGGATTAAAAAAATAAGGAAGTACTCGAATTGCCAATTTTAATAGTTGTGGGGGACATATTTTAAAAATTATAAAAAGGTGTAGGAAATAATTTTAACCGTAGAATCTTTATGGATGGAATTAATCTAAGGTCCAAATTGCTCAATGATATTTCTGTTATATATATATATAATTAAAAACTAATAATTATAATGGGAGGGGATCAATGGGGAAGTAGAGATTTGAGGGAAGGGGGAAGTAAATCCTGACCGTCAGATCAGCTTCATATAAAAAAAGGTGGAAGGGTAATAAGGTAATTTTGTAATTAGTATTATTAAAATACAATATTCACACAAAAAAGAAGAAAACACGGGATGAGCTTTACAATTGGGGAAAATCAGCAGAACGTTACAGAAATCAAATGAGAAATTAGGGTTTCTAGTTCCGAAATCAAAGATCAGGAACATCTTAATATTCATTCCAAAATCCGTGATTTCACAATTTCATCACAAATCAATCGATAATAATGGCGGAAGGTTCATGAATCAAAGGGGGGGGGGGGGGGAATCGCTCAAATTGACGAACAAAAAATAAGTAATAGAAGAAGAACAACAATAAATCGGTAAGCTGCAACTTAATAAAGTGTTCATTGTAACTTATATTTGTTTGTAACAGCTTAGATCTAAAGTTTTCGTGATTCATACTACAAATTAGAGTCTGTGATTTGTTAATTGACAATTTGAAAGTTTGTATTACTGCATTCGAACTTAGTGATTGAAGATTCATCTAAAAAGTTTGTGCGAAGTTAAGAAATGACGGAAGATTCCTCAAAAAAGGAGAAAAAGTTGCTCAGAATGATAAGGCGATATCAAACTAAGAAGAAGAAGAAGAAGAAGAAGAAGAAGAAGAAGAAGAAGAAGAAGAAGAAGAAGAAGAAGAAGAAGAAATTGGTAAGTAAACAAAGTTTCAGTAAATTTCAATCCAATTATATACACTGTATGAATATTATTCACTGAGATGAATATTAATTGAATTATAGTTAGTAGAACTATATTATTCACTACAATGAATATTAATTCAATTATATTATGTGGATGAGTACTATACACTGATATGAATATTAATTGAATCATATTTAGTGGAAGTATATTATTCACTTCGATGAATTTTAATTCGATTATATTAAGTGGATGAGTATTATTCACTAAGATGAATATTAATAGAATTGATTTAGTGGAAGTATATTATCCGCTATGATGAATGTTAAGTTTTTGTGTGCTTGTGGTTAATTATAATTTAAAATGTTAACAGAACACAATTGATTGCTTTGGCTTTAGATTAAATTGTTTGTTAGGATTTAATATATAATATTATTCACCGTGGTGAATGTTAAAATCATCTACTGCAACGGCTTATTTTTTTGATGGCACATACATACGTACTCATAAAAAAATTTGATTAGATTAAAACACTAATAATATTAAATGTGCTGAATTATAGTTGTGTTAATAATCAATAAAGTTAATATGTAACATCTGATTGTTTTTTGCTTTAAATCAAATTGATTTTTATGAGTACCATGGTGAATGTTAACTTCATATACCGCAACATATTTGTTTTGGCTTTAGATTAAATAGGTTGTTATGAGTTAGCATAAAATAGTATGCACCACGGTGAATGTTAACTTCATATACTGCAACAACTTTTTTTTTAGATTAATGTTTTTTATGTGTTAGTATATATCATTATTCACCATGGTGCATGTTAATTATTCATATGCAATAAGATGTTATATTTTGAAGTGCAGGTGTTCTTCCCCATATGTTGTGATGATCACTTCTATGTCATTTGTTTCCACATGAAAAGTGGAACAATTGAGTTGATAGACAACATGAAGAATGACCCCGATTTCACAATAAAATATCAAGGAATACCATCAAATGCGGTAATTTAATAACATCATATGTTAATAATTTTTAAGAAATGTATTGATATTCTGGGTAGCAATCAAGAGGGAAGTGCTTTTTTTGGGGGGAAGAAGGGAAACGTTATTATTCATCATGAAATATCTTACAATTATCAATCAAAACGCCAACAAAAAATTATTTTTACCAATAAATAGTAACCAAAATTGATGCTATAAAGAATATATTAATGAATGAATTCCATTTTTAAGTCATAACATTAGTTGATAGAATATTTATTTAATAAAATGTTAATATTCACAGTGATGAATGTTAAATAACATTCGTTACGATGAATATTAAAAGATCGCATTTTTTGAAAAATATTTCTAATTTTAATATTCATCACAATGAATGTTAACTAACATTCACCGCGATGAATATTAACGATTTTGGGTCTATTATTATAAATTGATTTTATAACTTGCATAAAGAATATATAAAGGAAGCTTAACATTTGTAACATCGGTTATGATTAACATTTAATAAATTTTAGTTCATTTTTTGTGAGATTTGTATGCATGAATGTAATATACGTCTTGATGAATAATAATGCTTCACCCTTCCCCCAAAACATGCACTTCCCTCTGGATTGTTACACTTGATATTCTACTAGTATATAATTAATAATTACAACTGTATTTCCATATAGGTAAAATTCTTTGTGGAATACTTAAAGGAAGTGGAACATTCAAATGCTACAGTGTTTGAAAAAGCAGAGATTTAAAGGAAACAACTGAAATGGGGGAACAAAATGAAACTTCACTGATTGTGGTGTCTTTCTCATGAGACATATGGAGCATTACCAAGGAAAAGAACTTTGGAACCGTGGGCTTGCTATTGAAGGAAAAGTTCAAACCTTTCAGCTGAGAAGTTTAAGAACAAAGTATGCTGTTAAGACCCTTAACCATGAGTTGAATGTTAAGAAAGATGAAGTTATGAAGAGGTTCGTGAAGTATGAAGACGAAAAGGACGAGAGAACTAAAAGAGAAATTCTGAAGGAAGCAAACAAAAAAGGCAAATAAGATTTTGAAAGGATGGTGTGAGATATGAAGAAAAAAGCAAGTTACTTTATATATGTGATTACAACTTGGAAATCATGTTTTGTGAGAAGAATTGGTTTTATCACTTTACTGATTAGAAGTTTGAAAAATATTTAGTTTGGTTTATTGTACTTTTTAAGCTGACTTAAAATCTCTTTGACTATTAATGAAAATATGAATTGATGTAATTAGTTAATCAGATCGAATTTTCAGTAGAATTGATCTTATTATTTTTGTGATTAAAAATTGGAAAACTATTTAGTTTGCTTTATTGTACCCTTTAAGTTGACTTCATACCACTATATCAAAGATAGACTGAAAAAATTATACAGGGAGGGTTCAATAGGAAAACACTTTTTTGGTGGAGGGAAGCGTAATATTCATCACATAACATTTTAACTTCGCTACTAAAAATATCAAAGATAAAATTAATTTTACTCATATATAGTAATCAAGATTGATGTTATAAAGAATACATTCACAAATGAAATTCAATTTTAAGTTAAAAGATTAATTTATGAATATGGGTACTAATGATATGTTAATATTCATCGTGGTGAATATTATATTAACATTCATCACAATGAATGATAAAAAGTAGCATGAAAATAATTTAAATCAATAAAAAGTTTAATGAAAATAAAAAGAATAATAATAAAATCTAAATCTAAATAAATACAAAAGTACAACTAAATGAGATGCTTCAGCATACATTTGGTAAAACACCCAACACGCATCATATGATCTAAAAACATAACCGATCGTTGGTTTAAAAGAATGGGGAACTACAGGAATCCAATACTTGAAACCATGAGAGCTTTCTTGTTCAACTGCAGATAGAATGTCTTCTTGGAAAAGAACTACGTCCTAAAGAGACAACATAAAAAGAAAGAAGATATAGTTCGTCATAGATAATATGCATTATGAGTAATATTAATACTATTAAATCTATATACACATTAAAAAAAACTAATTATTGTAACATAAAACTAACCAGCAGAATCAAAAGCATTTAAAGTACCAGCATGTGAATCCAATTCAAAACGAATATTTGAGCTAGAAGAAGGAACAAAACCTACAGAATACAATGACAGTTAACAATCACCACAATGCATATTATCAACAACACATGAAAATGAATATTTGAGCTAGAAGAAGGCACAAAACCTACAGAAAATTCAATAAAATTGGACTTGATTACCAAAATAATACAATGACAGTTAAAAATCATCACAATGCATATTATCAACAAACATGAAAATAACCAACCAGATTACAAAGCAACATGTGAATCTGATTGAAAACGAATATTTGAACTAGAAGAAGGTAAAAAACCTACAGAAAATTCAATAAAATTGGACTTAATAACCAAAATAATACAATGACAATTAACAATCACCATAATGCATATTATCAACAAACATGAAAATAATAAACCAGATGAAGAAACAACATGTGAATCCGATCGAAAAGGAATTTGAGCTAGAAGAAGGCACAAAACCTACCGATAATTCAATAAAATTGGACTTGATAACGAAAATAATACAATGACAGTTAACAATCACCACAATGCATATTATCAACAAACATAAAAATAACTTACCGATAGAATCAATAACACTTAAATTCATATCTAACATAACATTTGAACCATAATTCATCATAAAAGAAAGATGTAATGTCACGATTACAAAATAATACCTAAAAATGAAAACCGATTTAAAGCTAAAGAAGAGACAAACTAACATTGTTTCAAGTTTAATAATAAATCCATTTCAGATTACCAAAATAATGATAAACAAACTAATATTTATCATGTATAATATTCAAACCATTACAAATCAAGAAAATTTATAAAAATATAATAACAACATAAAAGAGATTAAGCAAAACTATAAAAAATAAATAACATTCATCATGGCTAATATTATCTTTGTTTCAGCTCAACACCATGAACAAAATAACTTGCAATATCACAAATTAGCTTTAAAATAACGAATTGGCAGATTCAGGGACACTTGAATTTGATTCTAACAGAACATTGGAACTATAAGACATCACATAATCATTCAATTTGGCTAATATCATCATTATTTGATCTCAGCATTATGAACACATAACTTACAGTAACACAAATTAATTTAGAATAACTTACTGCTTGAATCAGAAATCGATCGTAACGAAGCATTGGAATAAAAAGACATAATAGCAGCTGAAAAAACACAATAAAAAAATTAAAAACTAAAAACGAAAAATTGAGTATAAATCTTGATTCAAACCTAAAGACGAATTATACAAATAAGAAGAAAGAATCTGAATCGTAAGTAGAATCGAAATCGAATGCATCAGACATTGAATTGATTAAGAGTGATTGAATGATTATCAGGATCGGGTTAGCAACTATCAGTTACACAAGATACTTCATACGTTATGTACATGATTTATGAAATAATATTTAATTATATTAATAAAAAGGATGTAAAAAGACCAAAGTGCCCTCATCCCTGTTAATAGCATAAACAGAAGCAGAGGAGAAAACCAGCGCTGGAGCTTTTCAAAACCAAGAAATCAACGGCGATGATCGCACTTCCCCCTTCCCTTAAGATTGAAACTTCCCTCTGGATCCTCCCAATATATATATATATATATATATATATATATATATATATATATATATATATATATATAATATAAGAAACAAAGAGTTAATCTAATGCATGAGGAATGGATCCGCTATATATATACATTATTACGTTTCCTACTCCAACTCAAAATAACTTATTTTATTTGCATACAGACCTTTCAAGTTTTAAAGTTTTTACATTCTCTTCACACGTAAAATTAAACTAGTTTTAACAATTAAGTTTTCTTAGAGTTATAACCAACATCAATTCAAAAATCAAAATATAGTTTATTTTTAACCAAACCAACCCAACAACCCGATAGTCTAATCTAAACTTATCTAATCAGATGACTTTTAGGTGCATCAATCAAAGCGGATACTGGACTGTGACCCTCCATAGCATCGGGTGATCAAGTATGCGATCCTTATATGTACAAAAGGATAAATATTCAAAACCCCATACTATGATAATTTTAAGAACTTAAAAGGACATTAGTTAAAAAACTGAAACTTGATGGGCATGCTTGTAAAATTACAACAAACAAATTAACAGAATTATATATGTCAAATTCTTTCCTAACCAACTCCCTCTAATAATTATATTATGAAATTTTCATAGTAATCAGTTTTTTCTCTAGCAGTTGAGGTCTGATTTACCAAACTCTATTAGTAAAGATAACCAACATAAACCTTAATAGAAAAGAGAACAGACAAATGTAAGTCCCTAGTTCTTGGATTGATAACGAGATTATCTATAGTATTAAGGTGCGGAATCCCTCAATACGTGTTATATGATTATATAACGATTAATATCGCGTTTATAATACGATTATTAACTAATACGTTTTGCTTTAATTGTTACGAGTATAAACAATCAAAACCTAGCCTTTAGGATTTCTCTGGATCTGAGTTCGCAGGTTGAAAATTCGATTTGCAAAAAGTTCTGAATTTCTAAAACGAAACTCATATATATATCACAGCACAACTTGCAGCGCTTGGGCCTGCGAGTTGACTCGACTCGCAACTGAGCCCAAGCCCACATTTAGCTCGGCTCGCTGCCAGCCTTACGAGCCCAGATCTCATCTCGCACAACCTATTTAGTTCATTTTCTATATTCGTCTAACACTTTAACATACTTAATATATTTAACGAATATTAATAACAAAACTATTATCATTTATTTACAAATCCAAACCAATATACAAAACATGATAACAATTACACTAGTCATATTACAAGCTAGATCTGTTGTCACAAACTATGTCTCAACAACGAATTCATTCATAAACGGTCAAATTTACTACCTATAGATGGACAAGCGTATGTTCACATCATAAAGGCATTGTGAAGTACCTAGAATGACATGATTCACAGAAGTGTGTTAGGGTGATGTTTGGCTTATATAATATAGAGTACCAAATTTTAACCCGAAATTTAGGAGGTCTAAAGCATTTAAAAACACTTTGGGTGACTGTCGACCGACTTGACCAACCAACGAACCAAATGGGCCGCTTTTTCATTTAAACTGCAAGTAAATGATTTACATTCTGCATCAGAGTTCATACAATTTTGATACATTCTTGAATAAAAGATAAACTTCATCCTTTACATGACTTTAAACAAAAAAGAATAGAAATTTACGTCGTCTGAAAAAGTAAATGATTTCTATCGGTTAGAACATTAGAGATGCTAAATGTTAAAAAACATGATGAGGGTCTAAATTTGACAGAAAAGAGAAGCAAGTGAGTATATCAAAATTTTATTGTTTCTAACATTTTTAACTTAATAATCTAACTATGAGTTGTTATAGTTAGATTACAACTTCAGTGACTACCTTGTTGATACCCACACATTAATAAGTACTTGTCAAAAGAACGCTAAAATATAGCTCAGGATGAAAGTGTGATGCCTATTAACAAATCAGAAATTGCAGTATGCATAAATATATGTTTTAATCTTTACATAATAACATAGTTTTCAGCTCTGTAAGGCTGTACCCATGATATTCTGTCCTTCTCAAACTCCTCAGCTGAATACAAAATCATGAGATAAGTTGTTATGGTAGAATAGGATAATAAATCCTCTCTTTTTGAGGATAAGATGAATACAAAATTATGAGCACATAATTAACTTAGCTGTATATTAGGAACGGATCAAATAGCCACATCAAACTAAAAAATCACTTGCGTGGCAGAGAAATGTTTCGGAAGAGCCAGAGTAAGACACATTGGAATTTGCGTACTTGTCAAAAGAAGAAGGCTTCCACTAGGTGTGAGCATAGAAACCAATTAACCGACCCACAACCGAATTAATCGATCCAATTTAACCGACCTAAAGCTTAACCGATGATTCGGTTATTATAATTCCACTAACCGATTAGATCGGTTATGGTTACGGTTAAGACCCATTAACCGACCCTATTTAACCTAACCGACCCACTCTTAGTTTTTTTACTTATATTTTCATTATACAAATAAATATGTAATGTAAATAGGTAATATATGTTGAGCTAAATTTTTTTTAGAAAAGGCAAAAATTTATTGAATACCAACCAAAATATACAAAGATTCAAGCTGGGGATATCTATCTAAATAAATCTATCTATACAAACATAAAAACCACCCTGCATGACAGCAAAATACTATTTACATTTCTACTAAGGCACCAAACTATCAGATTGTGACAGAGCCGAATATAGCTTTCCAACCAAAACTAACTCCGTGATTTTCCTGGCCTTCAGAAATTAAACAAGCATATAGATGCATCCGAAAAACCTTTACCGCATCAATACATCCCACGCCCACAGTAGCAAAAACTACCCATTTAACATCAATCTACTGCTACTTACAGTCATTGGATTAAATTGATAGATGCATACAATTTAATACTAAGAAGCATAATGACCCGTTAGGAAACTCTCAAACTTTAAGCTCACTAATTAATTATGTAGTCCATTCCATTTTTAGGTTACATTTAAAGCCACTTTCTCTTCTATCCGTAAATACAACCTTTAGAAATAGTGATGTTCTTCGCAAGATATCGACAACACCACCACAACTAGGAGCTCGATGATTCCATTACTTCGTAATTTTTCTTTTTCAAGCGGTTAACCAATGGTTAACGGTTAACCGACCCAAAATCTACCAAAAAACCGATTAACCATAACCGATTTAACCGAAACCGAACGGTTAAGAAATTTCCATAACCGAAATTTCGGTTTTGGGTTCGGTTAAGGGTCATAACCGACCCAAACCGACCCATGCTCACCCCTAGCTTTCACATAGAAAAGCTTGTATCCTTCTTTAGTTATATAGAGAGGCGATTGGTATCCTTTTATCAGTAACAAATCTGTAACTTAAACCAAACATGTATAATCTAAACAATAAAATCCAACAGATGGGGCACTTATTATAGCATGCTGATAGCAAAGGTTTTAAGTAGAATGTCTAGGAGAAAAAAAATTAATAAATAATACGAAGATTAAATTATTAAACATATGAATAATACAAGATTATAAGCAAAAGGTTTAACATCACCCATAGAGTTTAAAACATAATAACGATAACAATAATAAAGTGACCTAGGAGGCTAGGACCAACTTGGTTCGATCCAAACATGAACGTTACGGTTATGCACGGTTCTGAACAAATCCCTGATATTTTCTTGGATATTTTTGCCATCAAATGTGTGAAACATGCAAGTCTCGAGTGAATAGAACACTATCTTCTTGTTCCCTGAATGCAGTCGCGGAAAGTAGATCTTGTTCTCCATCTCTGACGTTTTCGCTTCAATGCAAAGACATGTGCTTTCACATACATAAATCATGTGCTTTCCTAAACTATCTATTTTCTCCCATTCTTTTGTATATGCGTTCTCCCTGAATACCTCAACAGATTCTCCAAACTTGCCAACAATAACTAGTAACAAATGTTGATTACATTTCGTAAGGAAATATTGTGCCTCAGACTTGTTAGATCTTTGTGGGGATTTGAATTTAGAAAGCTCGCAACAGTAATTTTCTTTCCCCAAATTCTCGAGAATAATACTTCCTTTATCACGCAAGGTCAAGGCGAAAATATCTCCACCATCAAATGTTGGAAAACTAAGAGAAGTTGATTCAAAACCCAATTCTATCGTGTGCCACGTTGGTTCCCCAGATACATAGTGGATATGAGCCCAGCATTGAGCTACCGTCGTAAATACAACAACCATACAATCAGGGGAAGTAGGAGGTGCTGAGAAGCATAAACTGCAAATGGTATATTCCAATTCTGGAAGTTTACGGAGATCATTTGTAAAGGGGTTAAACAACACTAAGCATTCAAAGTCACTGCTTTCAAACAACAACCAACCAAACCTGGCACAACATATTTTGCCAATGAAAACGATACCTCTGAATTTTTCATGAAGTAGTTGTCACCCGACATCGGATCAATAAAAGTAATAACGCCTCGATTTGTTTCTACAACCATTAGCCAGGGTGAGGATAGTGAATATGTCTGCAATCTCCCTAATGCTGTTTTGTTTCTCCATTGTATCGAAGGTGCTGCTAAATGACATTGTTTGCATGTAGCACGAAAGTTCATGTATTCTAGACCAACACAATGCTCCATAATCATCTCCAAAACATTAATTGGAATATTAAGCAAGAGAGATTCATTATATTCAACCTCATCATCCGTAACTAGTTTTACCACTATCTCCTCCTTTTCTTGTTTAGAATCAAGTGTGCACTTGGCTGCTTGACAATTGGCTTCTGACCTACACAAACTATAATTTTAAGAAGCAGCTTTCCTGAAATAAAACACGTATTATAAAAAAACATAATCAGTTAAAAGCAGTACCTGCATTCCAACATTAACACCTGGCTTGTTGGCAGCACCGGATAAGGCATAAATGATGGGACAATGGTTTTATAGTTGACATTGTACGTATACATTATGTTATCCATTTTGCCACGTATGTATATACAACCCCCTAAACCTGCTGCAACTGCAGGGTTGTAAAATATCAGCTGATCACGATCAAGATCTACAAAAAAGACAGCATCTTTAAGGTCTTCCATTTCTTCCCACAATACCATAGTTTTGCCCAAGTCTTCAAGGTCTTCACATTCCAAATCTTCCAATGTCTTATCAGTCATGTCCCAGTGTTTCAGGCTTTCCAATTCTTTCCACTTTATACTAGTCATGTCTAATTTAAACAAACACACATCACCAGGTATTTCCTCAGTTTCATTATGAATACCCACAGCGATGCAAAACATTTCTGTACCAGATCCTTTCAGAAAATAGGTAAACTTGGAACAGCAATAGCAAGATTTAGACGGGCATGACCCAAATAGCACCAGTTTTATCACAGCTTGTCTATTTTTAACTGCGATTTCAATGTGGATGACAATATCATCCAAGTTACCGTCACTACTTACGGCATATACTTTACCATCACAACAAGTTAGGTTACGTATGAACGTTCCATTCAGGGTTAATCTTGTAAGTTGTTTTGTGTATGACATTTCATTCCATCTTATCCTCTTTCTTTTACGATCTAGCCGGCAAAAAACAAATGTTGGTTTATCTACTCTCGTTAACAAGAATATTGAATTGGGATCATCCGGAGGGGATGACAAACAACATTCCCCAATAGATTTCAGATTTCCATCTTCCAAAACTAACGATGGAAGACGAATGGTTTTAGAAGTCATTGGGTTCCAAAGAGACCACATAACACACTGTGGATGGTTAGAGAGAATAAACCAGCCATGAAAATACCCTCGGATACGTCTCCCAAGCAACTCAGGAATTCGACACCGGTATTGAGACAATGGGTCGTGAATGGTGTAGAAAATTTGGTCATCAGAGACATCTTCATCTTCTAAGTTCTGGGCAACAAACCATGGACACTTTGCAGATAAGGAAGGCAATTGATCACATATTGAACCAATAGAAATCTGTTGCTGCTCCATCTAATATTTCAAATGATTAAGTAATGCATAAATATGTTTCACAATAAAATTATAAACAGAAAAATAAGTGAGCTAAGCATTACATTAACAAAACAACCTTGAAGGACTTGCACTACATTGAGGCCTCCTATAAATCATCATCTAGAAAATACTTGATATTTATCTAAATTAAGGGAGAATTAACCAATCTGACTTTTTTTATAATACAAACTAGTATGTACTCTATGATTGGATGTAAGATAACCTTGTTTGAGGGGCTCACTTTAATTTTTTGGTTTCAAGGTTCAAACCAATACAACTCGAGTTTTATCACATCTGTATAGTTTCCAACCAAAAGGGCCCATATTTTATCAAAAGTTCACAGCTTGTGATCCCAAAGGCTCGATATCTATCATATCACAACCTCATAAGTTCCAACCTAAAAGGCCCAAACTACTATCAAAGTTCAACAATTTCTGACCTCGAAGGCTCAATTTTTATTATGACAACAATTTAATAGCTGAACCAACAGACTGGATATTTATCAAACTTCATAGTTTCTGAAACAAAAGACTCGATACTGATCAACATCTTATCGTTTCCGACCCACAAGACTCGATATTTATCAAGAAGCTTATAGTTTCCAACCCAGATGGATCGATGGTTATCAAACCCTTACAGCTTCTCACAAAAAGACTAAATTTTAATTGAAATTATAAAGTTTCCAGCCAAAAAGATTGAATTTATATCAAAATTATAAAGTTTCCAACCAAAAAGATTGATTTTTTTATCAAGATTTTATAGTTTTCAACCAAAAAGACTCAACTTTTATCACAGTATTATAGTTTCCAACCAAATAGATTCAACTTTCATCAAAATTCTAGATACCAACCAAAAAGACTATCTTTTTTTTTCCAAAACTTTATAGTTTCCAACCAAAAACAATCAACTTTTATCAAGATTTTTATAGTTTCTGACCCAAAGGCTCAATTTGTATCACAACTTTATAACAGAAAGACTCTTTACAATATTCCATCAGCAACAAAAAAAAGTTCATAACAAAACATGAATATGTGATGGCAATCAGAAGCAGTTTAGCCACTAATGGATTTATGTTTAGTTGTTATTAAAAAGGGCTTAGTGTATGGGAATGTATCAAACTTTCACCAAATCTCTATTGTGTGTATCTAACTTACAAAACTCAATATCAATGCAATCAACTTGTAAAAACCCTTATATTGATATACTTTGATGACGTGTCACGCACATAGCATGCCACGTGGCACAAGGAGAGAGTGACACGTCATCAAATTACATCAATACAAGGGTTTTTACAAGTTGAGTACATTAATAATTAATATTGAGTTTCGTAAGTTGGATGATTTGGTGAAAGTTTGATACATTCCCAGACACTAAGGCCTATTAAAAAATATAATTATACAAACAAATTCAACGAGTAAAGATGCTAGAATTCATACCTCAAAATATGAACTACACTCGATCGATCGATCGCTGCTACTTTTGATTTATAAACTCTAGGGATTGGATTAGATGCGTTAAAAGCCCTGTATGGTTTTTTGTTTATATTTATATGTATATGTATATATAAGTCGTTATTTACTGATATAAATATTAAGTATTCAAGAGAGTTAATTTAGGAATGAATCGTATCCGACATGGATATTAAAAAGGTTATTTTCAAGTTTCCACGAACAAACCTATGATCTGTATCTTGTTTTTTACATACATGCCCATCAACTTTCGAATTTGTTATTTTACATACATGCACATCAAATTTCGAATTGCCTTTATGTAGGAAAAACACAATATTTGGGTAACGATTGTGAAATCACGAAGTGCATGTGCTTGTGTACTTGAATATATAGAGTCAAATGCTGTTAAAAGGATCCCATGGCAATTATTTGTGAGTTTATCTATCTATCTAATTACCAACAATGAATTGGTGTATTTAACACAAAAACCTTTTTATGTGGATGTTATTGTCTTACTTAGAGCAGGTGGAGGTTATTCATGGATTGTAATTTGTAAATTAGCAGGGAACTTTTTTACTTTGACTCGATATTGATGTGGTCGACTCATATCTGAATTCCAATAATGTTTTGAAGCATTGACCATTACAAGTAAGGTCAAGCTTAATTTTTGGCCCACGAAACCTGAGCTTTGTTTGAGTACAGTTGTATGAATTGTGCAGGTCATATCAGAGTTCAATTGCTGCATTTTGACATCAGTTCACATTTTCATAACTTGGTTTCATTGATGGTTAGTATAAGCTTTGGATTCGAGTTTATATAATTTTCGATAGCTTATAAACCCATATCACTTTCAATTTCTCTTTGCTTGAACATGTATCACTTCCACATAATGTCCTCATGGGGCAGGTGTGAATATCGACCATATACTTATGGATGAGTCGATTCAGGCTATTATACATAATAGGCTCTTGTGTTTTTTATTTGCATTTCCTGCAACATATGATCTTCTAAATTTTGCTTTATAGGTTAGGCTTATTCAAGAATGAGTGAATTCCACCTGCACATAATATATAATCTACGGTTCTGTTTGTTGTTTGCCTGCAGAGAAGACAGAGTGCAAATCGTACCAAAAGAAGTACAAAACAGATTCCGTCTAAATGCTTTTATTGTTAAGACACCACCTTTCAAGTCATGCCATCTAACAAAGGTATGTAATTTATATATTTTACAATTTTTTACTGAAACTAATTTCTTTTTATGGTCACTCTCATAGCATTTGATTAATTTGGGGTCATTTAGTTACAGATAAAAAGATGTAAAGCGCGATCCAAAGCAGATATTTGGAGAGGTATCAAATTAAGACTCATGAAGCTATACAGTGAGATTTAGCTACCCCTTTATAAATTTTTTAGGATTTCATTGGAATTTATGTTTGTAAATACTAAAGATTGGTTTGTTGATTTACATATATAGGACATTAGTTAAAGCAATATCTTATTTCAGGCATGGTCCTCTCCAGCTGCTCCGCATTCAAAGGAGCGTTCACAAACCAAATCTATTCGTTTAAATTTTCACTCTGATGTAAATATCGAGCTTAGAGATGGAATTAGCGGCAGCAAGATCCATCCATGAATCGATTGTAAACAGGTCACCTATATCAGAAGAAGATACAAGGATGTGAAGGAGTTCATCGGAGAAGAGAAAGTATTCAATGGTTGTTGGAGTTATCACAACTTTTAGTAGTCGTAAAAGAAGAAATTTAGTACGAGCTACTTGGATGCCTCAAGGTTCGTGAGACTGATTGAAATGGACGGGTTGGGTCAAGTCATAACGATTAATTTTTTTGATCTGTTTGACCAAACATACACTCTTAGATACTTTTTTATTATACATAATACCTGTCAATCATGATTACAATAATGTGATCTTTTTATTTAAATGGTTAGGAGGTTTTATACATTAAAATAAAACACTCGCGCAACCCATTGACCCATTCCATATGCATCTAATCTTTGATTTTATCTGTTAAGAGTTAAAAAGTACGTAACAAAAAATATTGTTCGTAAGTAAATGGGTCGAAATTGTCACATATAGTCCGGTATATTCTTTCTTCTTGGTGCACACTCTAACTGCATTTTTTTTAACTTTGCAATGTGCAGGTGAAAAAAGAAAGAAGTTAAAGGAGGAGAAGGGCATCATAATGCGTTTCGTCATTGGCCATAGGTATGTTCTTTACTTTCCTTTATTGCTTGTGAAAAGATCTGTTGACCTATTAAGCCATTTACTTGACTTTTGTTACAAACAAGCCATAATAAGAACTATTATTTGCAATTATAATTTTTAGCAGTTATATTTTGCAAGTTTGTAAAATGTGCTCATATTTACATATTACAATGTTTTATGGTGTTTTAACAAATATAATAGGTAGAATGTACCAATGATGATCGATGGAAAAAAATCAAGTCACTTCACATTCTCATATCAATTACTGAACTTTTGTACAAATAAAGCATGATAACAACTTTTCAGAATATCATGTGCCCTAGATCTATATGTTGTTAAGCATTTGGGCCTCCCCGTTCATTTGACTTAAAGTTGTGTTTTCATTACAAATCAATTTATTTATGAATGTGTTATGTATGGAACTTAAAAAAGTAGTTA
Source organism: Pseudognaphalium luteoalbum (assembly GCA_963422505.1). Classification (NCBI taxonomy): domain Eukaryota; kingdom Viridiplantae; phylum Streptophyta; class Magnoliopsida; order Asterales; family Asteraceae; genus Pseudognaphalium; species Pseudognaphalium luteoalbum. Next base: position 7,742,815 of record OY730198.1, on the reverse strand, counting down.
TGGATGTCAAATAAACTGCTTTTTTTTTCAATAGTCATTTTTGTCAGTGCTACAGTAGGGGGAATACTCGATCGCTCTATTGAAGCTGAAGACAGAAAGCTTGGTGATTTCTTGAGACTGGTACGCATTTTTGATCATTTCTTAATGTTTTTTCTGGTTTTAAATTCACTGTTCTATTTATAAAAATCTCAATAACTAATAGTTAGTGAAACGTACACTAACATGACCATGTAAACGGATACTTATAATTGTCTGCAAAGATGAGAACATATTTTGCAACCGCAGTTACTATGTGGGATGCAGAATTTTACATCAGAGTTGACGATGATGTACATGTGAATATAGGTACCATTGATCTCCATATTTTGAACTTTAGAAACAGTGATTTAGTCATGGTTAGATTGTTAGAATGAGCTATATAAATGCAAACCTTGACTCTCATAGTTTATAATCCATAAACCAAAATGATCATACTTGACTTCTTTGTTATTTGTATCTATTTAAGTCCTTTTCACAACCTGATACATATTTGAATATTGTTGCATCATTCGACTGGACTTGCAGTGGGATTTGTCGGTCTGTTGATAGGATGAAAGAAGTCCATAGATGATGTGTTGAAGGTGAAAACGCTGTCTGGTCAGCTACATTGCAAGACCTTAACACATGTTGTATTTTCTTTTAAAATTGGAACGATGATAACATGAAAAAACTGAAGGGAGGGTTGTCAAGAAGATAAAAATGTATATGTGGACACCATTGGAGTGGAGAGTGGGGAGACCATGCAATTTAAGAGATGTCCTGCTATGCAATATTTCTTCAAAATATTACAAGAAGAGATGCAAGCAAAGCAAGAGGCTCTTTGCACATTTATTTCTTTCTGTTTTTGGTACTAATAATTCCACTTGAGCAGTTTTAAAGTATAATGGGTTCAAGTTGTAATGCAAGTGACATAGTCGATTTTCCTTCTTCTAATTTTTAGTTTTTTGTATATAAAATTTATCGAACAACATATTACTTTTCGACTTTACTTACTAAAAACTTTGTGGATGTGTTCAAACGTATGTACTTTTAAGATGGTCTAAAACAAGTTAGTTAGCCCTTAAACATAAACAATAAACAATCAATATCATAGTAAAACTTTTATAAAAGAATACTATATGCTATAAAACGATTTTATATACGAATATAGGGTGATGTTGAAATGAGACTAAAAATTTGTGTGAGACTAAGGGAACCAATGATATCATGCCACATGTACAAAGAGAATGTTCCATACTACAAAACTCATTTACCTCAAACATCAATTATCTCACAAACGACAAATCGAAAAATCATGAAACTTGCACCATATTTTTCAGCATTTTATCCTCTTCGATTTGCCATCCCTCAAAGCATACTTTCGATTTTTTTTTCTTTTTTTTGGTGGGTTTCATATGTTACTAACACATATGTTAGAGTGTTGCATTTAGAGTTTAGGGTTTGGGGTTTAGGGGTTAGGGTTTAGGGTTTGGGTTTTGGGGTTTCTCCCCGAAACCCCAAAACCCTAAACCCTAAACGCTTTATAAAACTCTAAACCCTAAATCATACTAAACCATAAACCCTAATAAACCCTAAACCCTACTAAAACATAAACTCTAAACCCTAAACCATGAACCCTGCTAAATCCTAACCATAAACCCTAACCATAACCCTAAATCATACTAAACCGAATTTTTTTATCGAAAGTATGCCTTGAGGGACGACAAATCGAAGAGGATAAAACGCTGAAAAATATGGTGCAAATTTCATGATTTTTCGATTTGTCGTTTGTGAGATAATTGATGTTTGGGGTAAATGGGTTTTGTAGTATGGAACATTCTCTTTGTACATGTGGCATGCTATCATTGGTTCCCTTAGTCTCACTCAAAAATCATTGGTTCCCTTAGTCTCACTCAAAAATCATATACTCTTGATTTTTTACTGCATTTTATATTATACATATTATCTATTTGTACTGCATTTTGTATAAAAGTATATTATATATAATTATTTTTACTGCATTTCAAATGAGTACAACAATGAGAACAAGGGAACCAATAGGAATGAGACACGTGTCACTTTACTTTCTCTCCTCCAAATTTTTAAAAATTAAATATCTCTCAAACGGTAAGTCGAAAAATTATAAAAATTGCACCATAAAAATCAACGTATTATTCTTTTCGATTAGAGATTTGACAAGGTATACTTTTGACGAACTTTTTTTTCGGTGTTTTAAAGGGTTTTGAAATCAAGTAACACATGTGTTACAGGGTAGTAACACATGTGTTACTAGCCTGTAACATAGCATATAACACTTGTGTTAGCAGCGAGTAATACATGTGTTAACAACTTCTAACACATGTGTTACTAATTTTGTAAACTAAAAATAAAAGTTGTCGAAAGTATACCTTGTGATATGGCAAATCGAAGAGAAAAAAATGTTGATTTTTATGGTGCAATTTTTATCTATTTTTGACTTATCGTTTGAGAGATATTTAAGTTTAAAATATATGGGGGAATGTTGGCTTTATAACACGTGGCGCGTTCTAGTTGGTTCCTCCATTCTCACTAAAAATTTCGCACTCATTTGAACTCAACCCTTAAAATGTTGAAGGATTAAAAATATTAAAAATTCATTTTTTATATTTATATATAAAGATAACAACTTAACACCATCATTTTTTGGTGCTTTCAATAGCATAGTTGATATGTCATTCATATAAAGTCTTGTATAAAGTCCGAAACTTACACATAATGACTACGCCTGAGCGAAAAAACTGAAAATATTGAATCGTAAGCAAATAACCAAAATAACCAATCGAAGAAACCGAATCGATGGTAAAACCGAACCGTTATTAACCGAATGGTTAATAACTGACATATTTCAATTCAATTCAATTCAAGATATACTTAAAGATCGAACCGATGATAACCGAACCGTTAGTAACCAAATCGTTTATAACCAACATATTTTGATTCGATTCGAGTTACACTTAAAGATCGAATCGATAATAACTGAACTGTTAGTAATCAAATCGTTAATAACTGACATATTTTGATTCGATTCGAGTTATACATAAAAATCAAACCGATAATAAATGAACCGTTAATAACGGAATCATTAATAAACGACATATTACGATTCGATTCGGGTTATACGTAAAGATCGAACCGATAATAACCGAACCACTATTTTTCCCGTTAATAATAACAATAAATAACGAATAGTCAAGATTTCTTTATTATGTTACTAGTACTTAGACACGTGTATACACACGGGCCATCTAAGTTTTAAATCTCAAACTATTATTAAGTTGTTGAACATGTGATTGTGTTGATACATTAGTTAATTGAAATGTGAAGATAACAAATGTAATCGTATGATTAGACTAATATATATATATATATATATATATATATATATATATATAGAGAGAGAGAGAGAGAGTTTGGATCAAATGATAATACTTCAAAAATAAGAACGGTGAGAACACCTCATAAATGCACAACTAACCAACAAAAATTATTAGATTCACAGTCTTACATCTCAAATATGTAAAGAAAAATAAATGCACACTTCTAAAAATGTACAAAAATCAAAAAAAAACGATAGATGCACGATTATCTCTATAATTGTGCATCAATCGTTTTTTCGATTTTTGTGTAATTCTGAAAGTTCGCATCTATTCTAATCAATGTTTCTACACATATTTGAGATGTATGAGTGTGAATTTAATGATTTTGTTAGCCAATTGTGCATTTATGAAGTGTTCTTACCGTTCTTATTTTTGAAGTGTTCTCATTGGAACCTTACCCTCTCTCTCTCTCTCTATATATATATATATATATAAATGTATATGTATATATAGTTTGGATCTGATAAGAACACATACAAAATAAGAATGAATGAGAACATATTTCAACGCGTGTTCACTATGTAGTTAACCATGCCCAAATTATTTGACATGTTAGATTAAGAAGTTTTAAATGTATATGTTGAGTTTGATTAAAAATATTTTGAGATTTACTACAATATGCGAAATACACAAAAAGTTATCTCGTTTGATTTCGTAGTAGTTTTCATGAGATATTGTGTAGTTAACCACAATTGTCGAAGAATAAACAATTTCTTCTTTAGATTCATTGATGTGTAAGCTGCCTAATGTAGAATCAGAAGAGAGAAGGAGAGCTGATGCAGAAGAAAAAGGATTGGTGGCTACTGTTGTTGTTATTATTATTGCTTATGTGGGGTTGCTGGTTGTTTGTATGGGTAAAGTGATTTGTTAGGTTGCTGTTATTGTTGTTGTGGTTTCAGTTGGGTGAATGATACTTGGTATGGGTAGGATGATTTGCAGAGTTGTTGCTGTTGTTGGTGTTGTTGTTGTTTGTGTTGCTGTTTATTGTGGGGTTTCCTCGGATATGACAATATTTAATTGAGGCTCTGATGGTGATTAAGGATTTTCCGGAATTGTTTGTAGCTGATGCATGGTAGCTGATATATCCTCCTTAGTGAATTTTTTCTTTTGATGCTTGGAGGAGGTGGACCCAGATGTAGGCAATTCGCTGGTCCTTTTTCGATTTGTAAGAATAGATTAGATACGTAGTTGATCATCCATTTGTTCATCAGTATCATCTTCTTTATCAGCATCATTCTTACCATCATCCATGTCCATCGAACCAGCTCAAAACTAACAGACTCCCCCTCGATCTTAGCTACCTCATCAGCAGCCCACTCTTTTATCCTATAATCATACATCCTGAGTTCATCTGGATGAAACTCAGGGATTGCAATCTCATCATACACATCCTCATCATCATCAGCATCCATATCAATCCATGACAATTCAGCCACTGCATCAGCTTCTAATTTTGGCTTTTCAGCAATAGAACGAAGAGAAAATGACTCCAATAATATCTCTTTGTGATCATCAACTTTCTTGATGAAATCATCATTTTCAACAACTATTCTCTCCCCCTTATCATCATAGAAAGATGCTACACACTCCTTGATCCAGCGATATAGCTTTTTATTGTCAATTCGGATAGCAACAACTTCGGCTTTGGTGGCTTGATGATGTGCAGTCGTCTGGGGAATGGAGGAGATCACCTGATCATTTGCTTGTATGAATTTAAGAACAGAAGTTGCGATTTCTTGTTGTTGATAAGAGAGAGCTGTAATGGATTCATCATGAGTGATGAGATTCATCCTTGTAGTAGTAGAGAGCTTAGCGAGGGACTTTGATAAGGTCTAGAGCAGTTGAGAATGATTAAGGCCAGCGTCAGTTAATAGTTTTACCCTGTTGCTGATCTCAGAGCTCCATTGATGGATTGGATCATATACACTTGTAAGAGCTTTAACTGCAGTTGTAAGATTAGCAACCTCGCTTGTGAGTGCTTCCCTCTCCTCAATTAGAATCTTGATCTGTTGTTGAGAGGAAGCAATATACTCCATCATCAGTTTATCCGTGGAGGAAGGAGTGAATGATGAGGTTGTATCAGCAGCTTTAGGAGATGGAGGTGGATGTGATGTGTAACACCTGGTCAAAAAGTCAAATTTCGCGCCAATTTTAAACTTTAAATAATTGCATTTTATATGAAATTATAACAAAGTATTCGAAAACTTTATATATATATATATAATTATATATATGTAATAAGCAATGATTATATAATAATCACAATTGAAACAATTTGAGACTGATATCGCGTAAAAAGTCATATTTTTACTATCGATATCTCTCTCATTCTGGAATGATTCTTGGCACTTTAACTCAAAAACATTACAAATCAATAGTATTATGCCAAGATGGTCAAAACAAGGTCGCACGACAAAAATCAAGCAAAATGAATGAAAAACGAAGATTCCACGCACGTTTGAAGATTCCAGACATCAAAACGAGATTTCAAGATAAAAGTGCCCATCACCAACATCTATCTCATCCAAGATGTTCGTTTTCAAATTACGAATCCAACAGAAGAAGAATCAACAAAAACGGACGAAGAATGAAGATTCTACGTACGCCAGAAGATCCAAACGATTCGTACGACACATCTAGAGCTCAGAGATATATTTTTGGGATTTCTTTTCATCAAAAGCTTCGTTTTTGAATTACGAATCCAACGCAAAAAGAATCAACGCAAATGGACGCATAACGAAGAAAACACGCACGAATCGAGAAACGAAGCAACGGGCAGCGAACCGGTGCGGGGTGGTGCCAGCCGCCGCCGGCAGCCACACAGCCGCCGCCGGCTGGCAGCCAGCCGCTGGCTGCTGCCCGCCACCCGCACGGATTGCACTTTTTTGTCCTTTTTCGTACCCGGTACTAGACCTTTTCCTACTTTTCGTACATGGTGCCACTACCTTTTTCGCCTTTTGTACCTGGTGCCACTACCTTTCCCACCTTTTGCTAATGTGTGCTTCCTTTGGCTAAAATGCACCAAAACTCCTCTATAAATAGGAGGCATGAGGCTCATTTACAAACACACCTTCCTAGCTTATCTTTCTCACTCTAGAAATAAGCTCCCACTTTCTCACTCTATATTTCTTTCTTTAGATTAGTTTTAACTAGTATGTAAACTAGTTTAGGAGTTTTATTAGAAGTAGAAGGAAACTGCGGAACGCATTGTAATCTTCGGTGTATGCTCGGAATTGTGTCAATTAATTCAAGTCTATTCTCTCTCGCATTTAATCCTAATTCTTTCTATCCCTATCTATCTTAATTAATTACGTTTTTATTGATTATGCTAGATTTAGTTCTTGCCATGATTAGAGAGTAGTATACTTGTTGTGTTTGTTTGCGATGTAGTTAATTAATTATGGGATGATTTATAATTAAATATTAAAGATTGGTAGTATCGCTTTGATCGTCTTATTGCATGTTCTTGTTTGATTGTTGCCTTAGAATCATCATAGTGGTAAAATATAAACGGTCTTAATTATCGTAAAGTAATATGATGGCCCATATTCGGCTGTTACTCGATATAGTACTAGAAACACTTCAAGGTAGAGTACAAATGTATGAAAGTCGAGGAACGACCGAAGGTAGTCATATTACGAAACGATACAATATTACGAAGTAATATGATGGCCCCTATTCGACTGTTACTCGATATAGTACTGGAAACACTTCAAGGTGGAGTACAAATGTATGGAAGTCGAGTAACGACCGAATGTAGTTATATTACGGACTAACATATAAAATGAAAAACCTAGTTTAATTAACCTTTCTAAATAGACTTTTAAACTTCAAATTAATCTATCGTCTTTCCACCAATAAACGTGATTACAACACCTTTTTAACGACGTCTAATTAAAAGGTAGTCAGTCATTTGTGTCAATATAATTTGTCAAAGGTATGAAACTATGGAACCGCAAGGCTACATGGGGGATTATCGTAGGACAAGACATGGCCAAGGTTTGAAGCGGCGGAACCACTTTAAGTGAGGAACGCTGTGGATAATTAGGGGATTTATTGGGTAGTCTTAAGCAAGGGCTGGTTTAAAGTCATAAATGAACCGTTTTAAATACATGAATCTATTAGGATGACGAGGAATCGTTATATGATTCAGTTATGTCTAGTACCTTAAGATTTTGTTCCCGTTCATATGAAAGTATTATTAAACCATAGTCAAGATTTTGCTTATTATTCTAAATACTTTGTGATGTTACCATAACCTAGCTCCCGGTGTGACATGCTAATGGGATTTTAATTAGTAGGGAATCTAGTGTTTACATCACGAGTATTCAAGATTAATAATTAACAAATATCTTTCAACACAGTTTCTCCAAACATCATCCCATAACTTAATTAATGAAATCTCAGCAAACACTATCTTTATTTTATCTGCTTTATCTTTTGTTTTTATTTCGCTTTTATTTATTTATTTGCCTAAGTTAGTTAATAGAAAAACCAAAACTCCTCCACTATTTTATAAACCCTTCACTAGTTTGAAAGCCCTCATCTGCCACGCCTTAGTTTCAATTCAGTCGGTTTGAAGAACGACTCTAGGTCATACCTACCACTTGCTCACCCTTAGGATTAGCATTGTTAGGGAAAACTTAGGCCCCGCAATTACAAATTTAAAACACCCACTGATGCCCGCCGCCGGTAGCCGGTGCAACGACAAGGGTTGAAATCCTTACCGACCGCTGGCGGCGCATCAGAGACCATGCAGAAACCAAATTACATTTTTGTAATTCAACTGAAATGCTTTTATTCTAAATATTTACAAAATAATTAAACAAGATTATAGATTTAAAATATTAAATTTATATTACAAACAGGTATAAAAACGCGGGTATTTTACATAGTCATTTGGGGGAACAGTGTCCTCGCCACCAAACCTAAGCCAACCCATACCCCTCTTTTTCCCTTTCATTTCAATTCATTTTTACACACACACCCCACACAACTCTCTCTATACTCTCTCTATCTCCTCCCTCCATCACCACCGCTGTCGGCCACCGCCGACCGGCCACCACCGTCGGAAACCACCGCCGTCATCATCACCATCAACAAGATCAACCACGGCAACATCATCATCATCTTCATCTTCATCTTCATCATCAGGTTCATCATCATCCTCAAACCCTCGATCTTCAAAACGTAAGGAATCATCCACTTTTCTTTATTATTTCTTGATAAAAACACTTAATATAACATGTATTAATATTACATCAACAAGATTTGGCTCAAAAATAGGTTAGATTGTGTTTTTGAGTGAAAAATCGTCGAACAGGTTCTGATGTCGCACCGGACCAAAAACAGTGCTGCGACATTGTCAATGTCGCAGCACAATGTCGCAAAAATCTAATGATGTCGCATGGTGCGACTTAAACCACAATGTCGCAGTAAATATGAACGTCGCACATTGCGACATAACACACAATGTCTCATTAAATTGCGAACGTCGCATCATGCGACATATGTCCTTATGTCGCACATAGCGTCGCACGTAACGTCGCACCTAATGTCGCAGGTCACAGAACCTTAAAAACCTATGATTTTCACTAAGTGTCGGGACCAAATTTTACCACTTGATTTTGACCCCGCCAGGGGTTGCCACCCCTTGGACCCCGCTACCAGGGGCGCTAGCCCCGGACCCCCGTACACGGTTTTCAAACCTGAACGACAAATGAATACTTACACAACTCGCTTAGACAAATTGATTTGTCTCTTACTTATATAAACTCACGTGTTTAGGACACTAGGATGTTACCATCCGGACGACACGTGTATCTTAGGATCGCTGACAACTCAAAGGTGAGTTTCATAGCCCACTATTTCAACTGTTTTACTGTTTTCGGGGTGAGACGCATGCTCAACTACTGTTTTCGAATTATAATAATAACTTTTTATAATTCACATTTATCTATATTACTGTCATGTAATACGAAATATGTAATACTTAATTATACCCATCATATTATCTTGGAAAAATATGAATACTTAGCCTAGATAGGTTATAACCGTACACTGTTAGATTGTTGGCAAACAATTATCATTACATAACTTGACTAAGTTATCAATTATACCCGAACCATATTGTCACGGGACAATGCTATCAAACACAATAGGACTGTTTAGTCCTACCTACTCAAGGCAACAACTAGACATTTACAACATTAGTTTTCCTCTTAAGAACTAAAACTGCTCATATATATTCCAGGACTTTTAAATTGGAATTGAACTCAGTAAACAACAACCAAGGATCTCAACATACTTGCTAGGATGAGGCTAGGAGTATACATTAGAAATATACGTTAGTATGGATCTCTTATACTAATACCAAAACAACTAGGTGATGATTAGTCATACCTAGGCTTATTGCGACACAACAAATAGTTAAGTACTGTATATACATACTTAGCTACAATAAATCAATTTCATGTGCTACATGATACCCTATCTGAAGTATTTGTTGGTTCGACTTATATATATATATATATATATATATATATATATATATATATATACATACATGCTTGTACTTCATCTCGAGCACTTGGTGCCATCTACAATTTAGTTATGTATATAGGTATACATACACGCATACGAACACAATCAAATTAGTAGGGCATGTCGTAGTACTGCCGGCTCTCATTTACACTAGTCGGATATGTCGTAGTACTGTCGGCTCTCAATTACTCAAGTCGGGCATGTCGTAGTACTGCCGGCTTAATTACATACTTTGCTTGCGAGCAATTCGGTCGATGCCAGATAGGCACAAAATGATGCCACGGTAAAGTGGGCACAAAACGATGTCACGGTATTGCAGTGAGCACAAGTAAGATATCGCGGTAAAGCGATACACTCGATGGATGGACGAGCTTATGCTCGTGATCCACACACATATGCGGATGGGTGAGCTTATGCTCGTGATCTGTACAAGTAACAGATCGGCAAACTTTTACGCGAGGCCGTCAACTCAGTATTTGACTAAATACTCAATCATAGTCTGTGGGACTACAATTATGTTGCTGGATGCAACACGCTATGCCAAGTGGCACACCAATTATTACACAACATCATGTGACGTAGTCATACTATTACCCGATAGTCCTTAGGCACGTATTGCCTCACATTGATAGATTACTTAATACCTGATAGGTATCCAGGAATGGAATGCCTCAATATTTATGTACTTAGGTACACATCACGGTCACTTAGGTATGAGATACCTTGTAGGATGTATACACATTGGTGTTACAACTTCAATACAATATATATCAAAATCATAGATTTTGAACTACTTTTCAAAACATATAAGGTTTTATACTTTATGTTTCAACTGAAAATCCTATGAACTCACCAGCTTTATAGCTGACTCGTTTTAGCATGTGTTATCAGGTGCCCAGCAGGATTAGAATTGCTACAAGCTTTGCTATCTCGAGTCGCATGTTTTCAAACAACTGGATTTCTATGCATAACTTTTGTATTACAAATTATGTATTGAAATTATTTTGCAGACTCGCAACTTGTATACACTTTTATTTTGGGAATGTATAACTATTTTCAAACGTCTCATTTAGAGTCGCTCATTATGTACCTTTGTGCTGTGATATTTGATTTGGTAACACCTGACCCGACCGCTTCCGTAACCCGAAATTTGAGGGTGTTACATGGTGCTTGTTGTTTTAGTGGAGACGGTGGTGTAAGTTGTTTTGGTGGAGATGATGGTGGTGTAGGTTGGGGTTGTGATTGAGCGCCCTGATCCCCTGCACCCATGGCAGTCTTAGCAAGGGGATCACCACCAGCTATCATGGAGATATTGTCACTGGAGAGAGACATGGCGACTAACTCATGTAGGGGTGAAGTAACGATTGTAGCTGGTGGAGCAGTGGTGAGTGCGATAGCTGTGGGTGTAGTATCAGCAGTAGTAGTGGTGATGTATGGTGGAGGTGGTAGTGTATCAGCGTCAAATGTGGAGGTGTCCATGGGTTGGGCTTCCTCGTCATCACCAGCTTGTGTTCTAGCTGATGGATCATCAGAAACAGAAATGTCAGCCTGTATCTCTTCATGTGACTGTGAAGAGACATTGGCGGCTGGTGCGGTATAAGATGAGAGGTGGCCCGGGTCTGTAGCCAGTGGTGTGGCATCAGCGATAGGTGTGTTATCACCCACTGATACCACTAGCCCTTTTGATGAAATGTCATCCTTTTGTGAGGATGACAAGTGGCTGATGGGTTGACTCGATATGGGGGTGTGTGATGCACCCGAATCACTGCTAACAATTGGTTGAGCCATTGTAGCTATCTGTAGTTTTCCCTTTTTAGAGTCACTGGACTTTCGGGAGTCCAGTGAAGTAGTTGAAATTTTGGGATTATTAAGAATGCCCGCAGGGACTGAATGTTCAGTCTCTGCTTCATCCTTGGCATCCGTAGATGTCTTTGTTTTTCTATGTCCCTGAACCTTTAATGTCAGGGACCCTAATTTGGATTTTTTTCTTGGGAGCAGTGGGTGGTTTCTTGATTGGTGGTTGACCAATAGTAGTCACTGGGGGTGTGATAAGTGATGTGGTCAATGAGGGTGCAGCAATGGACGGTTGTACAGATTGTAATGGCTGGGGTGCAAGTACTCCCTTGGTTTTCGTGAAATCAGGGAAAGACACAGTCGCTGGTTTGGAAAATATTTGAGTTCCTACCAGGTTTGGCTCAAAACAAGAGAAAGGAACTCTATCATAGGCGTCGAACTGATCTTTAAAGATCAGTGACAGAAACCTAGGATAGGGCACATATTTTGCCCTAGTAGGCTCAGCGACTCGGTTAACCAGCTCATTGAAGATCACACTTGCATAGTCAACTTTTAGTGAGTTAACTAGTGACCAGCTGATTTGTACCTCTAGGGAGCTGAATTGATCATAGCTCCCCGTTTTTGTGCCTAAATATTGAATGAAATTTGAAAATAGGGCATTCCACACACCATCCATTTTGGATTTGTGTACAGTAGAGTATTTACGGTTACCGCTGTCGTCGATGGAGTATTTGCAGTCAATCCCAGTGAGATTGACTATGCCTCCCTTGGCATCGTCTCCATCAGGAAACGATACATAAACATCATGTACAGGTAGTTGTAAAACAGTACGGATGGTGTTGGCAGTGATTATTATCTTTTGACCACCATTATCTATAAAACCCTGGAGTTGTGAAGTACCAGGGATAATTGAGTGAGTACATGTAAACCAGAACTCACTGAGCGATTCTGGGTTCATTTCTCCAGGAGATAATGTCAGAGCAGGGAGAATAAAGTGTGGATTCAAAAAAATTATTATCTCCGCATACTCTGCTTTTGCACAAGTTACATTTCCCAAATAATTAGATTTGGGAACTATAACGACAAGATCCTCGCTTACTGTAGAGAGGCTCGAAGAGCTTTAATCTCTGCAGTGGGTGTGTAGTAGTTGGAAAAGAATTTTGATCTTTCCATTTGAATCCTTAAAAAAATGAATTTGATTTGCAGGTCTTAAAATTAGGGTTTGATAAAAATAGAGTGTTTTTGCGTTTATGAAAATCAAGAAAGCGTAAAAAGTGAGAAAGTGATTTAGTCCTTGATTATATAGGGTACGCTTTCTGATAATCATGTGGTTAAAAATAGAATATCGTGGATGATGGTGGTGGTAAGTGGTAGTGGAATAGGGGTGATGATGGTGGAACATGGTGGATTAATGGTGATAGGAGTGGTGTGTTGGAAAAGTGCAATGACGTAAGAGAGAGGGTGTCAGAATCATGCGAATTTTCCGTTATACCATAAAACATTTAATTTGAAATTCGTTAAATTAAATACAAAACGTATTAAACATAATGAATGTTTGTCGATTTATTTACCACCATTAAATGCTACATCAAGGATTCCCTGATGCATATAATCAGTAGATTAATTATCCATCAAAAAGAAATATAAATACCATAAGGGAATAAACATAATTGTTTATATAGCTGATGTCTTCTTTCGCTGATTCAATCTCAACTTAGAATACTGACCGAACCATTGAGATGTAACAACAGTTTCGATATTCAATAAATTTCTTATATGTAGATACTTATATTGTTTTATTTAAGAAAATGAATAGATATTATGTATTATATTAGATGTATAGCACATTTCTATATTAAAATTCACTGATTAAGTTACAACTTAGAATACTAACTAGATCAGTTAGAAATAATATAAAGCAATGATATAAACTTATTATAGAACCATAAATAGATATTCATGCAACTATACAAGTTATAAAATTAGATGAACATAACTAACTGATTATTACACTTGCTGATTAGATCAGTTGAAGTTAGTTGATTAGTGATTATGCTCTACTAAAATTATACTTGACATAGTCAATTTATTGATAGCGGAAATAAAAAAAATAAACAAAAATAACTAAACCAGTTTGACAACTTATTTAGTCATTAAGGTTTTACATACCAAGCTCGCTGATGAGAAAGTTAAAACTCTTTTCATCTAAAGGTTTTGTGAACAGGTCAGCGAGTTGATAATCCATTGGAATAAAATGCATTTCAATGTCACCTTTCATCATATCACATGGTCCCTGATGAAATGATATCTGACATCAATATGCTTTGTCCTTGAGTGCATCACTGGATTGTTTGCAATAGCTATGGCACTTTGGCTATCACAATAGATTGGTATTTCAGTGAAGTCAAATCCATAGTCAGCAAGTTGGTTTCTCATCCAGAGAATTTGAGTTGTACATGCACTGGCAGCGACGTATTCAGCTTCAGCTATTGAAGTTGAAACTGAATTTTGTTTCTTGCTAGACCAGCTAACAAGTTTTTCTCCTAGAAACTGACAACTACCAGATGTACACTTTCTATCCAGCTTGCATCCAGCATGATCAGAATCTGGATATCCTTTCAGTGAGAAATCTGAACTAGATGGGTACCAGAGAACAAGATTTGGTGTACCCTTTAGATATCTGAATATTCTTTTGACAGCGAGTAAATGTGATTCTTTTGAATCAGCTTGATACCTAGCACACAGACATGTAGAAAACATAATGTCTGGTCTACTTGCAGTTAGATACAGTAGTGACCCAATCATATCTTTATAAGCAGTATTATTTACAGATTTACCATCTGAGTCAGCATGTAATTTTACCGCAGGTGACATGGGTGTAGCAAGGGATAAGCAGTTAGTGAATTCAAATTTTTTAATAACTCTTTAACATATTTTTCTTGATTTATAAAAATTTCAGTTTTGGTTTGCTTTATTTGCAGACCAAGGAAAATTTCAATTCACCTATCATACTCATTTCATAACTTTTAGTCATCAGTTCAAACAATTCTTTGCACATGTCACTGTTAGTAGACCCAAAAATGATATCATCAACATAAATTTGGACTAATATGACATCTCTTTTGATAAACAATGTGCTGTCAATCTTACCTATGACATAGCCACATTTTATCATATAGACAGAGAGAGTATCATACCAGGCTCTGGGAGCCTGTTTTAGTCCATACAGGGTTTTTTCAAGTTTATAAACATAACCAGGATGTTTTGGATCAATGAATCCAGGGGGTTGCTTGACATACACTTCTTCCTGGAGCTTGCCATTTAAGAAGGCACTTTTCACATCCATCTGATAAACTTTGAATTTCTTGTGAGTTGTATAGGCTAGAAATAGCCTGATTGCTTCAAGTCTAGCCACTGGTGCAAAGATCTCATCATAGTCAATGCCTTCTTGCTGACAGTAACCTTGTGCAACCAGCGTAGCCTTGTTTCTCACAATAACACCATCAGCATCCATTTTGTTTCTGAATACCCATCTTGTATTGCCAATATTATTATCACCAAACACTACATCAGAACCTCTTTCATCCTGTTAGTCACTGAGCAGGGACTTACATCCAGTCATATGTCTGGAACAACCACTGTCCAGATACCATATAGTCTCCATCATCAGCGACTGATTCAGTGAGTTTTGAAAATTCTGATAGATTATCATCTTTAAAACTTTTGTTTTAACAATCAGTCTTCACTGCATTGCAACTATCAGTGAGTAAACCACCTTTTATGAAATAATTTGGTCTTGGCTTATTGATATTGGTTCAAACACAGTTTCTGAGAAATATCCATCAGAATTAAAAATGGGATCAATCTTTGTAGAGTCAACAAGTGTAGCAGCATAATCATAATCACCACCCAAAATAGCTTTTGCCTATTTTGGAATTTTATTATTTACACACTGATTTACTCTCATGTTTGACTTATACCAAAATTCCATAACCTTTTTGAGTTCCAAAAATTGTGTCTCAAATTTTACTTTCTCTTGAATATACACTTGATTTGCATGTAATTGTGCCTCAAGATCTAGTTTTAAATTTTTTATTATTGAGACATTTTTCTCTTGATTAAGGAGTTTTGATTTTAAGTTGTTGATCTCTTTATTCTGATTTCTTTGAATGTCATGAGAATTTGACAAGTCAACTATCACAGATTCAAAGACATTATTTTTCTCGGTAGCTGAATATGACTTAAAATAATGTACCTTGTAGAGAGTTTCAGGCTCCCATCTAGATGTTGAACATTTATGAGCGACCTCTTTGATGTCCTCATGGAATTTAGCATCATCAGCCATCATATAGTAATCCTTATCTAAACAGATCATTGCTTCTTCTTTATCAGATGATGAGGATGAGTCAGAGTCGCTGAATGAACCTCCTTCAGTGATAAAACTTTTTCCCTTCCTTTTCCCAGATTTGGACATTACCTTCAGCTTCTTGTATTTTGCTTTGTACTTGTTGTACTTGTCATTTCTAAAGCTTGACTTTGGTTCAGGAATAGGATTTATTGACTTTGATCTACAATCAGCTACAAAATGACTAGTTTTACCACATTTGTTGCAGTCACCTTTTGATTTGAAATTATCAGATGATAGAGCACCAACGAATCTTTTTGATCTGGTGTTCCTTATGAAATTTGCAACCATCATTACCATGTCCCTTTCCAGCTTTTCTAGACCCTCATCATATTCATACTATGACTGTTCTTCAGCTTGATCACCTTCTTCATCAGCTAACAGCGACTTTGAGGTTAGCTTAGAAACTTTTGATTTCTGTCTCTTATCAATTTCTTCAAGCTCATCTACAAAGGCATTCGATATCTTTTGACTTCCAAGTGTTGCACGGATGTGCTCACTCGGATCATCTTGCTTTTCAGACTTCTCCCAGTTGAGCAAAATACCATAGACTTGAGTAAGATTAAGAGTTGTATAATCATTCCTCTGTCTAGTACATGTAGCAATAGTTCCTCAGATTTTCCTTGGCAAGAGCTCCAGGGATTTTTCAACAACGAATCTCTGCTCTTTTCGTATACTAGCCTTTTCCATTTTATTCATCTGTGACTGATATCTGGTATAAGTAGAGGACAGAGACTCATTGGGTTCCATTGCAAACAGCTCATACTGTCGAGTGAGATTGACTTCCCTGCAACGAATAATATTAGGAGTTCCAATATATATATTCCTATGGGTATCCCACATGTCTTGAGCAGTTTTGCAACGCCTAATAGATTCAAATACTTCATCAGGAAGTGACATGCCCATATAGCTTGTTTATCTAATCTAACCAACCTTTTGTCCTCATCAGGCCACTGTTCCTCTTTCTTTGGCACAACCATTTCTGGTATTGCAGGAGTAGTTGCAGTGGCTACAACAACAGGAACAATGGTGGTTGGGATATGAGGACCATTGGTTATTATATTACAGAGAAGATCATCAACAAGATTCAAAAACATCATCATCCAGGACATCCGGATTTCAATCCTAAAGAGATCAAACGTTGGAGCTTTGGTAGTAGAACCATTTCCCTTTTGATACTCAGAGTTAACACAACTGTACTTTACTGATTCCATTACAGATCTGATTAATTGATTTAAACCAGCTCTACTCTGATACCGATTGAGAGTCCCGTAATCACTATTACTAAGTGAAATTTTATCACAATAAGTAAAGTTGAATTGTAGAGGGGGGTTGAATACAATTAAAACCTTTTTTTGATTTTATCTAAGTTGATTTATCAAGTTTTAATTGAATTATCACAAACAGAGTATAATATCTTTAAAGAACAATAGATGTAATGATCACACAGAAGTAATAGTAGCTGAACTGTAAATTTTATTGATTATAAAAATTACACAGTGTTGATTGCGGAATAGACTAGCCAAAGCTAATCTAAATCATACACTCTAGCTAAACTATTACAAAGAGATAAAACAGTAGTGGACAAACACGCTAACTGTTTTACTCGCTGGTCACTGTTACGTGCTTAGACAAACTACTCACCGAACAAAAAAGTGATTAACACGTACAAACGGCAAGTTTCTAAGTGCAAAGTACTGTTGTATTTATAGTGCAAATGTCCCATAAAAATTTTCTTCAAATCATGATCTTGGAATGGCATGTGTTGCTGTTTAATTGGCTTGATCTCTGAGTCTTGAACATTCTGTGGTCCCAATTTCGTTACCTCGAATATCGCATCTTCCTTAACACCAATCACTTGCTGCCACATAATTCCCCAGATATTTATGAAGATATGAAAGACACTTGCTGACATAAGACTGAAGAGCAATTTGCACTTGACTAGAAACTTATTAGAGTAGTTACTAAAGATGAGATAATCCTCATCACTCACTGCGAACCATCGTGCTCTTGTAGAGTGACTTGAATTGAATATCTTCAGCAACTAACTTTTATGCTGGCAGTGACTTTTGCCTTTATTCATTTGAAGATGTAAACTCTCACTGCTAGTCTTAGAGTTAGCGACACATAGAGTTGAGTTTAAATCTTCCTCAGCATATCAGTTTCCTTGAGTAGAATGATCAGCAACCAAATAGCTTCAGCAATAGCAGCTTTGACTTAATCATTTTCTTTTATCGATTTGTCATTATTGAGTTGGTCAGCGACCAGTGACTCAACACAAAATATAAGGGTAGAATTAATCTAAAAAAAATAAAATTAAAAGTCTTTAAACTTTAACGTCCATATTTGTTACTCCTATCTTCTATGTTGACCAGATTTAAAACATATGTATATACAGATTGATGACGATCTGTAATTGAAACATGTGTATTGCTTCTGTCTCATGCTTACCCCTACTTTGATCAGTTGAGCGAGGGCCCTTTTACACGGGACTTATAGTTTTTAGACAAGTTTAATAAAGTTAATATATTATTACTTGAGTAAATAACAAGTCTTAACTATTAGAACATTCTCATTTTGCAATAAAATAGTTAAAGACGTGATTTTTTTTATCAACTTTTTTTGTATCAGATTATTTATGTCAACTAAACAACAAGATCTATAATTCGAAATCGATATAAATATAGTAATTTCAAGCTCTATTGCGAAAACTATACGTTCATAATACTTTTTTGCACATTTATAAAAATGAAATAAAATTACAACAATTGTGACTCCCATTCTCGCGTGCTACTACGTATATATTATGTAAATAAATAATAATTTTACAGTGTCACTAATCACACTACACTACACAAAACACACTCAAAATCTCAAACAAGAGCGATAATGGCGAAGCTAGGTAAGCTACTTCCTGACGCTGACGGAATGTTCACTTGCCGAAAATGCGGCAATTTCAGGCATGCAACATTTTTTTACAAAGTTGTGCACCATGAAACTTATGATTGCAAGGTACGTGGTATATATTTGTACATGGCATGCCACTTGTTAGTCTAGTCACCTTATTCACAAACCAAACGGTCAAAACATATACTTTACAAAGATAACAACACAAATCAAAAGGACACATTGTGTACATTAAGAATAAAGAGTAAACATTGCTTACCTCAGAATACACGTGTATAATACGTTACGTTCAAAATGCAATCACCCTTACTGCATATAAAAAGGCAATTGTATAGGGTTAGTTAGCTACAAATCCTAATGGATGGGCCAGCCAATTCAGGTTAAGTACCATCCCTAAAGCGTCAAATGGTGTTGTGTACCTTAAATTGAAATAGGTGAAAAGTATTATACCTTTTTCTATACATTTCACATTTAAACTCTTTGTTATACTAGATGTGGAATTACTTTTTAATTTCAGTTCAATCGGTCCCATTTTTAAAATTGTGTGATCTAATAAACTCAAAAAAATTTATAACACTTACTTGATTATAACATATGTGAGGCAATATGTTTTATTATACCGTCTATATATTTTATTATATTGCATATTTTTTTTATTATTATATTGCCATATTTACATAGTTGCTTTTTTATGTTTTATTTATTATTATTATAGATATAGATATAAATATAAGAGATTGCACGATTTATCATGAGAAGTCACCGCATAAAACTGTGAATCTCTCTTGTTGCCGCATTTCCGACAGGTGAATAGTCCGTCAAAATCTCGTAGAAGCTTCCCCAATTTCACTATATCGTTCACCATTTTTTTTTCTATGTGTTTTTTACTGTATGTTTGTGAGTGTAAGCTTGAGGGTGAAGACAAATATATTATTATTATTATTATTATTATTATTATTATTATTATTATTATTATTATTATTATCAGAAAAAAGTATTTGCAATAAATTAGAGGGGAGCCGAGATACTATCTAGGCCTAAACCCCCTTGGCTATGGCAAAACTAATCCTATTAAAAATATGATGAACCCGTCAAGTCAACACAGACATCAAGTCCTCTGTCCCAAGAATAAAGTAACATGTCGGCCGGACGCAAGGATCTGTCCCGTTCATCACACATACCAACGTCGACTTCCTTACCGGCTGAGATGCCAGAACGACGACAAATATCAACAAGGGTATCTACCGTGTTACAGACTAAGCTTTATTATTATTATTATTATTATTATTATTATTATTATTATTATTATTATTATTATTATTATTATCAGAAAAAAGTATTTGCAATAAATTAGAGGGGAGCCGAGATACTATCTAGGCCCCAACCCCCTTGGCTATGGCAAAACTAATCCTATTAAAAATATGATGAACCCGTCAAGTCAACACAGACATCAAGTCCTCTGTCCCAAGAATAAAGTAACATGTCGGCTGGACGCAAGGATCTGTCCCGTTCATCACACATACCAACGTCGACTTCCTTACCGGCTGAGATGCCAGAACGACGACAAATATCAACAAGGGTATCTACCGTGTTACAGACTAAGCTTTATTATTATTATTATTATTATTATTATTATTATTATTATCAGAAAAAAGTATTTGCAATAAATTAGAGGGGAGCCGAGATACTATCTAGGCCCCAACCCCCTTGGCTATGGCAAAACTAATCCTATTAAAAATATGATGAACCCGTCAAGTCAACACAGACATCAAGTCCTCTGTCCCAAGAATAAAGTAACATGTCGGCTGGACGCAAGGATCTGTCCCGTTCATCACACATACCAACGTCGACTTCCTTACCGGCTGAGATGCCAGAACGACGACAAATATCAACAAGGGTATCTACCGTGTTACAGACTAAGCTTTATTATTATTATTATTATTATTATTATTATTATTATTAGTAGTAGTAGTAGTAGTATAGTTTAAGATCCGCAAAGTTTGCGGGTTGACTTTATGATATATATTATATAGATGTGTTATGTGAATTTAATAAGAGTTTTATTATTGATAATATTGTGTATGATACCACTTTTTTTTGTATTTGTATTGCTCCTTAATAATAATAATAATACTATATTATGTACCGAAACTTTAAATTAGTTAATTAAAAAATCAAATTTTTAGGTTTAATATTTCAAATCTTGTAATTCAGTATCGTTTTTTCCCATGTTTCAAATTTGCGTCATATTTTCAATAACTAAATTTCTTTTTGTTTCACCAAAGTTACATACATGAGGATAACCGAAATCCGTGAATAAATATGAAAAACCGTCGGGTAATACTAATTGGGTACCCAACGGGTATTGGGCCGGGTATCAGTATGAATATTCTAAACCAGTATGTGTACATATACACTAAAACCCGCCGGAAACTAACCTGTTGAAATCCATAATTCAAGCATTGTAAATTAAAAATTGATAAAAGAAATAAAAAAGGCGGTAGTATAGGTACAAATATAATAAAATCCGTCGAAATCCGACCCGTTGGCATCCATGATCCAAGAATTATAAATTGATATAAGGATTCAAAATAGTAGCTCGCATAAGAATTTAAATCATTGGACGATGGAATGAAGTTATGAATTTTTTGAAATTGAAAATAAGTTATTGTGGTATTTTTCAGAAAATAAAATAAATAAGATTATATGTAGAGTTTAACTTATAGTAGAAATAATAAATTATAATATATTTGAAGGATTATCTACAATTAAAGGAAAACCAGATGATTTATATTGTAAATATTTGAAGGGTATATATTATAAATATAAAAGGGTAAATTAGTCTTTTAGTCATATGAATATGGATTAATGATGTCATGAAATAAATTAAGGGTCAGATCTTAATTGTTGATCTCCATCTAATAATTTTTTTATAATAAATAAGATAGATAGATTAGGCGGGAATTGGCGGGATTATTTTCCCTAAAAATACATCTCACCCCCTATTCGTTCTACAAAATAAACGTACGTTTGACTATCACTACTAAATTAATAATTCCATTATTTAGCTACCCTTAGAATTAATATAATATTCCACCTATGTCTTTTAATTTTCAATTAAAGAAGACCTTACATTTCTAAAAGGATTAACCTTACAATTCAATTATCACTCGACAAAAACATGCATTTTATTAAAAACAGAAAGACATAATCACTACTACTTTTTTTTCTTACATTTTGTAGAATGACAACTTTTACCTTAACCAACTAATTATTGCTTTTTTAAAACTTTATAATAATAATTTCAAGTAAGAGTAAAATGATAGTCACGATCAAATTTCCCTGTCTATTTTTGAAGTGAGTAATTGAGATATCCGAAAAGAAAACATGAACTATAATTTTAGTACAGAGGGAGTAGTTGTTCTTATGAGATTACTAACAAAAATTATGAACTATAATTTTAGTACAGAGAGTAGTTATTCTTATAGAACTACCAACATAGGTGCCATCATCTATCTATGATTATAACTATATATTTTTTTACTTATAGCTAGTTTTCATCTCAATTAACACCTTAGATCGTTCTAGAGTTGAAACTATCAATTCACCCATATAATAATTGAATATTAATAAGCCAAAAAGTAAGTATGTACAAAATATACGGAGTAATTGAAATTCAAACAGATAAAATGTTATGTACCAAAATGGAAACCAACAAGAACAATTTCTATTGTAATTTAACGGTCTTGGTGTGTAAAATGTGAAATTATAAAAATTACGGTATTATTTTAATATGAGAAATTAAGAATTACAAAAGTTAAAATGGAAATTTTAAGTATTAATCTTGAACTTTCTAAAAAATACTGTCAGGGCCACAAGGCCCACATCATGCTTGTAAGTTTGGATTGGCCACATTGGGCATATTATAGTAACCAATAATTTTTTCCTCCCGTTGTTTCGGATAAAAAGCATGTAATTTAATAAAAAAAATTTAAATTTTGCGAAATGACAGTTTTATCCTTAATTAATTAGTTATATTTTTGGACTCGGGGAGGAGGTTTTTATCTAGTATCCTAATTATGTGTTTAAATTTGATTCTTCTAGGAAATTAAACTTAAAAACCTTTTCCCCTATTTTGTCATTGTGACATTTTATGGGGTAAAATAGTTTTTTGTCCGCCTTAAATAATTGTAATTTGTAAAACAAAAGAACAGTTTCAAATATGATAATCTTTACCAAATGTTATATTTGTTGATACATATTTGTCAATCAGTTGGCCTTGAGTCATTTATCGAGTTGTAAGAGTCGTTATATAAATTGTATTATAATTATGTCTTTAGCGACACTTACAAGATTATGGCGACACTTAACTAAGTGTTGCCAAGAGCGACATTCGGAGTGAAACGACACTTAAGTGAGTGTCGTTGAGGACGACCCTTGTCTAGTGTCTGCGACACTTGCCGAGTATCACGATGTCGGTTTTGTTTTAGTATAAATAGCACGTGTAGGTTTCATCATAAGGGTTGACAAAACCCTAGATTCAATTTGTCAATTAGGTCTTTTTATCAACAAAGCTAAATGATTATATTCATCAATACAAAGATACAATTTCATATTTGTGTGTTTCGGTTTGTGTTTTATTCATTCATTGGATTAATTGTGTGATTCCGTCACTCAATTGATCATCACGATCAGATCAAGATTCTATACCCAAGGAACTAACATTTGGTATCAGAGCACATATATGATACTTAAAATGTTAGCGTTACATATATGATAAATATTACTAGAATAAATTAATCTTAGAACTCTTTATTGAACTAAGAATGAAAAGAAAAATGCACATGTAATAAGCACATATAGTAATTTTATTGAACATTAACTATTTAATTAATATAATAATATCCAAACAACCACTAATTTGTAGTAAAATCTGACTAATTTTGGCCGTGTGCGTAAACCCAGCAACCGAACCCCTAGACTCGGACACCCCATCGATCATATCACAAATCACACATTATGATATGATACATTATGACTAATCAAATTAATTAATTAATTTTAATTTTAATAATAATAATTACAACCCTTTAATTCCTTCACTAAACCACTACTATTCTATATACATACTGGAGAGTTAATCCATGCAAATTGTTTATAATTTAATTATAAATGGCATGCATGAAGCTAGGCACCAAGACTGATGTTTTCAGACATGAAGAAAATACATGGTATAATTATTAGTTGTTAATTACATATGTTAATAATTATACTTCTCCCTTCATTAGTTTTAAAATCAATGATGTTTTTTTGTTGTTTTGATTGAATTCGTGATCTATGTTAAACCCCGCATTGTTTGTTATATGTGTTAATGTGATCAAAATAGTTATATGGTTCTTAAGGAATGAATCATTATAATATGTTGTCGAATTCGTTCTTAAGATAAATTACGACGTTCCATATATATCTAAGAATCCGACAATGGTACGATTTTTTTCAGGCAGTGTACGAGTGGACTTCCGAGTGATGTAACGATTGAGATCGGAGAAGAGACGTTTCACCTTCATAAGGTTCGTTGTTATCTAGCTTTATAATTGTTTAAGAAAGTCAACAAATCTGTAAAGAAACTTGGATCAAAGGACAGTTAGTAACATCGATGGTGACTTTTTCATTTGCATACCTCAAAAGATTTATCAATTAAGTCGAGTCAACTCACGAGCTACTCAAAATAGACTAAAAGGTTGTCTAAATCAAATCAGTTTGAGTCGAGTGGCATTTGTGTATCGAAATACTTGGAGCATAAAACTTATAAGCTAGCCTTATCAAGCTTGTGTCATTTCACAATTTCCCCTTTGGTATTTGAGTTCGAACATATTTATCATACGAGCTAATTGAGTTGAGTCGAGTTGAACCAAATTCAAAAGTCTTGGTTAGTTAATCAAGCTCAAGCAAGCATTATATTAAACGACTGAGACAAAAAAATTTTAGCAAGTCTTACTTTTAGAATTAAACATAGATCATCAACTTTTACACACTTTACATTGGTAAACCTGATCGCTTCAATGTAACATATGATTACAAGAATTATAACATGTGATTAATAGATTTTGTGGTATTTAAATAAACACATATGCCTCACTAGCCACTCCTATACATACATTCATATCAGGCTGAGTTAATTGATTTTTCTTCTTGTTTTGACACCAATTTTCTTACAGTTTCCTTTGATTTCAAGAAGTGGCCTGTTAACCAAACTAATTGGAGATTATTCAAATGAAGACGAGCACGTTTGCAATGTTCGTCTAGATGAGATACCAGGTGGATCCAAAACATTTGAGCTAATAGCCCGATTCTGTTATGATGTAAAGATAGAACTTACAGCCCACAATGTTATCAGCCTTAGATGTGCTGCAGAGTTTCTAGAAATGACTGACGAATATGGGGACGAAAACCTAATCACAATAACCGAAACCTTTTTCATCGAAGTATTAGCCACTTGGGGTGATACCATGAAAGCTTTAGAAACCTGTGAACAAATTCTTTCAGACGCAGAAGAATTATTCCTCGTTTCACGTTGCATTACTTCTTTAGCAACAAAAGCTTGTATGGGTTACAATGCAGCAATGAGTGACCATGAAATCGAGCCACCTTCAGATGTTTGGAATGGGATTTGTACATCAAGTAAGCCTGAGATAGTGTATGATGATTGGTGGCATAAAGATATATCTTTTCTTGGTTTACATCTTTATAAACGGGTCATTCGGGCTATTGCGTCACGAGGCATGAAAGCAGAGACTATAGCAGGGTCGCTTGTGGGTTACGTTAAAAGATACATACCTTTATTGAACAGGGAATCGGGTTTTAACGATGCTAACTATTATAAAACTGTTTCTCCGTCAGAAGCTGATCAAAGGAGTCTTTTTGAAGATATTGTTGAGTTACTTCCAAATCAGAAAGGGATTATTTCCACTTCGTTTCTTCTAAGGCTTCTTCGTACAGCAATGATCTTACATGTGAGCCCATCTTGTCAAGAAAACCTTGAGAAACGGGTTGGGGCCCAGTTGGATACGGCTGTTTTAGAGGATATATTGATACCGAATCAAGGGTTTAACACAGTGGAGACTTTATACGACATAGATTGTTTTCAAAGAATACTTGAATATTTTCTGTCTATGGATCAAGGTCCGAGTTCATTTTATTCTCCAAGCATAGTTGAAGAGGGGTCCGAGAGTGGAACCGGTCCCCAGTCTTTGGCTTCAATGACATCAGTGGCTAATCTTGTTGACTCGTTTCTTGCTGATGTGGCGGCTGATGTAAATATGAAAGTCCCAAAATTTCAGTCTCTTGCTGCTTCTGTCCCTGACTATGCTCGCCAAGTTTCTGATGGCATTTATCGTGCAATTGACATTTATTTCAAGGTAAAAGCTTATTTAATCCAGTTTTAACCTCAATAAAGTTTCCTTTCCGCATCAAGTGTTTTTGAACACTGGAAACACTTTGTGTTAGATTTCATAAAATCCTCCCAGTCTGCATTGCAGTTTTATCTTGATGGCATTCAACAAAGTTGGGGGTGGGGGGGGGGGGGGGGGGGGGGGGGCACTTTCTGTATTAAGTAACAAACCCTTTTAAGAGAGTATAAACAATCAAGGTTTCAAAAAAGCTATATTGAAGGTGCAAATTTTTCGACGAAAGGTAAGAAAAGACTAATCTTCCCACAACAAAAATCAGACCAAAGTTGTTTCCTTTTATGCAATCGTCCCAAAACCAACTGGTTTAGAAGTTCTGAAGTCACAATTCGTTAACCATTCGTTCATCAGTCATCCAATCTTGTTAAGTTATTATTATACATATTGTCACAACGATACAGGCACATCCTTGGCTTACAGACTGTGAACGAGAGCAAATGTGCAGACTTATGAATGTTCAAAAGCTCTCATTAGAGGCCAGCACTCACGCAGCTCGTAATGAGAGGCTCCCTATTCGTGTCATTGTCCAAGTCCTTTTCTTTGAACAACTACGCCTTCGAACGTCAATTGCTGGATGGTTTTATGTCTCTGAAAATGAAGTTGGTGAAGTGGTTCGCTCACAAGAAAGAGGCGGTGGGAGGACAGGCATGGGTGAGATGCGGGAACGTGTTCTTGGGCTCGAGAAAGAGTGTGAAACCATGAAGTATGAGATTCGAAAAATGGTGAAAACCAAGAGACGTTGGAACTTTTTTTGCAAGCGAAAAAGTAAGAGAATCGGATCATGTTTTGTTTGCTAAGTTTTACAACCTACTTATGTTTGAAAGTACTTGTTTTCTTTGATTTAAAATTGATGTTGTATGCTCTTGAATTTCAGTTTATGTGAGATATTCAAAAGTTTGAAAACCTGATTTACCAATGATCCATTGCTGTGATCCTTCGGCGACTTCACTTTGTTGCTCTCGGCTCTCCAAATATATAAGGTTTGATTTGTTTGTGCTTGTGTTTCAATTGATAAGATGTTATCTTTAAGAAATTGGTTTGAGTTAGTTATAACTTTTAATGGTAATTTAGTTTCAGCTGATTTGATGGGTCACAATTCATATGTAAATGTGCTTGGATTTCTTTGGTTTTTGTCTTCAATGTCTGGTCGTTAACTTGTTCGAACGACTTTTAGAAACTTAAATGGGGGCGACTTGTATGTTTGTTGGCTTGCTTTTTGAATAAAAGCTTTGGATTAGATTCAACTTTCAGTTGGCTAATATGAGTTTGAAGTGGTAATATACTTGCAAACAAAAATGTTATACAGTTGTTAGAAAAGTGTGATACAAATGCAAATATGAGGAGCCCTATATAACTTTGAAGGTTTCGGTTTTAATTTAAAAACACTAGAGTTGAGCCCAATCCAGAATTGGTATTCGTGGGCTTAGGCCAAAAGCCCATTTCTAACCGGGTCAGGGCCTGGCCCAAAAAAACTGAAATATATAAATTGGACCCCTGGGTTCTTACAATATTACTAGAAGTGATTGCAACTTTTATGGAGTTTTTGCCTTGTGTATCGTGTTTGGAAAATTTATTTGCATGAAGATTGTGGTTTAAAAAGTAACTATCTAAAGCCCATTTATTTCCTTTTCCTATACAAATCTAATCCATCAACAAACACTAAAAATATAAGAGACGGTTAAAAAAAAAACCCTAACATATTCGTCTCCTCCTCTTGCGAATTAATCCTTGCCGCTTATTCTTTCCAGCATCTCGATCACAATATTGTATATATGCATAATTTTTGTTACAAATATGTATAAACTACTATGACATATTATTATTATATGAATATGTCTACCTCTCGATTCTTGATTCTCGAAATATGTTCCCTTTATGAACTTAATTAATACTGTAATGTTTATGGTGCTTTAAGTTTTGCTATTATTTCAATTTGATTTTTGTTTATTTTTGTTACACATGTGAAGTTCGTGCATGTAAACACAAACGTAGTGGATTCTTTGAAATCACAAAATATACCGGTCCACATACTTATTTACATAATAATATCACTCAAGACCATCCAAACTTAGATGCAAGTTTGATAGCTCATGAAATTCAACACCTTATAAAAGAGCAACCTTCTATTAGTATTCCTGCTTTACGAGCTGAAATCGTTGAAAAGTTAGGCTATACAGCTTCATACAAGAAGCTTTGGGTTGGAAAGCAAAAGGCAATTGAACATGTTTTTGGAAACTGGGAAGAATCTTACAATGTTTTACCTAAGTTTTTGACCGCGCTTCAGTTTTTCAATGCTGGTACCATAGTCGAATCGAATGGTACACTTCGAGATCGAGTGATGTGGATCCGATGGAATTTAGACGTGTTTTTTGGGCTTTTTCTCCATCTATTAATGGGTTTAAGCATTTGTCGCCCTGTTATTGTTACTCCAAACCATTCGAATGGTAAGTACAAGGGCAAGATGATGATTGCCATGGGAGTGGATGATAACAACCAAATCTCGCCACTTGCATTTGCAATTGCTGAAAACGAATCATACGCTAGTTGGCAATGGTTTCTCTCTTATGTCAAGACACGTGGTAGGAGAGCGTCGAGGAATTTGTCTAATATCTGATCGTCATGGTGGAATTCTAAAGGCAGTTAATGAGCAAGGATCTCCTTGGTTACTGTACACTAGTCTCAAGTTTTCAATTCAATAGTTTTTTTATTTATTACTTTGAGGAAAGCGTTTATAAGCATATAATAGTGGGAGTAATTTTGATGTACCAAATGGCAATTTGCTTGAATAATAAGATGTATTAATTTTTTGATTTAGCTATCTGCGTAAATGTTGTACCTTAGTTAAATTATTATTTTTGAAAAAAGTCCATGTACATCACTTACGTCAAAGGAGTGTGAAGGTGGGGGAAATTAAGTTGGTGGGGTAAAATATAAGGAGGTGGGGTAAAAAATGGTTTTTGGCAAATACTTTTTAAACCACAAGGTTTTTGCAAATAAGTTTTCAAAACACAATAGACAAAGCAAAAACTCAACTTTTATGCTTAGGATCTACCGATCTAGGAACAAACCTTAAAGCAACCATGGGTTTTTCAGGCTCTAAGTTGGCCTAAGACCGGTATCTGAGCCAGGTACAGTTGTACAACTGTAGTGCGAGTTCGACACTAGGGCCAAGGCCTTTGTTTTGGTTGAGCACTTGTTGTATAAGCATTATAAAACCGTACATTCAGTGTGGCATTTGTTAAAGTTATTGGCAGCAAATTTGTTGTATGTAAGTCGATTTATGATCAAAGGTTATACAAACTGAGTAAACTAATGAAACATTTAATCGATGATATGAGAAACGTATGAATGTGAAAGAAGACTTGAAGAAAGCAGATGAGAGAAATTTAAACGCGGAATGGAAAGAAGCAAAAGAGAAAATTTAAGAGAAAGTGAAGAAGAAAATGAAGAAGTTAAAAGTGCACTGTAAGAAATAAAGATAAAATTCAAGACATTGATAATTGATATCAGCTTCTGGCTTATTGGACCCGAAATGTTTTGATATGTTACCCAACTCAACACGTTCCGCCCATTTTAAGAAATTGTGTATATCATATATAAAGTAAAAACTAGATTAAGATCTGTATATTACATGGGAAACAAGGTAAATAGTTGAGGAGGACATGTTTTCGATGCTTTGTCATCGAATTTTATTTGTGGTATACAAGTATAGACATCTGTGATCGCTCTAGGAGTCCAGGCTACCATTAATCATGCAAAAATCCCCATTGTACGGTCACAGCAAATCTTTATTTATAATAAACGAAAGAAGAAAAAGGTTGACATGACTCGTTCACTATATACTCAAACAAGAGACAGGTGATGTCAACGTAATCTTTGATTTTGGCCGATTTAAGGATACGGGTGCCCTTTTGGTCACATCAATGGTTGCCTGGTTTGCTGCTAAACCTTAACAAAAAACCTGCACCATGTTTTTTGCTTTGAACATGTCTCCAACATATGTCTATTTACCTGCATCTATGTGTCAAAATCATCATGGGTATTCTTTTGATATTGTTGATTTATACTAAACAATCAATCGGTAGTTAAGAATAAAGTGTTAGTTTCATTCACATGCAACCTTTTCTGGTCAATTTCTTGCTGCAACACTTTAAAAAAGGATCTATATCTTTAGAAAAGATTAGTCCATATGCAAAGTCAAAAGTTAACTAGCGTATCATGATGCACTATATATATATATTTTTTTACATTTGATGCACCAATGACACAGCTACATAACAGTACGTGTATGCATCAGAATCCTTTCTACACGTAGAGCAATGTAAAAGTTTCATTGCACTAGATACAAGGTGATGATAACGATTGTTTCATATTCGAGTTAGAACAGTTCGAAGAAACTAAACAGGTGACATTAATATGCATATATAAGGTATCTTTACAACCTGTGAAAATAAACCAGAGTTGCAAGTGAAGGGGGGGTTACAATTGAGAGATATCCCACATGTTTTTTGAGGTCATTTCCATCATCAACAATTTACAAAAACTAAAAAAAAAAAAGATTAATACCCTTCACATCAAAAATCTAATTAGAACAAAAGCCCTTTCAAAGTTAGCACCTTTTTTTCAACTGCCACAGATCCTTTCTTGAAGAAAAAACTAAACATTTTTCTGTGCAGCATATAATTCCCAATTGTTCTTCATCATCTAGAGATATCGTAGTCAGCGAAATCAAGTTGTTGCTCTACTTCCCAGTTCAACTTTGTAACTCCATCATGGCATGGAACATACTCCTGTTATTCATCATTTACACAATTCAGTTATAATTCAGCTCAAGAGAACAAGTCAAACTGACTAAACTTTAAGTAACATGAGATCTCCAAGCATATTTCATAAAAAGTGTTGTAATCTTATAAATGCTACAAATGAAGGAAATGCATGTTCATTTTTTGATGAATTTAATATAAATTACTATGTAATTGCAAAGTCAACTGTTTGACCTAGAAAGGCAACAGTTTGGGGGCCTTACCTCCAATTTTCGGACCAAAACCTTAGCAGTTGGAGCAGAGACAATGATGTGACGAGCACTTGGGCTAACAAAGCCTTCTTCCACTGCTTTGTCGATAAACGACAACAATGAGTTGTAGTATCCATCCACATTTAGTAAACCAACCTGCAAGATATTTAAACATCTTACATTGCTTGCTTTTGGGTGGAGGGTAAGCTATGAATTTCAAATTCTAAAAGGAGTATTCTAGAAACTATACCGGCTTTTCATGAATGCCGAGTTGAGCCCAGGTTATCACTTCAAGAAGCTCTTCAAGTGTGCCATACCCACCTGTACCAAACTCACTTAAGTCAATCTCTTGCCCTTTTTTGAACTTCAATAAACAAGATTAGCCCATATTTAATGTAACAAATTGCCAAAAGCAATTGATCCCATGCCAGGAACCATTCACAATTTCTACAACTTTTGGTATAATTTTTCTACCATTTTTAAACTAAACTTGCCTTGTCCTATGCAAATTACAATGAAAAAGACTCAATTTACATTTATTATTATGTGGAGTTCCATTTAATACTAGTCACTAAAAAAGAAAGATTAGTTTAAGAAATGGGTTCCATTTAAACTTAAAAAGGCAATGGATGATATCAAATTTTTGTTGTCCACCAATCAATGCTTCAGTGGTATTATATACCATTATAAAATCCATAAGCTATCACATAAATATCAAAAGTTTCAGTCATCAAGAAGCTTTGAGTTTTAAGATGTTGATAGATTGGTCAAGACCATTATGGTTTTAGGCCTGATCTTTTAATCATGAATCTTGGGATGTGGGTTGTTAAAAAGTTCAGAGCTTTCTTTGACCACAAAGCTTCTGATACAAGTTGCTTTCCTAGCACTATAACAAATTTGGTGATGACTCAATGCCTCAATGGTCATCATAAAGTAAAAAAGAACACTAGTAGCTTCTGTTGTGCTAAACCAAATGTGGTTTCTTTGATTTGTGCTCTATGCATGGACAGTTGTACTTTTGCTAGACAAAGGCCAAAATAGGTAATAGGCTCCTCAATTGTGAGATAAGCATTCTCTTAATCACCCCTAATTACTTTCTTGATGATAACTCTACTAAAAGCAATTCCCATCATTATTCCTGAGATAAACCATATTCTCTGCACAAATTTTCCTCTTTCACTACTCACAAATTAGTTTTCAAATCAATATACTGTATTTTGTTGTTTCAAATAAACTTGGGTTCCAATCTATATACAGAATAAAGAAAACACAACACATACTTTTACGTGTACAGATTTTGAATATATTACAAAAATATAACTATATGAAAGCAAAAAGACCATTGTAGCTAGCATGCCTTGTCAAAATGTCACTTTTGAAAAGAAAAGTTCTTCTCATTTATAACTTTTTTGGGCGCGAATTTTTCACTGATGTGCTAGAATGATACTTTGTTTGTAAACAAAGGTAAAAGTACGATGATACAAAAAGTTAACCTTTTTTAAGTATTAGTGCAATTCCGAACTGTCTTAATGCTCATCGCTCTTAATACTCATTTGCAAAGGGAAAGACTCATTTGTCACATAAAATAGGTTGATTATATTTGACTTTTCGAACACACCGCACTATGTCAAAGAAACACTACAATTTACATGAAGGAAACATGACCATATGAATCAGAATGTAGACATAACCAAACTAGCATGTCATTTCATATACCAAATCATTTATTTTTGAGAAAGGTAAGCTATATTTTGATAAGTTGACAAGAATAATGGTGTGTATGCAACCAAAAAATAAAGAGCACATATGTAGTTACTTTATAAGTAGTTATCAAATCTTCTTTCATCTCATGATGCATTTGCATATATAATCTTTATGAAAAATACTGTATGAAGTAATTTTACAGGATTATACTGATTACAAACCTGGTAAAGCAATAAAAGCATCAGAATGCTTAGCCATTTCTGCTTTCCTCTGATGCATATCAGCCACTGCTTTCACCTCTCCTACAGTTTCACCAGTTAACTGCACACAACAGCAAATAAGGGAAAAAAAACATTAACAAAAATCCAAAATTCAAATTAAACTACACTACTTTTGGACACACAAGTCATGATGATATATGTTGCAGATATGGTGGACTTCCAATAATCTTTAGCAGAATCATTATTCAGACCTTGCAGTTCATGATACATACAAGTCCAAAATATGCTATAATGGCTTATAAAACATGCATTACAACTTGTGTATCTGTATGAATTTGGCATTTTCTGATTCACTAAAGAAAAAGAAGAAAAAAAACCATATTTTGAAACAAAAAACATATAACAGACAAGCCACCCAACATGTTATCTGGATAAGGCTACAAATTACAAGGACCAACAAAGAAACAAAGGTAAAGAACAAATTGTTTTCTTACCCATAAAACATAATCAATCACACTGATTGGATTAACTATCATTCTTAAAATTTTAAGAAGTTGAAAGCCAAGAAACTTCCCAAATATATGCAAGATTCCTTCTCTAAGATATAAAAATTATATATGAAACTTCCCAACCATAACAAGATATTTTAATTTCTTAACATATATTAATAGTATGAGTTTTGATAACGACATCATTAAGTGTTGTGATTAAGAGCTTATAACATCATAAATTGTTATACTTTTAGATATAACAATTTAGATGTTGTCGATGATAAATGGTTAATGCCTAGCCCATGTCTTAAGCAGGGTTGTTAACATACACCATAAGTTTTAAGCCGCACACCGTCAAACCAGTTTTATTGCTTTAAAGTGTTGTACGTGACAACACCCTAAAACACATTTGGTAGTGTAATGCTAAAAAAGAGTTCGAAATCATCACCCTTAACGAAAACATACTCAGTATTAGTATTATTAACTATTGAATATTGCACAAATCCCCAATGTTATACACACTATGTTTTTTAATTACTTTGTTAATTGTGTAAATAAAAGTTTCGAGACTTTTTGTGTAAAAATAGCAGACATACCTCTCGAGGCATGAGTGTCTTGGGAATGACCCTGCAATAGAAAGACAATAACATGACAAAAACATTAGTTTTATAAAAATGGAACCCCAAAAAAACATACTGATTTTGTTCCTTAAATCATCCCATATTTTGAGGTATTCTAGGTTAAAATTTTACACACACAAACACATTTTGTATGTGTGTATCTTACCCAATAACATGACGACCACCATCATGAACAGCTTGTGAAACCAATCCCATTAACCCAATGCTACCTCCTCCATACACCAAATCAATGTTTCTTGAAACCTGCATATAACATCATCACTGAGTCAACTCAGTCCTAACAAAACACACTTTGATCCACTCTTTAACAAGCTTTTTAAAGAATCTTGAAACAGGGTTTCACTCTGTTTGTCTATTTTAATACCAAAACATGTTCATGCAAGGTTAAAGATTGAAACTTTATGGTAAAAAACACAAAACCCACAAAAAACCCACTATGAAAAAATGCAAATAAACATGATTTAAACAAACCCCAGTTTCAGAATCCTCAAAAAAGATTCAAAAGGGAACAAAAATTTAATACCAATTCGTTGCCAAGCTCAACTGCAGCATCTTGATAGCTACTTTTCTTGCCTTGACTACTTCCACAAAAAACACAGATTCTTTTAAACTTTGACACCTTCATTTCACCATTAAGCTCCATTTTTGTATCCACTTTCCCTTTTTCTGAAAATAATTGGTAATAGTAACAAACTTAACCACAGAAAACTGCTCTGTTTCTTTTACTAGTGAAGGTGAAGAAGAGACACAGTTAATAAATAACACTAGACAAACTTAGCCCAAAAGGGAAAAATAGGATTTTGATGTAATAATAGGGGGTGTGACACAGGGATATAATAGTACTACTAGTACTCCAATGGATTTGTGTCAAATCAAAAAGAAAGGTGGGAAAGAAGGAGAGAGATTTGGGTGTATTTTTTTAGTCCTTTTCTAGGTTATGGCTTGACCATTCCTTTGCTTTTGGTGCAACTACTTGTCTAACCATGCTTGTATTTATAAGGATCATGGCACGTGACTAACCCCACCCCCATTCCCTACTCAAGCTACTAGCCTACCACCATAAGACCATCTTCTACAAGAATGGATTTGTGTAGGGTTGATTAATTCCATGTTAATCTATGTTATTTCTTCATGTCATAAGTATGTTAATTTTGAGTTACTATTATTATTAAATTAATAAATAATAATCATGCTCATATAAGATTTTTCATGAAATTGATATAGGAATAAATTATGGAGAATCTTGAATCTAGTAAAATGATGAAAAATTGTAGGTAAATACAAGGAAGCCCTCTACCTATGCTTCATGGTCTTTCCCAACCCTAGACTATTGTTAGTTTTGTTTTGTTGAACTTTTGTGTAGCTTGTAAGAGTATTCTATAGATAATAAGAATGTGATCATCGTTAACTATAAAAAAAAATGTTTCATGCGCTTAACATGTAGACTTAAAAATATATCTAAGAATATACGTATATAGTCAAACGTATACAGTAAAACCTCTATAAATTAATGATTTTGAGATCGGGATATTTTATTAATTTAACGAGATATTATTATATCGATATTAATAAATTATTAATTTAAAGAGTTGACTTGTCCAACCCATTCGTGAGCACAAAATGCATTATCGGCACAAAATGGATGTGAATGAGTTGTTGGATTATCAAGGTGAAATAAATGAATGTTACGAGGTTCAAAACATTGAAGTATTTATAGCGGATACCGTTCAAAATCCGGTTGATGAGGAAGTTGATGATGATTCAGTACCTTTGGAACCGGTCACTCGGAAATAAGCATTGCAAGCGGCAACAACTCTTCACAACTTTTTGTTGCAATACGAGAATACAATGCCTCAATTTTTAAGTGCAATGATGAGATTTAAAGATGAACTCAATATAGATTTGAAGTTCACAAAAAAACAAGTGACTATAGATTCATTTGTTACTAGACAATCCTAGAATTTTAGAATACTTTAGTAATTATAAATTTATAGTTTCACTAGGACCAATATATTTACATTGGGATTTCAAAAAAAAAATTATTTTATTATTTTATCGATTGAGGTCCAATTTTGTACTGGTCCCAAGACCAAACAAATTATTAATGTTATCGAAGTTATTAATTTATTGAGGTTTTACTGTATATATATCACTTCTCAATAATTAAATTCCTAAATATTGATGCATAAATATTATATCATGGTTATAGTGAGTGATTGTATGCATAGCGGCGCAAGAGCAGAGCTATATAGTTACGAAATACAGTTTAATAGCCACAAAGTAATTTCAACGAACTTCGTTGAAAAATCAGTCTAACTAAAAAAAAAAAATATCAGACAATGATTGTATATTTTAAATTACAACCTATTAGTTGATGATCAAAATCTGAATTGATGAATTTGAGCTGGCCACCGATGAGAAAATTGGTTAGAATGTTGCACATGGATGGCACAGTATTTCCATACCAAAATGCAACTATTTTTAAACAAAAGTGATGTGGTAGTAAAAAGATTAAAGAATGTAATATGTGTAAAACTAGATGAATAATATTGTTAAATTAGAGGTCCCATTTTGTGAAGAGTAGGCTTTGGTTGCTTGTTTTAACCGATTACTATTTTAAAATTTTAGTCTTGTATTTTAAGCTTTTAAATAATAATATAATAAACAACAACAATAATAATAGCTAGAGATATTTAGAAGTCTATAAACATTTGCAGAAAGCTTGGAAATTAGAAAAGGTCGATATTTCCCCTTTGTAACTTAGAAATGTCACATGTAGCTAGCGGATTTATTTTACCACCCGTATTCACGACCCGTAGATACCTCAAGTTATAGGTGATTTTATCGCATAGTCAAAAAAATTTATATATTTATAATATAGAAAAAAAATTAAAACATGTTTAAATCAACGAATTATGATTTTAAACGAATTAAATTGTTAAACATCAAGACATACGAACTAATACTTTGATATCTATCGGTTAATTTGATATTTTTTCTTAACTGTTCAATAAGTTTGCTATTCGAAACATAAATATTATATTTTTTTAGTCTATATATATGAATGATTTCATTATATATTGTTATATTTAACAATTATATTATATATACATATATGTATGTGATAAATTTTACACGTTCTATTATAAATAACTATAATGTGTTTTGTAGATTTACGGGTCAGATTTACCCACGGGTAAATGGTCATACCCATCACCAACCCACAACCCACCAACATGTAAAAGTTCATATTCATACCCCACCCGTGAGTAATAATTTTATGAGTTTACCCACCCACAATAAACGGGTATCTACGGATAACAGGATTTTCGTCACTCATTGTCATCCCTATCGTAACTACATAAAAGCTATTGCCACCTCCCCTTTATAGGTAATTCATAAATTAAAGTAATTGTTTCATTACACAATTATAAGAAATATGGCTCCATAATCTTAAAAAAGGTATGGTGAAATTTAGTAGCTTTTTGTATTGACATCACATTTATAAGCTCGTTATTTACAACCACGTCTACGTGAACCGATCAAACTGGTAGAGGAGTGGCCGAACACTCTCTTACAATCTTGGATGGGGATGCACACACCGTACGTGTTACATTGTTTTGGATGATGAACGTCGTTGGGAACGACTCCACTTCTATTTGCTCTTAAGATAAGACATCCATTCTTATTATAAGTTTAAATATTAAAACAAGGCCATAAGAACGTGTGTATGATCACTTGATCAGCCCCTGTTAGTAGACAACATTGTTGAACACATAGGAAACACTTGTTTTAAATATTTTCTCCATTCCACTTCCCCATATCCACTTCATCAAGCATGCTCCTATGACCCATCCCCCTCCCCACGCCCTACCCCTCACCCATTATACTACGAGTAAATTACTAGCTAGCACTATATGTAATAACTATTAAATATTATCATCATTAACATTTATTCTTGAATAATGAAAAAATTAACCTAACAAGTATAATTTGGATTTTGACTTATGATATTTTCTCTATAAAATTTTTGATAATTTGTTGTGAAAAGCAACGAATTTCATCAGAAAGCCCAAGTTAGGTAAAATAGAACAAAAGTCAAAGACGATGGAGCACCAAAACAACACACACACACAAAAACTCGTAAACAAAAGAAACCAACAAACTCAAGGAATAAGCCGACGAGGTTACATATTCAATAAGTTGTTTGCTTAAATATTGATAAATTGATAAGGCTTAATGATTCGTTCGCCCTTTAAAGTGGACGCTCATACAAATAAACATTAACTAACATCTTTACAAAATTATGGTATTAACAATTACTGTAATAAGTTGTATGCATTAACTTGAATCCATAATTTGGTGCCTAATTAAACTAGTTTTATCTCCGTTATTGAGGTAGGTAACAATCTCCCTAAATAACTTTCAATGTTTGTAACTGATGACTAAATTTATCAATGCAACTCCACACGGGTCGGGTCAAGTCATTTTTCAGTTCAAATCCCGTTAATAAAAAAATTCTTGAAAAAGTGCTGGTAGCTGATAATGTTGACCGGCACACGTACTCCGTGTTGATGACAATATATGAATGATAATATTAAGCGGACGTTCCAAACTCATTTACCGGCCCACAAAGAAGAGTGTGTGCCATATATTGGGAAATGCAAGTATGCAACTATTTTCTTGTTTTTGTGTTATATCGAAGGATTAACAGGATTGTGGAATGTGCTTCTGAAACCACACTAAGACTCCTCCCAACGGGAGGTACACTGATGTGTCGGTTTTCAAATAAAGCAAAGTGAAGGAAGTGATGTCATTGGCACCACCCGTCAGTTTGGGTGTCGATTTGGCGATGTGTCGTTTTTTAGTGTATAGAAATAGAAGTACATTGGTAAATCTGGTTCAAAAAATATTAAAATGATGTTCACTGTTAGCAGTGTTATGTCAATTTTAAAAAGTGCTGACGTGATGCTGATTTGGTAAAAGTTGATGCATCAGTTAGGGTCACGGTTGAAAGCGGTCTAAGTAAAATCAAAATCAAAATTATTTGATTAAACGCATGCAATCCCAAAAACTGTCCTTTTTGTCCCTTCTTTTCTTGTTGAAATGAACTTGTAGTAAATAACAATAGTGAAATAAAATAATGTAAACATATGATTAATACTGTATAAATTGTTATTCCACTAACAAAATGATTAATGGCTAGGACAACAATCTTTCCCTATGACACATGATGTGCCCTATCCACTATATATGTATACCAACCAACCTTTGTAGGTGATGCTAAACTTGGTTAGTGAGATACCATTCAACAGGCACTACCAATTTGTTTATTTATTTTTA
Organism: Pseudognaphalium luteoalbum; assembly: GCA_963422505.1. Taxonomy (NCBI): domain Eukaryota; kingdom Viridiplantae; phylum Streptophyta; class Magnoliopsida; order Asterales; family Asteraceae; genus Pseudognaphalium; species Pseudognaphalium luteoalbum. The sequence continues at coordinate 7,702,852 of OY730198.1, read as the reverse complement.
TTTATTGTTTAATTAAAACAAAAAAAGTTAGACTGAGAACTGTTTAATAAATGTTGAATAAGAAAAGATGATACATATAACATATATAGACATAAAAATTAAATGACTTAAGCGGACAGGCAACAAACTAGCTGAATATAATTTCTGTTCTAAAAGATTACATGAATCTAATGAACTTTCAACTATCAATAGACATCAAAGATACTACACCCAAAAACAAAACTTCAAGGGCTTCTAAAGCTCACATTTGAAAAATTACGGACAAGTAAAATACTTGAATATAGCCATATACTAATATAAGAACCATACGAAACTCATAATTAGAATAAAAAATTGACATTTAATGGCTTTTGATCATACGGTATGTAAGAAATTCTTCTAATTGATGTTATTTAAGCTTGGGGGAAGGTAATGTGTATGTAAACCTATTTTCTATTTTTTTTCTCAAACACACGCATTGTATGGTTAGAACTGTTTATAACGAGGTATTTTCACTCATGCGTTGCTACGGGTTTAAAAATGTACATCTTAAACACTCGAAAGGAATACTTTTATAGGTTGGTCGATCTTAGTTATACTTTCAAAAGTCTAAATATTGTGTATTTTTTGTCAACCCGACTAATCATTAAAATTGACTCATCTAATTCGAGTCATTTCTATGTAAGAAGTATACAGTTTACTCATGTAACTGCTCGTTAGTTAGATATTATTTGTCTTGAATATCAAACGACACTAAAAAGATAATTTTGTTACGATACAAATTTATAATATTTGAGTAACAAACTAACAATTAAAAAACTAAAACATATTTAATGGTGTATGGCTAATTTTGGTGGTGTAATAATCACCACCCAATTCATATCTTTAGTATTTTTTTGTACATTACATATTTACATGCATCCAATTATTTTTCCAACTCCAACCATTTAATTATTTAAAATTTATATTTAGTATTTATAATTTTGGATATTTTTTTCAAATAAATTCGTAACATATATATAAACTTTTCATTATTTTGTTAAAAGCGTGTATGACTAAATAAGATGCATTTAGCAAATGAATATGTTTATAATAATTATTTTTTTATGCCATAAATCTTTAAATTTAATTATACCTTTTAACTAATGTAGTGTGTATACTTGCATTATTTTTTTCCCATCTAAGAAAAATATTATTAAATAAAAGGTAAAGGAAAAAAGAAAGGCTATAGCTCAACATTAATACAATAGGTGAACTAAAAAAGAAAGGCTCAACAATAATATATAATAGATGAATTAAAATAGAAAGGTTAATATATAATATTATTATTGAGTTGGTATAGTATTTTTGAGTTTGAATAAGTTAGAAATAGTGAAAAATCACTTTGATGATTGTATGTGTTTCAATATTGTGTGGCGTAAATGTAGATATGTCTTTCTTAAAGAAAATGAAAATACGAGCCTTTAATTAACTAGTTCCAGTACAACTCCATTCATAATTATTCATTTTTGTACATTATAATTAAATTTTCTTTTAATAAATGTTTAAATTATGCATATAACACCCTCTTTCTGATACAATAATATTTTATTATTTTAATCGGAAGCGTATATTACAAAATACATTTCATTACTTTATATTAAATAATGTACATAAACAGTTTACGTATTCAGATCACACCAAATTAAAACTGTTTAACAAATACTTAAAACAGAGTATTATATTTTACAAAACAAGGTTTATACAAACCATATCAGAGTCGCAAGTCGTCAAACTTTCCCTGCCGAAGCATCCACTTCCTGACTACCCACATAGTAAACAAAATCTGCAGGAAGTAATATGAGGGATTAGCACAAAGCTAAGTGAATAGATTTATCACACACAATTTAACTTAGCTTAACCATGAGTTTACACCAATTAATCGTAAACACACATATTTCAATGAGGATCGGTGGCTCTTGGGATATCATAATACCCGGGGATTCCCAAAGAACACTTAACGTCAATCTGTATGGCCAATACAGAATAGACCGATAACTATTAGTTATTAAACTCATACACAGGTCTCAAACACAACAAATGAATCAAAACCTGTGTAATTCACATAATAACCAAAAGTTCAACTACACGTTGACCTCAATAATCTGATACACATATATTCACATATCACGTAGATTCATAATCAATAATCAATACTAAACAGTCTAACACATATCTACGTTTATTTGATGCAACCAAACAGTTACAACTAAACCGAAGGGTGAGTTCTAAATCCACTCACCGATACCTCTGACGTCTCCACACTCAGGATTCTTATATCACTGAGTCTTAGGTTGATCTGAAACAGAAAATCAAATATAAGTTAGAAATTCGTTCCATAATCATCATCAGAGCATATTTATCAAATCAGGTAATCCCTGAAGTCTAGTCAAACAAAAGTTCATTCAAAATGAAATTAGAAAATCCCGAAATGACGTTTAAAAACTGAAAAATGCCATTTTTGGGCCCTAGATGACCCCGAATGGCCAAAAACTGCCTAGACTCTTAGAATAGAGCCGGGATCATTAGGTCGTTTCCGAGTGACCATGCGAATTTCAACCCAATCCGAGTTAATGAAATTGTCATATGTCCGTTACGCATTTTCAAAATTTGCGAAATAAAAATCTTTAAAAGTTCTCGATTCGCAGGAAACTAGGTTCGCAGAGCCAACTGGGTTCGCAGAAACTCGGTTCGCTTCGCAGAACAACTCGGTTCGCAACGCATCAGGTCAATTCGCACAGCGAAACTCAACTCGCTTTGCAGCGACTCGCTTCGCAGGACTCGGTTCGCAAAGCAAAACTCAACTCGCAGCAAGTCAGTTCGCTTCGCAACCTGAGCTCGGTTCGCAGGACGAACTGATAACTGCGAATTTCGCTGTTCTTACGAGTTTTTCGAATTAAAACTCACCAAAACTTCAAAAACTCAATTGTATGGTTTCTAATACTTCAAGTAGCATCATATAACATCTAATAACAACATATCAAGCTTCAATTTCGTGTAAATCAATCAAACCTATAAAACCCAATTGTAAGCTTTGAAAATCAACTCACTTTTTGGTGAGGATGAAGATGATATGATGCAGATGATGATGTTACTAGTCTTGAAATCAGAATCACAGAAACCTAGCTTAAATTCTAATTTGGTTAGTGAGCTTGAGAGTTGTCAAAGGTGCAATTGTGTTAAATCTTGAGAACATATGGATTGTACAGTCGGTTTACAAACCGACTCACATATTTAAATGGTATAATTTTATACCCGTCCTAAATCTATTGTCTGGAGCCTAAAAACCATTTGCGAGAATATTAATTTTATTTTACCGTCATCTGTAATAATTTAAAACAACTAATAGTTTACTATTCACAATAAGTGCTAAGACTTATTTACTTTAGTTTCACAAGTAAAATAATTAATATCAAGTAATTCTAAAAACAATTAAATAACTAATTTAAATAAAGGAATTACCAAACCAGGAAAGAGGGTGTTACAATGCATATATAATTGTAATGTTTAGGAACATGCATTGTCTTACATTCGTTGATAATAAAGTGCACCGTTCTTTTCATATGTATCTAATAATCTAATTATTATGATTATATTATGATGTAAATTATTTTTCGCCTTTCAAAAATAAAAATAAAATTGATGTACCTTATTTTTAACTATTACGCATACCGGTTTTTAGTTAAAATGCATCTAATGATTAATTATGATACACTTCCTTGTTGACTTCTTATATCTTACTAACTAACTTGAATACTTGACTTATGAAATCTATAGTAATAAGCAAAATAGTTAGAGAAATTAATCAAAATGCCATTTTTTTATGTATATATCGATTTGTCCTTCCGGAAAAAAAATTGACGATATACCTCATGAAATCGCAAAAATTGACTTGCTTTTGCCAATGCTTTTTTTGCCATTTGCGAACCGTTCACGAGATGAGCCCGCTCAAGCAAAACAGGCGTTGGCAAATGGCAAACTCGTGTTTGCGATTTGTCATTTACCTACGCACGGACCGTTTTTGCGAATGCACGAGAAAGTAAGCCGTTGCCGAGAAAAGTATGTCATGGCAAATCGCAAACTCATGTTTGCGATTTGCCATTTACCTACGCACGGGGTCGTTTTGCGATGGCACGAGAATATATGCCCGTGGCTGAGAAAAGTATGCCATGGCTTGATCATGCATCAGGAATATATATTCTCGTGTCATCGCAAAACGAGTGGCAAATCGCAAACATGGGTTTGCGATTTGTCATGGCATACTTTTCTCGGTAACAGCTTACTTTCTCGTGCATTCGTAAAAACGACCAGTGTGTAAGTAAATGGCAAATGGCAAACCCAGGTTTGCCATTTGTTAACGCCTGTTTTGCTCGAGAATGGGCTCATCTCGTGAACGGTTCGCAAATGGCAAAAAAGGCAATGGGAAAAGCAAGTTTGCTTTTGCGATTCAGGGATATGTCGTCAAAAGATTTTTGGAAGAGCAAGGTGACGTTTGGTTAATTTCCTAACAAAATATTACGACGTGATGCGGAATATCGACCAGATGAAAATGTAAAAATGTGGTCATAATTAATTAAATGCGTTGAGATAAAGTGTGTGTTTGATATGATGTTGGCAGAAGATAAGGTACAAAACGCCACACATTTAATGAGGGATTATTGGTCCCCAACTATATATGTGGAAATAATACCACGAGACACCAATGTAGCAGAATGGTAAAGACAATTCATTCTACTATTTAAGTACACTTTTGAATTTTGAATTTATATGTTAAAATACAGGGATAATCACCTAAATATACAAAATGGACATAGTATTATACATTATTAACTCATTTTTTTATTTTTTACAAAATATCAATCAATTTCACAAGAATGGGGAAAAACGCAAATTTTCAATTTCAATTCGCAATATACGTTTCACAAGATTGAAATAGCATTTCGCAATATAACATTATGCGATATAGTATTTCGCAAGATTAATATGACATTTCGCAAGATTTATATAGCATTTCGCAAATTTTGCATAATTGGCAAGATAGTATATTGTATTGCGAAATGTTATATTGCGAAATGCTATATTGCAAAATTCTATTTCAATTTTGCGAAATGTTATATTGCGAATTGAAATCGAAATCTTGTGTTTTTTTTTACATAATTGCGAAATTGAATGATATTTGGTGGAAAAAAAAAGAATTAGGTTGATATTGTGTAAAATATTATGTCCATTTTGTATATCTAGGTAATTATCAACAATAACTATATTATATAAAAGACCAACATCGATTAGATATTGGAGACGTCGGCATCTAAAATGATGTCGTGTATCTTCACTTAATTTCTTAAAATACATATTGTATCTTAATATATTTTATATTTTCCGTCACAAATTAAGTGTCCATCTTTCTATTTTGGTATGTCATAAAATAAGTGTCTATATTAAATTTTTAACCAAACAAAAAAAATTTAATGATCAACATGAAACTTTATTGGTTCAGAGAGTGATAATCCACATTTTCCTTAAACTGCGTGATAAGATTAAGTTCTTCAAAGCTTGTAGCTTTTTCTGATCAATTTGGTTCGAAAAGAATATAACATAAGTTGATTTGATAATTAATAAAATAATCTAAAATAATGTAAGAACTAAAATACTCCCTCCGTCCCATAATAAGTGTCTCACTTACTATTTTGGGACGTCCTAAAATAAGTGTCCAGATTCCCTTTCAGCCAATCAGAAAAGACTTTAGTGGGTAAAAATAAGATGTTATTGGTAGATAGTGACTTTCCTTAAACTGTGTGCATTTTGACATGAGACACTTATTTTGAGACGGAGGGAGTACATAATTATACTTTCTCTGTCTCATTTCAAGTATCCACATTAATATTTTGGGTTGTCCTATTATAAGTGTTGTCAACAAGGATTTTAGTGGGTATATATTATATTTGATTGGTGAATTATATAGTTAGTGGAGAATCCGAAAATTATGTGTCAAGTTAAAGTGGACACTTTGAGTGGGACGAAGGGACTAATACGTTTATTATGCATTGTACATTTAAATACACATTAAAATATCAAGATTTCTTAATTCGCATTACGTACGAAAAGTAATATATGTATTTCAACTCATTCATAACTTTTATATCTGCTTTTTTTGTAGTATTATATATCTTATCGATTAATCCTTTTTAATGTTCCTGGGCGTGCATAAGCTTTTTAATCTTCCTAGTAGATATGTATAACTATAAGGAAACAAAGAACAACAAAATTGCATTTTTTTATGAATGTTGGTTAAACAGATTATACACATGCATGTATAACATGTTAGAATCATACTCAAAATTAATCACGTAACACCCTCTCTCTGTCCCATAATGTCTCTGTACACTTTGAAAATGCACATAACTTTAAGTATCTTCATTAACTATATATACTATTCACCAATCAAGTAGCATTATCATCCTCAGTGACTAATTAGAGTGTCTATAACTGATTATTAAAATCAAAATAATAAAGACAGTGAATATTTTTTTAAGACACTATAAAATAAAGTATGGATAATTATAATTTTGGGAGTTTGGTACGAAGGTAGCAACACAATGTCTTATCAATCTATATATACCTTTGTAGTTTCAATTTTGAAAATGATTGAGCTGGTTATTTGAGTAATGCTATAAATTATAGCGAGCATATAGATACTATAGTAATTTAGAAATCAAACTGTGAAAACAAATATAATAAGTATGAGAATTTATTCTAATTATAACTTACTAATGGATAAAAGTAAGGAATATTGAAAGATGGAAGACGTAGTTTTTTTTCTTCCTAAGGGTGTTTTGGTTTGCGAAAACTATTTTTGAAGAAATTTGAATTTTTTAAAGGAAAAGAAATTTAAATTCCTTTAGCTTAAGGAATTTGATATAGATTTTAAGTTTTCAACCAACAATGAATGAATGCAATCTCAATTTCAATTTTATCAAATTCCAATCAGTTTCTTGTAACATACTTGAACTCATCAAGATACAAAATGAAGACCCTCATCGTCGTTCTGTCAAAATAACATGAGGTATTACAATTTAGAGGCCTTGAATATTCGTGGACCGAAATCCCTCATTATCAATCAATGTTTTACCCTCTCTCTGCTTCTTGAAATTCTGATATTTGAACATGAAGATGAGTAGATGATTTTGTCTTCTTCATATCACTTGTGACTTGTCCTTTTCACGTTAAGCTATTTTGTCCATCCATATTTTTTTCGCAAAATCGAACGAGGACATAAACCTTATAACTTCGATATTAAAGGTGTAAATAATAAAATCAAATATCACTAAACTAAAATGATTAAAATCGATCTTTCTAAAAATAAAATAAAAAATCAGTATTTGAATCGCGTCCAAAGAGAAGTTTTGAATGAGTAGGTGGGTAGGATGTTGCAATTCAGGTATTTCAATCGTCATGCATGGAGTTATGTTTGATGTATTTTGGATGGTTTAGTCGTTTCGTATGGTTATGAGGTGTTTCGGGATGATATTTTGTTTGGTGACTTGGAGTTTTCTAGTATTGTAGATTTTAACGTCTCGCTAATTTTTTTAATGATAATATATCTGTTAAAAAAATAACCATTCAAAGTTATGTAAACATGTTACGATGTTCTTTTACTACAATATTTTCTTTCTCAAGGTAGATGAACATAATAACATGGCTAGCCTAGCTAGCTAGCTTCTATAAATTAACCTCCGTACATACAAAAAAACATGACTATTTTTTACAAACTTTTTGAAGAAAGATTTGGTATATGATACTTGTCATCTCTTGCTCCCTTTTTAACCCCACCCCTATATACTCGCAATTCGTTTTGATATTCATGTTTTTGACATATTACGAACAGAAACAAAATGCAAATGTGGAGCTACAAACTAATGGATTTTGTTTCCGTTCATCGATCGACAAACTTGTAACGGGTTATTAAATCTACAACTTGATTTTCATTAGCTTAGTTATAATGTATCATAATTGTTTGGATTAACTTATACTCTCAGGCTACAAGTTAAGCGATTCCGATCAGGTATTGCAACTTAACATATGTTTAGCTAAATAAATTAAAACAGATATGAAATTATGCGTACAATCAGCCAATCCCAATTCATTGGTTACTTAATTAATAAGATAATTATTATAACTAATTAATTGCCATTATTCATAATCTTCTTCTTAAAGTTTCTGTTTTCTTTTTTGATATTAACTCCGTCCCGTCACAAGTGTCCACACATTATTTTGGGTTATCCCAGATAAGTCTCAACTTGTATGTTTTAACCAATCGAAAGATACTTAAGTGGGTAGATTTGTTATTTGATTGGTGAAAAAAATATTTGATAAAGAATTCTACAACTATGTACAACATTAAAGTGAACATTTTGATTAAGACGGAGAAGTGGTAAATAAGATTGTGGGCCAAGGTTATAATCATGTGCCATGTCATCAAATGGGGTCAACGGTTGAACGTGGTGGGCACTTGTAAGATTTCAAAGCCTAAATTGAAGGGATTTGAGCTATAAAAGGAAGAGATAATCAGGGGATCGAAAATCATGTTTTTGACGTATGTTTTATTTCTATGATAATGATAATAAATAAAAAATATTGAATAATTAAAAGAAAAATGATAATAACATTTCTAAGAGCTATCAATGAGAAGTTAAAAAAGAAGTTAGAGAACATATAGTATTAATAAATAATAATAATATTTATACCATAAGACTCATTGAATTTTAGTTGACTCTCCATAAATATTACTTTACTACAACTAACTGATACACATTATAAACTATAAAAAGTTTCCAAATTAGATATAACCCTCAAATTTCTAGTTATTTTTTTCCCTCTCTTTTAACGTCTTTTCTTCAAAAAATTTAGATAACATGTTGCTAGAATTGTAACTAAAGTGTCAATGTAATTCTAATTTTGAAACTTTTTATAGTTCGTTTCTACAAACTAAATTCGTCCGATATATATTTTAACTAAAATTATTTGCCTTTTAAATAAACCAATTGATTTTGTAGTTTTGTAGTCCTTATAAAAAACAACTAAATTACCTCCTACATCATATTGCTATATATTTTGTCTATCAATAATAATCACATCACACTATATGATGTCAATAAGATTCTATAGTTTTTGAAGCCATATTCTTTTGCGATACCCTTCTTGACTTCTTGTTATATTATAGTAGTATTAATTAATAATTGCCAAAATTACAATAAGTACGGTCATATGTCGGCAATTTGCTAGAAAACAGATTTTCACCGACAGATCATCCGTCACTGATAGCCTTTAGACTTTAGAGAGTTGGATTATCGATGGTTTAGCGACATCTGTTAGAAAGTCTTAGCGACGAAACTTGCCAAGATGTATACAGGATTAATAAACTCTCACAATTTACGAGTTAAATCTTACAAATTGAGTCAAAAATTCAAAAAACGAGACAATTAGGATCACGACTTTTAAATGACTTTTACTCTTATAGGTCGTTTATTGACTCTTACTAGTCGTGTGTGACTCTTCCGAATTTTTGGCGACTATTATTAGTCACGAAATCAGATAAACTTTTAGTGTAAGACCGGGTACGAAAAATAAAGGAACAAAGTAGAATAAGAAATAACTATAATCTATTTTAAATTAAGTATATATGTTGATTGCAGGTCAACAATTTAATTATTGACCATCACCATATTTTACTGCACTTAAACAACAAAAATCTTAAACAATAACACACACACACACACACACATATATATATATATATTGTAAAATAATGACCCTTACGAGCCGAGTCAAATCACGAGTTAAAAATCGAAATTTCGAATCACAAGTTAACAACTATGAATATGAATTCATGTTGATAATACGTCGCTAAATATTCTATATTACTCGAAAGCATCTTGTGACTACGAAGGCTCTTGATTGGGGCTTTTAAGAACATATTTTGAAGTGTTTGATATAACAAGTTAATTGCTGAAACTATAAGCTTATAGTTATAGCTGATAGTTAAAGTTAAAGAAGTTTAAGCTTATTTTTTTATAAGTATTTGATAAATTAGTTATCAGTTATAGCTTAAAAAGGGGATTAGAATTGATCTAAAAGGACAACAAAACACATGATAAATAATTTATAAGGGGTATTTATCTAACTTCTTATTTCATAAGCTATGTGGTTATTTTTTCCATAAGCCCTTTGATCATTGAATACTAAACAATGTTATAAGTTTGAGTTTAAATTTTCTATAAACTCCGGTAAGTTTCTCTTATGATGTGTTTGATAACATAACTTATAGGAGATTATGAGAACTTCAATTCTTAAACTACTTTATCAAACATACTCCAAGTAAGATAAACAATTTAAAGTGATAGTTGAATAATTTATATATATATATATATATATATATATATATATATATATATATATATATATATGCTAATTTTGAAGAAAACATAGAGATAGCGACAAAAGTTATGGTTATTAGAATCAGGAAGTTGGAAAACAGTTTAAATAAGTCAAACTAAATTTATTTTATCCCATGGAATATATTTGCATGAAAGCGACCCGCACTTAAAACATTTTTAGTTTCTTTAATTGGTGTTTATTTAACATTTTATAAATTACTTAGATTAGGATATAAAAATATACGTTGTGTTCTATGGTATATATGGTATATAATATATAATATAAGCGACACACTTTAAGCAATCATTTATAAAATGTCATGCTGAAAATAGTGTTTTTGGGTGAAATCTACCATAAATCTGTATTTTATAAGCGATTATATATGTATACACTTGTTTGTTATGAACTCGTAAAATATAGAAGAACATAATTATTAGTAGTGTACTTATTTTAATTTATGCAGATGATTAATCACTCAATCATGAACGATTATTATTACTGAGTAAGGTTCAAATGAATCCATGATTTTTGAGTGAGACTAAGGAAACCAATGATATTATGCCACATGTACAAATAGAATGTTCCATACTACAAAACTCATTTACCCAAAACATCAATTATCTCACAAACGACAAATCGAAAAATCATGAAACTTGCACCATATTTTTCAGCGTTTTATCCTCTTCGATTTGCCGTCCCTCAAGGCATACTTTCGATAAAAAAAATTCGGTTTTTTGGTGGGTTTTATAAATTAGTAACACATATGTTACTGATTGATTGTACATTTTATTTACGGTTATGGTTAGGGTTTAGGGTTAGAGTTTAGGGTTATGATTTAGCAGGGTTCATGGTTTAGGGTAAAGATTTTATGTTTTAGTAGGGTTTATTAGGGTTTAGGGTTTAGTATGATTTAGGGTTTAGAGTGTTATAAAGCGTTTGGGGTTTAGGGGTTATGGGTTTGGGTTTTGGGGTTTCTCCCACCCAAACCCTAAACCCTAACCCCTAACCCCTAAACCTAAACGCAACACTCTAACACATGTGTTAGTAACATATGAAACCTACCAAAAAAATGGAAGAAAAAAAATCCTTGGAAGTATGCCTTGAGGGACGGCAAATCGAAGAGGATAAAACGCTGAAAATTATGGTGCAAGTTTCATGATTTTTCGATTTGTCGTTTGTGTAATAATTGATGTTTGGGGTAAATGGGTTTTGTAGTATATAATATTCTCTTTGTGCATGTGGCATGATATCATTGGTTCCCTTAGTCTCATGCAAATTTTTAGTCTCATTTGAACCTCACCCTATTATTACTATATGACAATGAGTAAAATCAACACCGGGTCTTTATGTAACATCCTGTTTTCGGGCCTAGAAATAAATTTTATTTGGTTTACTTGAAAATAAATATGTTCGAGAGTCACATGATTTATTGTGATAAATAAAATGGTATTTGTTTTAAATTATAGTATTCGACGGTAAAATAAAATACTTTGTCTCGCGGGTATTTTCGTGTTCCAGACAATAAGATTAGAAGGAGGATAAAATATATTCTACATAAAAAGGGAGGCGGTGGATGAGACTGACTCATTTCACTAACCTTCGTCAAATTGTTTAACCTTCATTCTTTTGAAATCAAGAACAAATCACACAATTACTTGATAATTTAAAGAAACAATCAAAAGGGAAAGATTAGATTTTGGTGTGTTTATCAACACTAGTTCTCCGTCATCATCTTTGTGTGTCCCTAATCACTATTGTGTTAGTGATTGTGAATCGTTAACAGTGAGTTAATTGTAGAAGGGGGGGTTGAATACAATTAAAAACTTTTCTTTTCTTTGTTATAGTGTTATCTTTGTTTGGCAAGTTTTTAACCGTATTAAAGTAACAACAATATGAACACAAGTATGTATATAAGATAAACAGTTCAGTTGGTGATACAAAGTAGCTGAAAGATAAATTCTTTTATTGATAAAATTTATCTCTTGTTGATTGCGGAATAGATTAGCCAAAGCTAATCTAAATCAAACAATACAGCTATTACAAAGGAGATGAGCAGTAGTGGACAAACACGCTAACTACTCTCTCGCTGAGATAAGCTAGCAGTGGATAAACACGCTACTAGTTTACTCACTGGTGTTACTTGTATCTTAGACAAACTAGTCACTGACAAACAAGTGACAATACAAGTAATCGACACAAAGTGAAGTACAACATGCTACGCTATTTATAGACGATGAAATCCTTAATTTCCGGATCTGACGGACACGTGTCGCTGCTTGATTGGAGAGGTAGTTGAGATGTGATACATCATGGCATGACATTCTGTCTTGGGAAATATCACCTTGTACCATAGACCAATCAAAAACTTCCACGTTACTCTTTTCAAGTTTCGAGGAACACGTGTTGCGCCGTAGTGACGCCGAATGTTGACTTCTCATTTAATGCGGCATTTAATGCTGCAGTCACTGATAGATATATCAATTCTTCTCATTCTCGATGCGAGCTAACATGCTCTAAAGAATGACTTGAACAGCTAATCTTCAGTGACTTCTTTTATTCAGCAGATGAGAGAACTCAAGAAGACTTGGAGACTCTCGCTGATAGATGAGTATCAGCGACACACATAGTTGAGTCTTTGATCTTTATAAATTCTTCTTCTACTGGTCTAAGATACAATCAGCGACAAGAAAACCTTCAGCAACACTATCTTCAACTTGAATCATACATCATGTACAGAGAGTAATGCTCTCGCTGACGATGATCAGCGACACACAAAGTTGAGCATCATTCCCTTTCAGTAACTCAGAGTGAGAGAAGATCAGCGAACATAAACTTTAGCAACAGGAGCTTGACTTGAAACATTTCTTCATAGAGAGATCTTCAGTAAGTGGGTCAGAGACTTGAGAGAATAAGACACCATCAGTGACTTCAATCATCAGCGACTAATGACTTCAACAATCTCTTCGTAGACATTGTCTTAGTCTCCCCTTTAATCCTTGAGATCAGTGACCATCTTGAGTTTGTAGATCAGTGACTCAACAATCTCTTCGTAGACATTGTATTAGTCTCCCCTTTAATCTTTGAGATCAGTGACCATCTTGAGTTTGTAGATCAGTGACTCAACAATCTTCTTCTTGATCGGTAAGTGTTCTTGGTTAAATTCACCTAAACATACTTTGATTTAAAATTAGTACAAGATAGTGGTTATGTATATATATGTGAAATTGGTAGTTGATTGAGTATTAGTTAATGTTATGAGCTATATGTGAATGATTTTAGGATGATAATTGGTGATTACATGAAATTGATATGTAAGATTTATTAGTGTTCTTCAAGTTAGGGTTAAATTGATTTAAATAAATTTGGGTTAATGAGGTGTATAATGAATTGAAGTTGGAAACATGTGGTTGATGTTATATATTGTGTTAGGATGCTAATTGTTATGTTTAAAGTGATTATAGAACTTAAGTTTGTTGAAGTTTGATGTTTTTGATATGAAATTCGGGGTCTGGGTTTTGAGCAGGTTCAGGTCGACTGGATTTGGGTACATAGTCGATCGGCTATGTCTTCTTAGCTGATCGGGTATGTGTTGCCTAGCCGACCGGGTAATTTGAGATGAACGGCTAGAATAGAGCAAAACGATTACCGTAGCTAGCTTTAGAATAAAAGTCTTGAAAAAGTTGTATTTAGCCGATCGGGTCAGGGGGTGAGCCAATCGGGTATGGCTTTATAGCCGATCGGCTATGGGAAGAAAGCCGATCGGGTATAGGTGAAAACAAGGGCAAATTAGTTTGATTTTGTGTTGTACTTTCAATGCATTATAAATGTTAAGTAAATTAGTAAGTGACACATTGGTATTAGGATATTTGTATTAACTTAATGTATTTATTATGAGTAATAAAATTAGTGATGATTGTTGATTATAACATGATTATTAATTGTTGGTTTGTTATTAAACATTTAACATAAGTTATATGAATATGTAATGGATTACTAACTTGTATTATTTTAATTGTAATTTCAGATGGGCAGAAGAACACTCAGTGACATAAGATTACTGAGTGGTGGACTGGGTATTTCGGTGATTGGATCTGTAGTCCTCGATTCAACCTAGTTGTAACATGTTTGGTTACAACGGGTGAACATACTAGTTATTGGTTATTGAATGTTTGGTTTATGTTGGCATTGTTATTGTTGAACTAGTTATTGATTATTGTTATTCTGGGTTGATTGGTTTTGGTTATTCTAGGATGGCATGACGATTATCCATTATGTGACTATGTGGATTGTTCAGAGGTCAACGCTGGTTGGATTTGTTGCTATTGTTTGGCTGGCGGGGTTTCCGATACACATAGTTGATGGATGAACCCTAGTCAGTGAAGATAGCTTCCAACTATCGGTAAATCACTGTGATGGTATACCAGTGGTTTAAGGTGTTCTTGTGATGGCATACCAAGAACCGCCAGTCCTCTTTGACTTTGTGTGTTTAGGTTAATCACTGCGATGACATACCTTTGATTTAAGGGTTCTTGTGAAGGCTTACTCAAGAACCACAGGTTTTCTCTAGTATTGTGTGCTTATGTGTTTATTTATTGTAAGATTTGTTATTACTGGATTGAACTGTCGGTTATAGTTCCATTCACTTAGCTGTGAGCTAACCCCTCGTTATTTAACATTTTGCAGATTCTGTTTGGGTTATTGAATGGGCATTTGGGATTCTGGATGGAATGTTTGACTACTGCTGCGACTACTCTGATGTATTTTGGAAATCATATATTTTGGAAAATTATATAACACTCAGCCGTTAGTATTTAGTTTTGAAACTGAAAGTTAATAATTGTAAAGTTTTGGGAAAGTTAAAATTTTGGTATATTGGGACTCGCTTCCGATGGTTTAAAATATAAAATATTATAATAGAAGGGGTGTTATACTTTAAGCTAGTGGCATTATGTTATTAACCAAATTATTAAACGTTTTAAATTAATAAGTTGTGTATCTAACATGTCCGGCTTTAAATACCATCTAAAATATTTAATAGGTTTTCCGTTACAAAATTTCAGTATAGTACTACGCACAATGCTGCTAAGTACACCAAATAAAATGTACACGCACACACAAACATATAACTTTTGTGTTTGTAATATATAGATAAGTTATGATATAAAATTAGTTTATGTAAATTTATCTCGGGATTAAGATGATTAACAACTCAACTTGATGTTGTAGGGAAAGAAAACCGTATTTACAAAACATGATATCCTTACAAATTATAAGAGAATGTGATTAATTCACTCGTAATCTATTCATCCAATATTAATAACAAACCATCAATACAATAAGCAATAGGGCTTTGCTAAAGTAAATGTAATGTCTAAAATAAATAAATATGATTTTACTTATCTATGTTTACGAACATAATTAAGTTTTAATGTATATGTTCTCCTCAAGAGTACGTCAGTTTTGATTTGAACCTTTGATTTGGAGCAATTAAGTTAATTTTATAAAAACGAAGATAGACATGACAAAAATAAAACAAGCGGAAAGAATATTATCTTTTTCTTTTCGAGTAATACTAAATATATCTACAATTATAAGCCTAAATTTGTACTTAAACGCATAAGGTATTCGATACGTACATAAATTTAAAATGTTCAATCGGGTCACTGTTTTTTAGCCGAATTTAAGCAAAATAGGCGGGATGACACCAATCAACAAATATAGTGATCAAATTGAATATTTTTAAAGTTTATTAACCTAGATAAACATTTTCGTAAAGTATAGTAACATGTCTGTGTATTATCCTATTACATGAAAGGTGGATTTAGCCTAATATTAATTCGGTTCGAAGTTTATCAAAAGCGGACTACAAGAAAATACTCTTGTGTAGGCCATTTGGTGTGCTCGTAATTTATCTCACACTTAAGAGTTCATAATATGTATTCACACGTAAGTGTTCATACATATTCGCATGAACTAATCAGCGTTATCGATTATCAACCTTCTTTCTCACTAACAGGTATCAAAATTGATAAGTTATTTTTTTAAAATCAATCCATAAATGAATATTTAGACCTTAGGGACTAAAGTCGTGCTACAGACCTACAGTTGAATGAATAAAATATTGAACTATTTTATGGATATTTTAATTTATATTTTAATTTAACTTATATAATAATATTTTAAACTTAAAAGAATCGAGTATATTCGGTTGTCCTTATAGATGCAGTGTCCGGTCATTATTCTGCCGACTGCGGTGGTCCAATATGACGGCGACCCCCATCACTCCGGTCCTACAGTTTAACCCCCTACCCTTAATTGGATAACCACTACACTTTCTTATTCTTTTTGCTACACTATCAATTTTTATACATTTTTATTTTTGATTACCTTAACTAATAGCCATAGGCAGTTAAAACTTAAAATTATGCATGGTTGAACTCGAACTTGAGTAATTCGAAATTTGATTAAATCCGAGCTCAAAGCACGAGGTTAAAAGTTGAGCTTAAAAGTTAAAATATACATCGAGATCAACTTCAGCTTTTAAGAGTTTGACTCGAACTGTTATTATACTTTTTCGCAATTAATCAATCAATACGTGTATAAAAAGAATATGTAAATATTGAATATGTAGTTATTACAATTAATTTGGAAGACGGTTAGCTTTTTGTACTAGTTCCCATGATTTATTTTAAGTTATGTATATCTTTGAATTGAATTTGGTTATTGATTTTATAAGCTAATATTGTGAGCTTTTCGAACTAGTTAAGTCACGTGAGTTCGAGCCCTTTCAAGTTCGAGCGACTTAACTAGTTTATTTTATTGATATCAATATGTGTATTGGTGTGTGATTAAATTTTAGGTTTGTGGTTTAAAGAAATCATGTATGCTATATTATCAACATGTTCAAAATATACTCTAACTATAAAGTTTTACTTAAAAGGATAGTGCTTAAAATAAGCTGAAGGTTGGGTTACCGCTTGATTAAGAGTTTATTTCGTTTATAACGTTGTTCATCCATTTATGCTTTAAAATTCGCTAGATTTCATATATTTTAGGTCACTGATGTCCTAATTAAAATTCTATAGTTTTTGAAATTATTTTTTTGCATTGCTTTTAAAATTTTAAAATAACCATGTTGCCCAAGTCTGTTTTCAACTTAATAATATAATAAAAGGGTAAATCGACCCTCTCACGATCCCTCACCAACCGGTCTCACGACCAACATTAGAAACTTAATACAATGTTTATGTTTTGATGTATATATTCGTTGAATTATGTTTGCGGCAAGTGTGTGTTTTAGCACCTTAGCGAACAAACATAGATGAAAAGGTTACAAACTCGTATATCTAACCAAACGAAAAATCTTCACTTATCTTTTTGTATATGCGTTAGGTACAATTTATCCTTTTTATTCACGTTCATTTAATTTAATTCATGTAATAAATGGAAAATATAGTTTGCAATGTTATAATGTGAAAATGGTCTACCTTAGAACATGATGCATTTTGAAGCATGAATCATAAATACTAAGAGGGTGTTTGGGATTACTTATTTATATGTATTTACTTCATTAAAAAGTTAAAAAGTGTTTATATGTTTGATTTCAAATAATTATTATTTAAAGATAGGCGGACAGGTTGGATGTGGTATTCTGCAGGCAGGATGTGATCCATCCTTAGGTGAATGTCTCTCCTGGTTCAACCCGTAGCCTCAGCATATGGTTTGGGATTTACCACCTCCCCGGGGTTCAAAGAGGCAGTTTCTATAAGGGTAGATGCTTGTATCTTCTTTATATATAATGCATCTCCACCTTCTTTTACTTTGGTACTCAACACAGCAAAAATACTATATTACCCTTAATTTATTTATAGCATTTCCATTAATACTTCTATCCTATCATCTATTATTTATTACTACTTATTCTTCACTAACTACACTTCCATTAATACCCTTATCTCATTATCTATTATTTTTAATTACTACTTATTCTCCACTAACTATACTTTTCATCCATCAAATATTAAATCTACCCACTAAAATCTTTTTTATAGGTTAAATATCAAAGTAGACACTTATAATGGGACATCGAAAAATAGTATTGTGAACATTTTAAATGTGACAAACGGAGGACAATATGTTTTTATTTTAAAACATTCACTCACATTTTTATCTGCCGTCACCACTTTCACCGCTCCATTGCACGGGTATTGTGCTAGTTTGTTATTACATCTATTGTCAAAATAATCAAATAAACAAAACGCTTAAATAGGCCAACCCAAACCTCCCTGAAAATGGTATTTTGCAATTCCTTAGGGATTTGTCTCATAAAAGTTGCACAAATTGGGACGATGTGAATATGGTGCATGTATAAGAATAAACACTTAAATAAACCCGTCACACTAAATTTATAAAACAGCAGGCTGACTCACAATATTTATAAAAAAATCTTAGGAAAAGATGTAATATAATATTCAAAAAGTATGGATGAATTCTAATGGAATGATAAAGCCATACTCTTTACTCCTTTCTTCCCCAAAAGGCACTACGAAGTAATGCCTTTAAACACCAATGTTCTTGCATTAGGTGACAATGACATATGATGGTTTAGGACGGTTCGGTTTTGGTCAAAACGCTTTTTTCTATTTATACAAACTCTAATTTCTAGTGTTCGAAAAGGCACCCGTAAAGGCCCCTTATATGGGCCCGATGAGGTATAATTGTTCAAAATCACATAAATAGGAAATATATTTTTTCGGTACGTGTATAACAATGATCGAGATAAACAAGCAATACATTGACCCCCTTTGGTGGGGCAAGGGCGAAATCAAAAAGTTTTAAAGATGGAGCGGCTGTCTACGTTCCCTCTGCTATGGCCCCTAGCCAGATTTAGCTATAGTGTTTAGGATCACATACACCGTTAATCACTTGTAAGTTGATTTACTAGTTCTACATATCATTACTAAAAATTGAAAAATGTCTTGTTGAAAAGTTTGTTACGTTTCTACGTTTATATATCTTGAAATTGTTGATCATATACTTATTTCTTCATGCCAATATATAAAAAAGGCATCTTGGTAGCTTTACCTTTAATTAATCCAATCATATGCACCTATTAAAGGTAAGAGGTTATAGTGCTTAATAACAAAAGAACAAAGACTTTATGTTGTTTGGGGAGGAATCCCATGGCAACAACCATAATCATAAGACTATTTTTCCTATCCCTACTTTAAAGGGGTATGTTTTTCCCTCTTAAAAATGATCCAAGTACCTTTTCTTGTACAATAGTCCTAAATCTTTGACTTGTATAGCATACACTTAAAATAGGATTATATATGTACTAATAAGAGATGTTAACATTAGGAAACTTAATCCGAATGTATTACGGAGTACTTATTTAAATAAAGTACTTTTCAGATCGAACGATTGTCGACATGAGTAAAGTATAGTACTTGCCATGCATAGACTTTGAGGATCATTTGATTTCTTGTGTTTAGAATTTAGCTAACAAAACTTTATCCAAGAATACTAAATCCGAATTAAACAATAATCTTGTATTAGTTTGTACTTTTTTTAAGGTAGTAATTAGTTACACTCTAGAATTGGTCGTTTATGCTAGTCAAAGTGGGGTTCTTGTTCTGCTAACTTACAAACCTTCATCACCGAAAGTGTATTACTCTAGCAATGTGACAAAAAACTTAAAGTTCCATGTCTCTCTCTATGCATACATATATTCACACATCTTCTATACTTAGAATATATAAGAAAAATATTCTATCATTTGAATGTTTGAAACTTAAACAAGATAATATAAACACATTGTGGGGTACTATTTCTGAATGTGTTAAGATATACTATTATCATACAATTAATTCATGTTTAACAAATACTCCGTACGGAACATTAGAAGACGCCATGAAGAACCTTCAACTCGTTGAAATTAAGTTCTATGCATTTCTCCATCCTTTATCTGTGCATTTCACATTCCTCTTAGTCTCGGCGATAGGAATGATGTCTTCATTAGTACGCGAGATGAAAAGATTTACGTAAGTAATTGTGTGTTTGTAACTCATTGAAGGATTTACCTTTACATTGACAAAACTTGGGAGTGTGATGCAAAGAAATATGGTGGTGTGTGACTAGGGTCTTTGGGACCCAAAAATGTCTCTACTTTTATTGATCTTGTCCCTCTTTGAGAAGCTACTTCATGTCTCATCTTTCACAATCTGTCTACGATTCCTCTTTTTGACTATTTTGAGAGAAAAATCAATCAATTATGTCATAAAACTAAAAGTAGTTGGCTCTCATGCATTTGCAATATTCATTCACTTATATATAGAACACAGAACTAACCGAAGGGGGTGGTGAAGTGGCGAATCCAGGAATTTACATCTTTGGGGACTTGGGGGCACAATATCATTGCATAATTTTTCCTTCATAGCAAATTTAAAACTAAATCTTAAACCTAGCCTGTGCAAATTGTATCTTGCGAACCAATGAATAATAATGTAAATATTTCTTGAGAATAAGTTAATAATGTAAAGAGAGGGGGGTGGGGGTGGGGGGGAGGGGGGGGGGGGGGGGTGGGGGGGGAGTTACCTTAACATATCTTAAGATTCAAGATTCTGTATATTTTGTTTTTTAAATTTCAAGAACACAAAAGATACAAGTGGTGAATTATGCTTTTAAGTGATGAAGTTTTTGAATGAAAGTGTTAATGGGTAAAAAGGGTACTGTCAAAGTATGAGTATGTCCAATTTGGCCTTTCTCCATGGAAAGTCTGTCAAGAAACCACTAACTTTCCTACTATGGAAAGATAAGAAATCACAGACCATTTCTTGAGTGATTTCATGTCATGTAGAGTGCAAATCTTTTTTGTGTTATGAAATGTTGATGCATATATTTTCTTTTGCTGTCATTCTGTGGGTCCTGCTGAACGGGGACGGGACGATAATATGGATATAGAGATTTTACAAATGAAAGAAGAAAACGTATTACTATTGTGGTTTAACTTTGCTACTAATTGCTTCAAGATGGGGTACTTCTTGATTCTTTCACACTCTTTCACTTTGTTGGTTTTAAACTAAAAAAGGCTTAACCATGATTGTGAAAGACAAATGAAGCATGATTCTAGTCGGCAATGCCTAAAAATGCGTGCAAATCTTTCTAAAATGCTAAGAGTAACATGCATTAATCAATCCCAAAGACTTGTTGAAGATAAATAACGCACCGTGGGACCCATTTCGCGGTCAAACTAAAAGAGTGGGAAAAGGAAACACCACTTCTTTGGATCTTCAAATTACTGCATAAAAAGAATATTCTTTAGATTAGTTCAAGTGTTTTGTGTTTAACCCTTTTTCTTCATGTACTAAAAGCAGAGACTGAATTGATTTATTCAACTCAAACTCTATGATTAAGTCTCTATTACTCAATTCTGTCTGACATGCATGGCATAATGTGTGACATGAGAAATATATATAACTATAATATAACCACCCTTTGGCTTTAAGTCAAAGATAACAAAGGTAAATGGAATCATTAGACCACAAAACTTTAGTCTTTTGACATAATGCAAACTACTTGCAAAAAGCAGTTGAAATCATTCATTATATACCCAAAAACCAAGTTATTACTAAGCATGTTTTTCCATCTTTAATAGTGTAATCATTGTCTAATGACAGAAATCTTGGTAATTTAAAATGCTAAGTGTTATGCCACCATTTTGGTTGTTCTGTTTAGTCTAGTTTACCCTTAAAGATTCAATATTTTTAAAGTTTCTACCTTGATCATATTTTTGCAGGTAAAATGTTATATGGTGTCCAGTAAAGTACATAGCACATTAACTTCATGTTCTTAAAAAAAAGAAAAAAATCATCAGCAAGTGCTCAAGATGTCGAATGACTCAGACCACTTTGTGAATCTGACATAACCCCTAGATTAAAAGTCCACTAGTTCAACACTGTCCAATGATTGCAAAAACTTACAGATAAATACACGATCTCGCAAACGTTAGGTTCTGGCCCATGAATTAACCACCATGGAGACCATTTCCTGTGATCATCGGACAACCTTTCATGATCTGCTTTATATATGCCGATATAATTGTGTTTCTAGTAAGAACTAAATACTCTTTCACAGAAGCATTAGGGACGTATGCACAGGTCCACCATAATCGAGTGTGTGTTAATGTGGCAGGATAAACATATTTGAAGAGGCCCATTTTTAGAAGAGTCTCCAAAAGGGCCTCATAATAATGATACAAGTAAGACAGAGACATGTGAACAAAATTTGTGCTTTTCTTTCTTACTTTCTTCTTTAGATAGACAAAAGGTGATATCATCTTTGGATGTATGTTGAAGTGTTACCTAATTCATTACTAACCCCGACAAACTGTGAAACAATTTAGGGTGCAACGCGGTATCATCATCATCATTTAAGATGAATGAAGAACTAAATGACTGGGTTCCCAACACAACTATTGCTTCAAACCTTTTCAAAAGAAGTTGAGCATACAACTGTTGGCATCCTGATAAGGCCAAGAAGAAAATGAATGCATATATACAATCACGAAAACCGACTTTTACTATTTAATTAGGGAAACTACTTTCATTTACAAGCTTTCCTTTCGACGATAACATCCCTGTCATGTACCCTTGGTATGCTATGTATGTCAAATGCCATGAACCAAGTTGTCTTTAAACAGTAGTTTTGATTGCAGCAACAATATTGATGCTTATCGCAGAACACATCTGAGATTTATCGTATCACATACAACACAACTCATACAATATCGTGATAAAATGATAACCATCTGCAAAATGCAGATCCAAACATGCCCTTTAACATCCGTGACAGCTCACTTAATATAAATCTAATGTTTTCCTTCAAGTTTCCGAATACTCTTTTAGTTTTAATGGCAAGTCCATGATTTGAAGTTACTAACTTTGTGTTTTGAGCTTGACCATGCATAGATAGCATTGATTTTAAACTAGCCATCTTAGAGAATTTCAATTTTTTTAGGGCCCTGGACCGATGACACCCCGCAAGTTTCTAATATTTGAATGTATAATGAAGAATGTAGAAGTAATGTAATAAACACACCATTAAATGACAACTATCACGAAACTAGATTACTTGAGAATAGTAATAGTATACAGCCTCAAAACACACATAAATCTGTTTTATCATCTATAACATACATTACTAACTAAACATACCTGCAATCTCTGTTAGTCCTGAAATTACATAGTATATATTCCTATACTTGCAGCTTTAGCATATACATTAGCGTCGTGTTTGAAGAAGTTGATGCAGGCCACAATTTAAATAGCCCCACACGTACCTGCAGTTTCTATAATTAAAATCAAACACGTGGAAAGCATAAAATGCCAATCAAAGCATCACCGCTTAAAATTACAAAGAAGTATAATGATAATATGAGTATGAAAGTGTTACAAGTGTGAGCAAACAATAAATAAAACTTTAAGAGTTATCAGTCCATATAAAACTATCAGATCGAGGTGGGAGCATGGCAGGTTGGGTAACAAAGGAAAATAGGTAAATTGGTACATTCAATGGATCAAATTGGCCCAAAACACTTCCTGTGCAAAACTTGCAGCCTTATTTTATAAGATGTTAGTGTGCCATATAATTACACAAAACATCATATTTCAATGAAAATTTTAGTAAGTTTTATGCATTGATAAATGCATTTTGGGCAACTTTCTACTTGTTTGACCACCCTAAACCATTTTGACCCATTTCCTTTCAAGCTAATCTTTTCTATTATACATGTCTGGCCCGTTACATATAGAAGAGAACCCAAATTAACCTACCCACGAATAAATGTGTCGACCTTGCCAGCCTTAAAAACTACTTTTGCAACTTAAAGATGCTACATGTAACTTGATGAGTTCACAAAATCGCACCTTTACACAAGATTTACAATTTGAGATTCCATAATTAGAGTTGACACTTTTGTGAAGGTACAGCAACACTAACTCGGATATTTCTGCCATCAAGATCCTGCACCAGAAATGCAAACACACTTCAGTAAACCAAATATTATAAATAACTATCATAGAACTATAGAAGAAGCCAGGGGCCCCACTTACAACGCCATCAAGTGACTCAACAGCACTATAGACCTCATTGGAAGAACTGTAAGTCACAAAGCCGAAACCCCGTGATCTACCAGTAGCCTTGTCATAAAATACTTTGGCTTGCATAACATTTCCATGCTCCCAAAAAGTTTCAAGAGCCTCATTGTCAACACTCCATGAAAGGTTTCCAACATAAACCGTGTTGTTGGTGTTATTGTCACTTATTTCATTGTCTCTCGATTCTTTGGTACAAGTCTTCTTCCTTGGAGGTGGCCCATAATTGACCCTCAATTGCCTCCCATCAAGCTCCTGTAATTTTAAAAGGTTCCAACATAACAACATCATCAATAAAACAAGAGTTAAAAAGCAATGTTAAGTAATTTAAAGATAGTTTTAGAAATTGTAATTTCGACCTATTTCCCTATGAACAGGTTGTTGGGCTAGCTTTAGTCTCGAATGGGTCAAATATTAAATTTTTACTTTTGGAAATTGTCAAAAGTGTCAAAAATTGGTAAGACTGTATTTTCAATGCACAGACCTCGTAAAGAGTTATATTCAAAGAAATTAGTTCATTATTATTGAGAAAATATTTTCTGAAATATTTTTGACACACTAGATACAAAGGAAAGAAACCTTAGATAAACACTGTTTTAGGTATCTGACCAATTTCAACACGTACCAAAAATACCCGTTTTGACCTGTTAACCAACCTTCCCAACGCATCAATTTTACCAACTTTAACACGTACCTAAATTACCCGTTTTGACCCGTTACACAACCTTCCCTTACCACCTCTATATCAGTACCAATATTGCCAATGTACAGATGAATTATATGACGGAAATGCATAATAATAATAATACCAATATTTCTGTCAATTTGCAGCCGGACGTGACATCATCATTAACAAAAATAAATGATTGTGTCTAAATAGCTAAATCATATAGAGAGTTTCTATTGACTAAGAAACCACCATGATCAAAATGTTTTGCCTCAGACTTGTATATCATTAAAGAACTTACATAGCCATTAAACTTCTTTGCAGCAGCTTCGGCTTCTCTGCTGGATGACATCTTTACAAAGCCAAAACCCCTACTTCTTCTATTCAATTTGTCATATACAACCTGCACGTAATTATTCCAGTATACCCAAACTAATAAATTATGACTACATCTTTTTACGTTTACTATACACAAATTGAAATAACAGATTGTACTGGTATAGATTAAACCAGTAGGCCACAAAAAGGACTCATAATTATCAAGAGATAGCGAATGTACTGGTATAGATTAAACCATCTTAGAAGTGATTGAACAATTAAACATAAAGAGAATATCATATAAGGGGTATGTGGATGTGAATTCTGACAGTGAATCGTTGATATGCTCAAGAATCAAAACAAGATCACATCTATGTAACCTATGGTTTTGGGTAATTTCACATATAACCTACAAAGATCAGATTTGTTATAGCAACTTCTTACTTGTCAAAATTTGATTATTTTCATCACGAAAACCAGAGATCCAATTTTAATTAGAACACTGTAAAACTAGGTCTATAAAAGAATATGCACCTTCATTGGTCATAAAGAATTGTTACTAGTGTATTACAAATATAGCAGAAGAATATATGTCCTCACATGAAAAAACGTACAGTAGTTTAAAGTTTATCTATCTAACTAATTTCAGCTGACGGAACCTTGGAACAATCTACACCAAGAACCATTAATTTAACCAAGGGGGTGTTTGGCTAGCTTATTTTGGGAGCTTATGGCCTTACTGAAATTCAGAAAGCTGATAGAGCTCATTTTTAATGGCTGGCAAGTCAAGTCCAATATCAGGAAATTTGGGTTCAGCACTTCAGCTCGTTTAACAATTACTCTACTCGAGCTCGAAATCCTCGAAGAAATCTTTATAATTGTGTTTGAGTTCGAACTCGAAAAACTTGTTACTGTTTGAGCTCAAGCTCAATACTCGTTATGGGCTCGAGTTCCATATAAAATCGTTTCGTAGCTTGTCATCCAGTTAGCATGAGCTCATTTATACTTGTAACATTGGGTCAAAAACATGGTATTATTTAAATAAGGTCTTAAATTCAGTGTGGAGTCGAGTCGGGTCAATTCGAATGTAATGAAATTAAATTACTTGTCTCGAACTAGACCGACAATAAGCAAAACACGCCCTATATAAACAAGAAACAAAGGGCAATCAACATTCAACCGAATTTGAACCAAAGTTTCGCATTATAACAGTAATCGCATCTCAAAAAGTTCAAACAAGAGATTATACGAAATTAAATCGAGTACTGCAAGATTAGTAACTATACCAGGAAACACACAATTACTACAATTTTCAACATATACAAGACCGAAACAAAGGGAAATCAATATTCAACCGAATTTGAACCAAAGTTTCGCATTATAACAATAATCGCATCTCAAAAACTTCAAACAAGAGACTATATATAAACCAAGTACTACAAGACTAATAACTATACCAGGACACACACAATTACTACACTTTCAAACATATACAACAGCAAAACAATTTAATTATATAAATAAGCTCAAAACAATAAGAACTACATCTAAAAAACACATGAATAATGAATTGGGCTGAAGATATAAAATCACCAACAGGAAGTATACAAATTTTATTGAAAACGGGAAATTATACCTCAACCATGTCAACATTTCCAGATTGTTGAAACAACCTAGCAAGACTTGTGTCATCAACATGAAAAGGCAAATTACCCACAAAAAGTTTAAATTCAGGGGAAAAATAATCATGGTCAAATTCTTGAGTGATAAAGTTTGATAAACCATCATCATTATCATTCAGGTCTAGCAATAAATCAGGTGAAAGAGCAACTTTTGTGATGATTTGAGATGATGGTGTAGGGTGAAAGAGGTTAATTGAAGTGGGTATGGAGAAAGATGTTGGAAAGGAAGTATAATTAGGGTTTAGGGTTTTAGAAGAGGTAGAGAAAGAAATTGAAGGGAACCCATATTTGGGAATTGAAGGTTTATGGGGTTTTAGAAATTTGAAATGCCTTGGACAAAAAAGATAAATCTTGTCTCAGAGAGGGACTGATGTTATTTTTCTAAATCATCTTAACTTAATTATATTTTAAATCGTAAAAAAAACAGGTTTAATAAGTTTCATTTGGTTGTTTTATACAAATGATTCTTAATTGCATGGTTGGTCTTTGAACTTCATACACAATTGTATTGCACTTCACTTTTTTATTGACAATTCAAAAACATAAAAGTTGTTGCGAGGTTGATCTCTCCTTCAACTAAAATGACTATCATATCACTAACTAGTGTTAGACCCGTTCGATGAACGGTTTAGATAAATAACTTTATGTGATAAATTTATTAATAAATAGACCGAAATAATCATATAGTGAAAACTCATGTCCTTAAAATAGATATGAAATGCTCGTGCGGATCATATATTAATACCTTGAAAACCATTTCAACTATTTACTTGGGAAGTTCAACATATAACTGCCAATTACTAAAAATGATTTATTTCAAATTCATCCAATATTTGTCTGCAATAAAAAGCATCTTAAAACAAAATAAGAATATATTATATCTTGACAAACAAATTTATAAATTACACAATCTGTCACACCATCTTATCAATCGAATTTGCAGTTATATGGTGTGACATTTTATAAGTCGACTTTGAAAAACCTACACGCACTTACAATGGTTTTGATTTCTTTAATTTCTACATTATCTTATAGACAATTTAAAAAATATATTTGTTAATCAACAATATATTGAGAAAAAAATGGATGTTACATAAAGTAATTTGTTAATGTAATATAGATAACATATTACTAAATTGTATGAAGTGAATCATTAAGATGAACGATTGACCTTCTAAAAACTAATAGGTTGTAATTATAAAAAACGAATGACATTCTAAAATTGATGAATTGACATTAATTTATTAATTAACCTTCTAAAACTATTAGTTTGTCATTAAGGCAATTGAATGACATATTAAATTAATTAAAGATTGCATGAGGAGACACTTAATTTTAGAAACCTAATAAAATGATGACACATAGGACAAACGCTTATGTGTCGAATGGAGAAGTTTGACAAATAAGCAAAAGGACTTCTTGATTAATATATGTAGAGATGTCCTAGTTTTTTTATTGAATTTAGTAAGGCTAACTTAGTCATTTTAGTTGGAGTATAGACCAATCTCGCAACAACTTTTATGTTTTTGAACTGTCGGTGCAAAAAGGGAAGTATATAGACTTACAATACAATTGTGTATGAAGTTTGAGGACCAACCATACAATTAACTCTATAAATGAAGAGGATTAAGTTAGTTGTTCTACTCAGGACCAGAGATGAGGGGGCGTCAAATGAACAAGTATTAATATTGGACCTCCAAATTCTACATATAGTTTATATATATGTTCAGTTTGAAGCCCATGTTTCACTAACTATTTAGATATAATCGTTTGGGCCTATTATATTAATTATAATTATAATTTTGTTTTAACAAAGAAAGGCTCAACAATTTTGTTGTAGGATCCAATTTATTCCCCTTCAACGACTTAGTTAACCAAATATAATGTGTACAGAATATATAAAAGAAAAAATAAGTACGCAGGAATAGCCTGGAACTGTCCAACTTGATTTCAACGATTCAGTTAATTTCAATTTTCTCAATTTACGGTTCTATTCTTTTAACACTTCTTTGAATTTTACGTTTATAACAATTTTATAGTAGTCATGACATTTCGTTATGTCATATGTATAGGAAGAAAATTTACTTTAAAGGGTCTCTTTTTGGTTGTGGCACTGGGCCACCAAATTTCAAGCTTTGGGTATGGTTCTACTTATATATATCATGGATCACGTATTATGTATAAATGTATAATTGTATGTATATAAATGTATAATCGTATACATGTGTTTTTGTCATAAATTAGATTTAAACTTGTACTGTATCATTTATGAATTCAGTATAGCATAACTAAATTGATTAGGTTTTGATTGAAATAGTTGATCTTTTAATGTAACTCATGTTTGTTTTTATCTTATTGAGTTTTTTTTATAACGTGTCTATGAGAATAAGTAGTAGATAAATAATCATTGTTTGTTTTATATCCGGTGTAAACCGTCTGAATAATTAAAATTGTCATGGGTAGTTTTGCTTACAACCATATAGTGAAGTCAAAGTCCACAATAGATAATAATCAAAACATGTGTAATTAACCTATAAACAAGGAGAACACGTACATTTACATATATCTAAATATATGTTTACCTGTAATATATTGTAACAAATTAGGCTTCGTTAATTGATAATGTTTGCACATTTTTGTGAATAGATTTTTTATATGTTACATTATATTTTATTTTTTTACAATATTTGTCGGTTTCATTTCATATTAGGAAATTTTTTCTAACATTTTTTTTAAATATCCAACGGACATCTATTAACTCGCTTAATCCATCGGATATAGATATGGATGGATAAATTGAAATTAAATGGATATGGTCGAACATATTTAATTGGATATGGATGTGGATATGACGTCATCCGATCCATATCCGATCTATTGTCATCCCTAGTGCCGAATGAGCAGACAGGGCCTCCGTTAATATTGGGCTTTCAAATTCTACATATAGTTTATATATGTTCAGTTTTAAGCCCATGTTTCACTAACTATTCAAATATAATAGTTTGTGCCTACTATATTAATTATAAATTTCATTTCATTTTAACAAAGAAAGGCCCAACAATTTTGTTGTAGGATTCAATTTGATTCCCGTTCAAAGACTCAATTAACCAAATACATTTTCACAAAAGAAAATTCACAAAATGATTTGGCATGTAAGAACTAAGAAGAATCATCAAATCCACATCTTTTTTTCTCTCTCATGATTCTCCCACTCCATCCTATTGGTAAACATAATTTTGTGAGCAAATTTTTGTAAACTTTTTGTGATTTTATCATTTCTCGAATGAAATATATAAAAGAAAAATATAAGTACGCATGAAGAGCCTGGAACTACCCAACTTGTTTTCAACGATTCAGTTAATTTCAGTTTTCTCAATTTACGATTCTATTCTTTTAACACTTCTTTGATTTTTATGTTTATAACAATTTTATAGTAGCCATGAATATTTTTTTATGTCATATGTATATGAAGAAAAATTATTTTTTGGTCGTAGCACCGGGTCACCAAATTTTGAGCTCCGGGTCTGGTTCTACTAATATATATCATGGATTACGTAGTATGTATAAATGTATAATCGTATGTATAAATGTATAATCATAAACATGTGTTTTTGTCATAAGTAAGATTTAAACTTGTACGGTATCATTTATGAATTCAATATAGCTTAACTAAATTGATTGGGTTTTGATTAAAACTAATTAGTAACCCGCGTAATGCGGCGGAAATTAATTTAAATCGGTTAAAAAATTGATTAAGTGTTAAGATATTGATTTGAATGATACGTCTTGGATCGAACAAAATAATAATAATATGAAGTAATATGATGAATAACACTTAAAACAATAAAAAAATCATCATTTACAAACATAAGGTTTTGTATTGTGAATAAGTTTTGTGAGTTGTACATTGTGCATAATTAGTGTTTTAAGTATTTAATAGAGAGAGTGTGATATATTTTATAAGGAGTAGAGATAGTTGATCTTTTAATATAACTCATGTTTGTTTTCATCTTATTAAGTTATGTTTGTATAACGTGTCTGTGAGGAGAATAAGTAGTAGATAAATAAGCATTGTTTGTCTTACGTCCGATGTAGACCGTCTGAATAATTAAAATTGCCATGGCTAGTTGGAAGGCGGTCAAGTAAACTTTGAAAATGTCATGGCTTAACTAAGAGCCGCTAACTAACCTTCAGCATTTACCAACCTGAAATGGAACACAAGTATTGGTTGTATCATCGCTACAGGTATCGCAATTTGCAAAAAACATGGTTAAGAAGTAAGAATTTTAATAACCTTGCAAGTCATGTTTGACATTAAGTATTCATGGCAATGGGTTTAAATTTTGAGTCGAGTAAAAGGTAATTCACCTTCTACAAAAGTTTGTATTCACAGTTTGCACTTTTTTTATATAGATATATAAATGTAAATATAATAATATCATCTTTTTTTTTCTTCAAAAACAATGAATGTTTCTACACCTAAAATGAGTAGATTTATGATTAGTATTCGGCTTATATAGATCAAACAGTTATGAAACACGCATGTAGATGGAGTTTTTAGATTTAAATACGTGATAAGATAGTAACCATCCAAACCATATACTTTGTATTTTCGTAAGCATATGTGCAATTCAAAGCATGCGTGTAACCACTTTTTTTAAGTATGATTGTGCGACTAATTGTATGAATTTCTACCTACTGTTACATATTGGATCGCGTAT
The DNA here is from genome assembly GCA_963422505.1 of Pseudognaphalium luteoalbum. NCBI lineage: Eukaryota > Viridiplantae > Streptophyta > Magnoliopsida > Asterales > Asteraceae > Pseudognaphalium > Pseudognaphalium luteoalbum. Next base: position 7,670,859 of record OY730198.1, on the reverse strand, counting down.
GATACGTAGCTCACATATGTTTGTTAAAGATCGTGCTACATCAATCACAAGAGCCACATATGTTTGTTAAAGATCGTGCTACATCAATCGCAAGAGCCGTCTAACGAGCAGTACCGATCATTTCTCCTCTCTCTTGCATTCAAAAGGATGCTCGATCGTTAGCCACTTTGTGCGTGTGTGTGTGTATTTAGCAATGTGTCAACGATAGTCTAATGGTTCTGTTTGGGCTTAACTGAAAATTAGATTTGGTCCTTAAGTTATATGGGCTTAATTATAAGGGCCAAACACTGGACTTCAAGTTCCTTGTAATTTGTCATCATTTATATTTGGGTCCTTATAATCTTATATAATGTAGATTTTATGGCTTGTAGACTTGTACGTAGTTGAGATTCTTAAACTAGTAATGGTCTAATGGATATCTAATTCAATCTTCTTCTAAAAGACATAACATATGAATCACTTACAAAGTGTATTCATACAGAAGCATAATTCATCCATCTTTAGTTAACGTTTAATTTTTCTTTTTCTTTTTAACCTTAGTTATTAAGATGTTTAAACAAAAAGTTAACAGACCCATTTGAATATACTACTTAAAAATTATGTTAAGTAGTTAATAATTAAAATGCGGAAAAAATTATTAAGAATAGAAATGTACTAACAAGAATAAGTTATAGAGATGTATTATTTTCTGAGAAAAATATTTGACCATTATTGTCATTTAAATTAAATGATGTAAGCAAACTCAAACAAAAGTTCACTCTCTCAATCTCATTTATATGATCCACATTACTATTTTTATTTATTCGAAGAACCTTTTACTTGTAAAAATAAGTACTAAACTTCATAATTTACCTTGATTTATTACTCTTAATCATTTACTTAATAAAAAATTGTTGTCAAATAAATTGAATATAAGGGCAAAATTAACTATTATCCAACTTAAATCGAATTTTTTTGTTAGGGTGAACAATACCTTTTGTCCTTCTGTGGTTTATTATTATTATTATTATTATTATTATTATTATTATTATTATTATTAATTTGCAATTATACAATCTATCTTTTTAAAGTATTCTTTTTAATCTATAAAATTCCTACAATTTTAGTTTGCTTATTATTCATATAGTTTATGTTGTGTTTAAAATAAAGGTCTTAATATGTGAGAATGACAATAGGAATGCGGGAAATATTAAAAGGTACTCCCTCCATTTCACCTAAAGTGTTTACTTTGACTTTGCACGTAGTTTTAGGATTCTTCACTAACTACATTTTTCACCAATCAAATAACATATCTACCCACTAAAGTTCCTTTCGATTGATCACCACATGAAAGTGAACACTTATTTGGGACAAACCAAAATAATAAGGTGGACATTTAATTCAAAGTAAATAAAAAGAAGTTTCTTCAAACCTCGATAAAATCAATAATATTTGAAACAAAAAGTCTCATTGTATAGACAAAGAAATCAAATTAAATCATACGTAGTATCAATTACAATGAGTACATCTCAAATGCTTTTTGAAGGTTATTTTATGTCCCAAAAAAATCTTTAAAATGTTTTTTTAAATATGTTTGCAATATTTGAGTTATTGTCGAATTTTTTTTATTAGTTTGTGTGTTTATGTTCGGGACAAAAAAGTTTCTAAAATATTGTTCAATTAGAGAAAAGTATTTTTATAATTGTTGACTGTTTTATAAGTTAACTTCTACAGGGTATTATGTGAATATAGACACTTATCTTAAATTATATATAAGAAAACATCTATGTGACATTATCATTTAAAATTAAAGTTGAATCGAACAAAATTTCAATTAATGATTTATAATCTAAACCTAAATTATATAAAATGATCTATGTGATCATATAAATTTAAGAAATACTATTATAATTTAAACCTTTAATTATTCAGATACTTTTTATAACCTATATATATTTATTTACTTTAAAATTAAAGACGTCGATTATCACGCTATTACATTTGTTATCCTCAAATCCTGATTAACCAATGTACTAACATGATTACAAGCTCAACAACTTAATAATAGTTTAACTACTGGTATTATAATAAATTATGATTCTGATTTGATTAAAAGATTAAGTGCTCATTAATTATAATATTTAATTCAAACGAATAAATATTTAAATTTAACAATCGTACATGATAACTATCGTAGTCGATTACAATTTATCTTTCTACTTTAGGCTACTTGCGAGTTGGCCTAGTCATTTTGTCACGCATGCTGCCAAAAAAGTACCCACCGGAATTATGCAAGGATCCAAATATATTCAATATGCAATAGAAAACAAATACGGAGCACAAAATACGAAATAGGTATGGGAAAAAGTGATACTTATATTAAAAAAGTGATGCTATTGAATTAAAAAAGAGGTTGGTTAATTACATGTTAATCACTGAAATATATATTCAAATTGATTGTAAATATATATGGGAAAAAGTGATACTTATATTATATATCTTAAATTTAGAAGAAAAAAAATGTTAGTGAACAATCAAAGTGGGAAAGATGGAGTAGTATAAACAAGATTGTCGGTATCAGTATTCTACGTAGGATCATTCTGCCTTTACAAGAAACGGGATTGTAAGATCGGATCGGGATTGTAAGATTCTACCAAAATATCATTATTTATTTAAAGATATCCAAATTAGTGTAGAAAACTAACAATTAGAAAAATTAATGTAACATTCAAACTATTATATTACAAAAATGATACAATTTATCAACATATTTGACTGAAATAAGCATACTAAAATAAAAACATAGTACAATTGCACCACCAGTCATACAAAGTTCAAGAGTATACCAGGCTACAAATAAGACCTACTAATTTAAGATATCATTCATAACTTTAAGCACACCATAAATGTCATTGTTCTCATCTAAATTAATATTGTCTAACAAAAAATAACAAAAATACATCATAAATTCTAAGTAAATATTTAAGTCTTCAACATCGTAATTAAACAAATCCATAAATAAACTAAAGTAAAATTATATTTATATTAACCTAATAAAGTAAAGTAGTAATGTACTCCGATCCACCTATCTTATTTATATTGTACACCTTACTATTATTTTATGTTTCAAAAATATTGTTTAATTGCCAAAATAATTATTACAAATATTAAATTCCCAATTGTGAAAAACAAAGTCTAATTTTCTAATTGCAAAAAATAACTATAAAAAATATATAGCGCAAATGTAAAATAAATAAAAAATAAAATTATGTTAGCCCATTTGTAGGATCGGATCGTTAACTGATCTTACGATTCTACTACGATCTTACCTCCTTAACGATCTTACTCCGACCTTACACGTGTTTGCTTGGTAGGATTGTAAGATCATGCGATCCTGAGATCAAAATCTCGATCTTAACAACTTAGATATATCGATATATAAGTAGATATCACCGAATTCATGCCTCGGTGATATGAACTATTACTAGTGAATTTTTGTATTGTGCATGGCACAACCACACCTAAAAATGCCAATGTTATCATTCTTTTAATATTTCATTTATGGAGATATCATAGGTGACGTCAACGACATCAAAATCATGTAGTGTTGACCAATAATGTTCATGATCTTTTACACTTATATCTTACATTTTTTTACATATGTATATTCTTAGTCTCTCTTTAATCTTTATGACCTAATAACACATAAGTTAGATGTTAACTAGACCCCCTGATTTTCCTCCATTTAGTGTTGAAGTTTGGTTGAAAGATAAACAAAATTTCATGCCTTTCTCCTTCACAACTTCCGAGCACGATGAAAATTGATTAGTCTTTTTAGCATTCAATATGGGTCTTTCTTTTGGCAATAGAAAATAATATATGATTTGAGAATGTGAACAAAGGAAGTATTATGCGTTCGATATGCAAAAAAAATAAATAATAATCTATGTAGCTGTATTGGTATATATATTATTCACTACTTCCAAGCACTTTGAAAGACTTATTAGTCTAATTATGTTTAATGAGTTTGACAATACAGATAGAATATAGTCTAAAAAAATGAAATCGTTTGCTATAGAAAATATGAACAAGAAGAGGTATACGTGTCAAGATGAAAAAAAAATGTAAGTGCGCTGGGATAAATATAACAATTTTTAAAGTACGTAAAATAAGCTTTGTAAAAACATAAAACAAATAAATGAATAAACAATTACATAAATGAATAAAGTAATTTAAATTAACAAATGTAAAGGAAGATCTAATGGATTTAGAATCTACTTTTCCTAATTGAAAGATGATTTTATGCATCTATTCGAGATCCACACGGTGATTCTTGCGTTAGCTCATGTTTGATGTTTCTTACATTTCTTTATTGTGTTTTATGTTTTGGTCTTTTGGTTATCTTTTTGAGCGCTTGTTGTATTTTATCATATTTGCAATTTACGCTTGCTTTTATTTATTGGCATAAGAAAAATTTTCGTCAATGACGTATATAAGTTTTGAAAAAAATGGAGGATAAACAATTTGTTCAAAGAGAAAAAGGAAACAAAGAGTTAAAAATTGATGATGTGTGAAGTATAAAACAATGAGGTGTCAAGTATAATGATATTTATATTTTGTATATAACTACAAAGTTGAGTTTTTTTTTTTTAATAAAAAGTTTGTTTGGAATGGAGTAATCAATCTCAATTATTCATTTTTATCAAATCTCACTTTTTCCCGCATATAAAAAAAATATTGCAAAAACTAATTGTTGAAAAATCATTAAAATTGTACCATAATAATCAACATTATTTTTCACTTCAATTAGATATCTCACAAAATAATAAAATTAGATTATAGATTATTAATAATGCTACTATTAATTTTTCTTTTGTCTATTATTTATTTTTACTTTCTAACTTCATTTCGCACCATTACATGAATTTATAGAATTATATTCTTCACTTGATCATTCCCTTATATATATAAAGACATATAATATAATTGTTATTTGTAATATAATTGTATATATGCATAATAATATAATATACACCAATATTCATAAATGGATACTTGATGCGCAACCAACAACCAATTGATCAAAATGACGTTTTCATAAATAATACGAGTAATGTACTTATAAATTTGACATAATATAGTTATGTATATAGACATAGTATATTTATCTCATGTGATATATTATAGTTTATTATTTTTTAAAATGTTATTTTTATCTATAATCTATAAACCCTTATAATGCATTTAGGGTTTAAGCTTAAAGTTTATAAATGTTATATGCGAAATACCAATTTTACCCTTTTCATTTAAATTGACAAAACTAATATGGTAAGTTTAGTTAACCTTATTACTCTATATAATATACTGATAACTATATTATTTCTATATACATATTATAGTATATTATATAGAGTAATAAGGTTAACTAAACTTACCATATTAGTTTTGTCAATTTAAATGAAAAGGGTAAAATTGGTATTTCGCATATGACATTTATAAACTTTAAGCTTAAACCCTAAATTCATTATAAGGGTTTATAGATAATACACTGATAACTATATTATTTATATATACATATTAGAGATATGAATTAAAGTGTATACTTTATCTTTGAGTTTATCATAAAATTTACAACCATTGATCATATAACTTCTTAGTCGATTTCTAAAATACCGCTGCATAGCGCGGGTAATGTACTAGTTATTGTTTTAAGCAACTATATATAAAACTTAAAAACATGTATCATACAAAAAAATAAATAAAATACAATCACACATTATGCCATATTATTAAAAATTAAAAATGAGATGTAAGCTAGTAGATATTTTTTTGACAAGTTATTTATATTTCTTAATCCTAATATTATTATTATTATATATGATATATAAATTTATATATATAATCATATTATATTATTATATAGTAATAACTAGTAATAACAATAATTATAGTATCTTTACCATGATAACCTACTAAATTAAATACCATACATATTTTATGTACTTGCTTAGTTGCTTATAATAATTGGACTATTTGTCAACATAGAATTACCTTAAAAGCCTCAAATGTAAAGTTATTTTTTTATTTTTTATTGCACCTTTCTTAAATATTTCATTTATCAACATTTTTATAAAAAGATTTGATCAATTTAATTTGGAATTTGGGATAAAGAGATGAAAACATGGTAATTCTTGTCAACTCCAATTTTAATTTTTTGGTTTTTATATTTTTTAGGTTTTTCATTTTCTTTTATGGGAGCTGATTTTAGCAAATAATTTTTTACTTGTCACAAGGAAATAGTACAACTGTTTATACCTACAATACAATTATTTACTTGTGACAAGTAAAAAATTACTTACCAAAGTCGGCTACCTTCTTTTATTATCACTTGGCTTTCTGTGACTCCAAGATAGCTTCTTTCAACCACAGCTATATTTATTACACCATTTAAATCTATACATACACATTATTTCTATACATACACATTATTGTACCTATATAATATTCTCTCTCTTCCAATAGCCACAGCTAATTCCTCTCTCTCTCTCTCACACACACCTGCAATCTTTGTTAGACCCCATCTGATCTATGACTTATAATTGATATTCTTCAGCTATCAATCAAAACCCACAAACAAATTATCTAGAAGAACAACAATCTGCCATAAAGGTAACTGCTTTTTGACCCCAACTAAAAGCCCTAAAGTTATGCTGATTAATGTCAAAATTAGTCCAAGTTTGACTTTTTTTCTCGATTTCATACATGGGTTTTTGCTAGTATGTATTCTGGTTTCTGGGTTTGTTAGAATAGATATGTAGTATGTAAATCTTGATAGATCCCAGTAATTAGATATTTAAATCTAAATGCTTTTGCATTTTAGGGTTTTGACTAATTTTGTTAAATTTGGGGTATTGGATGATGATGAAGATCTAAGTTGTTAATTACAAATTTTATTGTTTTATGGATTTTGTTATTTGTTTTCTACATTTGATTGTATTTGGAACTTGTTTTGAATTGGGGGTTATGAAGTATTTTTGAATAGGTACAATCTTTTGAGTGTGTATGGATGAAGTTGATTTGTTTCTGTTTGGAAAAATATAGTTTTATGAAGTTTAATACAGTTCTGAACTTGGTTAGCAGTAAATGACCTAATTGATTATTTCATAAATCTCTAATAGATAATGATAACTGAGAATACAAACTTTGTTGGCTGATGGCATTTTTCGTAATGATTCAACAACTTGATGGACTGCTATTCTTATAGAGACTTGAAATTACAAGCTAGGAATGAAGTCATAATCTCATATGTCTTTGACTGTATCCCCCGACTCGAGTTTTATATGAATCTCATTATGAATTGTAATTGTTAAATCTTCGTTACCGTAAATTAGAGTTAGGGTATAGGCGCACACATTACATGTATGCAACTATATGCGTAAATTAACTCGTGCAATTTAGGTTGAACAGAATGATGTGTCAATAAATGGCATGAGATACGTATAAACTCCGTTACTTTGATTTGTAATTTGTGTTGATCTTTTCCTGATGTTTCTTTTTGTTTTTGTGAACCAGGATTTGATTTCACTCGATTGGTTTGGATTCTACGCTATGTTCATGTCAAACTTGGATATTTATAATTCAAATTTGACATGAAGTTGGTTATGATTGTGACCACAACAAGTGTCAAAATCTTGTTATGCCTACTGTTGTCATGTGATTGAAACTGCTTGAGCAAATCTCAGCCCTTAGATTAGTTTTGTAGATTGACTTAGCCATTGATTGCTCAGTCGTATGACTAAAATTTTGTTCTGCTATTAGTACTATTACAGTTATTTTTGAAATGGAGACAAACGGGGTGGTCACAAAATCTCAACCGAATAGAACACACAGGCTGCTTCCGGCTGTTTTACCTGTAGTTTTTATTGCAATCACATATGTTGATCCAGGAAAATGGGTTGCAGCCATCGAGGGTGGGGCGCGTTTTGGATATGATCTCATCATACTTATGTTAGTTTTTAGTTTGGCTGCGGTTCTCTGTCAATACCTATCGGCTTCTATCGCTGTGGTCACCGGAAGAGATCTTGCCCAGGTACTTCTAATTGTCTATCATGATTTTTATTTTTTTGCAGTTTTGGGGTGTTTCATGTTTATAAGTGATTATATGATAATTGAATCATCAGATTCTGATAAGTTGCTATAATAATTGTCTTAGTGTTTGGAAACTTCTGATTATTTATGGAATTAATAGATCAAATGACCATAACATTATTGTGAAAAGAGACGTTTTGTTGACTGTGAGTAGATATATATCAACCCAGGTCAATAGATGGGGTCAATAGAGATGCTTTGTGGATTGTGTTCTGTTTTAACCAAATCGCTTTTTGTTTCTTTTCATGATGATGTAGATTTGCAGTGCTGAGTATGACATGATCACTTGTGTATTTTTGGGAGTTCAAGCGGAACTATCTATGATTGCATTGGACCTTTCAATGGTAACAATTTGTCATCCTTAATTACACTCTACTCTATTACCATGAATGTACTAACTTATAAAATTGCTTATTTCAAAAGATTTTGGGAACTGCGCATGCGCTTAATATTACATTTGGCATCGGTCTCTTCCCTTGTGTCCTTTTGACTTCTCTTGACGCTTTTCTATTTCCGGTTGTCTCTAGTTACATGGTAAGCTCAATCTTCCATCTCTTATCTATTTTCTATACACCGTTTTATTATTAACAAGTGTTGATTGAATAAATGGACTGTATGTTGTCAGGAGAATGGTAAAGCAAAGTTCATATGCATGTGGTTGGCAACCGTTGCTCTATTGTCGTACTTCTTCGGAGTAATCACGAGTCAGCGAGATACATCATTCTCTATGGGTGGGATGCTTACGAATTTAAGCGGGGAAAGTGCTTTTGCATTAATGAGTCTACTTGGTGCTAGCATTATGCCACATAATTTTTATCAGCATTCATCTATGGTCCAGGTATACTGCCCTAATTTCTTTACATGTTTATATATATATATATGTATATATGCTGATTTTCAAGATCTAAAGATATTTCATGTACATTGGGAGTTAGAATATCTAAAAAATTAAGGACATGAGAATGCATTTATGTATATGTACATGTAATACGTCTAAGGCAATTATATGATCATTATAATGAATAGTATATCTTTGTGGCTGATACACTAAATCAGATTATTTATTTCGGTTTTTGCGTTTGGTTGGATCCAGTTCATACGTGGTGAATATATCTATTTGACTATTAGTAGATTAGACCAAGTGCCAAGTTAAATGCTGCATTTTTAACAGATGTTTCTTTGCTTAAAATGGCATGAAGCCCAAAAACTTAATAGCAGACATTTGACTGATGATCATGCCTTTTAAATCTTCCATAATGACAAGATAATCTTGTGGACCCAAATCATTATAAGTTGTAACTTGATATATGCTAAACGAATGGAAATTTGGCATGTTTCCATGACTTTGCAAGGAGTAAATGTTGTAAGTTACCATTTTTTTCTGTTGCAGCAAGATCCGGGATCAACGCAAGTTTCAAAGGGATCTTTGTGCCATGATCATCTATTTGCCATTGCGTGTGTTTTCACTGGCATTTCTCTCATAAATTACATCCTTATGAATTCGGCAGCAAATGTGTTCTACAGTACGGGCCTTGATTTGCTTACTTTTCAGGATGCGTTGTCTCTAATGGATCAGGTTACGCTGCTATTAACAGTTTAATTTTACAGAGTATATAGTAATATTTTAACCATGAACATTTTTCTGAGTTTATAGTAATGACAGGTATTTAGGAGTCTAATGGCGCCTTTCGCTTTAGTTCTCGTTATGGTGCTTTCATATCACACAACAGCGCTGACATGGAAATTCAGTGGTCAATCTGTCCTCCTTAACTTTTTCAAAATCGACATTCCCGGTTGGTGTCATCACTCAACAATCAGATTCATAGCTTTAGCTCCTGCCCTCTTATGCTCGTGGAATTCGGGAGCCGAAGGTACGTATCAACTGATGCTATTTACTCAGATTGTAGTGGCCCTTTTGCTCCCGTCATCAGTGGTCCCACTTTTTCGTGTTGCTTCATCGAGATCGGTTATGGGTGTAAATAGAATCTCGCAGTTTGTTGAGTTTCTTGTTTGGACCACTTTTATCGGGATGATGGGTTTGGTGATTGTATTCATGGTGGAAATGGTATTTGGAACCAGTGATTGGGCGAGTAACCTTAGGTGGACCATGCGGGTCCCGTATAATGTAGTTCTCGTGGCTGCAGTTTTTTCCATCTCACTTATGCTTTGGCTTGTCGTAACTCCTTTGAAATCTGCGAGTTCCCGAATCGACATTCAGAAGTGGGATGTTCAACATATTGCTCCTGAATTACCTTTTAAAGAAAGAATTGATGACGTGAGAGAAAATCAAGAAACTATAATAACGTCGAATGAGAATTTATCACAATTTAATTCAAATTCTGGTGAATTCAATTTGCCTGATGAACTACTGGATTATGATAGCGGGCCTCATTTGACTACCATCGAAGAAATCTCTTCTGATCCCATTGTTTCATCACAACCAGATGATCTGGTGCCGATAGTGGAAAGTGTCGCGAATCCGGTTGTTACCATATCAAAGAAGGAAGATGATGATATGGTTGAAAAGACTTTGAGAATAGATGGAAACTCACATATCGTGAAAGATAATGAGCGAGATGTATGGGAACCCGAAGAAGTACCAATATTGGTATCAGGGGCGAATCAATCTCCAACCTCCAACGGGCCTGGGTCGTTCAGGAGTCTTGGTGGGAAAAACGATGATATTGGTAGTGGACCAGGTAGTCTTTCAAGGGTAGCAGGCTTAGGTCGGGCTGCTAGACGCCAATTAGCGACGACACTGGATGATTTCTGGAAACTTCTATTTGATTTGCATGGAGAAATGACACAAGATGCCAAAAGTAACAAATTCGACAAGTTGTTCGGGATAGATTCGAAAGTTAACGTTGTGAAGGCCAGTCCGGTTATATCGAAAGTGGCGAACCCAGAATTCGAGTTTAACAGCTTCAACCCGTCTGTGTCTAGCGGACTATCTGATTCGGTTTATGGGGTGCAACGAGGGTCGTCTCCTTTCGTGTCCACTTATCAACAACTATTAGATGCATATGTACAAAACCCGAATCTTAACATGATGGATCCCGAGAAACGTTACCATAGTTTACGCTTACCCCAAGCTTCTGGTGCATACGTTGATCAGCCAGCTACGGTTCATGGGTATCAAATCAAGTCATTTATCAATCAAACTAAACAAAGAAGTGCGGAATATTTGGAACCGGTATCTCCTAAATCACCATCGCTCGTTTCATCGAACTACAAAGCTCCAGTTTCCTTGACGAAAATCCAACAAAACGGGCTACGACCAGCAAAGCCTCCGGGATTTCCAGATCCTGTTGTATCTAGGAACAGCTCAATGCAACCCGAACGGAATTATTACAATCATCAGCCGTCAGGACCTGTTGAGAATGTTCATGAGAAGAAGTATTACAGTATGCCCGATATCTCTGGGTTGCTTCCGAAACGGGATTCCCAGGTTCTACCCGAACGGGATGGTGCCGCACGATACGGGACTTTTGGGCAATCGGTATATTCAAGCCCGTTATACAGATCGGGGACTATTTCCGGGTACGGTGGGTTGTCATACTCAAATTTGTCCAGGGATGCAGCGGCTTACCAGCCAGTTTCCACATACGGTTCAGGGTTAGGGTTAGGGTCGGACACGTGGTCCATGTGGTCTAAACAACCATCTGAGCAATTTGGTGTAGCTGGAAAGGTAAACCCTCAATCAAATGTGAACATTGTGGAAGCCTCACCTGGGGTAGACACTGAAGCAAATCTTCTCAAGTCTTTTAGACTTTGTATTGTGAAACTATTGAACCTTGAAGGCTCTGAATGGCTGTTTAAGCAGGATGGGGGTTTAGATGAGGACCTTATTGACCGTGTGGCTGCTCGTGAGAGATTTCTTTATGATATTGAGAGCAGTGATACGAATCGGATGGCCCGTGGTGGAGCAAAAGTTGATGAAAGTGAGTACATTAAGTATCTTGTAACCTCGGTTCCAAACTGTGGCGAGGGTTGTGTTTGGAGAGTTGAGCTGATAAAAAGCTTTGGTGTATGGTGTATACACCGGATTCTTGATCTTTCACAAATGGAAAGCAGGCCCGAGCTTTGGGGGAAGTATACGTATGTTCTCAATCGTCTTCAGGTATCACTCTTTATTCAGGTTTTGCGTGTATTTCGTAGGGGTGGCTATGTGGACCAACTTATGAACAGCCGATCCGGGCTGTCTTTTTATCTCTAATGGGTAAAACGGGTAGAATAAAAACTTAGCTTAAGAGGAAACCGTGAACTGGGTCAAAACGGTCAATGAGTTCAAAGTATATTTTTAGTGCATAGATATTAGCACTTCCTACATTATCACTATATTAAAAGAACTAGATTATTTTTGAAATAACATAAATACTATAGTTATATTTTCATGTACTAGTTTTTATTATAAAAATGATACACATGCCTAATAATATGTTTCGTGCACTTGTTAGGCACATCTTTAGGCCTATACTTTAGGTATATATAGCTTTTCTCTATAACAAAAATTGTTTCGTGCCAACCCAATACGACTTGTACCATAAATGGTGCGTTTTGACCTGCTACACTTAAAATGACTTTCGACTTATTACAACCCATCTGGCCCGTTTTGTTTATAAAATAAATGTACAAAAGGTTACTCTAGTCAACACAATCCCACCCAGCCCAACCTGCTCTAACAAGTTTGCTGTTTGACCTGTTAACCGAATTCCCCGTTTTGGGACCTCTAGGATTTTGGTTTTATTATGATTGTTATTTCACTTGTATAGGGAATAATCGAGCCAGCATTTTCAAAACCTCGTGTGCCTTCAAGCCCATGTTTTTGCCTTAAACTTCCCAGCGCATACCAACAAAGATCATCACCACCCAAATCCTTAAGCAGTTTGCCGCCTCCAGTGAAACCAAACAAAGGGAAATGCACCACCGCCACCACCCTCTTGGAATCAGTCAAAAATGTCGAGACCGCAATATCATCTAAAAAAGGTCGACCAGGTACTGCCACCGGTGACGTGGCATTCCCTAAAGGTAAAGAAAACCTGGCATCCGTCCTTAAACGTTACAAACGTCGGTTGCTAGCCGTAGCTACAGACGGGCTTAGCCGCAGCCCGTAAGTCTTGGGCTTCTTTGTGCACTATTCAAAGGAATCTTCATTGAGTTGTTTGATAATTCACGAACAACTCGAATTTTCAACTCTTTTATAGTTTCAAGGGTTTTGATTTTGCGTATGGGTATGCTGCAGCTGAGTATGTAACTACTGAAGAATGAACAGGCGATAATGATGATGATACAATGGTGGGTTTTAGTTTCGGATTTGGAAGACAGAGAAATGTTTGAAGTAGAATAATGGAACGTTTTTTGTGTAGATTTGCATCGAAGTCGTTATGTGGTGTAAATATTTTTATGCTGGCGATACGATGGTCTACTATCGAATTGAGATGGTCATCTTGTTTGTTTGTTTATTTATCTCACATAGAAACGAGTATAAACTAAAAATCGAATGTTTCCGTGTTTATTTTAATTAATAAGTTTTGGGATACGTTTGTTTGGTTGATTGATTAGAATCTTTAGTTAAGCTGTGTTTTAAATCTCTGATGGTGCGTTTTCGTTGTGTTCTTGAGTTGTTTTTAGATGAGAAAAGAAAGGAATTAGCTTCAGAAAATGAAATGAGTTCTCACAAAAAGTTGTTTGAGAAGAACTTTGGATCATTCTTTTTCCAAATTTTCAGTAGGTTTTTGTAGAGTTACCTTGCAAAAGAAAATGAAACATATCAATGGCGCATATAGTTACGGTAAAGAAATTATTCTTATTTTTTCGTTTATTATAAGGAATTGAGGAGTAATTTAATTTAATTATCTGTAAAAGCAATGAAAAATTACAAAACACATTTAATTGTGAGAAAAAGAAACATGAAAAAAAATGAGAACTTTGACTTTTTATTTATAAAAAAAGAAAATAAGAATTTTGTTTTTATTTAAAATTTTATTTTAAAAATTCGAATTTCAAACTAAATGCACATAAATTGGATTTAATTTTTGGACACAACAGAAGTGTCTGAATTCTAAGTTTTCTCACTAATGTATGTGCCATCTTCCTTCATCAATAATTACATAAAATTAGAACATTTGGTTAGGCACATATATTAAGTAGGAGGCTACAACATTTTTTACTTGTTAATAAACTTATGAATATCAATGTTTTACAAAGAAAAGGACATTAAGAAAGAAATGAAGGTGTTTTAAGTTTGGTGTGTATTTTTTATAAACAATTTAGTACATTGGCTAAAAAAGCATCCAAAACCATATTCACCTAAACTTTCATAATCGTTTTCTTTTTCTTGAAAGATCCATTAATTCGAGTTTAGTTTATTAATAGATATCGTAAAACATTCAAGAAACCATGTATGCTATAACAAGTTTGATAAGTTTGGCATGCCAACATATGTTTGTCCATACAATCAACAAAATACATATTTAATCCAATTTATATGTCTAACCCCTCTATAAAAGTTTCCATCAGCAAAACACAAACTCATAAACCAACTCCTATAGAAAATGGCAACATTTAAGCTTTTATTATTATCTTTTCTACTTGCAATATTATTTTCCGGCACCGGTAGAGTATGCGCCGCAGGACCTTTCCCCAACTTCCCTATCCCGCCATTCCCTAATTTCCCAACTCCTGATTTCCCATTGCCAACCCCTCCATCGCCGCTGACACAACGTACTACAACTCCTCCAACACCACCCCAATCTCCTTCATTTCCGTCTGTGACAACCTCTGCTGAAATCCGCACCGATAACCCTTAGATCAAAACTCGCTCTATAATGAAGTTTCTCGCGGTTTAGGACGGAGATATGATATTTAGGCCTCACAGATTGGCTCACTTGTTGGTCTAATGCCATATGTTACACTCTGGTTGATTAATAACATATGTCATTAAACTAACAATTAAGTCAGTTTCATTAGGTCAATATATATCATTGTTCACTCTGATTTTAAACTGTACTAGAAGGCTTTGTTTTGTACTCTTAGGATGTTTGTGACATCGTATCATGTAATTTGAGTATTTGACTGAATGATAATAATGTACAAGTTGATAGTGTTAAAATAAAAATGCCTTCAGATTTTTATTATTTTATGCTCATTTTACTAGTTTGGATGTCAAGTTTTCACTTCTTCGAGTTGTTTATTATTATTATTAATAATTTTTAAACCTGTGTATACATACGGTGTGTCAGATGTGTATTTGATTTTTATAATTATGCATAATGTTTATCATAGAATTCTATCCCTTTTGTATGAGTCAAAAAAGATATACAATGAAGTTGCTAATAAAATTATTTTAGGTATAATCATATCATTAATTATTTAAGAGGGAAATTGATTAGTTGACAATAAAAAAAAGAAATTAACAGAAGAACGATAGAGCATGAATTAGATTTTGTATATTGTAAGGATTAAGGTTAAAGCTAATGAATTAGATGTCGTATACGATAAAGTTTTTTTATCATAGGATTTTAGTAATTATATTTTTAATATAAAAATAATACTCCATAATACTTTGATTTTATTAATTGTCTTTTTAATATAGAAATACTAAATACTTCAAAGATGTGCTAATTTGGTTACATTATTATGCTAGACTGCTATTATCGATTTGCAGAAAGCTAGCCTTCATCATAAATTATTTTAAACACTGTTTTATTTGCTAATCAGTTTTGATTACATATGTTGTGAGTATGACTACTTTGATTATGATACTGGTTTTAAAGCCCGTATATACACACGTTCTGATGAATTCTTTTGATTATTCAAAAAATATTAATAGAATCCTTACATAATAAATTAGATCGTTTATATGGGGTTTTTTATGAGAATGAACCGTATGGAGTTTTAGGGGCTGTTTACCAAATTTTTCATTAAGTCACTTATGGATATAGTTGGTAGTATGGGTATGGAATGACTGTTTGCAGTAATAAGTGAATGAATAATATTGTTTACTTTTTGTGCTGAATGAATGGTCTGAATAATAAAATGACTATTTTACCCCTAAGTTAAATAATTATTTGTTTTTAATTGTATGAGGAACATAATTGAAAAAATATATAAAATACAAATTGTGAAAAAAACAAAGTATGCCCATTGCCCAACTACAAGGTGCAAATATATGGCAACAAACACAAAATCTGAAAACAACAAAAGATCGTTCTAAACAATTCAATTATATGGTGATGTAACCATATGAAGAACTCTTGCAGCATACACGTGAACTAGACTGGTATACTACATACATTATTCACATACACAGAGCTGCATACAATTGCAGGCACATGCCTCACTCCCCAACAAATTTCGTACCATATCTTTCCAAAACAACTCATGAAATAAAATCTACAATTAACAAATTCCTCCAATTTGACCCTCTACACGTGTGCAATCAACATTGAGTTCGAAACACAATACCCAACTAAAGATAGATTGTGTTAATAGGGCAATCGGATACGAAGCATTTGGTAATCGGATGGGCAGAGGTAATTAAACGGAGGAGCGGTTGTCGGTGGTACGATGCGGCCCGGGGTCACCAGAGCGATAAACGGTGGTGATTCAAATCCAACGTTTTTATGAAACGCATATCAATAGTTTAAATCAAAAGTTGTTATAGTGAAAAGGTGAAAACGGGGGAGGAGCAAGTGACGGTGGGCGTTGGACAGAAAGAGAAAAGAAAAAAAAAACAGAGAGAAGAAGATAATAAAAGGAAAAACAGAAAGAGAAAAGAGGAGAAGAAGATAAGGGTAAAAGTGTAAAAATGATGGCTATATGGGGAGGACATAGCATTTTGGTTTGACCGAATAAGTCTTTTGGGCAGTTGGACTCAATCATTAAGTTGTAAGTAAACACTCCAAATTGCTGACCGAAAAATTCCATCATTCAATTAAGTCCAATAATGCATAAGTAAACAGGCCCTTAGTTTCGGTAATCGTCATATAGAAAAAGAAGGAATTAGATATTGTGAATGGTACAAATTCTAATTATAGCGTGATTTTGAGTTTGAGTTTAGGTAGGTTTATGGGTGATAAAGATGATAAAAAAGTAAGTAAAGAATTTAATTTGTTTTATTATAGGGTTTTGCTAATGTAAGTCTATGTGGCACACGTTAAGGTGAAATTAATGAACTCGTAATTTCCTTTTATATCATATCTACATCTACATTCTACATTTCTATTTCTACATTTCTACATCTATCTACATCTACATCTACATATATATTAAAAGAAAATTAAAATTAGGTAATCATTAATCCTCTAATCTAATCTCAACCCTATATTAATTAGTCATTTTAAATTTAGACCCTTGATAATCTCTCTTTATGATGATCACCTAAATAGTGGATTAGAGTTCTTTAAAAGGACCTTATTGCCCCTACTTAATTATTCCAATCTTGTTTAAAGAAAACTAGCTAGCTATAAATTTGGATTTAAAAATATTAAATGTACGCTTAATGGTAGTAAATTATGTATTCATACTTTCAAGACTTAATATAATCATTTCAATGCAAATTTATAATAATTTTGTAATTCCTTACCCACTCATCGGCTGAATTTACCAAATTAATATTTAATATCCTTAAAAGTGTGTTTAAATAATATACTACCTAGCCTTTAAAAATCTAGGCCAAATCACAAAAAATCCGTCTGGTAAAATATGAACGTATTTTAATACCGATTATAGAGGATGGTTACAACAAAAGTCTAACAAATTTTCAATTCTTAGACGGGTACGGAGGTGAGTTAGCGGGTTTGGATACGGGTCGTGTACACATTTGATTTATTTCGCAGGTATGAGTATGGTGATGGATTTTTGAAGTACCCACTCGATCACCAACCAATATCCATACCCATATAATGGTTATGTTTAATTTCAGTTTTTGTATTAAAGAAACTTATAGAAATAATACTTCATTCGTCCTAAAATGATTGTCCTGTTTTGACATTTTGAAGTTTGTTTTTTCCAACTTTGACCTTAAATATTATTTTATATTAATACTTAATAAAAACTATACCAATGAAAATACATATAAAACATAATTCATTTATAGTATTGAATTGATTATTATATAGCACAACAAAAATATTTATGGTCAATTCAAAAAGTCAAAACATGACAACTAATTTGGGACAGAAAGGGTAATAGTTACACCTGAATGAATGTCGGAGAGGGTGTAGGACACCTCCTCTATTTATGGTCTAGCGGTATTTAGAAGATGACTGATCAAGAGGCTGTGGGTGCGATCAGGGCCGACAAATGAATTTCGGTGCCCCGTGCGATATTAAAAAATAGGTCATAATGGTTATGTTTAACTTTAGTTTTTGTATATATAATCTTTTTACATATATAAGACGATAATGTGCATATCAACCGATGAACGTTTGTGACCCCCGCCAAATTAAGATTAGTGATTAGTGCCTAATCAACTATAATACATGTAATTATTTCCGTGTTAGGCTAATTAATGTATCAGTTAATATATATTGTTGAATATATACAATTACGCGATTTGGCTAAATCGTGCGCATTTCAATCGAATGTAATTCGGTTCAATTAATACGGACGTTGGTGAACAATTTTATTAAATAATAAAACATTAATTAATAACGCTACTATATCCAAAATATTATTTTAATAATATTTCGTAATTAATTCGTATCGTACAAACAAACGTGTACGCGATTAAAACATTAAGCGCGCAAACAATCAAAACGAGATTAAATTATATTTTATAACTCAACTATTAAGTATTTGGTAAAATACTTTTAACCAATATATTGGTAAAACATTCGTATTCTAAAATGTATATTTAAACGTGTAAAATAATTATTTAATGTTTAAACAATCGGGAAACGAACACCGCACAGAGCGCCAACGCAGGGGTTAAAATTTGGAAGATTCCCTCCCCTAATCCCCCCAAAAATCTGCCTATCCCCCCCTCCATTCCCCTCATTTCATTTTCATCCTCTCTCTCTATCCTCTCTTTTTCTCTCTAAAACAACCACCACCACCGCCACCTACAACCACCAATTTCCACCACCAAACGACCTCGAAACATTTTGCTCATTTGGAGAAAAAGAACCACAACGTCACGATCTACATTTCCATCTTTTCGGATTTCTCTTGCGACGATTCGTAAGTTTCCGACAATTCTCGAAAACTCTTAGATTTCATTTATTTTTCATAAAAGTTGTTTATATAAGCTTATAATGTCCAAATAAGGGTTGGGTAAAAGTTTTGGACTAAAACAAAGTCGTCCGGCCATGTTTCCTGTCACACCCCCAATTTCGTCAATTTAGTTTAGCGGAAGCGTTTAGTTAAGTATGAGGAGTGCCACAATACACAGTACATGCATACATATCAGAGCTTATGATTACAACAGAACATAATATATTAAGATGCCAAATGTAATAGTTACAAAGTTTACGATTTATCAAATCGTACAAATGTGAAAGTTATTAAGTTTACAAAAGTAGATTTCGTAAATATGACTAAAACAGATTAGTTATATAAAAGAAATCTAGTTGTCAAAAGTTGGCATCCTAGTTTCATTGTGGGTCGCCTAGAATCCGTATGTGCAGGTGGTCCTTACGTGTGCTGCTAATTCCCTGAAAAACATAGTAAAAAGTCAACAACGAGGTTGAGTGAATTCACAGGTTTTATGTTTGCAATAGTTGAATCAAGTTCGTAAGCACAGTTGTTAAAACCAATACGTTCACAAAGAGTTATTGCCATAGTAGTCAAGTAATCGTTTTGTGGAATGTTACTCAAAATACCGTTTGCGTGGGATGTTACCCAAAATACCGTTTGCAATACGTTGCTGGTCATTCTCCAGCGTTTACAAAATAGTACCGGTCGTACTCCGGTCTAAATACGCACAGGTCGTTCTCCCGTCCAAACTCGGCCAGTCGTTTTCTGGCAATAAATACCGCTGGTCGTTCTCCAGCGAAACACAGTACCGGTCGTTCTCCGATCAAAAGACGCATGGGTCGTTCTCCCATCCAAATACGCACGGGTCGTTCTCCCGTCCACTTGGCCAGTCGTTCTCTGGCACTAAAATACGTTGTTGGTCGTTCTCCAGCATTTACGTAAAAAGTACCGGTCGTTCTCCGTTTACTAAACAAAGTTTAACAAGTTTATAGTATGCAAATGTTGTTTCATAAATACCAGTTTTTGTGCAAGAGTTCAACAGTTCACAGTACTCTAATCGTTCGAGTAGAACAAGTATACAATCATGTAAGTAAAAGCAGTTATGGCAATCATTAAAGCAATTGACTATGTTTCTCACCCCAAGTTGAAAGTAGTAAATCAGTTAAAAGTGAGGCTGTGAACTCACCTGTTGAGTTAAGTAATGGGCGAGTGCTAGCAAAGCGTAGTCCGGGTAAAGTCCCTAATGTCCTAAACGTAGGAAATAGTCGTATAAGTGGTTGGATAACAACCAGACCATGTTACTCGTTCATCCATGAAAGATCATTGTTTATTTGTAAATTCGTACAACTCGTTGGTGAAGGTTTCGTAAAAGTATTTCAAAGTAGTGTTGGCAGTTTCGTTGTGTTTTCATAAAAATGGAAATTTGTACGGGGGTCCGGGGGCAGCGCCCCTGGTAGCGGGGTCCAAGGGGTGGCAACCCCTGGCGGGGTCCAAGGGGCAGAGCCCCTTTTATTTCTACTATGTTGCTGTAGTGAAAACGCATTCGAATTCCAAATTCGGAGTAAAATCAAGTGGTAAAATCTGGTTCCGACACTTAGTGTAAAACATGTATTTTTAAGGTTCTGAGTTCTGCGACATAAGTATTGTGTCGCAAAAAGGTTCTGCGACACAAGGGTTGTGTCGCAATCCTGCGATATTCGCAAATAAATGCGACATAGGCATTTGTGTCGCAAATGTTGCGACATAGTAGTTGTGTCGCAAGTATGCGACATAGGATAATGTATGAGACACAAGGCGTTGTGTCGCATAATGCGACGTAAGAATGATACTGCGACACAAAAGGTTGTGTCGCACTACTGTTCTTGGTCCCGTGCGACACAACGCACTGATCGACAAAAAACTTAATTTTTCACCCAAAAACGTTTAGATCTTTCATAATATGGCTTGTAACATGTTTGTATACTATAATAACAAAGGAAAAGTGAAAGAAAAGTGATTTTTCATACCAAATCGAGTGAAATCCGAAAGTGAGGTGAGTGGATGAAGATGGTGAATCTTGAGGATGAAGGAGATGAGATGATGATGATGGATGCTTGTTGTTGCTCTAGATGATGACGATTCCGAAATTACAAGTGTTGGTGGTGATGTTGTTGTTGATTTTTGTTGTTGTTGTTGGTAGTGAGTTAGAGAGAAAAGAGATGAGAGAAAGGAGAAGAAAAGAGATAGAATGAGGATGAGATTGGGGTTTGGGGGGTGTTTGGGAGTGTTTGGGGCAGATTTTTGGAGTCAAGAAAAAGGGAGGGGACTTTGTCCTAAATTTGTGGTATTTTACCCGTGTTCGTTTACCCGATCGTTAAACGTTAAAATGCTTTTAAATGATAGATTTTTAAATATGCTTTCGGTTATACCTTTAGTTGTAATATTTCTTTTTATTTAAAATAATTTAGTTGAGAAATAAAATTATAACTTTGTTTTATTTAAATTTTACAAATGGGTTTTAAGTTGTTTTAGGTATACGAAACAAACGTTATTTGCAACGAAATACTTTGTAAATATTATAAACATAATATCTAATAAATAAATATCGTTATTTAATAATTTTCATATTATCAAATAATTTGTTCACCAACGGTCGTATATTTTTGTCACGTTTGTTTCCGAATGTTTTGTACGTAATTATACTAATTACGAAATGTGTAATACTACGCGTAACAACTAGTTGGGCTTTGCTAGACTTACCTCTAAAGTGGGTTGTGAATTCACTCAAAGTAGGGAATTAGCCTAATAATGCAAATGTTTAATGCTCGTAATTACGTTTAAATTTGCGAGTTGTTACATTTCCGGCCACCGGAATCGTATCAGACGTTGATGTCGCTTTTAGCCCAGGCCAATTGCGACATCAACATCTATGTCGCAACACTTCCATCGATGTTGCATGGTGCGACGTCGGCCACAAAGTCGCATTAAATTACTAACGTCGCATATAGCGCCACCGACCTCTACGTCGCAAGAACGAATAACGTCGCATGTAGCGACACAACATCCTATGTCGCATTGAATTGCGGGTGTCGCACTTAGCGACGCTATGATCAGTGTCGCTGTCACGGCTTGCGACACTACACATAATGTCGCAGATAACAGAACCTAGAAAACTCATATTTTACTAAGTGTCGAGACCTGAAATTTTATCAATTGATTTTACCCAAATTCAAATTTTAGATGCGTTTTTCACTATAACAATATGGTAGAAATAAAAATTTTTCGAGCGGACCCCAGCCAGGGGCTCTGCCCCTTGGACCCCGCTAGGGGTTGCCACTCCTGGGACCCCACTAACCAGGGGCGCTGCCCCCGGACCCCCGTCACCTAAAGTTTGTAATTACTTTTTAAGTATAACACTTCGAAATCAAAATAATAATGTTGAAGATTATTATTACAGTTAATCACCAACGGGTCGTACACGTTTTCAAAACATAATCAAATCAACCAAATAGTAGTAATTTGGACATTCTAGTTTGACAAACAACTACAAAGGTAGTTTTTATAGCTATCTGCTCACATTTATAACCATCGCGTGTCGTGGACACTCTCAGGTTACCAGTCTTCGGACAACTCACTTCGGCTAATCAACTCAAGTTTATTAAGTTAAACTCTCAAGACTCATGTGAGTCTCATAGCCCCTATTTTACTGTTTTACTCAGGGGTGTGATATCAATGCTCGTTTTATTTTAACTATATGAGCGCAAGTACGAAAACAAACAATTACTACATGAGTTATCTCACTTATCTTTCAAAGCCCTCCTCAGCATAGTTTGGTAATACGTTGTAGCGTGAATATTAGTATATGGTACCATATAGGATTGACCCTCCTCGTCCGGGTTAGCATGCACTAACTGGGTAAACGGATGTACTAATATTTGTTCAGACGAGTGTAGATTAGGCACTCGTGGGAGGCCCCTCGATCAGGATACCTTAAATGTGGACCTGACACCTCGAGTTAAGCTCAGACTATGTGCTCATGGCTGTAAAACTTTTATTTTGCTTAATTGCAATTTAAATTCAATTAAATTTTGCGGTTCATACAATATGTGTTGACATACAAACCTGTGAGCTCACCAGCGTTTCGTTGACCCTTTTTAGCATGTATCACAGGTACTCAGCAGTAGGTTGGACTGCCCAATTAAGGAATCATTAGCTCGTGTCACCATGCAAACATTCAGAGATTTAGCTGCATTATTATATTTTATATAAATTAATTATGTATGTAAATCTCTCAATTTCAAACCGAGCTAATGTAAACTATATTTTGATGTAAACTTTGATTTTATCAATACAAGTTGTAAACGACGCATATAGAGTCGTTCATTATATCTTTGTGATGTGATTATTGATTAGTTGCGCCCCGACCCGATTCGCTTCTGCAACCCGAATTTGGGGGTGCGACAACGTTATGCCATACGCTCAATATTTGGAATTCTATGATTATTACGTTTGAATTTTGTATTTTATGAAAGCGTAAAATTGTTCGTTATCTTTAATATTTATATGCTCGAATATAGTATGTAGTATTGTTTATGGTATTTTGGTTTAGTATTTTTTTCGTGTTTTAAATTTTCATTGTATTTTTAACCCAAATACATTTTTGGTCGGTCAAAGTTACATACATGTGAGAGTAACGCTATATAGGTATAATTACATAGGATTAAAAGTAGATCTCATTAGTTGATTATTTTTTCTCTCTTAATCTCATTCAATCATTTTTTTTATTCACAAATCATATTGTTAAATTTATATTTAGCCTTACAAGGTTAGGTCTAACAATCATTTTCCTACATGGGGATAATCAAAACTCGCGGATAAACTCAAAAAATCGACGGGTAATTGTTGGTACATTTAGTGTGTCAGTCAGTTGGTCTATCGAGTTGTAAGTGTCGTGAGTTAAGTGTAATAGAAAAGTAGATTTTGTACTTAGCGACACTTAAGTTTAGTAGTAGGCGACACTTGCCTTAGTGACGCATAGCAACACTTAGGTAAGTGACATATGAAGGCGGCCACATGCGACACTAGCCAAGTGACGCATGTCTGCCGACTTGTGTTAGTATATAAGCAAACCTACGGGTTTCTGGCTAGAGTTGACGAAACCCTAGCACCATTTGTCGAAATAGTAAGTCTGTAAACAAGCTAATAGGTTAGGATTATCAATACAAAGTTGATTTTGATTCGTTTATTCGATTTCGGTTTGTGTTTACATATTCATGTGTGATTGTTTGTTTCCGCCTTACAATCATTGTTATCAATGACTTAGATCTACAGCAAGGGGCACTCACAGTAATAATTATTGGGTGCCCAACAGGTATAGGGTCGGGTATGCGTACGAATACACTAAAATCCGTCAAAATCCGACCCGTTGTCATCCCTAATATACGTATATTCATTAGTTAAGGTTCACTATAGAAGCTAATCATAGTTGTGTTACTACATCCCGTTGATGAAAGATTATTGTTCAGATCTTTCACGATATATAGTTTACAATGTAACTTATAATCATTATGTAAATGTATGCGTATTTCATGTCAACATCACTTAGAAACACGCCTACAAAATTAGTACAATGCGTTGTTTTATTATGTAGCCAATAGACTAACAGTCTACCGTCATTATTAAGATTTAGATATTGACATTTATCTTAAAATCATGAAGTAGCCTGCAAATTTTGCGGGTTATAATCTAGTTTGTAATTAATATATGTATAAAAAATTAATTATTTCATTGAATTAATGGGTATTAAATGCAAACAATGAAGTTTAAGAAAATTACGGTTTTCTTATCCATTTTTTCTAATGCACCTTAACGTGTGTCACAGAAATGCACGTTAACAAAACCCTTTATTATATTGAAATTAAAAATTAAAAAGAGTGTCCGTAGAAAAGGGGTTATATATTTGTTGTGTTGTTTTATTAACTTGAAATGAAAGAAAAAATGTATTCTTATAAGTAGAGTGTAAATTAAAATTACTTCTATAATGGTACGGAATGTGACTGTCATTGCTTTATTAAATTAGTTAAATTAAAGATACGACTAGGAAGAAATTCAGAGAAATGAAATGGGTCAGAGTAATGGAATGCAGATAAATGAAATGGCCTTGAAATGTTGAGAATTTTCATTGTTTGATAGCCACATGGAATTGACCCGAGAAATTGCTATAAAATCAATTCCTTTGTTTGGTGCTAATAAAGAGAAACGAAAATGCATTTTTATTATGATATTGCTATCAATTTAAATATTTTTCACTAATTTTATATAACCATAACCATAATATACAGATAATCTAAAAGAATTTCGACATCATTGCTATCCTTTTATTTAGCAAAATTTCTTAGAGGGTGTTTGGGGGGCTTATTTTTGTTGCTTGTTAGCTTATTTGCTTATTTTTACACAATAAGCTTATGTTTTAGTGTTTGGATGAACTTATTGCCTTAGCTTATTTGCTTATTTGTAAGGGTAGATTCATGGAATAGAAATAAGCCAAGATTTTATAGCTTATGTGCTTAAGCAATAAGCTAGAAAATAAGCCCCCAAGCACCCTCCTACTCGGGTAAACATCTTTGCTCTAAAGTTAAATTTAAAGGGGAAAAAAATAACCATCTTCATCCAAATCCAAATAACTAATGAATCGACCCGTGGTTGCACTGCTTAATTAAATATTTAATATATAATATTGATTTGATTATTACTTTTTGTAAAATATAATATATGGAAAAACAAAATTTAAACTACCAAATTCACTATTAAATTTGTTAATAATAGATTTTCAAGACCAATATATACAACACCTGACAAACTGGGTATCATGATTCATGAAGACCCAACACACAGTACAAAATTGAAAGTTCAAAATAACACATTGTGAGCCGAGGCACTTATCCCTTCTATATGGTGACCCAATCAAATTTATATAAACATTTTGAATCTTGGTTCGGCACAATAGCATAAAACTTGCTTTATAGTATTATAATATATAGATTTTATATATAAACATTCAAGTAAAGATACGATTATAATAATAAGAAACGATTACATAATAAAAATATTAAAGAAAAATACCTAATGAGGAATTAGATCATAAAAACTTGATAACATAGTTAAATTAGATGTAAGAAAACACAATCAAACATCTTCTTGTACAATAATTAGAATTATAAAATAAAACTTGGATTATAGTGTTATAATATAGAGATTTTCTATATAAAGTTAAAATTAAAATCGCAATAGAATAATAATAAAAAATACATAATTAAATATTAGAGAAGATTACATAATCTAAAACCAAAGAACAAAACTTCATAACATAGTAGAATTAAAATCGGACAAATATGGGAAAAGAGTAACTAATAATCACAAGAAATTTAACAGTAGATTGTAAAAAATATATAATTTTTCCTTAAATTTCAACAACGGAATAAAAAAAAACAATCAACTAAAATAGCAATAGGATAATAAGAAACATTACATAATGAAAATATTAAACAAGATTACATACTCTAACATTATAGGAAAGAACTTCATAACATAGTAGAATTAGATCGACAATGCTTGGTGAAACAGTAACTAACAATTATTACAATTTTAACAGTAGATTGAAGAAAAACATCATTTTCTCTTGGTTTTCACCGAGAGAATCAAACACTTCCATAAAAACATTAATGTAAACCTCTTGCATTTTCAAATGTTCACAAAAAAATGCTAGTGTACAGTTCTTGAAGGAGTATGATGGTAATTTATTAACTTGAAGAATGATTTCCTCTAAGTCTTTATAAGACTTCTTAACATCTTCAATAAGACTTTCAACAAGGGATTTCCTAACAAACTCGTCATCAAAGATAACTCGAACCTTTGAGATAATTACAAATTTTATGTCATGGTTTGAAGACATATTGACGAATGATTTTTATTAAGAGATTGATATAAGAAATACTATTGATATCAACTTGAAAAGTATAATAGTAAATACAGTCTATATATAGCAAAGAGAAGTGAAAAATAACAAAATGTGTATATGTGAAGTCAAAGACTCTATCTGTATTCTTACACTATTTTCAATATATATATTGATTGATTTAACTCACTGAATAATATCTTAAGAGTTAATTAGAAAATATAAATTTTTTATGTATAAATGAAAGACTTTTTTACACTGTTTATCCCTGTGGTTTGTCTAAAATTTCACTCGTCGTCCTTGTACTTTTTTTTTGGCACTGGTCGTCCCTGTGGTTGCTAGCTGTTGCACTCGCAGTCTTTGTCACTAATGGCCGTCAGTTTTCTTCGTTAAAGGACCATCCGTGTAATTTTTTTTTCAAATTTTTAGTTTATTTAAATTTAATATTATTTTAATTGTACTTAGCTAATTTATTTTTTGATTAATCAAATCAATTTAATTTAATTATTTTAATCAACTTTCTTCGTGACAGTTAATTTATTCTATTTTTTAGGTGTCCCGATTCTATATAAACCCACTAAAAATATAATAATTTTTTTTAAATAGTTTATACTTTTAATTTTGTATATCATCGTCGATTTCACGACTACGTATAGACAATTCTACATGCCTACATATATATTGTTAATAGTTTTGTATATTATAAACGTACTCAAATTGCACTTTATCAACACGTAACATTTGTTTTTGAGTTAATTAAAGAAAAAGTTGTAAAATACTAAATTACAGTAACTACGTAACATATAGTATTATTATACTCCATATGTTGAATATTATGTGTTTTTTTTCCAATAACTGACACATATTAAATTATGTAAACTAGTAGAAAAATTATACTGATAGTACATGATAATTTTTTACATTATTTTTTTTAAAATAAAATTATGTTATACAAAACTATTAGCAATATATATATATATATAGGCATGTAGAATTGTCTATACGAAGTCATGAAATCAACGATGATATGCAAAATTAAGAGTATAAACTATTTAAAAAACTACGAGTATTATATTTTTAAACTATTACATTTTTAGTGGGTTTATATGGAATCGGGACACCTAAAAATATAGAATAAATTAACTGTCACGAAGAAAGTTGATTAAAATAATTAAATTAAATTGATTTGATTAATCAAAAAATAAATTAGCTAAGTACAATTAAAATAATATTAAATTTAAGTAAACTTAAAATTTGAAAAAAATTTACACGGATGGTCCTTTAACGAAGAAAACTAACGACCGTTAGTGACAAGGACTGCGAGTGCAACAACTAGCAACCATAGGAACGACCAGTGCAAAAAAAAAGTACAAGGACGACGAGTGAAATTTTAGACAAACCACATGAATGAACAATGTAAAAAAATCTAAATAAAAAGGTAATTCAATAAAGTATAGTATAGGTTCTAAATAATAAATCATCATAACTTTTTTTCTATACATATAAGTGTTATTGATCACCAAATTCATCACCACGAGTGACATTTAATTATAAGGAATAAAAATGAGAGTTGATAAATAAAACATAAAATTTTATTCATACAACACAAAACATGCATTAATCAGTTGTACTGTATGCTTTAACAGTTTAAAATTTTTATGTAGGAATCAAAAATGTTGTTGTATTTATCAGCGTCCATAAAAATCCAAGCATGCATTGTAAACTAAACTGCAATGTTAATAATACTCAGGATGAATAAACCAATTTTGAGAATTGTTTAGTCGACCCTAAACAACTATTCAGTATCAGTTAAATCGTTTCAACAAAGACTTTAAAAAATAAACAAAATTTAATAAGTTTTTTTATATAAACGAATTATATATATATATATATATATATATATAAACACAGAATATTCGAACGATACACAAATATATAACATGGAAACACTAACTATAAAAACTTATCACTGTGACTATACAAATTGTAAACATGCCAAAAACTATATAAAAATCAAACATATTATAGCACAAGAAACTGGAATGTTACATTTTAACACATTTACAGCCACTAAAATTTTAACTCTTTACTCTTTCACAACCCATCCTTTATTATATATACGTAAAGGAAAGTAAATAATTTTAATACTAAAAAGCCTTACATTTAAAAAAAAAAAGAATTACATAATTTTATAAATAAGATGAAAGATAATAAAAAATTAATATAATTACATAAAATCTATATGACAAACATAATTTGATTAAAAAGAAATTACTTGAACAATTAACATAATATACAATACGATAAATTATCTCAACATGCAATAAGAAAACAATTACTAATAAAGATAGAAGAACCTACATCTTCAACAAAGTAGGGATGAAGAAATTTTTCTTCTCTTTGCTTTGTTCAAAAGAAGCGAACAACCGAGAAAAATGAACAAAATATCGACATTTATAAGGGATCAATTTCTTTAAAGATGTTAATGCCAAATCTGATATTGGCGATGAAGGTAAATTCTCGGGCTCTTGAATAAGCAAAAAGATTTCAACAAAGCCTTCCTTATGGGCTCCCACAAACTTTCGATATCTACATTCCTTTCAACTTCTTTGTTAATTTCGGTAACTACTTTTTGAGTAATATCGATTAGGAGATTTTGATTAAGTGACATATTTGCTTACCTTTAAGGGATCAAAAGAATAATACTATATATATGTATCAATTACGTAACCGTATGCATCAATATTTATAAGATCTATGCATATAAAGGAAATCATTACATGCATTATGTATAGACCAATTGAAGTTATGACACATATTTTAAAATATATGTACATGCATTATCTATTATCAATACATTTCGGTATTTTTAAAGTTTTTACAAATATATTTTGAAGATAACAAAGACAACAACAAAAAAGACAAGTTGTTTTAATATTTAAAAATGATGCAATGCTATAGATCAACAGCTTTAAAATACGTTTAAAATTCAGAGTAGAAGGACATGCAATGCTAATGTAAAAAATAGAAAACAAAACATGGATTTAAGAAAAATGATATAATATTACAAACACTTACACGAAAGTAAGTCATGGGGGGCAAAAGCATCATTTTTCTCCTTGATACTCTCTTCAACAACTTTTAACATATTTTTTATTCTAAGTACGTGAAGAGTATTTGTATAATCATCCTCGCATACAAAAAGCATGAGTTAACATGGCAAACCTACCACGAACTTCTTCAATACTAAGCTTCAACTGTCTCTTTTGATCATTTCCTTCATCAATTGATTGTGCTAAACATTCAAGCGTTTCTTTCATGTTATTTTCAATTTTACGGAGATGTAGAAGGAGATTCATTACACAAGTTATCAGCTCACCTCTTATTTTTGGTATTGAATTGTCATTGTTTGATGAATTTTCAGTCGATTGACGGATTTTGACTGATAGTATCTGGTGATAGTGAAATGTTATCAATAAATCGTTGTTTGTCATTATGGTTTGTTGAAGACTTATTAGAATCCATGTTGTTAATATGGTAAAGAGTACAATAGCTGTGTTGAAAATGAAATATGTATTTTTTATTATATAGTGATGTATATAAATAGCACAGAAAAGCAAATGTATCAGTAAGTATATTTAATGTATACTTACTTAATGTATGAACTGTTACCAAACAATTACCAGGTTTATATTTAATACTAATGTATTAACGAACTGAGAAAAAAATTAAATATTGTATAGAAGGGTTGCGTATTTTTATATAAATGATGGTGAATTGGTGATATATATATGAGTTGATTTTTATTATCTATTTAGACAGTTGTTAATTGTGTGAATGGATTTTTTGTACGGGGTGTTTTACTTTTGTCAATATTTAGCCAACATTCAGTATGTTATTAAATCGGTTTAAAAAAATAATAATAAAACCTAACTGTATTTACATGGATGATATTGAAGGAACATATACATATATATCTGCAAATTTAAAAAGTTGTCAGCTACAAAATATCAAATAATATAGAAATAATATATTTCAGATGAAATAATAAACGGTTAAATACATATTCAATAAAATAATGAACATAATAAGATAAAAGCCAAAATAAGTAAAAAAAAACAAACTACAGTACACGTCTTTTTGATGTTTTCGTCTAAAGATTTAAAGACTTTATAAAAGATTCATGAAAGCAATCATAATAAACTCTACCATTATGACCCAAACATATAAATAAATACCCATATCAAAATTCTGAGCCAAAAACAGAGTGACAATAGTTATATAAAGATGAATCAAACATCAATATTGCATTTCTAGTGAAAACAATAACCAAGTTGAACTACATTTATGTACCCTTTCGTCCATAAGTATCATGTCAATATGAAATGTAGACTTGCACAATCGAAGTATGCGCAATATATATGAAATTTATATGAAATTCAAAGGATGATCGTTCATTGAGTAAGGTGAGAAAATGTGAATGTAAATGTGCAAGCTTGAATGAAACATTTGAATGCCTTTTATAGATGATTTGGGAAGCGATATGGCTCTGGATTGGAAAGGGGTATAAATTATTTGATGAGAAGGACTACAAGACAAACCTAATAGCAACAAAACATGAAGTCAAATATTGTCCAATTATCCATTTCTACACTACAGATTCATGCATCTTTTGCATGAAGTATCGAAGACCAAT
This sequence comes from Pseudognaphalium luteoalbum, assembly GCA_963422505.1. Lineage (NCBI taxonomy): Eukaryota > Viridiplantae > Streptophyta > Magnoliopsida > Asterales > Asteraceae > Pseudognaphalium > Pseudognaphalium luteoalbum. Next base: position 7,638,904 of record OY730198.1, on the reverse strand, counting down.
AAAAAGTAAACCCAGACCTTTTCATGTGTGTAGAACGATAGAAGTTGATCTTGAATGGATGCTTGAGCAAGGGATACTTTCCATTGTTGTTAGCAACTCCAATATTTACCCGTTTGGACCCGCACCCATTTAGACCCGGCTGCCCGAACCCACCCACCCGCCCATTTTGCCTAGTACTTACCATGATCCAATTAATTTTTTTTCCTTTTATGTAGACTCTGAAATTGCCGTATAATGAACTTTCATTTTTCACAAATAATTTCTTGCAATTTTCAGTTTGGAATAACAGATCATCAGTTGTTGGCTATGTATATTATGATATTATCAAACAAATTAGATATATCTAAATAAACTGAGTACATTTGTTGGCTCAAATTGACTATTAATAGTGTATGGATTGGTAATTGGGTAGATAGGAGAACTTGTGCATTGTATAGTTTGGTTTTTCTTAAAATTTTCTTTTTCAATATTTGCCCGTTTGGACCCGAGCCCATTTAAACCCGATACCCGTGTCCGTTGTGACCCAAACCCATTTTGACCCAGTTGCCCAAACCCGCCCACCTGCCCATTTTGCTAGTACTACCTGTATCGAAACTCAATAAGCTGATAAGCTTCTTTTGAGTGGTTGGTGAATTCCAATTTATAAATGTCAATAAGCTGATAAGTTGTTTCAAATAAGTAGGGCTCAAACAGCTTAAATAAGCTGATAATTGCATAAGCTGTAAGGTTGTTTCATCATGCAATACTCAAGCATCAAATATTTGCAGATGTGTTTATCTTTGATTTATCTACGTGATTAAATTTGCCAAGCGATCAGCATCAATCTTGTTTTCTTTGTATCCATGTACCAAACGACACGTGAAGTTTTAGTATGTCTCTTTGTGCAGTTGTTTATGTGGTCTTTATGCAAGTCTTGGCTTTCTTTGTGCTCAAGTTCATTATCCTTAACTGATGCTATATGTATGTAGTTTTATATGTTTTCAGATGCAGTGGTATTAAACTAATTCCTCCTTGATATGATAGTATCATGTGAATAAGAATGATATATCTTGTTACTATGTTTCTTAGTTATTTTCTAGTTTAGTTTGTAACAGTTTTTTGTGAATGTTAGGACTCACCATTCTTTAAGTAAATTATTAGCAGTTTTTTGCTGACTTTACTTAAAGATAGCAGTTATAGAATGGGCAAGAAAGGATCATCGGGCAAGAAACCTCCCACTGCAATTGGTGGGCCTCAAATGTCAGTTACAATGAGAGAGGCCTCAATGGGGAAGAAACGCACCAATACTAAGTCTTCGTTAAAGTTACAACATATAAAGAACCTTGCAGTTTGGGCCAGTCATGATGCAGCCATACCTTCATTGGGTGCCTTTTTTGGTCACCATCTTGCTACTTCTTCTGAGGCATTGGCAACACCAGTTGACCCATCACTGTTTACTTGTCAAAGGCAATCTCTCTCTCTCTCTACACATACACACACAATATTAAATAATTGTACTCGTATGTTAGATCAATATTAGTATTAGATGTCTAAAGCATGGCCTATGTTGATTTTAGGATATTCTTGGCATTAAACACTTGAAGAAGCCTACCTGCACGTGACGTAATTACACTTGAGGTGGCTGGATGGGGCTAGGGAGGGTTGTGCTACATGTCAATAAGGATTATGTTGACTGATAATCTTGTTAGGCACAAAAAGAAAACTACTATAATCTGTGTTAACTATGACTGAAATACTATATTATACCAAGAATAATATGGTTTATTTGAAAAAGTGATTTATGAGGTTCTATGCATCTTAAATACCCTTTGTGAGACTTTTGACTCATACGAACCATCAAGGATAAAACGTGTGTGTGTTGAATAACCCATTGCCACTTCATACAAGTATACAACAGTACATGTATAATTTGTTGACTATTGTAGTCGCTTGACTTGTCTTTAGCTTTCAAAGCCACCGCCCCAAAAAGCTATCGACCATCTGTCATTTACCCTGACCTGTAAAACGGAATTTGGTCATATTAATTGTTCATACTTTTCACGTAAGCAGGTTCCGATGAATGTCAAGTTAGTTTACGAAATGGGTGAACTTTTCCTGAATATTTTCTAGCTAAAGAGCTCAATTTTGCCAATTTTGGGTTTTTCATGTGATTTTTGCAAGCGTCATAGCTGTTCCATTATATTTGGAAATTTAAAAGCACACTTTATTGTTATGTATTATATATGAGTATATGCTAATGACGATCCAATTCTTTTGCAAGTGTGAATCTATACTTCATCCTGGCTACAATTGTACCATCCGAATTGAGAAAAACAAAAAAAATGCTCGACGCAAAGGCAAGAAATCTACCCGCTATCCTCAGAACAATATTGTATACACGTGCCATTTTTGCTCACATCGGAATATTCAAAGAGGTACCCGAGAAATACAATTCAACCAATGGTAAAAGCACAACCAAAGGTCAAAGTACAACCAATGGTTAAAGCACATCCAATGTCAACCAATCACAATGCCAGTATTACAGTTTCTTTTTCTGATATGACCAAAGATAATGGCAACTTTATAGCAGCTCCACTGTGGCCCACAGCAGACTACTCTAGCAGGGTCAAAAATGGTATTGTGGAGATAAATGGAAAACTGAAGGTAAAAAATGATTCCGCAGATGGAACTACTATAGCAGCTCCACTGGGGTCCACAGTAGATGATCCCGGCATGGGCAAAATGGGTGTTGTAGAGATAGGTGGAATTTTGAAGGTCAAAGACGACTCTGCAGATATGAACACTTTAGGAACTCCACAAGTGTCTGCAACAGAGGACCTGAACGAGGGCAAAATGGGTATAGTAGAGATAAGTGAAACGTTGAATGTCAATGAGGACTCCGCAGATATGAACACTATAGCAGTTCCACTGGGGCCCACAGCAGACGACCCTGACAACTATGATAGTGTCAATATGGGAATTGTAGAGATCAGTGAAACGTTAAGTGTCAAAGACGTCTCCACAGATATTAATGTTATAGCAGCTCCATTGGAGTCCACAGCAGACGACCCAGACAGGGGCGATTTGGGTATTGTAGAGTTAAGTGAAACGTCAAAAATTACAGACCTCTCTGCCCATATAAACACTATGGCAGCTCTGCTAGGGTCTGCAGCAGACGACCCTGAGAGAGGCAAAATGGGTATTGGAGAGATAAGTGAAACGTTGAAGGCCAAATGCGATACATAATCTATAACAGATGACCCTAGGGGCAAAATGGGTTATTTAGAGATAAGTGAAACAATGGTGGTAAAAAACAACCATGCTGAATTTAGTCCGGCTACTCCATTGACCAGGCCAACGTTGACTTTACTGGAGTCAAAGATGAAGAAGAGGAATCGTTCAGGGGCTAAAAAAAGGGGGCATCTGAAAGTCGTTCAGAAGCATCAAATGCAGACAAATCAGTGAGCACATCTAAGAGAAAGCGAAAAAAATCTTGGACTAGCCTGAAGGAGATTGCTGAGAGAGATGAAAATGATAGAAGGAAGACGTTGATGAATGTTACAGTCCCATTTTCTATTCAGTGAAAATTTTGATGTTTGCTTGATAATGAGGTAGACATGTTCGTGAAAGTTATAGAAAATATATGCGTATAAGCATTCAATTTTTCTCTTACTATCTGGTGAAGGAAAATCGATAAGGAATCATTTCTTAGGGTTTCAAGCTGACGACATTTCTTACAACCTCGTAAGCCATTATTTACTCTATTATTTGAAGTTATTTTACCTGAGAATATAAAAATCAGAAACACAAAAATATCAATAATTGTGATAACTACAAAGTTAGTCTGTTAATTTAAATACTCCGTATGAATAATATAATATAAATGCTATCTGTGACTAGTTATAGGATGCTTTTAAATAAATAAATCGATAAAAATGATAAAAACTCTTAGTAAACTTTCCTCGTATTGATTTTCTGCTAGTCATTGATGAACAACTTGTTATGTTGATGAACTTGCAGGAGGATACTGTGCTTGTGAGTCCGCAAGGGAGTAGTAGCTTCAACATCAAGCCCTCTGTCGCTATGATAAAGGTGTCTCACTACTAAACGACATTTATCTTTTCTATTATCTTTATTTCCAGAGATATTGGTTAATCGTATTAGAAATCAATTCTTGTAGATGCAAAACTATCTGAAGGTTGTTGAATTTGTGTTAGTATCGGCAGTTTGGTTTGCATCATGTGTAACGGTTAATGTGGTGATCTTCAAGTTGGAATTTGCATGAAAAATCTGACCCGTCTACTTATGAATGCGTCGATTTAGTGTTTGTTTGTATGTCTAATGGGTCAAAGTTGCTAAAGTATACACTATTAATGCATAAAGCCTCAGAAATCCTTCTACCTACAGTTATTTAGATTAATGCAAAGTTGAATTAATATGAGTTTTGTGATCATATTTAACACACTAATTGTTTGTAGGTTTTTCTAAGAAATCTTGGACGAAAGTGTTTCAGGCCAACCTATACTTGTGCAAATCCAACCCATTATGTGTTTTATCGTAGCATTCTCATTTTGTGGTCTAAGTAAAACACACATGATACTTTTTTTCTTCAATTTTGTTCATTTGGACATCAGTATCTCGTTTATCTATGTAAACCAGGATGTAACTGCAGCACAAGATGGGAGCATTACTGTGACTGGGCAGAGGTTTTATCGGCCTGAGCTAGCAGAACTGGAAAACGTAGTAAACTTGAAAACGAGTGAAGCAAGAGAACTCTTCTATAGTTTTGATAAGGATGAGTTCCCAGCTGAAGCTATCATGCACAAATGTGTGGTACATTTTGTTCCACCAAACAAGAAGATCCCAAGTGCTAGACCATCCTGGTTTCATTGTTCGAACGGTCTACAAATTGACATCTAATGGGCTATTGGACACAAATTATGCAGCTTGTCAACAAAATGAAATAAACGTGCTCATCAAGAAAACATTTGATCGGATCCCGAATTGGGGATAATAGATCAGTTCATGAGCTAAAAAAGCAGTTGCATCTGAATGGAGCCTCTGAAGTTAGAAGTTATGTGTTCCCCACAAAATTTGCTTAGAGTATTGTTAAAGATTAGGGATTTTTTTAGGATTTATTTTCCGTTTAATTAGTTTCCTTGTTTATCTATTATTCATAGTTATCTTGATCCTTGTATTTAGTATAAAATAGGCTTTGAGTTATCAATAAAACTGAACAATATATTTTCCCTTGAATCTGATTACATGGTATCAGAGCCCCATCCACCACCACCACCAGAAACCCAGAAACCTAGACAGCAATATCAGTCCCCTGGCGGCGGCTCTATCGGAACCCTAGTCCACAGCCGTCGCCGGTGGAACCCTAGCCACTATTTCGTGTTTCAAATTTCGTGTCATCCTGTTCAAGATGTCTAGATCTTAATATCTGATCCTGAATTCCTGTTCCTGATTCGATCTGATCTTAAATGCGGAATCCGAAACTAGTTCATGTTCTTGACCTGATCCTGTTCAGTTCATGTTTCTGATACACGTCGCATTTTTCTGATTTTGTGTTGTTCCTGCTCCGGAATCCTGACCCTGATTATTGATCCTGATTCATGTCTTGTTATTGTTCAAGATTTTCCTATCTTGAAACCTGTTGATCCAGTTCCTGACCCTGATCCAGAAACAGTTTTTGATACGATCCAGATCCTATTCTTAATCTGATCCAGATCTTGTTCTCAGTTCTTGTTTCTGATTCATGTCTTGTTTCCCGGTTTCCTGTTGTTCCTGAGTTTCCTGTTCCCGTCCATGTTTCTTGATATTAGTCAAGTTCCCTGATATTCCAGTTTATGATCTAATCCTTGTTCCCGGTCCATGATTTACACACCCTTCTCTTGTTCACTGACCCTCCTGATTACAACCAGTGTTTCCAGTTTGATTCTTGATATCTAATGCCTGTTCAAGACTCGTAAGTCTGTTCAAGACTTTCATTCCTATTGCAGTTTAAGTTCTTGATTCCAGCTCCAGTTTGAGTCTTGATTCCTGTCCTTGTCCTTGATCCGTGTTCATTATCCCGGTTGAATTCATCATGTAGATGAATTTCCTGTTCAAGATTCGAAGCCCAGTTCCAGTTCCCGATATTGAAGTTCAGGAGGAGTTGACATTTTGCAAGTTGGAAATGAATCATTCCTCAACTTGAGGAGGAGTGTTAAAGATTAAGGATTATTTATAGGATTTATAATCTGTTTAATTAGTTTCCTTGTTTATCTATTATTCATAGTTATCTTGATCCTTGTATTTAGTATAAAATAGGCTTTGAGTTATTAACAAAACTGAACAATATATTTTCCCTTGAATCTGATTACAAGTATATATAGTATCTCACCTATTTGTCTTTAAGATTTCGTTTTGGATTATGTTCTTCGAAGTTTCGTTTCAAGTTATCAATGTGAAAGTGAGTAAAGAGTGCAAAACTTGATGTTGACTAACAAAAGAGAAGTTTTGAACTGAAAGTGGCTTATATTCTTTTTATGAAAGGCAAAGATATATATTTTTAAGGAATTACATAAGGAACAAAAACAAGGAGCTCCAAGGAGGAGCAACCACAAACTAAAATCTAACATCCAGAACAACAAATGAAAAAAGAAACAGAAACATGAAGAATCGCATGAAGTAGCTTCGTGAGTTGTCTGATTTAGTAAAACTGGATGCTCATTCTAATAGTAACTTTCTTATTACTAGTAATATTTAGCATACTAAGTATACATATAAACTATGAAAAATTTCAAAGCAACATGCATTAATCTTGGATGAAACTTTACTGATTCACCAAAAACTTTTTTTGACCAACATTCACCAATAACTCAACAAGCTAGTTTTGGCCTATGATTGTTATCTGACATAAATTTGAGTTTACGTTGTTTTTTTCTAAAACACAACGTTCGAAAAAAATTGAATTAGAATTGGATGGTGTTATTTTGGTTATGTGAATTTGTGATTGAAAGTGTATTAAAGTTGCTTAAAAGTTGTAAATTGTAGCCTAAGTAAGGTTGTTAATGTTTTTGATGAAAGTATTGGGTCAAAATTGAGTTTGCGTAGAGTTTTCAGAGTTTTGGTGTTGTTACGCGATCCCACGCAAGTCCCAGGATCACGTAACATCAAATGAATCAGTCACGGAAGAGAATTCAGTGTAAATACGCGATCCCAGTTAGGATCGCGTATTTACAAAGAAAGTTGGTTGTCATCATTTTGAACCGAGTTACGTGATCCCACACAACCACCAAGATCGCGTACTTACAAACCGGTTTGAAACCGTTTTTGTACCCGAACCGGTTACAAACCAATCCAAACAGGGTAGGGCCGGTTTGGGTTTTACCCCCAAAATCGGTTTGGAACCGAACCAGTTTTGAGCCAAATCGATTCTTGACCGTTGACCACAAACCGATCCGGTTTGCAAAAAAAACTGGTTTTATTCACGACTAGTTAAAAGTATACATATTAAACCCATTACAAAATGTGAAACAAAAAAATATCCTGCGTGTAACATTTGCTTTATGCTTCAACAATCGACAATAACAATAAGGAGTTTGCTAATTGCAACGTTATGATTAACACACAACATCTATATGGGGTGATTATTTGTCAACGGTTAATAAATGTATTTTAGTATAACAATTCATAATTAATTTTTAGCACTATCAAAATGAGAACTTAAAACAAACTCCATAAGCTACATAACTGATTAACTAATGCTCAAGTAATAATTTTGTTGGGTATCGTCGTATACATGATACAAATACTTATAGATACCCGTCGTGGTCAATCTACTAAGAGCCGTAAATACAAAATCCTTAGACGACATTTTATTTTTTTGTTACACAATCATCAATCAATTTTCAGTATATATTAAAAAAATTCGATTTAACAAATAAAATATTCCCAATAGTTTGACCAATAATTTAATTTGTATTATTGGACCCAATTGCAAAATATCAATCACCCCCCCCTTTACTTTTCCCCAATTTTACAAAATTGATTATTCAAGTTTAATCATCATCAACATTTTAATAAATTTCTTGAAAAAATTTCTGTAACCTAATTTTGTAATCGATCGTGTGCGTTAAACCATGGCTTTACAAATCGCGAAACGAATCCTTCGTAGCCGTACAACCAATGATGTCTTCACGATTTTTAGAAACCCTAGCGTCAATCGGAACTACAGCTCGTCGTCCAATCTGATCCGCGCCACTCTGTTTCCCGGCGACGGTATCGGTCCGGAGATCTCCGAATCTGTTAAACAGGTCCAATTCTATATCACAATCATTATCATATATATACATATACATAGATATCATACACGTATGTATATTTGTGTTTGATAGTATTGTAATTCTTAACTTATTAGTGTTTTAGGTTTTTAATTGTTATTTTTATGTTTTTGTATGCACCTGTATTATGCTTTAGGTTTGATAGTTTTAACATTTTGTTGTGAAGTATGGATGTAATTTGAAGTAGTTTGTACTACATGTGATGGAGACCTTGGCTTTATTGGCTAATTATACAGTAGATAATAAACCAAACAACATAACTGCCTGCTGTTATTCAACTTACTCCCCAAACTGATATAGAAAAAGATTATTAACACATGATTTGCAAGCTACTCATTATTATTGCGAGACCTTAAAAGGCTTCATACTCGATGAAAGATAATTGTATCAAGGATGAGAAGTGGAGACTATTATTAAATATGATTAGGTTAGAGAATGATGAAGGGTTATGTTTAATACTTGCAAGTGGAATCATATAGGGATTGAGCTTAAGAGCCACACCATGAAACTATGGGAATGGGTTATTGAAACTTTGGTTTTAACCGTTTAAGGGATAAGGGTTGAGAGTAAGATGTCCGGATTTCGTTTGGGACGCATGTAGACAGCTGCCCTGCAGTCTTGCTTGTTTTTAAGTCAAAAGAAGAGCTCAAACTCCTCCCTTAGTTCAATAGTTGAATGTCCGGATTTAGTTTGGGACACATATAAGTTTGGTTGATGCAAGTTTATATACCCATTTTCTGTTATAAATATTTATTTCATATCTTGTATCTTTTTTTTTTGTCTCATTAATTTAGTGCAGGAGATATCATCAGAATGATTGTTTAATCGCTTAGAAAGCTTATGGAGGGATATAAGTTCATTAAATGAATTAATTTGTGGTGTTCATTGATTATAAGAAGAGGTATGGTATATGGGGTCCTAGGACAAATGATATGCTCTTTAGAAACATAAGTTACTTGAAGTTGGTTAATATTTCAGTCCATGTAGAAATGTTTGTGGTGTTTTTGTACTCTTAAGTTACTTTCGTATAATTTTTTTGGATGAAGAAGGTTTCAGAGGAGCAAATTCTATATGAGCTATTCTAGAATGTAATTTCCCAGTCACGTTTGTTTGGTCTTCCACATGTTACAGGTATTTACTGCTGCAGAGGTTCCAATTGAATGGGAAGAACATTATGTTGGGACAGAAGTTGATCCTAGAACCCAAAGTTTTGTTACTTGGGAAAGTCTAGAGTCAGTAAGAAGAAACAAGGTGGGCTTAAAAGGCCCAATGGCTACACCAATTGGAAAAGGTCATCGTTCGCTGAACCTTACCCTGAGGAAAGAACTGAATTTGTATGCAAATGTTAGACCATGCTACAGTCTACCTGGTTACAAGACTCGTTATGATGATGTAAATCTTGTTACAATCCGTGAGAACACAGAAGGCGAGTATAGTGGTCTTGAACATCAGGTAACTGTGGTAGATTATAGTAGTTAGATTATAATAGCATGCTAGTTTTCTAAATGTTTTTTACTATGCAAATCTGATGGTACTTTAACATTAGGTGGTGCGGGGAGTTGTTGAAAGTCTTAAAATCATCACTCGTCAGGCGAGTCTGAGGGTTGCTGAATATGCATTTTATTATGCCAAGACACATGGTAGGGAGAGAGTATCTGCAGTACACAAAGCTAACATCATGCAGAAAAGTGATGGTCTATTTTTGAAGGTCTTTCTCCATAGAACAGCCTAAATATATGTTTAGCACATATTATGTTTCAGTATTCTGATATGTTATTCTCCCCCTAATAGTGTTGCCGCGAAGTTGCTGAGAAGTACCCTGAGATTAAGTACGAGGAAGTTGTCATTGACAATTGTTGTATGATGGTAGGAATTCTCCTCTCTATATTTTATTATATATATCATGTCTTATTTTATGCCTTACAAATTGATAAGATTTGTGACTTAATATATACTGTATATTACAACCTAAATGTATCTGGCTGTAAAATTATCTTTTTATGTGACAAAATGGGCGGGTCTAGGGTTGTATGGTTTTAAAATGGCAAGTTTTTAGGTACGGGCTGAGTTGGATTGGGTCCACAGTCCACACTCCACAACATTTATTATCCTTTTCTTTTTCTTTATAATAATTTTTTTTATTGTAGTTACTTTCTTGAGTAAAATGATTAAGGAGGTTTTTATGCATAAAATATACACTTTGGGTTTGGGAGACTTTTGACCCATTTGACAGTTTCGTGCAAGCTAATTTTTTAAATTGTACATGTTTGACCTGTTAGGGATAGGGAGGTAACCTGAATCGACCCATTTATAAAATTATAAGTAAATTGGTTGAAATTGCCACCTCTTATATTGAATAGCTCATTATCACAGTGTAGCCAAAAGGAACAATGGGATATAACTTAAAGACTCAGAAAAAGGACTCATGAAATTTCTTTCAATGTACAGCTAGTGAAGAATCCAACACTATTTGATGTTTTACTAATGCCCAACCTCTATGGTGACATCATAAGTGATCTTTGTGCTGGGCTAATCGGAGGATTGGGTTTAACACCAAGGTATATGAATTTTATTTGTTTATATGAAATCCATTTGTATTTCCCTTTTTCCCTGTAATAAATGGAGTCGACTTTCTCATGTCACTTGACATCATTCCAGTTTAAACATCGGAGAGGGTGGTATTGCTCTTGCTGAGGCTGTTCATGGTTCAGCTCCCGATATCGCTGGAAAGGTTAGCTTTAAGACATCTTCTTCATTAAATTTTTTTTGTATTCAGATTTACTTCTTTATCCTGCATTTGCTCCGGATAAGATATCTCTGCCACCCTATTTCTTAAAATATCATAACTGAGTTATGATCTGAGAAATAAGGTGGATCAGGGAGAGTTGTGTAACAGGTCAGGTCTGGTTGACGTTGAACACATTCTGTCAAAATTATTAATTTTTTATATCTAGGTATAACTGGTGTTTCAATGAGATCATCAAAACTTTTCTATTATAATAATAGTCAAAGTTAATCTTATGAAACAATATTAAGGATGGAATACATCAGTTATTTACATCTGGTGACATTTGAGATGTCTGACCTGTATCATATTACACCTACTTATCTCAGTTCTATCGGATTGACCCATTAGAGATATAACATAACCTGAGGTTACCTGTTTTCATACATATTCTGACTCTTACACTCGTACTATTATTGTCTGTTTATGCATCAAGAATTTGTTCTTTTACTTGGTATTTTGCTTCAAACATCACCAAATCTTTTATCAATGTAGAATTTGGCAAACCCAACTGCATTGTTACTAAGTGCGGTGTCAATGCTTCACCATTTGGATCTCAATGATAAAGCCGATAAAATCCAGGAAGCTGTGCTAAGCACAATTGCAGAAGGCAAATACCGAACTGGCGACCTTGGTGGCTCTTCAACAACCACCGAATTCACAAAAGCCATCATCGACCATCTTTAAGTGCAGTTGAATATAAAATTTGATTCCTTTTTTCCTTACACAGCACTAATTTACGATTTATGTACTATTTGGAATTGTGGGAGAGGGGAATTAGACCCGCAACAAGATTTTTTGTGATTTGAGTAAGGCCATGAAGATACTGCTCGAAGGAGGGCTTGTGCAGGTGGCATGCTTCTATTGGTTGGTATTACTTTTGTAACTTATGAATAAACTTTATCACTTTGAGTTTGAGGTCTTCCTCATCTTTTTCTCTAACTGCTTTTAGAAACACTTTTGATGATATATTTCTATTTAGACCAAAAAAGTTGCAAATAAAATACTTCTTTTCAACGACGTGTGTGTTTACAGTCTATGAATTACTTCTATTGCACCTTTTACGTTTTGCTTCTTCAAGTGTGCTAATATATGAGGCCTTCAGTTAAGAATTATTAGTCCTTCTGGGCTTTGGTTGTTCCATAATTCTAACGATTCAAATCTGTTTATCTTCTGAATGCATTGTTGGTATTGAACCTCAAAATGTTTGTGTCTTTCGGTTTTTGTGTTCCGTAAATCTATTATCTAGAATAGTTTATCCAATGTTTTAAAACCCGGGTTTTTAGTCGACCCGGAAAATTGTTATTTTCTGGTCGGATCGGTCGGACCGGTTGGGCCGGAAGGTCGGACCGGATTTAATAATAGTATACAATAGTAATATTTAGTGAATTTTTTATTTTTTTTATAATTATAAATATAATTATTAATTATATCATGTATAATAATTATAATCCATAGAGTAATAAAGGGTGATGACACATCGATTCTCTTGTTATTCTTGGAATACACATCAATATAATAATTATATAATCCATAGAGTAATAAATGGTGATAACACATCAGTCAAAGATTTACTTATTACCCTTATTATTTTTGAAATAAACAATCAATAAACATTCCCTAAATATAAATGATTAAATGTACATAGAAATTTAAAAAAAAAAAAAACATGAAACCCGAGTCAATGTGTGTTTTCGGGTCCCGGTCCAACCCGGTCCGACCGGCCGGGTCAACCGGGTCGTTGACTAGTCAACATATTGAAAAACCCGGTTTTAAATGGCCCGGAAAACTCTAAAAGTGCGATCCGACCGGTCCGACCGGGCCGGTCGAACCGGGTCTTAAAACATTGAGTTTATCATCATATGAAGTGCATTATTGATTGTATCCAAAAGGATAATGCATGTACGGGTAGAATATGTTTATCATCTATGAACGCATCGTCAACCATTTTATTGTAAAAAAAATTGGGATAACGACCGGTCTTTGAAGGATGTTTGAAGAAGAGAACAAGTATTCATTATCAAAGAATTAAAGTAAATGTGACATGATTGCAGATGTTGTACATGTATTCATGTATACGTTACAGAAGACACCCTTTTCTTTTGTTCTTAAAGATATAACTTTATCCTTGTAAGTGTTACATTTAATATCTTTGTTGATCCATAAAACATGCCATAGAAACTCATAAAAGGGTATGTTCATAAACTTGGTTTTTTATAGAGTCCACTGCTTTTGCTGAATGTTAAGTTATGTATATATTTATATTCTTTTTCTCCTTTCAAATAAATTGAAATGATTAAAGTTTCAACTGATATTACAGTATGTGTACAGCAATCAATTGGCCATTTGCTTCATCAGCAACTCTCTTTTGACTGATCTTTTCTTCAAAAACCAGGGGCTACAGATTATATTACACTGACTTCGATCAAAAGATATCCAAATTACGCTTTGGCGTATTGAATCTTACACAAACATGTAGAAGCGCACATTGGGGCAATAGAACAAAAACAATCAATTGGATGTCAAAGCCATGATCAACAATTCAAAGGCCTCAAACTGTAAGACAAAGGCCTCGAATTGCACACAGTATCCAGAACCTAAGAACTAAAATTTATCAGAGTCTTGTCTTACATTCATCGAATCTTTCAGATACACAAGCTTCGTTAGATTTTACTTTCTTGAGATCCTTTCATGCATCATTGTTGCAAGCTGATCAACATAGAGCAAATTAGTGTCGGTTTTTCATCATCAAATAATGCATTTATCAATACTTAAGAATCCCATATACTGAAAGCCACTACTCACTGCTTCAAAATAATTACATAGAACGAATATGTCATAAAAACTAAAGTAACAAGCTCTGGCAGTTTATTCAAACGTGTGGTTGGCAAAGAGATTTTTCAATACATAATATGATTAACAAATAGAAAAGACCAGTTAGATCTTTATTAAAAACAAAGTAGCAAAATCTAGTGGTCCAAATGATTTTTGATCAGTTAGCTGCTTCTGCAACGGGTTGACAACATGAAGATCTAACCAACACCAACTGCCCCTATGAAATGGATCACAACATTCATCACACATCATCATTGCAAGCTGATTAAACACAAAATACAATTAAATAAATCAAGGATCAGTTAATACCAAAATGGTGTATATTTCAATGAAGTATAATTGGTTATAATCACGGAACAGAGTGTGACTTCACATGAACCCAAACAACAAAAAAACCATCTAACTGTATCATAAAATTCAAAACACTTCAAACAATGCATCAATAGCCATTCAAAAGTTTATACTTCGTTATTAGCTAAGAAATATAACTAATAACTAATGGACCTAAATGTTTCCCTATTCATAAAAAGCTTCACAAGCTAGACAAATCCAAGTAATTCCATCTTTGCTTCTTCATCTAGTCTTGTCAACGCCTACAAATGAAGCATGTACCACGTTATCAAAGGAAGACACGACACAAAAAGGGAAAATGTATTTAACTCTGTGAAAAAGTATCACTGCGAGTAGAGAATATGGCAAAAGAAATCCATATGGAAACCAAAGAAAAGAAAAGGAATATAAGAATCTTTCTTCCTAACGCTTAACAAGGCCCAAGACCCAAGTTATTAAAAACCAACGTACCCGAAACTCATGAAAGAAAGAACATCAAGAAGACACCTATGACGCTTCATTAGATACCTAATCAATAAGAAAAACTCAAATAATTAGGAAACGACTTTGAAAAAGCTAATGGTTGGAATAGGATGATTTTGGTCACAGCTATATAAAAAGGTTTATATAACAAATCTCAAACCATCAAATGGATGAACTTTTAGAGGGTATGATGTAGTCCTAACAAGAAGGGACTCTAGAGTCTTATTTCTAGAAAGTAGTAGGAGATATGTAATAATACAATTTTAAAAAGAAGTCAGAAAAAGCACAGAATTTCAACAACCCACAGGCCACAACACAAATATCCTATAGTTCAGCTTATCAGTACTAAGAATAATAGACTCGATACATTCAATGGGTGATAACTTATACAAAGCATCAATCGAGTCAATGGACTAGAAAACACAGAAAAACAAAGGTAGTATTGAAAACAACGACGTTTCATAGGTGGTTTTCAACTTATATGATTATTTAAGCGCTATTATCTTCTTTTCTAACTATACACTAAAAGCAATAGAACAATAAGCACGCAAATTATTCACAGTCTGGTTCACATATTAGAATTCTACGTAATCGTCCAATGCCTACGCCCTCAAAATACATCTAGAGTCTACTACAAAAACAAACTTCATACAAAAAAAAACAAAAAAAACCCCTCAAATTAACACCAATCAGTCCATACATCAAGTATTCAGTAACAAGCATATAACATAATTCAAAATCTGTAAGAAGTATGTAATAAACAAATGAATGATTAATTAATTACCTTCAGGAAGCCAACCATAACCATTTTGAGATAGAGTAAGCATTGATGTCATCAAAGCTGAAGCAGTTACACTATGAAAAGGTTGCAATGATTCCAAACAAGCACTCATTTCAACTGGACACCTATTCCATTTACATAAAGTTAAAACAACCCAACATTAAATTATACCTAAAGCCACAAACTTTATGTAAGATTAGTTGAAAGGAGCATAAAAAGTTAATTAATTTGGAATCTTTTAACCAAAAGATGTATAAATTGATTGCATACCGGAAAATGCGTTGAGATAAAGAATTCCGGGTGGGTATTGAAAATGGGGAGCGAGCAGGTTTGGATTGAGAGGCCATCCTCGCCGCCGCGTTACGGACGGAGGTTGATCGGAAAACAGATCGAGCTGCCGCCGCTGCAGTCGCCATTGATTAAAGTTGTGTATGTTATGTGATGTCTGTTTGGGATTTTAGTAGTTTTTGCCTAATTTTATGTGCCTAGCAAAAGGGTTTTGACCGTTTGACCCTCTATTGTATTTTTTGTTTTATTTTTAATTTATATTTATTTTATATATATATTAAGATATTAAAATATATATCTAGTCGTTAACTACATGTACTTTTGTAAGTGTAATATTATTCATTCCAAATTGTCAATAATGTTAGATATAATTTGATAAAAATTTACTAATAAGCTTGTAAGCAGTGAAAATGAGCTTCTCGACTTTTCTAAGGTTTCAATAAATTCACGAGTACGTAAAATAAACTTATGTCACACGCCCTAAACTCATAAAGGTACAATGGGTATCAATAATTTCAATCTACTTTGACACCCATTACGAGAGTTTAAAACTTAAGATGAAGCTCTGATACCAACGTTGATGCGTATTTGAATTGTACACTTTCATACCGGTAACACCATACACAATACTAGTTACAATAAATAATCAGTTTTCGGTATGGTAAGTGTTTGATGCCATACTGGTACGTTGGGGACTAAATAAGGTTTTTTTCTTCTTTCATTTAGGTAAACAGCATCATTTTTGTATAAATTTAGGCTAAAATTCTTAGCTCAAATTTCATCCGCGTGCCATTCGTTGTATGGTTTAGGCTCAAAACAAACAATATTTTTTACTGATACTGATATACAACATGCCAACATGGTATCAGATATGCATGTTTTGAAATTTTTAGTCATTGTACAGTACATACTGATACATATATGATCCGACTTCATACACTGTTTTACATGCCCCTAAAATGATTCCTGATATTCATATATTCGATAAAATGCAGCAACTTTTTATCTTCATCGATTTCATTATATATGACGTTCTTTCATATTTTCATTCACATTTCAAATATATGAATATAACAGTTTAGAGAACATACTTCCAAGAGCCCCAATAAATTTGTTACTTTATAGGAAAACTGTTAAGAAACTTGACAAAGACATCACCTTGGTGGTCAAAGAAACATTATTCAAAATGTAGAGGTTAAGTCAAAGAAGCATCTGTTACTCGAACCTTTTCAAATAAATTTACACTATGCTGCAATAACCAAGGTGCTAAGTTCATATATAACAAAACAGACGAAGTCAATATTAACACTTCTATTCAAAATGTAGAGGTTAAGTTTGGCATGACCAAGAAAAAATATCCATTCGAGTAGATAATGTTCTATTTAAGTAAGCATAGTTTATAAAATCTGTTCACATAAGCAGGCAACTACGCCTAACAAACTAAAAATATTGGCATACATTTGTAAGCAAGCACGATTGTACCATATATATCAGTGTTTGTAACAATAACATGTACCACTAAAGTCACATGTTACATGTACCTGTGTAAGATCGACAAAACTTGATGGTTGTGTAAATTTTTGTACACATGTCTATGCTTCAAATACTATATATGAACACGGACCATGTACTGCTCCATTGTATGCTAACTATCATCTTGTTGATCCCTAAACTATCCAAAAATGCTACCATGAACTGCTTACTAAAGTGTCGTGATTTTAGCCCAAGAACGGAAGACTAGGATCACCAATATCGTTAGGCAGCTCAGGCAGATTTTCTTTCTTTACGGGTGGTTTTGGGGAAGTTGACAGATTGGGCAATGGATCAAGAAAAAATGGGTTAGGCATGGTCGGGAGGTTGTAAAACGATGCTGAAAATAATGTTGCGTTTGACGTTAGATTAGGAGCTGGAACATGTTCTGCTAATCCGGCTGAACTTTGCCCTGAGAAATAAGTGGTGGGCCTGCTGCTTGAAAATGGGTTCGCTGATTGTACTAATGGAGATGGGATTGGGGGGATATCAGGACTCATGGTCGTACAGGTGATGTTTGGTGTGGTTTGGAGGCTAGTAATCGATGCAAACAATGATGGATTTGATCTTAGATGAGGGGCTGGGGCACGTAGCTGGGGCCCACCTGGACTTGGCCTAGAGCAAATAGTGGTGGGGCTGCTGGTTGAACATGGGTTCATTGGTTGCACAAGTGCAGATGCAGAGATATCAGGAATTTGTAATGTCCTAGCTACTGTAATCACAAGAAACAGAAAAAATTATAATGTGATATTAAAAACTTGTTTGTGATGCAAGAAAGTTATTGTCTACATAGAATCTTCTTTTGAAACTTTATCCCAATGAGTACAGGTGGTAATTTTAGCCCATTTAACTATAAATCAATAGTTCAGGTTAGTGTGTCAAATGGGTAAAATCAAAGAAACGGGTCAAACAAAGCGAAAATTAGCTGAAATGTACTACTAAAGCTTTGAAATACAGGTGGTAACTTTATCCCAGTTATTGATGAATCAATAGTTTAGGTTAACGCGTCATATGGGTAAGATCAAAGAAGTGGGTCAAACAAGGGGGAAATTAGCAGAGGTGCTAATAAAGCATTGAACTCCTAAATCAGTATACTCAAAAAATAACTCCTTAAAAAATACAGAATTGTCAATCACCTTGGACGCGCTATATATTTACGTAAAAAGTTAACAAATTTCTACAAAGAGAATTACGGGTCAATATTTTTATGAAAAGAAAATGTATTTCAGGTCAACAAAGACACGTTTTGACCCGTTACTCAAACTACCTGACTGGCATTTTGTCACCACAATTAATAAATAATAAATGAGTACATACCTTTATCTTTTTTCTTCAAAAGAGGTGCATTGAAAGTTTCATCACAATCACGTGCCAAAAGCTCAGCCAATTGATTATTCGCATAAACAAGCTTGTAATAATCTTCAACCAACTTCATTTGACTTGTTGAACTCATCTCAGATTCCTCGATCATTGCATCATACTTCTTCTGTACCTCTAATATCTCCTTCTCACATTCAGCAAGGAGACTCGATTTCTACATATAAACAACACCCATTATCCTGATGCAGTTTACACTTACCTTAAAATAAAAATGTGTCAGTTTGGAAAAAAGAAAACCTTTTCCTGCTGTAACTTGGTGACCTGATCTTGTTCCTTTCGAATTCTTTCTAATTCGGTTCCAAGAGGTGAAGAACTAGAAGTATGTGAAGGTTGATTGATCTGTAATAAAATGAAAAAATGAATAAAGTAATATTTTTAAATAAATAGTAAAAGAAATAATATGAGTTATGAAATAATTAACTAACTAACCACTATTAACTAATTTGAACAGTATTAACAAACTAACTATCAAGTTTACATAAGTAGTCTATTAACTATTAAATAATGACAATTCAGTCCTTCATATTTTTTAAATTATGTTGTCTAAAGTACCTGGCGTGGAGTACGTAACCTTTCAGATGACCGATGACCACCAAAATGCATACGCCAACCTATATGAACATTGTCATAATATTACCAGAAAATAACATCACAAAGGATCAAATTACTTGAATAAAGTAGACAGCTTTTTTATTTTTCATTATTTTATGTATCATAGAAAAGTAGTTGTACCTGAATAATCTCTTTGCTTCTTTTTACAGTGCACTTTTCTTTTACTTCTTGGCTTTCTTTTTACGATAAGAGAACTAACGGTAGCATCTTCAAACCAGAAACCAGCATTTTGGGTTGACTTTTGGACCCTTCGAGATAGTCTGTTACTTGATTTTTTCTGTCTTTGATGATTCTCTATTAGCAAATTAGTCCAGAAATTTAAAGGTTCATCGTTCATCAACTCATCCTCGATCATTCTACTTTCCTTTTCCGTTTCGCCCAACAACGAGATACTTCTAGAATAACTTCCATCTTGAAGTTTTGCTATCGATATGATTGAGCAGTTTGTGAGACCCCTTTCGCCACTTTTCTTTCGCAACAAAGATGACAGGTTACCAACCAAGTTATCTATAAATGATGATGAAGCTCCAGAATCTTCAGATGAACTTTCGAGCTTACAGAATAAGTGGGATGCACCCCACGCTAAAAGTTGTTGAAAAATGGTCGAACTAAAATTATACGCATTCACATCAAGAAACGTTCCTTGCTTCGAAAAAATTAGAGCCTTTTCTTCTAAGGTGAATGCTGAATATAACCGAAAAACTCTCAAGGGCTCACAATCGTAGGTGATTTTCTGCAAGGCTCTTATGTCGTTTAAAGGGTTCCAATCACTGTTGAAAAGAATCACGACGTCTACATTTGAAAGACAAATGCTCGAATGACAAGAGCGGTAATCAAGTAAGCATATGAATTTTTCACTTTGTAGGTTGTTGAAGTCTTCCAATGCTTTTTTTTTCTTTTCACGTGCAGATTTGCTAATAATCTTTTCTGGGATACGTATATAGAAATCTTGACCGAATCTTCGTTCAACAAGGTCATCCAAAATATCTCCAATCGATATCTTTTCAAAACTAGTCACTGACTGCGTGTGATAATAGACACTCTTTTTACTACACTATCTAGTGGATAGGCGATTCATGTTATGTTAGATCTCTAAAGGGTCAAAATGGGTCAAATGAGATGAACGGGTCGATAGTAGCCCAAAGAGTAATGCATAAAACCTCGAAAATCATTTTATTCAAATAATATATACTACGTAATTACACTTGACAGATCAACTCTTATATAAAAAGAAGTAACATTTTGGACAAAAAGTGTTTTAACTTAACCCCATCTGTACAACCCAATTTGACCCGTTACCCAAACCGCCGACCTGCCCATTTTGCAACTTCTGCATTAACTAAATGAACCATATATAGAGAAAATGCAATAAACCACCTCAACATGTAGAGTAAATATAAGGATTTTGTTACCTGATAAAGAACAAGTACTCTTAATCTACGTCGTTCAATCTCTAACAAAAACTTGTCAAGAAGTTGCAGTTTGCCGCTAACATTGATTTCAGCACCCAATGTATCAACCACATCATCTCTTTTAGACGAATTACACAAAGTAGGATCCACCAGATATGGGTGGTCACAACACTGTAAATAATAGTCATTCGAATCAACAAACATTTACAACTAAATATATATCATGGTAAAAGCTAGCCAAAAACGACCTTTTGGGTTTGGGTCAGAATGCCATGGAGTGGAGAGCTGTCCCACAAACATGAAGAAAGTACCTCCATATTTGAATCTAACAATGAACAATATTGTTCGATTTGCATATGAGAAAGATGAACCGGGACCCAATACTCTTTGAACTCACGAGTGTGTTTGTACTCAAATGCAATAAAAGGTGACAGTTTTTCTTTCAATGTGCGAGTAGTGTTATCACTAGTTTCCATGTTAACATCTGTATGTATCTCTTCGTGATTAGGATCAAGCAGCGAAAGAATATTTCGGTAGTCCTGAAACCATCATTAAGATCAGCTCAAGTAAAAACTAAACATATTGGGGTAATAAATAAACAAGGTGATTAAAGAAACATACCAATATTTCACTGGTTACTGTGAGTAGCTTCATTTCAGCCACAAGCATCTTAATTTTTTTACAATGTGTTGAGATTGTGGGGCTCTGGCACTGGTCTATTACTATTAATTCCCAGTCAATATGATTAACCATTTCCATATCCTGCAACGGCATAACATGAATATCATTTTTTTGGTACAGTCGAAATGGGTCAGGCTGACCCAAAACAAATTTAGTTGCGTATAGGTAACAAGTAACAATTATATCAGATACGATCACAAAAGCTATATTTCTTTAATAATAATCTAGTTTGATGAAAAAAATTATTTAGGAGATTTATAATCAAAAGTATACTTTGGGTTGACTTTAATCATGTTTGACCCAATTCCTGATATAACATTACCTGAATCGACCTATTCATATGTAAATTAGTCGAAACTGCCATGTCTGATATATGTGCATGAAAAATTATCTTCAAGAAAGGTATATATTAGTTTCATATGATTATAAATATACGGTGTACCTCAACAATATCTTCTCGAGAAGATAAAAGCACTTGAAACGTGACAGACCCATTTTCACTATAAAATTCTGTTGCTCTAATGTTGGTCCGGACATCTTTGCTCCCTTTGTATGTTATGAAATTAGTCAGCTTTGACCACTTTAAAAATTCGGCTTTCCATGAGGGAATAGCATTTGAAGCAGCTATGATTAGAATTGGTTTTTTCACATTATCCAGTAAGGATAATACGAAAAATACCACCTTACGTAGCCGGTCCTGCAACATCCAGTCAATAAAGTACTCAGTTATGAATTATTTCTAAAAAAGAAGACGAATGTAGTTTAAATTAGAGATTGCAATCTTGTAACATGTATTCTTTTTACTCATTTTTTGCAATAGTTTATTATTATATAGAATACGTGCTTATTAAAAATCTCAAATGATATAACAAAAAACTTGCGAAAAGGAGAACGGGTCAAAGGAATTGTCAATTCCCCAAATCCTATTTTTCATTCATAAAACCTCATTCATCAGTTTACTTGAAGATATATAGAGTACTAAGTTCATAGTATTGTATTTGTAATCATAATGAGTGCATTAATTATGCTTTAAAGAATGTGGGCCGGGCGAAATGAAATGAGCCAGTTAAACCCACCATTTTGAGCCATTACCTGACCCGCCCATCTTACCACCTCTACTGAAAGGAATATTATTTGATTATTACTACATATATAAATCAAGAATATACCTGGCAGTCAAAGAAAATAGCATTCTGACCTCTGTGCCAATAATCATGAAGTTTATTAACATAAGGAAGTACATGGTTACGTGTTTCACTTGAGACCTCAAATGGAAACTCAGATAACAAACTACTGCCTGTAACGTACATAACAAATTTGTATCAGTAATTACATTATTAAGAAGATAACACTCTACTCATCTTGTATTCTTTTGTATATAATTATCTCACTATCTTGCTTCAAATGGTAAACTACCAAAAAATTAAGGCAACAGAAAATTAAATAACAAGTAGCAATCAACTTAATCAATAAATTTGTGATCCAATGAACAGAATGCTTACAAGATTTGATCTTCCTTTTTCTACATGAGCCACAAAGCCATCCTCGTCGAGAACATAATCTACAAATTTGTGATCCAAAAAAGCAACTTTATCCATCATGAATATGTAAAGATTGATGTATTATATATGTAGATATATTCAATCAGATATATGTAGAAACAAGGTCACAATATGAAGAATATATGGTAATAGTTGTGTTACTTACAGAAGCTCTCCACCAGTCATGCAGATTGCACATAAATGTCCCAACCCATGATCAATTTCTACTGGTTCACCCATTTTAAGCGGAGTCTCACACACCATATCATCCTAAATCGCGCAGTACAAAATAAAATGTGACAAAAAGTCAAAAATTGACCCAACTGAATCCTAACATCTAAATACTGGCTAAATCTCCTCAAAAAGTGTGTCGATATAGTGATAATCTCTAAATCATGTTTGTTAAAGCTAGAGGTCGCAAAATTGAACCGTTAACCTATGAATGGGATGATTCATGTTATTCCTTCTAACACTTCAATCTGGTAAATAAAAAAAATGTCGTAAAAGGAAATGGATCAAAGTAACGCAGAGTGTTTTTAGAGCAGAAATAATCCTAGATCATTTCATTTAAAAGACAAACTAGCTATTTTCTAGAAAGAGTCCAAAAAGATGGACAAGGGTGTTTCGGGTAAACTGACCCATTTGCATTAAAAACTAGGACTACACGTTTAACTGTAACCCCTTACGTGACCCGCCCATTTTGCAACCTCTAGTTAAAACTTAACATGGAACAAACCATGATTGAGAAACGAACCCAAAAATGACAGAAAACAGTGGTATGGTTCATTGAAATTGTCAAGTTGACACGATCTAATGAAAATACCTTTGAAGAGATACGAGAAGGCTCGTTTGCAGATTCTTGATTGCCAACGAAGATTCCTTCCGAATCTAAAGCAATCCTTTAAAAAGAAACAATGCAACTTCATTATTTTTCAGACATACTAAATACAGTTATCAAATACATAAAGACATGAACTTAATCAGAGTCTTGTAAAAATGAAAACTAACTAATTTCAAAATCACAAAATACCTTCTATTTTTGTGTATAGAACCCGAACCAGATTCTTTATCGATTAAGTTGTCACCTTGTTCGAAATTCACTTTTTCTCCAGCATTTTTGAACGATTTTTCGTTCTTCTGTATATTTATAAATTTCATTCGTTTTTTGTTCACTAGATTCTCCTTTCTTTCGAGCTTATGTGGTTCTCTACTCTTCCTCTTTTTCTTCTTCATATATGTCCTTGACTTCACCAAGGCCTTAAGCTTTTCTCGCTTCTCCGACATCGACATTCTTGAAAACATTTTTTCTGTCAATGTTGTGATCTAAAACAGCATCAGTTTAGCTGTTTAGTCTAGCAAAGTTTTTTTTTTTTTTATGGGATTATGAAAAATATAATCATAAAAATTTGACAAAATACAAAAAAAAAAAAACCAATAGACACTGGGAACATCATGCTCACAGTCAGCAGCCATGTCACTGAAGCACACCCTTAAAAAAATATACATATAGATACTTTCATACATATATATGATATATATATGTATATGCATATATACATACATTCATATTATATGCATATGCATTATATAAACATGTACGTACTAAGTAATAAAAAAATTAAAATAGGAAATTAGCTGAAAACACTAAAAGCCCTAAATCAGCATATACATACATACATGCACCTAAATATACACAAAGCCCCACATATACACATCCTACATATATATACATATACATTCATGTATGTATCAAAAACCCCTTTTAGACTTTCAGTAGAAGCATTAAAAAGAAAAACCCATTTCAACATTTTTTTCCCTCCAACATTTTTCCTCTGTTTTTTCCTGATCACCATTTTGTTACATTCATATCAAACAACACGAAGATATGAAAAATGCATTTTTTAGTTTTTCAAGAACTCTATTGTTACTTACCCTGCTGTTACAATGTTATGATTCCATTCCATTAAAAAACCAGCTAGGGTTTATGGTGTTATATGTATAACAAAAGAAAAGATATAAACTTTGTAAGTAAAATGGGGTTTCTGTTTTAGGATAATTTCACAGCCATTATCGCGCAGACAGAGTGGACAACAGTACCAGGTAAAGGGATGTTTGTACTATTACAAAATAAGGTTTATTTATTCATTTTTTTGTCTTCTTGTGAAAGAAAAACAATTGGATAATTAAATTGGTATTTAATTAAAATTAAGTGCGAATTGTGATTAATTAGTTGATTTAAACAAGGTTTAATGATTAAATATAATTTATACAGTACTACGTAGTTTATTTTTATGTACTATGTGATTATGTGTTTGTATGTGGGATTAGTTTAACTTAAATTTTATATATAAATATAATATAAGATTCATTTTTATGACGTCATCAGTTGAATTAAATCTTTAATTGAACAATTAGCTAGACCTTTCAATTTACTACTTCGTACGTATTATGTTTAGATCGGTTAATTTGATTAAAATCCCTTTTGTAATACGATTTCCGCCTACGATATGGCCCATAATCCTAGAGAGACATAAACTTTTAATCGATCATCTTCGGATATGTATTCGTACTATAATGAATGACATTAACTTAAAAAATATGTATCTTACTACTTAAACATCAATGATACGACATTACTAAAACTAAGTTAAATGCATTAATTTGATTAACATATATGTAAGTTAAGTGCATTATACATAAAGAGTTTTCTGTCAAAAGATATAATTAATTAATGTCAACCTACTGAATAAAATTTTATTTGAGAAGTGATACAATTGCATGAACCAAATCCATTTCTGTTATTTGAGACTCGTATTGTTATAGTGATTGATTAAGTTAATGCATGATATTGAATGCGTTATATGATAAAGAAGTATAGTTTACTAATGTCTCAGTGTATAGACACATGTTTAAATGCTAGTTTAGAATATATAATTAGGTACATAAATGTAACTGTTTTAACACTTTAACCTAAAAGGATGTACAAATGTGTTAGCGTAATTTGAGTTTGAGTTAATCTAGTACAATGAGTAAATCACCAAGTACATAATAACGTATTTATAGAGGTTATATACTCCATATGTAATTACTTTATATTAATGAAGAGAACAAGTATACATACAATTGAATCTGAAATTATACCGTGTACATATGGATAGTTACTTAATTACAACAAAGGATATGGGCCGGTGGTACCGACCACACTCGTCTCGGCGTGGTGGAGGGAAAGTGGCTTTAACAACGGTCGTAAACTTATTGAGAATAAAATGGTCATCAGTTTTCAGTGTGATCTTAACATCCAAATGTTATTTTAGTTCGACTTTTAATGTAGTAGTGATGTGAAAGACTTTATTTTGTATGGTGGTAAGCAATCACACTATCTATTAGTATTTAGTAGTATGAGTTCAACTAACTTAATGCTTATAGATAAGAGCTATAATCGACATCATCACTTTTTAGCTATACATCATCGATAGCAATACCGACTATTAATTAGTGTTGGTATAATTGGAGTCTAATTACTGGTAATTAAACTTGGTAGTCTCGTAAATAAAGCTACTCGACGAAAATTTCTTAAAAATTGAACTCGTTGGTAATTGGGTTTCATTTAATTTTATTTTGACCAAAAGTTTACTAAACTTGTGCAACAGTCGTTTTCATAATGTTTAATAGTCTATTTCGAACCAAAAGTTTACTAAAGTAGTGCAAATTTCTTACTATTTGTAAGTGTTGTATCTTATGAATCAATTGGGTAACTTGGTGTTGAATCCAAAAAATTTTGAAGTTGTAAAATCAAATATGTGTTCAACTTTATGTAAATTTAAAGGACATTTCAAGGAAGCTTCAAAAATGACAACATAAAACTTTATGATGGCTATCCATATACCAACTCACCTAGTGCAATGTATGTCATCATAATCCCTTATATACAATTCATGGACTAAATCGGCATTTTCTCACGGCATTCTAAGGATAATATCCTTGACTTTTACGTTGACTTTGAAATATCATGATAGATATACTTTTTCATCAATTTCTCATAGCAAATTGAAATGTATATTTCTTTCAAGTTGGATACATGTAATTAAAACCTAGTCAATAGTCCATGATTTCCAATTTGTTACTTCACTTTAACGTAAAACATACACATATATATTATTTTATCTATAACCTTTTCTAATGTATGCTGTATGCTGTATGTGAAGTGAAGCTTTTGGATGGAAGCGGACTTCAAAATTACGGAATCTCAAACTGGATCATGCAAATTGCAAACGCAAAGACTAAATCAATATGTACTGAAGTCTAGCGGTGGTGATGAGAAATGAGGGGAGTAATAAAGTGTTGTTTTTGCATGTGATGATTATAAAAAATCTGTATGGTGATCGAAAATATATGGCATCTGGTATGCTAACAAAGAGAAGAAGACATTAAGTCGTTGTTAAAGAGGTGATAATTATTGCCCATAATATACATAGTGGCAACGACAATATTGGAGGCATTCATTGATATCAAATTAGTTTGTAAATTGTATATCTAATGGGTAATAGTTTTGACAAGTGAAATGCATGTGTTAATTATTCAAGTATTTTTGTTATTTGAAGTCATAAAAAATGTGTTTTTCTTGAACATTAAAATGTAGAAATTAAGTGTAGAAATTTTAACTAAATTATGTTTTATCTTGATTGCAGGTA
Source organism: Pseudognaphalium luteoalbum (assembly GCA_963422505.1). Classification (NCBI taxonomy): domain Eukaryota; kingdom Viridiplantae; phylum Streptophyta; class Magnoliopsida; order Asterales; family Asteraceae; genus Pseudognaphalium; species Pseudognaphalium luteoalbum. The sequence continues at coordinate 7,611,246 of OY730198.1, read as the reverse complement.
ATTCAACCTTTAAAAAAGAAGACTTAAGTATCTGGAAATGCAAAATTTTCATTGTGTGAACGTAACTAAATTGATCTTCATTGTATCTACGAAACTATTTATTGATCTCCATTATATGTATATTTGTGATATGTTAAGTTTTTATGGAGTTGGGGTCATCAAGAAGAGCAATAGTATTTCATTTTGATTTTTTGTAGGTGATGTAGGTCAGTGTTTATAACTTTGTGAATTCACAAAAATCCTTCTTAGTATTAGGCTCTGTAGCTTGCAGGCAAATAGAAAGTTGGATTTTGGCTTTGTATCTTGTATCATTTTCCTTATATGTTTAATGCATGCCTTAAAAAAACCAATTTCTTTCTTTCTAATAAGTGATGATTATATGATATTACTTGTCACTTAAATGAACATCACGGAGATTCAAATGAGAATCAACTAAAAGTTAAGAACTGTGAGAACTACTAGATTACGTGCTTGTTCATATGTGAATTATATATGAACGTTGATTTAAGTTAGATTGAGAAAGGAAAAATAGTCAAAAAAATAATTTAAAATTACGTCTTAAAACACGTTTTACCTGATTTATTCACATTATCATTCACATGTGAACGTATATTTGTTTTTTGTGTTTTTCAATATAATTTTAGAATTTTTTTTATTTTTTTCTTTATCAATTAAATGTATATCAAAGTTCACATATGATTAAAGTAATGCTTTCAGGCACTTAAACAAAAAAGAAATAGGTCACTATATAACGGAATTACATCGGCAAAAGCTAGCAAATTAGGGGTTCTAAGCTACTTTTTGTGTTAGATGAACTATTTTGTTAATGGATTTTTTTTCTTTTTTAAATATATTGTTAATAGGTTATTAGTAACAAATAGTAATATGAGTAATTAGTATCACTTTCCTAAGTTGTGATTGATGATTTAATTTCCTTTTTTTTTAATTAGTAACAATTGAAGTTGTAGAGATTTCTTTTAGCAATTCATCGTGAGAATAAAAAAGTGAATCGATCATATAAATATTTTTGAATATAAGTTTAATTTAAATGTGTTATGTAAATCAAGCTGGACTTAAATGAATCCTGACGCAAAGGCTTCACCATATTAAAACTTGTTATAACTATTTTTCATTAATATAGATATTGTGCAAAAAATAAAAAAGTCCGAATTAAAAATTATAACCTTTTTCAACACCGCTTGATGAATGAACGCCACCTCAACTTTCATTCAATTTTTCCACTAAGACCCATTTTCAACCCCTTTTCACCCATTAGAACATCTTTAAACCCCTCTTACCGTGTTGGTTGTTTTGTCCCAACTCCACAACCATTATAATTGTTCCTAGTTAAGTAGATAACTACATATTACTTCGTACTTCATATTATGTGATTTCCTACATCATTTGTATTAATTGATTAAATACATACAGCCGATGTATTGTTATGTTACAAGTTACTACGGAGTAATAGAGAAATTCGTTTATCCGACGTATGGTTAAAAATGGTATATGGAATGTATAATTGTATATCGTGTAAAAACCATCTTTAAAAATGCCGGCAACAATAAGAATAATGTTTTATGCGACTTTGCGAGTACTAGTCCAATGTAGGTGACATTTTGATGACTGATTGACTGATGACCACCAACATGTGCCAGGCACGTGTGTAAAAATATTACATATACCACATCACTAAGATACGTTTACTTAAAAAAAATGTTCATGGTGAATATAAATCCCTTTTAACCTCAGTTGACACATCAAACGTTATCTCAACATTTCATTAACAACTGAAACCTATTTCAACCCCTCTTTCCTTTTAACTTTTAACTTTTTAATATGATATGTTTTATACTTCCACCGTCTCAATTTAATTTAATTGTTTAGTATTTCATTTTGGGATGTTTAAAAATTATTGTTTACTTTTGACAAATCAGAAAGAGTTTTAGTGAGTAGATATCATCCTATTGATTGACACAATATTTTTCTAAATCTGTGTGCATTTTAGTAGTAGACAATTAAATTGGAACATAGAGAATAAATGAAAACTCACAACCACTCTCGGCATTATGAAGCATTTTTGGTTGTTTTGTCCCAACCCCCAAATGATCCCCATAGGCCACAACCATTGAAGATAGTCCCAGTTAAGTAGATATTACTGTACTTCATATTATGTTTTCTACGTCATTCGTAATAATGAATCAAATACTATTATTATGATATTCGTTAAATGCTTATAAAGGATGTTGATTTGGCATACACACAAACCTAACGATTAGTTGTTAACTGAAACAGCACATGGTACATGCAGTCTAAAGCTTTCTGATTACGTTTTGTTGCTTTTCTAGATTATCTCTTTGATAATCAATCATTCATCATTTAATTATGTGTTAATAAAAGTCTTAGATGTGCATGATGTTGTATGGACTAAAAATACGCTTTGTAAAATCTTTGACCCGTTTGACCCATATTTTTAAGGCAAAAATGTATTCTCCGGTAAGGAGAACATGAAGTCTGGAACTTATTATGGAGCTCAGAGAAAAGTTATATTCATTATCTGATGGGTTTGGTAACCAAAAACAGATAACCTTTTTATAATAGTTTCAATTTTGCATATTTTCTAATGAAAGAGCATTGGTTGTAAATTATTTATTTGGTACCTTTTTGTAAGGTCTAATGTATTTGAAAAGAACCGGGGCTATGTATTTGTTCCCTTTCCCTTTTAAGTTTGCTTCAAATTTTACTTTATTCGAACTAATCAATGGTCAAAGATTCTAATGTCTTCATTGTATACTGCACTTCTAATTATTTGTTTGTATACCACTTCTGTTATAATCGGTCAAATATAGAGGGTTGTAGTTATAATATGATAAAATAGAAAAGCTTACACTTTCAAGCCACAAGAAAATCCGATTCAAAACGCACCTCCATCATCATCATCATCTCTCCAGGTGGCATGAAAGCAAAGAGAATTATTGATTGGTACACAAAAAGAATTTGTGAAAAACAATCTAATTACACAAATTGAAACAAAATACAAAGAATTAGAATACGGGTTTATGGGTTGGCTTGCTAAACAATCTTTACCAGTTGAAATCGTCTACTCTCACAAACGACGCCTTAATATATGAAAATTTATGAGCCTAAATCTGAACTTAAAATTGGTTGATAGGAAAAATTGATTGAATATGATTAAGAGAGAGAAATTAATCAACCAACCAATAAGAGAATTAGGTTTACACGTAGTTTAATTTAATTAAGCCTCTATGATATTACTACAATTGGTATATTATTTAATCTATTAACAAATTCCATCATATTTTAAATTTAAATTGTAATTTTACACAACCAAATATTGTGTCATTAACAAAACAAATAAAAAAAATGCTTTATCTAAAAAAACAATCTATCTATACTTATAAAACAAAGATTTTTTCTTGATTTTTAGACACGCCACATCATAACATTTCCTTTTCTTTAAAGCCTTCTAACTTGTCACATCATCATATTATTTTTTTCTTCTTAAAAACTCTTAATTTTTTAATTACTAAGACTATTATTTATCAATTATACCTTATTATAATAATAGCCTTTAAAATTTCTATATTATATTTAATATATAACGTTTTTTACCTACATAAAAAAATATCATTTTTTTATATCTTATACGTTGCATACAACAAATATTATCATCATCAACTACCATATTTTAAGAAAATTAGTTTTAATAAAGATATTATAAATTGATTATTTTCTGTACATTTTAGTATATGTTACTATTAAATTTCAGTGATAAATTTTAAACTTTCAAAAATATCAAGATACATTTGAAACCCTAAAAAACATATGATTAATATTTTCATATTATTTTTTCCTTAAAAATTCTTAATTTTTTAATTACTAAGACTATTATTTATCAATTATACCTTATTATAATAATAGCCTTTAAAATTTCTATATTATATTTAATATATAACATTTTTTACCTACATAAAAAAAATATCATTTTTTTATATCTTATACGTTGCATACAACAAATATTATCATCATCAACTACCATGTTTTAAGAAAATTAGTTTTAATAAAGATATTATAAATTGATTATTTTCTGTACATTTTAGTATATGTTACTATTAAATTTCAGTGATAAATTTTAAACTTTCAAAAATATCAAGATACATTTGAAACCCTAAAAAACATATGATTAATATTTTCATATTATTTTTTCCTTAAAAATTCTTAATTTTTTAATTACTAAGACTATTATTTATCAATTATACCTTATCATAATAATAGCCTTTAAAATTTCTATATTATATTTAATATATAACATTTTTTACCTACATAAAAAAAATATTATTTTTTTATATCTTATACATTGCATACAACAAATATTATCATCATCAACTATCATGTTTTAAGAAAATTAGTTTTAATAAAGATATTTTAAATTGATTATTTTCTGTACATTTTAGTATATGTTACTATTAAATTTCAGTGATAAATTTTAAACTTTCAACAATATTAAGATACATTTGAAACCCTAAAATACATATTAAATTAATTTTTATTTTTTTAATTACCTTGCATTGCATAGGCTAAATAAATGTATTAAAACTTAACACAATAACTTATAAATAGATTTAATTGTATTATGTATTCAAATTTATACATAATACAATACAAACTAATTTAATGGCTCGATACTTAGTTTTTATATATAAAATAAAGTTTTTAAATTACTTATTAGTGCGTATTATTTTAGTTAACGATTAGTGTCTTGAACATTGTTTACAAGAAGTTTGGTTTATAACTTTATTTTGAAAAGTAAAGGAATGATATATATGAAAAATATTAAAGTAAACCTAAAGTAATTGCTCAACACCATAAATTAATTGTGCTGTCAATAGCACTAATTATATGCCAATTAATATATTCGACTACATACAAATTACTATATAATTGCACTTTTCAAACGGTCGTGCATCGCACGGGCTCGATACCTAGTCTACCTATCTATTTAACTAAAGTAGGAGACCCCATATTATTTATCAAATATTTAACCATGCCACATCATACAAATCCTATATATCATCACCATATAAAACAACTTAATGACGTGGATTTTCATGCACCTTTACTCTAAATAAGGTAATATCTCATTAAAATTCATATTATAGCTAATTTCATTTATTAAGGTAATTGATAAATTAAAATTATAACCAATTTAATTTGAATTATCGGGTGTAGGGTATGTGTGTCGCTTTACTGCTCCTTGTGCTTGCTCCTGTTGTTGTTGAGCCATTTTCTGGAGGGCTTAGTGTTTGGGAATGTATCAAACTTTCACCAAATCTCTATTGTATGTATTCAACCTACAAAACTCAATATTAATGCACTCAACTTGTAAAAACCCTTATATTGATGTACTTTGATGACGTGTCACGCACATAGCATGCCACGTGGCACAAGGAGAGAGTGACACGTCATCAAAGTACATCAATATAAGGGTTTTTACAAGTTGAGTACATTAATATTGAGTTTCGTAAGTTGGATACACACAATAGAGATTTGGTGAAAGTTTGATACATTCCCAGACACTATGGCCTTTTCTGGAGCAATTCTTCCACAGCAGTAAACCGCAAATTCATTTGTTGCATCTGTGAGTTTACACTTGTGAAGCGCTCATCCATAACAGTACGTATCTTTCCCATCTCGCTTTCTAGCTTATGTTCTAGGAGTAAGGTTCAAATAAGTACATCAATTTTGAGTGAGAATGAGGAAACCAACAAATTTATGCCACATGTCACTTTATTCTCTCTCCTTCACATTTTTAAAAATTAAATATCTCACAAACGGTAAGTCGAAAAATCATGAAAATTGCACCACAAAATTCAGCATTTTCTCCTCTTCGATTTGCCGTCCCTCAAGGCATACTTTTAACAACTTTTTTTTTTCTTCATTTTTTGGTGGGTTTTACAAATTAGTAACACATGTGTTAGTGATTGTTTGTACATTTAATTTGTGGTTAAAATTAGGGTTTAGGGTTAGGGTTAGGGTTAGGGTTTAGGGTTTAGTAGGGTTTAAGGTTTAGGGTTTAATATGATTTAGGGTTTAGAGTTTCGTAAAACGTTTAGGGTTTAGGATTTGGGGTTTAGGGGTTGGGGTTTGAGGTTTGAGGTTTGAGGTTTGGGGTTTCTGGACCCTAAACCCCAAACCCTAACCCCTAAACCCTAAACCCTAAACGCAACACTTTAACACATGTGTTAGTAAATGTGAAACCCACCAAAAAAACGGAAGAAAAAAATATTCTTCGAAAGTATGCCTTGAGGGACGGCAAATCGAAGAGGATGAAACGCTGAATTTAATGGTGCAATTTTCATAATTTTTCGATTTGTCATTTGTGAGATAATTGATGTTGGGGGTAAATGAGTTTTGTACATGTGAACATTCTCTTTGTACACATGACTTGTACACATGGCTTGATATCATTGGTTCCCTCATTCTCACAAAAATTCCTATTCTCATTTGAACCCCACCATATGTTCTAGATCTTCTACCTTCTTTGATGGCATTGGTCCAGAAAAGGGCTTTGATACCAATTTGATAAAACCCACTTGATTGTTATTAGAAAATCAAACTGAAATGAAACAAAGAAACAAAAGATTGGAGTGCTTTCGAGAGGCACCCGTCTCTCCCAAATGACACTCAATATTTCTAATCTCAAGAATAATCAAGCATGCCCTACTCTGGCCTCCCCCATGCTTATTTAGACGGATGTATTGAAGGAAATAATGACAGCAAGGTAAATGATGGTTGTTGAATTGCAGGATCACAGCTGGTGTCTTAGTGACCTTATTAATTACTCCTACCATTGCTGACTTTAAGCAACTCTAAATGACTGCTGCTGATTTGCAAGATCACAGCTGATGTCTGATGTCTTGATGACCTTATTAATGACTCATATCATTGTTAATTCTGAGCAGCCTTGCGATTACGTCTTGAATAAACGATCACAGGCTTGGGCTCCTGCATAGCTCTATCAGAAACGTTAGTTTAATTCTTAACCTTACATATATGTAGGCTTGGTTGTAGGCTTTGTTTGTGTATGTGTGTGTTCAACTGTGTCATTAGTGATATAGAGATGCTTGAATGTTCGTGATTGAAGTTGTCCATTTTTTCGCCTCTTTTGTATTCATCATGTAAAAGGCCGTAGACTGAACATTTTTTGTTGTGTAATCTGTAAGTAACTATAGCTAATTTAGCATTTTTTAGATCTATATGTGTATTCTATTTAATTTGTAATTTTTGATACTATATATCAAACCCAACTATTATTTGAGATGTTGCTGGCATTTTGTTAAAAGAACATGGATGATACAGAATCTTATTGTAGACAAAATTACTGATAATTAATCCTACAACTCTTTTACTTATTATTAGTAGGTGACCCACGCAATGCAGCAGAAATAGTATAAAATAAGGTAAGTCCAACATTTGTGTGTAATACTTATATTATAAACAGTAAAGGTAGGTCGTATATTGTATAAAGGATGAACTATACAAAAATATATCGAGAAAATGTTGATATATGTATGATTGCATACATCCAAATTGCTAACTAAATCGCCATAGAAAGTTTATGTAGGAAACTTACAAGTAAACTAAGAAGGGTGGGCTCGAAACAAAAGTGTGATATAATCTATTACTCGGGGACACTTGATAGTTGATTCTCTAACCAATGCAATAAAATACCTTGCTACTTAACTCTTCCCTACCAAAAAGATGTTGACCTGTAACTTGTACGCACTAAAGTTTCTAAGCTTTTAACATAAAGACTTTGACATTAAAACATCCCATTAATTCTCATCTCATTGCTAGCTCCTGCATTTCTTGTACGAAGTATTCCCAATCTTGATCCAACTAAGTAGTTCGAGTTCAATATGTGATCTCATAAGTTGTAGTCTTTGTCATCATCATACTTGAAGTTCAAACTCGGCCCCTAGATGATTAGCGCTTACCGAGATATTATTTGTTTTGATTTTTTCTTTGTTTTTTGCTATTTCTTCTTTGTTTCCTATAATTATTCCTAGGAAACACATACTTTGATTACAAGGCCATAATTCATAGTGACAAATCTACAAAACTTTGAAAAGAAAATTAATAAATAAATTAAATAGTACTTGTTAAATAATTCATTCAACACTTTAGTGCTCACATTATATGATATTCATACCAGATCACCAGATCATCTTTCCTCCTCAATGTATATCCATACCTTTTATACCCTAACTGTTAAGATCTGCTTGGAATTATTATTTCAGGTTCTCACTCATAGCTCTGTACTGTTTCTGACCCATTTGACCCACTTGTTTGGCCCATTCCCTTTATAGTTACTTATTGAATGATACATGTTAGACCCATCAAAGATTAAACACAACCTAATCGATCCATTTTTAAGTAAATGACTGACATTTATAACTCTATAAGAAAGCGGAAAAAAATACTTACTTTATAGCCAATCTGATCAATCCTTTCCCGCAACACTTGATACAAAGTTAGCCTAGGCAGAAACACGACGCATCATTAACTGGGCAGAAACACAACACCTTAATTTTCATTAAGTGTGCAGCAATTTTCGGAGACATTTAGTAACTACAGAAACTAACAAAACAATCAAATGTTGGATGAATGATTAGTACGTTGATCTTATAACTTGAAGGTCCCAACTAAGTTATTAAAACATTGGGAACCGATTATTAGAACTTGAAACCATAAATTAAATAAAATTATACTCAAATAACATCTATATACACTCAAAGACCCCAAAAAAGTTAACTGTTAGACATGATACTTGTACATAAAACCAAATCAAAGGCTTGAACCGTTTAACATCTATCACCTATTAACTTGAAGATGACACCAACGTATAGATCTTATGTTCTTAATCATTCCAATTATTATACGAATCTTGTACATATATTATGCTCATCTTCTGATTTTATCTTCATCATTCTACAATTAAAACATAAAAGCAATGAACTCTACATAATCATTATATCGTCACGAAATCAAAGCTTCAAAGTGAGTCAGTAGCCAAAAATAACATATAAAACTCTAATCTTTAACAAACGCGAATGGAACAAATGACCTGCACAACCTGATCGTAACCATTAAATCATGAGATCTTGCCATTCACCTTTTGATTGTTATGCCGTTGCAGCTTCACTCCACTATGCGAAACCTGCAAATAAATTCTGTCATTTAAGCATTTCATCAATAGTTGGCGGGCAAAAACCGAGCTTTAAAAAACCATTAATATACTTTTGTAATCTAAAACCTAAGAACTATATATGGTTTTATAACAAATCGAAATTGGAAATCTGGGATATGGCTTATGCGTACGGTTTATTACAAATATGGCAAAACACATAAATGGTATATCCATCTATTTGAATATATCAACAATCAATAACACTTGAAAATATACACACACAATCGATTATAAAAAGCCACACGTTAAACGAAATGTTACCTAGCGATGGTGTAGAATAGTTTTGAAAGACGACATTGTGGTGGACTGGTGGTGAGGAAGGAGAGCGGTGAGAGGAAGGGGATCACAACCTGAACACCTTAGGTTTCTAAATCAAATGGTTTGGACTTTGGAAGCTTGAAGCAACGATGTAGTTACTCGGGGCAAACAATTTCTGATCATAAATATTAAACATTCAGCAAATTGCACAAATGATTTATTAGGGTTATCATTATGTAGTTGAGAAATGAATTGATTTTGTATGGAATGAGTATATTATGTAAAAATTGATTTTGCGAAATACTTTCCATATTGCATAATTGAGTTATTGTGTTATTGTATTGTACGAAAAAGACAGCTGTAGATTTCATTGCATTCACACGCTATTAAACTTTTTGTTGATTTAAATTGAGGGGTATATTGGGAATTTTGCATATCCCCTTTGATAAGTTTAAACCAAATATATAGAAATGCTTAATAAGGGGTAGAGATGATAAGAATTATGATAATAATAAGTAGTAGAAGAAGAAGAAGAAATGGATAAACTGTGGAATTGATAGAGGGTGAAATGCTTTCATTAATCAATACACATATCTTCTACTCCACTCAAAGTGCTCCCCTATATAACAATCAAAATAACTAGCTTCTTCAATCCACTCTATGACACCCGAGATTTATTCCAACAAAACAACAATTTTATTCATAGATCAAAGTTTTACATCACAAGTGGAAGCGATACAAGGTTTAAACTAGTCTAAAGATGACTATAAGTAAGCAGCAGCATCTTCTGGTATCATCTGGTCCTACGAGTTCCCATCTTGACGAGACTACTAGTTGTGTCCTGAGATATTACACGTACATGCATAAGCCTAAAGGCTTAGTGATTTCGTGTACAAAAATATCACACACAATATGCAATGATGACGTGTAACGTGAAAATGTAAAATATAGAAAATAAAGCGAGATCTCTGTGTCTGTCCGGGTTAACCAGATGTTAAGTCATCATCCGACATTGATAAGCATGCGTGTTATCAATGTCACGACTATCTATACTAGCACTTTCGATAGTGACAAGTATCTGCTAGTACTGATTTAGTACAAACAAGTGGCCGCTTGTGTACTAATCGTACCAATATATATGTGAGCCAACAACCATCATGTTTCAGTCATTAAAATACATATATATTAATGAGCCAACGACCGTTACGTTTCAGCTTCTGGTTACCCGACGATTAACGTGACGTAATATATCTAAAAATCAACATTCGTGCTAAAATGCAATTTAAACGGATAATCAAGTAATCATGTAATCACGTGGTATATCGCATATATCTCAGTTTTTGAAAATAACACGAAACTCACCTCGATAACTTAGGTTACGGAATTTCAGTTTTATGGATTCAGCCTATTGATCATACACAATATATCATATCACAATGTGCTATATATAGTAAATTAATAATATTATAAGTTATACTTAATTACTAATAACGAAAATGATGATGATATAATTATAATTATATAAATGTGAAGATCTCTATATTGTTATAAACATTAATACGTAGTATATTATTACTATTATTTTTGTTAGTGTAATTGCAAACGGACCATAGGTCCATGAAATCTTAACTTTTAAATAATAATAATAATAATAATAATATTAGTTAAAGAGCATGATGAGATTACCTTTAGATGATTTCACATGTGCATGAGTAGAGAGGATAAGTGTGTACTATAGTGTATGTATGTACGTATATAAATTTAAAGAATTAAAGGTGTGTATGTGATGAATTATTAAGTGAAGAGTTGAAGTCTATTTACACTTGAAAATACTTAGTTTGCAGTTATCCACCTCATGCTTTCATGTATCCTTCTCATTCTTTCAAACAACCTAGAAATGATACACGTATGAACATAATTTGTCATGAGGTGCAATATCATAAGCTCAAGTATTATGTATGCCTGAATCATATTGAAGTGTGCTTACCATACGTCGAATGCATGAATGCTCATTGATAAGCATCAAATAGATACTATATTTTATACTATTTATCCCTTTATTTATATACATTTTAATGCATTTATATGATTTTAGATACTTATTTTGTTAATATTTGCAGAAATGTATTTTAATTAAAGATTGAAGAAAAAGGAACGAGAACAAGTCCAAAACTGAAAAAAGTGAAGCACTTGAAGAAGATGAAGCTTAAACCTTAAAGAATTGAAGATCAAAATAATAATAGTGAAGAATTGGGCCAAAACGAAGATTAAAATCCGTATGAGAAAGAAGAAAGCCCAAAAGTGAAGCCCAACCCGAAGTTGGAAGATTCTGGAAATCGAGCTCAACCGGCGGTTGAAACACCCAGTCAGCGGCTGAATATATTTAATCTAAGGTGGTTCCAGACGAGGATTTGGAGTATGACTCAAGTTAGCCCAACCGGCTGTTAGGAGATCCGACCGGCGGTTGGACTAGCGTTTTGAAAAACTATAAATAGAGGCTTAGTTTAGGTTTAAGGATATACGATTCTTAGAATACAAACCCGAATATTAGGGTTTTAGGTCGATTTTAAGTGCGATTTTGGAGGCTAAGGAGCTAGGGTTTGAAGGTTTTCAACCCTCGGAAAAGTTGGTTCGACAATTGGTTCGGTTTCTTTATCCTTGTAACTTTATTATCTTTTGGGTTATTTATGGATATTGTTTATTTGAATTACTTGTTAATTAGTTTTTCGTTATAAATATTTAAATGAATGATTGATTGAATTTATTATGTGAATTATATGTTTATGTTGGAACTATATTATTGAATGTTTATTATACAAGAATTGTCTATGTTATATTATATTAATAATGATTCTTGACATGATTAACTTATTTATATCATAACTTTATTAATCTTTTGGGTTTTATAAATTAAGTGATTATGTTTATGTCTTGATCTTAACCTTTGCGATAGACGAAGAATATTATTTATTAATGTTAAGTAACATTGTAATTCAACCAAATCAGGAATTGTATCAATAAACTGCTGATAGATCTTAATAAATAGTAATACTTTTCTTAACCTTTGACTGTATTGCTATATGAAAATTATCTTAACCTTTGTGATTTTCTACATTAGTAATTCACCAATAATAATAGCCAACAAAGCAAATAGACATAAGTTAATATAATAAGTTTAATCAATAATAGTTTGAATAATTATAATCTTCTATCCAATTGAGTATTCTTAAGTTGAACCTTAAACTTATCAATTAGAATCTGTATCAATTATAAATATGTTCGATCGGAACTAAAACGTCCCCCTTATCTTGTATATTATTGTATATTAATGTATATTATTATTGTAATTAGGAATAAATAGATAATTAGTTATAGATTAGAATCACGTTCCCTGTGTTCAAACTTGGACTTACTTAATAAGCTATATTATACGAACAGGTTAATACTTCCCTGAATTGTGTGATAGTATTATTTAATATTCCTTAATTTAAAACTTGTGATTATAATTGCCTATACTTAGCACACATCAAAGTTTTTGGCGTCGCTGCCGGGGAGCGGTGTATTTTAATTAAATACTAATTATTTAATCTGTATAAATTATAAATTTTTGTATATATTTTAGTCAATCAAAAAAAAAATCGGCTCACCCATTGGGAGTACTAACAAAAACAAAGGTATAAGGAGAGTTCAGCCCCACCTCATTGATTTATCATATAAAAGGTATGGTGCTTCTCGAAAGAAAGAGGTTTTTAATAAGCTTCGCGCTGACCTATTTCTCCACTTTTGTGTACAATCTTTGGAGCTACCGAGAACTTTTGACCAAATTTGTTAAAATGTCTAATTATGTAAATGTATCTTATCTGTATAATATGATGTACTTGTCTTATATGTGTTCTAAATTAAGTGGTAATTTGTGTATACAAAATTCGTTAACTGTTAGTGAAATGGAAAATAAGCAAATGGAAATTTTGAATGAAACTATGGAATGCAAAGATGTCTGCGTTGATGAACATTCTCTTAGGATATTTGATAACCCTACATTAGATACTCTATCTGAAGAAGAGGAAGAGGATTTAGAAAGTATATATGAGGAAGAAGGGAGTGAGTTAGTTATTAGCACTGAGGTTGAAAATACTAATTTAGGAAGGATACCTGTGCTAGTAGTTAGCACGAGAGATGGAATGATTCAGCTTTTAGAAGTTGGAAAGGATGATACCTATTATATTATGGCTGTTATCAGAGATCTACTATGAACTTTACACCTGCACTGTAACACCCGCCAAATTAGGACTAGAAATTAGTACCTAATTCTCTGTTAATACATGTAATTAGTTCTGTGCTAGGCTAACTAATGTACCGAGATATATATTGTTGAATATATACGAATATGCGATTTGATTAAATCGCACGAGTTTCAAATCGAATGTAATTCGGTTCAAGTAAATACGGACGTTGGTGAACATTTTTATTAAATAAGTGCAACATTATTTAATAACACTACTATATCCAAAATATTATTTTGATAATATTTCAATTACATTTCGTATTGTATAATAAACGTTTACGCGACTTACACACTTAACACACAAACAAATGAAACCATTTAAGTTATTAAGTATTTGTAAAATACTTCAACAAAAATATTAAATAAACATTTGTATTTTAAAACATATATTTAAATGTATAAAATAATTATTTAACGTTTAAACGAACACCGTACAGAGCGCGAATACACGGAATTAAAAAGTGGAGACCCACACTCCGGTGGGCCCCCACCGAATCAGCCACAAAGGGGAGGGACCCCATCCCCTCACCCTCACTTTCTCATTTCTCATTCTATCTCTCTCTTTCTCTTCCTCTTTTTCTCTCAAAACAAACCCACCACCTCCATCATCTCAAATCGTTAAAACGCACCACCAAAAGACCCTAAATCTCGAAGCCAATTTGAAGAAAAAGATCCACCGCGTCACAATCTACATTTCCATCTTTTCGGATTCTCGATTCACCACTTTGTAAGTTTCCGACAAAAACTCGAAACCTTTCGATTTCTAGTGTTTTTAAGTTCTAGTTGTTTATTTAAGCTTAAAATGTCCAAATATGGGTTGGATAAAAGTCTGAGGTCAAACGGAGGCCGGAAAATACCTTTTCGGCTCATTTTCCTGCCAACAGCGCGTTATGTCGCAGAGGCTCCAGGCCACCTGCGACATAAGCTGTTATGTCGCTAAATTGGACCTTATGTCGCATATAGCGACATAAGCCACTATGTCGCACTAATCACGGATTTCGCATATAGCGACACAAATAGTTATGTCGCAGAAATTACGGACGTCGCATATAGCGACACAACGCCCTACGTCGCATTAAATTGCGGACGTCGCCCTTAGCGACACAAGCCCTTATGTCGCAGACATGATCTGCGACACAACAGACTATGTCGCACTTAGCGACACAAAGCCGTATGTCGAACGCTATGTCGCATGAAACAGAACCAAAAAAACACAAATTTTACTAAGTGTCGAGACCTAAAATTTTATCACTTGATTTTGCCCCAATTCAAGTCCAGATGCGTTTTTCACCAAAGCAATTTAGTAGAAATAAAAAAATTTTAAGCTGACCTGGCAGCTCGACCCCAGCCAGGGGCTCTGCCCCTTGGACCCCGTTAACCAGGGGCGCTACCCCCGGACCCCCGTCATTAACGGGTTTCGCCCTTACCCTAGGGTCACGAGTAACAGTGTTACATCTAGACTTTCACACAAGGTGTTAAACTTGTATGACATCAAACACGAATGCGACACGACTTCTAAAATTCGTTGGAACTTACTTTTAGGTATAACACTTCTAAATCATCAAAATAATAATGTGGGATTATTATTACAAACAATCACCAACGGGCCGTACACATTTTCAAACACTTAGACAATCAATCAAATTGTAATTATTTGGACATTCTAGTTGGACAAACAACTACAAGGTGGTCTTATTAGATGCCTTCACATGTTTATATCCATCGCGTGTCGTGGACACCCTCAGGTTACAAGTCTTCGGACTTCGATTCTTGGCAAATCAATCTCAATTTATTTAGATAAACTCTTCAGGCTCAGGTGAGTCTCATAGCCCCTCTTTTTACTGTTTTACTAGGGGTGTGATACATTGCTCTGTTTTTAACACATGAACGCGAGTACATATTTCAATATACTACATGAGTTGTTTTCAACTAATCAAATCAAAGTCCTCCGTCAGTATAGTCTGGTAATACAAAAGTAGTGTGAATATTAGTATATGGTACCATATAGGATTGATCCACCTCGTCCGGGTTAGTCGCACTAACCTCTGCAACGGACGTACTAATATTTGGGAAAACGAGTGTAGATTAGGCACTCGTGGAGGCACCTCGCTCGGAATTCTCTATATGGGACCCGACCCTCGAGTTAAGCTCAGACTATGCGCTCATGGTTGTATACATTATCAGTATCATTTGCTGGATGGAAATCAACATTTAAATCTTGCGGTTCACACACTATTATTTGATATCTAAACCTGTGAGCTCACCAGCGTTAGCTGACCCATTTTAGCATGTATCACAGGTACTCAGCTGTAGATTTGGACTACCCATCAGGATGCATATTAGCTCGAGTCTTTATGCAAACTTCAGAGATTTCATTGCATTATTAGATTTTGTATAACTAATTATGTACTTAAATCTCTCATATTACGAGCACGAGCTATGTACGCGTTTAAATTGTTGTAAACCTTTTAATATTAATATATTTTGCTAAAACGACGCATATAGAGTCGTTTGCTATATATCTGTGTGCTTCGATTATTGATTAGTAACACCCAAATTATGCTTCCGTAAAACATTAAATTTGGGGGTGTTACATGCACAAAAATACATAACTGAGAAGATTGAAAAAGAATATGAAGACTGGTATAATCCTCACCGAACTCAAATGGTGAACTATTTTGATAAGTATATAACTGAACTAAAGGATATGCTGTATCAGCAAGAAGCTCAAGAGGAAGATTTCTTTGAAAATCAGAAGTTTCTGTATTCATGTGTTTACAGAATATTGACAAGATACCCGCTTCCTTATTCTGATAAACAAATGAGTTTATTGGAGTCCTATAAGAATCAAATGGAATGGGCAACTGGAGATCCAACGCAGATAGCAGATAATTGTTTGATAGAAGAATTGCAGAAAGTAATGAGCTTGATGGAACGAAAGGATTATAAGAATTGCAGCACTTATTATGTAGAATGCACGGTGGAGTATTATGTGCAGCAAATAATCGATGATTTGTACTATCCAGCACAAGATGAGCTGAAGAGGAAAGTTACGGATGGGATATCTGAAGTGGCACTAGTTAATGTGGCAAACTATGTGATTATGGAACTTAAGTCAATTTTTCATGGGGTGAATCGTTTTTGTCATATTGATCTGTTTCATTTAGGATTATCTCAAATTTATACGAGAATGATGAATATGTTTAGGTTTTCGGGATTGTTATTTACTAAGCATCAGAGGGAGTTAATGAAAGGAATGCTATGGGAAATTGAAGAGGTAGTCAGAAATCCTACAACTGGAATGTATGAAATGTTACATTTAGGGTTTTATGGTTTTATGGATGAGTTAAGACGTAATCATCAAGAGCGGGAAATAAAGGAAGTAAATGGATGTAAGATGATTGATGAGGAAGGGCAAGTAGCTAAGGCAATAAAGAAAATATTGAGGGAATTTTATGAATTACAAATAGCGGCTGAAGAACATCACCGACATTTTGAAAATTCCATTGCTCAAGTACCTGATATCACTAAGACTATGTTTAGATACTTTCTGAGAATCTTTCCACTTGACCAGAAAATCCCTATAACCTTTATGCTACCTAATGGCTATTATGTTTCACCACTAGCTCGAGAATGGGTTCATCAACCTTGAAGACATTCACAACATTCTTATTCCCATTTGTGTTTTCATTTTGTTATTAGTTATGATTTCTTATGATTGAACGGTTGTTATTTGATTGTTGACGGTTATTAAGTTTTTTAATATATGTGTTATTTTAGGAATAATGGTCATTTTCATATATATGTCGAAATGTTATTTCTCTAGTAATAATTACATGGTTAAATGTTTTCATATTAATCTCGATTATACTATATGCGGTATGGTACTTTTCAATTTAAAAACCATATTTTATGATTTCAAGGTTCATATTGGATTTTATCCTCACTTTTATAATTTTTTTTTATATGAAACCATAAAATGTTTTGACAAGTATGAGTTATTTTATAAGAATTGTTAAATTATTTTGATAAAATAATGGAAGTAGGTATGAAAACGTTAACTATGTTTTATGCTACATAATATATTCTTAACATATTGTTAACTTAGTAAATGAGTGATTTTTCTTCAAATATTGATATTATGTTCTTACTAAGGTGTAGATACATTAATCCAGTTTATGCTTTTATTTAATTATTCTTTATAGTTAGGATTTTGGAATCTGAATTGTATATATGCTTTTGCTATAAAGATAATTTTTATAAAATGTTTTACTAGATAATGCGATGAAATAGTTATGAAGAAACGTTAGCCATATTTGAAGTAAATAAAGTTTGTTCATTAAGTTAGACATTAGGAAATATTAAATTTGTGTGGAAAATATTATAAATAAAAGATATGTTTGTTATGTGTTTCTTTCTTTTACTTTAAGAATATTTTAGTTTTTATATCTGGTATGTTTAATTTATTTGTTGACTTTAAAGAATAACGATGCTATTTGTCGGAATTAGTGCATCGTATAAATGAAAATTTGATATAAAGCTATGCATTAATTTTGGAAAAAATATGAACTTTGTGGGTGTGTTCCCTGGAAACCCTCACGAGACTATAACTCGTCCACTCGGGATACCGAGGGGTTTAAAGGCTTATTGCATATGCTAAATGCAATCGTGATTAACTACGAAAGTGTGGATGTTGTATATTATTTTTCAAGAAATCGAGGAATCAATCAAGCAGATTTTTCTTAGCCGATGATGAAATTTATAATTTCAGTCAGGGAAGTTTTTTCGTTCTAATTTTCTTTCCCTTACTCACTTTTGTTTAACAATTTATATACAATGAGGGCATTGTATAATTTAAGTGTGGGGATAGGGTTCGTAAGAAAAAGAATTTCTTTAATTAATTATTTAAGTTTCTATTGTTTTTAAATTTTATTAAAATTTAAAATTTTTAAGTGAATAACTAAGTATTTATTAGTTAGAATACTTTTGTTAAAAGTTTTATTTTGTATTTAAAAGTTTAGACTTTAATATGGATTAACTATTTTGTACATATAACGTAAGCTACTTTAATAAGGAGTGATATATAGTTACATGATATGATGTACTAATTGGCAATCTATATGAGGATTTCTGAATTTTAAGTAATTAATAAAATAACTAGTATATTATTTTATGATACATAATATGATGTATGACATAAAAGTCTTAATTCTTAGAAATATCATGCGATAATTTTATATATCTTTATATTTACATGAAGACATTTGGGGGTTTACTAATTGTTTCCTCTGTTGTACGGAAGTACAGACCTGGTCTCTAATTAGTATTCTTAAAATAAATCAAAAGAAAGAATAAATTCTTTCAAAATATAAATATAAATAAATAAAAATCAAACTATGTCGCTTTGTTGTACGGCTGTACAGACCTGTCACCGCTGGTTTGATTTAAAATCTGCTTTACCTGAATCAAGTTATCTCGCTTTGTTGCATGAAAATGCAGACCTGTCACCAATGTCTTGATTCTTAAAAATGAATTTCATATATTTATTTGGAATATAAAAGTAAATTGCATGGTTAAGTTTAAGAGTATATCATATATGAAAATCATAAATAATATACATACTAATAATAAAGAGTATATTCAGAAATATAAAGATAGATTGTTTAAAGTGGATAATATATTAGTAATCATTAATGAGCTATATGTTTTATTTATGCATTCTAGTTATCCATGTTAATTAAATTGTTTAAATTTTTAAGTTATGAAACAGGTTTTTAGTATTGGTATTCTGATTTTTAAATAATAGTTTGATGCTTATTTTAAATTTTATTCAGTATTCTACTTGAGGACAAGCAGAACTTAAGTGTGGGGATATTTGATAAGCATCAAATAGATACTATATTTTATACTATTTATCCCTTTATTTATATACATTTTAATGCATTTATATGATTTTAGATACTTATTTTGTTAATATTTGCAGAAATGTATTTTAATTAAAGATCGAAGAAAAAGGAACGAGAACAAGTCCAAAACTGAAGAAAGTGAAGCACTTGAAGAAGATGAAGCTTAAACCTTAAAGAATTGAAGATCAAAATAATAATAGTGAAGAATTGGGCCAAAACGAAGATTAAAATCCGTATGAGAAAGAAGAAAGCCCAACCCGAAGTTGGAAGATTCTGGAAATCGAGCTCAACCGGCGGTTGAAACACCCAGTCAGCGGCTGAATATATTTAATCTAAGGTGGTTCCAGACAAGGATTTGGAGTATGACTCAAGTTAGCCCAACCGGCGGTTAGGAGATCCGACCGGCGGTTGGACTAGCGTTTTGAAAAACAATAAATAGAGGCTTAGTTTAGGTTTAATGATATACGATTCTTAGAATACAAACCCGAATATTAGGGTTTTAGGTCGATTTTAAGTGCGATTTTGGAAGCTAAGGAGCTAGGGTTTGAAGGTTTTCAACCCTCGGAAAAGTTGGTTCGACAATTGGTTCGGTTTCTTTATCCTTGTAACTTTATTATCTTTTGGGTTATTTATGGATATTGCTTATTTGAATTACTTGTTAATTAGGTTTTCGTTATAAATATTTAAATGAATGATTGATTGAATTTATTATGTGAATTATATGTTTATGTTGGAACTATATTATTGAATGTTTATTATACAAGAATTGTCTATGTTATATTATATTAATAATGATTCTTGACATGATTAACTGATTTATATCATAACTTTATTAATCTTTTGGGTTTTATAAATTAAGTGATTATGTTTATGTCTTGATCTTAACCTTTGCGATAGACGAAGAATATTATTTATTAATGTTAAGTAACATTGTAATTCAACCAAATCAGGAATTGTATTAATAAACTGCTGATAGATCTTAATAAATAGTAATACTTTTCTTAACCTTTGACTGTATTGCTATATGAAAATTATCTTAACCTTTGTGATTTTCTACATTAGTAATTCACCAATAATAATAGCCAACAAAGCAAATAGACATAAGTTAATATAATAAGTTTAATCAATAATAGTTTGAATAATTATAATCTTCTATCCAATTGAGTATTCTTAAGTTGAACCTTAAACTTATCTATTAGAATCTGTATCAATTATAAATATGTTCGATCGGAACTAAAATGTCCCCCTTATCTTGTATATTATTGTATATTAATGTATATTATTATTGTAATTAGGAATAAATAGATAATTAGTTATAGATTAGAATCACGTTCCCTGTGTTCGAACTTGGACTTACTTAATAAGCTATATTATACGAACATGTTAATACTTGCCTGAATTGTGTGATAGTATTATTTAGTATTCCTTAATTTAAAACTTGTGATTATAATTGCCTATACTTAGCACACATCACTCATGCTACAGAATTTATAAATTTTTTATTTAGCAATTATTTTGATACTATTACATAATATTTTAGCTACAATAACTAATTCATAATGACAATACTACTTGATATTTTTGAGTTATTTATAATGGACTTCTAAATTTACATATCTATTAAGTAATTGAAACTAACATTTTATAATAAATGAGATCAATTTATTTAAGGTCTAAAAAGTTAGGATGTTACACGCTCCCTATACGTAAACTTTCCAAGTAGTGGGTTGAATGGGCGTGTTGGTGTTGGGCTGGATATCAAAACTATTGGGTTGTTCTTTATCATATTCATCATGGAAAGAATGGGGGTGGATGAGTATCACAAAGAATTTCATTATGCTTCTCATACAGGTTATCTAAAGAGCAATTTACTATTTCTAATTATATCCTATAGACTTCTGGTATATGCAGGCAATGTGTTACGATATTTGATCAATCAGATAATATTCCAATAATTGTGTGAATTGATAGGTTTGTTTGTTTTTCAGAGGAAACAATCTACGGCGGCGGCTGCTAGTGCTGAGAAGAAAGTGAAAGAGGAGGGAGGATCTGTGGCGGCTAAGGGGAAGGCGAAAAAGGGCAAGTAGAGGAGAGAGGTATTAGAGGATGTATTTGTGTTGAAGTATGGACTAGCCCGATTGTCTAAACGGGCTAGAATCCACTAGGGTTTTTATGTTTGTTTAGCTTATATATAGAATCGATGTAATCTCTTTTGATCAACCAATAACAATACAAGTATCCCTTTCATAATAGTCATCCTCCGGTTGTTGGCTAAACGCTAACAATCCGGAGGGACGATCGTGTTTGTTTTCTTTCTTTTAACTATAATATTTTATTAGGTTGTCATTTGTTGTTCTTTTTAGTCGCAAACTTCGAATTAAATCTTTTCTCATAAGGCGAGGATATGCCATACATCTTGCTTCGATGACTTGAGCACATGGTTAAAGCATTCTATTTAGTTCTGTTACTCCTTAATCATCACTTCCTTCCTTATTCATATTTAAAAAAGAAAATTATGTTTTCTTCTTATCTACTTCTAAAATTCTTTTCTATCTTTATCTTTCTACCTCTTTCACATCAAAGTCTTTAGATCTCCATTTCAAAGATTCACATACTCTTCTTCTTTTTAAAAATACAATAATAATAATATTAAAAAAAAATCAGCCACTTAACAATATTTTCATTCTCTACTTTCTTAATCCTTTTTACATTATTATTTACAACTGATTCTTAATTCTCCCTTCAAATCCCTTGCTCCTTAGTTTTAAATATAGTATCTTCTTCTTTAGCTTCTTTTAAAAAAGGAAATACAATAAACATTTGATGGATGCTACGTGTATTTCCTTTTCTCGTTTAGTTATTTCTGGTAAGTAGCCTTTCCTACTTTATTGACAACTTCTTTCTTTTTTATTTTACGACCCAATCTTTGCTATTTTATTTCTCGATTCTACCATATCTCCCCAATCTTTGCTACTTTCCTTTTCTAAATTCTACTAAATGCATGACTATCAAATTTTCTTTCAAAGTTTCTCTCTTCTCCTTCTCCTTTCTCTTCCCGAACAATACTGTCTTTCGTTTCTAATGGCATTGCTATCGACAATCAGTGTCGACCAAATAGTCATTGCAATTAAAGATTTTCGGACAACGACAAGCCACTGCATGAGAAAGAACACATGCTACATACCAGTGCTACTAAACAATGAGTTACTGCTACTACTATGCTTTCAACTATATTATTTGATGTTCGTTCCATTTTGAGCTTTGCTCATTCGTCTTTCTCCAGCTCAAACTGCGGGGGCATATTAGAGGATGTATTTGTGTTAAAGTATGGACTAGCCCGATTGTCTAAACGGGCTAGGATCCACTAGGGTTTTTATGTTTGTTTAGCTTACACTACTAGAAAAGTTGCCATCACCAACGGAATTTTAGAAACTACTCGAAAGTCGTTGGCAAAATTGCACTTTAGCAATGAATTTAGCAACTAACATGGATAAAATCATATTATTGGATTAGCAACGACATATTCGTTGCCAAATGCGTTGTTAATGTGTGATTTTTTGGAGGGAACGTTCCCGCCATTAATTGGCAACGACTTTTGTTAAATGATTTTGCTTATGCAAGTTAGCAACGACTTAACCATCGTTGTTAAATTAAATAAGCCACTACTTATTTTAAATTTGTTGATATCTTGCCAAATTTATTGGAGGGGAAGAAATTGGGGGTTTTTTGAAGGGTGGAGGGAAAATAATTAAGAAATAAAATTTAGGAGGGAAAATTCCCGCCTTTAATTGGCAACAAAATTTATTAAATTAGCAACGATTATATGTCATTGTTATTCAAATTATTTTTGATATATTTCATTTAAGTGATGAATTATACATATATATATATATATATATATATATATATATATATATATATATATATATATATATTTCATTGAATTTAGTTGCATGTTGCCATGAAATATACGATTTCTTCTTCCTCCGAAAGTTAAAGAAGATACTAGCTAGGGTTACAACTTTGTCTAATCATTATGTCAACCATTTTTATCTTAATTGATTAACTGAATAACCAAATGAGCAAATCGAATAACACAAGTGAGCGACATAATATGAAATAAACGAAACACTGTCACTTTCTAATATCAAAATAAAAATATAATCTTCTTATAATCAATAAGCATCGAAAAAATACTATAGCTTGTAATGTTGGCGAAGAATATAACTCGACCTCAACTTATGTATAAATACAATCTTATTAATTTAATGAAATCGTGTTTGTCGTTGATCAGATTATATAACACATGACATTATACTATATATTAATAAATTAGCTTGACGAGTTGAAGAGTATTATGGTTTTGGGAATGATGTACCCATAATAAGGAGTTATATTGCAGTCGAGGCCTAAGTTGAAGCCATGTTGGCATTCTCTATACGACGCATGAGTGCCTCGTTGAATTCACGAGTCTATAACATATAGATGTAATATTCTCATGATCAACAAGCATTGAAGATTTACTATAGCTTGTAATGTTGGCGAAGATATTACTCGACTTCAACTCAGGTACAAACACAAATCTTATTAATTTGATGAATTCATTTCTCATTGATCATATTATATATCACATGACATGATATTGAGTCATTGATGAATAAGCTTGGCGAGTTTAAGAGTATTTTGGCTGTGAGGATGACATATCCATAATCAAGAGTTTTACTGCAACTGATGGCCTAAGTAGAAGCTATGCTAACATTTTCATTACGACGCATGAGCGTTTCATTTTTAACGAGTCTAATGCGTTTAATGGTCCCTATTTGTTGAAGGGTTGTTGTCAACTTAATCACTTAACTAACTACTTGAGCTCAAGTTTATTCACTTCAACTCAAGTTTATTTACTATAGCATGTGTATACTACCTGTTTATGTTCATAGATTATACTCGCATTTCCATGTAAGTGTATTTAAGTTTTAATATATTGGTTTTTTTTAGGAGAAACAATTGGGGAAAAGGCTATGTCAAATTAAAGCTTATGAGAGGTTGCACAAACTTCACAAAGGTGAAGGTGAATGGTGTGATGCAAGGTCTGAAAATGTTTCTAAGAAGTATGAAGAGATTGTCAAAACTACTAACAGTGTTGATTCAGCTTCGGGTCTTCCTTTTGACCCAAAAGTTTGGCTAGAGGTAGTCGGCGTTCCCAAGAAGAAAGATGTTTATGGTTTTGCAAAAACTCGAGAAGCTGCAAATATTCTTACCCATGCAAGTTCTTCTCACCAAAAACAACCTTCTTTCTACAACAATGAAGTCATCATTGAATCTGAAGTCAATGCTAGAGTTGAAGCCATTATTGAGTCGCAAGTTGATGCTAGAGTTGAAAGTCGACTTGAAAAAATGAAGGAAGAACATAGGGAAGAAAGGAGGGCTGAGATGGAGGAATGGAAGAAATAATTCAATGATCGACATAACGACTCATCCTCTACCGAGTAATCTACTATGGTATGGGCTAACCCTTTTTGGTAAATATAAGTACTAACTTATTGGCAGCTAAGCATGTAATATTTTTGTAACCGTTTAACTCTAGCTACCTTACCATATTTTGATGGGTTGTTATTTGTAACAAATACTAGATGAATCGTGGTCAATCGGTTCATATGTTGCACGTGATTGCATATCTTTATGGAAAATCATCTTTATAGAATTTCATTTGCTTTTGTAAATAGGTTTGTATGAGTTGCGTATTTATTTCTAAGTTATATATGTATGTAAGCAGGTTTGTGTACTTGTGTAAATGGGTTTGTATGCACATGTAAGCAGCATGTTGTGTAATGGATTTTTCGGAATATGCAATATGCAGGTTTTTGTATTTTATACATTTGCCACGAATAGGTGGTTGCTATATACCAGCAAACATTGCCTCATTTCCATCGTTGCTATTTTTTGGAATTGGCAACGACTTATCAAATAATGTGAAATTACCCACAATGAAAGAATTCGTTGCCAATTAGCAACGAATTGGATTGATTGGCAACGAAATGACACTTAGCAACGGGCTTATTGGCAACGATTGATATTCGTTGCTATAATCGTTGCAAACAACGATTAGCCACAATTTTTGACTGTTTAGCCACAATTTTAGGTTGTTGGAGATGGCAGTTTTTCTAGTAGTGTTATATATAGAATCGATGTAATCTCTTTTGATCAACCAATAACAATACAAGTATCTCTTTCATTATTTATCAAGAGGTATTTGCATGGGATAGTAAGTGTTGATATAATTGGAGTCTAATTACTGGTAATCAAACGAGTTGGTACTCTCCTAAATAAAGCTACTTGATGGAAAATTCTTAGAAATTGAAGTTGTTGGCAATTGGGTTTCATTTATTTGTATTTTGACCAAAAGTTAACTAAACTAGTGCAACAGTCGTTTTCATAGTGTTTAATGAAAAGTTTGCTAACGACCTAAAGTAGTGCAAATCTGTAAATGCTAGTATATCTTATGAATTAATTGGGTAACTTCGTGTTGTGTCCATAAGATTTGTCGTGTAAAATCAATTAAAAGGGGTAATTTGGAAGTGTAAAATCAATTATTTGCTCAACTTTATGTAAATATAAAGGAAATTTCAACGAAGCTTCAAGACAACCTAAAACTTTCTGATGGCTATTCTTTACCAACTTACATGTCCAAGTACGATTAGACAATATACGATGTAAGTTATTAACGCTATTTTTCATCATAAATATATGGTTGTTAGAGCTGTGACGTAGCCAGGATTCTTATATAGGGTGGGTCAAAACAAAATGTCAAGTACTAAAAATGTCGAAGACTATGAATGACTAAATACTCAAGAGCCTAATAATAAAATAAAACATTATAGCGTAAACTATTTATGAACGCTAAATCGTACACTATAACCATTAACTTTAGTTTTTCCAGACAAGCATCATATTTATATAAAACTTATAAAAAGAAATAAATAAATAAAACTTGTCTCATCAACTGTTAAAGTAATAATACTAGTGATGTAGTAAATCATAACAAACAATCGGGTGAATCTCAAACAAATTTACTAATTAGAGAAGATAGTCATATTAAAAAGATATCAGCCAAACACAAAATAATCGTAACTTAGTAATCAATCATTGAAAGAATAACAAGAAAATATTAACTAGACAAGACGGCCCATCTTTTTACATGCTTACAATCTATGGTGGGTGAAATGATTATATCGACAAAACTTTTACTAAATAATATGAATATGCTACCAGAGGTGAACAAAAACTGGCTTTAGCCTAACCCGACCCGATCCTGAAACCCGACCAGGTCCTAGTCAACGAAGGAAAAATGGGTATTTGACCAACCCGACCCGAACCTGACCCGGGTTTTTAAATGATTCAACCGGGTTAAAACCGGGTTCTCCGAGTTTTTGACCGGTTTTTCAACCCGACCCGATTTCAACTCGATTTTGAATTCTAAAAACCCAACCCGGTTATGTACCCGACAGATACACACATAATCCGAAGCGGGTAATGTCAAACCGGGTTTGACCGGGTCGGGTTTTCTGATTTGACTCGGGTAGGGTTTAAAAACCCTTTTTTTTGTTCATGCCTATATGTTACTGCATTAAAAGATTTCAGGGTGAGCTTGGGTCCTTCTTGTGTGTACTGTAGTTACGTCACTGTGCGCCTTTTTTGACTGGGTGAGATGGTCTACTGTTCAATACCTCAAATGTGTGTTTTTGTGTATATGTATGTGTGTATTTATATAAGTGTAATTTGTTTGTTAAGTGAAAGAGAGAAATAATGTGCTAGTTATTTCAAAGTTGATTGCATCACAACAAAAAGAATAATAAAAACATCTTATAGCTCGATATAGGATCTCATTTTAATAAGTTTATAGATTTTGGATCCAAGGCTTTCGAAAATTTAGAGTGACTTTGATGGTTGTCAAAAGCACAATATAAATGGTGTGCCAAAAGAGCATACGTGGGGTTAATACAAACCCTTTCAAGTTTCAACCTCATTGATAAATCAACGGATGTGTTTGGATGAAGGGTTTTTAGGTTTTTTTGGGAGTTAGAGCTTCTATTTTTTATAAGCCTTAGCCATAAGCATTTTTTGGCAACATAAAAAAATAATCCATGTGCATAATTTTGGGGGTCAAAAGTAGCCCATGCGCATAATTTTGGCGACAATAGTTTTATGGCTCGAGTGCAGGGCACATGACCCTTCGTGCACTTTCGGATGACGTTCTCTAATTTCTTAAGGCCTAAGCCCCTTAAATTTGACCCACGTAAGATTTTTTCATGAGCTATCCTTTTTCAATAAAGTCATCGGAGCTTTCATCCGGATTTTTCTCGATTCAATTGGGTCCTGAGGAAAGACACCTGCTCGGAGGTAAGCCATGATCGGGGTCATCTAGTTGTCCCCTTCCTCCTCAACTTGTGCGACAGCGTTGACGGGATCGATAGATTTTTGCCCCAGAACCTCGACCAAAACTTTCTTGGTGAGATGGGTGAAGGTGAGCGATGCCAGTTTGCTTAGCGCGTCGGATTTCTTGTTCTTATTCCTCGGGACTTGTTTTATTTTAAATGACCTAAATTCCCTTGCCATGTTTTGAGCGAGCAGTAAGTACTGTTTCATTGTCGGGTCCTTTGCCTCGAAGGCACCGTTAAATTGGTTGGCTACCAACTGAGAATCAACGTATGCTCGGAGGTCTTTAATCCTCATCTCTGGTGCTATGCGAATACCCGACAAGAGTGCTTCGTACTCGGCCTCGTTGTTAGAGGCAGAAAAACTAAACCGGAGAACATAGGTGTGTTCCTCTTCGTCGGGGATTATAAGGATGAGTCCAGCCCCGACACCTTCCGAGCTTAATGCTCCGTTAGTGAACAGTTCCCAAACAGCTGATGTTTCATGGGTAGGGGTGGCCGTGGTGCACTTACCCTCTACTCCCCCAGAAGCTCAGCTAGGAATTCAGCGAGGACTTGGCCCTTGACTGCGCTCCGAGGGCAGAATGTGATTTCATGCTCGCCCAACTCGATTGCCATTTAGCTAAGCAGCCCGAGATCTCAGGTTTCGATATCACCTGCTTGATATGTTTGTCGGTGAGGACTGTGATCGGTTGACCCTGAAAATATCGACGAAGCCGTCACGCTGAATGGACGAGCACTAGTACTAACTTCTCGATTGCCGAGTAGTTCAGCTCACCGAGCTGCAGGGCACGGCTGACAAAATACACCTGCATATGGGTCTTGTCACGCATGGCAATGAGTTGACGGCACTTTGTAACGCCACCAGGTACAGAGTTAGAGTTTCACCGGGGATTGGAGTTGTGAGTGTTAGTAGCTTAGTCAGGAACATTTTCATGTCCTGGAATGCTTTCTCTGCTTCCGGTGTCCAAGCAAAATCCTTCTTATTGATGCAACCTTTGAGCGTGTCGAAAAATGGTAATGACCGCTCAGCGTCCTTGGACAAGAAACGAGTATTCAGGTTAAGCTCGAACAATACCAATTTTTTTGAGCCCATAACGAGTATTCTTCTGTTATATTTGTTTGAGCCCAATTTTTTTGAGCCCACAACGAGTATTCAGGTTAAGCTCGAACAGTACCAATTTATATGGAACTCGAGCCCATAACGAGTATTCAGGTTAAGCTCGAACATTACCAATTTTTTTGAGTTCGAACTCAAACACAATTATTAAGATGTATTCTAGCTTGAGTAGAGTAATTGTTAAACGAGCTGAGCCCAAATTTCCCGATATTGGACTTGACTTGCCATCCATTAAAAATGACCTCTATCAGCTTTCCCGAATTTCTATAAGGCCATAAGCTCAAAAAATAAGCTAGCCAACCTCCCCCTTGGTTAGATTAATGGTACTATGGTATAGATTGTTATATATTCTTCTGTTATATTTGTAATACACTAGTAACATTTCTTTATGACCAATGAAGATGCAGTTTCTTTTAAAGAACTAGTTTCACAGTGTTCGAGAAATTTGAATTTCTGGTTTTCGTGATGATAATAATCAGATTTGATAGGTAAGAAATTGCTGTAACAAATCTGATCATTGTAGGTTATATGTGAAGTTACCTAAATCGGTAGCTTATACAGATAGATATCTTGTCTTGATTCTTGAACATATCTTCCATTACACATCCAGATACCCCTTATATGACATTCTCTTTATGTTTATATGTTTATCACTTCTAGAAGGGTCTAATCTATACCCGTGCATTCGCTATCTCTTTGAAAATTATGAGTCCTTTTTGTGGCCTACTGGTTTAATCTATATCAGTAGAATTTGTTATTTCATTTTGTGCATAGTAGCTGTAAAAAGATGCAGTCATAATTTATTACTTTAGGTATACTGGAATAACTAGGGTAATACCCGAGCGTTCCCAAGTTAACAACTATGCTTTCTAGAATTACTATGACAAGAAATACTCCGTATATAGCAAACTAACTACTATATAAGTTGATGTTAGTATATTTTTTTTTAAATAGATATATTCATTTCACTTTAGACTTTAATGTTGACGTGCATATAATCGATATGAGATTTGTCGACTAGAACCGATGCGAAACCCGGGTTTCATTAGAAGATTTGTCAAACAAGGTGGTTAGAAGACACTGATAGGAAAATGTATATTCTCAAACGAGCTGAGGTCGAGCTCGGACTCAGCTCGTATTACACCGCAAGCAGACATTCTGAAAATCATACCTGGTGATTTTGCTGAAAGTACCATCATTAGCATTGGTTACAGAATACCAGCTGTGAATAAAACCCAACATGAACTGTAAATGCAACACAATGCCAATAACCAAGGTCTTAGAAAGGATACTTGAGAGAAAACAAAACATAAAATAATATCTAATAATAAAATACATAAATGACGCAATAAAACTGAATAATTATAACACCCACATAGTGTTTATCAAACAAAATAACAAACACCCTACTGTTGATAAAACAAAATAACAATAGATAATAAAGTCAGTTAGGACCAACTTGGTTCAACCCACACATGAGGGTTGGGTCGATACTTTAATTCAATGGTTTTGTGATTAACGGCCTCATACGTGCATGTATCGAGTGAATAGAACGTTATCCTCCTATCCTCAGAACGATTTGGTTTAAAATAGATCCTGTTCTCCATCTCTGGTATTTTGGCTTCAACGCATATACATGTTGTACGGCAAATATAGATCGTGTGCCTTCCTAAATCATCTATTTTTTCCCATTCTTTTGTAGAATCATTGAACTTGAATACCGCAACAAATTCTCCAAACTTCTCCACCATAACTAGTAAAACATGTTGATCACATGCCGTAAGATAATAGTTTGCCCCACACCCTCTTGGGGTTTCGGCTACATCTTTCTCCAAAGAGTAATCTTCAATGCTCAAATCTTTGAAAACATACAGCTCTCCCTCATTACACAAGACATACAAATCTCTACCATAAAATGTTGGGAAACGGAATTCGTTAAAGCCGTCTAAGTCTAGAGGAAGCGTACACCACGATGGCTCCTGAGCAGGGAGATGGATGTAAATGTCATTTAGTTTAAATCCAACAACCATGCAATCAGGGGAAGTAGGCGGTGCTGAGAAGCAGTAGCTTACTAAATGACTTATCCATGTAATCTCGTTTATATCTCTTGTGAAGGGGTTATAGAACACCAATGAGTCATATGTATAAAAGAGCAACCAACCAAACCTGGAACAACGTATCTCTTTATCATAGATCGGTACCTGCAAGCTCTTCATAAAGTACTTGTCACCAAGCATGGGATCTATAAAAGTGATTGGTCCCCATTCTTCATGTACCTCCATTAGCCAGGGTGAAACAACTGAATAATTCGACAATGCTTCTTCATCCCTCCACTGTATCATAGGTGCAGCTAAATGACAACGTATGCATGTAGAACGGAAGATCAGGTATTCCACACCTTTACAAAGCTTCATAATCATCTCCAACAAATGAAACGGAAGATTGAGCAGGTGTGATTCACTAAACTCAACCTCATCATCCGTAACAGATCGTATCACTATCTCATCATCCGTAATAGATCCTATCACTGCCTTGTCATCCTTGTACTCTTGATTACGATCAGCATAATCACCGTCTAACCTACACAAATAAGAAGGTTCAGAATCCATTTTCAATTGTTTAGAACACTGTAATGAACAATCACAAATCAATTTATAGTGATACCTGTATTCCCACAATAACAAGTGGTTTGAATGAAGCACCGGAGCAGGCACATTTGATATAGAGATTGTTTTATCTTTCAAGAGGTATGAGTGTATTATTTTGCCTGTTTCTCCGCGAATATGTATGTAACCCCCTAACTCTGAGGCAATTCCAGAGCGGTAAAATACAGAGTAATCATGACGAAGATCCACAAAAAACATAGAGTCTTCAAGGTCTGACATTTCCTCCCACATTTCTCTAGTTATGTCCACTCCCATGGCCTTCATATCTTTGTATACTAGTTCTTCATCCCTCTTATTAGTCATGTTCCAGTCCTTGAGTCCTTCTAACTTCTCCCAATTTACATTAGTCATGTTTAATTTATACAAAGTCACAGCACCAAGTGTTTTTGTTTCGTCATCAAGGCCTACCATTATGAAAAATAATTCTGCAGAAGATCCTTTCAGATAACGATTATTATAGCGGAATTTACCAAGATATCTGGGATTGCAAGGGCATGACCCAAATACCGATAGTTTTATCACAACTTCTCTATCCTTAACCACAATGTCAACATGTATGACAAACATATCAATGGGACCATCGGTATTCAAGGCAAATACTCTACCATCACAACACGCTAGGCCATGCACTATATACCCATCACGCGATATTCTCTTTAGTTGTTTATCATATGACATTTCTGTCCATCTGTACCTCTTTCTTTTATTGTCTAGCCTAAAAAATATGAAAGTGGGTTTATTACTTCTCGTTAGCAAGAGAATTGAATTGGGATCATCGGGAGGGGATGACAAACAACATTCCATGATATCGTCAATATCTCCTCCATCCTTCAAAATCAACGGTGGGAATCGAATGATCTTAGATGTTTCTGGGCTCCAAAGTGACCACATAACGTTATTGGAGTTGGAGAGAATCACCCAACCATGGAAAAAACCCCGGATCCGTTTCCCAAGCAACTCAGGAATTCGACAACGATATGAAACCACTGGATTTTGTATCGTGTAGAAAGTGTGGCTGTCTTCTTCAGCTTCAGGGCTCTGAGAAATAATCCATGGATATGTTGCGCAAAGGGGAGGTAACCCATCAGACACTGAACCGTGCTTTTGCTCCATCTAAGATGTTCAAAACAATAATTCACACTTAATCAGTAGAGAAATTTTTAGACTCAACTTCTATGCATAATTAATCGAATATCACATTGCACGATAGTGTAAGCAGTCTAACTGAAGAAAACTACTTAGAAGCTAAAAAAGGCTCGATTTTTAGACTCAATTTTTATGCATAATTAAAAAGATATCAAATTGTATCATAGTATAAAGCAGTCTAACTGAAAAAAACTACTTGGAAGCTAAAAAAGGCTCGATTCTTGGACTCAATTTTTATGCATAATTAAAAGGATATCACATTGTATGATAGTATAAAGCAGTCTAACTGAAGAAAACTACTTGGAAGCTAAAATAAAGGCTAGATTTTTAGACTCAACTTTTATGCATAATTAAACAAATATGAGATTGTATGATAATATACGCAAACTAACTGAAGAAAACTACTTTGAAGCCAAAAAAGGCTCGATATTTATCGAAATTTATACTCGATTTTTACATAATAATTAAAGGGATATGGCATTCTCTAAAGGCAGAATCAGTCTAATTGAACAAAACTATTTGGAAGCTAAAAAAGGCTCGATTTTGAGACTTAAATTTTTATGCATAATTAAACGGATATCACATTGTATGATAGTATAAAGCAGTCTAACTGAAGAAAACTACTTGGAAGCTAAAAAAAGGCTCGATTCTTAGACTCAATTTTTATGCATGATTAAACAGATATCACATTGTATGATAGTATAAAGCAGTCTAACTGAAGAAAACTACTTGGAAGCTGAAAAAAAGGCTCGATTCTTAGACTTAGTTTTTATGCATGATTAAACAGATATGAGATTGTAGGATAATATAAGCAAACTAACTGAAGAAAACTACTTGGAAACCAAAAAAGGCTCAATTTTTATCAAAATTTATACTCGATTTTTACATAATAATTAAAGGGATATGACATTCTACCATACCGTAAGCAGTATATCTAACGAAAACTACTTAGAAGCTAAAAAAGGCTCGACTTTCATCGAAATTTAGACTCAATTTTTATGCATAATTAAACGGATATCACATTGTACGATAGTGTAAGCAGACTAAGTAAAAAACTACTTAGAAGCTAAAAAAGGCTTGACTTTTATCGAAATTTAGACTCAATTTTAATGCATAATTAAACAGATATGACATTGTATGACAGTATAAGACTATAAGCAGTATAACTGAAGAAAACTAGTTAGAAGCTAAAAAAGCCTCGATTTTTATCGAGATTTATATGCATAATCAAAGGGATATCACATTGTATGATAAGCAGTCTAGCTGAAGAAAACTACTTATACGCTAAAAAAGGCTCAATTTTTATCGAGATTCACACTCAATTTTTATAAATAATGAAGGAATATGACATTCTACAAAGGCAGAATCACTCTAAGTGAAGAAAACTACTAAGAAAGTAAGAAGCTAAAAAAGGCTTGATTTTTAGACTCAATTCTTATTTCTTATACATAATAAAATTAAATGGATATGAGATTGGATAAAAAAGAGAATGGGTTGATTCCTAAAGGCAGAATCAGTCTAATTAAATTTATACATAATAAGTAAATCAGTCCGGAGGAATGTATTTGATTTGATTTTTTGGGGATAAAAATCAGTCAAAACTTAACAATCAACAAAAAGTAGTTTAAAGCTGGAATTCATACCTCAATTTCAATTCACGGAAGACAAGTTTAAACCCCAATCCAATTTCAATTTGAATCGATGTGTAATATTTTAGGGTTTACAGTCCCATAATTATTATATAATTATTATACATGTTATTTAGAAACCAACTTCGAATCGATCAAGGAAACTATCAAACTAGTGTTTGTACTTGTACATCTTAATCTTAATTAATTGTATTATTACTTGGCTGAAGAGATGCACTCAATTAGCCCGCCAAGTTATTTATTTCTTTCTTTTCTAAATTTGAAAGGGTTACGATGTAGGTAATTTGGGATTATAATCTATCATTTAATATTTCAAGTTTATTTGTATTTTTAGTGGTATTTTATTTGTTTTCCTTTTATCGGTTAATTTTGTTACCTATTTTAGTCGTTCTAAGATCTATTTATGAGGGTTTTGGTTATTGTATAAATTAGTT
This sequence comes from Pseudognaphalium luteoalbum, assembly GCA_963422505.1. Lineage (NCBI taxonomy): Eukaryota > Viridiplantae > Streptophyta > Magnoliopsida > Asterales > Asteraceae > Pseudognaphalium > Pseudognaphalium luteoalbum. The sequence goes on along the minus strand of OY730198.1, from coordinate 7,576,079 downwards.
GATTTATTTTGATTAAAGAACATGTATACTTAGAGCATTTATGCATGCCCGTTATAATTACACTATCTGGCTACTAACATCGAACTTCTTGTTTTGAAGAGTTGTTTGGGAGTTACTTCAATAGGTTACATGCGGGCAAGATTGAATCAGAGGAGGTAAAAGAGAATGATGGAGAGAATGATGGTTAACACGATGATAGGAACTTGAAAAATAAAAAAAAGATGATGATTATAATTATGAGGTAAAAGATAAACATGATGCTTTTAACTTGTTTACAACCCAATCACAACGAACTTGTCAAACCGCTTACATATAAACTTCATACGAAAGTTACGTTTGATTTAAATGGGGTACTAGTTTTATGACTCGTGAAAACACGAGTTTTGTTTATAAGCAAATTAAATCAATACATATTAGTATATATTGTATATATAGAATAAGTATTTATTAATATAAAATAATAAACATCTCTTTGATATTATGTGAATTCCAAGACAATTTTTGATACTATGTGAGTTTCAAGACAATCTTTGATATTATATGAGTTCCAAGGCAATTTTTGAATGTAAAATAAATATTTATTAATCAAATTGATTTTTTTTAATTATTACTCTCATCACATCACTATGACATCAGCAGAATAATAAGAAGAAGTCACATCAGCAGCAAAACCAACTCTAGAAAGTGCCAAATCATCTTCATGACCTCAGCTTTAGTATTGAGCATTGAGGGTTGAGATTTTTATCGTCCCGAATAAAATATAATTACAAAAGTTTAAGCGACATATATGCACATTTCTTAGTAGCACGAGATGATATTTCACAAGTTTACTTTTCTATTAAAAGGAGTAAATAAATAAGTATACAGATTTTGGTAAATGAAAATCACAGTGTGCAAATGTAGTCTACCAGAGTACTACCAGAGTACATATGTATTTCCCGCCAATAAGATCGATATTTTAAGCACGGTAAACATAAATCTATAAATATGTCACTTTTGTTTATACGAAGTTCTAAGCTGTTGTTCGGGCAGTTTATTCGGTTAATTCGGTTGTAGAATTATTCAAAATTTGCAAAATTGCGCATTAACTTGTAATCTATACTACTATACCGAATAAGAATCGATTTAAACAGTTATTGGTTAAACAGTTTAGGTTTTGTATCCGGATGGATCATTTTCCCCGAATTAGGACAAATTTAACTTGTGATATCACATAGATTGAAATTTAACAAACACAATGTATTCTTATAAGTTTTTAAGGAAATCAAAGTCTATTTCTTTTAACAATTTTAGAAATTCAATTGATTGTTATGGCTTGCAGGTCATCTACATATTTCGTTAATTCAATTTACTTATTTCGTTTTGGCTATTTTGATGTTGTGTTTGAATTGTAACTGAAATATAATTATTGGTATGGATAATGATTATGGTTTGTGTCTGGTTGATTATTATTATCCCATGGGCAGAGAGCTTAAATAGATGATGTGCTTTTTTGGGTCTTGCTTACTCTCAGATTATGTTTGTTTTGTATGTTTTTGGGAGTCATTTGTTAGAAATATTGGACCCAAACAAGATAAATGAACATGATATGAGAACGTAAATGACACAAGATTTAAAGTAGCTATATTCAACATCAAATTCCGAAGCATGCCATCATCTTGTTATAATATAGCAAACAAATATATTCAAATTGTCACACAATTGTGGAAGCATATAAACACGTATTTATAATTAGTTAAGATAGAGATGTGTACCTTTTAGCAAAGCTCCAATAAAACTACAATAATATAGTTTATGGTTTAAAGTAAAACCCCTCTACGATCGCACACACAATAACCACCCTTGGGTTTTTTCCTTCTACCCGTACGACCGAAACACACAAGACTGATTGGGGTTTTTGTTGTTTTTGGTCCGTACCTCACAAAAGATGAAAAGCTAGTCGATTCATAAGGTTGTATCAAAAGGGTTAGGTATATATACATAAATAAATATATAATCCCTTTATAATTAAATAATAATAACCTTTTATTATTAATTATTAATTAATTATAAACCCTTTAAGTAATTAGAAGTAACGGTTTAGTCCTAGTAACTTTCACCTTGAACTTTATCACTTAATAACATTTATTAAATGATCACAAATTAACTAATAACTCAACTGGTTATTACAGTTAACTTAACTTACTTAAATAAGTGGTATCTACGTGTTAACGCGTGTGACCCCGTGTGCTTAAACGTTTCCAGACATACGTTTATTTGACGTGGTCATTTCCCAACACCTTGAATACCCACACTCTATATCATGTCCAAATACTTGGACATCCGATCCTATACGAAAATTTCCAAAATCAGCTAACATGGCATAATAAGACAAAGCGGTTAAGGACTTGTAACATATATCCAAGCGTGCTGGACTTCTAGAACGAAGGTTTTAGGTATGAGAAGAAAAAAAAGAATAAAAACAAGTACAACTAGGCAAAGAAAACACCAACCTACTTATGAACATGCGAGAAGAGAACATAAAATCAACTTTATTTACTCATCTCCTTCATCAGAAAACCCCTAGTTGATTATGATATGTTTCATTTAGTTTTATAAAACCACTATAAATTTTGCATATTCACTAAAGGAAAAAGCCAGAGAAAAAGAAAGAGAAATGATATGTTACTAGCGTGGTCTTTTATCTATCTATCCAACAAATAAAAAAAAGATATTTGAACTTGTGATGTGTCAACTTCTGGTGCTTCCACGTCACGTAATACCCTCTTTCTCCCGCCAATTTGTTGCAACACACACATACATGAGACAAATAATAACTGTTAGAAAAACGCTAAACTAACACCTCTAATCAATGCACCTTTTCAGTAGAACTGGAAGTTTTTTATAATAACGGCTATTCATTATCCACTCCTGAAATTAACTAATTCTTTCTATATTCGATAAAACTATCTAACTCTCACAAATTTTCACGGTTGCCTACGATTTATGGAGACCCTTTATTTGGATTTCTTTCACTTTCTAAATTGCAATCGGAAATTGCATCATCAACTATTTTCAAATCACTCCCTTTTGGGATCCCCTATGTAGAATTATTATGAATGAAATTCAATTATGTTTATATGGGTTTTCATTGTCATTGGATTTTTTATTCTTAATCCTTACTATAGTTGTATCTTGATATATAGTTTCACTTTTTATTTCTAATTCTTCATGTTTATGATTCTAATGTCTTGATGTTTTGTTTAAATTGCAAAAATAGGCTTCAGAATGTCTGAAAGTGGCTTCTCCAAGAAAATTAAACACTTGGTATTACAATCGATGGAAATATAGAGTAATGGGATAGTGATTATCTAGAATTTGCACCTTTTCTTTCTTGGTAGGGGTAATTTATCCAATTTCAAAGCTTTTCGTTCTATATTTACGTGAAGTTCACTTATATTATTCTTTGCCTACTAACTGTTTGTTGAAATGCTGCTCATTTTTTTTTAAACACCACTATAATCTACTATGCATATCTCGACCGTATAGGGTGTCACACCCTCAAATACGTTGATTGTGTTTAGATGAAGCATTTAGTTAAGTATGTGGGTGATGACGCCAACATTGTACATGCATACATATCAGAGCATATGGTTACAACAGAACATATATATTAAGATGCCACGAGTAATAGTTACAAAGTTTACGATTCATCGAATCGTTCAAATGTAAATATAGTTAAGTTTTACAAAAGTGGATTTCGTAAATATGACTAAAATAAATTAGTTATACAAAAGAAATCCATGTGTTTCCAAAAAAGAGTTGGCATCCTAAAGTTTCACGGGTCGCCTAGTTTCCATCTGTACAGGCGATAGTCTTACGTGCAACTAATTCCCTGAAAAACATAGTAAAAGTCAACAACGAGGTTGAGTGAATTCACAGGTTTTGTGTTTACGTGTAAAGTTTCATGCTCAATGTGTTTGTAACGTTTTGCCATAGCAAATAAGTGATGTTTTGTGGAATGTCATCCCAAATGTTCATTTGGTTGGGATGTTACCCAAAATGCAATTTACGTGGGATGTTACCCATAATACAGTTTAGTAGTTGTTGTAGGAATGTCAGTATCCTATAAAATGTTTCATGGGAAAGTCAATATCCCTGATCCAAGTCAGTAGGATCGAGTACCCAAGTCAGAAGGGTATAACCAGAATAGTAGGGAAAGTCAGTGTCCTTTGATCCATGTCAGTAGGATCTAGTACCCATGTCAGTAGGGTTCAAATAGTAGGGAGTGTCAGTGTTCCTGTGTAACATCCCAATTTTCGTAAGTTATTAATTATATCTATATTTATATTTAATTGAGTAAAATTATTAGTTTGTATCATTAAATTAGAAAATGAGTTTAGTGGCTAAAACAAAGGTTCATAAACTTGTAAAATTTGGTTGTGACTTATATGTAATAAACTAGAGTAGAGGGTCAAATATGTAAACTTATCTAATTAAATCCCTTACCTAGAAAAGTCTGGAAACAAAATTGTTTCATGAGACTGAGATCGAGAGAGAGAAATACGGAGAGAGAGAGAGATAGAGCGAAAGAGAGAAGCAAAGAGAAGTTGAATTCTTGCTATTAACCTCTAAAATTCTGCATAATCATAAGCTTTGAGGTAAGTATAATTTATATTAATCTTCAATTTGATGTTCTAATGGAATTTATGATAAACCCTAATCATGAATATTGAGAAAGAAGAGGGTTTTTATTATTAGAGGTGTTATATGATGATTATGAGTGTAAATAAACTTGTTTGAGTATAAGTACACTACTCTTCTTGTTTGCTTTGAGAAAATTGATTATTGAATTAATTAGTAATTGAAAGAGTAGAGAATTGATGATTAATTTTAAGTTTTTGAAAGATAATTGGTGTGAGTGATCTTAAAGAGATGAACCTAAACTTATATAATATGAGTTTTATAATCGTTAAATGGAGCTTTGATGATTATGTGATTAAAAGGATTAGAGTCTTAAAATGATGATTATGATAACGATGAATTGATGTTGTTGTTGTTGTTGTTGTTGTTCTAATATCATTCAGTACATATGAGAAAAGTGATGAGTTACTAGTTGGATTAACATTTTATTATGCGGTAAAGTGATTAGTTTTGATTATTTATTATGTCATTGAGTTATAACATGGTTAAATTGGGTGTTGAGTCTTGTTGAAATCAGTCATTAATATGTTAATTGAGTAAGAGTTTATCAACAAAAGTGTTTTAATCATGTTTGAGTTGAATTGGTATGTTTTTGGTGAAAATTCGTAGGTGGACAGCTCCATGTGCAAAAAATGGACTGTTTTCAATAAATCATAACTAAATAACCGTAACTCCGTTTTTGATGTATCATATATTGTAAGAAAGGTGGGAGAGTTTACTTTCTGTTGGTTATGGCCTTGGTGCCCAGATATGAATTTAAGTTAGTCAAAAAATGAGTTTAATAGCTGCTGTACAGTTTTTATGAAACATAGTAAAAAGTTGTGAAATATTTATTTAATGTAGTAAGGTGCATAAGTGGAAGTTAATTGATAATGATGAATTGAGAAGAGTAAATTGCTAGATAAAGTGGTGATTTAAATAATCATGATAAGGTTGAATCAAGTTGATAAAGTTGTGGTTCATTTAACTTTGAAAGTCAAACGGGTCGAATCATACTAAATGGGTAAATTGATAAGTATGAGTTATATGTGTGTTATTACATTTAATATGAAATTGAAGCTTGTAGTGATTACATAGTTGTTAGTTAGTGCTTAATTCATGATTATAACTAAAACCCTAACTTAGAATTGAATTGAAGAAATTGATATATGTTCTTGGAGAAAGCTTATGGGTTTAGTTGTTTATGTAAAAAAATTCATAGCTTTAAAGCTTAGAGTAATGATATATAATTGATAAGTGTTGATAATGATCATATTATGATTGATTAATGATGATGATTTATATTAATTAAGTTAAGGGTTGTGAAATTGATTAAGTGTTCATGAGGGTTATGATGATTATGAGGAGTTTGATGGATTATACGATGAAATTAGTATTGTTTACTAATTAGAACACTTAAATCGATAATTAAAGAGTAAAGTTAAAACTTATTTGGTTAAGTATTCATTAGACCAAATATTGGGGTTTTGATGAGTTGTTGATGTTAGAGATTAATAATCTTGTTAATGGTTTAATTATGTTAATTAACAATGATTAAAGTGGAGTAATGTGAGGTTGTGATCATAATGCTCATAACTTGATAAGTGATTGTGAATTTTGATGTTTAAGGTGATTATTCATAAACTTGGCATGATTTGTGTTGATATAAATTAATAATCATATGTTTGATTGAGTTGAAAGAATGATTATTATGATAATTAATAATGATTAAGTGATAATTCAAGGAATTTGATAATTGAGTCAAATATCATGTTATATCATGTTGTAGTACCATTTTGTAGTTACTAAATATGATGTAAGTCTTCTCCATATAGATAATTGTGATGATTGTGTAAACTTATATGAATTGAGTATTTAGAGATTTGTTGGTGTAAATCTATTGGAGTGATTATATATAAATTTTGAGACAAGTGACTAACTTGTGTTACTCTATTGTATTCTCAGATGTGGAGAAGACTCAGTGATATTAGACTACTGAGTGGACGACTGAGGTATTCAGTGAGTGGATCTTTAATCCTCAGTGTGATTTAGTTGTAAAAGGTTTGGTTACAACATGTAACGTATTATTACTGTGTTAATTTTCCATGATGATTATGGTTGTTAGTAATAATACTGTGGATGTACTGATTGGTCTGATATGTGGATATGTGATCACGTGATATAATTGGCCTTCGGGCATCAGTTGTTATTGAGGTCAACTCGTTGGTTGGGCTATTTGGTTATTGTGTGAATTACACAGGGTCTTGCTTCATTTATTGTGTGTATAGAACCTGTGTTTGAGTATAATAACCATTAGCTATCGGTCTATTCTGTATTGGCCTTACAGATTGTTGGGTAAGTGTTCTTTGAGAGCCACCGCGGCAGTAGGGTTTCTCAAGAGCCACCGATCCTCATTGTTGAAAAGTTGTAATGTGTAATTATGTGTTTACTGTTATTTGGTGTAAATAAGGTTGTTATGCTAAGTTGGGCTGTTGATTATCTATTCCCTCACTTAGCTTTGAGTTAATCCCCAACATTAAAACTTCTTGCAGGTTATGGATATATTAGCGGGTGGGCAAGAAGTTGGACTGGATGGAATGTTTGATGACCAACGTTTACTATGATATATGCTTCGGTTAAATCGAAATGTTTTACGGAATTATATAACACCCATTTTCATGTACTTTGATTGTACTTCATAAAACTAGTTTAAATTGTAGTTTGAAATATCATGTTTTAAATAGGTAAATATTATAAGTCAAAATTGTTGAAATTTGGACCAACGCTTCTGATGTATTATATTATAATAATAAATAAAATGAGAGGTGTTATAAGTTGGTATTAGAGCATAGATTTGGGTGAGTTGAATATTGTATGGTGTTCAATCGCAAATCTAGAATTGTGTCAAGTCAAACATTCCAGGGGGTGGGATTAGTTGTGTATGAGAAATTGGTTATTGAATATGTACTAACACTTAACAAGATGCAAGATTGTTGTTTTGATTGCAGAGACGGAGGAACATGAGTAACCGACTGGTATTTTCAATGATTCCTCTATATTCGTCGGCATAAGAGTAGCAAGTAATTCTTGATAACCTTGTTGAATTTAAATAAGCTTGAATATTTTACTTTGCTGTGATGATTATGATTAGTAGTAAAGTAAATTGAGTCAGACTGATATGATTCCCCTTGTTGAATAAAGTGTAACAGTGGTATTAATTGAATTAAAAGGTGTCTACAATATTGAAATAAAGTGTATGATTTACACGATTAAGGAAGAGATATGCCTTCCGGGTTAAAAGTATAATTAATTATGTTGATGATGGGTAATAGTAAATCATGATAGACTGAATTAATATGACTCCCTATAGTGAAATCAATGAGATGTTGGTATATCTCAATTAATATGTTTTGGAGTCATGTCGTTGTTTAAATTAGAAAGTGTCCATTGATTGGGAAGTGTGCGTTTGACTTGGAAAAGTCAAAGTTGAATTTGGTAGAGTCAAATTTGATAATAGCTATGTTATAAAGTGATAAATGTGGCTAGATGTTTATGTGTGGCATTGATCATGATTTCGGTTGAATTATGATCTATGTATTAAAAAAAAGGGTAAAGTAAGAAAGTCAAAGTGGTCAACAAAACTTTATATGCGCTGACAAGTTTGTGAAAAGTCAATGTTGAATACTTGTTGCAATTGAATTAGATACTTCATATTAGCTACAGATTGGATTAGATGTTTAGATAACTGCTAGTATAATGGCAGTAATGTTAGGAACCTCAAATTATTTGAAATATGATAATTGACCATATGTGTATTCTGAATTGAGATGATAAGATATACTGACTTATGTCAGTTAATTATATTAAGGACTTTATTTGACTATGTATTGTGAGTATTATGATTATTGTTGATTTGTTGTGTTATTTGACTTAGTTAGTTAAGAATAGTCACATTGGAGATTAACGATATGAAGTAGCCTGAGAAGAAAGTGTGAATGACATAATATGACGACGTCTAGCCAACGTGGTTATATTATGCCATGTCACATGAAATTGTTGAGGCTGCTAAGTATCAGAGAGATTTAATGTGTTTGTAGGAATATGTATGATTACTTGTATATACGTAAGATATGTAATGACAATTTGAATATATGTATAAGGTATGTATGATTAATTGAACATGTGTAAAGTAGGTGTCGAATATAGCAATATAATGTTAGAACTTGAATAAGAAGCATCTAAAACTATCGTGAACAACTATTGAGGAAAAGTTGAACTAAATTGATTAATTGATTGTGAATACCTAAATGGGTTACTTGATGCTCCATTAGGATCGCCAAGGTATTGATATAATTAGACAAATTGAATTTTTGAGTCACCTTGCTTTCTTAATTGTATAAAACCTATGTATGCGGCTAAGTGTTAAAATGAATTATTAGTCAAAATAGATGGTGACATGTAGTTGTTATCTGAAATAATCAACATTGTAGGGAGAATTGAAGTAGACCATTATTTGATATTAATTATTAGTGATTATGACAAATGGGTCAAAGATGCTCAAACGGGTCACTCATGCACTCGTAGTCTAAAACATGTTAGCATATGAATATGTGATTAACGACCATTAAGTTAAGAATTGAAATTGGATCTAATTGATAATTATGTTGTTGATTTAGATTAAAGTGCCCAAATGGATACTAAATAGGTCGTTATGCCCAAGTAGTCCGTTTTAATGAAAATAATGACGTTAATCGAATTAGAAATGAGGAAAATTAACGAATATAATTGTATGTTGTAAAGAAATACCGATGAAATGAACTGACTGATTTATAATTAATAGAAAATTGAATATGAATTTAAGAGGGTGTAAAGACTACACCTTATGTATGATGATTAGATAATTCATTATCATGTGAAATCAAATGAAGAGAACGTCATGTGATTCCGGATTACATCCGTGTAAGAGGTTTTACATGACCAAGATGTAAGTGTTGTAGGTTGTTGCCTAATTGCTATATGAAATTCTAGCATTTCGCTAGTTAAATCAATGTATAAGTACTAGCTTTTATGCTAATTATGATAAAACTTAAGGCTAAGAAAATTGCGTTATTTATATAATGTGGTTTCTTTACCACAAATGTAATTGTCATAAAGATGAAAATAATTGAACGATGTAATGATTTTAGCGTATAGCTAGTTTCAAATTGTAAGATTTTATCAATCACTATATTTTTCAAATTATTTGTAATGGACATATGCAGTGTGCATTAATTGACTTGAATAGATTAAATCGAATACAAAGCTTATATGCCTATTTGAATACAGTTGAATGCATATCATATGTGTATTAATGGATAATTTGATAAGATATTTGATACGCACAAATTGTTGTTGTTATACATAAATGATTTCTTTGGAGTGATTTCTGAAATAAAAGTGATGAGTTGAAATATTGTTTATTGTCTTAGTAAGTATAGCTTGACAATGAATAGAGAGTGGATTGTGAGGACACAATCCTATTAAGTGAGGGAGAGTTGTAACATCCCAATTTTCGTAAGTTATTAATTATATCTATATTTATATTTAATTGAGTAAAATTATTAGTTTGTATCATTAAATTAGAAAATGAGTTTAGTGGCTAAAACAAAGGTTCCTAAACTTGTAAAATTTAGTTGTGACTTATATGTAATAAACTAGAGTAGAGGGTCAAATATGTAAACTTATCTAATTAAATCCCTTACCTAGAAAAGTCGGGAAACAAAATTGTTTCCTGAGAGTGAGATCGAGAGAGAGAAATACAGAGAGAGAGAGATAGCGAGAAAGAGATAGAGCGAAAGAGAGAGAGAGAGAGAGAGAGAGAAGCAAAGAGAAGTTGAATTCTTGCTATTAACCTCTAAAATTCTGCATAATCATAAGCTTTGAGGTAAGTATAATTTATATTAATCTTCAATTTGATGTTCTAATGGAATTTATGATAAACCCTAATCATGGATATTGAGAAAGAAGAGGGTTTTTATTATTAGAGGTGTTATATGATGATTATGAGTGTAAATAAACTTGTTTGAGTATAAGTACACTACTCTTCTTGTTTGCTTTGAGAAAATTGATTATTGAATTAATTAGTAATTGAAAGAGTAGAGAATTGATGATTAATTTTAAGTTTTTGAAAGATAATTGGTGTGAGTTGTAACACCCCCAAATTCATTGTTTAGCGGAAGCAAGATTTGGGTGTTACTAATCAATAATCAAAGCACACAGATATATAACAAACGACTCTACATGCGTCGTTTTAACAAAATACATTAATATTAAAATGTTTACAACAGTTTGAACCCGTACATAGCTCGTGTTCATAATATGAGAGATTTAAGTACATAATTAGTTATACAAAATCTAATAATGCAATGAAATCTCTGAAGTTTGCATGGAGACTCGAGCTAATATGCATCCTGAGGGGTAGTCCAAATCTACTGCTGAGTACCTGTGATACATGCTAAAATGGGTCAGCTAACGCTGGTGAGCTCACAGGTTTAGATATCAAATAATAGTGTGTGAACCGCAAGATTTAAATGTTGAATTGTATCCAGTAATTGATATTAATAGTGTATACAACCATGAGCGCATAGTCTGAGCTTAACTCGAGGGTCGGGTCCCATATAGAGAATTCCGAGCGTTGTTGCCTCCACGAGTGCCTAATCTACACTCGTCTTCCCAAATATTAGTACGTCCGTTGCAGAGGTTAGCGCGACTAACCCGGACGAGGTGGGTCAATCCTATATGGTACCATATACTAATATTCATGCTACTTTCGTATTACCAGACTATACTGACGGAGGACTTTGATTTGATTAGTTGAAAATAACTCATGTAGTATATTGAAATATGTACTCGCGTTCATGCGTTAAAAACATAGCAATGTATCACACCCCTAGTAAAACAGTAAAAAGAGGGGCCATGAGACTCACCTGGGCCTTGAGTGTTTATCGAAATAAACTTGAATTGATTAGTTGTGAATTGATGTCCGAAGACTTGTAACCTGAGGGTCTCCACGACACGCGATGGTCATTAATCGATTTGACATCTTAAAAGACTATCTTCGTAGTTGTTTGTCCAACTATAATGTTCAAATTACTACGATTTGTTTGATTTGATTATGTTTTGAAAACGTGTACGGCCTGTTGGTGACGGTGTGTAATAATAATTCTCAAAAACATTATTATCATGTTTCGATTCATTTGTATACTTATAAAAATGTGTGTTAATCGTTCTTGCATTGGTTTAATATCATATTAATTAATTATCATCATTTGGTGCCAATTTTAAGTAAATTTCAAAGTGCTGAAAAATGTTGACCAGGGTTGACCGCGAACCGAGATTGCACTGCGAACCGAGTTTGCACTGCGAACCGAGTTCGCAAACCGAACCGAGATTGCACTACGAACCGAGTTCGCGAACCGAACCGAGATTGCACTGCGAACCGAGTTCGCGGTGCGAACCGAGATTGCGCTGCGAACCGAGTTCGCGAACCCAACCGAGATTGCACTGCGAACCGAGATTGGATCTCAGCTAGCGAAATTGGCTGATCAGCGATTTTAAGCTTCAAAAATGAGTTTTTAGGTTTTCGTTTGGTCTGATTCTTTTACCCAACCCTTATAAGGACATTCTAAGCTTAAAGAAACAATTAAAACTTAAAAACACTTAAAATCGAGAGGTTTTGAGTTTTCGTCGGAAACTTACAAGTTAATGAATCAAGATTCTGGAAAGGTAGGAGTGTAGATCGTGACGCGGTGGTTCTTTTCTTCCAAACGAGTAAGACGATTTGAGCGAGTTTGGTGGTGTTATTTTGTAAATTATGGTGATCGTGGTTTAGTGGTAAGATGAGAGAAAAAGTGGAAGAGAAAGAGAGAGGTAGAATGGGAATGAGAAAGTGAGGGTGAGGGGATGGGGTCCCTCCCCTTGTGGCTGATTCGGTGGGGCCCACCGGAATGTGGGTCTCCACTTTTTTTTAACTCCGTGTTTTCGCGCTCCGTGCGGTGTTCGTTAAAACGTTAAACAATTATTTTATACATTTAAATATATGTTTTAAAATACAAATGTTTATTTAATGTTTTTGTTGAAGTATTTTACCAAATACTTAATAGCTTAAATGGTTTCGTTTGTTTGTGTGTTAAATGTGTAAGTCGCGTAGATGTTTTTTATACAATACGAAATATAATTTAAATATTATCAAAATAATATTTTGGATATAATAGTGTTTTTAAATAATGTTACACTATTTAGTAAAAATGTTCCCCAACGTCCGTATTTAAATGAACCGAATTGTATTCGATTTAAAGAGCGTATGATTTAATCAAATCGCATATTTGTATATATTCAACAATATATATATAGATACATTAATTAGCCTAACACAGAACTAATTACATGTATTAACAGAGAATTAGGCGCTAATTACTAGTCCTAATTTGGCGGGTGTTACATGAGTGATCTTAAAGAGATGAACCTAAACTTATATAATACGAGTTTTATAATCGTTAAATGGAGCTTTGATGATTATGTGATTAAAAGGATTAGAGTCTTAAAATGATGATTATGATAACGATGAATTGATGTTGTTGTTGTTGTTCTAATATCATTCAGTACATATGAGAAAAGTGTGAATTACTAGTTGGATTAACATTTTATTATGCGGTAAAGTGATTAGTTTTGATTATTTGTTATGTCATTGAGTTATAACATGGTTTAATTTGGTGTTGAGTCTTGTTGAAATAAGTCATTCATATGTTAATTGAGTAAGAGTTTATCAACAAAAGTGTTTTAATCATGTTTGAGTTGAATTGGTATGTTTTTGGTGAAAATTCGTAGGTGGACAGCTCCATGTGCAGAAAATGGACTGTTTTCAATAAATCATAACAAAATAACCGTAACTCCATTTTTGATGTATCATATATCATAAGAAAGGTGGGAGAGTTTACTTTCTGTTGGTTATGGCCTTGGTGCCCAGATATGAATTTAAGTTAGTCAAAAAGTGAGTTTAATAGCTGCTGTACAGCTTTTATGAAACATAGTAAAAAGTTGTGAAATGTTTATTTAATGTAGTAAGGTGCATAAGTGGAAGTTAATTGATAATGATGAATTGAGAAGAGTAAATTGCTAGATAAAGTGGTGATTTAGATAATCATGATAAGGTTAAATCAAGTTGATAAAGTTGTGGTTCATTTAACTTTGAAAGTCAAACGGGTCGAATCATACTAAATGGGTAAATTGATAAGTATGAGTTATATGTGTGTTATTACATTTAATATGAAATTGAAGTTTGTAGTGATTACATAGTTGCTAGTTAGTGCTTAATTCATGATTATAACTAAAACCCTAACTTAGAATTGAATTGAAGAAATTGATATATGTTCTTGGAGAAAGCTTATGGGTTTAGTTGTTTATGTAAAAAAAATCATAGCTTTAAAGCTTAGAGTAATGATATATAATTGATAAGTGTTGATAATGATCATATTATGATTGATTAATGATGATGATTTATATTAATTAAGTTAAGGTTTGTGAAATTGATTAAGTGTTCATGAGGGTTATGATGATTATGAGGAGTTTGATGGATTATATGATGAAATTAGTATTGTTTACTAATTAGAATACTTAAATTGATAATTAAAGAGTAAAGTTAAAACTTATTTGGTTAAGTATTCATTAGACCAAATATTGGGGTTTTGATGAGTTGTTGATGTTAGAGATTAATAATCTTGTTAATGGTTTAATTATGTTAATTAACAATGATTAAAGTGGAGTAATGTGAGGTTGTGATCCTAATGCTCATAACTTGATAAGTGATTGTGAATTTTGATGTTTAAGGTGATTATTCATAAACTTGACATGATTTGTGTTAAATGATATAAATTAATAATCATATGTTTGATTGAGTTGAAAGAATGATTATTATGATAATTAATAATGATTAAGTGATAATTCAAGGAATTTGATAATTGAGTCAAATATCATGTTATATCATGTTGTAGTACTATTTTGTAGTTACTAAATATGATGTAAGTCTTCTCCATATAGATAATTGTGATGATTGTGTAAACTTATATGAATTGAGTATTTAGAGATTTGTTGGTGTAAATCTATTGGAGTAATGTTATATAGATTTTGAGACAAGTGACTAACTTGTATTATTCTATTGTATTCTCAGATGTGGAGAAGACTCAGTGATATTAGACTACTGAGTGGACGACTGAGGTATTCGGTTAGTGGATCTTTAATCCTCAGTGTGATTTAGTTGTAACAGGTTTGGTTACAACAGGTAACGTATTATTACTGTGTTAATTTTCCATGATGATTATGGTTGTTAGTAATAATACTGTGGATGTACTGATTGGTCTGATATGTGGATATGTGATCACGTGATATAATTGGCCTTCGGGCATCAGTTGTTATTGAGGTCAACTCATTGGTTGGGCTATTTGGTTATTGTGTGAATTACACAGGGTCTTGCTTCATTTGTTGTGTGTATAGAACCTGTGTTTGAGTATAATAACCATTAGCTATCGGTCTATTCTGTATTGGCCTTACAGATTGTTGGGTAAGTGTTCTTTGAGAGCCACCGCGGCAGTAGGGTTTCTCAAGAGCCACCGATCCTCATTGTTGAAAAGTTGTAATGTGTAATTATGTGTTTACTGTTATTTGGTGTAAATAAGGTTGTTATGCTAAGTTGGGCTGTTGATTATCTATTCCCTCACTTAGCTTTGAGTTAATCCCCAACATTAAAACTTCTTGCATGTGATAACCCGAGAATTTCTGTAAATTCCGTACGTTTTAACGCATGCACATTAGGCTAATTCCCTATGTAATCAATGTGAATTTAAATTTGTTTCAAATGAAGTCTAGCACAAGCCCATTTTTACATGATTTAATATATTTGCTTTAATGCGCGAAGCGTTCGCGTACGTAATTATTACGAATTACACAAACATTCGGTAGAGACCGACACCACGAACGATTGTGATCAAGCCAAGTATATAACATAAACCTATTTGAATAAAAATAGTAGTCATTATAAAACGAATATGCATGTTACATATATGTATACGCGTAGCCACTTTAATTAATACTTAAAAGCGCGTATAAACCGAGAGACTTACAACGGAGAGACGAGTGATGTAATTAATCAAACAAACCACCCGTAAATGAACTAATATTAGTAATATCAAATGCTAATAGCCTAATGACCTTAATCTACCTTAATTATCATTAAATCACCTTAAGTACATAATTAGCACCTAATTAATCAAGATTAGCAACTAATGACCTAAATATCTACACTTAAACACCAACATGGAAACCAAGAGGGCCCCCCCCTTGCTCCCCTCCCTTTGGCCGGCCAAGAGGCCCCTAGGCCCCCCCCTCATGGCCATTTCCTTCTACATGCATGCCATACTCCTTCCATATCCCCATTCACCCATTCATTCACTCATTCCTCACAAATATTCACACACAAACTCTCTCCCTTCTCCCTTCTTGAAACCCACGGCCAAACCCCCCATCCCCATCACCCTCATCTTATTTTTCAAGAACACCACCATAAAACACCACAAACCACCATGAACCACCACCTCAAAACATAAAAATAACACACTTTAAGCATACAAACACCCACAAACACTTGCATCATCACATTTCCATGGGTAAAACAAGCTAAACACAAGGAGTTGGAGCTAGAGAAATCTACATCAAGAAACAAAGTTCTTACTTATCTCAAACTCCCATTTTAAAACTTTGTAAGGAAACTTGTCTTGAACTTTTATTTTCTTATATATATGTGTTTATACTAAGTATGTTCACTTACACTAAAATATATTTTAAAACACTTACTTCATCTTTTAAAAATGTTAACTAGCAAGTTTTATAAAAATAAAGTTTATAAACAAGTCAAGAAACTTTAAAAGTGTAAAATCATACATTATACACTTTAAACTTCTCAAACATGTAATGAACTTTCATTTATGTTGAAATAATTATTTTGAACTAAGAAACACAATAAACTTGTAAAAACATAAACTTTGTAGTTTAAAAGTTAGCTAAACACACTTTTGGGTGAAAAATGACAAAGACAAAACTTAAGGGACTAAAAGTGTGAGATCTAACTTTGGAGGACAGAAATGTTAAAAATAATATTAATGATGTATTAACATGTTAAGACATGGATCTAAGTGTTAAAAACCAAACCATTGTGGTTAGAAACCAAGAAAACTAAACTATGAGGTTAAAAGTGGAAAAATGGAAACTAAGAGGACCAAACTTGTTAAAACAGAAAGTTACTGACCTTGAACGTGAAAATCAGTAACTTAAGTGTATTTAAGATTAAATCATGACTTAGAACAATAATTATATGGTCAAACCCTAATAAACCGAAATCTTGCGCTAGGAATGAAATAAATAAAAGTAAAGGGACTAAACATGTAAAGATGAGAACTCTTGGACCTGGACTGACCATATCAGTAACTTAGACTTAATTTAATGTTAATGATGTTTTAAAACAATAGCCATATGATTAAACCCCACTAAACCGAAACATGATGCAAGAAACGACAAAAATGAAAGTAAAGGGGTTAAAACCGTACAAACCTAAAACCTTGGACCTGGGCTGTTCATATCAGTAACATACACATAAAATAATGTTAAGGATGATTTAGAATAATAATCTTGTGGTTGAACACATACAAACCAAAGTATCATGCTAGATATGGACTAAACACAATTATAGGGACTAAACGCGTACAAACTATAAGTTATGGGCTGAGATGATAAAAATCAGTAAGTACACAAATATAAAGTCTAATTTATAGCTTAGTGTATTAAAACCAAAAATTGTATAGTTACAAGTCAACAAACCGAACTTTTGAGCTAAAAATGAGATAAATGAAACTTTAGGGACTAACAGTGTAAAATCAGAAAGTTGGGGACTATGAACTTAATAATATTAACTCAAGTGACCACAAGTTTAAACCATGATAAAAGTTGTCGTGAACCTAAGGCACACGGTAGAAATCAAGGAAAACAAACATATTAACCGAAAACGACAAAATATAAACTACAAGGACTAAAACTGTCAATTCCAGAAACTTATGGACTGATGTAAACCTTCTGTAAATCAGGGGACTTTATGATAAAAATATAATTTAGATATCATGATTAATATAAATGCCGAGAAACCGCAAGGACCAATTTATTTCAAATTAATCTTATATATATATATGCTACAAATTAATAATTAACATATTATACAGTGAATAATAATATGTTGAGGCCTTATACATAACTTGAACATTGTAGCAAAACTATAATTGATCACATCGTGTCGTATACACTCTAAGTGAAGTGAACACTTAGTATGGACGGTCTATTAAAACGTCTACCGTCATTAATTTAACCTTACGCATTTAGGGCATAAAGAGATTATATTGGGATCAAATACTTAAACTTGATTTGCTAGCACGCTCGGACTCAGGTGAGTTCACAGCCCCTATTTTACTGCTTTTAATGCTTTCAAATGTTGGGGTGGAAAACATATAACTGATTTATGCGATTATTGGAAACTGACTTGTATCTTTATGGGAGCCTAAGTTCACAAGTTGTAGCATATAAGTCCTTTGCTTACAATGACTATAACCATTAACTAGGTGACTCTAGCCACTAAATATACGGATAGTACTATCGGATTGACATTCCCCCACTGATTATCTTAGTTAGTCGCGCTAACTAGCGACATTGTTCGCGACCAGGATCGTATATTTACTTTGTCCAGGGCAACGATTGTTATGTCGTGGTTTGGTTATAGGCTTAGTTTCGGCATATTAACTCATTAGGCCTAGCTAGCCTTTGAGGGATCACAGTCAGCGTTTCAACATTTAAATAATCGTACAAGAGGCCTTCGATGCCACATATTGAATTACTGATGCATTTTTATCAAACTGATTTACGATAGAGTCTTAAACCTGTGAATTCACTCAACAATTTTGTTGACGTTTTAAATATGTTTTTCAGGGAATTAGCCATGCTGCGAGACCACATGCATTTTGGAACCGTACCTGCCCTGTAACTTAGGATGCCATCTTTTGAACAATGTACTTTTGTGAAACTGTGAAATTTATAATACTGCTTTTGACGCCTCGATAAGGCTGTAATGTTTGTAAAACTTTTAATGGCATCTTAATGTATTAGACGTTCTGCGATAACCATATGCTCTTGTATTATTTATTTGGATCGAGTCACGCCCCGCTTAATACTAATGCTTCCGCTAAACGAAATTACCGATTTTTGGGGTGTGACATTGCAGGTTATGGATATATTAGCGGGTGGGCAAGAAGTTGGACTGGATGGAATGTTTGATGACCAATGTTTACTATGATATATGATTCGGTTAAATCGAAATGTTTTACGGAATTATATAACACCCATTTTCATGTACTTTGATTGTACTTCATAAAACGAGTTTAAATTGTAGTTTGAAATATCATGTTTTAAATAGGTGAATATTATAAGTCAAAATTGTTGAAATTTGGACCAACGCTTCCGATGTATTATATTATAATGATAAATAAAATGAGGGGTGTTATACCCTGGATCCATGTCAGTAGGATCCATGTCAGTAGGATCCGGTCCATGTCAGTAGGACCAAATAGTTGCTCAAGTAGTAGAGATTTTGTATGCGTGCCCAAGACGTAGGGACTTCTCAATCAATTTAGTAAAAAGTGTTGCTGGTCGTTCTCCAGCGTTTCCAAAACAGTACCGTTCGTCCTCCGGTTTATCGAATATAGTTTAACTCGTTTGTAGTAGTTTGTAGTATGAAAACGTTATTTCATAAACATCAATTCGTGTAAGAGTTTAACAGTTTCAAGTACTCTAATCGTTCGAGTAAAACGAGTATATAATCATGTATGTAAAAGCAGTTGACTATGTTTTCCACCCCTGTTCAAAAGTAGTAAAACGGTAAAAGTAGGGGCTGTGAACTCACCTGTTGAGTTAAGTAATGTGCGAGTGCTAGCAAAGCCTAAATCCCAAGTATAGTCCGGAATCTCCTAACGCCCTAAACGTATGAGATTTAATAAGTACATGGATGTCTGACTCGACCATCCATGCTAGTGTTTGTACAACCAAGTTATGTCCAAAATGTTCGTTAAGTGTTTACGTTTGTATTTTGTAGTTGTGAAAATGTATACGACTTGTTGGTAACTGTTTGTAATAGTAATCTCCGAAAACATTTTTATATTCGTTTCATCGTGTTTCATAAAGTATGAAATTGTGTACGGGGGTCCGAGGGCAGCGCCCCTGGTAGCGGGGTCCAAGGGGCAGAGCCCCTGGCTGGGGTCGAGCTGCCAGGTCAGCCGGAATTTTTTTTATTTATGTTTATATTGCTTTAATGAAAACGCATACAAAATTTCAGTTCGCAAGTATTCGGCTCGCAAATTTCAGTTCGCTTCGCAAGTCGGTTCGCACGGAAAGGTAGGCTGCGAACTGAGTTGGGTTCGCAGGACTACTCAGCTCGCAAGTTGTTCGGCTCACAAGTCAACTCGCAAGTCAGTTCGCTTCGCAGTTTGACTTCACAAGTTCAATTTTTTTGGTAGGTGAGTTTTGGTTCGCAGGACGAACTGCAAACTGAGATCTCAGTTCGCAGGACGAACTGATCGTATTCTAAAATTTAAAAACGCATTTTAAATTGGTTTTTGGACATAATCTCATTGGGTAAACGTTCTAGAATGTAAATATAATATTTCTAATACTTTAAAAAGGGTTATAACGTTTCTTACCACGAAATCAAAATGAAAAAGATGAAGATGGTTGAAAATGGTGTTCTTGGGCTAGATCCTTTGATGAAGATGATGATGATGTCGGTTTTGATGATGATTCCGAAAATAATGGTGAAGATGGTGGTGTTTTTGGTAGTTTTTAGAGAGAAATTTGAGAGAAAAGTAGGTGTATGTGTGTGTGAGATGAGATGAAATGAGAAAGAAAATGAAAGAAAAGGGGGAATGGGTGGGTCGGTTTGGGTCCGTGGGTTTGGGCCGACCCATTCGGGTCTCGGGCTCGCGTGTTCTTGTTTCCCAATTGTCTCGTTCCGAGCCCCGTTCGTTTAGTCGCGTAATATTTTTAAATGATAAATTTGAAATTATGAATTCGTTTTAATTTAGTTTTACGGATATTTTCGTCACCAGATTACGTTTTATACGATGCGAAATACTTTGTAAATATTATCAACATAATATTAAACAAATAATAACGTTATTTAATAATTTCCTATTATTAAATATTTTTGTCCACCAATAGTCGTATATTTTTGTCGCGTTTGCACCAATTGTTTTGTACGTAATTACAACTAATTACGAAATATGCAATACTACGCGTATTAACTAGTTGGACTTTGCTAGACTTACCTCTAAAAGTGTTATGAATTCACTCTAAGTTAGGGGATTAGCCTAATAATGCAAGTGTTTGACGTTCATAATTGCGTTTAAATTTGCGTGGTGTCACATAGGGTTTGCTCTTAGATAAGTTTGAAAAAACACTTAGCTAAAAAGTTGATCACTTTTTGGTTTATTTCCCCTCTTTGCATCTACATCTAATGTACATGTACAATGAAATTAATATGTATGAAATTTCATTTTACCTACACTTTCTTTAAACTCATTAATTTCCATGATATATGCTAGAGATGTTTAGTCTTTTGTTTTGCCTTGCAAGTTTCAAAATTTTCGATTTCCTTAGGTCACTTTTCTATTCACATAATTGACCATTTAACTTTATTGGTATATATATTTATAATTAACTTACAAAACTTAACTATTATCCCCTCAATTTACAAATCCGTTATCTTTTCTTTGCCGATGTGTGGCCAATTTAGATTTATGTTTGAGATTTTGCCGTTTTTGGCTTTTTGTCGCGCTTAGTGGGAAGGGCATCACTGAAACTCACCTACACTTTCCTTGGAGATGTGTTCACAAGATTAGTAGTTTTAATTTTCCTAATTTTCTTTTTATATATATATCTTTTAGTTTCTTTTTTAAATTTACTCCCAATTATGCTTTGAATTTTCTGGTGGTGACAGAGAAGATATGAACTTATTGTGCAGACAGGGAGTAGTTGCAAGGTTGTAGCAACCACAATTACTTTGATTTCTTAAATGCGTAAATTCCTTAACCATGTGAGTAGATAATCACTTGGGTATATTGTATTTTCCTGGCCCTGTCTATATTTATGGCATAATCTAAGACGTATTACAAGTACATAATCTAAGATTTGGTCTCAATTATTGTGTTTGTGTGCTCATAAGGTTGGAGACCTGGGACAACCATGGAAACATGTTCTTTTAAATTATACATATTCAAGATGCTCTTCTTCTTCTTTCGGATGAATTTTTCATTCCCTGCATGTAAATATTAATAATATTTTGTTTTAAAGTTTTTGCATACTGGGATGTTAGCTACTTGTCATGTGTTTAATTTTGATACAATATGTTTCTAGCTTATCACACGAGGTTAAATGTATTCTCAGATCACCAAACGGATGTATATGTTTGCTTTGTTGTTTCAATTTTAGAGCACATTTGTATTTTCAATTATTAATATCAATACTCCAAATTTATTGCAAGGTATTTGAGTATTCAATTAACAGCTAAAATTACCAATGTTTTAAGCATTTCTCTATATTTACATTGTACATACATCTACCTAATTTTTTGTCAAACCGTGCATCACACGGGTAATAAGCTTGTTACACAAAATAAGTAGATAATCTGCAGCTTGTTTTAAGAATTCCATAAACCATACATGTGATTTACACACATTTTCACAGGTCATACTTGAACTTTTTTTTTCCCTTCAGGTTATTAATATAATAAGTTTCAAAATTGCTAGTAAATGATACCTCCGTCCAATTCCGTCTATTTTTTCATTAAGTTTTACCACGTGATTTGTAGGTGAGGGTATATTAAAAACACAAACGACGATTTAACAAGTACGGGTATGACCTAACGTGCAAATCACATGGTAAAACTTAACAACAAAAATAGACGGAATTGGACGGAGATATCATTTACGAGCAAATTTGAAACTTATTGTATTGATAATCTAAAAAAAAAAAATTATGTATGATTTGTGAAAATGTGTGTAAACCACGTGTATAGTTTATGAAATTTCTCTTCTATTAATAATATGTACCTCATATCCATTCCTTGTTTTGTTTTCATATCAAGCATCCAAAAAAATTAGTAAACAACAGTAATGCAAAAAAACAATTCATGGTGAAAGGATAATTCAGAAGAATATGAAAGTAAGCTTTTAACCTTCTCCAATGCTTTTATACTTGTGATATTTGCAGGCTTTAAGAGTCAAGATTGATTTCGTCATGGTTGTGTTTTGATAGTAGTAGTCATTGCAACATATGTCATTTGTAAATCTAAGTTCTCATTCGTGCTACTGGAATAAGAACTTGATAATCCGTGAGAAAAGTATTTTGAAGAAAATATACCTAATTTTGAATATAAAACTTGCTTGAGTTGCATAAGATATGAAATTGAGCACAAATAAAAGGGTTAATAATGATTTAATTCTCAAAATTTCACTTTTTTCGTTTTAACCACTTAAATTTTTTTTATAATGATTTAACCCACGAAGTTTCAAAATTTTGATGGTTTAACCTAAAGTTTAATTATACTCCAACATTTTGATGGTTTAATCCCTAAAGTTTATCTTTTATAATGATTTGACCCTTGTAAATTTTTATATTTTAATCATCAAACTTTTAAAAAATTAATGGTTTAACCATTCGAAGGGTTAAACCATTAAATCAATGCAAACTTGAAGGATTAAATTATTACAAAAAAAATTAAATGGTTAAAACGGGAAAAAGTGAAACTTTAAGGATTAAACCATTATTAATCCCAAATAAAAGCCTAGTTAAGCAACTTATAAACTGAAATTGACATTTGGGCACAAATTTCAGCCATTCAACTTCTCTAATGCTTGAAAATTGCTTACAAGACATCATTATTTGTGATTAATTAAGAACACGATACACTGTGGGTCACGGTCACCCTACACTCTATTTACCCATTTCACCCCACCCAATTTGAGGGATTACCCAACACACTTCAGCCCACAATTGTACCGTGATGTACGACAATTATCATGTACAGTAGTACTTTTCATTATACACCAAGTATTGAATCAAAATAAAATAAAAAAAAAATATCTACCTATTGCACTATTTATCCCCAATTGTTAAACAAATCTTGAACCAAAAATAAATCAACCTAAACACAATTATAACCAGGTCACTAAAGAATCAACTAAAAAGATAAGTATATTTTCGGAAGATACTCGTTATCCGCATATAAAATGTCCTTGTATCCATGTGTTCCAGGTCTGCCAAGTCCTGAGTAGCAGTAGATTAGGTCATACCCTGAACATATATATTCAATGATTAGCATACACAATTAAGAATAACGAAGTTGATGATAATTGAAAGGGGATTCATTTAAGCCACTCCATGAATGATTGAATTGCCTAGACACCTACCACTCTGTCATACACATAGCAACACGAATTAGATTTAAATATTCAAATTAATTATGAAGAATCATAAAAATGTCCCTAATTTCGCATGATTGTTTCTGATTTCAGATACCAAGAAAATGATTACATATATAAAATAATATCATATACCAAAATTAAATGCTTTTGTAAACTTTGTTCGGCCACAAAGGTAACCAGATGAAGTCTTTATGATTCTTTAAGCTAAAAAGGTAGTGTTTGACTAAAAATGGTACCCAATTAACTTATCACAGCTATAGGCACGTACATTGTAGCATGAAAGAGACTCATAAACTTAACAGGCTAGCACATAAGTATTTTGAATATAATTTGGGACATGCTGAAAATCAGTATCGATGTCGTACATCGCTTACCTGGTCTTTTCAGATGATCAGCCACAACGGGACTAAGACACTGCCAGACCCAACATTTGAAAAATAGAACGATTCATTCAAATATCACAATAAAAGTAAGTAGAATGTTGAACTCGTAGAGCTCAAGATTTAAAATAAGAAGACATGCTTTCACATTGTGTACTCGTTAGGACCTAGCTGGGGAAGTATGAGCCATAATATTACCATCTGTAAGTTAGATTTGAGGTCCAAGAAACATGGTTGACCCATCTAACTGATTCATCACTCAACATTAAATACTCGATATATAGATAGAAACTTAGGCGTAGAAGACAATAATGAAATATATGAGAGTGAATATCGTTCATCACAGAGCCATTCCTCACTCTTATTAATCAAGTTTTTAGATATCTGACCAATATAGTTAAAACCCTCGATATGGACTTTAAAAACGATGATGAAGAAATTAAGCAAAAAGCACCTGAACTTCGATGACAGTTGGTCGAGATACAATATAAAATATGGTCGATCTGAGGTCCAGCTGTGGCTTGTGACATTGTTATGTGGCCGGTCTGAGACAAATCGAAAAGCTTTTAACGGAATTCTTAAAATCGTTTAGAATATGTAAAACCAGCAATTACCAAATTGCGACCAAACATAAGGTAAGTGAATCAGAAGTGGATACTTATCATGGCAACAGTATAAAAAGGCATGCAAAAGGACCAGTGAAAAAACTAACATGTCACAAGCATAGGGATCATTAATCACATTTTGATCACTTCAACTAAAAAACTTGAATGCCGGTCATGTCAACTTATAGATATAGAAAATGTAAAGTATATTAAGAAAACCAAAATGAACTCTGAAACATAGAAAAATGAAATAAAATCAACGGTACTCAAGCCATACCGTGTAGAGATAGATCAAGGATAGGAAGACGATGATCAAACAAAACACCAAAGACCTGGTGGGCATGTAAAGGTACAAACTTATTAAGTCGAAAGTAAGAAGATGAGTTATAGGATGTGAAACAGAGAACCAAAATTTTAATAAGAAAATGTGACTTACACTATTTATAGTCTAGAGCGAATGGCGAAGATTAGATGCAGAGAATCGCGATGGACATATGAGTGGTGCTTCCCTTCTTTCAATTTTTAAGACACACTTTCAGTTTCAAGGGATTTGGAATTGAACATCAGTTCTGAAGTTCAATTTCAAATCGCCTAACCACTTGAGATTGATGTTCAATTCAATTCCAAATCGCCTAACTGCTTGAGAACATGAGAACGTGGGCAGTTTAAAAAATGGTCTCTTTTACTATTTCCAAATGCAAAGTTTGGAGGCAATTAGGGATTCATTAAGTTGACACGCAAGCAAATTAGCAAAATGAGCCAATAAGCAGTTGACAAATAAACTATCTTAAACCTTGTTTTATATATATTGGGGATATGATTTGCGTCAGTATGGGCAACTTAGGTGGTCTTTATATACAACAGTATACTCTAGTTCCAATATATAATTGCTGCCAGTAGATTGGTTATTGGTAGGATATACTCCGCATTAGGTTTTGGGTGAGAGAAACACGATCAGAAAATGACAATTTCAGCAAAGCACCAAGTTGATACCTTATTAGTTTTTGTATGCGTTGCCCTTGGCAGTCTCGTGGGTTGCTTTCTGAACGCTTCTCTCCCCGCTTTATGTTTATCATACAATTAAACTAAAAGTGCTTACTTGCAAGTTTTTCGGAAGCATTATCGATCTTTGCTACAATGCATCTTTCTTCAGCCCAACTTTATGAAAGGTACTTCATTACCACTCATTTTCCAAAAAGCATGAAATAATAATATCAAATACGCCTGAAATATTCAGAAAGGTACCACATTAATCACCACAAAAGGCAGACAAACAAAATCAAATTCATAATAATCACAACATTAGAAAACAAATACTACACAACTAAATAGTGAAGTTGAATTGCAGTGAATTAATCGTATTAAAAAAAAAAGAAAAAAAAAGATGTATTGCAGTGATTTAACAATGATCTCTAAGAAAAATAAAAACTGTAACGAAGTTGATAACAGAGGAAACTTGCCCAGAGCACAAGATCAACTCAATCAAATGTATCTACTTTTTCATCACACCAAGTAGGTGGGTTTCTTGAAGAAGATGATCCAACCAACAAACATTTAACCTGACGGTTTTTAGTGTAAATAGAAGAAAAGAAACTGTTTTTGTGAGAATGATAGGTGGTCGGTTAAGGTCAATGTTTACTAAAAAATGTCACACTAATTTCAACCAGAGTGCCAGACTTGACTCATCTAAAATGCCAACAATATTTAACTGATCGGACATCATATGAGAAAACTAAACTTGTAACTGAGACATGAAATTAGAAAAGAAAACCCTAGAGAAGATTAGATGATGAGGTACCTGCATTCACTATCCTTAAGCTTGCCTCCAAACTGCACTATTTTAAGTTGAGATCTCCTCAAACTGATATATCAAACTTTAAAATTGGATCGTAACAACGGGGAAAATAATAAGGATGTATAGAGTGTAAAAGATTGAAGATTCATATGGACAAGAGAGCCAATTTTGTGAAACAGTTACTCGACAAAACGTGGGGACTGGGGACCATATGGGCAGTTACCATGTCCGAACTCATGGAGAGAAATAAAACCGAAAAAAGTACCTGCCTCAATAGTACATTTTGACAATCCTAAAAAATAAGTCAACCGTAATACTGTATCGTATTACGACATTTGTAAACTCATTTGTTAAAAAATGTTACAAACTTTAGGCCTTCAGGGTGCCAAGCCAAGTAAGGTATGTAAACTCCTTTCAAGCTATTATAAATTCATTTCATAACTTTGACATTTCACCTGGCGTTGCCAATGAGGTTACTTAAAATCCCAGTAGATAAGGAAAATAACCAGAATATGTTTGAACGTATCGATCAATACATTCATATATTAGTATTGGAATGCATATGAAATCAAGCAGTTTGATCCAATATAATTCAAACCAAAGCCAAAAGTAAGTATGCTCTAACCTTGTACATTAGGGTAAAAAGTTCATACTTCCTTAAACACCCAGTTCAATGCTTTGACCAATGTATAGGCTGAAAAAAGACAATTAGGTAGTTGTTAGTAGTTACACCATAACCAAGAGTGCAGTAGGAGCTTTATTTAGAATTAGAGCTTAGCATACCGTTTCCAATGTCTTTTCTGGCTTTCTCTTGAGGAAGTATTCATGTGCAACTAATAAACTGTGAGATTGTTGTTACTATGTCGTACCTTGTTTATAAAAAAAAAAAAAAGATGTACCTTCTGTCTTCTGAGGATAACTTGATTCAAATCCACACTCCACTTATATTGAATTTACCGATAACTCTTTGCACATATGCATACTAAAAGGAAAACAGATCCAAACTTTTGCTCTTATCCAGATGTGCATATAGAACTAATAACATCAATCGACATGTAATATGAAACTTTGTAATGAAATCAGAAATGGCTACAGAAGGAGAAACAAATTTGGTGACTTAAGCATTTCATCAAATACTTGATGGACAAAACCATTTTGGACAGTAGGTGAAGATCGAAAATTCGAAATCAAAACCATCGTTAACTCCTGACATAAATGGCAAATACTTGTATGGGGAAGCGGAGAAGAAAAGAAGTGAGCCTTGAACGGTTTGTTGATAGGATATGAATCGACAAGTGAGAGCAGAATATATAAAACATCCCATTTGAGTAGGCTCCCCAGCCTTTTCCGTAGTGACTTCCTTTTGCTTATACTTGAGTCTAAAGAATATATAACCTAAGGTTCTCTATGACTTCTAATCTATAATTTAATTTGTTAAGGTGGAAATTACATTTCCAGTATGTTTGGCTTCACTTAGCCACATCCTTGGTTTCCTTTCTACTGCTAGTTCTCTTTTCGCAAGTTCCCTACAAGTAACAGACTTCAATTTCTCTATTCTCCATCTTATTAACCTTGTTTGTTATATTTAGAGGTTATTATTTGTATCATTATCAGATCAAAATAGTGTGTATTGTGTCTTAATTAGACGTCATGTGTTCAACCAAAGTTTTTAATCTCTACCTACAAGTTAATGATCCTTACGATATCCACAAACAGACAAAACTTTTGCATAACTCAAATGACTTTTCTATTAGGTATACTTTCTACAGTTAAATACAACACCTTAGACCAACTTGTTATCTGGCTTTAAGCTTCTCCTCTAGCTCAATTAATTTGAACTGTTACCTCTAAGATCTTCCTCATAGCGGCGGTTTCCTGCATATGAATCATATGAATGAAAGTGAACAGTTAAGGTATCAATCAGAGCTTAATGTTATGTAAGTGGAAATGTTTATGCAGATCAGTCAACCGCAATAATGCCTTAAAATCATTAACAATGTAAATTTAGTCTACTGGCCTAGATGTATGCCACCTAATGATCATACACTCTTATTATTAGCATTCAACTATATTGGACGCAGATGGGTAGAAAATCAACTGAAACAATTATCCGTTGGTGGAACATTAATTAGTATTGGGTTAATAATCTGTTGGTGGAACTTTAATTAGTATTGGGTTGGCTGTGGGTGACTACAACAGGTCTCAAGTACCGCAACTATTTATACAATCATTATGGTTGTCCTACGCATATCCTTTGGCTGTGTATGAACTGTTGCATATAAATCCGGTAAAGTAGAATAAGTTACCTTTATTAAACAGTACCTGTTGAAAATTGTAGTTTTACTCATTCATAAATTCTATATAATAAGCATTTCCAATCCATTGCAGGCTTTTTTAAGCTACTTTACTGTGACTTCACATCATGCACATTAAAAATGTACAAGTATAGATGAAGGAACAGGTATTACGTACGACATACCAATCTCCATCAAACCTGCACATAAACAACACAATAAGTTAGTGGCAGGAATTTTTTGTAACAGAAAGATAATAATCAGCCATAGGAAATTTTACTCTTTTTATTCTTTTGACGAAAAAAATACAAAATGTTCTGTGGGTAAAGTTGACCAAGAGAAACGATATACCAGTGATATCCAGCCACAGGAGCAAACTTTGGACTCAGATCTACTCTAACAAACTCGCCATTCAATCACTCCTATAGTTAAATATATTTTGAAATTAAAATAAGCACCAGGAGACAATAACATAAGATTATAGAAAGCCACAACTAAGACAAATGAAACAACACGGCAAAACTTGCACAGATAATATGTATCTGACGATATAGTTACTCTATTTCTGCACAAGCAAATATATACAGATTATTAAATAAAGTATCACATTAAGTTGAATCATAGTTCTTTTACTCTTTTAAGTTCTAATAATCACAGACATAAATTCATTTGCCAAATGTAAGAGTCCTAAGCATCATGAGAAATGGACGAACCTGAACTTATGTTTTGGAAAATACCATCCATGCCAATTACATCCTTGCAAAACTTCATGTCGATCACTTCTGAGATCCATG
The DNA here is from genome assembly GCA_963422505.1 of Pseudognaphalium luteoalbum. NCBI lineage: Eukaryota > Viridiplantae > Streptophyta > Magnoliopsida > Asterales > Asteraceae > Pseudognaphalium > Pseudognaphalium luteoalbum. The sequence continues at coordinate 7,545,951 of OY730198.1, read as the reverse complement.
CTTTCTCTCCGAAAGGATCCACAAGCCTCAACTCTCGCCTCTCATGCCTTTTCATCACCTTATTTGAGATTGTTCTTGTATTCCAATAATGACCACAAATATAGTATTGGGACACCAATGTAGCACATTTTACCTTTTGAATAGTTTTCTACGTAAAAGTAAAAAAGATATTCTTGATTATTACAACTGTACCCAAACACCCAATGTTGCATAAAGATTAAATACTCAAATATTCATTGGCATCATATACAGTAATTCCAATAAATAAGTTACAGTCGAACACGACAAACATGTACTAAAGATTACAGATTTATCAAATTAGGAAGAATTATATGAAAAGTTGGCGAGTTATCCCCATCCATTTTGACCCAAGACCTTTTTAACTGTTTACCAAACCTACACACTCGCCCACTCCCCTCTACTGACAATGTACCGGGAAGAGCATTTACCAACAATATACGATAACACCTGTAAGATCCATCCAAGAATTCTCAATCCATTAGCTCTATTCTGATGCTCCTCCTTTTTAAGCTTTTTATTTCTACGAAACCAATTGGGTCAGTCAGTTTTGCCACCTGCACTGACAAGGAACCAAGAAGGACACCTAAACATAGATAAAGAGCACTCAATTCCTTAACTCTATGCACGTGGCTCCTTTTTACATAATCATCTTCAATTTGATCCTATTTTGCCATAGTCCTGTCAAAAATCACAAGACATATCATTTTACTATATCACTAATTACCGATAGAGGTTAGGGGTGTTCACGGTCCGGTCCGGCCGGTTTTTAGCGAATATCCAAACCGGACCGGTAGTTGACGGTTTGGCAGAATTCAAACCGGACCGGACCGTTTGAGATGTACAGTCCGGACCGGACCGAACCGCAAAAACCGGTTCGGTTTGGCCGGTTTCGCGGTTTTTCACTGTTTGCTAAAAATTGAAAAATGAAAAAGAAAAACCTTGAATAAATACGTACAACAACACAACATTATAATATCATTAATTCGTATTCGATAACAATAAGTATACTTCATCTTCCACAACGACTTCTATACACATCAAATTTAAACAAAACATACAAAAATACAATAATTCATTATATAATAATACTACTAAAAATGATAATAGATAGTTTATAGTTTGTTGTTGAAGACTAGACTACAAATTACACAATTTATATGATAAATAACATATTTTAAGTATACGTAAATAAATTAGTATATATATATATACACACACACACGTTACATAATTATATAATTATAATATATTATATAGTAACCGGTCCGGTCCAGTTTAAACGGTCCGGTAATTGGTATAAACCGTAAACCGGACCGGGAACATCCGGTTTTGTATTTTTTAAACCGTGGACCAGACCGCTAAAAAGAAAACCGGACCGGACCGATTTAAACAGTTCGGTTTGCCGGTTTTCACGGTTTTTCCGGTTTCATGAACACCCCTAATAGAGGTGGAAAATGGGTGAGTTGTCAAACGGGGTAAAAACGGATTATCTTTTTAATGCAGGTCAAACGGGTCCATCCATCTAGCCCCATAACATGCTCTATACATTACTAACTTTTAGAAATGATAAATGTGTTAGATATAACTAAATAACCTATATTATTACAATAAAATTGACTTTTAATGAAAGATTTGCAAGTATTTATGCATGTGAATACACTTCCCATGAGTTTGACCCATACCAGTATTAGTGAACCTTTTAGCTTAACCCCTTGACCCGTATACATAAAACAGCCAAAACCAACCCACATGTAAGTAATTGGGTCAGAATCACCTATACGCAATATAAATATATACTTGTAATGGAAGTACCAATGAGTCAGCTTAATGATTGCAGAAAATATATTGAAGTAACCAACTAAATCAAGTTTATACAGCAAGAAGTAAGAAATAAGTATCGAAAACCAATTAAGGTATGAACTTACTTTTATGAAAAGAGCCCTTTCTGCTTGAATCTGTTACTTCACTTGATTTATCTTAATTGTCAATCCATCGAAATCAGCAGAAAGTTGCTCTCTTCAAGAATCCTCTGAATGTAAAGAGTGCCACTTAAATAACAAATAGCTATGATCTAAATTTTACAATAACTTAAACAAAAACTCACAAAAGGCTACAAATGACTAAAGCAGATAATTGGACAGAACTATACTTGTTCCCCCTACTTACACACTCACTAATGAAAAATCAGATAATTGTCATTTATATAAACATAAGATTTTACATTTAAGTTGTATGTAGATTAGTAGCATACCTTCAGTTACAACTATATTATAAATGCCACCTAAAGCGAAATTAAATGCATAGAGAATCTTTCGGAACATTGATAGTCATGCTAAACAGTAAACACTTCTCCTTTGCCCACAAATAATTTCATCAAGTTATAATCAACTGTAAAATTAACAGGTCAAATTGAAAACGCGTATATAACTATACATGCATGGAAAAATAATTATTAGTCGCCACAAACATGGCACTATCCACACTCAGGTTCGTAACAAAACAGACAAAGTTCGCATCATTCGTCAACACATAGTAACTATTTATAAAACTCAAGAAATCAAGAGAAATATAAGTGGGTTAATCCAAAACCTCCCATTTTGGCCTGCTAAATTTAATTTTACCCATGTCAGCCATTACTAATCGAGTAGTATACTAATTGACCAACCCAAAATTAGATGGGTCATAAGCCGTATCTTACAGTCCTTACCATGTGCATAATGATGTTTTAGTCATTTGTAGAATTGTAGGCAGAGTTACAAATAGAATACAGAAAATCCAAAATAACAAAACAGCTTGATAGAGTATGGTCTTCCTCTAATCTTACGACGATGAACTCAAATGGTAGTCCACTTTCCATTTCAACCATATATGAAAACAAAATAAGTTATCTGGATTGCAATAGACGCCCATGGTTGTTGTTTGGTGGAACCATGGCTGACCCTTATGTTACTGTTTGTTGATTTGAAAAGCTAATGAACACAGAAATTATGTTAAGTTCGATGAAAGTAAAACCTAGTAGGCTACTAAATAAGAAGAATTAATATAACCATAAACTCAAGTGAACAAAAAAATATTAAACGTACAATCAAGCATAATATAAAATCAATATGGAGATTTCATTGTAAGAAAAATTCATTGAGGCATAATTGCATAAACACAAACATTTGGTGTGCAGAAATAGCCTATAAATTGGTTAAACATATTACAGGCCTTTGATCCTGATTTCAACATATTAACAATGAAAAGTTAATTCAAATGGATGCAATGAATCAACTAAAAAACATATACGGATGATAAATAACTTCTGTTTAAGACAACAAGGCAGTGATGATACCACTGGCCGCTGAATTTGATCTCTCTGTCAAATGCTCCGCCCGAGAATCTTCTTCATCACCGTCAGTTCTGAAATTGATGATATAGCGTATAATTAGGTTGTAAATTTAGCTTCATCAATGATCAAGAGATGAACAATTGAAAGAATATGATGTGGGGAAAAAAATTTTCTCAGATGCGGTTATAGGCGGAATGAATAATGTGGGGTTAGGTTTTTAGTCTGGTAACTGTCACAGGAGGATAGAGAGAAAGGGAAAGGAGAGCTGTGAGCCTGCCATGTCAGAAAACATTCAATTAAAAAGTGACACATCATCTTTCTAAAACTTTGATTTATATATATGAAAGAAGATGTCACTCCCACAAAAGGAAAAAACAGTAGCACGTCAAAATAGTGCCTTCAGATCAGGCACACGCAGGTTGGCATAAAGCCAATCAACTGCAACAAAAGGCTCACCGGTCGACATGGACTTTGTTGAAGAAGAAGCTCTAGATCCACCCATGGTTGAAGCCATGTCACTACAAACTAGCTGAAAATTGTAGCAGGCTGTTTTAAAGCAAGATGGGAAGCACATACTTTTTATCGCAGATGCTATAGCTCTGCGGCTCTGCCTGCTCATAGCCATTCTGACCAAAACGGAGAAGTTTAGGGATGGTACCCGATATTTTGACGAATGTGCAGTGACAATTTTGCAGTTTCTTCTGAGTTCTTAAAATTTTCCGCATTTTTACTACCAATAGTCACCACAAGAACACTTGCCATCACTAAAATGATGAAACCTAAAAGGATCTCTTAGCACGATTGTTCTTCCTGCTATTTTGCTTATAAACTTAAAAACCGAATGACAATCACCACAAACCCTAAGATTCTTAAATATCTGCAGACACGAACCATCTGGAGTATAAATCAATCCAAATGCAAGTGCCAACCTCTCACTATGTTTCCATAAATGATCCTCTTTTTGTTCTTCATCAAGATCTTGCAATGAATAACTTATATCCGGAACATAACCAGCTTCCTTGATCATCTTCTTTAGCTCATCTAATTTTCCATATATCTTATCACTTTCAGGGTTGGATTTATCCCCTATTGCAAAAGAACTCACCTTTCTTCTAATCTTGATCCAACTACATGCGGGTTTCTTCTTAACATTACTAGATTCCATTTCCACCCTTAGATCATGAACCGCCTCCCATTTCCCAGAAGTTGCACATACATTTGAGTATAGAACGAATGCGGAATCATCTGAAGGGTTCGTTTCAAGAAGATGTTCGACAGCTTGTTTTCCAAGCCGCGAGTTTCCATGGATCCGGCATGCCGCCAGCAAGCTCCGCCAGACAAAGTCGTTCGGTGGGACCGGCAGCTTTTTAATAAAATCTTCAGCCTCCAAAAGCCTCCCTGATCTTCCAAGAAGATCAATTATACAGACACAATGTTCTATACCAATTGAAACTCCAAATTTCGGCGTCATCGAAGAATAATACGCAAGACCTTCGTCTACTAAACCTCCATGACTACACGCTGATAAAAGAGAAACAAACGTCACATGATCCGGTTTCGAACCTGTCGTCACCATTTCGTGAAAAGCTTCCTGGGCTTCTGTAAACGATCCTTGTCTAGCAAAAGCTGATATCAATATGTTCCATAAAACTCGTGGTCTCATTTTTTTTTCTGGAAGCATTTTCACCACATCATTTATCTCACCACATTTACCATACATATCCATGACGGCTGTCTTAACATACTGATATGAGTCAAAGCCATATTTAACGGTTAACCCATGAATTTGTTGACCTTCTTCAAGAGTATACAGGTTAGCTGCAGCAGCAAGAGCTGCAGAGAAGCTAAAGTGATCCAAATTTATACCGATTCTATTCATCTCTGAGAATGTACTCAGAGCCTCTTCTCCATGACCGTGGTGAGCATTTGCAGCAACCATTGCATTCCACGAAACATAATCATTGTCAACAAATGCATCAAATATACGTTTACTTGAACTGAGATCCTTACACTTCCCGTACATTGTTATAAGAGAATTCTTCACATAATCATTCGAATCAAAACCAGTAACAATCACATAACAGTGTAACGCCATCCCATGGCTAAGAAGGTGATTTGGAGCAACACAAGAACTAAGTGCATTGATCAACGTTATGTAATTTATTTGTTCATTATGGTTTCTCATTAAGTTGAAAACTTTGATTGCCTGATCTGGTTCTTCACAATCTGCATACCCTCCAATAAGAGCGTTCCACGTCACCAAGTCCCGCTCATGCATCCTTTCAAAAACGCGTTCAGCTTTCGACACTATCTTCTGCTTCCCATACATTGTAACTAACGCGTTTCCAACGATCAAGTTGTTGTGGAGCCCACATGTGAATACAAGCGTGTGAAGAATTTCGGCTTTTGTTAAAAACTCGTGATCTGAACAAGCACCAAGCGCACTGGCAAAAGTCACGTGATTTACATTTGTTTGTCTTCGAATCATTTTCACGAAAACTTTCAAAGCATCCAGGTACTCCCCTTCCTGAACATGAGCAGCTAAAAGTGAATTCCATGAGATTAAATCCTTCTCTGGCATATCTTCAAATAGCTGTGACATGTCTTTGATTCTTCCAGTTTCTAAAAACACACCCAAAAGAGTATTGCATAGAGATAAATTCAAATCCAATCCAAGCTTGTGCACCAAACCATGAACCGCATCACCCCATAGGAAATTGTCCATGGTACCGCACACTGATAACAGAGCAGAAAGTGTAATCGGGTCCAGCTTCTCATGAACATGACGCATCAAGTTAAAGCAACAAAAGGCGTCTTCATATGAATAATTACGCGCGAACGCAGAAATCATTGAGTTCCATGAAATGGTGTCGCGTGCACTCATCTGATTAAAAACATAGCAAGCATCTTGTACCCTACCTAAATTACCAAACATGGATATAAGAGAATTGGCTACTGAAAGACTGTATACATATCCACACTTAATGACATGTCCAAGAACTTGACCACACAATAATTCATCTTCTAGCCACCCACACGAAGTAACCACAGTGGTGAATGTGTTCTGGTTAATATCAACATCTTCGTATCTCATTTGCCTATATAAGTTTATAACCTCCACAAAATTTCCATTGTCAGAGTAGCCAACCATCAATGAAGTCCAAGACACAACGTTCTTTTCTGGCATCTTATCAAAAAGACTACGAGCACTAGGATAAAATCCATAACCAGCATAAAAATTTATAAGGGCAGTTCCAGCATACACATTATCCAATAAACCGTTTCTAATTATTAAACCATGTATTTGAAACCCTTGTTGTACCATAACTCCAGAACCCGTGCACCCCGTCAACAAACTAGCAATCACGAATCCACTTGTTTCAAATCCTTGAGCACGCATTTGACTAAACAAAACAAAAGCATCCGAGTACAAAGAAACTCGAACCAAAGTTGACACCATCGTATTCCACGTAGCTTCATTTCTCAAAGGCATTTCATTAAACACGTACCAAGCAGTTTCGTACTTACCAAATTTCGAGTACATACTTATCAATGTATTTGCATGAAATACGCTCAAACGACCCACATTCTTTATACAATAACCATGCAGTGATTTTCCAACAGTTACATCAGTAATCTCCGAGAAACCCTTTTGTAAAAACGCTGTGATAACTGTACTTTGATGCGCCTCACGAGTAATGAAGTTCAAGGTTGTACACGTCCTCATGGCGTTCCTATAAATACACTGATTAGCTATGGCACCAGCTGGGTGCACACCAAGAAACAGCATTAGTACTTTCTAAGTATACCCATTGTAGTTATAACAATATAACAAAGCTGAACAACAAGGCATGCTTCTCTTAGGCATTTCATCGAACAGTTTACGTGCGCTTTTGTTTCACCAACGTACCAGTTGAATATAGTAGTAAACCTTGAATTAATCAAACTCAAATATTATTGTTGAATCTTCGAGTTATTTTATTAATAATACATGTATGTATGTCTACTCTCATAGTCTCATCTAAAGCAGAGCTCAGACTTCAGACGATGACCATGAACAATAGAGTTTGGATTCCTAAGAAAGAAGAATATATAAGCCCTTGATGTTTCAAACAAATACAATCCAACCCTGTATTTTTAGAGTCGGTCACTTGACTATACTATGAAAAAATTGTCAAAGCTTTTACATTGCAAATTTGTGGGTTTGTTGTTATCAACCCCAAATATCCGTTGATTCAAAGATTATAATTTTTAAAAAATATTAAAAGATTGATCGAGTTTGTACTCGGTTTGATATTTGTAATACTTTTCTTTTAGAGAATTAAGTAATAATTTCATCAATAACTCACATGGTACAAGAGGATCACACATTTACATTTTGAAAACGGGTAATTCGTAGGCTATCCTAAGTTCAGACACATACCATATTCAACGGTATGAGTTCACTACACTCACAAGGAGTATCAATGCCGGGAAATTACATGTCCACAAATTAACCACATGTAAAATCTGAGTTTTTATGATAACGGTACCACTTGAGCTATGCTCAATTAATCACATTTACATCTCCAATAAAACACAAAACTAGATATTATTTTTAAAAAAGGGTTTGGAAGAAAATTTGTTTGGATGATATCTCCTATTAATTAATTAATTTTTTTTTTATGGATTTTGAGGTTTAAAACGATTTTTACTATTGTAGCCTTGTAGGTGAAAGCTATTTAAAATAAACTTGTTGCACATTTTTTTAATGATATTTCCACCAAACATTTTTATAAATCCACCACACTTCTAAATTACAACTTGTACTATATAAATCAGTATTACAAGATTATGGTGGATTTATCAAAATCCTAGGTGGATTTATCATCTCCCTTTTTTTAGAGAATTGATATATCTACCATCCATTTTGATAAATCCATCATAATCATGCATTAATAGACTGCACAGTACAACCTATTAATGCATGATTCTGGTGGATTTATCAAAATAGATGGTGGATATATCATTATCCTTTTTTTTATAAGCCCACTAGTTTGTGACCGTTACCCGCGGTTTTATGTAACTATCTATGTTATTTGGGATTGAAATTTTTCCACATAGCCGGCCTTTATTTGCCTACACCAAAAAAACATTTGTATCACCATCCATACTAAACTCGAGCAACAGCAAGCAAAAGCTACTGGATCAGTGAGCCATTTGTGCTATACCATATATCCATTTCTAAGGTAAGATTACCTATTACCATAATTTTATCTTAATCTCTATATATATTTAATTTAACGTACGCTACTCGAGAATATTATAATAATTACATGGTATATATTTGCTATTACAAGGAGTTTCTTTAGGTTGTTTCAAATTTCTAACAATATGCATGTAATAGTCAATAGTAATTAACGTTGGAGTTGTTTAGTTTATGTTGGGATATAGCATCTTTATATAGAAGATATGATAAAATGTCCTCTCCTATCTAATAAAAGAGAGTTGATGATGATGTCATGAAACTGACTTGTCATGTTCATAAACAATAATAATCAACCCAGTCGAGACAAAAAAAAAAAAAAAAAGAATAGCAACTACGACTGTGGAATTTCTTTGTTTGTGTATTTCTTGAATATGAGTGTGTGGCTTGTTATAATTGATCCTACGGATAGTACAGAGGAGAGGTCTGTTATCTTGCTAGAGATAACTCTACTTCGTTGGTATCTGGAAACTCCCTGTTACTAGGGTGTTTGAGGGAGCTTATTAAAGGTGCTTATTTGCTTATGCTTATTTCATAACCTAATAAGCTTCACTTGAGGTGTTTGGATGGGCTTAATTTGGAGGAGCTTATTGTATTTTTGAGCACAAATAAGCTAATAAGCATAAGTCAAGATTTTAAAACTTATTTGCTTTTGCACATAAGCAAATAAGCATAAGCAATAAGCTAATGAAATAAGCTCCCCCAAAGGTGCAAGGAATTTCGTGGTTTTTTTTTAATTTTTCTATTATTACTGTGGTTTAAATATTGGGAAATTAATTAAATTGCATTTTTTTCGAAGTTAATTTTTGTTTTGCCCCTTCCAAAAAAAAGTTGCGGATTTGCCCTACCCATGCGCAGGTCGCATCATGCGACCTGCGCCCCCCTCACCACGACCTGCGACCAAAATGGTGAACGAGTAAAAGACAACAAAACAAACATGCGACCTGAAGCCACGCGACCTGCGACTAATACGATGAACGAGTAAAAGACACTCAAATGGTCCGGGCGCAGGTCGCATGATGCGACCTGCGACTCGTTCAACACGACCTGCGACCCGACGACGTTACCGAGTAAAAGACACGAAGCCGGCTAGATCACCCGTTCACCGCGACCTGCGACCTAGCCTATGCGACCTGCGTCCGGCTAAAAGGGTTACCGCGGCTTAAATAACCCATTCACGTTCCATTTTTTTGTGCGACCCGCGTTTATTTTTGTGCGACCCGCGTTTATTTTTGTGCGACCCGTGAACGTTTCACCTTCACCACCCGACCACCCCATCTGCGACCACCCGATTCGGTGGCAACCACCACCAAACCACCGTGAACCACCACCATTCTTGAACCGCCACCAACCGTGAACCACCTCCAACCCGTTAAGCACCACCTAGCCGTAAACCACCACCACAAACTCCACCACCACCGCTGCCGTATCCAATTTCGAAGCTCAAAAAAAATGTGAAGCGAATTTGAAGGTTGATTGGCTCCAAGCATGTCCTTTCAAATGGTACTAACTCGTTTTTACTCGATTTACAAGCTTTATTGTTTAAATTTCGTTGCGGCATTTCATCGAACACTTGGTGTGCATTCTTAATCTAGATATTTAGACAAGTATATTGCTTCTTTTAATTGATTTTACCGTGTTTTGATGTGTTTGGTATGTTAGAATAATGGATAATCTAGTTTATACTCAATTTATATTTTTTTCTTTTGAAATTTCTTTGAGGCATTTCATCAAACACTTGGCGTGCGTCTTGTTCACTAGTCGTAATTCTTGGTCACTAGTCGCAATCTTGAGGATCACTAGTCGCAATTCTTGATCACTAGTCGTAATTCTTGGTCATTAGTCGAAAATGAACTTCACTAGTCGCAATTGTTATCATATGTATATATATTATTATTAGTATATATATATATACGTATATGTATGTATATATATTATTATTAGTATATATATGTATATACGTATATATATGTATATTATATATATATATATATGTATATGTATGTATATCATATGTATATATATTATTATTAGTATATATTTATATACGTATATATATGTATATATATTTATATGTATATGTATATATATATACTAATTATCATATATATATATATGTATATGTATGTATGTATATAACTATATATATATATATATGTGTGTGTGTGTGTGATTATGATTATAAGTATATGTATATGTATGTATATGTATATATATATATACATGTATGTATACGATCATTATTATAGATATTAGAGCCTAGATATTATTAACTATATGTATATGTGTGTATATACTAGTATACATATATGAATATGATTAAGTGTTAGACGTTTATGTACATGTATATGTGTTCCCTTTTATTTTTGACTAATAGTGATTGGTTGATGTTTTTTCAGCAGTTTACTCATGCGAAGTTGACATTGAAGAGCCAGCTCAGTGTCATTAGTGATTTTGCGCGTGTTCTGACAACCGAGCAAGAAATGATATTTCGAGAACATTGTTTAGGTCATTGGTTGGATTTGAAGACAATTGATAATGACCCCGGCTATGTACATCATATGCTCCAATTGCGCTGCAATCGACCTAATATGGAGCATCCTCGGGAGGAGGCTGATGAGTTATGGTTTAAGATCACCCTGGAACATTATATACGATTTGGTAGGAGGGAGTTTTGTCTAGTGACTGGACTTCGGTTCGGTCACAACGTTGATATTGCGCATCACATTAGCTCGGATGTTCTTAAGAGGAGGCCTGCATTTAAAGAACGTGTATTTACGGAGTTAGATAAGGTGAAAGTAAGAAATCTTCAGGAAAAAGTTTGGGATCGAAACACATTTGTAGGGTCGAGTAAACTTATCGATGAGGATTGCGTTCGATTGTGTATGCTACTTTTGATAAACATGGGTTTTATGGGAAAGCAGCCGACATATGTTGTCGAGGATTATTATATGCATCTAGTTGAGGATTTTGGCGTGTTTGACAGGTAACCTTTAGTCAATTTTGTTATTTGATTAGAAAACTTTCAATGTGGCCAGTTATTCACATATAGTAATATATGTCGTAATTTTATTTTTGTTTGTCAGGTACCCTTGGGGTAATCTTGTGTGGGCTAGAACTTATGCGCAGCTGAATAAGGGGTTGGAGAACCGGGTGGCTAAGGAAGGGATGAAATACACATTGAGTGGTTTTGGGTGGGCGTTTAAGGTAGCTCCATTCTAGTTATTATTGTTTAACGTAGCTTTCTATATAATATACTATTATGCTAATTTGAAGTGTGCTTATATGTTATTAGAGTTGGATTTGGGATGCTTTTTCCCATCAATTAGAAGATGTTGTATTCAGGTTGCTAAAGCAAGTTCCTCGGGGTGTCCATTTGACGCGCAAAATGAGGATTGGCGAGTCTCAAAAATTTGACAAATACTTAGAAGTGCCGGTAATTGATTTACTTTTAAATATTTCGTTTGATGTTATTTACTTGATGTTGTTTATAAACTTATGTTGATACATGGTTGATGTTGCTGAAAGTGTGTTTACTTGTAAGCTGAAACATTAGCTGGTTTATTAGTTTTATAAAAATGACATTTTTAATTTGGTTTTAAAATGTAGGATGGTACCACTCTTGACATGCTTCCGAAGATGACGTTGAGGCCGACTAAAACTGAGAAGGAGTGCGATTGGTGGAAGGATAGTTACACTTTCTTCAATGAGCAGAAAAATGTCGGTGAGTTAGAGAGGCCTTCTAAGAAGCCACGGAATAGTTATACCTATAAAGCTCATGCTCAGTCATCACCTGCCCCCGTATCTCATGACCAGGCGCTAGATGATATTGCTCTTTGAGCGCCTCATGACGGTCATCCGACTACTCATACCTCGAGTACAGGTCGTTGTCAAACCTCTCAGTCAGCATCACGGATGGAGGAGCCCTCCTTACGAGGTCGTGTCGACGCGCTTGATCAGATCATTTCCACCTTACATGAGCAGGTGGACACCTTACTTAAGCGGGTGGACGCGCATGATGTCATTATTGCTCAGTTTCAGGGTCAGGTATGGTGTTGTTATTAACGTTTACCTTAGTAATATGTATATATATATATATATGTATGTATATATATATGTGTATGTATATATATATGTATGTATATATATGTATATATACATATATATATCAGTTGTTTACTTATATTATTTGATTTCCAGGATGACGTGGTTTACGACGATGGTTATGTATCCGACACTTATATTGCCACTACGGGCAAGATGTCGGATCCACGTGATTTGCGTCGTAGTATGCGAGATCAACGACGTGCCCCGGCTAGACTATCCCCGTTTATTACCCCGACACAACTTAAGAAGGAGTTTTTGAAGAAAAGTGTGAAGGTGCATGGGGAGGCGCGCGAGGAAGCATCGGTTAGTTTAGGAGCCGATGATGATCACCGGGAGGTTGATGATCCGGTTTTGCCTCGGGTGGATGATGATCCTGTTTTTCCTCGGGTGGTTGATGAGCCGGTTTTGACTCGGGTGGATGATGAGCAAGTCCCGCCTAGTATGCCGATTACCAAGGTAAAATAAACTCAAATTTGTGTATTTTAGTATAAATATATATATGTATATATTAGTATAAATATATGTATGTATATATTAGTATAAATATATGTATGTATATATTAGTATATGTATATGTGTGTAGGGGTATATATATTTAATCTCGTATATATATGTAGTGATTGATTGATGATGTTTTTTACTAATGCCGATTAATAAAGTTAAAAAATCAAGTTTAAGGCAAGAAGAAAGTCAGGTGAAGATGAGGATGAGATTGATGAGGACGCTAGATTGGACATGGTTGCGAGTTTTGTGCACCCGGAGGCTGGGGAACTCATTACTCCCCCCCCTGAGCCACTTAGGTTGGATCAGGGACCATCCACTGCCCGAGATTTATATCTATCTGGCGGCCATGTGCGTTGTATGTTCATCCGACCGGGCGTTAGTTATATGTGTCTTGGTCCAGAATTTTGGGGCCGATTGTATGGTGAAGTCGATGAGGGATACTTAGAAAACACTGTAAGACTCTAAATACCTTTATCTTTATTCAACTATTGCATTTTATATTTGATTTAGAGTTAGTTTGTGAATGTTATACTAACACATCCTTTTCTTCTAGCATATCGACGATTGGTCCTATTTATTGTTGTGGTGGCGATATCGAGCATTTACACGTCCCACTCAGCTTAGAAGGCCATTGAAATGGATGATTATGCCCCTTGGTTTTGCGAATATGATAAAAGAATTCGTACACTACAAGGATGAAAAGATTAGACGGCAAAAGAAGAAGATGCGGGGTGTTATTGAGGGTGTGGAGGACAAAGGAGAATCGGGAGTGGAATATAAGTATTTGATGGGGTTCGCAGATGGCACTCGTGCACCTTACCCTCCCTGGTGGACTTGTGAGAAAGTAAGTAAACCATATCTTTAACTATCTTTAATTATTTTACTTAATATATGTGTTTGTATTATATACATATATAACGCAATATATGATTCCAAATAGATGTGTGTGTATATATATATATATATATATATATATATATATATATATATATATATATATATTTGATATTAGTATATGTATATGGATATGTATTAGTATAAGGTTTAGTATAAATATATGTGTTTGATGTTAGTGATACATATGTGGATGCAGGTACTTTTCCCGCTTCACATTCCAGGACGACAACATTGGATCCTAGTGGTGTTTGATCTTCTCCTTTTTGACTGCTACGGATATGATAGCCTTCCAGGTCTTTGCGCACCTGTTGAGCGTAATAAATTCGTCGAGGAGATAGGTCGATACATACTACATTATATGGATGCCATTAGTTTTTGGAGGCATTGGGTCCACAAGAAGCCCTTTGATCACTGTCAGTTGCATTTACACATGAAGAAGGATGCGCCCATGCAGACTAGTGGGCTAGGCGACTGTGGAGTATGGGTGTGCAGGAATATGGAGACGATTGCCAATGACGAAGATTGTGCGATCAGTGGGGATACCACTACCGTTGCTATGGATTATAGGATGCGGATGGTAGAGACTTTCTTTAGGGCACGTTTTGATTGGCAGCCACCCGATCCTAGATGATTATTGCTTTTTGACGTACTAGGCTTGATTATCCCATTTTGATGTATAGGGACTGTTGACTTTATGTATTACGACTTTATGTATGGCGGATAAGATTTTCTGACATTTTTGTGATTTCCAAGATATTCAAGATAAGATTTTATCCAGATAAGTCGATGATAAGATTTTCTGAGATTTTCACTGGATTATTTTGTACTTTTTGGATAATGATACGGATAGAGTTATATGTATATAATAAACACATTTCTTCGGTATTTTCATAACAACATGCCTTAAAAACACTCTCTCAACTCACAGTCTTTCAGCTGAAATCAGTCTTCAGGTAAAATTTTCCACCCACTTAATTAGTATTGCGTTTTGAATATGTTAACAACATGTCAATGTATTTGCCAATAGAATGCAATAGAGTCCCGTTAAAACTTCCAGTGGCACCAGAAAGGCCTATGACGTGCAAAGTTTTGTTGAAAAACGTTTTAAAAAATTAGGTCTACCACTTGATTCACCGGTTTGTCTAAAATATAAGCTCGGTCAATATGTTGTTTATATAAATGATGATATTGATGATTTTGGGGATTTCCTGTGCCATGCAATTAACAATGCTCCGATAGAAATTTATATTGTTGATTTGGTAAGAAATGTTTCGGGTACGGGTAGCAATCAACGTAGTAGCAGTAGTTCTGCTTGTCAACCACAATTTCAACAACATACTAATGAAAATTACCAGCAACCTCAATATCAGTCATTTCAACAACCCTTTCAACCACCTCAATATCATTCATTTCCTTATAAACCACAATATCAGTCATTTCCTTATCAACCACAATATCAATTTCATTATCATGCTGCTCCACAAAATACAGTCTTTCATCCAACACAACAACCCATGAACCCATCATTTAGTGTAGTTGAAGACACCCAAGATGATTCTAAATTTGATTCGGATGTTCATTATGATCATTCTAATTCAAAATACTATGTGGAGGAGCCAGAGCCCGATCCACATCCTCATGATTATGATCATTATGGTGAGAAAAATGTCAATCCACCAAAGGCTCATGACCATCCGTTTGGTAATCACATTGTTACCGATGATGAGGATGAGGAGGAGGATGAGCCTGATCCAAGAGATATATACGACAAACCAATAACAGTAACAGCAGCCGAACATGATATATTCTGGAATATACCTACGCCGTTAGGAGAGGAAGAAGAAGAAGTTCCAGAACGACCAGCTACCATGTATGGGACATCTTGTAGGGTTCGAGAGGGCCAAACATTTCAAAGTAAAGAGGAGTTTCTCCTTCAATTGCATACCAAGTGTCTCGAAGAAGGTTTCCAGATTAAGCCAAAGAAGTCAGACAAAAAAAGGTACACAGCAAAATGTATTTTGCCTAATTATGATTGGAAGATAAGTGCAGCGTGTATCCAATATTGTGACAACTTCCAAGTTAGGAAGTTACACGACGTACACACGTGTTCTCGTACTCAAATCTTGTCAAATAGCCGTCATGCAACCAAGAAAGTTCTTAGTAACCTATTAAAAGAGGCGATGAATTTGGAAGGACGTGTATACAGAGGCAAAGTGATCAAAGCTGATATGACTCAACGCTTTAAAATCAGCCTTACATACAACCAAGCATGGAAAGCAAAGTGTTATGCTATAGAGCTGTTGAGAGGTAGTCCCGCTGAATGGTTTAACAAGCTTCCCATTTATCTGCACAACCTAAAACTACATAACCCGGGGAGCACTACGAATCTACATACAGACGATGAGGGTAAATTTGTAATGTGTTACATGTCCATCGGTGCAGCTGTAAGTAACTATTATTACTATACATCTTACGTTCAAATATGTACATTCTTATAGAATTCATATATATTTTTATCTGACCTTTGCAGATACGTTCATTTGTCAACCATACACGCCCAATAATAATCGTAGATGGTGCACATTTGAAAGGTGGGTACTTGGGTACTAACTTAATTGCTGTGGCGATGGACGGTAATAATGGCATCTTGCCATTAGCTTATGGAATTAAGGCTGGAGAGACGTCCGAGGTGTGGACCTGGTTCTTGGAAAACTTACGTGACGCACTTGAATCTGCTGGTGGGATTGACAACTTAACATTCATCTCTGATAGGGCTCCCGTAATTGCAGCCAGAATTTCTGATGTATTTCCAGAGGCATTTCATGCCCTCTGTTGTCGTCATTTATTGATGAACCTGAGATGCAAATCTTCAAAGGTCAAGCACTTTGAATGGCATTATTGGAAAATGTGTAAGGCTTACAGAAAATCGGATTTCAATGAACATTTTGATGTCATTTCTAGACATTTACCAACTTCATCCACGGTTCTTACAGACGTGGGGAAAGAAAGATGGTCAAGGCATCATTCAACAAAAACACGATATGCCTACCTCACAACTAATAGTGCAGAGTCCATTAATGCCATGACCAAGCATGCCAGGAAACTACCAGTCACAATGTTATTGGAGTTTTTTAGATCTTCAGTACAACAATGGTATTTCAAACATCGAAACACTGCCGCGACTGTTAAAACACCACTCACACCATATGCCGAACACAAGATTGGTAAGAGGGTTGGCAAATCGCTTAGTTGGACGGTCAACCCATCCACAAACATGATATGTGAGGTGTTGGATCGAAAAAAGAATGGTACAGTCAACTTGGAAGCAAGAACATGCACTTGCAAGCAATGGCAATTGTCTGGTTTACCTTGCGGACACGTAGCGGCAGTAACTCGTTACTTTAAAATGGACAATGTGACCTGCTTTGCAGAGAGGTATTTCACCACGGAAACATATCGGGCAGCCTATAGTGAAGCTATAAATCCTACGCCTCATCCTTCAGAATGGGACGATCCTGGTAATCTGCATATTTGCTTACCGCCTATATTGGTGAAGAGGCAATCTGGTCGCCCACCAGGCCGTGCTCGTATTCCTTCAAAGGGAGAGGAGAAATGGAAATACAAAAATCAATGTAGTCGTTGCAAGGAACACGGTCATAGTCGAGTTAATTGTACAGCTCCGTACGATAGAACAGATGAGCCAAGCTGATCAAGAACCACCGCAAGATCCAACTCAAGGTCAAAATCTAGATCAAAATCAAGATCGAAGAAAGTAAGTTGTTACTTTAATTCATACAAAAACAAATATTTACATTGTATTATTAAGTTCCTACTTTTAATGCACTCGTCATTATTTTGACTTGTAGAAAACGTCCACAAAAGCAACGTCAAGCAAATTCGAGGAGGAAGGAGAACCGTCCCAGGCGACTCATACTTTTCCAAGTGTCCATTTGAGTCAGCCTTGAGCCACACTTGAAATTGTTGTGATGACAAAAACTATGTTATGTAAGTTTGCATTATTTTGGTTTATTGGATTCAATAACTTTGCTTGAACGTTACTAAACATATCATTACATAAGGATTAAAAATAATAAAAGTAGATTCACAATACAACGTACATAATTGGCAAACTATCCAACTTATTAAAAGAAAAATATGAATTACAAGATTTAACCAATAACTAATCGAATAAACGCCTTGCACTTGAAGAGCCGGTAATAATTTTAGATATTGGTAATGGCATTAAAGTATCCGAATTCAAGAAATGTGACAAATCAGCGCGTGTAACATACACCTCAATTTCTCTATGTATTTTTGCATAGTCGGTAATCTGCTTGACTTGCTCGACATCATCTGTTATCAATTGTAAACCATTATCTAGGTCTTCATCATGCTCTTTAAAGTAAAAATACCACCTCTCCGGAGGCCAGTAACCTAGCTCGTTCAAAGCCGTTTCCAAAAGTTTAGTTGAAAATTTATCGGCCTCAACACAATCAATAAACATCAACAAACCTTGAACGTACATTCTTTTTGCGCCCTGAAAATGTCCAGCGTGACGGAAAGCAACACTAAACATCCAAGGAACTTCAGCGTATATTTTCTCAGTTGATGGTTCTTCGTTTGGAGAACGGAAATACCAAAAATGATCATTCTCAACCATTTTCCAAAGATTAATGACAAAGAAATGTGAAAAGGTTTATCATGTGAAAATCTTGGTAATTCTATCTTACAGTTACACTATTTATAAATAAACATGTATGGAAATCAGGAAATTCGCGGAAAATCCTATCCAAAAAGATAAGATATTTTATCTCAAAAATATAATAAGATATCTTATCCGGAAAATCCAGAAAATCGCATCCATAAAATCTTATCGAAAAAGATAAGATATTTATCTCAAAGGTCTGAAAAAAAAAGTAAAGAAAAAAAAAAGGAAAAAGGAGTAAAGTACTCAAAAAAAATGTAAAAAAAATAAGTAAATAAAACATACAAAAAAATCAAGTTAAAAAATTAGTAAAGTACTCAAAAAATATATAATTAAAACATATAATAAAAAATAAGATAAAAACTACGTAAAAAAAAATAATTCCGGCCGGGTCGCATGTCTTTTACTCGTTCATCGTTACGGGTAGCATGTCTTTTACTCGTTCATCGTTACGGTTCCGGTCGCAGGTCACCTGGTCACATGATCTAGCCGGCTTCGGTCTTTTAGTCGTTCAGCGTTCCAGTCGCAGGTCGCGGTGAACGGGTCGCAGGTCGCATTCTGCGACCTGCGCCCGGGCTTTGTCTGCTTGGCTCGGTCACCATGTCTTTACTCGGTAACGGTTCCGGTCGCAGGTCGCCGTTTAAGGGTCGCAAGTCGCATAATGCGACCTGCGCCCGGGTAGGGTAAAACGGTAAGTTTTTTTTGGGCCGGGCAAATCGAAAAATAACTTCGAAAAATATGGCATTTTCGTTAATTTCCCTTAAATATTAGTGTGGTTTAAATTGTTGTGAATTGCTAGACACACGATGGAACCCGCCCCATTTTTTCTTGAGACTTTAAAAACGCATTTGACAAGCTTTAATTGTATTGATATCTCAACTGCCCCTATTCTCCATGCCACCACCAAAATTAAATTGTTGAACTATTTATCTTTAATGTCAAGGGAATATAAGTTTCTAGGTTTTTTTTTTTTAACTTTCACCATTTAGTGAATCTTGAATATAGTATCATTTTTTCAGTGTTTTTAGTTTCGTTAATGTGATATTGCAAATTATGGATCCGGATCGTAAGAAAATATTTGAGAGACACCAGTCGCTTTGTGAATATCTCAATTTATTTGAAGCTCTTTTTTAATGATTCACCTAAGAATTCAATTGTGCTATATTATTCAACCAATTAACGAGTCTGACAATAATAATTTTGATTATCAAACCTTTCTTCAACTTCGATTTTTGCTGCAGCCTACAAGTAAGAAGATCAAGATTGAATTATCGTTGACTAGAGGTTTTTATTCAATCGATTCCTACAGGTCCGCATGATGAGTTTTAAGCTTTCAATTTATATTTCCTGATTTTAATTGTTTGACCTATATTTATCACAGAGATGAAAATATTTGCATTGCGTGTTAGCGTGTGTATAAGTTGTGGTTTTGTGATTAAAGCATTTAGTTTGTAAGCAGTGATTATTGTGGTCAACTACGAAATATACATGTTAGTTTTTTTGGTTAATAAAATCATTGTAAATTACTTTTTTACAATCCCTAATCTCTAAAGATTTTAGGGTGTTTGTTTTCAATATGAATTAAGCCGTTGTGATTGTGCTAAAGATTGTTTGAAGGAATTCATCCTGTATTTATCTCTCACTGTGTTCATCTATCTCTATTTTTTTCTAATGTTTCTGTGTTATTCACATTTGATGTTCTTTTTCCTCTTAATGAATTGTAAGACAAGTTAAACATAACTATTTAGTTATAGAGTGAGAACCTTGATATCACTTGTGACAATCAAATAATGATATCTAAAACTCAATATGTTACACTTTTCTGATTTTGGAAACACCAACAAATATGACTATTAAAGAGATTCTTGGACTGTTGATGGCAAATGTTGATGATGATAATTATATGAAAATAAGATTGATGACAAGTATAGATGATGGCAAATGTTGATGTTGATTTAGCTGCAAGAAATAATTGATGTTATTCATTCTTAGATATAATTTATATAAGGTTGTAGTTTTTTATGTACAAAGGGTTAAAACAAAAGAAGCAAATAAATCAGTTGTTATTGTTGTTTTACAAAAAGTATTTTTCTTAGAATTAGTTTTTCAAACTTGTGAAATTTTCATGACATTCTCTTGTTGATTACAGCTCTTTAGGAATAGAGGTTGGGGTAGATGAAGTCATGGAAGGAACTAGGCTGCTGATCTATACGCAAGATGAGATTGTATTTGGTTTGTTGGTTTGCTCCATAGTTTATTTTGGGGTGATCATTTGGGATTGTTGGAGTTAGTGTTTGTTAGTGTTTTAGCGATGTTAAGATTTAATTATGAAGGTGTTGATGGGTGTGATTTATGGCGGATTTTGATTGCGTTTCTTACATCAATATCATTATGTAGGAGGTTTTCTTATTTCAAAGCTAAAAAATTCTACATCCATAGGTATGAATTGTATTTCACTCGAACAATAATCTTGTGTTTTTCATATTAAATTACGGAGGATTGAAAGTTAGTATAACAACAATAGTTTTGCAGCCTTCTATTCATGTTATACAAGTTTGCTTACTTTGCACAAATGAAAGTGACTTGAGGATCTGATTCCAGTTAGATTTACATGTGACCTAAAAGCTTCATGGGGTAGTTTTTGGGTTTATTACTTCCATTGTTCTTATATAGTAATTTTTTAGCTGTATTTTTTTAACTTTTTATTTATCGAGAGCACTTCTCAGGAATTCTGTTCTGCAATTTTGTACTCACTGTACTAATCAAAATCTTAATACCTCTTTTATAATTCGTTCTAAGTGTGGGTACATTGTAATGGACAGAGAGGATAACCTCTTAGAAACTAATAATCATCTATTCGTTGCAATGATCATGAAGGAGGCCTTTAACAAGTTGGAGAAATGCACTATGAGACACAGAATCGAACCACTCAACACAAGAGCTTTCAGCAATGATTTATTGTTAATTTGGAAGAGTTTGATAGACATATGTTTAGCCTCCAACTTACAAATATCCTCCCTCCTCTCCTTTAGTTAGTCTTTCCGCCTTTTTTCTTCAATAATATCAAATATGCCCAAATCAAACCTTTAATATCATATAAGTCACTCCTAATATCTCAATATATCATATATACTCAAATAATATTTTTAATGATTATTCAAACTACTTATGGAAGATTTAATAATAATGTTTTCAAAATTGGACCAGATATTGAACCGTTCAAAAGCTCATTGCATTTATATTCATCGGATACATGTTATAGTAGTAATAGTAATAGTACCATACGTAAATGGCCAAAATGAATTAACAAAATTTGGAATCATTTACTATATTTGTTTAATTATAAGTTAATAAATAGGTTAGGGTTCAGAGTTAAGGATTTAGATGTAAGGGTTTAAGGTTCACTGAGTAATTTGTGTTTTGATGATAATTAAGAGTTTAAATTTGTGTAGATGGTTTACCACTGCAAGTTCTGTTCCGATGTCACAGGATTGCGGTTTGACGATGTGAATGAGCATCAGGCGCTCTTGTATGTCACAGTTCTGTTCCGATGTCACAGGATTGCAATTCGACTTACACACTCTTCAACATGCTCTTCAAACTTTGCCAAACGAACCTCCATTGAATCACCACAGCAGTTATATTTGTAAACAGTCACTGTAAATCCAATAAAAGCAAAATAATTAGCAATCATCAATTCCTAAACAGTAAACCAAACCTAATCTGATCAATTAAAAACTTACTCTTATTTTAAGGAAGGAATTGATCGATGATTGATGATTTGATTTGGGGAATTTGTGCGTTAGAAAAATGAATGAGGTGTTTGGGGAGCTTAATACCCCTGTACCTTGTAACCATTTCTGTATACACCCCTACACTTAACAAAATTGACCAAATCACCCTTTATTAATTTAGAAACAACTTACGGGTGGGTGTTTGGGGAGCTTAATTGATGTATAACTAGTTAATTGACCCGTGAATACACGAGTTTGAAGGAGATAACAAGAATATTTTATTTTTTATAAAAGTTCGTAGGAAAAAGTTTCTACTCTTATTAACAATATTCATTAATATAAATAACATTTGTAAATTGAGTATAAACAAATTGAGTGAAGTATAAACAAATTGAGTGAATTATTAAATTTATATGTACTTGAATATTTACATTTTTATTTTATTATATCTCAAGTACTGTTATTTTTTAATCCTACTAAATACTACAATATTATACAAATACATTTATGTAAGTTTTTATAACTAACATAGAATTTTTTGTTACAATATTTTATTTGATAGACATATGTTTAGCCTCCAACTTACAAATATCCTCCCTCCTCTCATTTAGTTAGTGTTTCCGCCTTTTTTCTTCAATAATATCAAATATGCCTGAATCAAACCTTTAATATCATATAAGTCACTCCTAATATCTTAATATATCATATATACTCAAATAATGTTTTTAATGATTATTCAAACTACTTATGGAAGATTTAATACTAATATTTTCAAAATTGGACCATATATTGAACCGTTCAAAAGCTCATTGCATTTATATTCATCGGATACATGTTATAGTAGTAATAGTAATAGTACCATACGTAAATGGCCAAAATGAATTAATAAAATTTAGAATCATTTACTATATTTGTTTAATTATAAGTTAATAAATAGGTTAGGGTTTAGAGTTAAGGATTTAGATGTTAGGGTTTAAGGTTCACTGAGTAATTTGTGTTTTGATGATAATTAAGAGTTTAAATTTGTGTAGACGGTTTACCACTGCAAGTTCTGTTCCGATGTCACAGGATTGCAGTTTGACGATGTGAATGAGCATCAGACGCTCTTGTATGTCACAGTTCTGTTCCGATGTCACAGGATTGTAGTTCAACTTACACACTCTTCAACATGCTCATCAAACTTTGCCAAACGAACCTCTATTGAATCACCACAACAGTTATATTTGTAAACAGTCACTGTAAATCCAATAAAAGCAAAATAATTAGCAATCATCAATTCCTAAACAGTAAACCAAACCTAATCTGATCAATTAAAAACTTACTCTTATTTTAAGGAAGGAATTGATCGATGATTGATGATTTGATTTGGGGAATTTGTGCGTTAGAAAAATGAATGAGGTGTTTGGGGAGCTTAATACCCCTGTACCTTGTAACCATTTCTGTATACACCCCTACACTTAACAAAATTGACCAAATCACCCTTTGTTAATTTAGAAACAACTTACGGGTGGGTGTTTGGGGAGCTTAATTGATGTATAACTAGTTAATTGACTCGTGAATACACGAGTTTGAAGGAGATAACAAGAATATTTTATTTTTTATAAAAGTTCGTAGGAAAAAGTTTCTACTCTTATTAACATTATTCATTAATATAAATAACATTTGTAAATTGAGTATAAACAAATTGAGTGAAGTATAAACAAATTGAGTGAATTATTAAATTTATATGTACCTGGATATTTACATTTTTATTTTATTATATCTCAAGTACTGTTATTTTTTAATCATACTAAATACTACAATATTATACAAATACGTTTATGTAAGTTTTTATAACTAACATAGAATTTTTTGTTACGATATTTTATTTAAATTTTCTCATCGTATACTAATATATAAAGAGAGATAAGATAACTTCGATTAATAATAAAAAGGACATTACAACGGATAGTGATAGAACCATTATTAAGTAGTACAAATACAGAAGTATAAATTTAATCATGTTTTTAGTAGGCATTCGTACCGTCCCCATTTTAAGGAATTAAGATGTTGGGTCCAAAACCATTATTAAGTAGTACAGAGATACAGAAGTATAGATATAGATATCATAACAAAAGTTTTGATGATACCTGAAGATTGCCGTTCAACGTGATTGCCCACTTTTCTTTTTTATGTAATATGAGTACCAAACTGTTTATCCAAAGGTCATCACCTACAAATTACAACAAATTAATACATCAACTGAACTGTTAAAACAATATTAGTGAAATGTGTAAAATAAACCTTGAAAGTTTGTCTTAAATCGTTGTAGATATCTTTTACCAATTAATAGAGAAACTTAACCATCTTCAACATGCTAAAAAGCAAGAAAACACATTTTATTTCATAAAGGATGAGAACCAATATTTATTTTATCTAAGGTACATCTAAAGGTAACAAATAGAAAGCAATAAACGTGCATTAATTGGTAACACGAGTATAAACAAATTAAGATGAATAAAAGGCTTTAAAGTAAGCATGATAGTAAGAATGCCATGTATTTTACCATGTCTCTTAATTGACTCATCCATCCATCATCATGATAAGTGACTCAATTTCGCTACTTGTTTACACAAAGAATATAACAAAGGCACAAGCTATATTCAATTTACAAACATTGAGATTGTTATGAAGATTGAAATCCATAATAAAGTAAATGTTTAAACCGTTGTAGAATCACTTGCATCAACGGTGAAATAGAACCAAAGTATAAAATGTGTCGACTTAATAATTAAATAAATTATTTATGCCTTTAAATGGAAAATCCAGACACCTTTAGTTGATGGAAAAAAAAACAATCACACGTGTTGCGGGGGATATAAAAGCATTTACTATTTGTAACACTCGTCAAATTAGGATTAATAATTAAGTATTTAATCCTCTGTTAATACGTGTAATTAGTTATGTGTTAGGCTAATTAATGTATCGAAAAATATATTGATGAATATATACAATTATGCAATTTGATTAAATCGTACGCAATTCAAATCGAATGTAATTCGATTCAATTAATACGGACGTTGGTGAACAATGTTATTAAAAGATATAACATTATTTGATAACACTATTATAATATTCAAAATAATATTTTGATAATATTTCGTATTTATTCCGTAATGTACAATTAACGTCTACACAATTTAAAACGTTAAACGCGCAAACAATCGAATCAAATCTAAGTTGTATTTTATGACTCAATTATAAAGTAATTGGTGAAATATTTTAAGTAAAATATCGAGTAATTATTCGTATCTTAAAACGTATATATAACGCGCGAAATAAATATTTAAACGTTCAAACAATCGAGAAAACGAACAACGCACGGAGCGCGAATATCCGGGAGTAAAACTTGGAGACACACACCTTGGTGGGGCCCCCGTTGAAAACCGGCCAAAGGGGTGAGAGGGTCAAACCCCACCCCATTTCCCTTCCCACTTCACAATTCATCATCATCATCTTCACTCTTCTCTCTCTGTCTTTCTTTTTCCTTTCAAAATCACCATCACCACCACCACCATTAAACCACCAAAAAGCATCATCAAACACCATTAAATCGTCTAGCTCGTTTAGAAGAAAACGCTCATGGAGTCACGATCTACATTTCTATCTTTTCGAAATTCTCCGGCGTTGAGTTTGTAAGTTTCCGAAAATTCCTGAAACACTCCGATTTCCATTATTTTCACTTGTTTGTTGTTTATTTAAGCTTGAAATATCCAAAAATGGGTTGGGTAAAAAAATCGGACCAAATGGTCGCCGGAAAATATGTTTTTTGGCTCAAATTTCGGCCAACAGCCCGTTATGTCGCAGAGGCTCCAGGCCACCTGCCACACAAGCCCTTATGTCGCAAAACCCTTACTTATGTCGCATATAGCGACACAAGTGACTATGTCGCAACACCTTCGGATGTCGCATACAGCGACACAAAACACTATGTCGCAGAACTCATTCCCGTCGCACATAGCGACACAACACCTTATGTCGCATTAAATTGCGGATGTCGCATGTAGCGACACAACGACTTATGTCGCAGTCATGACCTGCGACACAACAGACTATGTCGCATTTAGCGACACAAAGCCTTATGTCGCACCCAGTGTCGCACAAATCAGAACCTTGAAAACACATATTTTTATACTGAGTGTCAAACTTGTATAACTTCAAACACTTATACGATACGACTTCTAAAACACAGTCGGACATACTTTTAAGTATAAACACTTCGAAATCATAATAATAATGAGATTATTATTACAAACAAATCACCAACTGGTCGTACGCATTTTCAAATACTTAAACAAATCAACCAAATCGTAGTAATTTGGACATTCTAGTTGGACGAACAACTACAAGGGTGATCTTTCGAGATACCTACTCATGTTTATAACCATTGCGTGTCTTGGACACCCCCAGGTTACAAGTCTTCGAACATCAATTCACAGCTAATCAATTCAAGTTTATTTTGATAAACACTCGAGGCCTAGGTGAGTCTCATGGCCCCTCTTTTACTGTTTTTACTCAGGGGTGTGATTCATTGCTCGTTATTAACATGTGAACGCAAGTACAAACACTTTCATATACTACATGAGTTTTACACAACTAATCATTTCAAAGTCCTCCGTCAGCATAGTTTGGTAATACGTTGTAGCGTGAATATTAGTATATGGTACCATATAGGATTGACCCTCCTCGTCCGGGTTAGCATGCACTAACTGGGTAAACGGATGTGCTAATATTTGTTCAGACGAGTGTTGATTAGGCACTTGTGGAGGCACCTCGCTCAGGCACTGATTGTAATCCTGACCCCTCGAGTTAAGCTCAGACTATGTGCGCATGGTTGTATACATTATCATTATCTTCATTTGCTGGATGCAAATCAGTACTTAAATCTTGCGGTTCATACGATACTAATTGATATTCAAACCTGTGAGCTCACCGGCGTTAGCTGACCCATTTTAGCATGTATCACAGGTACTCAGCAGTAGATTTAGACTGCCCTCAGGATTACTATAGCTCGAGTCAGCATGCAGACAATAGAGATTTTCTTGCATTAGTATATTTTGTACAAGTATTTATGTATTGGAATCTCTCATTTAATCGAACACGAGCTATGTACGGCTTCAACTATTGTAAACATTTTAATATTAATATATTTTGTTAAAATGACGCATATAGAGTCGTTTGCTATATATCTGTGTGCTTTGATTATTGATTAGTAACACCCAAATTATGCTTCCGCTAAACAGTAAATTTGGCGGTGTTACACTATTTGACGAACAAATCGATGCACATATTTGTACAAGTATAAGCTAATGTACTGATACCCAAAGTTTTGGTTACAACGAAATTGAAGTAGTTCTATATAGATGTTACAACGTAAGCTCAAAATATATGGAATGAAATATATGTTTGTATGACTTTAGTTGCTGCAAACAACAAAAGTATCTCGAATTTGAATTTAGTTTAACAAAAGTTATGAGATTGCACTATATAAATGACAGAGTGTGCCCCAAAGATTTGCAAAGAAATCGTACCCTAACGGTTTGCATATAAACGCTTATCTTTATTTAATAATTAAATCCATACAAAGCTAAAACACATCTTAAAGTTGCCGGTTAGGGGTGTTAATCAGGTTAACCCAACCATAATAAGAGTTAGTCTGGTCGGGTTAATCGGGTTTGTAGATCCCGTATCTCTGATCTAACGGATCGTTTAATCAACCAAACGTGCGGAATCTGTTTGATTAGCGATTATTGAACGAATAAACAAACACACGATTTCTATAACGTTTTCTGTATATTATCAATTGAAGTATAAACGTTTACACACACTTTCAGTCTCTTTCACTCTGAAAACGGCTCTCCCACACTCTCAAAAAGTCTAACCCTAAAACTGAATTC
Organism: Pseudognaphalium luteoalbum; assembly: GCA_963422505.1. Classification (NCBI taxonomy): domain Eukaryota; kingdom Viridiplantae; phylum Streptophyta; class Magnoliopsida; order Asterales; family Asteraceae; genus Pseudognaphalium; species Pseudognaphalium luteoalbum. Next base: position 7,517,471 of record OY730198.1, on the reverse strand, counting down.
GACTCCTCTATTTATACTAAATCTGTCATACCTGCGACACTAGCCAAGTGTCGCAGGAGCTGACCCATGCGACACTAGCTAAGTGTCGCATACTGCGACACTGACCTAAGTGTCGCATGTCAACATTTGTGTATATTTTCTATTTCACTATTCATTTACAGACTCGGATATACACACTAAACACTATACATATGCAGACTAATTGACTTTGACAATTACAAACGTTTGACCAACTGACTGACACACAAAATGCACCAACAGGGTTTTTCATAAATAAAGTTTTACCCGCAACCCGACCTTATTAGCAATTGGGTGTTTGGTTCGGGTTAACTGGGTTGCAGATTACTCGGGTCAGGTTAAATTGGGTTTCGGGTTAACCCGTATAATTTTCCATTGTTGTTACTTTAAATATATATATATAGTAAGATAATATGCTCAATTTTTGTTTGCATCGTGGATAGTAAATGTATGTATTATTGCCTGGAAATATTAATGATGAAAACTAGTGAATAATGTTTATTTCTTAGAATACAACAAAAGCACCTAAGAATATGATCCATATAAGTAATAAACCTATCGCATTTTAAATTTAGTTCACCCATTTCTTAACATATGAACGACAATATGTAAACATGAGCCAATAGTTGTATTATCTAAATCAAGTACGAAAGTTATATAAGAAAGTTTAGTCTTTAACTAAATCGGGTTAATCGGGTCAAAGCCGCACTTGACTATAATTATCCTATTTAACCCGTTACCCAACCAAAATCAAAAAATGCAATAGATTGAAACTGCATGCAAAGTCAAAAAATTGGGGAAATCGTATAGATTGAAATTTGGGTATTAGGTGAGAAATCATAAATATCTCCTAATCTCGAAGTTATTATTCGTATTAACTAATTTAGTCTTTTGGGGTTTTGATGGACCTTTTAAATATATGAGTCCATCTTCTAACCAATGTTTTGAAAATCAGTTGAACCGGACCGGTTCAACCGGTTCAACCGGATTTTTGAGGTTTTCCGGTCGGTTGAAAATCGGTTTTGATTAAGAGTTGACCGGTCAATGAATCGGACGGTTCGGTCAAAACCGGGCGGTTCAACCGGGAACCGGACCGGTCCGACCGGTTTTTGATTTTTTTACTTTTTTTAAAAAAAAAATGATTTTAACCCGGTTTTAAGACGGTTGAACCGGACCGGTCCAACCGATTCGACCGGAAATTGAAGGATTCCGGTCCGATTCAATTTCCGGTTTTCAAAACATTGCTTCTAACATGATCCTATTTTTTCCCAACATGGGTCCAATATATATTTAAATACTTTCTTTTGTTAAGAATTTAAGATGTAAAGTGGATCTTGACCCATATGACATACATGTACATACGCTCATGCAATCAGTCATCAAAATTCACCTACATTGGTCTAGTATTTGTATAAAACTTAATTTTTTTGTCGGCATTTCACAGATGGTTTTTACACGATATACAATTATAATATTATGTATACACTCCATTTACCATTTGTATAAAATAAAAGTGAACCATCCGTTGGATAAACGAATTTCTCTACCTACCTGTAACCAACTTTAGATATACACCAGGAAGAATATCGTAATTTTCAAAAAAAGATGTTTAACGAAATAAAACTTATGTAGTGTTATTGCAAAAGAATACCTCTAAATTTTGTATAATCATTTTACGAATAAAATGATTACTTTTTTTTTTGTTGTTACAAATGTAATTTTTTTTGACACTTTTTAAAAATCTTTTAGCTGCATTTCACAAAAGAGAATTACAATGGTTGATTGTATTTAGTCTCTCCCGATGGTAGCTTAATAATATGCATCATAAGACGGAGATCAAGCGTTCAAAAACCGTTTTGTTTTTCATAAAGTTGAATAGTTGGTGATGAAATTCAATTTATACAAGTTCAAAAACAAATTTGTAGAATTTAACAAAAGGGAAAACGAATGGTGCAATTAGCAGCACGAAGACTTTGTGTAGCCCATTCACAACTAAAATGTTACTTCGTATATTGTAATGTTCATAAATAATATTGTGAGGTCAAAATGAAAAATATTTCAAAGAATTACTTTGGTACGGCTAAAAACAACCCCTTAACAAAATCGAAACAATAAGCCTCCTCGGTTCTCATATACACATGTTTGATTAATATCCTTTTACACACATTGGGCTGCACTTTAACTTATATATATATATTTTGTCTAAAACAAATAAATCAAATCGTATTGTACTTATTAAGTTGGATACTTCAAAACTACAACTACCGCATGTTCAAATAGATGGATCGGTTCAAAATCGATCCATATACATGAATCCAAATGGATTATGTTTCGAAAATATGTATCCGATCCGTCCAAACAAATTCAAAAACCGAACCAAACCATCCGAATTATTATTTGGATGGATCGGTTAGATTTTTGGATATTCAAACACATACATAAATATATTCAATATCTACTAAAATATGTTAGATATTATAATAAAATTATACAAAATAGATGCTTCTCATTTGCACCTCCAGGTACATATATATGTGTGTGTAATATAATAGTAAAATGTGAAACGAAACTATAAATTACCTACATGTACAAGTAAACAACTTTGTAAACTATAAACTACCTATTTTATTTGGATATTTATAGAATATTAATAATTTAGTGAACTATTTTGTATGTTCATCTATATATATAATGTTTGAAAAAATATAAATTTATTTGTTATTTGCTTTTTTTGTATAATCCAGTTTTTAATTTACAAACCAAAACCAATCCGTGATCCAAAATAATAAGTTTGGTTTTGATCCGAGCTGATCCAAAAATTCAATTATCCAAATCATATAGTTCAATTCGAGTTATCCAATTGGATAATCCGATTTTATCCGAACTGTGAACAACCCTAACTGTGACAATATAAAGCTAAACCATAAGCTTGGGAACATATCAATCAATCGGTGTATGTATTTTATTTATTATTACAAATGATATTGAAAATCACATAATGTGAACTACTAATATATATCTACTTACCAAATGATTTGCACAATATTTATATTATGTTTTTTGACAACGTCCCATACATTTTTAATGAAAAATAGTGTTTATAACGTACATCACATCGTATATTGGCAAATCGAATTTGTTCTAGGTAAGCTGGTATATGGATAGCCATCTTTCATTTAATTTATTTATTACTTTATTTTTTAGAAAGACAAGCATATACTATTTATCCATGATCATCATATACTTCACGAATATTTACAAATTGTTTCTTACGAGGCTTGAACCCATAACCATTAAGTTGAAAGGTTCTTCACATACCACTAGACCATTGACAATTTTGTGTCATTTTTGAAGCTTCTTCGAAATTTCCTTTAAATTTACATAAAGTTGAACACATACCACTAATTTGTATGGATACAACACGAAGTTACCGAATTGATTCATAACGTACAACACTTACAAATAGTAAGAAATTTACTACTTTAGTAAACTTTATGTCCGAAATCACCCGCAAGGAGTATCAACGTCGGAAAAATTACCTGTCTAAAAATTAACCACATGTGCTGAGGATACACCCCTAACATACTGATCACACATGTAAAGTATGGATATTTATGATGACGATTATGCTCAATTGATCACATATACATCTCCAATGATAAACAAAAGTACATATTATTTTTTAAAAAAGGTGTGCAAAAGCTTCTCAAAAAAAGCTTTCATCTTTAATCGTTAAAACCTCAAAACCTATTAAAAATAAAGGTCTAGGTGAAATGTTACAAAAGGGTTTGGAAGAAATTTCTTTTGATGATTTATCTCCTATTAATTTCTTTATTTTTAATTGTTTTTGAGAGTTATAAAACCATTTTTACTATTGTAGCCTTGCAGGTGAAAGCTTTTTCCTAAAAAAACTTCTTACACATTTTTTTATAAGACCATTAATTTTGTTACTAGTATGGGTGATCTTACTATACTCACAGTATCTATTGTATCTATTATTTGTGATTGAAACACTTCCACATAGCCAGCCTTTACTTGCCTACACCAAAAAAGCATATGTATCACCATTCCACTGTTGAGAGTTTCCTCCAATCCATCCATACTAAACTCGACCACCAACAACTGGATCAGTGAGCCATTTGTGCTCTACCATATATCCATTTCTAAGGTACGCTTAGCCTTACCTAATACCATAAGTTTTATCTTATCTCTATATGTACTTAACTTAGGCCACTCTTGACTATAATTATATGGTATCGGGGCGGAGCTAGTAGGGTGCATGGGTTTGGAAATTTTGTATAATGTAATTAGGTAAGGAAAATTTAACGTAATTGGTGAAAAGTTAATTTTTAGTGACGGTTTGGAAAAGTTAATTTTAACCCCTAGAAATCTAAAATTACTGAAAAAGTTAGTTTTTATAATGTAAATAATGACTTGTAAATTTTAACCCCTAAGAAGTTTCTTTATGTTCTTTCAACTTTCTAACAATATAAATGTAATAGCCAATAGTTAAAAAGTAATTAACGTGAGAGTTGTTTATGTTGCATAAAATGGATATGGCATCTTTTTATAAGATATATGATAGTTACTATAAAACATATTAAGACAGTTTGGCCGAGTGGTCTAAGGCGCCAGATTTAGGCTCTGGTCCGAAAGGGCGTGGGTTCAAATCCCACAGCTGTCAATTCTTTTGGATTTTTTTATTTGAGTTGACTTTGACTTTTCTTTACAGCTCCACCTTATCATACTATCATACTAATAAATAAGCGGTTAACAATCAAAGGATGGCACCAGGTACCATTCTGAACAAAAGCTGTTGATATAAACATCTTAACTCAAAACTTCAATGGGCGCCATATCGATATCGTCGTCTACCACCATAATTCCTTATGCGATATTTACACCGCCGTCTATCAAAATCCCACTTCGCCTTGACTGGCCATGGCAGAAGAACAACAAGGTAGGTTGTCACCCAGTTTCATATTTTAATTATCAATGTAGTTAACTGATTCATGTTTATTTGTACGTGTACGTGTATGTGTATGTGTCACGAGTAATGCGTAACTGAAATGATAGGTGAAACTGGGACCGATGAGTGTATCACCAATGGGTTTTGGAACATGGGCATGGGGCAATCAATTACTTTGGGGATACCAAGAATCAATGGACACTGAACTTGAGCAGTTGTTTAACTTAGCTCTTGATAATGATATTAACCTCTTTGACACCGCCGATTCTTATGGTACCGGTAAGTACAATGGCCAAAGCGAGAAGCTTCTTGGCAGGTTCATTGCCAGCTATCAAGGTATTATTTATAGCCCTGTAACATTAATGTTTGGTATCTACTTACTTAGTTGCTGATGCATTAGACAATTTATTATTATAGAATTAAAATAATTCTTTTGAAATTAATGAGCATAGTAACTTGTTTGTTAATTGAATCTTCAGGAAAGGCACAAGTTCGCGATAACATTGTCATTGCCACAAAGTTTGCTGCATATCCTTGGCGTTTGACCCCCAACCAATTTGTCAACGCTTGCAAGTAAACTATACCAACTAGTTCTTGTAAAACTTATATTAATGGTAGTATAGAACCTTTTTGTTGATTAAAACTGTCGAAACATTCATGTATTTTCAGGTCTTCTTTGGATAGGTTGCAAATTGAGCAGATTGGAATAGCACAACTACATTGGTCAACTGCAAACTATGCTCCTCTTCAAGAAAGAGCTCTTTGGGATGGTTTAGTTGCAATGTATGACAAGGTTATCAAGTCTTTTTGGGCCATTTATTCAGAATCTAATGCTTTCTTTGATCTCGTCTTCTACTCTGGATCTCAACCAATTAAAAAGACTAGTTACTTATTGTCTTATAGAAATGATGATACAGTTTAAACCATGTAGTGGGTTGTGATCATATTTCAAGTTACTTCATGGTTGATAACAATCTGTTCGAAATTAAGCAACTCTTGAGGCCTGTATTGCTTCACACCAGGGGACTATGTATGACCACAATGTGTTGAGTTTCATACTGATGGATACATAGCATGCAGGGTTTGGTTCGAGCAGTTGGAGTGAGCAACTATGGACCAAAGCAGCTACTCAAGATCTACAATTACCTCAGCGAAAGGGGAGTTCCCTTATCATCAGCTCAGGTAACCAACTAACCATTATCATTATCATTATTCATGAGATACACTGACGGTTTGGGAGATGTTAACTGTTAGCATATGTACAAGATGGGCTCATGGGCCGTATACATGAGGGCCTAAATTACTAGGCTTAAACTATAACAATAATTATCTATACATAAATCTACATATGCTAACATTAACATTACCCTGTAACAAGTGAGAAACATCATTCGATAGCCCAAAAGGCAAAATGACCCCGTAAGAAGTATTTTCAGATCTTGTTATCTAAGTAAAAGAGATGTACAATAATTATGAAAGCACTCTAGACTACATTACAAATTGACAAGCATTGTAATTTTTATCTCCTTTTCCAATTATGCCATTGTTGTTTAAGAAGTAATCTCTAGCTAAAATTGAATTTAGGTGCAATATTCATTGTTGAGCATGGGTGATGATCAAATCGAGATCAAGACCATATGCGACTCACTAGGAATCCGTGTGATATCTTACAGTCCATTGGGCCTTGGCATGCTTACTGGAAAATACACACCTTCTAATCTTCCACGTGGACCAAGGTACCTTTGTTGTTCGTCTCAGATACATCTCTGAAATACATCTGATTATCGTTTTCATCCACATTGATTCATGAATAAGAAGTGCCCTTTTCTTCTAGTATTATCCATTCAATAGTAATACCTGCTCACTGGATGCGACTATTCAAGAAAAAAAATTCATTGCATTCTTTGATGTTATGCTTGACAGGAGTTTGCTGTTCAGACAAATTATTCCAGGGGTTGAACCATTGTTAATCTCATTAAAAGAAATTGCACAAAAGAGGGGAAAAACTGTACCACAGGTCTGTGATTCTTCCTTGTTTATTAACTGACTGACTTTCAGATAACTTTATATATCCAAGCAACAAGTTGTTACCATACGAGTTTAAAAGTCGCATTGGCAGGTTGCAATAAATTGGTGCATATGTAAAGGGACTATTCCAATACCAGGAGTCAAGTCTGTTAAACAAGCTGAGGAGAATCTGGGAGCTCTTGGTTGGAAGTTGAGGGCCAATGAATTGGATCAGTTGGAATATGCTGCACGCGAGTCGCCTGGCAAGATGATCCAAAACATCTTCCAGACAAGGTACCACGACATTTATTGATTAACTTACTTTGTTACATGTATGTAAGTAATCAATACTTACTACTACCTTTTATGTTGGTTAATTTGCAGATAGGAAAGAATATGGTCCAACAAACACATACTCCGTATTTGTCTGATAAATACCTTCACAGAATCACAGCAGATGCTTGATAAATGTTCCTTGGCATGTGGAACATAGGCAGTTGCTCAGGGCCCATTTATCATAGGAGGCCCATTTCATTAGTCCAATGTAAACAAAATGTATATTTAGATCCAGCCCATTCACTATTGGCCTAACACTAGTCCTCTTTGTTTTTCACTTTTTGTTTATAGTTCTTTTTGTTCTCATCTTCTATAGATAAGTATGAGATGCAAGTATGCAACTTTGTACACTTGTTTTGATATTTGTATACACAGACCGTGTTTGGTTGACTTAAGCTTTTTAGCTTCTGTGTTATCTAAAAGAAATGAATTTTGGGCTTTTAGCTTTTTAGTCTTTTCACCCTTTAAATTTTGAAAAGCTTCATCAGAAAAGCTCTTCCAAAAACTATCAAAAGAGCTTTTTAGCTATATCATAACGCAATAACATAAAAAGCTTCTTAAAAAGCCAGGTCAAAGACCCCCTTATAACAATTAAATAGTAGTGATGAACTTTAGATTACATAATATATATTTCTTATAACTTATTCGGAAAATGATCTTTACGTCTAAACTTGTATATCTTACTTATAAGCCTAGGCCTAACGATGTCGTTACAATAACACATCTTGTAGATTAAATGATTGAAATGAAGTGGGAGAATGAACAAATTACATTGTGACAAAATGTATAGATTAGATCTACCTATAATGACTCATTTCATTGATGTCGTACCGGGCCACAAAAATCTACGGGTTAGTCATGTTCAAAATCGGTATGTTTATAGCTTTACTTCTTGCGAAATACCTAATGCATATGCTTTCTAAAATTAAGTTGGTATTTTATAGTTCTACTTGTTACACTTGGAATTTAATGTTAGCAGATGTACCTAAAAGGTTATGCTTGCGCATGTATATGAGCTTTTTTAGGGTTGTCGTCTTAAAAGAATATATATAACTCGATATGAATCAATGATGTCGTGTACAAAAAAGGTATATCTGAGTTACAAATTTTGATGAAGAATTGACGTAACAAAAAGTATACTATACACACGACAGATGCATAATTTAAAATTATAATTACAAATATACAAACATTTTATAAGTAGAGTATATATGTGGGTTATATCATGCTAGAGTTAAGGTGAAAATTTTACAATGCCATTAATAGTTTAAAAAATATTTTTTTTGTGTAGTTTAAGAATGCTTGTAGAAGCGTTGCCTACACTACCCCCATCCTATCTCCGCATCTGAGTTATATATAGTATGCCTGTGAATTACGGTGTATGAATCATTGCTAGTTATAAAATCAACGCTTTATCCACATCTTTGAACCTTGAAATCAAAGTTAAAGTAGTTTACTAATTTTATCTTAATTCTAACTTTATAACTCAAACTTACCGTGAATACTATTAGCATTCTCTTTTTTAGACTTCTCTCATTAGCGACTGAAACTGACTGAGTCACGTAAGCGCCATGTTATCTTTTTCAATAATTGGCCGAAATTGACGAACTTCTGCCGTCAGTTATACCGTCACTTTAATTTTTTGGTATCACATTTACCAATACATCTGTAGTTTTATATATTATAAAAAAATCTGGTAGGATTTTCGATGAAAAAAGCAACGAGGCGAAGTGACGAGCCATTCCCATCGCGTCAGTTCGTCGGTCACAAACCGACATGAGCCGAAGTGCACCACTGGTACCAATCTTATTAGTATGAACTAGGCATCAATTTTTGATGTTTCATGTTATAGTACGGAAAAGGCAACGTAGTTTGTACTTTGTAGTCACTCTATTCTACAGTATTTTCTCAAAGTATTTAATATCCAAATTTGCCCCTACATCAGAAGCTAATATCGTCCATCAACCAGGGTTATTTTAGTAATATTGGAGTTTTCATTACAAAGTTAATATGCAAACTTCTTGCACTGAAATCATTTCAACAAAATAAAATTAAAAAAGACAAAAATATTACAATTTCCGATCACCATCATGGACCACCGTGTTCCGCCGCTACAACTCCGTACAACCACCCAAATCCTAAAACAAACCACCGTAATCTTCACAACAAACCACCATCTTTTCATCTTCATAATCCTCTCATTCCTAATTCTATCTCTCCGTTCAAACGTCGAAACTGCAACTCACTCTCTTACTTCATTCATCGATCATGATCCTTCAATTAAATCACTTTTATCTCGTCTCCATATCTCCGCCGTGCCACGTGTAACCACCACCGCCAATAATGTCAACAACAATAACGTGAATCGCCGTCGCCGGCCGTTTCTTCAGCTCACACGTGTCGGAACCCTAGATGATGATTTTTTCTCCGGCGATGAGGATTTAGATCACCGGTTATTCGGAACCCCAGCTAAACCACAAGTTAATTCCACGTTATTGATTGTTGATGCGTTTGATTCACGGTTAGGGTTTCGTAATTTGATTTCGGATGATGGAATTAGGGTTTCGGAAATTGTAAGGTCGAATAGTAAGATTTCGTTTAAATCAGTTGAGGGAAATAAATTAAAAAAGGATTTAGATAAAAAAGTTACTGTTAACGTTAACAAAGATAATGGGAGTGAGAGTATTGATGAATTGCAAATGTTTTTGAAGAAATTTGAACTTGAACATCACGAAATGACTGCTTTATTGTTTTTGCTTGGTGTGCTATCTGCTTCATATGGTTTCGCTATTTTTGGATTTGTGGTTACTTATGCTTGGGTACTTGGGATTATATTTGTGGTAGTGGTGAATGATTTATTAAAAGGTTATAAATCGTTCTTTCGAACTTTATGGGATGGTTCGAATTTAGGGTTGAAAAGGTTGTCGGGGTATATAGTGATGAGATGGGCGTTAAGGGATGCATTGACGCAGTTATTAGGTGTTTGGTTTTTTGGGGAAATTGAAGATCAGTATTTATTTTTCAAGATTTTCGTTAGGTTGAAGCTGATGCCATTTTCGATTGTGTCTCCTTGGGTGAAGGGATTCGAAAGAGAGATTTATGGATTTTTGTTATCGTGGTTTTTGTTGGATTCATTGGTTTCATTTGTTTTTGCTGTGGATGCTTGGATTGCGATGGTGGATACGAGAAAAAGTGTGAGGGAAGTTGTAAAAGAAGGATGTCACTTGTTGTTGTTAATGTTGCATCCTGCGATTAATCTGAAGTGTTTAGAAGGTATCTTTTGTGGGTCATTTGCAAGATGGGTGCTTTCGGGGTTATTTGGGAAGTTGTTTGCTTCCGCGTTTCAGTCTTTTATGGAGGTTTATTTTATGGTAGCATGGCTTCTATACTACTTTGCGGTTAAATCAAAGGACGCTAATTCTACTGGAGTACCATTTGGTAATAGAGAGCTTGAACGATTGCTTGAAGATGTTAGATAATGCTTGCCACGAGATCTCACGAGCTTAGCTCCCAAAAGCCACATAAGTTGAGTGCAAAGCGAAGCGGTAATCTTCAGTGCTTTTGTGTGTTGATTGTAATTTAGCAAACGTGATTTCACACTGCCATTGTTTTTACAACACCGTCTTGATGTTTTGTATCATATGTACTTTTTATCATGAGGCAGATATAACATGTGTATAGTTTTTTTTCCTTTTGTAGTGGTAAAATATGCATCCCTATGTTGTAGATATTCCCCCAGTTATTACTGTTTAAGTAATGACATATTTTTGTTACAGCTTTTACATAATATGTCTTGAATATAGAATTAGTGTTGATTACTTCCATCATTAGGTATGGTGCCTTTTTGTTCATGTACTTGTTAAAACTTCTGTAAGATAGTATGACTATTATGAACAAAACTCCCTTGCTTTTTCTATGGATTGATTTATTATGGATGTGCATTGGGCACACCCGACACCCAAATTTAGTATTTTCTAAAAATTGCTAGCCCACAAACGAACTATGTTTCTCACCTCCCGTTGTATGATTCATTAACCAGAATAAAAGCGTGCTAGTAAACTTTTGCTCAGTAAAATCATGTAGACAGGGTGAATACTCTATGACGGCTGTAATGAAGAAAGAGAACCTTTATTGATCATCTTCTGACATCTAAAACATGCACGATAGGTATATGATTTATGAACAAATAATTCCGTGACCTATTAACCTCTTGAAGTGACTAGTCATATGTTTATAGCAAATAATTGATGAAGGTCATTTTACAGTTGTAACAATAGAGTTTTAGCATGCTTGTGCTAAGCTATTAACCGAAAGGAAAAACACTTGAAATCTTACACACACCATAATATAACTAATAAAGAAAAACATTATACACTTCATCTTCAGTTACATTTGTCTTAGTCAGTGTGGATAGAAGATTCACTGATTCATGTTAGAGAGATTGAGAACAAATGGACCAAAAAAGGAGAGTCGGATTTGGGATGCAATAAGTAGTTGAGTAAGGACTAAGGATAGGTCCAGTACATAATTTATGTGAAGAGCAATACTCAGGGATCCTAGAAACTAATTGAAGATCTTGTTGTAACTCTGCTAAGTTACATGTTTTCTTAGGCCTTCTTTTTCAATGTATTTTATTCATCTTAACGTTTTATATTTTCTTTAAAAATAAAAACGGGGAAAAGAGTTTTGCGTCTGTGATATGGACATATCGACCAAAGAAATACGGAGTAATAAAGGTTGCTGTTATAGGTTGTGGTGCTTTTGGTTCATTGGCTGACATTAACAGATTAATTACCATTGACAGTCCATCAGTCTGAAGATGGATGTTTGTATATGATCAGAATTTGTGAATGTTATCATTTTACAGGACTCTACTCCTGGTTTAATATATTTAGTAGCAACGCTTGATCGTACAAAAAGGAAGAAGAAAACCATTGCTACTTAATAAACTTGTCAAGCATAACTCAAAAGGAGGAGGCAGGTGTTTTCTTTTTGAATTTTACCATTCATATCTTACAAATAACAAATTAATTGTATCTTGTGGGTGGTGAGGGAAGGCCTATAATGTTCCTCGTGCTGAAGAAGGCCTTCTTGGGTAAGCATTTCACCTATTTACTTTTCTCCGAGTTTGTTTTTTAACACGCATCTGAGGTTAATACAAACCTTTAATCAATGCCAGTTCCTACTTATGATGCTTATTGATTTCTTTGTGCGTTTTACTACTCTTACCTTGTGATATTATGACATAGTCTTTATACTGTAATTCTTTATATGTGCACATTCTGCCTTTTCTATTTTGAGTTGCCCCACATGCAGATGAGAACATTAAGTTGTCCATAACTGTTTATCTCTTGATTGCATTTGTAGTATTGATTATAAAATCCTTACATTTTACTTCACTATTGCTGGGTCAAAGTTAAGTTATATTCACACCACCAGGCACCATTATACTTCGGCTTGAGAACAAAAAAGGGAGAAATGAAAAACTGCATCCTATGAATTTGTCCCACGTAATCTATATTTACTTGGCATAGGACTTACAGCTGTATTTGACTATTCTGGAAAAATACCATCATCTACGGATTATAATTAAAAAAGATTAATACTCTATACGATGCAGATTTTTGCAGGCCCACCAAACAATTAAAAGATGGAGGCCTTAAATAAATTCTAAAACCCTCTGGACGGTACTGGATAGAGATGATAATCAGGTTTCAAGAAGTGTAAGCAAACTGTAAAACGGTGAAGTTTAAATATATAATGCTTAAATTTTTGATAAATTTGTGTTTGTTTTTTGTTTGTTTCAGCTGTTTCTTGTCTATACCCTGTTCAACATACATTTCTGTCGCACCCTTAAAATTTACACATATATCGCTACTGGATGCTGAATGCTGAATGCCGCAGTTAAAGGTGCCACTTTTGACCCATTTACTTATGAAAAAGCTAGTTTGGGCTGTGTATCATCTCTAATGGGTCCAATGGTAAACTGAAAACATTAGCCTATAAAGGAATTGGGTCAGAATTCGTTCAAGGTGAGTTTCTAATTCATAGAACCTTGTAACTTATTATAATTAATAGAATAGGTAATTGCTAAACCTATACTATTTTAATTTAATGTCAAACTCAAGGGATGCCAACTCTTATACATTTGGATTTAAGAGGAGACCTCGTAAATCGTAATACATTAATTGGTTATTACTTCTTGAATCTTGTATTTAGTTCTTCCATGTGGTTGTACTTACTGAGTTACTGTAGATATAATTGTGCATCATGTTCATACATGACTATCTTTAATGAGCTTTTATTATCTTCATTTTAGAATCACCAATAACCTGTTGGAGAAACAGATTATTTTCATCAAACTCTTAATGTATATACTTGATCATCATCCGTACAAAAAAAAAGGATCCATATCTCGTATTAGAGCTCATAGTTATAGCTAATCGCATACAATATTAAGTTATCTCTTTACAGGAATATATATAATAATAATAATATTGCAGGAACAATTCGTTTGACTTAGCCAAAGTCAAATACATAGAGGGATTCTTCGATCCTGTGGGGATGTGGCACACCGAACTACGCTGAGGAAGACCTCTTCATCACAGGGAATACTGAGTCTGGAATCATTAGTGAAGTCATATTCTTCTCGAGCTTGATCCAACAATGCGCTGAACAAAGGGTGTTTTAGTAATTTCACCTTGATCACAAACCTTCTTTGGTTTTTCCCTACGTAAACCACCGTATGACCCTTCGGGACGTCTCGTGGAATCGATGCTTCGTCTTCTTCATGCATGCAGGATGACGGCCAACTGAGTGCCCATTGGCAACACTTATCACAGTTTGCAGATGAGGGTACAACTCCTCCATCATTCATCTTTTTCCACTTTTTTACCCATGATTTCATAACCTTACCGTTCATCATCTTAATTGTATGTATATGTGTATATATGTAGATATGTGTATATATAGTTCTGTGTCTGAAGTAGAGAGAAATTTTGTGTTGTTGGTTTGGAGGTAGGAGTGATCATATATAGTGTTTTGTGATTGAATATCTCACAGAGTAGAGCTTATTGGCACATTTAATGTGATCTATATATATATATATATATATATATATATATATATATATAGAGAGAGAGAGAGAGAGAGAGAGAGAGAGAGGGATGGGTAGCTCAAAGAGGATATGGGAGAAGGGTGATAGAGTTGGAGGTTTATGTGGTTATGCTCTTATGTTGCAATATTGTACTTTGAATATGCATTCATGGGGGTTTTAGAATATTATATAAATTCAGTCATATATAATGATATATATAGTTGTACGAACAAGTATTTGGCATGATTAAAAGAGGAAGATTGTTTCACAAATAAGTTGTTTTTCCTACAGACATTCACATGTATGCATCTTATTTTAGGATATCTTTAAGTAGTAACATGTAAGAATTAAAAGTGTGTGGAATTGCACTTTGTCCAAGAAGCTTATCCCATGCCTTCCATACTCTCTTTTTATCTATCCCACTCCCAACTTGTGGGTCTCCACTTTGTAACTTGGCTTCTCTTTTATGTGTAATTCTTGAAATAGACTTCTTTAAAATGCCTTAAAACAGCTATTAGAAAGTTACATTAAAAATTAGGGATCTTCACCTTCAGAAGTAGTCATTCTGCAAAATGAACTAAGCATATAACTGAGGTTTGACTTGTTTGACCTTTAAGGTTACTTGAATTAGTATCGGTGGGCCACTGGGTAATCGGTCTCTCTCTACTTCGTCCATATCGATTTAGGTTATAAAGTAGATTTGGCTATGTGGTTCAAAGATTGTGGTTTAGGAGGGGCCTTTGAAAATGAGTTGTGGATTGACTCATAGTTATCTAATCTAAAAATGGCTTTTGTGAATCACATATAGTGTTAGTGGAAAGTGGGTTGTTGACCAAAATGGTAGGATCATCACTTTTGTTCTACACTTTGATATATTTAATTGAGAGCTCTTCATGGTGCTTGTCCCATTTAACTTAAACTGAGTCATGTCCTTCACTAACACTTTGATATATTTAATTGAGAGCTTTTGTTCTAAAGAAAGTCTACTTATGGACCCAACTTTTAAAATGGTAAAAATCCCTTTTTGATAGTAATTGTCAACTGTTGCATCATTGTATAAATAGTAATAACTTTATGTGAATCACTTAAAATAAGAAAAATTGTGAAGTCCGATAAAGATCATGGTCGGTTTATGTTTTCTTCCTACTGATCCTGCAAATAGCATAAAGAGCATAACATACGTCATTAACTTATGTTCTCTACTCATCTCATCTTTAATTTCATTGAATCAGATCTTCTTGTTAGTTGTTAGTAGGATAATAATGATGAAAACTTGATTACTCTTTTGTAACACCGATTCTTGATTTTTGGTTCAGAGTCGAGACAGAACGAGGTTCTTCTTTCTTTGGTTATTTTAAACTCGAAACACCCATCGTATTGGGTGTGTTCGGCAAGGGCCTTTAGAAGGGCTTTTAGGAACTTCCACTCCGAGCTTCAGCTTCAGCTTTATGCGTTTGTTGTCAAATAGACCCATTGTTTATGTATAAAACAGAACCAAGTTGTGTTTGGTTTAAAGATCAAACCAGTCTAGGTTGGTCTAGTTATTAGTAATTAGATATTTTCTACAGTATTAAATTTGACCCCATATAAGTGGAAAAAACCTAACTTACAATCAAAGATTTAGGAATGTGTGATGGGTATATATAGTATCTTGATGTATGATTGTCACAAAACATAAGTTGGTGGTATGGTACCATATAATTTAATAAAATCATGATTATATAAAATGATGATTTTGTGGGATAACTATAAAATCTTGGTTTCAGAAGTAAAAATCTACAAGTGTCATGAAGAGGGTAGTTGCACAATTTAATATCATTTTGTGCTTGTTTTTGTCCTGTCACACACGCACTATCTTTCACACGTATGATATTGAATCATTAAAAGAAGTACAAACCCGTACCCCAACTTCACTTTCTAAATAAAAATATTCTCTTTAGTGTTGTTCCATGACATGTACAGCTTTATATACTAGTCTATAAAATTGATAAAATCATTATAAAAAATCACTTGTCACGCTCCCATCAAAGAAAAAAAAACATGTACCCCTTTAACAAAGTGATCACGTACTAGAAGTCTAAAATACTCTTTGATAGACAAATGTCACTCGTGGATCGGTTGCATTTTGCACAGATGGACCCTGTTCATCATATGGTTAGAAAATAAAGCGATTCGACGATTGACATGTCGAATATTGGACCTGCTGTCTAACCGGCCAAGCTCTTGACCAATAACACGAAGCCTCGTCGCAGGTACCAACAGGCAACAGCGGACCCATAACTTTGGTTACGGGTAGCCAAGAATAACTCACGGCCTGCTTCACTTCATGGTGGAGAGAATATTGGAGATTCAATATAATAGACAAAAACATTCTAGCCAACTAGTGAGTTTATACATTTCATAAGTCATAAGTAAAAAATATGTCTAATATATATATATATATATATATATATATATATATATATATATATATATATATAACTAACGGGGTAGCGTAAAATTAGAAGGTGAAATAGAGAACAAAACAATAGTTTGCAGTGGAACATTGCATGATGGCATATTACAAAAACCCAAAAAGTTTAAGCGTTTTTAGTAAAATTGTAAGAATTGAACTTGCAAGTTGCAACATATTGCACATCACCTTATAGTTCTAACAATCATCATTCTGTAAAATGTGATAATAAGTCCACCACAATCATGCATTAACATGTTGTACTGTCTGTTAATGCATGATAACAGATTGTAGATTTATTAAAATTGGTGGTGGATATATTCAAGGGTGAGGTTCCTGGAAGAAGGGGTAAAAGTGAGGGAAGGGAGAGAAGCCAATGAGGAGGTGACAAGTGTCTCCTCATTTCTCCACCTTTTTTATTCATTTCCCCACCTTAAAAAATATCACTTTAAAAATCTAAAAATTAATTTTTAACCTTTATTCCTGTTTAGTTTTTTCTTTTTATTATATAATTTTAAAATATGTGACGCACCAGATATTATATATAGCGATGCACATGAATATAAAAAACAAGATGCAATAAAACTAAATTATTATTGTGTTCACCAACATTATAACTATGATACACTGATTTTCTGAATATGATGCATCGAGTATTTAAATATCATGCATTAACTTTCAAAATATACTATAAAACATCGTTATTGAATTAAAAAGTGGTGCATCATATTTATAAAACATAGTTCATCATAGTTATAAAACATAGTTCATCATAGTCATAAAAAATTGTGCATCGATTGTTTAAAAATATCATGCATTGACTTTCAAAATGTACTATAAAATATCGTTATTGAATTAAAATGGTGGTCCATCATAGTTATAAAACATGGTGCATCATAATTATAAAATATGGTGCATCATAGTTATAAATATGACGCTCCTACTTTTAGATATACGATAAATATCATTAGTGTATAAATCTTGGTGTATCATAGTTATAGAATATGGTGCATCATAATTTCAAAAAGTGATGCATCATAGTTATAAAACATGGTTTATCATTATTATAAATAATGGTGCATCGAGTGTTTAAAATATCATGCATTGACTTTCATAATATACTATAAAACATTATTATTAAATTAAAAGGTGGTGCATTATAGTTATAAAACATGGTGCATAATAATTATAAAATATAGTGCATCATAGTTATAAATATGACGCTTTGACTTTTAGATATACGATAAGCATTATTAGTGTATAAATCTTGGTGCATCACAGTTATAAAATATGGTGCATCATAATTTTAATTGTACGATACATTGAAATTATAATTTTATTATATTAGAATTTATTTTATTAAAAGTATGAATACGGTGTATCACATAAGTGTTTTTTTTTGTAAAACTATATATAAAATTGTATTTACATATAATAATTTGAGGTAAAACAACTACAGAAAAAATGTTGAAAATGCGAAAAAAAACAAAAACAATTATAAACAAGTCGTGAAAAAGGTTAACTGAAAAGACTGAAAAACGCAACAAAAAAAAAAAAAAAAGAAGAAGCCACAATAACAAGAACTCTAAAAAATGCAAAAAAAAAGTTATTTATTTTTTTTTTTAAATACGAAAAAGTAAAAAAAAATTAATATAAAAAATGAAACTAAAAAAATTTAAGAAAAAAATGGAGGAGAAATGATAATGATGGAGAAATGAAGAAGGTGGAGAAATAAAAGAAGTGGAGAAATGGAGGAGGACACTTGTGATCTCTCCATTTGCTTCTTTCCCTTCCTTCCCTAAACCTCTTCCTTACAAGAACCAATATCTATATTCAATCCCCTTCTGCAAAACCTTAGCAACGGAACATATTTAAGGCTTAGAGTTATAATATAAACAACCTATTTTTATATTTTGACGGATTAATCGATTAGTAGCACAAACTACCTCGTGCAACTACACGGGTTTACCCCTAGCAAGCCTAGCTTACTTTGTTATTTTTGGAATTTAGATATACAATGTTTACTGTTCGTCTGTAAATTTCATAAACACATTAATTCAGCCATTCAGGTCACCTAAAACTACTAGATGCGCCACTTCGCGCGATGTTATAAGCATCCCATGTCTTTAACGTACGTGTGACTGTGTTGAGACAATAACCATAACCGATCTAATCTGTTAATTGAAAATCAATAACGTACAAACCGCCAGTTAATGGTTTGAGTCAGTTAATTCGATTATGAGTCGGTTAAACGGATTTGTTACTCACCCCTAATATATACTTCTATACTAATATATAAAGCATTTTGCTATTTTATTTTTGGAAATCTTGACATTAAGATTCAACAATTCCATATTAAGTTATCTAATTCTATTTTACAATATAACCCTATCAGTTTTACAAATTTTTCACTTTCGTCAATTGTATCTTGAATTTTGAACTTTACATAGAAACAAACTATCGTTAACAACTCACAATAATGGTAATCTTTCATTGAATAATAAAAATAACATATGACTATTATCGTTGAATTACTATTTACAATTAAATTTATATTTAAAGAAGATTCCGCTGGATAGCTTGGGAACTAATTAAGATACGGTTCATCCTCATTGAATGAAAGAATTAATGTTTGGCGTCACAACCTCGTTATTCTTTATTACAGTATTTTATAATAGAACTTCAAATAAGAACCGAAATAACATGAGAGAACTAAATAACTTGTAATTATTTACCAACATTTTAATATCAGATAAATAGGGAAAATAATATATTTAGCCAACAACACATAAATTTAGGTGATCTTCGTGTTGTTAGTTTTAAAAGATGATTTTATTGTGTATATATACAATAAAGTTAATGGTTAAAATGTAAAACATTAAAGTTTACTTGGTCCACTACTAAAAAAACTGAAAATCACCCCTATAAGAAGCCGGTTTTTTAAGAGGGAGACAAAACCGGTTCCAAAAGTGGATAGGAAACGGGTATTATAATTCCGCGCCTAAGTCATAAGGTGTAACCGGTTTCTCATTTAAAAACGATTCCTTTTGTGGAAAATAGGAACATGTTTTTATAACAAAATCAGTCTTCACTTTAGGAACATGTTTCTAGAAAAAACCTGTCTCGATGCGCCAAGATCAAACATGCTGCAACAAAAAGTTGTTATCTCCAGTTCACTCATATATTATTACACAAAATAAATTTTACAGCCAACTACCAAAATCCAAACACATTTACTCCATTGAATTACCTTAAAAAAATAAAATCCAAATCCTCTAAACAAGCTTTAACATACACTTATTCTATTCAAGCATCTCAAAATCGCAATATTTAATACATTTCAACACTTAAATTGGGTATAAATATCGTCTCTCTTGCATTTTTTAATATATTGTAGTTTGTTGTAAATAATAATTGTATACATATAGTGGGTTGTAAATAAATATTATGTATGTTTGTTGTTTACTTTGTGTTGGTTTCTTTAATTTGTAGAGAGCCGTTTGAAGACTTGTTTCGATTCACAAGACAAGTTTAAAGATCTAGCTAGTTAGCTCAACTCGTGACGTAAGTAAGGTATATAGCTCAACTCGTGACGTCGCTATTTCGTAATAGGTTAATTGGTTAAGACCACAACACATATCGTTTGTGCCGTTAATTACAAGGTGCCATCGATAAATATATACACAATGATGCATGGTTTCTAGCTAGTACTATTTTCCTATTTGTTCGTGCGCCTCGTAACCTTAAGTGTAAGGACGACGAAAGTACGCAAATGACACGATAAAATGTCTGTGTTTCAAACGTAGCCGTGAAGTGTTTAATGACATGAATAAAAAAAAGTAATTTGGATCACCATATTTCACTGGTATGCGTCCGACCCATCCGTAGATGTTGACACTTACGAGTCAATTGGTACATTTGTCACTTGTCAGTGTATATATATATCACAATCTCGACAGGCCGGGTGCATGCACTTAGAAACGTTTGACTGTACATCAGATATTTGGATCGGTATGATTCGGTCTGATCGAACCATGCATGTGTAAGCTAAGTCAAATCGCCAGCTTTAGATGAAAATGCGATCGAGATGAGAAAGTGACCAGAGGGGGACCCCTGTAAGCTTATGAGTTGCACAAAAATGGGGAGTAAATGAAATCCAGCAAACTGATTCATCCCTTTGGGCAGTTGGTCGGATGAAATCCTACATCAACAGATCATATATGCATACTGATAATCATCATTCTGATTGAGACATGTCAGACATGTAGAATCAGTACTTTCATAGACTTTTTAATTAGAATTTTATACAAGTTTAGTATCAATTTTCATCTATTTGTGTAAATACAAGTAACTATAAACTACATTCGTATTGATAATGCGTAGATTTGTCGTTAATTATATCTGAAATTTTATATGTACTCAACTATTATAAAATAGAGTAAATTACATTGTCGGTTCATGTGGTTGTTCACATATTACACTTACACTGCTAGTCTCCGGGTAGGGTAATATGCGGTTGACAAGGGTTTTTGTTTCACTGCTAGTCCATGGCCCTAACGAGTGTTGATTTTCTCCGTTATATATGGCTACGTGCGTAGCCATTTTGTTTCACCGTCAACACTCGTGATCAGGGTCTGGCGGTGAAAAAACCCGGGTCAAGAGACAACTCGGGAATTGGAAATGTAATTGTTGGGTCAGAATATCCTCTAGTACAAAGTTCAAAAATCCTCTAAGTATTGTTTCTACCGCTGGAATTAATACCGTCAGTCAATCAGTTAATACCATTCTCATTGTTTCTACCGCCAGTCTGTTAAGAAGTTAACACCGCTGCATCATCTACCAATGTTTCCACTGCTGGATCATTCTGCACAAATCTGTGGGCCCGGCTACAACAACTTGTGTACCAGTCAACTTATAAAGCATGGGTGATCAACTGTAGCTGTCCATACTAAGACAACTTTGTAGTAATGCATTAAATGCTCACATGTAAATGGTACTCTATTGATGTTATAAAATAGAGTTTTCCATAATCATTAAATGAAACTTTTGACTTAAAAAGAAACAAGTATGGGTCTGTAAAGTGTGTGAATGTATGCATCATCAAGTAGGTTTTTGTTTTTCTCTCAAGGTTTCTACGGAAATCCAAATGCAAAAAAAAAAAATGTATTTGTATTAGTTTCATCAATGAAATAATATTGAGAGTTGGTTTATGATTATGTTTGTCAAAGATCATTATACAATCACTGTAATATAATTTCTTCCAAAATCTACAAGTGTGTTTCCGCCACTCCTTGTAGGATTTCCAAAGTATTCGAATATAATTGGTTTAGAGTGAAAGTGTTGGGACCAACAAGTGGTATCACCACTGTGCTAACGGTATTAACAAGCGAACGGTGTTAAAAACACTAACGGTATTATGTTAATAGCAGTAGTAGAGAAAATTGCCAGGCGGTGTTAAACGACTAGCGGTGCTAACATTTCCTTGTACCTGCGGTTTTAAAATACCAACGGTATTAACATCACCTCAGGATACCTTTAGCAGTACTAAAGACTTCATACATTGTGACAACGGTATAACTGACACGACCGGTACTAATTTACAACTAGCAATGGCAGTGTTAAACACACAGGCGGTACTAATTATTTTTTTTAAACAAACTAACTTAAGTCAAATTAGAACAACTCATGATCATTAAGATCGGGAAACTCTATATCTTGTGCATAGTAACGATCCATAAGAAGGTTACTATGATTGGAATAAGGAGGAATGTAATCAAATCGAGCTTCATTTGATGGATCCACCTTTCTTTTGATCCATAGTTTTGCCTTTGTTTTTGTTCTTTTTACCAAGTACTTCCAGTGAGCCAGCCTATCTTTGATACGACGAGAGATGGATCTTTTTGCAATCCTTCTTCTAGTTTCTGTTTCTCTGCATTGATTCATGATTGCCCAGTTATAATTGTTCAGTTGCTGCACTTGGTCCTGAAGAGTTTCTACCACATGATCATGGTCCTGTTCTGCAATGATTCCATTTGATGAAGCTGATCCATGCTGATCAGCTCAGGTTCTGTCTCTTCATCAAGAATCTCAGTATCTGAAGTTGTGTAATCAGAGGTAGAAGACAGATACTCTCTTGGAGTGTAGAAGTTGTTAAAAATATAGGAGCTTATATATACCGTTAGTAGTGTCTTGTTTAAACTTTAAAGTTCTTCATCTTTTCAAATCATTCGCTCTCTCAAACATCATCATCATACATTTTCTTTCACTCTTTCGTAATCAACATCTGTCAAATGGCTTCATCTTCGTCTTCAACCACTCTTCCCGTAGCAGAAAAACACAATTTAGTTGCTTTTCTAAAGAAAACAAAAGGTTCTGATGCTTATCATGGAATGATTGATTTTCTGCTCCGAAACAACCTTAATGAAGCGTTAACTGTAAACCATATTATCTATATTTCCCAAATTAATGATTTTTGGACTTCTGCGAAGAAAATAGAGGATGATGGGGTAACTATTATTGCTGGAAAGGTTGCTGGCAAGGAAATCAAAGTGTCTGAGGAGGTGATTCGCACTCATTTGCTCCTACAAAATGCAGATGGTATGGATTATTTTCTTCCGTCTCAAATTTTTGAAAAGTTGCAGTTGTTAGGGTATGAGGGGGAGAATAATGGTAAATTAACATTTTTCAAAGCAATGTTCTGCTCTCATTGGAAATACTTAATTCATACCCTACAACAGTGTATTTCACAAAAAAGAACCTCTTTTGATAAGTTTAGCAGTAATATTGCATCTGCAATAATCTGCTTAGCAAACGGTTTAAAATTTAATTTTTCAAAACTGATATTTGATGGAATGTTATACAATCTTGATCATCCCAATGACATGTTTCTAATGTATCCAAGATTTTTCAACACATTTTTAACAAAGAATTAAAGGGATTACCAACTAATGGTAATCAACTCAATCTCTCTTCTCATTTCAAAAAGGTTTTCTCAAATATCAAGAGAGCAGAGATGGTCAAACAAAAATAATTTTCTGAGAAGGTAACTCCTTTAACTGATCATATGATCAGTGCACCCTCTACTGCAGAAGCTGGTCCATCAACCAGTTCTGCACCTGTAGTTCAGGAAGAAACCACTCCCATTTCTTCTCAACCTAGAGCTACAAGTTCTAAGAAAAGAAGAACAAGAGACCCCAAACCAACCAATCCAAATGCCAAAAAGGCAAGAAAACAGGCATATGAGACTCCTCTTTCTCAGATGTCTCAGCCCATTGAACAAAATGAGGTGGTCAATGATTAAGATCATGACCATATGAAAAGGGCTACCATTACTGTATCTATCTCAGAAGGAGTACAAGATAGTGGTAATGGCAATGGGACCCAATCCATGACAACACTAGACTTGGAGATACCATTGGATTCCTCTATTGCAGAGGATTTAGTAGAAATCAACAAGTCTAGTGGTCCCAGTACCAAGAACAAAGGGGCCTCTGCTACTCATGCCAGGCATGGTACAGAAGGTGGTTTCAGTGATCCACTGAAGGAGGTTAACACTTCCAAAAGTGGTGAGGACAGTTCTAAACTAAAGGAGTTAACGGATATCTGTACCAATTTGTGTGATATCATAGAAAGGCAAGGGAAAGAAACTGGTGAGATGAGGAAAGAGATGGAGAAAATGAAAGAGGAGATAAATGAGTTGAAGAATAATAATTCTAAGGCTAAGAGTAAGAGTAAGTCTGAAGGACAGAAAAGATTGGAAAAGTCAAAAAGGTCAAAGATAGTCTTAGAAACAATCTCCTCAAGCTCTTCCACTGATGATGATGTCAGCAACAAAGAAATTCCATATGTGTTCACAAGAGTTGGAAAAGGGAATGTAGGATCAATGAAGCTTAGAGAAACTGAAGCAAATTCATTAACTGCAGAAGATGATCTGAGAAAAGACAATGAAAAGGAGTGTGAAAATACACTTGAGCCTGAGATAATCTGTTCACCTTTCAATGAAGATACGGAAATAGGTACTTAAGAGGAGGTTTATGAGGAAAGACCAAGTTTGGGAACAAGATTATTTGAAGATATTGCACCAGATGCAGCTTGTGATATCCAAGAAAAGGTGGTGCATGAAAGTCAGGATACTCCTCATATTGAAAACCTCACAACTCTAGTTATTAATGATGAGCTCACAGCAGCAGAAGCATTGGTTGAAGTGGTAAAAGAACCATCTTCTACTCTTTCTGCAATTTCTAAAAACTTGGGAATATTGTTTAGAGAACCTGGATCATAAAAGGTGATGACAGAAGCTGTGAGAAAGGCTCTTAAAGAAATGGAGATGCTGAAAGCAAAGGAGAAAGGAAAAGGTATACTTGAGGAGCCTGAGAAACCTAAAAAGAAAAAGGAATTGGAAGAGATGAGTGAAAGGTTTGCCCAAGAACTTCAAGAAGAACTTGATGCTGAGGCAGAACAAGAGAATTTGGTCAAAGTTACATATGGTGATAATGTTGAACTGATGTTGACCAAAGAGGAACAAATTCACTTTGATGAACTCCTATCAAAAAGAGTTTATGAATATCAATGGATGACAAGGTCTGCAGAAGAAAGACAAGCTGAACTGGAAAGGCTGCTAAGAGAAAGAAGAGCATTTGAAGCAGACCAAAGACAAGCAAAACTGAAAGCAAAGCTCAAAACCAAAGCACAATTAAGAGATATTTATGCTAGATATGTTAGAGGGTTGACTGGTCTACCTCTATACAAAGTGAAACAATGGGACTTTGACATTTTGAAGAGAAGATATGAGGCTGATCATCCAGTTTTTCCTCCCAATCAAGAAAAGGAAGACAAAAGGGATCCTCACTTGATTGCATTTGAGAGAAGTGGAAAAAGAACAGACACAGGTGCATATGATAAGATGAAAAGAAGATGTAGTGAAGAGCAGGGGGAAAAGAAAAAGAAAGAAAATTCTGATATGCTATATGCTACTGAACAAGAAAAACCTAATGTGAATGATTCAGAAGATGAATTGCACATGGGAAGACTAAGATCAATGGTCATTCATGACACTGAGATAAATACTGCAACTCCTCTAGCAGTAGAATATCCTATCATTGACTGGTATGTCATTCATGATTTGAAGCTGCAGCCCGTGTACAAAATTGTTAGAGCACGGAATCAATTTGAGGTATATGATTCTTTTATTAAAATGTTAAGGAATTTCAGTAGAATTAATGTGGATCAGATGTGGGATGTGGGAAAAAGAAAATATTCAAATGGAAATGAACAGAACATGAATATGATACTGTTTGGATATCTTTCGAGAATGTATGAGCCAAATGCTCAAATGGAATACTTCAAGAAATCATTCTCAGAAGTAACTTCTGGTATTGCTTTGATCATAATGGAGTGCACTTTATAAACCAAGATGATTCAACTATTGGATACTTTCTAACTGATAAAAAATATCCACTCAATCTTTCTGTGATGAAGCACATGCTGCAGTTGAAGGTAAAGTATAGAGATGTTGATTTTGCTGCCAGTCTGGTTCACCATATTGAAATGTCTGTAAGAAGAAGAGAATCAAAAAATAGAAAGGAAGATGCAGAAAGGAAGAAAAGGTCAGAAGAGAAAATGAGAAAATTGATTGTAAAAGGTTTGAAGAAATGAAACTTATGATTCTTCCAGAAGAAGCACAAGTTTAGGGGGAGATTGTTGGGTCAGAATATCCTCTAATGCAAAGTTCAAAAATCCTCTAAGTATTGTTTCCACCACTAGAATTAATACCGCCAGTCAATCAGTTAATACCGTTCTCATTGTTTCTACCGCCAGTCTATTAAGAAGTTAACACCGCTGCATCATCTACCAATGTTTCCACTGCTGGATCATTCTGCACAAATCTGTAGGCCCGGCTACAATAACTTGTATACCAGTCAACTTATAAAGCATGGGTGATCAACTGTAACTGTCCATACTTAGACAACTTTGTAGTAATGCATTAAATGCTCACATGTAAATAGTACTCTATTGATGTTATAAAATAGAATTTTTCATAATCATTAAATGAAACTTTTGACTTAAAAAGAAACAAGTATGGGTCTGTAAAGTGTGTGAATATATGCATCATCAAGTAGGTTTCTGTTTTTCTCTCAAGGTTTCTACGGAAATTCAAATGCAAAAAGAAAAGTGTATTTGTATTAGTTTCATCAATGAAATAATATTGAGAGTTAGTTTATGATTCTTTTTGTCAAATATCATTATACAATCACTCTAATATAATTTCTTCCAAATTCTACAAGTGTGTTTCCGCCACTCCTTGTAGGATTTCCAAAGTATTCGAATATAATTGGTTTAGAGTGAAAGTGTTGGACCAACAATAATATATAGGGAATGACAATGTAATTTACTCTATTTAATACTTGCATATTATTTCAAAGTACAAATGTTTAATGTCTAAGATACAACATTCTTAAAACATGATTTGCGGAAATAAGAATTACCGAACTTAACATTGGTGTATATCTAATAGCCCATATTTTTTATACAATCATGCATACCACCTTCTAATTTGTAATTACATATGACCATAATCAAAGCAAAATCTTATTAAATCTTAAAGAATGTTTGTACTCAAAAGACTTCTGTTTCAAATAATTTTTTTTTTTTTTTTGTTTTCTTCGTAAAATAGAGAAGGTTCCTTCGTATAATTGGATAGGGGCAAGTAATGATCACATGTGTTGCAGAAACACAATTTATTTATAACAAGTTACACTTGATTAGCTGGCAACGTACTCATATCAAATCAAATATCTATGCTTTAAATTCCACCCCATGCTCTCCACTTCTGCTATCTCCATACTCATACTTTTATTACTACCCAAATGGACACCATTTTTCACTTCCATGTAACTAACTCATAACCAACCAATCAATCAATCTAAAGGTTCGTATTTATGTTCATGTGCCACGTGTACCATCCATTCGTGTGTATCTTTCCAAAACATCCGTCCTAGTTGTCAATTGTCATGCCATACCCTTGTTGTTGTAGTTGTTGATGGAGATGTAATTTGACCATATCAGTTGTATCCATTTTATTGTTTTTGAAGATTTTCGAAGTGGTACCACATTCCAAAGATCATGTGTTGGTTGAATTACATCCAGAATACTAGAGTAGCGTTGTATGTGTCTAATTGACTTGCGTACGTAAATATAAAGTGTAGCTACGTCAAACATTTCTCTCACATGAAACATGTTTAGTTGTGACTCCAAATTTCCAAAAAACATGGTTGTATAAGTTGGCTCGTGACAATCTTAGTTTCAAGTTTTTAAACTAAGGTAGTTGTTTCCAAATCGGTTTGTTTGGAAATATCTACCCTTAACTAACTCGAAAACCATTTAGTGCAAGACTTGATGACTTGGTGTACTATTACATTATTACATAGAGGTTAATGAATTTGGTTGGAAAAAGGAAATTGGACATTAAAAAAATAATAATAATAATTTTTTGAAAGTACGTTGTGTTTTTTGATAATTAATCTTATAATTCAACGTTAGTTTTGAAGAAAATATTAACCCCAAGCCCCCAAGGTGGTAGCTTAGTGGTGGAATCTTGGGAATCTCCAAAGGAGACCCCAAGTTCAATCCTCATTAGCTACAACTTTGAGGTGCGTAGCCCATTTAGTTCCGGATGGGTAAACTTTGCAAAAAAATGATCATGTTTTTCAAAATGGGTTAACACTCTTCCTTAGATGGTCACTGGGTCAGTCTGACATATGCTCAGTTTTGTCTTCCACATATTGTCTTTGGGGCGGGGTGTATGGACCCGTCAGTATGTAACAGATTTTTTAAGTACAATAGGATACTTGTGAAACTGCCATATACAAAAATTGAACTGGAAATACTCCAAAAACCATTTAGTGCACGTTTTACATTGATTACCAATTGCACTTTTTGAATCAATTACCGATCTCATTCATCCCACGCATATTGTTTACATTACAACTTGCATATCATAGTCTCCATGAAGTTAGAAGAATCGCATTGTTCTAAAATGACTATTACAGCAGCGTACTAGTCCAACTGCATTTTATTTTTATCAATTATATGTTTGTGTGAAGTTGAGTATAGGTATGCCAAAATGATAGAATGAATAATTATTTAGGAATTCATTTTGGTTAGCCTTTTTAATTTTATTAAAAATTACAAGTATGACTCTGACTATCTGTTATTACCTATTAACCATATAGAAGGTCAAATGGGTGAAAAAGGACATGCCTTGTCATTATGCATTTGTATACATGTTAATTACCATGGTTTTGATGATGTTAATGGAGCATGCTAACAAATCACTACCAGGGAGTTGTGCAGGATCAATTCAGGATGTACCTTATCTCCAACTTGTGAAACTTTAGCGATAAATGAAATGGGTCATATGGGCAAATAACTTGAACGGGTTGTCAAATTTTACTCCAAGTTTTACACACCATAAATTGCTTGATAGAATATTAATAGATAATAGATTTTACTTCAAGAATATTGTTGCTATTCATGGGTTAAAAGTGTTCACCTGGACCGTTTTGGCCCGTCATAAAAGTTACCCGACTTGTTATCCAACCCAATTTACTGCCTCTAGTAAAAACACTCATTATGTGCATCGTAATACCACCTGCATTTAATCACAATGATACGCTAGGTACACTTTTTCAATTAACCTACAAATCTACCAAAGTGTTCGAATAGTAGCTTGATCCAATCTACCAAAGCCACATTTTCTTCAATAACAAGTAGATATTATTTTCATCTATACACAGATTTATTCAAGAAACAGGAACTTTGCTACCCTTAATCCTTGAAGGGGATGAGACATGATGTGCAAGTGGAAACTTAGATTTGGAAATCTTCGAGTTGCCTTCTCGTGGGTACGGATAAACAGATGCTAGTTCTCTCACACGACAAAGGATCGACTTTGGTAAAGGTCTCCATGGCTGACTTCTTTTTTGGTCATCCTGCAAATAACCACACAGTTAGTTCACTTTTTAGTGATTGTAATGACAATCCAATAAGCAGCATGTTCTAGGATACAAAATCAAATTTTGTAAAATGAATTATTTTTACATACATCAAATATATAATAGTATAAACTGAAATCCGCACCATCAGCCTATTTCAATAATGGAATGGGCAAAAACGTAAATCTATCTGGTCATTACTAAGATAATTCCTTCCAACAAGCATCAATGGTATACATTGTGTGACTAATTCTTTGACATCATTTTTTCAATTCTAGTATATGTAAGGCACACAAACCAAATAGGATCTATTTAAGCACGGAAACGTGTGACAACTGGCTAATGAAGCACTATTTAGAAAACTGCTGACTAATACAATGACAGATAACAAACTTATACGAAGA
The DNA here is from genome assembly GCA_963422505.1 of Pseudognaphalium luteoalbum. Classification (NCBI taxonomy): domain Eukaryota; kingdom Viridiplantae; phylum Streptophyta; class Magnoliopsida; order Asterales; family Asteraceae; genus Pseudognaphalium; species Pseudognaphalium luteoalbum. Next base: position 7,487,197 of record OY730198.1, on the reverse strand, counting down.
TTAAATTTAATATTATGAGAGTGTGAGTAGTTGGAAAGCGTGTTATTAGATTAACCCAAGTCTTTGACTTCTAAAATGGGTAATCAATCTAAGGGTTATTTTATTAATAACTGTTAAACTAGTTGGGTAGGCCAAAAGTTAACCAAAAAGAGTGAAGCAACACACATTTCACCATAGATTGAACTACGCGTAAGCTAACACAACATCATAATACGATTGTTCTCCTATAAAATATATCAGAATAATATCAAAGACAGAAAATGGAAAGAAGACAACTAACCTCTATCCTACTCCCCTTCAGTACACGACTTGCTTTCAAAAGATTTCGCCATTTGTCCTACGAAATTACATCAATTTATCATACAAGAAAAAACCATACGCTCATCGTGAGAACTTTTATAATCTCACATAAAAGATATGCATTATGACATGATAGAAAATGAAAAGTACCTTCAGATCTACAGGAGTTCGATGAACTGATGATGAAAATAGCAATTTCTTAATATGAGTCCATTTGCCTACCCCAAAATGAGCAACGCCATCAATCAACTTTTTTACTTCTGAAACAGTCCACAGTCTATGAAGCTTCCTCTGATTGCCACTCGCAATAGATTTCATTGTTTCGGAATCATCTTCAGATCCACTAGAATAATTTTCAATGTGGTTTTCAATCTGTAGAAAAATAACATATGTGTTCAAAACTTTATCCAGGTTAAGCATACATAATTTCTCTTATGGGTTGAGAAGTAGTAGTACGTTCTATATGCAAATATGACATTAATATATGAAGAAGTTAACACAAACAATAAATGATAAATGAGGTTAAAACTCGGCACAATTAATACCACAAAACCCTGCTATACAGAAGGCTTGACCCATTTAACGATAGTCAAACTACCTCCACTCTTAAAGTTAATGGGTCAAAATTGCCACCTATAGAACATAATGTCAAGTGTCAACTTCCTTCACCAATACATAAATGGTTCAAAAGAATTGGTCTGACTATTTTTCAAATATCTAAACTCCCTGTAATATATTATCTGTAAACAATGCAACAAAAGCGAAAAAAAATTGCAAGTTGACGTAAAATTTCCGTGAGCCAAAATAAGATGAAATGTTAGAAAACTTCACTAGCCACCTTTTAGAGAAAGCCTTTCATGAAAGATGGCAAAATATATTTGGTAACCAATTTCAAACGTGGCAGTACTAAATTGAATCTATTTTTTTTCTATAATTTGTGCATTGGGATGATTAAAAATTATATATTAAACAAGGTTTTTGATGATTTGCATATTTCATTTTCCATACCTTAGCTGGTGAACTCTTTTTCGGTGAGCTGTTTTTCTGGCATTCTGTTACGCCTTGAAAAACAAACGGTACTTGAATGGCTTTACCAAAAGAGATATCACAAGATGCCATTTTTTCTTTTTGTTTAGGTTCCACCTCACTTTGATGCTTGGGACGTCTAACCACTGACGTCTTGACTTTCGAAATTGAAGCAGCTTCTTTTCTCTTCTTACACTTCATAAGATTTAAATTTGAAGACTCGTCAATGTACCGTTTTGTAGGCTTACGTGATCTTTTGTTTGTGACTTCACCAACACCATGATCTTGTACAGAGCTCGTTGGCCCATCTTTACAAAATTCAGTGATTTCCATACCAGTTTGTGCAATATGAGGTGACAAAATTTCTTCATCATTTTCTTGATCTATGAAGGATTTTGAATAATCCTCAAATTTATTTCCGAAGTCGCACATTGTCTTGCCGAGGAAGTAATTTTGGCATTCGGATCCAGGAATGTTATCGGTCAACGAATTTTGTATTCCAAAACTGCCCTTGTCAGTATTACGAAAAACGGGAAACAGATTCTCTGAGCTGGAATTTCCAACATGCAACATTTCATTAGGAGCATAGTCCATACACGAACCATGCTCAACGTATCCAATATCTGTGGTAAATAACCAAATATGTAAGTAGTTGGTAGTAATTTGATGTGTCTATAGGTGCCAATTTTGACCCATTTCAATGAAAATGGGTCTTTTTGTTGTCTTGCTAACGGCCCAGATAAAAATTAGCATGAAAGAAAACAGGTAAAAAAAAGTCACCCAAAGTGCATTTTTAATACACACAACTTCTTTTACTTAAAATTCTAAATTACTATTAAAATGGCATAAACTATGTAATATTAAAAAGCTTTGGACAAAAAGTGTATCACACAACATGCCCATTTTCCCGCACCTAGGTTATATAGAGGAAAAAAGAATGATATCAAGAAGCACCTAGAAGATAATCATCACATGAGGATACACCATTTGCTGCTAGATGATTTTCCACTCCAACTCCGTGGGGCAAAACATCAAGTGCCTACAAATATGCTATTTCATAAAGATAAATACAACAAATATGTGAAAACACAAGTTACTAATATGCTAGAATATATTGCCATCTCGTAACCTTTTTAGAAATTTTATAAAGATACTCAATATCACTGAAGCTTGTTTTTATGGCATCTTATTTAATAACTCCGACAAGTTGACAGATTCTAAAATGCTATACAAATAATCCAACGTTTTACTATAATTGCCAATGAAACAAGATTAACAAAATGTTATTAGACACTGGTTGTAGCATGTACAATTGTAGAGTGAATCATATGTAGTTAAAGCCTCAAAATAACATATTAATACAAAACTTGATTGCCAATGAAAAACGATCAACAAAATGTTACTGGACAATGGTTGTAGCATGTACAATTATAGAGTATACGTACTTAAAGCCTCAAAACAACATATATTAATATAAAAACTTGATTGCCAATGAAAAAACGATAAACAAAATGTTACTCCCTCCGTCCCACTACAAGTGTCCACATTACTATTTTGGAATGCCCCAGATAAGTGCATACTTTCATGTTACAACCAATCAAAAGAGATTTTAGTGGGTGGATATGTTATTTGATTGGTGAAAAGTGAGAATCCTAAAACTGTGTGCAAAGTCAAAGTAGACACTTTGACTGAGACGGAGATAGACAAGGAAGGTGATAGATACAACACAAAAAATTTTCCCTACACCACATTGTACAATACTTAAAGCCCACAATACAAGTATATTGTAGCATGACTTTGGTGTATTAATCAAATTATAAGTTGTATTTATCAACTCCCATTAGACAATGGTTGTAGCATTTAAAATATAGAATGAATCATACGTAGTTAGAGCCTCAAAATAACATATTAATATAAAAACTGAAATAGAGAAGAAAACGTACATTATGCTTCACCGTCTCTACGCCTTGCACGTTTATATTCAAATGAGGGGTGCCTTTATAAGAGATAAAAAGTAACATTCATTAAAAACTGAATAACACTACCACTCACCAAAACCAGCCTCACTATTTACTTTACATTGAAAACCTAATAGTAATAAAATGCATAATTTATAGACAATTTATTTAGAAAGCTTGCCATCACCACTTACAGTATTTATTTTAGAGTCTTGAATTTGAACATACTAGAAGATGTTAAAATTTCAAATTACCAAGGGAGTCATGAACAGTAGTCAAGTCAGTGTTACTACAATAATTTGTTTGTAGTGATGAATATAAATAAATAGGTAAATATAGATTCACGCTTTGCTAAAAAGAACAACGTTGCAAACTTGCAACCAATTTGGAAAGTGTTACAATGACAAATCAATAAATGGGTTAAATAATTATGTTTGCAAACACAGATAGCAATGAAGGGTGAATTATCACTCATATAAAATGATAAAAGTTACTGCAGAATAACTAGAATGTATAAGAACATACGTATATTGTACGATGCATCTTCATTTTTGACACATTTCCCAATGTTATCTTCTTCATAACACCATACACCACTTACTGAAACTTGGTCAGATCGTGGTTCCACAAGTAGACAGTCAACATCGATTGCTTCTTCCTCTAAGGATTGATATAAAGATTCTTCTTCGACCTATTGAAAAGGAAAGACATATTAACACACACAAATAAAAAAAAAATAACAGAGAAAGAAAAATAACAGTTAGACTATAAAAGTATCTCGTAGTTAAGATTCACATATCCTACATCATCCAGATAAGAATTAAATGCACATATAATCATCATATTTTCACCATTTTGCATCAGATTATCATACAAAGATGGATTCAGAACAAAGCAACCACTGATATGTATTGTGGATTTGTTGCCATGTCGGACATACAAACCCTAGAAGCAAACATGAACAAATGACTTCGATGTTTAATATAATGGGTTTTGTGGTTTTTCACTGCAACTTCATGATATTTAACTATTCTTTTGATAAATGGAAATTATAAAAGCTGCATGTAATGTCCATTTCTGTTTAGTTTGCACCCCTACATATAATTAATTTTGAGTGTCATAATTTTGTTGTCTTGTGAAGGTATGTGTTTCAAGTACACGGGGTATGCTTTTGCAAACCAAAGATATTGCTTCTTATAGCATGAGCTCGTACTCTGGTCTTACCATTTTATTGAAGAGTATGATACTGAAGTTCTTTAGAACACTTTCTAGGTGAGCTTTATAGTGGGATATTGTAGTATTAACTATTCGCATTGTTTTTTTGTATCTACGGCTAATTTTTCTGCAATGTAAGAATGTGATTACTGAAATACCAGAATACAAAAATGCCGGCATGGAATTTTTGCAGTATATGATACAAGAAAAGACATCCACATGAAAGTAGCCAAAACTCAACTTAAGTACAAGAGTTGAGCTTGAAACTTTTGACGAACCAAACTCAATCTTGATAGGACTACTCTTAAATTCTTATCAACCGCTCCCGGGCTTTGAATATAAAGTAAGTGCTAATAGTAATAATATGTAATTAGAGTGGAAAACAGTCGAGCTATCATCAGCTTATTCAAGCCGGAACTTGTTTGAGTCAAACTTTATCAAGATCCCAATTTTAGCTTAAATTAAGCTTGCTAAATCTAGATAGTTCCTAATTTTATAATTATAAGCTACTCAATCTACAAAAGAAGCTCATTTCTTTCTCAAATTCAACTCAAACTTGCATCATGAAGGCTAATAGAACTTGAATCTTTCTTCACACTACACTAAAATTAACATAAACCGCGGAAATGTGAAGACATAAAAGCTTGAATTCCCACTAAAAAGCACCCACATAGAAAAGAAATCCAAAACAATAAGTGTCAACTGTAACTCCATTATCACAAGCATCAAATTGAATTATACAAGTACCAACAAATATGTATTTTTCTAAATGCTAATAATGCAAGACCTTAACTTTCTTAGAAATACAAAAACCCCAGTAAAAGGTAGCTCCATTATCACTACCATCATCATACAACTACCAACAAAAAAAAAACATATTCAAGATTCACATAACCCTAAAGTATCCCCTAAAAACCCACATAGAAACTAAATACCAGTAATGCAAGACTTCAACTTTCTTAAAGATGAAGAAAGAATCAGATTCCATTATTAAAATTGAAATAAACAAAAAGAATTATAAAAAAAAAAAGAACCTGATTCATGAGTACGGTCAGAATGAAACTAGTGATGAAGTCAGCAAAAGCTTGGATTGATTGGAATGTTTCATAGGATTTGAGGTTGAAGAATGCGGCGAGAGACAAAGAAAAAGGTCAAAAAGAAGACACAGAGGATAGTAGTGGTGTAATGTGTATTATTGGACGGAATCGAAATGTTGGTTATGAAATGAGAATGGAATTTGTGTTTGGAATCCGGGTTGTGGCGACGCGTGTGAGGAATCAAACGGACAATGACCACCGTTTGTTATCTACCTTTTTAATTTTTAATTTTTAATAATTTGACAATCACCAACCCTTGGATGATGATAGCTGGCTTTTGGGTCCTACTTCATTTATTTCTGTAACTTATTTACATATATTTTTTTTTGTAAAAAAAAATTGAAAATGTTATTGATGTACCCGATAATCAACGCTGTAATGAAGTATTAGAGTAATTAACATTAATTAACTTATTTCATGCATTTTAGTCCCCTCGCAGTTAAGATCCGGAGTTTAGGTGTCTAAGTAATAGAGGTGCGTTATTGGTGTATGTAAGTTGTACCTTGGTAGCTATCTAGCATCTTGCTAGTAGTCTGTTTTTATATATAATTCTATTAATGAAATAACAAAATGTTTTGTACTTCAATAACTTAAAGGTAATCGACCTTCACGTAGTTTTGAACTATCAAGTTTTCATAAATGTAATCATACATTAGAGACTTCTTGAAATCTTTTTGCATTAGTAAAAAAGCAACATTGAAAGAGTTTACTTTTGTCAAGACATTTAAGATTGATTAGTCTTCATTTTTAGATCAATCATTTAATGTATTGATTCAACGTTAGCAATTTTGAGATCCATGGACTCTTAGGTAATTTGGATTTTATCTATAAGTAAAGTGCTACTTCTATAATACTACTTTAAGTCATATTGTCAATGTTAAGACGTATAAGCACTTAGATGGAAAACTCTTGATTAGCAAGATGAATGTTTATGCTGAAATGTCAGTCACATGTTCAGTGCTTTTAGCAATGATACTTGTTTGTATCGAGACGTTTGATTACACTTGACCACATAAGATAAACGTCATTTCAAGTTTGGGAGTTGTAAAGTGAATCAAGAAGTATTGAAATTAAGTATCTAGTTATTAGTATAAACAATCTTTGAATTGGTTTGACGTATAGATTAAAAAGTGCTTACCAATAAATTTGATCTAGCTTTTACATTTTTGAGCCATCAAGCAACACACAACTTATGTAGAAAGAAATAAAAAACCATGTATCTTGTTAGCATGGTTTGAAACTACTCGTTTACAACAGAATTATAGACCTAGATTCTTGGAATCTAGGGTCCTTAGATTCTACTATGTAAAACAAACCAAGATAAAGTTCTCACCACAAACCTATAAAAATAGCAACACACATTGTTGAAGGTGCAAGAAATCAAGAATCACCCCCAATTCCAAACTTATAGCCATCCATTTCTCCGGGGCATTTCTTCCTCCACAAACCATGTCCTGCCACCCAAATCCCAACCACCCACCAACCCTCTCAATGACAAACACACCTCCATTGACCCACATCATCCTCTTTTGTCAATTCAACTCAAAAAGTATTCAACCTTGGGTCAATTTCTTTATGGGTTCATCACCATTTCAACAGTTACCCCTAATCCCCATCTGGGTCACAATCTATAAGTGATTTTACATCATCTTCTTTTGTCAATTTATCAAAAAGTATTCATCTTTGGGTCAATTTCTTCATGAGATCATCACCATTTCAAATATCACCCCTAATTCCCATCTGGGTCACAATCTTTAAGTAATTTTACATATGTTTAGGCCAAAAAAAGCCATGATTTCAGATACATTATGCTTGGGAAAATGAATGGTGACAAAAAGGTCTCATGGGTTGGATGTTTGATCTTGATTCTTGTTTTTGTGGGTTGTTACCCAAATTGTGTTTGGTGTCAAGATGATAATGATGATGGTCCTCAGAACAATAAAAGACCAAGAATTTCACCATTGTTTACAAATTTTCTTTCACAAAGATTTAACAAGTCAATTAGGAAATACGAGTCTTCAATTCAAAGAACCTTACATTATTGCACTGAAGATGTGTGAGTATCAGAGTAATATGCACTACTTGTAATCTTTATGCTACATATATATGTATGTATATAGATATGTTGTGTATTTTTATTGATATATGATATGTTTTAGGGAAAAGGATATAGATGGAGCTTTTAATTTCCAAGGAAAAGATGAATTTTTCACAAAATGTCAATTGAAGTTCACAGGTATTCCAATGGAGTACCATTCTTTATTTGATTGGATAAATTTTAGTATGTGAGGTTAATAATAGTAAAATTTATGGCATAAACAAATAGAAGATTGGTAGTAACGGGTGATCATCTAGTTTTGATGGTCTTTAACTTCTCTTATACCTTTAAAGACTGTATCGAAACAAACCTACAGTTGTGAATGTATGCCTTTATGGTCATCAATTTTAACTTGTGGGGTGTTTGGGACTTGTTTTTAAACTAATTTTGACAATTCGGAGTCACAATAGTTGTTTTTCAGTGTTTGCGTAAATCAATTATGAGTCCATTTTTCTGATTTTTTGCTCAAGATTATCTTACTTGAGAAATAGATAGATGATCGGCTTTAAGTAACTGATAATCTGATTGTGGTTCTTAAAGTTACTATAATTACTTGATTTTCAGATCTGGCAAAGCGGTTATGCACAGCGGCGGAACTTAGAGTATACTTCACAAGTTTTATAACGAAAGTTGATGATGCCACGAAAAGCATATCACAAGCTCATTTCTTGGACCCTAACAGAAACTGTAATCTGACCTCATGGACTGGTGGATGTGAGGCAGGATGGGCTAGTGCTGTCAATCCGGGAGAGAAATATGAATTTAATGAGACAAATCCACGTAAAATGCCTTTCCGTACATACGATAGTCAACCATGTTGTGCGGGCTTTTTCTGCCCCCAAGGTCTCACTTGCATGATACGTAAGTCTAAAGGAAAATTTCTCAATTTTATACTCCGTAATAATCTTGCATTTAATTTCATTTCCCAATACTCACATAATTTTTCTGTCAACTTGTCACAAAAGCGTGCCCATTGGGTGCATACTGCCCCATTGCAAAGCTCAATAAAAAATCTGGAATGTGTGAGCCGTAAGTTATATGCTATTTTAGCTATAAAGTATCCTTTTATATTCTTTGAGGTTTATATAGATTACTAAGACATAATTCGGGTAGAAAATTTTTACAGATACCACTACCAACAACCTGCAGGCAAGCCAAATCATACTTGTGGTGCAGCTGATATGTGGGGTCCCGTACAAATGGGTAGTGATATATTTTGCGCACCAGGATACTATTGTCCAACAACTATCGAGCAAATCGCATGCTCCAAAGGGTATTTATATTATATTGTTTCACACAGTGTACTAAGTATTCAACTTGCTGCTTCTGATATAATTTTTCTTTTCATTTTCAATAACTTTCAATTGTTTTGGTTTTGTTGCAGACGCTACTGCAGAATGGGCTCTGTGAAGAGCAAGCGTGAGTATTTTTGATCTTATGCTTTAAAGTAGAGGTGGGAAGTTTGACCAATGTACTATGAAATGGGTGGGGGTTATCCTTAATGGGTCAACAGGTAAAATCAAAACATTAATTAATTAAACTAAAATGGATCAAATGGGTTGGAAAGTCACCCAAAGGTATTTTTAATTAAAAATGTATAAAACCTCATAAATCTTTTGATTAAGAAGTTTAGATTATTATCTAAATACAATGATGTTTTTACTCCTATATGACTCGCTAAATATTCCTTTATGATCTACATTTTTTGGGAAAAATGTGTTTCTGGTTAACACCATCCGCACAAGTTTCATCTTGTACAAAAAAAGACCTGTTCTATCTTATACAAAAAAGACCTGTTCTATTTTGTACATATAGGACATGTTCGACCTGTTACCCACCTGATTTCCAATCTCTAAAAACTTGGTTCTTTTTCTAAAAGACTTGTTTGTGGTTGTTGACTGTGTTTAGTGCGTATAAAGTGTTCTGGGTCAAACTGACCTGAACTATACAAAAGTTACCCATTTTGACCTGTTACCCAACCTGTGTGACCTACCTATTTAGCAACGCATTGTTTTTTCTAAAAGAATTGTTTGTTGTCATTGATTGTATTGAATGTCCTAGATTTAGTATAACATCTGATATATCTGCAGTTTGCTTTGCTGGATCTAGGTGTGAGAAGAGAACAAATATTCCAAGCATGAAGGTTTTCGGTATCATGCTCATTGTAAGTTACTAATAATTTGTGAATTTTCCAATCTGTTGTATAGCACTACTAATCTGGTCACACTGAGATTCATTACTAAACTAGCAGGTTTCTATTTTCTTTTGTAGGGTCTGTTGACGTGTATACTAATCGTCGTATATAATTGCTCAGACCAAATGATGTCGACTCGATATAAAAAACATGCCAAGTCCCGGGAAGCAGCAGCAAAACATGTCCGTGAAATGACACAAGCACGAGAAAGGTGGCAGGCTGCAAAAAGTATGGCCATGAAACCCCCCAGCTTTGAAGGGCTGCAACGAAATCTTTCACAAACGGTCTCTAGAAAATCTAGTGCAAGACATGATCTAAAATCGAAAATTCCAAATCCATTTTCACCTGGGCATAAAAAGGAAACAGACAAACTCAATGAAATGCTGGAATCAATGGATGATAGCTCGGGAAACCAAGAAGGGTTTAATTTTGAGATTGGAGATAAACATATGAAAAAGAAAAAGGTTAAAACTAAAAAAGATCTTCACACAAAAAGTCAAATATTTAAATATGCATATGGTCAAATTGAGAAAGAAAAAGCAATGGAAGAGAAGAATAAGAACATGACATTTTCAGGATTACTCTCTATGGCAAAACGTGGAGGTGAAGATGTTTTTAGAAAACGACCGAGGATTGAGATTGCTTTCAATGAGTTGACCTTGACTCTCAAAGGGAAACGAAAATGTATTATGAGGTCTGTTAGTGGGAAACTAATGCCCGGTAGAATATCAGCGGTTATGGGCCCGTCAGGAGCGGGGAAAACTACTTTCCTTTCCGCTTTGACTGGAAAAATAACTGGATGCACTATGTCGGGCATGATTTTGGTCAATGGAAAGAATGAGTCTATTCATTCTTACAAGAAAATTGTTGGCTTTGTACCCCAAGATGATATAGTTCATGGAGATTTGACTGTTGAAGAGAACCTCCGATTCAGTGCACGTTGTAGGTATGCATTTTTACAAAAAAAATGTACCCTTTATATCGTCTTCTTACGAACACTCTTTTGCTTGCATCTTTATATAATTATTTACCGATTTGTTATGTTCCATCTTTGGATACTTTCATTATCTGGAGACTCTCTGCTGACTTGCCAAAACAAGATAAAGTTCTTATAATTGAAAGAGTTATCGAGTCTTTGGGACTTCAGGGAGTAAGGGATTCGAAAGTTGGAACAGTTGAAAAACGAGGAATATCTGGAGGTCAGAAGAAAAGGGTCAATGTCGGGTTGGAAATGGTGATGGAACCTTCACTTTTGATCTTGGATGAGCCCACGTCGGGTCTTGATAGTGCATCTTCAAGTCTGCTTCTTAGAGCTCTTCGACGTGAAGCCCTTGAAGGAGTTAACATCAGCATGGTTGTTCACCAACCAAGGTAAAATCTGACGCAAATGGGTCAAAATATGTTCAGATTAAAACGGGCCGGTTCTTTGTACGGGTCGAAGTGGGCTGGTTTGGGTTGGGTTTACCCTCGAACAATAATTATTCCATATTTAATAAATATATAATGAGCTAATAATGATTAGGAAGTTATAGGCAATAACATTGACTCTGAGCGACTTCTTTTGACTTGATGTGTTTGAGATATAAAATGCAACCCAAGGTGACTGTTTCGTAGGTAAATGGGTAGAATCTGCCACCTCTTACACTATACTATTGAAATAACAAATTAACAAATGAAATATACGAACTTTGTATTTTTTTTGTAATAGACTCTATATCCATGTTTTAGTGATGTGTGATATGGAAGTGATTATCTGGTTGATGCTTTTCATTGACGTATATCATCGTTAATATTATGAACAAAGATAATTGTTAACATGTATATGATGATTTTTAAGTAAGTTTATTAACAAATACATAATAAAAAATGTGTCATATTAATTATTATCAAACTGCAGAAGTACATTTAAATGCTGTCTATTGTAAACCAATCTGATTATGTTATATCACATAATCATTTTCAAAAATGGGCGTTGTCTGAAATCAAAACCTTTTTCCTTCTTTTTCAGCTACTCATTGTACAAGATGTTTGATGACTTGATACTTCTTGCAAAAGGCGGTCTAACGGTGTACCATGGACCCGTAAAGAAGGTTGAAGAATACTTTGCAGGTTTAGGAATTACAATACCAGATCGTATAAATCCACCAGACTACTTAATTGATATTCTTGAGGGTATAATAAAGCCCGGAGAAGTGACAGCTCAGCAGCTTCCTGTGCGATGGATGCTTCACAATGGGTACAGAGTACCCTCAGATATGTTACATCTTTGTGATCAAAGGGGGACTTCACCTTCAAATGATGCTGAATCCAAAGTTAGAACGTACAATGGTGAAACTCAACGAGATGTTCCGACTTATAGTTTCTTTTCAACTCCAGATTTATCGGGCCGAGTAACTCCTGGAGTTATTAGACAGTACAAATATTACCTTGAAAGGTGATTTATCAAAAAAATAAAAATAGATAAATAAATAAAAAGGTGGCAATTACAACCTGTTTACCAATCAATGGGTTGATTCGGATTATGTTTGCAGGTCAAACGGGTATATTTTTTATTGAAAGTGTATGCAATGGCTTAAAAGAGCTTTAACACATTCAGTATGTTTAAAATTAAATTAAAAAGTGAATAAAGTTTTGCTAACTTCTACGTTAAAAAAGTTTCAATTTTTTTTTTATCTAAACCTGTTCTAACTTGTTACACAACACTCCTGATCCGCGCGTATGCCACCTCGAAATGATAATAAGCAAAAGTATCACTTTTGTGGATGCAATGTGTTTTCTGTTAGTTCACTTGTATCCATCCATTGTAATGTATATGAAATGCGACTTTCTTTTAGGGTTTTGAGGCAGCGAACAAGGGATGGTAGAGTACAAGCTGCAGATTATATTATTCTTTTGCTTGCTGGAGCATGCTTAGGAACTATGGCTAAAGTGACCGATGATACTTTTGGAGCTACTGGTTATCAGTACACCGTCATTGCTGTATGTAAGTAGGGGAAAACATAAAAGAATTTCTGTTTTATTTCCCGTTTCATTTGTGATTCAAGAATTAGACCAAATTTGTAGACAAGGTTTAAGCCATACAATAGCAGCGTACTTCCAAAAAGTATCGATATTAATAACCTGCTTTTTTTTTTTGGTCAACCAGATACCTATTGAACTTTCAAATTTGTTTCAATATGACTCATGTATGTCGCCTAAGCGCCAAGTGTATGCCTACAAGCACAATGTGTTAGCCACATAATCTTTAAGTCATAAAATTTTTCTTATATCCAGTAAAAAAGTTGTGGAATGGGAATATCGAAACAAAATTCACACGTTTAATGGGTGAAGTAGTAGGTCGTTCACATCGATACTTTTGGAGAGTACCTTGCTATTACATGGCTTAAACCCTTTCTAGAAATTTCATATTCTCAAGTGATGAATTTTATATAAAACTCACGGGGTTTTTTTGGTATCGATCTCTGTTTAATAGCATTGTTATGCATGATTGGAGCTTTGAGAACATTTTCGTTGGATAAATTACACTACAAGAGGGAGAGCTCGAGTGGCATGAATAGTCTATCTTATTTTCTATCCAAGGATACAATGGACCTTATAAACATAACCATGAAGCCGTTAGTTTATCTTTGCTTGTTCTATTTCTTCAACTATCCAAGATCAAGCTTCGGATCGAATTACATAGTTTTGGTCTGTCTCGTTTATTGTGTGACTGGCATAGCCTACATTCTTGCCATCTCCCTCGCGTTTAGTCAAGCACAGTTGGTACGTAATACCTTAACAAAAACCAGCAAATGGTAAAAAATTATTTACTTGACCCTTGTAGTGTTATACGTATGTATTTACTATTATATCGCTTGTCTGCAGTGGTCTGTGCTTTTTCCCGTTGTTTTGACCCTCATTGCAAATCAGAGCAAAAGTTCGGCTGCTTCAGTGATAACACCATTTGTCTTTCCTAAGTGGGCTCTTGAAGCTTTCATCATCGCAAATGCAAAAGAGTACAGTTCTAACCCTTGTCTTATTAAGTAATATCTTACTTAAACAAGTTGTGTAGAATTGGACTTGTGTTTTGAAAATGATTATACGAGCTGTAAAAGATAGTGTTTGGATGTGGACATGTTGTTTGAATTTGTAATAATCAGATGTTTGAGTGTTTGTCAGAATCTTACTAATTTTATTAATAAAAGCATAAAATGAGCAAAAGGATCTTATTGTGAGAAAAAGAGAGATTGCTTCTCAAGTTTGATTAAAATGGGTTAAAATTTGTGGTGAATCATTCCTTATCAAGTTTGGTTATAATATCTTTGTCTACTGGATTTGCAGCAATGATGAAATGAAACTCATTAGAATTCATCTCTGATTTCCTTTTCAGGTACAATGGCGTTTGGCTGATGACTCGGTGTGCTGCATTGAAGCATTACGATTACGATATTCATAACTCGAACCGATGTCTTTGTCTACTTGTTGCTACCGGATTAGGTACTCGTATTATAGCTTTCATTGGTTTGCTCACTAGTCAGAGATAGACGAAAACTTAAGCAGATTTTTCTTTCTTTTTTCTTGTAGGTTAGGTAGTTTTTCTTTTCTTTTATCATGCAAGTTAACTAGATATGAATCACAAGCTCCATAGTTTTGCATCACGCTAGATTTAGATGCAAATGTATAGTTTTAATGAATTTAATGATTAAAATGACTAACATATAGTTAATTAAAGTCGATGTTGATATCAGGATGGTGGATTTCTTCTAATCTGATCAAAATCTGAGTCATTTTAGGCCTTCTTTCAGGTGTTTCATCTGTACATTCAAGGGCTAATTCGGCCATCTTGAACATATCTTCATGCCCTTCTTTCTCTGCTAATATTTCCAAGTCAAATATGTCCATTGACCAGTCTGTATTCACGACACCTTTGACCCAATCAGAGAGATCTTCCTGGTTATTATCTCCTGGTACTTTTCCTGTAATAACCTCCAATAGTAAAAGCCCGAAACAGTAAACATCTGATTTATGTGTCGGTTTCTTCCCGTCTAAAATCTCGGGGCATTTTTCAATTGCCAAGTTTGACTTTTGTGATGATAATAATGGCAAGTAGCCGAAATCTGTGAGTTTAGCGTGTGGGGTTGCACCGGTAAAGTAGATAAGTACGTTTGACGATTTGAGGTTGCCGTGAGACACTTTTTGATAAGATAGAGATTGTTGCAAGAAAATTAGACCCTTTGCTACATCCTTCATGATTTCTAGCCTTGTTGTCCAATTGAGTGGTATTCTCCCAATTCCTCTACTTTCTACACATTTCAATAACAATGAGATTAAGATATTAAATTAGGAATAGGGGCAGAAATTCTCGATATGATCCAAAACTCGACAAGAAAAAACATGTTTGGGTTGGGACTTTAAATCCGCCAACCCGTTTGATTTTTCAGGTCGGGTTCGGGGTACTGTTTGTTTAAATGGGTCGACCTACAAACCTGAGATAACTATTTAACATATACCAACCTGAAAACAACCCGCCAAATTAGACACGTTCGTCCCTAAATCAACTCACTTTTCCAAAACCAACCTGCTTATTCTTACCGGTTTGACCCGAAAGCAAATTTACCAACCTGTCTGACCCGTTTAATGAAACGGGTTATGCGGGTCATGTCTGGGTTAGGGTATTCCTAAATCCCGACCCTTTTATCAAATCAGGTTGGATTAGGAAATTCAACCTGCCAATCAACCCAAATGCCACCCTTTACAGTACAATTGTATAGGCAGATAGAGTCATAAACACGAACCATGTAATAACTCGAATAAGCTTCCATCTTGGATGAATTCATGTATGACCAACTTCTCCTCTTTCGAATAGTAAAACGAAGTCATTTCCACAAGGTTTTGATGTCTTAACTTCCCTAGCAACTGCATTTGTTGTACGAAATCCTTCTTGCTGATAGAATTCATATTTTTAACTCTTTTAACTGCGACTACCAAACCCAATTCCATTGTTGCCTTATATGTAGTGCCAAGGCTTCCCTTCCCGAGCACTTCAGCTGATGCCCTCAGCAACTCATCTATGTCAAATACGGGCTTACGGTTGTCAACGAACTCCAAATCCACCGTTCTCTCTGGATCATACGTACTCGCAGACCATCGAGCTTTCTTCACGACACCTTCATTAGGACGTTGTTCCTCTGTACGTACAAGAACAAACAATTGATAAACTTTATAATGAAATATGTTTAACGTGTTGCTTTCATATATAAACATCAACATACCAGCTGGTGCGTCTTTCTTAGCTTGTTTTTCTTGAAATTTCCGGTAACAACAAAACGAACCCAGAATCATGAAAAATGGCACGATTGCAGCTGCAGCAGCAATCATAATGATACTCCATACTTTTAAAACTTTCTTCTTGTCTTTTGAAGGAGACACACATGATATCTCTACAGGCTGTCCACACAAACCCGAATTATGATCGTATGAGCCAACCCCAAATCTTTGTAAAACTTTTGTATCCGGTATTGGTCCAGAAAGTTGATTGTATGACAAATTGAGCGCGGTCAATGATTCTTGATCGAACGACGGGATTGTTCCCGTTATCTCATTTTCCTGAAGCTCAAGTGTAGTGAGCTTTGGAAGGTTGATGTAATCCAATGGAATAGGACCCGAAAAACGATTACTAGAAAGGAATATGGATTCCAAGTACACGAGATTAGTTAAATTCGGAAGATCTCCTGTAATAGAATTGTTGTCAAGACTGAGTTTTGATAGAAAGGTAACGTTTTCTAGGAAACCAACAGGAAGTGTTCCGGTTAGGTTTATTGATTCCAGAGTCAGGTGGGTCACGTGGGAATTGGAACAACCAATTCCGACCCACCTGCTCATATTGTTCCTACATGGGGGACCGGTCCAGTTCCCATGTATGTTCAAATTTGATTTCATAGAATCCCGAAATGGAATCAAAGCGTTTCTTTCCTCATCATAGAATTCTCGTGTTATAATGTCTGACTTAACGAACATGAACATGAACATTGTAAGCGTGAGTTGAACGACTAGTGGTTGATAATCTTTGGTTACGCGGCAGCCCATGGTGGTTGTAGGGTGGTTGTAAAAAATTTAGAAAGAAGATTTGTGTATTAAAGAATGGAATGTGAAAGACATCGAAGGAAAGTGATACCTTATTCTAACGTACCAATCAATAATTAACCAATCTTTAGTATTATCATATCATAAACAATATAATTACAACTTATAATGACTTGTTTAACAACGTACCCTACAAGGCAAAAAATGGATCAAAGTTTTTGTCTTTCTCAATTGTATGATTAAAACTTAGGTTATGTATCGAAATTTTATTTATGACCGCTATACTTATGTTTTGTGTAACTATTCATCCGGTAATCAGTATTTTGATATTTTTATCGGCCACCAATATAGAAAGTTTAACAAATAAACTTAGAGCTCTTGATTTCATATTATAGAGTCATGTTATTTTGTATAAAAAAATAAAACATACTTCTTGAAGTATGTCAATGAATAAAAACAGAAGTATATGCATTTGTGATGATAGAATAAACATGTCGAAAATAACGTGAAAAGGAAATATTTGATTAAATATATTAAAAAGGAAACTGTTTACAGCTTTGCTTGACTTCAAAAGTTAGTTGGAATCTTTGTTTCTTGTTGGGTTTTCTCTTTGGGATCAACTCTTTTTTATAACTTCAAACACGAATTGCCAACTTTACAAGAGACATGAAACGATACGACATATCACTATTTTTATTATGTAAAATAAAGAAAATGTTACAATTACAAAATGATATGAAATGTAACACTTACATTAACTTTTTTTTTCTTCATCTTTTCACGATATCATGTCACATTATTTAGCAATTTTTTTTTTTGTTTTTTTGAAAGTTTAGCATTTATCATGTAATAACGGATTTTAATCGAGGGAAGATGAAAGAGTAAAGTTGTTAGGAGAAGTAACTACTTTTCAATTTTCCGGTTCTTCAAATCTTTTCAAAAGTTTGATAAAGAGGATGTCATTAAACTCTACATGTGTCGAATAAAAAATGTTGGTCATGCTATTATAACAATAACACAATTTGTGGTTAGTGTTAATAAACAAATAATTAGCGTTAGATGACATCAACTCTGTTAAATTGTTCTTGATCATCCCCTCGTGGTCGAGCCTTAGCACTTTCACATTTCTACTAAAAAATAATTATCGTTAGAGAATGGTAATAGACTTGTTATTCAATTAAAATGTGTTCATACATGTTAATATCTTGTTATATGCTTTTTACTTTATGGAATTCTGTCAAGCTCAAGTCATCTGCAGAAAGCCTTTGAGAGATCGAAGTATCAGAAGGACAGGCGCAGGAGCGGCTCAAGGTTCAATGAAGCCTAAAGCGAACTTCAAATATGAGGCCTTATCGATTATGTTACAAATTCGACAAAAATTGTTCGATATAGTATGCATAATCTATTTTCTAAATTTTTAATAAAGCAAATATTAACCATTCTGTTGTAATATAGTATGTCAACTTTAATAGTTTGCTACTTGTTGCATTTTGATGGAAAAAATTCTTAAAATCAACCTAAATAAATATATTTTAAGAAGATCATCTTCAATCTTTTACTTACATAATACTACGTATAAAACTTGGTGAGCACAAACTTGGTGAGCACTGGTTGTTGTACACAGATCCACGAATGTTGGGATCAAACCAAAAAGAAAATAATCTTTATAGTCAACCCTAAAATTTACTTAAACCGATTAAAAATTGAAAACATATACAGCATTGTGTTTATTAATAGTAGCATAGTACACAGATCTTAATAACTCATACACACACCTACATTACAATAATCAAGTAACACCCCTTCAAGCAGTGACTACTACTATATATACATGTTTATCTACCATAATCGACATATTTACATTAGAAGTTGTGAACTAAAACAAAAGATACCTACCTGCACAATAGATCAAATCCACGAGTTTCGTAAAACAGATTTTAGAAGCCAAGGTGATACGAAAATGGAAACACCGATAAGCTAACTGGTACCAGATACTGCACAAAACGATTATGGGAAATTAACACCTTGACCAATTTGAAATTAATCTGATTGTGTAGGTTTCAGGTTCATGGATTGAATCACCCAACCGAAACCCGAGAAGTGTTACAGAGTAAACGTTTATCAAAACGACTTGGTGGGGGCACTGGGGCCAACAGGTTGGCAGATTGAATTCATTTTGATGTATCAAATTCTTAATTTTTCATTCCAAACAAGTTGGAGGTTCAACCCGAACTGTGAACATGCCCCCCTTATTCACAAGTTAACCGGTTCAACCGATTTGACCCGCCAACCTGTCTAGACACAACCCAAACTTGTTTATGTTGTGTCGCATTCGTGTTAAATATGTGTCACTCCTGTCTACATAGCAGCAATGGCAATCAAAAATTTATTAAAAGAAAATATTTTTAGTTCAAGATATATGAATTTTTATTATTATGTACTTTGATTGCTATCAAACCATCATATTTTTTATGCAATCTAACAAATTAGTCACGTCGCTAAGGAAAATAACAAGATTTTGCAATAACAGATGATAAATTGGAACAAACAATATCAAACTACACTTCATTTCTCTTTTTGCAATAGAATTTTATAGATATTAAAAGTTAGGGTTTCAAATTGAACCTTAAGGGTAAGAGGAGAAGCAACAAAAACAACGACAACACCGTCTGAAGCAACTGCAGTACAGGTAACGAATCAATGGCGATCTACGAGAGTTTGATGAAGATGGTTCTGATGTCTCCATTCGTCGTTGACGATGATCGGCGACGGCGGATGATGATCGGAGTTCACGGTGGCGGCAAATGCACGCTGGGTGGGTTTTCGCTTGTTTCCACTTTAGAGAAGAGAATGTTGTTATTATCTTTTAAACTTTGAACCCTAAATGTTTTATTCCATCCAAAACTGGCCCTTGTAGTTTTCTGTATATTGTGATTTTCAACCAGAAACTTATATTACTCTATATTTCTAACATGTTTAGTACTGAAGATAACGAGGCAAACGTCATGTTAATGTCTAACGTGGTTTTTAGGTGTCAGTCATCTTTAAGACATAATTTTTTTTGAGTAGGTTGAGAGATAGGGGTGGTGATAATTCCACACAAGATTTTGATAAGGGAGCTGATTTTGGTAAGTAAACTTTTACTTGTCACAAAGAAACAGTGCATAAATCAGTTATACTATATGCATAAATAGTTGTACTGTTTTCTTGTAACAAGTAAAAACTTACTTGCTAAAATCAACTCTCTTTTGATAAATCCACCGTATATGTGCATCGAAAGCTTGTACGATACAAACTAGTGAAGCACAGTTATGGTGGAATTATCAAAATCTAGGGCGGATTTATCATCACCCATAAGATAAAAATGATATTTTGTTCATGTGTGTTACTTTTTAAGGATTACTAGTAAATTTTCGGGTTGTGCAATGCACAACTCATGCACACCCGTAATTGATAATTTTTAAATATTTCAATGTATAAATTTTTTATTTTTGAAAGAGAGCGCTTGAATGTATGTTGGATAGTAACTGTATATAAATACAACTGTTTTTTTTCTCATATATAATTGTCGTGTTGTTAGTAAGAACACATCACTCTATGATGATACCAACTATATGAGATTTAACGATGTCCAACAATATAAAAAACTCAAGTACTTTTATTAAAAAGTTATTGATTATCTTAATATTAATCTCAGTTTAATTATACATAGTTACGAATAATGCTTAATATCCTAACATAGTAGCCACCTAATTGTAAAGTTGAAGCAAAATCAATACACATAAAGCCATCAAAAAGATCAATGATTAAGTTACATATGACGATGTTTTAAAACGTCAAAGAGAAATCGAGTTAGACATTATATAGAAATTTATAAATAAGTGACAAAAATCTTCTTAAATTAAATGTGATTCAAATTATAAAATAAATGGACTAATTGATGAATTTATCTAAACTCTAGCTAGGATCCTTGATTAGTTAAAAGAAATACATATCTTAATTGTAGGTAGCAATAACACATTAAGCAAATTAAATATACGGTATGTTGTTATATAAGAATATGTTTATTTTTAAGATATAGATATGTATTAATGTTATATTAATATTAAGTTTGATTTATCACCAAGATGATTAGTGTATAAATTAATGATAATTTATTGGTAAGTTAAACATGTAACAAAGATGAATAACAAACCATTAAAAAGATTTGTAATAAAAAAGGTAGTAACGCATGACATGTTATAAAAGTATAAAGTGTGTGGTTTTCTTAAAAATGAAATGCTTCTTTTATATGATACCCAAGACATCTTAGCTAATTTTCATTTTGTTAAAAATGATGTTAAGTAAGTCTTTTCTATAGTAAAGATAAGTGATGAGGTATCACCTTCTAAAGAAAACATGTTTTCCTTATATATAGACTAGGTACTTCGGTGGCCGTGCGACGCATGACCCTCTCCAACAACACCAACAACATACGTAGTGAGCTATTGTTATGTGATATCAAATAAAATTCGCATGTACAATTATATTAGAAGCTTGAAAAAAAATCTATTAGTATTTATGATTTGGTACATGTAGCATTAGAAATAACTCAAAAGATATATACAATTTGTGACATCAGAAAGTATATTAGAATGGACTATTACTTTTAACACATTTTCCATATACATTAATTTCTTCACTAAGTGGTATTTGGATTGGTTATTAAAGAGTTATAGCCTATTTCAAAATTAGATAAATAGATCCAAACATGCTTATAACAATATCAATTTACCTATATTAAAATATATAAACACTTAATTATAAGCATATAGCACATTTTTAAAGTACATAATAAATACTTATCAATAAGTGATGTTAAAAACCGCATTAATGTACTATTCTTGCATCTTCTTCTTTTTTTGTTCCTTCCAATAACTTGCATTATGTGCAAGTCATAGAATATATTAACAAAAGATGTTTTCTGAAAAGAAAAGTTGATTTAGCTGTTCATATTTGAAAAGTAAAGGAAAATAAATAAAAATGTACAATATAATTTATTTATTTATTTCTTCATTTACAGAAAAGGATCAAGTTTCAAGTAGATAACTAATTATTTTACTTTAATGTGTTGAAGACACATATCCATTATTAAGATTCTTATGTGTTCAATTTAAAAGTGTGTTTATAACTTTATGTAATGTATCTTTTTTTATCTTTTTAAATGTATAGACAACCTATTTTAAAAGATTTGTGTACAAAATATAGTTAGAAGTGTTGGAATGCTATTAATAAAGTTTCTAGACAACCTATTTATAATATGTTTATGTGTAAAATCTTTATAGAGTAGGTAAATAAAATTTTGGCTCTTTGTTTATTTTACAAAATAATTTTAAGTATGATGTTTCAAAATAAAAGTGTGTAGGTTTTCTTTATTAAGGCGTTAATGTCTTTTTGTTGGATTTTTTTTAATGATGATGATTAATATATTATTATATAAAAGTTTAAGTGTTTTTTTACTTAATTAATTCATTAATGAGTGATGTGATGATGTGTCAAAAGTTGGTGATGGTGATGTTTGCTTTATATATATAATACTAGTAAATATTTGGGTTGTGCGTCCAACTATGTTAATGTTGATATTTTAAATGTTAAGTATGTATTATCTTCAAAACTGATATTTGATTATCGACATATAGTTACTCAAAGGAAGTCAATAAAATATTACTAAAAAATCAATTAATAAATTACGAATGACGGTATCTTGAAAAGTTAAAAAGAACAACAACGAACTTGGAAGTTAAAATCATATCAACTGTTAGACAAATGGAACAATCATCATAAATTATATGCAATGTACTTAAATTATAGGAGGGAATAACATAATAATGAATGTGTCTAAGTATCGGCTATCGATGGTCAAATTAAACCAAAATCATAGACTTGTACCAATTAGTACATATTAAATAATTAATGAAAAACTATTATACATATGGAAATTTATTAAGCATTAATTATAAAATGTTAGATATTATGTTGTTTTATAAAATTAAAAAAAATATGCAATTTTTTAAAAAATGTTTCTTTAAGGTTTGAAATGTTTAAAATTTAAATTTAAGAGGCATATTAATGTTAAGTTTAAGATGTAAACATGATTAAGAATAACCATTACAATGTATTCTTTTTTTAGTTTAAGATGAAATCATGTGTTAATGCTAATAATATGTTTAACATATAAAATAAAAAATATTAGTAAAACATAAAAAGATTATTATTGAAAAGATAATGATACATGGTATCTTCTTCTCTCATCTTAAGTTTGAAGGTTTCTTTATATAATGAGTAATGATAATGATTAAGATCATATACTAAGAAGGTATATATAACATTACAAAGATCTAAGGTTAATGTATAAAAATTTTTAAAATTAGTAGTGACAATTTTATTTAATAATAAAAAATTAAGATATATGATGATGTGTCTCAATTACAAAGCATGTGGTTTGCTTTGTATATATATATTATTATAAGATCTTTAAAGAGTAGATAAATAAAATTTTGGCTCTCTTTTTTATTTTACAAAATATTTTTAAATATGATGTTTCAAAATAAAAGTGTGTAGGTTTTCTCTATTAAGGCATTAATGTCTTTTTGTTGGATTTTTTTTATCAAACAAAGCTAAAGATTTTGTTATTTTCACATGTATAGAGTGATGATGATTAATATATTATATAAAAGTTTTAAGTGTTTTTTTAATTAATTAATTCATTAATAAGTGATGATGTGTCAAAAGTTGGTGATGGCTATGTTTGCTTTATATATATAGTATAAGATTAATGTCTTTTTGTTGGATTTTTTTTTATTAAACAAAGCTAAAGATTTTATTATTTTCAAATGTATAGAGTGATGATGATTAATATATTATATAAAAGTTTTAAGTGTTTTTTTAATTAATTAATTCATTAATAAGTGATATTAATAAGTGATGATGTATCAAAAGTTGGTGTTGGCTATGTTTGCTTTATATATATAGTATAAGATAAGATAAGATATAAGAGATAAGAGATAAGATAAGATATATAAGAAATAATGCGTATGATAAAATCCTCTAAAATGATTTATAACAAGGTGACAATATGAAGCTCTAACATTCAATTGACAACTGTTGACCAAACATTACGAGTAAGCAAGTTTACTAATAACTAAAGGTGATATACATTATTATGGAAAGTGATAGCATGAATGTATTGGCATATTAATTGATATGGGTTAGGTTGAACAAAGTTTATATCCAATTAACTTATTACCTTTCGGAATCAGCGAAACATGAAAACACAAACACACTGGATTCTTATTTTGGTGACGAAAACATAATCATTCTTCAAGTTTTATTATCTCGGAGCAAACTTCGTGAACCTATGCATCGTAACATTGAAATATTGATTTTGTAAAGAGATAGTAACACGACTAGCAGCGATTATTCAAATTGAATTCATACCGTAAAAAGGTTACTTTTCTATGAGTGGGCAGATATGAATGTAGAATCACTTAAAGGATACTATAAATATAATCATGTTACATCAATATAAAGTGTAGCATATATATATATATATATATATATATATATATATATATATATATGTATTAAAGGATAGTATAAATATAATCATGTTACATCAATATAAAGTGTAGCAAATATATATATATATATATGTATGATGATGATGAAGGACGACTAAACATATTGGTATAGTTGTACTTTTTTTTTCTTCATAAAAGTGTTGTTGATGTTATAGTTGCAGTCTTTAAATTTTAAAAGATTTATTATGACTCACATCTAAAGCATTTATAAATGTTTTAAATTAATACTATTATAAAATCAAATATTAAAAGCTCACCTTTAGAATGTGTTAAAAATTTTTTTATAGTTTCATGACGTTCATCTCCATATACTATTCAATATTTTGGTCTACTAAGACATACGAAGCCATGTATATCCTTTCTAATGGTTATTAGCGGATTGTATTGTTAAACGGGTTAACCCGTAACTCGATTTATATGACTAGATTAACCCATAACCCGATTACTTAATAGGGAAAGTATTTGTTATTGAAAAACCCGACTAACCTGATCTGACGTACTCTTATTAGGTTGGGTTGATCTGATTAACACCCCGACGTGTGTATTTTAGGCTAAAAACTGGGAGATGGTCCGTGTAAATTTTTTATTTATTTGGGCCGGTATGGAATGAAGAAGGAAATAAAGAAGGCTATCTAGTTTAGTTCGATATTAAAAATTCTAACAATATGGGTCGGCCGGATGTATGTGTTTAATTTTTTTAAATAAAGAATAAAAGAAAAAAAGGAGTTAGGGTTTGTGAGGGGGCACGTGTAAATATATGGTTGGGTAGTAGTAGATGAAGACTTTTAAAGAGTTAGGTTGTACTTGCGTCTTTTCTTCAATCAACAGCCGATATTCATATTCGTCCTCTTTTCTTTTTTCGTTATTATTATTATTATTTTTCAATTAGATCAGATGAATACCCAATATATATATTCGATCAGATTGAATTTGAATCAAGAACGTGGGTGTATTATTTGATCAATCAGATCAGATGAGATCGATGGAAAGAATGGGTGGATGGATCAAATTCAACCGATTTGGATTGCCCAAAATTGAATTTCAATTTCAATTTGGTTCAGTAAGTCTCAGATCGCATTCAATTGAATGAATTTCAATTTGATTGAATCTTAATTTGGATGAAATTACAAATTGGTTGAATTTCAATTTGATTGGATCTCAATTTGGATGAATTACAAATTGGTTGAATTTCAATTTGAATGAATTTCAATTTGATTGAATATAAACAGGTAGTAGTAACTTTATCATTCAATTCAGATCAAGTAATTCATGAATTATGATTTAATTGAATGAGTTGAGTCGGGATGATTTTCATCTTTTATATATGTAGTATTTTTATTTTTTTATCTTATTCTTTTATATATATGTAGTAAGTATCATAAAATCTGAAGTTTTGTAGCATATGCTATTATATCAAATTTCGAACAACATGTTACTCCCTATAATATATGTTTATGTTTATGATGATGAAATAGTAGGTTTTTATATAAATATAAAGTTGATTTAATTTGCAAAATTACTTCTTTTTTTCAGCCTAGAAAAATGTTTGTAAAATTTTGATTTAGTTGGATACATAGTATAAGGTACTCGTTTATGTTGATTAAATATATATTTGATTGAATTTGGAAAATTACTCTTTTCTTTTCTTTTATTTTTAGTCTAGAAAAATATTTGCAAAATTTTGATATAATTGGATTGGATACATAGTACCCTTTACTTTCTCTAGTATAAGTACGGTGTATATATTAATTAATAAAGTATTAATTTACTTTTTATCTTATCTTAGTATATATATAAAGAAAGCCAAGTTATTCCTTCATTTGACACATCATCAACTCTTTTTTATTTTTATTTTCCAATTTTTGTATTAAACTTATTATTTGAACATATAATAACAATAATAATAAGGGTAAATGGCGGATATAAGCAATATACTTTCACTTTTGTTCACATATAAGCAATGTACTTTTTATATTACCGAGTTAAGCAACGTACTCTTAAATTTTGTTTCAACTTAGGTAAGTAAATTGTTTTTTACCGATTAAAAGTGATTTTCTGCTGACATGGTTTTGCCGTGTCACGGATATCATTGATGTGGCTGCCATGTCTGTTAAATTTGTACACGTAAGCGTCCACATCAGTATTATGTGATATTATAAAAAAAGAATAACGGCTTCTTCCCCCTTTTGTTCCCGCCGCTAACCCATCACCATAAAACCCTAAAAACCAAATTTTTCTTCAATGGCTTCATCAAGCTCTTCTGTTAACTCTCGAATGCCAAAATTATGCAAATGCAAAGAGCCGCAACCCTTGAAGCTGCGCACTTCATGGACGATTACCAACCCAACTAGGCGATTTTTGAACTGTCCGGATGCTTTGGTAAGGGGTTTTGATTGTTTGGTAGCTCTTGTATGTAACATGAACACATTCACATACGTAGTAGCTTTTTTACCGATTAAAAGTGTATCAAAGCTTGAAACGTGACCAACGAGATTCGTATTATGAGATGATGAAGTATAGAGAAATGTTTTCGAAAATGGAAGATGACTTTGCATTGTATAGGTCCGAGATGGAAGGTATGGTGGAACGGCTGCAAAATGAAGTGGTGGACTACAAGAAAAGCATCAAGTTTTACCTTAAGCTAACTTCGTTTCTTGTTGTGATCATAGTTGGTATGGTGTGTTTTGGTTAGTTGCAGTACATTTAGGATAGTTGCAGCTTGATATAGTTCAAGTTTTACCTGAAGCTAACATGTAGTTTGTAATCTTTTGGTGTAGTTGGTGAATGTAATCAATCCAATGTAATCTTTTGGTGTAGTAATGAACGGATGTAGTTGTAGTTTTAAAAAATACGGGAGTGAATAAGGGTGGAAACGAGTAAATGAGGGTTTTTAATGAGAGGGGAAATGATTTATGCCATGTCACAAAATAGGTAAAATTATTCTTTTTTAAAAAATGGTGAAACCGGCTAAATAATACTGGTGACTGGTTGCTTCCGGTCAAAAAAATGACAGCGTGGCATCTTACCTAAGTCGAAAAAAATTTTAAGAGTACGTTGCTTAACTCGGTAATATAAAAAGTAGATTGCTTATATGTGAACAAAAAGTGAAAGTACGTTGCTTATATCCGCCATTTACCCTAATAATAATAACAATATTTTATCTTAGTATATATATAAGGAAAGCCAGTTATTCCTTCATTTGACACATCATCAACTCTTTTTTATTTTTATTTTCCAATTTTTTTTATTAAACTTATTATTTGAACATATAATAACAATAATAATAATAACAATAATAATAATATTAATAATGGTATTAATATTAATTCTTAGAATATATATAAAGAAAGCCAAGTTATTCCTTCATTTGACGCATCATCAACTCTTTTTCATTTTTCTTTTCCAATTTTTTTATTAAACTTATTATTTGAACATATAATAACAATAATAATAATAATAATAATAACAATTATATTAATAATAATATTAATATTAATTTTAATAATAAATAATAAAAATAAGAAACTAATAAATAAATACTTAATCAACCTACTAAAAATTTATCAACTTCATGTTTACACATTTGACTCATATACATCTTAATTTTTATCAAATTTGTTTTTTTCTCTATAACTTATTTTTGCTATCTTTAAAAACATTGTACAATTCTTGTAGAAAGTTTCTTATATAACAAGTATTTGAAAGACTTTTTCCATTGAATATAATGACTTTTTTTTAATAATTTTTAAAAAAATTAAGTCTTTACATAAAGACTTTTATTGTAATGTTTCTTATCTTTTGAAGAAAATAATATTAAAGTGAATAACTCTTTTTATGAATAAAAGTTGTTCTTGAAATAAAAAACCATAACTCCACCTTATGAAAAATAAGTTACACTCTTTATTTTATTCCTTTTTCATACTTCTTATAAAATTTTGTAGAGTTTCTTTTATTCATAAATTTTTTTTCAATATTAAATGCTTGAAATCTTTTACATATATGTCCGGTTACTTAGGTCAATTGAAAAAATTAACACATCATTGAGAATGATGAAGAGGAACAACCAAGAAGTATTCCTAAGATGTACCTAATAGCTAAATTAGTCATTTGAAATGATAATATATTAATAACATGAAAATTCATTGTTATCATTTGATTATATAAGTTTCTAAGTTTTTTTTTTAATCTTATAATTGATACTCTCTCCCCGTAATTTAGGCTTACTCAAAGTCTTATCAAATGCAGTTTTGAAATCGTTGACGTTTTTTGTTGTTACGTGTTACACAATAGTATATAAGAAGATATAAACGACTTTTTGTGTTTCGATTAAGCAACAATCTTGAAAATAATATTCATATTAAATTATAAAAGAAGATTTAATTTTAATATCTTTTAGCGTAGGCCGTGCAATACTAGGGTATGTATATAAGGTACATCATGCATTAGGCAAAGATGAGGACATGATGATGTCTACGTGTACGTATCTCAAGAGGGAGGCAGGGATGGTTATTTCTATATTCAAGTCTTCTACATGATTTGAGCATTCAAGTGCAAAAAAGTACTCCCTATATACCTAATAATAGACAGATAGGTTGTTATTGGAAATGAATGATTTATCATGAGATTGTTTTCAGATATTTTTCACCTTCAATAAGTATTGATGCCAACTTTAAGATGTGTTTTAGCTTTGTATGTTTTTATATTGTTAAATGAAGATAGAGCATTTATATGCAACCTTTAGGGTACGATTTCTTTGAGGTGCATTATCATAACTTTTGTCGATCTAAATTCAAATTCGAGATGCTTTAATTTTGTAGTCTGCATGAACTAACAAACAAACATATATTTAATTCCATTGATTTTAGGCTTACGTTGTAACGTCTACGTAGAACTACTTCAATCTCTGTGGCACCCCAAAAATGGTAATTGTGATTAGCGGAAGCATTAGAGTAAGGGGGTGCTGACGTTAACATTTGAATATTCATGCATCAGAGCTTATGATTATTGCAGATTAAATAAGTTAAGATGCCAGAAATTAATAAAGTTTGTTACAAAAAGCTTCGACTTGTCAAAGTCGTAGAATTAGTAATGTGAAAATACATTCAAGTTTATAAATACATTATTCAAAAGAGATTTCGTAGGTATAACTAAAATGTACTCCCTCAGTCCCAAATTAAGTGTCATGTATCAGATTTGAAAGTCTTTCTTTTTCAACTTTGACCTTAAATATTTTTATTTGTATTAGATATTACTTTATGAAAATTATACCAATGAAAATATATTTAAAATCCAATCCATATATATATTTTGCATCAAGTATTATATAATACAAATAAAAATATTTAAGGTCAAAGTTGAAAATGGAAGACTCAAAAAGTCAAACCAGGACACTTAATTTGGGACGGAGGGAATATTAATTATACGAAAGAAATCCCGTTCGTTCAAAAGCTGGCATCCTAATTCATCGTGGGTCACCTAGATCCATATGTGTGCAGTGCACTAATTCCTTGAAAAACATAGTAAAAAGTCAACAAAGATGTTGAGTGAATTCACACGTTTTATAAGTATGGTTTGTTATATCAAGTTTGTTTGTAAGTTGTTGACATGAAAGTCAAATAAGTTTCGTTTAGAATGTTGTCCAAAATATAGTTTCGTTGGGATGTTTCCCAAATATGGTTTTGTAGGAAAGTAAGTATCCAATATTGTTTGTTGGAGAATATGTATCCTATATCGTGTGTAGGAAAGTATGTATCCTATCCTATATTAGTATTTGTAGGAAAGTAGTATTCTATGCCCAAAAAGTAGGGTCCAAAATCGTAGGAAAAGTAAGTATCCCTGATCCAAGTTCGTAGGATCCAACCCAAGTTCGTAGGGTTCAACCCAAGTTCGTAGGGTTCAAAATCGTAGGGAAAGTAAGTATTCTTGATCCAAGTTCGTAAGATCCAAGCCAAGTTCGTGGGGTTAAAAATCGTAGGGAAAGTAAGTATTCCTAAAATAATACGAAAATGTCATTTCCTAAGCAATAGTTTGTATAAAAGCATAAGAGCAATTATAAATCGTTTGTAAATATAGTATGAAAACTTTCACAAGTATATTTCATAAGAAATCAAGCTATCGAGTATAATATGGATACATTCATAAAGTTAGTAGTTTGTAAGTAATAAAGGCATAAAAGCATTTATAAACAGTTGTCGCATTTCAGTAGTAAAAGTTGCTATGTTTTTCACCCCTAGTTTAAAAGCAATAATCAGTAAAAGTAGGGGATGTGAATTCACCTCGTGAGCTCAGTATGTGAGTGCTAGCAATATGTAAGCTCAAATAAAGTCTCTAACGTCCTAAACGTACGAGATAAGTATATAAGTAGTTGGCTCAATGCCAAAACATGTTAATCGTTCACTCGTTAAAAGATCGTTGTTTGTTTAAAAGTTTGTACGTTTTCCCATTGGTGATAATGTTGTAATAATAATATGATGTTATATTACTAATATGTTTCGTTGCTTTGTAAGTATTCAATACTTATAGTCGTTTCATACATTGTTTGTTGTGCATATATATATATATATATATATATATATATATATATATATATATATATATATATATATATATATATATATGGGGTGGATGAATGGGGAAGCAAAATCTAAAGGGAAGAGGGAAGTAAATCTGGACCATTGGATCTACTCAATTAAAAAAAAGGGTGGAGGGGCTTAGTGGTCATTTCCTAATTAGTTGTTTAAAAAATATTATAGACAAAAAATAAAAGGAAACAAAAATGGGGTTGAGTTCCCGGAAAATGATCGAGCAATTTCAAGTGAGAAACTAGAGTTACAAATTACAAAAGAGATTGCCAAAAATTCATTAAAAAAAGCAGCGAATTCATTCGACAAAATCAATCGTTAATGGTAGAAGCTTCATCTGATAAACGAAAAAGTCAATCAATGGTCACTCAAAATCACCAATTTCAGCAAAACTAGGGCTTCAGAAATCAAAATCCGATCAACAAACACAAAAGATAACGTCAATCGGTGAGGGAGATTCATGATAAAAATGTCAATTGAACCAAAATAACCGTGGAAGGTTAAAGATGAAAAAATTTGAAGAAAATTGTGAATGATATTTAAATGTGACTTTTTTACACTGTTCGTCCCTGTGGTTTGTCTAGAATTTCACTTGTCGTCCTTGTACTTTTTTTCTGGCACTGGTCGTCCTTGTGGTTGCTAATTCTTGCACTCGTAGTCCTTGTTGCTAACGGTCGTTATTTTTCTTCGTTAAAGGACCATCCGTGTATTTTTTTTTCAAATTTAAAGTTTATTTAAATTTGATATCATTTTTAGTTTTACTTAGCTAATTTATTTTTAGAATAATCTAATAAATTCAATTTAATTATTTTAATCAGTTTTTCTCTTGACAATTAATTTGTTCTATTTTTTTAGTGTCCCGATCTATATAAACTCACTAAAAATATTAATAGTTTAAAAATGTAATAGTTTTTTAAATATTTTATACTCTTAATTTTGGATATCATCGTCGATTTCATGACTCCGTATAGACAATTCTACATGCCTACATATACATTGCTAATAGTTTTGTATATTATAAACGTACTCAAATTGCACATTATCAACATGTAACATTTATTTTTGAGTTGATTGAAGAAAAAATTCTGAATACTAAATTGCAATAACTACGTAGCGTATAGTATTATTGTACTCTGTATTTTGAACATTAAGTATTTTTTCTTTAAAATAACCGACACATATTAAATTATGTAAATTAGTAGAAAAATTATACGGATAGTACCTGATAATTTTTTACATTGTTTTTTTTTAATAAAATTAGTGGTATTTTTAATGGGTCGATGTAGATTATGACACTTATAAAAATTAGAATAAGAAAATATTTAAATTAATCAATTTAATTGTCAAAAATAAAATAACCGTTACTAAAAAAGAAAATTAACTAAATACTGTTATTTAATACTATACGCTACGTAATTATTGCAATTTAGTATTTTACATATTGATAATGTGCAATTTGAGTACGTTCATAATATACAAAATTATTAGCAATATATATGTAGGCATGTAGAATTGTCTATATGAAATCATGAAATCGACGATGATATGCAAAATTAAGAGTATAAATTATTTAAAAAACTATTATATTTTTAGTGGGTTTATTTAGATCGGGATACTCAAAAAATAAAATAAAATAATTGTCACAAAAAAACTGATTAAATAATTAAATTAAATTGATTAAATTATTCGAAAAATAAATTAGCTAAGTATAATCGAAAATAATATTAAATTTAAATAAACTTTAAATCTGAAATTTTTTTACATGGATGGTCCTTTAACGAAGAAAACTAATGGCCGTTAGTGACAAGGACTACGAGTGCAAGAATTAGCAACCACAGGGACAACCAGTGCCAAAAAAAAGTACAAGGACGACGAGTGAAATTCTAGACAAACCACAAGGACGAACGGTGTAAAAAAGTCTTTAAATATCGATGAAGCATCACCAAAAAGTACATGAAGGTCTTTTGAAGATCAAATTGGTAAGTAATACACAAATTAATCTTTCTATGATTTGTTTTTGAGTCTTGTATTCGCTAATTGAATTGTGTTGTTGCCCAGATAATGATTTAGAGATGATGAATGTTAATATTATATATGATGAATATTATCTGTACTGGATATTGAAATTAGATAGTATATGTATTATAAGATTGTATTGTTGTTGAGATGATGAATGATGTAGGATATTTTGAAAATAGCTAGTAAATGTATTACAAACTTTTATTTATTTTCAAGATGAAAAATGTGAGATTATGAATGTTTATTTCATAAGATTAGTGTTGATTGTTTATATAGTAATATTTTAGGATCGAATAAGCTCAAGTTATTCGAGGTATATACAAACAACAAAGAATTGATGTTCGAGAGCCAAGATTGAGAAGTGAACCTTTTTGTTTAGGATCTCACTTCAATATTGTAGTGTGTACATTAGAGATGCTGTCAATGATGAATGCAAACTAAATTTTTCGGGTTTAAGGCAGAGAGAAAGTTCCCATTGTATAATTTTAAAGATTCAGGTGAAACATAAAGAAGTCATCATGGAAAAGGTTATGGAGCCATCTCATATCCATGAGGAAATTTTCGCTTCGTTACCTGCTACTGAGTGCTGATATGCTGTTGTTGACTACGACTTTGTTACTGACTTAAATACAAGATATCTCTAAATATGTTAGTTACCGATTTTATCTGATATACATGATGTTTTTTGAGCTTATATGTCAACACAGGTTTATTACAAGAGATGAACTAATCAATGAATGGAATTGGTGAACCTAATACTGTGAAAAATAATGGACCTACGTACAAGAAATGAACTAAGGGTTTTGTAAAGGATTTTTGCATTGGTACATTGTTGGCAGTGGTAAAAAAATGAGAACCTGGGTGACTATGAGGTAACGAGTAAACATGTCTGCTGTTTAAAGCGGGTAAGAAAGGGTCATTGGACTGACCTGTGAGCACCAAAAATTGTTGACACTAATCATCATATTTTGATCTGTCACAGGATCTGTTGCAGCTGAATAAGCAAAGTAGCAACACAAGGTTACTCTATTTTCATATAGGTTACGTTTTTAACCTGTAAGTACTACCATATTCTTGGACTTTTATAAATTTTAGGTCTCGCCAACTCTAGTGTTTGGACCTTTATTTTAACTTTTACAACAACTTGGTGTTAGAAACTTCACCATGTATTATTACAATTTTAAATTATTATTATTATAATTAATGTTTTCGGAGGCTCTACACATAAAGATAGCTTCTGGGCAACTTTAACCCATTCCATGTAGTTGAGATGTTTTTATAGCCAGGTTTCTTATTTGATCTACTTGACCCTTTTAAATAACAAAACTCGAATTGACAACTTTACTGCATGACCTATGGATCTTGGCAATATGTTTGTTTGATTTATTTCTCTAAAAAACAAATTACTTTAGCCTATCATGTTTAATGCATACACCGCCGATGACTAATGTTGTAGCTCAAATAAACACTCTCAATGCTCTTTAAGTTTTGATTTCACTTGAATTTGAAGTTATTATTATGAATCTGAATTGTACATTGTTGTTTGTTTTTCTGCAGGAGGTTTGCACTATTCTCTTAACCTTGGTGTGTAAAGGAGATTATCTTTCTCCGATCTGTTACGTTACCGGCATAAATCCCTTTTTATACTAATTGCCATTTGCTTTGAGCTTTGGGGTTATCTCTATATATAATTATCTTTAGTGTTTCTATTGAATTTTTTTTGGAAGTATGATAAGTAGCAGGTATTATCCAAGTGACATGCCCAGGTTGTCATTGATACAATGTCAGAAGTGAAGGTAGTTGGATATCTATGCAGTTGATGATAGCTTAATCTTTTCAACCACCGTAATGGCTTAGTTTGGTGAAATTTAGGTACAGTAGTTTTGGTAATCTGATTTGGAATGGTAAATTTAAGAAATTTGGTAGTTGGTTTAGAGAAAAAATGTTTTGTAAATGTGCAACTATTTAGACAATATAAGACTTGTGATTGATAGAAATGAAAATCTTTATGGAGTGCAAAGGAATTAATAGTGGCAATATGGCAGCCCATTTTCTCATTTATCTCATTGTTTTGATAGATAATTATGTTAGAATGTTTAAGCTTGATATTGCAAGCGTAAACGTCTGTTATTATGTATTTTTATTTCCGTTCTACATCATAAGAATGTTATGGGTAGGTAACTTGGGAACAATGAGTACAACATTGACCATTTATATATATATATATATATATATATATATATTTATTTATTTATTTTAGCTAATGAATCTTTTTATGTGTTGTTTAATTTCCTTTGTGATGTTATCAGTTAAAGTTATATATACCTTTGTAGTTAATAACACCCCCATCGAACAATTTACATATAAAATATGGTATTCTTGGGTACCGTCCGGGTATTACACCAGTTAGCATTGTTATGCTCCAATGTTGGAGTATGACCATTATGTTTCTTGTTGACCTGTGAAAGTCAACTGGTGAAAATGGATTAGTGTCGTCTGAGTAATTTAAAAATGCAGGTCCCTAGTCTTGCTGTCTGAAAATGTAATGATAGGCTTAGTAAAAAAAAATATTTTTATCAGTAAATAGTAATCAAAATCGATGCTATAAAGAATATATTTACGGATTAATTTCATTTTTAAGTCATAACACTAGTTGATAACTATTTATTAATACATTGTTAATATTCATCGAGCACAATGTTAACTAAAATTGATCACGATGAATGTTAAAACATAACATTATTTGATGAATATTTTTAATTTTAACATTCATCATAATGAATGTTAACTAACATACACCGCAATGAATATTAACGATTTTGGATAGAATATTTATAAATTGATGTTATACCCATTAGGAAAAAAAATAAACTAATATTGACAATATTAGCTTTTATAAATGGACAATCTTTTTAGTAAAAAAAAGAAGTAAGA
The DNA here is from genome assembly GCA_963422505.1 of Pseudognaphalium luteoalbum. NCBI lineage: Eukaryota > Viridiplantae > Streptophyta > Magnoliopsida > Asterales > Asteraceae > Pseudognaphalium > Pseudognaphalium luteoalbum. Next base: position 7,451,094 of record OY730198.1, on the reverse strand, counting down.
AAAGGTGGATATTTAATTGAGACGGAGGGAGTAACATTTGTAAATGAACGTTATCACTTAATATTATTTAATATTCATCAGAATGAATATTATCTCTTCATATTTATTGAAAATCAATGCCAAATTATAATAACTGAAAAGGAATTAATAATATTTATTGCTGAATGTTATCACTTAATGTTCATCTCAAAGAATCTTATCACTTAGTATTCATCGAAATGAAAATCATAACAACTGAATCAAGAAACTTATCGATTCTAATTAACATTTATTAAGTTTGACCTTTTCTGATAAATATTAATGCTTCCCCCCCTTCTAAAAAATATTTCCATCGGGATCATTTCAATCACTTAATATTCATAAAAATGAATGTTAACTAATAACAACCAAAAGTAAACTAATACAAATGTTAGTTTTTCATAAATGGATAATCTTTTTGGTACAAATAAAAATAATAAAGTGGACATTTAATTGGGATGATATGAGTAATATTTGTAAATGAAATTGATGCTATAAATAATATATTTAGGAATGAATTTCATTTTTAAGTCATAACATTAGTTTGTGAATATTTGTTTAATAAATTGTTAACATTTACCGTGATGAATGTTAACTAACATTCATTACGATGAATGTTGAAACATCTCATTATATGAAAAAATATTTTTAATTTTAACATTCATCACAATGAATGTTAACTAACATTCACCGCGATAAATATTAATGATTTTGGGTCAATGAACGTTAAAGAGAAAGGAATATACAAATGGAAAACATTCGTACTTAATGCACAACACATTTATAGCACTTCTTGAATTACTATGTAATTACACAATGTTATAAGCTAGAAAACCTTCAAGTGTTGAATTAGAAAGGGACGTCTTACTGAAAAACTTTACTTAAATATATACCAATTAATGTTATCAGTTAATATTCATCAAAGATAATGTTATCACTTAATATCCATCGAAATGAATGTTAAATTATAATATTTAGCAATGTGTCTCAATGTATAGTAGTTAATATTCATCACAATGAACGTTAAACAGAAAGCAATATACAAATGAAAAATAATCCCTACTTAAATGGGCAACAAAAATATAGCACTTCTTGAATCACTATGTAATTACACGATGTTATAAGCTGAAAAGCTTTTAACTATTATATTATACAAGGATGTTTTAGTGAAAAATTATATTATAATATATATCAATTACGATTTTATCAATTAATATATATCAACTATTATATCAGAATGATTGTTAAATTATAACACTTAGCAATGCGTCTCAATGTATGTAAGTTAACATTTATCGTAATGAATTTAATGAGAGCAATATAGAAACGGAAAACAATCCCTACTTAAATGGCCAACAAATTTATAGCACTTCTTGAATCACTAGTAATTACGCGATGTTATAAGCTAAAAAGCTTTCAATTGTTGAATTAGAAGGGGATGTTTTAATAAAAAATTATGTTATAATATTTATCAAATGGGATGTTATCACTTAATATTCATCGGAATGAATGTTGAATTATAACACTTTTCAATTTATCTCAATTGTATAAGTTAACATTTATCGGAGTGAATGTTAAGAGAAAACAATATAAAAAATGGTAAACAATTTTTATCAAAATAGCCAACAAAATTATAGCACTTCTTGAATCGTTATCTAACTACATGGACGTTATACATTAAAAAGCTTTCACCTCTTTGATTAGAAGGAAATATTTAAGTGGAAAATTATATTAACTTTTATTAATGATTATTATCACTTGTTATTTATATTAATTGAATTCAAATGATAACACTGACTAATTAATGTTACCAATTAATATTTATCAAAAATGAATGTTAAATTACGACATTCATAAAAAATGCAGTGTAACCTATAATCCATTATCAGCATCAAAGTACCATGAAATACTAAAACCAAAGTTAGCTTATAAAGTGAGACCCATTTATTTGGGTAACTGAAGTTAATTTTTTATGTAATTATATAAAATTGATAGTATATACTAATGATGTATGTCCATCACCCTACATGAGAACGGCCCAGAATAATGGGCCCGGGCCCAGATGACGTCCGTGGACAGTTTTTGTAGCCCACGACACGAGGGTCAGCTCCCAAGTAAAATAATGGGGCCGGATACGTTCTGTCCCGGGCCCAGATCCTAATCGCCATATTCTTTATCCACGGATGCAGCGGCAAAATAATAAAGTGATCCGTACCTCAATGAACCGACATTCTCTGACAAAAGGTACAATCGGCAGCTGTTATATCCAGGTGTATTAACATGGCTTACCCACTTACCTGGTTGGCTCACCTGATTGGTCCATGTCCGCTCGAGTGCAGTAATTGTCCTGCTCCCCCACGACCAAACCCTCCACGTCGGATTAGGGTTTGGCTATAAATACTAGTGTTTTGCTTCCATTTCACAACAACACCTCATAAAAAATCCCAGAGTAATCTCCAACCGATTGCTCACACAGCATCAAGCCTTCACCACCCTCGATTGACCAAGTCTCGATACTAGGTTTGCACGTTAATCGGAGTGTGATAGCCTTGGTTCCTCATTCATCATCATCATCATTGTAATCAAGTGTTTTTACGCTTGAACAATTGGCGCCATCCACGGTTTGTTTACCAGAAAATGATAACTCTACCACCATCCGTACGCCGAAAACTGTTAAGCGATGGTTGTCATTTCGCAAAATGACAGCGGTGGCGAGGGTGCCAATGCTAATCTGCCGCCACCACCACAAAACTCCGATCAATCTCCTCAAATAATCATCAACCAAAATACCCCGAATGCTTCGTCATCTGGGCCAACGGTGAATTTGAGGATTGATCCAAGGCAGTTGACCTTCGGTCAGAACGATCATCCCTCCGGCACGGAGAGCACGATGAACAATCGTCCTCCACCGGAGAGCAGCTTGCATAACACTTCTTCCACTCCCAAATCCATCTCCAATGCCGAAGCCCAGCGCATGCTGGCACAAATGGGCTTTGTCGTGGTTCCTGAGTAGCAGGCCCCGCCGCCGTCTCCGCCACGGCGCGCAGAACCACCTCCACCCACGCAAGATCATGGTAAGATGGTTAGGGCTGCAAGTCGCAGAATGCTGGCTGACTTAATCCTCAGTGCCGCCCCGCCGGGCTCATTCCCGACACAGTCCGACGAGTCCGCGGCGGACACATTGATTGCAAATTTTTATTCCACCATACAGGGTGAGAAGGTAAAAAAACCAATGCCGATTTCCACCACCACGGCAAGGTTTATCTCCAGAATTGCGGACCACCCGTTGCCAGCTAAGCTCACTATTCCACTCACGATCGGCACCTATTCCGGAGACTCAGATCCCGAGGACTTCTTGCAGCGGTTTGAGGGTGCCATCAAAACTGAGCATTGGGAAGACGCTGTGGTATGTCACATGTTCCCACAAGTATTACAAGGCAATGCTCGTGGTTGGTTTGAGAAATTGCCGGTTGGAAGCCTCAGCAGCTACTCTGATCTCAGGCTCAAGTTCCTGTAGCAGTACCATAACTTGAAACAGCACACGCTTACTCATCTCGACGTCTTCGAGGTTAAGCAAACGAGTCGTGAACCTTTGAATGATTTTCTCACTCGCTTCACAACTGAGTGCCAAAAGATAAGCGAACTCCCACCAAGCCAACAAATTTCCGGTCTCATCTATGGCATTGATAAGGACCGTTATCCAACCCTGTACCATCGGTTGAAGAGGAAGTTGCCGAAGGTATACTCCGAGGCCGTCTCTATGGCTCGTGACTATTTACGGTCCGGAGAAGATAGTGACTTGCACAAGGTTTCGACCAGGGAGCCGCACCGAGTCGAGCATGACCGGTCCCACAGAGGGTCCGGCTCCGGCTCCAATCGTCGCGAAAACCAATGACGAGACTTTCGTCGCGAGGCACGACACGATCATTGCCGCGACGACCACCGCGAGCCAGCCCGTCGTCATCCGTATGATAAGAACTCACTGGTATCCGCACTCACCAAGTCACCAAAAGAAATCTTACTTACCGAGACGGCGGCTCGGAGCGCATTTAACCCTCCGCCCCCGATGGAGCATCGTGACGTCCCAAAGAACGGCAAGTACTGTGACTTTCACGAAGAGTACGGACACGATACTGATGACTGCAGGCAGCTGCGAAAGGAAATAAAGGCAGCTATCCAGGCGGGTAAGCTAAACCATTTGCTTCCCGGGAAGAAGTTTAAAAAAGCAGACGGCACGAAGACCTACGGCTGGCAGCGAAAAGATGACTCTAGAGACCCACCGGACGCCGTCATTCACATGATCCAGTCCGCGCGTGCAAGTTCAAAAAGGAAAGCAGAATTGCTACATGATTGGCAACTGACACCCATCTCTTTTCCACCACTGCTAAGCTCCGTTCCACCGGAGCCTGTTGTCATCTCGGCACGCATTGGAAATTGTCAAATTTCCAGGGTCTACACCGATACGGGAAGTGCCGTGGAAGTCATGTACGAACACTGTTTCTCACAACTACCGTTGCCCATACAAGCGCAGCTGAGGGAACCTTTATCCCCGTTGTCCAGTTATGCCAACGAAACCAAATGGCCAATCGGCAGGCTCGCCCTCGATGTCACATTGGGTAGTTATCCGTATTGCCGAACGACCAAGTTGGAATTCGTTATAGTGCGCGCCCCGTCACGCTTCAATGTTCTATTAGGCCGCACTGCTCTACACCAGTTTGGAGCTATCACATCGACGGTCCACGGACTAATTAAATTTCCAACGCCTGCCGGCATTGCCACTTTACAGACAACCGGCACGGTCATGCTGGTATGTGCTCAAATCTCCAGGGTCGTTCCGGACCCAATCACCATAACAGACGAGTTGGTGGCTGTTTATCTCAAATTCCCGGAGCAGAAAATACGAGTTGGCCTGGCGTTAAGCCCGTCAACAAGGCTAAAGCTGTGCGAAATACTCGCCAGCAACGCAGACGTCTTTGCTTGGCAAGATTATGAAATGACCGGAGTCCCGCGGTCAGCCGCCGAGCATAGGCTCAATGTTAATCCCAACATTACCCCCGTCAGACAGAAAAAGCGGGGCATGCCCCTGACAGAAGCCAGTTCATATGTGAAGAGGTCAGCAAGCTCGTCCATGCCGGCATCATGCGCGAGGTTGAGTACCAGACATGGGTTGCCAACCCCGTCTTGGTAAAAAAGTCTGACGGCTCCTGGCGTATGTGCGTCGATTTCAAGGATGTCAATATGGCATGCCCAAAAGATAACTACCCGCTCCCCGAGATTGAATGGAAAGTTGAATCTCACTCCGGGTTTCAATTCAAATGTTTCCTGGATGCCTACAAGGGATATCACCAGATATTAATGGCAAAGGTTGACGAAGAAAAAACAGCGTTTCACACGAACCAAGGCATTTTTTGCTACACCAAAATGCCATTTGGTCTCAAGAACGCAGGGGCAACGTATCAACGCGTCGTCGACGACGCTTTCAAATCACAAGTGGGTCGTAACCTGGAGGCATACGTTGACGACATTGTTATCAAAAGCAATGTCGAGTCCCAACTACTTGAAGACATTCTGGAAACCTTCACCTCATTACGAAAGATTAACATGAAGCTCAATCCGGCCAAGTGCTCATTCAGAATGAAGGAAGGAAAGTTCCTCGGTCATATGGTAACCCCAAGAGGCATAAAGGCCAATTCAAAGAAAATACAGGCAATTGCCGATATGGTGTCTCCACAGAGCAAAAAAGACGAGCAGAGCCTAAATGGTAAGTTGGCAGCTCTGGCGCGATTCCTGTCAAAATCCGCGGAGCGGTCACTGCCATTCTTCGACACACTCAAGGGCTGCATCAACAAAAAGGATTTCTCCTGGACGCCGGAGGCGGAGCAAGCGTTCCAGGAAATGAAAACGTTCTTAAAAGAACTGCCAACTCTCACAGCTCCTATCCCCGGCGAAACACTCACCCTGTACATAGCAGCGTCTCAGAGCGCCGTCAGTTCTGTGCTCATCGCGCTGCGTGACAAGACACAAATGCTGGTATACTTCGTCAGCCGTGCCCTACAACAGGGGGAGTTGAATTATTCACCATGCGAAAAGCTGGTCCTCGCACTCGTGCATTCGGCACGGCGGCTGCGTCGGTACTTTCAAGGGCACCCCATCACAGTTCTAACCGATCATCCAATCAAACAAGTGTTATCAAAACCGAAAATCTCGGGCCCGCTAGCCAAGTGGGCCATAGAACTGGGAGATCACAAGATTACATTTTGTTCACGGAACGCAGTCAAGGGACAGGTCCTCGCCGACTTCTCGCCGAATTTCCCGGGGGGGGGGGGGGGGTAGAGAGTAGGTGCACCTCTGATCCCCCTACTCGTGCAAAATCCGCCATGTGGGAACTGTACACCGATGGTGCCTCAAGTTCTGAGGGCGTCGGTGCCGGTTTGATACTCATCAGTCCCGATGGTGAGGAACACACTTATGCTCTCCGTTTTGGTTTTCCAGCGTCAAACAACTAAGCAGAATACGAGGCGCTGTTGTCTGGCATCAGAATCGCAGCAGAAATGGGTATCAAAGATCTTCGAGCATACGTCGACTCGCAGCTGGTTGCGAACCAGTTCAACGGTGCTTTCGAAGCAAAGGATCCGGTAATGAAACAGTACCTAGCACTGGCGCAAAGCATGACAAAGCAATTCGCCTCTTTTGAAATCGAGCCAGTCCCAAGAAACAAAAACAAGAGAGCGTATGCTTTGAGTAAGCTGGCATCCCTCACATTCGCTCATCTCACTAAGAAAGTCCTGGTTGAAATTTTGGGACAGAAGTCTATTGATGCCGCCGACACAGTTGCCCAAGTAGAAGAAGTTGGAGATAATTGGATGACCCTAATAGTGTCCTATATCCGGTCCGGTCTCCTTCCGCAGGACCCGATCGAGGCAAGAAAAATCCGAATGAAGGCCCCAATGTACATTATTGAAAAAGGTGAGCTCTTGAAAAAGTCATACCTGGGACCAAATCTGAGGTGCCTAGATCCAAAACAATCCGAGAACATCATTTGTGAGGTACACGAAGGGTCATGTGCCTTGCACTCGGGCCACAAGACAGTGGTAGCAAAGATCATGCGCATGGGGTATTTCTGGCCTTCCATGTACAGAGACGCAACCGAGGTCACAAAGCGTTGCACCTCTTGTCAAATCCATGCTCCCATTACAAGATCCCCAAGGCATGACCTAATCCCAATCTCGTCGGCATGGCCTTTCTTCAAGTGGGGCATTGACATTGTAGGACATTTTCCACCAGGCCCCGACAATGTCACATTCCTGATTGTCGCCATAGACTACTTCACAAAATGGGTTGAAGCCAAACCCCTAGCTACTATCAGCGGCAAGCATTTTGCCTCGGTATCCCGCACGAGATCATCACTGACAATGGAAAGCAGTTTGCTCAAAACCCATTTAAAGCCTGGTGCGAGGGGCTCAACGTCAAACAAACGTTGACATTAGTATATCACCCTCAAAACCCCTTTCAGTCTCGTCTACTGCTGCGAGGCGGTTATCCCGGCAGAGATCAGTGTACCCAGTGAAAGGATCATCAACTTCACTGAGGTTGAAAGCATGCAAGCCCAACAACAGAATTCTCACATGCTACAGGAACGCCGCGAAATGGCAGCCATCCGCCAGGCCGTCAATAAGCAGAAGATGGCCCGCTACTATAACAAGCGCGTACGCCCACTCTCATTCCAGGTTGGAGATCTGGTTTGGCGCAACAATGAGGCCAGTAAATCTGAAAACACAGGCAAGCTTGGGCAGAGCTGGGAAAACCCGTATCGGGTCACGGAAGGAAGCACAAATGGCTCCTACGTCCTGTCCACTCTGGATGGCAAGACCGTGCCGCGCACCTGGCACGTGACGAACTTAAAGAAATGTTATATGTAATCAAACTTTGTAATAGCTCAGGCCGGACTGATCATCCGCCTTCGTAGCATCTATTCAATTAATAAAAGTTTTGGTTGCGTCTCATCCTTCTATCTTGCAATAATTTATTACAATTGTTAAAATACATATTGAAAAACCACCGTCAGGCGTTCTCGCTGCAGCTCCGGCGTATGGCCAAAAATGTCAGTTAAGCCCAGAGCGCAGCGAGCCTGCCCCCATAAGGGAATGCCTTCTAGTGTCCCAAAGGCAGAGGTCCCCTCAAAATGTCATTAAACATTGAGGTGTGACCGGAACTATATTGGCCGAGCCTAGGCACACCTCCGCCCCACGCCAACCCATAAAGTAGTCTAGAAATCTACTAAGTCATGACAACAAAAAAATATATATAAAAAAATGTACGAACACAAAATAAATATTGGACACGTGCAATCACGAAACGAACGTTGCATTTTATTTACAAGTGAAAATTATTTACAAAACTGGGATGCCGGCCTCACAAATAAACCTATCAATCTATGGCCGCATCCCCAAAATATCATCTACAGATAGCTCCGTATCCCTACCTATCCTTTCTACAAACGGGACGGAGATGTTCTTTAGGGCCTTACTCGCCCGCTGCGCCCGCTCGAAGCAGTCCGGGTTAACCTTTGACGTTATGGCATCAGGAAATGGAGTTGGGAGCTCCGGCACATGCTTCACGATAAGGTTTATCGTTTAAAGCACCTCCACCTCCTGGACAGTGGTCAGGAATTCCTTAAAGGGAACCGTCACGCTATCCGATGCCATGGCTAGCTTGACCAAGCCGGGGATGCCCTTCTGGAGCCATCCCAAGTCTCCCTCCAACTCTGAGTATCTGATCTCAGAATCGTTGAAATCCTTGATATGGAGGCTGCAAGCGGTCTCCAGCTCGGCTACTTCCTTCTTAGCGGCTGCCAAATCCATCGTCAGGTCATCGAACCTGTGCACAAACAAACATTTAGGAGGCGAAGGGCAAAACGCATACAAATAAAATAAAAGGAGTATTAGCAGACCTGCTTTGGAGCTGCTTGTCCTTATCAACGAGCGCAGCCCTTTCCATCTCCACCGCCACCAACCGCTCCTGTAACGGAGCAAGGGCCGCGACAGCCTCGGACCTCTGGGCCCTCTCCGCCTGCAGGTCAGACTCAGCTTTCATACTTGCTTCATTGGCTAACCTGAGCTGTTCCTCCAGCTCCTGACTCCGGCCCTTGAGTTGGGCAATTTCCTGCTCCTGGCGACTGATCACGCCAGCGTTTAACCTCCACTGCTCAATGAGCTTATCGGTACGCTCCTGCTCGTCACACTGTAGCTCAAAATTCCAGAAGGACATGAGCAGGCGCGCCCTCTTGGCGTCAACGGCCGTCAATTTCTGAAGCGTCTCAGCAACGGCAGGAGGAATGGCATGATCAGCAAACTCACGCAGGGACTGCGCGTCCACGGCCAGGTTGTCAACTTTAAAATCTCAGGCCGGGACAAACGTAGAAGCTCCGGAGCTGGAAGAACAGGTGTCCGGCACCTTCAAAAACCTATCCGGAACAAACGGCTCCGGCAGCAAGGACCTGAGAATAGCCATTCTGTCAGCCCTGTTTCAACACTTGGTCAAAATAATAATAATAATAAAAATAATATATATATATATATATATCATATATATATATACATATATATATATATATATATCATATATATATATATACATATATATATATATATATATACTTTCTAGTACACAACGCAACAACGGCTTAAGATTCACCTCATGCTGTCCATGTGCGGGGGCGAAGGCGCGCTAGGGAGACTCAGAGGATGGGAACAGATGGGTGACGGCCGCAACGGACTATCATCCAAAGTCATCGGCTCCTCAACGCGAGAACCCACCCCACCAGCGGCGGTAGGGGGCTGCGGAGCACTGCTGCGTCGCACCAACCGTTCGTTGGCCGGCTCCTCTTCCTCCTCCTCGTCCCGGAGGACAAGTTCACTGCTGACATACTCCATCCCAATGGTGGTCGGGTCCGCCTCAGCTAAAAAAAAAAAAGAAAGTTGTTAGAACAAACCTAAACACATGCTCATATGAAGTAGAGCAGAATACGGACCGTTTGCAGGTATAATGTAGTGCCCACCTATGCTGGGCACGGACATGAAATTCTGCAGGTTAGCCTCTGCAACCTCCCCCGCCATTTTCTTTTTCTTCGGGGGCGGTCCAGAAGCCTTCTTAGCCGGCTTCCCTCCCTTACGTGTGGGGATCGCCCAAGCACCGGACGCCTCCACCTCACGGGGCGCCGACAGGGGAAGAGCGGTCGTAACCCCAGGCTTGACAACGGTCACCGTTGCTCCAGTGACCTTGGTGGCAGTGCCAGGATCATCCTCCACCGCTCTCCTAATATATTTGAGGCCGGCCAAGCTAGGGGCCCTCAACATGGAATTCAGGTCCATATCTGCAGAAAACAAGTAAGAGTTAGTCAACCGAATGTGACGATGTCAATATAAAGACAAAACGCCCCCACCCATACCATGGCCGCCCTCCCGGATGACGGGTATCTGCCCCTTGAAGGGCCAAAATGAACTGATACAGCCGATCACGAGCACATATGTATGATACTCTCGCATCTCCAGCTTCGCATCTCGGCAGGCCTCCAGCAACCCCTCCTCTGCGGCCGTCAGCTTCGGTGTGAGGCTGACGTTGCGTGGACGTTCGTATTGCCACACGAGTGTTTCCACAGAATCATTGGGGATAACAGTTTGGTCAACAAAAAAGAAGGTGTCCCTCCACCCATGCAGAGACGACTCCTGGCACCCAACGAAGTCGTTCTTCTTCGCGAAGGTATACCACCCCGGCCGCTAGGTGTCAGCTTGAAGCATGCCTGGAACACCTTCACCAGCGGCGTCAGGCCCAGGGATCTGAACCACATTTCAAAAATACTAACCTTCTGCACGGCGAAGGGGTGCAGTTGGCTAAACCCAACCTTTTAATGTTTGCAAACGTTCAAATAAAATGGGGTCGGAGGCATACGAAGATTCCCTTTCTCCATCGTCTTCCATTACACCGCCACCTTCCTTTCCGGTGGCGCGTCGGCGCGCTGAGTGGAAGTGGGTGCCACTGGATTGTAGCGTTCCAGGCACTTAAAGCGCCTCAAAATAACCGGAATCATGTCCGGTTTCACTGAGCTAGTCACGAGTGCCACATTGGCAATACCGCTGCTCGTGCTCGGACCTCCCCCCTCAACAGTGGCCATGGTATGAATGTATATATGTACGAAGAAAAGGGATGAAGGTATGAATAACGGCCTGGGTTTTGTGTGGATGTCGTCGAAAACTGGGTAATAATGCCGGAACAGTGGACGGAATGTTTGAATACTGCCGGGATCCTATCAAAGATTTTTACTAAGCGTAAAAAATAAAATGACCGTAGAAACTCCTATTTATAGGCAGATTTAGATGGGCCGGGCCTCGTGGGCCTCAACGCCAACCGTACACGTGTCGTCAGATGTCATGTTTCAGGAATTTACCGCGTGTTGGCTTCGTTTTACCCTTACACGTGTCACCAGATCTCACCACCTAGCATGTGAACAGTTGTGCGCCAGCTGTACGGTGACATCACGGCCCATACGGTTACAAGTTGTCCCATCGTATGTCAGGTAGGGAGCTTGAAGCGATGCGTATTTAATGCGCGCCGCCAATATTCCGAAGACATCATTACAGCGCCATGTCATTACTCTAAGTCCACCATCATATTCCCAGAACGGAATATCATAACGGACTGGGGGGACTTAATGATGTATGTCCATCACTCTACATGGGAACGGCCTAGAACAATGGGCCCGGGCCTGAATGACGTCCGTGGACAGCTTTTGTAGCCCACGACATGAGGGTCAGCTCCCAAGTAAAATAATGGGGCCGGATACGTTCCGTCCCGGGCCCAGATCCTAATCGCCATATTCTTATCCACGGATGCAGCGGCAAAATAATAAAGTGATCCGTACCTCAATGAACCGACATTCTCTGACAAAAGGTACAATCGGAAACTGTTATATCCAGGTGTATTAACATGGCTTACCCACTTACCTGGTCGGCTCACCTGATTGGTCCACGTCCGCTCGAGTGCAGTAATTGTCCTGCTCCCCCACGACCAAACCCTCCACGTCGGATTAGGGTTTGGCTATAAATACTAGTGTTTTGCTTCCATTTCACAACAACACCTCATAAAAAATCCCAGAGTAATCTCCAACCGATTGCTCACACAGAATCAAGCCTTCACCACCCTCGATTGACCAAGTCTCGATACTGGGTTTGCACATTAATCGGAGTGTGATAGGCTTGGTTCCTCATTCATCATCATCATCATCATTGTAATCAAGTGTTTTTACGCTTGAACATATACATTACATGATAATACCAATTCAACCATCGCTTATATGTTTGCTGGTTAATTTGGGAAATACCCGAGCGAATTCATATCAGATTTTGATGTAGTGTAATATGAAGAATCAAGTTTGCATGTTAGACTTTCAAAAGTCATTATGTTGGATTCCATTGCCAAAGCTAATCTATGGTGTGTGAATTATAAATCGATATATGGCTCTAAAGTGTACATAGTAGGCTGGTTTTTAAGCTGGAACTAAAACTTAAGCATATTGGATATATAATGGGCTGCATCTCTCTATTAAATAAAACAAAACATCTTTAGAAGATCTAACCCTTTAATTTGTTTTCTAATTGTCTCATCTAATGGTTCTAAATTTTTTGATTATTAATCAAAGTTTTTTTTTGCTAATTAGTCCTATAATTAAAGCCTACTAAATTAGATTAATCAAATTATGGCAACTTTTAAATAAAGTAATAAATTAAATAAATTAATAAGTGCTCAAATATGGCAGCTTTTAATGAAATGAACGGTTACTCCTCATGTGTATTTTTAATTTTTAGATACTATAAAAAAAGGTTCTTCTCCTTTAACTATGCCACATTAGCAATGACTTAAATTGTTTGATAATTTAATATGAAAGAATGTGATTGGTTCTGTAAAAATATGTAGGTCGATGTTATTAACTAGATTTATAGAAGGGAGGTGATATATACAAAAAAATTGATTCATATATCATATTGTATCATAGTTGAAGCTCACAGTACAAGTATAGCATAATACAACTTTGGTGTTTGAAATAATTTGTGTGTTGTGTTTATCAACTCCCTTATAGAGTATCAACTATGAATTATAAGCGACAACGGTACAGATTCATATAAAAATAGTCTAAAATTTAGCTTAAAACGTGTTAAACATAAAAAAGAGTTGTAAGTAACACAGCTAAGTAGGGGCGGATGTAGAGGAGGTATGGGGGCAGTTGTTCACCCCAAAATTTTCAAATCATGTAATATAGAATTTTTTTAAAGGTATTTATGATATTTTATAAAGTTTGACCCTCCAAATTTAAAAAAATAATCAAAAATTTGTCTTAACTGCTTAATCTTTCTAATTTTTAATTCAACACTCCAAGTTATCATTACCATCATAAGTAATACATTTATTAAACGACTAAACAATCATAAGTAATACATCATAAAATAATAATTAAATATACAACTATCGTTGACTTATTACAACAATATATTATACCCTGTTGCATAACACATGTATAATACTAATAAAATCTTAGCTCCACCCCTACAATTAAGTTGTTTGTTATAATCAAAAGTGATTGTATTTATTTTTAACATTTGCAAGTTTGAAAGACGTGTATTAATTTTGAGGCTATCTGTTTTTTAATTAATTAATCATTTAGTAAAAGTGCCTTAAGCTTAAACCTTTTGCCAATGCTACCGAAAAAAGCAATGGATGAAAGTTCTTGATAGAATTGAGCTATAACCTTTTTCTTAGGATTTGAGGTTATATACGTCAACGTTTTTGATATTAAAAGTTCAGCCATGAATTATTTGTTTAGACACTCCCATTAAATGTGCATGATAAGTGAATTATAGTAAGATTTTTGCTTTTTGGTCATATTACAAGTATATGTTTTATCAACAATATTCATTCTTAGATTTATATAATAAGTCAATAATGTGATTCACATTATTCATGTCGCGCAAGTGCGAGTCCATAATACAACTTTATGTTACAAATATTACGTTCGCAGAATTTTTTTGTATATATATTCATTCATCCGTCAAATTGAATGAAAATCATATCATTACACAACACAATATACCATGATGAATATACCCTTTTATAACAAAAGTATCCTAACTGAAATATTTGATTTCACTGATCAACATGTACAACTTATACTGCCATATTATTAGTTACCATTTGTTTAAATATTACATTATCAATTATATGTTGCATACCAATTGAATCCCAATGTTACTAAAAAAAGAATTTAATAGCGTTATTAGTGATAATCAACTGCATCTAACATAAACGTCAACAATCTACTTTTACGATGTACAATATGGATGTTTTAAAGCTTCGACTTCTACATGAAAACTATAAGTGGCAAAATGAAGGGTCGAGTTGGATCTAGCTAAGTTTGGGTCAAAATGTGTCCGGGTCTAGATGGGTCATTTAGGTGGATGAGTTTAAACGGGTCCGGGTCAAATGGGTCTTGAGTCGGATCGATCCATCGGGTTTCCACCTACATTTTTTTATTTATTTGAGTGAAAAATGAAAAGAATGAAATGAGATGATTTTTTTTACCTGTTAGACCCGTCTAGACCCGTTAGTTAGCTGTTACACAATTGGAGGTTATATTAAATACCCAATTTAGACACATCCAAAAAATGAAGGGGAGACTCAATAAACTCATCCCCTAATAAATATTAACCAACTTGACTCATATATTGATAACCAATGTATATAAAATTGCCACCCATAAATTGAAAACATACATAACAAATTATCAACTAACGTGTCCAGTTCATCGTACTTTTTAATTTTCTTTAATACAGAGTATAATATAGTAGTCATATAAGGAGTAGTACATTTAAAGACATATAACCCGTATTAATGAAATGAATAGTACTGTGACTAATCTTATACTCCATATTATGAAGGGTTGAAAATACGAAAATTTATATTTATACGAATATAAAATTATGTGATGTCATTACCATGTTATGGGTTACGTTAAATACACTTTGGTTAGAAAAAGTTTCATGTCTAATCCCGCGAATTCGCGGGTCAATAAACTAGTTTCTCATATAAAGCATTAGAGTAAAGTATTTATATATAGTATGGTTTGTTTTTCGTCTATATTCATTTTAAGATAGTTCTTAAAAGATATTATATTTTTGGTAGGTGTACTGATTTGTGAAGTCAATTTAAATCCACTATGAGTATATGCCCATAATACTCTAGATCGGATAATAATTTATTTTGACAAATACTCGACCGATCTTATAGACCAAATTTCATCAACTCAACTTTTTAAATGTAATATTAAGCGTAAGGTAATATTCACGGTTGATAATATTCATGAATGAATATTAATCTATAAAATATTTAGGTGAATAATTTATTGATGAATATTAAGTTATACATTAATCAACTGAAACTAAATTATGATATTCATTAGTAAATGTTATCACATAATATTCATCAAAATGAATGTTAAGTTATAACAATAGAAACTAAATTATAATACATATCAATGAATGTTATCACTTATTATTCATCGGAATATATGTTATGGTATAACAAAGTAAATAAAAATGTAACACTTATCAATAAATTCACCCAAATGAATGTTGTTACTTAACATTCACCACAATAAATGTTATTACTTAATATTCATTTGAAAGAATGTTATCACTTACTATTTATGAAAAAAGAAGGTTAAGTTATAAAATTGAAATTAAATTATAATACTTATTAATGAATGTTATCAATGAATATTCATTTAAATAAATAGATTCACTTACTATTCATCTAAATGAATGCTAAGGTATAACAATTAGAATTAGATTATAAAATAAATGTTATCACTTAATATTCATTTGAATTATTAGCTACTATCCATCTAAATGAATTATTGTTGAGATTATAATTAGATGAATGGTGATATTAACAATTAATACAATGAATATTAATAATACAACACGCACGGAAAATTATCGCTTAATGTTTATCAAAATGAATGATATCACTTAAATGTCCATCCAAATAGATTATTGTTGACATGAAAGCGGATAAATGATGAAATTAAGTTGTAACATTTATGGAATGTTATCTTAAGAGTATTATTATTACTTTCAATTTTTATTTGAAGTCCATTTTTAAAAATTAAAAGTGATCTAAAGAAATCATTTTGGGCATTGCTAAAAGGATGTAAATGCATATATTTAACGTATTGCTATTTTTTATTTAGTATATGTAAATGTAAGTATATTGGTAAATGTAGGGCCCAAAAATTGAAGTAATGAAACTACCATTGACATCTTTGTGTCTGTCTTTCGTCGGTTTTTGATGTGCTGATGTGACACAACTAACAAAAGGAGTGACGAAATAACGGTAAGGAGTGGTCTAACAAACATATAACCAGATGGTTGTCACAACTTCTACACGGTCCATTTGACATTTAACCTAGATCGCTAAATATTGATCTTTGATGTTCAAAGTCTATCATCATCATCATTAAATAATGAGATGCATTTACATGAATTGAAAAAAAAAATTAGAATTTGTGGGGTGTTTGGTTATTTGAAATAAAATGATTAATAGAAGTTCAAAAAATTGATTAGAAAGTTTTCTTGTATTAAAATTTAAAATGAAGAAAATAGAGATATTTCAAATGTAAAAAGAAAGACATAAATAACTGGGCTGGGCTGTAAATACATTGACGGGGTGATCTCTTTAGCCGATTAATACAATCATCATCAATTAAACGATGTATACACGGACAACCAAGTACAGTACAAGTATTCGAAGTTGGTTTCTAAATAACATGTTTTTTATTTTATATATATAATATAATATATAATATAATAATTAATAAATAATAATAATAATAATAATAATGATAATAATAATAATAATAATAATAATAATAATAATAATACTAATAATAATAATACTACTACTAATAATAATAATAATAATAATAATAATAATAATAATAATAATAATAATCATAATCATAATAATAATGGGACTGTAAACCTTAGAATATTACTCCGTATATCGATTCAAATTGAAATTAAAATTCAAATTCGATTGGACTGGGGTTTAAACTTGTCTGCCGTGCCGTGAATTGAAATTGAGGTATGAATTCCATCTTCTTTATACTACTACTACTTTTTATTGATATTGATTGATCCAGTTATAAGAATTGAGTCTAAAAATCGAGCCTTTTTTAACTTCTTACTAATTTTCTTCACTTACAATGTCATATCCCTTCATTATTTATAAAAATTGAGTCTAAATCTAGCCTTTTTTAGCTTCCAACTAGTTTTCTTCAGCTACACTGCTTATACTCTTATACAATGTCATATCTGTTTAATTATGCATGAAAATCGAGTCTAAATTTCGATCAAAATCGAGCCTATTTTAGCTTTTAAGTAGCTTTTTTTTTTACTTAGTCTGCTTACGCTATCGTACAATGTGATATCCGTTTAAAAATTGAGTCTAAATTGCGATAAAAGTCGAGCCTTTTTTTGCTTCTAAGTAGTTTTGTTTAGTTATACTGCTTACACTATTGTACAAAGTTATATCCCTTTAATTGTGTATAAAAATTGAGTCTTAATTTCGAGAAAAGTCGAGCTTTTTTTAGCTTCTAAGTAGTCTCCTTCTGTTAGGCTACTTAAACTGTCACACAATTTCATAAGTAGTTTCCTTTAGTTAGTTTGCTTATACTATCATACAATCTCATATCTGTTTAATTATGCATAAAAATTGAGTCTGATTCTTGATAAAATTCCAGCCTTTTTTTAGCTTCAAAGTTGTTATGTCACTATACAATGTCATATCCCTATAATTAAGAATAACAACCGAGTCTGTAATTTGATAAAAGTCGAGTCTGTTTTACCTTCCATGTAGCTTCGTTTAGTTAGACTGATTATTGTATTATATGAAGTCATATATACCAGGAATTATGCATAATATTTGAGTCTACATTTTGAATAAAAATCGAGCCTTTTTCAGCTTCTAAGTAGTTTCGTTCAGTTAGACTTCTTCTGATATTGAAAAAAATTGCATATCCCTTTATTTATGTATAAATGTTGATTTTAAATTATGATAAAAGCGAGCCTCTTTTGGCTTCTAACTAGTTTTGTTCAGTTTGACTAATTATGCTATTACCCTTCATTTATGCATACTTATTGATACTAAGTTATGATAAAAATCGAGCCTTTTTTAGCAAGTAGTTTTTTTTACTTAGTCTGCTTACACTATCGTACAATGTGATATCCTTTTAATCATGCATAAAAATCGAGTATAAATTTCGATTAAAATCGAGCCTTTTTTGGCTTCTAAGTAGTTTTCTTCAGTTAGTTTGCTTATATTATCATACAATCTCATATCCGTTTGATTATGTATAAATATTGAGTCTAAAAATCAAGCTTTTTTTTTTTAGCTTCCAAGTAGTTTTCTTCGGTTAGACTGCTTTATGCTATCATACAATGTGATATCCGTTTAATTATGCATAAAAATTGAGTCTAAAAATCGAGCCTTTTTTTAGCTTCCAAGTAGTTTTCTTCAGCTACACTCCTTATAGTCTTATACTGTCATACAATGTCATATCGATTTTATGCATAAAAGTTGAGTCTAACTTTCGAGAAAAAGTTGATCCTTTTTTAGCTTCTAACTACTTTCCTTCTGTTAGGTTGCTTATACTGTCATACAATGTCATATTTATTTAATAATGCATGAAAATCGAGTCTAAATGTCGATAAAAATCGAGCCTTTTTTAACTTCTAAGTAGTTTTCTTTAGTTATACTGCTTACACTATTGTAGAATGTCATATCCCTTCAATTATTATGTAAAAATCTAGTATAAATTTCGATTAAAATCGAGCCTTTCTTGGCTTGTAAGTAGTTTTCTTCAGTTAGTTTGCTTATATTATCATACAATCTCATATCCGTTTAATTATGCTTGTAAATTGAGTCCAAAAATCGAGCCTTTTTTTTATTTGGCTTCCAAGTAGTTTTCTTCGGTTAGACTGCTTTATACTATCATACAGATATCCGTTTAATTATGCATAAATATTGAGTCTAAAAATCGAGCCTTTTTTTAGCTTCCAAGTAGTTTTTTTCAGTTAGACTGCTTTATACTATCATACAATGTGATATCCGTTTAATTATGCATAAAATTTGAGTCTAAAAATCGAGCCTATTTTTAGCTTATAAGTAGTTTTTATCAGTTAGTGTGCTTACACCATCGTACAATGTGATATCAGGATACTTGTGCATAAAAATTGAGTCTAAAAATCGAGCCTTTTTTTAGCTTCCAAGTAGTTTTTTTCAGTTAGACTGCTTACACTATCATGCAATGTGATATCCGTTTAATTATGCATAGAAGTTGAGTCTAAAAATTACTCTACTGATTAAGTGTGGATTAATGTTTTGAACATTTTAGATGGAGCAAAAGCACGTTTCAGTGTCTGATGGGTTACCTCCCCTTTGTGCAACATATCCATGGATTATTTCTCAGAGCCCTGAAGCTGAAGACGACAGCCACACTTTCTACACGATACAAAGTCCACTGGTTTCATATCGTTGTCGAATTCCTGAGTTGATTGGGAAACAGATCCGAGGTTTTTTCCATGGTTGGGTGATTCTCTCTAGCTCCAACAACGTTATGTGGTCACTTTGGAACCCAGAAACATCTAAGATCATTCGATTTCCACCGTTGATTTTGAAGGATAGAGGAGATATTGACGATATCATGGAATGTTGTTTGTCATCCCCTCCCGATGATCCCAATTCAATTCTCTTGCTAACGAGAAGTAATAAACCCACTTTCGTTTTTTGTAGGCTAGACCGTAAAAGAAAGAGGTACAGATGGACAGAAATGTCATATGACACACAACTAAAGAGAATAACGTGGGATGGGTATATAGTGCATGGGCTAGCTTGTTGCGATGGTAAAGTATTTGCCTTGAATACTGATGGTCGCATTGCTTTGTTTGTCATACGTGTTGACATTGTGGTTAAGGATAGAGAAGTTGTGATAAAACTATCGATATTTGGGTCATGCCCTCCTGATCCTGCATATGCTGGTGAAATCCGCAATTATAATTGTTATCTGAAAGGATCTTCTGCAGAATTATTTTTAATTATGGTAAGCATTGATGACGAAACAAAAAAACTTGATGCCGTGACTTTGTTTAAATTAAACATGACTAATGTAAATTGGGAGAAGTTAGAAGGACTCAAGGAGTGGAAGATGACTAATAAGAGGGATGCAGAACTAGTATATGAAGACATGAAGGCCATGGGACTGGGCATAATTTGTAAAATGTGGAAGAAAATGTCAGACCTCGAAGACTCTATTTTTTTTATGGATCTTCGTCATGATTACTCTGTATTTTACCGCTCTGGAATTGCATCAGAGTTAGGGGGTTACATACACATTCGTGGAGAAACGGGAAAAATAATACACGCATACCACTTGAAAGATAAAACGATCTCTATATCTGATATGCCTGTTCCGGTGCTTCATTCAAACCACGTGTTATTGTGGGAATATAGGTATTACTATAAATTGATTTGTGTTTGTTCATTATAGTGTTCTAAACAATTAAAAATGGATTTTGAACCTTAGTATTTTGTGTAGGTTAGAAGGTGATTATGCTGATTATAATCAAGAGTACAAGGATGACAAGGCAGTGATAGGATCTATTACAGATAATGAGATAGTGATTCGATCCGTTACGGATGATGAGGTTGAATTTAGTGAATCACACCTGCTCAATCTTCCGTTTCATGTGTTGGAGATGATTATGAAGCTTTGTGTTGGTGTGGAATACCTGAGCTTCCGTTCAACATGCAAACTTTGTTATTCAGCAGCGCCTGTGATACAGTGGAGGGATGAAGAAGCATTGTCGAATTATTCAGTTGTTTCACCCTGGCTAATGGAGGTACATGAAGAACGGGGAATGATCACTTTTATAGATCCCATGCTTGGTGACACGTACTTTATGAATAGCTTGGAGGTACTGATCTTTAAGGAAGTGGTATGTTATTCCAGGTTTGGATGGTTGTTGTTTTATACGGAGTCCTCATTGGTGTTCTATAACCCTTTCACAAGTGATATGCACGAGCTTCCGTGGATAGCTCATATAAGAAGCTTGTGCTTCTCATCACCACCTACTTCCCCTGATTGCATGGTTTTTGGAAAAAAAGGAGATGACATTTACGTCCATCTCGTTGCTCAGGAACCATCATGGCGTATCCTTCCTTTAGACGGGTATTACGAATTCCCTTCTCGAACATTTTATGGCGGAGATGTGTATGCCTTGGATGAAATGAGGACTGAGCTGCATGTTTTCAAAGATTTGGGCGTTGAAGATTACTCTTGGGAGAAAGATGTAGCCGAAACCCCAAGAGGTTGTGGGGCAAAATATTTTCTTACGGCTCGTGATCAACATCTTTTACTAGTTATGATGGAGAAGTTTGGAGTTACGGTATTCAAGTTTAATCATTCTACAAAAGAATGGGAAAAAATAGATGATTTAGGAAGGTACACAATTTATATTTGCAGGACAACATGTCTTTGCGTTGAAGCCAAAACACCAGAGATGGAGAACAGGATCTATTTTAAACCAACTCATTTCGATGATAGGAGGATAAGGTTCTATTCACTCGATACATGCATGTATGATGCCGTTAATCTCAAAAAGAATGAATCAAAGTATCGATTTGGCTCTGATGTGTGGGTTGAACCAAATTGGTCCTAACTGACTTAATTACTTGTCGTGTTTTTTTTTTCTTTTTTTTTTTTAAACACTAGGGTGTCTGTCTTTTTGCTTTATAAACACTATGGGGGTGTGTTATAAATTATTCAGTTTTAGTGCATCTTTTATGTGTTTAATAGTAAATCTATTTCTACTTAGGTTTTGTTTTCTCTTATATATCCAACTCATGTTGGTGGGTTTTGTTAACAGTTACTATTCTGTGAGCAATGCTAATGATGGTATAGTCAGCAATTCTGGCCAAGACAGGATTATTTTTAAGCTTCTACATATTCTACCTAAATTTAGGAGTCTTGTTAGGTTGAGATTAAAAGTTTGGTTAATGCAAAATTGGTTTAGTTTGACTTTGTTTGGTCAAATTAACCAAAACTGGGATTTGGATGACTACTCATATTGGTATTCTGTGTGCAAAAAGATGCTAAGAGAGGGACGCAGCAATTTAAGATATTTTTCACGACTTTTATTGTTTACCAGAATATCTTGACTTGTGAAAGTCAAACCGAAGATCTACGTATAAATAGATGGAGTAGTATTAAGGACTGCTGCAGAAATCAGATGATCACAAAATGGCTGATTACTGGGTTCAAGACTTATGAAGATGTTTATGATTGCTAAACATTATACAGAGCAAATTATACTGTGTCCTGATTTTTATGATTGATCACTAGTCTTTATGCTCTTATATTGTCAAACAAACTCTTAGCCTATCCAACCATACACCAGGAGACAATTCACAAAGTTTCCTGTTTTCATTTTACCTCATAATCGTCATCTTCATCCTTGTTAACTTCCTCTCATCGTATTGACCATCATTCTCCTATTGAAGTAATGCTCAAACAACTCTTCAAAGCAAGAAGTTTGATAATAGTAGACAAATAGTTGTTTCATGTTATGACATTGTAATTATTATGGGCATATATGAAGGATCTAATAATCTGTATTTGGATGGATGCCCATGGATGTTTGAGTGATTTGTTCATTAGTTTTGTGGAATATGAAGGATCTCTCACAATGAAAGGTTTAGGGTTATACCTTTACATGGCGGATCTACAAACTTGATTTGTGGGGGCACTTGACTTTTAAAAGGGGCTATATATAAACCGGTTAGTTATCATGATTATTCTTTCCCTGAATTTATACTTTTTGTGGGTAATTTGCCTTTCATGTTGATGAGACAAGTCTTGCTAGGTTGTTTCAACAATCTGGAAATGTTGACATGGTTGAGTATAATTTCCTGTTTTCGTTAAAATTTTGTATACCTTTTTGTTGGTAATGTTATGTCCTCAGCCCAATTTATGTGTTTTTTAGATGTAGTTTTATTATTTCGAGCTTACTTATATAGGTGCAGAGTTAGGAAATTTTGTAATATCCCTTTGGGGGTACAAATTTCCTAAATTGTAACTAATTATCTAAAAAAAATAATTTTTTCAGTAATTATAAATCTGTTGGGGTGACTAACCCTGCCTCCGCCCCTGCTTATATAGATATTTTTTGTTTTGTTTTTGTATATGTTTGAAGAATGTAGTAATTGTGGGTGTTTCCTGGTTTAGGTACTAATCTTGTAGTACTTGATTAAATTCCCATAACCTCGTGTATTAATTTTGTAGGGTGAGGTTCAAATGAGAATAAGAATTTGTGTGAGAATGAGGGAACCAATGATATCAAGCAATGTGTACAAAATGAATGTTCACATGTACAAAACTCATTTACCCCCAACATCAATTATCTCACAAACGACAAATCGAAAAATTATGAAAATTGCACTATTAAATTCGTCGTTTTCTCCTCTTTGATTTGCCGTCCTTCAAAGTATACTTTCGACGAATTATTTTCTTTCATATTTTTTGGTGGGTTTTACATTTACTAACACATGTGTTAAAGTGTTGCATTTAGGGTTTAGGGTTTGGGGTTTAGAGGTTAGGGTTTAGGGTTTGAGGTTTCTCCCCGAAACCCTAAACCTCAAACCCTAAACCCTAATCCCTAAACCCCAAATCCTAAACCATAAACGCTTTACAAAACTCTAAGCCCTAAGTCATTCTAAACCCTAAGCCTTGAACCCTACTAAACCCTAAACCCTAAACCTTGAACCCTACTAAACCCTAAAACCTAACCCTAAACCCTAACCTTAACCACAAATTAAATGTACAACTAATCACTAACACATGTGTTACCAATTTGTAAAACTTACCAAAAAATGGAAGGAAAAAAAATTGTCGAAAGTATGCCTTGAGGGACGGCAAATCGAAGAGGAGAAAACGCTGAATTTTATGGTTCAATTTTCATGATTTTTCGACTTACTTGTTTGTGAGATATTTAATTTTTTAAAATGTAGAGGAGAGAGAATAAAGTGACACATGGCAAAAATATGTTGGTTCCCTCATTCTCACTTAAAGTTGGTGTACTCATTTGAACCTTACTCTAAGTTTGTAAGATGCAATTAGTGTTATAATGCAAAACTTTGGTTCATATTGGGTTGAATATTTATTTCTGCTTGTTTCTTGTTGAAATAGGGAGTGTTTTACTTATTTCCGGACTAGTTCGAGACAAGTAATTCTATTTTCATTACATTAGACTTGACCCGACTAGCCTCCACACTGATTTTAAGACCTTATTTGAATAATACTATGTTTTTGATCCAATGTTACAACTTTCAAGTATAAATGAGCTCATGCTAACTGAATGACAAGCTATGAAACGAGTTTAAATGGAACTCGAGCCCATAAAGAGTATTGCGGTTGAGCTCAAATAGTTACAATTTTTTCTAGTTCGAACTCAAACACAATTATAAAGATTAATTCGAGCTCAAGTAGAGTAATTGTTGAATGAGCTGAGCCCAAATTCCTCAAAATTGGACCTGACTTGCCAGCCATTAAAATTGAGCTCTATCAGCTTTCCCGAATTTCAGTAAGGCCATAAGCTCCAAAAATAAGCTAGCCAAACACCCCCTTGGTTAAATTAATGGTTCTTGGTATAGATTGTTCCTAGGTTCCGTCCGTTGAAATTAGTTAAGTAGATAAACTTTAAACTACTCTAGGTTTTTTCATGTGAGGACATTTATTCTTCTGTTATATTTGTAATACACTAGTAACATTACTTTATGACCAATGAATGTGCATTTTCTATTAAAGTACTAGTTTCACAGTATTCGACAAAACTGAATTTCTGCTTTTCATGATGAAAATAATCATATTTTGACAAGAAGTTGCTGAAACAAATCTGATCTTTGTAGGTTATAGGTGAAATTACTTAAAACCGCAACTTTTATAGATAGTTACCTTGTCTTGATTCTTGAACATATATATGATTCACTGTCAAAATACATCCACATACCCCTTATATTAGTGTGGCTTAATAGTTATATGATATTCTCTTTATGTTTGATCGTTCAACTACTTCTAAATGGTTTTATCTATACGGGTACATTCGCTTTCTTATGATTTATGAGTCCTATTTGTGGCCTACTGGTTTAATCTACACCAGTACAATTGTTATTTCATTCTGTGTATCGTAGCCGTAAAAAGATGTAGTCATAATTTATTAGTTTGGGTATACTGTCATAATGACGTGCAGGTTGTATATGACAAGTTGAATAGAAGAAGTAGGGGTTTTGGCTTTGTAAAGATGTCATCCAGCAGAGAAGCCAAAGCTGTTGTTAACAAGTTTGATGGCTATGTAAGTTCTTTGATGATATACAAGTATGAGGCAAAACATTTTGATCATGGTGGTTTCTTAGTCAATAGAAACTCACTGTTTAATTTAGCTATTTGGACACAATCATTTATTTCTGTTAACAATGATGTAATTTCTCTTTATGACCAATTTTCGACACTTCTTACCATTTTCAAATGGCGAAAAATTTATTTGACCCATTCAAGACATAACCTAGCTCGAAATACCCAGTTCATAAGTAAATAGGTTGAAATTGCCATCTCTAAAACTATCTATCTATACATTTGTTAACTTTGCCTTTAAACTCTTGTTTTATTAATGATGTTCTTATGTTGGAACCTTTTTAAATAACAGGAGCTTGACGGGAGACAATTGAGGGTCAATTATGGGGCACCTCCATGAAAGAAGACTTTTATCAAAGAATCGAGAGAGAATGAAATAAGTGACAATAACACCAACAACACGGTTTATGCTGGAAAACTTTCATGGAGTGTTGACAATGAGGCTTTTGAAACTTTATTTTGGGAGCTTGGAAATGTTATGCAAGCAAAAGTATTTTACGACAAGGCTACTGGTAGATCACGGGGTTTCCGCTTTGTGACCTACACTTCTTCTAGTGCTCCCCTGACTTCTTCTATAGTTCTACTATATTTATTTATGAGAAAATATCTGTGGAGGTCAGTCAACTATTGGGTTTTCACGTGATGGTCCGTGTCAGATGTTTTATTATGGACAATAGACACCATTATCGCAGGAATTTACCAGCGACCCTGCGACATGATAGTAGCCAATAAAACGATGCCACGCGTGTCCACGCAGTCAAACCATATGTCGCGGGTCAACGAAATTTGTCGCAGGTTTTTTTTTTAAAATTAAATATGTCGCTGTATTACATATATATATCGCTGTATGGAAACAAAATCACGTAGGATTTTCACAACCTGATATGTAGCTATATTTGTTCGAATTCACGCAGGTCATATGATCAATATGTCGCAGGTTTGAACAATGTCGCGGGTTTGACCTAAATTTCGAACTAAAGCTTTACTTTTTTGCGATTTTCAGCGGGAAACTCGTATCTCCTTCCTTCTTTCTCTGCAATTCCGGGGTGTAGAGATTTCCGGCGACTCAATCGCAATCGCAAAAAATGCTTTTGTAACATTGGACCAATTGTAGTTATATATTGATGGAACTCGCTCAACGGTTTCTATATACCTCTTGTGGGCGATTTTCATCACAGGTAACACAAATAATACGATTGTCATCATGTTTAGTGTTTAAAAACTTCTGTCTTCGGTGAGCATTTTTTTTCCTCCCTTCAATTTTACGTTTTCTATTTCAATTTTACGGTTGTCATCATGTACTTGTGGTTAGTTGTTTCTCAATAACTGCTGTAGTTGATTATAAATTTGATTCATCATATTTATTTTGTATTTTATTTAATGAGTTCATCTTTTAGTTACGATCATTTACAATTGATTTGTTGTTGAAATAGAGAACTGAAAAATGCTAAAGAAAGAGAAAACAAAGTGAATTGAAATTGTTGGTGTTTTTGAGGGAAAAAACTTATCTCATTACGTAGACTTTTAATCACGGTTGTCTACTTATATTGTAAATCATATAATTTTTATATTTTAAGTTGTACAATTAAAAATTTCATTTAGTGATATACAACTAAATCTACTTCATAAACATATCATTTAAATATCATAAAAATCAAAATTAATATGTAAAAGTATAATTTGTTATTCATAATTTTTTCGGTATGGCAATTATTTATAACGACTGTCTAACATTTTTTTAGCTAGTAGAATATAGTTTAAAAAAGATAAAATATATTAAAGTGATCATAGATAGAAGGTAAAAAAAAGAAAAAAATAACTAACATTCACCATGTTTTGAACTTGGGTCAAGCACATAAATCATGATTGAAACTCACCTATTTACCACTACTCTAAAATAACTTTGTTGTTTATGTTTCACTTAATTAGTAATTTATTAGATCACATAAAGTTAAATTTAGAATAAAACAAACAACTTACTATTCATAAAGTT
The DNA here is from genome assembly GCA_963422505.1 of Pseudognaphalium luteoalbum. NCBI lineage: Eukaryota > Viridiplantae > Streptophyta > Magnoliopsida > Asterales > Asteraceae > Pseudognaphalium > Pseudognaphalium luteoalbum. The sequence goes on along the minus strand of OY730198.1, from coordinate 7,423,513 downwards.
TGCTAATTGATATTATACGCGGATTTTCTTACCCACGCTTTGTGGTGGGGTTAAAAAGTACATTCTTAAACTCCAATATGAATTCATAAAAAAGTTTAAGTTGACAAAGGTATGATCTCTTTATGGGTTTTTTTATTAGGGGGGAATATGTATGTATAGTTGAAAATATGTAAATTAATACAAATTTGATAGAATACTACATAAAAATATTAAGTTAAATTATCGTTTGCAATTATTTGTATAATCTTATCGTAATAAAATTAGTATAAAACTTTGTTGTAAGTAAAGGGAAAAAAATGTATAAACTATTAGTAAAAAGGGGGGGGGGGGGGATTAAATCTAAAATGTAAAGGGGGGAAATTGGAAATATTAAAACCTAAATGGTATAGAATGGAGAAGTGATAAAAGTTCAGACGAAGAAAATGAAAAGTAGTTAAAATTTAAAGGGGAAAAAGTGAAAAATCACTAAAAGTTAAGGGGTGAAGTTTTTAAAATTAGAGGGTATAAAATGAAAAAATACTAAAAGTTAAAGGATAGAAATTAGATATTCACTAAGACATAAAAGATAGTAAATTTAAAAGTGCTAAAACTTTAGGGGTTAAAAGTGAAAAATTTGCACATATTACTATTCATAAGCTTGTTAAATTGATGATAAGGGAGAATTCAAAGTTTAACTGTAGATCGAGACTAATAAGGCTTACTATTAGTAACATCTAATACTCTGTAAAATACAGTTAGTATTTTACGGTTAATCTGACCATTTGGGGACCACTTTAGTAGTGATAGCATCAAGTCTTAACCCTGTGTTCGATTCTTTGGCATGTTCTACATAAAAGTTCATGCTAGTAAAATATGTTACAAATGAGGATTGAGATGATGAGAACCGTAAAATTGAAATAGAAAACCGTAACTAATTGTCTTAAACTAGTTTATGAGTTGACTTAAACTAGGAGATCAATGCTTCGTTAATTTAAAAACTCGAAATACAAAAGAACCGTTGTACATTTTTATATCAGCACCAAACCACCAAACCTCTATTTTAGATGCCACTTTCCCACCCTCTAAGCCTTTCCATAACATACATATATAATAGACCGTTAAGAAGGTATTCGGACATACTTTAATGTAGAATTTTTACCTTTTTATACAACATAATACACGTCCACTTATAACCCTTTGAAAACTTGCCAATACCTTTTTTTCCAGCTGAAAGTGCAGAAATCAGGCCCAATATGCTGTTTTGTGCCCAACTTTTCTACCACTTAGACACACCCATTTTCAGCATAACTTATATCGTTTTAAAGACATTCGACCATACATTAACCATATAGTTTAAGTTATTTCCAGAACAACATATAAAAAAAGCTACAGCCCCTTAAAGATCACCGAAAGTGGTTTTTCATCTTTTGGCCAAATCACTCGAGTTTACAATATAATCATAACACATACTTATGTTAGTTATAAACTTGCTTTTTAGCATGAAAATGACCTACAAGTTCAATACACTTACAAACCATAAACATTTCTCGAATGAAGTGTAATGTCTTTTAACTGTATCGTTTTTGTTTGAATTAGGTATATGAAGTGATATTGCTCATGTTATGTTCGGGAATATATGTTGTAAGATCACTGTGATGTGAGTATTCCAATGGCATCAACAATGAATATAGTAAGTTCTTTTGACAAAACTTTTAACTTTGTACTCGAATGAATATAATTATAATACACATTATAAGTTAGTAAATATTATTGATCTGTTGTAGGGTAAGTACTATTATGCTGATGTGAAACTGTTGTCGACTTTTGATATTATCTTTGACATAAGTGAGAAGTTGATGGATAAGAAAGATAGCTTTTCAATAGTCAGCAAATCATGTTTTGGAAATTGGTTTTACGCACAGGATTGTAGAACAGAACCGTGCTTGCTACACTTTATGCTTTCAAAATTGGTAGAAGTTGATAAGGTTAAAGAGGAGTTGGTTTTTGAAGTTGCTGGCACAATTCTACATTTCGGGTTAGAGCAGTTTTTTTTAATTACAGGGATGAAGTTTGGAGTTTTACCGTGAATACCGGGACGAGGTGGTGGTCCTTTTCTAAAGCGGTTATTCGGGAAGGCGGTGGGAGTATACGGGGAGGCTATGAATTTTAGACGACGGAAAAGATACGTGTGTGTGGAAGATATCCATTATATTTTTAATAATTACATTTCTGGCTACACAGATTCAGATATTGCTTGAATTTGTTTATTAGAACTTTTGCATATCGGATTTCTTAATGGGTGTGCCGATTTTGCCATTGAAGACGAGATACTTAGATTAGTTGAGGATTTGGATGCGTGGAATAATTTCCCATGGGGATCCTATATTTGGCGTCCTACATTTGAGTCACTATGTGAAAGCCGACTGTATAGCAATGTGTCATATTATCCTAAGATTCCAAAAAAGGATCCCAAGTATTGACTTGAAGGTTTCATGTTTACTTTCAAGGTAGTTTATATATTATTATGTTGATTGTTATTACATACTTAAACTATTGATATTGTACTTATTATAAATTTTGTATAATGGTCATTTAATAGATATGGATCTTTGAAGTGCTACCGTACTCTAAAGTGCTTTCTAAGAAGGATGAACTTTTTCGAGTGCCTAGAGGAATTGCTTGGAATCAAGAGAAAGATTTTGGGTGGTTGACGTGTGTAGATTTCGATAAGATGTCTACACAGGTATATCTTGATTAAACTGCACATAAATCTATATTTATTTTCTGTACTTGTTTAAACTTGTTATTCTAATCACAATAGTTGTAATTTTAGGCCAAGTATAGACCGAAAGATATTCAGACTACACATCTTGAAAAGGAAAGACCTTGGTATCAAGATACCATGCGATTCCTCAAGGGCCCCAATGAAGATCTAGATTTATTATTGGCTAAATTTCAAATGCGATTCAATCTTAAGGAAGGTGGGCAGGAAGAGACGCGATTTGGCAACATCGAGCAACTACTTGATGTATGTGATCTAACTAGTCTGCGTCTAATATTTATAAGATAATGAAAACATTGATTCCCTTTTGCTATTGTTATATATAATAGGTGTTATGGAAGAAAGCGTATCCGGATGAAGAGATGCATGGTGATCCTATGGTTGATGATGAATTTTCAGAATATACCGAAGAAGAATGGACTCAACTTGACAAACTTTTGGAAATCGCAACTAAAAAACTACCGGTAAATAGCTTTTTATACAATATTTACCATAATTATCATGTAGAAAGTGTTCTAAAATGATTTCTTAATTAGTCAATGATGGATGAGGATGTCGATAGTAGTGGGCATAAGGTTACTCCACCACCTGCATTGATAGTTCCGGAGAGAGTTTTTGAGGCCACAGCACTCGAGTTCTATCAATCTGCTGCTGCAGGGGGTTATTTATGTATTAATAATTTCACGTACGACTTGGATAGAAAATTTTGGGGTATACTTCTCAATAGACATGATGATGGTTGGTTAGAAGACGAGGTATAATATAACGTACATTTTTAAAAGTTAATATATATATATATATATATATATATATATATATATATATATATATATATTATGTGTAGTTATTTAATCTAAGATTTGTTGCAGCATATTAACATTTGGTTCAATATGGTCGCTTTATCACCATTAAAGGATCAACGGTGTGGCATCCTTCCCGTCCTTTCCATAAAATATTGGAAGATTGTCAAAGGATATATGACTTGGCAAACGGCACTAAGGGACCTTGTCCTCTTTGGTGGACTCTTGATCGGGTAAGTAATATAAAACTATAAAATACATATGGTAAATACTTAGATTTTGATCAAAGTAACTATGTTTTGTAGGTCCTTTTCCCATTAAATCAACCTAATGTGCATTGGATGGTTGTTGTGACACCCGTCAAATTAGGACTAGTTATTAGTTCCTAATCATCTAGTAATACATGTAATTTATGCTATGTATTAGGCTAATTGTATGTATCAATATATATATTGTTATATATATCAGTACGCGATTACATTTAATTGTGTTATTTTAAATCGGCCAAATTCCGATTCATTTATACGGGCGTTGGTGATCACAAGTATTAAGTAATATAGAATTATTATTTAATACACTTATCAATTATTATATATATTATTATGATAATATATAAAGTATTTCGCATCGTACAAATCAAAACGTTCATGACAAAAACTATATAAATAATGTATTATTTTTGAAAATAATAATTATTATTTACTCGGATGGATATTAAACATATTTTGTTTTATTCAAATTTCCTCAAACGCGGCGAAACCATTCAAATGTATCCGTCTCTCAAACTTATAACAAAGATATATTTTTATATCTCAAAAGTAGTATTTTTATGAAATACTTTGACTCAAAGTTAGTTCGAAAATACTTTTATTAATTTTTAAAATGAAAAGTATTTCATTATTAAACGACCAGGTACAAAAATACAGGTATTTTGTACTACGAATGGGAACCCAACCGACTCCAATTATTGGAGCCGGATGAATAAACCACCAAACACCCCCTTTCCTTTCTCATTTCTTCATCATCTTCAATCTCTATCTCTCCCTCTCTTCTCTCGGTTTAGAACAACAACAACAATCCAACAACAAGATTAACAACAGCAGCAGCTCGTGAGAATCATCATCATCTTCTTCGTCATCATCATCATCTTCGGATCACCATCACCACCTTCATCCACGGCTCCATTTTATTTCGTAAGGACCACACCTCTTTCGTTAAAATTTGTTGTTTAAATAACATATATCATCATGTATTAGTGTTCTATCAAGTAGATTATGTCCAAAAATAGAACCTATACTCGTTTTCCCAACTGATTTCGCGAACAGACCTGGAAAATGAACCTCACCCGAACGGGTGGATTGCCTCACCCGAACGGGTATGAAACCCAACCCGAAAGGGTAACGAACGCAACCTGAACGGGTACACAAACCCAACCCGAACGGGTATGATCCATCACCCGAACAGGTATGCATATTCACCCGAACGGGTATGCATCTTCATCGTGTGTGTTAACTTCAAATGGGCACAATTTTTATTAAGTGTTTGAACTAAAATTTTGCCACCTAATTTTACTACGAATTCAAATTTTGAATGCGTTTTTTAATTAAAGCAATGTACATAGAAATAAAAAAATTTCGAGCTGACCTGGCATCTCGACCCCAGCCAGGGGCCAGCCCCTTGGACCCCGTCAGGGGTTGCCACCCCTGGGACCCCTCTAACCAGGGGCGCTGCCCCCGGACCCCGTACATAATTTCATACATTATGAAAATACAATACGCATTTATACAAACTCCATTTATATGAAACAAACATATAATATTATCGAAATCTTGATTTCAATCAATCACCAACGAGCCGTATACATTTTTCACAACTTCAAACATAAACATTAACCAAAGTAATTGGACATAACTAGTTGAGGGAACAACTAGCATGGATGGTCTGTTGAGACCTCTAATCATTTAAAACCTTGCACGTTTAACACGCCCAGCAGGTTTCCACATTTAATTATTAAAACCTTGCGCGTTTAGGATGCTCAGTAGGTTTCAGTCGTTGGAGACGACATCATTTCTCTTGTAAACCATCATTTGTGCTTGATAGCATCTCGCTAGGCTCAGGTGAGTCTCATAGCCCCTATTTTGCTGTTTTTACTCTAGGGGTGAGAATACATGCTTGTTTTGTTTTATATGTGAACGCAAGTATCAAATATCACTATATTCTGTATGAGTTTATCATCTAATCATTTAAGTCCTTCAAGCATAGTTTGGTAATACTTTGTAGCGTGAATGTTAGTGTATGGTACCATATGGGACTGACAATCCTCGACCGGGTCAGCACGCACTGACTGGTCAAACGGACGCATTATCATTTGTTCATACGTGTATTGATTAGGCACACGCATAGAGGCACCCTCGCTCAGGCACTTAATTGTGATCCTGACACCTCAGTTAAGCTCAGACTATGTGCTCATGGCAGTTATATACATCATTTATCAATTACTTATTTGTTTAATTACAAATATTCATACTTAAATCTTGCGGTCATACATTACACTTATTCATTAAACCTGTAAGCTCACCAGCTTTTAGCTGACCATTTTAGTGTGTATTCTCAGGTTCACAGCAGCAGTAGGTCTGCTCACTCAGGATACCCATTAGCTCGAGTCGCATACAGACATCAGGAGATTCCCTTGCATTTCTATATTTTGTATAAGTAGATATGCTCTAGAATCTTTATCATTTGACTTACGAGCTTTTGTAAACTATATTATAACAGTGTAAGACTTTTATAATATCAATTTATTTGTAAACGACGCATATAGAGTCGTTCACTTTATCTTATGTGCTATGTGTATTGATTAGTCGCGTCCCGAACCGACCCACTTCCGCATCATAATTTGGGGGTGCGACAGTTGCGGAGTTGGATATGACTTCTTGGGTTGTTACAATTTATGATAACTGGTTTCAACATGACCCGTTAGTACCAACTCTGAGGACGAGGTTTCTACAAGGGATCCACGATAAACTTCAACAACTAATTCCTCAATTTTTAGACAAGCTAGATTATTGGGAAAAAGCAGGAGTTTCACGAGGGAATAACTTACAAGTCAACATGGACTATGATTAGATCGATGCGCCACAACAAATTGATGGTTCAAGTTGTGGGATTTATACTTGTCATTTTATTGAAAAGTTAGCACATTGTCAGCCGATTCATCTACAATGCCCTACCGAGGTCTTTGAAAAGAGCTACCGAGAGTTCATGACTAGCACTATTTATTCCACATGGTGTGGTTAAACAATATATGTATGTTGACAAAAAATGTTGTAAAATACAACTAATTTGCAGTGCCATTCTCTTTTGCTTCATTATTCATGTTGAAAATGGTATTATAAAGATATGAAGGTATAAGTAATGCTTGATATTACTGATAAATACATAATATTGCAAGCAGAAAGTACAACCAATCCTTGATGTTACAGGTACATAATGATAAATGACCTAATAGTTAATATCGCCTATACATTACAAATGACCTAATCAAACAACCTTCTTCTTGAACACGAAGACTGATTTTCATTTGGTACCGAATTCATGTTCATGGTTGAATCGGCGTTACTTGAAGTGACTTTGACCCGTGAGACGTAAACTTCTATCTCTCTCGTCGTTCCTCCGATGTGCATCAACATTTCTACTGTACCATTAATTTCGTCATGCAATGCATGTAGTCCATAATCTAAGTCTAGGTTAGGATTCTTAAAGTAGTAAAATCTTGGAGAAATGTTATCATAACCTAGTTCGGAATGTATGAGATCCAATTGGTCAATACAAAATGTTGAAAAATGCAAATAGTCAACGTAAGTGACCACACCATCTTTGTAACTCCTATTAGGTGTGCTTGAAAATGCTCCATAGTGGTGAAGCTTTATTGTAAACAAAAGAGGATCATCACCTGCATTAATAATTTGTTTATTTGTATTGTGCAATAATGAACATGTGGTTCAACTATACAATTAAAATTAAAATTGACTTACGGTATTTATTTGCAATGAATTTAGGCTCATGTGGAGATCTAAAGAAGTGTTGATACATATTGTTATTTCAAGTGCAAATTCTTCCTAATGACATACGTTACTCTTCAAGTTTATATACATACATTTGAATATCACAGCACTTGTACTCATTTTCGCTGGAAAGTTGAATTGTCTTGTCACTCGTACTAATTCGCGCTGGATCCTTGAATTGTCTTGTCACTCGTAGTACGAAATCACGCAGGATTTTTGAATTGTCTTGTCACTCGTACTAATTCACGCTGGATAGCTGAATTGTCCTGTTACCCGTAGTACGAATTCACGCTGGATAGTTGAATTGTCTTGTCAGTCGTACTAATTCATGCTGGATAGTTGAATTGTCATGTCACACGCAGTACAAATTCACACTGGATAGTTGAATTGTCTTGTCACTCGTACTAATTTCCGGTGGATAGTTGAATGCAAATGTCACTCATAGTACGAATTCACGCTGGATTGTTTACTATAAATGCACAATACTAACTCCCATTTGTTAGTCACTTTATTTTATATTTCTCAACATATATACTTTAATAATATCATATTTATCTACTAGTATGGAACCGACGGTCGTTACAATTAATGTGTTTCACGGTGGCGTACTTAGATTCGACTATAAGGCATACGTTAATGGTATGAAAGAAACATTCGATATTGATGTCACTGATTATGATTTGAAAATGTTGTTTGCGTTTTTAAAAGAAAAAATAAATATTAGGCATGATGAAGTATTGTACTGTGAACAAGACAAACTCGAAATTGATGGTGCTCGTTTTCTGCTGTGGGCTGAAACTTGGGTAGAGCTAAAAAAGGAGGCTCAGATTTCTGGTAAAAGAATTGAGTTATACCTTATAGAGATGAATGAAGAACTTGACGTTCATCAGAGTGACTATGATAGTGATAATAGCAACACTCATTATTACGACATTTCCCCAATTATTCTGACTCTCCGTAATGCAAATCACACATATCTTTCATTTTTCTGTCATGTAGCTTTTTAATTATTGTTTAGTGTGTTTTCAATTGGTGATTTGATAAATGTAATCTATGATCTTAATTATGTAATGAAGAACTGTTTACCTAATGTAATGAAGAGTTTTTTATATGTTTTCCAGTGCATTTGAGATAAGAATTTATATGTTATATATGAATTCATATTTAGTTAATTATATGTTGTATTTGAAGCAGATTCAAATGTCACTTATATTAACTTCAAATTTCCGAGATTCAATTTTGGCACAAATGTCACTTGCATTAACTTGATCAACTACAATCAGTTTGCTGCCACAATCACTGAACTACAATACTACAACTACAACACTCTTTATTACTACTTGCAAACTACTGACAGAACAACAAGAAACAACAAACAAATTACACATTTCTTCAGCAAACCACAATTTTCCTTCACCGTATTCATCTCCATGTGCACAAGCATGATTTCTTCTTCCTTTGTTGACTTGTAGACTTCATATTCATCATTCAAATTTTCTAACATTTCTTTGTTCTTAATGCTTTATGTAAACATCTCCCTTTGATCTCCATTCAAGTAATGGTACATTTCAAACAAGTTTTAGCTCATCATCAATGAACCAATACGCCTTACACCTTTTCGAAATGCACTACACGAAAAATGATATAAGTTACCATTAAAACAACAAGTGGGTTAAAATAAATCAAGAAAACTCACCATTGAATTCGGACAAGTTAAGAAACGACGTGCGGGGTTAGTTTGGGTCCATGAAGTTCGTTGCTTCAACAGGATTGGAGGATTGCAGTTACAATGGGTTGGAATTTCACCCCTGCGATTCGAATTGAGAGAAACAGAAGACGAAGAAGACATCAATAACGATTGAGTTGATGGCTTGATGCTGTAATGAACGAACGAGATGGTTTAACTTATAAGGTAAAATATGTAACTTGTACTAATTTCCGCTTGTACGATGTACGAATTCACGGTGGATAGTTGAATTGTCTTGTCAGTTGTACTAATTTTCGCTGGTATGTTATACGAATTCAAGCTGGATAGTTGAATTGTCTTGTCAGTTGTACTAATCTCCGCTTGTACATTGTACCAATTCACGCTGGATAGTTGAATTGTCTTGTCAGTTGTACTAATTTCCGCTTGTACGATGTACGAATTCACGCTGGATAGTTGAATTGTCTTGTCAGTTGTACTAATCTCCGCTTGTACGTTGTACCAATTCACGCTGGATAGTTGAATTGTCTTGTCAGTTGTACTAATTTCCGCTTGTATGATGTACGAATTCACGCTGGATAGTTGAATTGTCTTGTCAGTTGTACTAATTTTCGCTGGTACGTTATACGAATTCACGCTGGATAGTTGAATTGTCTTGTCAGTTGTACTAATCTCCGCTAGTACATTGTACCAATTCATGCTGGATAATTGAATTGTCTTGTCAGTTGTACTAATCTCCGCTTGTAAGTTGTACCAATTCACGTTGGATAGTTGAATTGTCTTGTCAGTTGTACTAATCTCCGCTTGTACGTTGTACCAATTCACGCTGGATAGTTGAGTTGTCTTGTCAGTTGTACTAATCTCCGCTTGTACGTTGTACCAATCCACGCTGGATAGTTGAATTGTCTTGTCAGTTGTACTAATCTCCGCTTGTACGTTGTACCAATTCACGCTGGATAGTTGAATTGTCTTGTCAGTTGTACTAATTTCCGCTTGTACGATGTACCAATTCACGCTGGATTGTTGAATTGTCTTGTCAGTTGTACTAATTTCCGCTTGTATGTTGTACGAATTCACGCTGGATAGTTGAATTGTCTTGTCAGTTGTACTAATTTCTGCTTGTACGATGTACGAATTCACGCTGGATAGTTGAATTGTCTTGTCAGTTGTACTAATTTCTGCTTGTACGATGTACGAATTCACGCTGGATAGTTGAATTGTCTTGTCAGTTGTACTAATCTCCGCTTGTACGTTGTACCAATTCACGCTGGATAGTTGAATTGTCTTGTCAGTTGTACTAATCTCCGCTTGTAAGTTGTACCAATTCACGCTGGATAATTGAATTGTCTTGTTAGTTGTACTAATCTCCGCTTGTACGTTGTACCAATTCACGCTGGATAGTTGAATTGTCTTGTCAGTTGTACTAATTTCCGCTTGTACGATGTACCAATTCACGCTGGATTGTTGAACTGTCTTGTCAGTTGTACTAATTTCCGCTGGTATGTTGTACGAATTCACGCTGGATAGTTGAATTGTCTTGTCAATTGTACTAATCTCCGCTTGTACGTTGTACCAATTCACGCTGGATAGTTAAATTGTCTTGTTAGTTGTACTAATTTCTGCTTGTACGATGTACGAATTCACGCTGGATAGTTGAATTGTCTTGTCAGTTGTACTAATCTCCGCTTGTATGTTGTACCAATTCACGCTGGATAGTTGAGTTGTCTTGTCAGTTGTACTAGTCTCCGCTTGTACGTTGTACCAATTCACGCTGGATAGTTGAATTGTCTTGTTAGTTGTACTAATCTCCGCTTGTACGTTGTACCAATTCACGCTGGATAGTTGAATTGTCTTGTCAGTTGTACTAATCTCCGCTTGTACGATATACCAATTCACGTTGGATTGTTGAATTGTCTTGTCAGTTGTACTAATTTCCGCTTGTACGATGTACGAATTCACGCTGGATAGTTGAATTGTCTTGTCATTTGTACTAATTTCCGCTTGTATGTTGTACGAATTCACGTTGGATAATTGAATTGTCTTGTCAGTTGTACTAATCTCCGCTTGTACGTTGTACCAATTCACGCTGGATAGTTGAGTTGTCTTGTCAGTTGTACTAATCTCCGCTTGTACGTTATACTAATTCACGCTGGATAGTTGAGTTGTCTTGTCAGTTGTACTAATCTCTGCTTGTACGTTGTACCAATTCACGCTGGATAGTTGAGTTGTCTTGTCAGTTGTACTAATCTCCGCTTGTACGTTGTACCAATTGACGCTGGATAGTTGAGTTGTCTTGTCAGTTGTACTAATCTCCGCTTGTACGTTGTACCAATTCACGCTGGATAGTTGAATTGTCTTGTTAGTTGTACTAATTTCCGCTTGTACGATGTACCAATTCACGCTAGATTGTTGAACTGTCTTGTCAGTTGTACTAATTTCCGCTGGTACGTTGTACGAATTCACGCTGGTACACATTTATTTGGAACAAATCAATATAGTAATGTGAACACTTGAAACGGGACGGAGCTATCTATATTACTTTTCTTTTAAGAGCTTATAAAAATAAGAATAAAGTAACTAAACGTTCGCCTATCCCACTTAACAGCACAAACTATATGCTATGTTATAATAGAACTGTTGCTTTTATTTTTTTAATTTTCTTGCGGTGATCTTCTGCAGTAGTATGTAGCCATCTTGTGTGACCTTTATTTGTGTTCTCTCTGTTTACGTGTTGATTATTTTCGCACTAACTATTTAATGACGTGCACCTTCTGTGGTTAGACATGTACATGTTCTTCACTTGACAGAATAAGCGATTTCACTGGTGGTCTATTTGTAATGTTACTATATCCTTCTGTTAAATTTCAGGTTACATTTGTTATAGAATAGCAAAATTGAAAGTTTACAAGTTGAATACATATAACAGAATTAGTAAATTTTGATACATTTTCAAACAATTAGTTCTTGATTCTTCTTAGGCTTAAGTGTGTGGCTGTAAGTTTAATTAGATATGCTCTGACATATATAGCAGGCAACAAAGTACTCATGTTTACATTGTGTGTAATTTAACTTTTCAGTTTATTATCATTGTATGTATTTTCGTGACATGTCAACTTAGGACAAACATTTCACCTCATATAGATGACATGTATCAATTAAAAGTACCAAAAGTTATACCGTATAATATCATTTAATAACAAGTTTGCTATACACAATGGAAGTCTGAATAGTTCGATATACACTATGAATATTAGAACATAAATAATTACATTTTCCATATACTTAAGACTTTTTCTTGTGATCGACTTCAAGTACTTCATTTCTAGAGTACTATGTGAGATATTTAAATCGTTCAGTGTGGCTGCTAAGGCCTAGTGAAGTAGTACTGATCCCTTATTATAATACTGTTTTTATTTGTGTTAAGGATATCTTCATAAAGTCTAAAATTTTCTTAATCTTGTATATATCACAAAAAGGCATGAATGACAAACATAAAGTTCATCAACCACTGTGGCCTCGTTGTAAAGCAGAAAGATTGATTTAGTGGTTTCTTCATTAACTTAAAATGCTATAGGAGGTGATCAATGATGATGTTGAAATTTTATTAACATTTGTTGTGACACACAGTGGACCTAATTAAAGTGTTTGGTGCTAATTAACAATTTGACGTAAATTCGAGCTTGAAAACATGACTATATTGATTGGCGAATTGAAGTTACGTGGAAGAAATAAAATCTTTGTATTTACCAATTTTAGTACAAAAGTTAAGAACACATATTCATGAAACTTATGTACAATTAAGCGGATCGTCTCTAAATTTTCGAAGGTACTTCGCAAAAATTGGTTAACTGCTATAACTATAAGATGTTTTTTATTGCGACTCAATGACATTGAAACGCATTCATTTTTATATGCAATTATCAATGAATTTATATGTATATACACATACACATACATATATATACACAAACGACCCTATAATTCGAAGGTTCAAGACAGTAGTCATCTACTCATGCAACTAAGTACATGCTGTCTTAGGTTTCACTTACCACATACATATGACTTGTATAATAATTAGATAAAGATATTAAGGAAGAAGTCGTATACACAATACATGTAATGTCTAAAAGAACTCAATTCTCTTTTGCAAGAGTAATAATGTTTCGTTTTCAATCATATATGATGTATGTGGAATGACATCTACCTTTTCGATAATATAAGATGATTATTAAAAGATCAACGATCATATCCGCTACTTTATTGGGTGCTTCCTGCACTTCGTAAGTGTAAGCGTGTTTTTGGCTACGACATAAGCCCATGGCCTTTGCCCGATAGCCCTACGTACAATAAATTAGTTCAGTAACAGCCAAAATCGTTTTGTGGTCTGTATTACTATGGCGCACCCTTAGTTTCTGTAAATTACACATTATGAATATCATAGATTAGTTAAGTATATTTACAACCACTTGACTCAATAACAATTTCATGCACAACAATAACCAAATTACCATCTACATCAAACCACAAGACTTTCTTAACTCTACAAAGTATGCATACATGGTTTATCTTAACTTTTTCTTTTAGTGTATAACATTATATAGTATGCATAACATTTCTTACTTCAATCTATTAATTATAGGATTCAGTACTCCGGTTTCTGTGTTGGGTAATGAGCATTTTCAGTCTCTTTCTCCATCACCCAATTTGATCCCCTCTCTTGGGGATGTCAATCTAATTGTAAGACGTATATTATTTGGTTATTTTTTAATTCTTGTCATTTTTGATATTAAATTAATTTGTATCGTATATAACACTAGACATCTTTACAGTTACACAGATAACGCCTACTTCTACTTTGAGTCAGCAAAGCTACTTAAGAACTACTCCTGATACTTATGTGCAAACTTCCAAACCCAATAAGGTTGTTAGTAGAAATTTGAAACAGAAGTCAGTAGTAGAAATCAATACTCGGAGTCCTTCTTCAACCTTACACATGACTTATATTCATTTTCAACAACTTTAAGCATCAAAGAACAGGTCAAAACTAGAATCTATCAACCGGCGGACAAGATGCCATTCCTAATTATAATAATACATTGTCTAGTAAAGTAGATATTGTAATAGTAATGGTCCTTACTTTCAGACACACCGGTTTTCTAAAATTGACTAATACTAGGATAAACGCAAATGAAAATCCCTAAACCCTTACTTTCGGTGTCAAACAAAATATAATACTGTTTTTGGTTTGGTAATTTCCGTAAACAACAAATCAAAGCAATGCTAACAATAATAAACTAATAATGAAAACTTACTAACACTTATATGCACGTGTGTGTATATATTTATATAATATCACAAATGGAAATAAGAATAAATTAGTAAACCGTTACATACCACACTTCTATCAAAATTCAGGTCCACCATTGTGAGATCATTTAACAAAAAACGCACATAAAGTACACCAAACTGCCCCTACAATAAAACTACAATCAGTTGTCTACTAATCTATGCAATATATTGCTAAAACCATAATAAAACTAGAACAATGAGTTCGTGTACGTACCAAAGCCTGATTCCGTTCAAGTTTTTGAAAAGTGCCTCCATTTGCTGAAATGGGTCTGTGATCGCAGCCACCACCACCCGAAACCCTCACAACCATCGTCAATGCCTAACCCCACCACGGAACCACCGCAATCACCACCACCCCGAAACCCTCACAACAACCGTCAATGCTTAACCCCACCACGGAACCACCGCAGTCACCACCACCCTGAAACCCTCACAATAACCCCACCGAAAAACCCTAACACCGATTTATAAACCCTAACCACCGAAAAACGCTAAATCGGTCACGGATTTGTAAACCCTAATTCCCACCCACAAAACGTTGATGAAGAAAATCCCTGATCGCCGAAAAACCCTAACACCGACCGACAAAAAGAACTCCGGCGAGAGGAATGGAATGGTCGGAATTTAGAATGCCAACGAGAGGAAAACTTTTCTCCGATGATGAAAGGAACAAGATCGCAGTCGCTTTCCAAATATGACGCGGGCTTTTGAAGTATTTGAGGGACCCCGCGACATATGATGAATAATACTGTGTGAACCCTCACAAATACAACTACATATCAAGTTGTGAAATTCCTGCGTGATCTTGTTTCCATAGAGCGACATATGCTTAAAATACAGCGACATTATTTAATAAAAAAATAAAACTGCGACAATTTTCGTTGACTGCGTCATTTAACATACACGTGGCATCGTTTAATTGGATACTAACATGTCGCAGGGTCGCTGGTAAATTCCAGCGCTAATGGTGTCTACTAGCCGTGAAAATGTGTCTGACACGGACCATCACGTGAAAATGAGTTAGTTGACTGACCTCCACAGAAATTTTCTCTTTATTTATAATATAATATAATATTTGGTTTACTGTACTGTGTTTGCATTTCTGGTGCTGGATTTTGATTTTTGATGGCAAAAATATCCGAGTTAGTGTTGTTGTACTTTCACAAAAGCGTCTTTAAGTGTAAATCTGCGTACATGTAGCATCTTTAAGTTGCGAGTGGAGTTGTTTCTATGGTTAATAATGGTTTAATCCTCAAAGTTTCAAGTTTGTTTCGTTTTAACCACTCAAATTTTTTTCTAATGATTTAAGCCTTGAAGTTCACATAGACTTATTGTTAAACCAGTAAATTATTGAAAGTTAGATGATTAAAATGTTAAATTTTAAAAGGGTAAAATTATTATGAAAGATAAACTTTAAGGATTAAACCATCAAAATCATTATGAAAAATAAACTTAAATGGTTAAAACATAAAAACTTTAAAACTTGGTGAATTAAATCATGAGGAAAAAAAGTTGAGTGGTTAAAACGAAAAAAAAAGGTGAAACTTTGATAATTAAACCATTATTAATCCTTTTTTTCAGCACATTTATTTATGGGGGGTTTAATTTGGGTTCTCTTCTATATGTAACGGGCCAAGCATGTAAAATAGAAAAGATTAGCGTGAAAGGAAATGGGTCAATCAATAATAATAATTATGTTAACTCGAAAACAAAACTACTCCAAATAAAAGTATTTAGGATACTTTGATACCTTCCGGGTGTATTGACCACGTACAAGTATACAACCAATTCCTAACTAAAACTTGGAGCAGTACTTTAGAAAACAATGTACAACCATCTAATGCACATGTTTAGTTGAAAAAAACACAAAATAATCCACAATAAACGGAAGACAAAATTAATAATGAAATCCATCTTCCGTATCGCATCACTACTCACCGTTACACTATCCCATTCCCACTCTTCCTCCTTAAACCCTAAAACCCTAATCTCCCACCCTACCGCCACCGTCAACCGCCGCGCAACTCACCGCAACATTTTCGCAACCTCAATGGCCGGCGGCGACTCCTCTCCGACCTCCGCCGTGGTAGAAAAACAGTTCGATGAGTTCCGTCATCGTTTGGAAGAATCTGGAAACTTACGTGACCGGATTAAAGCTGTTGCAACGGAAATCGAATCGGTTACGAGGATCATGCACTCTAGTCTTCTTCTCGTTCACCAATCTCGCCCAATTCCTGGTATTATTATCATTATTATTATAATTTAAATTAATTTATTACTTTTTATATTTGTGCAAAAATATTAGTAATTGAACACTGTGATCGGCTGAGAATGTGAGTATTTAATGGAAATAGTTGGTTAATGTGATGATATTATGGACTAATTTGTAGTATATCTTTTAGGGTTAAAGGCATATAATAGCTGCAATTTCTATGAAGTACTGGTATAAATAACCTAGTTTGTTATTACCACATCTAGCCATTAAATTTTCATATTTTGTTTTAATGAGTACAGAGTGTACACCACATAAGCACTACATAAATGAATTCATCATGTTGGAACCAATGCTGAAGCTTTAATGAGTATTCGGGTCGTTAACCAATGCTGAAACTTACTTTGCGTAGCTAACGTTTTTGCTGTGCAACTTACACTGAATCTTTAGAATGAAGGCTTACGGAAACTTCCCGGTAGAAGTTTGAATTTGATAAGCTTATGATTCACCTACTGATGTGCTAGAAATAATATATGCATCTTATGTGTTTATCTCTTTCTCTTTGTTTGATTACATACAGAGGTTCTAGAGAAGGCTGAGGCCCAAATAGGTGTATTGAAGCAGCTTTTCAGCAAACTTGCTGAAATTGTCCGTGAAAGCCCTGGTCAATACTATAGGTGCGTGCAATAGTTATAGATATTTCTCACTTGTTAATTGTATGGCCACTCGCTATTGCTTCATGTTGTTAGTAATATTTACTCTGTTCATTAACAGATACCATGGTGATTGGAGGAATGAGACACAACAAGTGGTCTCGCTGCTTGCTTTCATGCATTGGCTAGAGACAGGAAGCCTTCTAATCCATACTGAAGTGGAGGGAAAACTAGAGTGTAAGCTGTAATCTGTGTTTAGGAATGATCAAAGTCTTGTGTGATATATACCTATGAAATACCTATAGGACTATTTATAACGGCAACGTGCTTCGAACAACATTGCCAGTATACTTTTAAAGTTGTCATTAAAACCATTCAACTAGGACAATGCTACTGATAGCTTGAAGAATTTGAAGTAGGAACTGGTACTGCTGATTTGGCATGCATGTGGCAGTTGGCTTCATATATTTACAGTTTTTTAAGCAATGTTTGTTTGAAAACTTCAGTAAACTTTTGAGAGGCTATTTTAGGCGACTCATTCATTCCCATACCTTCTCTTCATTAGCTCTTTTATTCTATTATTTATTTATTTTGATGGTTTATGCAGTGAATGCTTCAGAATTTGGTCTCGATGTTGAAGACTATCTTATTGGTGAGCGATACATGTGAAAGCCTATCTTTCTACATCATAATGTCCCAGATTATAGACTTGTCACAATTTTACTAATATACTTTCTTTTTGCAGGAATTTGTTTTATGTCCAATGAGCTGGTATGAATCCCACTAACTATTTTTTTTAGTCATTTTCGAATTTGTTTTAATGTGATGATATTGGCAAGTCGGATGCTAGAAATGGAAAATTGTGGTAATCACTATCAGTAGTTAATTGCATACATAGTGGGGTAAACCAGATGGCTTATTGCAAGTTTGACATTTATGCATTCATGTGAACAAGCTCCATGAACTATTATGAGTTCCAAGAGCAGAAATGGTGCTCTTCATGTAGGCCTTCAAAAGCTATTTCATGAGATTATGATATTTTCTGATTGCTTTATGTATTTGCATGAATTTATTTGAATTTCTGTGGTGCATAGATTTCTAACCGGAGAAGATCACAAAATATGTGTAAATGCTACGGAGTATAAAGTAAAAAATCTAGATTCTTTGGTTTGTAATTGATTTGGTTTAAATCAAATTGAACATTTCCTATAGTTGGGCTGTTCAGACTGTTCTAATGAACGTTTAACAATCAAATTAGTATACTTTTGTACCGAGTTCTATTCTACTTAGATTTCTCTAATTCTATATAGCATGTGTAAATAATGTTTGAAATCAATTAAGTGTTTTCTTCTTTTTTTCTAATTTTTTTCTTACGGGAACTATGATAACTAAGTAATCAATTACGTTTTGCAGCCTAGGTATGTGGTGAATCAAGTAACAGCTGGGGACTATGATTGCCCTAGAAAGGTCTTGAAGTTTTTAACAGACCTTCATGCATCCTTCCGTCTGCTCAATCTCAGAAATGATCTTCTGCGCCGAAAGTTTGATGGTATGTTTCACATGCTCTTGTTTTCTCGATGAATGGACCCTCACATCTGTTAGGATATCATCCCAAGTTCCCAACCTGTTTCCAACTTTCTTTAGAAGTTTGATCATGTGTTTACATGATCAAACTTCTAAAGAAAGTTGGAAACAGGTTGGGAACTTGGGATGATAAATGTTTTCTATTATCTCTCTTTGAAGAGAGAGCGTCATTTTGCGGGAAGAGAATGTGCATTAATGATTAATCCACATTATGGCGAGTTTGGTGGTAATGTGTGATGTAGCATTAGCAACAAACAAGGACCTGTCATTACTTGTCTTGTTATAAGTTATAACCACTCACAAGTCTACAACGTTAGGCCTTTTTAGCCCATAGTCCTAAGGTTAAAGATGGGTCATTTAGGTTCTTGTTTCATAACTGACTGTATTGTAATTATATAAAATTACAATTTCTGCAATAACACATGCGACTTTTAATTCATAAAAATTTGTTATGTTACATACAATGTGTGAGAATGTTGGAGAACTTAGATGGAGTATAATATTGAGAGAAATGAGATAAAAGAAGCCTAATATATATAAAGAAACTATCCTATCTATACTTTAAAAATACTAACCTGTTGACCGGTTCTCAAATTAAAATTATTGGAGCGTTGACTTACTTGACCGGGCCTTTGACTTCTTTGCATATCACTTTCCAATTCACATATAATCTATTTTGTGTTTTGATTTGCATTTTGCATTATTTTGTTGTAAGTCACACACTTTTATATCTATTGTTTTACAGGCATGAAATATGATCTGAGAAAAGTTGAAGAAGTTTATTATGATGTGAAAATCCGTGGGTTGGCATCCAAGGCTGACTCAAAAGGAGACCAAACTACAGAAGAAACTTAGGGCTGTATTTTCTTTCTTTCTCCTTTTCTTTATTAAGCTATGTCTGTTTACAACAAGTGTTGTCTTAGTAAATATCGTTTCCTCTTTGACCTGAATGAACATATTTCTATCTCTATCTCTATCTCGACTACATTTTACTTTCACTCTAAAACTCAGACTAAACTTACAGAAATGACTAAATTACCTCTTGATTTTATTATTTACACTCCATATATGGTAATTACATTGTTACTAAAATTCTAATCATCATTTATGTCTTTTGCTAGCTAATTATTGTAGATTATTATTATTATTATACTCTTAAGTCTGAATTAGCCTATATTTTCTTTAGATCTTTACATAAAAATACATATAAACAATTGCTTTCTAATTTACCACGTAAATATTGAATGACACTTCACATAATTGCTACGGTTCTTGATGAGTTATGGAACTTCTTTATTTATATTTTTTGGACTTCTAATTTTTATAGTAAGGAAAGGTGAAAAGGGTGACTTTTACGAGTCCAGTCAAGTCATAAGTTGCAGGTTAGAAATTGAATTTTTTGAGTCACGAGTTAACAAATATGAATGTGATTTTAGATAAAGAGGTGTGATTACAAACTAAAACTATATTGTTATGTACTTATTTATACATGTTAGATTTGTGTAAATATTATTGGTACATATATAGGTAAGAAGACTAAAAACTATACATGTTACGCATGATGTTTCGAAGGTAACGACATTGTTAATAGTTTTTACGAACGTAACTAATTTAATTCTCATGTTACTTTCATCCTATGATAACTTTTTTGTACTACTTTTATTCACATAAATAGTTACGTTATTTCGTTTTGTATTTCTAATTCAGCCAGATTATTTAATTTACGACTTTGTTTGTTTTAGATAGTCGGGCATATTCGTAAGCTATATTCTTTTAAGGGTTTTTTTCTAACATGTGCCTACGTAACACACGTTAAAGTGTATTTTATGAAATCAAAATTTCTTTTAATATCAACATTTACATGTATTCATTAATTCAATATAATAGCTATATTTTTTATGTATATATTAATTACGAATTTTGATATATAAATAAGTTACGAATACATTAAGTACACCTTAATGTGTACCATGTAAACACACGTTGACACAAATTAGCAAAATCCCTTTTTTTAATGTGAATTGATAACCAGAGAATGTATTTTTGTATCTAAGATGAATGGCAATTGGTAAACAAAAAATAAACCCTGATGATTCGGACATATATGCCCATCACGAGAGGGTAAAATTTACCCGCAAATACGAGTATGGGTGAAAATAGTACTCGTTGGCAGGTGGATGACTACAAAGGTCACAAAATATTGAGTCCACTAGATTTATTATGTTTCTTTTAAGCCCAATGTTAAGCATGGTAATTTTATTAGCCCGGATGTTTTAGCTTGATTTAGAATTAGTATTGACAGGTCACGGGCTGGTAATGTACTATGTATAGGGAAAAGCCGGCCGCAAACCCACAAAACTCATGATAGTTACCCGCGGTTATATTCGTGTGATTGATGATGTATTCAATTGTTAGATGCATTTATATATGTTAATAATATAAGATAAGAGTACAAGAGAAAGATTATTGTTGTAGTAAATACTAAATAGAGAGATATAATGATATATGAATTATTTGTAAGAATAATTAACGTGTGTTATATAAAAATAGTTAATAAAATAATCATTTTATGATCTTAGTTTATATGTTCAATTCTTACGCAATGATGTGCTAATTTTAGAGAATTCATAGTTGTTTCTATAGTATTGTTTATAAATTGTACGTGTGTTATTTTTAAGGGGTAATTAAGGTATGTTTTATAAATTCTATATTTGCTAAACAGATAAACACTTTTTTAAAGAGAAATAGACAACATGGTACGACTACAGATATGAAAACAAACCCGTTAACATATGCCCACACGTTTCGCGGGTCGGGGAAAACATGTGCGGGCAGGTTGCGGGTTTGACACATGTATATAGAAATAGAATAATCTTTTTAAAAGTTTCAAATCCACACTTATAAGAAATGAGGTTCTATGTAGTTTTGAAAACTATTTTTATCAAGAAATTGTGAATATTAACAAAAAAGATTAGCACTTTTTAAAGGGTAAATAGACAACATGGTTGGAAGGGGTCGGCTACAAGAAGGTGGAAATATCAATTATTAATAATAAATAATATTATTATTTTAGGTATAACTTGTAATCTGTTTTAAGTAGATACAAAACAATTCTGCATATGACATTATAATGACAGTAGTTTACGTATGTTTTAAAAAGTAATATTAATACTAATAACTACTCCGTATTAATTAAAAATTAGGATACTATATTATATTTTGTATTATATTATACTAGTCAACTTGCACCAAAACCAGATCATTGTTTGTTGTTTTGTAACGCATGGCACCTTTTATTTCCATAATAAAAATTATTACTGTATCCTATTCCTTTTAGATAACACCAATAAAGAGAAAATATATGTTACGATGACCCAATTAGCTTCTATTCTATCGGTAGCGGATCCATAATTTAGAGTCACCCATAGTAGTGATATCTCAATTTTTGTAAACCCCTAACATAAACATAGAATGTAATTTTTTATAAGAAATTTACATTATATAATGAATGTACTCATAGCTATATCTACCCATACTTTCAACGTAGCTTCGTCTATGCTATTTTTCACAATTTACTTTAAAAATCACTAACCAATCTTAATATTTTCCCACTTACGAAACGCTGAACCCTTTTAGTTTCTTTTCACATCATCAATGTAAATATGCAATTTATAAATTATTTATCTATATTCAAACCATATTATAAAGTACTTATTTTTTCTTTAATTATAAGCAACTTTGACATGAACTCGTTGCCGAAAAACAAGAACATGTTCTCAAACGTTACACGCTGGTTTCCTTTTATCAAGTTGTGGTATCATATTTACATTGTAATAGTGTAAGTAGCTTGTATTGTTACGCTAAAATAAGAGTTCAATCGTCCGTGAAAACCATTAACTTAACTTCACTAAATAATTATCAACCGACATAAAACTATCAGCTATTTACCCGTCAACTATTTACGATTATATAGCAGACTCTAACAATATAAGTTGATATATAACTCTCCTTAACTATCAAACACTCGTGATTTAACATTAACAATAACCTTTAAAGCTAGGGTTTAACAAATTTTTATAGTTAAATATTGTATAGTACGGATAAATTGGTAAGATTGAAAAAGTTTGACCCACGAGTCACGACTCGCAACAATGAAAAGCAAAATGACAAACCCTTAGGCTGCAAGGGAAGAAGATAGGAACAAGAGTCTTAGTGCCACCAAAGTTCCAAGAAACTACAAACAACTACTTTTATACACATTCATTTTCCTTCCAACCAATTTTTATAAATACCCACGTACACATCATTCTTACTCCTTTTATAGTTCACGTTTCTTTTTTTACGTCTCAAATTGATTGTATATTTCTAAAAGTAGGAAGGTATGCAAAATTAAACTGCTTATATTATCTATATTTTATATGAATGTACAAAATTGTGATTAAAAAATAAGAGTAAAACTGTCGTAGTAAATAAAATATAAGGTGTAATAATTATATTTTTTAAAACTACAGGGAGTATTATTTTTTATTTATATACTACTGTATAAGTATAACAGAAGTATTTCTCTCCTGTTGACTTTAGTCACCCTAATTTTACGCCACCTTTATTTTTCTCTAATCTAATCAAACCCCATTTCAGTATTTCACACTTCAAAAAAACCAGATCACCCCACATCCTCAATTATGCCCCAAACATTAAAAAGATTCATTCTTTAGTCTTTTTAAGTTGTGGGTGTTTCTTGTTTTTTCTATTCAAATTGAGCTGGGCTTCTATATGTGGGAAGCTGATCTTTTCTGTGAACCGATCGATATTTATAGCTCATTAAAGGTTAGTACTTTTTCTTCAAGTTTTGATTTTTTTTCACTTGGGTATGATAGATTTGTGATTAATTCCATCTGGGTTGTTTAAATTTCTTGTCAAATTGTTGATTATGTGATATTTGTGAAAAAAATTTAGGATTTTAAAATCAAGAAAGAAGGTGTGTTTATAAAGCTTCAAGCTACATGCTTCTAATTCAGTCTTTATCACAATTAATCCCTTCATTGTTATGGAAGATGTTAATTGTAAGTACATGCTTAGTTACATCTTCGTATTAGAAATTAAATTTATTATAAAAAAATAAAAATTAAAAAACCCTAAATTTCTGATATATATTTGGAAATTGAGAATTGCACCAGTTAATTGTGGGTTTGGTTTACTTTAATGAGATGAGATGGATTCTGATTGTACTGCTTATCATCTATCAATAATTCATAACTGTGGATATGATTATTTAATGATCTCATATATTTAATTAGTTATTACTATTAATTTAATAAAGTATGATTATATACTCCATAAAACACAAATAATGCGTTATGTTGTATGATCAAGAATTCAAGATGTATTCATTGCCATGCCTATATAATTAGAGCTCAGATTGCAACCCATTTTATAAAAATATTATTACAGTTGGATAAGGGTTTTGTTGATGAGATTAATTTCGAGAGTTCTTATTGTACTATTCACTAATTCTGTTCCGTAATCCGTACAAACTTTTCTTGCGAATTATGCTGAATTTTAATTTATTTTCATTTTGACAGTTTAGAAGATCTATTTAAGAAGCTATGAAGTGTTTTATGTTCTCATCAAGCGAGAAAAAGGGTGAAGTGTCCAAAACTCCAACAAAATCGATTTCTGTTCATTCGTTTAGCTCTATATTTACAGATCGTGATATTCGACGGTCTGGGTCGGGACTAAATTCTCAAAATGTCTCTGATCTTAGCATGGATTCGGTTGGGAGCACAAATTTTCCAAGTTTTTCTCAAAAGTCGAGTAATCTTAGAGTGTTTACATTTTCTGAGCTCAAGACAGCTACCAAAAACTTCAGCAGGTCTGCAAAGATTGGAGAGGGTGGGTTCGGGTGTGTCTACACGGGTATCATCAAGAACCCTCGAGATCCAACTTATCGGCTTGAAGTGGCTGTGAAACAGCTTGGCAGAACAGGATTGCAGGCAAGCTTTGTTTCTCATTATTTTATTCTTTACATTTGACTTGTTGTTTGTCAATCTTAATTCCAGAACGGGTTTCAATTTCTGATCGTTGGGAAAATATTATAGTAGGTACATTGGTATTTTACAATAGCATTTGACTTAATTTGGAATTTGGAAGTACTAAATTGGACTTATTGAGTCAAACATGGACCGTTTGGAAGGTAGATTTTAGTTTTGTATTCTATATGCGAAAAAGATGCACAATTTGACTGTTGAGTATAAACCAGTTTCGGTGAAAGTGGAAAGCCAAACTTTGAACTTTTCAAATTTGTATTGTAACTTTCTTGAAACGCTGTAAAATTCATATAAAATTTTGAACTGAATACTCTTTCTGTATAATGACCATGCAATCTTTGACTCTGTTTTAGTCTAGGAAGATTCTGGATATTATTTAAATTATCTGAAGTACCTACCCTTTGTCTATGAGTTTAGTTGATAAATTTGGTTTATGTTGCAACAGGGGCACAAAGAGTGGGTAACAGAAGTAAATGTGCTTGGAGTGGTTGAACATCCGAACCTTGTCAAATTAATTGGTTATTGTGCAGAAGATGATGAAAGAGGAATACAACGGCTTTTAGTGTACGAATATATGCCAAATAGAAGCGTGGAGGATCATTTATCTTCACGGTCTGGTGAAACTCTCTCGTGGACCATGAGACTGAAAGTGGCTCAAGATGCCGCTCGTGGCTTAGCATATCTTCATGAAGAAATGGACTTTCAGGTATATTAATGCTTTGGTACACTAATAAAACTAGTCTTTAAATAGGCATGGTTGCAAGATTGTTAACTTTGGTTTGTTTATCGTAGATTATATTCAGAGATTTTAAATCGTCCAACATTCTTCTGGACGAAAATTGGAATGCTAAGCTTTCGGATTTTGGAATGGCTCGATTAGGCCCCCAAGAAGGACTCACACATGTATCAACTGCGGTAAGCTAGTTTTTTCTTTTGAATCAAAAGGGGCCTTTTACAGCGTTTATGGATTGCTTATTTTAAAGCGCTTATGTGCTAAAAAGTAAGCACGTACCAATGTGCATATTTCTAAAGAAATATACAGATAAGCAGTTTTCAGATGAGTGTTTGGGATTGTTTATCTGGTTTAGTGATAAGCAATAAGGAGATAAACAGTTAAATATGAAATCCCAAACATCTTTCAGATGAGTGTTTGGGATTGTTTATCTGGTTTAGTGATAAGCAATTAAATATGAAATCCCAAACACCCCCTTTAGACATTTTACCATATATCTCGAATCATAGCTGTCATACTAAGAAATGTAATTTGTTATTCGTCATTAAGCAACCATAGATGATTCCGAAGAACAAGCTACTTAAGTGATAAGAAAAACATGTTTTTTGCATTCTTGAACTTTCACAATTGAGCTAAAACTTCATTTCTGACCTCAAGTCTCTTAAGGTTTTGTGATTTGATCTCATCAGGTTGTAGGAACCATGGGATACGCGGCTCCTGAGTACATCCAAACAGGGCATCTCACATCCAAGAGTGACGTATGGGGTTATGGTGTCTTCTTGTACGAACTTATAACAGGTAGGCGCCCATTGGATAAAAACCGACCCAAGAACGAGCAGAAGCTTCTAGAATGGGTGAAACCTTACCTAGACTCTAAAAAGTTCCGACTAATTATCGATTCAAGACTCGAAGGCAAGTACTCTTTGAAATCAGCACAAAAGTTGTCCATTATAGCCAATAGGTGCTTGTCTAGAAACCCAAAATCAAGGCCAAAAATGAGTGAGGTTCTTGAAATGGTTAACCAACTCATTGGGGGTCCCACACACACAACCAGTCCCGCACCGCCTCTTAAAGATCCGGTCCCAGTTGCTATTGAGCCGAAGAATGTATTTGTGGGTCCCACCCACAGTAAAGCGGATAGACATTCTCCTATGGAAGTTCATCGTACAGAAGCTGCTTATACATCTCGAGTCTGCCATCCAAAGCTTTTGTCAACTTGTTGATATGAAGTACTTAGGGACGAGTTTTGCAGTGCATTGTAGTAATTTTATCGTCCTTATCAATGTATAGAAAGACCTGCTTTGAATCCCCTACTGTAGTAAGTGCAGTGTGAGGTAACGGGCTATATTGTAACACCTATAGATTTTGTGAACTTGTGTAGCTTGTGTGCATTATAGGGAGTTAAGAGAGTTTATGTATGGTGCCTTTTGTGTTGTACATTGATTCGTGATTCAGTGAATGCTGGGATCATACCGAACCTGCATTTTTTTTTTTTTCATTTAGCTGATATTAATATCGTGTTGTGCCCAGCCATACGATGAAATTAGTGTTAACGAGTTGAGTAATTTATGGGCTACTTAGCTCAAATTTCCTGATATTCGACCTTAACAACTCAAGATAGTTTCATGTCGCATAGTGTCTTCAAGCTAGTAAACTTGGCTTAACAACTTTTAACACCAAACCAAACAAACCGAAAAGGTTGGTTTATGTCGAATATCTTGTATTATTGCTATACACAAAGGTGGCGTTTTGTATAAATCCCGAATTAAAGTGATTTCATAGGTTGATAGAATGGTTCTCTAATTAAAAAGAAAACTTTATATATAAAAAAAAAGTGGTAAAGGTTTATGTAGAAAAAGTCCATGTAAAATAACTAAATAGCAACAAGTATGCTACTTAATGGTAACATTTGACTCATTCTATATTATCATTATAATAATATCATCATTTACATGAACAGAGTTTAATAGATACATGCATATAAGTACACAAGTTTACATAAATAGAATTGAAGTTTATTTGTATTTCTATAAATAGTAAGTATAGATGTATTATTGAAGGATTGGATTATTTTTTATATAAAAATAATTGGGAAGTAGGAGTTGATAGATTCAGAGTCAAATAAAGCGCCTCACCACGCGGAAATCACGAGCGGTATATGGTGGAAAGGTGACAAAAAGTACACCAAAGGGACAATACAATAAATTTTAGTAGGTTTATAATGAACTAAATGTTAAAAAGTTTTTTAAATATTTTTTAATAAATTAAATAAATAATAATAAATCAACCAAATATGTACCTTATGTGATTATCATCCATCTATCAAAATAGTTACAATACAGTTTTCTTTTCATGATTATAATATAAATTAAAGAAGACTTATACTTTACAATCAAAGTTACAAATGTAATATGAAGATTATTGATTATTAAGAAAATAATAATTGTGGCAATTTGTTCTAAAAGGTATTATTAGACAAACCGCAAAGAAATGTCAAATGTGTCATTTTGTTTATGTTATTTATTATTTTTATTTTTTATGAGGGATTAATGGAGATAGTACATTATTGGTAACATTAATTGTCATTTACCAAATGCATTGATCTACTTTGTACTTGTTACAAGGTGTCTAGATATTAGACAGAAAATCAAATATTTCATATTATTATTGTTAAAATCAATGTTTAAGTCATATAGCTAACATCAAAGATCTGACTTTTGATCATTAAAGAAAAAAGAAACTAACAATAATCTAGTCATTTTAGGTGGACAAGAGATTATTTAAGAAATATATAAAAGTAAAACTTTTGGAATGATAGCGTGAAGAAAATATGATAGACGGTTTTGTAAATTTATGTAGACCAAAAAAATGGTTCTTGTAATTAATTTTCTTCGGAAAAAGTAATAATAAAATTATATTTCTTGAGTTTTTTATGATTTTAATTTTAATATTGTCTAAGCTGGACATAATATTATCATTTTAAACCTTATAAAACCAAAACAATATTTTGTAATTTAATTTTGGTTTTCTATATGATGAAACATAGATTTTAATTTATGTTTTTGTTTCGTAGTCCACTTATAGAGTTTCAGTTACAGTCTTTTGATGTCGATCATCTTTTGCAATGAATGAAATATATTTTTATACTATTATTTTATGTAATAATTAACTTTGCGAACTTTATAAATTTATGGAATAAATTTCAGTTAATGATAAATCGATTCATAAACTAATATTTTAAGTGACTGAAAGACTTTTCACAATCATTATAATCAAAAGTTATAAGATTCCAATACTGAGATAATATTTGACAAAGATTTTAAATTCTCTTTCTCTATAATCAAAAGTTATAAGATGTTATCGAACTTCAATACTATATGACTACTATATGTACAATGGTGGTATATATAATATGTAAGTTCGTAAATATGATATTATTATATTCTACTATTCTAAAATATTTTATAAAGTCCTCTACTAGTTTTTACTTTTTACGGAATGATTTTTCGTATTTCTTTTTTACTTTTAAATTTAAATTGAACAAGTTTGAGTATTATAAATACAAAAAAAATTAAGTTTCCTAATTCAAGCTCCGACACATATCGTGAAAACTCGTCGAGATATCGAGCCGAACTTCAACTAATAAGAAACGAGTCGAGTCGAGTCGAGTCAAGTCAAATCAAGCATGATTCTCATTAAGGAATGAAAACCACGAATAAATCAATAACGATAAAGTGACACAACTTTATGCAACACTAAAGCCTAGAAATCACACATACACCATGAAACACACCTCATAGATATGAGGTTAATTAATTATTTTATTACTCCGGTTTACTTAATCAATACAATCAATTAACCTCTTCTATAAGGTAGGTGCAAACCATGCAAACATTATTTACTCCTTCAAAACCATATTATGAATCTTGGGTGAGGTTTAAATGAGACTAAAATTTTATGTGAGACTAAGAGAACCAATGATATCATGTCACATGTATAAAGAGAATGTTCCATACTACAAAACTCATTTACCCCAAACATCAATTATCTCACAAACGACAAATCGAAAAATCATGAAACTTGCATAATAATTTTCAGCGTTTTATCCTCTTCGATTTGCCGTTCCTCAAGGCATAATTCCGACGAATTTTTTTTATTTCATTTTTTTGGTAGGTTTCATATGTTACTAACACATGTGTTAGAGTGTTACGTTTAGGGTTTAGGGTTTGGGGTTTAGGGTTTAGGGTTTGGGGTTTCTCCCCGAAACCCCAAAACCCAAACCCTAAACCCCAAACCCTAAACGCTTTATAAAACTCTAAACCCTAAATCATACTAAACCCTAAACCCTAATAAACCCTAAACCCTACTAAAACATAAGATCTAAACCCTAAACCATGAACCCAACTAAATCCTAACCCTAAACCCTAACCATGACCGTAAATAAAATGTACAATCAATCACTAACACATATGTTACTAATTTATAAAACCCACCAAAAGACCAATTTTTTTTTTATCGAAAGTATGCCTTGAGCGACGGCAAATCGAAGAGGATAAAACGCTGAAAAATATGGTGCAAGTTTCATGATTTTTCGATTTGTCGTTTGTGAGATAATTGATGTTTGGGGTAAATGGGTTTTGTAGTATGGAATATTCTTTTTGTACATGTGACATGATATTATTGGTTCCCTTAGTATCACTCAAAATCATGGACTCATTTGAACCATGAATCTTTCTAGTTTTCCCATACAAGAAAGTCCTTTTAAAATAGTTTTTGTGTTTTATAAACAATCAATAAAAAAAATATTTTTTTTTTTTAAAAAAAACAGAAAATACCAAAATAGACGGCGTCAGCGATTCGTGTATGTAATGTAACCGAAAACGTGTAGTCGTTAATTAACGACGTCCACTTGTATTTATTTATAACCATCATTCTTCACCTTTTCTTCTTCTTCTTCTTGAATTCCTTCCTTCTTTCATCGTTATCTCCCCCGCGTCCATTACCTAAATTCCCATTTTATTTATTTATTTATTTAAATTTATCTATACATACACAAAACTTATATATATCTATATATTATTATTGGTTGGTGAATTGCATTTAGATTCCAACTTCAATCAGAAAATTGAAAGTGATTGTCTGACAACATACCATAGGTAAATTCAATTCAATTAAAGTTCTGTACTTTTTTTCATTTTTTTATATATTTTTAACTGATTTTGTTGAATTTAATTGTATCACTATCTTCAATTATTTGGGATCATTTTCATTTCTGGTAACCTATTATTTCTCTCTACTGGAATTTAATTCAAGATCATCAGTTTTAGATTACTTATTGCCTAAGGTTGAATAGATTTTAGTTCAATCTATCTTTATTACTATTGGGTAGGTGTATTTGTTTGTAAAAATACAATTTTGATTGCAAAGGTGTAAACTTTTTGTTTATTTAATATGCAAAATCATGTCAATTAAGTTAATTGGTGGTGCCCTTTTTGTAATGTTTAACAATACTATGCATTGATATGGATTTCATGTGCTTGTCTGATGAATGTTGTTCATGTAATGTGTTAATATATAAGTTCTGTATGTATTTCGTTTGTGATGGAAATACAAGTATTTTCTTTTGTTTTCAAGTTGGTTGATTATGGTTATATTTTGTGTTTACTGTTAGCTGAAAACAAAGCCTTATGCTGTGTATAAGTATTTATTTATTTGTTTATTGATAATCTAATGAATTTAATTTGACCATTAGATGTAAATGAAGATTAGCTTCTCGAATCTGAGGGACTGTATTAAACTAGCATATAGAGGTGTTTTTTCTTTATATTTGTAATTGGATTGTGTATGTGCAACGTGGACTATTCTTCTTGACACACAATGCTATCAAAATTTCGTTTTTATGTTGTACCATGATTATTTAGTGATTGTTTTCATACTGCCTTTTTTGTGTAAGAAATGTTGTTATTGACTTATGGATTCTGGATTCGGTTTTGAAGGGAGAATACATTATTGAGAGTTGAACACTGGATTTTATTACTTAACAAGGTCAGTGCAGTGGACTTTTAGAGTTTTGGGAGCCATTTGCTCTACTGAAGGATATAAAATATGTGCGAACCAAATTCAGATGTTGTAAAATGGGGTCTTCATTTTCTTGATGTGGACCAAATTTTTAGTTCTACTTATTACGGTGATAGCAATCAACATGATGTGAACATATGTCATGAACAGTATAATGGAAGTAGTTATCAAGAAAATGGTTTTAACAATCTTGAAAATGATGAGATGTTAGCTCATTCTCTTCAACAAGAACTATTGGATCTTTCAATTGAAGATGGGAATGAATTATCGAATGTAGAGCAGGAACATCTGCACGTATCAAATTCAGTTGAGCATTTACAAACAACTACCGATACTCAAGATTGGTATGGTGGTTCGTCATCAGATAATAACTATTATTATGGTAAGCTTTCATTTAATAGCTAATTAGCCGTAATTTCTGTATTAGTTGGTAAATATGTAATTATTGATTAGCAGGTGATGAGTCAAGGTTACAAGAAACGGAGGATATGGGACCATCGAGTTCATGCTCGAGTCCTGGAAATAGATCGTATGATGGGGATGATTATTCGTACAATTTAGAAATAACAGATGAGTCTGAGCTTGATGGAGAAGTAGGCAAGAGATTGAATGAAATTATCCCTGTTCCTGTAAGTGCAAAAAGTGCATATTTTTACACGAGTTCTTCAATCAATCCATTTTTATATATATGTGTGTGCGTATATATATAAAGGTTTATGTATTCATATTTGATATGTTCAGCATTCAGTGATTTTCTTAGCATATTGAATACAACATTATTGAATCAATTGATCAGTCGGTCACGCTAGAGCAACTGAATGGAGTTACTTTATGATATATGTGATCTTTTATTTACAATACATATGGTCATTGAAGTTGAAAAGTACCTATAATTATGACCAGTGGTAACCTGATTACCTATTAGCTAGTCTACTTGATGACATTGCATCCAAGTGTCACACACACTTTGTTCTATGTCACCTATGTGGCCTTTTACAACAATAATAACTGGTCACCTAAAGAACCATACTGGACCAAAAGCTGTAACATTAATGACTATGTGTCAAAATAAAAGTACCCATACCAATTTTGGTTTATATATAGAAAAATATCAAGCATTTTTGTGACCTTAAACCTATCCTTGTGTCTGCATACTTATATATGCATCACTTTTTATTCATTTTAAAATGTAGAACAAGGATATAGTATTTGAATCTCATTTTAGTAATGGTGTAAGTTATTGTTATTTGACGCAGCATATACCTAAAGTTAATGGAGACATACCTTCAGTTGATGAAGCCACTTCTGATCATCAGAGACTGTTAGACAGGTTTTTAATCAACCTTGACTTGAAGTTGCTAATTCATGTGCACATATGATTTCTGACTTTTTTTTTTGTTTCCAGGTTGCAGTTGTATAATTTGATCGAGTCTAAAGTTCAAGGCGATGGTAATTGCCAGGTTGGTATTGTCAGTTACCAGAATCTGAAAATTCTGTTATAACTTATAACTGTTCTTTTATTAGATTTTGGTCTAGTCATGTGAAACTAATTATCTACTTTCTTCTTAAGTTTCGCGCTTTGTCAGATCAATTTTATCGCTCACCAGAGCATCATAAGTTTGTGAGACGACAAGTGGTTAATCAGGTTAGCTTATTGTATAGAACTTGTATTGTTTGGTTAGTTATAGCCTTATTGACACTGCGATCTGATAATTTTACATGATTTGGTTATATCAGCTTAAATCGCATCCAGAAATGTATGAGGGATATGTCCCCATGGCTTACAGTGAGTACTTGAAAAGGATCTCCAAGTATGTCATTAACGCCTTTTTATGCATGTATTGTTTTTGTTTTTTATAATTATTCATTAGATTTACATAATTTTATCATAGGGGTGGAGAGTGGGGAGATCATGTCACCTTACAAGCAGCTGCGGATTCGGTATGGTGATCATGTTTGGGTTTTATTTTTGGTTTTGAAAGCTCTGAACAGATACATGATGATAAAGCTAATACTCACAGATTTGTTTGATGCTTTATTGCAGTATGGTGTTAAAATTTTTGTTCTAACTTCATTTAAAGATACTTGTTCCATTGAGATTCTTCCGAAAGTCCAAAAGTCTAAGCGGGGTAATGTTCTGATCTTTATCTTGTGTGCGATGATCGTTTTTTGAGATTGTACTTTTATGTTTTACATTTGTGCGCTTTAAAATTATTGGTTGTCATGTTTCTTTTGGTTCTTGTTATAAATTTAAGGGCAGTTATAAAAAAAACTGTCATCCTTGTATATTTGCTAACAAGACTGCATCTTTTGCAGTTATATTCTTGAGCTTCTGGGCTGAGGTGCACTACAATTCAATTTATCCCGAAGGAGGTGCGTGATACCATCTGCTCACAAATTTCATGAATATTTGTTTCAAATTGAGTAATGTTACGTTGAAGTATATAATAGAGAAGACCATAAGTCAAATTTATTATGTTTTAGGGAACTAATGAGTTTTACTTCACTTGATACACTTTTTTTTACTCAGCACACTATAACATTGTTGTCCAAACGAGGGTAATACAGTTTGCTTCCTTGCTGCCGCCATAAACATACTCATTAATCCTGTTTTGTTGCAACAGAATTGCCGCCACCCGAATACAGGAAGAAGAAACGGTGGTGGAATTTTAAGCACAGACATCAAGCGTATCTTGATTGAAAAAGTTTGCAGTTCGTTCCATTGATGAGCGACTGGCTGACTTATCATTCTTAAAATTTATAGAAAATAAGTTCTCATTATATACAACATGTCATCTTGTACAGACCAGTTTCTTGGTTCTTTGGTGATGCTAATGTGAACATGCTTTTCTTACATTGGCATGGTTTATGGCATCATGATAGTTCTATGGATCTTTATTTAGATTCACTCATCAATAAAGCATATGTTTACTTAGTAGTTCCACCATGTTCCGATCAAAGCCTGGTGTTTTATATGTCGATTTTTTTTATGGAGATGAAGTTGATGAATTCAAATCATAGGCTGCATTAAATTGGTTTTGGATTTTGTTTGGAGATCAAGAGAACTTTACTTGACTAATTAACTAGTCAATTCGAAAAATATCTTCTTAAGTTGGGTTAATGATCATCGTCTGTCTACCAATAACTAAACTCTCAGGTTACAAAACCGACTAACCGAAAACCATAGGGGAAAAAAAAATACTATATTGCAGATATTTTCAAGGACTAAATATCAATATTTTCTAAGCTATTCAAGGGTTAAAGTCACTAAACCCTACAAAAATTGATGAGAGACTAACAATACACAAAGCCTCAATAATTGCAGGGCTGATATACTAAATCAA
Organism: Pseudognaphalium luteoalbum; assembly: GCA_963422505.1. Taxonomy (NCBI): domain Eukaryota; kingdom Viridiplantae; phylum Streptophyta; class Magnoliopsida; order Asterales; family Asteraceae; genus Pseudognaphalium; species Pseudognaphalium luteoalbum. The sequence continues at coordinate 7,388,183 of OY730198.1, read as the reverse complement.
AGAGCCATTATGATCAAGGAGTATGTTTCTCCAAGCACAATTATCTTTAAATCTACAAAAGCATCTATAAATCGGCAGAAATCTTCAAGTGTATGTGTCTATGGACTCATCCTGTGAACTTAATAGGTCACAATGGTCATCAAGGTCCCTCAGCAAAGGAATGTTGTATTCGATATATTCAAATGTCATCTTATTTGTGGGTGTCGAATTGCAGCAAGAGCTTTCATTTCTGGTAGATAGATACGTTTAGCTGCATTCTAAATGTCCATGAATGTTGGTTTCAATTAGCTTTTATTAGGGTTGATAGATACTCTGTAGTCACTTTCTTATTAGGGTTGATAGATACTCTGTAGTCACTTTATATATCCATTGTATGATTGAATGATGGTTTTCTGTTATCTTTTCTTAGGGTTAAGGTCCGATAGTTTCTAGGTCTTGCAGACTAACGCTTTTTATTAGAAATGTAAACCTACAACTACCTCACACTATATACACAAACATGAATATTTACACAATGCCTCTCATGAGGCTTGAAACCATACAGATAGGCCGAGTCCTGAAAAAAGTAGTCATCACAACATTAAGTGATGTGATCATGTGAATAGTTTATAGAGGTGGCGTATTATTTGCAAACAAGCAGGTGGCAACAAGGAAAAGAATCTTATACAGCATCATCTAAAGGTATCAACTAATTCAACACAGGTAAAATGATCTTAAAAACCGTGATCATAAAGCAAAGTATTTAAGTTACATAAACTTACAAAAGTTCAGGAAAAGAGTATTTTAACCAAATAAATAAGTACCAATTCTGGACATAATCGTCATCTAAAAAATCTAGTTATAGAGGTCATCTTCATCGGCTGCACCTGCAGAGGCAGCAAATGGATCGGCACCACCAGCAGGGGCTGCACCACTTGCATCTGCAAACTTGAACTCAGAACCAAACCCTCTTGACTGCTGCAATGTCTGAGCAAAAGCCTGGTATTTGCGAATGTCATTATCACTGACACTCCTGCGTGCAAACTTCATTGATTCTTCGAAATGTGCAGCCTTGATCTCTGGCACCTCATCTTCCACATCCTCCTCCATAGCCTCTGGGTTCTCACTTCTTCTCTTTTCCCTCTCAATATCCTGCAATACATCTCGATATATTAGTAAAATGCATGAGTGAAATTAACGTGGGACATTACTGAAAAGGTTACTTTTACTTACTTTCTCAATGTTCTCCCGAATAGCGTATTTGCAGGCACGTTGACAGATCTCAGTGATATCAGCACCACTGAAGCCTTGGGTGTATTTGGCAAGTGCACGAAGATCGACGTCCTTCGCAACGGGAGACTTTCTTAAAGCTGATTTGAAGATCGAATAGCGAGACTCCTCATCAGCAAGTGGGATGTAGATCAACTGATCAAGACGACCGGGCCTCAAAAGTGCTGGATCAATGATGTCAGGCCTGTTAGTAGCACCGATAATGAACACAGTCTTTTTGGCGGACATACCATCCATCTCAGTTAGAAGTTGATTCAAAACTCGATCGGCTGCACCTCCAGCATCTCCTTGACTGCTCCCTCTCTGTGGATAAAAGAAAATGAGCTTGAGTCACCGATATAATAATTAAAAAAAAGAAATCATTAGAATCAGGTTAAATAGAGAAACGTATAGCAGACCTGGGTAGCAATAGAGTCAAGTTCGTCAAAGAATAGGACACAAGGGGCTGAACCTCGAGCCTTATCAAAGATCTCACGAACATTAGCCTCACTCTCACCAAACCACATAGTAAGCAACTCTGGACCCTTGATGCTGATGAAGTTTGCTTGGCATTCATTGGCAATAGCCTTGGCAAGAAGTGTTTTACCACACCCAGGTGGGCCATAAAAGAGAACTCCTTTCGAAGGTGACATACCAAATTTCTCGAATTTCTCAGGATGTTCGACTGGATATTGAACAGTCTGCATAACAGATCAACAGATATTAGCACACCAGTTAATTATCAAAATAAAACATTTGAGGCTGCTTCGAACCCATTTATTTAAAAATGGTTGATTTGGGTTCATTTTTATCAAATGGAAATCGCCCAAAGCGTATAAGTGCATAAGATCTCGAATATCATCATGTACAAAATATATACTATTATTGTATCATGTGAGATGGTATGATATTGTAGTCATGATTGGCACACTAAGAAAATATGTAGTTGTTAACTGCCAACACCCAATTTTTGTCGCATCTAGATGATACAATAAAAAATAGATTAGGTCAGAAAGTGACAATACCTCTTGGAGCTCTCTTTTAATATTCTCAAGCCCACCAATATCATCCCAACTGACATTGGGAACTTCAACAACCGTCTCACGAAGAGCAGACGGGTTACTTGTACCAAGAGCAGTCTGAAAGTGCTCGTTCGTTACAGCCATGGAGTTGAGAATTTCTGCATCGATCTCCTCATCTTCCAAATCAATCACATCCATCTTCTCACGAATGCATTGAAGTGCCGACTCAGTGCACAGAGCTGCCAGATCAGCACCTACATATCCGTGTGTCTCCTTGGAAATCTTTTCCATGTTAACGTCTTCCGCCAACTTCATGTTCCTGGTATGAATACGAAGAACCTCTAGACGGCCAACTTCATCAGGGACACCTATGTCGATTTCTCGGTCAAACCTACCAAATCTCCTCAGGGCTGGGTCAATGCTATTAGGACGGTTAGTGGCACCCATGACAATAACATGAGCACGGGACTTGAGCCCATCCATGAGAGTCAAAAGCTGTGAAACGATCCTTCTTTCAACTTCTCCATTTGTCTTTTCACGCTTGGGAGCAATTGAATCAATTTCATCAATAAAGATGATCGACGGAGCGTTTTTCTCAGCTTCCTCAAAAGCTTTTCTGAGATTGCTTTCACTCTCTCCTGCCAACTTTGACATGATTTCTGGCCCATTAATACAGAAAAAGAAAGCACCAGTTTCATTAGCAACTGCACGGGCTATCAGAGTCTTTCCAGATCCAGGGGGACCATAAAGAAGGATTCCCTTCGGTGGTTTAACCCCGATCGATTTGAAAAGCTGAGGATGTCTTAATGGTAGCTCCACTAACTCACGAATTTGGGCCATCTGCTTACGGACCCCACCAACATCATCATAACCGATCTCATCCAGACGATCCTCATCCTCCCTTTTGATGGGCTCCCCTTCACAGAAAATCTCGGTATCAGGTGCAACTACACAATATTCAGCCGGATCAGTCTCGATAACTTTGAACTCTACGCTCCTCATTCCTCCCCTTACAAGAAAGAAGTCACCCTTCCTAACAGGTCTGTATGCCTCCATAAAGTAAGGTTTCAAGTAAGCGTCAAAGAGATTCCCTGTAACACCTTCAATGGTGTCATCAACTGGAAGGATATGAACTCTCTTCCCATATTTAACATCAGCACATTGATGAACAGAGACCACGTCACCAAGCCTCACCCTTAGGTTACTCCTGACAACCTTATTCATTCTAATCTTGGGCTCATCACACGTGTCATCAGCAAGAGCTATGCAAATAGTATCTTTACGCTTCTTTCCCTGTAGATAGAAAGAGGCAGATTAGAAATCTCTACATATTTTGGATGTTTGTAATATGCAACAACCCACTTACATCTAAACATGACTAGATAATATATTAAGAGTATTATTAAAGATACGACAATGAAGGACTGTACAATCATTTGTGTCTTGAGAAAACCTAACGTCCTAACTTATATAAAAGCTCATTAGCACCTAATGCAATTAACATGTTTCAATATATATAATATGGTCCTTTCTCAGCTGTTATACAGGAAGAAACAAATAGAAACAGCCACACATAACAAAAAATTGGAAATCGATTATCAAAAACACAAAATATTTGGCCTTGATTTGTTCGAGCAGTTAAACATTCACACTTTTCACGTTTTCTGAGTTAAACGCGCTGTTTTAGTGTCCCAACAATACTGTAAAAAGCCCCCTTAGTCTAAAAGGACAACCTTTTCAAATGGGTAGTCAACAACAGGAGCCTAATTTTGTTAAAAACTTGTGTTGGTCCAACAAGTCGGAAACTTGTGCCTTTGTGCTTACTTTATTATCAACAAATAAGGTTAACTTAACAACATGATTAGATCACGAATCTTAGCATCAACCTAAAACTAATTTACTAAAACATAATCCACATAAACCAGATCAATGCTATAAAAAACAACACTATTAATTTTCTAGCATCATAAAATTATATGCACATTCAGATGATTAACCCAAACCCTAATAACATAAACAGAAATCAACAAACTAAAACAACAAAATCAACATCAAATTCACAACAAGCACATCAAAAAACTACCTTAATCAGGATCGTATCGCCTCGAAAAAGCTGCAATTTTTCCATAGTATCAGGATGCATTGCAACTACAGAGTTATCATCGTTGATTGCTTCATCAACAACGAGTCTATTCGCTGCCTTCTTTCGCTCCAGAATAGCCGTACTGAAATCGCGCTTAGTACCCTTTCTGCAAACAAAATCAGAACAAATGTCATTATAAATTTTAAAATTTAAGATCAGAATCGATAATAATACGAACAAAAACATGAAATTAGAGAATAATGACTTACGAATCGGATGATTCCGGTTGATCAGCCATGATTAGTGATTAAAATCGATTGAATTTGAAGAAAAATAGATTTGATTTTGAAGAAATGGGGGATTTTTGTGAGGGTTTGAGTTTGGGGTATTGTGTGTATATATAGTGAAAGTTTGAGTTTATGAATCCTTTTCTTGTATGGAAAGAAAGGTTTTTTTTCCGTTTATTTAATTATTTTTTATTTTAATTTTAAAATAAATTTATATGCACATAAAAAATCGGAATTGTTTACTTTAGTATAATACCCGCGAAATTCACGGAATCGTCCATAAAAAATACTTAAGTAATATATTAACGTATAATTGTTATTATTAGCTTAAGTTTTATATACTATATATACAATATTTTTTATATATAATAAGATAATATACATATCAACGGGTGAACTTTGTACCATACGCAATTATATTTTAATTTTCATGAGTATTAGATTTTAATTTTGTATGATATGAATATATGAAATTGTTCGTTATCTTGAATGTACTGAAACTTTGAATTAGTTAATTAAAAAGTTAAATTGTTAGCTTTAAAATTTTAAATCTTAAATATACAATAGTTTATGGTATCTTGGTTTCGTATTTTTATCATGTTTTAAATTTGCATCGTATTTTCAATAATTAATTATTTTTTTGTTTGACCAGAGTTACATACATTGGGATAATCGAAACCCACTAATAAATATGAAAAATCGATAGGTAATACTTATTTGGTACCCAGCGGTTATTGGGTCAAGTACGGCTACAAATATTTTAAACGGGTATTGATACAAATACATTAAAACCCGGTGGAATTCGACCCATTGATATTCATAATCTAAGCATTGTATATTAGAAATGATAAAAAAAACAAAAAAACAGTGGTATGGGTCAAGTACACTAAAACCCGTCGAAATCCGACCCGTTGGCATCCATAATCCAACAATTGCAAATTAGAAATTCATAAAAGAATTCAAAAAAGACATTCGTGTAAGAATTTAAATCACTGAGCGATAGAATGAAGTCATACTTTTTTGGAATTGAAAATAACTTATTGGAGCTTTTTTCAGAAAATATAAAATAAAGAAGATTGTAAGAAGAGTTTGAATTATGAAAGAAATAATTAAGTATTTATTAAATTAAAACTTCCATAAAATATTTGAAGGATTATATACAATTAAAAAAGTAGATGATTTATATTGTAAATATTGAATGGTCTATATTGTAAATATAGAAGGGTATATTAATCTTTTAGTCATATAAAAATATGATTAATGATGTTATTAAATAAATGAATAATTAGATCTTAATTGATGATCTCCATCTAATGAATATTATTCTTTAAAGATTTTTCTTTTAATATATATATATAAAAAAGATGGATGGATTTTACGATTATTTTGGAAATTGAGTTGGATTACAATTTGTAAATTTAATAATGCGGGTGTATTATGTAATCCTTTTATTTAAAGGATATTCAACAATTCAAAATGTTATTTAACTAAAGTATCATAATCTAAAATTGAGCTTAAATGTCTTATGTTATGAAATTTACTTACCTGTTAATGTGCATTTTCATTATAAAAACTACTCGTATTAATACTTTTAAATTTACTTATATGTTTTATAAAAGTAGGTCTTAATTGTATTTTATTTTGGGCGAACTTTTAGCTTATTTTAAAATTTTGAAGGTGATATTCATATATGTATCCATTACTTGAGTAATACGTACGGTCTCATAATAAATAGATTAATGCGAAACAGCAATATGTAATCAACCTAAATTGTACTAAACAAAAATGTGTATTTCTCTAATCACGTATAGCTCGTTGATATAAACAGTCAGGCTTCATAAGTATTTGTCGATCTTGTCTATTTGTATTTTTTTCTCTTGGTTTTCAATTTACGTTTTACAGACCTAATCCATCTCATCTCATTTTTAGTAAATACATCTACAAACATTATAATTTATTTATTAGTAATATAAAACAAGATTTAAGGCGTTTTTCTCACATGTGAGATAACCAAATAACGAAAATAACAATGCGATTTATATCCTAACTCAAAATCCCGAATTACAACTAAAATTTAATATTGTATATTCAAAACAAATAAAGGAAATCCAATAGTATTAGACTATTAGTATTTATTTCTATCTATCATCTATTTAAAAACACTAAATGAAAGTATGAAACTATATATATATATATATATATATATATATATATATATATATATATATATATATAGGGTAAGGTTTTAATGAGAACACTTCAAAAATAAGAACAGTAAGAACACTTTATAAATGCATAATTAGCCAACAAAATCATTAGATTCACACTCATACATCTCAAATATGTGTAGAAAAATTGATTAGAATAGATGTGAACTTTCGAAAATACACAAAAATCGAAAAAATAATTGATGCACAATTAGAGAGATAATCGTGCATCAAACGTTTTTTTATTTTTATTTTTGTGCATTTTTATAAGTATGCATTTATTTTTCTTTGCATATTTGAGATGTATGACTATGAATCTAATAAATTTTGTTGGATAGTTATGCATTTATGCGGTGTTCTCACCGTTCTTTTTTTTGAAGTGTTCTCATTTGATCCAAACTATATATATATATATATATATATATATAAGTTGTAAGTAGGTCTAGAAAATCCCGTATCTTGACGTTAGCAAAGGGGTATAAAGTACAACTATAAGGATTTCTAGAATGCTTATAACTCTAGAATGTTCTGCATATCGAGTTTTGGCTGCCAGGATATTAAAAAATGTGACAATGTGAATGTATTATATTCGAGTGACAAAAATAGCCCTCGGCTAACTTCACAACTACTTGTGTTTTAACTTCTTTAGCACCCCTTCTCTAGCCCTTCAAAGTCAAATCATCACATGATAATTTATCATGATACGGATTAATTATAATACTTCCTCGTCTCATTTAAAATACCCACTTTGACTTTGCACGTAACTCCAGTAACTATACCTTTCACCAATCAAATATTAAATTTACCCACTAAACTCTTTTTTGATTGGTTAAATATCAAAGTGGACACTTATAATTAACATCCTAAAATAATGATGTGGACATTGTAAATGGAACATGGAAAGTAATTAAAACTTTCTATATTTATTGGTGGTCTCTTATAAAATACTACGTATACTCGTGCGATGTGCGGTATGAAACATAAACTTAGGTAACTCACTTAAAGTATAATTCCAATAGTACAATGATTAGAATCATAGGTAACATTATCATCTATTAGTAATACGTAACTCAAAAAGTGTAATTTTAGACAGCAAACACAATGCTACCATTACATTCCGCCACTAAAGTTGACCGCTTTCTTTACTATAAATTAAAAGTTGTAAGCCTGTAAATGCAAGTACAGAACAACTACATAATAAGTTTATATGTACATATATGATCGTGCAAAAATGATAAGATTTAATTTGGTGAACTTACCTAGGACAGCTCCAAAGTTACATACAAGTATTTTTAATACATAAAGTATCCTATAGAGTTTTTAATTTACTCGGTATTTAAATAAAAACGATTTGGTTTGTGGTGCAAATCAACTTGTCCATTTAACCACCTCTATTGAGAAGATACCATGGCAGATAGACACTTAATATATTCTATGATTCATTGATATTGAAATCGGTCACCATCAAATTAATTGTGTTTCCCGACTAAATGATCATGGTTAACTTCAATAAGGAAAAACCAATATCAACAAACACATTAGAAAAGCATGTACCTGCTCATACATTACAATGTTGTGCAGTTCCATTTCTTAAAAGTGTCATGTTTTGGTCATGCTGGCCCTTCCAATTTCATAATTATCATCCTTTCTTTTGTCAAAGAAAGTAGTACAGTGGTTATTACAATCACTAATTTCTTAATAGTCGTATTGTAACACGTCAAAGTTCAAGGTATTATTTTGACGAATAAAATAAATAATTGTTTTAAATTAATATTATTGTAAGAAAAATAAAATAGTGAAAATCGTGAATGGTTTTTTAGTTCCGAACAATAGGTATTAAAGTGAACAAAATTGGTAATACCTATACATATACAAGTACAGATAGTCAGATATACACTCCTAGTTCTAAATTATTCCAGGAAAAAAAGGGAGAAACTCATGTGTTGTAGGACGCAACTAAACAAGAAACAATTCAAATTCATCTCCAATTTTAAATCCAAGATTAGAACTTGAAACCATTATCTTCATCTTAGCTTCAATTTGTATGTAAGCTTGATTCCTTCCTTTTTGTTTATCTTGGAAGTTTAATTATAGGGATGGGTATGGGTTAATGAATTCAATATGAAACTAGGTTAGAAAGAAGTTGTATGAGGTTTGTTAGCTTGTTAGTGAATCTGAGAAACCTGGTTTCATGTTATGGTGGATGAAAATTCGTGGAGCTATGTTGAAACCCAATTTGCATGTCTGAACGTTAAGAATCACGTCACGTTAAGAATTGCGACGCGATTATGTTACTTTCGCGACACGATTTTATGTCCTTTGCAACGCGATTGTCTTGTTTTGAGTTCTGTTTTTAAGGAAACTGTGTGATTTGCAATTAAACCAACCAGTTGGTGCCTCATTTGCATCAAATAGAACTAACGATTATTAAATACGGTGTAATAGTCGTTCAGCAAAAAAATGAAATATAATTATAGTGACTTTAGGTGTTCATATGATTGAAATTAGGATCTCTCATGAAGAAAGTATAGATAGTCATGACAAAAACCGATAGCAATTAGAATCTCTCATTAAGAAAGTATAGATAGTCATGACCGAAACGAACCTTAAGTTTAGCAGCTGAAGCGCCATTCATCTTCTCGATGACTTTTCTAGATCAATGCCACAAAGAGCAAAAACTCTAATGAAACCAATTAGCATTGCTACATAAATAGAGATCACCAGCATGTTAAAACTCATCATAGCAACTATTAAGGCATAAATCATCGTCAATTAGTAACATGTTTTTAACATATGAAGCAAAATGTAACATATAATTCAAATAGTATGAGCATATGTGTGCAGAACGGGTTTGGTGATCACATTTGTAGATCAAAGAACTTTCTAACCAAATAAATGTTCAAACTTTTATCCTATATATTTTATCATCTTCATAAATTTGTTTGGTTGTGCGTGTGCTACATTGAAAAACTACACATATAGTTAAAGCTGTGGGGTCCCACAATAACACTTGCTTACATAACTGTATTGACACAAGCTAAGAATTTCTTGACAAGCAGTTTGCGGAATAACACTTATCAAGTGGAAGATTTGTGTTACAAGTAATGTAATTGAAATAGAGTTGTAAACAATGTAAGAACACAAGTGATTCAATAATCAAAAGCCTCAATATTATTATTGAATAATACGGATACACAAATGTATCAGGGTTACAAAGAGAACCTTGAAGCTTGGTTACAACTTGACTAATCTGTTGGATACTTGGACATGCACTAACTTACACACTTGACTCAAGTACATACTTGTAGACTAAATAACTTGTATAAAATCTATACAAAATCTACTTTACAAAGACAAGTTTTTCTAGGAAACACGCCTGCATTAAATGCATTACCATTCCTTGTCTGCAGCGTGCACTATTCCTCAAAAGCATGTCTGCAGTAGGTGTACTTGTGTTGCAGAGTTGGTAGAAAGCAGACTCACTAAGCAGCATTAACAGAAATACGAGCAGAACTATCTTTTTGAACTGGCAGAACTAATTCTTGCAAACTTTGGCACTTGGCAGCACTAACTCTGTAGATGCTTGGCAGAACTAACCTTTGAATGACTAGCAGAACTAACTCTGGAAAACTTTGTTTTCAATAAATGAACAGAGCTAACTTCTACTAGCAGAACTAAGTCTTCATAGCCCAGCAGTACTAACCTTGAACATACTTAAACACTTAGAATAATTTGACATTTGATATTCAGAAGAATTTAGCCCAACAAAAGCAACACTATATATAGGTTATAATTGCTATCGTTTTTATATATTGCATTACAACCGTTTTTATAAGGTGTTTTATAGGTTATAATTTATCAATCATTTGTTATTTTGTTCGAAGATAAAAGGTAAAAGTTAGGAGAATCAAGAGTGTAACACCCACTCTAGGAGTCTAGTGGTAATCTGGTAGTTTCCTGACTTTAAATTATTTGTTTAATGTGTTAGGAAATTAATTTGTTTATTTTATTATGTTTATTGTGAATGATTAGTCAAAAAGTCAAATGACTTATTGTGACTAGTAAATTATTGTTTGTTTTAACTTTATACAGTTGAAGGTAAAATAAGATTATTGGAATCGTAAATGGTTTTAGGTTCCAGACAATAGGTTTAGAAGGGGACTAAAAATTAAATGAATACATAGTCGCTTATAAGTATGAGCCGACCTTATTTCTTTAACTTTCCCAAATTGGAAACTCAGTTTCATGGTTCTTTGAAAACTCAAAACCAAAAACACAAGTACGAAGAAATCTAAAAGAAAACAATAAGAATCATCATGTGATTTTTGATTCAACAACATCATCATCACTTTCATCTTCTTCCTACATCATGTGTAAGTTTAGTCCTTTCATTATTTAACCTAAAAGATTGATTATGATGATTTTATGTGGGTTATCATATATCAATGACATTAATGCTGGATTATATGATATTTGATGTTATATGAAGTTGTTGATTGATTTGAAAACCTGAGTTTGGTGAATTTTGGGTTAAAACGGGTCTGGGTTTTGAGTAGAACGTTGCAGATTGTTGGGCGGGATGAACTACCCGGTGAGTACTATATGCAGGAAAACCCGGGTACCCGGCGGGTAACCGAGAACCCGGCGGGTAAAGGAGTTAATCCTCAATACCCGATCGCGTGTGTCAAGGGACAGGATCGCGTAATTATGTGATTTACCCGATGGGTAAAGAGGGTACCCGATGGGTACTCCCTTGTTTTCAGTATTTTGAATTTTTAAACCTTTTGTGGGGTTTTTGAATATGTATTCTGTTCGATTAAACGTTGGGGTAACATGTAAACTTTAGGATTGTTGTTTCAGCTTAAGTATTTATGTTGTATAAGTTCCGTATGGGTTTAAGCTATGTAATGCTTATTTGCTTAATGTTATGAAATTGAATTAAATTATACACTAAATTGGAATGAGGAGCTGTTTATCATTATTAACTAATGATTTGACCTAGTTGTTATGACTAGTTACTGTTTAGTATTTTGATACTATGTATTGAAATATGTTATATGATTATGAAATAAGTTATATGTTATGGGACGAGTTACTAACTCATTATTTAATTGTATTCTTAGATACGGAGAAAGCTCAGTAATATTAGACTAATGAGCTAGCGGCTAAGGTAACAGTGAGTGGATCTGTAACCCTCAGTGTGAATTAGTTGTAACAGGTTTGGTTACAACGGGTAAACGTAGTGTTACCATTTATAGACTGTTTAGTCTGCCATGATGATATTATTGTTTAATCTGACATGATGTCATGATGATTTTGGATTATGTGATACGTGGCCATTAGGCATATGTGATTTATTCAGAGGTGTGACACTCCTCCAAATTAGGTATATGTTTATACTTACGCTAATTTCATACGAAAATAAAAACAAAACTATTGATGTGAGCTAAGTCTAACGAGCCCAAAACTTTTGGGCAAAAAGTACTAAGAAAGTTATAATTATTTATAATTATTTATAATTATAAATTAATTAGACAAAACATTATCGGAAGGAACCTTACGAATACAAATACTATTGTTGGTGATACAAAATTTAGAGAGAACGCAAAACTATTTTATTAGTTGAAAGTATTTCGTGAGTAACGAAATATGAAAAGAAAACAAAATATTTATACGTTTTATATAAAACGTATCGTACGAAACATAAACAATACAAATTGTACTCAATAATCAAAAATAATAAAAATTATATTTTTATTATTTCAAATAAAGTATTTGGCGAAATACTTCAAAATAAATTTGCAAATATCAAAATTTAAATTTGATATAATTGGACCCGTATCCGAAATTAACGGGTTGAATACCTACAATATTACTACAAACAAAATATCTCCAGACATTCCTCCATTCAAACCATATGCACCCTTTGAAAAACTCAACCCCGTATCATTTTTATATACTCCCTTTCTCACCCTGAGACTCAAACTCACCAAACTCCAATAATTTTCTTCACCTACAATTTTGCTCTCTCCGTGATCATCTTCATCATCATTAGCAGCTTAAATCATCAACTTCATCTTCATCATCTTCTTCATCATCATCAGACCATCATCATCTTCAGCTCATCATCACCACCACCCTCTGCTCTCTAAAACACAGTAAGAATACCTAAAACTCTTACTCTCATATTTTAAATTGTTGTTATATTATGAAATTGCTTTATGATTATGAAAGATTTTGTTACAAAAACGTTACAAAAATGATAAATTGGTAATGGTGATTCTTGATTTAAAACTTTACATACGGGTATAAATTTTTAATAAATTGTATGAGTGTAATAAGGTGTAAAATCACTCCATAAACTGGTATAATGTGGCAAACAACTTATGTACAAGATTAAACACGAAATCGTAACAAAAATTAAGAAGATTATGACGATGTAATGAACTGCAAACCGAGCACATAACAAGGACGAACATACCCGAATGGGTGAGAGTCCACACCCGATCGGGTGAACAATGATACCCGGACGGGTATGTTTTGTTACCCGACCGGGTGAAATCCATGAAAACACTTGAAAATAGAAAATACCCGCCGGGTAAAATGTTATCAACCGGGTAAACCCCAAAATCAACAGATACCCAACCGGGTAAAGGTTGATACCCGACGGGGTAAAGGATGATACCCGATCGGGTAAGACTTGGTACCCGATCGGGTGAGGTCTGACATACGCGATTGCGTATTTTTACCCGATCGCGTACTTTAGTTCAAAAATAACTAAAAATGACACAGCAGTACAACTCACTGCACAGAAAAATTTCTTCAAAATGTTAACTTCATGGGACTAAGTAAATCGATACGAATAAAACAAAAATCATACGAAATACATTGTAAACATGAAAACCTTAACTTTATATATACGAATATCTATATATATACACAACTGTTGGGTTTTCTATTCTCTAACTAGATTAATATGCGCAGCGGAATAATAACAAAAATTAATCTAAGGCAATTAGGAAACTAAACCCTAAGGGATCTTAACTTGAATAAATAAAAGCAATAAAACAAATAGATAAAAAGGAAAAATACTAACCTTTGAGAAAATAATTTCTCACGCGTAGACGAACAAGCAGAACCTTCTTGCTTGGAGGTGAGTGCCCAAACTAGAACACCTCTAATGGCTCACACCCAAAAGTACTAAGAGAATTCTCCAGTCTCCTAAGGTCACGATTCTAGATCGCAAAACTCTTACAAGAAGCAGGAGTAAGAAAGAAAAGAGAAGAATTGAAAACTATTCAATTCAAAAGTTCACTTAGAAAGCTAAGGGTAGGCCCCTATTTATAGGGGAGGAAGAGGTAAAAGGTTTGGTCCTCCAGCCGATGGCGGGGACAGGATTCGAACCTGCAATCTTCAGATCATGAGCCTGATGAGTTGACCATTCCTCAACCCCGCTTCATCTATTCCCATTCCAAAAAGTCCTTCGATCTGAAGGTGTGTTAAGCATATAGTCATTGTGGTTACAGACGTGTTCTGTTTGTCTATCCGCTGGATGGATGAGTTTCCAGAACTTTTTGACAACGTGCTCCACCGCTTTTACCCTTTTAAACTCCATCCGCCGGTTGAACCTTCCATCCGGAGGATGGATTCACTTTCCAGAATTTCTTCTTCTTTTAGTTTCTAATTAATATCCAATTAATAAACTAATCATAATATTAATTCCAATTAATATTATTTCTCTTATTTATTTCTTTTACTGTTCATTGAGGGTGACCCAAAAAGGACTCCACTTTTAATGACGTACTTACCAATTAGTTATGATATTGGACACTATTCCAACAGTCTCCCTCTTGGACAATTCATCAACTATTATTGGTCTAAGCTTATCCATTAACTAAGCAGAGAGTGCCACCCAATGCGACCGCCGAACTCTGATTCTTATCCTAGAGTCAGCTCTTTACATAAGTGATCAACTATTCCTTTGTTCTATATGATATGAATCGAGACATGGATTTAATCAATCTCAAGATTCATAATTAGTTTTCTGATTACCGATTACATTGACTTTATGAGACTATTAAACCATCAACTTAGTCTCGGCTAGGCCTAGCACTTTAGAATCAATCTTTAATCATCAGAGGGCCCAAGATATCGCTTTTCCCATTAGGCAAAAAGGAACAAATAAATTTCGACTACATAGTACTAGTCAACTCATCATGTCATACATAGCATACCCTTTATGACTGGCATTTACGCACATCGTTAGAATAGGCTAAAGTATAACAGACTTGAAAAACTAGAAACTCAATGCATCTCAATTTCAAGAATAGAGGATATTATCATCTTAAAATCACTCGTGATTTAATCTATGAAGTGATCTCTTTAAGTACGGGTCTCTCCTATACATAAATCCCCATTAAGTACCCATGGTGTTGCAGCATTCTCCATGCCATGTCTAATCTTCATAGACAATCTACTAACACTCCATGACAGTCTTGATTCACCACTTACTTCCAGGAGTGTGAACGACTGAGGAGGTTTAAGCAAAACTGTTTTACTCGGGAAGCGGTGTCTAAACATGCAAAACTTGAAACACAATGACAAACAATAGTAAATGGCAGAACTCCTTCTAATAAATAAATCTCCATTATTTAATCACCAAGTCTATTACAATTTCCATCATTGTTTACAATGTTTCAAAAATCAAACTAACAATTAAACCTTACATTATCTCTTAAGCCTATGCTCCTAGCATGCTCATCGTGTTTGGATTTTCCAAGTGGCTTTGTGAACGGATCAGCCGGATTATCCTATGATCTTATGCTCTTCACAATCACGTGTCCTTCTTCTACTTTTCTCCAAACAAAATGGTATTTTCTTTCAATGTGTTTTGACTTTCCATGATCCTTGGGTTCCTACTCAAGGCGACCGCACTTTCGTTATCACAGAATATTTCAATGGGGTCTTAAAACGTTGGAACAACTCCAAGATCTCCAATGAAATTTTTATCCAGATAGCTTCCTTTGAAGCCTTGCAAGCCGCTATGTACTCACACTCGCACGTTGTGTCTGCCACCCTATCTTGCTTGGAACTTTTCCATGTCACCGCTCCCACATTTAGTAAGTATACCCAACCAGACTGTGAACGGCTATCATCTCTATCTGTTTGGAAACTTGCATCACTATAGCCCATTACTCTGAGTTCTTCTTCTCCACCATAAAACAAGAACCTGTCCTTAGTATTTCTCAAATACTTAAGAATATATTTTACAGCTGTCCAATGACCTTCATCAGGATTCTGCTGATGTCGACTCACTAAGCTCAAAGCAAATGAGACATCAGGCCTCGTACACATCATGACATACATGATCGATCCTGTAGCCGAAACATATGGGACTCGACTCATTCTATCCAATTCTTTCTTAGATTTCGGACAAAGATCCTTACTGATCTTAATGCCATGATGTAAGGGTAGATTCCCTTTCTTAGAGTTCTCAATTTTGAATCTTTTCAAAAGTTTATCTAAGTATGTATCCTGGCTAAGTCCTATGAGACGTCTCGACCTATCTCTATAAATCTTTATACCAAGAAAATATGTATGCATCTCCCAAGTCTTTCATAGCGAAACATTTTCCCAACCAATCCTTTACACTTTGTAAAGTTGGGATATCGTTTCCTATGAGTAGTATATCATCCACATATAATACTAGGAATACTACAACACTCCCACTGAACTTGACATATATACAGGACTCATCTTCGCTTCTAGAAAATCTAAACTCTGTGACTTTCTCATGGAAGCAGAGATTCCAGCTACGAGAGGCTTGTTTAAGTCCATAAATAGCCTTTTGAAGCTTACACACTCTATTAGGATACTCTGCATTTTCAAAACCTTCCGGTTGTGCCATGAACACATCCTCTGTCAGTTTCCCGTTAAGGAAGGCAGTTTTGACATCCATCTGCCAAATTTCATAATCATGAAATGCAGCTATGGCTAACATGATCCTAATTGACTTTATCTTAGCTACTGCTGAGAAGGTTTCCTTATAATCAATCCCGTGGGTTTGAGTATAGCCCTTTGCTACCAACCTTGCTTTATAAGTGTGTACTTTCCCATCCATGTAGGTCTTCTTCTTGAAGATCCACTTACAACCCACCGTCTTAAGACCGGGTGTAGTGTCAACCAAATTCCAAACTTGGTTGTATACATGGACTGAATTTCGCTTTTCATAGCTTCCTTCCACTTAGCAGCCTCAGGGCCTGCCATCGCTTCCTTGTAGTTAGCAGGCTCATCTAAGTTATTTAGTGTACCATCACTAATTTTATCCTCTTCTTCAATATGGAAACCATAATAGAACTGAGGAGGCTTGCTAACTCCACTAGATCTGTGAGTGGGTAAGGATATGTCTTCAGGTTCAACAGGCGTTTCCACCTCTTGTTGAACGTCAGTGTTTACTATAGGTTCTTCATCGGTCGACTCTTGAATTTCTTCAAGATCTATCTTACTCCCAATGTCCGTTTTAGATATCATTTCTCTCTCAAGGAACACTCCTCTTCGAGCTACAAAGACCACATTATCCGCGGGTCTGTAGAACAGATATCCAAACGACTCTTGTGGATAACCGACGAAAAGACACTTTTCAGATCTAGAGTCTAGTTTGTCCTGAGTTTCTCTTCTAACGAAAACTTCACAACCCCAGATTTTGATGTGACCAAGAGAAGGACGTTTTCCCTTCCACATCTCATAAGGTGTCTTTGAAACCTTCTTGGTGGGTAAAAGATTTAAGATGCGAGCGGCTGTTTCTTATGCATAACCCTAAAAACTTATCGGAAGCGTAGCCCGACTCATCATAGACCGAACCATGTCCAACAAGGTTCTATTTCTTCTCTCAGAAACTCCATTAAGCTGTGGTGTTCTAGGAGAAGTCAATTGTGAAACTATTCCACAATCTCTAAAATGATCGAGAAACTCGATACTAAGGTATTCTCCTCCCCTATCGGATCGGAGAACCTTTATCTTTCTGCCCAATTGATTCTCTACTTCGCTTTGGTATCTTTTGAATACCTCAAAAGTATCCGACTTATGCTTAATCAAATAGATATGTCCAAATCTACTGTAGTCATTAGTAAATGTAACATAATACCGATTTCCATCTTTTGTGGCGCATCGGAATGGTCCATAAACATCCATGTGTACCAAGTCCAAGAGTCCTTCACCTCTTTTACACGACCCTGCGAATGGTTATTTAGTCATCTTGCCCGATAAGCAAGATTCGCATACATCATCCGATTTGAGGTCGAATGATTTCAACACTCCATCCTTTTGGAGTTGGCCGATGCGTTTTTGTTTACATGCCCAAGACGATAATGCCACAATTTGGATTTATCAAGCTCATTAGATGAATCAACATTTAAAATCAAATTGCTAGCACATTCAACATTTTCATATATGGCAGTGTAAGGAGAAGCTTTGAAAATAAAACAACCATTTAAATAAACCAAAATATCACCATTCTCATTATCAAATGGAAATCGATAACCATCCTTAAACAAAGCATAAAATGAAATAATGTTTCTAGTCATTTCTGATGAATAACAGCGATTATTCAAATCTATCCTAACTCCAGAGTTCAGCACGAGCTCATACTTTCCAATCTCGGTAACAGGCGTGATTCCTCTATTTCTCGTAACTAGATTAAGCTCTCCATGCTTCAACTTTCTACTTTCCTTTAGACCCTGCAATACAGTGCAAATGTGAGTACCACACCCTGTATCCAGAACCCACGAATTAGAAGTTGTAGTATTATGGAGTTTGATCATGAACATACCTGAGTGAACACTCTTTTCGACCTTGTCATCCTCAAGGTCTTTCAGGTATTTCGGGCAGCTACGTTTCCAGTGCCCCTTAGTGTTGCAGTAAAAGCACACTGCTTCCTTCGGATCATTCACTGGTGCAATATCAGAATCGGTCTTTCTTTTGAACCCACGATTGGACTTTCCATTCATAGTCTTTGCTTTCCAATTTGACCTCTTTCTTTTCTTTGCAGTTTGACCAATTGCCAACACAGGAGCTGCTGAGCTAGAGGACACATCATCCTTTTTGATTCCTTACTCAACGGTTTGCAGCAAATTATGGAGTTCCATTATTGAGCCTTCTCCCTCATTTATATTCATCTGATATGATATTACAAACTGATTGTAGACAGCTGGTAGACAAGACACAATTATGGCAATGGAACCTCTGTGTCAAACATTATATTCAATGATTCCAACCTATCAAAGTACCCTTTCATCTCCAAGACGAAAGCACATATAGACGCTCCAGGTTTGGTTTGCAAGCCATGAGTGACTTAACCACATCAAGGCAATCTTTGCTTGCCTTTTCCTGGAACATTTTCTTAAGCTGTTGGTTCATTTCATAACCCCAAGTATTCTTAAAAGTCTTTTGCAACTCGGGGCTCATGGAGGATGCCATGATACAAGACACTTTATTCGCATCATCATAATGTTTCCTGTGTGCCTCAATCTCCTCTTGGGTTGAGTTTTCATCAATCACGGGAATCTGCTCATCGAGAACATACTCCTTGTTCTCGTACCTCAAGGTAAACCTTAGGTTACGCATCCAATCCATATAGTTTGGACCAGTCAGTCTTTCCCTTCCAAGAACTGAGAGAAGTGAGAAGTTCGAGTTGTGTGCGAAATTGGGGACGGGAGGATTATTACCATTTGTAGAAGACATCTATAAGATAAACATTTTTAGTTATTTTGAATATTCCTTAATTAATTACCCAATTTCAAATTAAGGATAGATCCATATTTTAGATTCGTTTTATGAAGAGGTTTGCCGTAATCATATCGCGAATTTATTTTAGGTAGACAATTCTTTTGTCAATTTCATTCTCTATGAAATTCCTAGTTCTTTTGAGATTCATTGATTTCCATCAACGACATGTTAATCTCGGATATGCTCATCTACCATTCATGACTGGTATGCCGAGGATCATGAATAAGATGGTGAACTTAACCATGCAAAACTCGCGTGGTCCCCGACTCGAGTACGCTCGAGAATCGCGAGTTCCACATCACCTCTCAATATGTTATCATATTAATGTGCCGGTAAACCACACACGCTCCATTAACAGACCATACGAAAGATGTGCGATTTTCATGGGTTAGCATACTATTCACGTTTTAGAGTATCTAGAACGGGATTTTGTTTTAGTACTTTTAGGTCATACTTTTGATCTTAACATCATCCTATCAAAGTCCTCGACAGCTCCATTGAACGCACAAAGAAGCAGAGAATACCTCTCTTATAGTTTGTTCACTATGGGTGAGCCGATTCATCAAATGACTGACGATGTATTTAACTTTAATGATACATATACTTATAGCTCATAATATATGTAACGTCTCTCTTTAAACTCTTAAAGTCTACGGCTCTATTTTAAAACATTTCAAAATATAGGGTCTAAGTGTAAATTCATTTTACCAATTTAGACAATTCCATTTCCAATTTATCTTTACCTACATACTATTGCAAATAATTACATGCTAGTATTTATCAAGCTAAGGCTCTCATACCACTGTTGGGTTTTCTATTCCCTAACTAGATTAATATGCGCAACGGAATAATAACAAAAATTAATCTAAGGCAATTAGGAAACTAAACCCTGAGGGGTTCTTAACTTGAATAAATAAAAGCAATAAAACAAATAGATAAAAAGGAAAAATACTAACCTCTGAGAAAACAATTTCTCATGCGTAGATGAACAAGCAGAACGTTCTTGCTTGGAGACGAGTGTCCAAACTAGAACACCTCTAATGGCTCACACCCAAAAGAACTAAGAGAATTCCCAAGTCTCCTAAGGTCACAATTCTAGATCGCAAAACTCTTACAAGGAGCAGGAGTAAGAAAAAGAGAAGAAGAATTGAAAACTATTCAATTCAAAAGTTCACTTAGAAAGCTAAGGGTAGGCCCCTATTTATAGGGGAGGAAGAGGCCAAAGGTTTGGTCCTCCAGCCGATGTGGGATAACCTGTTTCTCCATCCATCCGGCGAATGGATGTGTTTCCAGAACTTTCTGACAATGCGTTCCACCGCTTTTACCCTTTTAAACTCCATCCGCCGGTTGAACCTTCCATCCGGCGGATGGATTCACTTTCCAGAATTTCTTCTTCTTTTAGTTTCTAATTAATATCCAATTAATAAACTAATCATAATATTAATTCCAATTAATATTATTTCTCTTATTTATTTCTCTTACTGTTCATTGAGGGCGACCCAAAAAGGACTCCACTTTTAATGATGTACTTACCAATTAGTTATGATATTGGACACTATTCCAACAACAACAACAATTAATACGGGTATATAATATATACATTTGGATAAATGTATATCTACGACGAACCAACTATATATATATATATATATATACACGACGAAATAAAATTTATATATATATATATATATATTCACAATGAAACGAACAATATATATATACACACACATACATACATACTTATGATTATACGACAAACTAATTATATACATATACAACGACATTATATGTATATATATACAACAAAACAAATTATTTATATATGTATATATGTGCTTATTTATATACATATACATACATGTAACAAATGACACAACTCGAGAAATACAAATAAATTTCGGAATATCATCACCAATGAATCGTCTACAACTTTGAAACAAACAATCTTTCAAAACAACCACATTATTAGCATAATTTGACAAACTGTCAAAGTACTTATGTTAATACATTTATTGCGCATAGGTTGACTTATCTATGCGACATTACTACCACCTGCTAGCTCTCACATCACCACTTCTACTGTGAGTTCACAGCCCCTTTTTCACTGTTTTAATTGCTTTTAAAACTTGGGATGAAAAACATAGCAATTGTTTTTGCTACTGCATGCAATAACTGTGTATAAATACTATCTTGTATTTACTTGAACTATTTATATATGAAATGACTTTTCATACTATTTTTGGGAATAAGACAATGCATCTTGGTACGAACCTAGGTTTATGTGAGGTAGTTGTAGTGCACAGAAGTCCTAGTGGTTGCAACCTATAACCATTAGCTAGGTGACTCTAGCCACTGAGTATACGGATAGTACTATCGAGGTGACACCCCTCCTATGGATATAACTCGTTGGTCATTCCAACCACACGACGGCAGTCGTAACGAGGAGCGTATACTTACATGTTACTGAGGCAAAAACATTAAACAAGTCGTGGATCGGTTATAGCACTAGGTGTCGTTACTTTAACCCTAAAGGTTTAGCTCACCATAGGGGGATCATCGTCTATATTTCCCACAAAAATACATAACTAATAGGAAAGGTTTTCCTACAAATGATTACTTATAGGAAATGTTTCTCCTTGATTTGGATAAACTTGTGTTTTCTACAAAACGACTATATAGAAAATGTTTATCATATTTGAATAAAACTATGTTTCTTACTAAACGATTATATGGGAAATGTTAACCATAAATGGTATAACTTGTGTTTCATACAACACGATTTAAACATTTTATTGACTGTGTATAAATGATTTATACATAACTTGGTTACTATTGATATACAAAACCTATGAATTCACTCAACAATCATGTGTTGACGTTTTCCTATGTTTTTCAGGGAATTAGCAATGTAAGTAAGATCTGCATGCATTCAGGACGGACAACCCTTGAAGGATTAGGATGACACTTATTTTAGGACAAATGAGATTTTCTTTATATAACTACAAATCATTGTGGTCATATTTATGAAATCTACTTTTGTATTATGTATTCCTATAACATACTGTTTCAAACACTACTACTACAGTAACCTTTTGTAAAACTTATTAACTATTAGCATCTTAATATATATCATTATGCAATAACCACATGCTCCGTGGATGTATTTATTTGTTGAAACTGCTAGTGCCCTGCCACATCACTAGCTTCCACAATTACTTAACTTAATCGTAGATTAGCATTTGGCGAGGTGTGATAAGAGATCAACACTGGTTGGGCTTGGTTGCTATTGTTTGGCCGGCGGGGGTTTCCTTGTACTCATCGTTGATAGGAACATGTGTCGTGTGAAGATAGCAACAAGCTATCGGTTAACCTCTGTATAGGCCTGCAGGGCCACCGCGGCATGAGGGTTCCTCAAGAACCACCGATCCTCTTTGACGCTATGTGTTTACGATTATTTTCTGTAAACATAATTGTTATGCTAAATTGGACTGTTGATTATATATTCACTCACTTAGCTATATGCTAAGCCCACCACAATACTTGCAGGTTATGATTTTGATATAATGGGTTGGGCAAGAAGCTTGATTTGGATGGAATGTTTGACATGACGTTTACTCTGATATTGTTTGATAACTTAAAGTTGTATTTTGAAATTACATAATACCCTGTCTGATATACTATAGTTTGAAATAGTATGACTTTGTTTAAATAATATGTAATGTATATTGATTAGGTATGTTTGACATGCGCTTCTGATGTTATGTTTATCTATAAAAAAATGGTTCTAAATTGAGGTGTGTTATAAAGAGCAATAGTAGATGACGATTTATATATTTTGAAAGCAATTCAACAAGTTTCATACATTATATCCTAAAATTTGTTACATATTAGTTAATTGCATAACCAATTTTTTAATATTCAAAATATCATTTAAATAGTTGAAGGGTGGCTTATACAAATGAAATACATATTAAGGATTAAGATTGTAAATATAAAAGGGTATGTTAGTCTTTGTCCCACACAAAAAATGAGAATTATTATGTCATTAAATGGATTAAGGGTGAGATTTTTTTGATCTTTCATCTAATAGTCTTTGTTCTTCTAAGACTTTTCTTATGGGAATTGATAAATATAACAAAACTTTATCCGTACCCCACGATGTACAACTGTTTTTGCTTACAATACAAGTACACAATAACATACTTTGGTGTATGAATCATATTTTTTTGTTGTATTTATCACCACCCTATTCTTATAATATATTAGATAGAAGATAGATAGATAGATAGATTTGGTATTGGTTGTAGAAAAAAAAGACCTTATTTTTGAAAGGAAGGATTTGCTTAATGCAAGAAAGATTTAAGGGTAAATTGCATTTTTTGTCCATGTGATCTTGACAATTTGCTGATTTTATCCTTTTACTTTCTTTTCCGCAGTTGACATCCTTCAACTTATTGATTTTTGCACTTTTTGACTTTATCAGTTAAAATTAACAGATGGACCATTAAGTCATTGTTAAATGACCAAATTGTCCTTCCTCTACTTCAAACACAACATAACTTATTTCCCAACATCATCAGTTTCATTTTTATTCCCAATCTTATGTTTTACCTAACTTAATAAAGCAATTTACTTTAAACTTGTATACTAAATAATTTAACAATAGCAATATGAGCATGCCCTGATTTCCATAAATAAATGAGATAATTCACGAAATTTTACGGCAACATAAACGTCTCCGGCCAAAGCAACAGATTTCGACGAAATCTCTGAACCCCAAAAATGATGTTTTGAAAACGAAAACCTTTTATCATTGTTAAAAAAATGAAAAATGACTTTAAATCAGCTTGTGAAACCGTCGAAACACGTTTAGATCTCAACAAAATGAAACACAAAAACATCATTGTCATGATTAATTCGTTGGATCTGGTTCATAGCTGTTTCGTGGTGGCGGTAAAGCGACGGTGATGGACGATGGAAACAGCAGGAGTTTTGTTAGGCTAAACCAAAGAAATCACAATCACCATCGCTATTCCTTCTGGTTGAACCAAGGAGAACATAAACACCACTAATACCCGTCTGATTCGAACCCTAACGGCGACAATGATGAACGAACGTCTGCCATCTCCGACCTTATACTATGGTTTCATGGTGAAAACGATATTGTAGATCTAGATCCGACAAACAGAGAAAATGAATGCACAGATCTAATTAGTCAAGTGTTTTGTTAGTTCTATCTTTCCATTTTATCACTCATTTTTTATTTTTATTTTTTATTTATTTATTTATTTATTTTGTATCCTTGATTTTCTTGAAGGAATTGATAGTAGAAAGTGAAAGTAGGCAAATTAAGGGATTAATTTTATTAAACTAGTGGTTCTGCTTTTGAAGATAGGAGATGAGCCGATAGAGAAAAAAGGGTATTGTAGTCATTTAACAATCACTTAATTGCTCACTTGTTAGCTTTAAATGGAAAAAACAAATTTGCGAAAATCAAAAAGTAGAAACAAAAATAAAAGGACAAAATCAGTGAATTGTCAAGACCACAGAGACTAAAAATGCAATTTACCTGAGACTTAATTTGAATTACAATTAGAGCACACGGTGTGGGGTGTTTTTTTCATTGTTTTGGGTCGAGAACGCCGTCGGACGACCATTCTGCCGCACCGTAACGGCGTTCCCAGCAGCGTTCAGGGATAGCGTCCGGATTGAGACGACGAGCGAGTGAAGTTTAATATTTATTCCCTTTCTCCTCCCCAACGCTCAACAACCAAATAAAAATAATAAATTTTTTAAATGAATAGCCATTTAAGGATGTTTAATAATTTTTTTAAAACCCTATACATTTATCTATATAAATAACATTTCTCCCACAAACCAAATCACACTTCAAACAATTCTTTTATTCAAAAACTCTATAGATTTCATCACTTTCCTCATCAAGTCGAACAACCAAACAACCCGAACAACAGGTATGATGTGCAAAATCTAGTTATTAAAATTATCGTTGAAAACGAACTAAAAATACCGTGCTAAGACTATACACAACCGGGCAGTGGACCCTATCGTGTAGTAGTATAGTTTGGTAAGTTCGGGTTTGAACACAGGGAACTTAGTTTTAGGTAATCAAGTTAATTGCAAGTAATTTAGAAAATAAAATAAAAGTGTTGTTTTTGTGACCAAGTTGTCACGATGCTTAAAACTACAATTTCCAAATTAAAACGAGGCAAGTGGACTCTTAAGAGTCAAAGAGATTGATTTAAACTTTCTTATAGTAAAAACAATACTTGCTTGGACTATGTCGCTAGTGATTTCGGGGTGTGAAGTTATAACCGGTTTAAATTATGCTAAGGTAATATCCATCAAACATAGGCTTAACGTTCGCCAAAACCAAATGTTCAACTTCAATTAACAAACCTATGATTTAATCTAATAATGGAAATTCTCCATGGTTACTAGCTTGCACATTTGAGCTTAAATTATTTAACTCATTCCAAAACTACATCCGCAATATTGCTCAATCATTATAGACAAACAATCAATAGTAATTCACTAAGTAGAAAATGTTCGCTAAATCTATTAGTACATCACCAAACAAGTTAAACCATTGACTTCAAGCTCAAACACACAAGGTTCACAATTAAACATAGATTAAAATTCAATGAGTTTACAATTCATCCATATGAAAAACGTTCGCCATATTCGCTAATTTATATATGTAACTAGCTCAATAGTTTTACTTATACCAAATTTTACTTCCGCAAATTATGGTTCATTTATACATAGACATACAAAGTGATAGGTATTTTTAATAAGCAACGAACATTCGCTATAATTGCTTAGCTAAAATACCAACAAGTTTAACCAACAACAAGCTAGTTACATACATATTAATGGATGAATCACAAACTTAAAGCATAGATCTCACACCAAAGTATACACCCCTAATCAATTTGCTAGTTCATCCAGGAAAGTATAGGAAATCTAGCCACTAATCATAATCATAACAACACAAATACACATATTCATTGAAATCAAAGGAAACATAATTATAATTTAATAAAAATGCAAATTGAGTGATTACAATGTTTGGATGTCGATTCGTTATGACCACAAGATGTAAGATGATGAAAGATCTTCAAGGTGATGGAAAAATGGCTTCAAAACCCTAAAAATCGCCCTTTGAAGTGGCTGGTTCGTGTGTTTTTGGATGATGAAAAAGTTGGTGAGATCCAAAAGAAAAAGTGCTTTTCTAATACAAAAAGTTTCTGGCCGCCCAAAGAACCCGGCTGATTGCCATGTTACGCGGCGGGTTCTCAAAATTTATAGAACCCGGCTGATTGTGCATTCCTGCCAGTGGGTTCTTGTTAGCTGTAGGAACCCGGCTGATTCTTCTTCAAGCCAGCGGGTTCTGGGCATTTCCAGCCTGTTTCACTATTGAGCTCTAGATTTCAACACTCTTCACACTTAGCTTGATTATTCACCCAAGTGCAATCCTTACTTCGTTTCTTCTACGTTGGTACCTAGAAATCAGTTTTAGCTGAATAAGTACCAAAAGTTCTTGAAAATCGATTCAAAACACACTCAAAGATAATGATATCGCGAGTGATATACATATACAAAATGAGAGATATCAAATATCCCCACACTTGAACCTTACTTGTCCTCAAGCAAACCATTACCATCCAAATCAAAACATTACCCCTCTTGCGTTTTCAGAAACGGAGATCAAGTTTTACAAAATAAACCAACAACAATCACCTAGACAATTATGTTAGCAACATGTATATATTTTTAGATAACTTGAGATGATAAAATTGTCAAGCCCGAATGCACGACTAGCACCTCACATAAGGATAAGTGTATAATCACTCACTCTCAACCTATAAAACTTGTAAGGAAGTAATGATGTAACACTCAATCAAGCCAAGTCGTGATGCAATGTTACCATAGGCTTGCAAAAGGATCAAATCTCCACCGTCTTGGCGTGAGCACCAAGTAAGATCTCGGAAGAGGTATTCTAAACATGTGTTGTACAAATGTAAGCTAATATGGAATTTGGTATGATAGACACAAAAATTGGTGAAAAATGGTAGTCAAGACCCGTGGAAAAGTGTGGAAATGTTACCTAATGGTTTCATGGTGTGACAGTAATAAACTTAGGATTCTCATGCCAACTCAATTCAAATTATTCTTTGTTCTCACTTACAACTTATATTCAATAAATGCACACAAATAACTCAAATTGATTTATACATTTGATTGGAATAATTGCATTCTATGACTTTATATGAATCCTATGTAACGAACTTTCGGACCAACCATCCTAGACCGGATAAAGGCCTTCGGTGGCTAGGTGTAAAAAACCCCTCGGGAACTACTTGTTCGGGAATTCAAAGGCCATTTAGTCAACTACAATTATCCAATCGCAATCATCAAGCTCAAATTGTTAACTTCCAATAATCTTATTGCTTTCAACTTCAATCATTTAACTTTAACATTCAACAATTTCCATTTCATGCAATCTCAATAATAGAATTTAACACTAGAATCCCACTTTAAAACGATTTAAATCACATTTAGAATAAACTAATTAAAATTCCAATTAGGCAACAATTAAGAAAAATATGTGATTCGGGAGAAGACTACACACAAATGAGGCTAACATTTTTAGTGGAGTGTATGTGGAAGTTTTCTAAGGGTTTCTTAGCACAAAAAATGAGTGCTAACGACCTGGGTGAACTGGAATTAAATGGTTTAAAACAGAAAATAAGATCCAAATCCTAAGAATACCTCCTCGTCTTCGACCCCGTATATCACATTTCTGTGATCCCACAACGGTCTCAAAATGCATCACTAGGGAAAGTTCTAGAACAAACTACAATCACCGGCATACTCATAGCAACAAACAATATAAACACTAAAGATAAGTGTTTTCAATCTAGGCTCAATATTTCTCACAATTTATAGTGGGGGCTATAAGTGTGCTAGTCATGCAATTCACCCTATTAGGTTGCTTTCAGTGACACATCTCAAAAAGTTAAGTTGCAGGAGGAAAGATTAAATCACTTTCAATTAATTTTCCTAAACTATTTCCAAAGCAATTAATCTATCAAGGACAAGCAAATTCCTAGCAATTTACCATTTCATAACCCGTTATTAGAATTCGTAAAGTTCAATTGGAAATCCAAGATCAATAATAGACCTAATAAGTGGCTAGAAAAAATAACTTACTAGGAACAAGGTTCAAGTGAATTTAACCTCCCCACATTTGATATTTGCATTGCCCTCAATGCAAAAATAGCATATAAGTAGGAGTGCGAAGGGTCAAAAAGAACGAGAACTTCCTCGGGGCTCTGTTTGCCGAGTGAGTGCATTTGCTGAACTTATTGCCAACCGGCGCACGAGTTCCAAATCTATACAAGCAAGAACTTTTAGCCATAACCTAGATTAAAATAAACATAGAGGAATGTTTTTGAGTGACATTGTACAAAACAGTACCCAAATGTCACTCAAATCAAGCAGTTCAAAATACTAGCGAATATAAGTACTAAAACATAAAAGAAAATGTCTAACAAGGGAGGCACGCAGGCACTCAAATCTAAATAAAAGTCATAATAATAATAATAATGTATGAAAAGGTGCGGAAATGATCAAACTAAAAGGGCCATCCCCAACCCCCTGAACTAGGTCCTTGAGAGCCATCCTGATGGTCGCGAGCTTGTGGCCATTGATCCCAGCTTTGAGAACCGGAAGGAGCATCGCGATACATATGTTCCTGATGCAATTGCCTTTCGTATTCCTCGTGGTGCAGGCGTTGAGCTTCCTCCAAGGCAGAAACATGATCATACACAGGGGGTGGCTGGCTGCGGGACTCTGAAGTACCCCATTGGTACAAGGGTTCGGCTCTGGTGGTCTGGTAACCCTGCTGCTCAGCTAACCAGCTGAGGTTGTGATGACTCCAAGCATATTCATACTCTATATTTCCGATTCTGTAGTCCATCTGGTGCTGCCAATCTGTCATTTCGGTCCTCCACTCACTCATGTCATTCGCGAAAGCAGTTTGGTTGACCTGCAACCCTTCAGTACCCCGCATGATATCAAGAAGAGAAGGTTGTGCAGCACCCTGTTCTGATTCTTGTACCACCGGTTCCTCCCGTGCACGTCTTCTTGGTGGCTGAGGTTGTTGTTGCTGTTTGGGGAATGCAACATATCTCTTCCCCTCTTTAGAAACTGCTCTAGTGGCATGGTACATGGGATATCCAACACTCTTTTGAGCGAGTGCAACCTGAGTCAACCCAGATTGTGCCCCAAAATCTATTCCAAAAGATTGAGCAATTAAAGTAATAAAATGGCACCCGCAAATAGGGCTCCTATTCTTCAAACCACCGACTAGCATCTTCAAATATACAGCTACACAGTATGGGATGTTGATATGATTTCTTTCCCGAAATTTTCTCAGGAACTAAATGTCGGCCAATGTAATTTTCTCAGTGTTCTCACGCCTATCTGAAATAGTGTGAGCCAAAACGAGATGTATAACCCGCAGTCGTACATCATTCATGTCCCGATGAGTTACCCCACTCGCTTCAAGTTCTTTATCACTAAGCTCTTCCCAGAAATCCCCTTCAATAAACAAGTGCGTGTCATGGACCCTAGCCCTCGACCACAAATAATCATCAAAGAAATCATAGGATAGTTCCTGAGGTGTTTAGATTTCAAGGAAAGTTGCTAACTCTTTCATATAGAGAACCCTAGGTACCCTTCCTAATCTGAATCTCAAGAAATCCCGGTTGTTGCATGATGACGGTTGAGTGAAATTCAAAGCACAACTCACAAAACACAGGCAACCTTATTTGAAATAATTTCTCCCATTCTGTGAAGTGGTAAACTTGCCCATTGAACTCATAATGCTGAGTTAGGAGTTCTCGAATAGGTGCAGCTAAATCAATGGCCCCTAGAGGGGCCCAATCCATGTATCTTGGCAATACAAAGTGCTTTTTCATCAAGTAGTATAGATTGCGTGAGTAGTCATTAAAAAGCACCCATCTTCGGTCAAACTGTAACCATGGGTGAACATCCGTAGGTATCAACATAGCCTCTGCACTTTCTGGCTCAACTTGAGGGTGTTCCTCCTCATCATGTAAGGCAAATGTAGAGGTCTCAGCAGCTCTTTTGGAAGTGTTGGTCTTCCGTGACTTTCGTGAGGCTTGTGAAGTCTGCACATCACACAAAAGAAAAATACCATTTTGCACCAAACAAAAATGTTAGTGTTAGGCATAATCGTAGACATTTACCTTCTACAAAATGAGCGATAAAATGTCAAGAATTATAACCTTCCCCAAACAAATAATCTTCCCAAAGCAAATGTGGCATATGCAACTCGACTAGACTCATAACCAAGCATGCTCAACTCATTCACTCCTATAATTACTAACTCAACCAATGTACAACAAAATGATATTCAATATCAAACCAAACCGAAAATAATGCATATTCAACATCATCTTAGTCAAGCTAGTTTTACAATCACAATTACACATTAATTCATACAATGCACCTTCGTCCAAAGCAAGTTTATCATTTTCATTT
This sequence comes from Pseudognaphalium luteoalbum, assembly GCA_963422505.1. Taxonomy (NCBI): domain Eukaryota; kingdom Viridiplantae; phylum Streptophyta; class Magnoliopsida; order Asterales; family Asteraceae; genus Pseudognaphalium; species Pseudognaphalium luteoalbum. The sequence continues at coordinate 7,356,961 of OY730198.1, read as the reverse complement.
TCATTCAACTTTCAATAATTATAGTATTAAACATATACTTGAATCATGATAAAGCAAACACATAAACTATTTTCAAGCAATGTCTTACAACCAATAATCATATCTAGTAAACAAAAATGACTAGAACATGCATCAACAACATCTTCCTCAATTTCATTAACCCTAATCACCAAATAATATTCAAATCATAAATTTAACCACAAAATGAGCAATTATAAGCATGGTGATAGAGATACCATGTATTTCCAACAACTACAAACACCTATCATCATCAAAATTCGGAATACCCAATTCACATAAACCCTAATGTACAAAATTCATCAAATAATGCAAATAACCATAATTTCATGGAGGAAATGAGTTATCTAGCATGTATACAACTTCAATAACATGAAAAGTACAAGATAGAACATTCCCACACTTATCAATTGCAAAACCCACATGTAGAGTAATGTGAGAATTAAAATCGCAAATTAAAATTGAAAAGATGTTAATCCATACCTTAGGAGCCATTGGAACACAAATAAATTGATGATAAGAGTGATAAATTTCAAAAATTTTATGGTGGTTTCGGAGTAGCAGCAGCCGGTTGAGAGAAGAAGAAGAAAATAATGGAGTTAGGTGAGAAAAGGGGTTAAAAATCGGGTTTAAAACTGCAGACCATGACAAAGAACCCGACTGATTTGGTATCCACCCGACGGGTTGTGTTGGGTTGTGTAACACCCACTTTATGGGTCCAGTATTTTACTATTATTTTCTGACTTGAAATGGTTAATTGAAATGTTAGGAAATATTGTAAATTTGGTAATTGAAAATAAATGGATAAAAGAGTCAAATAATTTATTGTGACTAATAAATTATTAACTGTTTTAATTTAATTCAGTTGACAGTAAAATAAAATAATATTTCTCCGCAAATGGTTTTTAAGTTCCAGGCAATGATAAGTACGGGGAATGAAATTAAATCAATTATATTGCACTCTCACAGAAGTGAGTCGGTTTATTAGTTCTTATCTACATACATACGTACGCCATACATACATGAAGAAAACTTTGAATCAATTCATACAATCATCAAATTGAAGCTCCAGAAATCGAATTCAAGCTTCCTTGATCATCCTAATCAAGTTGTAAGTCTTAATTTCTTGATTTCTAAAACCTAGAATTTGGGGTTTTGATGTTCTTGACCTTAAATCCGAAATTAGGGTTTCAAATGATTAAATTGATGTTAGTTAAGCTTCAATAACATGTATTAATCATTCCATCATCATTATAAACATGTTGTAATTGTTAATTCTTGAATTTAATGTAAACCCTAGAAATTGGGTTTTTGTGTATTAGATAAAATTAGTATGATTGATGTGAAATTGAAGCTTGAAATATTGATATTATTGTTAGTTGATAGTTAATCCATGATTATAGGTAAAGCCCTAACATAGAAATGAAGAATTTGATATTTGTTCATGAAGAAAGTTAGGGATTTGAGTAATTATTCATGAAGAATGGTTGTAAAGCATGGAATAATGATGTATACATTGATAAGTGTTGATTAATGATGATGATAACCATTATTCAAGTTAAAAGTTATAAATTGATTAAAGTGTTCTTGAGAATTATAGAAAATATGATAATATTCATAAGTTATATGAGAAATTCGGTATGGACTATAATTTAGCATACTTGATTGATAATCAACTAGTAAAGTTAGAACTTGTGTGACTAAGTATTCATTAAACCTTGTGTTAGGGGTTTTGAATGAATTAGTGATATTTGAAGTTAATGATCTTATAATGGTTCGATCATGTTAATTTGTGATAAGTAAAGTGATTAAAGTGAAGTTGTGATCATAATAATCATAACTTGATAAATGATTATGATTGGTTAACTATGAAGTTTATAGTTACTAAATGTGTTGAATATTGATAATGAGTTTAAAATAGAAATATTGATATGATATAATGATTAGAGTGATAACTCATTGAGATTTGGATTATGAACCATGTAATATAAACATGAGTTGATGAATATGAAGGAGTTATTAACTCATGTTGTTTAATTGTAATTTCAGATAAACAGAAGACTCAGTGACATTAGACTACTGAGTGGACAACTGAGGTATTCGGTGAGTGGATCTTTAATCCTCAGTGTGGTTTAGTTGTAACAGGTTTGGTTACAACAAGTAACTTATTATTACTGTTCTAGTTTATCATGATGATTATGGTTGTTAGTAATAATAATGTTGATAGACTGTTTAGTCTGATATGTTGACCTAATTGAATATGTGGATATGTGATCACGTGACATATTTGGCCTTCGGGCATCAGTTGTTAATGAGGTCAACGAGTTGATGAACTGTTGGTTGGGCTAATTATTATCCAAGATTTAACACATCTCCTGTGTTGGTGGATGATAATAATTAGCTATCGGTCTCGTCCGTATGGCCATACGGATATGGTGGGTAAGTGTTCTTTGAGAGCCACCGCGGCAGAAGGGTTTCTCAAGAACCACCGATCCTCATTGTTGAGATGTGATGTTGTTGAATTGTTGCATTGTTGACAAGCTGTATTGTGTACTGAAATGTTTAAGATTAGTTGTTGTACACAAAGTTGTTATGCTAAGTTAGACTGTTGATTAACTATCTACTCACTTAGCGTTATGCTAACCCCCCACATTAACACTTCTTGCAGGTTATAGATTTTATCGGGTGGGCAAGAAGTTGGACTGAAAGGAATGTTTGACATCTGGGCGTTACTCTGATATTTGATTATACAAATTAATGTTATTTTGTGGTTTTTAAATAACATCCATGTTGATAAACTATGATTTAAATTAAGTTGAATTTGTAATGTAAATTTGGTATTATTGAAAATTGGACTAACGCTTTCGGATTTATTATATTTAAATGATGCAAATTGAGGGGTGTTACAAGTTGGTATCAGAGCATGAGTTTGGGTGAATTGGATATTTAAAGATGTTCAATCCCAAACTTAGAATTGTGTCAAGTCAAACATTCCGGGGTGTGGGGATTAGTGGTGATATGAGAAAGTGATTACTAAATGTGTACTAACCTATAACAAGTTGCAAAAGTGTTATTTTGGTTGCAGAGACGGAGGAACATGAGGAACCGTCTGGTTTTCTCAATGATTCCTCAACCTTCGTGGGCCTATGTATATCAGGTACTTTTCGATAAGCTTGGTGTATTTCAATAAACTTGAATTGTTTACTTTGCTATGATATGATTGGTAGTAAAGTAAATTGAGTCAGACTGATATGAATCCCCAGTTGTGAGTCTTTGGTAATCAATATATGTTAATGTGATACTATGAATTGTGTGTGTGGAATTATTTGCTTTTGTGAAATAATGACTTTGGGAGCAATTGGATTAAGTGTAGTAATAAATCTTGGAAAAACAAAGTTGATATGACTCCATATAGTAAATTTAATGAGATGTTGGTAATCTCAATTAATAAGTTTGGAGTCTTGTTGTTGTGTAAATTAGAAAGTGTTCATTGATTGAAATGTGTATCTTTGACTAGGAAAAGTCAAGGTTGAAATTGGTAGAGTCAAATTGTGTATTGACTATGTTATTAAGTGATAAATGTGGTAAGATGTGTATGTGTATAATATTGATCATGATTGTGGTTAAATTATGATCTATTTACTAAAAGTGGTGTAGTAAGAAAGTCAAAGTAGTCGACCAACTTTTATAATTGTTGACGAGTTTGAAAGAAATCAAAGTTGAAAATTGTTGTGATTGGGTTAAACATAATGATTTTAATGTGAATTGGTGTTTTAGAGCTATAGTACAATGCCAATAGTGAAAACAGTTTGGTTTGACTTAAAATAGTCAAAGTAATGTGAAATGGGTGTTAGAATAGTGATTATATGGGTTGAAACCCAAATGGGTTGTTAAAGTGCCCAAATGGGTCCCTTGATGGTTAAACGGTTAAAATAAGTATTGGTTTGGTTATAACCAATGTCAAAGTGACCTTAAGTCCTACATATAGCGGGAATATGTATTAAAAGTGTATTGGGTAGTCAATGTGATTGTTTGTTAAAAATTGCCCAATTGGACCCCTAAATGGGTCAACAAGTTAAAACATGATAGAATTAGTATGTGGGTGTGATGAATATGCCTTCACGTCCAAAATATATGTGTAAACATGTGGTTGAAAGATTAGAGTCAGAAACTAAGCCATTTAGAATATGGCGTGTTAACTAAAATAGTCGAAAATGGCTCAAAATGAATCATACGTTCGTTTTCTCGTAAAATGTGTAAATTGAAAAAGTGTAAAAAGGGAAAGTTTTATTTTGGTTAGTTGAAAGTGCCTGCAAAATTTTAGAGTCCAACTCTTTACGGTTTAGGAGATATGCGCGTTTGAAAATCGAAAAACTGCACATAATATTGGCTCAGAAACTGAGCAGATCTGCTATGGTTACTGAGCAGATCGGCTATAGCTTGATAGCAGATCTGCTATGCTTAGCAGATCGGCTAAGTTAGTGCAAAAACACAACAGAACTTGACCCAGGAATGTAAAGGTTGAAATGAACTAGAGAAGCAGATCTGCTTTACAAAGCAGATCGGCTAGACATGAAAAACAGAACGGCTTCTCTTAGCCGAACGGCTAGTCTAGTTCAAAAACACTACAGAACTTTAACAGTGGGAACGAAATTTTGCAACGTTCGTCGGAACGTTTGACGTAGAAATTTACGCTACAAAATTTTGGTGTCCGATTGAGATGAAATTTACAGGGTCACTCGGAAACGGCCCAACGGTCAAAGCTCATCGCTTTGCCATGAGCCCTGGCAGTTTTGGGCAGTTCGGGGTCGTTTGGGGCCCGAAAATGACATTTTATTGTTTTTCGGACCTTATTTTGGACTTTTAGTTTACGTTTTGTATTGGGCCTTTGTTTCTTTAAGCCCAGGAATCGTTCCTATGACTATATACAATAGTAAAACTTATTTTAAGAGGTCTACCTATGTTATTGTATATAAGTTGTGTTCAGACGATTTATTTAACTGCCGAAATATACCAGTAACTGATATTGTTGATTGTTGCTAACAAGGGTTAGTAACTATTGATTATAGAGTTATGTGGATCATATATGTGAACTAATTGTAATATGATGAAGTACTTGAATCATGTAAAACATTAAAATTAATTAAATTGAGAATTTTATGAATTTATAAATTAAGTACATGAACTTATAGCTATGTGATCACTAAACATGAAATGCTCAGTTGTGATTCAACTAAAGACATATATGTTGATGAATATATGTGTTGGATATTCCATATAGTATTGACAAGTGTTTAGTACTAAATGTATTATAAGTATTAAGTGATGTAACTGGTAATTAATATTGAATCAGGTAATAAAAGTGTTGGATTGATGTAATTGTGATGGATATTACATCTGTGATAATGAAATAGTAAAAAGAATTATATTTAACTGATTATGTGATTAGTTGTTCATTCAAATGATTAATGAAACTGGTATCAAGTTAATAAGTGGTCATATAACTGCTACAAAGTGTTCTTTTATGTGTGATAATTATTAATATCACCTTGTGAGATATGAAAAGTAAAAGTTAACCACTTTGGAGATTGATGGTATGAAGTAACCTGAAAATAAAGTGTACCTGACATAATATGACGACGTCTGGCCAACGTATTTATATTATGCCATTTTACATGGAATTGTTGAGGTTACCAAGTACCAGAGAACTTAAAGTGATTTTGAAATAACAAGTGAGATATGTTGACCTGTAGTGGAGAAATAGTCACCAATTGACTGAAATAAAAGAGTACTAGATCACTAATCTGTTGTTTTACTAAGGTACAAGAAATGTATATGTGATAAATTACAACTAGTAATAAATAAAAGATGAGTTAAGCAAGGTAGAGGTCAGTTGACCGTCGATAACAATGAAATGATATTGTTGAATATGTGACTAATGACAACACCTTATGTTGATGTGTTGAAAGAATTATGCTGATAATGCATAGTGTCAACTGGTGTTGATTTAGTATCCTATTCGATATGATAAGATGCTAATTGATTCAGAAAAGATTTGACCTCTACATATTGTTTACTCTTATGTGTTTATGGTTATATGATTTGAATTAAGTTAGAGTAAAGAGTTCATATAACCTTGTGGTGTTTATAATTACAAGTTGTAAATTAGTAATACACTAGTAGCAAAAGTTGAATCAAATTGTTTCACCACTTAAGGTGATATGTGAATACTAGTTGGTTACTAGTTATGACATGAATTTGAAATTCATTGTTAAATATGTGTATTGTGGTTTTATAACCACTGTTAGTAATATTGTTTTATTCTTGTTGTTAAGCAGATAAGTGTTAAAGATTTTAGCATATTGCTAATTTCTGGTTATCAGAATATCATAAGTATTTATAATTGTCAACGATTCTGGCATGTTGCTAGTTTCTGATTGTAAGTGGTTTTGTATTCCACTTATTAAATAATTATATGTTTTAAATGGTTTGAATGACTAAGTATTGATAAACGATTCATATAAGTAATTACTTTATGAATGGAAATAGGGTTTATGCACAGTATTTGTGCACGGGAAAAGATAGAAGCATGTACAGTTGGATATGTGCATGTGGAAAGAATTGAAAACATGTATTCATATTGGTAAGTTGCTCATGGGAGTAACATTTGATATGTGTATGTATTATAATCAAATAGTTAATAATATTATCCTTTATGCTGGATATTGCATTTGGTAATAGATATTATGTGTTTATATGAATTCAATAGTATTACATACTGGTGGTGTGTAAGTTGATGAAATAATATATATTTAAATAAATAGATGTAGATACATTGGTGTTGTATGATTAAAGATATGCATAATGATGATATGCATAAGTAAATTAAATTATAACCACATCTTGTGTATTAAGAGTAATGAATAATTATGTGGTTAGGAGTATATGAAAACTGTAAATTGAAATAGAAATGAATAGGTAATTATGTCACACTAGAGTGATTAAGTGTGATTAGATTTCGGGGACGAAATCTTTTAAAGGGGGGGAGATTTGTAACACCCACTTTATGGGTCCAGTATTTTACTATTATTTTCTGACTTGAAATGGTTAATTGAAATGTTAGGAAATATTGTAAATTTGGTAATTGAAAATAAATGGATAAAAGAGTCAAATAATTTATTGTGACTAATAAATTATTAACTGTTTTAATTTAATTCAGTTGACAGTAAAATAAAATAATATTTCTCCGCAAATGGTTTTTAAGTTCCAGGCAATGATAAGTACGGGGAATGAAATTAAATCAATTATATTGCACTCTCACAGAAGTGAGTCGGTTTATTAGTTCTTATCCACATACATACGTACGCCATACATACATGAAGAAAACTTTGAATCAATTCATACAATCATCAAATTGAAGCTCCAGAAATCGAATTCAAGCTTCCTTGATCATCCTAATCAAGTTGTAAGTCTTAATTTCTTGATTTCTAAAACCTAGAATTTAGGGTTTTGATGTTCTTGACCTTAAATCCGAAATTAGGGTTTCAAATGATTAAATTGATGTTAGTTAAGCTTCAATAACATGTATTAATCATTCCATCATCATTATAAACATGTTGTAATTGTTAATTCTTGAATTTAATGTAAACCCTAGAAATTGGGTTTTTGTGTATTAGATAAAATTAGTATGATTGATGTGAAATTGAAGCTTGAAATATTGATATTATTGTTAGTTGATAGTTAATCCATGATTATAGGTAAAGCCCTAACATAGAAATGAAGAATTTGATATTTGTTCATGAAGAAAGTTAGGGATTTGAGTAATTATTCATGAAGAATGGTTGTAAAGCATGGAATAATGATGTATACATTGATAAGTGTTGATTAATGATGATGATAACCATTATTCAAGTTAAAAGTTATAAATTGATTAAAGTGTTCTTGAGAATTATAGAAAATATGATAATATTCATAAGTTATATGAGAAATTCGGTATGGACTATAATTTAGCATACTTGATTGATAATCAACTAGTAAAGTTAGAACTTGTGTGACTAAGTATTCATTAAACCTTGTGTTAGGGGTTTTGAATGAATTAGTGATATTTGAAGTTAATGATCTTATAATGGTTCGATCATGTTAATTTGTGATAAGTAAAGTGATTAAAGTGAAGTTGTGATCATAATAATCATAACTTGATAAATGATTATGATTGGTTAACTATGAAGTTTATAGTTACTAAATGTGTTGAATATTGATAATGAGTTTAAAATAGAAATATTGATATGATATAATGATTAGAGTGATAACTCATTGAGATTTGGATTATGAACCATGTAATATAAACATGAGTTGATGAATATGAAGGAGTTATTAACTCATGTTGTTTAATTGTAATTTCAGATAAACAGAAGACTCAGTGACATTAGACTACTGAGTGGACAACTGAGGTATTCGGTGAGTGGATCTTTAATCCTCAGTGTGGTTTAGTTGTAACAGGTTTGGTTACAACAAGTAACTTATTATTACTGTTCTAGTTTATCATGATGATTATGGTTGTTAGTAATAATAATGTTGATAGACTGTTTAGTCTGATATGTTGACCTAATTGAATATGTGGATATGTGATCACGTGACATATTTGGCCTTCGGGCATCAGTTGTTAATGAGGTCAACGAGTTGATGAACTGTTGGTTGGGCTAATTATTATCCAAGATTTAACACATCTCCTGTGTTGGTGGATGATAATAATTAGCTATCGGTCTCGTCCGTATGGCCATACGGATATGGTGGGTAAGTGTTCTTTGAGAGCCACCGCGGCAGAAGGGTTTCTCAAGAACCACCGATCCTCATTGTTGAGATGTGATGTTGTTGAATTGTTGCATTGTTGACAAGCTGTATTGTGTACTGAAATGTTTAAGATTAGTTGTTGTACACAAAGTTGTTATGCTAAGTTAGACTGTTGATTAACTATCTACTCACTTAGCGTTATGCTAACCCCCCACATTAACACTTCTTGCAGGTTATAGATTTTATCGGGTGGGCAAGAAGTTGGACTGAAAGGAATGTTTGACATCTGGGCGTTACTCTGATATTTGATTATACAAATTAATGTTATTTTGTGGTTTTTAAATAACATCCATGTTGATAAACTATGATTTAAATTAAGTTGAATTTGTAATGTAAATTTGGTATTATTGAAAATTGGACTAACGCTTTCGGATTTATTATATTTAAATGATGCAAATTGAGGGGTGTTACAGGTTGGGCGCGGGTTGGTCCCGGGTCAAAATTCTAACCGGGTTATGTATTATGAACAACCCGACGGGTTGTTAATCGAGCAGCCGGCTTCTTGTATTACCCGGGTGCTAATCTGTGAAGCCGCCGGCTCACAGAGGCTTCAAACTAGTGAACCCTTCTGTTAACAACTGATTGTGGAATTCTCATTTCACCCGGCTGTTTGCAGAATAACCCGGCTGCTATTTATATACAACCCGGCGGCTCATTAACAAAAACAACCGGTTTCCATCGTTAACCCGGCGGGTTAAATACCAATCAGCCGGCTCACAGAGGCTTCAAATGAGCGAAACGTTCTGTTAACGACTGAGTTGTGGAATGGTAATTTCACCCGGCTGCTTCACCTTTTACCCGGCTGATATTTTAACCACCCGGCTGCTTGATACTTAACCCGGCTGCTATTTTCCGTTTTTTTTTTAAATCAAATAATAATATTAATAACTATGCTAATTACTAATAATAATAAATGTAATGAACTTAAAAATCTAAAAAAAAGATATGAGAACGAGCTAACCCATTGTGTGCTTATTTTATTAACGAGTCGAAAGCTTGACTCGACCCCGAATTCATTTGTTCTTGGGGTAATCCGCGAGTTCTTCCCACTCGCTTCCCGCATCCTCTTCATGATACAACTTCAACCTATGCCCATTCACTATAAAAGTTCCACCCTCCGAATTGAAAAGTTCAACGTATCCGGACGGGTAACCAAATTTAATCGTATAAGGACTGGTCTAACGTGGTTTAAACTTAGGTTGCTTCAATTTGAACCGAGATTGGAATAAAAGTACTTTGTCACCGGCCTTGAACTCTTTCCTAATTTTCAACTTCCGGTCATGCAACACTTTCGTCCGCTCCTTGTACAAACGTGAGTTCTCATAAGCTTTCAATCTAAGCTCATCCAACTCATGGAGTTGCAACATCATCTTTTCCCCCGATTCAACCAAATCCAATTTACAATTTTTGAGTGCCGAATATGCTTTGTGCTCAACTTCAAGAGGCAAATGGCAAGTTTTGCCATAGAGCAACCGATATGGTGTTATCCCAATGGGAGTCTTGTAGGCGGTTCGAAACGCCCACAAAGCATCGTCTAACTTCTTTGACCATATTGCTCAGTTATCTTTGACCGTCTTTTCTAGTATTCGTTTCAAAGCGCGGTTTGTGTTTTCAACTTGACCACTCGTTTGAGGGTGGTATGAAGTTGAAAACCGGTGGTTCACCCTATATTTCTTGAGAACCTTCTCCAATCGGGTATTAGCAAAGTGGCTCCCCTTATCACTAATCAAAGCCTTCGGCATCCCAAACCGACAAAATAGACTCTTCAAGAAATCAATCACAACTCTAGCATCATTGTTAGGTAGAGCCTTGGCTTCCGCCACTTTGATACATAATCAACTATAACACCCCATTAATTTACAACTGGTTTTTTTTTTAAAACAACTTGGAAGCGCTATCCCATTTTGAAGTTATTATACATATTTAAAAATCAAATCATAATTATATATCGCAAACTACATTGTTAAGTTTTGTAACTATCGACAAAATATTCTGGTTAGGTGTTATAAAACAAAACACTTTTCGCTAGCAAAAGTTAATCAGAGTGCCCAGCAGTCAAACATTCCTTCAATCAAATCCTCTTGTACAGATTCCATCCCAAAACTTAACCTCCAAGAGTAATGTAGGGGATTAGCACGAAGCTAAGTGAGTAAACTAAGTCTTCCAATCTAACTTAGCATAACAATCAATTCACAACAATTAACTTCAAGAAACAATCAAATAGAGGATCGGTGGTTCTTGAGGTATCCTCAGTCCGCGGTGATCCTCCAAGAACACTTAATAATCAACTGCATGCCAATACAGAGATTTTACCGATAGTTTATTGCTATCTTTAATCATTATGTACTAATTCACAACGAATGTTCATCCAGTCCATAAAGATTAACCTATAGCAACTAAACCCAATATAATTGACCTCTATCATTCCAAACTATCATGGAATTAATCACTAGCAATCAAGTAATCCATCAATTAATAAATTCAATCAATCAATCTATTATTAAATCATCAATAAAGCAATCAATAATATAAACTTAAAATTGATGTAACTAACTGTTAACACCAAAATCAAATTGTGAGAATTAGTCCACTCACCGACTACCTCAAGCATCCACTCAGTAGTCTAATATCACTGAGCCTTCTCCATATATGAGAATACAATAGAATAACACAAGTTAATTACTTGTCTCAAAATCTATGCAACATTACTCAAATAGATTTATATCAACATTTCCCCCAATTATTCAATTCATATAAGTTAACACAATCATCACAATTATATCTATTCAAGCCATACTTATATGAATTCATGTTATAGTATTTCAACAATATGTTTAATGACTACAACATGGTATTACAATATGGTAATAAATTCAATTATAACTAATCAACATGATTAATAACTAACAAAGTTATCAACTAACCATTATATTATAAGCACAAGCTTAATTTCATGAGAATCAACTAAACCCATCACTTTTATCATAATTATAATTCAATTATACAATTTCTAACATAGGGTTCAACTATAATCATGAAACTAACATCAACTATAAATTATCTCATCATTACAAGCTTCAATTTCATATCAATCCTACTAATTCAATCAAATATCCACAAACCCATTTCTAGGTTTATATAAAAATCAAGAATTAACAATTACAACATGTTTATAATGAGAGTGGAATGATTAATACATGTTATTGAAGCTTAACTAACATCAATTTACACTTTTGAAACCCTAATTTCGGATTATGATCAATAACACTAAAACCCCCAAATTCAAGGGTTCATAATATAAAAAATTAGAGACTTACAAACTGTTTAGGATGATTAAAAGATGATATTTCTTGATCTTGAAGCTTGAATTCAAGTTCTATGGCTTCAATTTAATCTCACAACTTGTTTTGAAATCTTAGAATCATCCCTGTGCGTGATATACTTCGGCCAGACAAAGAACAAGGAGAAGAAGACTTTGATTCTTACAAAATTGTGATACTTGATAATGATTTAGGGTTCTAAATATTTCTCTCGCTCACGATCGATCTCTCTGGAGTTTGTGTGAAGTTTAATACATATTACACACATATAACAAATATATGTGTACTAGTTTTTGTCCCCTTTAATATCTATTGTCTGGAACTTAAAAACCATTTACGGGGAAATATTATTTTATTTTACCGTCAACTATGTTAATTCAAATCAATTAACAATTTAATAGTCACAATAAATTATATGACTCTTTTCCCAATTATTTTTAAGTAAACTTAAACAAAATATTTCCTAACACCTTAAATAATAATTTAAAGTCATAAAAATATTATAAAACTACTAGACCCGTAAACTGGGTGTTACATCAACCGCCACCAAAATATACTCATTCTTGAAAGATGGAGGGAATGGGCCCATGAAATCGATGCCCCATATATCAAACACCTCACAAACTTAGATGCTAGTTTGAGGCATTTCATCCATTTTGGAGAGGTTTCCGGTTCTTTGACAAGCATCACAAGTTTGGCATAAAGTGTTTGCTTCCTTAAAGATGGTTGGCTAATAGAAACCCTCATCAAAGACTTTCTTGGCGGTAACTGAGGGACCATAATGACCTCCCGTGGGGCCATGGTGGAAAGCATCCAAGATTTCCCTTGTTTCTTCACCCGAAACACATCTTCTTATCATCTCATCTGCACAAACACGGAACAAATGAGGCTCTTCCCAAAAGTAGTGCTTTAAATTCGAGAAGAATTTACTCTTCTCTTGGTGGATCATCCCTTTTCTCAAAACTCCACCAACCAAGTAATTAGCCAAATCGGCATACCATGGTGCCTCATCCTCCTTTTCCGCTTCATCACCTACCTGCAAAAGAAATTCCTCTGGAAAGGAATCATCAATGTTAGTATCGCCTTGCTTGTCGAGATTTGGATTTTCCAATCTCGACAAGTGATCGACGGCAAGGTTCTCGGCCCCCTTTTTATTCTTTATCTCAATGTCAAATTCTTGTAAAAGAAGAATCCAACGAATGAGACGGGGTTTAGCATCTTGTTTTGCAAAAAAATACTTTAGAGCTGAATGGTCGGTAAAAATAACGGTTTTGGATAATACAAGATATTGCCTAAATTTGTCAATGTTAAACACCACGGCGAGCAATTCTTTCTCGGTTGTGGTGTAATTTTGTTGGGCACCATTTAGTGTTTTGCTAGCAAAGTAAATGGGTTTGAAATGGTTGTCGACTCTTTGTCCTAGGACCGCTCCTAAGGCAAAGTCGCTAGCATCGCATATTAACTCAAATGGCTTAGACCAATCGGGGGAAACAATGATGGGTGCATTGGTCAATTGGTCTTTCAAGGTCACGAATGCACTCACACAAGGGTCATCAAACACAAAAGGTGTGTCTTTTTCAAGTAACTTAGTCATAGGTCGGGTGATTTTGGAAAATCCTTAATGAACCTACGATAGAACCCGGCATGAGCTAAGAAACTTCTATTGCCTTTCACGTTTGTCGGTGGAGGTAATTTAGCAATGACGTCAATTTTGGCCCTATCAACCTCAATACCTAAACCCGACACCTTGTGCCCCGACATAATACCCTCCTTTACCATAAAATGGCATTTTTCCCAATTCAAAACTAAATGGGCCCTTTTGTATCTCTCAAGCATTTTGTCCAAGTTGGACAAATATGATTCAAACGAGTTTCCAAACACGGAGAAGTCATCCATGAAAACTTCCATGCAGGTTTCAATCATGTCATGAAAAATGGCAATCATGCACCTTTGAAAGGTGGTCAGGGCATTGCATAGCCCGAAAGGCATTCGCCGGTAAGCATAGGTTCCAAATGGGCAAGTGAAAGTAGTGTTCTCTTGATCTTCGGGGTCTATGGGGATTTGAAAATATCCCGAGAACCCATCAAGAAAACAATAAAATTTATTGCCCGCAAGTCTTTCAAGCATTTGGTCAATAAATGGCAATGGGAAGTGGTCTTTTCTAGTGACGTCATTTAATTTTCTATAGTCAATGCACACTCGTCACCCGGTCACGGTTCTAGTTGGAATCAATTCATCACGGTCATTAGTCACAACCGTTATAGCCCCTTTTTCGTCACACAATGCACCGGACTAACCCATGAGCTATCGGATATGGGGTAAATAATACCAGCATCAAGAAAATTGATTACCTCCTTCTTAACGACATCCTTCATATTCGGGTTAAGTCTCCGTTGCCTTTTAACAAAGGGTTTTGCCTCATATAAAAAGTTTATTTTGTGTTTGCAAAATGAAGGGCTTATTCCGGGTATGTCGGAAGTACGCCAAGCAAAGGCGCCTTTGTGAGCTTTCAACACATCAAGTAACATGCATTTTTCAGAATTTAAAAGAGTAGAAGAAATTACGACGGGCAATAAGTTTTCCTCTTGTAAAAATGCATACTCCAAATGGCTCGGGAGTGGTTTTAGCTCCAAATCCTTTGGTGGATCCTCCAAAGAGGTCTTGATTCGCATCCTATCATCATTTGTGAGCTCCTCAAAAGCACCATCATCTTCTTGCTCATCTTCCTCCAATGCATCTCCCATGCTCATCACCAACTCTTCCTCGGTCATCTGTTCATCACTTGAATCCAACAAGTCAAGAAGCTCCAATTCCATGCCAAGTAAACTTTGTAACTCTTCATCCACCGTCTCTTCTATCACATCAATTCTAAAACAAGAATCGTCAGTAGAATAAGGATGATTCATGGCCTTGTCGACCGTGAAAGCAATCCTTTCTTGTCCTACCCCTAAGGTCAATTGTTTGTCCTTAACTTGGATGATAGCATCTGCGATGTGCAAAAATGGTCTTCCTAAGATCAAGGGTACTTTACTATCCTCCTCCATTTCGAGGATCACAAAATCAACCGGGAATGTGAATTTCCCTACCTCTATCATCATGTTTTCCCCAATCCCAACGGGATATTGAAATGACCTATCGGCAAGTCTTATGCTCATGCGAGTGGGGGTTAAAGATCCTAGGACCAATTTAGCATATAATGAATAAGGCATCAAATTAATGCTAGCACCTAGGTCGGCAAATGCATCACATGTAATAAACTTCCCTAAAGTGCATGAAATAATGAAACTCCCCGGGTCACCAAGCTTTGGTGGAATTTGGTTTTGAACAAGGGCGGAACACTCCTCATTCAAGAACATTGCCGATGCTTCCGATAGCTTATCCTTGTTGCTCACTAAATCCTTGATGAACTTGGCATAATTCGGCATTCCGGCTAACACATCCACCAAAGGCACATTGATTCTAATGGCCTTGATCATATCAACAAACTTTCCATATTGAGCCTCGATCTTTTCCTTTCTCAACCGTTGTGGATAAGGGATCTTGGGCTTGTATGCCTTGACAAACGGTGTAGGTGACACCGGTGTAACTGTAACACCCCCAAATTTACTGTTTAGCGGAAGCAAGCTTTGGGGTGCTACTAATCAATAATCAAAACACACAAGGCATATAATGAACGACTCTATATGTGTCGTTTTACAAATACATTGATAATATAAGTTTTACAATGTATAAATGTTTACGAAAGCCCAATAGTTACAATATTTAGAGATTAATCGGCATAACTTAGTTACAAAATGTAGTAATGCAAAATAATCTCCTGACGTGTATGCTGACTCGAGCTATGGGCATCCTGAGTGAACAGGTCCTACTACTGTTGGGTAACTGAGAACACATGCTAAAAAGGTCAGCTAACGCTGGTGAGCTCACAGGTTTGCATAATAAATATGTAAGTGTGAACCACAAGATATAATGGTAACCGTTTGAAATGAATCAAATGAGTCTTCCATGAGGTCATAGTCTGCGCTTAACATGGGTGTCAGGATCACAATAAAGTGCCTGATCGTGGGTGCCTCCGGGCGAGTGTCTAATCCACACTCGTATGAACAAAAGTTAATGCGTCCGTTTAACCAGTCAGTGCTTGCTTACCCGGATGAGGATGGTCAGTCCTATATGGTACCATACACTAACATTTGCGCTACATAAAGTTTTACCAGAACTATGATCGTAGAGGACTTAAAAGTGATTAGAAAATAGCTCATGCAGAATATATCGAGTTTTGTACTCGTGTTCACGTGTAAAACAGTTAGAGCATGTATTCCCACCCCGGGAGTAAAAACAGTAAAAGGTCAGGGCTATGAGACTCACCTGAGCCTGAAGAGTTGCAATGAAGCAAATATGGTGAAGTAAAATGGGGTGTCCGAAGACTGTAACCTGCCGGGCGTTTATAACGCGCAAGTTTAAATAAAATAAGTAGGTATCTTAAAAGATAACCTATGATAGTTGTTCATCCAACTAGTAATGTCCAATGATTTGATTTGATTGGTAAGTTCGAGTTTTGAAAACGTGTACGGCCCGTTGGTGATTATTTGCAATAATATTATTATTATGTCGAAGTGTTATACTTAAAAGTATTTACAAACTTTAGGTGACGGGGGTCCGAGGGAAGCGCCCCTGGTTAGCGGGGTCCCAGGGGTGGCAACCCCTGGCGGGGTCCAAGGGGCTGGCCCCTGGCTAGGGTCGAGATGCCAGGTCAGCTCAAAAATTTTTTATTTCTACCATATTGTTATAGGGAAAAACGCATCTAAGATTTGAATTTGGGTAAAATCAAGTGATACAATTTTAGGTCTCGACACTTAGTAAAAATCTGGGTTCTGTTTCATGCGACACTTATAGCGACACTTAGGAAGTGACGCATGAAATAGCGGAATCTGGGTAAGGGCGTCATTTATGGCGTCACTTATGGAAGTGACGCATAGTGGGGCGTCACTAGGTGGCTTGGGCGACACTTAGGAAGTGTCGCATAAAATTGGAAATTCTGAGTTTAGGGCGTCACTTAGGTAAGTGACACATAAGGTGGCGACACTCCATTAGTATCGGGTATAAGTGTCGGATAAGGCTTCTAAGCGTCACTAAACAAGTGACGGAGGTAAGTGTCGGGAAAAAGGGGTTTTATGCGGCACTTATGCAAGTGACGCGAGATTAGGGCTTTTAGCGACACTCAATGCGTCAGTTAAGTGATGCACGAAGTGACGTTATACTGCAGTCTTCGTTGCGACACTTAAAGCTGTTGACGGATTTTTGAGCCAAAAACGAGTTTTTCGGTTTTCGTTTGGTCTGATTCTTTTACCAACCCTTATATGGACATTTCAAGCTTAAAGAAACAACTATAACTCAAAAACACTAAAAATCGAGGACTTGCGGGTTTTGTCGGAAACTTACAAGTTAACGTGTGAGAATTTCGGAAAGATGGAAATGTAGATCGTTGTGAGATGGTCAATTTTCTTCAAACGGGCTTGATGATTCGATGACGTTTGAGGGTGTTATTTGATGTTTTAAGGTGATGGTGGTGGATGGTGATTTAGAGAGAAAAGGGGGAAAGATAGAAGAAGATGGGTGATGAAATGAGAAAGAGGAAGGAAAATGGAGGGAAAGAAAGGGGGAAGGGGGCCAGCCCACTTGGGTCCCACCCAAGTGTGGTTGGCTCTAAATTTTAATTCTTGTATTTGCGCTCCGTGCGGTGTTCGTTTTCCTGATTGTTTAAACGTTAAATACATATTTTATATGTTTAAATATATGTTTTTAAAATATGAGTGTTTATTCAATATTTTTGTTGAAGTATATTACCAAATACTTAATAACTTAAATGGTTTCATTTGTTTGTGTGTTAAATGTTTAAGTTGTGTAGACGTTTATTATACGATACGAAAAGAAATTGAAATATTATCAAAATAATATTTTGGGTATGATATTGTTATTAAATAATTTTATATTATTTAATAAAATTGATCACCAACGTCCGTATTTACTTGAACCAAATTACATTCGATTTGAAACATGCTCGATTTAACCAAATCCCGCAATTGTATATATTCAACAATATATATTATTTGATACACAAATTAGCCTAACACGGTATTAATTACATGTATTACAAAAACGATTAGGACCTAATGACAAGCCCTAATTTGGCGGGTGTTACAGTAATCGTTGGTGTAGATGCATCAACTTGCTATTCTATCTCTTCCTCCTCAATTTCCTGCACAATAGGGTTAGAAACATTTTCATCCTTAGCTTAAGGTGGTGGAAGTTTCTTCCCGCTCCATGTGGTGATAGCATTTACATGCTCGTTTCTTACGGGTGGTGGTTGGTATGGTTTTGATCCACTTGTGGATGGTTTCCTCGGGTTTTGTTGGGTGTTGCTTGGTAGGCCATCGGTTGGCCTACTACTTTGTCCATCCGACAATCTTCCCATTTTCCGCTCCAAGTCTTGAATGGAAGCTTATTGGTTCTTTTGGCCTTGCTCCATGCTCAACCTTATGTTGGTTGATGCTGTGCAAACAGAGTTAAGTTTTATAAATAGAAATACTTGCTTATTATACACAACACAGGCAAGAATACCTGGTCATAATATAGTATGGCTTGATAAGTCCGAGTCGAACACAAGGAACGGATGCCAAGATTAAATAAACTAGAAATTGTTACAAATAAAAACAGTAAATAAATGGGGAAACGTTTTAGTTCCGGATGAACAATTGACTGACAATTATGAAAAGTGATTTTTATATTAAAACTTAATTAAAAAGAAATAAATGATAAAATAATTAATCAAATAAAATACTTGATTCAAATTGATAAAAGAAATGCATTTTTTTAGATTACTTTCCTCAATCCGATTATCACTTTATTGAATTGCTAACATATGGATTTTATTATGATATGACACATATTACCAATTATCCTCACAAGATTAATTGATTAAACACAATTAAGAAAGATATATAGTTGTTTTCAACACATTAACAGTTCAATTTAACGTTATCCACCAAGTTGTGTTACAAATTAGACCTACACCGTTTATATGATTTACTTTTGCAACTTGAATCAACAAATTTTATAACTAATAAATAGTTATCACATTCATCATCAACTATTAACCATTATTGATCCTAACCTATCAAACTCAATATATCTAGTGATAATTCTCAATAAAAATCAACAATCATCAATAATAATCTATTAATAAAGAACTCAATCATAAATCAATAGATCATCACGTTAGGTAATCATCAATAATCGATAAATAAACATGGATCATCAAGTAAACACATAAACATTCATAAAATCCAATATAATCCGCAATTCAATAATCAAATCATCATATAAGTATCATCATCTAAACAAATGCAATAATAAATTAGCCACTCATGTTCTTACAGAAAATCATAAATGAAAATGTAATAGAAATCATAATCGAATGAAAATGTATAACAAATTCGAACCGAAAAACCGAAGAGAATGAATTAGCAATTGATAACCTTCAATTCTTCTTGCTTCTCTCTCCCCAAAATGCTCCGGAATTAGGGTTTTTAGTGGTGAAAATCGGTTGTGTAGAAAAATGAGGTGATAACCCTCAAATGAAAGCAAATGAGTGTATTTAGGGTTTCTGCCGAATCGATCCATCTGGTGGATGGATGCTAAAGCCCATGTCTGATGCCGCGTCTGATCCAGCTTGGCCCAACCAATCCATACGCCGGATGGATTAATCCATCCGCCGTATGGAATGAAAATCACAACTTTTTCCAACATTCGATCCATTTCGACTATCTTCTTCAAACTTCAACTTTTTAGCTCGTTTTCTGATTCTTTTCCGATTCAAGCTCCAATTAACTCCTAATTGCAAATATGAACGAAATCAATATCTTATTCAAACAAATTGCATAAGAATTGAATTAAATAAGGGGTAAATAGTACTATAATCTAGCACATTTTTGCCTTCATCAAATATCCCCCACTTGAATCCTACTTGTCCTCAAGTAGATTACCAGTTAAAATAATGAATAGGCAAAATATCGGAACATAGGGACTTACAAACTAACTAGTATTTCACAACCTAAATTTTACTCTAAAAACTAATTCTACCTTAAATCTAGCAATCAAGAAACTCTATCAGGAAACCAAATTCTTCATGAGTTATTATTAGACATAAAAGATGATTCATACGAATTATCGATATTGTTGTCCACTTAAACAATCTATATTCTAGAAAATGAGCTTAACTATTATTATTCTAGCAGGCTTTACCTTTGAATCTCAATAGTAGAATATTCTCATACAACTAACGCGCCACAACTTTCCTCAATAATGAAAATCTCAGTTAAATCAATCATTTTTCAGGCCAAGACATTGGTGACAGGTCTGTACCTTAGTACAACAAAGCGACTTAACTGGCCTTGGTATATTCATTTATTCATTATATATATATATATATATATATATATATATATCGATAAATAAAAATATACTGACGGAAACCAGGTCTGTATTTACGTATACAAAAGAGACAACACCCAGTATATTTCCAAATGATGACAACTAAAATTCTAGAATTGAGGGGTACAACACGCTACCATATGAGAATTAAGACTACAACCATACTCTACTAAAGATCCTCTCAGGCAAACCTACTTACTATATTAATTTATTTAATGGCTCAATAACTTTCATATAGATTGCCTATCGATACATCACATTATGAACTGTCTCATATTTAAAATTTAAGATTAATTCATTCCTTTGAATTTCACAATTTTGTTACAAGATTTGCTAAACTTAAGAAAAATTAAACTTTTAAAAGAAAATTTTGGACTGAAAAACTACTAATATAGAATGCCCTAGAAAATGATATCTACCAATATTTTCAATTTGATAACTTAGGACAATTAGACTTCTTTTCCCCATCCCCACTTAGAAATATGCAATGTCATCAGTGCAAAAAGAAACATAAAGGTAGGGAATATAAAAGAAGAGAACAGAATAACTCCCCTGATTTGATTCTGAAAATATACACAGCACACTTCCGTAGGCATCACGGTTGCATTTAGCATATGCAACAAGCCTTTAAACCCCTCAGTATCCCGAGTGGACGAGTTAAAGTCTCGTGAGGGTTTCCATGGAACACACCCACAAAGTTCAAATCTGCCAGCAAAGATAAAAAAAACAAAATAACGGGTTGTCTCCCGAAAGCGCTTTTGTTTATCACGTCGGTAAGCTCGACACCTTGCTGCATTATTTAACTCAAATTCATCTCCAAATCACGCTTGGAGTCCCTTGCATCACCATAGTATTTCTTCAAACGACTTCTATTAACCTTGAAAGCTTTTCAAGAATGACCTTGCAGATCAACAGCACCAAAAGGATAAACTTTCTCGACCACAAAAGGTCCTGTCCAACGTGTCTTCAATTTACCAGGAAACAAATGCAACCGTGAACTGTATAGGAGAACCTTATCACCTTTTTCAAATACATTGTTTGACTTAAGTCGAGAATCATGCCATTTCTTGGTGTGCTCCTTAAACAGTCGTGAATTGTCATAAGCATTCACTCTTAACTCATCTAACTCGTTTAACAGCGCCATTCGCTCTTTTCCAGCTGCATGATCATCGAAATTGCATTGCCTTAAAGACCAGTATTCCTTGTGTTTTAATTCAAAAGGCAGATGGCAAGCTTTCCCATAAACAAGACGATAGGGCATAGTTCCAATTGATGCTTCAAAAGCTTTCCGTTCCGCCCATAATGCATCATCCAACTTATTCGACCAATCCTTTGTGTTTCCTTCAACTGAATGTTCTAAAATACGCTTCAACCCTCTATTGGTTACCTCCACTTGATCGCTTGTCTGAGGACGATAGGCAGTCGAAAACTTGTGATTAACTCCATATTTCCGCAGCACCTTCTCCAGTTGTGCATTTGTGAAATGCGTCCCACGATCACTTATCAAAGCTTTTGGTGCTCCAAACCGCGAAAATAACTGCTTAAGGAATTTCACCACTACCCTAGCATCATTTGTAGGTAGCGCTTTTGCTTCGGCCCACTTAGAAACATAATCCACAGCCACAATGATGTATTTATTTCCATTGATAAGTGGAAATGGGCCCATAAAATCTATTCCCCAGACATCAAAAATCTCACTAACCATGACTGGATTTTGCAGCCTCTCATCTCTTTTAGAAATTCTCCAAGTGCGTTGACAGGCATCACACTCCTTCACATACTCGAATGCGTCCTTGAAAACTGTTGGCCAATAGAAACCTGACTCAAACACCTTTCGCGCGGTATAATTAGGAACATGATGTCCTTCAGCCGGACCATCATGATAATGCCTTAAAATTCTGGTACATTCTTCTCCAGCTACACACCTCCGAACAATTCCATCAGCGCATTCTCTAAACAAGTACGGGTCTTCCCAAAAATAATGATGTAAAGATGAGAAAAATCTCTTTCTTTGGTTGAAACCCATTCCAGATGGAAGAGTGTTTGTAACTAGAAAGTTTGCATAATCATCAAACCATGGAAATTCATTCAAAATTGCCTTCATCAAACTTTCATCAGGAAATTTATCCTGAATTTACGATTCGTCTAACTTATCCAGTTCTGTATTTTCTAATCTTGATAAATGATCGGCAGACAGATTTTCAGCTCCCTTCTTAACGCGAATCTCGATATCGAACTCTTGCAACAACAAAATCCATAGCAGCAACCGTGGCTTTGCATCTTGCTTACTAAACAAATATCTTAATGCTGAATGATCGGTAAACACCACTGTTTTCGACAACACTAAGTAAGAGTGAAATTTATCAAACGCAAAAACAACAGTGAGCAATTCCTTCTCAGTCGTAGTGTAATTCTCCTAAGCGTTTGTCAAAGTCTTGCTTGCGTAATAAATTAGTTGAAACTTCCTATCAACCCGCTGACCTAATACTGCCCCAACTGCATAATCGCTGGCATCACACATCAATTCAAATGGAAGATTCCAATTTGGACTAATCATGATAGGTGCAGATACTAGCTTCTCCCTTAACAGATTGAATGCTTCTTGACACTCCTTAGAAAATTCAAACTTAGCTTCCTTCTCCAGTAACTTGTTCATTGGACGTGCTATCTTTGAAAAATTCTTAATGAATCGTCTGTAGAACCCAGCATGTCCTAAGAAACTTCGTATTCCCTTGACATTTATTGGGGGTGGCAGCTTTTCTATTGCCTTAATTTTGGCTTGGTCTACTTCAATCCCAACACTTGAAATCTTGTGTCCTAATACGATTCCTTCACGTACCATAAAATGACACTTCTCCCAATTTAGAACAAGATTCGAACTCTCGCACCTTTGCAACAACTTTTTCAGATTTGCTAAACACTTGTCAAAAGAATTTCCGAAAACAGAGAAATCATCCATGAATATCTCCATGCTATCCTCCACCATGTCATCAAAAATCACCATCATGCACCGCTGAAATGTTGCGGGTGCATTGCACAACCGAAAGGCATTCTTCGATAAGCAAAAGTTCCAAATGGGCATGTGAACGTGGTCTTGTCTTGATCATGTGCATCTATCGGAATTTTGAAGTAACCAGAAAACCCATCTAAAAAGCAATAGTATTCTTTCCCGGCTAAACGTTCGAGCATTTGATCGATAAACGGCAAAGGAAAGTGATCCTTGCGCGTAGCATCATTCAACTTCCTATAATCGATACAAACTATCCATCCGGTGACAGTTCTCATGGGGATTAATTCATTCTTCTCATTAGCAACCACTGTCATACCTCCCTTCTTTGGCACAACATGTATGGGGCTTATCCAGGGGCTATCGGAAATCGGGTAAATTAACCCAGAGTCAAGCAACTTAATGATCTCCTTCCTTACCACATCAGTCACTTTAGGATTTAAACGCCTCAACGGTTGCACCACTGGTTTGAAGTCAGATTCCTTAAGGATCTTGTGCATGCAGTAAGAGGGGCTTATTCCCTTGATATCACTAATCGTCTTAGCGATAGCATGCTTGTGTTCCTTAAGAACCTTCAATAAACTTTCTTTCTCGTTGACTGACAGCTGAGATGAAATAATTACCGGTAGGTTCGACTTTCCTTGCAAGTACGCATATTCCAAATGGGTCGGTAAATCCTTCAATTCTAGCTTTGGTGGTTCTTCGAATGAAGATTTAACCATCGACACCTCTTCCCTCGAACAAGGAATACCATACATAGTAATTCATGTCTCCGTGACGAACGACACTCCATTTTCCAAAATGGACTTTTTACTCTCCTTAAGTTTGATTCCCTCAGTCTCTAATTCCTCTTCGCATGTTGTCTCACTCTCTTCCTCGAGCAATTTATCGAGCTCCTCAATCTCTCGAATAGCTTCAAGACTTCCTGTCCAACCTTCCAAAATCATTGGATCAATGTCTTCATCCTCCATGAGACTTTGTAGAAAGTCCTCATCATCTGTAATTTCCTTAGCACTCACAAAGTAACAGGTATCATCTGCTGACGCAGGGTATTGCATTGATTTGTTAACATCAAACACTACTTCGTCATCGCCTACCCTTAATGCGATCCTTCGGTCAAAAGCATCAATCAATGCCCTTGCAGTGGCTAGAAAAGGTCTTCCCAAAATGATAGGTACCCTTGAATCTTCTACCATGTCCAGAATCACAAAATCGCATGGGAAAACAAACTTATCCACCTTAACCAAAACATTCTCGATCACACCCTTAGGATATTGAATGGAACGATCCGCTAACTCAATGCACATTCTGATTGGTTTAGGCTCTCCTAACTTTAGTCTAGCATACATAGTGTAAGGCATTATCGATATGCTTGCTCCCAAGTCAGCCAGCGCATTAGTGATTTCTAAACTTCCAATAAGACAAGGAACGGTGATACTCCCAGGGTCCTTCATCTTTGGTGGTAGTTTATTTTGCATCACCGTTGAGCATCTCTCGTTCATTGTTACCGTGGTTGCCTCCATTAGCTTGCTCTTGTTGGTCAACAGTTCCATCAAGTATTTTGCATATTTAGGCATTTGAGCAATGGCCTCCACAAACAGAATGTTGATGTGGAGTTGCTTCAAGTTCTCAAGAAACTGGTGATAGTGAGCTTCATCCTTTCCTCTTCTCAAGGCCGCTGGATAAGGTGGTGGCGGCGCATGATCCTTTGCATATTGCTTATCCATAGTAGTTTGATCAGCCTTCATGTCCTCTGTAGGACTTTTAACAACTTCCACTTCCTTCTCCTTTTTCGACGAAGGTTCAAATACAGGATTCTTACCAAAATAAGGGTCTTCAAGAACTTTTCTACTTCTGGTGGTAACCGCTTTGGATTGATCTCGTGGATTGGTTTCGGTGAATCCTGGTAGGGTTCCTGGAAATCTCTCTTGTAGAACCTTAGCTATGTTTGAAACTGTTCCCTCAATTTGCTTTAGTGCGGCACCTTGATTTCGTACTAACGCTTCAATAGTGTCCATTCGTTGGCCAGAACTAGTAATAAATTGCTCGTTAGTAGTCAAAAATTTCCCCATCATTTCCTCCAAATTAGTTTTCTTCTCGGGAAAAGGTGTCGTGGGTTGCTCTTTAGAGTAGAAGCCTGGCTAAGTCTGGCGGAATTGGCGACCTCCTTCTTGATATGGTCTTCGGAAAAAGGTCCGACCGCCTTGGCGGTAGTTTCCCTGAGCTTCGCCAAACTTGACTTCTTCTTTCGCTTCTCCAGATTCAATTTCAGGGCAATCTTTGACTAGATGCGATCCTCCACAGTTATCACATCCGACTTGGATTGCATGAACAGTCTCGGTTACCTTCTTTATATCTCTTCCCATGCTGTCAAGCTTAGTTGTGATGGCGGCGAGTCCATCCTCATTGCTAACCGACCTTTTTTTCCTATTGGTTCCATCGTCCCAAAGCTAAGAATGTTTTGCTCGGTCACGAATTGCCTCTAAAGCGTCTCTTGGAATCTTCTTCGGCAGAGATCCTTGAGCATCCAATTGCTGTCTTGTGGCACGATCCACTCCTTTGTAGAATACCATCACGATTTGTTGATCGTTTAGGTCGTGCTGTGGGCACCTATGCATCAAATCCTTGTATCTTTCCCACCCTTGGTGAAGTGACTCGTCAATATCTTGCTTGAAATTCCTAATCTCGTCGATCATCTTCGATGTTTTGGATGGTGGGTAATACATCTTCATGAATTTCGTGCGCAGATCTTCCCACGTGGTGATGGATCCAGCTGGTTCATTTGAAATCCATCTCTTAGCGGCTCCCTTTAGTGTTATTGGGAACACTCAGAGCATGACCTGATCACTCGTAATGTTGGGAACGTTGAACATATTGGCAATTTCCAAGATTTTCTCGACGTGCTCGTTAGCATCTTCCTTTTCTTCGCCTAGGAAAGGGTTCTCTCTAAGCTCCTTAAGGAATTTTCCCTTGATTTCGAACTCCACTTCTCGCGCAATGGCGGGCCTCACTACTCCGGGCCCAAGATCGGTGTGCATTCGGCTTGAATACTGCTCTAGAGTCATGTTGGCAATATCGTCCGCCATTACGAAATCTGGTTCTGATTGATCGCTTGGATACTCGGTTGGTGGTCTTCCGCGATACTCTCTGTATTCGTCTTCAAAATCTGAATTGTAATTGGAAGCCAGTGGTGTGCGAAGATTGCAATCTAATATCTCGTCCTCTTCGTTCGGGAATGGGTTGCTTACTGGTGAATGGGGTGGTACGGTATATGTGCGTAATCTTTGATGAAATGTGCGTTCGGGTTCTTCAAACGGAATGCCAGGGTTGGGATCCGATGTTCGGGTCATAAACGTCCTACAATTAAACTTACCAAGTCAGTAGAACATGTTACTTAGGTAACACAGCGTAATACTAACTATCCCGACTTTAGTTAAAAGAAAAAGTATGAACAGACAGAATTTTGAACAAAAGCACATCCTAAAATCGACAAACTAAAGGTAAATCACAACTAGACAATTAAACAACTGAACAATTTCAAAATTATTGAATCAAATCAAACCGCTCACCGACAGCAGCGCCAAAAACTTGATGTTGTACAAACAGAGTTAAGTTTTATAAATAGAAATTCCTGCTTACTATACACAACACATGCAAGAATACCTTATCATAATATAGTATAGCTTGATAAGTCCGAGTCGAACACAAGGAACGGATGTCAAGATTAAATAAATTAGAAATTGTTACAAATAAAAACATTAAATAAGTGGGGAAACATTTTATTTCCGGACGAACAATTGACTGACAATTATGAAAAGTGATTTTTATATTAAAACTTAATTAAAAAGAAATAAATGGTAAAATTATTAATCAAATAAAATACTTGATTCAAATTGATAAAAGGGATGCATTTATTTAGATTACTTTCCTCAGAATCTGATTATCACTTTATTGAATTGCTAATATATGGATTTTATTATGATATGACACATATTACTAATTATCCTCACAAGATTAATTGATTAAACACAATTAAGAAAGATATAAAGTTGTTTTTAACACGTTAACAGTTCAATTTAACGTTATCCACCAAATTGTGTTACAAATTAGACCTACATCGTTTATATGATTTACTTTTGCAACTTGAATCAACAAATTTTATAACTAATAAATAGTTATCATATTCATCACCAACTATTAACCATTATTGATCATAACCTATAAAACTCAATATATCTAGTGATAATTCTCAATAAAAATCAACAATCATCAATAATAATCTATCAATAAAGAACTCAATCATAAATCAATAGATCATCACGTTAGGTAATCATCAATAATCGATAAATAAACATGGATCATCAAGTAAACACATAAACATTCATAAAATCCAATATAATCCGCAATTCAATAATCAAATCATAATCTAAGTATCATCATCTAAATAAATGCAATAATAAATAAGCCACTCATGTTCTTACAGAAAATCATAAATGAAAATGTAATAGAAATCATAATCGAATGAAAACGTATAACAAATTCGAACCGAAGAGAATAAATTAGCAATTGATAACCTTCAATTCTTCTTGCTTCTCTCTCCCCAAAATGCTCCAGAATTAGGGTTTTTAATGGTGAAAATCAGTTTTGTAGAAAAATGAGGTGATAACCCTCAAATGAAAGCAAATGAGGGTATTTAGTGTTTCTGCCGAATCGATCCATCCGGCGGATGGATGCTAAAGCCCATGTCTGATGCCGCGTCTGATCCAGCTTGGCCCAACCAATCCATACGCCGGATGGATTAATCCATCCGCCGTATGGAATGAAAATCACAACTTTTTTCAACCTTCGATCCATTTCGACTATCTTCTTCAAACTTCAACTTTTTAGCTCGTTTTCTGATTCTTTTTCGATTCAAGCTCCAACTAACTCCTAAATGCAAATATGAACGAAATTAATATCTTATTCAAACAAATTGCATAAGAATTCAATTAAACAATGGGTAAATAGTACTATAATCTTGCACATTTTGGCATTCATCATTGGTCATTTGAGCTTTCAACCGCTCGGTACAAGCATCTTGTTTAGCCATGAACTCTTTCATCATTTGCTCCATTGGTGACAAGGTTGGTTCTTGTTTTTGAACCGGAGGTGGGTTGTTGTCCCTTGGTGGGTTTTGGTTTTGGTTTTGATTGTAGTTTTGACTTTAGGTTTGGTTGTATCTTTGGTTGGGGTTTTAATTAAAACCTTGGTTGGGTCAAGAAAATCGGTTTCCTTGATTGTAGTTTCCTCCTTGGTATACCCCTGAATTTCTATTTTGGTAACCACCTCGTTGGTAGTTTCCATCGCCTTGGTAATTGCTTTGTTGGAGAAAATTTACATCTTCCTCATCCGCCATGATTGGTTGGTCATCTTGCATACAATTAACCGTGGCATGATTACCACCACACTTACCACATCCATCTCTAAGCTCTTTAATCTCACCCTTTAGAGTCTTGAATTGTGAATCAAACTTTGAAGATACAGCTTTCAAGTCTTTTATCATTGCCGAATTATCCGAGCTTCCACTACCACTACTACCTTCCGCAAAAGCCACATGTTTCCTAACCGGCTTTCCTCCTCTATCTTTCGCCCATTTCAAACTTTGGATGACTTTATCTTCAAGCACTTTCCAAGCTTCATTCGGTGTCTTGTAAAGAAATAAACCTCCTCCCGAGGCATCAAGAACGCTTGCCGATTGGATATCAAGGCCATTGTAGAATAAAACAATTATCTCCCCTTTCGATAACCCATGGCCATGACAATTCCTTAGCATCTCCTTTAATCTACACCAAGCTTCTTCCAATGTTTCTCCTTCTTATTGTTTGAAGGCTTGAATTTCATTCAACAACTTTTCGACCAAAGCCGGAGGGAAATGCCTACTAACAAACGCTTCCCTCATTTGATCCCAAGTTCTAATCGTATTTGGTTCAAGCTCTTGGTACAAATCTTGGCTTCACCACATAAGGACATTGGAAAAGTCCTTAGCCGAATTGCTTTATCCATGTTAGGGCCGTACTTGAAGTACTCCCCTATCTCAAGAAAGGTAGCTATGTGTTTGTGCGGATCGGACCGCACTCTTCCATCAAATTGAGAGTCCTTGAGGGCTTGCATATGATGTCCTTTCAAAAAGAAATTGTTGTTGTCGATGTTTAGCCTTTGAATGGCCGACTCTGGTGTAGGTGCGATGGTCCTCGTCCGTGAAAATATAGGGATGTCATCTTCATCCGCCATCTCTTCATCACTTCGAACAACTTCTTCCTTTTCTTCTGGTGATACAAATTCATCCTCAAAAGTCTCCTCAACAATTTCGTTCCCCGAAGATGATTCGGTTTCCGTTTGACTACTTGTTGAATCTGTTGGTCTTTGCTTTGGTTTCCCTTTCGTTTGCTCTTGGTAGTTTTCTCCGGATTGGACAAAGGACCAAGAAGCTCTTTACCAGAGCTCCTTGTGTTCATCCACTACCAAGTAAACCTGTAAGAGCACAAAAGATAAAACCGTCAAACGCACAGTCGCAACACAATTAAAAGTAACTTTCTAAGAATAAATTCCTAAAAAGGATCAACTAATTACACTTATATGATGATCTAAGACACAAGTTCCCCGGCAGCGGCACCAAAAACTTGATGTGCAAAATCTAGTTATTATAATTATCGTTGAAAATGAACTAAAAATACCGTGCCAAGACTATACACAACCGGGCAGTGGACCCCATCGTGTAGTGGTATAGTTTGGTAAGTTCGGGTTCAAACACAGGGAACTTAGTTTTAGGTAATCAAGTTAAGTGCAAGTAATTAAAAATTAAAATAAAAGTGTGGTTTTTGTGACCAAGTTGTCACGATGCTTAAAACTACAATTTCCAAATTAAAACGAGGCAAGTAGACTCTTAAGAGTCAAAGAGATTGATTTAAACTTTCTTATAGTAAAAACAATACTTGCTTGGACATGTCGCTAGTGATTTCGGGGTGTGAAGTTATAACCGGTTTAAATTATGCTAAAGTAATATCCATCAAACATAGGCTTAATGTTCACCAAAACCAAATGTTCAACTTCAATTAACAAACCTATGATTTAATTTAATAACGGACGTTCGCCATGGTTACTAGCTTGCACATTTGAGCTTAAATTGTTTAACCCATTCCAAAACTACATCCGCAATATTGCTCAATCATTTATAGATAAACAATCAATAGTAATTCACTAAGTAGAAAATGTTCGTTAAATCTATTAATAAAAAACCAAACAAGTTAAACCATTGACTTCAAGCTCAAACACACAAGGTTCACAATTAAACATAGATTAAAATTCAACGAGTTTACAATTCATCCATATGAAAAACGTTTGTCATATTCGCTAATTTATATATGTAAATAGCTCAATAGTTTTACTAATACCAAATTTTACTTCTGCAAATTATGGTTCATTTATACATAGACATACAAAGTGATACACATTTTTAATAAGCAATGAACATTCGCTATGGTTGCTTAGCTAAAATACCAACAAGTTTAACCAACAATAAGCTAGTTACATACAAATTAATGGATGAATCACAAACTCAAAGCATAGATCTCACACCAAAGTATACACCCCTAATCAACTAGCTAGTTCATCTAAGCAAGTATAGGAAATCTAGCCACTAATCATAATCATAACAACACAAACACACATATTCATTGAAATCAAAGGAAACATAATCATAATTGAATAAAAATGCAAACTGAGTGATTACAATGTTTGGATGACGATTCGTTATGACCACAAGATGTAAGATGATGAAAGATCTTCAAGGTGATGAAAAATGGCTTCAAAACCCTAAAAATCGGCCTTTGAAGTGGCTGGTTCGTGTGTTTTTGGATGATGAAAAAGTTGGTGAGATCCAAAAGAAAAAGTGTTTTTCTAGTACAAAATGTTTATGGCCGCCTAAAGAACCCGGCTGATTGCCATGTTACCCGGCGAGTTCTCAAAATTTATAGAACCCGGCTGATTGTGCATTCCAGCCGGTGGGTTCTTGTTAGCTGTAGGAACCCGGCTGATTCTTCTTCAAGTCGGCGGGTTCTGGGCATTTCCAGCTTGTTTCACTATTGAGCTCTAGATTTCAACACTCCTCACACTTAGCTTGATTCTTCACCCAAATGCAATCCTTACTTCGTTTCTTCTACGTTGGTACCTAGAAATCAGTTTTAGCCGAATAAGTACCAAAAGTTCTTGAAAATCGATTCAAAACACATGCAAAGATAATGATATCGCGAGTGATATACATATACAAAATGAGTGATATCACGGTACCACTTACAATCCAATTGGAACAGGTTCATGGGCCCCTTTCGCAATCCTCAAACCCGCAACAAACTCCACCATCTTCCAACCCACAAATGCAAGATTATCATACGCTTACAACCAACAACCACTAACTATGCAACCACTGTAAATGTCGCCCAATGAATATTCTCAATTTCAAATGTGGCGTCAAAGTCAACAACAATCTGACGTGCAATCCGTTGAAGAAACGAACCCGACACCATCTTCATCAAAAAAAACAAAGGAAAAAAAGTCCAAAAAAGATTCACCCAAAACAAAAAAGGTAGTTGCAAACCGTAATGTTTGGCTACCGGAGGATGAGCTTCATTTGGCGAAAAGTTGAATTTCGATATCCAAAAATTCCAACTGTGGAATTGACTAAGACGGGCCTTCGTTTTGGTATTTTGTTATGGATTCCTACAATGTCCGCAATCCGCCATTGCAACGTGGAAAAATGTGTTATCGTCAAAGTGGAACAAACTCAATGCGGATTGCAACAAGTGGCAAGGCATATGGAAACACATATTGGATCAACTACAGAGTGGTGAAGGTCCGGAAGATTTCATGATCTGTTGTGAAAATCATTTCCGGTTGGAAAATGAGCACAAAAGTTTCAATAACTTGATGGCGTGGCACTTTTTGAAGGACAAACAAAAGTGACTACTTCCCGAGCCTTTTGTCATCAGTAGACACGAAATGTTTTCAAACGTCGTGAGACGATGAATTTGGACGACTTTAACTTTGATGAAGAACTGAAGCAAGATACGCAAAACACAAATGCAGGTTTATTTGGTGACGATCCGCATCCACGTCTGGTTGGAAAGAAAAGAAAATCAAAGTCCCAAAAAACCACGTCTTTTGGTTCGGCCGCTTCGTCCTGTGCTTCCTTTGATGAATCACTCGCAATAACTTTCGAAGGCATCCGAAGTGACAAACAAGGTTACCATAAGACGAATGATCTTGAGTCCAAACTCTGAATCTTGGCCATGCCGACTGAGCATTTTCCGGATGAAGTGAAGATTTGTGAGACTATGGGATGTCCATACGGAACGGGAGTGGGAGTTGGTGCTTTGGGATCGGAGGCCGGAGATGCTTGATTTATTTTGTATTGCATTTTTAATTTTAGAATATTTTAATTATATCTTAAAGTTATGCAATTTAATTGTTGGACTTGTAATTTATTTTTTTTAATGATTTAAATAGGGGTGTACATTCGGTTGGTTTATGGTTTATTTGGTTTAATCGGTTTGGATAAATCGGTTTTGCATAAATATATTTGATCACCAATAACCAAACCAAATTTGTCAAAACCAAACCAATCCAACCAAAAATGAATTCGGTTTATATGGGTTGGTTCTCCATTAAACCATATTAAAAACTCGGATGAAAGATCGAACTGTCAAATTAATAACGGAACGTATACATGTCTGGAACTTGTTTTTGTTACCATGGCAAAGTGACATAACAAATATAACTATAAAACAAATGAAAAACTCTCAATTATTATATAAATTTAAGAAAACTTAGAAACTCATAATAAGTGATGAATATCATTAATGCATCATACCAAGTTCTTAGAAACCAGTCACTAAAATGAAATCAAAACCAACGAACATACTAGGTTCCAAATCAGAAAAATTCTATATAAGAAATAATCCGTACTTAAAATACCAAGAACAAGAAACACTAGTACCCTTTTTGAAATTATTAATTTGTAATAGTGAATTGTTTTGTGAATACTCGGATGACATATTTATAATGGAGAATCAATGATCAAATTGTAGAATCGGCCTTGATTTTGGTTTGATTGAAAGAACTTGAAAAAGTTAGAGATTGAATCACCTTTAATTTTTGATTTGACAAGATGAACTTGCAAAGAACAAAAGTTCCAATATTTTATTGGAAAGTTTCATATATTAAATACGACACACTTAATTCTATAATAATTCGATTATTCGGGTGAAAATCAGATATGTATATTTAAACCCAAATCCGGTCTAAAGAATCGCTTTATAATTCGGGTGCCACCAAAAGTCCGAACCAAATCCAAATTAGTCAAACCCACTTCACCCGAAGTCATTCGGGTCGGTTGGTTTTTCGGGTGAAACCATTTAATGAACACCCCTAGATTTAAATATTGTTTTATTTGATTTCTTAAAAAAAGTTTTTATTTATTCAATTAATTGTATTATTAACAAGGGTTTTGTTAACAAGAGTCCTAAGGGCTTTGGTTAAGCTATTTAGACATACATAAAACAATTGTACTTTAATTAAATTCAAGGGGACAAATTGAAAATTCAGGAGACAAATTTTGAATGTACAAATTCTTATGCATGTTAAAAGAAACCCTTAGGGCTCTTTTTATCAATTTCCAAACAAAAAATAAGCATTAAAAACTAAAAAGGGGTTTAAGGATAGTGTTGTCAATTCATTTATTGTTTCCTTTTGAGTAGCAAAAATTCCTTGAACCAACTGAATTACCTCACGCACGATAATTTCTTTAAATTTTGGATAAGAATTTCGGTTATAAATTTTGAATTTGAGAAATTCCTAATTTGTTGGGGGAAATAAGGACTCTCTCACCCATAATCAATGTTTGAGTGTTTGACCGTCGGTTTTAAAAGGTAGGAATGCTGAATTTACCATTTTGTCCTTTGAAACTTAATACATATGCCACTAAATATGAGATAAAATGAAAATTATTTCATCCTTAATTATGAATCATCGATTAAAAGAATCAAAGGTTTAAGGTGTGTTTAGTTGATGAAAAAAGGGTAATTTTCTAGCAAATTATTCTAAGAAAAGTGGAAATTAGAAAATGCGTTTAAAATGAGTATTTTCAAGAAAAAATTTCCAAGAAAATGAGAAAATCACTTTCATGTTATAACTAGGAGATAGAAAACAGGTATTTCTACTTCTCCACTTTTTTTTCTTTATACTACTCTCTCTACTTTTCCAAAACCTTTTAAGCTCAACTAGTTTTTCCAAAATAAAAAATGCAATAACATTTGAACACATTTTTCATAATATTAACACTTTTATAAAGAATGAAAACTCTTTCTATTTCTTAGAAAATTTGAGATAGAAAAATTTGAAAAATTTTCCACAACTAAACACACCCTTGGATCTCTTCTCTCCCTTCTCTACTATATATTCCTTCTCCGTAGAACTATATATTCCTTCTCCGTAGAACCAGAGGAGGGTTTAAGATGGAATCACTAATTTTGGAGGAAGGGCGGAGATAATATTTATCATGGAGCATCTTAACTTTGTCAATTCAAATTTTAAAAAGAGAATTAGGTTTATTAGTAAATAATAATCAAAATCGATGCTATAAAGAATATATTAATTGATGAAATTCATTTTAAGTCATAATACTAGTTTATGAATATTTATTTAATAAATTGTTAACATTCATCATAATGAATGTTAACTTAATATTATTCTCGATGAATATTAAAAAAATATCATTTTCACAAATGTAACATTCATCATGATGAACTTTAACTAACATTAACCTCGGTGAATATTAACGATTTTGGATATAATATTCATTAATTGATGTTATAAACTACAAAAAAAAATATAAACGACACTTAACATTCATAGCATCGATTCTGATCAACATTTATTAATTTTTACTTATAATTCTTTACATTTGTATTGCTGATTAAAATGATCGTTATGAATATTACACTTTCCATTCCCAAAAAAAAAAGTGTTTCCCACTAGATCATCCACTATATTACATATACATACATACATACATATATACATATATATATACATACATATATATATACACACACACACATACACATATAGTCGTCGGTTCAAATAAGAAGACTAAATTTCGTGAGAACGTAGGAAACACTTCAAAATTACTTTTTAGCTATCCAAAACACGTTATTTTACAAAATTTTCTTCGTAGCTTCCTTTTCAAATAACTTTTAGAATCTATTTTTCAAAAAAATAAAAATTCGACGTTTTATTATTTTATATTAATTTTTTATTCACAATAATCACACTTTATGACTTGATAATCACATGAATATAATGTGATTATTGTTTTGGTCAAAAATTACACAATGCAATTTAGTGATCAAATTAGTAAAATAAGGTAGTGTGCTTGTACTTGATTTCAAGATAATTTATTGTAAAATAAGTGTTTGCTATGAAAAATAGTAAACCCGATAATACAAATTTGTTCAATGATAAATCTTTTTAGAATTATAACCAAAGACCTTAGAAATATCAAGTTTGTAAGTAATAAATCAAGGAAAATGCAGAAAAATGGATGTAATCCGGGATAATTCCAGGATAATGCAGTAAATATGCTCAAGAATGCAATTTTAAACAAGTAAGTAAATGATGAATGCAAAGACACATAGATATACGAGGAAAACCCTTGATCTATGATAGATCGCCGTCACAAAACCTCGGGAAGGATCAATTGATCCTTGCCTTATGTTTATCTTATTAAAGTAAAAGCAAATTACAAACTAAAGAGCATAAGAACGATCGTCTAAGTGTGAAATTGGTGAAGTGTTTGAGTTGCAGAGAGTGTATTCGTGTGTAAGTAGTGAGAATAAGTTAACCTAATCGATCATTCAAGCCTCGTTTATATATTACAAGTCTATAACAAGTGATTCCGAAATAGCCGGGATCACCTCCGAGATTTAGTGGAGCGTCCCAACGTTCGTGTGACTAAGTATTACGCACGTGATGATCCACTTCCTTGTAAATCAAATATTCTCCAAGCATAATACGTTCCACAGACGTCGGAACTACTTCCCACGTCCATCATGACCTAGTCAAATCATATTAAACACGCGAAAATATTAGTAGCAAAGGGATCCCGAGATATTTGATATCTGAGATCCTCATAATAAACATATATTATAAGGAAAATAAGATATCCTTAAGTCCAATATGTCCTATTATCCCAATCTTGATTTATTTCAGGATAATACAACACTAATTATCCTGCAAAATAAGATAATATCCCTATCGGGATCCTGTAGTATAACTGTCTAAACAGATACTTTATATGATTATTATCTTTATATCGTTATAACAATAAGGATAACATACTCATACCGAGGGGCCTGTATAGTATGACAAATCAGGATCATATCTTACCTTAGCATAATTCTAAACTTAGTATCTTGCATATAGATTCTCTAGGAATAGTCCAGGATCCTTACAAGTTATGAATATAATAGCTAATCCAGGATCATGTATGGTTAGTGAAAATTCTACCCACAATAATTATTATGTCATATCTTGTGATTATCTTGTACACATGATAATCACATTATATTAGAGAATAATACAGGTGATTATCATGTTATATTTTGTGATTATCTTAAATAATCACAACAGTAATGACCGTAAAAGAAGTTCGAAAAAAGTCAATATTTTTTATTTATATATATATCATAGATTCTAAAAGTTATTTTAATAGTAATCATTGAAAAAGTTTTAAAGAATAATGTGTTTCAAATAGTTAGAATGATTTTCTACGTCAAATTACATGTCACATGTCAACTTCTAATCTAATATTTTCTTAAAAGATAAAGTAAATTAACTTTAAATAGAATAGATAATGATATGAACAATACTTAATGAAAATAATTAACAAAAAAATGAATAAAAAACTAAAATGAAAGGGATTCTCTTTTCATTCTATCAAAATTCAATAGTATACCACTTTTATTATTAAAAAAATAAAAAAAAAATATAGAAAAGTATAGAATGTTAAAAAAAATATGAAAAAAGTACAGTTTCATTATGTTTTAAAATAAAAATTTAAAGGAAGTTGTATATATATTAGATCCCAAATGAAATTTGGTTTTGACATATGTGTCTAATCTCTGTATCAAACTCATCTTACAATCGAAAGATGTGCCAGAATAGATCATGCATACATATATTAATTATTTAATATTTTACTCTTCTTTAATGGCTTTTTTTTTCTCCATTGCGTTTTCAATGCTGGTTTCAACAAAGTAAATCATTATGTTTACTTCATGAACTTTGTTTATTGGAGTATATAATAACAACAATGATTATAGATTCTTTGATAGCGTTCCAACGGTGAAATAATTAGTACTTGAAGAGCTGATTAAACGTACAATAACGTCCAAATTGCTTATTCTTCAATACTTCATATGTGGTGATTTGTACACCACCAATTTTAAACCATACATCACTAATATGCATCAGTGTGTTGTACAATACATCAATTTAAAGCATAATAAGTAGTGTATGGCTAAAACTTGATGGTGTACAAATCACCACTCCTACTTCATGTCTCGATCTTCTTTATTCATCTTTTATGAATATATTGTTATCCTACATATACCGATTTCAACTCAAACATCAAAGGTATGTAATTAATTAATATATATTGCTTAGATAACTCAAAGATATTGATTTCACATTCATATGGATCTTCTAATTATTCTCCATGTAAAAAATCATATGCTTGCGTTTGCAACTCGAGTGTCTTTGTTAATAATAAACTCATGTATAGATTTGTACCTTCAAGTTTGTCCAATTTATGGTTACAGTTGGCTGGATCATGTTATATATAACGATATGCTTTGTTAATCATCATTTTATAATGCTTCGATCAATCAATAAATTGTACTATTTAACATCTTTTAGTTTTTTAATAATCAAAAACATAATTTGTTCAAAGCTTAAGTACTAATTATTATACTTAAAAAGTTGTCTTTATATGTCAAGAGCATATGATAACATTATAATGTTTTTAAAAAATCGTAGAAAGTTTACAAACTATTTTATCATTGTGTTTCAATATATAGATCAACTATACTTGGTATTGAATTTTTATTTTTCTGTTCACTTCTTTTCTTTATTAATTATTTGGTCGAATATCTATCTATCATAACATACTAAAGAAGAAGCAAATTGTAATACTAGACCAACCGAATAGTCATTTGTTTTTACTCGGTTCGGTTTGTTACTTTTATTGGGATGGTTAGCTTCCAATTTTTCGTTACCAAAACCAACTGATCTCACGGGTTTTAGCTACTTGGTTCTATATTTAAATCTAATTTAATTGAAATCGATTGAACCGAACAACCATTTCTATAAACGTTAATCTTCAAAATGATCAACAAAGACCGTAAATGACATATAATTGAACGAAAATATTATCGAAATTAAAATCTAATGAAGATGATGCATTGCGCCGACAACATGCTGTTTTTAAATAGTCCATTTAGATTTTTTTTAATTCATCTGATAATAGGATACGCTCTGATTAAGGAGGAAAATGATTATTGCTATTCCAATCCGATGAATATATATTATCATTCCATGAACACTATTTGTTATGAGTGATATAATTAAAAACTCATGATTACTATTTGTTAATCGTAACTAGGAATGTTTGATCGGTATTTTTGAAGTGCTACCATGTTAATTAATCGTAGAGTTGTTCGAATTTGTACTCTATAGCAAAATAACATTTTTACTCTTTTACTTCATTTTCTCAATCTTAGCCCCGCTCCCGAATTTTTGAGTTAAAGAAGAAAACATAAATGAATAAAAAATGATAGAAAAGAAGATAAATAATACTTTTACGTTCCCGAGTTGGAAAGAATCAGAAAGAAAAGAAATGAAGTTTATACGGATTCATGTTCCAGAGTTGGAGAGAAATGGAAGGAAGTCACATTTTATAAATTGTTTCATCTTCCATCATTCTATTTCTTCTCACTTTTGGAGAGAAAGTTTGGAGAGAAAAGAAACTCAAATCCACCTCCCACTCCTTTTCTCTTCTCTCCGTAAAAAAAACTCTGGAACATTTGCATTTCCTCATGTTTCTCTTCTCCTTTTTCGTAAAAATAACTCGGGAGTAGACCCTTAGAGTATGCATATTCAAACTCAAAGACGAAAAAATTAATGAAAACAATACTATTTCACTTTTGATTCTTATCTAGAGAAGATTTCGTATATATTAAGCATTTGCACTCTCTCTGAAATTAATTTTTGTAACGTGATTTGCAATATCTCAACGTAGATTCTTTATTCATCTTTTGAAGTGTTGGACACGTTAATGGGCCCAATTCTAAATCCACTTTCATTAGTGCAACCCAATGTTTTGCATTCACCCCTCCCATTTAGCCTACATCGTTTTTGTGGTACAAAAACAATTAGAATTATATATGTTAAACTAGACTAGATAAATTAACGGTCTTGGAATTAGATTTTGGAGTGAAACTCATAGTATCAAAAGCAAGCACGGACCAATTCGCTACAGGTAGTGACGGATTCAGAATTTAGGATCGCACGTAATAGTGGTATCTCAATTTTTATCAACCCGAAGCAAAAATAAATAAGGCAATTGAAATGCAATATTTTGATAAGAAATTTACACTATTTAATATTTATTGCGAATGGACGACCCGTAGAAACTACTACGTCTACCTTCTATGTGGTTCTGCGGTTCTACCCCTGTAGGTTACATGCCTATGTTTTGAATCTCGGGTTGAACATTTACTTAAAACTTTTATACTCATTGTTCCTATATTTTCAAATCTCTAAATTTATTTATATCGAACTATAAACAAATATAAAATTTATAATAATATAATACCGTCACAAAATTGTAACCGTAATCAAACCGTAATCGTAACTTAAACGTTGAAACTCATTCTTGTGTTAGGACTCATAACATGGAATTCTTTACATCAAAGTCTTCGTTTTCAAAGATCGAATCCAATGCAAAAAGAATAATCGCAATCGGATGTGTAACGGAAAAGATACTAGGCAAAACGTAAATGCATGCGTTCATAATTTCGAAACTTAGGAGAATGTGCGAGGTATGATAAATAAAATATAATAATAAGTAATTTATAAATAATAAGAATACTAACAATTATAATAGAATAATAATAATAAGCTAAGTAAAAACATATCACATGTTAAAAAGATAAAAGCTGCATTTTTTGCGAGGTTTCACGGTTTAGGCCATAACTCTGTCATCCGGGCTCCAAATGACTTGAATTCAAAGCCCATGATCTCTAAACTCATTGGTCTACAACATATGCAAAAATTAGCCTAAAATACCATGTAGAAACTGGCCAAGGACTAGAGTAAGGAGCAAGTAAGATTTTTCTCAAAGTAAATCAAATATATTCACAATCTTTTCTCCCTAAAACTCTCTCTAAACCCTAAAAACGCCCCCCTCTCTCTTTCTCAGCCATTTTCACTCCCAAACAACATCAAATCAAAGGGTTTAATCATCTATTCAAGTCTAGCAACGTTATTGTTTTCGTTTCGGTTTCTTTGGTAAGTTTTCAATATTCTACTCGATCATATGATATCCATTCGTATAAAATCATAAACTAATATTATTTAATTCTGTATAATTCCAAACCTGATCTAGATGTAATCATGAGTCGATGGTATGATTGGAACTTAGTTAAATACATAATCCATAAACCATAGTTTATACTAATGAATTGTGATTTCTGATTGATTGTTACAGCCGACTTCAGAGGCAGATTTGACCCACTTAGTTTCGTTTTCAGGCTTCGGCCAAAACTAAAAAGTTGTATATCTTTATGTTTTACATAAACTAGCATGGTTTCAGCCTCTGAAACTAAACATATTATTTTATAAAAATTATTTAGTGAACTGCTGCAGTATATTCTGAATTTTCTGAAAACCTTGGATTAAGTTAAGTAGAATGAATTATATTCTTTCAAATTACTTTGGGAATTAAAAGCTATATTAAAACCATGAACTTTTTCTATATAAAACTTATATTCTTATAATCTTAAATTTAATTAATTAAATGAATTTAATTAAATGTATTAGTTAAATTAATATGTTTTAAAATCTAAAGTGTTTAAATTGTAATCTTGTTTTCTTAATTCTTTTAAATTAACATTTTCATAAGTGATGTCTATATAATATGGTTTATAAAATATTTTCTATGTTTAGGTTAGATAATGAATCTTGATAACGTGTTGGTGAATAGTTATGAAAGAATTGAATTGAAACGGTTATCACTAGCAATGTATAGACATAAGCTTGAGTAACTATAGGACTTAATTCATTGGGAATTTGTGGGATCATAGGAATATAAACAAGATACGGACATAAACATATAGGAACCCTTGACTCGACTCGTGTACATAACGTACTTGTAAGACACATAACTCATGAACAATTCCTTTATACTATAGGACGTTCATAGTTCACTGCGGCTGTGTGTGATACATGACTTGCTTTAAACCCATTATTCAGGTGAGTTTTCGTGGTCCCGTTTTCAATTACATATTTTCAAATTGGGGAAAAATTATGCTCACATGTTTTATCAATTATTTTCATGTTGTGATTACATTTATTTTCATTTTTGAACATATGCTTGAAATGTGTTACATTATGTGGAATTATGTGCATTACTTGGAAACATTTGTGGCTATTCGTCTTGCTCCTTTGGGGGTATTGACAACACGCCTGTTGGATACATTGACATCATTGAGGCTATTCCTCTTGCTCCTTTGGGGTATTGACAACACGCCGACGTATATGCTATTCGTTTTACTCTACGGGAGTAATGACAACACGCATGGTTGTTTGTTGAGACTAATTCATTTACACTAATTTCATTTATATGTGCCTTTTCATTGCATTGTCCTAAACAGTTATTATCACATCAAAGTTTTATATTATTATGTGTCGTTTCAAACCTACGAAACTCACCAACCATTGTGTTGACGTTTTTGAGCATATCTTTTCAGGTATTCAAAATAATCATTAAGAAGCTTGAGGCTAGTGGCTTTAGTGGGACTTGTAGGTTGCATTTGAGACTTGGTGAATGGATTGTTGACTATATACATTTATATTTCATTCGAGATATGACAATTGGATTCTTATGTATTTGAGACTATGTACTTGGGTTATTGATAGACCGCGACACAAGTCTCTCTTGTGTCGGGGATATCATAACATGTTGTTGAATTGCATTTAGTGTTGTTCTATTATATCAATGTGTTATGATATAGTCGCACGTCGTATCCCGTTGTTTCATTTTTAGACGGGGTGTGACAATAATATCTATTTCTATTTCTATATAATTGAAAAAGGAGTAATCAAATCTTATGTGAATACTTCTTGGTTGTAAAATAAGAGAAAATTGTATTTGTCGTGTTGATAGCCTCTCAAAAAATTTATATGCCACATCAACATGAGTTAATTTGGATTGTTATCCAACTTAATTGTTACGCAAGCTATTCTTACAATACCTCCTAAAGTAACTAGATTATTGTGTTGAACATATACATAAAATCATTATGTTAAATCATATAATGCAAAGAGTAGACCATTAAACACAACATATAACACATCATTGTAAATATCACAATAGATGCTTAATCATACAATATAACACGTATAATATAGTAATTATTAAGATAACGGGCAAAAACCTGGTATCATTTCATTCACTTCTTTTGATTTAGAGTAAATTGCATGGATAGTCCCTGTGGTTTACACACGTTCTCACCATTGGTCCTTAAACTTTATTTGTTGCACTGGCGGTCCAAAAACTTTGAATTTGTTATGCTTTCGGTCCATCCTCTACTTGAAATGACTATCATACCCTTACCCTTCATTTTTGTTAAATTTAATTTTTAAAGTTAAATACTGTTATATATTATTTTCCTATATAAATTATAAATAAAAATTCTCTATATTGATGTATATAATCTAATAATCTAAATATAAATACAAGCAGTACCTCCCCCCCCCCCTTCAATTTCCGACAGCTACCCTTATTTTTTCGGCAGCCACGTTGCATTTCCACCCTATTCCACTCCCATCGCTTCCATTTTCCTTCTTTTTTCGACCACCTTGCATAAAATAACAAAAATCATATCATCCTCGATCTAAACATTCCGGTGTGGGAAACCAGAAATTAAGACGTTTGGATCTCGCGTCCATCGTCGGACAACGACGGTCTCAGTTACACCGGCAACGAATCTGGCATCAATATCATCGGCAATCCTGTAGTCAATCTGGTCATCAAAGGTTTGGCGGCTAATCGGTGGTGAAAATAAATAACAAAAATACCCACCGGCAATGGTGTCCCCGGAGTTTCTTCTAGCTCGCCGAAGCAATGGCAGGCAAGGACTGCGAGGAGTAGCGGTAACAAAAATCGACCGGTAGGTGCTAACAACGACAACGGTTGTCAGCGAGAAGTTGGACCGGAAAATTTTGCCACTTGAAATCATGTGGTTTGCTGATGGATGTTTAAATTGGAGTGTGGATATTATCGGCTCATCGCTTCCATTATCAGTGTATGTATCAATTTTCAATATTATTTTGTATGCAGAAAATTATGTTTAAATTG
The DNA here is from genome assembly GCA_963422505.1 of Pseudognaphalium luteoalbum. Taxonomy (NCBI): domain Eukaryota; kingdom Viridiplantae; phylum Streptophyta; class Magnoliopsida; order Asterales; family Asteraceae; genus Pseudognaphalium; species Pseudognaphalium luteoalbum. The sequence goes on along the minus strand of OY730198.1, from coordinate 7,312,545 downwards.
GAGTGTAGATCTGCGTAGTCTTTTTAGGTTTAAATTTGTAAAATGTATTTTGATTATTTGATTTAGATATTGGTAATATATATATATATATATAAATAATGGTTTAAAGATTATACGGTTAAGTAAAATATATTATTTATATTATAAACGAATTAATGATTTGAAAAGAGGAATAAAAGTCTCAGATAAGGGTATTTTAGTCATTCAACTTGAACAGGGACCAATATCGCAACAAATTTAGACATTTTGGACCGTCAGTGCAACAAATAAAGTATAAGGACTAACAGTGAGAATGTGTGTAAACCACATGGACGATCCATGCAATTACTCTTTGATTTATATATAAAGAAAGCCTTTACTTCCATGTTAGTCTTAAATCTTGCCACATTAGTACCTTATAATCTTGACACGTTAACCATATAGTTATTAAGATAACGGGCAAAAACCTGGTATCATTTCATTTCATTTCATTTCATTCACTTCTTTTTGATTTATATATAAAGAAAGCCTTTACTTCCATGTTAGTCTTAAATCTTGCCACATTAGTACCTTATAATCTTGACACGTTAACCATAATTACGTGTACGTGTCATCTTCTAGATACACTACTTTCATCTCCTTTCTACATTAAACACAAATATACAAACTGTCAAACCCTAAAATACCCCAACTTACTACACCCCTTCCTCACTCCATTCAACTCAATGCTTCAATTAATTTCTCACCATTATATCTCTTTCTTTTAATCTCAATGTCTCTACTATAGAAGTGGGAATCCAAAACAAATTTACCCTCGATACTAATATTCGTTAGATTAAAGGCTTGAAGCAAGGTAGAACCCTAACCCCTTACCATCAGGGTTTCTCTATATCTTTAATTCTAACAAAAATTTTGTTTTAGAATGTCTGAGACAAACAAGATTTGCATATTGATGGCGGGACACGGAAGGTACGACATTTTGATTAGAGCGTCCCTTTTTTATTTTAATTTTTCTTTTAGAGCTTGGGTTTATAAAATCATTGAAGTCAAAATGGTATTTAGGAGTTTGTAGAGTTTGGGCTTCTATATGAATGTAAATTAGTTTCTTTTGTTGGTTTAAATACAAATCATTGTCACACTAATGATATGTTTTGTATTGTTAAGTATAAACGATGATTGGCTACATCTTGTGGTGGTATACCGTATTGGTATATGTGTTGCTTCATTACTTTGAGATGCTTTTGTCTTTATAATTTGTAGGATAATTCCACACAAGACTGAAGGTTTACGAAGGAGTTCCTGATTGTAGTAGCTCTTTTGAATGGATAGTCACCTCAGATTATTACATTAACATATTAAAATTGTATTTTAAGTTATCTTTCAATTAAATACTTAATTAACTTAATGTGGTGTTGATTACATTTGTTTCTATAATTTAAATTCAGGGTTTGAGACTTAATGTTGGACACAATCTCTGCTTACTGGGCTAACTATCATTTGAGGTTGGCTGAAATCACTATGAGACCATCAAGGTATGTCCTCTCTCTTTATTGCTAGATGATCCTATTCTGCTTATAGCAATACTTTACAGTCATTTTGAGCTCTCTATTCACATATGGAGACTGTGTTTATTACGCGGTTTTATTGGTATTGCTCAACTACTGTCTAATTTGAAGTAGTTGATTAACTTATATACAAGGTGAACTAAAGTGATCGATATTTACTTATAAGTTTGAGTGTCTAATAAGTTTGGATGCTATCCACACCTGTTATTGAGTATTGAGTTATAATATATATTTGTGACCATCTTCTATTATCATTTGATATTCAAAGTCATCATAGTTATTAGAAATATTGATAGGAAATAGTTGGTTAATATGATTGGTAACTTGTGATTAAATTGTTGGAAGATGGGAATTGAGATGAGAATCGACAAATACAACGATGTCGAGCTCAACTTGATCATTTGAAATCTGCCGATGCATAATACACCAGTGTGAAATAACATATGGTTAAAGCGAATACCGATGGACTACATGTTGCGAATGTCATTACTATGACACTGCTACAAAGCTTGCTAAAAGTAGTAACATACAGTTAAGATTGGTGTTGAACACATGGTTTTTTCTTTTGCAACATTGTCTTTTGTTAACTTTTGAAATTGGTTTCTCGTTCATAAATATGGTGGGTCTTTGGCTCCTGAATTTTGTGATGCTAATATGTGTCAAAAAAATGTATAGGAGAAAGAAACCCAAGTTGCATCCTTTCTGACCCTACATCATGAATAATTATTACATGCCTCATCTGGAATAAAATTTGTTTGCGAGTTTAAAACTTCTTTACTTTTGGGATTTTCTCAGACCACAAATAAAGGAGTCTTTTTGAAACACTATATGAACGTTATTTTACAAATTGTGTAATGTGTTTACATATTGATGTCATTTATTCTGAAGCTAGCTAACTTAACTACGATTGTTAGTAATTGATAATAAATTTTACAATGAAAAATGGCAGAGCCTACATATCCTCACTTATAAGAGCCGTAAGATTGTGAAAAGCTCTAGTGATGCTCTTTTATGCTCAAGGATAAACATAGTTGTACCGCAAATTTAATTACCACTTCCATTGTGGTCTATATATGGGGCCATTCTAAAGTCTAAACCATCTTATGCATGTCTACAATTGGTAGGAAGTACTCTTGGTCCAGGTTAGTAAATTCCATTTTGTGTAATGATAAAGCTCATGGAGCTTCATAAGCTAATTGTCATAACAAGATTAGAAATACTACCTGGTACGTGTCATAGATCTAATCATCATTGTATCAATGTTCTCATAAGTATTAAGCGACAATTAACTATTTCAATAATTTCTTATTCTTATGTATAAAAGTTATTTGATACAGAGTATTATACAGTGACTTTCATCTCATTTCTATGCAGTTCCTGTGATGGCGTATTCCATACTACAAATGTAGCAATCTGTTACTCTCCAAAGTGAATACCTACGGAAGATTTCCCTAGAGCAAGTTTCATTTTTCTCGATGACAGCTTCATAAATATGTGATAATACACTTGAAGAAATATATTGTTTGTTTTGTATTTATAAAATTCGTCGGGGTTAAACCCCTTTACCCGTAAGTCTATCTCATTGTTGTATACATTATCAAAGTGATACTCGTGGGTTGTGCTTAGTACAGCCCTTTAGTTTACCTAGTATATATATAAGAATCATTTAATTGAAATAATAACACTTATTATTAGTATTCATTATTTAATACAATATTAAAAGACTTTCTATATATAGTAACTACTATAAATGGCAAGTTATTATATGTATGAGGATCAAATTAATGACCCATTCGGTTGTATTAACTTAGCCGATTGGCTATACTACATGAGCCGTACGGTTTAGGTTTTCCAGCCGATCATCTCACATTATCCACCGATTGGCTGGGATCTCCCCACCCGATCGGCTAGCTTTTCTCAGCCGTTCGGGTACGGTTCTGTTCTTTGATTTTCAGTCCGTGTTCAATGATTTCATCCAAAATTGTCTAAATTCTTGTTATATGTTTTGGGTTTAATCTTTCAATATTGTTACAATGGCATCATACAAGCTTTCCTCAAGTGTTTTTACACATTATTAAACTTGTACAATTTGTATAATTTTTCTCAAGTGTTTTTACACATTATTACACTTGTACAATTTGTATAATTTTTATACGGACAAAAATTTTGGGTTTAAAATTATCATCACCAACATCTTTATTACTAGTATATATATATAAGGAACATGATGTTCTAATTTTGTGACAACTAAGCATCTTAGAAAGTGCCATGTGTATCCAGGGGCGGAACTAGAATGAATTTTCAGGGGTAGCATCAATTTTTTTCCACAAAATTCATATAAAACATAATAAACTATGATCGTGCGATTTTAACAAAAGATATGACATCAAAAAGTGCGATTTCAACCAAAGGTACTATTACGATGAAAATGTTGTGAACTCAAAGGTAAATCAGAAACAAATCAACATATTACACATTATAGTTATCCTCGACGTTCAGCTAGACGATGGAAACGATTAATCATAACTTCAGTTGTAACATTATCAAATGTTTCTTTCTCTACATAACAAACCAAAACATTATTCTAATAATTATCTCTCTTTCTATTCTGCAAATGTGTCTTCACAAGATTCATTTAAGAAAAAATATCGTTTAACAGTCGCAGTTGCAACCAGCAAAACCAAAGCTAAATTTCAGAAAGCGATAGACCATCCGAAAAGAAAAATGCATTTTCATTTCCACTATCACACGAACAAGGTCAGCTACATTATTCAAGTTAGAAAACATATTTCCATTATTCATAATATTTGATAACCAGCATCACCTTGAGACATGAGAGATAACCTATCATCGACACTAAAATTATTTGGATACATCTCGCTAAGCTTTATAAACTTGATGCGTCAAAGTTAGAGAATGAATCACATGGACTTAAAGTTATCATATTTTCAAGAAATTTAGTATTTACCTCATTAAAACAATCACCAAACTCTTGAATTTGCATATCCAAAACCTTGTTAAATATATCAACCTCAAAATGATATTGATTAGTGATTTTGGTCATTCGATTTCTTGGAGCAACATACAAATGTGTCATTTTCACTATAGGAAGATCATGTTTTTGATAGAAAGAATAGACTTTCTTTAAAAATAATATAAATCTCATTTTTCTAAACTCTTGTAATGCTCGTTTAGTTTCTCTAATGAAAAAGCCGCTTGCAATATATCTTGATCCTTTTGTTAAAGATGTTGTGACAATACATCTGTAAGCCCTTTTTTAGTTAAGTATAGGGACATAACGTCATTAAAGGATACATACTTGGTCTATATATATTGGGCTATTCTTTTAATAAAAATAGACACGTAGTTTAGTAATTTAGTTAGTATTTATTTATTCAAGGAACAAGTTGCACTTCAAATTTTTCACTAGTAGCATAAAAAAATTTCACTAGTTGCATTTCTACTAAACTATATAATTTTTCTAATTTTTATAGTACTTGAATTATTTTGACCAGTAGCACGTGCTACCCCTGTCGACCTACTAGTTCCGCCTATGTATGTATCCAACATGAATATATATATATATATATATATATATATATATATGTATGTGTGTGTGTGTGGTATCTGTTGCAAAATGTATATGAAGCATCACAATACTTCATATTTGACACATGCAGTACTTTAGGAACAAACATAAACTAAAATTAAAACGATTATTATTAAAAGCATAAAATGAAAGTAAATAATAAAGGAAATATCAACAAATAATTTTTATCATCCGCATCATATTATTATAAAAACATATAGCTTCTTCAAAACTTGACATATAAGTGATTAAAAAATTTACGCCGTCAAACGCTAGATTTAAAACATAGACAATATGCTTAACCAAAAAGAATTTCAGGTATATAGTATATAAGAGCATGTTAACGAAAAAAAAGGAGTTTAAAAACAAGACATCTTCTCACTTAGGTATGTATCAAAAATATAATAAAAAGTGATTATAATTATCTAATGGTGTAAGAATCATAATAGATAAGTATAATATGTTTGTTATGTATTCTACGTTTTAATACACATTGTAAAGTCTAGAATTTTTATTGTGCATTGTCTATGAAAAGTAATGCACGCATCTCAATTTATTCATAACTTTTATATCTACGTTTTTTGATATCATTCCTGTTAGTGTTACTGGGTTGTGCGTAGCACGACATATGAGTCTAACTAGTCTCTAATATAAAAAAAAACACTTAAGAGATAAATGAAACCAAGTTTTTGTTAAGTTTGTATTTTTAAGTAATTATTTAATGTGTCACAAACGATATATTTATTGACTACAAGTTTTTTTGAATGACAAATATGATTCATATCGTTACGATCAACGGATCAAGCTCTAAATATACGCACTAAATGACAAATATGATAGTCATATAGTATATCGCTACGATCACTGGATAATTAGTAAGTAGTCACTAGATTATTCAAGTTTTGCAAATTAGTTAGCTAGTGTTGTTTTTTTTTTCTTTTTCCCTTCTTATATAGTCTAATGCAATGAAATAAATTTGTTAAACTAAGACACTGTTAACCCAAACTATATACACTAGTTATTTAGATGGGTTTATCACTGGTAGTGTTAGTGGTATAAATTGTGTTTTTTTATGGATCATAGAGAAAAGTTCATCGGAGTACAAGAATTTTAAAGAATAACAGTACCAATGGAAGTGTGTCATGTGTACAAAGAGAATTTTCACATGTAAAAACTCCATTTACCCCCTAACATAACTATCTCACAAACGACAAATCGAAAAATTATAAAAATTACCATTAGATTCAGCGTTTGATCCTCTTCGATTTGCCGTCTATCAAGACTTATTTTAGCAAAGAAGATGAGCTGAGGAGGAAAAGAAATCAAGACAAAGATGATGATCCCAGTGCACCAAAAGATAGTGAGCCGACTAGTCCTTCAAAGACTAGTGAGCAAGCTAATGTTCAGGGGGAGTCTGGTGTTGATAAAAGTGGTGATGGTGTTGGTACAAGTGTTGCGGGTACAAGTGAAGTTGTAAGACAGCTTAGACTTGTGTAGTTAATGTATTTAAGATTTAGTTGAATTATGATTGTAAATTTATAATTGTAACTGAATAATTGTAACTTAATATTTTAGTAATATATTCGGCTTGAGATTATTATTACAAGTTAAATATATTAAAAATTATTTAAGTTATATATGATCTATAAAAATTATTTAAGTAGTCGAGCGGCGAGTTCCAATTAGTTTTGGCGGTCAAATTTCTATGATAATATACATATTTTAGACTTGAGAGTTTGTTATAACTGACAAGTTTAATATGTAATATCTTTAACTATACAAAGATATATAATTTAAAGATATAATTGAAAGTTAAGTTTTTGGAAAGATAACAGTTCAATTAAGTCTAGGAATTATATAAGTTAATTAATTGTAAACTTAAATGTTTGATGTTTATACACAAAATATTAGAGTTTAAGTTTAATTAATATTTGTTAAGTGTTTTATAAAAGACTTAAGAAATCTTAGATTGATTCAGGGTAATCAATAAAAGATTTATAAGTTATTAATTGCGTTTATGTTATGGATTAATTACACAAAAGGATTAATAAAGAAATTCTTAGATTGATTCAGGGAAATCAATGAAGGAATTTAGATTGTTAATAGTTATTTGTGTTTATGTTTTCTAAGGATTGAAATGCTTGATCTATCTGATTCAGAAGATGATTTTCTTGATGGGATAGATGAAGACATTAATTATAATTTGGAAGAAGGAGAGTTTCAACCACCTGAAGATTGGGCTGCTGTTTCTAAGATAGAGCTAGACATGGGTGTAGATCCAGATGCAAATATAGATGAACATCATGTGAGCCCGTCTAGGATAGAGGTTGTTATTGAAAATGATGAAGGTCCAACGGTTGTCGATGTAGATGAAGAGATCGATGACTCAACTGATTCAAAAGATGAAGTTCTTATTCCTACCAAGAATCCTGCAGTTATGCTTAGGAAACTTCCAAAACAAAAGAAAAGGATTGGAGTTTCTGAAGTAGATATAACTGGAAAACGTATTCCACGTAGAGGGATTATTGGCTGGTACTTTGACTCTGAATTGAAGCTTTTCGCGATTAAAAGGTTTGACGGAGTTCAATATTTTGAGCGAAAGCTTGCAGTGTTCAGTTCTCTACCTAAATATGAGATTCGAGACTTGGCTCGATTATCTTTGAAGAATCCAGATAATCATTTTGTTGGTCGATATGTAGAACATATATCAAAACTGAGGTTCGTTCAGGGAAGTTTGAAAAGATTAAGCCAAGGAATGGAAAAACGATAAAGTTACAGGAGAGAAGTCAAAGGACTGGAACGAGAAGGAGAAAGAAAATATATCCAGCTGTCAAGTGTGTTCAGCAGATTCCAATGAAAACAATGCCACAAGATATTCTAGGAGATATGAAAAGTTGGCATGTGGATTCAGAAACTGGAGAGGCTATCATGGTTGAAGCTGATGATGAAGTTGAGGGTGATGAAAGTGAAATTTTCAGAGTTTATGACCATCGACACCTAATGAACATGTCAAAGAAAGATTTGTTGAAGTTAAATGAGAATAGAATTTTGATGACAAAAGCATGGGGTGATTTAGCACGAGATTATCAAATGATGGTTAAGACTTGTATTAGAATGAAGATATATGTAGGAAGTAAAATTTACAAATGAAGACTAAAGACAAGCGTGAAGATAAAGACGCTAGAGCTATTGTCAAGGGGGAGTCTGTTGAGACATAGTTTGTGACAACAGATCTAGCTTGAAATAGGACTGGTGTAATTGTTGTCATGTTTGTACATTGGTTTAGATTTGTAAATAAATGTTTGTTTTGTTATTAATATTCGTTAAATATATTAGTATATTAAAGTGTTAGACGAATATCGAAAATGAAATAAATATGCATAGCGAGTCGAGATCTCAAGTCGTAGGGCATTGCGATGCGAGATGAGATCTGAACTCGCAGAGGTTAGCAGCAAAGCGAAGTCAACTGGGCTTGGGCTTGTGTGTGAATCGAATTGGACTCGCAGGCCCAGTGGCTGCGAGTTGATCAAAGTATATATGTTCGATTCGGTTTAACCTAAATAGAACTTTTGCCATTCGATTATTTGATCATGCGAATTAAATAATCCAGAGAAAATATTCTAAAGGCTAGGCTTTGACGTTTTATCGTTTAAAGCTAAGTATTAGTAAAAACAAAACGCAAACTAATTCGTTATAGTAAGATAACATTGTATTAAGGGATTCCGCACTTTTATACTACAGATAACGAAGTTATCGATCCTAGAACAAGGGACTTACAATGAATAAGTTGGAATACATATATTACTTTTTATACGTGATGCGAATTAAGAAATCTTGACTTTTTAATGTGTATTGAAATGTGCAATACATAATAAACGTATTACTTCCTACGTTCTAGTCAAAGTGTCCACTTTAATTTGGCACGTAGTTTTCGGATTCTTCACTAACTTACGTTTCACCAAACAAATATAGTATCTACCCACTAAAATCCTTATTGATTGGTTGAATTTCAAACTGAATACTTACAATGGGACAACCCAAAATACTAATATGGACCACTTGAAATGGGACGGAGGAAGTATAATTATGTTTTTTTTATTCTTACACTATTTTAGATAATGTTAGTAATTAAGAAATAAATTTATGTTATATTCTTTTCAAACCAAATTAATCAAAAAAAGCTACAAATTTCGAAGAACTTAATTAGTTTTTACACAGTTTAAGGAAAATGTGGATTATCACGCTCTGAACCAATAAAGTTTCATGCTGATCATTTAATTTTTTTTTGATTGGTTAAAGTTTAAAATAGACACTTATTTTAAGACATACCAAAATAGAAAGATGGACACTTGATATGTGACGGATAAAGTATAAACCAATTAGGATACAATTTTTATTTTAAGAAATTAAGTGAGGACACATGACATCATTTTAGATGCCGATGTGTCCAAAATCCAATCAATGTTGGTCTTTTTATATAGATATAGATATAGATATAGATAGATATAGAAAAAGTATAAACCAATTAGGATACATTTTTTATTGTAAGAAATTAAGTGAGGACACGTGACATCATTTTAGATGCCAGACGTGTCCTAAATCTAATCAATGTTGGACTTTTTATGTAATACTAGATTAAGACCCGCGGATTCGCGGATTTTAACAAAAAAAATATTTTTTAATTGAAATTTAAATGAACATAGATAAAAAAAGATATATGGTGATTTGTACTACACTAACGTAATTAATTAAAAAAAATAATCACTATACCCCGGATGCTTTCAATCTTATTTTAAAGCTCTAATAAAGGGTTTCCAAGAGACATGAACACTGTTGTAGACGAATTGCTTTCAATCGTTTTTTGATTGCCATTTACAACCTTTTTATTGAAGAATCACGTTGATGAAGACGACCGATTAAAGTGGGGTTTGAATGGGTAGCATCGTTTGCCTCTGATCGTTCTGATGGGGCTTTTTCTATTATGCCCCAATCTCACCCGATTAACAAAAACAAAATTTTCGACTTTATTTTGTTGAGTGTTTTAAGCCTATGTATCAGTGTATCACTTGCCCATTAAAGCCAAAATGCCCAACTCCTTTTAAAAATTGCATATATGCATTTCTAACGTACTGTTTTATTTTTAGTATGAATGTTATAGTTTTTAGTTTTTTTTTATAGTATTTAAAGATTTAAATATTTAAATTTAAATTAATTTAATTATTAAATAGTATTTAATACTTGCCAATTAATGACTAATGATGTCATTAAGCAAAAACTATGGTGAGATTAGCAAGTTGATGATTAATCCAAGGACCATATTTAATTCATAGTTTATACTTTAAGTTATAAGATAGATAGAGATAAACATTTACTAGATAAACAAATATTTATATAGAACAAAGTACAATCTAGAATTAAATGTCACATGAGATGTACCAACGAAGAAGGTATTAATAAAAAGAAAATTGTATTATAATTTTTAAAAATAGGGTATTTTGGTACTTTTATTTTATTTAATTGTAAAAATGTTAAATTTACGGAGGAAGAACCAACTTTTGGGTTTGTGGGAATGTCAAATACAAAGTAGTAATCGATCTCAATCTTTGCCTCTTTAGGAGCTTCAATTCGACGACGAACTTTATTTTGTTCCTTGATAATCATTTTGATATATTAGTGAATCAATAACATAATCATAATTGGTCATCTTTTGAACATGATCAAAATTTTCTATTACTATAATAGATGTCCACTCAATCAAAGATTAATTCAAAGATACACAAAAGAGTTTTATGAAAGTACAGTGAGAAAATGTTAGGTGTATTTGCTCAAAAGTAGTTTTGGATTTGCTCTTCTTTTAGCCATTGTTAGTACAATGAATAGCGATAGTTTACCATCATGTAACTACCCATCATCATCATCATCGTCGTATGTTGTCCCCTACCTCAAAAATTATTTCGATAGCAACTCATCGATCGGACCAAGCCACAACCATTAGCATGGGCCAATATCTATGGTGATATCATCTTCATAGCATCAATCGAGATTCTTCTAATAACTAGGAGAAACGTAAGTGTATACTTGTTCAATGTTTTTAATTTTTTAGAAATTAAACGTAATTGGAAGAATTGATAAATGATAGAATGATCATAAAACTATCAAAGCGCATCTGACTTAACGATATATGAGTAACCATCAACCGATTATAAGTTGTGGGTTCGAGTGTCAGTGAAGACATGGTGTATATGATGAGCGGATTGTGAATACATGTACGTACGATAAGTTGTAAAATTGCCGTTATAAAGGATCATAAAAGTATAAAACTACGCGATACAAATTTGTTATACATGTTATACCGTCTAGTGGACGTTGACCTTTGTATATTATATCATGCGATGTACACAATAATTTATATCATGTACAAATTACCTTCCATATTTAATTGTATAAATCGTAAATGTATCTTTTATCTGTTGAATTTGAGCATCATAATTGTGAAATAAAGATTTCACTAACTACATATTATTGCTTTAGAGATACCCGAATTAAATAATGACCCCAATACCACATGATGAGGAGTAAATTATCTTAAATGGTTATCTATTGGTCTATTGGAAAAGTCAATAATTATTTAAATTAGCCTTATAGTTAGGTAAGTTTACACATGATCGAGTAAAGATTGTTAGGATATAAGCATTTGATTTAATTTCTTTTTTTCTTGCTTCAAAAAGTTAGTATTATTTTTTTTACCTTGTGGGTAACTCTTGCTCAATAAATTCAAGGTTCATGTTGAGTGAGCATATAATATGGACACATCAAAAATGCCTTCCTACCATACACCAGAAGACGATTCACAAAGTTTCCCTTTCTTCTTCCACCTCATAATCGTCATCTTCATCCTTGCGATTTCTCGACTTCCCCTCATCGTATTCACCATCGTTCTCTTTTACCTCCTCAGCTTCAATCTCGCCCGTGTGTAACCTACTGATGTAATGCATAAGAAACTCCTCAAGGCAACACGTTTGATATACTAGTAGACTAGTAGTGTTATAGTTGCATTTGTTATTATATATGTTTCATATTGGGGCGTATAATTAGGAGCATAAATTGTGTAATTTTATTGTGCAATTAGTTTGAGTAAGCACATTTTTAACTTTATAAATTGTATGCCCTCTATTTATGATTAATATCTTGAAATATGCTTTTATGTAGCTTCTGCTCAAAAAGAATCATAATTATCTCATTTTACTTGCAAATTTTGTGTTTATTACTTCATACTGTACTTCTTCAGTTTTGTGTGGTATGAATGATCTATTGTAATGATTGCTCGTACTTTACGTAGACTTTCAACAATGTGTTCAACTTATTGGCCGGTTTTGAGGACACAAGGGAATTATTAAATACACTAGACCACTAAATCTAGACTAGATCTCGGTTTACCCACCATCACATAGGATTTAGTTTATCGACATCGGTTCTCGGTTTTGACACCTTCATCAACAACTCCACTTCGATCTCGTTCACCCGTGGATGTTGCTTCATACATCCAGCATCATTGTTTCGAGGTACTATTAGAATTACCAACGGAACAACCAGAATAAGTGCTAAAAAAAGGTGCACCATTAGGCTGGGCTGGGCTGGGCTGTAGATAGATTGACGGGCCTAATTTAATATGAGTGCATCTTTGTTACTTTGTAAGTTTATAAAAAAATTTTTTTACTAAAGCAATAATTTACGTATATATAAAAAAATTTATAAAAAAGTTGTGGTTATATCGCAAAAAAGAAATACGTTCGTATATATATCAAAATGTAAAAAAAAAAAGAAAAAAGTTTTAGGCGGAGGCAAATCGCAAAAGCAAATTTGCTTTTTGCGATTTGCCATGGCTAAAGGTGAACGGGATCGCAAACATTGCGACTCGGTACGACTTCGCACGGCTCGAGCATAGGCAAATCGCAAAAGCAAATTTGCTTTTTGCGATTTGCCATGGCACGAGGTGAACGGGATCGCAAACATCGACCTCGCACGGCCCGAGCATATGCAAATCGCAAAAAGCAAACTTGCTTTTTGCGATTTGCGAATGGAGCAGACACGAGGAAAACTTTACGATCCACGATAACGACTCGGCTACGACACGGGGTCGCAAATCGCAAACAGGGGATCGCAAAAGCAAATTTGCTTTTGCGATTTCTGGGGGTATATCCTCACTTTTTTTTCGCGTAGGGCAAAACGATATATACTCGGAAAAAAAGGGCATTTTTTTTAATTTCCCTTCAATAAATGCTATTAAATTGTAAGGTTCAAGGTGAAAGTTATGATGACTAAACTGTTAATTACTTAGAGGGGTATAATTAATTAATAATAAAAGTTATTATTTATTAATTATCATAAAATCATTTATATATATATATATATATATATATATATATATATATATATATATATAACAAGTACCTTGCAACATATACATGGAGGAATATTCAGATAAGGGATTTTAATTTACAATTAATGCCTCTTACAGTACAAGTAACTTAAATGAGTATGAGTAACATATCAAGAAGCGTGGTCTGGTGATACGGGAAGCTGAGGATAACCAGGAAGTTGAAGCAGCAACTGTGGCCGTAATGAAGAGCTAGCCTTTTTGTGTATAGTCTTGATCTGATATGTATACTTGAATAACAATAAAATACAATAGAATTCTTTTCATGAAGACTTATTACTTATATACTTTTTCTGCGTACACTAGAGGCCAAGCTCAGAGGGTAAAATTGCGCGAAAGAGGGTCAAATCATCCTACGATAATCAGACAGTGAATGTCCATGAAGCTCGAGATAACCATGAAGCGGTAGAAACCACCATGGCCACTATTGAATCTCATAACATGGAGAAGGTATATAACCACTCTTACTTCTTTTTCTTTTCAGTTTGGTGTTTGTGTACAGTGTACACGTTTGGGTTTGGACGTATGCGTGCAAAGGCGTCACTTAAGATCTTTAATTAAGTGGTGATAGTTTAACTTCTTGCAATAGAAATCACTAAGTGTTGATTTACTTCTATAGAAATAAATTAAATTTAAAATCTTTTTATATAGACTTGCTTATATATTGTTCTTATATTTCTACCTTTATTTGCAACCACCCTCCTAGGTGAAACACACTATGTTATTATGCCTGCACTATTACCATTGTTATATAATATGTTATTCTCACCCAAGGATAACTTAAATTTGATGTTTTGCCTTTCATATGTGTATACATTAAATTATCACAGTTGTTGCTTTGTTAATGAAATTGCTTGAACACACTTTTGAGGTTGTTGTAGAAGCACTTATAGAAGTTAAACTAACTAAATGAACAGATTAGATGTGACCATTGACACTATTATCTAATGTTTCTAATTTTCTACTGTAGGTACCAACAACTAAGCAAATTACCATGGTGGAGAGGTTAGACAATGATCGCAATATGCCTTCAAAGCCTATAGTATCACCACAAAACCAATAATAGATCATCATTTTGTATATGCCTTCAAGCCCATCCATTATAGGCACAATAAGTATTTGCAGTTGAATATAAAAAATACCCTTCCAAACCTCTCCGAGATGGAGTCTACAGTTTCAATTTAAGACTGAGACCACAACGTTGAGAGATATAGTTATCATGACAAAACATTAAGCAAGGTCATTTGCTGAGGGTAACCCATTGATGCTCAAATTTGCTTATTGGATGTAATAACATTTTTTGCTATCTCAGGTGCCACACCTTGGTAAATTGATACATCATTTTTCGTACCTTACGATCATTGAATTATATGTCCTTTTACTATTACGATATGAAAGCACCAAAACACTTGCTATATATATATTTACTATATAAATCTGTGTATTTTCACCAAATATGTTATCACTCGGATATAAGTATTAATAATTTGAGATGTTCATTAGTATAATTAAATGATGTATCCCGCGAGACGTTCTTCATTAATTAAATAAAACAATATATATATATATATATATATATATATATATATATATATATATATCCTATAAAAGATAAATTTCCTTTAGAAAAAATATAACCAAACCACTTACACAAAGCCCGCGTTACCGTAGGTCTTTTATCTAGTTTATGACCACCGAAAGTTTTCTTTGTTTCCTTGTGTATTAGGCTGACGACGAAAATAAAAACCCCAACTTCTATGCGTGTGCTTCGGACGTACGAAAGGAAAAAAAATGACAAGGGTGGTTGTTTGTTTTCGTAAAACATAAAGAAGAAAAGAGTATTAATTTGATTAATTGAACTAGCATTCGGGTGGTGATCAACAACGTGTTGTGTGTGCGATCCTAGAGGGGTTTTACTTTAAACCCTAACTAACTATATAGTTTTATTGGAGCTTTGCTAAAAGGTACACATCTCGATCTTAACTAATTAATAATACGTGTTTATATGCTTCCGCAATTGTATGACAATTTGAATATATTTGTTTGCTATAATCTAACATATACTACCCATGATTTTATCCCTCATACAATTTTCGCTTCCCATGGTTGAAACCAGCAAGTCATGACAATTTGATAATCGTTCATTAAAGAGTAACAAGTATAGTAAAATAATACTAAGTTAAACTTATAAAATCATATTGTTTTGATCGTGTACCTGATTTTTGTAAACGTTATCTTACCTCAATCGCAAACAAAGCTTTAACGTCTCGTTTGAACAAAGGCTCCTATAAGAACAACTTATACCAAGTACTTTGTATATAATAACCTTAACATATTCCATTAGTGACATCTCACTTAACCGAGTTTTTCATGTCACCGTTTTAAATACCTCATCTATTAAAATAGCAAAAGCTTCTATGAATGTTTTGTCTAATTACTTCTTGATAATACTCCATAATCATAATTTAACCACCAAATGTACGTTAGCGACTTTACAGAACGATCAACACGATTATTAATTAATTAAAGAATATATAAGTAGTTCGATATTAAACTAGTCACATTCAGTTCACTTTTAAAGGTTAATTAAGTAGAATGTTAGAAGCAAGGTTGAAAACTTTTCCACATCTTCATTTGTTGTTTCGTAAATTTGCATCCCTTCAAACAAGACACAAGATTCTACCTTGATCTTCTTCACGTACTAACAACCCCCAATCTTCATTTTACGTATTGATCGATTTACTCTAGCTTGTTTCTCACATGTTAGGATTGTAGAACAACCAAACTACTCGAAAGCGTTTCTTTCAATTAATTGCTAAATCTCATACTTGTCATCAAAACGGTGACTCAATTGGAAATATAAAACATATTGCTACGGTCAACAACTCGACCAACGAATGTACGTGTTCATGATCGAAACAACAAACCAGAGTTACCTTGCATTCATGATTGAAATCCGACTCCGGAAACCAAAATCTCTATAACTAAATGTCAAGGAACACTTTATTTTCGTTTCCTGATCTTTTTACTTGTTAAAGCACTATAGCCCAATTAATTGACAGACTTGCAATATCCTTTCTTTTTCTCTCTATATTTTAACTTGATTGTTAGAGATGCGTTCATTTAAGTACAACAAATTCAAAAAGAATGGGAGAATGCATCTCAGCCGTCCAAATACATCAAATCTGGAGGGGTATTTTCGTCATTTGCCAATTCCTCATTTAATTAAATAATATTGTAATATTTCATACCAGAAATCATAACGATCACAGAGATACGACTCGTACGTGAGCTAGGGTTTGAGAAATCATCGACGATCTCAAACAAAATCACCAAATCGAAGGTACGATCATCACTAATTCGCATCAATTTCGTAAACAGACGATCGATTTGTACTGCATTCAACAGATTTCATCTTAATTTTTTCAATTACGTAGATTACGAAAGTACGAAACGTAAAATTAATAAAGGTTTTCAAGTTTTTTATGATTTCGTATCTGTATTGTGATTCGCAATCACGTTTTTTATTTGATTCTACTGATTCTACTGATTCTAGGGTTTGAGTAATAATTCGTTAAATTGATTCACATGTGGTATTGAATGATTTTGACGCTAAAATTGATTCATATGATCGCAGATGGTTGAAATTGAAGGATTTGAACAAGTTGTAAAACAGCCGGAAACAGCAAAAGCTACAGGTATGAAAATATGAAAACTGATTTATACCACATGTGGTAATAGCTAATACTTCCATGAAAACTGAATGGTATCTAGTGGTAAACGGTAAGATATGAAATTAGAGAAACTAGTTCCTACCACATATGGTAGTAGGTTGTGGTAAACGTTATCATACAAAATCATAAAACTGAACTATACCACATGTGGTAATAGCTAAAAATATGACGTGTTATAATGCAAACTGTGAAATCTCGTATTACCACATGTGGTATTAGACATTACCACATGTGGTACAGTACACTACCACTTGTGATAATTTACACTACTGTTTTTCAGGTTTACAAAAAACACCCAACACTACTCTACTAATCTTAACTGAGATTCAAACACCTGGTGGAAGTACTGTTTGGGTACCGCAAGCCCCGAAAGAAGAAAAACCTTTTATAGGACAAGTCTTTCACAGCCTTCAACAAGCATATCTCTATTATGTACGATATGGACTGAGCGGTGGATTTGGGGTAAGGAAATCAACACAGAAGAGGAAGAGTGATGCTAGAAAAACCATATGTGAGAAGCACTATGTGTGTAGTAAGGCCGGATATCCAGAAAAGTTCCAACAAGACACGCTAGTGGAAGAAGAAGAAGTTGAAAAACCTAAAAGGAGTTCGAATATTAAAATAACAGGTTGCAAAGCTCGAATCACAGTGAAGTTGATACATGGCAGTACAACAAGTTATAGAATAATTGTTTTTGAGGAAACACACAACCACATGATGTGTCGACAAGAGCATAAACATATGTTGAGAAAAGCAAGGCAGTTATCGTATCCGGAGCAGCATTTCATCTTCAAACTCGGAATGTTAAATATTGGTCCAACAAAGGCTCATAACATATTAAAGGGTCTAAAAGGTTCGTACAACTGTGTGAATGGCATGGTAGTAGACTTTAAGAATTTTAGAAGAGACATCAATGCTTACATCGGAGCCAGTGATGCACAGATGATAATAAATAAGATGAAAAGTACTAAATCGTACGTAAGAGACTTCTCCTTTGAGTATCAACTCGTCAACAGTAAGTTGGACGCTATGTTTTGGGCTGATGAGGTAGCAAAGGCAAACTACAAGGAATTTGGAGATATAGTTTCCTTTGATGCTACATACCGCACCAACAAGTAAGTGCATGTATATATAAAAAAAAGGCTCAATCTGACTTTATTCCACATGTGGTAGTAACTACCACATGTGATACCAGATACTACCACACATGATACAAACAGTATCACATTGTATTATATGTTTTTTGTTTCCATGTTATGCATACATAACCAGTAAAAACTTTAATTTGCAAAAAAATGTTAGGTACAATATGATGTTTGTCCCTTTCACCGGGATTGACAACCATCGGAAATGTGTGACACTTGGTGCGGGATTGTTGAGTAATGAAACGACTGACTCTTACAAATGGCTGCTTAGAGCATTTGTAAAAACTTTTGGAGTGCAACCAAGAATCATCGTTACAGATCAAGACAAGTCCATGAAGGCTGCTGTAGCTGAAGTTCTGACTGATTCAAGACACAGACTTTGTATGTGGTACATCACGGACAAACTACCAAACAAGGTACGATGTTTACTACGTTAGTGTAAAATATTATCTCATGTGGTACTAGGCAGTACCACATGTGATAATTATCTGTACCACATGTGATATTTAGTATCTTGATAATTGCAGATTTGTGGAAACATCCTTGAAAACAGTGACTTCAAGAAACGATTCCACAAAATTATCTGGAACATGTTCATTACACCTTCAGAATTTGAAGAACAGTGGGTGAGATTGTTACAAGATTTCAAATTACAAAACCACAAGTGGTTGAACAAACTGTATGATATTAGGTCAACATGGATACCAACTTATTTCAAAGATATGGATCTGTGTGGACTAATGAGAACCACCTCTAGATCAGAGAGTGAGAATTCATTTTTCGGAAACTTCTTGGAGAAAATGACAACACTTGTGAACTTTATGATGTGTTTTGAAACATCTATGGAGAAGCAGAGGTATACACAAGAGGTGTTAGATAAAAAGTCGACAGAAACAACTCCAAAGTTTGCAACACGATTGAAAATTGAAAGGCATGCTGCACAGATATACACAGGTGAGATATTTAATCTTGTGCAAATAGAGATAGTGAAATCACTATGGTCATGTTCAATACATCAGTTACAAACGGATGAAGGATGTCAAGAGTATATAATTAAGGAGAAGAGGGACTTTATGGACAAGGAAAAACTTGCAAGTGAGGACTGGGAGGTTGAATTATGGCCAGAAGACAAGACTCCGATTACATATGATTATAAGGTAAATTAGCTTTGAAAACGTGTTTCACAAAAATTATCAACTTTGACTCTGTCTTCGTATCACATGTTGCAGCTAGTGGTATCTCCTGTGATAATATGCACTACCACATGTGGTATTATTCACTACCACATGTGGTATCATTCATTACCACATGTGGTATTATTCACTACCACATGTGGTATTTTGAACTACCACTTGTGATACAAACTATTATGTGAATCTGACTAGTTTACTTGCTTCTTTCTTTTTACATAAGTTAAGGTGATTTACAAGATAGAAATGGTACAGTTGAATGTAGCTGTAAAAAGATTGTTCGTCGAGGATTCTTGTGTAGACATGTTTTTTGTGTATTCAAAAATAGGAATATTGAATATATACCTAAACAATATGTCTTACGACGTTGGATGAAGAATTTGATACCAGCTGAGTTGAAAAGAAAGAGGGTCACAGAGACAAGTGTATATGACAAACTATCCAATGAAGCAACAACAACATTTGATGAGTGCATGAAGTTGATAGGGAATAACGAACAGAAACTTGGGGATTTCGTGCATACACTAAAGAAGATCAAGACAGATATCGAGACATCCACATCTGAAGTTGAACCTGCAAACAAGTCTGATATAATTGAGAAATTACATGGAGTTACAAAGCCAACGGTTGTTGAAATTCAAAATCCAGATGTGTTAAGATATAAAGGTTGCGGAAGAGACAAAAGGTTGAAGAGTTCGAAAGAGAAGGCAATAGAAAGTAAGAAAAAGTGCGGAAAGTGTGGAGAAGCTGGCCATAATAGACAAACATGTGATAAGAAGAAAGCAGAAGCTAAAAAACAGGCAGAAGAGAAAGAAAGGGAAACAGAATAAGCACAACAAGGAGGGCAGGATGGCAATTGAAGAGTTTAAATTTTTTTTTATATTTCTTTAAGTTAATTTCAATAATATGATGTTATTAGATTGAGAGATGATTTAGTTTACTATGGATATTTTGTTTTTTATAACTATAATAATCTGATAATTGTTTATAGCATATAGTGTTTTATTGTACATAATATGTGAAATGTGTTACTGTGTTTACAGAAATCATAAGGTACCACATGTGATATAAATAGGTACCACATGTGATAATAAGAGGTACACTTAGGTTTTATGTACTACCACATGTGGTACTAGTTGTTACCATATGTGGTAGTTGCTAGCACAAATAATACTTTACAAAAAATGAGATACCACATGTCGTAATAAGAGGTACAACAAGTGATACTAAGTTAAGAGGTATTATGCACTACCACATGTGGTAATATGCACATTTACCACATGTGTAATAGTACCATTCACTACCACATGTGGTACCACTCAGTACCACATGTGGTACTAGTTGTTACCATATGTGGTAGTTGCTATCACAAATAGTACTTTACATAAAATGATGTACTACATGTTATACTAT
Organism: Pseudognaphalium luteoalbum; assembly: GCA_963422505.1. Classification (NCBI taxonomy): domain Eukaryota; kingdom Viridiplantae; phylum Streptophyta; class Magnoliopsida; order Asterales; family Asteraceae; genus Pseudognaphalium; species Pseudognaphalium luteoalbum. The sequence goes on along the minus strand of OY730198.1, from coordinate 7,291,493 downwards.
AAGGTACCACATGTGTTATTGAATCTAAAAAATATTATAGAAGTTGGTTAAAACAAGAAAAAAACATACACATGAAAACATTTAAAAAAACTGAACATAAAACCATAAAAATCTAAGTACATTACATAAAACTGTACTTTCAACATACAAAATGTACTTTTACCATAATATCGTACTTAAACATAACCCATATAACTGTACTTGATCATTAAATTCATATCATCACAAACAACCACATTCAAAAAAATCCGATAAAAACATTAACAGACTACTTTCCTACAGTAGCCTCGGTATTGTCTTCGATTTCTCCAGTTGAGTTCTTCCTACTGCTTTCTTCATCCAGGTGTTTTCTGATGGCGTACTTGATTTGCTTCTCGATTAGTTCTTGCGCGTAAGTATGCCTAAACTCCTCAACAAGTGTGTGAACCATGTCCTTGTGAATGTTGCACTCATGCAGTAAGATTTTTATTGCATACTTGATTCTCAATCGAATAAGTTGCATCTCTTGTGACCAACCTTCCTTACCGAGTCCGCAATCAAATTTGCTAGAAACCTGACCACAGTACTGCTCCATATGAAGCATGACGAAAACTCCGCAATCACGATCGTTTTCCAAAGTCTTCCATTTCAAATTCATCACTGTAGCCCTATCTAACGTCGAAAGTTTTGCAGCGGCAGGATGTTTAACTTCAAGAAGATGTTCAACGAAAACAGATTTCTACAAATAAAATTAAAGAAAAAAAATTCAAACTTAATTAACAAACATCAACTATGTAAAAAAAACAATAATATATAACATGTAATGTTACTTACAAGCACATCACAAATTGCCTTGTATTTTGCATCGTAATCAACTTTTGCAGCACTGTTATCAAGAATCATAAAGGTCTTCTTCTTCAGATTGAACACCAGCAGATAATAGTGATGAGAACGGTATATTGGGAAGTACACCTGTCAGATATGTCATAAATAAAAGCAATATGCAAAAGTGTATTGTTCCTAAGTTTCACATGTGGTACAGCCTTACATACCACATGTTGTAATACATAATACCACATGTGATATCTCATATTACCACATGTGGTAATGCCTAATACCAAATGTGGTAAAAGCCTAGTACCACCTATGATACAGTTCATAATCAAAATGGATACAAGGGAATTAACAAAACGAAGACGATAGGTTACCATTTCAACGTTTCTTAACGACGTCAACTCAGAATCTTCTTTCACCCAACCAAGCAGGGAGGTTTGGAAAGATGCAAGCCTTTCAGTGTTTTCCAACTTGAACATATTATCAAGCTAATTGACATAAAATATGTAATTAACAGATTAAAAAAAAATTAGTTACAAAAAAAGCATCTATAAAAAATATTGTTATTGTGGGGTTCTTAACAGAACTTACAAACATTGATGTCGGAAAGAAAAGTCTTGTAGGCGAGCTCGAGTTGTTAGCCCTTTCTTCATGATTTAACACAGCAGCCCAGACATCAATGATAGTACCACTAACCCATAAATGAGGTGCAAGAGTTTGAAAGTCTTCACGAACGGCAAAAGTACCATATCCATTATCAAAAATAATGTCACTACAAAATGAGCATGAAACATATAAGTCATGAGAACCAATGGTAGGGGAAAAAAAATACAGGAATCAAATTAAAACAACAATACCACATGTGATACTATGAGTTTCCACATGTGGTATTCTATTTAAATATGTTAGAGTTTGAATCTACCACATGTGATAAGATGAGATACCACATGTGGAACAACAAGCAGAAAACATTAATTTTTTAAAAAAGAAAGTAAAAATGCAGAAGTAAACTTACGATTTGTCACCTAGCATTGCAAATAGCCAATTTGAGAGTCTAAACTCATTCACCATGACATTCTTCTTAATATTCATTTTGGCATTCATGTAGCGCGAGAAAGCAAAAACCGATGGCTTAAATTCATCCTTATCACCAACATCTAAACCACTGTTCCCCGGAAGACCCTCCAACTCCTGACTTAGACCAAGGGAAAAGTTAGGACAATCGAGACTATCTAAGGTAATTGACGGAGGTAACGTACTAGACGTAGGCATATTAGATGGTATAGGTGGATCAGGAAAAGCAAATTGTGACGGGTGAAAATGAAAAAATGTATGCATATCAAAAACCTCGATAATTGCGTCTTCCATCTCGCAGTACAATATTTCTCAACCAGCAGCTTCGACAACATTTGACGCTGCTCCACCATTTCCATCTTTACCTTGACCTTCATTTCCACCAACAGCATTGTTGCCTTTTCCATCATTGTCTCCTCCATTATCACCACCCTTATCTTCTGTATCTTCTTTTACATCATCTTCACTATCCTCTTTGTCATCTTCAACTTCACGATAAACACGCTTCCTAAAAACTTCATCAAACTTGCATCTAAACTCCACAAACCGTGAATCAGCAGGATATTTTTTAATTCCATCATGCATTCTCTTCTCAATGACAAGTTGAGTCTTCTTCACAGACTCCAGTAGATTGCAAATAGTATCGAGATCATCCTGTACGTTTACATATTCAAAAATCAAACAAAATAAATTACTAAATGTGGTAATATGCATTACCATATGTGATAATACAATTTTTTTCATAAAAACAGTTGAAAAAAAATATAAATTACAAACCAGCGTACTTACATTTGCACCTTGGTCGTGATCTTGAGTTAAACTGATAAAACCTTCATCTTCAAGTGCAACAGCAGGGTCATACACACCAGCAAACTCCAAAGTCCCAAACGATCCAATATCAAGTTCTTCACTCTGAACGCATTTCATCATACTTGTGGTCCAACTACCTATGATCGGGCGGCGACGTACAACTTCACATTTAGTAGATCTCACGTGATCAAGATACCAAAGCTGTAGATTTCAAAAAAAATAATAGAACAAGATTAGATATCAATGAAAAACCAGATATACATATAAAATAACATGCATAAGAAAAAGAAAGAAATATAATAACATACAATCAGAAATGTAATTGGACCGCAATAGTACTGTTTCTTGTCTTTCTTCCATGCCTCTGTGCATTTCTTCAAGCAATCAATAACAAACCCACACCAATCTAGCTTGTCAACTTCAACTTCTTCACTAAGCTTAAACAAAAAATGTGCCATGAACGCGCCATTGCTGTAACAACAACCCATTGTGTTTGCAAACAACATCAGAAACTTCTGTCTAAAATAGAAGTTGTCGATCTTTGAAGAAACAATGTTTTTGCAGACATCAGCAGCACGGACCAGTTCCTTTGGAAACTTTGGATAATCTTTAAACCAAGCCGCCAAACACGGGTCATCACGATTCATGTCCGGTAATGACATAACCGGAGTACCACCATTAGGAATACCAAAAACATCATGAACAACTTCAGGGAGTGACTTTCAAACATACATCTCCAAACTTCAACTCCATCGAATCAAGATCAAGAAGAAAGTAACCTAAGTTACCTGCAAATATAATCATTACCACATGTATTAAAATATCAATACAACACGTGGTAGTAAAATAATACCACAAGTGGTAATCAGGAGTACCAAAATTGTTTAAGCATTAACACATGTATTAATCATTACCACATGTGGTAAGTATCAGTATCACATGTGGTAATATATAATACCACAAGTGGTAACCGGAATTGCAACATGTGTTACATATAAGTATCACATGTGGTAGTATGTAACAACCCCAAATTCGTTGATTTAGTTTAGCGGAAGCATTTAGTTAAGTATGGGGAGTGCCACAATACACAGTACATGCATACGTATCAGAGCATATGATTACAACAGAACAAATATATTAAGATGCCAAAGTATTAGTTACACAGTTTACGATTCCTCGAATCATACAAGTTTAAAAGTATTAAGTTTACAAAAGTAGATTTCGTAAATATGACTAAACAGTTTCAGTTATATAAAAGAAATCCAGTTGTCAAAAGTTGGCATCCTATACTTCGTGGGTCGCCTATGTTCCAACGTGCAGGCAGTTCTTACATGCGCAGCTAATTCCCTGAAAAATATAGTAAAAGTCAACAACGAGGTTGAGTGAATTCACATGTTTTATGTTCACAATATTAGTTGTTTATTTTAAAGCGTTCACAAATAGTTATTGTCATCACGATCTAACAAAGTTTCGTGGAATATTATCCAAAGTGTACCTTTAGTGGGATGTAGCCCAAATATAGTTTAAGTTTCGTAGGAAAGCGGTATCCTATTAGTATTTGTAGTAATGTAAGTATCCTAATGGTTGTTCGTAGGAATGTCAGTATCCTAATAGTTATTCGTAGGAATGTCAGTATCCTAATAGTTGTTAACGGATCCATGTCAGTAGGATCGAGTACCCATGTCAGTAGGGTTCACCTAGTGGGGAGTGTCAGTGTCCCCTGTTCTACAAGTATAACGGATCCATATCAGAAGGATCTAGTACCCATGTCAGTAGGGTTCAAATAGTAGGGAGTGTAAGTGTCCCGTGTTTAATAAGTATAATGGATCCATGTCGGTAGGATCTAGTACCCATGCCAGTAGGGTTCAAATAGAAGGGAGTGTCAGTGTCCCTTGATCCATGTCAGTAGGATCTGGTCCATGTCAGAAGGACCCATTAGTTACCCAGTCTGTTTCGTAGAAGCGTTGCTGGTCGTTCTCCAGCGTTTCCAAAACAAGTTTAATACGTTTACAGTGTTTGTAGTATGAAAACTTTATTCATAAACGTCAGTTTGTGTAACAGTTTAACAGTTCAATGTACTCTAATTGTTCGAGTAAATCAGTATATAATCATGTATTCAAAACGTTTGACTATGTTTTCCACCCCTAGTTGAAAGCAGTAAAACAGTTAAAATGTAGGGGCTGTGAACTCACCTGTTGAGTTAAGTAATGTGCGAGTGCTAGCAAAGCCTAAAGCCCAAGTATAGTCCAAAATCTCCTAACGCCCTAAACGTATGAGATTTGATAAGTATGTGGACGTCTTAGTTTGACCATCCATGTTAGTGTTCGTTCAACCAAATTATGTCCAAAGTGTTTGTTTGTCGTTTAAGTTTGTAGTTTTAGAAATGTATACGACTCGTTGGTAGCGGTTTGTAATAATAATTTCTAAAAACATTATTATATTCGTTTCGTTTTATGCTTAGCAAAAGTATATACTTTTGTATGTCAATCATCATTGTAAAAAGTGTAGTTGTCGTTACGCAAAATGTCGAATCGTTGGGTAAAACTCAGCTCGCAGGGCAGAACTTCAGTTCGCAAGCCAGGTCAGTTCGGCTCGCTCGTTCGACTCGCAAGCTCGGCTCACAAGGGTTCAATTCGTATCTCGGTTCGGTTCGCAGCTCGATTCAGTTTGCAGCTCAGTTCGGCTCGCAGCTCGATTTGGCTCGCAGTTCGGTTCGCATCGCGAGTTCGGTTCGGTTCGCATCGCGAGCTTGGTTCGCAGCTTGGTTCGGTTCGCAGCTCGGCTCGGTTCGCAGGAAGAACAGATCTCAGCTCGCAGAATGAGCTGCTCGTATTTTTAACTTTAAAAACGCATTTTTAAGTCAGTTTTTGGACATAATAAGTTCATAGAACACTAAAACATGATGTATTAAGTATTGCAAACACAAAATATCAAAGGAAATAGCAAAATCTAAGAGTTTGCGGGATTGTCGGGTTCTTACAAGGTTATCGCATGAGGGATCCGAGAAGATGGTTGTGTAGCTTTCGTCGTGGTGATCGTTTTTCTCCAAATGAGCTCGGTGATTTATTGCGTTTTTGTAGTAGTTTTTGTGTGATTTTTGGTGGTTTTTAGAGAGAAGATGGAGAGAAAATGGAGGTAGAGAGAGAGTGGAAAAATTAAAAATGAAAGGAAAGTGAGGTGGGGGTGAGGGTGGGGGCCGGTTTTTGTGGTCCAAAATGGGGAGGGGACTTTGTCCCAATCTTGTGATATTTTACCCGTGTTCATTTACCCGATCGTTAAATGTTAAAATATTTTTAAACGATAGGTTTTTAAATATGTTTTTGATTATACTTTTGGTTTAAAACAATTTAGTTGAGTAATAAAATTATAACTTTGTTTTATTTTTAGTTTTACAAATGGGTTTCGAGTTGTTTCAGTCGTTCGAAATAAATGTTATTTGCAACAAAATAGATTGTAAATATTATCAACATAATATTTAATAAATAAATAACGTTATTTAATAATTTCATATTATCAAATAATTTGTTCACCAACGATCGTATATTTTGTAGTGTTTGTTCCTATTGTTTTATACGTATTTACAATTTACTACGAAATGTAATACTACGCGTATTAACTAGTTGGGCTTTGCTAGACTTACCTCTAAAATGTGTTGTGAATTCACTCAAGTAGGAAATTAGCCTAATAATGCAAGTGTTTAGCGTATGTAATCGTGTTTAAATATGCGGGGTGTCACATAGTATATAATACAACAAGCATTAATCAGAAGTATAACATTTGGCATTGAAAAAAAATAGCATATTCATCAAACTTTATATAAAATGTATATCTATCTATATATATGTGTGTGTGTATATAAATATATATAATCAATTAAAAATGAGTACCTGGAAGACCATTAAGAGGGAACTTAATGAAACTGCCGAAACCCATCTCCTTAAGTCTAAGCTCCTGTTCGACACTCATACACATAGTAGCATTTTGAAGCGGTTGTGCAGTAGAGCGAACACGAACAGAAGGAACTTTAGAAGTTTCTTCAGAATCATCTTCAATGGCATCCTCGATCTTAAAGTCTTTATCTACATCTTTTTTCACACGCTTCTTCGATACCTTCACCTTCGATGCCTTTGATTTCTGTTTCTTTTCTGGCAAATCAACTTCAACATCGCTCAGACTCTGGAAAGGTCTTTTTTTAGGGGGTCCCTCGTTCTTCTTTCCCTCATTCTTCTTTTCAACAGGTTTTGAAACACTTGATTTTTGTGCATCTTTTAACCTCCGCTTCTTTTCTTCGTCAAAAATGTTTTTCTTCCTCTCCTCTTCTTCGTTCTTTTTCTTCCTCTCCTCATCTTCCTTCTTATTTTTCTTATCTACTTCCTCTTTCTTTTTCCTCTCTTCTTCTTCGTTCTTTTTCTTCCTCTCATCATCTTCCTTCTGTTTCCTTGCTTCTTCTTCCTTCTGTTTCTTCTCATCTTCTTCCTTTTGCTTCTTCTTCTCCTCTTCTTCCTTTTGCTTCTTCTTCTCCTCTTCTTCCTTTTGCTTCTTCTTCTCCTCTTCTTCCTTCTTTCTCTTCTTCTCGTCTTCTTCCTTCTTTTTCTTATTATCATCTTCTTCCTTTTTTCTCTTCTTCTCCTCTTCTTTATTCTTGTTCTTCTTTTCATCCTCTTCCTGCTTTTTCTTCTTCTCTTCATCAACTTTCTTTTTCTTTTGCTCATTTGCTTCCTTCTTTTGCTCATCTGCATGTTTTCTTTTTTTAGTCGCTTCATCACTTGTTTTTTGATTTGTGTCCTTTAGCTCCACTTCTTTAATGGGTTGGTGAACTCTGGAAGCATTAGCTTTAGTCAAACCCACCTTAGAAGGTGACTGAGGAACAGTGTTCAACTCTGAGAGTTTCTTCTTTTTTACGGCTGCTGCAGCTTTACGAGCTGCAGCCCCCTCTTTCTGCTTCTGTTTCAGGTATTGAGAGATAGTAAGTCTAGATGGAGCACCCTTTCCCACTGCAATAAAATGTAACACAAGACACATAAATTAGTATAATAAATAATTAAGTAATTGGACAGAAACACAAGACAAAAAATGGTACCACATTTGGTAATACTACCACATGTGGTAATACATGATACCACATGTGGTAATACATGATACCATATGTGGTAATACATGATACCAGATGTGGTATCACAAAACACAAGCAGTAGCAATAACAAACACACAACAACAAACAAAAAATTAAAACAACAAGCAACATATACATGAACAAAATAAGGTACTCAAATGTCATAACATATTAAACAAAGCTAACATATACATGAATATTTACATCCAACATCAACACAAGTTTTATTAAAAGCTTTTACCTCTTCTATTATAAACCTTTGTGTAGGACCCCTGTAGTCGGACCTAACTGAACCCTAACAATCAAACGTAGTGCGGAATCCCACGATTGACAACAAACGTTAAACGAATAAGCAACGAATCAAACACAAAGTATATCAATTGAATACCAAAAGTCGATCAGCTGTATTGAATAGAACAGTTACAATATGCTCTCTGATCTCACAAATTCATCAATCTTAACAAATGAGCCGAACTCAACTATTTATACTTAAGACCTAATCTGATCTATGCGACACAAGCTGTGTCGCCAAGCCGACTCATGCGACACAAGATGTGTCGCCAAGTTAACTATTGGGACACAAAGACCTTGTGTCGCCAAAACACAAAATGTAATTAATACAAACGTTATAACTAACGTAATTACATATCAAACGCATTACAGACTTAGACCAACTGACAGACACACCAAGATGCACCAACAAACTCCCCCGTGTCTTCAGCTTGGTCTTCAAAATTTCTTCAATTAAGCCCAGCCTGCAGGAAATCTGCCTCCAGCATGAATCCCATGCGTAACACACACAGTCACAACTCTCTGGAATTGTCTAGCAAGAATCGAATTCACAACATTTCTTACGTTGAAGCGAATTGGATTATCAAACAACTTCCTCAAGTCTTTCTGTGACAAATTGATCAAGCTCATAGGATCAAAAACTTTAAATTGAGCTTTCTTCAAACCATAGAGCGAAGTTCTCTCTGGATGCTCAGATTCTGGAACAAATATAAACACAGCTTCGCCCGTATGGGGATCGAGTTCCCAATGATGAAATCTTCTTAGAAATATAAAGGGAACTGTCTCAAGTGGAATCTCGGTTAAACAAGCAGCTGGTGGATAATGCACTTTGCAAATCGGTTGCCTTGTTACTGGATCAAGTTTCTTCTTGAATATGAATCTCGTACCAAGCGTCGGTTTGATAAAGTTATATCTTTTGCTCTTCACTTCACGACGCAAAACGTCTGTACAAAATCAGCTCTTGAATCCCTAGTTGGATTTATCAGTTCCAGTTGAGCTAGACGATTTATTTCTCCATTTGGCAATGTACTCAGATGCCATCGCTTCTTTTAATCATGAAAATACCTTTGTAGGTTTTCCAGCTTTTGATAATTCCTATATAATTCCCACTAACTTTATATGTCTTGCAAGTAACAGGAATAGATTCACCAGAAATAAAACTTATAACAGGTCGCTCAGAAATTGAAGTAGAAGCAGTATCAGAAGCCGGTGTAGTTTCTGGAACAGTTTGTGAAGTTCCAGCTGGCTCTGCTTCATCTTCTGAAGAATCAGTCTCGATTGTCGGAGCATCATCATAGAATTCATCAGGACGCATCTCCTCTTCCTCAATCTCGACATCATCATTGATTTCAAATTCAGGATCAGATGCCTGACTTTCCTCATTAACCATTTGCTGAATAAAAAATAGATTAACATTTGAAAAATCTACAGCTAACAGTCTTGGTTGACCTGGAATATCATCGCCAGAGAAATAATCCAAACGAAGAGATTCATTATCATCAGAAATGTTTACATTATCATCTACATTGTCAGTCTGTGTTCCGGCTGAAGCCCTAGATGTTGTTTCTATGGCACGCAGGCCTGACTCCCCCGGAACGACAGCTAGGGATTCTAGTTCTAAAACCCTAGTGTTCAAAGTAGGAACTAAAGCTGCTTGTTCTTCTAACGCTTTAATCTGAGCAGCTTGAACCTCCAACACCGATGCCTGAGACTGAATCATTTGAGCTTGATTGTCCATGGTCTGCTGCATCTGATCCATCCTATTCAAAAGTTCCTCGATAACCGAAGGCAGAGGTTGAATTGGAACCTCAACACGGGGAATGTCAACCCGTGGCCTCGAAGACGACGTAGAAGTACGACTAATAGACTGAGGTGGAACCCAATCTTCATCATCAAGATCAGCACTTCTTGGTCATTTGCCCTGATCAGGGCGCACAGAACTCGTACCTGCACGAATACGACGTTGTATTCGTTTGAACTGATGAGGGTCAAAGCGTTGAATATTCCTCAACGCATCTCCTGAGGGGACATCCCTCGGAGAAGTCTCAGGAGTAGAGCCTCCATCCGAATCTTCAACAACTGGATCTTCAAGATTAGGCTGATCAGCCTGTTCTCCAGCTTGGAAATTATCAATTTCCTGTAACAGATCATCGACCTGTATTTGAGCATCATGGAGGTGTAATTCCTCCTCCTGAGGTTGCTGCCCAGGTGCAGCCAAAACATCCATAAAACCATCATTACGCGGCGCAACATAAGCTTCATCGATTATGTGCCCAAACAACGAAAAATTGTTGTTCGCGTTCGCACCAGCCGCACAAACCGTCCAGATTCGGACGTTCATGGGAGTTGGACGCAAGCGCTCTCGAGCATTTTGCGGAAGGCCGGGAAGCTGATTGTCAAGAAAAAGCTGAATGAAGCGTGGATATAAATTCCAACGCTTGTCCCCGGCATTAAGATTGTCGACCATTACCCTGAAAATATACCCAGAAAAATTGAAGAGCTTGTTGTAGATCTACGCTAGCATGGCGGAGGCCGTAGAATGACTGATACCGTCAAAACCCGCCTTACGAGGAGAAAGGCAGACGATAAGAACATGCATCAAATATCTCCAGACCTTAGGCAGATTCGCCTTTCGGTATTGGTCATTAGGCACGCCTGGATAACCGAGACGTGTCATAGCCCTAGCAATAAACTCATTTCCAAAAAGAGTAGGCATTTCCGTAGCATCTCCAAAGTGGAAGAATTCACGAATAGCCTGTTCTGAGATAATGAGTTGACGATCACCCACAGTGTAGATAATCCTGGTAAATGGCAACTCGGAGTTGATCACCGCATTTTCCCAAAATTGACCCACCTAGTCCTAGTAAATGGTGGTGGTTGCGGTGATAGCAGTATGAATACGAGACCTGCGTAGAAATGACACCATTGGCCTGTATGGCGCAGCCGTCTCCTTCGAATCATCCAAAAATGCCACAATGTTGTGACGTGGCTCCCATAGAATATCACCATCTGCCATTGCTGTACAAAGTATAAGAATAAAACTCTCAAACAGTTAGCATTAGCAGATTCAATCGAAACAAATAAATCAATTTAGTATTGTGTTGTATGCGACATAATTAGAATGAGTCGCTAACAGAACAAAATTGATTTTTGACAAAGTAAGCGACATAAGGAATTGTGTTGCTAAAGACTAATGCGACGGACAGAGTTGTGTCGCTTTTTTCAATTAATTCGAATTTAATCGATTTTATGCGACATAAATCATTTGTGTCGCAAAGATTAGGCGACATAAAACATTTGTGTCGCAAAGATGAGGCGACATAAAACATTTGTGTCACAAAGATGAGGCGACATAAAAGTTGTGTCGCACAACAGAGTGCAAAATCACATACAGAACAAGTAAGGAGATCAAATTCGCACAAAATAAGGGTTTAATTGATAATTAAGATAAATACATTGTTATGATTACAAAGTATCACATTTCTAAACACTAAACCTAGATAGTATCCTCGGATACTATAAATACACAAAAGGCCAAAATTCAAGACAAGGACAGGCAAAGATCCAGGATAATGAGGGGATCCCACCAGACCACCAAAAACGAAAGGTAATCGATCAAGCAAGAATGCTATCACGACACCTGAGTGCACATAAGCTTCCACGACCAAAAGGTGATCCTCGAAGTCGCGGAAGTGCAAGACATGATAGTCTTTGGGCAGAAGCAGTGAACACAGTAGTGTAAAACACCATTGTCCTGAACGAAATCACTTGCCATGGCTATACCATAATTGGACAAAAGTGAGGAATAGGCCAAACTGATTTAAGCGACATAAGATATGTCGCATTGTTACTTGGCGACATAAAAGTTATGTCGCAAATGTCAGCGACATAAATTGAAATTCAGAAACTCTGCGACATAAAAAGTTATGTCGCAGGTTATGTCGCAATGACGAACAGCAAGTCCCAACCCAGAAACCCTAACATCTAATTTGGGGTTTTTGAAAGCGAGACATACCCTAGGGTACGCCATCCAACCAGAAGCACGAAAATATACATATTAACAAATAAGAATGAGATCGTGTCTAATTAACCCAAACCCAAAATCCTTAAAAACCCATAACTAAAATCAACGATTAAAGCATAAATAAACGGTAAAATAGGGTGAAAATAGTACCTATCGATCGAGTAGAAATTAGGGAACAAGAAACAAGAGGTTGATTGCCAAGATAAACACCAGAGGATCGAAATCAAGGGACAAATTCACACGCAGCTTTTGTGTCGCAGGAGTGATTTTTATGTCGTAGGTTTTTGATTTTGTGTCGCTAAAAGGGTGAACAGAGAAAGCGATTGGGGTGAGGTATTTATACCTCAGCCCTACCTAGCGACATAATTTAGCGACATAGAGAGTGACATAAGTTATGTCGCAGGACAAGACTTATGTCGCAGTGCCCAGAAAACTTGATTTTTAATTTCAAGTTTTGAACCCCGATGAAAGAGTAACTAATGGACTTGTAAAAATAAATATACAAAAAATGAAGATAAAAAGAATTTAATTACTAAACCTAAAATAAAACGTAACTTAATTTTCTTTTTGGTGACGTAGTTATTTTGTCTGCTAAGGGATCATATTAGGATAACATGCAATTATTAGAAAATGGGTAAGTGTTATCTCGATTATCAGTATATTTGTCCTCTTGAAATTTACTTAGCATATTTAGAACACCTTTGATAAATATTATTTCAAGATGATTACTGGTATTATTTGACCACCTAAACATGTTAGGTCTACGGCTATGAGCTAAACGTTTATTGTTAGTATGAATAATTATCTGTGGTCCCCACCATAGACATATCCCTATAATTTAGACAAGAACATATCTTCCAAGATAGATAAAATAGAGGAAAGTCATTTTTAAGAATCAAGTCAGCGGTGACAGGTCTGTACAGACGTACAACAAAGCGACATAGCTTGATTCAGGTGTAAGCAAAACCAGACTTGGTCAAACCATTTTGGCGACCTTGTTAGGTATCTTATGATTTAAGACTTTTTCAAGTTCTTTGACTTGCGTTTGCTTAACTTTTAAGTATATACAACTTGAGACCAGGTCTGTACTTACGTACAACAGAGGAAACAAGAAGTATATACCCCCAAAGTATTTCATATTATAAACTAAAATGGAAGTATGCCAAGCTGTATTAAGGAATTAAGACACTTAGTCATACATCACAAGATGTTGACCACATGATAATAGACATGTATTAGGATTACTTTTTAATTGCTCAAAGACCGGTGTAACATGCCTACCAGTACATCATATGATGAATCTAATGTTTATAAAAGCTGTGGTAAGTATGCTAGATAAACCTACTGATACATCAAGGATAAACCTTAAAATTTTCATTTTGTGCATGCATCCTAATGTACTATCATTTCCCTAGTTGTTTACAGACACAACTAAACATCTTTTTACAAATGTTGCAACTGAGCATTTCTTTAATACTAAAGAGTATAAAGAGTGGCTGTTGCGTTTTTTTTTTTTTGTTAAATAGAAAATAGTCCAGGTCCAAAAAATTACTTCTTAAGCTGAAAGAAGCGCAAACCAATCATGTTGACCAGTTCATCAAATCGGGCACGAGAAAAAGCCTTAGTGAATAGGTCAGCATTCTGTTTAAGGGTATCTATATGGACAAGGTCTATTAAGTGTTTCTCATAGCAATCCCGTATAAAGTGAAACCTAAGTTCTATGTGTTTAGTTCTAGAGTGCTGTACGGGATTGCGTGTAATGGAAATAGCAGCAGTATTATCAATATGTATGGGAGTCATAGTAAGAAGTAACCCGTAATCGCGTAAATGATGCTGAATCCACAGAACCTAGGAACAGCAACTAGGCGCAGCAACGCAGCCTCCGCAGTGGAAGTAGCCCCCGTTGTCTGCTTCTTGCATTGCCACGATACCAAATACGATCCAAGAAACTAACATCCACTAGTTGTTGACTTCTTATCTATGCTACAACCGCCATGATCAGAATCCGAGTAAGCAGTCAGTGCAAACGATTTTTCATTGGAGAACTATAGACCAAGAGTTGGCCTATGTTTGAGGTACCCAAAAATACGCTTTACTGCTTTCATATGAGAAACCTTAGGCCTAGCCTGATATCTTGAGCAGATGGACACGGCAAATACGATGTCCGGCCTGGATGCGGTCAGATACATGAGAGAACTAATCATTGAGCGATAGTCCTTTTCTTTACAATCCTCGTCATCAATGGCCGGCCCGAGATTATGATTAATTTCAATGGGGGTTCCATAGGTCTTACAATTAAGCAAGTCATACCTAGTTAACATATCAGTGACATATTTGGACTGATGAATGTAAATTCCTTTGGCAGACTGCTCAACTTGAACACCCAAAAAGAACGTGAGTTCCCCCATTGCACTCATCTCAAATTCAGACTTCATGAGATGTTCGAAGTCTTTACACATGGAGTCTTTGGTAGATCCAAAAGTGATGTCGTCGACATACACCTGTACCAGCAATAAGTCGTCTTCATCTCTTTTTGTGAATAACGTACTATCAATACTACCTCTTTCGAATCCATTCTTAAAAAGATGAGTTGCAAGCCTCTCATACCACAGTCGTGGTGCCTGATGCAAACCATATAATGCCTTATTAAGTTTACAGACATATTCTGGATGCAACGGATCTTCAAAACCAGGAGGCTGCTTCACATAAACGTCGGTATCAACCTGTCCATACAGAAAAGCACTCTTTACATCAAGCTGATAAACAATGAACTCTTTGAAGGACGCGAAGGCCAAGAAGATACGAATCGACTCCAATCTTGCAACAGGAGCGAAAACCTCATCATAGTCCAAACCCTCTACTTGATGAAAACCTTGAACTACTAGCCTTGCTTTGTTTCTAATAACTACCCCTCGATCATCTTTCTTGATTCGATAAACCCATCAAAGCAGAAGAAGCTTGAGTCGCAAGCTTATGTCGCCTATTTAAAGGCTTATGTCGCAAATCAGAATAAGATTGAGTCGCAAGCTTATGTCGCCTAAGTAAAGGCTTATGTAGCAGTAACCCTAATCGCGACAAAAAAGATATGTCGCAAATTTGTGTCGCAGAAACGGCTGAGCAGCGACCAAAAACCCTAAAATCGTAAATTTTCGGTAACCTAACGAAAATTCACGAATGGAGGACGAATAATAAACCCAAAATCTTCCAGAAAAGACAAATACCAATTTTGAAGCACCTTTCAATGAAGATTTTAACTAAACCAAGTTGATTTATCCGAGAAAAGTATCAAATTGGATTCAGTAACGCCAAATCCTTAGATTTTGGCTCTGATACCACTTGTAGGACCCCTGTAGTCGGACCTAACTGAACCCTAACAATCAAACGTAGTGCGGAATCCCACGATTGACAACAAACGTTAAACGAATAAGCAACGAATCAAACACAAAGTATATCAATTGAATACCAAAAGTCGATCAGGTGTATTGAATAGAACAGTTACAATATGCTCTCTGATCTCACAAATTCGTCAACCTTAACAAATGAGCCGAACTCAACTATTTGTACTTAAGACCTAATCTGATCTATGCGACACAAGCTGTGTCGCCAAGCCGACTCATGCGACACAAGATGTGTCGCCAAGTTAACTATTGCGACACAAAGACCTTGTGTCGCCAAAACACAAAATGTAATTAATACAAACGTTATAACTAACGTAATTACATATCAAATGCATTACAGACTTAGACCAACTGACAGACACACCAAGATGCACCAACACTTTGGCTGACTCACATCCAAAAAAGGCAACGAACCGATAACTAAAAGTAATATTATCCTTTACAATTAATTTATAAACAGGTGCCACCAACAAAGAATTAACAAAAATCAAAAACACAAGATTAACCTTCTAGTGATTGACTAACATCCGAATCTGATTTTGAAACGGGACTAACTTCAACATCTATGAAAAATACACACAAAATACCACATTCAACATACAAAATCGTCAATTACAACAAACAAACTATCTCATTAAATCCCTTAAGAACTTACAAAAAATCATATTGAATCATTCAACTAATTCCATAATTATCAAGTATAAACACATCAGATATATGTACAAAATGCATAACATAATAAAAAAAATCATGAAATCACACACATCAAACACTGATATAACCACATGTGGTACAGGTGGATGCATTAACATACCAGGCGGAATAGCATTGAGCGGAACCGCATTAATAGGCTGGTTTGAAGCATTTGCAAGTACTATTTCATCACGAATATCCATCTGACAAACAAAAAACAATCAGAAAGTTCAACATCACTTGCGTAATAAACCCTAGGGTTTCAAAAAAATGAAATCGATCAAACCGACTGTACAAACATTTATTCGAACACTCATACACAAATAAAACTTCGATTGAACTAAGAAATTCAATATTTAACTTGAACATTCGTCAATTTTGGGGGTTTTTTTACATTAGAATTTGTAGAACTAAAAAATCGATAAAAAAAACCCGTGTAAAACATGATTCAAACAAGCTTGACACATAGAATACGTTGATTTAAATATGAAAAACGAAATAAGATTCAAAAAAATGAAGATTACCTGTTGATGTTTCGAGTATCAGTTACGAACGAGTGAGAGGAAGCGAGAGGGAAACGAGAGATAATAACGGAACAAATATAATTTTTGTTTGCAAAACAAAAAAAATCTAATTTAATTGATGTGTAAAATTACCAAAATACCCCTCCGCCCAAAATTATATTCCAGCATGTATAAAAAATTAAAAATTTGATGATTAATTGTGGACCCTTGATTATGTTGATCCAATGGCTGAAATCCATTCCCCCATTCTCAACCATTTTACCCATACTCATTTGAACTTAAGTCTTGATTGTTAATAAAATTTCAAGGCTTAATTAAATCATATTTCATTTTAACTTTGTTATTCTATATTCTATAAATAATAACTTGTAGTCTTTCTAATTAAATTCTCGAAAATTTAGGATATGATACTGTCAAGAAAGCTAGAATCAACAAGAACAATACACAAATCGGATGAATACTGCACTCGTAAATTATACCGGTCAAAGACCAAAAACAAAACCAAAATTATCCTCACAATTACAAGAAAAGAAAAATAAAATGATAATAATCCCAATAATAACTATACAAACCCTATTATAACCTAATACATAAAAATTCACAATACACCCTTGATCTTCGGACATTTCTAGAATTATACCTTCACTTTTATATTTACACTTCTAACCCTGCAAAATATAAAAAACAAACAAACACAAATACAAATAATATTCCATAATAAGATTGTATCTATTTTAATAGATACTACGTTATACAACTTGGCTTACTATGGACCAATTAATCAAATAAGTGATGTAATGAAAAAAATTCATGTCACTGATCACATAGTATGTCAATTCATTCTGTACAATTTTTCTGTAGAAATTTTGTAAGTTTATACTTTTTAGAATTTAAAAGGGAAAAACAAGAAAGGAGGAAGAACAAAAAAAACGGGTGAAAAAGGAAAAGAAATACTAGTACTAGAAATAATGAATCATATTCTTTTGTTCTTATCTTGTATACAACACAATAAGTATTTACTATAACACATTGTACAACAGTTATACCACATCCGTCCCAAGAATATAGTTCACGTTTCCTTTTTCGGACGTCCCAAAATAATTATCCACTCTGTTATAATGCTAGTATTAACATTGAGTCTCATTTGGCGTTAACACCTGCTGATTCTACTATAATGCTATTGTTCGCAGTTTCGTTAAGTTATGGTTCAAACTACTTGTTTTTATATTATTTACTCTTGAAATTTCTGATCAAACAACGGCTCTTTTTTAGAAGATTTTACTATATTATTTATGTAAGGGTTTGGTTATTGAATTTGATTTTCAAATCATAGTGATTACATCTTGACGAATATTACTCTGCACTAATTAAGTGTAAATTATTGTTTTGAACATCTTAGATGGAGCAAAAACCCAAGAAGTACAAGGTTGACAAGGTAGTTATAGAATCTGTCATGGATAATGAGATGTTGATTAGATCAGTTACGGATGATGAGGTTGAATTTACTGAATCGCACCTGCTCAATCTTCCGCTTGATGTGTTGGAGAGGATTATGAAGTTTTGCGTTTGCGTGGAATATATGAACTTCCGTGCTACATGCAAGCATTGTCGTTTAGCAGCACCTGTGATACAGTGGAGGGCTAAAGCAGCATCAGGGAGATTGCAGAATTACTCCGTAGTTTCACCATGGCTAATAGAGGTACACGAAAAATGGGGCATTATCAGTTTACTGATCCCGTGTTTGTTGACAGGTACTTTATGAAGAGCTTACCGGTGTTGAACTTTCAAACAACGATACATTATTCCAGGTTTGGATGGTTGTTGCTTGATACACGTTCTTCATTGGTGCTCTTTAACCCCTTCACAAGTAATATGCATAAGCTTCCGTATATACATTGTTTACCTGGAACCTTGAGCTTCTCAGCACCACCTATTTCCCCGATTGCATGGTTGTTGGATTTATGCGGGGAGAGATTTACATTCACCGAGTTGCTCAGGAACCATTGTGGCGTAGGCTTCCTTTGGACACTGAATACATATCCTATTCTCCAACATTTTATGGTGGAGATCTGTGTTTGTTGTATAAAAAGGGAGATCTGCATATTCTCAAAGATTTGGGCGTTGAAGATTACTCTTGGGAGAAAGTTGTAGCCAGAAGGCCCAAAACCCCAAGTTTTCAGGGACAATCTTATCTTACGACATGTGATCAACATCTTTTACTAGTTATGGTGGAGTCTGGTAAACCTGTTGAGGTATTCAAGTTGAATGTGTTGGACTTAATTGTTCAACCCAAGTTTGTTAGTAAACGGGCCAAAGTAATTAGGGATGGGTCAAGTTAGTAATATTAAATAAAGGGCTGTTATGTGTTATGTTTTGGGCCATGGGGCAACAAAACACTTGCGCAGGAAACAAGAAACAAAGCGGCAGTTAGTAGTTAGGGGTTGGAACGACATAGGAAACAACCGTTGGTGAAGCAGTTTGTTGAAGCATGGCAACGGTTCGTATGTGACTGTTAGCGTAGTATATATATATATATATATATATATATATATATACATACATACATACATGTATTTGTTGAACAACAGTTTGTTACCCAAATGCTGTAAGTAAATATATTTGGTCTTGGGTTCATCCCTTTGTTCGTATTGTTCTTATTGTTAATCTTAATTGTGGGTGGGCATCAATGATTTCTGGGATAAGAATTGGTATCAGAGTCAAGGGTTCAAAGAAGATCGAAAATCATTATTGCAATCCAAGGAAGAAGAAGGCGACATGATTGTTTGTTTGTGATAAACAACAATCAGAAAAATAGTTACAAAGATTAAGTGAGTTGATCAATAAATCGAGTGATTCCATTACGAAGAAGAGGGAAGGGAAAAAGAGAGACACGATTTGATTGTGTGAAGATCAAATCAAAGAAAGAGAAAGAAGGAAATTTGATCGAGAGTAGATCGTTTTCAAGAGAAAGAAAAGAACCGATCGGGATTAGATCGTTCTTCAGAACCGGTTAGAAAAACCCAAATTCGATTAAGAAAAATCGAATAGAGAGAGACAAGATTCATTATGTGAAGAAGTTGTGTGAAGCAACCGACAAACAAGTTGTGTGAGGCAACCGCAAGGAAGTTGTGTGAGGCATCCGGAAAGAAACAATCTGTGATAGATTGAATGGAAACAAGAAAGAAGAAAGGTCATGTGATATGATCAAGTTGAAGAAGATGGGTGTGATGCCAAAGATAAAGACCAACAAATGGGTGTTGGCTTGTTTGAAGAAGACAACCGTGATGGTTGAAAGAAACTGTGAAGGTTTAATTTGATGGACAAAAGTGCTTTTCTAATGAAGAACAAAGATGAAAAAGAGACTGACCAAGGATATAGTAAAAGTGAAGAAAGCATGTCAAGAGATGATGACTTTGTCATCATCACATGAAGGAAGAAACCTGCAGATTTGAAGAACAAACATGGGTTAACAATTAGGGGGTGATTGTTGGACTTAATTGTTCAATCCAAGTTTGTTAGTAAACAGGCCAAAGTAATTAGGGATGGGTCAAGTTAGTAATATTAAATAAAGGGCTGTTATGTGTTATGTTTTGGGCCATGGGGCAACAAAACACTTGCGCAGGAAACAAAAAACAAAGCGGCAGTTAGTAGTTAGGGGTTGGAACGACATAGGAAACAATCGTTGGTGAAACAGTTTGTTGAAGCATGGCAACGGTTCGTATGTGACTGTATATATATATAATATACATGTATTTTTTGAACAACAGTTTGTAACCTAAATTCTGTAAGTAAATATATTTGGTTTTGGGTTCATCCCTTTGTTCGTATTGTTCTTATTGTTAATCTTAATTATGGGTTGGCATCAATGATTTCTGGGACAAGAGAATGATACTACAAAACAATGGGATAAAGTTAACGATTTAGGAAAGCACACTATTTATATTTGCAGTTCAACATGTCTTTGTGTTGAAGCCAAAGTGCCAGAAATGGAGAACAATATCTATTTTAATCCAAAGCATTCCAAGGATAGGAGGATAAGGTTCTATTCACTTGATACATGCTCATATGGCGCGGTTAATTTGAAAAACTATGAAGAAACATATCTACTCAACCGTCTTGTGTGGGTTGAACCAAGTTGGTCCTAGCTGACTTTATTATCTATTGTGATTTTGTTTTATCAACATTAGGATTAGGAGTACATATTTGTTATTATTTATAAACACGTGGAATGGGGTGTGTTATAATTATTCAGTTTTGTTCCATCGTCTATCTTTTGGTAATAGTAAAAATCAGATCATATTTATATAGTATTATGCTTATGTTTTGTTTTATCTTAAAAGTCCTTTTTAAGACCTTGATTATTGGCATTGTGTTGGCTTTTATTGATGTGCATGGATTTGGGTGTTTTGGGTTTTATTCACAGTTGCTAATGATGGTACTTTCAGCACAATCATAATGTATGATTTTGTAATGATTGCAATCCTCACGTATAATTTTCTCAATGTTGATATAGGAAGGTATTCGCGTTGAATGATTCTAAAAAACAATGGGTAGATGATTTAGGAAGGTACACTTAAAATTTGCAGTACATGTCTTTGCGTTGAAGGCTTGAAGCTAATACGCCAGAAATGGAGAACAAGATCTATTATAAACCAGAGCATTCTGAGAATAGGAGGATTATGCTCTATTTACTTGATACATGCACTAGAGTGTTATAGGGTTGGGTTGTCGGGTTTCATGTCCATTTGGATCGGGTTGAATCGGGTTGGAGGTTTTGAAATATTAACCCCAAATCCGACCCTATCCGGAATTGGGTTTTCGGGTTTGGGTCCATTCGGTTCGGATTGAATATGGTCGGGTTTATGTACTTATCGGGTTAGCCATTGACAATATCAATTGCTATATAAAATTGCAGATTGTGAGATGATTTTTCAATCTTATTTAAAACATTGTCCTTCTCGAAAATAAAAATTCATCAAGAATGCAACACAAGATAAATCATATTCTTAACATATCTCCACAAAGAATGCAAATTATAGAAATACAGTCACGCTTTTGTGAAAACAAATATTACATCAGATTTATATATTGTATATACTAGCACTTGTTTGTAACATAATTACCAGTATCGTTATTTGTGTATGATGACAAGTGAACACAACATTCAAACTCATCTATCACTTAACTTCACAATAGTAGTCAAAAAACAAGCAGGACATGCTTAGGAAAGATAGTTATCTTTTTAAATGCAAACTTTTTTTGATAAGTTTTTATCGGGTTGATTCGATAACCTGATAATAGTGTCGACTTAACCCATAACCCGACCCTATAAGAACATCGGGTATATTGGGTCGGGTCACACAACCCGAAAACATCATGGGACCCTAATCAACCCAACCCAAAAATATCATAACGGGTTTGAGATCGGGTTGCGTCAGGTTGTCCCGACCCTTTTGACACCCCTACGTATGTGTGGGCTGAACCAAGTTAATATCAGAGACGACAAAGAAACGTATTAACTCAACCTGTATGTGTGGGCTGAACCAAGTTAGTCGTCTTATCTGACTTAAGTAGCTGTTGTTTTGTTTTATCAACACTAGGAGTGTGTAATTTTGCTTTATAAAACGCAACTTGGACATTTTATAACTATTCAAATTTATATTATTATAGCTTATGTTTTGTTCTCTCTTAAATTTCCAATTGAAGACCTTGGTCATTTGTGATTTTTTAAAATTTGTGATGTATTGAAATAAAGTTATAGTTTTTTTTTTGTTTTTTTTTTTTCTCTTTTGTAATTTTCATGAATGGATGAAGTATAAAATATCTTACATTATCTATTTGTAAGTCTGAAACTATTTGTATGTCTTCTTGTCCCATACTTGATACTTACCAACTTCCAACTATCATTTCTTTTTTTTCACAGCTCATTGTTACGTCACCACATTTAAAACTGATGAAAGACTCATAAAGCATTGTCAATCATCCTTTCTTTATATTCATTTCTGGGATCCACTGATAATTAATTTAATTATATAAACAAAAACTAAATAAAAACTCTTTTATTAAAAATTAAAAACCATTACATTAATAAATAAAACATTACCCTAACAAAATAAATAACATTACAATAATTCATAAAACACATTACGATGATGAAAATAACATATTACGATTGTGAACACGAACATTAAATAAACTATTTTTTTTATTTTGTTCCATTTGGTAATAAGTTGATTTGTAGTACGTTTCACCTCAACTCTGGAGTTGTAGTTTAGTTGTATCCAATCGGATTGTTTTGGGAAACGTTCCCCCACTCTTCAATCAAGATGTTGGCCTCGTTATCGGTCCATGGCACGGATGGTGATGTTTTTATTGTTTTGAAATGATTTTGGGAATAATTGTTGGGATGTTGTGACATGTTTGTATGTTGATTGTGTGAAATATTGTAGTTGTGTGTAAATTATACTGCTAGTTGTGTGTATATAGTGTAAATTGGGGTATGATTAATGTCTAAAAAAGGATTTTTCTAACGACAGTCCTTAAGGCTGTGTTTAAGTTATCCGGATATGCATTGCTTTGTTGCACCATGAAAATAACCACTTCACTAACCTTTTAATAACCACCCCACTAACCTTAATGTACTATAATTTATGCATAAAATATTTCCTTAAATATAGCCCTAAGGGCGGACTATCCTTAAAAGATATATTTTTTTTTGAAAAAACGGTCATATAGCCGTTGGACTTTTTATTTTAGTTTTCATTTTTACATTTCTAACGAATAAAAGGAAAAGATAAATAAATAACAAATGGGCCCCACACCTAGTCACCTTTTGTTGCTAAACCGAAAAATCCGAACCGACTAAGCAACCGACGAAACGGTGCCAATGTCGTCAGTTCGCCGGACTTCGTCGGTTGCCCAACCGAACAAGCCACTGGCACCTGTCTTTAAGAAGATGTTGGGTATATTAATGTAAACCTCCTCTCACTAGTGGACGCGTTTTCGGTTAGTGTATATTTGGGTCCAATCCAAAAACAAATCCTTGAAATAGCACGGGCCAATTATATATAATTATCACCACTAACTATAGTCTTTACCAATCAAATATTAAACAAACCCACTAAAACCTTTTTTATTGATTAAAATAAGAAATAAACTAAATTACATTTGTAGTTGGACCGAGCCACTGAGGTAGGAGTGTAGGAGATACACTATACAATGTACAAGAGAAGACATGAAAAAGTTCTAACATAGCTAGTATCTAAAATCTTCAGAAATTTCTAATAGCATTCTGTTCGATTCTTTCAATTGGGACTTGTAGTGCCAATAAGCCGATAAGTATATGCCAACATCAATTACTAATGCTTTGTAGTCCGTACCAATTATACCACACTTGAAAATCATAATAATTATATGATAAACGTTCAGAGAAAGTACAAACGACATATTGCTAGTGCTAAACAATAACATTAGTTCAGTCTTTACAGTTAGTTATTTACAAAATGCAGAAGCAAAATTGTAGTTACCTTAATCCTTTCATTAGAAGATTTTACAGTCAAAGTACAAAGACAACCAAATCCTATCGAACAAATATACAATTATTAACGCTCTTCGATTGCATAACATACACATTGCTCTTATTTGTTTGAAGACAATCCACAAGCCCATTACTTGATCTTTTTAGGCGAGAAACTTGAACATGCATAGCAACGGAGATTACAAAGGATAAGGTAATTGGCAAAAAACATCATGGAAGCATCACTTAAAAAAAAAAAAAGAAATCAGACGTAGCCAACACAAAGAGTGGTTTGAATAACATAATTAGCTCGTGGATATTGAAGCAACAGCTCGAAATGGGTAGCCGAGTTCTGTTCATGGATGATGGTTGATCTGACCTGAAGGACGAATACAACCAAACGTTTCTCGACCATATGGCTACTGAATTTCTGGATGGCAATGTATGTAATTACCCTCAAAGTGAAATGGCCAAGGGACTGTACAGTTTTGTCTACATTGCATGATGAAAGTTAGTTATGTAAATTGATGGTGAAAATTATGTGAACAATTGTCTCTTATCCTTGGCACTTTACTCATTTATACATCAATTGATCGATGCTCGTTATGTTTTATCTGTAGTGGGTCAAACCCGTAAAATCCAATCTTCAACTACAAAGGAAACTTGTCAATATCAACATAGAGATACTAAATGAAACATAGCACATTCTGTTCTAAGAAGTAAGAACGCCAGATCTTACTGTACAATTATACCGATAATCTAATTCTTTGTGTGTGTGTGTTGCGCGTGCAGCAGAGAGATAACTTAGCTCGCATAATAAGTAATTTCAAATCTAGAAAGCCTAAGAACATAGATGCAAATGGAAGAAACTTTACAGACAT
This sequence comes from Pseudognaphalium luteoalbum, assembly GCA_963422505.1. Lineage (NCBI taxonomy): Eukaryota > Viridiplantae > Streptophyta > Magnoliopsida > Asterales > Asteraceae > Pseudognaphalium > Pseudognaphalium luteoalbum. Next base: position 7,266,356 of record OY730198.1, on the reverse strand, counting down.
TTAATTGCTCCAAAATATATGAATCTAATCTCAAATTGTCCATGTTGTGTTCTAATAATTCAAGTAATAGACATAAGAATTAAGCAAAATTATTTTGTATAATCAGTATTTCATACAGATCCAATCAAAGGTGAGTTAAAACTAGAAAACTTATGAGTCTATAGTTCGGATTAACATTATATGTATGACCCGAATGATCAATTACGTTATTTCTTGAACTTTAAAATTTACCCATTTGAGGTAACATATAAGTCTTCTTATATATCTATAAAAACAATGAAAATAGGAGAATGAGCATTTGTATCATACTTTTACAAATTAGCAGACTTGAAAACCTCCCCTAAGAACATCTTAAGCTTCTGTTACTTGTTCTTCCTACACCAAGTTCTAAACATTAACTTTTGTTTTTATTACCTACAAATCATTGCTACATAAGAGTGTTTATATGAACTATTATCTAGAATACCCCCAAAATTTCCAGCAAACTTGTTTCGTTAATCATATAAAAGCATGTTAAATCCGAAAACATATGAATGTATATATATAACAAAGAAAAGTCAAACAAACACAAATATAAACATACCAGCTCTGCCTGCTTGAACCGTCTTCACTTGCCTAGGAAGTGGGGACGCTACCGCATATAGTGCCTAAATAGCCATTTTTCAGTTGTATTATCATCTTTATGGATACTCCTTATTTGACTAAGTAATGAAAACCCTGTTGGCTTTAAAATTTCCATAAAAACACTAAGCACCAGTAAATCTGACCCATACAGAACTAAATTTTAACACATAGGTAAAATGAACCATTTGAATATAGAATTAAGTACAGTGAACTCCATCTGAATTTAGAAGTCGAAAAGAACATTTTTTAATTCAAAAGTCAAGCCAAAACAGAAACATTACCTCATAAAATTGGAAGATGGTAATTTGGTTCAGGTGTGACACCATCTGGCTCATCTGACCCGTTATTCTTTTAAAGTATATTTGGAGTAGCAATTTTTGTGGGATGACAAGGCTTTTAGTTGGTACATCATTAAGAGTGGTCCTCACATCTGATGCGCCAAAAGAGAACATAGTGAATAGAAATTAGCACAATCTCAAATTGCTACAATATACTTTGAAAAAATAACGGGTCAAATCAGATAAACGTAAGTGCAAAGATACTACGATGGTACTCACATTTGGCATCAAAAAAAAAAATTGGAGTGATGAATGCTATTGTCCAAGCTGACTATCAACTCGATCCAACCATGTTTTCTGTAATCAGTTTTCTTACTTCCATTATGGTTGGGTAGTTAATATCTGGATTCTCCGTTTGTGATTAACAAAATACATCATCTAAAGATTATACTAAAAATTTAAATAGCTGTCATATTAGAGATATTCATAATCTTATTTGGTCCAGCATATGGTTTAACTACAACTCGTGAATTGGTAATTTCTATTAGTTTCACACTTTTCCCAGTTAATAATGCGCGTGGCACAACCCAAGTTCGTGAGCCAATCCTCATCAAACACAAAATGATTCCACTATTGGTTTCGGTGAATACCCATATGCCGGTCTGTGGGTTGATAGTGAGTCTCTTATCAGTAGGGTATGTCTCTAAATCAAGAACGTCGATTTTATTTTTGAAGTATTCAACGTCGCAGACAATGACACGTCAGCTCTCATTAGTCCATCAGAGAGTGAGTGATCGGATCCATACAAGTCGAACTATGATCATAACATGATAATCATTCTAGCGTACGCCTCTCAACTGACACATTATTATGTACTCTGTATTTTTATAGATCACCACTATCTTAGACTCAATGGTTCAGAATGTCAGATCCCTATCATTATCATCATGCTATAACACTTATCTAAAACCTTAAAAAACATATTTAGACTCAAAAAGAAGGTTTTTGGGTAAGCTTACGTTTACTAAAATGTGAAAATGGCAAAAAAATTTGGTTACCAACTTGAGCTTATGGGCTAGGTCATAAGATTAAAATCATAAACTTATATCCTGTTGAAATGAGCTTATCGCGTTTTACAAATTTCAATAAGCCCATATCCTGTAAAATAAGCTTACTTAAACACACGATACTAATGTTCAATTGAATCCCATTTTCTACAATAAGCAACTTAATTAATCAACTCCAAACAAAATTAATATAACTTAAAAAACAATAGCACATATACTATAAGAACTTAGGCACAACAAACATAGAGTATGAACACACATTATATAGTATATGGTACAAACCATATATCTATATATATATATATATAGGAAGGATCAAGAGAGAATTTCTTAAATTGAGGGAATGAGGGAAGTAAACCACAACCACTTATTTTCTCACATCTTCTACAATACACATTTTCTCAATTTTTACCTAAAATCCAAAATTAAAGCATGGAGTTCAATGATTCTTCAATCAAAAACATTGTAAATCTTCGAATCCATCAAACACATTCATATACATCTTCAATTCGTCATAATTCGGATTCATCCAAAATTATGAATTTGGTGTAACTTTTGGGTTTTTTTAGCAAATTTTGATTTGGTGATGAAAACAATAGAATTAAACGAATTTTTTTCGTAAAAAACACATAAACTAGTAATTAATTGAATTATGGTCATCATTACAATCGAATTTCACAAAATCAAAAAATTTCTAGAATGTTAACATTCATCTGGAAAACATGTTATCAAAATTACAACTTCATAGTTCTAAACATTCATTTATGATGAATATGAATGTATATACGGTATTACACACAATTAAATGTGATAACACAACATTCATTAATGTATAATAATGTATGTTAGTTACATTCATCGTAAATGAATGTTATTATTATCATATCATGCATGTATTATTTAATATGCATTGTAAATGAATGTTAAAGTGTTTATCATTGTCAATCACACATATAAGCTAACATTCATCACCAGTGAATCTTAAAAACTAAAAAAAGAGAGTAAGATATTAATATTTTTAAAGATGGTCTTTAACTAATATATATTATTATACAATACTGAATGTTAAATTATGATATTCATTAATATAAATAATATATATAAGTTAATATTCATGATAAATGAATGTTTATGTATATTAAAATGTAATTTGATTAACATGATTTTGAAATGCATGTTAACGTGCTGGGAGGTGATTTCAAGTTATTTACAAAAATATCACTGCGTTGACTTTTGAGTTGACCAGAATATATGGCTGAGAATAGCTTCCCTCCTTCCCCCATTTTTTTACTTCCCTTTTGATCTCCCACATATATATATATATATATATATATATATATATATATATATATATAGTAAGGGGATTAAAAAGAAGAAATTTTAGATGGAGAAAGGAGAGAAGCAATTTAAACCAATCATTTCAAATTCACTTAAAAGGGTATTTTGGATAATTTACTTTTAATTAGTGAATTAAATCATTATCCCAAAAATTAAAATACGTGTGATATAGGGAATGTCTTAAAAGTCATCTTCTTCAATCCTCTCGTAGTATCCTTTCTTGTTCACTAATGCATTCTTTCAATAATTAATGTGACATTTTCAATAGAAACTAATACGTACCAAGTACTTTTTCACTCTCAAAATTTTAATATTATTTGATTCAACTGTTTTTTCATCATTCGATCACTGCGATTCGATCTAAATTTCCGGGTTTTATCCAAAAAAGGTTATTTGATCTACGGTATTAAAAAGCTTAATTGGGTTAGTATAATATGATTCGTTAAATATATGTCGCATAATAATATTTTCTTTTTCGATATATAAACATTCAATTCAGTTTGGATTTTGATTCCGACAATAAGTATTCACACGGGTTCGATTTCGATTTCATTGATAAACTCAATTTGGTTCAATTTCGATTTCATAGATAAACTCAATTCCTTGATTTGAAGCACTACAATAATGGTGAATTACATATATTACGATGGTTATAGTTTATGTAAGTTTTGATATAGTTATTAATCATTGAAGTGAGTTTTGTATTTTAATGTACTTATCATTCCCATACTAAGATTCAACATTTTTATGCTATGTCTATGATTCAATATGTTTATACTTTGATTCATAATATTCATATTATGATTCAGTATATTCACAAATATGATTCAATATCTTTGTACTACTATGATTTATTAGATTTATAATGATTTGATTATGATTCATAAGCTTACATGTTAGTAATTTAGTGTAATTGAGGGATATGGTTATTTGATTTGGTAATGGGTTAGGAGGTACGGAGTGTACGTCCATCAAGTCAATAACATACATGACCCAAAGCAATTGTGAAAACAGTCATGAGTTTAAAGGAGACAAAAATAGACATTAGTCTATTTTAGGCTGGATTAGTACAAAATAGACTATACAGTGGCTTAATAGTCTGAAATGGACTGAATTAGTCTAATTTAGACGGAAGTCTGAATTAGTCTTAAAATTAGACTATTTAGTGGCGTAATAGTCTAATTATGGACGTAACGGGTCAAGAAATTTGTCGCACCCCTAAATTCATTGATCGTGGTTATTGAGTGATTGTCAGATGTTTAGCGGAAGCATTAGATCGAGTGGGGGCGCCAGCGTAAACGTTGGACAAACACGCATATCAGATCATATGATTACAACAGAACATATATATTAAGATGCCATAAGTTATAGTACAGAGTTTACGATTCACTGAATCGTATAAGTATCAAAAGTATTTAAGTTATACAAAAGTAGATTTCTGAAATATTACTAAAAACGCTTTAGTTATACTAAAGAAATCCATTTATTTCAAAAGTGGCATCCTAAGTCTTCATGGGTCGCCTAATTTCCAAAAGTGCAGGCGATCTTACATGCGCAGCTAATTCCCTGAAAAACATAGTAAAAGTCAACGAGGTTGAGTGAATTCACAGGTTTTACGTTTTCGAATAAAGTTTGGTAAACAATTATGTTTATACATGTGTTGCCATAATGGTTAAATAAGGTTTTACGTAGGATGTTGTCCAAATACAGTTGAAAGCCAATTGTAGGAAAGTAAGCATCCTATTAGTTGTAGAAAAGCGAATACCCTAAGTATTGTTTGGTTGGGATGTTACCCAAATACGGTTTTATTTGTTTGTAGGAAATTTCGTATCCTAACTTTAATATTTCGTAGGAAAGTAGGTATCCTTATTAAAAGTACGATTTGTAGGAAAAGTAAGTATTCCTATAAAAATGTTTTGATCAAAGTTGGTAGGATCTAATCCAAGTCAGTAGGATCCCTGCTAAAGCCCATCAGGCAACCAAATAGCAGGGAGAGTCAGTGTCCCTTGATCAAAGTTGGCAGGATCTAGTCCAAGTTGGTAGGATCCATACAAAAGCCAATCAGGCAACATAAAGTGTAGGGAGAGTAAGTGTCCCTTGATCCAAGTTGGCAGGATCTATACTAAAGCCCATCAGGCAACCACACATCAAAATAGTTTATGCGATTCGTATTAGTTTGTAGTATGAAAACGTTATTTCATAAACCTACTTTGCATAAACGTTTAACTGTTCAAAAGTACTCTAGCTACCAGTTAAAACATGATCACAATCATTAATAATCGATAGTTGGGAGTAAACAAGCAAGTTAACAATCATGTAAGCAAAAGCAGTTATGGCAATCAGTAAAGTAGTTGACTATGTTTCTCACCCCAAGTTGAAAGCAGTAAAACAGTTAAAAGTGGGGCTGTGAACTCACCTCGTGAGCTCGGTATGTGAGTGCTAGCAAAGCTTAAGCCCAATGTAAGTCTCTAACGTCTTAAATGTACGAGATAAGTATATAAGTATTTGGCTCGATGCCAAAATATGTCAATTGTTCACTCGTTGAAAGATCATTATTTGTTTAAAAGTTTATACGTTTTCCCGTTGGTGATAATATTATAATAATAATATGATGTTATATTATTATTATGTTTCATTGTTTTGTAATCAATACTTATAGTCGTTACATATATATACATATATATATATATATATATATATATATATATATATATATATAATTAGTTTATCCAATGCGTAAAAATATATATGTTTTACTCGTTTGTTTCGTAGTAAATACATATATATAATTTCCTTATATATATGTTCATTTATATATATGTATAGTTTGTTCATTATATATATAGGTGTCGTTTTTGTTATTCGCGTATATGTATATAAGTTTCATTTTCATTTATTTGTAATTGCAAAAATGTCATTTTCGTTCGTGTTAAAAATTGTAGCATTTTCAAAACTCGTTTTTGACTAAAATCCAAATGTTTTTATTTAACCGCTCGTTTAGTGTCTCACATGTTCATTTTTCATTTCTCACATATTTTCATTATTTTTCTTCAGTTTTGTCCATAAAGTATTTATCACTCGTTTTTGACCAAAAACACCATATATTTATTTGATCAAACGTTTTACGTTACAAGTGTCGGTTTTGTTAACTTTGGTCAAACATGTTCGGTTTGACCTGAAACTTTTAGGAAAGTCTTAAATATGTTCATAGAGCTAGGAAAAATTGTCATTGCGTTTTATAGTTAGCTTGAAATTGTCGTTTTTTGAAAGTGTATAAATATAGTCCACAAAAACTCAGTTTTTCAAGATTTTCGGTTCACTTTCGAGCTCGGTTTCGGGAGTCAAAACTTATCAAACAATTCCGAAATTTTTACACGATGTTCTCACATATATTGGTTAGTTCCTGTATCTTTTTCATGATCATTAGGCAACCAAAACTTGCTACATAAAATCGTGATCAAGGGCTGTTCCAGAAATACGTTTTTCATAACTTGTGTCCACAAATCAGTTCATAACTCAAAATCAATGTATTTCTAGTGAAAGTGTTCTACACGAAAGTTGTTCCTAGTGAAATTACCAAGATTTCTCAAGTGGTCTCATGTCCTAATTCAACACACACGATTTTATAGAAAATCTAGAAGTTGACTGAAATTTTCGGCCAGATTTGTGTTCTTCATAAATCTTAAGTTTTGGTTAGATTTTGGTATGTTTTAGCTAGTGATCTTTCATATTATGAACATACAACATGTTAAAGAGTAAGAAACATGTAAGATTAAGGGGAGTGATGTGATCCTTACATAGTAGAAGGAAGAAGAACCGAGATGATGAGAATGGTGATGTTTGAAGCTTGATCTTGTTGTCCTCCTTTTTGCACTTCTTGAAGATGGTTGAAATGGTGATTTTTGGGATAATGATGATGGTCTTATGCAGCAGCAGCTGCTGCTGTGTTTTATGTGTCGAGAGAGAAAGATAGAGAATGGAGGAGTAGAGAGTAGATGATGAATTATTTGTTTGGAAAATTATGTTGGTGTGTATATGTAAATCAAATAAATGAGTATGGTGGAGTAACAAAAGTCAAGTGTGGCAAGTGGCTTGGTCTTTGGTCGGTTATCATGAGGTCAAAAGGAGGCATGGGCTTGACATCTCATGTCTCCAAATTATTGCATTTAATCCCGTGTTCGTTTACCCGATCGTTTTACGTTAAATCGTATTTTATTCGGATATATTTGTTAACGTTATTTCGCGTCAAAATATTTTGAAGTATTATTTTAAATACTTAATATTGAGTTTCAAAAATATTATTTTTGACGAGTTTAGTTATCGGGTTCGTTTTATGTATTTTGTCGTATTCGTTACGTTTGAACTAAAATGTATAATCGTTTAATGTTTTATTGCTATGCTTTTATCGTTAGCATAATATTCCAAAGTAAATATCTATTATAAAAATAGTTTTATGATATTTATAAAATTTGTATCACCAACTTATATATTTATTTCGTCGGACTCGCTTCGATTGTTTCGCGTGTAATTACTAATAATTAAAAAGTAAGTAGTACCTCACGTATAAATTTATTGGGCTTTGTTAGACTTATCTCATAAAATAGTGTGAATTCACTTAAGTAGGGAATTAACCTAATCATGCATGTGTTTAACATTCCTAATTACGTCGAAAATTGTGGGGTGTCACAAGGTTATTCTGACCCATTGTGACTGTTGGTTATCCTAACTGATAGGATTTTATGGTCTTAATGATTATGAATATCAAAAGACTGGAATTGCAATAGATCAATGGTAGATTTAATTGGACAATTAACACCAATTAACTCTATGGATTGTTGGGTGCTCTTATAAGGATAAGTATTTCACATGAGAAAAAGAACACAACAAGAAATACTCTCTAGCACCAGGTTTTTATTTTGTTGCCTCAAACAAAAACACCACACTTTGTCTTATCCCAAAACAAAATTCGTGTAACCTAAGGCATATAGGGTCGAATTGTTATTTTCGGAAAGTGATAACACGATTCAAAGTGATATCCGGTCATTGAAATCTTTACTTGTTACACGGTTTCCTCCAACAATCGAAAACAACAATCTCTGGTGATTTTAATGGCGGCTACTTTGAAGCATATGACGGCTAATTTCTTCAAACTTGACAAGTTTGAAGAAGTGAATTTTCGTAGGTGGTAGAAGAAGATGCATTTCTTCCTCTCAAGCATGAATGTGGTGTATGTTCTTAGTACATCAATTCCTGAAAATGGTGGTGATGATGCTACTGTAGAGCAGATTCGGCTAAGGAGCAAGTGAGAGAATGATGACTATATTGCTCAAGGTTTAATCCTCAATGGTATGGCTGATTCTTTCTTTGATATATATCAAAATCATGAGTCTGCAAAAGAACTATGGGATTCTTTGGAATCAAAGTATATGGCTGAAGATGCTTCAAGTAAAAAGTTCCTTGTGAGTAATTTTAATAATTACAAGATGGTCGATTCTCAACCGGTCATGGAACAATACAATGAACTTCTTCGTATACTTGGGCAATTCAAACAACACAAGTTGAACATGGATGAATCCATTTCAGTTTCTTGTGTCATTGACAAACTCCCTCCTTCTTGGAAAGACTTCAAGCATACTTTGAAACATAAGAAGGAGGAGTTAATTCTTGTTGAGTTGGGCAGTCATTTGCGTATTGAGGAATCTCTCAGGGCGCAGGAAATTGACAAGCAATAGGAAAAAAAATGTTGTTGAAACCTCTTCGGTTAACATGGTGGAACATCATAAATCCACCGGCAACAATGACAAAAGGGGCAAATGCAAAAATCATGATAACAAAAAGCCTAATCCCAATAAAAAGTCTAAATTGACTTGTTGGAAGTGTGGTAATTCTGGACACTTGAAAAGGGATTGTAGGGATGGAAATTTTGGTCATAAAAACACCAATGGAGCTAGCACAAGCGGTTCGGGCAATGAGTCTAAGGACCAAAACTCGAAAGGTCAGATTATGAATAATAATTTGGTTCAAAATTATTATGTATCATATATATCTGAGGCTTATTTTGTGCAGGATGATGATATTGCGTGGTGGGTTGACTCGGGTGCTACTACCCATGTATGCAAGGATAGATGCTAGTTCAAGACTTACGAGTCATTGGATGATGGATCAATTCTTCATATGGGAAATGAGTCAACAGCCCCTGTTCATGGACGTGGAAGTGTGGATTTGCAATTTAGTTTGGGAAAAACTGTTTCTTTGTTTGATGTTTTACATGTACCCCAAATTCGTAAAAACCTAGTGTCTAGTAGTGTGCTGAATAATTGTGGGTACAAACAAGTCATTGAGTCTGATAAGATTGTTTTATCAAAACACGGTATTTTTGTTGGTTTTGGTTATCTTTGTAACCGAATGTTTAGACTTAATATTAATCATATGAATGTTGAGTCAGCTTTTATGACTTGTTCTAGCACAAATATTTCAACTCTATGACATGCTAGGTTAGGACATGTGCATTTTAAAATAATGCAAGATATGTCTAAAGATGGGTTAATACCGGCTTTTGATATGACAAACGGAAATTGTAAAACATGTATGTTGACTAAAATCACTAAGCAACCTTTTCAAAATGTAACTAGAAATTAAGAAATTTTGGAATTAGTACATAGTGATTTATGTGATTTGCATGAGACTCCATCATTGGGTAATAAAAAATACTTTGTTACATTCATTGATGATGCTTCTAGGTTTTGTTATGTTTACTTGTTACATACTAAAGATGAAACTTTAGATAAGTTTAAAACATACAAAACTGAAGTTGAATTACAACTAAATGCATCCATCAAAAGGCTAAGAACGGATAGGGGAGGTGAATATATTGATCCAACTTATTTTCAATTCGTGGGTATAATTCATGAGACTACAACTCCATATACTCCTCAACAAAATGGTATATCGGAGAGGAAAAATAGGGTCCTTAAAGAAATCGTTAATTTCATGTTATCTTGTTCGGGTCTTAGTGATGGATTTTGAGGGGAAGCTATACTAACATCTTGTTATTTGCTTAATAGAGTTCCTAATAAAAGGAACAAGATTACTCCTTATGAACTTTGGTATAAAAGGAAACCGAACTTGAACTATCTTCGGGTATGAGGTTGTAGGGATGTTGTAAGACTCCCTGATCCTAAGAAGAAAAGTTTGGGTGAACGAGGTATAGATTGCATATTTATTGGATATGTTGAGCATTCCAAGGCTTATAGGTTCTATGTTATTGAGCCTAATGCTTCTGTTTCGGTTAACACCGTGGTTGAATTAAGGGACGCAATCTTTAATGAGAATCGCTTCTCATCTATATCTCGACCAAAGGACATGGTCCCTAGCTCTAGTGGAACCAATAAGGAGGTAAGTTCGGATGTGACACAAGATAAATCACTTGAACTTAGGAAAAGCAGAAGAGAAAGGAAACCTAAGTCATTTGGGCCTGATTTTCAATTATACTTAATTGAAGGCTCAAGGGATGAGGTTTCTACCCAATATTCATATTGCTTTAATGTTGAGGATGATCCCAAAACATTTGATGAAGTAATGAAGTCTCAAGATGTCGCCTTTTGGAAGGAAGCAATCAATGATGAGATGGATTCCATCATGGGCAACAACACTTGGGTGTTGTCTGATCTACCACCTGGTTGCAAGCCTTTGGGTTGCAAATGGATCTTCAAAAAGAAGATGAAGGTAGATTGAACTATTGAAAAGTTCAAGGCAAGATTAGTCATTCAAGATTTTAGACAAAAACCGAGAATTGACTATTTTGACACTTATGCTCCGGTTGCTCGTATCTCCACTTTTAGATTGTTGATTGCCCTAGCTGCAATTCACAATCTTGTGATTCACCAAATGGATGTGAAAACTGCATTCTTGAATGGTGACTTGGAGGAGGAGGTTTATATGAGACAACCAGAAGGCTTCATCATGCCGGGCAATGAAAACAAGGTGTGTAAACTTGTTAAATCTTTATATGGTTTGAAACAAGCATCTAAGCAATGGCATCAAAAGTTTGATGAAGTGGTTTTGTCAAGTGGTTATAGTTTAAACCAATCGGATAAATGTGTATATAGAAAATTTGATGAACCGGTAAAGGAGTCATTATTTGTCTATATGTTGATGACATGTTGATCTTTGGGACTGATCAAGATCAAGTTAACTTAACAAAAGAGTTTTTGTCATCAAGATTCTCCATGAAAGGTTTGGGGGAGGCTGACGTTATCCTTGGTATTAGGATTAAACGTGAAAACAATGGAATTTCCATTTCTCAAGCTCATTACATTGAGAAGGTACTGAAGAAATTCAATTGTTTTGATTGTACTCCTGTAAGTACTCCTATGGATCCTAGTGTGAAGCTTTTATCAAATAAAGGTGAGGCTGTATCACAACTAGAGTATTCAAAAGTGATTGGTTGCTTGATGTATGTCATGACAAGTACAAGGCCGGACATTGCTTTTGCTGTGGGAAAATTGAGTAGGTTTACTAGTAATCCTAGTGCTCATCATTGGCAAGCCATTATGCGGGTACTAAAGTATTTGAAGAAAACTATGGATTATAGTTTATCTTATGTTGGATATCCTTCGGTTTTAGAAGGTTTTTCTGATGCAAGTTGGATAACTAATGTTGAAGATCATTCTTCAACAAGTGGTTGGGTGTTCTTGCTTGGGGGAGGTGCCATTTCATGGGCTTCCAAGAAGCAAACTTGTATTACCAACTCGACAATGGAATCTGAGTTTGTTGCATTAGCTGCTGCTGGTAAAGAAGCGGAATGGCTAAGAAACTTGATTTATGAGATTCCATTGTAGCCTAAACCTATTGCACCTATTTCTATCCATTGTGATAGTGCTGCTACATTAGCAAAGGCTTATAGCCAAATGTACAATGGGAAGTCTAGACACTTAGGTGTTAGACATAGCATGATTCGTGAACTAATCATGAATGGGGTGATTTCTATAGAGTTTGTGAGGTCACAACAGAATTTAGCTGATCACTTGATGAAGGGATTAGCTAGAGACTTGGTTAATAAGTCTGCTTTAGGGATGAGTTTAAAGTCCACATAAATTTCTAATGGTAAGACACCCAATTCCCTCCTGATATGAATTAGGAGCTGAATTCAATGTGGAAAGCTTACACTTAGAAATTGGAGCACATGTTTTACATATGTCATCCCAAGGTTATGTGCTCGGACCTGCTGAAGTTAGGTTGAAGTTAATTTCTTAATAGTTCATTTGAAAAAGTGCTAAAGCAGGTGCATGATGGAAAGGAACTACCTATATGAATGTGAAGTTTTGCCGCTTCAAAAAGCTTTGAACTTTATGCTTTGAAACGTTCATGAATGGATATGGACACATGGCTTGTATAGTGTCAAGATCGCTTTAGAGTATTTGAAAACTTGTGTGTATATTATCTTCAGGTATTCAAATGGGTTGAAGGGTTCAATTCTTAGAACACCCCGATTCTCAAATATTTGGAATGTGTAATGTACTAAAATGAAAATTCAATCTTCAAGACATTTTCATTTATGCATAAGTTTGTTTTGTTTGATTATCTCATGTAAAGGAATTACACTAAATTGGGGAAGATTGTTAGTAATTTAGTGTAATTGAGGGATATGGTTATTTGACTTGGTAATGGGTTAGGAGGTACGGAGTGTACGCCTATCAAGTCAATAACATCCCTGACCCAAAATAATTGTGAAAACAGTCATAAGTCTAAAGGACACAAAAATAGTCAAAAATAGACATTAGTCTATTTTAGGCTGGATTAGTCCAAAATAGACTATACAGTGGCTTAATAGTCTGAAATGGACTAAATTAGTCTAATTTAAACAGAAGTCCGAATTAGTCTAAAATTAGACTATTTAGTGGCGTAATAGTCTAATTATGGACGTAACAGGTCAAGAAGTTATTCTGACCCATTGTGACTGTTGGTTATCCTAACTGATAGGATTTTATGGTCTTAATGCTTATGAATATCAAAAGAATGGAATTGCAATAGATCAATGGTAGATTTAATTGGACAATTAACACCAATTAACTTCATGGATTGTTAGGTGCTCTTATAAGGAAAAAAATATTTCACATGAGAAAAAGAACACAACACGAAATACTCTCTAGCACCAGGTTTTTGTTTTGTTGTCTCAAACAAAAACACCACACTTTGTCTTATCCTAAAACAAAATTCGTGTAACCCAAGGCATATAGGGTCGAATTGTTATTTTCGAAAAGTGATAACACGATTCAAGTGATATCCGGTCATTGAAATCTTTACACGTTACACGGTTTCCTCCAACATTACATTTATGAATTATGATAAAGTGTGCAAATGTATCATATGGATGACTCTATATTCGTAGAACTATTTTGAAATATTTTGATTCATGATTATTCATTAGCTTAAAAATCCATACTATATTCACTTTATAAATCTATGATTCACATTTTATATTCATGATTAAAAAGTAGTATACAATGATTCACCAATATTTGTATAGATGAAAACATATATTTCTTTGATTTTTCTTTTTAGCCCAGGACTAAATTTCATTGAACACCAAACCTTATATATATTAAAGAAAATTGTAATCATAGTTTGCATCATGGAACGAAAATATGTAAATAGGAAATCCACCTTTTTAGGAAAGTCAATAAGTCATGCCTGAATTATCGATCTACTTTTATTAAGAATGACGACGGTTCAAAATAAATGGGGTTTAAATTTATGGTTATGTCCCTCAACCCTTTAAACACTTTGGCTTATATTTACAATCTTGCCATTGAATATTCATGATCGTTGATTACAAAATTGAAAGGCCTGGATCATTTCTCTTCCTTCTCCCACCAAAAAAAATTGGGCTCCATGACTTCAATATCTCGAGCAATGGTATGATAACCTGCTCCTAGTTTAGTAATTTTTGTATTCTGAAATGTGTAGAAAACTGAAGTTACAACACTGTATCAATGTTAACAAGCAAGACTTTGATATACCTTTTAGATCATAGACCATATTGATAAGGTCCGGTTTTGTTTAATGACCTTATGATATACCTGGGCAGCAGCTCTGAATCTCCCGTAAGTACTTTCGGAACATTAGTAAAAGAAACCCGATATTATGAACATTGATGAGCAGCTTCACATACACGTACGTCTTTAAATTCATTTAAAAATTGTGACAACATATCTTCAAACTCGGCCCACGTGATTGGTGATAACACCTTTAGGTTGTGCAAATAGCAAGAGTAAATTTTCATGGTGACGAGTTAAAATTTTTCTGGTAGTTAATAGAAAAAGACTCAATTAAACAGTATAGCATGACAAAACATATATAGAACACCCCCAATCTATTAAACAACACAACAATCAATGTGAATTATATACATATTCTGGAAAATTAAAAAATAAAAACTATCATACTCAAATAAATAGAATGCCTACAGCCATACATACGCATAATTTTGTAAACAATCAATAAAATAGGTAATGAAGCAAGGCAATCAAAATCTAGAAAACTACTAGTAAGTAGTAACATATTCAAATAAATAGAATGCATACATACTTACTAAAGTTTTTGTAAACTTAATTACTGACATCATAGGGGAAAAATAGAAAGCAAAAAAGAAAGGTCTAATCAAAAGAATCTATCTATCCCACAAATAACTGACAAGCGACGTAAAAACGGCACAAACAACATTAATTATGACTGAAAACTGAGTTTAAGATATTTAAAAACAGCCTAAACAACATTAAAGCACTTATTAAATAGCCAAAAACAAATTATGTAGTAATAGTGTTACCAATATATTTATATTATTATTTATTATATATAAACAAAACAAATGATTAATAAAATCTAGTGGAGAATAAAAATGTAGCATTGCTTACATATGAATACGTTAATGTTTGTATGCATGAACCTTATCCTCACATATTTGCAAATATTTAGATACATCCTTCTGTCAAGAATCTTACAACTTGCAAGCAATTATGATCCATATCTTTCTAAGAGAATATTTCTATCCAACATGTCTACTTCTAACTTTATAAATAGAATCAACAAGAATAGTTCAATGGCACGCAATTCTCTTCTCTCTATGCTTACTTAGTAATTATATGTAGTTTTTGTAGGAACATAATACACTTAAGAAGGTTCACAACTTGGTACCTTCTTCTATTCACTCTCTATTTCACTATTAAAACTCGGTTCTATCAAATAGGTATGGCGTAAAACCGATTGCACTCAAGTGTAATGCGAGTTACCAAATAGGGAATTGCCACCCGAGACATCAAACCCTTTTCATCCCATATTCATCATAACAATATCTCTATCTTCATGAGTGGTACGAGAATAAACATGTTTATGTATTCAGTGATCATGACCCGTAGCTCGGTGATCATGATGTTGGGATCGATCTCCAACAAGAAGCCACACAAGATTAAATAGCTAATAATAAACGTAAACGGAAAAAGTAAATAACACAACGATTTAGGTGGTTCACCTCCTCAAGGTTAATCCACAACGAAAAAATTCACTAAAACTTTAATAACAAGTTTTCTCTCACAAGTTTTTCCCCCCTCTCTGCATAATTATGTAACCTACACCTCTATATATATAGGTAAGACATAACCCTAACTCTAATTTGACTCAAAATCAAATTCTAAAAATAACTCCTATTAAAATAGGCAACAAAATTTGAGTCAAATACTAACATATCCTCCCTTGACTCAAATTCCCTAAAATTTCATCTTTATCCGAGAAATGTACTCTCTTCTCGGTCTTCTCTTTATTGCTTTTGCAATAAGTCCTCCCTTGCAAAGATTCCTCTTCCTAGTAACATAGATTCTTCGAATTTTTCTCCCACGAAGAACTAGTCGATCTCCCTTGTAAACTTTGCAAGTATCTTTTCTTCCAACATAACGGTATCCACGAGATGTCAAAACTCCTAGTGAAAGTATATTTGTTGTCGCACCCGGAATATACTTCACGTTCAAAGCGGTTCTCACACTACCATCATGAAGCTTGAAGCGTACACGTCCAACACCTTCAACCTTCATTTTCTCTTTGTTACCAACTTTGATCTCACCGAATTGTCCCTTACTGTTTAATGTATCAAACATAGCTCGGTCGTTGCAAATGTGTACCAAAGCCGCAGAGTCTAACACCCACTTTGCTTTGTCTTCTTTCAAGATTCCACCGCTTGAAGTTTCTGCCAACATAAACTCATCATCAACATTGGTCACAATATTTGTTTCCTCATTGCCCTTCTTCTTTCCATTAGCATCTCGTACGCTTTTTAAATCTTTACGAAATTGAGGACAACGAAGCTGCATATGACCTTTCTCCCCGCAGTAGTAACACTCTACATCGCTCAAGTCTCGATCTCCTCTCACTCGAGACTTTGAACGCCATCTTGAACTACCCCGGCTGAAATATTTCCCTCTTCCACGATCCTCAGTGACTAATATTTTCTCCCCACTATAGAAACTACTAGTGCCAGTCATTCTTTCATTATCACGTAACGCTTTAAGCACATCCTCAAGTGTCAAAGTAGTCCTCCCTGTTAACATAGTCTGCACAAACGGTTTGTATGACCTAGGTAATGATGACATTAACAATAAAGCTTGTTTTTCATCATTCATAACCTCATCCACGTTAGACAACTGACACACCAACTGATTAAAAGAATTAATATGATCATGCAAGTTACCTCCTTCTTCAAGTTTCAACGAATACAAATCCATCTTCATATATAGCCGATTCGTCAATGACTTGGATGCATAAATACTCGTAAGCTTATCACATATATCTTTTGGTGTGTTTTCCTTCAAAACACTATATTTGATCTCGGGAGCAAATGCCAACCTAATTATACTCGAAGCTTTCTTCTGCATCATCTTCCAAACATCTTCTTTCATCGTTTCCGGTCATGTCTTTAACAAAGCTTCATCAATACCCTATTGAACCAACACATCTTCTATAGTCATCTTCTAAACCATGAAATCCATCTTTCCATCGAATATCGGGATCGAAAACTTTGACGTATCACTAGCCATCTCAACAAATCAACCTTAGAGCAATAAAAAATCAACAAAAATTACTCCGAATAATAACTAAAAAAAAAACCCGAATCTGTCCAAGAAATCGAAGACCTATAACTCTCTTCCAGCAACTCCGATTACAAATCCCTACGGCAAAACTTGTATCTGTGTGTGTTGAATCCTCTGTCCAAAAATCACGATGATCCAACGGTTAACGAACCTGAAACGTTCATTTCCCTACAGCTGCACTTAAACCGACGAAAAAACCCTACAGCTAATTCGACAATTAATATCTCCAATACTGTACTTCCAATCGAAAATCCCAACGGTCAAACTGTAGATATATGTGTTATAAACCCACAATAAATTTTTTACAAAGATCCAACGGTTGACGAACTCAGATCATCAATTTTTCTAACGCTGCGCAAAAAGTGACGAATCAGAAAAATGAATTTTCCGTCTCCGTATTAACTTCCTTCGGGTAGTGTGATTTCTCCCTACTAACCTGGATCTGATACCACTTTGTTGGGATCGATCTCCAACAAGAAGCCACACAAGATTAAATAGCTAATAATAAACGTAAACGAAAAAAGCAAACAACACAACGATTTAGGTGGTTCACCTCCTCAAGGGTAATCCACAACGAAAACTTCACTAAAACTTTAATAACAAGTTTTCTCTCACATATTTTTATTTCCTCTCTGCATAATTATGTAACCTACACCTCTCTCTATATATAGGTAAGACATAACTCTAACTCTAATTTGATTCAAAATCAAATTCTTAAAATAACTCCTATTAGAATAGGCAACAAAATTTGAGTCAAATACTAACACATGACCCATATCCCGAGCATTTGAATCTACGTATCATCTTGCAGAGTTTGAAAAGAGTAACTCGATCATCAAATTCATAATCGAAATTTCAAAATTACAACATAAAACAAAATGCCTTAATAGCAAGTAATAACATTGAACTTCCTAAAATAATATGAGAAATAAAAAAGAGAAAAAAACATAGAAGGTCGATTTTAGAAACCAAATTAAGGATCTTGTTTACCTGTTTAAAACAGATGGTCGCTGAGCCAAAATAAAGTAACCTGACTAGAGCATATATATACTTTCGAGATTTTAAAATTTTGATATTAACAATAAGAAATGGGCTAAGACATGTTTTCAACTAAGGTTTTGGTTTGGGCCATTAATATTTGGGCTGGGTGGCCAATAAACATTTGTGATACATGTTATTACCCATTGGCCCAGTTTCATGGGTCACAGCCACTTGGTAGAGGTATCAAAGATTCAAAGTCTACAATATCCGTTAGAAAGTATTATGTTAGAAGCATCGGGTAAGAATTTCTCATAACTAAAACTACAAGGAAAATATATAAATTGAGTTTGGATTACTTAATCAAACAGGTCGGTCATATGGTGGCTCTTAACAATTTCTCTAATGCTTCTATTTCAAAAAGGTTGAAATTACGGCAATTCTAATGTTTCATTTCCAGTTATAGTATTCAATACTCGAGGATTTTCATTATTAGTGTTAGATAAAGTTTCCCAATGAGAGCAAAAGTTGGAGAAATGCATAAAAAGTCTTTATTTTCGTTATTTATATCGATACGGTTTTGCCATATGTTATTACTTTATATATGTGGTTTTTTGGCTTAACAATGCAAAGTCTAAATTTCAAAGTGCTATGGACCAACACATTCATTTAGTATAATAATAATAATAATATTCAAAATATGAAACAATATATATCATTGAGACTTGCGAGCCGTATACTGTGTATATATCCCCATATATTTTCCATCACTATGTCAAGCTAAGATTAGTTGGAAAAAAAAGACTTGTATATTATATATATATATATATATATATATATATATATATATATATATATATACTAGATATTTATGTCCGTGCAATGCACAGGTCTTAAACAATTGTCTTGAATTTAATTGTCTTGAATTTACCGATCTATTCAATGAATTGAAGGAGTTATAATGATTTAATTGAGAAATGCATACGATAAATACATCTTGTTATTTTGTGTTTTCATTATTTATTCTTATATCCTGTGTGATTATGTAAGTGTTATATTCGACAATTTAATAAAAACTGAGTAATGTAGATTCTAATATTAAAATCTATCTAATTCTAATCATTAAAGATAATCGTCCTTTGAGTAATTAATAAACGGTGAAATTAAAATCATTAACTTAACTCGTGTGACAAAATTATTAAAATTGATGAGTTCTTGTAAGTTGTGATAGCCAGTAAATATTACTATAAACTTTTGCAAAACAATAGTCCACTACACGCATAATAACCAGTATACATCATGCTTGACACATATAGTTAATTAATTATAACTTAGCTACAAAATACACGTACATTGTCGATCATACTATAGTTTTTTTGTACTTAAAAATTTATTTAAGATAATTAATAGTATAGTCTTCTTGAACCCACAATCATTTTAAACCAATAATATTAATATAGACCAAACGTGATTCAGACAGGGTTCTTTTGGCCCAGTGACAACATAACCATACAATATTTGAAGCTAAAATTAAACAATCCAATATAACCAAATGAATCATGCTCTATATATATTTTCATGTTATGTTAATCTATTCTTTGAACCAACCCGCAAGTGTAACTACAAAGAACTTACAAATAGCATAATGAGCTCAAACAACACCTATACATCCATGAACTCAATAACATTTAGAAAAATAAACCAAAAAATGGTCAAAGTTTAAAAGGAACTAAAAGCACAAAAGATCACCATATATATATATATATATATATATATATATATAAGGTAAGGTTCCAATGAGAACACTTCAAAAATAAGAACGGTAAGAACACTTCATAAATGCACAATTAACAAACAAAATCATTAAATTCACACTCATACATTTCAAATATGTGTAGAAAAATTGATTAGAATAGATTTGAACTTTCGAAAATATAGAAAAATCGAAAAAACGATTGATGCACAATTATAGAGATAATCGTGCATCAATCTTTTTTTTCGATTTTTGTGCATTTTAGAAGTGTGCATTTATTTTTCTTTGCATATTTGAGATGTATGACTATGAATTTAATGATTTTTGTAAGCTAGTTGTGCATTTATGAGGTGTTCTCACCGTTCTTATTTTTTAAGTGTTCTTATTTGATCCAAACTCTCTCTCTCTCTCTCTCTCTCTATATATATATATATATATATATATATATATATATATTACAATAAAATGAAATAACAACCCAAAATTACTTCCCCATGGCATGATTGAAGCAATTGGAAGTTGATCAAATGGTTGCTTAATAAAATGAAGACATAATCAAATCATATCGTATGTGAAAATAGAAAGTGGAGTATTTATATGTAACAAATATTATGTTATATTATCATTTAGTTTAATGTTTGATTACTACTCTATTAGCAAAGCAAAAATGGTGATAAAACTTGGAATATTAATCAATTTTAATTTTATTTTGCTACATACATTGAGTGTATAGTGTGTGGTTTCATCAAAATGCAATAAGATAAGGTGAATTTCCTTTATTAGGCATGATTGAATTGCAAGTTTATTTATTATATTTACTACCATCAAAACGTACTATTGATTTATGAGTTATGACAAAACTCTCATTTATCATTATCATTTATTTATTTATGATAAAACTCATATATAGTTATTATTATGATAATAAAACTCAAATATAGTTATCATCGTCGTCGTCGCATTGTAGATTTGAGACCAATTCCTTATACCTACATCAAGTAACATATGAGTATCTTGTAGAACATCCTCACGACATTTAACAGTGTGACTAACATAGCATCCTAAATTAATTAAGTCATTGCAAGATCACAAATGAAGAGCTATTATTAAATATTAACCATCCATGTTATATCTTTTCATGATGATGATGATGATTGATATAATATATGATCACTTGTGTACGCCTCTTTCCCTCTCTCGCATTTGTATCACCGAGGTTTTTGCCTTGCATCATTTTCCATCCTCCATTTTTAAAAATTTTAGAGCAAGAACGGAATATGAAACGCACGTGTTATGACTTAACGAGTTTTTTTACGAGTCGTTTAAAATTGAACCGTTTAAATAATTAATTTCTAATATTGGAGATTTTAAATAGCTTTATGAAAGTGAAGACTACCACTGGACAAAAATGCAAAACACATGGACGATTTAAATAATTTACTCTAAATAAAATTATCGTTTCTTTTTTCTTTTGTAATTTTCATGGATGGATGAAGTATAAAATATCTTACATGTTCTAGTTGTAAATCTGAAACTAGTTATGATACATTCCTTGTCCCATATTTACCACCTATAGAAACGATGTTGAGTATATATCAGTGCAAACCTCCTCTCCACTAGTGGATTAGTTTTTGGCTGGAGTATTTTTTGTCCAATCCACATAATTTTCAACCGGTCGTAGCGATAATGAACTAATACAAAACTAACACTTAACAATATAAAATGAAACGTTTACTTTTTGACCCACCAACTGTCATAACCAAGAACAATGCGTAACTTACCACAAAGCAAAACAAAACATAACCAAGAACAGAAACTGGGACTATCGAAAGACACAAGCACAACAGCTACCAAACAAAACAATTAGCCCAAAACGAAAAACGAAAAACGAATTAAAACACACAACCCTAATTTAATTAACTGGCAACTTTCCTTACATCTTGTACTACCAGAAGTCGTAAAAAAGACACAACTCACCAAGATAAGTCCATTAGCACCCAATCCAAACCCCAACAATTTTTTATTACGCAAGAACTCGTATTTTCATCATACCCTACAATCAACACTGCATGATATACTTCTTCTTTCAATTTATCATCATAATAAGAGCCTTTTCTTTCATGTGTGTAGGGCTGATTATTTGTATAACGCCTCGCAATCAAAGGATATGACAACCAACCCATTTTCACTAAAGTAATGGTTGGATACTTCAATCCTCCATCACGAAACATACATTGTAAGAGCGATTCATTTTCCATATAGCACCCGCCTTTTGTAACAATATATCTCGGTGCACGGGCATTGTATCGAGCTCCTTCTAGAAGTGTGGTCGTTCTTGTCATGGGACATTTTATACTATATTTGTTGTATTTTAATAAAATGTAACAATATATTTGTTGTATTTTAATAAAATATATTTTAAATTAATTTATTTATTATATTTAAACCATATTTGTTTGCTCCTGTCAAAGGAATTCAACAAGATGCGCTTCAACTCCTCACATCATGAAGCTAAATACATGAGAAAGAGAAAGAAACCCAGATTGGATGTTGAAGATGCTTGCAAGGGTCTTGACCGTGGACCACAAGGCCGTGACGATGACCCTAGGGCTGGCGGCTTTAGTGTTGGACAGAGCATCAATGGTGGTGAATGTGGAGCCTACGGCCGGTGTTGCATCAGTTAGGTAGTTCCGGCCTTTTCCATCCGTTTAAATTTCATGAACTAGTGTTAATCAATGCTAGTTTTTTAGCTGAGATAATTAAATGTTTGGTTTTGGATTATGTAATAGCCTGTACAAGTTATGTGTCAGTCAGTTGGTCATCTAATTTGTAATCGTTTTGAGTTTGTGAATTAAAGTTAAGTTTTGAGAAGTTAGAATTTGTCCAAGTGTTTAGGGGACACTTAGCCAGTGTCGCTAGCAGCTGGCTAGTGTCGCCATGGTAGTATTTGAAATGTATAAATAATCAATTTGTAGTTCATTTCAAGGGTTGACGAAACCCTAATCGTATAGTGAGTATTTGGAGAGTTCTATAAAAGCTTCTAAACGTTCATATCAATATAATATACTAAAGCTTTTGGTTTGTTTGTGTTTCATGATTTGTTACGTTTGATTAACACTTGATTACTCGTTGTATGTACGTTTGATTGAGTGACAATCCGTTAGATCTGTACTAGGGGATCTATAGAGTGCCATGGATTTCTAGTTTTATCATCGTCGTGGATAGACGGAGAATTAATGATCTGATGATTAAATGTACCCGATAACTTTAACAAGTTTAATGTAAAGGTATGAAAATCAAAATTCTCATGCGGGTCATTAAAGGAGAAGAATATGTTGACTAACTAGACTTCAAGTTGTAACTAAAGTATTGTTTTGTATCAATTACCAACACTAAAAAAGTGCAATTTCTCAATTTTGACTAAGGTAATGCATACATACTACTTAGAATATTGATCAAATGAAACATATCGGAATATTAAAACTTAATGGAGATTTAAGTGTAGGAGAAACTTGCATTTAAACAGATCACTTCATGGATTAAATCACGAGTGATTTTAAGATGATAATATCTTCTATTCTTGAAATAGAGATACATGAGTATCTAGTTCTTCAAGTCTGTTATACTTTAGTCTATTCAAATGTTGTGCGTAAATGTCAGTTATAAAAGGTATGCTAGGTATTACATGATGAGTTGACTAGTGCTATGTAGTCAATATTTAATTGTTCCTTTTGCCTAAAATGGAAAAGAGATATCATGAGCCCTGTGATGATTAAAGTTTGACTCTAAAGTGCTAGGCATGGCCGAGACTTAGCTGATAGTTCAGTAGTCTCATATAGTCAATATAATCAGAAATCATAAAACTTATATCAATCTTGAGATTGATTAAAATACATATCTCGATTCATAAGATATCGGAGAAACAAAGGGATAGTTGATCACTTATCTAAAAGATTGACTCTAAGATGTGATTCAGAGTTCGACAGTTGCGTTGGATGACACTCTTTACTTAGTTAATGTAATAGAAACTTAGACAAATAATAGTTGATGATTTGTCCAAGTGGGAGACTGTTGAAATTGTTTTCAATATCATAACTAATTGGTAAGACTATAATTAAAAGTAAAGTTCTTTTTGGGTTGCCCTCAATGAACAGTCAAGAGAAATATGAAGGGATAATATTAATTAGTATTAATGTTATATTTAATTAATTGATTTATTAATTTAAGATTAAATTAATTAGAAATTAAAAGTAATTGAATTTGGCGAAAGATTCCAGAAACTGACTCAACCGTCGGTTGGAGATTAGGGTTTCTAAGGCGGTGGAAGTTGCAGACATGGAGTACAAGTCTGACATCTCCAACCGCCGGTTGAAAGGTCCAACCGCTGGTTGGGAGTCGAATTCAGCAAACTCTGGGGTTTCTTCTACAACTATAAATAGGGGCATCTTATACCTTCATAAATCATAATTTCAAGTACGTATTTTCAAGGATTTCGAAAATTCGACTTTCTTTTGGGATTTTGGGTGTGAAGCATTAGAGGTATTCTACTTTGGGTAACTGCCTCCAAGTAACGAAGCTCTGCTGGTTGGTCTATGCATGAGAAATAGGTTTTCTCCAAGGTTAGTGTTTTTCCTTATTTATCCAATTTTTTTATTGTACTATTTATTCAAGTTAAGATCCTTTAGGGTTTAGTTTTCTAATTGCTATAAATTAAAAATTATTGTTTTTCCGCTACATGTATATTAATCTAGTTAGGGAATAGAAAACCCAACAGTTCCTACCCAGTCAATAAATAAAAATGTGAGTGAGATTATGATTGTTTATAATGATTTGGATCATTATTTATATTAGTATTGAACATAACTTTTTAATGAGGTAAAACTACAAGACTATAAAATGGAGAATTACATATATGTTATTGATAAACTCAATAATAACAAATATTCCCAACTCAAACCTTTAATATCATATATGTCACTCATAATATCTCAATATATCATGTGTACCCAAATATTTTTTTTAATGATTATTAATGCTACTAATGGAAGATTTAATACTAGTGTTTTCAAAATTGGACCAAGTAATGAACCGTTCAAGAGCTCATTACATTTATATTCATTGGATACATGTTATAGTAGTAATGGTAACAGTGCCATATGTAACTGGACAAAATGAGGTAACACTTTGTTGTTGGGACTACTTTATGTATGTAGTAGGAAATACCAGTGGAAATTTAATCCACAAGACAACGTATATCGTGGCAAAAACGATTAGACCATTTGGCAGCCACGTTGTCTTGGTCGCTACCTTGTCGTTGCTGGTATGTTGGCCTGATCGTTTCCACTTAAGGAATCGTTTATCACATCCTACATATTGGTCTAATTGTTCCTTGATCACGTCTATCGTGACAAAAACGATCACAGACCATTCGCCAGCCTTGTTTTCGTGGTTGCTGCCTTGCAATGACCTTCTCACTGGTCTACGATCTGATCTCAAGCGTTCATTTTAACAGCGATCAATGTAACATTCTTACTTTTATCATTCTCAATACACTAGAATAAGCTGCTATTATCCTCATAATCTTATATCATAATTGTCACAACTATAAAAGAATTCAGCACACCAAGTGCTCGATTAAATGCTTGAAAGAACTAATTTTTGCATATCATAACACTTTGTTGATGAGATTACTTTATGTTTGTAGTAGGGAATACAAGTGGAAATTTAATCTACAAAAAACGTATGTCATGATTATCACAACTAAAAAGTAAATAGCACGTCAAGTGCTCGATTAAATGCTTGAAAGAACTAGTTATTGCATATCATAACACTTTGTTGTTGGGATTACTTTATGTTTGTAGTAGGAAATACCAATGGTAAATTAATCCACAAAAGAGCAATCACAGACCATTCGGAAACCTTGTTTACTTGGTTGTTGCCTTGCAATGACCTGCTCACTGGCCTGGCCTAACTTTGTTGGCTTGTTGCCACTTAAATGTATGTTAAGAGTGTAGGATGAACAAGAAGAAGAGTAGATTTGGCGAACGCATATTTCGTTGAACGGTTGTAGTAATAGTAATAGTAGCCAAAATGAGTTAACAAAGATTTGGATTCAGTTACTATTTATGTTTAGTTATAAGTTAGAAAATAGGTTAGTGTCTAAACTTAAGGATGTAGATGTTAGGTAACGGTTTAAACTTGTGCATATGGTTTACCAATGCAAGTTTTGCCTAGATGTCAGGCGTTTTGTGTACGTTTCTAACTTATTTTTTGGATTACATTGTATTACTTAAACTTATTCTAATTCTTTATTATATATTTTAGAGGCAGCTTCACCCCGCTGTTGTGGCGGCTGCTATTGCAGTTGCGGCTGCACTTCCTTCTGATGGTGATCGATGATGATGCCGCGGCACCACCTGCTGCACCAGGTCATCATCGTTGACCTACTTATGTTTTTCATTTAGTCTTTTATGCATTTTAGTACCCGTGATATTTCTAGAATTTATTGTTGGATTTCTTATACGCTTATTTGTTGTGATATAATTACTTCTGTTTATCGTATGATATTTCGGATGTTTATCATATGATTTCTTGGCTTATGTTTATCATTGGCTTTTTGTAGACGACATAAGTAGTCATTTTGATAAAATTGAAAGGTGAATTGTGTAACCGATAACTATAACAAGTTTAATGTAAAGGTATGGAAATCAAAATTCTCATGCGGGTCGTTAAGGGAGAAGAATATGTTGACTAACTAGACTTCAAATTGTAACTGAACTATTGTTTTGTATCAATTACCAACACTAAAAAATGCAATTTCATAATTTTGACTAAGGTAAGTATTGTAATCCAATTAACAATTAAGACGCAGAGTATCATACATACTACTTACTATCTTGATCGAATGAAACATATTGGAATATTAAAACTCAATGTAGTTAGCTAATATACGTCTTGAGTGGGCACGGGAAGGTTCGGAAACGATCATGGTCACGGTTAGGTCGTGTACATCACAAGCATTAGCTTAGCTAACCGGGGAAGCTGTTATAAAACAGGGGTACCCTTTTAATAAAAAAAAATGTAGTCAGCTAATGTGTTTGTATGATATGGAATGACATATAAGTGCAATGCATCATCTTGTTGCTTTGAAAAGATTATGAAATGAAGCTATGATGAATATACACTTACCGGATAAAAAGAAAATACTTATCATTTTACCATATAGTGTTAAAATATATTTATGTTGGTAGACAAAGTTTTTGAAACTATTTATGGACAAAGAGGCTCGAAGAAGGACACGAAGTTTTGTGTAACTATTGCATTACAAGGGTGTTTTACTAAACGTGTATTCGGTGCGCTTTTGTGGAACTGCTGGTTATTGGTTCCATTCCACTTTCTTGCGTTTTTACATAAAACAGTTGAAGATTGTTTTAAGTGCGATTTTTCAGAAAGGATATATTGTATCAGATTCTAAGGATTTTGGGTTACGGTTATCCGTCAAAAGAACATTTTTGTCAAATCAAAAAACACCATGCATGTATAGTAAATGAAAGAGCAAAAATTTGTTAGGTAAGGACCCGAACTTGTATTTTATTTGTGTGCGGTCTATACTAAATATTTTACTATCTTATATTCTCATCAGAAATGCCACAAACTTTGTTTAGTCAAATTTCACTTGCATATACCAAACATTATTTGTTTAACCATTCTCTTATAGGTAATTGATTGCAAGCTTGTACATGAAATGAAAACTAATAATGAATGTGTTATGTGTCATTAATTTTGACCTCTACCAAACCCGTAAAAAGATGCATAGAAGCTTAATATGTGCATGTGAAATTAATGATTCAAAAAATGGAAAGAAAAAATTTTACAAAAAGAGAGAGAATTGTTTATAAAACTACTAGGAATTTTTTTAAATATACGAAAATTGCCATTTTGCATGTGCATGTCCACAACTCATACATATACTAATCTTTATAATTGATAATGATAAAAATACACGTGTATCAAACCAAAATTTAGATATGATGTATCATTTACCACTAATTTTTTTGAAGTTTTTTTTTTTCTAAAAAAAGGAAGAAGCAAAATTTGATTTTGCCAGTCAAAATATACATTTTATTTTCGTGCATTTTTTATTTGTTAACGTACTTTTACTTTTTTACTCTGTGCAATGATTAGTGGTCCAAAATTTGAGTAATCTAGAACCCCACATTAAAAGCCGGCATTAGTTTTATTTGTCCAGATAAAATCGGGTCAAATAGCTTGTTTCGTCATGTAAAATATAGCTTTCTCAGTACACGTAAAATATGTTTATTACCCCTAATGTGGGTATGGAAACTGTGAATGCCGATATTGATGAGAGCAACAAGTTAACGGTCACCAGGAAAGTGGACCCGAAGGTCATAAAGGAACGTATCGAACTTAATTAAGACGAAAAAGGTCGAAATAGTTTCACCACAGCCGAAAAACGACGGTAACAAAGGTGGTAAGTTACTATCATCATAGTATGACGGGTTAGATTTCAAAAATACGCGGCAAAGTGTGTGGGTTCGTTAACACGAGTTGTAAAGGATCACCAAGTTGTATGCAATGTTGGAACATTGTGGAGTTTGATTTAGATTTTAAATGAGATTGGGTTGAATATATGAGTATGTGGTATGTTTGGGAATTAAATCAGGTATTACATATCGACAAACGTAGGCTCATTCGATCAAAACTTTGCACAATTTTCAGAGACGAATATCATGACTTCAATTTGTTATTATTTTAATTATATAAAAATATCAATATCAATATCAACAAATATTCATATCCAATAATACTCCCTCCGTCCTGTATCTATTGTCCAGTATTCCTTTTTGGGATGTCCCAATTTAATTGTCCACTTTCATAATTAGAAAAGAATAATGAAATAAAATTCATTTTTGCCCCTAATTTATATATGTAACACAAAAAGGTAGGTAAAAAGTAAAAGGTAAAATTGTTTTGTTACCAAAAAGTAAGAGAGATGGTGATGTTTTTCTTAAACTGCGTGTTTTTTGTCTGGGGACAATAAAATTTGAACGGAGGGAGTACTAGTTTAATTTATCCTTTGGGTTCATTTCTCATATTCATGAGTTTATTTTGTGAAAATTTTAAGATATCCGCGCTTCAGCATGCAAGCGCATAAGTGTTTAACGATACAAGCATAATACACCGTGTTGATGAAAAACAATGATTGTAGAATACAACAATGTAGACATATAATGATGTGCATCTCGTCACCTCTGACTCCAGACCTCGGAACATAAAATGCGTTCGGAGTGCGCTTGACCTCGGAATGCATCCGTCCCCAAGATATGCTAACCGGGGTCACGGCATCCTTTTCCGAGCCGAGCCGTTCCGTCCCCGTTGACAGAGTCTGTTGCCGTGTCATCACTAGGTCCGAAGCATGAGTACAGAACCACAATGCTTGATAAGCCATACGTTGCATATTCCGCACAATCTCGACATTCTCTGACAGAAGTACAACAAATAACCGTTATGCGCAGGTACCATATATATGGCTAGCCCATTAACCTGGTCGGCTTACTCGATTGGTCCACGTCATCTTTGGCATAGAGAATGTCCTTCTTGTCCACGACCAAGCATCCATGTCAGCTCGAAACACAGAAAATGTCGTCCTCGCCCACGACCAAACCCTTCATGTCAGCTTAGGGTTTAGGTAGGGATGGCGATTTTCGACACAACCCGAAACACGATCCGAGATCGAATCGAAAATAAGCGGGTTGGGTCATGATTTTTTGACCCGTTACCCACCAACCCGAACCCGATAACCTGATTTTTTTCAGGTCGGGTTCGGGTAACCTGATGGGTCATCAGGTCAACCCGATGACCCGAAAATAAAAAAAATTATAATTCAAAATTATAAAATATTTATACATTTGTTTGTAAATAAAACATTTGAACTTCTTTTTGTCCATAAACCATATTAGGGCTGGCAATTTCCGACACGGCCTGAAATTCGACATGAAACCGACAATAATAAATTAAAAATGTGATTAAAAATTTATAAGTTTTATTTTAATTTAATGAATCAAGTATTTTGTTGTTGTTTTTTATTAGATTTTAATGAACATACTAGCTAATATGATTGTTTGGGGATTTAATAGACATTTTTATCTTTATTAATGACGAATTAAAAATTTAGAGAATGACTCATGTAACCTATTTAACCCGAAATTGACCCATTAATATAAAATGACCTGAAAATATGTTGATCTCGTTAAAAAATTTGGTCAACTGGGATGAGTCAGGTTGGGTCAGGGTTGGGTTGGGTTGGGTTGAAATACTCAACCCGATTGAAAAATCAGGTCGGGTATGGGTCAACTACTTCTGACCCGCCAACCCGATAACCCGAGCGGGTCAACTCGACCCGACCCAAATTGCCACCCCTTGGTTTAGGTATAAATACAAGTGCATGATTTCCATTTCGAACCAACACCTCATAAAATCCACAGAGCAATTCACGCATAATTGTTCTCCAAGAATTAAGCTTTCACCACCCTCAATTGACTTAATTAGTCTCGATTCTGAGTTTGCACGTTAATCGAAGCGTGATAAGCTTGGTTCCTATAAATCATCATCATCATAGTAATAAAGTGTTTTTACGCTTGAACAATGTATATTTCAGATGTATATATAGTTCTGTAATAATCATAGTAATAAAGTATCATCATCATCATGTAATAATCTGAAATATATGATCAACAATGTATATCATCATTATCATAGTAATAAAGTGTTAAACGCACTCAAATATATGTTCTCCCTCCGTCTCAATTTTATTGTCCACAAACAAAAAATACGTTGTTTAAGAAAAATGTACTAGTTATACTATATAACCAATAAGATTTAATCTCTCATCACATTCAAATGTTTTGACTGAATTAAAAGTACAAAGTGGATGATAAATTTGGAACATCTAAAAATTGAAAGGTGAACTATAAATTTGAGACGGAGTTTTGTATAAACTTTTTCATGATATTTTCTCCTTGTACGTGATGGTCCAAGTCATCATATGGCATTCATGTCATGGATGTATGAAGTATGAGATGAATGTCATCATACATACACTAAATCACATGCATAATTTATTTAAATAGAATCGAAGTTGCAAAGAAACAGAGGATGCCACTTTAATTTGTAGATACTCAAAACGCAGTCACTTAAGGGTCCACTATAACCATGAACGAAACAAAATTAAAGATTTTAATTATAATTTAAATAAAATAGAGAATATAATTAATTAATTGAATTTGATTTCAATTAATGATGTTATATATATATATATATAATCTTAATTATATATAAGAAATATCTTTATGATGTCATCATTTTAATTAAATTTTATTTTTTCAATTATGTCCTTTAATTTTTATAAATTTCAAAATAAAATCTCTAACTTATTAAAAGAGAATTTTTCAATCAATTACTCAATTATATATATAAATTTAATTCATTTATTAAGATATTATCCAAATCAATCTGTGATGTTTCTATTTTTAATTTATCAAGTAGGAATAAATTTACTTAAAAATATTAACATAGACTTAAAAAATAATTTTTTTTTACTAATTTGGTTTCAAAATCTTACAGTCTTTTAATCTTTACTTATATAAATTCATATACATTGAGTAATATTATTATGAAACCAACTAAACGCTTAATATACATATCAACTTACACACTTAAATAATATTTTTTTTGACAAATTTGGTTTCAAGATCTTTTAATATTTTAATCAACTTATATAAATCCATATACATAAAATAATATTATCATGAAACAAACTAAATGCTTAATATACATATTAACTTACACACTAAATTATTGAAAACGGGATACTAAATATGAAATGTCATATTAAAAATCAATAGCACGTGTGTATACACGGGTTTAAAGTCTAGTATATATATATATATATATTATTTTAGATAAAGATACATTTGATAAACTAAAATTCTAAGGATAGATATTGTGCATTTTCCATTATACAAAAAGAAGATTTTAGGTTCATTCAATGTTTATTATCATGTTTAACAGATTTCGGTTACGACATATTTATAACTTGATTGTATACTTTATGTTTTCATATCATGTATCTCGTCATTGATCAAGCAGAATTTGGAAATTTGATTATCAATACATTTGTTGCAAATTAAACATGTTAGATTAAGGTTTTACATTTAATAGTACAACAATGTGACCATAACATAGTAACAGATTATATTTGATTTCTTGGATTTCTAATACATCAACTAGTTCGACGTTTACTCTACCGTATTATATATCGTTCAATAGTTTGGCTGATTCGATAGTAACAAGTTCGGATAAGGTTCTCTTGTGGATTAAGCAAGTTTTTTTTTTTTTTTTTTTTGCTCTGTGATCAAAAATCATGTCGCCAATTGTCATGCTTTAAGTTGACTATGTTATATAGTTGTTGTTACACTTGAATAATTAACGAATTTAGATATAATGATAGCACTTTTGGTATTTGAAAGTAAACACAATATTCTTTTTTTTAGAATTAATAATGTTTCATCCGAAGTTTTATTTTAATAATAATCAACAATCAATAATCGTAACAGAAGATTATATTGTTCATATGGTTTTTCTATTGTCTACATGACTTTTGGCTCAATTACATGATCAAATAAATATCCCAACTCATTAATTATAATGTAAGTATAAGCACTACTAGTCTACCACAAGGTGTGTTTGTCAATCATGAGAAGGTAAAATGAAAAAAATAAAATAATGGCCTTTTTTGTAAATATTAGACGACTACCTTAATATTTTGAAAATTTTAATGAAAAGTTATAAAAATCAAAATTCTCTTTGGGTCTTTTGGGAGATAAGAGACGAATATTCCGAGTTTCCGACCAACGAGACTTCAACATGTTATTTATTAAAACTATTGAATTGGATAACATGTCACCATTATTATAAATATTCAATTCCATAATATTGACTAAATAAATTATTTTTATCATAAATAGTTCATGTTTTAAATGCACTTTTACCAACCCAAGCAGTGGAAACAATCGGGTCACTGATTGTCTATAACCATTAATAACTAGTCAAATACTTGGGTTCATTTTCATTGTATTTGTTGTGTAAAATAACCGAAGTTGCAATATGTGCTTATGCAAGTGCATGTATACATGAATGTATTTAATGAGAAACGTAAACACATCGTGTAAATGAAAAGAAATGCTTGAAAGATATAACTACGCAGACATGATAGTACGGATCGATCGAGTACTGTATATGGGCTTATCGCAAAACTTACAATTAGATTATTATAAATACAAGTTTTTCCGTCTACAATACAAACTTGTCGAGATTATTAGTGATGTGGTGGAAATCGATGGTCGTGAATTAGGGGTTGGCTGAATCACAATAAATCTATTTTGAACCTCCAAACTTAAGGTTGTGGGTTCATGTTGGTGGTGGATATATGAATATATTCGTGGAAAAATTGTACTACCTCTGTTCCAAATATATAGTCCACATCTCCATTTTTATATGTTTCAAATTAATTGTTTACTTCCAAAATAGAAATGAAGTTTTGATCGTGATTACCATATTACCCTTACTTGAAATTATTATTACAAATTTAAAGAAATCATTAATTTATTGCATAATGGTAAAACTGTCATTCTGCAAAAAGTAAAAAAAAGAGAATACAATAATGATTACATTTTTATCAAACTACGTGTTTTTGTCGGTTGACAGTTATTTTTGAAGTGATGAAGTATACATTCATGGTAGACATATGTGTGTGAGTTTGCCTTTCTAAATAATTGAATATTAAAAACTGAATGTAGAATGGAATTGAAGTGTAATTTATATTCTTATTGGTCGAACAGACGTTGAAGCTATAAAGAATTTACACTAAAATTTCAAAAGAAAAAAAAATTCTTAGAAAATCGAAATAATTGACAACAAGCCTCGAAAGGAGGACACAAAGTTTTTGTAAGTAATTATTAACTATATTATTATTACTATTATAGTTGATCACGCAGCGTGTGTCATAAATGACATAACAAAAAAAATTATGTACATTTAAATACTATATACCCATCCATCTCAAATAATGCTCAAATAATTTTGTTATTATTACTAATATGAAAATTCACATGTCAAGAAATGCACATTAATTGCACCTTTGACTCTATTATTATAATGATTATTTTTTAACGGGTAATGATATTTCCACCTCTATTTTTGATAAATTCACAAAGAATACGCATTGTACAAACAAATAGTGCACATTGATGATGGATTTTTCAAAAGAAGTGGTGGATTCATGAACACCCTTTTTTAACCTTAACTATTAAATAAATATATAAATTTTTAAATGTTGTGTAGTTCTAGAATTAAGGGTAAAATATGAAATGCCATTATTAATGTATATATTTTTAGAAGTTGACAATTACTTTGACAAAAATATAAATGGTAAGATAGATATATATAGTAAAATAGACAAATAATTTGAGACAAAAATGTATCTTATGATTATGTATATTCCAAATTAAAAAAATGCCATAAATCTTGTTTATTCCAATTCCACGTGCATATATTACACCTTATATTTCTTTAACCATTCCCATTTACGGAGTAATTAATTGATTAATTTAATATGTGTGATTTTGAACAAGAACAAGAAAATGAAAAAAAAAATGATTTATAAAAAAGAGAGATATGTACAAAACTACAAGGAAATGAAGGAATAAAGAGACACATATTTGGTAAATATGATCTTATACACAAATTGTCATTTTGCATAATTGCATGTGTATGTCCACAACTCATACACATTCTAATTTTTTAATTAATAATGATTATTATACATGTGTATCAGATCTAAATTTAGAAGAACTCCATATAATTTACTATTTGTTGATGATATTTTTACCGGTTTTTTTTATCAAATCGAAAATGATGGATAAAACAAAATTGTGTATTACGAGGTTATACTATAAAGATTAATGCACAATTTTGATGTATTTATAAAAAGTGACACTGAGTTTATCGTCACTTTTTAATCTTTTACCATTAAACTGAGAGTTTGAAAAATAAAAGAAGCAAAATTTGTCTTTGCCAACCAAAACAACATTTTATATGAGTGCATTTTGATTTTTTATTTTGTATATATGTACGTTATTTTTTACTGTCTGCAATTACTAGTGGTCCAAAAATTGACCCATCTAGAACCCCACTATCCCACAGTAAAAGCCGGCATTAGTTTTATTGGTCCCAATAATTTCGGGTCAAATACCCTGTTTCTTCACGCTACCCACCCGTCAAATAAATACAGCCACAAATGGTCAAATTATTTCCATAAGTCATACCATACATCATACATACATACCATCATCATGCCTTTACTATAAATTCTCCATGTAACCTCTATTTTTATTCTTCATTCTTCAGTTTCATTCCACAAATAATTAATAAAATACTCATAATATTAACCTTAAAAACTCCACTATAATGGGAGCAAAGAAAGATGACAAGAAGGATTCCGGCGAGAAGAAGTCCGCCGATGCAGGCGGCGATAAAAAGGGAGATAGCGGATCCAATGCGATTGTTTTAAAACTCGACTTGCATTGTGAGGGTTGCGCTAAAAAGGTTAAAAGTTCCATTCGCCGTTTAGAAGGTACAATATGCTTTCGTAATCAACCTTAGTAGTGTATATATATACTTTTAGAAAATAAGAAAAAAAATTACTAATAAAACAAAATAACTCTGACATTTTCAGAAAGTTTGAACCGATGGGACAACGTTGATGCTGCTGTTATCATAAATGTAGTACCAACGTTGTCCAATCAAAAATACTATTTGTACGTAACAATTATATACAAATTAAGCTATAGTACTAAAACTATATCAGTTACTAACAACATATATAAAAGTTCTAACAAGGTGAATTTAACCTATTCGGCTTTATATAGCGTCGTCCCTAAATATAAATATGTTTACGTTAAATGTAGGTGTGGAAAGTGTGAATGCCGATATCGAGGGCAACAAGTTGACGGTCGTCGGGAAGGTAGACCCGATGGTCGTAAAGGAACGTGTTGAGCATAAGACTAAAAAGAAGGTGGAGATAGTTTCGCCTCAGCCGAAAAAGGATGGTGAGAAAGGAGATAAGAAGGGTGATGATAAGCCATCGGAGAAAAAATCCGATGACAAAAAGGCAGATGCTAAGAAACCCAAAGAGGTAATGCAAGTGGATTGATTAATTAATTAGTTAATTATCTATTGATGCGTTTTAAGAAATAAATTAATGGGGAGTATTAAGTTAATAATATTATTTTTATTTTATGTGAGTGTAGGTACAATCGAGCTTGGTTGTGTTGAAAATTCCACTTCATTGTGATGGATGTGCACACAAAATTAAACGAACCGTGTCAAAGATTAAAGGTGAGTTATTATTTGCTAATTAGGGATTAATCACGTGTTTAAGAGTTTAGATAATGAGCTTGAATAATCTTTTGACCAAACTTTTGGTGTGCACGAAGTCAAAAATATTAGTAACACTTTTCACACATGGTCGATTGTTAAACCATTTTGATAGTGTACCATTTTTGGTATGTTACTATTTTTGTGCACAAAGGTATTTATATTGTCAATAAAGTGTGTTTTTTTTGTGAAAAATATTTTATACTTTTCTAAAGATAAAGGACGAGTTTAAGTTTAGTATATAATGTTTGAATTTGTCAATTAATGTTAGTTTTTTGTTGCTTGTTAATAGGGGTAGAATCGGTAACACCGGATGCTACAAAGGATTTGGTCATGGTGAAAGGGACAATGAACGTGAATGAACTTACTCCATACTTAAAAGACAAGCTAAAAAGAGATGTCCAAATTGTCCTTCCTAAAAAGGATGACAAAAAGGACGATAAGAAGGAGAAGGCCGAAGGAGGTGATAAAAAGGAGAAGAAACCCGATGGCGGTGATGACAAGAAGAAAGATGAGGCGAAAGCGGTTAGCGTTGGCAAAGATGGAAGTAGAGGCATTGAGGTTGTTAACAAGTTGGAATATTATGGACAAAATCCATACACATACACAATACCAGCGTATAATCAAAATTACTATAATCAAGATTACGGCATTTCAACCTCTAACCATGGCTATATGAACGAGGGTTATGCTAACCATGGGTACGCTATGCAATACTCAAACGGACCACCACCTCCTCCTCCTCCAATGTACCTTCACGACCCTCGTGTGCCAAATGTAGGGATGTTTAGTGACGAAGACCCTAACGCTTCATGCTCAATCATGTGAAATGGACATCGTCGACGATCTAAACCCTGATTTTGTTATCCGATAACTTGATCACGTGGTTGCTTATACAATTTCATATTAACCTAAGTAGTTTAACTAATGCATTCGAAAATACAAACTATAATGTTAAATATAATCTATTATTCTTATAGATGTGTTAGGCTAGTTGGCTTGATAGGAGCATTTGAGCCAACAACATATAGGGATGAGTTTGTTCTAATGAGCAAAAGTGATTGTAATATGTTCGGCTATTTTATTAATTTTTAGGAACTAATTACTTGTATATTCAATTTTATCGTAGAGAAATTAATGAGAATATATTATTCGAAGATGAATTATGAGAATTGGTCCAACTTTATTTACCTTTTAACGCTTCAAAAGACTCCACATGTTTGCCATTTTATGTTTGTTGCTTGGAAGGCGGCTGACGGCCATTTTAGGCAAATAAATAAGTTATATGTAAAGATGTTCATGGTTTTTTCTACGGTTTGAGGATTTAATTTCATCAAATAGTTTGATATTATTTTCAAATCAATCCGCTCAATCTAGTGTGTTACAGAAAACTCAGAAAACTAAAAAAATACGGTTGAAATGGTTTGGGTTGCCAAATTTGACGTTTTAAATCAATTCTTTTTTATTTAATTTTTAATAAAAAATTTATTTAACTAACGTTCAAGTTACCTAATACGAGTACTCGTTTGATTGTTATTATCTTCCTAGCTTTTCTAAAGATATAAGTAACTACATTGTATAGTATAAGTAAAAGGACAAGTTCAACAATATCATTCAATAAAACTATATTTCATAACATTGTTACATAATCAGAAGTTTATCTACAATTAGTTGCATAATCGGTCTAGTGGTTTGCATAATTTGAACACTTTGGATATTATATATAAGAAACAAATTTGAAGTTTGTTTGTTAAAAACATACTCAATCTCTTAAATTAAGCGTATATAGTTCACAATTAAACGTATATGAGCCATTGGTAGGTTAATAAGTTTATTAACTTGTGGTGATACATTTTTATACAAGATCAATCAAACTCTTATAGATGTGTTAGACTCGTATATATATGGACGAGTTTGTTTTAATGAGCGAAAGTGATTGGTCCAACCTTATTACCTTTCAACAGTTCAAAAGACTCCATACGTTTGCTATTTTATGTTTGTTGCTTGGAAGGCTGCTGACAATTTTAGGCAAATACTAAATAAAATATTGAGAAATAAGTTACATGTTTATATATATATATATATGTGTTTTTTACGTATATAGTCACCTGACCCCTATCACAAATGTATATATTATATTCTTTTATAAATATCTTCAATAGTCCAACTTCGTGACTTAAACTCACAACTTCAAAATAAATAGATTAACATGAACTGCTAGGCGATAGCCGACATGGCAATGACCCATAATTACGATCTTAAGTTTATCAACTTATGATGATACATTTTTATACGGAGTACAAGATTAATCAAATTAACTCGTGTAATTTGTGGGCAATGACGTTAAAAAATGATACATTTGTTTGATCACATATTGTTATTTTTGCTTCTTTTCTATTTTATTTCACACAGAAGGTAAATCGCATAAAGAGCCTAGAGAAATAGTACCCCATTAACGAAGTTTCCTTTCAAGGTGTTCGAGTCGGTTTATTCAACAAGTTATAAGTTATGATATTAAGCGACTGAGTGTTTATTCACTCTAACTCTCAAATGTGCTAATTCTAAACGCGAGATTTTGCATAATAAAAGACTAACAAGATGCTAGAATAACAATCACTATGACCGTACTAAAATACAATGATTTAATAGCTAAATACCAACCAAAACTATTTTCTTGATTCCAGTTAAAACAATATTATCAAAATACCATACATGACCCCAATAATAAATGACCATATAACATGTATCCAATCCGTACATCCTTGGCATTGGTTGAACTTAGTACTTCGTGAGTTCAACGTTGGCCGTGTTGGAATAGTGTCCAATATCATAACTAATTGGTAAGTACATCACTAAAAGTGAAGTCCTTTTTGGGTCGCCCTCAATAAACAGTAAGAGAAATAAATAAGAGATAATATTAATTGAAATTAATATTATATTTAGTTTATTAATTGGATAATAATTAGAAACTAAAAGAAAAGAAAATTTTTGAAAATCCATCCATACGCCGTATGGAATTTTCATACGCCGTATGGATGCTAGGGTTGTAAGGCGTTGGAACGGCTGACAGAATGTTCTGGAATAGTCATCCATACGCCGTATGGATTGAAATGTGGTTGTCCCACATCGGCTGGGATATGAACCCTAGGCATTCCTCCTCCCCTATAAATAGGGGGCCTAACCCTTAAGTTTTCCTTGCACCTTTCTCTCTTTTTATTCCTGCTCCTTGTAAGAGTTTTACGACTAAGAGTCGTGACCATAGGAGACTTGGAAATTTCTCTTGGTTCGTGGGTGTGAAGCATTAGAGGTGTTCTAGTTTGGGCACTTGCCACCAAGCAAGAAGGTTTTGATTATTAGTCTACGCGTGAGAAATTGCTTTTCTCAAAGGTTAGTAATTTCTGATTTACCTTATTTATTTAATTGCTTTTATTTATTCAAGTTAAGATCCCTTAAGGTTTAGTTTCCTAATTGCCTTAGATTAATTATTTTGTTATATTCCGCTGCGCATATTAATCTAGTTAGGGAATAGAAAACCCAATAGTGGTATCAGAGCCTTAGCTTGATAAATACTAGCATTTAATTATCTGCAATAGTATGTAGGTAAAGATAAATTAGAAATTGGCTTGTCTAAATTGGTAAAAAGAATTTACACTTTAGACCCCTATATTTTGAATTGTTTTAAAATATACACCTAAATTTTAAATTGTTTTAAAATAGAACCGTAGACTTTAAGAGTTTAAAGAGAGACCTTACATATATTATGAGTTATATATATATGTATATAATTAAAGTTAAATACATCGTTAGTCAATTGATAAATCGGCTCACCCATAGTGAACGAACTATAAGAAAGTTTCTTGCGTTCAATGGAGCTACCTATGACTTTTGATAGGATGATGTTAAGATCAAAAGTATGACCTAAAGTACTAAAACAAAAATCCCGTTCTAGATACTATAAAATGTGAATAGTATGCTAACCCATGAAAACCTCACATCTTTCGTATGGTCTGTTAATGGAGCGTGTGTGGTTTACCGACACATTAATATGAGATCATATTGAGAGGTGATGTGGAACTCGCGATTCTCGAGCGTACTCAAGTCGGGGACCACGCGGGTTTTGCATGGTTATAATCACCATCTTGTTCATGATCCTCGCCATACCAGTCATGAATAGTAGATGAGCATATCCGAGATTAACATGCCGTTGATAAGAATCAATGAATCTCAAAAGAACTAGGAGTTTCATGGAGAATGAAATTGACAAAGGAATTGTCTACCTAAAATAAATTCGTGATATGATTACGGCAAACCTTTTCATAAAACGAATCTAAAATATGGATCCTAGCCTTAATTTTGTAATTGGGTAATTAATTAAGGAATATTCAAACTAACTAAAACTGTTTATCCTATAGATGTCTTATACAAATGGTAATAATCCTCCCGTCCCCAATTCCGCACACAACTCGAACTTCTCACTTCTCTCAGTTCTTGGAAGGGAAAGACTGACTGGTCCAAACTATATGGATTGGATGCGTAACCTAAGGTTTACCTTGAGGTACGAGAACAAGGAGTATGTTCTCGATGAACAGATTCCCGTGATTGATGAAAACTCAACCCAAGAGGAGATTGAGGCACACAGGAAACATTATGATGATTCGAATAAAGTGTCTTGTATCATGGCATCCTCCATGAGCCCCGAGTTGCAAAAGACTTTTAAGAATACTTGGGGTTATGAAATGAACCAACAGCTTAAGGAAATGTTCCAGGCAAAGGCGAGCAAAGATTGCCTTGATGTGGTTAAGTCACTCATGGCTTGCAAACCTAAACCTGGAGCGTCTATATGTGCTTTCGTCTTGGAGATGAAAGGGTACTTTGATAGGTTGGAATCATTGAATATAATGTTTGACACGGAGTTTTCCATTGCCATAATTTTGTCTTGTCTACCAGCTATCTACAATCAGTTTGTAATATCATATCACATGAATATAAATGAGAGAGAAGGCTCAATAATGGAACTCCATAGTTTGCTGCAAACCGTTGAGCAAGGAATCAAAAAGGATGATGTGTCCTCTAGCTCAGCAGCTCCTGTGTTGGCAATTGGTCAAACTGCAAAGAAAAGAAAGAGGTCAAATTGGAAAGCAAAGACTATGAATGGAAAGTCCAATCGTGGGTCCAAAAGAAAGACCGATTCTGATATTGCACCAGTGAATGATCCGAAGGAAGCAGTGTGCTTTTACTGCAATACTAAGGGGCACTGGAAACGTAGCTGCCCGAAATACCTGAAAGACCTTGATGATGACAAGGTCGAAAAGAGTGTTCACTCAGGTATGTTCATGATCAAACTCCATAATACTACAACTTCTAATTCGTGGGTTCTGGATACAGGGTGTGGTACTCACATTTGCACTGTATTGCAGGGTCTAAAGGAAAGTAGAAAGTTGAAGCATGGAGAGCTTAATCTAGTCACGAGAAACAGAGGAATCACGCCTGTCACCGAGATTGGAAAGTATGAGCTCGTGTTGAACTCTGGAGTTAGGATAGATTTGAATAATCGCTGTTATTCATCAGAAATGACTAGAAACATTATTTCATTTTATGCTTTGTTTAAGGATGGTTATCAATTTTCATTTGATAATGAGAATGGTGATATTTTGGTTTATTTAAATGGTTGTTTTATTTTCAAAGCTTCTCCTTACACTGCCATATATGAAAATGTTGAATGTGCTAGCAATTTGATTTTAAATGTTGATTCGTCTAATGAGCTTGATAAATCCAAATTGTGGCATTATCGTCTTGGGCATGTAAACAAGAAACGCATCGGCCAACTCCAAAAGGATGGAGTGTTGAAATCATTCGACCTCAAATCGGATGATGTATGCGAATCTTGCTTATCGGGCAAGATGACTAAATAACCATTCACAGGGTCGTGTAAAAGAGGTGAAGGACTCTTGGACTTGGTACACATGGATGTTTATGGACCATTCCGATGCGCCACAAAAGATGGAAATCGGTATTATGTTACATTTACTAATAACTACAGTAGATTTGGACATATCTATTTGATTAAGCATAAGTCGGATACTTTTGAGGTATTCAAAAGATACCAAAGCGAAGTAGAGAATCAATTGGGCAGAAAGATAAAGGTTCTCCGATCCGATAGGGGAGGAGAATACCTTAGTATCGAGTTTCTCGATCATCTTAGAGATTGTGGAATAGTTTCACAATTGACTCCTCCTAGAACACCACAACTTAATGGAGATGCTGAGAGGAGAAATAGAACCTTGTTGGACATGGTTCGATCTATGATGAGTTGGGCTACACTTCCGATAAGTTTTTGGGGTTATGCATTAGAAACAGCCGCTCGCATCTTAAATCTTTTACCCACCAAGAAGGTTTCAAAGACACCTTATGAGATGTGGAAGGGAAAAAGTCATTCTCTTGGTCACATCAAAATCTGGGGTTGTGAAGTTTTCGTTAGACGAGAAACTCATGAGAAACTAGACTCCAGATCTGAAAAGTATCTTTTCGTCGGTTATCCACAAGAGTCGTTTGGATATCTGTTCTACAGACCCGCGGATAATGTGGTCTTCGTAGCTCGAAGAGGAGTGTTCCTTGAGAGATAAATGATATCTAAAGACGACAGTGGGAGTAAGATTGATCTTGAAGAAATTCAAGAGTCGACCGATGAAGAACCTACAGTAAACACTGATGTTCAACAAGAAGTGGAAACGCCTGTCGAACCCGAAGACATATCCTTACCCGTTCGCAGATCTAGTAGAGTTAGCAAGCCTCTTGAGTTCTATTATGGTTTCCATATAGAAGAAGAGGATAAAATTAGTGACAGTACACTAAATGACTTAGATGAACCTGCTAACTACAAGGAAGCGATAGCAGGCCCTGAGGCTGCTAAGTGGAAGGAAGCTATGAAAAGCGAAATTCAGTCCATGTATGACAACTAAGTTTGGAATTTGGTTGACACTACACCCGCTCTTAAGACGGTGGGTTGTAAGTGGATCTTCAAAAAGAAGACCGACATGGATGGAAAAGTACACACTTATAAAGCTAGGTTGATAGTGAAGGGCTATACTCAAACCCACGGGATTGATT
This sequence comes from Pseudognaphalium luteoalbum, assembly GCA_963422505.1. NCBI lineage: Eukaryota > Viridiplantae > Streptophyta > Magnoliopsida > Asterales > Asteraceae > Pseudognaphalium > Pseudognaphalium luteoalbum. The sequence goes on along the minus strand of OY730198.1, from coordinate 7,222,558 downwards.
ATGAGGAAACCTTCTCACCAGTAGCTAAGATAAAATTAATTAGGATTATGCTAGCCATAGCTGCATTTCATGATTATGAAATTTGGCAGATGGATGTCAAAACCGCTTTCCTTAACAAGAAACTGACAGAGGATGTGTTCATGGCACAACCGGAGGGTTTTGAAAATACAAAGTATCCTAATAGAGTGTGCAAGCTTCAAAAGGCTATTTATGGACTTAAACAAGCCTCTCGTAGCTGGAATCTCTGCTTCCATGAGAAAGTCACAGAGTTTGGATTTTCTAGAAGTGAAGATGAGTCCTGTATATATGTCAAGTTCAGTGGGAGTGTTGTAGTCTTCCTAGTATTATATGTGGATGATATACTACTCATAGGAAACGATATCCCAACATTACAAAGTATACTAACTAATCAATCCCACTAATAGCTAATCCCACATACTGGATGATATACTACTTATAAGGGTTTGTGAAACATGGGGTGTTATAAGTTGGTATCAGAGCATAGGTTTGGATGAATTGGGCATTGGCAAATGTTCAATCCCAAATCTATTTGGTGTTAGTCAAACATTCCAGTATGTGGATTAGCTATTAGTAGGATTGATTAGTTAGTATAGTTAGTACTAACGATTAATGAATTGTGAGTTATTGTTATTTGAGTACAGAAATGGCAGATCACGAGAACCCGACTCCCAATGATGTATCTAGAAATGAGGTTCCACCTTCAGAAACTCATGATGGTAATCATGGACAGGCTGGTACTTCACATATCAATCAGGAAGAAACTACTCGAGAAAATTATCTATTGCAGTTAGAGGATGAGGTATTAAGACTTAGAGGAATTGAACAACAGTACTTATAGGATCATCAAGCTAGAACATCTCAACAGAGAGATTATGGTTATCAGTTTCCACCACCTCAACAGCAGAAAAAGTTTGTTTCTTTCAAAACTTTTATGTCTAGTAATCCTTCAGTATTTCAGGGAAGTACTAACCCTACAGTGACTTTGGACTGGTTGAGAGACGTTGAGAGAAAATTTGAGGTTTGCCAATGTGAGGAAGAGATAAAGGTTCCTTATGCTGTGCAATTGTTGAAAGGACCGGCTATGACTTGGTGGGATTCAATTACTGCTCATTTGACACCACAGCAGAAAGCCTCTATTCGATGGATTGACTTTCATAAGGAGATATGTAGACAGCTCTATTCAGAGTTTGACATGGCAAGGATTAGATAGGAGTTTTTGGATTTGGAGTTAACTGATCGGATGTCCATGGATGAGCTTATTACTCAATTCTCTGAAAAATTGCGATTTGTTCAACAATGGGTACCAGATGAAAGAACAAAGATTGATCATTTTGTGAAAACATTACCACCTTATTATCGAACCAGTGTGAGATTAGCAGGTACCCTTACTCAGGCCTTTACATTAGCCCGTTCAGTGGATGGTGACATTCGGGCTGGGGACAAATTGAATAAGGATAAGATTTTGCAGCAATTTAAGAGTAGTTCGTCTGGAAATAAAGGGAATCAACAAAGTAGAAGAGTGAATTTTAGTAGTGATTCAACTGATAGAACTTCATGGTGTGTGAATTGTAAGTCAAGACATACTGGGCCATGTACGCCTGAGACTGCGAGATGTGGGAAATGCGGATTATTCGGACATAACATTAGAGATTGTGCTTATCCACGGTTTGTGTGTTGGAATTGTCAGAAGGAGGGACATAGAGAAGGGCAGTGTCCGGAAAAGGTGAGGCAGGATTCAGGTTTAGCTGGGAGTTCAGGCACGGGTTCCTCGTCATCTGTGGGACGGAAGAGAAAGAATATACCACCGGCAACTGGTAGAGCTTTTCAGATGACCGTAGGATAAGCTCTTGGGCTTGACGACGACGTAACATGTATACTTAGAGTTAAACTTTATTTAATGTATGTTTTATATATATGAATGATCTATAAGTCATTTATTGAGTAACGATTGTTAAGATTAGAATTCGGAATTAAAATGGTATGATTAGATTTCGGGGACGAAATCTTTTAATGGGGGGAAGATTTGTAACACCCTATTTCTGGACCTGGAAATAAATGATTATTTAAATAACGAGAAATAGTTTATTTGGTTTATTTGAAAATAAATAAGTAAAAGAGTCACAGGTTTAATTGTGATTAATAAAATATTACTTGTTTTAAATTGTTGAACCTGACAGTAAAATAATAATATTTGATTCACGGGTATTTTCGAGTTCCGGACAGTAGGATTAGAAGGGGTATTATATTAAATAACCAACAGTGAGTCGGTTGGTGTATAAACCGACCTCACCAAACTTACAATTCCCATTTCTTCATTTTGTTTATCTCTCTAAACTTTCCTTTCAAATCTTTCAAAGAAATTAAGTAAGCAACAAGTATTTAGATTCAAGTTTGTATAATCAGTTCATCATCATCATTCCTATCATCATCTTCCATTGAAATTGTAAGTGTTATGTTCTTTATATTTGTAGAAATGGGTTTTTGAGGTATTGAATGAATTAAGTGAAATTAAAGTTGGTTTTATTATTAGTAGATGTTGTTTGATGTTCTTTGAGTGTTAGAAACCATAGAAATCGAGTTTATTGAGTTTTGGTGAGTTTTGGTTCGAAAATCGGACATCTGCAGCGAAACTCGCAAAAATCAGTTCGTCTCACGAACTGAGTTCGTCTTGCAAAGCGAGACGAGCTTTGCGAGTTGAATTTCACGAAGCGAGTTGACTGCGAACTGAAATATTGCTTTGCGAACCGAATTCTGCGAAGTGAGTTGAAAATTGCTTGCGAACTGAGATAATTAGCAATGCGAGTTGAAACTGCGGTGCGAACCGAGTTTCTGCGAACCGAGTTTCTGCGAACCGAATTGACCTTGCAAGTTGAGGTAACTGCGAACCGAGTTTTTTTACAACTTTTTATTTCGCAAATTTTGAAAGTGCGCAAGTCTTTTCGGGGTAACGGACAGGTGACAATTTCACTAACTCGGATTGGATTGAAATTCGCATGGTCACTCGGAAACGGCCTAATGATTCAGGTTCTATTCTAAGAGCTTAGATAGTTTTTGGCCATTCGGGGTCATCTAGGGCCGAAAATGGCATTTTTCAGTTTTTAAACGTCATTTCAGGATTTTCTGATTTCTTATCTGATTGAACTGTTGTTTGCCTAGACTCTAGAGATTACATGATTTGATAAATATGTTAATATAATGGTTATGGGATGAGTTACTGATTTGTTATTAATTTTGTTTTCAGATAATCAGAAGGAAACTCAGTGACATTAGACTACTGAGTTCAGAGACTGGAATTATCGGTGAGTGGTAACTGTATTCTTCTGTTCAATTCCATTGTAACAAGTTTGGTACAACGGATGAACACTTTGGTAATTGGTTATTGACTGTTTTGTTTATTGGGTTATAGTTATTGTTGATTGGTTATTTATTCAGTATTGGCATGATTATTGTATATTATGTGATTCTTGGTCGCTGGGCATATTTGACTATGTGGATTATTCAGAGGTCAACGTTGGTTGGGTTTGGTGCTATTGTTTGGCTGGCAGGGTTTCCGATACACATCGTTGATGGATGAATCCTAGTCAGTGAAGATAGCTTCAAACTATCGGTAAATCACTGTGATGGCATACCAGTGGTTTAAAGTGTTCTTGTGATGGCATACCAAGAACCGCCGATCCTCTTTGATTGTGTTGGATTATGTTTATTTGTTGTATGAATTGTTATCTCTGAATTAAACTGTCGGATACAGTTCCATTCACTTAGCTGTGAGCTAATCCCACTGTGTTTAACATTTTGCAGGTTTTGGGTAAGTATGGATCGTGATTAGGAATGAGATGGAATGTTTGATTATGACCGCGCACACTCTGATCTTTTTGGAAATTAGAACATGTTTTGTTGGTTATATAACACCCGATCTTTAGTAAATGGTTTGTAAGTATATAATGATAAGTGAGATGTTTTAAAATTTGTTACATTTTGGTATATGTAATATCGGTAAATGTGCTTTGGGGACGCGCTTCCGCTGTTTATAATATAATAAGGGTTTGTGAAACATGGGGTGTTATAAGTTGGTATCAGAGCATAGGTTTGGGTGAATTGGGCATTGGCAAATGTTCAATCCTAAATCTATTAGGTGTTAGTCAAACATTCCAGTATGTGGGATTAGCTATTAGTGGGATTGATTAGTTAGTATAGTTAGTACTAACGATTAATGAATTGTGAATTATTGTTGTTTGAGTACAGAAATGGCAGATCACGAGAACCCGAATCCCAATGATGTATCTAGAAATGAGGTTCCACCTTCAGAAACTCATGATGGTAATCATGGACAGGCTGGTACTTCAAATATCAATCAGGAAGAAACTACTCGAGAAAATTATCTATTGCAGTTAGAGGATGAGGTATTAAGACTTAGAGGAATTGAACAACGGTACTTACAGGATCATCAAGCTAGAACATCTCAACAGAGAGATTATGGTTATCAGTTTCCACCACCTCAACAGCAGAAAAAGTTTGTTTCTTTCAAAACTTTTATGTCTAGTAATCCTTCAGTATTTCAGGGAAGTACTAACCCTACAGTGACTTTTCAGGGAAGTACCCGATCTTTAGTAAATGGTTTGTAAGTATATAATGATAAGTGAGATGTTTTAAAATTTGTTACATTTTGGTATATGTAATATCGGTAAATGTGCTTTGGGGACGCGCTTCCACTGTTTATAATATAATAAGGGTTTGTGAAACATGGGGTGTTATAGGTATACTTACTGAATGGGGGAGCGGTGACATGGAAAAGTTCCAAGCAAGATACGGTGGCAGACTCAACGTGCGAGTCTGAGTACATAGCGGCTTGTAAGGCTTCAAAGGAAGCCATATGGATTAAGAATTTCATTGGAGATCTTGGAGTTGTTCCAACGGTTCAAGACCCCATTGAAATATTCTGTGATAACCAAAGTGTGGTCGCCTTGAGTAGAGAACCCAAGGATCACGGAAAGTCAAAGCACATTAAAAGAAAATACCATTTTGTTCGAAGGAAAGTCGAAGAAGGACACGTGATTGTGAAGAGTATAAGATCAGAGGATAATCCAGCTGATCCGTTCACAAAGCCACTTGGGAAGTCCAAACATGATGAGCATGCTAGGAGCATGGGCTTAAGAGATAATGTAAAGTTTTAGTTGTTAGTTTGATTTTGAAACATTGTAAACAATGATAAATTATTATAGACTTGGTGATTAAATAATGGAGATTTATTTATTGGAAAGAGTTCTACCATTTACTATTGTTTGTCATTGTTTTTCTGTTTTGCATGTTTAGACACCACTTCCCAAGTAAAACAGTTTTTACTTAAACCTCCTCAGTCATTCACACTCCTGGAAGTAAGTGATGAATCAAGACTGTCATGGAGTGTTAGTAGATTGTCTATGGAGATTAGACATGGCATGGAGATTGCTGCAACACTCATGAGTACTTAATGGAGATTTAAGTATAGGAGAGATCCGTACTTAAATAGATCACTTCATGGATTAAATCACGAGTGATTTTAAGATGATAATATCCTCTATTCTTGAAATTGAGATACATTAAGTTTCTAGTTTTTCAAGCTGTTATATTTTAGCCTATTCAAATGCTATGCGTAACTGCCGGTCATAAAGGGTATGCTAGGTATGACATGATGAGTTGACTAGTGCTAGGTAGTTAAAATTTATTTGTTCCTTTTCGCCTAATGGGGAAAGCGATATCTTGGGCCCTCTGATGATTAAAGATTGAGTCTAAAGTGTTAGGCCTGGCTGAGACTAAGTTGATGGTTCAATAGTCTCATAAAGTCAATGTAATCGGAAATCAGAAAACTAATTATGAATCTTGAGATTGATAAAAATCCATGTCTCGATTCATACGATATCAATAGAACAAAGGAATAGTTGATCACTTATCTAAAGGGCTAACTCTAAGATAAGAATCAGAGTTCGGCAGTTGCGTTGGATGGCACTCTTTGCTTAGTTAATGGATAAGCTTAGACCAATAATAGTTGATGAATTGTCCAAGTGGGAGACTGTTGGAATAATGTCCAATATCATAACTAATTGGTAAGTACATCATTAAAAGTGAAGTCCTTTTTGGGTCGCGCTCAATGAACAGTAAGAGAAATAAATGAGAGATAATATTAATTGGAATTAATATTATATTTAGTTTATTAATTAGATATTAATTAGAAACTAAAAGAAAAGGAAAAATCTGAAAATCCATCCATACGCCATATGGAATTTCCATACGCCGTATGGATGCTAGGGTTGTAAGGCGTTGGAACGGCTGACAGAATGTTCTGGAATAATCATCCATACGCCGTATGAAAATCCATACGCCGTATTGATTGAAATGTGGTTGTCCCACATCGGCTGGGGTATGAACCCTAGGCATTCCTCCTCCCCTATAAATAGGGGGCCTAACCCTTAAGCTTTCCTTGCACTTTTCTCTCTTTCTTATTCCTGCTCCTTGTAAGAGTTTTACGACTAAGAGTCATGACCATAGGAGACTTGGGAATTTCTCTTAGTTCGTGGGTGTGAAGCATTAGAGGTGTTCTAGTTTGGGCACTTGCCACCAAGCAAGAAGGTTTTGATTATTAGTCTACGCGTGAGAAATTATTTTTCTCAAAGGTTAGTAATTTCTTATTTATCTTATTTATTTTATTGCTTTTATTTATTCAAGTTAAGATCCCTTAGGGTTTAGTTTCCTAATTGCCTTTGATTGATTATTTTGTTATATTCCGCTGCGCATATTAATCTAGTTAGGGAATTGATGTGTTGAATCTAGTTATTAAATTTATCGTTGTAAAATAAACAAGAAAGTACCGCGCTAGACCAAAACACAACCGGGCAGTGGACCCTATCGTGTAGTAGTATAGTTGGGTAAGTTCGGGTTTGAACGCAGGGAACTTAAGTTTAAGAGGTTGAAGTTAAGTGTGATCAATTAGATAAAAGAAAGTAAAATGTGGTTGGGTGTGACCGAATTGCCACGATGCTTAAAACTACAATTTATAATAAATCAGAGCGGTGGACTCAGGAAGAGTCAAATTGGTTGTTTTGAACTTTCAAATATTAAGAACAATGCTTGCTTGGACTATTTCACTAGTGATTTCGGGGTGTAAGGTTATAACCGGTTAGGAGGTATGCTAAAGTAATACTCGTGAAACATAAGCTAGGCGTTAGCTAAACCTATTGTTCAACTTCAATTAGCAACCTATGATTTAATCAAGTAACGGACGTTCGCCATGGTTACTAACTTGCACGAATTAACTAAATCATTTAACACATTCCAAATTACATTCGCAATTTTGTTCGATCATTCATAGACAAATAATCAATAGCAATTCACTAGTTGAAAACGTTCGCTATATCGATTAGTGAATCACCATATGGTTAAATTCTTGAGATAAAGCCTAATTACACAAGGTTCTCCGATTAAACATAAATTTAGGACGGTGAGTCTGTAAATCATCCACACGACAAACATTCGCTATAATCGCTAACTTGTGTGTATTTAACTTGAGTTGTTACAATCGTCAAATGCTTTGTCCCACAAATGACAAACAACTTATTGAGGTATTTTTTATAAGCAACAAACGTTCGCTATAATTGCTTAGTTAAAATGCCAAAAGTTTACTAACAACAACAAGCTATACTCATACAAATACATAGATGATTCACAAGCTCAAACATAAATTAACACCAAAAGGTTACACCCCTAATCAACTAGTTATTTCATCCAAGCAAACATATAGATAACTAGCCACTCATAATCACAACAACTAAACAAATCTCATAAACACAATACAAATCCATAAATAGCTTCAAATTAGATTAAATTGAAATTATACCAAAGTTGTTACACAAATGTCTCCAAGAGAAGTTTCTTGATGTCCCACTCATAAGCTTCACTTCAATGCTTAGTAGAACTTAGGTAATAAAAATGGTGGGTGAAGATTAAGTGAAGAGAAGTTAATGAGATGGGTGTATTGAATGAGAGTGAAGTGAGTTTTGTTGGGAAGAAAATTGTGTGTGTGTTTTTGATGGTGAAGATGATTATATGAAGAGAATTGGATGGTGTCCCTCTTTCTTTTTCTTTTGCAGCTCCCAAACTCCCCTCTTTCATACAAAAAACGGTTGAGCATTAAATGCTCAACCAATCAAAATCGCACAACACACCAATCAGCCTCGGACTTTGCTCAGATCGAAAGATAGCCGATCGGCTTTAAAGGCATAGCCGATCGGCTTTTAAGGGCCAGCCGAACGGCTTCGATAGCTCAGCCGAACGGCTTCGATAGTAAAAAACACAAGCTTCAGCGAGGGAAAACTCTGTAATGAAAATGCACTAAGATAGCCGATCTTCTAAGGGAAGCAGATCTGCTGGACATTCATAGCCGATCGGCTTTGAGTTCTTAGCCGATCGGCTTTGCTTCTTTTCAGCATCATTTTTCGAGCCCAGCCAGCATTGGTCCAGACTTCACCAATTCTTCACCTATTCGCATGCGTTTCTAGCTTTTTACCTGAAATAGATTTCCAAACAAAATAAGTATCGGAAGTTCTTGAAATCTAATCAAATACATATGCAAAACAATGATATCGCGATAGATTTATATAGACAAAATGAGCGATATCAAATATCCCCACACTTGAACTTTGCTTGTCCTCAAGTAAACCATGATTTTACCATTTTACAACCCGCTCTTGCAACGTTATAAGTGAAGATTAAGTTAACTAACACAACGCTGGCACTAACCACCAAAGCAATTAGGCAAGCAATATATATTTAAGCATTAGAAACTCGAGATGTTTTAATTTGTCAAGCCCGAATGCACGACTTAGCACCTCACATAAGGATAAGTGTTTAGTCACTCACTCTCGACCTATAAGACTACAAGGTAAGGAAGTAAGCAATGTAACACTCAATCAAGCCATGATGCAATGTTACCATAGGCTTGCACAAAGATCAAATCTCCACCGTCTTGGCGTGAGCACCAAGTAAGATCTCAAAGGAGGTATTCTAAATGTGTGTTGTAACAAATGTAGGCTAATTATGGAATTGGGTATGATAGACACAATAATTGGTGAAAAGTGGTAGTCAAGATCCGTGAAAAATGTGCTAATGTTACCTATTGGTTTAAGCATGTGTCGGTAATGAAACTTAAGATTCTTGTGTTAAATCAATTCAAATTATTATTGTTCTCATCATTTTTTTTTTTTTTTTGAAATAATTGCATTCTATGACTTTCTATGAATCCTATGTAACGAACTTTCGAACCAACCATCCTAGACCGGATAAAGGCCTTCGGTGGCTAGGTGTAGAACACCCCCTCGGGAACTACTTGTTCAGGAATTCAAAGGCCATTTAGTTGACTACAATCATCCAACCATAACCTTTAAGCTCAATAGTTAACTTCTATTCATATGATTATTTCTAACATCAATCATGGAATTTAACACTAGAATCCCAATTCAAAACGATTTAAGTCACAATTTGGATAAAACTCATTAAAAATTCCAATAGGCAACATTGTAGAAAAGTAAACAGTTCAGGAAATGACTACACAAAAACAAGGCTAGTATTTAGTGGAATGTATGTGGAAGTGTCTACGGGTTTCTTAGCACTAAAAATGAGTGCTAACGACCGGTGTGGACTGGACGTAAATGGTTTAAAACATAAAATAAGATCAAAATTCCTAAGAACACCTCCTCGTCTTTGACCCCACCTATATCACATTTATGTGATCCCACAGCGGTCTCAAAATGCATCACTAGGGCAAGTTCTAGAACAAACTATAATCATCGGCACACTCATAGCAATCAATCAATATATAAACACTAGGGATAAGTGTTTTTCTCAAATAGGCTCAAATTTCTCACAATTTTTATAGTGAAGGCTACAAATGTGCTAGTCATGCAATTCACCCTATTAGGTTGCTTTTATGACACATCTCAAAAAAAAAAAAAATATTTTTGGTTGCAAGAGGGAAGATTAAATCACTTTCAATTAATTTTTCAATATCCGTTTTCAAGGCAATCAATCTTACAAGGACAAACACATTTCAAGCAAGTTATCATTTCTCATCCCTTTATTGGAATTTGCAAAAAAAAATCTAATGGACCCAAGATCAGTAACAGACCTATTAAGTGACCAATGGTCCGTTAATAGGATTCGTAAGGTTCAATTGGTGACCCAAAAGACTTCACATATCCAACAAAAGGTAAGAAACAATAATTCACTGAAAATGGAATTCAAGTGAATACCTCCCCACACTTGAGAGTTGCATTGCCCCCAATGCAAACATAAGTAAGGAAAAAAACATAAGTGTGAAGGTAAAAAGAAACGAGAACTTCCCCGGGGGTTTTGCATAAAGGCGAGGAAACGCGAGCTGGCTCTTGATAAACGTGTAGAGATCCCATCCAGCTCGGCATGCTACAAAAAAAAGGCAACAAACAAAAAACAAGCACCAAAACACAAGTGCAACACGGATACATACTAAGAATGCATATAAAAGGTAAATGAATGTTAATCATCCAAAGTACCAAAGGGAAAAAAGAATAAAAAGTGTTCAATAGTTTAACAATCCTAAAACACAATAGCACCCAACTACCAACCCCCACCATGGGGCGGGTCATGGGTGGAATCATCCTGCTGGTGCGGCTGCTGATATGGCGAGGGAGACCCAAAAAGCCAATGACTGTGAGCTTCTTGCTGCCAGTTACTGGGTGGAGGGGCAGACCAAGAACTGCCCCAATCTTGTTGCTGTTGACGATAAGAGGAGGTGTGCATGTGATCCCGGTGTCGCTGAATCTCAACTAGTGCAGCGTCTCTATCATAGACAGGGGCAGGGAGAATACCTCCCGGTTCTCCCCAACGAGGAGGTTCTTGATAAGGGACAGGCACATGGTTAGGAATATGGTTCGCCATGCGCTCATGATCATGAATGAGCCAATCGTTTTGATATCGATTGACCCCCCACTCGTACTGGGATTGCTCCCGGAATGTCTGTTGGTCCAAACGCATATTCCTAAAGTCGGTCATAAAGTTTCTCCAATAGGCAGGTTCCTCAGAATGAGATGAATCACCAGGACCCGATGTCTCATCCGCACGCACAGTCTCTGGATCTTCTTCTTCTTCTTCATCTTCATCAGAATCATGAATGGTAACTGGTCTTTTTCCTTTAGCCCCGGCCCGAGACACTGTTGCCGCCTCCCTAGGAGTGAGCTTATAAGCAACATATGATCCTCCTTTCTTTCTCAAAACCTGGGCGGTGGCATAAGACTCAGCCCCAATCGGAAGAGTATTGTTTGGAATTCGGGTATAGGGTGGGACGCCTCGGGGCTTCAAACTGATGTTTAGACCTTTGGCAATCCGGGTGATGAAATGGCCCCCACAAAGCTTAGAGTTTGCCTTATGCCCAGCAGCATAGGCATGAAGATATTTGCCCACAGCAAAAGGAATATTTATCCTTTCCCGACTTTTCAGCTGATCCAAAAACCACAAGTCGATCAAGGTGACCTTTTCCCGATTGGTCCCCCGAAGAGTGAGTGTATTTGCTATCATCTTGTGTATCACCTTATATATGGGGGATGTAAGGTGCTTATTCAAGTTCTTTCCCCCAAGATAAGGCGATGTGCTAAACTTTTCCCACACTTGAGCATTACACTGCCCTTCCTCTAACCTTGCCCCGGTCATGATGTATCGATCAATCCAATGAGAAGAATACTCCTCGTCAGTGTAGATCCCCAAACACCCTGCAAGTTCTTTTAAGGATAAATTTCTCGGGGCCCCACCAAGTTTGAAACTCAAAAACTTATCGTTAACGTTGTTGACAATGAACATTTCCACCGTTGCTAAGAATTCCATCACCAGTTCTTCGTAAATCGGTTCTTGAATCTCAAGAAGCTTCTCAAAATCATTCACACCAAGAGCTTCATCATTAAACCTCACAGTTTGAGTGAAGATGCGTCGAATGTCTTGAGCAACCCCCACAACCTCCAACGGGTTCCAATTGATTTCCCGAGGGTATTCACACTCCTTTTTATGAATGTTATATAAGGCTTCAGTGAATTCCATGTAGTGATACTGATGGCGCCCAAAGATCAAATGGGGGTGGCGGTCATTAGGAAGTAAATCCTCGTAAATACTTTGCGGATATTGAGGCTCATAAGTGTCAGGTCGGTTATTCCTGCCTCTCTGCACAACACAACATAACAAAATACAAGTTTTCCAAGTTGAGTCAGAGTTAGCACAAAAGAATATGACAGAATGAGCGATCAATGTTGGGTACAACCACACCTCCTAATAACAAAGCATATATGCCAACAACCGCATTACCAAGCAAACAACCACAATTGACAATCATAGCCCACAACGATAATTTTCGACAATTCACAGTCAAGACTTAAACCTTACAAAGAATAGCATGTACTCCAATATCAAACAAAGCTTGATCATGCCTATGTCATACAATTTCAATTCAAGCAAGTCTTACAATCAAGATTACACGCCACACCAAGTGACTTTCACATAAGTAAATAACTCCAATATCAAACATAACTTGAATTAAGCAAAAAATAATCACTCAATTTGAATCAAGGCATGCCTTACAATCAAAAGTTAAATTACAAAAAGTCAAAGTCAAAGTAAAAGTTTGACCAGAAAAAAGTCAACTCCTTCTTCCCCAACTTTTCACATAAACCCTAATTTTACTAAATCATCCACAAACTAAAAGTTAATCAGTCAATCAATCACATTATGCAATCGAACATGAATTACACTATAATTAACACCCAACACCAAGCATAAATCACTAAATTCGGATTACCCCCAAATTAGCATATGAACCCTAATTTGCAAATCATCTAAATCGAGCAATTCAAACAATGAATCATGGTGTAAACCAAGTATTAAGCATGAATCAAGCATAATAATCAACAAATTCACAAGGAAATCATCCCCACACTTGAATTAAACCAAACCCGGATTCAAGTGTTCTTCCCCAATTTAATTGAAAGATGGAAAGATTAAGGGGAGTTATATGATGTACCTTTGATGGTCTAGACATGATTATTGTTTGAAAGATGGAAAGATTTGAAGAAAGATGTGAAGATTAGATGACTTTTGTGAGAGAGTAAGAGGCTAGCCGTTCGGTTATTAATGTGTGGAAAAGACAAGCAACTGAATGTTTTATCCTTTAAAAATCGCACAGTAATAGCACAAAGCCGATCGGCTTAGGCCTTAGCCGAACGGCTTCTGTAGCCGAACTGCTCCAAACTACTAGCCGAACGGCTTTATCACACAAAATTGCACACTCAGTTTGAAGACCACTCTCGGTAGTGAAAAATCAAAGAGTTAGCCGATCTGCTAACAATAGCCGATCTGCTTTGGATCAATAGCCGAACTGCTATGTTAAGCCGATCGGCTTTTCCAGTTATAGTTCACAGCAGAAAATCACAATCGCTAAAAGTACTTGTTTAAACACACAATCGCAGCATAAAATCAGTTCAAAAATATCAAAAAGGATATAAACACGAGTTTCCTCGTGATCGGGCTTCATTTATTAACGAGTCCAAGCTAGACTCGACCCCGAATTCATTTATCCTTGGGGTAAGTTGCGAGCTCCTCCCACTCGCCATCAACTTCTTCCTCATGGTAAAGCTTCAATCGGTGACCGTTTACAATGAAAGTTCCTCCATCCGAACCGATAAGTTCCACATATCCGGATGGATAACCGTGCTTGACCGTATAAGGGCCGGTCCAACGTGGCTTGAACTTAGGTTGCTTCAACTTAAATCGGGATTGAAAAAGAAGCACTTTGTCACCCGCCTTAAATTCTTTTCTCATTTTGAGCTTTCGGTCGTGCAAAACTTTGGTTCTTTCTTTGTAAAGGCGAGAATTCTCATATGCTTGCAATCGAAGCTCATCCAACTCATGGAGTTGTAACATCCTCTTCTCACCCGCTTCAACCAAATCTAAGTTGCAATTCTTGAGTGCCCAATAAGCTTTGTGCTCAATTTCACAAGGTAAATGGCAGGTTTTGCCGTAGAGCAACCGATATGGTGTTGTTCTAATAGGTGTCTTGTAGGCGGTCCGAAATGCCCACAATGCATCTTCAAGCTTCTTGGACCATAAGGCTCGGTTGTCCTTCACCGTTTTTTCCAAAATCCTCTTCAAGGCACGGTTTGTGTTCTCGACTTGACCACTCGTTTGTGGGTGGTAGGAAGTCGAGAACCGGTGATTCACCCCATATCTTTTAAGCACTTTTTCAAGTTGAGCATTAGCAAAGTGGCTCCCCCTGTCACTAATCAACGCTTTAGGCATCCCAAATCGAGAAAACAAACTCTTTAAGAAGTCGATCACCACCCGAGCATCATTCGTGGGCAAAGCCTTTGCTTCCGCCCATTTGGACACATAATCAACCGCCACCAAAATATATTCATTCTTGAAAGATGGAGGAAATGGACCCATGAAATCAATGCCCCAAATATCAAACACTTCACACACTTGGATGCTAGTTTGTGGCATTTCATCCCTTTTAGAGATGCTTCCGGTTCTTTGGCAAGCATCACACGTTTGGCATAAGGTATTTGCTTCTTTGAAAATCGTGGGCCAATAGAAACCCGCATCATAAACTTTCTTAGCGGTGACCGAAGGGCCATAATGTCCACCGGTGGGCCCGTGATGACATGCGTCCAAAATTTTTCTAGTCTCACCACCCGATATACACCTCCTCACCATCCCATCCGCACAAACCCGGAATAGATGCGGTTCTTCCCAAAAATAATATTTGAGGTTCGAGAAAAACTTGCTTTTCTCTTGATGGCTCATCCCCTTTCTCAAAACTCCACCGACCAAATAATTTGCTAAGTCGGCATACCAAGGTGCTTCATCCTCGTCCTCCTCGCTTGTACCTACATGAAACAAAAATTCCTCCGGGAAAGAGTCATTAATGTTAGTATCGCCTTGCTTGTCAAGATTTGGATTCTCCAATCTCGACAAGTGATCGGCGGCAAGATTTTCGGCACCCCTCTTATCTTTAACTTCGATGTCGAATTCTTGCAAGAGAAGAATCCAACGAATAAGACGCGGTTTTGCATCTTGTTTAGCAAAAAGATATTTGAGGGCCGAATGATCGGTAAATACAACGGTTTTTGAAAGCACAAGATATTGCCTAAACTTGTCAAAGGCAAACACAACCGCAAGCAACTCTTTTTCGGTCGTGGTGTAGTTTTGTTGGGCCCCATTCAATGTTTTGCTAGCAAAATAGATAGGTTTAAAATGGTTGTCTACTCTTTGTCCTAGGACGGCTCCTAGGGCAAAATCGCTTGCATCACACATAAGCTCAAATGGTTTGGACCAATCGGGGGAGACTATTATGGGTGTTTGGGTCAAATGGTCCTTAAGGGTCGAAAATGCACTCAAACAAGGGTCATCGAACACAAAGGGCGTATCCTTTTCAAGTAGCTTAGTCATCGGTCGGGTGATTTTTGAAAAATCCTTAATGAATCTACGGTAGAACCCGGCGTGACCCAAGAAACTCCTAACGCCTTTTACATTAGTCGGAGGGGGTAGTTTAGCAATAACATCAACTTTTGCTCGGTCAACCTCAATACCCAATCCTGACACTTTGTGTCCCAACACAATACCCTCACGTACCATAAAATGGCACTTCTCCCAATTCAACACTAGATGGGCCTTCTCACATCTCTCCAACATTTTATCCAAATTTTTTAAACATGACTCAAATGAGTTGCCAAAAACTGAAAAATCATCCATGAAGACTTCCATGGAGGTTTCAACCATATCGTGAAAAATGGCAATCATGCACCTTTGGAAAGTGGCCGGGGCGTTGCAAAGACCGAAAGGCATCCTCCTATAGGCATAAGTGCCGAAAGGGCAAGTAAAAGTGGTCTTTTCTTGATCCTCGGGGTCTATTGGGATTTGAAAATACCCCGAGAATCCATCGAGAAAGCAATAAAACTCGTTTCCCGCTAGCCTTTCAAGCATTTGGTCAATAAATGGGAGGGGAAAATGGTCTTTTCGTGTAGCATCATTTAATTTCCTATAGTCAATGCAAACACGCCAACCCGTGACCGTCCTTGTGGGTATCATTTCGTTTTTCTCGTTAGCCACAACGGTCATGCCCCCCTTTTTTGGCACGCAATGTACCGGGCTCACCCAAGAACTATCCGCAATAGGGTAAATGATACCCGCATCAAGAAGCTTAATCACTTCTTTCTTGACTACATCCACCATATTGGGATTAAGCCTCCGTTGTCTTTGAACAACGGGTTTAAAATCATCAACAAAATTGATTTTGTGCTTACAAAATGATGGGCTTATTCCCGGTATGTCGGATGTTCGCCAAGCAAAAGCTCTTTTGTGAGCCTTGAGTACCTTCAACAATTTAACTTTTTCATCATTTACAAGGGAAGAGGAAATGATTACGGGTAGGAGATTTTCCTCATGGAGATAGGCATACTCCAAATGGCTTGGGAGTTCTTTCAACTCCAAATCACGTGGTGGATCCTCCAATGATGTTTTGATCCTCATATCGTCATCCTTTTTAAGCTCCTCAAATGCCTCCTCACCATTGAGCTCTTCTTCATTATTTGTCTCTTCCATGCTCATGACCAACTCCTCCTCGGTCATTGCTTCAACATGTGCCCCTAGGAAGTCAACAAGTTCCGATTCCAATCCAAGCAAGCTTTCCAATTCTTCATCTACCGCATCATCTATCACATCAATGCTAAAACAAGAGTCATCGTTAGAATAAGGATGCTTCATGGCCTTGTCGACCGTGAAGGCAATCCTTTCGTCACCTACTCCTAAAGTCAATTTCTTGTCTTTGACTCCTATTATGGCGTCCGCGGTGTGTAAAAATGGCCTTCCTAGAATTAACGGTACCTTACTATCCTCTTCCATTTCTAGGATGACAAAATCTACCGGGAAGGTGAATTGGCCAACTTCAATTAACATGTTTTCCGCAATCCCAATGGGATATTGGAAAGATCTATCGGCAAGACGAATACTCATACGTGTGGGGGTGAGGGATCCTAGGGACAATTTCGCATACAAAGAATAAGGCATCAAATTAATACTAGCCCCTAGGTCGGCTAATGCATCACACGTAATGAATTTACCCAAAGTACAAGAAATGATGAAACTCCTGGGATCACCAAGCTTTGGTGGGATTTGGTTTTGAACAAGAGCCGAACATTCTTCATTCAAAAACATAGTCGAAGCTTCCGAAAGCTTTTCTTTGTTGCTCACCAAATCTTTGATGAATTTGGCGTAGTTCGGCATCCCGGCTAGTACATCAACCAAAGGCACATTGATTCGGATGCCTTTGATCATGTCCACAAATTTTCCGTATTGGGCCGCAATCTTTTCCTTTCTTAGCCTTTGAGGGTATGGAATCTTTGGCTTGTACGCTTTTACAACCGGTGTAGGTAACACCGGTGCATCCGTTGGTGTAGAATCATCAACATTTTCTTCATCCGCCTCTTCCTCAAATTCCTGCACAAAAGAGTTAGGAATATTTTTGTCTTTGGCTTGAGGTTGTGGTGGAAGTTCCTTTCCGCTCCGTGTAACAATAGCATTCACATGCTCGTTCCTTGCGGGCGGTGGTTGGTATGGCTTTGACCCTCCACTAGAAGATGATGGTTGTTGTCTTGGGTTTTGTTGCGTGTTACTTGGTAGGCCACCGGTTGGCCTACTACTTTGCCCCTCGGACAACCTATCCATTTTCCTTTCCAAGTCTTGTATGGAGGCTTGATGATTCTTTTGCCCTTGTTCCACACTAAGCCTTATATTCGTCATTTGGGTCTTTAACCTCTCGGTGCAAGCATCTTGCTTAGTCATGAACACCTTCATCATTTGTTCCATAGGAGTCAAAGTAGGTTCTTGTTTTTGAACCGGTGGTGGGTTGTTGTCTCTTGAAGAACCTTGGTGTTGGTTTTGGTTGTAGTGTTGGTTCGAGGATTGGTTGTAATTTTGATTTGAGTTTTGGTTGTACGGTTGATTCGGTCGAGAAAATCGGTTGTTTTGGTTGTAGCTTCCTCCTTGATAACCTCCCGAATTCCTATTTTGGTAACCACCCCGTTGGTAGTTTCCACTTTGGTAATTTCCTTGTTGGAGGAAATTAACATCTTCCTCATCTCCCACCATTGGTAAATCATCTTGTGCACAATTTGCCGTGGCATGGTTACCACCACAATTACCACAACCTTCCCGAAGCTCCTTGATTTCACCCTTTAGTGTCTTGAATTGAGCATCAAACTTAGAAGATAATGCTTTGATTTCTTTCATCATTGCTGAGTCATTGGGGCTTCCATCCTTACCACTTGTTCCTTCCACAAAAGCAACATGCTTCTTCACCGGTTTCCCTTCTTTATCTTTAGCCCAATTTAGGCTTTGGATCACCTTATCCTCAAGAACCTTCCAAGCCTCGTTTGGTGTCTTATAAAGAAATTGACCACCTCCCGAAGCGTCAAGAATACTAGCCGAATTTATGTTAAGACCATTGTAGAACAACACAATAATATCCCTCTTTTTCAACTCGTGGCCATGACAATTTCGCAACATTTCCTTCATCCTACACCACGCTTCTACCAAACTTTCGCCTTCTTGTTGTTTGAAGGCTCTAATCTCATTCAATAACCTTTCGGCCAAAGCCGGAGGGTAATACCGCCGAACAAATGCTTCTCTCATCTCGTCCCATGATGTAATGGTGTTTGGTTCCAATTCTTGAAACCATATCTTCGCCTCACCACATAGAGACATAGGAAAAGTCCGTAGGCGAATTGCCTCATCCATATTTGGCCCATACTTGAACCAACTCCCAATCTCAAGAAAACTCGCAATATGTTTGTGCGGATCGGCCCGCACCCTTCCATCAAATTGTTTATCCCTAATGAGTTGCATGTGATGCCCCTTCAAAGAGAAATTATCATTTTCAATATCCGGAACCCGTATGGCCGACTCGGGTGTCGGTGCTACGGTTCTAACCCGCGAGCAAATAGGAGTATCATCTTCATCCGCCATATCGTCTTCAATTATAATAGCCTCTTCCGCGTGCTCAGGTGTTACAAGCTCGTCTTCAAAAACCTCTTCAACCAAGATATTTCCCGAAGATGTATCAGAATCCGTGCGACTACTAGTTGAATCCGTTGGATTATTCTTTGGCTTCCTCCTTCATTTCTTTTTAGCGGCTTTCTCCGGATTGGACAAGGGACTAAGTAGTTCGTGGCCCGAACTTCTTGTGCTCATCCACTACCAAATCAAACCTATAAAGCACAAAAGATAAAACCGTCAAATGCACCGGCGCAACACAACTTAAAAAGTAACTTTCAAAGAATAAATTCCGAGAAAGGATCAATCAATCTCACTTAAATCAACTTCAATCGAACACTAAGTTCCCCGGCAGCGGCGCCAAAAACTTGATGTGTTGAATCTAGTTATTAAATTTATCGTTGTAAAATAAACAAGAAAGTACCGCGCTAGACCAAAACACAACCGGGCAGTGGACCCTATCGTGTAGTAGTATAGTTGGGTAAGTTCGGGTTTGAACGCAGGGAACTTAAGTTTAAGAGGTTGAAGTTAAGTGTGATCAATTAGATAAAAGAAAGTAAAATGTGGTTGGGTGTGACCGAATTGCCACGATGCTTAAAACTACAATTTATAATAAATCAGAGCGGTGGACTCAGGAAGAGTCAAATTGGTTGTTTTGAACTTTCAAATATTAAGAACAATGCTTGCTTGGACTATTTCACTAGTGATTTCGGGGTGTAAGGTTATAACCGGTTAGGAGGTATGCTAAAGTAATACTCGTGAAACATAAGCTAGGCGTTAGCTAAACCTATTGTTCAACTTCAATTAGCAACCTATGATTTAATCAAGTAACGGACGTTCGCCATGGTTACTAACTTGCACGAATTAACTAAATCATTTAACACATTCCAAATTACATTCGCAATTTTGTTCGATCATTCATAGACAAATAATCAATAGCAATTCACTAGTTGAAAACGTTCGCTATATCGATTAGTGAATCACCATATGGTTAAATTCTTGAGATAAAGCCTAATTACACAAGGTTCTCCGATTAAACATAAATTTAGGACGGTGAGTCTGTAAATCATCCACACGACGAACATTCGCTATAATCGCTAACTTGTGTGTATTTAACTTGAGTTGTTACAATCGTCAAATGCTTTGTCCCACAAATGACAAACAACTTATTGAGGTATTTTTTATAAGCAACAAACGTTCGCTATAATTGCTTAGTTAAAATGCCAAAAGTTTACTAACAACAACAAGCTATACTCATACAAATACATAGATGATTCACAAGCTCAAACATAAATTAACACCAAAAGGTTACACCCCTAATCAACTAGTTATTTCATCCAAGCAAACATATAGATAACTAGCCACTCATAATCACAACAACTAAACAAATCTCATAAACACAATACAAATCCATAAATAGCTTCAAATTAGATTAAATTGAAATTATACCAAAGTTGTTACACAAATGTCTCCAAGAGAAGTTTCTTGATGTCCCACTCATAAGCTTCACTTCAATGCTTAGTAGAACTTAGGTAATAAAAATGGTGGGTGAAGATTAAGTGAAGAGAAGTTAATGAGATGGGTGTATTGAATGAGAGTGAAGTGAGTTTTGTTGGGAAGAAAATTGTGTGTGTGTTTTTGATGGTGAAGATGATTATATGAAGAGAATTGGATGGTGTCCCTCTTTCTTTTTCTTTTGCAGCTCCCAAACTCCCCTCTTTCATACAAAAAATGGTTGAGCATTAAATGCTCAACCAATCAAAATCGCACAACACACCAATCAGCCTCGGACTTTGCTCAGATCGAAAGATAGCCGATCGGCTTTAAAGGCATAGCCGATCGGCTTTTAAGGGCCAGCCGAACGGCTTCGATAGCTCAGCCAAACGGCTTCGATAGTAAAAAACACAAGCTTCAGCGAGGGAAAACTCTGTAATGAAAATGCACTAAGATAGCCGATCTTCTAAGGGAAGCAGATCTGCTGGACATTCATAGCCGATCGGCTTTGAGTTCTTAGCCGATCGGCTTTGCTTCTTTTCAGCATCATTTTTCGAGCCCAGCCAGCATTGGTCCAGACTTCACCAATTCTTCACCTATTCGCATGCGTTTCTAGCTTTTTACCAGAAATAGATTTCCAAACAAAATAAGTATCGGAAGTTCTTGAAATCTAATCAAATACATATGCAAAACAATGATATCGCGATAGATTTATATAGACAAAATGAGCGATATCAGGAATAGAAAACCTAACAGGCCGGGCAGTCTAGAGCTAGCTGTGGTGCTTGAGTTCGTTCGAGGTGCGAGTAGTGACCCCTCGAACACGCCAACTGAACGACGGGGATCCATACCCTGACTTGTTGTATCGGGGAAGTTAGCTTTCAACAAAAATCCTATAAAAAAGCTGGCTTCTCCATACAACCAGGGGTGGTGAGCAGAGTGAGGGCAGACCCTTGTCCTTATCCATGATTATGTCATCGAGGTTTTCCTGGTCAAGGTAAGGCTTTGAGTTATCCATTTAAGTGCGGAACAAGACCTGAATTAGGATGATATTCATAGAGCGGTTACTCTTTATGCACGTTATGGAGTCTCCACTCCATGTTGAAAGCTCTTTCAAATAGCATGAGCGTTGAAAGTCTTCAATTAGACTAGAGCCTTAGATTCTTTTTTTTTTTTACTTCTTTCAAAGGGGAATGAATGGAATGAAGAAAAGAAGAGAGGAGGAAAGTGGTTCACTGGAGTTTGTCTCTTGATAAATAGTTATTATCTTGAAGGTCTTTCTCTCTATTTTATTTCATGGTATTAAAGCCAACAAACAAGAGAATTAGGGTGTTAAAAAAACAACCCCAAACCTGCTTGTTTAGAGAATAAAACTGTTTTATGTCTGCTTTTTCTTTTTTGATTTCTTTTATGACCGATAGAAATGGAAACTTTTTTATTAGATGCCCTATACCCACCCTCTTTGGTAGATCCTAACATGAATTATATACACTACACAATGAGGATCACGATCATTAATACAGTTTGGATACCAAGCTATCTTATCAATATATTTACAAAAAAGCCTTCGATGTAGTGATGAAATTGTGATACATAATCAAACCTATTTGTTCATTACTAAAGAATCCTATAAAATATTTCTATTTATCCTTTAAATTTCTCATATATATATAATTTCTTATTATATATATCCTATGAATTTCATTTCGCACCGAAAACTATTCTAGGAGAAGTTCGATATTGATTAGTCTTAGTTTGACATGGTTTACGCGTTACTGGTTCCCGGAAGAGTTAATATCTCCATTAGCTAAACCCTTTCTTATTCTTACCTTGCCTTTGGACTCGTATTTTGTTCGTACACAATCAACGGAGGACTCCCTAACATATCTTGCAACGTCTTCAATAGCATGCTCTTACTTCATCTTTCCCTTAATAAGTCATCAAATTTGGTGCTTTTTGATCCCCAGTTGCTATGGGGAACAAAGGACGATATACAATCGATTCCTCCATTTAAGTGGTTCTCGCTTCTCCTTGTTCATGTTCCTAACTCCTCCCCGGGTAGTCCCCAATGTTTGGCACTTTCCATACTTGATGGGTGCAACATCAACAAATTCGCTCATGATCAAGTTACAACCTAAGATCTATGACCATATTATGTTAACTATTCATATTTCGTAAACAACTTGACCTAACCATGCAACCGCTCATACTTGACCTAACCATACACCATACCAAAACGACCCTGTAATTAGTTTAATTTTTAAAAAGTAAAGTTTTCTGTAACTTGATAAGTATTTTTCTTAAGTTTATTCACTTTGTTCAAACATTTTCTTAAAGTATAGAATATGTGACACCAAGTCAAATTGTGAGCTTGCCCGTTAAAGAAGTTGTTTATATTGACCATCACTGCTTAATTTTATGTAGCAAGTTTGAATGAAGAATTTTCTTATACTAGGAAGCATTAAAAGATAAGGGTGTATTTATTATGTTAAAATGTCTTATGTTGTAACTTGTAATTGGTTTTGATGATTTTTTTTTTTTTGAAAAGCTAAGTATATTATATAAAATGTCTAATAGCAAGGTGCTAATTAGACCCAAAATGTACAGACACCATATGATATATCTTGATATTAAAACCGGACTGGAAGGATACTAAAAAGGATGAAAAAAACCTGAAAAAACTTCAGGAAAAAATCCCCGATAATAGGGGCCGAGCCACCAGTTTTCACCCTATATCGTTTTTGATAGTATCCCGTGAGGATTTAAATCAAGGTAATATCAATTATACACCAGGACGTGGCTTTACAATCAATTACGTGTAAATCCACTAACTATAATCCAAAGCTCCAAAGCAAGCATTCATCAGGTTGTTCCAACGCCTTCATGCACCACCTATATAAAGCATCCATATCATCATAAGTTTTATTATAACCCATAATCAAACTCGACCCAATTCTTTTCAATCTCCAACTTTGATGAAGCCCTATTCTTGATCCAAAGAAGTCCAAATGTCTTCACTTCCCTCACCATTTCCTCGATTGTAGCTCGTTTCCCGTTAAACACCAACTTGTTTCGAGCTTTCCACAACACCCAGCAGGTTATTAGTACAATTGCTTGCACTATAAACCTTTTAGATTTGTTTCCAGGGATTACTTCATAGAACCTTAAGAGATCATTAATTGAGAACGCGAAGATGGATGAGATCTTACACCATTTTGCAATCTCCATCCAAACCCGATTAGCAACCAAACAACCTGTAAAAATATGGGTTGCATCTTCTTGGCTTTCTTCACACCATGAGCACTTGTTGCAAATTAAATTAACATTACGTTTCTCCAAGGCCTGTTTGGTAGGCAATCTATCTAACCATAGTCTCCATCCAAACACATTCACTTTTTTTGGCACCAAATCATTCCAAGTGTAAACCTGTTCCGTTGATACCTCATCATGTTTTAGCCATAACGATCTGACTGATTTGACAGTGAAGTTGCCAAGGGGGTTCGGGTCCCAAACCCATTTGATTTCGTTTTCTTCTCCTACCTTTTGCTTGATTAATTCTTTAAGAGTAAATCCTTTCTTTTCAAAATCTTTGTCAAGAAGGCATATAACTTTCCATACTCCTGTAGCATTCGACCTCCTTGGTATAAACTGATTATTTCCCCTACAATGTAATACTAACAGAACCTTTCTCCATAATCTATTCTCTTCCGTTTTAAATCGCCATTGCCATTTAGCTAATAAGCAAAGATTAAGTGCTCGAAAACTAGATGCTGTTATGTTCCTGTATTTGATGTTGGAATGATAAAGGAAGAAGTTATAAAGAAAATAGAAAACCATTTTTCCATTAAATATTACGTGGCATCCACGTAAGCATGTGACTAAGCAAATAAAATGATTACCGTAATGACATAGGATATTAGCAGTTAAACTACATCAAAAATCACATTTAACAGGTTACTTACATTTTTACACCCAACGTTAAGTAGGTTACACACAATAGATTTTGAGTGAAAGTTGATTACATTTGAGGACACTTATCCTTAAAATTATACTCAATCTCTTAGTCTAAACGTCTATACCTACCTCACAATTAAACATATATGAGCCATTGGTAGGTTAATAAGTTTATTAACTTGCGGACTTACGGTGATACAATTTTATACAAGGTCAATCAAATTAACTCTTATAGATATGTTAGGCTTTTTGGCTTGATAGGAGCCTTTGAACCAACAACATATATAGGGACGAGTTTGTTTTTGAGCAAAAGTGATTGTATTATGCTTCGCTATTTTATTAATTTTTACGAGTTATTAGTTGTGTATTCAATTTTATTATAGAAAATTTAATTTAATGAGAATATATTATTTGAAGATGAATTGTTCCTATACATTGACAAAGCTCGGTCAACTGCCTTTTTAATCTATACCGTTCAAAGTACACAAAAATTAGATCTCGTCCGTTTAATGTATCACCGGCATTTATGTCAGCCATTTTTAAGTCGGTTTTCCTAAGGTATTGCAACTTTTAACTATTTCAAAAATCATGATATCTTCATGTTATCAAAGTTTAGTGCCCCAAAATCGCATACTTATTAGGAACCCATTCGTTGCAACTATCTCCAGAGTAATGTGAGGGTTAAAATCCGAATCATAACTGATATACGGAGTACAATATAGTGAGGTTGTTGGGTTTTTTCTTCAATGGGACTGTTGTTTAACTTTTGAATTTGTAGTCGTACCTCGTACGCCACCTGTTTGTTAAAATGCTTGGCTCGGTACGTGTTCATTTATTCTATTGAGTTTCATATTAATTTATGCAAAGGAGAATTCTAAGATGTAATAGATACTTGTATATAATTTTTTTACAATTTGATAAATTATATTCCTTCATGATCAGGTTGTGTCTTTTTGGTATGTAAAGATGTTGGCGGGGAGCTCAATGATTTCAAAATCGTGGTTACAAGTGTATGAATATGTATCGGTTGCAGCAGTTGTGAGTGCCATTACTGGTATTGTTGTTTTGTTTGAAGGACTATTGAAGCTCATAACTGGGTTAGTGATGGTCGACTGGTCGTTATGCCGCTGGCAATACATACAGTTGTTACAAAAAGGAACTTGAAAACATGTTTTAGCCTCGGAGGAAAGTGAGTCTAGGTAACCATCCTTACTAAAAAATGATAGAAATTTGTATTATGAAATCTAAATTAAATCTTATTGTAGGTAACATATATAACCTTTACATACGGATGTCTTGAGTTTCTCCCAATCCATTACAAATAGTTTGACTAGGTGTAAAAATAGTAAGCTTTATGATAAGTTTGGTTACCAAAAATAAATTGGTAACTCTATGTTTCCAATGTTACACTTTTTTGTCATCGTGTTAACTGACTTATTGTTAGGAAAATAATGTGGTAAAAATTTATTTGTCACAATATAGATTTGATGAGACAAAATGTAAACCGATTAGGAAACACAAGTTGGAACTCTTACTGCGCAGCAATGAAAAAAAATCCGGTTCTCACTATCTAACCGTTGAATCATCTTGAAATTTGAACTGTAACTTCATAACATATAGATGAACATTCTGACCAGAGGAAATTTCGATCTGAGCTTTCGATTAACAGATATTAAATGTCGAAATTCATTACAGAAAGCTGTTTTAGCTTCTGGAACAGCAGCAGCAAGCAGAAGTAAAACAATCACTGTGTCTTCGTTATCCAACGAATTCTTGTGATTTTTGGATATGTTATAGATGGCATATGTTTCTACATTGTGTCAAAATTTCATAGTCATTGGATGTTTCTACAATGAGATATGGAATTACAAATTATCTGCTGATCGATTTTTGCTGCACGAAGTCAGAAAATTACTGCACATTCGTTAACCGTTGGATCGAGCTGAATTTTGGATATGATGTTAACGATACTTTGATAGACTTCTTGTAAAATTTTCAGCATGATCCGAGCTTTCTAGAGAGAGATACACCCTTCAGAATCTGCTGCAAACATAAGTTAACGCTGCTAGTTATGCATTCAGTGTTGCTTGTCGAGCGTTAATGCTGCTCATATAAGGTTAGTGCTGCTCGTACATTAGTGCTGCTATTACACAGTTAGTGCTGCTAGCACAAAGTTAGTACTTTCACAAAGTTAGTGCTGCTAGCATAAAGTTAGTGCTTTTACATGGTTAGTGCTGCTAGCATAAAGTTAATGCTTCTAGTGTACTGCAAGTAAAGCAAGTGGGGCAGACAAACTTCCTTAAAAGCAGGGAATGCTTACTATGTGGAAGACCATGCTTGTACTTTAGTTAGGTATGCATTAATTATACTCACATGTAAAAACAACTTTAAATATTATAATATTTAAAGTTGTTTACTTTAGAAGCATGCTTGTAATAGTAAATTGTGTTTCCAATGTAAGTATGTGGGATTCTATAAATAAAGAAACACATATACATTTAGAAGTGTGTTATCATAGTTATGAATCTGTGATAAACCCGATCTCATAATTTGAGATCGTTTGCTCCAAGGTTTCACTGTAAACCCCGATACATAGTAGATGTATCTGTCTTATTAAT
This sequence comes from Pseudognaphalium luteoalbum, assembly GCA_963422505.1. Lineage (NCBI taxonomy): Eukaryota > Viridiplantae > Streptophyta > Magnoliopsida > Asterales > Asteraceae > Pseudognaphalium > Pseudognaphalium luteoalbum. The sequence goes on along the minus strand of OY730198.1, from coordinate 7,195,382 downwards.
CTAATTGATTAATAAAATTGGAGGTTATCTCTAAGGTTGTGCACAACCCCGATACAAATTAAGTGTATCCGTCTTGTTAATTTATTGGCAAGATTAGAGAGTTGTAATGTTTGCTCCAAGGTTTACTTGTAAGTCCAAATACTAGATAGAGTATTTGTATTATTATTTCACTAATAATAATATTGGAGCTTTGCTATTGAAAATCTTCTTGGTGTTCAATTATGTTTACTTGTAATTCTTTTGCTTGGAGTTCAAAACGGGACCTCACACTTATGTGGGATAAGTTTATTGAATAAGTGAATAACATGGTTCATGGGTTCCTCAAAGGTGAATGTGTTCCTCTAGATAGCACGTCACGTTCATTTCTGGTTCAGTTAAATTTGTGGTTTCGTTATTGGTTGTGGACATACTAAAATTATTAAGTTGATGTGTCTTGGTTTGGATAGGCAACAAAGATTTATGGGAAGTTAACAATGATGTATATAGTTTACGGTGAAACCGAGAAACATGGTACTTATCTGCCCAAATAGTCCAAATCATTTAAACATGTTTGCTGATGCTTATAGGTTCAATCTATAACTTGCTTATGTCATGAGTTAGACTTTATTTGGTAGCCGGATACTTGGAAAGCTTCACCTTTACATGTTTTAGCCTCGTGATCAACATCATGTCTATGTGTGTTGATGATGTGTAATCGGATCTGATTGTAATAAAGATTGTCTTTTTGGGGTAGAATATGGTTGTTAGTGGTATTCAAGATCACCGATCTTCATATGAAGCCTGTTCAATTGTAGGTGGTAAATGACACTTTTCTTAACTTAACAGACTTCGTGTGTTATGGTAGGCTTACGACTTCATGATGCAATGTTGCTATAACAAGTCGTGCATTATAATTTTCGTGAGCAGGCAACGTGTGAGAAAAACTATAGTGGTACAATGTAATATAACATCTGTATTTTTGTATATGTTGTACCAATTTCAATGCCTTTTTTGGTAGTGTGATCATTTTTTTTATGTCATTCACTATATATTCTATTTGCTTTTGTTGAGAAATAAAGCACATCAAACGTCTAACATGTCAAATATAGTGTTCCCGGGGCACCGGCCGAGTATTACACTAGTTATTAGAATTGGTCCAACCTTATTACCTTTCAACGGTTCAAAAGACTCCATATGTTTGTTATTTTATGTTTGTTGCTTGGAAGGTTCAAAAGACTCCATATGTTTGTTATTTTATGTTTGTTGCTTGGAAGGCTGTTGACGGCCATTTTAGGCAAATACTCTCTCCGTCCCATATTTATAGTCCATGTTTCCCTTTTTGGACGTCCCAAAATAATTGTCCACTTCTAAAAGTAGTATGGTATAATTAACCAAACTTCTTATTATACCTCTACTTTATATGTATGTTAGAAAAAGGTAAGTAAAAAGTAAGGGTAAACCTGTCATAGTACAGAAAAGTACAGTGTAATAATTATGTTTTATTAAACTGCGTGTTTATTGTCTGTGGACAATAATTTTGGGACGAAGGGAGTGCTAAACAAAATGTTGAGAAATAAGTTACATGTTTACATATATATATATATATGTTTTTTTTACGTAAATAGTCAATGACCCCTATCACAAATATATATGATTTTTTTATATATATCTTCAATAGTCCAACTTCGTGACCTAAACTCACAACTTCAGAATTAATAGATTAACACGAACCGCTAGGCGATAGGGCAATGACCCATAAGTACGAGCTTAAGTTTATCAACTTATGATGATACATTTTTATACAAGATTAATCAAATTAACTTGTGTAATTTGTGGGCAATGATGTTAAAGAGTGATACATTTGTTTGATCACATATTGTTATTTTTGCTTCTTTTCAAAAAAAAATTAAATATTATTTCACACAGAAGGTAAATCGCATAAAGGGCCTAGAGGAATAGTAGCCCATTAACGAGGTTTCCTTCCAAGGTGTTTGAGTCGGTTTATTCAACAAGTTGTACATTATGATATTAAGTGATGAGTGTTTATTCACTCTTACTCCCAAATGTGCTAATTTTAAACGCTAACAAGATGCTAGGAATAACAATCACAATGACCATACTAAATTACACCAATTTAATAGCTAAATTCCAATCTAAATTATTTTCTTGATTCCAACCAAAACAATACTATCAAAACGATCATAAAACTTGACCCAGCAATAAATGACCATATAACTTGTATCCGATCCATACATCCTTACCAAAATGATCAAACAACCTGATCCAACCCAACCGTTCATACTACTTGACCCCAACTAAAATGACCATACACCATACCAAAACAACCCTGTAATTAGTTTAATCTTTAAAAGTGAACTTTTCTGTAACTTAATAAGTATTTTTCTTAAGTTTATTCACTTTATTTAAACATTTTCTTAAATAAAGAATATGTGACACCAAGTCAAATTGTAAGCTTGCCCGCTTTAGAAGTTGTTTATATTGACTGACCATCACTACTTAATTTTATGTAGCAAGTTTGAATGAAGAATTTTCTTATACTAGACAACATTAATTACTCAAAACACATGGGTTTGTGGTATTTATATTGTCATTTAATTTTATATATAAGATGGTTTAATATCAAATTAGAAAATTAGAATAGAATATTTCATGCCTCTTTGGTCATATCATCATTATAATTAATTGTCATTATTAGATAAATCAGTCACACCCACCACATTAAAAACAATTTGATTAGGATTATGTCTTACCAATTCTTACAAATATATACAAACAACTCAGATTATTAAAACCAAGACTGTGATATCATATGTAATAAAAATTAAACATAGGATACCAAATGAGATGCTAAAAGTGTTAATGGTTGAAATTGATCGAACGAATGTCACATAAACCCAAATTAGAAACAAGGGAAAGTTAATGATTGAAATTGTGATATCACATATATAGTGTATGAAATGTCTTCGTTAAATATGTAAACGAACTTTAAATTATTTTTAAAAATGGAGCAACCTGCTTCCAATTGATTTATTTAAAAAGAAAAAAGAAACACAAAAAGTGATACATAAACCTTATAATTTGAAGATAAAACAAATTGTTAGACCCTCCGAGTGTTCGACTTTTGTTACTCGGATTATTTGAAGATTGGTGTGTTTGTTTCGAGTGTTTGGGAGGTGAGAATGAGTATGGGTAAGAATTGATACGCATTGATCGAGTTTGTTTGGTTGCTAGTTTAGGGATAAAAAATTGGTAATCAATCCATACCTATCATGAAAGACGTGTTTTTATAATTCATTTCCATTCTCATACGAGTCTTCTATCAATCCCATACACATAGAGTTTCATACCTTCAAAACAAACACATTAATTACAGAACGTGCCCACCTTATTACAACTTTTTTATTGTTTTAAAGACTCCATAAGGTTTTGTTTTGCCATTTTATGTTGTATTGTACGGAGCCGAAACAAATACGGAGTATATGATAAATTATTCTTGTAAACAAAATGATAAATTACAAAATCTCTACACACGTTTATGATTATTAAGCATGATGATACATCATGAAATTAACTTGTCTTATTAGTTTTTTCCATGATATATGGGCCCTAAACGTAGAAACAGAATTTGTTGTTATTATTTTGCTTCTTGAACCTTTTTCACATTAAATATTTGGGATGTAAATCACATATGTGCTACACGTAGCCCATTAAGGCAATGACTAATATAAGTGCCTTCTTTTGAAATTTTGAGGTTTTGAGTCGGTTTATTCATTAAGCTTGTTAGTTAGGTATAGATACTTTATCATAAAAAGTTATTAAGCTTTATAAATGTTTGGATGCAAAATTTTGTTTTGATGACAAATGAGCTTTTTAATAAGTTCCATTCAAACAAATACATGATTCAATACACGTCGGTTGTGGTCTTTATATTGTCCTTTTATCCTGATAAATAAGGTTTTATACTTTTATATCAAATTAAACTTATTCTACGCCCCTTTAATCCATGTTCATATTATCAATAGTTAATTAATAATTGTCTATCTACATTAAAAAATACATCACCCCCCGCATTAAACTATTGAAGGGTTTTATTTCTCATAAACAATCAAGAGTACAAGCAACCAATATATAGAATAAATGGAGGCATGGAGCTAGAGAATCGGTTGGGCTGAGCCCTACATGAACCAATATGGGCTAGATAAACTAATGGGCTAAATACAATAAAAACCATTTAACTAATATGCCTGGTAGTTTGAGCAGGAGGAGGATGAACGCTCAAACTGGAGCGAAAATCAATGAACAGTGGGGATGGAAGGCCTTTGGAAGATATCGACGTACTGATAGCGAGATGTCACATGAAGAACCCGAACTGCACCTCTTGCCACTTGAGAACACCAATTCTTATAAACTAGCATAATACCCACGCTATGTAGCGGAATTTAATACTTTTATTTTAATAGTATCTCAACGATAATCACATATTATTTTTTGTTATTCACTAATGAATTACATGTGATTGTGAGTTGATATTAGTTGTTTGATTGTATATATAGTTCGAAATTAGTATATACTTGGTGAAAATTGAAAAGTTCAAAATATATTAAACTAATAGAGTTATATTGTAAATCATATAAATAAATATTAAATATGGAAATGTTGAGTCTTATTTTTTAAGAGTTTCTAAAATTAAAACACTAATATGCTTTATAAGTAGTTATAGATAGAACAAATGAAATTATACGATTAAACGTACTAGGAAGTAGGGGTGACAATTCGGGTTCGGTCGACTTGACCCGCTCGGGTTATTGAGTTGGCGGGTCAGAAGTAGTCGACCCAAACCTGACCTGATTTTCTAATCGGGTTGAGTATTTCAACCCAACCCTGACCTAATCCGACCTAACCTAGTTGACAATTTTTTAACAAGATCAACATATATTCGGGTCATTTTATGTTAACGGGTCAATTCCGGGTCAAATAGGTTACATTAGTCATTCTCTAAATTTTTAATTCGTCATTAATAAAGATAAAAGTGTCTATTAAATCCTAAAAACATCATATTAGCTAGTATGCTCATCAAAATCTAGTAAAAAACATAATAAAACATTTGATTCATTAAATTAAAATAAATCTTATAAGTTTTTTAACCACATTTTTAATTTATTCGAGTTGTCGGGTCAACCCAAAAACCCAATTAGGTGACCCAAACCCGACCCAATAAAAATAACAGGTTGACGGGTTTCGGGTTAAGGGGTTTGCGGATCAAAAATCTCGACCCAACCTGCTTATTTTTGAGTCGATTTCGTGTCGGATTTCAGGTTGTGTCGGAAATTACAACCCTACTCTATATGATGACTTCTATGATGACTTCTGGTACCCTTCCCCGGCTATCGATTCTAAGGAAGTACGAACCAAGGAACTATATACTAAAATCGTGATGTCATATCAACATAGGATACCAAATGACATCAATAATCAAATTATTAAATTATTTATGGAGTATATAGAAAACATAAAAGTGACATCAGTAATCAAATTGTTTTTATAAAACAAAACCCACGCTTCAATTCCATCGCCATTATCTTCTTCTTATTGCTTATGCTTATTTACTTATTTTCCTTGTTTATTGCTTATTTGCTAATATGTATAAACAAATAAGCTTTAAAATCTTGACTTAGGGGTGTTTGGATTAGCTTAAATAAGCACTTAACTGCTTATTTGCTTATTTTGACAGCAGATAAGCAGACCCAAACACTTTTCTGAAAACTGCTTATCTGCTTATTTACTAAAGAATAAGCACTTAAAAATAAGTAATGGATCACATACTTATTTTTTAAGCACATAAGTACTTATAAATAACCTAATCCAAACACCCCCTTTCTTGTTAGCTTATTTATGCCCAAAAACATAATAAGCTCCTCCAAACTAAGCTCATGCAATCCAAACACGTCGTGAAGCTTATTAGCTTATTAGATAAGCCAAAGCAAATAAGCACATCCCTCCCCAAATACCTCTAATGTTGGTTTTTAAGATTGCACAAAAGCTTTTAATTGCAATAATCTTCTTCATACTTTGTCTCTAAGCAACAAACATCAATCGACAATTTTATTTTCACAGACTTACAGATTGTCGATTTTAGGGTTTAATCAAGGTTTTGAAGACACTTTTATCTCCAGTGGCATCATCGATTGATCTATTTAAGGTTAACAATCATCTGGCATCATCGATTGATCGATTTAAGGGTACCACTTCTCTGATTGTTGGTATGCATTTGAATGGCCGTTACTCGAATGACACTGGTATTTGTTTAAGATTTATGTATTAACTTCCTTAGGCTTACTGTTTTGATTATGCTTACGTTGGAAGTCGTCTCAGCTTAACAGAGAGGATAACCTCTGCTTCGAACTACAGTAATAAACAGAGATATTCATTAGGGTTCTATTTCTTTTCTTTTTTTGAAATTTGATTTAACCTCTACCTTCTGTGGTCATCAAACGATGGTTCTTGATAAAATTTATCGACAAAATCTGAAAAAGTTCAGAACTTTAACATCGAATTCACCTTTGTTCGCATTCTTAAATCAACACACGCTCAATTTTCGACATACCCAGAAGCACAATTACACGAATGTATACATGAAATGGAAAAAAGATTCATTCTTTGACTCCATTGAATCAATACACAAATCAATTAAACTCAAACCCATAATTGCTTTAAAGAATTGCATCATTGCATCTCCACTAGGCTGCATACCCATCTCTGATGTTTCAAAAAAGGGCTTACAGTTAGATATACCCATGAAAGTTGCTAGGTTTCTTAGAATGTACCCTTCAGTTTTTGAAGAGTTTAAGGGACCTGAATATAATTTACCATGGTTTAGGTTAACCCCAGAAGCTGTTGTAATTAATAATGAAGAACAAGATGTTTATAGGGATTTTAAGGATGATTTAGAAGATAGATTGAAAAGGTTGATATTAATGAGTCTTGAGAATAGGTTGCCATTGAAGATAATTAAAGGTATGTTGTGGTATTTAGGGTTGCCAGACGATTATTTGCGTAATTTGGAAGGAATTGTTGATGGGTGTTTTCGGGTTGTAGATATGGAAGATGGGTTGAAAGGATTAACTATGGTGGAAGCAAAAAAAGGCGAAAAGATATTATCTGTGATTCAAAAGAATGCATTAAAGAATGGTGTTTATAATGGTGAACGAATGGAACCCGTTTCGATTCCGTTGTTTCCGTCCAAAGGGTTGAGATTAAGGACAAAGATTTTGGATTGGTTGGATGGGTTTCAGAAAGTTCCTTATGTTTCACCGTATGAGGAATGTCCGGATTTGTATCCGGATAGTGATGTGGCTGAGAAACGGGTCATTGGTTTGCTCCATGAGCTGCTTAGTTTATTTGTTGAACATTCTGCTGAGAGGAAGAGACTTTTGATCTTGAGAAAGTACTTGGGATTGCCACAGAAGGTTCATAAAGCGTTTGAGCGACATCCCCATGTGTTTTATTTATCTTTGAGGAATAATACGTGCACAGCTATATTAAAAGAAGCTTATTGTGATACAACGGCTATAAAGGTCCATCCTCTTGCTGAAGTAAGGAAAAAGTACATTAGTTTGGTGAAGGAATCGAAAGCTGTTTTGAAAAACCGAAGATTGAGGAATCAGTCTTTTCGCTCAGGTGATGAGAATTTAAAGTCGGAATTGGATGAAGATGATGCTCTTAATGCAAGGTCAGAAAGTTTTTAGTTTTAGTCATTATGATGTTATCAACTTATAACGTTAATTTATTTCTCGTTTGTCGCTGAGTTGTTTGCATTTGTCATATGAACATGAAAAGGTACATATAGGAAATAGAAACTTCATGTCTGCTAGTTTTCATATGTCTACGACTATACATGCAGTTGGTGATTTGGGGGGGGGGGGGGGGGGGGGGGGGGGGGGGGCTTATTTTGATTGCTTATTTTTAACTAATAAGCTCCCCTACATGGCTACACGTGTTTCGATAAGCCCAATTTAGTTTGCTTATTTGTGAGAGGGATGAAAAAATAAGCTTAAAATTTCTAGCTTATTTTCTTATAAGCAATAAGCTTGGAAACTAACGGGTCTTTTGGTTGGTCTTAAAAGGTCTGAAAAAGGGTTATTTGTATGTAGGGGTGTTATAGGGTCGGGTTTCGGGTTCATTCGGATCGGCTTGAAGGTTTAAAAATACTAACCCGTAACCCGACCCTATTAGAAATCGGGTTATCAGGTTTGGGTCCATTCGGGTTCAATCGGGTCGGGTTAATATACTCACAGGGTTGAACAATTATTCAACCACATCATGAGAAATCTGGTGGTTACAAACTTACGGTTAAGACTTGATTAGCAAAAGAAGTCTACAATAAGTGAAGCTACATGAGACAATTAATTATTTTACTACGTATAATACATACTCGTATGTCTTAACCGTTCGATTAAATAAACTTTCTTCATTATACCTACATTTTTAACTGTTTTTGAATAAAATTGTGATTAGGTCTACTTAAAAACAATATTAATATCAATATCATATCAACATTAAATATTTGAGATCACGTCCACTAACAAAATAATATTCAAACTATAAAATCAAAAAGTAAAAGGTAATAACAAGTAAATACAAAACATACTGTTTTTGAATTCCGATGAATTGAAGATGTCAGTTGTTCGATTAAGGCCAGTGATGTGGGAGTAGGGTTTAGTCAAATGTAGTAAGGTTAATAAGGAATATGAATTGACGGTACAAAAATTGAATAAAACATGACCTTTTAACGTTAGATGTATGGTTAATGGACATAGAGTAGTGGGCTTTTACTTTTTATTTTGTTCTTATCGGGTTGACCCGATAACCCGATAACAATGCCTACTCAACCCTAACCCGACCCTATAATAATATCGGGTTCGGGTCAAACTAACCCGATAAGCTTTTCAAACCCGATTAAACCCAACCCTATAAGCCTTATCGAGTTCGGGTTTGGGTCGGGTCAACCCGACCCTTTTGACACCCCTATTTGTATGAATCGGTAAGCTAAAGGCCCAATAAGCTGTTTTGATTATTATTTTTTTAATTAGGGCTTAACCCATCTTATCTCAGCTGAAAAACCACCTAATCGGTCAGCTATATTTAATTGCTGAAAAGTTCTAATTGGGAAAATAATTCCAGAACTGGTGCTTTTATCTCGCATGAATCTAATCGATCACAACAAATGGCACGAATCTCTCATACGATCTCAATCGATCCTAACAAACTACGATTCCCAATTGACTATAAGTATCGACCATTCACACCTGGTTTTCCATCCTCAGTCATCATCCTTTTCACCGATTCTCAACCATTATAGTGATATGATTTTTTTCTCTTATATGTTTTTGTATATTACTTGAAGTTGGGAATTTGATAGACCATTGAAAGAACATAAATATATCTGTTTTGATTTTGAGTTCTTGTGTGGCTATGCAACTTGGTATAATTGATGTGCTTAATCTATGGATGAATATACTGTATTTTACATTTGGTCTAAAGTTGTTCTAGCTATATGATTGACCACTAATTTCTCTAGAGTACTATGCTTTAAATTAAAATAAACTGATACTATGTTTTGCCAATCAATATGTATTTCTGTTCCAATTAGTGTAGTTGGTTATCTTGTCAATCTATGAATTATGTGTGTGTGTGTGTGTATATATGGTACGTAGAGAAAATGTATGTATAAATAGAAATTTAAGCTACTGTCATTGTTATATCATGATAATCTGTTGGTGTTATGCTACCATGAATATGTAATGGTATATTTATCTGTTAGTTTATTAATGCAAAGTCAATTGAGACTTTTCTTTAGTTATAATTGTAATACAATTTAGCAACATGTTACATCATAGTAATTTGTATAATTGGCAGTAGTTATGGTTGACGAAAACGAAACTATTCGGCTAAAATGGACAAACGATCAAATCAAGTGTTTTCTAGAATCATGTATCGAAGAAGTCAACAAATTAGGCCGGAGGGGAATGAGCCTTCATGTAGAATCATGGACTAATGTGCAAAATGAACTTTTGGAAGTTTGTGGCATGAATGTTATACAAAAGCAGATGAGAAATCTTTATGATTACTTGAAAGGGAAGTATTCAGGATGGGTGTATTTAAGAGGAAAAACAAGAAATATTTATATCCACAAATTAACATGTTCAACTTATCAAATCAAGAGTGGGCAGAATTCATTAAGGTCGGTTCATATCTCACTCTTTTCAACTTTTATAATTTGTTTTTCACACAAAAACCTTCTATAATCTTCTCTTTTGTACTTAACAATTTGGATCCAGGGTCATCCCCAAGCACGTAGTTTGAAATCTTCACTTGCTTTTCCCGATCTTTGCATTGCATTATATGATGGGACTGCTGCAACTGGTGCTAGGCACTGGGCCCCTAGCTCTAGCCTCCCAAGGAACGGAGGATCATCGTCTAAGAGCTCTCAAAAGAGCCATACATTAGATGTTGAGGATAACACTACTTATGATGAAGGAGGTGAAAATGGAAACAAGAATGGTGCACCTGTTACTAACTTGGCTGACCCCATATCAATGAAAAAGGGTAAGGCACCAGCTAATAAGTGGTCTCAACTTGAAGAAAATATGTCAAACGCACTTGCTGCTATTGTTGAAGGTCAAAAAGGAGCTTCAATGAAAGACTGTATTGACAAGCTGAAAACAGTTGGATTGGAAGTTACAAGTCTCTTTTATCTTGCTGCTTATATGTTTGTATATCCGTTACTTTCGACCGAGACTCCTTAGGAAAAAACGAGATAATACTTCTGAGATGTCTGGCCATCAATAAACTATGGAGTTACTCACGGGAACTGATAGACAGAGTATGGAGCTGCTACGCATGTCACATGAGGCATTTGTTCGATTATGTACACATTTCGAGTAAAAGGTTGGTTAACTGATAGTAGGCATATATCAGTCGAGGAGAAGATGGCTATATTCTTATTTGTTATAGGTCACAACCAAAGATTTGTTGTGTTGAAGCGTAGATTTTAGCATTCATTGCAAACTATTCATAAAGTTTTCCATGAGGTGTTGGATAAAATGATGGAATTTGCTCAAGAGGTTATCGTTCCAACATCTTTTAATACTAATCCTGATTATCCTGGAACAAATAGAAGGTTAAGAAGAGTCTTTAAGGTACGTTATAACAAGAATATTTACGTTCATACTGATAATTAAAAGCAGGGAAGAGAATTGCAAGTGGTTTTATATATCTTTGGTATTAATTTATTTGATTTTATACAAACTTATAAGCAGGTTGCTGTTGGTGCTCTTGATGGAACTTTGGTACATGTAATTGTTCCTACCGACCAACAACATTTGTATAGAGGAAGAGGAAAAGGTGAATGCAATCAAAATGATCTTTACATTTGTTGTAGCCGGATGGGAAGGAGTAGCACATGATTCAAGAGTATTATCAGAGGCTATGGCAAATCCGACTATTGAATTTCCATTTCCCCCACCAGGTATACAATATAGTTGTATTTGAAAGAAAATTAATATACTTCAGAAACATGTAATAATGTGATGTTGATTGATTAGCTACTTTGTGCAGATAAATATTATTTATGTGTTGCTGCGTATACAAATACCCGGGGATTTATGGCACCATATCGCAATGTTAGATATTGGCTTGGTGATTTTCGTCGCCGAAGTCCAATAACTAGGAAAGAAAAATTCAATCACGCACATGCAAAACTTAGAAATATCATTGAACGTGCTTACGGTGTCTTGAAAGCGCGTTTTGCAATCTTGAAGAAGATGACCACATTTTCATTTGATACACAAAGGGATGTTATCGCATGTTTTGCTGTTCATAACTATACGAAAAGAGGGTTTCAACAATGAGTATTTTTCTATGGTTGATTTTGACAGTTTGGAGGTGGAAAATGCTAATGTACAACTACATGCTGGGAATTATGAAGTTCAAACTCGTGAGTGCATCGGATCAACAATTCATGGTTAATTTGCGAGAACAAATTGCTGTATAGTTAATGCCAAATGAAGAATAATTATTTGCATGGGTTTTGATATGTTAATTGGTATTTTCATTTTTGTTTGTATTTTGTGACAACTTATTTATTGAAGTTACAAGTTTTATAAGAATTTTGTGTAGTGTATTCTTTATAAAAAGTACAACGTTTGTTTTACTAATGTTGAGTCGTTTATAACTCAATGTTATATTTGTGCAAAAGTGTTGAAATACGTGTATTCAGATGTTTGTAGTTTTTATTTATCAAAGATTCTGTATTCAGATTTTAGATGTCACATCTTATAGTTCAGAACCGGTTCTTAGATTTCCGCTTTCAGTAATCAGATTAAACAAAAGACCCCTAAGCTCCTCCAAATACCCCCTAACGATCACATTTAAAGTCCTATAAAATATTAATGAATAGTTGTAAATAGGTTACGGTTCATGAGAATCATAATGAACGAAATATATGACAAGTCATGTTGATATAAATTATTCTAGTTTAAATGTAGAATGTGTAATTACTGAAATGATGCTTTGTCAACTTTTGTAAAAATTTGTTTAAATAAATTTTAATGGTGGCCTGTCCTCATTTGGTTATGCCACCCATATCTATTACGGAGTACTAGTCGGAGACCCGCGCTATGCAGCGGTAAACCGATAACAAATAAGGAATTCTAGTGGTCGATGATGATGGATCAGTGCATCGATAATGGTTTTACAAACTTAGCTTACCATGTTTCAAATTTTTTAATAATTTCTACTTGCGATCATGATTATTTTGTCTATTTTTTTATTTTATAATAATAATAATAATCATATATAATAACGGTTTCAGAATGACAATTCTTTTTATTTTTTAATATATGATCAAACACCTTAAAATAATATATTGTAAATTAAAGTTTGATTGATCAATTTAATTTAAATGATTGTATTTCTATTTATTACAATTGGTTTAACTAAAGTATTGAATTAAAATAAGCAAATAGGTATAATTTATTTGAATTTATTAGTTACTATACTTAAAGTAATTAGTGGAAGGGTATAACTGTAATTTCCGATATTTCAAGTTATAAACATTAAGCCTAATGGCTAAATGCTTTATAAGGGATTAAGATTAAGATCCGCTAAGCAGGCCTAACTCAATCAAGTGTCAAGCGTGAAGCTTATAGTTTGAAAGTAAACATGTTTTATCAAGGTTTAATCACTTGTTCAAGAATCCTTAATCTGTAAAAGGTGTAATTTGGTGGGAACACCCTGCTCCCGTGTGTCTTTGGCACCAGTCATTGTCCACCTCACACCTCACAAGGATGACTCCGAGCAACTCCCCTGACACAGTGGGGACGTCTGGAGTTAGAATGAACCGTTATCTATAAATCCCCAGGGTAGTGGCGGAGCCACATGTGACTCAGGAAGGGCCAAGGCCCACCCTCAACTTCTTGGATATAGTGTTACGTAGTTATAATTTTGTACTAAGTGATAAATTGATCCATATATGGCCCACCCTAAAATATGAATCACAAAATAAATTAACCCATTCAGTTAGAACTTTATAATAAATTGGCCCATCCAATTGTTATTCTAATCAAGTAGTTAGAACTTTATTCAACAATATTTCATATAACGTAATACTAAGTTACTATTAATCTATTATTAAATGGTTTGCATTATCATCTTTTAATTCATTGTGTTAGTATTCATATTTATTCTCTCTCCGTTTCTAACATCTCCCTCTATTTCTCTCTCCCTAACATAAAAAACCTCTCAATTTCTAAACTTAATTTGCTTTCTCAAGAACGAAGAATTAGCTTTCACCTACCGTCTCCATTAAATCCGTCTTCTTTTTGCGAACCCTGCCAAACAAGTTTCACCGACATCAGGTAACGCTCGCGCCGCCATGCGCCGCCACTGTAGACGGCTGGGTACTAATGCTGCACAACAACACCAAACCGGACCAATTTCCTGCACACTCTAATTTTGATACGAACTTTACACACGCATATCTTTTAACTCGTTAAGAGTTAAGACCTGAAAATTTGCACACACCTCCACTGTGACATAACGAAACTTTCCCTTTTGACACTTTTCAAAATACACGTTGATGAGAAAACGGACGTGGTATCAATTGTTGACCATTTTAAACCATTTTAGTGAACAAGTCATATTCCAAACGGCTAGTCCTCTGACTTGGAGCTATCAGTAACATGACATATTACCCACATGGAGTCGTAAACCATCAACAAGAGTACCATAACACTCTTTTTGGTTTACTTATGCATAATGACCCATTTGGGTCCATTTGAACACTTTCACCAAAACAACAACATATTAACCAATTAGCATTCGATTTCAACTCATTTAACATTTGACCATGACCAATAAGTCATTACCACACAATTGAACCGAAATCTCATTCTTGACACATTGATCACATTTCCATCCAAAATATGATCATAACCTTACACGTTACCATCTAACCACTTTTATCACTTTACAACATCATCGTTACCCAAATTGACACTACCACATTCAACTTTGACTTTTCCAAGTCAAAGACACACTTTTCAATCACTAGACACCATACACCTTAATTAATAACATAACCTCAAAATGTGTCTTTGGACGATTTACACAAGTGATAAACATAACGACAATTCAAAAGGAGAAGAAGCTTGTCTAACCACATTTCAAGCTCCAATCCACGTTACTTTCTTGCAACCACATATCATCCAATTGGTTCAACCGAACCAAGCACCTACAACATAAAACAACTTAAAGGGTAAGCATTAAGCTTAGAGAGTATATGAGCAATTAAATGATATGAATCAACACTTGGTAAATATTAACCACATATACTTGCTTAGGAAAATAACTACCGAGCAATTGTAGAGATTGAAATACTATGCGGGTCTGCGTCCAATATTACTGCGTATGCAAGGCACCATACCACATCGATATGCATACCAAGCTCAACTACATAATGCTAACCTCAGTCACCTAAACTGCGTATGCAGTCCCGCGGCCAATAGTATGCATACTATAGAACATCACTGCATCCCTACAAACTGCTCATTCCATATAATCCACGTAATCATTGTGTTATTCCACATACCAACAAATTCTATCAACAACTAATCATCTTAGCATGTAGGCAACAAAACGTACCATCATAACAACACGAATAATCAATAAGAGAATAATAGTTTTTGTAGATCCGTGCAATGCACTAACCATGATGGCTCATGTTTATTGTTGGAGATGGACAATGTGTTTTCTTAGGGGAAATGTGAAACTTGCACTTGTATGTGTGTATCAACATGAAACGATTAATAACATACTACTATGGTAAATTATGACAATTGTATGTTGTTCGTATACGTTAGTCTGTTACAAGGATAACGAACCTGGATATACTAAAGTTTATGAAAATACTATTTCGTATAAAAACCTTGAAACATATTAGGTAATTTCAATTGGTGATCAATCATACATGATAAAACACATCTAATTAGATATATTATATCACCATTTTACCCAAATTACCTTAAAATGAAACAAACTACTTTGTACACATTTTAACTTTTTGCAATAAGATAAAACCAAATGTTGAGTTATCATACATATCAATCTTTAGTTTATGTAATTAGATAATGGTCAGTGTAATGAAATTAAATAAGGTATACAATCATTCAACCCACTTAACTATTCAAGTCAGTTCTAATACACAAACCCACACCATTTTTATTTACACTTGCCCTCTTCTTCTAAAAGAAAAGTACTAGATTGTATTTTAAAAGCTAAAAAGACTAACACTCAATTTCGTCAAGAATTAGGTTGAGGACATGGTGATCTGAAACAAAATAACTCACCCCTTGTAAAAGGAAACAGTACCACACCCATCCTTTTCTATTTATGAACAACTCCTCACATACGCCACCCAACCTATCAGGGACGGAGCTTGACCAACTCTTTTGGAGGGGCCAAAATCATTTGACATGCAAAATATAACTCTATATGTATATAAATGAACATTCGTTCGATTATATTATGCTATCAGATTATACAACTACTATTAATTGATGAACCTCCTTTTGATACAAAATCAAGTGCATAAACTTTTCACTTGGAGTCCAATAATATTAGCTAATTCAAAGATTAATAATCAAACATAGATATTTACATATGAAGATAAAAATGTGTTCAATCATATTTGATATTAACTCTTAACAAGTTTTATAAATAAAATATTAAGATGAGTTTATATCAACAAATTTATTGAGATGTTTAATTATAGGTGTATCACACAAGAGATAAAGTTAACTAAAAGATTTTGTTAATTAGTTGTTGATACCATTATTTTGTAAGTAAATTATAATATGAATAATATTTTGTAAGTAAATTAAAATATGAATAATATATATATATATATATTATTGCGTATTTATGATATTCTATACTAAAAAATATGAACAAGAGGCATAACAAAAATTGGGTAAAACAACGATTCAAACCCTCACCATTTAGAATCACAGAGTGCTAACTTTCTTCCTTTGACCAACCGAACCACATCCACTTTTACTTCATTTATCCTAAACAATTATATATATCTAGTATCTACTACTACTCACTAATATATGATGGTGGGGGGGGGGGGGGGGGGCACAACCCCGCCCCGTGATGTGTTGAATCTAGTTATTAAATTTATCGTTGAAAAGTAACAAGAAAATACCGTGCTAGACTAAAACACAACCGGGCAGTGGACCCTATCGTATAGTAGTATAGTTGGGTAAGTTCGGGTTCGAACACAGGGAATGTGAGTTTAAGAATATTATTCAAGTGCAAGCAATTTATACAGAAAAGTAAATGTGAGGGTTTTGTGTGACCGAGTCGTCACGATGCTTAAAAACTACTTTTTTAGTTAAACTAGGCAATAGTGGACTCAGGAAGAGTCAAAGTGAATTGTAGTAACTTTCGGATATTAAAAACAATACTTGCTTGGATTATGTCACTAGTCATTTCGGGGTGTAGAGTTATAACCGGCTAAAATATAAGCTAAGGTTAATATTCATCAAACATAAGCTCAACGTTCGCTAAGACCTATTGTTCAACTTCAATCAACAAACCTATGATTTAATCTAGTAACGGACGTTCGCCATGGTTACCAACTTGCACAATTTAGCTAAAATCATTTGACACATTCCAAAACTACATTCGCAATTTTGTTTAATCATTTATAGACAAATAATCAATATCAATTTACTAGGTTGAAAATGTTCGCTATATCAATAAGTAAATCACCAAATGGTTAAATTCTTGAGATTAAGCTCAATCACACAAGGTTCTCCAATTAAACATAAGTTAAGATTTTGTGAGTTTGCAAATCATCCACACGATAAACATTCACTAAAATCGCTAATTTATTTGTATTTAACTAATTGTTGTTACAATCATCAAATGCTTTGTTCCACAAATGATAAACAACTTGTATAGGTATTTTTTATAAGCAACAAACATTCGCTATAATCGCTTAGTTAAAATGCCAAAAGTTTACTAACAACAACAAGCTATACTCATACAAATTCATGGATAATTCACAAACTCAAGCATAAATTAACACCAAAAGATACACCCCTAATCAACTGGTTATTTCATCCAAACAAGCATATAAGTAACTAGCCACTAATCATCATAACAACAAGATAAACACATGAGATAAGAGAAATCAAAGTAAACATAATTATAATCGAATAAAGGTGCAAACCGAGCGATTACAATGTTCAGATGATGAATCTTTGTGACCAAAAGAGTTAAGATGATGAGAGACTTTTTAGATGATGAAAAATGGCTCAAAAAACCCTAAAAATCGCCCTTGGGGGCAGCTAGGTCGAGATGGTGAAAAGTTAGGTGAGGTCAACATATAAAAAGCAAAGTTTGACTTTTCTGGACGTGAGCCGAATCCGGCGGATTCAGATTGAATCCGGCGGATTCAAGAGGTTTCGACCTACACGTGGCTGTTGAACAAGTCAACCTGATCTGGCATTAATGATGAGTGAATCTGGCGGATTCTTATTTTTGGGCCAGAGTTCTTCTTTTGCTTCCACTTTGCTCCATTTCTTCTTGTTCTTTATCAATCTTTATGTTTTTACCTGAAATGAGTTTTTCAACCAATTAAGTACCAAAAGTTCATAAAGTTCACTCAAAATGAATGCGAAAATAATGATATCGCTAAAGATAGACATGTATAAAATGAGCGATATCAAATATCCCCACACTTGAACTTTGCTTGTCCTCGAGCAAATCATAAGTTTACCATTTCAAAGCCCACTCTTGCAACATCATAAGTGAAGATCAAGTTTACCAAAACAATACTAACACTAACTACTAAAGCAATTAGGCTAGAAACATATGTATAAGCAATAGAAACTTGAGATGTTAAGTTTGTCAAGCCCAAATGCATGACCTAGCACCTCACATAAGGATAAGTGTTTAGTCACTCACTCTCAACCTATAAGACTACAGGGTAAGGAAGTAAGTAATGTAACACTCAATCAAGCCAAGTCGTGATGCATTGTTACCATAAGCTTGCAAAAGGATCAAATCTCCACCGACTTGGCGTGAGCACCAAGTAAGATCTCAAAGGAGGTATTCTAAATGTGTGTTGTAACAAATGTAGGCTAATTATGGAATTGGGTACGATAGACACAATAATTGGTGAAAAATGGTAGTCAAGACCCATAAAAAAAATGTGGAAATGTTACCTAATTGTTTAAATACGTGACAGTAATGAAATTTAGGATTCTCATGCTAAATCAATTCAAATTATCACTTGTTATCATTTATAACTTATACTCGATAATTGCACACAAATAACTCAAATTGATTTTTCACATTTTTGTTGGAATAATTGCATTCTATGACTTTCTATGAATCCTGTGTAACGAACTTTCAGACCAACCATCCTAGACCGGATAAAGGCCTTCGGTGGCTAGGTGTAGAACACCCCTCGGGAACTACTTGTTCAGGAATTCAAAGGCCATTTAGTTGACTACAATTCATCCAAGCATAAACTTTAAGCATAATAGTTAACTTCTATTCATTTAATTGTTTCCAACCTCAATTATAGAATTTAACACTAGAATCCCAATTCAAAACGCTTTAAGTCACAATTTGGATAAAAACTCATTAAAAGTTCCAATAGGCAACATTATAGAAAAGTAGATGGTTCGGGAAATGACTACACAAAAACAAGGCTAGTATTTAGTGGAATGTATGTGGAAGTGTCTACGGGTTTCTTAGATTAAAAATGAGTGCTAACGACCTGTGTGGACTGGATATAAATGGTTTAAAACAGAAAATAAGATCAAAATTTTTAAGAACACCTCCTCGTCTTCGACCCCACCTATATCACATTTCTGTGATCCCACAGCGGTCTCAAAATGCATCACTAGGGCAAGTTCTAGAACAAACTACAATCACCGGCACACTCATAGCAATCATACAATACAAACACTAAAGGTAAGTTTTTTTTTTTTTTTTTTTTTTTTTTTTTTGATAAGGCTCAAATTTCTCACAATTTTCATAGTGGAGGCTACAAGTGTGCTAGTCATGCAATTCACCCTATGCGGTTGCTTTTATGACACATCTCAAAAAGCTTTAGCTGCAAGAGGGAAGATTAATTTATCTTAAAAAAAAAAAAATTATTTTATTTTATTTTTTTTTAGAGAACATAATATGATATTTACAAGGACAAGCGCATTTCTATCAAACTATTGTTTCCCGACCCCTTATCGGAATTCGCAAAGATCTATTGGGCCAAAGATCAATAACTGACCCATTAAGTGGCCAATAACCCGTTAATAGAATACGTAAAGTTCAATTTGAAAACCAATAGACTTTACAAACCTAATAAAAGGCAAGAAACAACAACAAGCTAGAAATGAAGTTCAAGTGAATTCACCTCCCCACACTTAAAGTTTGCATTGCCCTCAATGCAAAAATAGAATATAAGGATGAGTGCGAAAGGTCAAAAGAAAGAACGAGAACTTCCCCGGGGGTTTGTTATCCGAGCAAGTGCATTTGCTGAACTTATTGCCAGCCGGCGCACGGGTTCCAAATCCAAATAAGCAGAACTTCTAGCCATTACCTAGATAGAGATAAAAATAAACATAAAGCATTGCACTTGAGTGACATTGTACAAAATAGAACCCAAATGTCACTCAATGCAAGAAGTTCAAACTACTATCTACGATAAGTACTAAGACATGAAATAAATTGTCTAACAAATGAGGCACGTAGGCATTCTTAATTGAAAGCATAAAGATAGTAATAATAATGTCTGAAAAGGGGGGGCAATGACCAAACTAGAAGGGCCATCCCCAACCCCCCAAACTCGGCCCTTAATATGGAAACCAATCGAATGGGGACCATGACCCTCCTTGCTCACTTCTCCTCTGCTCCTCATGATATCTTTCCTCCTGTTGACGTTGTTCAAATTGCTGTTGATGGAGTCTCTGAGCTTCTTCCAATGCAATGTCTCGATCATAAACTGGTGGAGGATAGTTGGCACCCGGAGTGCCCCAATGTGGAATCTGGTGATATGGTGTGGGTTGATAGTTAGATGGATTGGCATAAAAGAGCTCGGCATTGTGATCACGCCAATCTGAATTATACTCCATCCGCCCCATTCTATAGTCATTACTTAGCTGAAAGTCATCAAGGCGGTGCATGACATCCAAATAATCTGGAGGAGTAGGACCATAGGTGTGCTGAGGTGGTGGTGGTGGAACTTGAAAGCCACCCTGGTCGTATGCTTCGTTCTCAATCTCTTCATCATCCTGCTGAGTACCAGAAGGTCCCGTGTCGGTCCGTCTTTTTTGGTGAGGTGGCTCATTTCCTGCAGCTTGGAATGGTACATATCTTTGCCCATTATGACTGATTGCTTCCACCTTCATGTACATCTGCTTCTCAACTCTTTCTCTTGGATCATACACCAAAGTCAGACCTGCACAATTGATGTTAAGAGAACGGGCAATAATAGTGATGTAATGACCACCACAAATGGGAGATTGGGTCTTTCTTCCGCCAGCCTTCTTTGCTAGAAACCATGCCAAACAGTAAGGTATAGAGACAACATCTCTTTCATTCATCTTTTCCAAGTACCACATGTCCATCAGACTAACTCTCTCAGTGTTCTCTCCACGACCAGTAATAGAGTGGGAGCGAAATCTTTGGATCACTCTAAACTCCATCCTAGTGATATCAGACACATGGTTAGCACTGGTACCATATGGTTCCTCTGAGATATTACCCCATATGCTCTTTGAAATGCTCTCCTTGATCTTGTGCCCAGTGACCAGATAATCCTCAAAGTAAGAAGCTCTTCTTTCAGCAGCAGTGTAAATGCCCAAAGAATTTGCAAAATCAAGGAGGCTCATTTGTCTTTCTTATTCTCCTAAACGGAATGAAAGGAAATCGTTGTCATCAGCTGCCGATATCTTTTCCTTGATCTTGATTGTAGCCAAAAACTCAAAACAAAGCTCCTTGTAGATAGGCGCCCATAAGTTGAACAACTTTTCCCAATCCTCGTATTCATGCCTAACACTACCATCATTATTTAGATATTGTTGAATTAATGTTTCTTTGATGGCAGGTGCTACCCCAACTTGCTCTAATGGTCCCCAATCCGGTGTCCTTGGGCAAATGAACTGTTTCTCCATTAGCTTATACAGTGCCTCACTACGCTTGTTGAAGTGAGGAAAGTGGGGGTGAAATTGCAGCCATTGATGAAGATTAGCGGGCATCATCTGAGCATAAGCATTCATTGGTTCTCGTTGAACCACATCTTCTTCAGGTCTGTTTCTAACATTTGCTGTTCTTCTCTGCGACACACATAACACATAAAAGAAAATCCACGTTGTTCTCATATTAGTGTTAGCAATGCGATTCAAGTTACAACCAATCAACCAACAAAACAATCTCAATCAGTTAAAATATGCACATGATATCCAATTCCACAACAATCCAATCGAGGAAACATTATTTTCAACAAGAGATCATCATTAGTGCACAAATAAGGACCAAAAAAAATTTGACTAAACACGCCTTGGGAATTTACATTCAATCCATTCTCACAAACTTGTCAGCCATGTTTTAGAGACTTCCAAAGATCACTCATTATGCTCAAAACACTCATAACCTTGAATTGTACTCAAAGTATTTACTCAAATATCAAACCTATCCTGAAACATGCGAATGTTCATTTAATTCTCTATCAAGAAGGTATTACAATCATGAGTACTTACAATTAAAATCAACTATGCAAATTCACAGTATGCTCACTCCTAATCATGCATGATTCATCAAATTATATTCATTTAAGCACAAGTAAACCAAGTTATGGCAAAAATTCTAAGGTATCTCTTACAATATACACATTCTCATGTATTTAGAACCATTACAATCATACCAACAACGCCATTTAATCAACACCAATTCCATATGTACATAGTTGCTCATTAGGGAATGTACCAATTTTTATACTTGAATTAGTTTATGTTTAAGCATGGAATCGCATCTTAACATACAAATCATACTCAGAGAGCTAATCCAAACATGTATGAACATTTTCCCCAAATTTGGTCTCAAGAACCCTAATTTGCAAATCATCAAATCAAGCAATTAAAGCATGTAATCATGTTAGGAATGGTACTAGGAGCATGAATATACAAGTATTATAACAAAAGAATCATCCAAAAACTCCTAAATACTTAAAATGAGCAAAAGCCAATTATTTCCAAAGTATGAATTAAAACATGAAAATGGGTAAAATCGGAAGATTTAAGATGTTATACGTACCCTAGATGCCATTATGTTAAAGAAATTGAGTTGAAACGAGTGAAAATCGTGAGTTTTGAAGGTTTTGGGGTTTTTGTTCGTTTTTCGTCGAGAGAGAAAGAAGGAAATTGGGTGTGAGAGTGAAGGGGGTCTGCGGACTGATGCACCCGTTTTAAACGTATGAATCCGGCGGATTCACACCCAATCCGGCGGATTCATAACCAATTCGGCGGATTTAAGTTAAATCCGGTAAAAAGTGACAACCGGATTCTTTTTGAAAATTCTGATAAAAAACGAGTACGTGCAACTAAACTGAATCCGGCGGATTCATAAGGAATCCGGCGGATTCCTTATGGCTTCTGCAGATTTTTCAAGTTAAGCTTAAAACTCAAAATTTTAACACAAAATGACACGTATTAATCACAGATCACTAACACAAGCACACAAAATAAATATCTAACTCTAAACATGCTTATTTATTAATGAGTCTTAAGCTTGACTCAATCCCAAATGTGATCATTTTTAGTGCGGTTTGAGCTCCCCTTCATGTGGATTCGTAATCACCTCTTCTCCGCCTTTCCAATCATACTCGCATAGGAGGATGTGTTCTTTTGTTTTGTCATTTCGGTAGATCATCCTCCGACTAGAACTTATAACGTGAATATAAACTTTCAATTCATTGAGTGGTCTTATGATAAACTTAATGAGCGCCACTTTCAAGTAAGAATGACTAGTTTTCCCCACGTCTTCTGAAAAACCTTCAACAAGAATACAACAATAATCGGGTGGTTCTTCAAAATAGTTTAGATGCGCACACTCAATACTCCTACCCAACCTAGCATCTACCTCAAGCAACTCAGTTATTTGCCCATGCCCAATGTTATACTTCACCATTCCTCCACTAAAAATTAATTCTACCAAAAATTCATTAGGTAGTTTTGGTTCTATCATATACTCACAATTGCATGGTAAATAATTAAACATCAAACCCGATTTTGACTCCATGATTGTAGGATCACCTACGTCTCCACCAACAATTTCAGCTTGTGCTTGTTTTCCGCTAGCTTGATACAACTTTTCAAATTCAGTTTCTAGGATTAGATCATCTCCAACTCCACTTTCAAGAAGCTTATCTAACTCATGATCACTAATTCCTATCACTTCTTGCAACTCCTTTATATCGGCGTCATAGTCAACAATTGCGTCCTTAGTCACTTCAGGCTCTAGCATATATGAATCCTGCAAAACAATTTGTGAAGTTTCATGAGGGTAATTAGTGACTTCATTCTCCTCTTCCACCTCATCCATTTCGTCTTCACTATCATCCTGAAAAACAAAGTTAGAAGAATATGGGACATCAACGTTAGAATAATAATCATTACACTCAATAGCCTCAACATTATCCAAATGCTCGGTTGCATTGGTGTATGTATCATATGGCCTTTCTTGACCAAACTCTATATTCCAATCACGAATTTCATCCCATTCTCTACTTTGCCTCTCCGTTTGCTCTATCGCCCCTTTCAACAACCGTTCAAGATTTGACATTTCCGGTTGTTTTATCTCTTTGGTGATTGAAGGTTCATCATTCCAAGACCTCGATTGATAAGGTTGGTTCCATTCATCTTGGTGTCTTGGTGGTGCACACCTTTCGCGTGATATCATTGGCACATCATCATAATCACTCTCTTCACATAAAGGTTTGTAACCTTTATGATTTGAGTAATATGACATTGATGCAAAGTCACAAATCTGCTACAACATCAAAACTAAAAACGGTAAAACGTAACCACTCAACACAAAATAAACAAACATTGAAAATATATACACTAATAATAACTAAGACTCTTAAAGTAACTTTCCTGGAAATAAATTCCAAGTAAGGATCAATTAGCTACACTTAAATTAAACTCTTAATCAATCACATTCCCCGGCAGCGGCGCCAAAAACTTGATGTGTTGAATCTAGTTATTAAATTTATCGTTGAAAAGTAACAAGAAAATACCGTGCTAGACTAAAACACAACCGGGCAGTGGACCCTATCGTATAGTAGTATAGTTGGGTAAGTTCGGGTTCGAACACAGGGAATGTGAGTTTAAGAATATTATTCAAGTACAAGCAATTTATACAGAAAAGTAAATGTGGGGGTTTTGTGTGACCGAGTCGTCATGATGCTTAAAAACTACTTTTTTAGTTAAACTTGGCAATAGTGGACTCAGGAAGAGTCAAAGTGAATTGTAGTAACTTTCGGATATTAAAAACAATACTTGCTTGGATTATGTCACTAGTCATTTCGGGGTGTAGAGTTATAACCGGCTAAAATATAAGCTAAGGTTAATATTCATCAAACATAAGCTCAACGTTCGCTAAGACCTATTGTTCAACTTCAATCAACAAACCTATGATTTAATCTAGTAACGGACGTTCGCCATGGTTACCAACTTGCACAATTTAGCTAAAATCATTTGACACATTCCAAAACTACATTCGCAATTTTGTTCAATCATTTATAGATAAATAATCAATAGCAATTTACTAGGTTGAAAACGTTCGCTATATCAATAAGTAAATCACCAAATGGTTAAATTCTTGAGATTAAGCTCAATCACACAAGGTTCTCCAATTAAACATAAGTTAAGATTTTGTGAGTTTGCAAATCATCCACACGATAAACATTCGCTAAAATCGTTAATTTGTTTGTATTTAACTAATTGTTGTTACAATCATCAAATGCTTTGTTCCACAAATGATAAACAACTTGTATAGGTATTTTTTATAAGCAACAAACATTCGCTATAATCGCTTAGTTAAAATGCCAAAAGTTTACTAACAACAACAAGCTATACTCATACAAATTCATGGATAATTCACAAACTCAAGCATAAATTAACACCAAAAGATACACCCCTAATCAACTGGTTATTTCATCCAAACAAGCATATAAGTAACTAGCCACTAATCATCATAACAACAAGATAAACACATGAGATAAGAGAAATCAAAGTAAACATAATTATAATCGAATAAAGGTGCAAACCGAGCAATTACAATGTTCAGATGATGAATCTTTGTGACCAAAAGAGTTAAGATGATGAGAGACTTTTTAGATGATGAAAAATGGCTCAAAAAACCCTAAAAATCGCCCTTGGGGGCAGCTAGGTCGAGATGGTGAAAAGTTAGGTGAGGTCAACATATAAAAAGCAAAGTTTGACTTATCTGGACGTGAGCCGAATCCGGTGGATTCAGATTGAATCCGGCGGATTCAAGAGGTTTCGACCTACACGTGGCAGTTGAACAAGTCGACCTGATCTGGCATTAATGATGAGTGAATCCGGCGGATTCAATAAGAATCCGACGGATTCTTATTTTTGGGCCAGAGTTCTTCTTTTGCTTCCACTTTGCTCCATTTCTTCTTGTTCTTTATCAATCTTTATGTTTTTACCTGAAATGAGTTTTTCAACCAATTAAGTACCAAAAGTTCATAAAGTTCACTCAAAATGAATGCGAAAATAATGATATCGTTAAAGATAGACATGTATAAAATGAGCGATATCACCCGCCCTCACAATACTCCGTCCTTGCAACCTATTAGACTGTATATGTGAACAACTCTAACAGACAAGTTTACTTAAACTATATGTTCCTATACAAAGAACATCAACGGTTACTAATTAGAATAATCTGATGTGTTTCAAAGTTCTTAAATGCTTTTAAATGCCACCAACATCTTCAAATTATGATGAACTTCACAAAACAAGGCAAATATCAAATTTTTCCAGCAAAAAGATAGAACTAACACTTGTGAAGTTAATATTACAAGTTTTAGAATCAATAAACATAACTAAAAATGCTTAAGATCTGAGGTTTGTCACACATCTATGAAAGACACTTAGTCACTTATCATGGTTTTCTTACATTAGAGAGATGTGCTAATGAGAAAGTGGAAGAGAATGGAAGTGAGGGAATGAGGAATGTGAGGCTACCGAATGGGAGAGAGGGTAGTAGAGGGTAATTTTCTAAGGTTGCTACAGTTTCAGACTATTCACAGCTGGGCTATAATCTTTTAATATCACTACAGTAAAAAAAGAGCCTTTTTTATAAAATAGGTAGATACACATCACAATCGTAATGTGATTGCACATAATAAAGAGGTGTTTGGGGAGCATTAGCTTTTTAGCTTCTACGTTAAGAAAAAGCCCCAAAATCATGGCTTTTGAGTTTATAGCTTTTCTACCCTTTGAAATAGTGAGAAGTTCCTCCCGGAAAATATATCCAAACACTAAAAAGAGCTTTTCCGCGTTATGATACCACAAAAAGCTAAAAAGCCTCCCACTAACGCTCCCCAAACACCCCCTTAATAATATAACATGGTAATTCATAATAACTATATAGGGTGGGGTTCAAATGAGAATAAGAATTTGTGTGAGAATGAGAGAACCAATAATATCATGCCATGTGTGGAAAGAGAATACTTCACATGCACAAAACCCATATACCCCCAATATCAATTATTTCACAAACGACAAATCGAAAAATCATGAAAATTGCACCATTAAATTCGGCGTTTTCTCCTCTTCGATTTGCCGTCTATCAAGGCATACTTTCGACGAGATTTTTTTTTCCATTTTTTTTTTGGTTTCACATTTACTAACACATGTGTTAAAGTGTTGCGTTTAGGGTTTGGGGTTTAGGGGTTAGGGTTTGAGGTTTGGGGTTTCTCCCCGAAACCCCAAACCTCAAACCCTAAACCCTAACCCTAACCCCTAACCCCTAAACCCTAAACCCTAAACGCTTTATAAAACTCTAAACCATAAATCATACTAAACCATAAACCTTAAACCCTACTAAACCCTAAACACTACTAAACACTAAACCCTGCTAAACCCTAACCCTAACCCTAACCCTAAACTCTAACCTTAACCCCAAATTAAATGTATAACCAATCACTAACTCATATGTTACTAATTTGTAAGACTCACCAAAAAATGAAAGAAAAAAAAGTTATCGAAAATATGCCTTGAGGGACGGCAAATCGAAGAGGAGAAAACGCTGAATTTTATGGTGCAATTTTCATGATTTTTCGACTTACTGTTTGTGAGATATTTAATTTTTAAAAATGTGAAGGAGAGAATATAAAGTGACACATGACAGAAATCTGTGTGTTCCCCAATTCTCACTCAAAGTTGGTGTATTTATTTAAACCTTACTCTAACTATATATGCTAATATTACTTTTATATCAAAAATAATATTTTGGGATACATCGGAAATAGAAATCTTTGTGAAGTTAACTGAATGGATGTTTTAGAAAATGTATTAAAAACTAAAAAAAAAATATTTTACTAAATAAAGCATTTAAGGAACATGTTTTAAGAGTTGTAATAAATTAATAACTAAATTAAAGTACAAATGAGATATACACGTTAATAAAAGATTTCATTTAGCAAAATCAAAAAAAAAAAAAAAAAATGATGGTTAAAACTGTAACATCTCATGGTCATGGTACATGTTATGTACTCGTTCAGCATTTTAACAAACTTTAAATAGTTTTTAAAAATAAAAATAACCCTCCAATTGTTACTTCACAAAAACGCAGACCTGAAACCCTCGTTATTTCCCTCTTTTACTAAAATCAATTTCCCCTGCATCATAATTAAATCCCTAAAAAATTCTCATCAAACCCACGTTTTTCCGATCAAAATTCCACCTGGGTATCAATCAAAATCCCAAATTGTTGTATGAATTTTGATGGGTTTGAATAATCAAGAAAATAATGGTTTTGGGGATAAAAACAGACCATCAGTTGTATCTAGAGGAGGTGGAGGTGGGCCGACCCGGTCCTGGGGTACAGCCGGTTCGGGTCAATCCATTTCGACAAGTGGCAGTGTCGGGTCTCCTTCGACCCGGAGTGAAACGGCCATGGTGGTAACACCTGCTAGTGAGAGCAAAAGCTTGAGGTTGAATAATATTCATAATAATGTTGGATCTCAAGAGACTGTTGGGTATGATTTTTAATTTATTTTAGAAATTTTGTTACAATTTATTTATGTACTCCTTTTTAATTCAATAGACAATGCTATGTAATTAATGTGCATAAATCTTTATATCTGCTACAGGTTTATAGTAAATTATAGTGTTAATTTGTTTGAATTTTGGTGAATTTGTTATGACAAGGTTATTTAATATATAAAGGGTGAAGGTAAATTTTATAAATAGGTATCATAAGTTCTAAAATAGTGTAGGTAATCTAACATTATTTTGCTCATAAAAGGATTTGGAGCTCTACTTGATCACAAAAAGGTAAGTTAAAATCGGAATTTGGTTAATTACATTTGGAGGTTCAATCGCTTTTGTTGCTATACTGGTTTCATTTTACCTTTTGTTGATGGAAGTAAACGTACGAAACTTACAACGTGCGAAACAATATGTGGCTACCTACATTGGGAAAATTTGTAACTTATGTTACCTATTTCTGAAGCTTTCCCTATTTTAAATGTGATGTTATTGTGATTGCTAGAAAGTGGATTAGAATACACGATCATGTTAATTCATTAGTAAGTATTGTTTAATTTTGGTGATGTTACTTTGTAATTTAGTACTGTAGTTATTTTGATGACTAACTTAAAAGTTCAAACAGTGATAAAAAGAAGAAAAGAGGACAACGTGCAACCGGACCGGATAAAGGCAATCGAGGACTTCGTCAGTTTAGCATGAAAGGTTTGGGTTGTCGTCGTTTATTTTGTTGGCTAGCAAAATTACAGTTTGTGCTCTGTAGAGGATACACAATTGACAAGCGTTTGGATTTTGATATGTATAGTGTGCGAGAAAGTTGAAAGCAAGGGAAGAACCACTTATAATGAGGTTAGTGTATACAGTTGTGGAATCTGTTAGTTTCTGTTCCTATGATTAGAATGCTTGCTTTTTTATGCCTTCTATCTATACAAATTATGGAAAGTTGCAATGAATCTACAATTTGTGAATGAAACATAGTCTATACATTATACATACTTTTCTAGATGAAAAGCAGCCATTCATGAAGCACTTTAGTTGAATAAACTGCAATTTCGCTAGATAAACTGAAATGTTATGTTCGATTCGACAATTCTAGGTCGCAGATGAGCTCGTAGCTGAATTCGCAGATCCTATTG
Organism: Pseudognaphalium luteoalbum; assembly: GCA_963422505.1. Lineage (NCBI taxonomy): Eukaryota > Viridiplantae > Streptophyta > Magnoliopsida > Asterales > Asteraceae > Pseudognaphalium > Pseudognaphalium luteoalbum. The sequence goes on along the minus strand of OY730198.1, from coordinate 7,165,366 downwards.
ACGCTGGTCAAACTCCTGACAAAGTAAGTGCTTTCAACTATTTTTTTTAAGAAGGCAAGTACTCACACATACCACTACCACGAGTATATACAATTGTCCCATCCCCGGGACTTGAACCCCCAATCTTATGGTTGAAAGGGTCAACGGCCCTTTGGTGCTTTCAACTATTAATATTATGCCTAAAGTGCTCGTTAACGGATTTTCTGAAATCAAATCATTGACATTATTATATTTATAAGTATAAGTAGCAGTGGTAAATAACTAAATGCTCATATGTTAATTGTTAACTCAGAAAATTTAGACATAGCATTACTTTTTTCTTAGTACAATTTACATATGATTGATATGTATATAAATAGTTTTGTTTATATACTTCAACTCTTTTCATTGTGTTTGAATTTTTATTTCAGCAACAGTATGAAGAAAAGAATATTCGTCGAAGGGTATATGATGCACTGAATGTCATCATGGCTATGGATATTATATCTAAAGATAAAAAGGAAATACAATGGAAGGGTCTTCCAAGAACAACTCTGAGTGATGTCGAAGAGATAAAGGTTCACCAATAGTTGCCCTTTACCTCTTTATTATTATCCTTTTATTAATAAGTTGCTGGTTCTAATTAGTTTGCTTTCCATTTGGCAGAAAGAACGTCTTGCTATAAGAAGCAGGATCGATAAGAAAGCTGCTTATCTGAAAGAATTACAGGATCAAGTGAGATTTATGTTCTATTTAGAAACGAGGCTGGGTTTTTTAACTCATTGGTAACTTATTCTTCTTTTTTTTTGTCCATAGTATGTTGGTCTTCAGAATCTGGTACACCGAAATGAACGGTTACATAGCTCTGGAAATGCTCCAAACAGTGGCGTGGCTCTGCCTTTTATACTAGTGCAGGTACAATTGTTTGGCAAGGTTAATTATAGTAATTTTAATGTTATAATTTTGTCAGTATGGGAAAAAAAAGGATCACCATATCGAAGCAACGTTTCCTTTTTGAATAGAATTCAGTCAATAATAACGTATTCTTTCATTAGCAATTGGTATGAAGTAGTGATACCATTGTAATAATCTATTTTAATGTAACCTTCCTTGTATGTTTGATTAATAATCCGGCACTGAAATTAAACTATGCCTCCTGACTCCTGTAAAAGCATTGCATTTACTTTGAAGCAAAAAGACTATTATCTATGCCTGAACGTTTTCTCTTTATAGATCATGATCACACACTGTGGCATTCCATTAGTAGAGTATAAACTTTGACTTTTAAGGTCAAACTGCAAAATAGTCATGTTATACAGTTAAAACATTACTACAATGCTAATGGTCATACTACCTTTCCTTTTTCAGACTCAGCCTCATGCTACTGTTGAAGTGGAAATTTCTGAAGATATGCAACTGGTTCATTTCGACTTCAATAGGTGGGCACACAGTTTTCAATCGTTTAATTTCTTATTTCGACTTTTTCTAACTTCTGTTAAATTGATCCACAGCACCCCATTTGAGCTACACGATGACAACTATGTTCTCAAGGCAATGAATCTCTCTGGCCATTCAAAACATGATGACATGGCAAGCGTTTCTGATCAATCGAAACATGACGATGTGACAAGTATTTCTGACCAATCAAAACATGATGAGGCAAACAGCATATCCTCAATGTTTCGGTCTCCTTCCAGGCCCACCGCGCAATCTGGCAGGCCGTCAATCCCTGGCATACTTAAACCCCGTGTCAAGCATGAGCATTAGCTATTTGTTGATTCTCGTGTTGACTTAATTTGACTTTAATGGGGTAGATTGGATGCTTCATTTGTTGATGATAGGTGACTTATTATACTTGTTATAGATTTGTTAAGAGGGCAGGGCTTGAGTCTTTTTTAGTCTCTTAGATATTAACAGCATTCTGCTGCTGCATAAACATGTGAAGCTAATATCGGTATGATTTTTTGGTAAATCTGAATGATTTGCTGAACAATTTTATAGTTTACATTTTTAAGATTTAGAGTACGAAGGCGCTGTCACATATTTGAAATTACAAAGTCAAATCAAAATAAAATAATATAAAAGGCTATTTTCAAATTTTTATTATAGAAAAAATAAATAAATAAATAAGTAGATCTAATGCCAGTTCTGACATATTTACATTATACTTGTGTATTATCCCCTTATGTTTGGTATGGTCTTGTTAATCACAGTTCTTACTACTTTCATGAAGTTATTGTGATAATATAACCACCAAACCGATAATGATAATAACATTTACCTATTTAACTATAAATTACTAACACTTTTATAAATTACTTACACTTTTATGCATAAAATTGGTTATAGACACTTTTTTTATTGTCATTATCATTTCTCTATTCATCTATACATACAAATATCTAATAGATAGTTGCATTTTTTTGGGAGTGATAGATACAATAAAAAATTTATTGTATACATCAAACTTATGCTTGAGGGTGTTTGTACTATGACCTTTATCGATTATACAGTCTGGTATATGGATTAATTTATTTGTTGTATCCATCAACTCCCATTTTTTTCTACAACTTATCTATTACAAAACCAAATTTTTGTTACAATATTTTTCTATATGATGGGAGTATCATACATCTATTTATCTTTACCTATGGGCTACGATATAATATGGATTTTTTGTTGTTGATGAATTATATGCTATGTTAATTGTCATTAAACTAGTCTACAATAAAATTCTGTCTATTCACAAAAAGTTGAAATAAACAAGGAAAATTATATGTGTAACTAGTAAAACACGTTTTTTGTAATAGCTGCCTTCTAATTATGAAAAATGCATGATCTATTTTCAAAAAGCAATCCCAAACTCCCCCAAATAGTACATAACTTCACTTAGAGGCTTAGAGGCTGCTCTCGAGATTTTGATAGAAAGAAAAGAAGAGAAGAGAATACAAAACAATGAAAAAGAAAAGAAGATGAAAAACACTTTTGCGTTCCCGAGTTGAAAAGAAAAAAAATAAATTGAAATGTTTTGTGTTCCCGAGCCGAAGAGAAATGAAAGGAAGTGACATAATATAACTTTACTATTCTTCTCTCTTTCCAAATCTTCCCAATTTTATAAATAACTTTTGTGTTTTCAAAATGACGTTTTGAAAAGCATGTCTCAACCTGTTTATAAAAACTATTCGTTCTCTTTAGCAAAACGAAGATAATCACTATTTTGACGATTTTTCAATTACTTTCATTTTACTAACACGATAATCAAATAATCTCTACATACATCCTTCAAATCAAATCAAAATGTTAGAACTGGGCTTATAAGATTGGGCCTAATGTAATACCCATCTAACCGCCACCCAATCTCGACCCGGTCCAGTCTTTTACATAAAATACCCCTAAAACCCAACCGGTTCTCCTCTTTCAACATCGAAACCCTAACAAATTAGGGTTCTTCAGAAGGCTAAACAATGGGAGGTAAATGTCCGCACAGAAGAGTTAAGAAAAGACGTTACTCGCACAAAACCTTCCGTCTCGCTAAATTCCTCGTTAAAGATATCCTTTTATACATTTATCGGTCTTCAATTTAATTACATAATCTCGTTATTATATATATATAATAATTCGGTATATGTATTTTTCTTTAACTTTAATTTGTCACGTGATGATGCTGTGTATGATGAGCTGCAAAAACCAGAGGATGAGAAAAAGGCGATGCCTTTAGATGAAGATTTACCTGGAATGGGTCAATATTATTGTTTACATTGCGAGTAAGTAATTTAATTTCGATTTAATCGATTTGTTACTATTTTTTTATATGTTCTGAGATTGATTTCAATTAATTTGTGATACTGATTAATGATTATGGTTTTATTTTTATGTCAGTCGGTATTTTGCAAATGTGACAGTGAGAGATGAACATTTTAAGACCAAGAAACACAAGAAACGGTATGTTACGGCTATCCGTTTCGTTTTAATTTTATGATTGTTTGTTAGTTTTATGATTGATAAATTTTCAGAGCCAATTGATGTGAGATTTGATATTGAAAGTTGAAGTGTAGCTATTTTGGAAGTATGATTGCATTGAATAGGATCGATAGTATTTGTTGACTTATATGTGTAAGGTGATCTTATTTAGAAATTAGAATCTATGGGTATGAGATTTAGTGAGCCATAAAGTTTGGGGTTGGTTGAGTTGAACCGGTTGGAGGTATTTAGAGTTGGTTTCACTTGATGCTAGTTTTGTAAAAATACAAATATACCAGCAAAAGTTTCAATATCCGATCACTTAAAACAAGAAAATACCTCAAGAATTGATGCAATCAAGCAACACTTTAGTTCATGGTCATGCTAAAAAATAGGATTCCAAATCTCCCTCAAAGTAGACGTCACACCGGTTTGGAGGGAAAATATGACATTTAGCTGATAGTGCTCAAGGCACACCAAGGCCCAAAGAGCTCTAGTGGCATAGGTGCGAGCTCATGAATGTGAGGCGTATCATATCGAAAATCGAAAATATTTGAATAGGAAAATATAAATCAAATACCATCATGCTGTCATAGCCCTTGTAGCGTAAATCCTATCTCAATCATATCATGCATAAGTGCATAACCTAAAGAAACAACCAGAGTAATCAACTATTAAGTCAAATCCACAACTATAAGACATCTAAATGTGATTAGTGTATATTCTGGCTAGTTGGATATGTACTTTCAATATCTCTGTCTACTTTTATGACCTTAGCTTGACTTTCTTGCTATTGACTGTCTTGCAATACACATGGCTTCATAGCCAAACCTTGAGAGTTAGGAGCAACCTTTTTCTGTCATTAGCTTCTTGTTTGCGTTTGTGAAACTCTTCTGTTTGTTTTGTCTCATTACTTGATCTTTGACTAATAGACCAGAAGCTTAGTTAGTTAAGTATATGCGATTGGCATGATTTTATACTAATTGTTACATCAGTTTTTCTTTTTTGTTAGTTATATATGTCATCCTTGTTGCTATTTGCATTTGCAGTCTGAAGATTATGTCTGGCCCTGCACCACATACACAACTAGATGCAGACCTGGCAGCTGGAATGGGTATGCCTGATAATGGGCCAAAGCTAATGTCGATGTGATCCCAGCCCTGTAGCCTATCAATATTAGTTGTTTCTCACTTTTAGTATGCAATGTAAGAATTAAAGCTTTTTTGCCCCGTATGTAATATCACATCACATAACTAATATCCACAGTTTAATCAAATTGAGTTTGGTGAAGCTGTTGAATTTATGTTGGAGGTGCTTGTATTTTTTGTATCATCCCGGAATTAAATAATTCATGTGTTAAGTAGTACTAGTACTACATTTTATATATTTTCACTTAAGGCCAACATTACCTATTAACATGAGAATGACATTAAAAACTTACTGGATGGATAAGTACCCATGTCACTCTCCTGGGGCATATGGTTTCAGTTATGGACCACTAGACCCTGACAAGTGCTGGGTCCTAACCGGTCACTGCATAGTATATATGTGGTCTGCAATATCTGTAGACCTTAGCCCAGACGCCTCGTCTTAGCCAAACTTTGCATGGTTTCTATCGGTATGTGCTACCACAATGTGAATTTCATAGTTATGACAGTAACTCTTACCATATACGTATTTGTTTATGTACTCCATGCCTTCCTTTTTCGTTCCGAAAAGTTTGTTCCCAAGAATGCTTTTGTCTTGGTAATGCGTGTGCTCATGTTTCGCGTATTACACCGACACATGTTGGCTATACTTGAGAAAGTTTTTGTCAGTGGTAACGATTATGTATAGCTTACATGTGCACAAGTCTGTTTGGCTTTAGTTTTGAGCAAAATGTTAGATGACACTTAAAGGACGATAATATGATGGAGTGAGCATTATGGCAAAATCAATGTCGTATCTGACTATTATCTAGATAGGTGGTTAACCATTGTAGCTGAGTTAAGTATTAGAAAAGTCGTCTTTACTTGTTTAGTAACTACTCGTCTCAAACCTGTATAAGTAGCTTGAATAGTTTGTTAAGGTTAGAGCTCGAGTTTGATGCGAATTTGAAATTTGAGCTCAAACTCATTGTTTATGAACTGGAGATTGAGCTTTATAAACACGTTTCATAGCTGGATCTTGAGATTGCGTCGATTCACTTGTAAGGTCTTGGTTTTAAATCCCATTATTAATATATAAATATTAAGATATACAATGGCTATATAAGTTTGGTTGATTTCTTATGCTTCATTAGCGCGTTCAACATAAAATGATCAAACAAGACGAGACTAACCGAATTTTAAGCTTTTAAGCTCGCCTTGTGAAACTAATCGTCAATGTAATTTTTATTCGAACTCATCTTGAGTTCAAGCTAAACGAGTCGAGTAACTCATTAACACGCCATCATTCTGACATGTAATTGACTTATGTGACACATTTACTTGGATTGACATGTACCAACGTTTGTTAAGAAGTCATGCCTGTTTTCATAGATTCATGCAATATGGACAAGGTATGGTGCAAACAAAACAACCCAAGTGTGTAAAACTGTACGATAAGTACAAAAAAGTATGTCTCACAACAATATGTGATAGTCACCAAACAGTATTGTGTTTTTACATGGTTCATGGTGAAATAATGTTGTCGGGGAAATCAAACGTGTAATGGAAAGTGTAGTGTAAAGTGGGTGAAAAACTTGTTTGGGAGTTACACGCTTTGTTTTGATCTTTTGTCCCCAAAAATCTGCATAATTGGGACATACGGGGCCTATTGTAACAACGATATGTGTGGTGTGTATGAATAAAGCGAAAGTATCAAGATTCAATGATTATTAGGACCAGCAGCATGTATTCGAGTCGAAAGAACCAAATGAAGGCTCGAGTCGAGTCGAGAATGAACTAAAAAAACAAAAGAACCAAATCATTGTGCTACTCGAGCCGAGTTCTAGTCATTGTTATGTTATATATACACCGGGATAAGTACTCGCACTCTAGTCTCTAGAATTTAGTTGAGTCGAGCGAGATTTAAAAATACTTGTTAGTTAATCGCGCTTTAATTTGAAAATGAAGGGTCGAGCGAGCACGAGTCAAGTTTCAAGCTTCGAGTTCTAAATGTGAGTCGAGATCAAGTTTAATAGTGTTCAAATAGAGTTCATAGTTAATCATTTTTATTCTTTATATAATACAGAGGAAAAAATAATAATTATATACTAATTGTCTAATTGGGTTTGTTGTATCTCAGATGATTATGATAATTGAAGTTGCAAAGATTCATAGGAAAACCATATATACTAGTATATAGTATGGTCATTTTTTTGTTTAAATTCTGATAAGTACAATGGTTACTTTGTAACTTCACCATAAACAATATAAGCTAGACTACTAAAACTTACCAACATACATTCAAGTGACACCCCCAAAATCAAAACACAAGACATTCAAAACTCATTACATAGTCGATGAACTTGAACCAATCGATCCCATGCTTACCGCTTCATGCCCATGTGAGAATCGTTGCAACTGAATCATCTTCGCGTAACAACCATCGACGTAGTTTTTTAGTAACTGTGAATGCGAGCCTTGTTCCACTACTTTTCCATCATCAATTACCGCAATGCTATAAGCATTGCGTATCGTTGATAGTCTATGTGCTACAACTATCGTAGTTTTTCCAGAACAAACACGTTCGAGTCCCTCTTGAATGCATTTTTCAGATTCTGCGTCTAGTGCACTCGTGGCCTCGTCTAGTAGCATGATCTCGGCTTTCCTTAAAAAGGCCCTTGCAATTGCCACACGCTGTTTTTGCCCGCCCGAGAGTTGCACCCCTCGTTCGCCCACAAACGTTTTGTATCCATCTGGTAATGCAGAGATAAATTTGTGAGCGTTTGCGAGGGTGGCAGCTTCAATGATTTCCGCTTCGGTTGCGAACTCATGTCCATATGCTATGTTTTCGAAGATTGTGGTTGCAAAAAGGCACGGTTCTTGTGGGACCATCGCGATATGGCGGCGGAGGGACTTTAAGTTGTATTTTCGGATATCTTTTCCATCTATCGTCACACGTCCTGCTGATGGTTCGTAGAATCTTTGTACGAGTGCAATGACCGAGCTTTTCCCACATCCACTCGGGCCGACTAATGCCAGGGTCTTTCCAGCCCGGGCCCGGAGGCAAAGACCGGTAAAGACCAGAGTGTCAGGACGAGACGGGTAAGCGAAATCGACATGTTTTAGTTCGACTTCTCCTCGGAGGCGGTCAGGGACTGGGATCGAGTCCGGGTCGTCCGACTCAATCTCGGTTTTCCGGTCAAGAAGGTCGAAAACTGATTTCATGGCGCGACCACCTTTGATGAAATCAGGCGCTAGGGTCAGAGTTTCGGCTGCACCATTGGCTGAAACCATGAGAACCATAAACACCCGAATGGTTTTCGAGAAATCCGATATTCCGTGCTTTACGAGCCACGAAGCATACCAAAGCCCGAGCGCATATGATGCATAGAGCAAAAACTGAGCTAGCCCGAACCCACTTCCAGCTATCTGTCCCTTCCAAAAGCATCTACGAAGAGGCTTATCAAGACTACTTGTATAAAGTTTAACGATTTTTGACTCTGAGTTAAACGCGGCTACCGTTCTCATATTGGACACCGCCTCTCCAGCTAGCTGTGTAGCCTTGGCGTGTGCACCTTCCAAGTCTCCTGAAAATCCTTGCATAAACATTTTCTGTTCAAGAAACATAAAACTCAATCATGAATTATAAAACCTTTGTGTTCAAACCTCCTTATGATTTCTCTGGAAAATAAATATATCCGAACACGTTTTCAAAATTTTCATCAGTTTGCCAGAGTTCGAAAAGAAAGAACTTTGCATCTTTCAGAATAATGGTGGAAAGCGTAAGAATATTTTCTACAACTAAATACACTGCAAGTAAATTAAAGAAACTAACCTGCAAAACAGTTGCTGCAACCACCACAGGGAAAACAGCAACAAGAACAAGCGCAAGGCGCCATTGGAGAACAAAACCGGCTGTGCAAGCAACCAACATCAGAGCCGAGTTCTGCATGATCACAGAAATTCGGTCTCCAATTGCTGAGCGAACATTATTCGCATCAAGAGACAACCTAGCTGCGACTCTTGAGCTTTCATTTTCCTCCTGATCGAACCATGCCATTTCATTTTTCAATACCGCAGCCAGCATTTTCTCTCGAACCCTTTTAGTCAAGTTTTCTCCAACAACATCCCAAAAACAATGCTGTAATGTGTTGAAAATAAGAGCAGCTGACGACACTCCGATCAACAGATAACAGTATTTCCCGATTTCTTTAATCATGTATTCGTGATCTCGGTTGTAGTATACACTCAAAACAGCACTGAGAACATATGCGAAAAAAGCACTGATTGAACCACAAATCACTGAACCCACTGAGCCAATTAACGCATAAGTCCATTCGGGTGAGTTCATTTTTGCCAGCCGCCAAAAGGAACTTGCTTGCTGTTTGAAAGGAAGCTTTTCAAGCCGGTAGTTTGGGTACCCTCCTTCAATTGATAGGGTAAAGTCGGATGTCGAGAAATCAGATAAACGTCGAGAGTATGGTGACCGCCCGTAAGATGAGTTTCGCGTCATTATTGGTGAACTAATTGAGTTTCTTGCAGTGGATGGCCTAAAACACAAGTAATAGTTATAAGCAAACACCTCTTACTAATGAGTTGACTTATGTGGTCATACTGATCTCTTTTTAAAGATAGAAACTGATATGTAGTTTATCATTAAAAGACCAAATTTATGTTTAGATGAATCACTGTTTACATTTTATAACGTATTTATCAGATTTTCTAACATACCTACAGGTATCAACGTTCTTTTGATATTCATAAAATTGTTATTATGACCTGAAGATAATACTTATGTTGACTTTATCAAGTACCTTGCGCTGCTTTTTCTGGCATTGTTCAAAGCAGTTTCATGAGCAACTTCTTGCATCTTTATAAGCTTCGCATAGACACCATTTTCTCCTTTGGCAAAAAGTTCATCATGTGTTCCAATCTCCAAAACACAACCTTGTTGCAAAACAACCACAAGATCCGCCTTGCGTATGGTTGAAAGGCGGTGAGCTATCACAAGAGTTGTTCTCCCAATCATGAACCGGTCTAATGCCTCTTGTACTAACTTTTCTGATTCTGAATCCAATGCACTTGTAGCCTCGTCTAAAAGCAAGATCGCAGGGTTCTTTAACATTGCTCTTGCTATTGCTATTCTCTGCTTTTGTCCACCAGATAGTTGCAATCCTCTCTCCCCAACCTACACAGGGGCGCAGCCGGAAAGTTTTACCATCGTTCTCATAAATCATAATTAAATCAATATAGTAATGTTCGTATGCAGAACCGATGAGTTCATAACTAATTTAAAACTAATGTGCATTGTACACATACTTTTCCAAGTCAAACTTAGAACTCATTAAATCTGTAAGTATCATATAATATTTTACAATCTTTACAAAAAAGAAATTTTTGCTATTGTGAGTAGTTCTTGTCTTGCTTGTACCTTATCAATTTTTTTATCACTAACTAATCCATGTTCACAAATTTACATCAATCTTTGAATATGATAGTAGCATGTTTGACACCTTAAAGTCAAAATTGGGCAATGTGTCTTTCTGATAGTAGGTCAAAGGGTTCTATGAAGATGCTCCTAGTCAAACAAAATCTTTGAGTTTGTCAGTCATGTTGGGGATTGTACATATATATAAATATAATGTACCATGTATGTGTGTGTATATTATATATTTATGAATTTATAATATAATATAGACACACAGACATACATTTGTCCTTCCCATCCACTGATGTTGCTGTTTAGTTCTTGTCTCATGCATAAATCAGCACATGCACTGTTGACTCAGAAAACATGTTCTAACTGTTAAATTAATGCAGTCCTTCAAAAGAAAACTTCAGCATACTACATCTGACTTTTACAACACAAGTTAGGTTTATTTTGACCAAATTTACAATTCCAATTATTTTTTATCTTTAGGATTAAGAATGAAGCAACACCATAAAGCAATCAACTTTAATCAAAGAAAGGCCCCACCAGACCCTCCAAATCCGTTCAATAATCAAGATGTGTGACCATCAATGTTAGAATTTGATAGTTACCCTGGTTGGGCCAACCAACGGGCAATACGGGTTGGCCAAGAAAGATTAAAATGACCAAAATGCCCTTATGCTAGAATGCTTACTTGCTTAGAGGCCTAAGCTTTTGATAAAGTGGATCATATTATTTATTTGGTATAGTCTTTGACTAATTGACTGATCATACATGAGTAGAAATTAATCACCACCAATGTAACCTGATAATAGTTACCCTAGTGGGACCATGCTACAAAGTGACTCAGGTCAGGATTTAGAGATGCGAATGACCAAAATGCCCTTTACGACAAATGGCCTTAATTTTGATAAAGTAAACAGATTATGGATTCATGTGGTATTAATTGACTAATTAACTGACCTGAGTATGGTAGGCGTCGGGTAATTTGATAATGAATGAATGAGCATTGGAGACACGGGCAGCTTCCTCAATCTCACCCATGGATGCATCCGGCCGACCCAAAAGTATGTTTTCCTTGATGGTGGTTGCAAAAAGTGCCGGCTCTTGGCTAACGAGACCCATTTGTTGCCTTAACCATTTCAAATTTAGTCCCTTGATGTCATGCCCATCAAGCATTACGTGTCCTATGAAAAAAAATATAATATTATAATTAGAGTTTCTAACTATCTCATTCTACAATTGACGATGTAACGTGTTGTCCATGTGCATATAAAGTTGTACATTGTCATTACCTGATGTAGGATCATAGAACCTTTCAATGAGGGAAACAACAGTAGATTTCCCAGAACCGCTGCTTCCGACTAAAGCAATGGTTTTTCCAGCAGGGACAGTTAAAGTGAAATTGCTTAAAATTTTGACATCCGTTCTTGAAGGGTAAGCAAAGTCAACATTTTTCAACTCTAATTGACCTGAAACAGAATCCAACTCCAAACCCGATTCACAGTTTCTATCAACACTTGGTTTGTGATCGATTATTCTGAAGATTTTAGCTGCGGCTACTCGTGCTTTTGCAAATGCTGCCATACTTGGAGCCGATTGGCCTAAAGCACTATTACATTTGCAGTTTTTAGAATTAGAGCATCACAAGATATAATTGAATGATAATAAACGAAAAAGAATAAAGATACTTACAGTCCACCAATCATGACTGAAAACATTGTAGAAATTGCAAGTCCTCCATTGGTATAATTGTGCCTAACAAGATAGCCTCCATACCATAAAAGAAGTGCATAGCAACAAAAGACAGTGAAATAAGTTGCTCCTAGTCCTAATCCTTTTGCAAATCCACTTTTGTATCCAAGCTTTTGAGATATCTTTAATGCTGCAGAGTAGGCATGTAATGCTCTTGATTCACCAACATATGCCGTAACAGTTCGAATTTGTGCAATTGTCTGCATTTTTTAGAGATCAAGAAAGTAACCAGACATTGATACAGTAAGGAGTTTGATGAGTAACATAATCACATATTCTTAAAAATTAAGCAACAACCACATGTAATACATGAAAAGATATTTCTTTTATCTTTGCTTGAATTAGATTAAAATCAGAGCCTAAATATAAACATTGAAAAGGTTAACTTTTTATTCAATTTAGGAATAAATTGATAGATCAAATTCTGAAACATGAAAAATATCTTCTTCTTCTTCTTTTGCTTGAGTCATTGGAAAACAGAGGATGATTGGGATTGGGTTTTTATTATTCACTATCATAGTTGAGCTCAAATTCTGACACCCAGATTAAGAAACATTGAAAAGACGGAAACTCTTTTGAACCCAGGGGATAATTGATTCTGTTACCAGAATTTAGTTCAAATTTAGCATTACAAAACATATAAAACTAAAGGAAATTTGTTTTTATGGAAAAACAGAGGAAAATTGCTAATTTCTTGAAATTATTTTGGGGAAATATAATGAATTAAAATAGAACACACCTGCTCAGCTATATTTCCAGCTTCTGAAAGAGCTTCTTGGCTTTTAGAAGACAGTTTAGCTAATGTGGTCATATGAATAGCTCCAATAATAGCAATTAAAGGCACCACAGCAAGGGTCACCAGTGCTAATTGCCACACTGCTGTAAATCCCACCACAAATCCAGACACAAATGTTGCCAAATAGTGGATAAAATTTCCCAACTGTAAAATACACAAAGTTAGAAAATTTATAATTGCATGTTGTGCAAAATTGTTTAATAACAAATAACACGAGTTTATATATTATTTTACCTTTTCACTAATGGCATCTTGAACCAAAACAGCATCAGTATTGATAGCAGATACAACATCTGAAGTTCTAACTTCAGTGTCAAAAAACTGTATGTCTTGACTCAGTGCTGCTTCTAAGTATCTGATCCTCATTTTTGTTGTTTGTCTTTCTCCTGTCCACATCCAACATGATATCTCTAAAAAATAAAAAAGTCCCATGTCAAAAGTTTCAATCTTTTTCAAAATTTCACAAAAAGTAATAAAATTCAACACAAATACCTGCCCAGGAAGATGCCCATATTGCAGCACCAACTACAAGAAAGTAAAATGCATACTGCAAAAGCAAAGAATAAAAAAAATCAAATTTTTAATTCAAAAGAAGTTGGATTCGGAAAAAGGAAAGTTACCCTTAATGCATACTGCAAAACCCAATAAGAACAATCTAAAATTTCTACTATTAATAAGAAAAAAGATGAAATCTTTATGATTATATAAGTTGAAATTAGAGAAAAAGGTGTTACCTTTAATACTTCATGAGTCATTTTATCAATGTTGTTAGCATTGGACCCAAATGAATTAACAAGATCAGCAAAGAATCTTAGAAAAATAGGCAAAGAACAGCCATGAACAAAGGCACCAATTGTACCAATTCCCATTAACACATAATCTAATCTATCTGCAAACCTAAACAATTCCCCAAACCCAACTGATATTTCTTTATCTTTCTCTGCATTTTTACTTTTTTCTCCTTCCATTTCCATATTGGTTTGATCAGTTTCTTTGTAGTTTTCAGTCAGTGAGCCCAAAGTTTGATTTGGGTTTTCAGAAACAAGTTCAAGACTTTGCATTTCAGAACATTTGCACTGCTCTCTGTCCCTCTTTATCTTCTCCTGAAAGTCTTCTGATGACATTTTTTTATATGTTTAATTTATGATTTTATGATTCTTTCTCTTTCTATCTCTATCTTTCACTTTCTTTTTTTTGTCTGTATGTCTTTTTCTTTCTTTAAAGGCTTTGGATCTCTAATTACTTTTTTTTTCATGTGTATTATTATAATCTTTTATGTTATAAAATATAAGAAGAAAACAGTAGTCCCAAGTACTTTAGGAACAAAGATTCTTTGTTCACACTTTACACACACAAAAATGTACATGTATATACACATGGTAGAAGGCATGGTTAATTTATAAAAAGGAAAAAAAAATATGAATAAGCCTAGTTATTCTTATCTATAAATAAATAATGTAATTAATTATGTTCTCATTATTTATTTATTGAGTTCTCCTTTATAAATGTATATTTTAAAAAATCTCACCAGTTATATTTTGACTTCTTACATTTTTCCCATGATTTTTTTATACATACATCAAAATGTCAATTATTTATGCATATAATACAACTACTTATTACATATTTTTGGTTTATCTATCAAACTTCATATGTCATTGTCTATTTTTAACAAGGTGACCGAGCTCCAAAAAGCGCGCCTAATTACGTGGCTAATTGTATAAATGAAAAATATATATATATAAAGAGATCATCATTGATCACTAGCTTGCACGTACCATTCATGTTGCTGATAGCCAATGTGATATTCTATTTAAAGAATGACATATACGATCTCTTTTAAGAAATGAATACATGTGAAAATTAACTAATGGCAACTATATTTGATGTTTTACGGTTGTTTTGTATATTGAAGGTAATTATGAATCGGTGGTGTGATGAAAAATAGGTCTTTAAATGAGATACGGTGGTGTGATGAAAAATAGGTCTTTAAATGAGATACAAATTTGTAATTGGGAGGTTGAAATTGAAATATGAAAGAGTTCTCTTGTAGAAATTTGTAAGTGTAAATGGTTATAAATGAACTTAACTGTGATATATGATATGATGTCTAAACGTCTAATAAACTACTTGAACGTACATTTTGTGTAAAAGTGTGATTTATTACTGTTTTATTTTGATAATGTGTATCAATATAAAATGTTACCTTATATCTTTATAAGTTAACACATCATTAAAATATATATAAATAGTAATTGGGGGTCGAAATAAAAATATGAAAGGGTTTTGTTGTAGAAATTATAATTATAATTATAATTCTGGTCAAGTGTTAGTGAGCTACAGTCCGATGGTATCTGAATGTGTCAGATCTTTATTGAATTAAATGCAAAAATGAGTTGTGTTTTTGGAAAGAAAAACACAAGTGTTTCTAGTGGTTTAATTTGTTTAATAATTTCAACTGTAACGGTTTTGATTTTTCTTACAAGACACACAGTGGAGGAGAACAGCGAAAGTGACGTGTGATGATATAGGATTTGTTTTTTTTTGGCTTTTGTTTTTTATTCTAAATCATGATATTAAATTAATTGTATGGTTTAAATTCATGATGCTACATAATTGCATTTAATAAATTTCATTGCTACAAAAAAGTTAATTAAAAATGTCTATTAATCATGAGTTTGAATAATTATAATAATTATATATATATATATAAACATTGGCATAAGTGTTCAAATTTAATTGTTAAAATTTTCTTTATATGATAGCCGTTGATAATTACAGCCAGAAACTTAAAAATGAAGCTATAAATTCGGACAAAATGAGTACCACTATGGTCTATGTTAATCATACCTGAAAGTTAACTTTCACTTTGTTACAAGTAATTTTGTTTATTACATTCCCCGTCCTTGTAAAATGTCAACTTAAAATTTAAAATACAATTTATAAAATGTGTAATCATTATTGATATATATATGATATATGATATGATATCATTTCTACTTTTTAAAATTCTTTTTTAATTGATTTTAATATAAAATAAACACTTAGTAAAAAGAAAAGTTATTGTTAAGCGAAATATATGGTAAAAAGCAGATATATGCGTGCACAAAGTAAAACCCTTTGATTATTATGTCATTTTTTAACTCGATCATCAAATTTCCACTACATTTTGATCCCAACAATGTTTTGATAACAAGCTGAATCATGTATATTTAGTGATCTTTTTTAAAAAAAATTATTATTGAAAACACAATAATTATTGAGGAAAAAAGAATAAATCCGTCGAGCAACATAATATATGTGTCAATTGTACGTATATATGTGAGATCTATATACATTAGGTACGTCGCTTAAAAGAAAATGTAGCACAAAACGACCCTTATTTACACATATGGATTAATGTACAAGGTATAGGTAACCGTGGTTACGAGTTCATTTGTTATATGTAATGTAAATTTCTTACGAAAATTACATTTTGTTGCATTATATTCTTTGTTTGTGCTACAGGCTCATAAAAATTGGAATACCAATACTACAAGTCACTCTATATATAATCCTGGATCCGCCACTACTTATTAACAAAACAATAAATAGAGTTATCATTTTAAAAATGAAAATTAAAATATGTATTCAGTTCCCACTTTTGTTTTAAATAATCTAATCTCCCATGATAATACAAAAGGAAAGTGTACGGAAATCTGGTTTGCATCATTACCAACTCATTTGTAAGATTTGCATCAAATTAATGAAGCAAAACTCCAAAATTTTGAAGACTTTTAAGTTGGCATTGCAACCCTGTCATGAATATGCGTTCGTGTGAATGACAAAATAGCATATGGTGGCTTGATATAAAGTATGAATAAATTGAAGAAAAGAAGTAAATGGCTAGTTGGAACCCATTTGAAAAGAATCAAATTAATGTATGTCTTCCCATTTTTCTTTTAATAAATACATTTATTTATTTGAAACTATAAAAGAATTTTGATATAGGTCTATTGGATATCCTTAAAAACAAAGCAACCCTACATGATACTATTCAAGGTTGGTTATAAAATATATATCATCAGTCGCACTTTAACTATTCACTTTCAACTTAAATCAATCAAATAAATATCATTGAATCAATGTTATTAGCTGTGAATTCGAACTTTTTGATATTTTCCGTTTCTTTGGATGATATGATGGGTCGATTATTAACTTCATTGATAATATGAAAATTTACTAATTATTGGCTAATTTGTGTAATCATCATATTTTTTTAACTTAGGTGCGTTTGTATAATGAACTATTGACCTAATACGGTGAGAGTAATATACGCAATGTGACTAAATCTAAATAATGTGATAAACCATATTATTATTATTATTATTTTAGTCCTACAGTTAAATAATATTTTTAATCTTTCATTTTCAAGTTGTTAAACAAAAATCATAATTTGGTATACTTAATTTTTAGATTACATGTACAAACATATATACATAGAGTATGTAATAATCACTTTTCAAATTCATGTCCTCAAGGTGTATATTGGACCAATATTGGTGCTATTATATTATGTACTCCATACGGCCTATATTTTATCATGGTAATGGTAATGGTAATGTCAAGCATGTTGTAATTATTATTATATTGTTCCTAAATTCACATTGGTTGATAAATGGTAAAGCCAACTCACCAATACACCCACCACACTATAGGCAAATTATTTGAACGCATGCATGCATGCCTTTACAATACTTTACACATATAACTAGTTGTATTTCGTTTGTAAATATTCATAAAGCATATATATAGTATATTTTTTAAAAATTACAAAACTGTAAAATATGCTAGAAAACCATCAAAGTAATTGTCTTAAAAACCATCAAGTATATAAAAACTTTAGTTATCAACCTCATAAAATGTGGACCTTATCTTTTTTATTATTATTATTCTTATAGTAGATATAAAATTTATAGTAATAAGTTTATGGGTATGGGCCCTATTGTTGGAAGCTTGGAAAATGCCACAAAGTCAACCTAAACGAGCACTATGGAAACTAAACTTGGGCCCATTGTCATGTGCTTATACATGTTCTCCCATTTCAATGATTTTATATGTTGAAAATAAAAAATTAAAGGACCCAATTTCAAAAATTAAGAATTATTAAGTTTATCTTTTTATAAAAAGATTATGTTTCTGTAGTTAGTAAAAATTTTATTTTTTTCAAAGAAAATGTACATCCAAATAAGCACATAGTACTGTACATTCAAATATGGGGTGTTGATATTTACAACATTTTTTTATTCATACAACAAAACATGCATCGTAGTATTGTACAATATTACATCTGAATGCATAAAATATGGTGTATGAATCAAGTTGTTTGTTGTATTTATCACCATCCTATATATGTGCTATCAATTTTTATTTATTTATTTAGTATTATATTTATTTCATTTTTTGGAATAATATTCTTTGTGTATTACACAAAATAGGCACTTATAATCCATGTCTTTAAATCAAAATAACCATGATTTTTACACAAAATAGGCACTTATAATCCATGTTCTTATTTAAATAATCATAGTCCATACCTGCTCTTTTTTATTAGCTATCCCATTTCAATCTCATATTAAAACTTAAAAGATCAAACTAGAAGTAAACTAATATAGTACTAAATAATTGGTACACGAAGTATTAAAAAAATAGGTGAGGGACACATCAAATGAAAGTGATAGTGAAATATTAGAGGAAACATTGATAGAAACTAAACACTATTTCATTTGTCCACACAATTTGATTTCAACAATTCTAGTAGAGTGGTTACTAGTCATCTCTTTCCTTTATCTTCAAAAATATAATAATTATTTAATTTATTTTTTATTATAATTTCAAAAAGTATGTTTCCAAATGTAACTTTATTAGAAATGAACCGATTGTGAACCAATATGGTTGAAAATTATGCAGGATACCTGGTTAGACGACATCTATATCTGACTAAATAAAAACTTGTTCGTCCCGGACAACATGCCAGGAAAAACCACATATATTTACCCATTTGTAAAACCAATAAAAAAATGTAGCGAATATTTCAAGTCATATACATTAGTCATGTATATTATACTTTCCTAATCATACCCTAACTATGATGCTTTTCTAAGTTGCAATCAAATGTGTTTGTTACAAATATGCATCAATAATCTAAAACGATGTACAATTTTCATACATGTTACCTTGCATTACCTTTTTAGCCAATCAGCCATTAAATAAGGGGCAAAAAGACATGATAATCAACAACTATTTATATGATATTTTAACACATGCACTTCAATCATTAATAAATGTAATGAAAGTAAGTATAGTATCTATATATGACATAATTTCAACATACTATTAATCAGTCAGATTTTATATTATATGGTGCACTAATAAAGAAAACAATCTTGAAATTATATGTGAAGTTGATTGCGATGTGTGTTTGTGCGTGTCAATTTACACCAATATGGACTCCCAATTATATCTACTTATTATTATGACTATGATAAAGTTGAAGTCATTAACACTTGCATATGGCTTGTCACTACTTTTTATTCTCTTACTTTTTTGTTTTTGTTTTCAGTGCAATTAAATATATGATTATCTATTAAACTTTAGCATTCAAAAGGATAAAAATTGTAAGTTTTCCTATTTTATTGACGTTATTTTATGTGTATATTTGTATGTATAACAAGTTGTAGTGACAATATCGTTGTATATTCCACCGGCTTTTACGAGTTGTATGTTCAATATCATTATATCATGTTCTACACTCGTAAAAGCCCATGAAATATACGATTATAAGCTACTCCCTCCGATGAATTTAAACTGCTGATTGCCTGATTCCATTACATGGCTAATGTTTTAGGCTATGATTGCCTTTTAGATCGAAGCGTAAATTTGCTCTCCTTTTTTCTCTTTTCAGAAGTAACTAATGGGAACAACTCCCATCATTGACTACATACAACCACATATTACATGCATATATGTCAAATGAGACTTAAATTTTCAATGTTTTTTTATTGACAAAATTAACCACATACCGTTGACCAAAAGTCGAAAAAGTTTGCTCTAAGGGAGGGAAAGTGTTTAGTTTTGTTTTTCTTTCTACATGTCGTGAATTAATGAACTTCATGTGCAAAGACAAACTTACAGAAAAAAATAATGCAAGTGATCACTGTTTTGATAAATATTTCAACTGTCGCTTAATTCAAGTAATCGAGGAGCAAAGAGCCCCCACAGTTATGCTTTTCTGCTGCTCATAGTTTGACCAAAGTAACCAAAACACATAAATATGTGTACTCTATGTTCACAAGTACTTCATATATGCAACAAAAAAAGAAAAAGACAAAAAAAAGCTTAATTCAAGTTCTCAAAACGTCATAAAGTTAGATGCAGATACTCATTTTGAAACAACATTGTATAAATCATAATGGGAATGTAGACATATTCAAAGCTTCCGACACAGTTACACAAGAATGATTAAGCAGATGATCGTTTGTTGTGTGAAGGATACATAACATATATGGCCGTTTCTATAAATTTCTGAACCGTATTATTTTACCATTGGAGAACTTTCAAAATTGGAAAACCATATATCCGTACAACTTATGACTTTGTAATCTTTAGAGTTTGGATTGACCTTTCTGCCTAAGTTCCCTCCTTAAAATCTTTCCTGCAGCTGATTTTGGAATAATGTCAATAAATGCTACCTTTCTTATTCTCTTAAACGGTGCAACCTGACGAAATAAGAAACAGGATTACATATATGCAATTCAAATATGAAAGATATATTGTTCTCTTTTTCTATGTTCATTAGCAACTTGGTTCACATTTTATGTAGTTTTTGTACCTGTTTGGCAATATAATCTTGAACCTCTTCGCCAGTAAGTGAGCTCCCAGGTTTACGTACAACATATGCCATTGGAATTTCACCTGCTTCCTCATCGGCATATCTGCAAGATTAAAGAGATCATTCATAATTTGGCCACATAAATGATTCTTTTTGATTTGCTTTATAATGATGTTGTAAGAAACAAGAGCTAAAGAACTTACGGGATGACTGCAGCATCCATGATTTCAGGGTGAGAAACTAGCAGCCCTTCAAGTTCTGCAGGTGCCACCTGAGAAGAAGTTGCAAATCGAAATACTATTACTTTTATGTGTTTATTTTGTTATTACTATACTATACTATACTAGCCTAGCAGATTGTTTTGGGTTAAGCAATTAACGTTAGTAAAAAAGATGATATTTAGACTTTGAACTCACAATTTCGACTGATTTACATATGAACGGGTCAATCTGGATCTCAAATGTGTTAAATCAAAAAAGTTAGATAAAAGGGGAAAGATTCAAATTTGTGAAATGGGACAGACAGGTGAAAACAGATGAGTTGAAAGTAGTCCAAAGTCACATTTCCTTAAAATAACACATTATGTAGATACAAAAAATTGAACAAAAAGTTCTTTCCAGCCTTGCAGGTTAACCTAAACTAACCCAACATGTTTCGGCACGTACTCAAATTGGCCCATTTCAGCCCGAAGCCCCAAACCCGTTTCGAGTCCTTTGACATGTTATTCATGCCACCTCTGATATAGTGGCTATGCTGTTAAAGACTGTCAGATTAATTACAGGTAATCTGATTTTGGAGGAAAATGTCTAGTCACAAAAACCTATTATATCAAACGTTAGTCATCGCAATACACCTTGTCAAGTTCAACAATCCATAACTCAAGTTTCAAAGTTCACAAACAAAAAAGCAATTTAGATCAGCCTATATCCGAAAGTTTAGGGGTGAAGTTCACACTTCAGCAACTCAAGTGTACAAGTTTTCATTTGAAACTAATAAGATCAGTACGCAATACATTTGACTAATGTGAAGATGAAATCACCTGATACCCTTTATACTTTATGAGCTCTTTCAATCGATCCACGACATATATTCGTCCTTCATCATCAAAATAACCAAGATCACCCGTGTGTAGCCAACCTTGTTTGTCTATGGTCTGCTCCGTGGCTTCTTTATTATTGAAATACTCTGTATGCATATACGAAGCATATCAGATAATTGTCATTTGAAAAGTTCTTGATCAGTAGAGTCGAATGTACAAAAGAAATAAAATTCCAAAAATTACCTTTCATCAAATTTGGACCACGGACCCATATTTCCCCCAGTTGATTGGGGGGAAGAGGTTTTAATGTTTCTATATGGATAATTTGAGATTCCATTCCAGGACAAAGTACTCCAGATGAACCTGAATGGCGAGATCCTACCCTTGTATTCTCAATCGATATAATTCCACCTGTTTCCGTCATCCCATACCCCTACCAATATATAATATGGATCATAAGTAAAATGAAACTAAATTGCAAGAGAAAACAGTCAAACCTACGTGATGGGATCCGTAAGCCCTAGTACGAGCATACATAAGAGTTTTATGTAACACTACTATTGAGTAAGTCAAGTGTGCACAGAATATTATGGAATGAAGCTAAAGATCTAGGTTTTAGTTATGCTTGTGAGCCTCTCACACAGCTATTTGTGATTTGTTGGATGCTAAAGTCAAAGGGTTTTCTCTAGCATCGTTTAACATGACTTATGTAGTTGCGGATATCAAAGTTTTGTGCATGTGAATGTGATTTCATACAAAAAAAACTCCATGTGTTGGCTTCAAACATCACTAAAACCATGAACCCCCTTGGTGCTTCTGCAAGCAGCCATAAGATACTGTCATGTGATGTTATCGATGGATGAGTTGGACCTCAAGCGATTTGGTTGTCAAGGGGAAAATAGGTGTTGGTTGATGCAAGTTCTTTTGTGATGATCAACTCATGACTATTTTCAAAGAAAAAGATGTTCAGACATATAAGTTTGCATGGGTTCACAAGGTTTTAATGTAAGTTCAAGAGACAAGTGCTATAAATTGTTGGTCGATGTTCAATTTTTGAATAATTGGTAATCAAGATCTCATACTAATCATGATTTGGAAAGACATTTTCTCCCAACGAATCTCATTGAGTTTCAAAATGATATGTTATGCATTTTCGCATAAAATAAAACAAGTAAATAAACAAATCATCTGCCTGCCAACCATTGTAGGCATAGTCCATTTAGTGCTACTATCTATCAGATATGTGATGCAATAGAAGGAACCTATAAGTGAAAATAGATGCTAAAATAAACTATCTGGTTTCGCCAATTAAGCTACGTCCACACACATAAGAATCCTGTTCTCCTTTTGAATATGCACCCAACGAAAAGTTCCGTAGTACAGGCTTCAAGACCCTTTTTGTATTAACTATATGACATTTATGTGTTAAGCCTCATCACAAAGGAGTATACATAGTGCTGCCAAACTTTAGATACTAGCTCCTATAGCGAACAGACAGGTATCAATACTATCTTTCATCCTTTAATCATGATCATAGCTAACACTAGGCTTATCAATTGTCTTAAAACGAGCCTAACACATTACACAAATTTGTTCCTAAATTTAATTTGCCACCTCATATTAATAAACTAATACAAGTAGATGGATAGTTCATATGTGCGTTTTAAAAGTGATGATTCCAATAATTAACCTGAAATATACTAGCTTGAGGAAAAACTTTGGCACATTCATCCATAACATCCTTTCCTAATGGCGCAGCCCCCGATCCAATCTCAATCAACGATTGCGTATCATACCTTGCTACACTTGCCTTCGCCTTCACCAACGCCACCACAACAGGCGGTGCAGTATAAAGATGTGTAACCTTATACCTCTCAATCGCATCCAATGCCTTTTCAATCTCAAACCTCTCCATCACAACAGTCGCGTTACCTCTCTGCAACTGCGAATACGTGAACGTAACCAATCCCATTATATGAAACAAAGGCACCACACACAAAAACACACTCCTGCCTTCGTTATATGCTTCCTGATCCGCCGTCACCATCAGCGACGTTGCGATTATACTCTTATGAGTCAACACAACTCCTTTACTTAATCCGGTCGTACCGGACGAATACAGTATCGCCGCAACATCGTCTTGCGATACCGATCCCGATAAGTGTGATAATTCACCAACATTTCTAGGTTTTGTTACTAAATCAGTATAGTAATCATTTAAATTAATTACAGGTAAATCAAATCCGTTGACTTTGGAACGTAACTGATCAACGGTGATGATTAATTTAGGTTTCGAGTCACCGATTTGGTGAGTGATTTCCGCGACGGTGTAGAGCGGATTAGCGGTGGTGGCGACGGCGCCAATGGAAGTAACGGCGAAAAAGGCGATCGGGAAGAGGACGGAGTTTGGTGAGAATATGAAAACGACGTCGTTTTTGGTGATGTTGAATTCATGATGTAAAGTGTGTGCGAAATTTGAGACTGAGTTTCTGAGTTGGGCGAACGTTAGGGTTTGGTTTGATTTGGGATCAATTAAGGCGGGAAAATTGGAATGAGTGCGAAGATTACGGAAGAGGAAATCGACGATTGATGTGGTTGGTGATTTAGGGCGGGAAATTGGTGGGCGTGATGACGTGTACACGCCGGTGTTTGGGTTGTAGCAATTTAGAGGTTTTTGTGGTTTAGCCATTTTTTGTTGAAGAAGATGAATCATGAAATTTATTTTATATTTTAATTTATAGTATCAAGGTTTTCTTGTTCATTTTTTATATGTTATTTGTAATATTTAATGTTATATATTTGTTATTGTTACTGGTCTCTTTCATGGTTCATTTTATTATTGAGTGATGGTTTGTACGGTAGATCAACATTTATTTTATAATGTTATATAGTATAAATAGTTTAAAATATATTTAATGGTGTATGAGTAAAGTAAATGGTGTATGAAAGATTTGTAGGGATAATGATTGATCATATGTGATATAAGTCAAAGAAGCATATGCTACAGGTCAAAATTATGGTAGGTGTATCGTTTATGTGTGCGTTGTCTTGTGTTTTTGGTGATTAAATTAAGGGTTTTGATTTTGTATTTGTTAAACTTATATCATTTAATTCTGTTCTTAGTTCTTACCATATTGGTAGATGGAATACATATCTTACTGAACTACAAGTGTAATGAGTAGGTTTACATATCAGAATTTATTTAAGTTTGGTGTATCAACAACTTTAAAAATTTAAAAACTCACCAATGAAATATTCACTCGAGGAAAAACATTTGAGCATTCCTCCATGACATCCTTCCCTAAAGGAGCTGCACCAGATACAATCAGCCTCAATGACGACGTATCGTACCTCTTTACAACTTCTCGCCGCTTCACCATTGTCACCACTACAGGCGGTGGAACGTAAAAATGTGTAACCTTATACCTCTCTATTGCATGCAAAGCTTTCTCTAGCTCGAATCTCTCCATCACCACAATTGTGTCCCCTCTTTGCAATTGTGTATACGTTATAGTAATCAATCCTAGTACATGAAACAATGGAACCACTATTATGTGCACAATTCTCCCTTCATTGTATACTTCTTGATCTGATGTCCCTAGTAATGCGGATGTAATCAAGCCTTTATGTGTTAACGCCACTCCTTTACTCAATCCGGTCGTCCCAGATGAGTACAGGATCAGGGCCACGTCGTTTTGAGAAACAATTGGGGTTGGTACAATTTTATTCGAATGCACCATACTAGATTTTTCAATAATGTTATGATAGTTGTTTAAATCTAGTATGGGCAAGTTGAAGTGCTTGACCTTATGGTATAATTGGTTAATGGTGATAATTAGTTTAGGTTTTGAATCATTGATTTGATGAGAGAGTTCTTTGACGGTATATTGTGGATTTGATGTGGTGACAATTGCACCAATTGATGTGACCGCGAGAAAGGCTACAACAAAGTGAATTGAATTAGGGGAGAGGATGAGGACGATGTCGTTTTTGGAGATGTTGAAAGTGTAGTGTAGTGCATGTGCGAATTCGGAGGTTTTTTGTTTGAGTTGTGAGAAAGTGATGATTTGATTAGCATAAGGGTCAATTAAGGCGGGGAAATTTGAATGAACATGGAGGTTACGAAAGAGGAAATCAACTATTGAGGTGTTTGAAGATTGTGGGAGGGAAACGGGTGGCCGCGCCGAGGTGTAGATTCCGGTGTTAGGGTTGTAGAAGGAGAGGGATTGTTGATGATCAACCATTGTTGAAGAGAGAAAATTGATTGTGAAAGAGATGAGGATTTAGAAGTTGAATTTTAAGTGAATGTTGTGCGCATCTAAATGTTGTGTTACTTGCATTTTATATGTTGAAAGTTGGTGTCATTTCTTGATTTCTCCAACAAATAGTTATTAGTCATTATTATGGTATATTAAATTTTTTACTCTTTTGGGATAAAGAATTCTGTTAGCTACTATATTTAGACATTTGAACGTCTAATTAGTTGAACCTTATGCAATACTGTTTTCTATTCGGGAAAAGTGAATGTTGTGTCGTCGAGCAACTTAAAATTAGGGCAAATGATATTTATAACCTTCTATTTGATAAATCCACCAAAATTATGCATTAGCAGGTTGTACTGTACAACCTGTTAATGCATACTTTTAGTGAATTTATCAAATTAAATGTTGAAATTATCAACTCTCTAAAATTAGTGACAAACAATTCAAAATGATGTTGTTTAAATAAACTTTCATATAATAAATTATAAATTATCATTCAATATAACCAAATAAACCCCAAATACTATAGATAATCATTTGCGTTTATGGATTAACTTTTTCACCACTTTCACCGTATATGTATCACGTTCTTCAGTTTAACTGATGATTATCTACAAAGGGACAAATGGGTCGGTTGTCCTCTCAAAAAGTGTATAGTCATATAAAAACCTCATTTTAAGATATTATTGACAACTATCTAATTTTTCCCCTAAAAAAAGTTAAAAAATAGATAAATTTGCCCCTATATTAGATTATCATGTCTCCGCCCCTACACACTACAATTTGACATGTTATTTGATCAAAGTACCAAAGACAAACTAAAGATAACAAAGATCGAGTTGCAATAGACAAAACTACAACCAAGTTAGATTGCCTTAACTTAGTCATTTACTCTGTAGAAAAAGTTGTTGATCATTCAAGTTTACTTAATGAGATAATTTTAGGCATCATTTTGATTTTAAATATTTTTTTGTGATAGATATAAGCTTTAAGTTTTGTAGATATATGCATCGATTCGTCAACAAGAGCTAACCTCAATTACTTCCTATAAATTTGTACGCATTGAAAACAAAGAAAAATACTTTATATTTTTTCATTGGTATTGTATACGACACGTTGGTACGAGTAGATTTGTGATACTAGACGTAGGATTACGGCTACAAAATTTTGAAAAATGACATCTAACAAGGACCAATTAGCCAGCTAACAACTCCCAAACTTTTTGTTAAACATCTTTATACCAGTATATATATAAAATAAAATACCATGGATGATTTTGAACCCTTCGATGAGTTCCTCTCTTAAGATCTAATGGTGTAAATTGAATTATCATAATTACACTTTCTTCCCCCAATCAATATATCAATTACAAAATAAGTATTATTTAATTATTAATTAATATAAAACAACGCAGTCAAATTTAGTGAACATAAATTCAATTCCCCAATTGTTTTCTAAATCCTTACTTTTGCAAAGTTATTAGTTTTGTTATTCAATATTAATATTAAACTTTGATGTCCACATTCATTTCATTAAACCTATCTTTTTTAAAAATGTATTGTCATTACATCTTAACATATACAGGCCAATTATTATTTAAAAATGGGCAAAAAAAAATTATAGTTTTTCCTACTTTTACAATACACTAAATTTTTTTTTTAAATGTATCAATAAGACCATTATAATAACAGTGAAAGGTCCAATTATTATTTAAAAATGGGCTAAAAAATTATTATGAAACAAGGCAGTCAAATTTAGTAAACAGAAATTCGATTCTTCATAATTTAAAAATATCTTCAAGTGTTTTTCGAATTCTTTAAGTTAATATTTATATGATAGACTTCTAAGAACATCAAAGACTCCCATATTTTAAAAGATTTTTAATTTAATTCAAGACTTTGAATCAATCTGTTTTTTCATCAATTCATTCAAGTAACGTTTTCGTTTCTTTAAAATTTATTAGATTCTAATCAATTCAATTACATCTTTGACGTTGATTATTATATCATATTGATTGGTTAAATATTAAAACGCCATGCAAAAAGAGAATCATCTCTCCCACCCTGTTGCAACTTTTATAACGCATATGATTCATTTACTTTCGGCTCTCGATATTGAACATTAAATAACTTTAGCTTATGTAGCTTTCGTTTAATTTATTTGAACTTATATAATGCAACTAATTCAATCGTGGTTACAAAGACAATAAACGAGATTACACATAATAATTTAAAAAACCCACACTGTTGCGGGTCTTTCACCTAGTAATATATATATATATATATATATATATATATAAATGGATCATGTGAAACAATGAGATAAAAAACAGTAAAAACACATCCTCACCTTTTATTTTATTTTTAAGTAAACCATAAAAAACTAAGGTTCACATACAAAAAATATGTGAAAAAAATATTTTTTTAAAAAATAATAAAATAAAGTCCAAATCCCAAAAAAAAAATTAAGGTTCAGGATTGAAAAACTTAAAAACTTTTGTGAACCCAAAACAAAAAAATAAGATTCACAATTGAAAAGGTTAAAAATTTGTTGTCGACCCAAAAAAAAATTAAGGTTCACAGTTGAAAAAAAAGGTTTACAATTAAAAAAGTTAAAAAACTTTCCGTGAACCAAAAAAAAAAATTTAGGTTCACAATTGAAAAAGTAAAACACTTTCCGTGAACTCAAAAAAAAAATTTAAGGTTCACAGTTGAAGAAAAAAGGTTCACAATTAAAAAATTTTAAAACTTTCCGTGAACCTAAAAAAAAATATGTTCACAGTTGAAAAAAAAGGTTCACAATTGAAAAAATTAAAAACTTTCAGTGAACTAAAAAAAATAAGGTTCACAATTAAAAAAGTTAATAACTTTTCGTGAACCCAACAAAAATAAAAGTTCACAGTAAAAAATACTTAAAAAACTTTCATGGAAAAATTTACAAAAAAAAA
The DNA here is from genome assembly GCA_963422505.1 of Pseudognaphalium luteoalbum. Taxonomy (NCBI): domain Eukaryota; kingdom Viridiplantae; phylum Streptophyta; class Magnoliopsida; order Asterales; family Asteraceae; genus Pseudognaphalium; species Pseudognaphalium luteoalbum. The sequence goes on along the minus strand of OY730198.1, from coordinate 7,136,200 downwards.
AAATTACAAAAAAGTTATGTGAAAAAAATAAGGTTCACAATTAAAAAAGTTAAAACCTTTGTGTGAAGCAAAAAAATAAAGATTCATGACGAAAATTTTATGTGAAGTAAAAAAAATGAAAGTTCACAACTTAAAAAAATTGTGAATCAAAAAGTGTTTTCACCGTTTTTTTTATCTCCACCCCTAATACATACATACATACATATATATATAGGGATAAGTTCCGGTGAAAACAAGGAGATAAAAAAAACAGTGAAACACATCTCCACCTCCATCTAATCTAACATATATATATATATATATATATATATATATATAAGGGGTGGGGATAAAAAAAACGGTGAAAATACTTTTTGATTCACAATTTTTTTAAGTTGTGAACTTTCATTTTTTTTGCTTCACATATGATTTTTTTTGTGAACCCTTATATTTTTTTGTTTCACATAAAATTTTCGTGATGAACCTTTAATTTTTATTTTTGCTTTACACAAAGTTTTTAACATTTTCAATTGTGAACCTTGTTTTTTTCACATTAATTTTTTTTTAATTTTTTCACGAAAATTTTTAAAATTTTTTATTGTGAACTTTATTTTTTTTTGTTCACGAAAAGTTTTTAACTTTTTCAACTGTGTTCCTTAAAATTTTTTTGAGTTCACAAAAAGTTTTAACTTTTTCAATTGTGAACTTTTTTTTTCAGTTGTGAACCTTAATTTTTTTTAGGTTCACGGAAAGTTTTAAAATTTTTAGTTGTGAACTTTTTTTTTTCAACTGTGAACCTTAATTTTTTTTTGAGTTCACAGAAAGTTTTTTACTTTTTCGTTTGTGAACCTTAATTTTTTTGATTTACGGAAAGTTTTTTACTTTTTTAATTGTAAACCTTAATGTTTTTTGGTTCATGAAAAGTTTTCAACTTTTTTAATTGTGAACTTTTTTATTCAACTGTGAACCTTAATTTTTTTTAGATTTACAGCAAGTTTTTAACTTTTTCAATTGTGAATCTTATTTTTTTGTTTTGGGTTTACAGAAAGTTTTTAAGTTTTTTAATTGTGAACCTTAATTTTTTTGTTTTGATTTTCGAATTTGACTTTATTTTATTTTTTTTATAAAAAATATTTTTTTGTGTGAACCTTAATTTTTTTGTTTTACTCCAAAAAAAAAAAAAAAAAAAAAAGGTTCACACCTTATGAAATTTATGAAGGAAAAAGAGTTTTCATTGTTATCGGCAGTCAACTGACCTCTACCTTGCTTAACTCATCTTTTATTTATTACTAGTTGCAATTTATCACATATACATTTCTTGTACCATAGTAAAACAACAGATTAGTGATCTAGTACTCTTTTATTTTAGTCAATCAGTGACTATTTCTCCACTACAGGTCAACACATCTTACTTGTTATTTCAAAATCACTTTAAGTTCTCTGGTACTTGGTAACCTCAACAATTCCATGTAAAATGGCATAATATAAATACGTTGGCCAGACGTCGTCATATTATGTCAGGTACACTTTATTTTCAGGTTACTTCATACCATCAATCTCCAAAGTGATTAACTCTTACTTTTTATATCTCACAAGGTGATATTAATAATTATCACACATATAAGAACACTTTGTAGCAGTTATATGATCACTTATTTATTAACTTGATACCAATTTCATTTATCACTCTGAATGAATAACTAATCATATAATCAGGTAGATATAATTCTTTTTACTATTTCATTATCACAGATGTAATATCCAACACAATTACATCAATTCAACACTTTTATTACCTGATTCAATATTAATTACCAGTTACATCACTTAATACTTATAGTACATTTAGTACTAAACACTTGTCAATACTATATGGAATATCCAACACATATATTCATTAACATATATGTCTTTAGTTGAATCACAATTGAGCATTTCATGTTTAATGATCACATAGCTATAAGCTCATGTACTTAACTTATAAATTCTTAAAATTCTCAATTCAATTAATTTTAATGTTTTACATTATTCAAGTACTTCATCATATTACAATTAGTTCACATATATGATTCACATAATTTTCTACTCAAGGTTTACTAATCTTTGTTAGCAACAATCAACAATATCAGTTACTGGTATATTTCAGCAGTTAAATAAACCACCTACGAATGACTCACATATAATAAAATATGTGGACCTTTTAAAACAAATTTAATATTGTATTTAGTCATAGGAATGATCCCTGGACTAAAAGAAACAAAGGCCCAATACAAAACGTAAACTAAAAGTCCAAAATAAGGTCCGAAAAACAATAAAATGTCATTTTCGGGCCTCAAACGACCCCGAACTGCCCAAAACTGCCAGGGCTCATGGCGAAGCGATGAGCTTTGACCGTTGGGCCGTTTCCGAGTGACCCTGTAAATTTCATCTCAATCGGACACCAAAATTTTGTAGCGGAAATTTCTACGTCAAACGTTACGACGAACGTTGCAAAATTTCGTTCCCACTATTTACTAAACTCATTACTACTGTTATTATACTTGTTACCACTACTAGTTACAATCGTTACCACTGTTAAAGTTCTGTAGTGTTTTTGAACTAGACTAGCCGTTCGGCTAAGAGAAGCCGTTCTGTTTTTCATGTCTAGCCGATCTGCTTTGTAAAGCAGATCTGCTTCTCTAGTTCATTTCAACCTTTACATTCCTGGGTCAAGTTCTGTTGTGTTTTTGCACTAACTTAGCCGATCTGCTAAGCATAGCAGATCTGCTATCAAGCTATAGCCGATCTGCTCAGTAACCATAGCAGATCTGCTCAGTATCTGAGCCAATACTATGTGCAGTTTTCCGATTTTCAAACGAGCATATCTCACAAACCGTAAAGAGTTAGGTTCTGAAATTTTGCAGGCACCTTCATATAATCAAAATGCAACTTTCCCTTTTTGTACTTTTTCATTTTACACGTTTTACGAGAAAACGGACGTATAACTCATTTTAGGCCATTTTCGACCATTTTGGTTGACATGTCAAAATACAATCCACATGGTTTCTGGCTCTAACCTCTTAACAACATGTTTACACATATATTTGTGACGTGTGGGCATATTCACCACCCTCATATAATCATTCTATCATGTTTTAACTCATTGACCCGTTTAAGGGTCCAATTGGACACTTTTACCCAATTCAACCATTTTGACTACCATAACACTTTCAACACACATTCCCACTATATGTAGGACTTAAGGTCACTTTGACATTGGTTATAACCACACCACTAATCATTTTAACCGTTTAACCATCAAGTGACCCATTTGAGCACTTTAACAACCCATTTGGGTTTTAACACCTATGATTACTTTTCTAGCACCCAATTTACACTTCTTTGACTATTCTAAGTCAAACAAAACTGTTTTCACTATTGGTGTCATACTATAACTTTAAAACACCAATTCACATTAAAATCATCTTGTTAGACCAATTACCACAAGTTTCTCAAATTCATGATCACTTTGACTTTCACAACTTGTCAACTTATATAAACACTCGTTGACCACTTTAACTTTCTATTTACCACTTTTTAATACCTAGATCATAATCCAACCACAATCATGATCCATATTAAACATACAAGCATCTAGCCACATTTATCATTTTATAACATTGCAATTAACAAGTTCGACACGACCACATTCAACTTTGACTTTTCCAAGTCAACAACACACATTGCAACACTAGACACTTTCCCATTTAAACAACCACATGAATCCAAACCAATTATTGAAGATATACCAACATCTCATTCATTTTATCACATGGAGTCATATCAACTTTATTCACAATTACCGATTAATATTCCTATCCTCATATGAACAAGTAACAATCATCAATGACTCGTCACTGGGGAATCATATTAGTCTGACTCAACTTACTTTACTACCAATCATATCATAGCAAAGTAAATAATTCAAGCTTATTTAAATACACCAAGCTTATCGAAAAGTACCTGATACACATAAGCCCACGAGTATTGAGGAATCATTGAGAATACCAGACGGTTTCTCATATTCCTCCGTCTCTGCAACCAAAATAACACTTTTGCAACTTGTTATAGGTTAGTACACATTTAGTAACCACTTTCTCATACAACCACTAATCCCCACACCCTGGAATGTTTGACTTGACACAATTCTAAGTTCGGGATTGAACATCTTTAAAATGTCCAATTCACCCAAACTCATGCTCTGATACCAACTTGTAACCCCCCTTTAAATTTACATCATTTAAATATAATAAATCCGGAAGCGTTAGTCCAACTTCAAACAATACCAAGTTACATTTCAATTTCAACAAAATTTAAAACATAGTTTATTAACATGGGTGTTACTTCCAAACCGCTAAATAACATTAATTTGTATAAACAAATATCAGAGTAGGCTTGGTCAAACATTCCGTCCCGAACAACTTCTTGACAATCCCGTTATATCAAAATCATAACCTGCAAGAAGTGGGGTGGTGGGGTTAGCATAACGCTAAGTGAGAGAATACATAACCAACAGCCTAACTTAGCATAACAACCTTGTTTACAGCAAATCATCGTAAACAAATAACATCACAATGGATCGATGGTTCTTGGGGAAACCTTCAGCCAAGAATACCAACAGTACACATAATATCAATGAGATAACATCTCAATACACAACATATCAATGAGGATCGGTGGTTCTGGAGATATCATAATACCCGGGGATTCTCCCAGAACACTTACCCACAATCTGTATGGCCATTACAGAATAGACCGATAGCTTGGTACTAATCTCATACGACCTAATTTCCTATTAACGATAAGTACAAGGAAATTCCTGTCGTCATCAATAGTAACCAAGCCCAACCAACCAACAAGTTGACCTCAATACTGATGCCCGAAGGCCAACTATCAAGTGATCACGTATTCACATATATAATCAAGTCAACATGTCAGACTAACCAGTCTATCAACAGTATTATTACTAGCAAACCAAATTAATCATGGCAAATCAAAAGCAGTAATAATACGATCACCCGTTGTAACCAAACCTGTTACAACTAAATTACACTGAGGATTAAGATCCACTCACCGACACCTCAGTTGTCCACTCAGTAGTCTAATGTCACTGAGTCTTCTCGAAATCTGAGAATACAATGGAATTACATAAGTTAGTTACTTATCTCAAAATCTATACAACATTGTATCAATAGATTATGCAAACAAATCTAAATTACTCAATTCACATGAATTAGCACAATCCCCACAATTATCAATATGTTAACACAATTAGTAACTAAAATCTTCATAGTTACTAATCACTAGTATCTTTAGTATTTACAACATAATACTACAATGTAAACAACATGGTATTTAACTCGATCAAGTGTTCTAATTAGTAACCAATACCAATTTCATTATATAACTCATCAAAACATCATAATCTCTATAATTCTCAAGAACACTTTAATTAATTTATAACTTTTAACTTAAATAATGGTTATCATCATCATTAATCAACACTTATCAATGTATACATCATTATTCCAAGCTTTAAAACCATTATTCCTGAATAATCACTCAAACCCCTAACTTTCTTCATGAACAAATATCAAATTCTTCATTTCTATGCTAGGGCTTTACCTATAATCATGGTTTAACTATCAACTAACAACTATATCATCATTTCAAGCTTCAATTTCACATCAATCATACTAATTTTATCTAATACACAAAAACCCAATTTCTAGGGTTTACATTAAATTCAAGAATTAACAATTACAACATGTTTATAATGATGATGGAATGATTAATACATGTTATTGAAGCTTAACTAACATCAATTTAATCATTTGAAACCCTAATTTCGGATTTAAGGTCAAGAACATCAAAACACCAAATTCTAGGTTTTAGAAATCAAGAAATTAAGACTTACAACTTGATTAGGATGATCAAGGAAGCTTGAATTCGATTTCTAGAGCTTCAATTTGATGATTGTATGAATTGATTCAAAGTTTTCTTCATGTATGTATGTATGTCGTGTATATGTATGGCGTACGTATGTATGTAGATAAGAACTAATAAACCGACTCACTTCTGTGAGAGTGCAATATAATTGATTTAATTTCATTCCCCGTACTTATCATTGCCTGGAACTTAAAAACCATTTGCGGGGAAATATTATTTTATTTTACTGTCAACTGAATTAAATTAAAACAGTTAATAATTTATTAGTCACAATAATTTATTTGACTCTTTTATCCATTTATTTTCAATTACCAAATTTACAATATTTCCTAACATTTCAATTAACCATTTCAAGTCAGAAAATAATAGTAAAATACTGGACCCATAAAGTGGGTGTTACAGGTGCATGCTTATCATAGTTAAACCTAATGTTAAAAATATAAAAATGCAATGTGACATACCTTTTTAGTCTGCATGTATGTAACAAACTTCTAAATTTAGAGTCAATCTTTGATGTTTGCATGCAGTAACATATATAAATTAAGCATGATAAACGGTTTGTTTGATAAAAAGTTTTTGGGATAAGTCCCCCGAAATGCTATTAATTTTGGCCAAAAAGCTATTGTGTGTAACCAACTAACACATGTGTATAAGAATGTAACCAACTTTCAAAATGGGTGTTTAAATGTGATTTGTTGACGTGTCGATGAGTTGTCAAACTCTCCGGATGCCACATGACACATCCGGACGTCACGTGTCACCTTCAACGAGCGACACGTCAGCAAATTACATTAAAACACCTATTTTTGAAAGTTGATTGCATTCTTACACCTACACGTTAGTTGGTTACACACAATAGCTTTTGAGTCAAAGTTAGTTGCATTTCGGAAGACTTTTCCCAAAGTTTTTAGTAGCGTTTAGCTTTTCATTTTGAAATAAAAGCTCCCACAAAATATAAACTTTATCTAGAAACAAAAAGCTTCAAAGAAATGCTACTGCTATTAGCGTTTGAAATTGATTAGAGTTTTTGAAATGCATCCTTACCCTTAAGTAATTAAAGCCTTATCTCCTATTACTAACTCTGCAAATTATATCTCTCGCTTACTATTTTGTGTTCTCCTAAGATAAGTGTTAATATTCTATTACAGCGTATCGGGAGAAACTTTAGTAGGTAAATTAGGAGAAACTTTAGTAGTAGGTAAAAATAATATGTTTCGAGTAGATAGTGAATTTTGAAAAATTATGTGCATTTTGAGAAGATACATTTATTTTGGAAATTGATAAATACAACAAAGAAATTATTTTCTACACCAAACTGTACAACAGTTTATGCTCATAGTACAAGTATATAATAATATAATTTTGGTACATAAATCATAATAGGTGTTGTATTTATCATCTCCCTTTATTTTGAGACGGAGTAAGTAAATTTTATCTATAGTGTTACTACTTTTATTTATTTTTGTTTACTGAATTTTATAATACTCCCTTCATTGCAATTGTATTGTTGTCCCAAATAAATTGTCTACTTTCAAAAAATAACTAAAAAAATGTAAACTCTCAATTTACCTTCATTTATTACTCTCGATAACTTATTTCTTCAATATTTCAAGCAAATTTTACCTTGAATATAAGATCAAAATTGACATCTACTTATATTATCTTAAATCCAACAATTTTTGTTGGGAGACAATATAATTAGGACGGGGGAGTATTTTTTAAATGTTCATCTTAATAATTTTTGTTTAACTTTGACCAAAAAATAGTTATCCAGTCAATAAAGTACTTTATTTACATAGTCGAATATTTTTTGTAGAATTTGGTTTACATTGATGATATTTCGTGTCATTTTATACTTCAAAGTTACAAGTAGTTACTTTATTAAACAATATTATATAAACAAATCTACAACTTATAGCTTCAACTAATTGTTACCCGGGATACAATATACACTAGTTTACCAAACTGTGTTGATATATACAACAATTTTTTTGATTTACATACCAAAGATATGTATTGGAGTGTTGTACACTACTACAACATGATTTAATCAAAATTGATGTATGAATTAAAAGATTTGTTATATATATTCAGTGGCCTTTACCAGAGTCCAAAGGGACCCAAAGCATTTTAAATCTTCTGTAATGTGCACATGCATAAGAAAAAACATGCTACATACATTTATGAGAGTTTTATTAGTTAATTTATATAATTATCACACAATGAAAATGGGGATCATCGTTGTAAAACTGTAAAAAAGGAGAAATCTTTTCATCGCTAAATACACCATAATATCTAAAACTATTTATAAAACATATTTCTATTTTATTTTAAAAAATTTAAGAAGTAAAACTTAACAATTTCTTTTATAATTTATGTAATTTTCATTTTACAATAGAACTATATAAGTTTCACAATTTTTTTCTTCATTTTTTATCTATTGTATCTCGAATCATGAATTCTACATATAAGACCACTCTTATCAGTGACTAAATAGACTAAAACTGACTGGACTACGTTAGCATCACATTAGCTTTTTCAAAAACTGACTGAAACTGACGGCCCTCTGCCATTAGTGACTCGTCACTTTAATTTTTAGGTATAATTTACCAATTTATCTTTACTTATACACACACACACAAAAAAAACAACAAACGTCGATTTTTCGACGAAACCAACCGACGAACGGTACCATTGGCGTCGGTTGGACCGACGCTCGTCAGTTCCAGTCGGACGGAACCAATAGAAGTCGTCTAAGGAACCTACCACTATCAATGGTACCGTATCAACCAATTGTTATTGGTAATCATGTAACTATCTTAAATCATCACTATTTACAATAAAATAATTTATTCCGCTGTTACGCTAGTTTTTATACATACGCAACTATTAACTTACTTAAAGCTATGATTTAATTTTCTAAACTAAATGAAACTTTAGATTATTGATTTCCCCCAAATGAACGGCCAATGTCCATTACAGAATGATTAGAAATCAATCCCAATAGTTACCAGAATTTTTTCATGAATACAAGCCATAAATGTATGGATGACAAATTGACAATATAATCAATTAGTTAGGGCATTTCAAAACGTGATGTGATTCATTAAAGGCTATAAGCTGCATTGGAGCCGCAATCCTTGTGACAAACACGCTTTAAAATATTTTTTTATCAGCATTATCCTTAATCCTTAATGAATTGATATAGAATTAACTTATGGGAGACCAATTAATTCTTACACTAAACTTTACAATTATTAATAATTAATAATAAAGCTTATAGTATGAACATATTAAGTACAGTTTTGATGTATGAATCTAATATTTTATTGTATTTATCCCTTCCATTAACCAAATACTATATGCGTTTTAATTTTATTGTTTCCTTTTGAGATATTTCAAAATAAAATATGTAAGATAATAAAGGTTAAAAAAGATGCTAGTCGGGATGTACTCGGCAAGGACCTTCTAAGGAGTACTCGGTAGAGTCGGGATGTAATCGAGAAGTACTCGAATTAGACTTTTCTATATATAAATTTCAAAATTATACTATAATATATCAACAAAGTTGTACAAAATATCTAATATATATATATATATATATATATATATATATATATAAACTTTTGTAATATTTAAACAAATATGGGACTAAAGAGTAATTTAGAAAGTTAATTAGAGATAGATAAGTAATATAGTGTAAATATGAAGGACCATAATGTAAATATTAGTACATTTTTTTAATAACCACACTTTCTCTCGCTTATTTTTACATGTGGATATGTCTTTTTCATTTTTGTCATTTCATCCTATTTTTTTTTCTATCTTCTTCGTTCTATCTTCTTCTTTTCATCTCATTTAAACTACATCTCACCGGAATAGCTCATACACCTCGCGGGAATTGGTCAACTTGTCGGATTTTGACCTTGTTTGACCATTGACCGATTAATTAGGGCGTTTCATGCTAGACGCCTCGGTCTAGCTTTGACCAGCTAGTAATTGGTGCCGAGTCTACCGTTTTTTACAACCTTAGAAAATAACTATGCAATTACACGAATTTTTTTATATTATTTTGTATAAAAGTCCAACCGGATGGAACATGAGAGTTACTTCTTTTGTTATTTTGGTTTATTTGTATGCAAATGGTCCAGCCGTGCAAGACAACAAGACATAGATTCCAATGGCTCGTTGATTATTTAAGATAACAATAATAATTAAAGAGTATTGATAGTTAATAATTTGTTTGTTACTATATTATAACAACCACATCACTCTCAAATTTCTATCCAAAACAAAGGAAAATGTTGAGTTATCTCACTTAGATTACATAGTTCCGGTGGCGACCTATATATATATGTGCAACACCACAAGGTTGGACAAGTAGTTCAAATATATAAACAAATTATTTTCTTTATATTCCCTACTAAAAAAGTTGTCCTCCAAACATTAATCGAAACAATATTGTTGATAATAATTTTACTAAAAAAGCTGTAAACAACATAGTTAGAGGATTACAAAATGAAATGACCATTTGTGTTTACATAAAAAATTGATTATGAAAATATATTTGAATGTTAATTGATCAGCCATACAATTGTTGTATGCCATCAATAACCTCTTATCTATATACTAAATTGTCCTACCCCTAATTTATGTGGTTGTTTTTTATAACTTAGGAAATGATGTGACATTATTTGATGAATTCTCTAAGGTTAAGTATGCTACGTAAAAACTCATTCATCCCACTTAAAGTCTAAACGTTAAATCAATTAACTAAAATGTCATCAATATAAAATCCTTTCATTTTCCATCCAAATTAATATTAACCAATTATATTATTCATATATTAATGTATGTAAAATATTTCTTTGAAGTAAATGATGAATGTGAAACTTTATTAGACACACATCATGTGAGTTCTTATGAAGTTTACAATATTTTTCTCCTTTTGAATATTGGATATACTCAAATATATTATGTAAACATACTTACAGATGTAGCATATATTTTAATATGATCAAATTATTTACATGTTCAGTACTTAAAAAAAACATGTTTCAATAGTCCCTCATCTATATAAATTTTATTATATTACCTTTTGAACTTTTTGTAACAACCATTTTTATCTTAGCATGACTTTTTCAAGAAGTTAGAAAAAAAAAACTATGATTCAATTAACTTTACATTTTTATTTTAGCATGACTTTTGTTCCACGCAAAAGGTGATTAATTTGGGTCAAATACTCAATGCTCCGATGGATTCCATCTTGTCCACGTGTCAGCCATTGTGTGGTACATGACAAACATTTGATTCTTCTTTACCTTTTTCCCCTTCATTCACTATTTCATCCCCAAATTATCCAATTTTGTGCCCTAATTTATAAAATTAAAATGATTTCTTCATCATCTGCTCTATCATTCTCCACATTCGCGTCCAGTTCTCGTTTAAACGACATCGTTCCATCATCTTCATCACCACACTCTGTTCTTCATAAATTCACCGATCGTTACCCGACCCGATCCGTTTCATTCACTGTCAAATCGTCAAATTCCTCCGGAAATTTCGCCGGAGATGATCCGTTCGGGTTCTATCCTTGGCAGTCTTCCGGTGGAGATTATGGTATTTTAGTAATTTACCTTCCTTTTTACTGTATTTTTTGAATTTCTATCCCTATTATTAGTTATGGAATTTGGGCTATTTTAATGCAGATTAGTGACTTTATATGTTAGCATGAAAGTTTTATGAATTCTACAGGCTATTGATTTTTTAATTGCAATATTTGATGTGAACACAATTATTTAATAAGTTAATTTTGTAGACATTTTAAAGCAAATAAGCTTTTGAACTATGATATATTTTAGTGTTTGGATAAGAGAAAAAAGCATTTTTATAAGTGTAGTTGAAAGTGTTTATACTTTAAATAGTAAGTATAAGCTGAAAGTAGTTAAATTGAGCCAAAAATGTTTACAGGTATTGAATGGGAACAACAGGAAACAATCACATTATTTACTGCCGATGGTCTTGTTCAAATTGGTGGATTAATGGTCCCTAAACGTGTCTCTTCGACACAGGTGTGTTTAAGATTGATTTTTTTTGTTTTTATTTTTCACATTGTTCATATAATCGTAATGACTAGAAAGCAGTGTAGCAACTTAGCACGCAAATTGTATTATATATGTTTTTTTTTATGTTTTGACATAATTAAGCCGATTCTGCAATCCGTTAGCTGTAGTATGCAAATTTTTTTTTTTTTGAGGTGATGTGGTTCTAGGTTTGTTGAGCACTAAATCCTGTTTACTGGCACTGTAATGACTATATACATACATACATACATACTTTAGTTTTATATCTTAGAAACTAGTGTTAAACGTTTCTTCTTTCAGGTTCCACACACTCTATTAGCTGACATCAACAGCCGTGGTTGACCGTCCCACATTGTTTAAACACGTTTTGTTTTAATTTGTTTGTACTGTAATGGTAGCATATGCGTTATTGTTTTAGTGTGTTTCGGAGTGAATATTTATTTCAGAATCTTGATGTTTTTAAATGCAAATAAGCACCTTCTAAGTGTTTCGATGGAGAAAACAGCTTATGTTTATTTGCTTTACCACCATGGAGGGTGCTTATTTTAAAAAGCCTAAAAATTAAGTAAAAGGTGAACACTTTGTTCAAGTTCTTTAAAATATTTCACAAGTTGTGTGGCGTTAAAAATGATAATAAAGCTTAGTTTGTATGTGTCGACGTTTGGCTACTTTTGACCCATTTGACGCGTTTTTAGCTATTTTTGTACCACCTGATTGACCCGTTAGAGATATAAAATAACTAACATGGAATCATTTATTTGTAATGTGATCAAAATTGCCACTTCTATACGTTAGTCTTCCTACCAATTTTCGCAACTTATGCAGTGAATTTTTTTCTGCTCCATTACAAAAAAAGTGTTTGTGCATTTACAACCGTTCATTGTCACGAAACAATGTATTAGAGTGTCAATTAGTGTTTGAATACTGTTAAACTCCAAAATACTTGTGTTTCGAGTTAAATACACGTACAAGAAAAATGTAACTTGAGAACTTATAGGAAAAAATCTTGTGGTTTTTGGGTTCAGAAAAAACAATCCAAGGTGAAGACTTCCCCAAAGTTACAACAATATAAGGAAAGCAATTACATGGATCCAGCTCAAGGCTTATGTTTGGGTGCACTCTTTGATATTGCTGCTACCAACGTAAATGTTCACATTATATGCTTGAAAGAACTGTTCTTTTTCTTCTTTCCCTTTTCAAATGTTGTTTATGTGCTTGAAATGTTTGTTGCAGGGACTTGATATGGGTAGAAGACTTTGCATCATTGGATTTTGTCGTTCCATTGAGATGTTGAGTGATGTCGTTGAGGACACTGTTTTGGAGCATGGTGGTGAGGTATATACGTATTCCCTATTGCTTTGATATGGCTGATTTGTCACAAGACATAAGCGAAATAATGTTTATTTATTGTTTGTATATTAGGTGGTTGTAGCAGAAAAGGCGAGTAAGGGTGGTTTAAATGAAAAGTTAACAATGACGGTTGCTGTGCCGTTACTTTGGGGGGTTCCTCCTGCATCTGAATCGCTCCAGATTGCTGTTCGTTCTGGTGGAGGGATTGTGGACAAGGTCTTCTGGCAATGGAACTTTTGGTAATGTAACTACGTATGTAATCTTCTGTAAATAAATGGTTGTATAAAATAAAACCAATGTGTATCATCATACCATTGATACTGAAGTGTATATCTAATCGTTCATGTGAATATCAAATTGATGAACAAGGCGATTCTTGTTATTTGGTTAGTGACGTTCCAACAATACCCCAAGATTTATAAAGAGCAAATAGTTGTAAACTCTTGTCCTTTTTATCAGGATCTCATAAACAAAGAATCAAGTCTAACCATTTGCTCCTGTGGAAAAGGAAGTTGCAATGTGAACACACAACAAAATAAAAATGCATTTAGAGTGGTAGGAAATTAAAAAGTTCCAATGCTGTGAACATAAAAGTAACAGCCTAAATAATTATTGCTCGATTCGCTAACATATAGTAAATATTAAGGCAATCAATTACATTCAATCAAATTCATCTAACACATCCCTATCTTGAAATCTTTAGCTTTTTAGTAGTTCCCTTGTACAAGTCCTCCAGACTAAATGACAATGTGCTCTTAACTGCAGCTCCTTTCAATTTATAACCTGTTCCTTTAAGAAACACATCCTAACTAAACATACTTCTCGAATATAGATTGGACCAAGGTGAATCATCCGAGCCGCCCATCGACTCAAATGAGCTAGTACTCCCAGTAGCTTGAAAAATAGATCATCCACATTTCGAGGATTGAAATGAAATGTTGTTAAACCACACTCAAGAAAAATTGGATTCAATCCTTGAAGAAGATGATATATTTTCCAAGCTCTTTGGGACAGTGGGTGGGATGGACGGGTCATGTTCGTCCGATCCATTTGCGAGAGGTATGTTCAACAAGAATGTATATTCTCAGGGTAAAAGGGTAGGTGATAGCATGAAACTCACTGCAGTTGAGCGCACATTGCCATTCAGTTTAGTAGATCTCTACAAGGGAACAACAAAAAGGATGAAGATTTCATGGGATCTTACCAATATAATCGTGCAAGCTCGATATTGCTGTATAGAGCATGATGCTAATTTAACCATCAATAGCTTGTTAATGAAAATCCTCCAGCGTATCAAAGTGGTTCTTCAGAAACCATTGGTGGAGGATACTATAAATTCCAAGACATCAGCGATCTGTACATCCATCTAAAATATGGAAAGGTTGCGAGTCGGATGTGATCATCTTGAACTCAGGTTTTAAAATTGATCCTGATACTAAAGAAGTAATTTGCTTGAGCAGAGTTCTGGATCACCTGAATCTAAACATAAAGAACTTAATCATATTCAAAGCTCCTCACAAACAAATTCTCATTAATATATTTCTACAAGTAAGCAAACTGATTATTGAATTAAGAATAATATTCATTAATAACCTTCTTAAAGATGAAGTAGTTTAAAAATTCAAATGGGAGTTTACCCATGGTATTCTGTAGATTCTTTGGGGCTTTGGGCAATGATGAATACATTTCACAAATAAATGCATTTGAATCTATTAATTTGGTGTCTCAGAAATTTACAAAGTAGTGACATGGATGTTTAATTAAAAGAGATAGATGTTTGAAAAAAGATCAATTGAAGGACATCGATACGAGCAAGGCAAGAGCTAACAATTTCTTTTTCACCTTGATAGATTGAAAAAACTGTAAGAGAAAGGAAAGAAATCTGAATGAATAGTGACAATAACCGTTCAATAGATTTATTTTTGGGATTAGTACCTGGAAATGCAACTAACTTGTACCCAATATCTATTGTGTGTACCCAACTTACGTATGCTATTTGTAATGCATCAAACTTTCAAAAAGGGGTGTTTTAATGTAACTTGCTGATGTGTCACTCGTTTATGGTGACACGTGGCATCCGAAGAGTTTGACACGTCAACAAATTACATTAAAACAATATTTTTTTAAAGTTTGATGCATTAAAAATAGCATACGTAAGTTGTGTATACACAATAGATATCGGGTACAAGTTAGTTGCATTTCCAGGTACTAATCCCTTTATTTTTTGACTGTTACTCAACAGTCATATTTCAAATTTACATGTTTGAAAACAACTTACCAGTATTGACCGGTTAATCTTTGACCGTTAATGATCAAATTGTAAATTCAATTACTTGTTAAATTAAAAGACGATTCTTTTATCTTTACTCAACGATCATATTTTTAAATTATAATATAATTTGATCATATGACAATTATCATATTGAAGTGACCAAAGATTGTGACTGTTAGACTCGGTGTTTGTGTTAAACTATGTTATGATACAAGTCATACAACCATCATAACATGGTCATAGATAGTATCATAGATAGTAGTATATTTTTAGTTCTGTACTATTTTAGGGTAAATGTGGCTTGTTTATAATGGTAGAATGAATTCAAAAGGAATACGATTGACAACATAACAGTAATGATAACAAGTTCATTATACATAATAGAAACTCGAATAGTTCGATACACACAATGAATGTTATACCTTAATTTCATACACTTGGTGCACTTAACGGTATAACCCTTATATATTTGACTTTGAAGATTCTTTCCCCATAATTGTATAGGAATATATCAGTTGGGTCATTCCATATAAGATGTATATGACCAACTGTGCAAACATATAGTCAATGGAAAGGAAGAAATCTGGTGATCCTCATAATAGGT
Source organism: Pseudognaphalium luteoalbum (assembly GCA_963422505.1). Lineage (NCBI taxonomy): Eukaryota > Viridiplantae > Streptophyta > Magnoliopsida > Asterales > Asteraceae > Pseudognaphalium > Pseudognaphalium luteoalbum. The sequence continues at coordinate 7,119,924 of OY730198.1, read as the reverse complement.
ACAGAACCATCAGCTTAACTGCACTTGGTGGTATTTTGGGCAATTTCAGATAATAATGTTGGAGGTCACAGAGATTCTAAAAAATTAATTGAAAATTAATAAATAAATAAAGCTTTCATCCTTAAATATAGAAATTAAGACATAAAAGAACAAGTTGAGAGTCTTCTATAGGGCCTGGTAAACGAACTATGAGAGTTGACCCAATGATCAAGTGTTGACATTGCCTGCAATTTCAACTGTATTTATTTAATCAATATATAACAAGCAATCTAACATGTCCCTTCGAATTTATCTTGTGACCCAACTTCGATAACTCTCAACACTTGGTAGTTCTAGTGTCTAGCTTCTTGTGAGTTTAATGCAATTGTTCACAAAAATAAAAAAAATAAAATAAAAAAATAATCAAAAGACAATTAACAATAAACTAGCAGTAATGGTTATCAAAATCCATATATTATTCACTTCTCTAACTTGGAAGTAAACATTGGGTATGCAACATGAATACATGATGTGATTTTGACTAATCAATGGGTGATCGCATTGCCAACATCCACCTTAGTATCAAATTCCCCAGATTATTGGGAATTCAACCATATATATATGCCTATATTGTGAAAGGAAGAAGATGATAACAATGCGCAGCGAGTAGCTTTTATTAAAATTTTGTAATCGTCTGTCAATCTTGAATCTTATTTGCAAAATGTACAGCTCGATCAACATACATGCTAATTAACATTATTGTTTTAGGGAACTTGGTTACATCATGTGAGGAATGTATAGGTTAAACGTGCCACTTGTACATGCACAGCATCTCTAGTAATCATCATCATGAACTCGAGGTGCTAGACGGAAATCATGACCTGGCTGTACCATTCCAATAAACCCGTTTTCTAATTTTTCGCTAGTCATGTAATTTACTTCAACAACACACCCTAACACCACCATATGTCTCTTGCTTCCCGCCTTTTTATACCTATACGACCCCACCAAATCTACACGGAAAACAATCATATCTGTCCCTTCCATAACTGTCGGGAAGCTGCTGCTGTTGGTTACCACCACATCTCTCACATGCTTAGTCTTCATGTTACCTTGATAGAAACTATCAATCTTGTACTCGCCTAAAGTTATCGATTTGGATATATTCAGGAAGTATGAAAATGTGAGTTTTATCGGATCTGGGTAGTGCATGCCTACAGCTGGATTGTTGTTTTTTACCTTGAGATCGAAGTGGATTATGAAGTTCGTGGGAGATGTCGAATTATCTGGTTTTGGGACGCTCAAGGCATGATCATCAAATAGATTGATTGAAAATGAGGGACTTGCTGGGGAACTAAATAGAACTATTATGGTAACTATGAGACAAGAAGAAAAGAAGACAATGGACGCGCCCCATAAACAACAGCGACAGTCCCAATTGTGTACAAACATGTGAGATATATGTTTTCAAACAAAGGAGAAGATGAATAGATGATTATATGGAGTTGATCATTCAATCAGTCAGTACTGCGTTGGTGTTTGATTGCTTGTTATATATTAATTAAATTCAGTAGAAATTGCAGGCAATGTCAACTTGATCATTGGGTCAACTCTCATAGCTCGTTTACCAGGCAATGTCAACACTTGTTCTCGTATTTCTTAATATATGTACATATCTAAATTTTTTTTTTAGTATTTTTGTAACCTCAAACATTATCATCTGAAAGATTGCACAAAAGTACTACATGCAGTTAGAGCTTCCCCTAAAGAGCAAGGAGGACGGTGTTTTCGAGCATGGACGAGCAAGGACAGTGTGTCCTCCCATCAAGTCCTTCGCTAGACGGTGTGTTCTCGTTATTTTTCTTCTTTCGAGTATAAAATAAAGGTATTATTAGAACGGGTCCCAATCATTGGTGAGATTTGCCTATGATATGAGGAGTGAAATTGAGATTTTGAGTCTTGAATATGTCCTGGTGATGTGGCGCACCCATCCTGTCACCAATTTTCTTCTTTTCCTTATACTAGAACATGCTTTAGATATTCTATTCTAGCTTATAATTCTGAACAGTTTCGAAACCGATTATTTTCGTTAATATTGTGAAAAATCTTGCAGGTTCTATTAAACTGTGAAGAAATTACCATAAGTAATTAAGATATTTGATATTAAGTTGACCATATGTCTGGACAGTTGGTTGGTTATATACCTTCATCTTGATGAAGGTTACACCCAATTGATTTATTCCATAAAATAATGGTGAAAGAATTTCTGAAAGCTGTCTCATATAACAAGCCAAATTAAGTTGATAATATCTATAATATAATCAAATTAATGCTAAATTGTTCGGACGATTACTCGTCTAAATCCCAACACCAGCTTAAACGAAAAGCCTTCTTTATATACTCATCCATTTCCATTGTTCAATTCTAATATTTACAAAGAAAATTATATATTCGATCTTCAATTCTTCATTCTGTAGTCACTGTTGGTAATAATATGTCATTTCACACTAACTGTTGGTGCATAATCATATCAATATTAGCGATCATAAGTTCATTATGGCTGTGATTGCTGTATGTGAATGTGTATCATTCATTTATTTAACTTGAAAGTATACGTTCGAAATAAAAGTTGGGTAGGCTAACACGATCCAGTTTTAAGAGATGCATAGAGTTATTTTATTTAAAAAGTTAATAATCGTCCATCAATCTTGGAATAAATTTGCAAAACGTACAACTCGATCATCATACATGCTACATTTTTGTTTTAGGGAAGTTAATTACATCATGAGAGGAATAGTGTTGGGCTAAATTCTTCATATCATTTAATATCAAATTACTCTAAGTGTTTAGTCTGTTGGAAGTTAATGCTGCTGGGCTATCAAGACTTAGTTCTGCTAGTGGAGTTAGCTCTGTTCATTTATTGAAGACATAGTCTTCCAGAGTTAGTTCTGCTGGTATGTTTGAAGTTAGTTCTGCTGGGCATTTCAAGTGTTAATTCTGCCAAGTGCCATAATCTGCAAAGATTAGTTCTGCCAGTGTTAAAAGATAGTTCTGCTCGTCTATCTGTTAGTTCTGCTTAGTGGGATTACTGCACAACAACTCTGCAACAAAGTACACCTACTACAGACATGCTTTTGAGGAACAGTGCACGCTGCAGACAAGAAAAGTCAAATGCATTTAATGCAAGCGTGGGTCTTAGAAAACTTGGTTTCAAGAAAGTAGATTGTATGTAGATTTTATACAAGTTTTTAGTATATTAGCATGTACTTGCAGTAAAGTACTTATATAGATATATATACATAGAGATAGATCAAGTGTATTAGTAAGTCTGTCCAATAGTTAGTCAAGTTAAAACAAGCTTCAAGGTTTCTTGTAACCCTGATACATTTGTGTATCCGTATTATTCATCAATAATATTGAGGCTTTTGACTATTGAAAATCAAGTGTGTTCTTGCATTGTTTACAATCTTATTTTCATACATATTACAAATCACAATACATCTTCCTACTTGACAAGTGTTATTCCGCAAACTACTTGTTAAGAATTCATAGCTTAAGTTAAAACATTTGTAACTACAAAGTGTTATTGTGGGACTTCACAATTGGTATCAGAGCTTGAGTAAGCTTTGAATTAAGGAAGAAAAGAAAGGACTGTGATCTGTTCAGGGTGTAGTTTATCTTAAATTTTGTTTGTATACAATGGCATCAGAATTTGTAGAGGGTGTTCAAGTGTCTAGAATTCCTATTCTTAGACCAGATGAATACAATATGTGGAGGAATAGAATTAAGCAACATATGCTGCTTACAGATTATCAATTATGGGACATTGTGGAGAATGGTCCTAAGTACAAAACTGATGTGAATGGTGCTAGGCTGCCCAGGGGTACACCAACCACAGAACAAGAAAGAAGAGAAAGAGCTACTGAACTCAAAGCTCTAAGTACATTATTACTTGCTATTCCTAATGAATATCAAAGTGAATTTGAGCAGGTTGATGATGCAAAAGTGCTCATGGAGGAATTGGATAAAAGGTTTGCAGGGAATGAGAGCACAAAGAAGAACAAAAGATCACTGCTCAAACAACAGTTTGAGAATTTTAGCTCTGTTAAATCTGAAACCTTAACTCAAGTGTTCAATAGGTACAGGAAGCTTGTTGGTGAGTTAAAGAACCACAAAGTTGTCATAGACAAAGATGATCTAAACAGGAAGTTTTTAAGATCATTGGGTGAGGAATGGACTATATACACTGTTGGTCTAAGACAAAGAAGTGATTTAGATGATAAAGAGCTAAATGATCTATACAATGATCTTATAGCCTTTGAACCTGAGGTAGAAAGCAGAAAGCAAAGCAGTGGTGAAGCTCAGAGTTCACAAAATGCTGCATTTATGTCTATGGGAAGAACCAAAACAGATCCAAAAGGATATGGATCTGTGCCTATTGTGAAGAGTGGAGGGTCAAGCTCTTCATCTGTAGTACAAGACAGAACTACAGATCAGGTTGTAGAGGCATTCTTTGCTAGTCATGTGAACTCTTCACTGACCAGTGAAGAATTGGAGCAGATAAATCCAGATGATCTGGAGGAGATGGACATAAAATGGCAGATGGCCATGATCACCATGAGAGTGAAGAAGTTCCTGCAAAGAACTGGAAGAAACAATTTTGCAGGAAAAAGAGATGATAATGTGGGGTTTGATAAAAGCAAGGTAGAATGCTATAACTGCCACAAACTGGGTCACTTTGCCAGGGAATGCAGATCTCCTAGACAGGAGATGGGTGGACAGAGATCTGGAGGTTACAATGCTGCTTACAATGGACCTCAGAAGAGAACTGTAGCTGTTCAAGAGTCTACTCCAAATGCACTTGTCTCTCAAGATGGTATGGGGTATGACTGGAGTGATCAAGCAGAATTAGAGCCACAGAATCATGCACTTATGGCTATTGGAGAAGAAAGCACCTCAGATGAAGTTCCCTATGAGGTACAAGCAAAATTATGTTCCAGTATATGTAAGAAAACTGTTAAACATTACAGGGACCATAATGCTAGTATTTGTAAAGAACTTAGGGACTGGGACATCAGAAGCCAACACACAACCCTAGCAATAGAAGATCTAGAGAAACAAATTAAGGCATATGAGAAAAAGAAGGAACAATATGATTATGATCTCAAATATGCCAACTTTGAAAAGGATATGTTGCAAAATAGGGTTGATGAGCTACTTAAGAAACTAGCTGAAGTCACTGCTGAAAAGGAAAGCATCAAACTCACAGTGGCTGAACTAGAGAATGCTTCTGAAAGTGTTCAAAATCTGATAAGAAGCCAAATTCATGATAAGATAAAAACTGGCTTAGGTTATAATCTCAATAGTGTACCTCCACCCTACAACCACACCTACATGCCTCCTAAAACTGACTTAGACATAAGTAAACTTAAGGAGAAAATGGTAGATGAGGTTAAGCAAGTAGATCTTGTTATTAAACTGAGTGAAAACAAAATGGATCTAGAAAAAATTGAGATATCTGAGTGGGTCTCAGATGATGAGGTTGAATCTGAGAAAGATGAACAAGTTCATTCAAAACCTATTTCTGTCACTAAGCTAGTGCCTAAGTTAAAGACTAAGAAACTAGCAGAAGGCAAGAAATTATTTCAAGAAAAGGCTAAAATGAACTTACAAAAGAATGCTAGTACATCTGTTAACACACCTAAATGTGATAAAATTGTTGTTGTTAAGTGTACTAAATGCAATTGTTCTGCTAACTCATCACCCCTTTCAAAACCAAAGAAAGCTCCAAGAGGAAACCAAAGAAACTGGAATCATATGGTTTCTCAAAAACTTGGACCCAATTTTAAAAGAGTGGATGAGAAAGCTTGTTTCATCTGTGGAAGATTCAATCATCTTCAAAAGGATTGTTATTTTAACCCAAAGCTTCAACGGGTTAAACAATCATCATGGACTAATACTGACAGAATTAACCATCAAAATTTCAAAACCAAAGTTAATTCTGCTAGTATAGTCAGAAAGTCAATGGCAAAAGTTAACTCTGCTGCACCAAAAGGAATTGCAAAAGGGTTGACTAACAATAAGGCCAACAGAACTAAGTTGACAAAGACAAATTTTAACTCTGCCAAGCAAAACTACAAGGTTAATTCTGCTAAGCAAAAATTAACCAAAGTTAGTTCTGCCAGGTAAAATTTAAGTGGTTCAGAAGTTAATTCTGCCAGGCCACTTAATGCTGTCAAGTCAAAAATTAGTTGGGTTTGGAAACCAACTGCTCTATCACCAACATCAATTACATTCAAAAGAGTTAATGTTGCTGACAAGAGAGGGATACCCACAACCAAATTGGTTTGGGTTCCCAAGAGAAACTGATCTTTTGTCGTTTGTATGTGCAGAGCAAGAAGAAAAGCTTATGGCATATTGATAGTGGATGCTCTAGGCACATGACAGGAGATAGAAGCAGATTGGAGGACTTCAAAGTTATTGATGGAGGTCCTGTTGCTTTTGGAGGTAATCCTAAAGGAGGAAGGATTACAGGCATGGGCAATGTCAACAGTGACAAAATGAGCTTCAATGATGTATACTTTGTTGAACAACTAAGGTACAATCTGTTAAGTGTTAGCCAAATTACAGAGAAAAAGAACCCAGTGTTCTTTAATGACACAGAATGCTGTATTCTTTCTGAGAAGTTTATTCTTGACCCCAAAATGATTTTAATGAAAATCCCCAGAAAGAATAACATGTACAGCTGTGAATTGGCTAAATTTGTACCCAAACCTGAGTTGAGTTGTCTCATTTCAAAAGCAACTGTCAATGAATCTGACCTTTGGCATAGAAGGATGTGTCACATGAATTTCAAAACAATAAACAAACTTGTTAAAGGAAAACTTGTCAGAGGTTTACCAGAGAAAACATATTCATGTGATGACCACTGTGTTGCATGTCAAAAAGGCAAGCAACACAAATCCTCTTATAAGGCCAAGTCACTGAACTCTATTGACTCACCTTTACATTTACTGCACATGGATCTATTTGGACCAACAAATGTGAGTAGTATAGGTAAAAAGTCATATTGCCTAGTGATCACTGATGATTATAGCAGATTTAGTTGGGTATTCTTTCTTAGAACCAAGGATGAAACTGGAGAAATTCTAAGATCATTCATCATTAAGATTGAAAATCAAACCAACAGAAAGCTCAAAATCATTAGAAGTGACAATGGAACAGAATTTAGAAATCAAGAAATGGACAAATTCTGTGAATCTAAAGGTATAGATAGACAATATAGTGTTCCTAGAACTCCTCAACAAAATGGAGTAGCAGAAAGGAAAAATAGGACACTTATTGAGGCTGCTAGAACCATGTTAGCAGATGCAAAGCTACCAATGACCTTCTGGGCAGAAGCAATTAGCACTGCTTGTTATGTCCAGAACAGGGTATTAGTTGTTAAGCCTCATAACAAGACACCTTATGAGTTATTTTTAAATAACAAACCTTTGGTTAGTTTTCTTAAACCATTTGGATGTCCTGTTACTATCTTAAATACCAAGGATCAATTAGGCAAGTTTCAAAGCAAAGTTGATGAGGGATTCTTTGTTGGTTACTCTTTTCAAAGAAAAGCATACAGAATTTTCAACAGTAGAACAAGAATTGTGGAAGAAACTTTAGATGTGACCTTTAATGAACACACACCAAATTCTTTAGGTAAAGGTCCGGCACATCTATTTGACATTGATGCATTAACCAAATCTTTTAGATATATGCATGAGTCATCAATTGCAGGTACAAGTGCAAATGTGAATGCATGTACAACTACAGGTCAACAAACAAGCAAACCACCACAATTTGTTTTGTTTCCAACATGGCTACCTGACCCACCTGCAGTACTTGAATCTTCCACCCCTGATCAACAACAGAGTTCAGTACCCATTTCATCAAATTTGGATGATAATGGTGCAGATGATGATGGAAATGCATCATCAAATCCAGAATGCTCTCAGCAAGAAGAAGCATCACATGAAGATGCACAAGAGGAGCAACAACCCACAAGGTTGGAAGTGTCAGAATCAAGTGGTCAGATGATTCAAGAAGACACAGATCTGGATCAGAATCTTACCAATTTGGAATTTGGGATAGAAATGGCACCTGGTCCACAGTATCAAGCTCATAAAAGCTACATACCATTGGACAATGTCATTGGAGCAATTGATGCTCCTATGCAAACAAGAAGGTCATCTAAAACTCTTGATGAAAATGCAAATTTTTCTTTGTTTGCTTGTTTTCTGTCACAGATTGAGCCCAAGAAAGCTGTTGAAGCTTTGAAATATCCAAGCTGGGTTGAAGCTATGCAAGAGGAGCTACTTAAATTCAAAATTCAAAAGGTGTGGAAATTAATGGATCTACCCAAAGGAAAACGGGCTATTGGTACCAGATGGGTATACAGGAACAAAAAGGATGAAAGGGGAATAGTAATTAAGAACAAAGCTAGATTGGTTGCACAGGGATACTCACAAGAAGAGGGTATTGATTATGATGAGGTATTTGCACCTGTGGCAAGAATTGAAGCTATCAGATTGTTCTTAGCTTATGCTTCCTTCAAGAATTTCAAGGTATACCAGATGGATGTAAAGAGTGCATTTTTAAATGGGAAAATAGATGAAGAAGTATATGTATGCCAACCACCAGGGTTTGAGGATCCCAAGCATCCAGATAAAGTGCTCAGATTGGACAAAGCACTTTATGGACTGCATCAAGCTCCTAGAGCTTGGTATGATACTTTATCTGTGTATCTGTTGGATAATGGATTCAGAAGAGGTGCAATAGATAAGACTTTGTTCATCAAAAGAATTAAGAATGATATCCTACTAGTGCAAATCTATGTAGATGATATTATTTTTGGTTCAACAAATGACAGTCTGTGCAAAGAATTTGAATCTCTTATGCATCAGAAGTTTCAGATGAGTTCAATGGGAGAATTGACTTTCTTTCTTGGTCTTCAAGTGAAGCAGAAAGCAGATGGTATCTTCATAAGTCAGGATAAATATGTTAAGGACATTTTGGATAAGTTTAAGCTCAGTGATGCAAAGATTGCAAGCACTCCTATGGAAACACACAAGCCATTACTTGCAGATCTTGAGGGGGAGAGTGTTGATGAACATCTCTATAGATCCATGATAGGTTCACTGATGTATCTCACATCTAGTAGACCAGATATCATGTTTGCAGTATGTGTGTGTGCAAGATTTCAAACAAATCCTAAGTTGTCTCATCTCCATGCTGTGAAGAGAATTTTTAAATACCTTAAAGGGCAACCAAAATTAGGCCTATGGTATCCAAAGAATTCTTCCTTCAATTTGGTAGCATATTCTGACAGTGATTATGGGGGCAACAATTTGGACAGAAAGTCAACTTCTGGAGGCTGTCAATTCTTGGGAGATAGATTAGTATCTTGGCAATGCAAAAAGCAAACCACTGTGTCTACTTCAACAGCAGAAGCAGAGTATGTTGCTGCATCAAGCTGCTGTGCTCAGATTCTATGGATTCAGAATCAAATGTTAGACTATGGTTTGACTTTTCTAAATACTCCCATGTATATTGATAATACTGCTGCTATAAGTATCATTAATAACCCTGTGAAACACTCTAAAACAAAACATATTGAAATTAGATATCACTTCATAAGGGATTGTAATGAGAAACGACTAATTCAAAATTTTAAAATCCACACAGATAACCAACTTGCAGATCTGTTCACAAAAGCATTTGATGTTGGCAGATTTACATTTCTGGTTACTGGTATTGGTATGATGAACAGCTCATTATGATCATTATTTAATTTTAAAATGTTTTACTCATGGGGTTCTACTCGATACTTTAGCCCGTTACAGCAGAAATTATAAGATTCTCAATATTTAGTACTGTCATGACTTAGTTCTGCCAGTATAAATAGTGACTATCTTATTTAGTTCTGCTTGTACAATTTAATTCTGCTGGTTATATTGTGTTTTTAAGCTAACAGTGCAGGATTAAATGCTCAAAGGTTGTTAGTTCTGCTAACTCAATTTTCCAACAATATTAATTCTGCTAGCATAACTTAGTTCTGCCAGCACTATTAATAAAAGGGTGACGTGGATTTGTCTGAGTGTGCAGAAAAGTCAAAGTTACTTCTGCTAGACTTAATTCTGCTAGAATTAATACTGCTAGCATTAATTCTGCTGAAGTTAATTCTGTTAGAATTACTTCTGCCAAAATTAATTCTGCTAATATTAATTCTGTTAGACTTAATTCTGCTAGACTTAATTCTGCTAGAATTAATACTGCTAGCATTAATTCTGCTAAGAATTACTTCTGCTAGAGTTAAGTCTGCCAAAGTTAATTCTGCCAGTAACTTTTTCCAACTTTAATTCTGCTAGTGTTATTTTAGGGCTTGAACGTACTGTTCACTTTAAAAAGGGTATTTAAATCTGCCAAACACTACACTTTTTCAATTCACTTGCACTTTTTATCGAAAATTGAAAATATCTTTCCAAAAACCTCCCAAAACTTTTCAAACCTAACTTTTCACGAAAATGGCAACTTCTTCATCTTCATCGACCAAATCTCTTACATACGGTGACCAACACAACGTCTGTGGATTTCTCCTCAAACCACAGGAATCAGATGGTTACCATGAAGTCATAGACTTCCTAAAGTGTACAAATTTAAGGTTTGCACTTACTGTTAACAACTCTATTTTTCTTTCACATATTCATGACTTCTGGACATCTGCCGTGGTGTCAGAAGAAGATGGGGTTAAATCTATCACGGCCAAGGTAAATGAGAAGAGCATCACTCTTACTGAAGCTTCCATACGTGCTCATCTTCTCTTAGATGATGCAGATGGTATGGAATGCTATGCTATACACGATCAATTAGTGTTGTATGGGTATGAGGGGGAGAGAACAGAAAGATTGACATACTACAAACAACTCTTCTCCCCACAATGGAAATTTTTAATCCATACCCTACAACACTGCATTTCACAAAAGAAAACTTCATGGGAGCAGTTTAGCAGCAACATAGCTTCTGCTCTCATTTGTCTTGCAAACAATGAAAAATTTAATTTTTCAAAATTAATCTTTAATGGAATGGTAAACAATCTTGAGAAACCCAAAGACAAATTTTTAATGTATCCAAGATTTTTACAACACATCATAGACCAGGAAATCCCAGATCTACCCAAAACAGGGGGTAGAATCATTCTCTCAAATCTCTCAAAGAAAACATTTTCAAACATGAAGAGAAATGGGATGGTCAAAAGAAAAGAATTTTCTGGGAAGGTGACCAATTTAACTGAACATATGTTGAACAGGCCTTCCACTATGCCACAGGAAGCAGAAACACCCACTGCTTCTCAACCAAGTGACATAGTTTCAAAGACAAAGAAAACAAGGGACCCAAAGCCTACCAAAGCTAAAGCCAAAAAGGCTAAGAAACAGGCAGTTGAGGCTCCTCTTCCTCAATTGTCTCAGCCCAAAAATGTTAATGAGGTGGTCAATCAGGAGCAGAGAGACCATATGGAAAGGGCTACCACTACTGTTGCTACCTCACAAGGAGAACAGGACAGTGGTACTGGAATTAGGACCCAATCCATGGCAACACAGGATATAGAGATTCCATTGGATTCCTCTATTGCTGAGGATCCAGTGGATATCAATATATCTAGTGGTCCCAGGTGCCAAGAAACCACATTGGGGGATGATGATGCTCAGACTAGGTCTGAGACATTGACTAAGTCTTCCAATGATCCATTAAAAGAGGGTAACACTTCTGGTAATGGTGAGGATAGTGTTACTATAAAGGAATTGATGGATACTTGTACAAAATTGTCAAAGGAGGTAGAAGGACAGAAGGCAGAGATTGCCAGGTTAAGAGAGATGGTAGAGCTGTTGATGAAAGAAAGGAATGAATCCAAAAGCATAGCTGAGAGTAAGTCAACTGGACTGAAAAGGATGCTTGTTGATGAAAGCACCAGTGAAGAAGAAAATGTAGATCAGTTTGAATTCACTGGTGCAGGGGAAACAGAAAAGATGTTTGATGATGTGGTGGAGATTGATGACAGCATACATGATGATGTAAGTGCTGAGCAGCTAGGAAATGTTGTAGGTAACTTGATTCTAGAAGTGCTAGATGAAGATGTATCTAAGGCTGCAAAGGAAAGTGCAAAGGATATGTTAGATAGTGCTGCTGGAGTTAGTGCTGCCAGTTTAGATGTTAGTGCTGCTAGGATGGTGGATGCAGAAGTTAGTTCTGCTGGTGCAAAAGTTAGCTCTGCTAGTGCACCAGTTAGTTCTGCTGGACCAAATGAACCAGAAATGGTTAAATCTGCCACTCCTAAGGAAAAGGTTAGTGCTGTTGCTTTGTCAGAAGTGGAAAAGGTTGCTGCAGATGCACTGTTAAATGTTGCAGAGAGCAAAGCACTAGAGAAAAGCTCAAAAGGTATATCTATCTCAGAAATTTCCTCATCACAGGTTAAACCTAAAATTGATTTGGCCAAAGAAAAAGGCAAAGAAAAATTGGTGGAGCCTGTGAAACCCATGAAAAGAAAGATGATGGAGGAGATGAGTGAAAGGGTGGCTAAAAACTTGCAGGCCCAGTTTAATGAGGAGGGTAGGACTGAGTTTGTTGAGGTGGATATGGGTGATGATGTGAAAATCATGATGACACCTGAGGAGCAGATATATTTTGATCATCTTCTAGCAGATGGAACTCACAATGCTCAAATGGAGGAGTTTACTGTTGATCAAAGATTGATGTGGTATTTAGACATGCTTGAACAGAGGAGGAAGCATGAGGCACACAAAAGGAATGAGGAGAAAAGGAAAAGAGCACCCACTCAAAGGCAATTAAAAGATCAATATGCCAGGGTTGTTAAGAATACAACTGGGAGAACTCTAAAGGAGTTGATGAGCATGGACTTCTATGAACTGGAAAAGATATATCTTAGAATCCAAAGGGATATTGAAGTGAGCACACAGAAAGCTCTAGAAGAGAAGTCCAGGAGTGCAGTTGCTTCTAATGTGAAAATTCCAACTGCTGCTGAAAAGGAACTGCTTGAAAGAAAAGCAGAGATAGAAAGGGCTAGGGCAGAGCTTGAAAGGAAAGAGAAAGAGGATCTGGATTTACTTAAAAAGAAAATTCCAAAAGAAACCCCTCACTTTAAAAGGAGAAAAAGGATGGCTATCAGACATGATAAGAATGCTGAGGAAACAGAAGTGCCTACTGTGGTATCTTCTACATCTGAGCCTACAAAGCCTACTGAAGAGGAAGAGGTTGATTGGACACAGATCAGATCTATGGTTGAGGTTGAAGCTCCCAAGGTACCTATTGCTGTTCATTTTCCTATCATTGATTGGGTATGGGAAACAAATAAGGAAATGAGGAAACAGTTGAAAATCACAAGGGCAGGGGGTGAAGAGGAAAAATTCATGTCCTTCTGGAGATGCATAAAGACCTTATCTAGAGATGACTTAGATGATATGTGGACTGTTGCAATGAAAAAGTATCAGAATGTTCAGAAGCACAGTGATGAGCACATAGTCTACAATAGTCTCTCTATTCTATATGAGATGGATCCAGAAAATGAATTCTACAAGGACACCACAAGAGCTAAAGAATGGTACTGCTATTCTCATAATGGAGTACATGTGGTGCAGTTAGATAGTGGGTTGTTTGCATACTTCTTCATAGGAACTGAGTATCCTTGGACTCTGGGTCAGCTAAGCTCAATGCTCTCTCTCACAATGAAATGTGATGACCTAGACACTGCTGCTTCATTAGTCCATGAAGTGCAGCAATATTACAAAAAGGCACAATAGAGACATGTTGCTCAGAGTGAGGAGAGAACACAGAAAAGAATTGCTGAGCTTAAAAGAAAGTTTGCAGACATCATGAAATGAAAAACTTGGATCTATTCAGGGAAAGATCAAGTTTAGGGGGAGATTGTTGGGCTAAATTCTTCATATCATTTAATATCAAATTACTCTAAGTGTTTAGTCTGTTGGAAGTTAATGCTGCTGGGCTATCAAGACTTAGTTCTGCTAGTGGAGTTAGCTCTGTTCATTTATTGAAGACATATCAAATTACTCTAAGTGTTTAGTCTGTTGGAAGTTAATGCTGCTGGTATGTTTGAAGTTAGTTCTGCTGGGCATTTCAAGTGTTAATTCTGCCAAGTGCCATAATCTGCAAAGATTAGTTCTGCCAGTGTTAAAAGATAGTTCTGCTCGTCTATCTGTTAGTTCTGCTTAGTGGGATTACTGCACAACAACTCTGCAACAAAGTACACCTACTACAGACATGCTTTTGAGGAACAGTGCACGCTGCAGACAAGAAAAGTCAAATGCATTTAATGCAAGCGTGGGTCTTAGAAAACTTGGTTTCAAGAAAGTAGATTGTATGTAGATTTTATACAAGTTTTTAGTATATTAGCATGTACTTGCAGTAAAGTACTTATATAGATATATATACATAGAGATAGATCAAGTGTATTAGTAAGTCTGTCTAATAGTTAGTCAAGTTAAAACAAGCTTCAAGGTTTCTTGTAACCCTGATACATTTGTGTATCCGTATTATTCATCAATAATATTGAGGCTTTTGACTATTGAAAATCAAGTGTTTCTTGCATTGTTTACAATCTTATTTTCATACATATTACAAATCACAATACATCTTCCTACTTGACAAGTGTTATTCCGCAAACTACTTGTTAAGAATTCATAGCTTAAGTTAAAACATTTGTAACTACAAAGTGTTATTGTGGGACTTCACAAATAGGCCTAAATGAACCCCACTTGTAAATACACGCGCATCATCTTGAATTAGTAATCATCATAAACAGGAGGTTCCAGCTGGGAATCAAGACCTGGCGGTTCCCTTCCAATACCATTTTTTGGTTAGTCGTGTAATTTACACCCACAGCTGGAAAGCAACACTGGGAGTAAGTTTTACTAAAACTTTATAATCCTCTGTCAATCTCAAACCAAATTGCAGAACATACAATTCAACATACATGCTAATTAACATTTTCGTTTATTACATCATGAGAGAAATATGTTAAATGCATATTTGTACACGCGCGGTATGCATCTTTACTAATAATCATCATAATAATCAGGAGGTACGAGGTGAGAATCAAGACCTGGCGGTACCATTCCAATAAACCCGCTTACCATTTTTTGGTTAGTCGTGTAATTGACACCCACAGTACACCCCAATACCACCTTATGTCTCTTGGTTCCCGGCTTTTTATACTTATATGACCCCACCAAATCCACCCGAAAAACAATCATATCCGTCCCTTCCATTACTGTCGGAAAGCTGCTGCTGTTTGTTACCACCATGTCTCTCACATGCTTAGTCTTCCCGTTGCCTTGATAAAAACTATCAATCTTGTACTCACCTATAATTACCATCATGGATACATTCGGGAAATATGAAAATGTTAGCTTTATTGGATCAGGGTAGTGCATGCCTACAGCAGAATTCAAATTTCGTAGCTTCAGATCGAAGTGGATAGATAAGTTGGTGGGAGATATCAAATTGTCTGCTTTTGGGATGGTCAAGGCTTGATTATCATCAAACAAATTGATTGAAAATGAGGGACTTGATGGGGAATCATATAGAATTACTAGGACAAATATCAGACCAAAAAAACCAAAGAAAAAGGTTATTACACTTAAAATTAAGCACCCGACACTGCGTACCATATCGACAAGCTAAAACACATAAAATAGAATCTGGTTTTCAAACATGTAAGGAGATGATGATTATATGGAGTTGATCATTCCATAAATATATATAGGTGGAGAAAGTTTAAACTTTCAATATCGTGTTGGTGTTTAATGGCTTGTTATTTATTTATATATATGTATAAAAAAAACTTTGGAACGTGGCAATATATATTTAAAATTATAATAGTAAATACAGTAGAAATTGCTGGAAATATTGTCAGGACTGGATCATCAGGTTAGCTCTCATAGCTCGTTTACCTGGCCTTATAGGAGACTCTCAAGATGTTCTTTTCTGTCTTAATATAATAATTTCTATATCTGAGGATTAATGTATTTATATTTTTATCTTATTTTTCATTTAAATTTTAAGTATTTTTGTTATCTCACCATTAACATCTGCAGAAATTACCCAAAATGTCACCACATGCACTTAAGTGTTTGATGGTTCTGTACCTGGATCACCAAATTTCTTCTTTTCCTTTCTACTAAAACATACTGTGAATTGATCGTCTTCTTGTTAAAGCGTTATAAGTAGCTTGTCCATATGACAAGTGATTTATGTGTTATATGCTTAAATGGCACGTTCTTTCTCCTTGTTTTTTTTTTCTTCTGTCTGATGATTACCCTAGTAATTTTATTTGATTCCCCACCAAGTCCCTCGTCAGTTTCAGTCAATCTATTTGATGATGATGATCAAGCCTTAACCATACCAAAACCAAATAATTCCATCACTCACACGAACTTGACAATCAACTTTCATCTCAAGCTACAGAATAAGAATCCAGCTGTAGGCATTGACTACCCAGATCCAATAAAACTAACATTTTCATACTTCCCAAATGTTTCCATGATGGTAATTAGAGGCGAGTAAAAGATTGCTAGTTTTGTATCAAGGTAACACGAAGACTGAGCATGTGAGAGATGTGGTGGAAACGAATAGCAGCTTCCTGATAGTTATGGAAGGGACGGATATGATTGTTTTTCAAGTAGATATGGTGGGGTCGTGTAGGTATAAAAAGTCAGGAAGCAAGAGACATGGTGGTGTTAGGGTGTGTTGTGGGTGTAAATTATGCGACTAGCCAAAAAATGGAAAGCGGGTGTATTGGAATGGTACCACCAGGTCTTGGATTCCAGCTCGAACCTCCTGATTATTATGATAAGGATTATTAAAAATGCATAACGCGCGTGTACAAATATGCATTTAACATATTTCTATCATGATGTAATTTAGTTCCCTAAAACAAAAATGTTAATTAGCATGTATGTTGAATTGTATGTTTTGCAATTTGATCCAAGATTGACATAGGCCGGATTATAAAATTTTAATAAAAATTACTCCCATTGTTTTCATTAATATCTTCTTCCTCTCAAAATTTAGGCGTATATATATGGTTGAGTTTCCAAAGCAAATAATCTCGGGTATTTGACGCTAAGGCTTGGATAGTGTCACCCGACCCAGCTTTTTAAAGCATAAATGAAGCTGCGTGCTTAACTATCAAGTGTAAGCTGAAAGTAGTTAATCTGTTTAAAGGTATTGAATGGGAACAACAGGAAACAATCACATTGTTTACTGCTGATGGGTTACTTAGATTGGTGGATTAATGACGTGTCTTCTCGACACAGTTGTTTAAGATTGATCATTTCATACATTGTTCGTTTAATCGTATTGACGAGACATCAGTTTAGAAACTTAGTGCAATTTTTGTAGTATATATGCTATGTTATTAGTATAATTATGGCTTTTTTTGTAATCTGTTGGTTTTAGTATGCTATTCTGATGTCTTATTGTTTAACATTATAGTATACAGAGTACTGCTTTACTAATACAGTAAGTGTACTTAGGTGAGAAAAACTATACACCTCAGCAGAGGCTGACACCAACTCAAGGCTTACTGCCTCAAACAAAAACGGAATCTGCCTAATTACCATATCTTTGGTCTGTTGTTGGTTAGTAATGTTATCGAAAAATTAAAGAAGTTGCTAGTGTGTTAAATATGATAACAAAGTGTACATTATTCCAATTGTAGGCGCTAACTTTTTACTACTATTGTAGCTATTTTTTTAATACTGTTTGACCCGCCGTTAGAGATAAAAATAACTCAGATTGACCCATTTATAAGTAATTAACTAAAATTGTCACATGATACAATAGTCTTCATCCCAAGTTCTGCACCTTATGCAGTGAATCTCCCCACCCACCCACCCACACACACTCACTTAAAAATAAATCCATGATTTATGTAAGATTAATTGTTAACTGTTAAAACCATTCCTTGTGTACGGTGTCAATTGGCACTTGAATACTTCTAAAATCCAGTATGCTTGTAACCCGAAACAAACACATATACCAAATAAAACTTAATTGAGGGCTAATGTGACAAGTTCTTTGTGGCTATTGAATTCAGAATAAACAAGCCAAGGTGAAGACTTCCCCAAAGTTACAACAGTATAAGGAAAGCAATAACATGGATCCTGCTCAAGGCTTATTTTTGGGTGCCTCTTTAATATTGCTGCTACCAATGTGAACGCTTCAAATTACATGCTTAAAGGAACTGTTTTTTTTCTTTGTCTTTCGTTCTTCAAATCCCTGTTTATGTACTTATTCTCACAGGGACTTGATATAGACAAAACATTTGCATCATCGGGTTCTGTCATTCCATTGAGATGCTAAGTGATGTAATTGAGGACGTTTGCTTTTTAATAACTTATTTGTAACATGACGAAAGTGAAATATAAAGTTTTTATATTTTTCATGATGTTAGCATCTGAATTGCTTCAGATTGCTGTTCGTTCTGGTGGAGGGATAGTGGACAAGGTCTTCTGGCAATGGAACTTTTGGTAATGTATGTATCTAATCTTCTGTAAATAAATGGTTGTATTAAATAAAACAAATGATGTATTATATATACTATACCATTGATATTGAAGTGTATAGCTAATTGTTCATGTGTATATCAAATTAATGAACAAGTGGATTCTTGTTATTTGGTCAGTGATGTTCCAACAATACCCTAAGATCTATGAAGAGCGAATCGAAGTAACCATTTAGGCCTGTGGAAAAGGAAATTCCAATTTGGACTCACAACATAATAAGAAAGCAGTCAGAGACTCAGAGTGGTAGGAATTTTTTAGCTTCCAAATGATGTCAACATAAAAATAACAGCCTAAAAAATTATTGCTCAATTAGCTAACATATAAATAAATAAGCAATTAATTATATTCAATCAAATTCATCTAGCATATCTCTTTAAAATTTATCTAATGTAAAGTAGGTCCAACATCAAAATCAGAGCTGATCCAGTTGTATCAGCAACAACCCTATCTTGAAATCTTTATCTATTTTGTTTCCTCATACAAGTCCTCCATACTAAATGACAATGTGCTCTTAACTGCAGCGACTTTCATTCTTTCTGTCCCTTTTAACA
This sequence comes from Pseudognaphalium luteoalbum, assembly GCA_963422505.1. NCBI lineage: Eukaryota > Viridiplantae > Streptophyta > Magnoliopsida > Asterales > Asteraceae > Pseudognaphalium > Pseudognaphalium luteoalbum. The sequence continues at coordinate 7,100,756 of OY730198.1, read as the reverse complement.
GAGAAAAAACATCCTAACTGAACATACTTCTCAAAAATGGATTGGAAGAAGGTGACCCATCCGAGCCGCCCATTGACCCAAATGAGCTGGTACCCCCAAAAGGCTTGAAAAATAGATCACCCACATTACGAGAATTGAAGCGAAATGTTGTTGAACCATGCTCAAGGACATTTGGGTTCAATCCTCGAAGTGCAGATGATATATTTTCTAAGCTTTTTGGGAGGACTAGCTCATTTGGGACAATGGGTGTAATGGATGGGTCACGTTGGTCTAGTCCATTTATGAGAAGTATGTTCGGTAAGAATGCATTTTCTCTGTGTAAAGGGGCTGTTGATAGCATGAAACTCACTGCAGTTGAGCGCACATTGCCGTTCAGTTTAGAAGATTTCATGCGAATGATGCGATCTTACCAATATAATCGGTCGAGCTTATATAGAGCATGATGCTAATATAACCATCCAGAGATTGTTAAGTAAAATCCTCTGGTGTATGAAAAAACCATTGGTGGAGGATACTGTAAATTCCACGACATCAGCATTCAGCAATCTGTACACCCATCTAAATTATGAAAAGAATGCGAGTTGAGTGTGATCATATGTTAATTCATTTTTTAAAATTGTTCCTGATACTAAAGAAGTATCTTCTTGAGCAGAGTTCCAGATCACCTACAAGAAACATATAGAACTTAACATATTCAAAGCTCATCAAAAATTAATTCTCATTAATTCATTTTTACAAGCAATAATCTAGTCATTTGAATTAATTAAAAATAATATTTATCAACATATTTTATCAAATTAGTAGTGTCTAGGAATCAAGTAGGGAGTTTACCTCTGATAGTATCGTAGAGACTCTCTGGACCAATGACGAATACGTTCTTTAAATGAAGTCATTTGAGTGTTTAAATCGTTGTCTCAGAAATTTACGAATAGTAACTTGGACGTTTACAACACATAAGGACATCAATAAGATATAAAAAAAAAGAGCTAAACAATCTATTTTGTGATTGAGAAAGATGAAGCAAAGTTGAAAGAGAGGAAAGAAATCTCAATGAACTTAATAGTGAAAATAATGGATTAATAGAGGGATTTTTGACCGTTACTAAACGGTCATATTTTTTGAATTCAAATACTTTTTGAAATCACATTAGGAATACCGACGGATTATTCTTTGACTGTTACTCAACGATCATATTTTAAATTCATTTTAAGTAACTGATTATTTCTTTATCGTTACTGAACGGTCATATTTCAAATTATGATATCTATAAACTACGATACAATTGCTGGTATTGAATTTGCAAAACAATATGACCGTTGGATTATCATTGTAGTAATAATATTCTAATGTTAATCTACACTACAGTTCTTTTAGATTGATAAAAGTCTGTTTTTTTACTAATCACTCCGGATGATTGCAATGTACGACTTTTTGGCTGTCTTACCTTATATCATCTTATTAAATTCTAAACATTTTACACTTTAATCAGATCAGTAGCTATTTGTAGACACCTAGCAACTTATAAGGACCGTTATGGATGGTTAAAATGTACTATTTTTTGATACCGACACACTGGATCCTTGTAACTTTGTAACATGTTGAGCTTCATAAAAAGTTGCAAATCATCATTTGCCCTTTTCGGAGTAAGCTTTGTAGTTCTAATAGTATCATTTGGTTAATTTGTGTTGATAGTATGGGCCTTGTCGCCTTGATCTGGTACATCGAGAAAAGACCTGGGAATCAACTATTTGGCTCTCAATGATTTGTTTGATCCATCAAATCGAATAAAAGACATTGTTAAGTACGAGCTTTACGTGAATTTAATCAATTATTTGCTTCTATTGTCACAGTAGTACTCACACATTTTCTTTTATATTCTAGTTCAATTATAAGGTTAGCAGTACCAATATTGTTCATAAAACCTTAACCATTGCCCTTACGACACAATTTCTCTAGCTTGTAACTATATGTTCAAAAGAATAGTTGGGTCGGGTGATTCAATAGCCAACATCCGCTTTAGCATCCGGGCTTCCGAGGTTAGTCGCTTAAGAAAGACAAGCATATATATATGCCTGAATTTTGAAAAGAAGAAGATAACAAAGAACATCTAGTAATTTTATTATCGTCCATCAAAATGTACAAATTGATCAACATACATACGAGCAGTTTTGTTTAAGGTAACTTAATTACATCATATATGAGACGAATATGAAAAATGGACCAGTTGTACACGCGGAGCATCTTTAATTATATACTCCCATAATCATAGATTATGGTTCAAATGAGTATAATAATTTTGAGTGAAAATGAGGGAATCAATTTCAACCACTAATTTTAATCAAATACTTATTTCCCACACATTTTTGAAACTTAAATATCTCAAAAAAGTTGTCAAAATTATAGCTTGCCGGATCTTAAATCGAAGAGAAGAAAACGATGCATTATATGGTGCAAGGACTTACCGCTTGTAAGATATTTATGTTTGAAAAACGCGGGGAATGAGTATTTGATTAAAATAAATGGTTGAGATTGATTCTCATATTCTCGTACCAATTTCATTCTCATTTGAACCCCACTCCAGAATAACGAGGTTTATCATGCTGGGAATCAAGACCTTGCGGTACCATTCCAATGAAACCGCTCACCATTTTTCGGCTAGTCGTGTAATTTACGCCCACAACACATCCCAACACCACCTTATGTACCTTGCTTCCCGCCTTTTTATACCTGTAAGAGCCCACCAAATCTACCCGGAAAACAATCATATCCGTCCCTTCAATAGCTTTTGGGAAGCTGCTATTCGATTCCACTACGTCGCTCACATGCTTAGTCTTCCCATTACCTTGATAAAAGCTATCAATCTTGTACTCGCCTAGAATTACCATTGTGGAAACATTATATGAAAATGTTAATGTTATCGGATCTGGGTAGTGAATGCCTAGAGCCGAATTCTCATTTTGTAGCTTGAGATCGAAGTGGATTGTCAAATTCGTGGGAGCGATAGAATTATTCGGTTTTGGTATCATCAAGGCTTGATCATCATCAAATAGATTGACTGAAAATGCAGGACTTGATGGGCGATTAAATAGAGAATCTAGAGTGATGATCAGACCGCAAAAAACAACAAAAAAGGACGTGCCACATAAGCATATACCACAACACGGATCACGTGTGATCATATCGACAAGCTAGTTAAAACAGTTAGAAAAGCGACGATAAATATATATCGACAAACGAAGGGGAAGATGATATATAACTGATCATTCTATATATATTTATAGCCGGAGAAGGTTTAACCTTTCAATACTGTGTTTGTGTTTATGTTTATGTTTGATTGCTTGTTAGTTATTTAGAAAAAAAAAGGTTTTGAAGTTGGAACATATATATATTTCAAATTAAAATTAGAATAGTAAATACGGTAGAAATTGCAGGCAATGTCAACACTTGATCATCGGGTCAACTCTCATAGTTCGTTGACCAGGCCCTATATAGGAAACTCATCTCAATATGTTGGTTTTTATGTCTTAATTCTATATTTGAGGGCTAATTAAAGTTTTATATAGATATAGATGGAAACTGTCAGGAAATAACCAAAAGTAATTGAGATATATAATATTTAGTTGAAGGGTTCTTCTAACGTGTTCTCCCGTGGTACACATTAAGGTGAGTTTAGTGAAGTCAAAATTTTCTTAAATATTACAATTTACATTTAATACTTATTAATTTAATCTAGTAACTTCCTTTTCTATGTATATATTAATTACAAATTCTGTTATTCATGATTATTATAAGTTTATTAAATACACTTTAACGTATGCCCCTGGCACACGTTAGCAAATCCCTTAGTGGAATATACCATCTCTTCATAATTTAGACCAATATTATAAACGGGTAGAATTAGAAAATATCTAAATCATGTAACACGAATTCGTGAAGTTTAATTTAGTTTATATAAATGACGAAACTAAATGGAATACATACCCCGTTAGTTTGCGCGTGTATTATGCTAGTTTATTTTTATTGATTATTGATGAAATAAAGATGCATTTATTTTTATTTTTACTTATAACTAGTTTATGACTCATGAAATTCACGTAATCATCTATGGAAAATACTTAAGTCGCCTCATATATATGTACGCTCAGAGTAAGTTACATCATTAATATACGTTAATGCTCAAGTAGTAACATATTTTAGCACATGAACCAAAATGTAACATATATTTTGATTAATATATATGAGTATATGTATAGTGAAGGTGTTTATGTATTGCATTAGTGGATCAAAGAACTTATGACTTAAAGACTATGTGGGGTTCCACAATAACACTTGTTGACACAAATGTATTGACACAAGCTAAGAATTCTTGACAGACAGTTTGCGGAATAACACTTGTCAAGTAAGAAGATTTATGTAACTTATAAAGTAATTGAAATAGATTTGTAAACAATGCAAAAACACAGTTGATTCAATAGTCAAAAGCCTCAATATTATTATTGAAATAATACGGATACACAAATGTATCAGGGTTACAAAGAAACCTTGAAGCTTGGTTACAACTTGACTAGAGACTTACAAGTTACAATTTGGACACCGAGATGTCTTACTAACAATGACTCAAGTACATACTTATAGACTAAATAACTTGTATAAAATCTATACAAAATCTTCTTTTCTAAGACAAGTTTTCTAGGAAACACGCCTGCATTAAATGCATTACCATTCCTTGTCTGCAGCGTGCACTATTCCTCAAAAGCATGTCTGCAGTAGGTGTACTTGTGTTGCAGAGTTTGTAGAAAGCAGACCCACTAAGCAGCATTAACAAAATCATGAGCAGAACTAACTTTTTGAACTGGCAGAACTAATCTTTGCAAATCTTGGCTCTTGGCAGAACTAACTTTGTAGATACTTGGCAGAACTAACTTCAAATGACTAGCAGAACTAACTCTGGAAAACTTTATTTTCAATAAATGAACAGAACTAACTTCTACCAGCAGAACTAAGTCTTCATTGCACCAGCAGTACTAACTTTGAACAGACTAAACACTTAGAATAATTTAGCATTTGATATCCAGAAGAATTTAGCCTAACAGACTGTTCATATGTTCACCGTCAGAATTGAACAACTTAATTTAAATTAAATGTAATTATCAGTGATACACAACTTAACTTATTTGTAACAAGAAAAAAATTAACAATGATAGTTGCTGTACTGCTAATTTCGGGGGTTCCTCCTGCATCTGAATCATTCCAGATTGCTGTTCGTTCTAGTGGAGGGATTGTGGACAAGGTCTTATGGCAATGGAACTTTTGGTAATGTAAGTAGGTAAAAAGTTGTACAATTCTTATAATTTACGAGTTGACTCTTACGAGTCGAGTAAAAAATCCATAAAGTGAGGCGACTCGAACCCCGACTCTTAAATGACTTTGACTCTTACTAGTCGTTTAATAAGTCTTTCGAGTCGTGTGCGACTCTTACGAGTCAGAAAATCAGACAAACTTTCAGTGTAACGTAATATAAAAGATAAAATGTCAATATAGAAAAATAAATGACTATAATCTATTTTGAATAAATAAATTATGTTAATTGACAGTCAATGACTTTATTATCGACCTTTTTAATGTTCACTTCGCTTTAAAACAAAAATATTAAATAACAATATACATATAAATATAAAATCCGAGATCCCGAGTCGAGCTGAGTACAATAGTGACTCTTACGAGTTGAGATGAGTCACGAGTCATGAGTTAAAATCTGAGATCCCGAGTCGTGAGTCGAAGCACGAGCTGGTTAACAACTATGACTAAGTATATAATCTTCTGTAAATAAATGGTTGTATAAAATAAAACCAATGATGTATCATACCATTGATATTGAAGTGTATATCTAAACGTTCATGTGAATATCAGATAGATCAACAAGTCGATTCTTGTTAATTTGGTTTGTGACGTTCCAACAAAACCCTAAGATTTATAAAGAGCGCGCGGATATAGAAGTAAGATGTCCTTTTTATCATGCTCTTATAAACAAGAAATCAACCCTTACCATTAGTTCCAATATGAACCCCCAACAAAATGACAACGCATGCAGATTGAGTAGAAGGACACTTTAAGATTCCAAATGTTGTCAACATAAAAATAACAGCCTAAAAAATTATACGTACCTTGTATCATGATATTTTAGTGATAATCTCATCATATTATGACATGATAAAAAAAACTCTCTAGCTCATGAGATATTAAAGTATATTCAAATTGCAATACATCATGATGTTTCAACACTATACCTCTACATGCTTTTAAAGTTTCAATCTCGTCATCATCAAGCTAATCATCTTTTAAAACGTTTGAAAAGATCTCCTCCTATAACAACATCATCCAATATTAATCTCTCAATCAACATTATCCTACAACAATATAAGAATTAATTAATATCGAAATTTTTAATTAAAATATAGAAACAAAAAAGTTTATGTAATCATACAAATAAGTTTTCTATGTTTAGTATGTCATTTTAGTTGTTCTTATTCACAATTTTGGTTTTTTGCGATGCATTCTTATTATGATATTGATTTTTTCAAATCATTCTATTTTCTTGTACACAATATTAGATGGTGTTAGTTAACAAAAGATGAGAAAAAATATGGATGTTACACGTCTTCATAATTTTACTTTATTACATGGAATGCAAATAAGATTGTGTAGAAAAGTAAAAATGACTAAAAGTTAAAACAATGTGTCACCTTAAAGTTGTTAGACATCTTGTTCAATTTTATCTTCAATTCATCATAAATTTTGCAAATAAAAAAATAGGGAAATCATTCTTTCATTTATTAATGATAGTGGTAGAAGTCTCTAAAGTAATTTACTTATGTCAACTATACTTTTTTTTTTTAAGTTGTAGATATTGTCACATAGAATATTTTAATTAGTTACTTAGACTATTAACTTTATATAAGGAATAGTTGACTACAATTTAATGTAGTTGAATTAATAAAGTAGCATTATTTATCTAGATTTTTTTATTGACCTTCTATAACTAATAATTTGTGATTGAACTAATAATTGTCATACTAAAAATAAGAGATTTCTCATGAGGTGTCATATAATATTAGAAGTTTATGAGAGATTGACACGTAGATAAAAATTTTAGATGGCGAAAGCAGAAACATGTCACATATGTAAAAAGGCTTATCTATTAGTATTATGTAGAGACTAGCAACTAATTACATTCAATCAAATTCATTGAGCATATTCCTCTGAAATTTATCTAATGTAAATTAAAGAGATCAAACATCAAAATTAGCTGATCTAGTTGTATCAACAACATCCTTATCCTGAAATCTTCATCTTTTTTTGTTATTCCCTTGTACATGTCCTTCAAGCTAAACAACAACGTGCTCTTAACTACAGTGACTTTCATTCTTTATGTCCCTTTAACGCATTAAATATTTGTAGTGATTGATTTAACTATGCTAAGTCATACGTTGGTTATCATATTCTCATCACTTTAACAGTACCTATCACCCACCACTTATATCATTACCAATTTTACCATTAATTTGAACGTCTATTATGAATAAACAATCATTTATTACAATGTAACACCAGTACAAAAATGAGTATAAAGAGCGCAACATTATAACGGTTTTAAGTGAAAACCGCTAATTGATTATAAAGTAGATCCAAAAATCTATAATGGAGTGGTTTACCGGTCATAGAGTGAGATCCCAACTACACAAATGCACCGGTAACAATGAAGAAAACCATCACAGAAGAGTTTTTACTGTAAATACGCGATCCCAGACATGTGCCAAGATCGCGTACTTACAAAGGAACTCGACTGTCTCACTTTTCAGTGTAATTAAGCGATCCTAGGAGGGGGCTAGGATCACGTAACTACAAAGGGTTTGTCAAAGATAAAAATAAAATAAAAAAATTCGGGACGTTTCACTAGCATTGGTATGCCACCGTACGAGATGTTATATGGTAGGAAATTTAGAACTCCAATTTGTAGGCGTGAGATTGGTCAGAGGGAGTTAGCTAGCACTGATATTGTATTAAAGACTACCGAGAAGATCAATCAAATTCGTGAACGGTTGAAGGCGGCTCAAGGTAGACAAAAGTCTTATGCGGATAAGAGAAGACAACCAATTGAATTTTAAGATGGAGATATGGTTATGCTAAGGTGTCGCCATGGAAAGGAATTATTCGGTTTCGGAAAAGAGGGAAACTAAGTCCAAGGTTCATTGGACCATTTAAAATTTTGGCAAGGATAGAAAAAGTTGCATATCGTCTAGAGTTGCCCGAAGAACTTGCGAGGATTCACAACACATTTCATATATCACATTTGAGAAAGTGTTTGGTAGATGAAGCTTCGTATGTGCCATTGGAAGAAACTGAGATAAATGATAAGTTAAATTACATTGAAGAACCAATAGTGATTCTTGATTAAAAGATTAGGAGATTAAAAAACAAAGAGATTAAGTTATTGAAAGTGCAATGGAACTATCGCAAAAGATCCGAGTATACTTGGGAATCCGAGGAGGAGATGATTAGAATTTACCCGGCATTATATCAAGTTTGGATTGTGAGGACACAATCCCAATAAGTGGGAAGATTTGTAACACCTCAATTTTCATAATTACATATTTTGTATAATTGTAAGAGTATTTTAATTAGTATCTATATTTTAATTAGTAAACTTAATACTTTGTAGAACTTAGAAAGTTAAATTGCTAGAAAATAAGCCAGGGCCAAAGGTAAAAATATTGGAACTTAAAGAATTTAGTTAGTGGCTAAAACATGGGAGAATTTAGTAGAGGGTTAAAAATGATAAATATAGCAAATAAACCCCCTCTTTCTTTCTTTTTCTGAATAAATCTGGGAGAGTATTTGTGTGTGGGTTTGTGTCGACCTAGGAAAAAGAAAAAGAGGGGAGAAGGGAAAATCTTAAAATTGGTGTTATTCTTGTTAAATTGAAGCTTCTAAATTCGTTTTTTTGTATCATCAAGGTAAGAAATCACTCCTTAATACCTTTAATTTCATGTGTCTAGCTAAATTGTTATGAACCTAAAAAATGGATTTTAAGATTCAAGATGATATTTTGATATGGGGATGTTTGATGATGACTATTCTATGTAAAGGATTAAAATGATGAGTCTTATTGAAGTTGTTGAGAATTGATGATGTTGGTTGACTTATCCAAGCTTTGTTGATGATGATAAATTGTAGTTTATATGTTGTAGATATTTTATTGTAATCTAATCAACTTATTGCATGCTAAAATCTTAAAGAAAAGTGAAGAATATGGTAGTTGGACTTGTAGTATAAGCTGGATGAGTTGAACATGAATGTGAGAGTCATAATCTTGGTTGGAAAGAGAAGCTAAATCGTATAAATTAAGAGTGGGGTTTAAATTAGAAAGTGATGAGAATTTTCTATGTAGAAGGTTGTCACTTTGAGTAGTGCATAATCTTATTTGTATGCTTATGTGTTTAGGTAATTGCTGAGTTAACTTGAGCATTTGTAAGAGCTTGTCCTATCAACAACTTGTGGAAGATAAATAATGGGGAATAGGTTCAGTAACTAGGTTCATTTGTGAATCTTGAGTGATGGTCAAATGAGCTTTAGTTAGTGAAAGGTAGCAAATTGTATGTATGGCATTGATCATGCCATTTGTGTAGTATGTAATGGAGTTTAAGAATGGTAATGGGGCTTGAGAAATCCCATTATCCATGTCTTGACCCATTGTAGTGTTCCTTTGCATAGGAACAAGGTAGTAAAGTAAAGGATCCTTACTTTGTAGTTGGTAAATCATTGAGAATGATCACCATTATTATAGTAGTTGTTGATATTTATCATGTTGTTCATTACTTACTAAGCATTGTATGCTTACCCCAATTGTTGTTATGTTATTGTTGGTACTAGTGGATCAAAGAGTAACACGACTAAAAAGCCAAGAATCGATTAAGGTGGAACTTGCTACCGATCAGTTGAATCCCTTGTTTATATTAGATCATGCTCTTGATATAACTATGAAGCCCCATTTTGAATTGTAATTGATTAATTGAGTATGGTCATGTACTTTTAGTTGTAATAGTCTTGATCGAAAGCTTTTGTTGTTGAAATGTGATTTTTGGGTGTAAAGGGATCAAATACATTGATGTAGTAATATGATCATTGAATGGTCAAGTATAAATGATGCACATTAGTGTCTTTTGTAATTGTTGCAATGAATTATGCATGTTGGTTTGAGTATGTAATTACTCCACAATAGTTAAAACGACCCGTTTAATAAATAGTGGTTATGAGACTTTGATAACTCTAATTTTTTTTTTGTGTAAAAATGTCGCTAGAGGCTTGTTTTCATGGTTTAGGTATTAGTTTTGATGTTGATAAGTGGCGTTATGATTTTGGTGTTTACTTTGGGTCAAAGTTTGAGTTTTTGCAGTGTTTTTGGAATTTAGTGTTGTTACGCGATCCCAAACTTGTCTTAGGATCGCGTAACTTCAAATGGAATGGTTACAGTGAAGAATTTAGGATAATTATGCAATCCCAATGATGAGGTAGGATCGTGTATTTGTGAAGGAAATCGACTGTCTTCATTTCATGTGTAATTACGCAATCCCAGGCTAGTCTCAAGATCACTCAACTTCAGAGGATTTATAAAAGGAAAAAAAAATTAGGGCGTTTCAACTACCATTTTAAGGAACATTTTTTCTTTAACACGAATGAAACCTTTAGAGAATTTCAACTTTGAATAAGACACTGACAAGATTTCATGATTTTAGAGATATATGTTGCGAATTAAAACCTTGAAATCTTTTGAATTGCAAACTTAGATATCAAGTTGTGAGTAAACTATTACTCTAAAGAACCTATAAATTCAATACGATTAACATTAACTTTTTTGGGTGAGGGCCGTACATCGCACGGTTTTAATACTTACTAGTTTTTAAAATAAAGGCAACATTTACTAAGTTTTGAAGATACTGCGTCCAAATTTTAAATCAATCACTACCTTCCGTTTTTGTGATAAACCCCAATGTTGATGATACCGGATTACAAGATGTATTTTAAGACCCAAAACTACCCAAACACACAGCAACAATAACATACCACAAACGTCATACAACAATATATAGACCACCACCAAAAATAAAAATAAGCATACTCTGACCAAAGTCACAAGGAATTACACAGCAACCATCCAACTGAAACAATCTAGCAACATCAACATAAAAATTAGTTCGACCCCACTTATTGTTGGGTTTTCTATTCCCTAACTAGATTAATATACGCAGCGAAATTATAACAAAATAATTAATCTAGGGCAATTAGGAAACTAAACCCTAAGGGATGTTAACTTGAATAAATAAAAGCAATAAAATAAATAAGATAAATAAGAAATTACTAACCTTTGAGAAAACCAATTTCTCACTCGTAGACGAAATAGCAGAACCTTCTTGCTTGGTGGCGAGTGCCCAAACTAGAACACCTCTAATGGCTCACACCCACGAACAAAGAGAAATCCCAAGTCTCCTAAGATCACGACTCTTAGTCGTAAAACTCTTACAAGGAGCAGGAGTAAAAGAGAGAAGGAGAATTGAAAACTTTTCAATTCCAAAAAAAGGTGCAAGAAAAACCTAAGGGGTAGGCCCCTATTTATAGGGGAGCAGGAGGACATGGGATTCATATCCTAGCTGATGTGGGACAATCATCCATACGGCGTATGGAATTCCATACGGCGTATGGATTGATGTGGGACAATCATCCATACGGCGTATGGAATTCCATACGGCGTATGGATTGATTCTCAATCCATACGACGTATGGAACTTCCATACGGCGTATGGATTGATTTTCCAGACTTCTTTTTTTTTTCTTTTAGTTTCAATTAATATTCAATTAACAAACTAAATGTAATATTAATTCCAATTAATATTATCTCTCCATTTATTTCTCTTACTGTTCATTGAGAGCGACCCAAAAAGGACTCCACTTTTAATGATGTACTTACCAATTAGTTATGATATTGGACACTATTCCAACAGTCTCCCACTTGAACAATTCATCAACTATTATTGGTCTAAGCTTATCCATTAACTAAGCAGAGAGTGCCATCCAACGCAACTGCCGAACTCTGATTCTTATCTTAGAGTTAGCCCTTTAGATAAGTGATCAACTATTCCTTTGTTCTACTGATATCGTAAGAATCGAGACATGGATTTCAATCAATCTCAAGATTCATAATTAGTTTTCTGATTTCCGATTACATTGACTTTATGAGACTATTGAACCATCAACTTAGTCTCGGCCAGGGCTAGCACTTTCGAGTCAATCTTTAATCATCAGAGGGCCCAAGATATCGCTTTTCTCATTTAGGCGAAAAGGAACAAATAAATTTTGACTACATAGCACTAGTCAACTCATCATGTTATACCTAGCATACCCTTTATGACCGGTAGTTACGCACAGCGTTTGAATAGGCTAAAGTATAACAGACTTGAAAAACTAGAAACTCAATGTATCTCAATTTCAAGAATAGAGGATATTATCATCTTAAAATCACTCGTGATTTAATCCATGAAGTGATCTCTTTAAGTACGGGTCTCTCCTATACTTAAATCTCCATTAAGTACCCATGAGTGTTGCAGCAATCTCCATGTCATGTCTAATCTCCATAGACAATCTACTTACACTCCATGACAGTCTTGATTCACCACTTACTTCCAGGAGTGTGAACGACTGAGGAGGTTTAAGTAAAACTATTTTACTTGGGAAGTGGTGTCTAAACATGCAAAACAGAAACACAATGACAAACAATAGTAAATGACAGAACTCCTTCCAATAAATAAATCTCCATTATTTAATCACCAAGTCAATTACAATTTCCATCATTGTTTACAATGTTTCAAAATCAAACTAACAACTAAAACTTTACATTATCTCTTAAGCCTATGCTCCTAGCATGCTCATCATGTTTGGACTTTCCAAGTGGCTTTGTGAACGGATCAGCCGGATTATCCTCTGATCTTATGCTCTTCACAATCACGTGTCCTTCTTCTACTTTTCTCTGAACAAAATGGTATTTCTTTCAATGTGTTTTGACTTTCCGTGATCCTTGGGTTCTCTACTCAAGGCAACCGCACTTTCGTTATCAAAGAATATTTCAATGGGGTCTTAAACCGTTGGGACAACTCCAAGATCTCCAATGAAATTCTTAATCCATATAGCTTCCTTTGAAGCCTCGCAAGCCGCTATGTACTCAAACTCGCACGTTGAGTCTGCCACCGTATCTTGCTTAGAACTTTTCCATGTCACAGCTCCCCCATTCAGTAAGTATACCCAACCAGACTATAAATGGGTATCATCTCTATCTTTTTGAAAACTTGCATCACTATAACCCGTTACCCTAAGTTCCTCTTCTCCACCATAAACTAAGGACTTGTCTTTAGTATTTCTCAAATACTTAAGAATATTCTTTACAGCTGTCCAATGACCTTCACCAGGATTCTGCTGATGTCGACTCACTAAGCTCAAAGCAAATGAGACATCAGGCCTCGTACACGTCATGGCATACATGATCGATCCTATAGCTGAAGCATATGGGACTCGACTCATTTTATCCGATTCTTCTTTAGATTTCGGACAAAGATCTTTACTGATCTTAATGCAATGATGTAAGGGTAGATTCCCTTTGTTAGAGTTCTCTATTTTGAATCTTTTCAAAATTTTATCTAAGTATGTGTCCTGGCTAAGTCCTATGAGATGTCTCGACCTATCTCTATAAATCTTTATACCAAGAATATATGCTGCATCTCTCAAGTCTTTCATAGCGAAACATTTTCCCAACCAGTCCTTTACACTTTTTAATGTTGGGACATCGTTTTCTATGAGTAGTATGTCATCCACATATAACACTAGAAAGACTACAACACTCCTACTGAACTTGACATATATACAGGACTCATCTTCACTTCTAGAAAATCTAAACTCTGTGACTTTCTCATGGAAGCAGAGAATCTAGCTACGAGAGGCTTGTTTAAGTCCATATATAGCCTTTTGAAGCTTGCACACTCTATTAGGATACTTTGCATTTTCAAAACCCTCCGGTTGTGCCATGAACACATCCTCTGTCAGTTTCCCGTTAAGGAAGGTAGTTTTGACATCCATATGCCAAATTTCATAATCATGAAACGCAGCTATGGCTAGCATAATCCTAATTGACTTTATTTTAGGTACTGGTGAGAAGGTTTCCTCATAATCAATCCTGTGGGTTTGAGTATAGCCCTTCGCTACCAACCTAGTTTTATAAGTGTGTACTTTCCCATCCATGTTAGTATTCTTTTTGAAGATCCACTTACAACCCACCGTCTTAAGACCGGGTGTAGTGTCAACCAAATTCCAAACTTGGTTGTCATACATGGACTGAATTTTGCTTTTCATAGCTTCCTTCCACTTAGCAGCCTCAGGGCCTGCTATCGCTTCCTTGTAGTTAGCAGGCTCATCTAAGTCATTTAGTGTACCATCACTAATTTTATCCTCTTCTTCTATATGGAAACCATAATAGAACTGAGGAGGCTTGCTAACTCTACAAGATCTGCGAACGGGTAAGGATATGTCTTCAGGTTCAACAGGTGTTTCCACCTCTTGTTGAACATCAGTGTTTACTGTAGGTTCTTCATCAGCCAACTCTTGAATTTCTTCAAGATCAATCTTACTCCCACTGTCCTCTTTAGATATCATTTCTCTCTCAAGGAAAACACTCCTCTTCGAGCTACAAAGACCACATTATCCGCGGGTCTGTAGAACAGATATCCAAACGACTCTTGTGGATAACCGACGAAAAAACACTTTTCAGATCTGGAGTCTAGTTTGTCCTGAGTTTCTCGTCTAACGAAAACTTCACAACCTCAGATTTTGATGTGACCAAGAGAATGACGTTTTCCCTTCCATATCTCATAAGGTGTCTTTGAAACCTTCTTGGTGGGTAAAAGATTTAAGATGTGAGTGGCTGTTTCTAATGCATAACCTCAAAAACTTATCGAAAGTGTAGCCCGACTCATCATAGACCGAACCATGTCCAACAAGGTTCTATTTCTCCTCTCAGAAACTCCATTAAGCTGTGGTGTTCTAGGAGGAGTTAATTGTGAAACTATTCCACAATCTCTAAGATGATCTAGAAACTCGATACTAAGGTATTCTCCTCTCCTATCGGACCGGAGTACCTTTATCTTTCTGCCCAATTGATTATCTACTTCGCTTTGGTATCTTTTGAATACCTCAAAAGTATCCGACTTATGCTTAATAAGATAAACATGTCCAAATCTACTGTAGTCATCAGTAAATGTAACATAATACCGATTTCCATCTTTTGTGGTGCATCGGAATGGTCCACAAACATCCGTGTGTACCAAGTCCAAGAGTCCTTCACCTCTTTCACACGACCCTGTGAATGGTGATTTAGTCATCTTGCCCAATAAGCAAGACTCGCATACATCATCCGATTTGAGGTCGAATGATTCCAACACTCCATCCTTTTGGAGTTGGCCGATGCATTTCTTGTTTACGTGCCCAAGACGATAATGCCACAATTTGAATTTATCAAGCTCATTAGACGAATCAATATTTAAAATCCAATTGCTAACACATTCAACATTTTCATATATGCCATTGTAAGGAGAAGCTTTGAAAATAAAATAACCATTTAAATAAACCAAAATATCACCATTCTCATTATCAAATGAAAATCGATAACCATCCTTAAACAAAGCATAAAATGAAATAATGTTTCTAGTCATTTATGAAGAATAACAACAATTATTCAAATCTATCCTAACTCCAGAATTCAGCACGAGCTCATACTTTCCAATCTCGGCAACAGGCGTGATTTCTCTGTTTCCCATGACTAGATTAAGCTATCCATGCTTCAACTTTCTACTTTCCTTTAGACCCTGCAATACAGTGCAAATGTGAGTACCACACCCTGTATCCAGAACCCACGAATTAGAAGTTGTAGTATTATGGAGTTCGATCATGAACATACCTGAGTGAACACTCTTTTCGACCTTTCCATCCTCAAGGTCTTTCAGGTATTTCGGGCAGCTACGTTTCCAGTGCCACTTAGTGTTGCAGTAAAAGCACACTGCTTCCTTCGGATCATTCACTGGTGCAATATCAGAGTCGGTCTTTCTTTTGGACCCACGATTGGACTTTCCATTCGTAGTATTTGCTTTCCAATTTGACCTCTTTCTTTTCTTTGCAGTTTGACCAATTGCCAACACAGGAGATGCTGAGCTAGAGGACACATCATCCTTTTTGATTCCTTGCTCAGCGGTTTGCAGCAAATTATGGAGTTCCATTATTGAGCCTTCTCTCTCATTCATATTTATCTGATATGATATTACAAACTAATTGTAGACAATTGGCAGACTGGATAGAATTATGGCGATGGAAAACTTTGTGTCAAACATCATGTTCAATGATTCCAACCTATCAAAGTAACCTTTCATCTCTAAGACGAAAGCACAGATAGATGCTCCAGGTTTGGGTTTGCAAGCCATGAGTGACTTAACCACATCAAGGCATTCTTTGCTTGCCTTTGCCTGAAACATTTCCTTAAGCTGTTGGTTCATTTCATAAGCCCAAGTATTCTCAAAAGTCTTTTGCAATTCAGGGCTCATGGATGACGCCATGATACAGGATACTTTATTCGCATCATCATAATGCTTCCGGTGTGCCTCAATCTCCTCTTGGGTTGAATCTTCATCAATTATGGGAATCTGCTCGTCGAGAACATACTCCTTATTCTCGTACCTTAAGGTAAACCTTAGGCTACGCATCCAGTCCATATAGTTTGGATCAGTCAATCTTTCCCTTTCAAGAACTGAGAGAAGTGAGAAGTTCGAGTTGTATGCGGAATTGAGGACGGGAGGATTATTACCATTTGTAGAAGACATCTATAAGATAAATAGTTTTAGTTAGTTTAAATATTCCATAGTTAATTACCCAATTTCAAAATTAAGGATATGATCCATATTTTAGATTCGTTTTATGAAAATGTTTGTCGTAATCATATTGCGAATTTATTTTAGGTAGACAATTCCTTTGTCAATTTCATTCTCTATGAAACTCCTAGTTCTTTTGAGATTCATTGATTCTTATCAACGACATGTTAATCTCGGATATGCTCATCTACCATTCACGACTGGTATGCCGAGGATCATGAACAAGATGGTGAACTTAACCATGCCAACCCCGCGTGGTCCCCGGCCCGAGTACGCTCGAGAATCGCGAGTTCCACATCACCTCTCAATATATTCTCATATTAATGTTCCGGTAAACCACACACGCTCCATTAACAGACCATACGAAAGATGTGCGGTTTTCATGGGTTAGCATACTATTCACATTTTATAGTATCTAGAACGGGATTTTGTTTTAGTACTTTTAGGTCATACTTTTGATCTTAACATCATCCTATCAAAGTCCTTGGCAGCTCCATTGAACGCACAAAGAAGCAGAGAATACCTTTCATATAGTTTGTTCACTATGGGTGAGCCAATTCATCAATTGACTGACGATGTATTTAACTTTTAATGATACATATACTTATAGCTCATAATATATGTAATGTCTCTCTTTAAACTCTTAAAGTCTACGGTTCTATTTTAAAATATTTTAGAATTTAGGGGTATATTTTAAACATTTCAAAATATAGGGTCTAAAGTGTAAATTCATTTTACCAACTTAGACAATTCCATTTCCAATTTATCTTTACCTACATACTATTGCAGATAATTAAATGCTAGTATTTATCAAGCTAAGGCTCTGATACCACTGTTGGGTTTTCTATTCCCTAACTAGATTAATATACGCAGCGGAATTATAACAAAATAATTAGTCTAGGGCAATTAGGAAACTAAACCCTAAGGCATCTTAACTTGAATAAATAAAAGCAATAAAATAAATAAGATAAATAAGAAATTACTAACCTTTGAGAAAATCAATTTCTCACTCGTAGACGAAATAGCAGAACCTTCTTGCTTGGTGGCGAGTGCCCAAACTAGAACACCTCTAATGGCTCACACCCACGAACAAAGAGAAATCTCAAGTCTCCTAAGGTCATGACTCTTAGTCGTAAAACTCTTACAAGGAGCAGGAGTAAAAGAGAGAAGGAGAATTGAAAACTTTTCAATTCCAAAAAAAGGTACAAGGAAAACCTAAGGGGTAGGCCCCTATTTATAGGGGAGCAGGAGGGCATGGGATTCATATCCCATCCGATGTGGGACAATCATGTTTTTCATCCATACGGCGTATGGAATTCCATACGGCATTCTCCATCCATACGGCGTATGGAACTTCCATATGGCGTATGGATTGATTTTCCAGAATTCTTTCTTTTTTTCTTTTAGTTTCAACTAATATTCAATTAACAAACTAAATGTAATATTAATTCCAATTAATATTATCTCTCCATTTATTTCTCTTACTGTTCATTGAGGGCGACCCAAAAAGGACTTCACTTTTAATGATGTACTTACCAATTAGTTATGATATTGGACACTATTCCAACACTTATTACCTTGTCCATCGATTCCCAGAAATATCTCTATACTACTCGTCCAATCTCACCTCAATTTTCCTTATCACATCCAATTTTTTAATAACTAAACCATATCACACCAAAGTTGATAACAAATGGAAAATACAACTAAATATTTCAACTGAGTCCCCGGATTCCTGTATAGAAAGTATCCTACTTGTTCAACGTGAACTAGTGAGAAGTTGTGTTGGACTTCATATCTTCCTCAGGTTTTACCTAACTAACCACAAATGTGACATAGATACAAGGGTGTATCTCCATGTTCAACGAGACGACCTATATGTTAAGAAATTCCACATCGATGATAGCCCACCATGGTCTTTACATAAGGAAGGCTTGAAGACTGATTTTTAGGAATTGGACAGGATTATGCGGGTTTAGTTGGTGGTATAGAAAAAATAGTTATTGATTAGAATAGATTTGAACATTCTATCTACAATGTAATGAGGTGGATCACACATGGAGGATCTTGGATCACTGAGGAAAGAACGAGTAACAAGAAACTATGGACACATTTACTTGGAAATGGTGTAGCATCTACCGTCGTTATGGCCGTCAAGACTTTTAGATTTTATTGAATTTTTTTTACTTGCGTACGTTGATGATACGTGCGCAATTATTGATTGTTAAGACTCAACTTATGTGGGTGGAGATTATAAATAATCGGAGCCATACGAGCCGGACTAGTCTAGAGGATTTGGGTATGAACGGATAGGTTTAGAGAAGCAGCCCGTTGAACAACAAGATGTTGTCGTACATCAAAATCCACTGTATGCTAGAGATTGCATGGGAGTTAGATCGCGTGATAGGAGGAGGTTGGGATAGAGTTTTTTGTAGTGTTTCAAAAACTGTCCGGTCCGATTTTGAAAATATTGATTTTTGGGTATGATGTTGATAAGCATGGTTGTGTTTTGGATTTTGGTGTGCGGCTAAGGCGTATGTGAGGACTTTGTATGTTCCTTTTCCACCTTCCAAAACAGGTTTATAAAATCAGCTGTAATATTTTTCAAGTTCATCATATAAGTATTGGTTGAACTAATTATATATAAAGTATAAATTACTTGAGAAGTAGAGAATTATATTTACCGTTAGCTATGTATTGATTGTAGTATGCTAGAATATTTCGTAATCATATAATTAACTTATGTACGTTGTTTTGTATATTTGGTAGTTGATGATGTTACATGTAGCATCTTCATCTTTCTATTGGTTTTGGAAAACATTTATGTCATTATCGAAAACAAATATGGCGAACTTTCTCCTATAAAATTCAAATTTACATGAGATCTCTTTCTAGATAATATTAATTTGCTTTGATGAAATTGTTACATGTTTATTTTCATTTGTCTTATGATATGAAGTATCACATAATATAACATCATCCTATTTGCGGATGAAGTGGCTTGTTTCTACTCATGCTACAAATGAAGGTAGTATTATATTATTAGTTGTGTAGATGTGATGGGATAATTTGTATAGAAGTCATTTGGTTAAGCATAGTTTTAGGAGGGGACACTTTAAGTAGTTGTGGAAAAATGTTGATCTATTTAATTTTAAGGTGAATTTGTTGATTCTATTCGTTTGACTCATTAGGGATGAAGATTACCGAATCGGTCTGTTTATAAGTATAAGGGCTGAAAATGTTATATGTGATTATATTAATTGCTATGTATTGGAGTGCCCATGATCAAGAATCTAGAGACCCATTGCAAGCAGGTGATGTCCCACAAGCTCCTCAATCTATTAGTCCAACTCCACTGCAATAGTTTTTATATATTGTTTGGTAAAAAAAGAAGAAGAATGAGGAAGGTGTATTTATGTTGAAAAGGTTTTAAAATCCAAAGTTTTGTGATGTTACTTTTCAGTTTGTAAAGCTTGTTGACAAGCGGCGGTATAAATTGCAGGATAATGTATATGGAAATAGGATAAGTGGGTATTTGAGCCGAGTAAGAAGAGAAGAAAATATTTTCCATTGAGATCTTATAAATGTGAAATTTCATATATCTTTAAACCGAGTCTACCACCTTAACGGGTCGATAGGGAGTGTGGAATACTCATCTATCCAAGTTGTGTAATTCATACATTGTTGTCAGCAATTACACAACTCATATGCACAAACTACACCATATTGGTTTTAGATAATTAAATCTACAATACCAAATACCACACTATATAACCAATGTTTACCCAAGGAATACACACCACCTTGAAATTATGCTAATCTCAAATCATGTTTATATATTTATTTGATTTTCTTTTTTGTTATGTTACATTACATGAAGCAAGTCTTAACAAAATAAATCTTTTATAATGTAAAATAGCAAACCCATGGGTTATAACCATCCATCCATTCATTATGTAACACCCCGTTCCACATCGGTTTGAGATACAAAGTTTGAGTTCCCTATGAATATAAAGTTATGACTAATTGATATCTTTCAACATGGTTTTTAGTTGAAACCTGAAGTTATCCGGTTAGTCACTATTTTCAGCTTTGAGGGGCATTACATATGGTATCAGAGCCATAGCCTCTCGGGGTATGACATACACACGACTTATGCATCTTCTGGGGTATGTATCATGGTTATTGGTTATATTTTGGCCCGACGAAGACGTAATGAGTTTAAGTGGGGGAGTTTGTAACACCCCGATCCACATCAGTATGAGATAAAACGTTAGAGTCACTTATAAGTCTAAGGTAGTGGGCTACCAATATCCTTCCACGGTGGTTTTTAGTTGAACCTGAAGGATACGTCGGATACCGTAGTAGTCCATTGCTTTCGGCTTTGAGGGACGTTACATATATGAAAAGCCCATATATGCAAGCAATGGACTAATCAAATATCCTCATGTTTCAACTAAAACATAGAAACGAGGTATTACTGGATTCTAGATTCTAGAAACAGACTATCAAAAGGTTAAATGTTAGAAATTTAGTTTTACTTTGGTTATATTTCCAACAACCTGTTAACCTTTAACCGAGTTACCGTTGATTCATAAATGACTTGTCCCATTTAGATTGACGTAATTTCTTTTTTTATTTATGTTGTAAAAATTCGTTAATCCACTTCATTAGTAAGGTTCGTATTTAATACTTGTATTTGGAAACCTTTGAAATCATGTTCTCAAACTTTAAACACTAAAAGGCTGACCACTAATTACGCACTATGTCGTCATATTCAACAAGTAATCAGAGCAAATCAATCAAGAAAACAAAGATGATTAAATCATTAATGGTACATGTCATTTATGGTTAACGGTAACTGGTTAAAAGATTAACAGGTTCTAGAAACAGTCGGTGAACGTTGCTTTGATGCTACAAAATCACCTTACATGCATCATGGTAGGGCTAACAATGGATGGATGATCCGCTTCACTAATGATCCAACTTAAATGTATCATGATCCGATCTATGATCTGTTACAATGGATCATGATCTTATCCATATCCAACAAATTTACATGGATCCGATGATGATCCGGATTGATCCACCTAATTTTTTTGATACAAAATCCAAAGTCAACGTCATATTCATTTTACTTCATTTTCCAATCATGTTTTAAAGGGCGGCAAAATTCACCTGATAAAATCTGTGTTGGTTGTACCCACCAAGGGTTCCCTACTAATTATAGCATACTTGGAGGATGGGGAAAGTGATAATAAACAGCAGTTACGAATTCAAGTTGCAACTTTCGAGTTGCAGCGTCGGTGCTATTGGTGGGATAGAGAGGGAAAATTGCTATTTGGATCTGAAAGTTGATTGGAAATACCAAGCTTAATCTTATCAATCTGAAAACCGTTTGGAATATCGGCATACTTTCTGCACTACTATATTTTTCCTTTGTTTTGCGTTTAATCCAGATAATTGGTAATCATAATCATATTTGTTTAGTTTTCGTTGCCTAAGTTACTGTCCTAAATTACTGTAATATTGGTCTTTGTTTAGCGTCGGTGCTTTTTGTTAGTTTCCTTCGCATGATGTCAATATGATGAATTGTTGATGATGGAACTGTAATTTCGATGGAGTTTGTCATGTAAATGTTGCTAAAAGGTTTCAATTGATATCATGGAAATGTTAGAATTATTTAGAGTAAGGTGAGTAGAGCAACAACAAACATAAGTATTGAACTAATGTAAACCTAATAGAAACCTGATCACCAAAAATCCTAAAACAGCACCATAATCGTCTACTCGCCCACAAATTCACAACAACACTGGTATTTTTTTGTGATCGAGATGTGTTCTTACACTCGACCTTTTTATACATTAATAATATTTGTCCGAATTTATCTTCCATACCTTGTGTGTTGAATCCGAGACTACTGAAAATATCCATCTTCCTTGTCTTGCATATTTTCTTTTTGACTGGCTGTTTATAACCTTCATTTTTGTACCCACCGGCCATCTTCTAAACTACAAGGCAATTAAGAGGTTCAATTAGCTAGAGTGACTTACAGGAGATCGAGATCGACTGGGGCTTACCATCGTCTACTAAATTAAGCCACAAAAACTTGGGCCCAATCTATTACCATACCCGAGAGGATTTTGAATTCTAGATGTTCCTTCGATAAGTTTCGGGAAGCTGCTATTCGATCGTTTGGGAAGTATGAAAATGTTAGTTTTACTGGATCCGGGTAGTGCATGCCTACAGCCGAATTCTCATTTTGTAGCTTGAGATCAAAGTGGATTGTCAAGTTTGTGGGAGCGATAGAATTATTCGGTTTTGGTTTCATCAAGGCCCTATATATAAGAGACTCATCTCAAGTTGTTTTTTATGTCTTAATTCTATATTTGAGGATTTAAAGTTTTTTTATTATGTCAAATTATATAATAGGTTTCATCAAACTGTGAGGAAGTAACCAAAAGTAATATTTGAGATGTATATAAATAGATAGATTGAGTTGACTATATGTTGGCAGAGTTGGTTATATGTGTTTTTATTGATGAAATAAAAGATGCATTTTTTTATTTAAAATATTGAAATTTACACCCAACTGATTTATTCCTATAATATAACGGTGTGTAATAAACTTGTTATCATTGCTATGTTACGTACACGTTGAAAGAACAGAAGGTAATCAAAACATTCACTCTATAATCTGATGGCTTTCATTAACTCAAATAGAACCCATTTATAGAGTTTACATGACCCACAACTGCTAAAAACTGAAAAGACCTGATCTATAGGACGTGACCTGATAATCAGGATCATACGACTTGACTCAACAACTTACTTAATAAAACAACTAAAATAAAGGAACTGCATGACCAAGTAAAATACTACGTGACTGACTAAGTAAAACAATGCATGTGACTAAGTAAAACAATGCATGTGCAATCCACATCCATGCACACGTGCATGACACCATCCATGTAGACTGCACTTTATTGACAACAGATAACATCTTTCAATCCCTCCCTTAAACTGAACTCCATGACCACAGTTCAGTTTAACACTTCAATCTTTACTCTAAATCAATGACTCCAAGCCAGCTCCTCATTTTCTCAAACATCTCCAACTTGATGGGTTTTGTCATGATATCAGCAACCTGTTCTTCAGTAGGGCAGAATGTTAACATAATCTTCTTATCATTTACCAAGTCTCTCAAATAATGGAACCTAACATCAATGTGTTTGGTTCTCCTGTGCATCACTGGGTTCTTTGATAGCTTAATCGTTGAGCTATTATCACATTTAATCTCAACACATTTCATTGCTTCATTCTTGATCTCTTCAAGCAAACCCTTAAGCCATACACAATGACAAGCACAAGTAGTTGCAGCTACGTACTCCGCTTCAGTAGACGACAACGTGACAATCTCCTGCTTCCTTAAACTCCAACATATGCTAGCATGACTCAGCATACACACATATCCAGAAGTGCACTTTCTATCTTCTTTGTCTCTCGCGTAGTCACTATCAGTGTACACTTGTAAACCTGTATCTTCATTTCCTTTGTAAAACAAACCATAACTGTACGTTCCCCTTAGATACCTTAGAATTCGTTTGGCCAGTGCAAGATGTTCCTCTCTCGGCTCTGACATGAATTTGGAAATGAAACACACGCTGTACATAAGGTCTGGTCTGGTAACCGTTAAATACATAAGGCTTCCAACCAAACTCTTATATTCAGTCTCATTTACTTTGTTTCCAGTACCTGCTTTAGTTACCACACATCCAGGTACAATGGGATTCTTTACACTGTTACAGTCCCACATGTTGAATCTATTTAGAACCTCACTTGCATATTTCTTTTGCTTCATACTTATCCCATCTTTGCCTTGATTCACCTCAACCCCTAGAAAGTACTTCATCAACCCCAAGTCTGTCATTTCAAATTCTCTCATCATGGACTTCTTGAACTCAGCACACAAATCTTCATTTCCCCCAGTATAGATTAAGTCATCAACATATAAGCTAACAATCACCATCCCCTTTACATCAGTTTTTATAAAGAGAGTGTGATCGAATTTACTCTTTTTGAATCCTTCTCCCAAAAAATAGCTTTCAATCTTGTGAAACCAAGCTCGTGGAGCCTGTTTCAAACCGTAGAGCGCTTTATTGAGCTTGCAAACTTTGGTTTCATCACCTTTCTTTACAAACCCTTGAGGTTGAGTAACATACACAGTTTCTTCTAGCTCGCCGTTCAGGAATGCACACTTCACATCTAATTGATAAATCTTCCACTTCTTTTGTGCTGCTACTGCAATAATACTTCTCACAGTATCCCATCTGGCCACCGGAGCAAAGACTTCGGTATAATCTATCCCCTTCTTCTGTGCATACCCTTTGACAACTAACCTTGCTTTATACTTGTTAACTTCACCCTTTTCATTCAGTTTCGTTTTAAATAGCCATTTGACTCCGATAGGTTGCATTCCACGAGGTAAATCCACCAATTCCCACGTGTTGTTCTTCATGATGGAATCCATCTCCTCCTCCATTGCCTTTTTCCATTTATCATCTCTAATGGCTTCTTCAAACGTATATGGATCATCAACTGAGTTATGAACGGCAAAGTTTACATCATCTTCAGAAAGTCCCTCCCCACTCTCATATTCTGACATCCAAGAGGGAGCTGTTTTGTTTCTATCTGATCTTGATCTAATTTGCGTGGGAACTATAGGTGTTTGACTTTGGGGGGAAGTGGTGGAATTTTGTTGTAAAGTGGTAGGTTCAGTAGGTATCTGATTTGAGTTTTGTGCTGGGTTTTGACTTGTTAAATCAGCATGTGACAAGTCTGATTCTTCTCTCTCCTGCTCAATTTCCTCTTCATCTGCTATGTTCAAAGTTGTACTTCCAAAAGTACTTTTGTCCCATGTCCACCTATCACTTTCCACGAAAGTGACATCTTTACTTGTCACTATCTTCTTTTGAATAGGATTGTACATCCTATAAGCCTTTGACTCAGAACTTATGCCCAAGAAAATACACTTTTGACTTCTATCATCAAGTTTTATACGCTGTTGAGATGGAACATGTACAAAGCCTATACAACCAAATATTTTAAAGTGACTTACACTTGGCTTTAGGCCTGACCATGCTTGTTCTGGGACAACATCAACCAATGAAGTAGTAGCACATCTATTAATAACATAACATGCCCAACTAGCAGCTTCTGGCCAGAACCATCTGGGCATGTTTGATTCAAGAAGAAGACATCTTACCATGTTCATTACAGTCCTATTTCTTCGCTCAGCCACCCCGTTTTGTTGAGGTGTATAGGCTGTAGTTAATTGTCTTCTTATACCTATCTTCTCACAAAATTCATTGAATTCATTGGAAGTGAATTCACCCCCTCTATCACTTCTTAATCCCTTTATCTTTTCCCCTGACTCATTTTCCACTTTGACTTTAAATCTTTTAAATGTTTCAAAACTTTCAGACTTATTAGCCAAAAAATACACCCACCCCTTTCGTGAAAAATCATCTATCAGTACCATAACATACCTGTTTCCACTAGGTGATTCTGGAGTAATGGGGCCGCATAGATCAACATGAATCAACTCGAGTCTTCGTGAAGCTCTCCAATTACTTTTCTTGGGTATGATGTTTCTGGTTTGCTTTCCAAGATTACAGACCTCACATGTCTTTGAAGGTTCTGCAAGTTTGGGAAGACCCTCTACCATTTTGTTGAACTGCATGGTTCTCAAAGCCTTGTTGTTGACATGACCTAACCGTTTGTGCCACATTTGAGTTTTGTCATCCTCCACTTTCATGCATTTATCATTTCTTTCCTTCACCGTTGCCTGAAGTAAGAACATTCTGTTGCGGGTCATCCTTGAAGTGGTAATCAACCCACGAGTGGGATGATACATTTTGCACAGTCCTTTTTTTATTACAAAAGTAAGGTCCTTCTCTTGCAATTGACCGATACTGAGAAGGTTGGAGGTAAGGTCTGGCACATAGTACACATGGCTGATGACTTGTGTAACTCCTTCTACTTCAAAACGAATATCTCCAATCCCTTTCACATTGAGACGTAAGTCATTACCCAGCTTCACAGAATGGTTGAAGGTTTCATCGAGCTTCATGAACCAGTTTTTGTTTCCCGTCATGTGATTAGAACACCCAGAATCAAGGAACCACACACTTTCTTTGGAATCACGTTTAGGCGGGGCAGTCATCATTAGCAATAAATCCTCACCTTCATCAAATTCAGCATAGTTTGCTGAATTGTCTTCTTTCACACACTCATAGGCAAAGTGTCCTAATTGGTGACATTTGAAACATTCAATGGCTGACTTGTCAAAGTTTCCTCGAGATCGACCTCTTCCTCGACCCCTTCCTCTATAACCATAGCCTCTTCCACGTCCTCTACCACTTCCGGTCGAAGTGTCTAACTCAGCTTTCAACAATTGTTCTTCATTGTTTCGTTTTGCAAACTTTTGCTCATGAACAAGCAAAGAGCTTTGCAACTCATCTACCGTCATTGCGTCAGTGTCCTTTGATTCTTCAATCGAACACACAACGTAATTATATTTCTCAGGCAATGAACGAAGTATTTTTTCCACGACTTTCACTTCAGTGACATCCTCTCCATAGTTTCTCATCTCATTAGAAACTGTCATAACACGACCAAAATACTCCGTCACTCTCTCATCTTCCTTCATCTCTAGCGTCTCAAATTCTCTTCTTAGTCGCTGCAATTGTGCCTTTTTTACTCGAACATTTCCTTGATACTTGCTCTTCATCGAATCCCAGATCTGTTTGGCAGTGTCTTTGTGAGACATCGTCTTCAGAATTTGTTTGTCGATCGATTGAAAGAGATAGTTTTGAGCTTTCAAATCTTTCAATCGCATAGAATCAAGCGTAGTTTGCTGAGCAGGTGTAATCTCAGTACCTGGCCTGGGTTCGGAATACCCAGGTTCTATGACACACCAATATTCTTTCGATCTCAGCAATGTCTTCATCAGCAGGCTCCAGTGTTCGTAGTCTCCGTCGAACTTAGGCACATTTGTGACTTGAAAATTTGCATTCTCTAATGCCATCCTTGACTCACACAGATCTTCTTTGCTCTGATACCAATTGAAAGAACAGAAGGTAATATTATTACACACCGTTATATTATAGGAATAAAAGTAATATTTGAGATGTATATAAATAGATAGATTGAGTTGACTATATGTTGGCAGAGTTGGTTATATGTGTTTTTATTGATGAAATAAAAGATGCATTTTTTTATTTAAAATATTGAAATTTACACCCAACTGATTTATTCCTATAATATAACGGTGTGTAATAAACTTGTTATCATTGCTATGTTACGTACACGTTGAAAGAACAGAAGGTAATCAAAACATTCACTCTATAATCTGATGGCTTTCATTAACTCAAATAGAACCCATTTATAGAGTTTACATGACCCACAACTGCTAAAAACTGAAAAGACCTGATCTATAGGACGTGACCTGATAATCAGGATCATACGACTTGACTCAACAACTTACTTAATAAAACAACTAAAATAAAGGAACTGCATGACCAAGTAAAATACTACGTGACTGACTAAGTAAAACAATGCATGTGACTAAGTAAAACAATGCATGTGCAATCCACATCCATGCACACGTGCATGACACCATCCATGTAGACTGCACTTTATTGACAACAGATAACATCTTTCACACGTGACATCATTATTACCGGTTGTTATGTCACTTAAAGATATATACAATGACACAATAAAACAAAGTTCGTTAACAACGTAAACTCGATTGGAAACATGCTTTTGATATTTTATTCTAGCTTATAATTCTGAACAGTTTTCAAATCGGTTATACTAGTGAAAACTATGACAAAAATCTTGTGGGTTTTCATGAACTGTGGAGAAATAACGATAAGTAACTGAGCTATTTGATGTGTTTGTAAAGTTGATAAAAATACACGGAGCTTGTTTTGAGATGCATTTATTTGTACATATTAGTATGGCATTTCACAATGAATGTTGGTGACTTGGTGCATATAAATCATATCAACATGCATGAGCGATCATCCAGGATAACGGGGCGGATGTAGAGGGGCACGGGGGCAGCTGCCCCCCAAAGAATCTTGAAATCGTTTAAAAAAGATTTTTTTAAATGTATTTATAATATTTTATAAGTTTTGCCTCCCAAAAGTGAACAAATATATAAAAAAAATAATTGTCCATCCAATATATAAATCCTAGCTCTGCCCCTGATGTTATCGATGTATAAGTTACATACACCACTACAAAACGACAACCTACAATCACCTAATTAAACACAATCGAATAGAAGACCAAACATGAAGGCCTAACAATGAAAGTATATCACCTTAAAAAAACTAACGTAAAGTACTTACTAGAAACCCAAAACTCAAGAAATCTCAAAGAGACCAAAAATTTGTGAATCGCCCAATAACTCGCATCACTACTATATTTTTTGCAATCGGGGTTTATTCTTACACTCTATAACTTTATAAAACTTCTATGATTTTTTCTCCCATACCTTGCATGTTGAACTCAAGATGATTAAAATATCCATCTTCTCTTGAAGTTCACGAGATAAAGAATACGAAGGATATTTTCTTGTCATGCGTATTTTCCTTTTGACAAGATGTTTATAACCTTCATTTTTGTACCCACCATCTTCTAAGTTCTAACGTATTAAAATTTAAGGCAACTAAAACTCTAAAAGTCAATCAACTGAGACTTGGGCTTACCAGTTACCACTTATCTACAAAATTAAGCCCACGAGAAACTTAATTTGGGCCCCATCAAATAATAAAGGTTCAACCAAGCGAGTTTTAGAGGAGACTCGGGCTTACAATCATATATAAATTAAGCCCACAAGAAAGTTGAGCTGATGCTGATCATTTAAAAAAGTTATGAGTACTTTCGTTTCGCGGTGTTAAATAACTGTAGAGTTTTATTTGTGTCTTCAAAAATAACAATCTACTTTTTATTTTTGTCCACTAAATCAGTTAGTACCTTTTTTTTTATCCTTTGAGGCCATTGAACGTTGGTTTTTCTGTCTTTTGGGGCTGTGACGAATCTAGGATTCAATAAAAGGTGTGTCCATTTTTCGTAAAGCAACAAACTAAATGGGTAGAATAAGTCGGGTATCGGTCGGTCGAGTAAATGAAGATGGATTTTAACGCCTACAACAATTCTGATAAATTATCATATCTGAATTTTCTGATTGAACTATATGATTTCTTATTCACGTCAAATATGATATAGTTAATTTTGATTTGATTCATGAGCATATATTGTTACAAACGTAACTTGTTAAAATATATTATCTCTTTATCATTTTTATAAATAAGATGAATACAAATAATATGAAGCATTAAGTATATGGAGCAAACAAAAGGCGGAATCACGAAGGAGAATTATACGCACTCCGCTTTTTCCGTAATAATGTTGTGTGTGCACCACTCGATTGTACAATACAAGTCACTTATGCTTATCAGACTTTAAACTATATTCATACAATCATACCTCATTTTAGGTTTCTTTCTCTGTACTGGTTCAACCATGCTGTTTATGTGTTAAAAGTTATACACAGTTTGAAGCTCTCCTAATCGAAAGTATATTGCTTACATAAAACGATGTCGTTGACTCGTTTCATGTGCATTTTTCGCATTTTTAAATTACGATTTCATGTCACAAAATCAAATCTATAATTTTGATCACCTCATCAATTGTTTACGGGATCTTCCAATGAATAATGCAAAATTGCCCTCATATGACAACAAAAAACAAGGTAACTTCATGGCTGTACATATGCACAACCCATGAAAGTTAAAAACTCAAAAATGCACCGGAACAGGAATATAGGAGGATCTGGATTTCATAAACTATTTTCAAAATGACTTTAAATATGCACCCTCAAATTATTCTTGTCTCTAAGGCCATTATACAATTGCCATGTACTACACAACAATGGACTTTTAGCCTTACTACGTACACAGCAAAATGGAACACTTCCCGCATAGTCACGAATCGATAAACTAGTTTTAGAACAAACTAAAATAATAAGGTGGACATTTAAAATGCACCGGAGGAACTACGTTAATGAAACTAAAAACATATGTGAAGCGAAAAATAGAAGTTCTTTACTAGAAATCTGTGAACACAAACTGAGATCGTTTTCACCTCTCTTTTTTTAACTTATTATTTTCACCGGAACTCATATAATTTGTATATATGTATGTATGTATCTATGTATTTTTGGATGATACTGAATAAATGAATGGATAGTAGTTTGTCATTCATACCCGATCTACTAATTATCAACATTCATATCCATATCTATATTCGTTGCTCATCCATTCAAATCGTCCGTATTCGCTACTAGTTGATGGATCGGTGGATGTCCACTTGATCGAATTATCATTATCATCCCTACCTGAGATCCTTAGGGTTAGACAAACCAGGTATTTTATACCCCAATAAAGAGAAGAATACTTACGGTTATACAAACCAGGTCTTTTATACCCCATTAAAGAGAATAATAGTCCTCGGAAAGAAATTACAACATGTAAATACAAGGGACTTAAAAGCTCACAAAAATAAGCATTTCAGCATTTGTCTACTTTTGTAAGAACATTCTTATTTGAACTAAGCGCACCAGTACAAGGCAGAGCACGAAACCCGAAGCAGGGGAATCAACAAAACACAGCAACCAAAACGAAACGATCACCTACCCAATCATAGGAAAACCAAATTTTGAGTTCGTAAACTACTACTCCGTACTACTATTCTTATTCTTCTTTACTTCTTTAGTAGTATCAGAAAAACTTTTCCAAATATCCGGATGATCTTTAGCAGCAGCAGCAGCAGCAGCTTGCACTACTTTGCGTACTTCAATAAGTAGCCTCGGAAACCGGCTGCTAAAATAGTGCTCAAATTCGACAGGAATCTTACCTAAAATATCCTTGACAGCATCGTTGTTGAATACCTTTATGTGGCTCTCTGAATTTCTTATGCATCTTAACAGTCGACACACGCTTTTCTCATCGTATTTGCCGCGAAGTAATTCGGGGATGCTTGGATCTACCTTTTCCGCACCCGTCCATTTTTTAACAAAAATGACTGTACGGCGATTTTCTATCTTTTGAATGAATTTGGAATTGCCATTAATTTTCTTATTGACCGTATCATCTAGATCATCGCTAACCTTTTTGTAATAATCGAGACGCTCAGTGGGAGACCAAAGTCGGGGATGATGGTGGCCGCTGTACAATGTTGACATATATTAATGTTTATATGTATATAAAAAGTTTAATCGAACGGAAATGTAAATATTTAAACTCTACCAATCATAGTATGCAACAAGATATTTACTATTTACAGTTTCATCGTATACGCAAATAAAGGTATTGAAATTTACGTACAACAACGATCACATGTTGAGTTCAAATAAGAAATTACATTTTGTTGAAAATGAAAGGAATGAATCCCAGATATTCATTTTCATCAAACATCACTTTCTCACGTGTTTAAAAAAATTAAAGGTGAGTTTACTTATGAAATACTATTTCAAATTTTATTTTTCTATTAATCTAGAGTTTTGTATCCCTTGAAAAACTAAGGGTGCGTTTAGTTACAGAAAAATTTCTTCATTTTTTTTTTCCAATTCTCTAGAGAATGAGAAGTGTTTTAGCTCCCTAGAAAAAGCATGAAAAATCTAAAAAAACATGTTTAGTTGGAAGGGGTGAAGTTTTCCTTTTCCAAAGAAGAGTAGAGATGAAAACCTTAGAAAACCATCAACGGTAGTTTTTAAATTTGTAGTTATAAAAAGGAAAACTAGGATTTTCCTTTTTTTATAAAAGTTTTTTAGAAAATTCAAATTTGAACACATTTTCTAATTTTCTTAGACAATTTTTATGGAAAAGTAAGGAGTTTTCTGTAGCTAAACGCACCCTAAAGGTGTATAGAAAACGCGCTCAAATTATATGTGATGGAGTTTTCATTTTCCAAAATAGGAACTATAGGAAACCATAAATCATTAGCTTTAATTTCTTAGAAAACTTATTTAGAAAAATCACATTTTGAACACGTTTTCTAATTTTTAAGTTTTCTTAGAAAATTTTCTAACAAAATAGATGAGCTTTCCATAACTAAACGTATCATAAATATCTCAAAAAGTCAAAATGAAAATTTATAAAAGTTGTACCATAAAAATCAATGTTTTTCTCTTTGATTAGAAATACCACATGGTATGTTTACAAATAGTACAATTTAGTATCATATGTGATAGTTGTTATCAGAACTCATCAAAAAACAAAGAAAAAAAAGTTCGTCGAAAGTATCTTACCATGTGTGATGTCTAATCGAAGAGAAAAAATATTGATTTTTATGCTTGCTTTTAATAATTTTATAACTATGCGTTTTTGAAATATTTACATTTTAAAAAATGAAGGTTTTGTTAAATGATGTGTTGGTATCACATGTGATTGTTGTTTACAAAACTCACTAAAAATGTAGAAAAAAAGTCGTCGATTATATGGTGCAATTTTTATAAATTTTTGACTTACCATGAGAGATATTTAATTTTTAAAAATGTAGAGAAAAATGAGTTTCGTGACATGTGGTACAATCTTATTGGTTATTCATTCTCACTAATTATTGTTGTACTCATTTAACTTTACTCTTAAAGTATACTTAAAGTATGAAAAATACGATGCGTATATAGAGGGAGGTTCCAATGAGTACAATAAATTTACTGAAAATGAAAGAATAAATAAGAATGCGCCACATGTCATAAAACCTACTTTTCCCATGTTTATAAATATTAGATATCTCACAAATGGTAAGTCGAGAAATTAAAAAAATTGCATCTTAAAAATTAGCATTTTTTTCTCTTCGATTAGAGATATCACAAACTATACTTTCGACGAAATTTTATTTTTACTTTTTTGGTGGGTTTTGAAAACAATCATAGTGATATTAGTGAGTACCACACGTGATACATGCGAGTACAGCATGTGATACTAATATTGTACAATTTGTAAAAACACCCTAAAAAGAGTCATTGAAAGTATATCTTGTGACATGTTTAATCGAAGAGAAAAAATTATGATTTTTTATGGTGCAATTTTTATAATTTTTCAATGAGCCAATCTCGAGATATTTAATTTTTAAAAAAGTTGGAAAAATGGACTTTGTGACATTTAACGCATTCTTATTTGTTTCTTCATTTTCATCAAAATTCTCTCTAATATGTTAAACAAATTCAACATATGGGATGAATGTTTTAAATGTAATTTTGTTAAACAGATTACGTGCATAAAAAAATGAGAATTAGATATACAAAGAATAAGTATCAGTTGAAAGCATTCTAAAACACTAATAGATAAATCCTTCCTTATTATAGATTCCACAACTTTTTTTATGCTCAAATAAATATACTCCTATTTTCCTAAAGATTATGTTTCAAATTATATTAATATATTTGATATTTTTACAAAAGTGGTCATACCTCATCTGTTCAGCTGGATCTGTAGCTGGATCTGTAGATAGCAGAGTACAGATAAGATCAGCAACGTCTGGAGCTATCTTTAGCTTACGGCTACAAATATAATCACATAAACTTGAAAAGTGAGTCTGGAAATATTTCATTCAGTAGACCAACAATTCAATGTATCAACGTGGAATTGAGATGAATATTATAATGAAATTTGGTCGTATGATTTATAGATAGAAGTAGGGGTGTGTTTGTCAACAAGGCTCGACCTAGGGTTGAAGCTGGAGCTAGAGGCTGAAGCTTGTGACTGGAGCTGGGACTTGGGCTTGGGCTTCTATTCAAAAGTCACTTGAAGAAGCTTCTTGTTTAAGGGCTTCTAGGGGCTTATTTTTTCAAGAAACCCCATTGTTTTTGTGCTGCCAAACAAAACTTATAGGCTTGAGCTTATTAAAAGTAGAAGCTCAATCCACTAAGGGTGTGTTTGGCAACAACGGGCTGGAGCTTGTTGCTGAGGCTGGAGCTGAAGTTTGAGGCTGGAGCTGAGGCTTCTATTCAAAGGCCACTTCGGGTATGTTTGGATGACAGGCTTCTAGGGGATTTTGAGGGCTTGAGCTTCTATTTTTTATAAGCCTCAGCTATAAGCCTTGTTTGACATCATAAAAAGGTGGTGTTTCTAGAAAAAATAAGCCCCCAGAAGCTCCTAAACAAAAAACTTTTTGAAGTGGCTTGTGAAAAGAAACCCAAGCCCCAACTCCAGCTCCAGTCCCAACTCCAGCCACAAGCTCCGACCGGTTGTTACCAAACACACCCTTCAAAAAGCTTCTTGTTTAGGGGCTTTTGGTGGCTTATTTTTTCAAGAATCCCCATTATTTTTATATTGCCAAACAAGGCTTATAAAAAATAAAAGCTTAATCCCTTAAAACCCCTAGAAGCCCCTCATCCAAACATACTCTAAAAGTCCCTTATCATAAGGCCCTTGCCAAACACACCCTAGGAAAGGAATGTATCACCCAACTTTGTAGATTTCAATGAGATGAAATCCGATGACAAATTATTAGGTTCAGATACAGAAAACGCAGAAAACAGTTGGCAACGAGAACTCTTTTCTGTTATTGACAAAATAATTATACTCCCTCCATTCCACTTAAAATGTCCCTTAACAAAAAATATTAAATTTATATACGTTGATAAAATGTCAATTTTACTCTTATATCCATGGCAACTTTGATTTGAAATATGGAAGAAATTAATTAGTGAGAGTAGTAAGAAAAATTATAGAATTACAAAAATCTTACAAATGAAAAGATACAAAATGATGTTTATGAATGAATCGACCAATCACAGTAACTATCATTTTCTCTCTCTTGATTTTCATTTGTAATTGGTATACAT
The DNA here is from genome assembly GCA_963422505.1 of Pseudognaphalium luteoalbum. Taxonomy (NCBI): domain Eukaryota; kingdom Viridiplantae; phylum Streptophyta; class Magnoliopsida; order Asterales; family Asteraceae; genus Pseudognaphalium; species Pseudognaphalium luteoalbum. The sequence continues at coordinate 7,064,819 of OY730198.1, read as the reverse complement.
CATTTTGTGTCAATATTTTTTCTAAATTTGAGAGCTTGATTATTTTATATAGTTATTTTTTACGAATAGAAATCTCGTAGGGACAAACAAAAATTTAGGATGGAACGGGTATTTAAACAATTAATTTCAATTTTGTTGTATTATTATTATTATTATTATTATTGTTGTTGTTGTTGTTGTTGTTACTACTAATTAGACATTACCTGGCATCATACCTAGGATCTTTACATCTTTCAGGTAGAAGATTAATGATGCTATCACAAGTGACCACTTTACAAGCGTCCAGAGGATTGTTGTTAAAAGCAGTTGGCTTAATGAAACAATCGAAAAGCAGACGTCCAAAGTCGTGCATGTCCATAGCCAAATCATCATCAAACGAGTTCCCAACTGCACAAGTCATAATTTTTATATGATTGTTATAAAGATGATCGAATCCCACAACATGAAAAGTGTGACATATATAAAAAGTGTGACATATATAGTTGTTAGTTAGACACATAAATCAAAAGTGTTTGATATATGTATATAATATTATAAGTCAACGATCTTTTTAAAGAAAGAAAAAAGAAGTTATAAGTGGCATTTTAATTTAATTATATTATATTTTATATTATTATACTAGCGCTTAAATTTGATAAGATGAAAATAACACTCTAATATAAATTTTAGAACCAACTGTCTAAAAATATAACGCCTTTTTAGCTTTATTAATTTGTAAACATTGTTTTATCAATTTGTAAGTTTGTAACTGAAAAATCGAAGAAACCTATTACATGGCCATAGTTTTTTCATTGATCATTTAAGTACAATTAAGGCTTTTGATTGATTGATATCGATATAATATTATTTTTTATATGTATAAATTTGTTTGATTTTGATCGAAAAAGTTGTCCTTATAACTTAAAATAAACTAATAGGAGTGTATATATTACCAATATATGTTACTACGTAATATGATGATGATGATGATTATTATTTTATTAAAATTACATGAAAGAGTCGAGTGCAGTAATTTTGAGACGAAGGGTTTTTCCTTTCATTTTTATAAATTTATTTATGTTTGTATTGAAAAAAGATGTAATTTAAAATTTTGACGATAATAGGATAATTATTAACTAAATATGGAGTATTTGTTATATTGATTTTGTAGGATAGGAAAAATTTTATTTTATTAATATTCAGTATAGTAAAGTTCAAATGATTACAATAACTTTGGGGGAGAATGAGGGAACCAACAGAAATTTATCATGTGTAATTTTATTCTCTCTGCTCCACATTTTTAAAAATTAAATATCTCATAAACGGTAAGTCGAAAAATCATGAAAATTGCACTATAAAATTCAGCATTTTCTCTTCGATTTGCCGTCCCTCAAGGCATATTTTTGACAACTTTTTTTTCCTTCCATTTTTGTGGTTAAGGTTAGGGTTTAGTAGAGTTTAGGGTTTAGGATTTAGTATGGTTTAAAGTTTAGTAGGGTTTAAGGTTTAACATGATTAAGGGTTTAGGAGTTATGATTTAGGGTTTGAGATTTGGGGTTTCTACTCTACGTAAATAATAAAACTAGAAAAAAAGCCCAATAATTTGTGTCTATATGGGCTCTATTTTTGAATAACCCACGCCGCATGGGCCTCCAAATTTATTTGTGAGCTCTCATTTACGGAGTATTATATATTTATATTAAGTATATATTTTTGGAAGAGAGGGTCGATACGACTGAATAGGTTTTCGAATTACGTTCATTTACTTAACTGAAATTAATGAAATTCTTATGGTTACCCAAAAAGCACTTCAGTTTACCAATTTTTATTTTTTATTTTTTTGGCAAATCATGGAAATGAAAATGCTAAGACCATGATACCAACTACCAAGAATCAAGTCACTTACGATGACAAAGACTTTTGTGCCACAGGTTACGTACCCTTCCCCTTCTAATCTCTTAATTCTGGAAGGTGATATCTGTATGGAAGAAGTGAAAGCTACATTTTGGGATTGTGAAGGTTCTAAAGCACCTGGTCCAGATAGGATGATATTTTCTTACATTAAACGCTTTTGGGATGTTCTTCACAAAGATTTCTATGATTGTGTCAACTGTTTATAAGATCTGGTTATTTAGATCCTCAAAAGTTCTCTGACTTTCGTCCGATTAGTTTAATTGGGTGCATGCATAAAGTGATTGCAAAGATTTTATATTAGGCTGTTTAGCCAAGGTTATTGATAATATTATTAGCTCAAATCAAACTACTTTCATTGCAGGAAGGCAGATTTTAGACTATGTTCTCATTGCAAACTAGGTTCTTAATTATGTAAAGAAAAAAAAAAGTTGGATTAAAGCTGTTATTATTCAAAGTGGATTTTGAAAAAACCTTTGATTGTATAAACTGGGCTTTTTAATTACGGCTAAGTAAGGGCACATTATAAAAACTATTAAACTAACTGTTAAATCAAAGAACACCTAAACTATGTAAATATCTGATTTAATTATTGTGTATTAATTGAATTCTCTAAATTAATAAAAAAAAGAAAAGAAATTATTATGTTGTGGCTTAGAACACTAGTGAGCCATATTATAAATCATCCACATGTAGAAGTTAGTAATCTTTTCTACTCCCATATTTTATTACTCTGTAACTTAAAAATAGCAAAACTTAAAGTCAAATTTGTTTTAATTGTAAGGATAAAAATAGGGGTTATCTAATCATACCCATATTATTTTTACTCCTTGTATCGGTCGATTACTTTGTCTTTCACTTTTTAATGTCTAATTTATGGTCAAACATTGTCATCATATAATAATTATGCTTAATAATAATTATTATATTTCTCTACTTTTTTTGTCTAATTAAGTACATAGTAAATTTAAATAAAACAAGAACACCTTTTTTATGTATTGTTACGAATAGGGGTGTTAATCGGGTCAACCCGACCCTAATAAGAGTTATTCGGGTCGAGTTAGTCGGGATTTTCAGAAATAAATATATACCCGCAACCCAACCCCATTAGGTAATCGGGTTATCGGGTAACGGGTTAGTCGGGTCGGGTTAATCGGGTAGCGGGTTAACCCGTATAACTTTACAATTTTCTAATAATTGTTAAAATAAATATATAGATGACTTTGAATGTTGGGATAGTACACTAAAATATTGAATGATATATGAAGTTGAAATCACATGATATATGTATAAGTAGTAGAACCATAATTTGTAAAAGTGAGTTTTGTTTTAAATTGAATGTAAGTATTGGATTTCAAAGTGGATCCAACTATACTTAAAATGTGAGTCTTGCTTATATCTTTTGAAAAGTTAAGAATACAGTTACCGCAATAACACTTATTGGGTTAACCCGTATAACCTGATTAAACTTTTTAACCCTATTAAATCTGATCCGAATAGTCTTGGAATCGAATCGGGTGCGGGCCGGGTCGGGTTTTTTGCCACCCCTAGTTATGGAGGCTACACTAGATATGGTGAGTCATTATATAGATAAGGAAATGATAAATACAACAAATCTTTTGTTATTTGTATCAAAATTGTGCATTACAGTATTATATTGTACACATTATAATGCATAAAATGTGATATGAGTATCAAAAATTTTGTTATATTTGTCAACTCTCATATAAATATATATATAGTCTAGGTTCAAATGAGAAGGCTAATTTTCGTGAAAAAGTTTTATAGGAAAAAGTGTTATAGGAAAAGTTTCATAGCTTCCAAGAGTTATTTTAATAGTAATCATTGAAAAAGTTTTATAGGAAAAAGTGTTTCGAATAGTTAAAAAGTAGTTTTGAAGTGCTTCTCACGTTCTCATGAAAATTAGCCTTCTCATTTTAACTCACCTATATATATATATATATATAAGTATAATTTGACAAGAAATAAATATAGAGATTTAAGATATATACGGTGAACGTAAATGAATAAAAAAAATGGTTGGAGTGACAAACCTTTCGGTCTTTTTGCTTGATGCTTTAAAGGTTGTACCATCCTAATATTCTGAGAAGCACACACTGTATGTTTTTGTTTTCTTTCTAAGTTATTCTTTGAAAAATCGTTGTAATGCAAGAAAAAATACACCTTTTATATAGGATAAAGATAAAGATTTTCGTTTCCATGAAAATTGATAGTTTTAAATTTTAATATTAGAATTTCCATTTTCAAAAATTTTGTTGGGAATAGAGTGACAATTTGACTACAATTAAAAGAGTAATTACAACTATTGGTCTTCCTCTGTGAAAGAGAAAAGCTGATTAAATCATTTAAATTTTAAAAAAACATAAAGAAATTTTTTGGGTAAAATTTTTGGGTGGTGGATTTTAGTAGGACCCTAAAAATAACATGTTCGTTGAGGATGAGACGTCAACAAACAAGAGATAAATAAATTGAAACCATTATTATTCATGATTATTATGATAAATAAATACGGAGTAGTTATTAATGTTGTGGCTTAGAACACTAGTGAGCCATATTAAAAATCATCCACATGTAGAAGTTAGTAATCTTGGGAAAATCACAAATTTAATCCTTTGACCATACCAATTTAACAAAACAATCATTTGACCAACCATTTTAACCAAATAATCCTTACTTTCGCGTCATACTAGGAGAGCACGGCACGCCAAATTAAAATAAGGTAATTAAATGAAAGTAAGGATTATTTTGTTAAAAATGTTGGTCAAATGATTATTTTGTTAAATTGGTATGATCAAAGGATCAAACTTGTGATTTTCCCTAATCTTTTCTACTCCCATATTTATTACTCTGTGTAACTTAAAAATAGCAGAACTTAAAGTCAAATTTGTTTTAATTGTAAGGATAAAAATAACATGTTCGTTGAGGATGATTATCTCTTCCGAGAGTCAAATTTAAATTGGTGACTAAAAATAACCAAATTAACCAAGGGTAAAACTAAAAATAAGAAGACTTGCCTTTTGTAGCCTTGGTTAAACCAGCCATATAGAAGACCTTGGCCGTATATTTAAAGTTGGACGAATCATCTGTATCTTTGTAAATCAAAACATTATGAGGGTCTAAGTGTCCGTGTATAATTTTTTTTCCGTGTAAATATGCAAGGGCTTTGTTCACGTCGCTGCATTTTTGTACATATGTTAAGAAAATATACAATGAGAACAAATAAACTTAAGAAAAGTGAAAATTTCAGTCCACTATATATGTCATGTTTATCTCTAACCGGACAACCGGTTAAAAATATAAGGTGTTTGGTTTGATATATTGAATTAAATCACTACGAATATGGAGTTTATATGGGAGTAAGAATCAGTTTAAAATCCACTCTCATATATGATTTTGAATTATGCTTGATTTTATGTGTTTGATATCCATAAAAATAAACCCATCATCTAAACTCCTTTATCGGTATTCAAATCTGTACCCATTCTCATACCCCTCTAAAACAAACACACCCTAAAATGAATGGATTGAAAGAGGGGTGGGGCTAGGAGAGTTAGGATTGTGAAACTTAACTAGAGGGAAAAAGAGTTTGTGAAGTACGGAAAGTCACGACGTGCTTAATTATTGTTTTCACATAGATGAGATCATGAGAGGACATGAATTATGGAAAGTATGGAAATATCAATGAAAGGGTGCCATTTGTACAAACAGAATACAAAACCCATTTACCCCCTAACCTAAATATCTCACAAACGACAAATCGAAAAATTATGAAAATTGCACCATTAGATTCAGCGTTTGATCCTTTTCGATTTGCCGTCCATTAAGGCATACTTTCGATGAATTTTTTTTCCACGTATGTTGGTGAGTTTTACAATTCACAAACACATGTGTTAAAGTATTGCGTTTAAGGTTTAGGGTTTGGGTTTTAGGGTTTCTTTCGAAACCCCAAACCCTAAACCCTAAACGCTTTATATAACCCTAAATCTTACTAAACCCTACTAAACTTTAAACTCTAGACCCTACTAAACCCTAAACCTATTAAACCCTAAACCCTAAACCTTAATCCCTAAACTCTATACTTAAATTAAATATTTAATCAAATATTAACACATGTGTTAGCAATTAGTAAAACTCACCAAAAAAGGTGGAAAAAAAATCACATAAAGTATGTCTTGAAAGACGGCAAATCGAAGAGGATCAAATGCTGAATCTAACGGTGCAATTTTCATAATTTTTCGATTTGTCGTTTGTGAGATATTTAAGTTAGAGGTAAATGGATTTTTAACATGTGAGTATTTTCTTTGTACACATGACATCATTTTATTAGTACTTTCATTCTTTCTAAAATCCTTGTAGTTTCATAATCTTTGTTCTGTTTACACAATGTGATTTTTTGGATGATTTAAATAGAGGAAAAATCACAAGAATTTTTGGAATTACTAAAAGAATTTTAGTGCCGGGCAAAAAATTAATTTAATATTTCTTATTTTTAGAAAACAAAACTTATAAAATATTATAAATATTTTAAAAAATTACTTTTTTTATCTGATTTAAAACTCATTGGAGGACAGCTATCCACGCTCCGTCCACAAACATCCGCCCATCTAAATAGTAATCAATTATTGTTGACGTACATCCTCTTTGTAATCATATTTTATCATTGGAAAATCATAAAAATATACAATCATCACACCTCTTTTAACAAACTAATCATTTGATCAATCAATTTAATAAACTAATTCATCTTTTGGCGCCGGAAGGGCTCCCCTGACGCCCCACCCTCAAAAAACGCACCACGTGGAGCGCTTCACCTTTTAAAAGGCGCCACGTGGAAAAAGCTTGCACCATTATTAAATATTAATAAATCGCCAGCATGTGGGACCGGCACCCCAGGCTCCCACGTGGAGCGCGACGCCCCACTATTAAATATTAATAAATCGCCCCATGTAGCGTGTTTTTTAACGCCCAAAAGATTCAAATTAAATTGGTTGGTCAAAGGATTAGTTTGTTAAAAGGGGTGTGGTGATTGGATCATTTTTGTGATTTTCCCTTTTATCATTATGTAATTAAGAAATTCAGACATATATTTAACTAGATACATAGTTTAATAATAATTATTATTATTATTAGTATTATAATAATAATAATAATAATAATAATAATAATAATAATAATAGTAATAATAATGATTAATAATAATTATATGGCACCGACTAACCTCATTAACTTGAATAGCCCAGGAGTAGGATACTCGTTCTGTTTTGATATCAACTCGATCCTGAGACGACCTACCACTGTCTGATCATCATCCACATTGGGTTGTGCTGAAATTAATTCTTCTAAGGTACATACACAACGCTCTATAGCAATGTAAACGAGGTCTACGTGTTCGACCGTAACATAACTTACAACAAGGTTTTGGTGATTATCAACAGAACCTAAGGGCATATTCCCTGGAGAAGCATTAAGATTCCCCTTTGCAATGCGTTTCACAGAAATGTGTTCCCCAAGAATGTGTTTGTCGAGGTTAATTCCATTTACTAATCTTGTATCATTGTCGTCATTCCACTTGCATTCGTCAGGAACAAAAATCTTGCCAAGATAAAGTCCAGGCTGCCTGTCGGGTTGATTCGTTGACACTGTAGATTCTTCAGCTGCACTCGGAGGATTGTTTTTATAATCATATAGCTTCACTAAGTTTCTTTGGAAGAACTCTTCATATTCGTCGGAATCACGAATTTTAAAAACATTACGATGTAATCGAGACATCCATTCACGTTTTTTTTCATCAACATCGTTAAATTTTTGTAAACAGTAGTCACACTGGCATTCGGTCGCAGCTTCAAATTCAGCAAATTTCAAAGACCACAGAACCTTACAGCAGGGCATGGACACAATTTTAAACTCATAATCAGTCCTCTTGATAGATATCAGTTTACTAAGGTCAATGGAATCAGGTTGGTTTGGTATTAGTGTATTACCCCCATCACCACTAGTATGATGACTAATGATCGTTCCAGTTTGGACTTCAACATAATAAGTAGTAGTCTTAACTTCATACGAGAGAGGAATACCATGACGATCTTCGAATTTCTTTCTAAGCTGTTGAGCGCCGCACCCAAGGAACTGTGATAACAACGAATAAGTGTGGGGTGATTGAGGAGAATTAAACGATATATAGGACGTTTTTTTCATCGACAGATGTTGACTATAGCTCTAAGATTAACAATTAAGAATATACACTACATATCCAAATCGCAAATTTATAACTCAAAATAAAAACCTCAGTTACCAAATTTAAAGAAAAAAAAAAGGAAAATCAGTATTAAAATGAATATTGGACTTTATAATTAGGGTAATAAATACACTTGTTGTTGTATTTATTTATTTATTTTATTTAGTGTATAAAAATAAATGTAAATTAGTAAACGTGAGGTTCAAAAAATAAAGTGACGATGTTATTAATGACGGAGTCCGTCAATTTTAGTCAGTTTTGGAAAAGATTGATGTGCCATTGATGTGGTTCAGTTGGTTAATCAGTTTCAATCACGAATGAAAGAAGTCTAATTAACACATGTATACAAGAATGTGGAAAATAGTATTTTTAAAGGAACTGTATTGAAAAAAAAGTGTAGTGACTTGAATATCAAGTTTTAAAAGCTTAGTTACGTAAATGAACAACAATAATACAGTAGTATAATGAAATAAATGACTATTTCATTTAGTACAATAATTAAAAAGTATAAATTTGTTAGTACAATGATCTAATCAACATACATAAATACTACAACGACCTAAATGCATATTTTGAAAAGTCATGTCATCCTATAGACCATCTAGTTACGAACTTTACCATAGACCATATAGTTACGAACTTTACCATATTCATACCACTGCCACATTATGTCTGTTTTCTAACAACTTTAATTTCTCTAGACTTATCCTTCTACTCTTATAAACTTAAACAAGTCCATAGTAAAATTCTACTAATTTTTTTACTTTTAAAATAATACTTTATTACACTATCCTCAAATTATTCTAATAAGAAATGGAGTTTAATGGATAGTGGAACCAATCCACCAATGTTTTTAAAATCGGAAATCGAATCGGACCGGTTAAGGTCCGGTTCCAGTCGGACCGGACATGTCCAACCGCCTCAAACCGATCCAAACTCGTGTTTTTTAAAAAAAAATCAATAACCGGCTTAATCGATCCAGTTCCTGGTTGACCAAACCGTCCGGTTCGTTGACCGAGTTGATTTTTCCTTCTCATCCGACCAGAAACCTCCAAAATCCCGGTTCGATCGATCTGGTTGAACCGTTGGATATGTGATTGTGACAACAGATCTAGCTTGTAATAGGACCAGTGATTATTGTAATCAAGTTTGTATATTGGTTTTTAATTGTAATGAAGAATATCAGTTGGTAAACATTTTAGAGTTAAATGATAATCGTTGAAAAATGTTGATCATGTTTTATTCTGAAGCTGCGGTGCGAACTGAGTTGAGTTCACAGAGCAGGCTGTGAAGCGAGATGAGTCAGCTCGCTGGGCCAAGCTGGGCTGCGAGTTGAGTCAGTTCGCAGAGCCCATCCGGCTGCGAACTGAGATGAGTTGAAACCTATAAATAGATTATTAGGTTAAACGAAAAAGAACTTTTACCCTACGAAATTTCCAAAGAATCTAAGCAATTCTAAGCATTCTTAAAGCTAGGTATTGATAGATTAACGTTCTATTGAATCAATACAAAGCTAATTGTTAATCGATTCGCTAATACGCGCGAAACAAACCGTTCACAATCCGTGAACTTAGTATTGATGGATTCCGCACCTTAATACATTAAGATAACCTCGTTATCGATCCTAATACATACGGATTTACACAAAATATTACCATCCACCATGAGTCGATAGGTATCCATCTCCATGGTGGATTTTCTTACTCAAACACAATAAAAGTAGTTACGTACATTTCCAAAGATGGTGGGCAAACAATATCTCGTAACTTAATTTCTTTAACTAATTAATGATTGCACTACGACATACTAAAGTTAATGAATTTTATGAGGATACCAATAATCGTAGAAAGTAAATGAAAATAATGATACTTAGAAAAATAAAAAAAAATAAAATAAAATCTTAGATGGCATTAGGAGAAGTTTGACACATAAACAAAATTTCACCGACATTAATTTTATTAAAGGTTGAGAGATTAAGATTCGAATAAGTAATTTTTTTTAATAATAATCAATATATATTGATAAATTTTGAGTGTAATTTTAGAGGTTATCTAGATCTCTTAAAAATTGAGGTCCTCTTTGTAAATATAAATTGAGATCGTTTTCACTGTTTTTATTTTAACTCATTATTTTCACCAAAACCTATATATATATATATATATATATATATATATATATATATATATGCTCAAATGAGAAACAAAAAGACGTCAAAAACGTAAAATTAGGTATAAAAACACGTAAAAACATATATATTCACAACTGAACAGTTCACATGTGATCGAATCGGTTAAAGTTAGTTAAAATAAGTTTTTACACTTAATTTTCTGAATTTCAAGGTCTTATTGATTATTATTAACACTTTTATATATATTTTGACATTACATGTGAACAATCACATATTTGAGTGATTCTTACAAATTCTCAATTTTTTAGTGGTTCTCATTTGAAACTTCTAATATATATAGGTGAAAACAAGAAAAAAAAAGTGAAAACAGCTCCTAGCCATTGATCAAATTATATATACAAAGGGTTGGTGATAATAGAAACGGTGAACACAATTTACTTGTACAGTCTTATGAAGTGTGAAGTTTAATATTTTTGTCTCATATATAATTTTTAACGACAGTTTGATTGTTTTTGCTTCACAAAATACTTCTGCATTGTGAGTGTTCAAAATAAAGCTTCACTTTTTCATAAATTTTTGTTAAGAAAAAAAAAAATTTCATTTGTAAGTTTGAGTAAGGTTAAAATGCGTACATAAATTTCGATGATAATAAAGAAACCAATGAGAGAACTTCATTTATAGGAGTACAAAAGGCAATTTAACAAAACCCCACTTTGTCCCACGTCGTTCAAAATTAAGTATCTCAAAAACGACTAGTCCAAAAGTTATAAAAATTGTAAAATAAAAATTATTTTCTCTCTTCGATTAGACATCTCATATCATATATTTTCGAATGAACTTTTTTTCTTCTTCCATTTTTCAGGTGGTTTTTGAAAAATGTACAGTACGATATCACATGTGTTAATGTGTAATATCATATATTCATATGTGATAATAGTGAAAAATGTTAAATGTAATAATAACTATCAAATGTGATAACAACGGCTATCACACATATATAAAAACAACGAATATCAAATGCGATTATACACACTATCACATGTGATATTAATTGAAATATGATACGAGGTAAGCTACCCTCGAGATTACCCCTTTATTATGATTAGCCCAGAACTAGTGTACTCCGTATAAACTAGTTGTTAATAAGAGGTACATTAATACATGGAATTATTGTAATTGATTTGTCCAAATTATTATTATTTATATATGTCGCAAAGTTATTATTCACTCGTAAAAAATAATTATAAAAATTCAAAAAACTTTTCATTTTACCCTCATTTATCACTCTCAATCAATCACTCAAACATGTTTTGAATATAAATGTAAAATCGAGATTTACCCGATCTAATTTCAAACAGAATTGGTTAGTGGACAATTTTTGTAGGATGGAGGAAGTACCTTTTAAAATGCAAAAAACATTCTTACGGTTTGCACGATTTTGTAATTGAATTAAAACAAGATAGATAATATCGCGTTTAATATGCTCACCTTTTTGCTCGCCTCTCGTGTTTTGGCGCTGTTGTACCGATAGAATCTTCCATCTTTTTCCATCTCTATATAGTCATAACTTTTATTACCAACATCCGTAACTTGGTATTTCTCATATATTGATGGGCCAGTTTTGATGCTCCAATACAATTCCGATGTATCCGAACGGGATACTACGCCACTTGGATAAACCACCGTGCCTCTGTTACCCATATAAACGAATATTGAAGATCCTGACGATCCCGACCCATCAACTAATTCTAGAGGTTTAGATATAAATTCTCTGCCAGGAGAATCCGGTTTTTCTTTATAAAAATTAAGTTGTACGTACGGTCCATACTTTTTGTAACAGTCACTTTGCTTCTGCAATTCAGCTGTTATTGACTCTTCCACATCATTGCGCGTAGTAGCCATGATCAATAACTGAGAACTGTGTTCACAAGGAAACATATGATAAGCACAAAATGAAACAAAATATTGATAAAGTTGAAACAATAAGGTTTCATGTCGACAAAATATTGAGCAACATAGAAGCTCACTCTGTATCGCATATGTTAATGACTTAACACTTGGGTTTGCAAATGCACACCTTTAACTTAATATCTATGGTGTGCATAACTGTATCGTACTTACGGGTCAAAAAATGGGTTTTTATGTACTTTTTAACCTCTTTATCCCTTAGCCGGTTAACAATCAAATGAGTTGACCAAAAAGTTTATACTGCATGGCAGCCCATGTCATAAAATGATATCCACGTACTTAGTAATTATCATCTTCTTCACAAGCACTTCATCTTCTTCCTGCAAATCCCTAACACCTTCTTTGTTTGAGCCGGCCTCCATCATCATCACCATCACCGCCTGTCGACCTCCATCCTTGCCGGAAAACCTCGCAACTTCCGACCTGGGAAGGTGAAGAACAATCGTTCCAATTAAGAAAGTCAGGTGGATCTTGGATGTGGAAGAAGATGGGTTTCGATTTTGCTCGATGGCAGAGACCGGGGACAGAAGACGATGGTAGTTGCAGATAGAGTTTGCCGATTGCCGGAAACATTGAACCCGTTCTTTAGTACCTTTTCCGGCCAACCTTTTTCGGGTAACCACACGGTTTTAACAACTTCATTTCGTCGAAGTTTGGTGGCTGTTAGCATCAAGTTAAATTCCTTCGATCCCGTTTAGATGTCGTTGGAAAACGTTTTGTGTGATGGCTAGTGAATTGATGTTGTTTAATTTGTAGTTTTACTTGATCAGTTTTCTCTTGTGAAATTGGGGGTCAATTTTTAGTCACACGGTAAGTTGAATTGCGTCCTTTTATATTTCCACGGTTTTTGATACATCCACCAAAAATATGTACTATAGTGTTGTACTGTATAACACATAATTCATATGGATGGTGGATTTATCAAAAATAATGATAGATTTAGACCATTCCCAATAGTGACAGAAACTGACTGAAACCGACGTGTCACGTCTGCGCCACATCAGCTTTTTCACACAACTGACAGAAACTGACGGACCCCTACCATCAGTAACTCCGTCACTTTAATTTTTGGACCCACATTTAACAATTTATACACACACAAACACACAAAAAAAAAAAAAAAAAAGAACCCACGGATCGTCGGTTTTCCGACAGAGCAAACCGACAGAGTGCTCCCATCGGTGTCACCAAACCGACGGGAAGAGACGGAGAGACCGATGCTCCCATTGGGAGTGGTCTTATCATCTCTCATTTCCTACTCCTACCCATCAAATCGATCAAATTTTATACTCTCTTTTGTTACACTTTTAATCTTGTCTCCCTATTATATTTCTTTTATAATATAAGTAATAAAACTATTTTAAGAAATCTGTTATAAAAACTAGTTAGTTTTTTACTACTTTATTTATAATTTTAAAAAACGTTTTCTTATACAAACGTTTTTAATATATAAAAAAAGCAAAGTGTATTCTTTTGAAAAATGATCTTTTTATATATACTTTTTAAAAACGTTTATTCCAAAAATATTCGTAATAATTTGATTGATTGTACAATAATACTGTTTTTTTAGACATTAAAATTTACGTTTAAACTCGAATTTGACTAACAAATAATACTTATTAATATAATATTTAGATTTATATACTTTGTATCGTATAATCATGCATATTTCGTAGGTTTGTATGCTGAAGGGTGTTTTTGAAAAATGTTTCGATTTTAACTGATCGAATCAAATTCAAATATGATTTTCGGTTCGGTTTCAGTTCAGTTTAAGCATGTGAAAAATTTCAAAACCTAATATGGCATACGGTAAGATACACCATTTCTAATTTCTTTAATCTTTCAACTCCTCTTCAAACTTATCTTGTTTTCAATTTTTTTCTTCGTTTTCTCAATTTGTAACATATTTTTTTCCTATACATTTGTATTGAATTTTATTATTGAATTACAAATGACACACACATACACACACAAAAAAAAAAACTTTTTTAAATGTTCAATGATAATAAAAAAACTAGAGAAAAAAAACTTGTTGAATGATGATAAAAGAAATTGTAATAAGGACAAGATTTGACGGTACAACTTGAGCTGAATCCGAATACATATGTCTTATATCAGTTAACATTTGCTTACAGATGAGACTTGGGGCTGAAGAATTAATTAGAGAGTTGCAAGAAGTTTCGCATGCTAGATCGCTGTCAGTGTCTGTAAAGACTACTGTATTTAGTGTTGACCCCCAAACTGGTGAGGTCATTAGCACTTTTAAGTCAGACGAGGATTCAAGTTCCAAAGATATTTCTCAAATACCCAGCAAATATCTCGATGGCACTGTTGAACTCATCTATGTCAAGAGGACGGATTATGATCTAACTCATTATTCGTTGCCAACTGGGAATGATTTATGGTATTTGAGATTTGCTGAATTTGAAGCTTTGAGCAAATGTGACTGTGACTACTGTTTAGGTAAAATTGAATCTACACAAGCAAAGTTGTTGCATCAAGTACATAATAATGTTGGTCAAGTTTATCATCTCAGCGAATTTACAAAGTTCTTGACAAGGAACAACTTACATTTGCCACTTGAAAATATACTTGGTGTTGGCAATTCTAGACTTCGTGTTGGCAAGCTATCTCTTTCGGACAAACAAATTGGCAAGGGCACTAACAATACAACTTTTCTGGAGGGGGCATATGATGGCCGACCCGCTACAGTGAAACGCATTTCAAAGGTGGACGGTGATGATGATGTTTGGGATAAAAATTGGTATAGAGTTGAGGAAGATCAACAGTTTGTTCATAATGCTTTAGAGCCTTGTATATGTAGCTTACAAGAGTTAATATTGGGACAATCCGATTCGGCTGAGACAATGACACGTATCAACGATTTTAAATCAATGAATGACGACGGGTATCCTTCACCTGAATTATTAGCATTACTGAGGTTAGTCAGGGCCATGAGGCACTTTTATTGGTCCGAATTACTTAGTTGTAAGTCTGTCTTGCAAAATTATTTCAATAGTAATAGTAATGTAAGTATAGATTGATGTCGGAAATTTTATGCATTAATAATTTTTGGGTGACTTTTAACTATTTAACTTTAGCTGTTTGACAGACTAAAGATAAAACATAAAAACATCGACCCTTCAAATGGGCCGAAAGTTTCACAGCTAAAGGGGACTTTCCTAGAAATAATTTGATTCTATTATCACTTCTCTTAACAGTTATTTGTAATAAAAAATGCAGGGAAATAGCAAATCAACTTGTAATTATACATCAATCGGGAAGAAGTCATGGAACTTTAAAGCCTCAAAGTATCATGATATACGAAAGAGCTCAGTCCGGCTCTTTTACAGTGAACTTGGAGGAAGGCTTTGTGTATGTAAGAGGCAAGTTTTCTTTTCAAATTAAATTCAAATATACTCCCTCCGTCCCATTTGAAATGTCCACGTTACTATTTTGAGATGTCTCATTATAAGTGTCCACTTTAATTTTTAACCAATCAAAAAAGACTTTAGTGGGTGGATATAGTATTTGATTGGTGAAAAGTGTAAATAGTGAAGAATCCTAAAACTACGTGCAAAGTCAAAGTGGACATTTGTAATGGGACAGAGGGAGTATTATTTATAGAGAAAGTTGAATTTTTCTTAAGTTTTTTACTATATTAAAAAAAGCTTTGAGAAAAGTTTTAGAAAAAACTTTTCAATTTTTAGTATAATCATAAAAGCTTGAGATTTCTCAAGACATACTTTTATATGGGGGTGATATATACAACAATTTTTTTGATACATACACCAACTATTATGCATTACAATGTTTACTGTATAATAAAGTATTGCATAAAATTAGTGTAGGTATCAATTAAATTTGTTATATTTATCAATCCCTTTATATGTGAGGCGATTTTTAAATTTTTAGAAGTAAAATTTTATTTCTTACAAGGAAAATTACACTTTCCTGAACCTTCCTTCTACTTTCCTTGAAGAAAGTAAAATCTCTCTCGTAGAAATCATCTCCCTTTTATATTATACTTCTCCGTCCCAAATTATTTGTCCACCTTACTATTTATGTTTGTCCTAAAATTATTATCCACTTCTAAAAATAAATGATTAGATTTCTCATATTACCCTTAACTTTAAAACTACACATACTTTGAAGAAAATAATTTAATTAATGATTGAAGGTTAAAGTTGTCATTATACTAAGGTCAAAACTGCATTTAATGTGATTTTCTTAATATGTGTGTTTTCAACTTGGTGACAAACAATTTGAGACGGAGTGAGTATTAAATACATGTTTCATGGGAAAAAAAACTATTTAAAAAGCTTTTTGTTGTTAAAAACAAAAGTTTTACGGAGTATTAAAAAAGCTTTTGTTAAAATAAGTGGGATGCTCTAAATGTTGTGTATCATTGATTCATAAAATGAAAGGTCATATCAAAACTGCCTATTTGGTTGACCCGAGAAATAGTTATAGACGTGCATTGTAACTGCCTATTTGGTTAACGCACCTATAAGATTCGAAGATTTTATGCCAAAAGTTCGAATAATTCCTTATTTTCTCTTGGGACTAATTCGTGAACACAGACAAATCAAAGTAAATATATTGTCATTAACAAGTGAGTTCTATACACGATTCAAGTAGATATATACGGTCAACAAAATCATTAACGTGTTCATTACAACTCTGATCTCTAACCACACATTTTTAATTATGCCAATCACACACAGTTGATAACAACGAGGATATGGAAAAGAACACGGTCAACGTTGGTCGTCTGCTTTTGTACTGTTTCAGTGGTGGTAGCTACTTCCATGGGACCACATCGACGCTTGATATGACCATTGTATTTAGCAACATATATCGTCCTATGCGAGAGAACATTCCAGAAGCATATGATCTTATATATAAGCTCATGCAATCTGACCTAAAGATGAGGTATGATCCTATGACGCATTGAATGTATCTAAATTATTAGTTTTTAAATGTGAAATTCCCGTACATTTCGGGACAAGTATTCTAAGCTTACTAAGGTTTTTAAAATAAGTCAACCAATTAAGTAATGCCAATTCGTTAGTACCTTGTAGAGAATTTTTTCTATGTAAATTAGGGAGTAATGGCATAATACGGTGGGTAATAATCTCCGTTTCAATGACAAATTAGTCCATTCAACACTTAACTTTGTTTTGCACACGTACAAAAGCAAAATAATAGTTTTAAAATTAAAGAAAAAAATTTGTTGAATTATAACAACTGAAAATGGTAGTTTCAGAAGTCATTGTAAACAGCATTAAAATATATTAGCTTTGTAACATGTTATATATATTTGACATAAGTTAACAGTTTATATGCATAAACGATTAAGTTAAAATTTCTACTTGTATAACTTAAATATATATTTTATTCGGTTATAATATAAAGGTAGTAATCAAATCTCTTCTTTTATATAAATTCGAAAGGTACATTGGTAGTATAAAATAATTTAAAATACACTTATTATATAAAATGTATATATACAAATATAATGTAGACAAAATGTGTAAAAACATTTTTTACATTCATTAATGCATACCTAAATAATTGTAGTCGACAACTTAATATCAGTTACAATAGTCATTTCAGTTAGATATATAATAAAATAAATCAAATTATCACGGGTTAAATATTTTATAATCGAAATTGATTATGATATATTTACTTATATTATTAATTGCATTAATAAAGAACTAAAGTTACACTAAATATCAAAAGTAAAATAATCATTTGTTAATCCTCTTAGTATGACTCAAACTTTTTATAATATATAATATAATATACATATATGCAAATATCAGTATATGATGAAATTGGAGATAAATTACACTATTCAAACAAAAAGAAATTATTGGAAATATGGTTAAACTAACAAAGTTGCTTCAAGATGTTAAAATAAATGTTTTATATAAAAAGTAATTTAAATGAAACAATATTGATTTAGTAATATTTAAAATTAAATGACAATTCTATTAAAAAAATTTAACAAGTATGATAGCAAACATTACATTTAGGAGTAATGCTAAATAGGTCTACCTACAAAGACCTAAATATATGTCTATTTTTTTTTATTGGTTACATTTTTTCTTTTTCTTAATTTCATCCAATCATTTTTTCAAACCAACCAATCATATATTTAGATCCATTTTTAGTCTTACCAAACTAGGTCCATCAATCATTTTTCTACCTTTAGTTGTTTTAGAAATATTACATTTTAGTTATTATTTATATTATAATTTGATAAGAATATTATATAATGTAATGCCAAATTTGATATTAAGCCAAAATTGGTGCAAGGCACCTCCAATGTATAAACTAAATATTTACATTATTTAGGTGTAATCAAAGAACATAAAAAAGATATGCTTACACCAAACATGTCTCATCCGCAAAATATACATCAAATTTTCACGTCAAATGTTAATATCAAGTATTTGACAATATTATCATGCTAAACTTGTTTTAAATAACTTGTTTACACTAGATTTATATATATTAGCTAAGTATGTCATATAATTGATGTTATTATTAGTTAACTAAACTATTAATATCTATATTAAAATAAGAAATGATAAATATTACTGGAATGTATTCAATATGACACAAATTTTGACATCTCACACTAAAATAATGGAATGTTTTTTAGTACACATTAGAATGCATCTTTTCTAATTTAACACTATTTTAGTGTAAAAAGATACTTTTAATGTATATGTTGGAGATGATCTTTTAGATAACATGTTAAGTGATAGGTACTGTCCTATATGGATACATATTAGTCTGCATGACGTATAAGTAGATGGAATTGATCTATTAATTTGTTAATGTTAACCAGACTAACAGCAGCAGATCTATGCCACCACTATTTACTTTGGGATCCCAGCGTACGTCTCTCGTTTCTCTGTAAGGCTTGTGAGTATCTACCATTGGATACAGAACTGAAGAACATGGAAATATTATGTTTTGATGGTAATTGGGGCATAAAACTACATACAGAAGTCTTGTTACACCTCAATAGGTACATTGTATGTAAGTATGATAGCGTGTATCACATGTTACTAGCCATACGAATTATTGCCGATCAGTTTCCGTACCTCCCAGAGGAAGTTCGTGGTGTTTTAGGGGAGAATAAGACAGGAGTGGAGTACTATTTCACTAGCAGATTTCCAAAACTGCTTATGGGAGTACACGAAGTATTATGGAAGAATCGTCATAACTATGAAGAAATTTTTGACTTTCTGATTCCGAAAATACTCCAAGTATCTCGGGGTAGTTATGAAAACTTTTATGAACGCTATTACAGAGAGTAGTATTCTAGTTTTTAAGAGCTTATTTATTTGTAATTTATCTTACATGGCGTGGTTAGTTTCGGATTGAACACGTATATTAAGAAGGTTGAAATGCATATTTATGTAACGGATGAAAAGCTTATGTTATGAAAACCTTGCCTAAAATAACCGCACGAGCGGAAGTAATGATGTAATTATATTGTTTGAGACAAACTTGCAAGAAACAATATAAAGTATCCCGGTACAAGAAATTGTGCAACTATTTTTATAATTATATTGTTTTATAATGATGTAATTATATTATATTGTTTGAGACAAACTTGCAAGAAACAATATAAACTATTTTTATATTCGGCAAAATCATGCATACATCCACCCCAAGAGCTCCCTTTATTTTTATAATGTATATCCCGGTACAAGAAATTGTGCAACTATAACTTTAACCCAAACCAAGCAACTTAGACTTCAGGATAAAATAATGGTAAAAGGAATTTTCAAATTGGGTATATGACAAGTCAAATTAAGTTAATGACACATACTCATATAACAAAGTTAAAGTTCGTAACCCGATTAAAACATGCTTTTGACATTCTATTCTAGCTTATAATTCTGAACATTTTTCAAATCGGTTATACTGGCAAATACTATGACAAAAATCTTTTAGGTATTCTTAAACTGTGAAGAAATAACGCTAAGTAACTGAGCTACTATTTGATATGTCTGTAAAGTTGATCACCTACCTTTTTCTTGACAAATACTAAAATACACATGGAGCTTATTTTATGATGCATTCATGTTGTTCAATTCTAACATAATTACGTAAAAAATTATATTAGATCTTCATTCTGTATGTAACCACAAGTACGATATGATATTTGGGTGCATATATAATCATATCAACATGAGCGATCATAATGGCTGTGATCGATGTATGCTACATACACCACTCCAAAACGACAACCTACTATCACCTAATTAGACCGAACCGAATAGAAGACCAAACGTGAAGGCCTGACCTTGAAAGTATATCACCTTAAAAGAACTAACGTAAACCTACTACAAAACCAAAAACCAATTAAAAGATCGTACAGAGCACCAAATATTTGTGAATCGCCCAGTAACTCGCATCACTACTATATTTTTTGCAATCGAGATGAATTATACACTCGAAGTCTCTATAACAACTTAATAATATTTGTCTGATTTTTCTTCCATAGCTTACGAGTTGAACTCAAGACGATTGAAAATATCCGTTTTCTCTTGAACTTCACGAGATAAAGTATATGAAGGATCTTTTCTTGTCATGCATATTTTCTTTTTGACGAGATGTTTATAACCTTCATTTTTGTACCCACCGTCTTCTAACTAACGTATTACGATTTTACGCAACTAAAAAGGTTCACTCAAGTGATTTAAAGGAGACTTGGGCTTGCCATCATCTACAAAATTAAGCCCACGAGAAATTTAATTGGGCTCCATAAAATATTAATGTGATGAGTAATTAACTAAAAGGTTCAAGTGACTTAGAGATAACTTGGGCTTACAATCATTAATAAATTAAGCCCACAAGAAACTTGGGAGTTGGGACCATTATATCATTTAATAATGTTACGAGTAGTCGTGAACAAAAAACCTGGAACCGAACCCGAAAAAAAAACTCGAAACCAGTTTTTTTTTTAAAATCGGGTTTTTTGAACACGGTTCGGGTTTTTTTAGTACCTGGTGGGTAGAGACCCGGGTTGGGTTTTTGAAATTTAAAATCGGGTTGGAACCGGGTACACTACGGGTCGGGTTGAAAAACCCGGTATAAAACCCGAAAAAACCCGGTTTAAAACCGGTATTCATGGGTCAAAAAACCCAGTTCGGATAGGGGAAAAACCCGATTTCTCATTCGGGGAGTGTACCTGGTTCGAGTATCGTGTACGGGTCGGGTTTTGCCCAACCCGATTTTTGTTGATACCTAGTTATGAGTACTTTTGTTATAGGAGTTAATATATATATATATATAAAATTGATGCATACATTAAATTTTATGCAATATAATATATATAGTCAGAGGCGTAGCTATGTTCAATGTTAGATGGGTCATGGCCTACCTTAAATGAAAAATTATTAACGTATTTGCATGTAAATTTACCTTATTTCATCGTTATGGTTAGTTTAGGCCCACCCAAATTTTGATCACAAACTCATAATAAATTGCAGAACTCTAATAGTAACTCCATATATCTCTCAATTTTTTTTATTTTCTTTACTCTAGTACGGAGTAATTTTTATGATTTATGCATTCGTTATAAGGATTATCAGTTAACATGTACTTCTTGCATTCCTAAATTATACAATTATCCTTTTTCTATTTGGTAGTCAGTAATATTTGTTTGTAAATGATATTCATCAATTATCTTCAACATATAGATGATTCCAATAATTATTAATTATGGTCACCAAGTACACAATATTTCGAATTACTCTTTTTTTTTGTATTGTTAAGCATTTACAATATACTTCGAATTATTGTCAATATTGAATGTTCGAGAAACCTCTATCATATTCACCGATGAATAGCATTTAACATGTTATAGTAAAAAGACTACATTTTACTTTGATGAATTACATTTTACATGTTTTCTACAGAAAAATTTGGACCCACCCTACAAAAAGTTCTTGGCTACGTCACTGTATATAGTACAATACTGTAATTCATAATGTTGATGTAAGTAATAAAAAATTTGTTGTATTTATCATTGCCCTTTGTTATTGGGTGTTAAATGAATAAAAAGTTTTTTTTTTTTAAAAAAAGCTACGTTTTATATTTGTCCTTTTAAACTATTATACCTTTTTTTTAATCCTTTGGGACCATTAAAACTTGGTTTTTTTTATCCTTGGGGTAATTATTTCACAATCATTTTGTGAGATCCGGTAAACAATTAAGAATTGAGGTTGTGATAAGTTTAAAAATTTTATTTTGTGACAAGAATCGTATTTAAAAATTGTAAAAAAAAACATTACAATTACAAAACAAGATCTTTATACGTGTTAAAACTTGTATGCAGTTTAAAACTATCCTTCTAATCGGAAATATTTTGGTTACAAAAAACGACATCGTTTTATGTGTACTTTCTTTCACATTCTCAAACAATTCCATGTCACAAAATCAAATCTTTGATCTTGATCACATCATCAATTAATTATTGGATTTCTTCATGGATAATTTGAGGTATGAATTCTACTTTTTTTTTTTTCTTCTTTTTTTTTTTTACAACTTTGAATCAACTTAATTAAATTTCTGTCTTTGCATGCATGTCATTATAAAAATACAATTTATTACCTATGTATATCATGTTTACCTGCATAATTCATTAAAGATTTGTTATACTTATTAGTGTAGTTAATGTTTAATTTTGAAAGCGCATGTGGTTGTAATTTGACAATTAATCTGTATTATTGGACATATATTTGCTTGCATAAGTCATTAACGATTGATTTTCAGTTACTGGGATTTAATTAATTTATAAAACTGCTTTTAATTATATTACAATGTAATTAATGTTTAGTTGTTGTTGTTTTTTTTTTTTAAATATAGTAGGTAGCATCAAATCTGTGCTTGTAATTTGACATTCTGCATCATTATTAGACATATGTTCACATGAATAATTGCTTGTATGTAGATGGAGCAGAATCAGAATTCTAGTGGTTTAGTATATGATCAAGTGCCCCCGTTATCTGCGAAATATCCATGGTTGATTTCTCGAAGCTTTGAAGCTGAAGAAGAAGAAGAGGGCACGCGAGACCAGATTTTCTACTCAATGCATGACCCAAACTTTCATTATCGTTGCCAAATCCCTGAATTACTTGGGAGACGTATCCAAGGGTGTTTCCATGGTTGGCTGATTCTCTCAACCCATCCAGAAAACGTCATGTGGTCTCTTTGGAACCCAATTACTTCTAAGATCATTCGATTGACGGAGATTCTGAATCTATAGGAGATTGTTGTTTGTCATCCCCTCCTGATGATTCTAGCTCAATCCTCCTGTTAACAAGAACCGACAAACCAACTTTTGTTTTTTGTCGGCTAGGTGTCAAAAGGAAAAAGTTAAAATGGACTGAGATGTCATACTCGAAACAACTCAAGAAAATAACTTTTGATGGTAATCTGTTGAGTAACCTAACTTCCTGTGACGGCAAAGTATGTGCATTAAGCTAGCAATGATGATTTCTTTATCGTACATGTCGACATTGTCGTTAAAGATAGAGAAGTTGTGATAAATGTATTGTTATTTGGCGCGTGCCCTTATCCTCCTTACAATCAGTGTCCAAGTAGTGTATGTTTTCTGAAAGGATATGGTAGAGAATTGTTTAGCATTCGTGTCTTTGTTTAAGTTGGACATGACTGGTATCAAGTGGGATTATTTGGATCTCTTTAAAGACTGGGACCTGACCCGTTTGGTAGGGCTAACTATCGAAGAACTAGAAACGAATAAGAAATTTGTGGAAAACATAAATATCATGGACAAGTTTCACAAAATGTGGGAAAAAGTATCAGACCTCAAAGACTATTTTTTTCGTGGATCTTACTTGTGATTACTCGGTATTTTATTGCCCTGCCATCGTCTCAGAGTTAGGGGGTTATATACACCTTCGTAGCGACACGGGAACAATAATATACTCATATGACGTTAAAGATAAAACCATCTCAATATCTTCCATGCCTTCTCATGTGCTTCCAACTAGTGATGTGGATGTGTGGGAATGCCACAGGTATATATATATCTATTGTGAATTGATTCTTATTATTTATCGTATATATTTATCTGATCCGGAAGAATGTTTTCTTACAATCATATTTATGTGTAGGTTAGAGGATGATCAGGGAGAAGCCAAATGCACGGTTGATTCTAAACAAGAAAAGGATGAGATAATTGTAAGGTCAGTTGTGAATGATGAGGTTGTAATTGATGAATCGCTTTTGCAAACGTATTTCTCGATGTCACCCTGGCTAATGGTGTTGGACAAGGATCGTTGCATTGCCACGTTAACAGATCCGCTGTCTGGTGACAAGTATTCCATGAAAGATTTACCGGCATGGGTCTTTGACGATATAAGATGTTTTTCCAAGTATGGTTGTGTGAGGTCCCACAATAACACTTGTTTATGCAAATGTATTGACACAAGCTAAGAATTTCTTGACAAGAAGTTTGCGGAATAACACTTATCAAGTGGAAGATTTATGTAACTTGTAATGTGATTGAAATAGAATTGTAAAACAAAACAAGAACACAAGGGATTCAATAATCAAAAGCCTCAATATTATTATTGAATAATACAGATACACAACTGTATCAGGGTTACAAAGACAACCTTGAAGCTTGGTTGCAACTGACTACTGACTTAGACTTGTAATCTATGGACTTATTTATTCTCTTAACTCAAGTACATACATGTAGACTGAATAACTTGTATAAAATCTATATACAATCTACTTTTCTAACACAACACTTCTAGGAACCACGCCTGCATTAAATGCATTTGACCTTTCTTGTCTGCTGCGTGCACTATTCCTCAAAAGCATGTCTGCAGTAGGTGTACTTGTGTTGCAGAGTTGGTAGAAAGTCAGACCCACTAAGCAGCATTAACATATAGAAGAGCAGAACTATCTTTTTGAACTAGCAGAACTAATTCTTGCAAACATTTGCACTTGGCAGCACTAACTCTGTAAAAGCTTGGCAGAACTAACCATTGAAAGACTAGCAGAACTAACTCTGGAAAACTTTGTTTTCAATAAATGAACAGAGCTAACTTCCACTAGCGGAACTAAGTCTTCATAGCCCAGCAGCACTAACCTTGAACATACTTAAACACTTAGAATAATTTGACATTTGAAAACAGAAGAATTTAGCCCAACAATCTCCCCCTAAACTTGATCTTTCCCAGAATAGATCCAAGTTTCTACTTCATGATTTCTGCAAATTTTCTTTTAATTTCAGCAGTTCTTTTCTTTGTTCTCTCCTTACTCTCAGCAACATGCCTTTGTTGTGCGTTTTTATAATATTGCTGCACTTCATGAACTAATGAAGCAGCAGTGTCCAAATCATCACATTTCATGGTGAGTGAGAGCATTGAGCTTAGTTGACCTAGAGTCCAAGGATACTCAGTTCCAACGAAGAAGTAGGCAAATACTCCACTGTGTAACTGCACTAGATGTACTCCATTATGAGAATAGCAGTACCATGCCTTAGCTCTTGAGGTGTCTTTGTAGAAGTCATTTTCAGGATCCATTTCATACAGGATTGAGAGACTGTTGTAGACAATATGCTCATCATTATGCCTTTGAGCATTTTGGTATTTTCTAATTGCAATGCTCCACATATCATCTAAGTCATCTCTGGATAAGGCTTTTATGCATCTGTAGAAGGACATGAACTTCTCCTCTGTATCCCCAGCCCTCACAATCTTTAAGCACTTTTTCATTTGCTCATTTGTTTCCCCCACCCAATCAATAATAGGAAAGTGTACAGCATTAGGTACCTTGGGTGTCTCAACCTCAACCATTGATCTGATCTGTGTCCAATCAACCTCTTCCTCAGTAGACTTTGTAGGCTCAGATGTAGAAGATACCACAGCAGACACTTCTGTTTCACTGTCATCCTTATCATTTCTGATAGCCATCCTTTTTCTCCTTTTGAGATGAAGGGTTTCTTTTGGAATTTTCCTTTTAAGAGCATCCAGATCCTCCTTTTCTTTCCTTTCCAGCTCTGTCTTTGCCCTTGCCATCTCTGCTTTTCTTTCTAGCAGTTCCTTTTCTGCTGCAGTTGGAATTTTTACCTTTTGAGCAACTGCACTTTTTGACTTTTCCTCTAGGGCTCTTTGTGTGCTCATTTCAATGTCCCTCTCAATTTTAAGATAGATCTTTTCTAGCTCATAGAAATCCATAGCCATTAACTCCTTTAGAGTTCTTCCTGTGGTGTTCTTAACCACTCTGGCATATTGATCCTTTAACTGCCTTTGAGTAGTTGCCCTTTTTCTTTTCTCTTCAGTTTTCTTCTGGGCCTCATGCTTTCTCCTTTGCTCAAGCATGTCCAAATACCACATTAGTCTTTGATCAGCAGTGAACTCTTCCATTTGTGCATTGTGAGTTCCATCTGCTAGCAAATGATCAAAATATATCTGCTCCTCAGGGGTCATCATGATTTTTACATCATTACCCATATCCACCTCCACAAATGTATTCCTTCCTTCTCCATCAAACTGGGCTTGCAAGTTTTTAGCAACCCTTTGATATCGCTCATTTTGGCTATATAAATCTATCGCGATATCATTGTTTTGCATATGTATTTGATTAGATTTCAAGAACTTTCGATACTTATTTTGTTTGGAAATCTATTTCAGGTAAAAAGCTAGAAACGCATGCGAATAGGTGAAGAATTGGTGAAGTCTGGACCAATGCTGGCTGGGCTTGAAAATGAAGCTGAAAAGAAGCAAAGCCGATCGGCTAAGAACTCAAAGCCGATCGGCTATGAATGTTCAGCAGATCTGCTTCCCTTAGAAGATCGGCTATCTTAGTGTATTTTCATTACAGAGTTTTCCCTCGCTGAAGCTTGTGTTTTTTACTATGGAAGCCGTTCGGCTGAGCTTTAGAAGCCGTTCGGCTGGACCCTAAAAGCCGATCGGCTACGACATTAAAGCCGATCGGCTATCTTTCGATCTGAGCAAAGTCCGAGGCTGATTGGTGTGTTGTGCGATTTTGATTGGTTGAGCATTTAATGCTCAACCGTTTTTTATGAAAGAGGGGAGTTTGGGGCTGCAGGAAGAAGAAGAAAAAGGGACACCATCCTCATTCTCTTCATATAATCTATCACCATCAAAAACACATACAATTTTTCCCCACCCAACTCACTTCACTCTCATTCAATACACCCAATTCATTCATTAACTTCTCTTCACCTAATCTTCACCATAAAAAAATTCACCATGTTCTACTAGCATTGAAGTGGAGCTTGTGAGTGGGACATCAAGCAACTTCTCTTGGAGACATTTGTGTAACAACTTTGGTATAATTTCGATTTAATCTAATTTGAAGTTATTTATGGATTTGTATTGTGTTTATGAGATTTGTTTAGTTGTTGTGATTATGAGTGGCTAGTTATCTATATGTTTGCTTGGATGAAATAACTAGATGATTAGGGGTGTAACCTTTTGGTGTTGATTTATGTTTGAGCTTGTGAATCATCCATGTATTTGTATGAGTATAGCTTGTTGTTGTTAGTAAACTTTTGGCATTTTGACTAAGCAATTATAGCGAACGTTTGTTGCTTATAAAAAATACCTCAATAAGTTGTTTGTCATTTGTGGGACAAAGCATTTGACGATTGTAACAACTCAAGTTAAATACACACAAGTTAGCGATTATAGCGAATGTTTGTCGCGTGGATGATTTACAGACTCACCGTCCTAAATTTATGTTTAATCGGAGAACCTTGTGTAATTAGGCTTTATCTCAAGAATTTAACCATATGGTGATTCACTAATCGATATAGCGAACGTTTTCAACTAGTGAATTGCTATTGATTATTTGTCTATGAATGATCGAACAAAATTGCGAATGTAATTTGGAATGTGTTAAATGATTTAGTTAATTCGTGCAAGTTAGTAACCATGGCGAACGTCCGTTACTTGATTAAATCATAGGTTGCTAATTGAAGTTGAACAATAGGTTTAGCTAACGCCTAGCTTATGTTTCACGAGTATTACTTTAGCATACCTCCTAACCGGTTATAACCTTACACCCCGAAATCACTAGTGAAATAGTCCAAGCAAGCATTGTTTTTAATATTTGAAAGTTCAAAACAACCAATTTGACTCTTCCTGAGTCCACCGCTCTGATTTATTATAAATTGTAGTTTTAAGCATGGTGGCAACTCGGTCACACCCAACCACATTTTACTTTCTTTTATCTAATTGATCACACTTAACTTCAACTTTTTAAACTTAAGTTCCCTGCGTTCAAACCCGAACTTACCCAACTATACTACTACACGATAGGGTCCACTGCCCGGTTGTGTTTTGGTCTAGCGCGGTACTTTCTTGTTTATTTTACAACGATAAATTTAATAACTAGATTCAACACATCAAGTTTTTGGCGCCGCTGCCGGGGAGCTTAGTGTTCGATTGAAGTTGATTTAAGTGAGATTGATTGATCCTTTCTCGGAATTTATTCTTTGAAAGTTACTTTTTAAGTTGTGTTGCACCGGTGCATTTGACGGTTTTATCTTTTGTGCTTTATAGGTTTGATTTGGTAGTGGATGAGCACAAGAAGTTCGGGCCACGAACTACTTAGTCCCTTGTCCAATCCGGAGAAAGCCGCTAAAAAGAAGCGAAGGAGGAAGCCAAAGAATAATCCAACGGATTCAACTAGTAGTCGCACGGATTCTGATACATCTTCGGGAAATATCTTGGTTGAAGAGGTTTTTGAAGACGAGCTTGTAACACCGGAGCGTGAGGAAGAAATTATCGTAATTGAAGACGATATGGCGGATGAGGATGATACTCCTATTTGCTCGCGGGTTAGAACCGTAGCACCGACACCCGAGTCGGCCATACGGGTTCCGGATATTGAAAATGATAATTTCTCTTTGAAGGGGCATCACATGCAACTCATTAGGGATAAACAATTTGATGGAAGGGTGCGGGCCGATCCGCACAAACATATTGCGAGTTTTCTTGAGATTGGGAGTTGGTTCAAGTATGGGCCAAATATGGATGAGGCAATTCGCCTACGGACTTTTCCTATGTCTCTATGTGGTGAGGCGAAGATATGGTTTCAAGAATTGGAACCAAACACCATTACATCATGGGACGAGATGAGAGAAGCATTTGTTCGGCGGTATTACCCTCCGGCTTTGGCCGAAAGGTTATTGAATGAGATTAGAGCCTTCAAACAACAAGAAGGCGAAAGTTTGGTAGAGGCGTGGTGTAGGATGAAGGAAATGTTGAGAAATTGTCATGGCCACGAGTTGAAAAAGAGGGATATTATTGTGTTGTTCTACAATGGTCTTAACATAAATTCGGCTAGTATTCTTGACGCTTCGGGAGGTGGTCAATTTCTTTATAAGACACCAAACGAGGCTTGGAAGGTTCTTGAGGATAAGGTGATCCAAAGCCTAAATTGGGCTAAAGATAAAGAAGGGAAACCGGTGAAGAAGCATGTTGCTTTTGTGGAAGGAACAAGTGGTAAGGATGGAAGCCCCAATGACTCGGCAATGATGAAAGAAATCAAAGCATTATCTTCTAAGTTTGATGCTCAATTCAAGACACTAAAGGGTGAAATCAAGGAGCTTCGGGAAGGTTGTGGTAATTGTGGTGGTAACCATGCCACGGCAAATTGTGCACAAGATGATTTACCAATGGTGGGAGATGAGGAAGATGTTAATTTCCTCCAACAAGGAAATCACCAAAGTGGAAACTACCAACGGGGTGGTTACCAAAATAGGAATTCGGGAGGTTATCAAGGAGGAAGCTACAACCAAAACAACCGATTTTCTCGACCGAATCAACCGTACAACCAAAACTCAAATCAAAATTACAACCAATCCTCGAACCAACACTACCACCAAAACCAACACCAAGGTTCTTCAAGAGACAACAACCCACCACCGGTTCAAAAACAAGAACCTACTTTGACTCCTATGGAACAAATGATAAAGGAGTTCATGACTAAGCAAGATGCTTGCACCGAGAGGTTAAAGACCCAAATGACGAATATAAGGCTTAGTGTGGAACAAGGGCAAAAGAATCATCAAGCCTCCATACAAGACTTGGAAAGGAAAATGGATAGGTTGTCCGAGGGGCAAAGTAGTAGGCCAACCGGTGGCCTACCAAGTAACACGCAACAAAACCCAAGACAACAACCATCATCTTCTAGTGGAAGGTCAAAGCCATACCAACCACCGCCCGCAAGGAACGAGCATGTGAATGCTATTGTTACACGGAGCGGAAAGGAACTTCCACCACAACCTCAAGCCAAAGACAAAAATATTTCTAACTCTTTTGTGCAGGAATTTGAGGAAGAGGCGGATGAAGAAAATGTTGATGATTCTACACCAATGGATGCACCGGTGTTACCTACACCGGTTGTAAAAGCGTACAAGCCAAAGATTCCATACCCTCAAAGGCTAAGAAAGGAAAAGATTGCGGCCCAATACGGAAAATTTGTGGACATAATCAAAGGCATCCGAATCAATGTGCCTTTGGTTGATGTACTAGCCGGGATGCCGAACTACGCCAAATTCATCAAAGATTTGGTGAGCAACAAAGAAAAGCTTTCGGAAGCTTCGGCTATGTTTTTGAATGAAGAATGTTCGGCTCTTGTTCAAAACCAAATCCCACTAAAGCTTGGTGATCCCGGGAGTTTCATCATTTCTTGTACTTTGGGTAAATTCATTACGTGTGATGCATTAGCCGACCTAGGGGCTAGTATTAATTTGATGCCTTATTCTTTGTATGCGAAATTATCCCTAGGATCCCTCACCCCCACACGTATGAGTATTCGTCTTGCCGATAGATCTTTCCAATATCCCATTGGGATTGCGGAAAACATGTTAATTGAAGTTGGCCAATTCACCTTCCCGGTAGATTTTGTCATCCTAGAAATGGAGGAGGATAGTAAGGTACCGTTGATTCTAGGAAGGCCATTTTTACACACCGCGGACGCCATAATAGGAGTCAAAGACAAGAAATTGACTTTAGGAGTAGGTGACGAAAGGATTGCCTTCACGGTCGACAAGGCCATGAAGCATCCTTATTCTAACGATGACTCTTGTTTTAGCATTGATGTGATAGATGATGCGGTAGATGAAGAATTGGAAAGCTTGCTTGGATTGGAATCGGAACTTGTTGACTTCCTAGGGGCACATGTTGAGGCAATGACCGAGGAGGAGTTGGTCATGAGCATGGAAGAGACAAATGATGAAGAGGAGCTCAATGGTGAGGAGGCATTTGAGGAGCTTGAAAAGGGTGACAATATGAGGATCAAAACATCATTGGAGGATCCACCACGTGATTTGGAGTTGAAAGAACTCCCAAGCCATTTGGAGTATGCCTATCTCCATGAGGAAAATCTCCTACCCGTAATCATTTCCTCTTCCCTTGTAAATGATGAAAAAGTTAAATTGTTGAATGTACTCAAGGCTCACAAAAGAGCTTTTGCTTGGCGAACATCCGACATACCGGGAATAAGCCCATCATTTTGTAAGCACAAAATCAATTTTGTTGATGATTTTAAACCCGTTGTTCAAAGACAACGGAGGCTTAATCCCAATATGGTGGATGTAGTCAAGAAAGAAGTGATTAAGCTTCTTGATGCGGGTATCATTTACCCTATTGCGGATAGCTCTTGGGTGAGCCCGGTACATTGCGTGCCAAAAAAGGGGGGCATGACCGTTGTGGCTAACGAGAAAAACGAAATGATACCCACAAGGACGGTCACGGGTGGCGTGTATGCATTGACTATAGGAGATTAAATGATGCTACACGAAAAGACCATTTTCCCCTCCCATTTATTGACCAAATGCTTGAAAGGCTAGCGGGAAACGAGTTTTATTGCTTTCTCGATGGATTCTCGGGGTATTTTCAAATCCCAATAGACCCCGAGGATCAAGAAAAGACCACTTTTACTTGCCCTTTCGGCACTTATGCCTATAGGAGGATGCCTTTCGGTCTTTGCAACGCCCCGGCCACTTTTCAAAGGTGCATGATTGCCATTTTTCACGATATGGTTGAAACCTCCATGGAAGTCTTCATGGATGATTTTTCAGTTTTTGGCAACTCATTTGAGTCATGTTTAAACAATTTGGACAAAATGTTGGAGAGATGTGAGAAGGCCCACCTAGTGTTGAATTGGGAGAAGTGCCATTTTATGGTACGTGAGGGTATTGTGTTGGGACACAAAGTGTCAGGATTGGGTATTGAAGTTGATAGGGCAAAGATTGATGTTATTGCCAAATTACCCCCTCCGACTAATGTAAAAGGCGTTAGGAGTTTCTTGGGTCACGCCGGGTTCTACCGTAGATTCATTAAGGATTTTTCAAAGATCACCCGACCGATGACTAAGCTACTTGAAAAGGATACGCCCTTTGTGTTCGATGACCCTTGTTTGAGTGCATTTTCGACCCTTAAGGACCATTTGACCCAAGCACCCATAATAGTTTCCCCCGATTGGTCAAAACCATTTGAGCTTATGTGTGATGCAAGCGATTTTGCCCTAGGAGCCGTCCTAGGACAAAGAGTAGACAACCATTTTAAGCCTATCTATTTTGCTAGCAAAACATTGAATGGGGCCCAACAAAACTACACCACGACCGAAAAAGAGTTGCTTGCGGTTGTGTTTGCCTTTGACAAGTTTAGGCAATATCTTGTGCTTTCAAAAACCGTTGTATTTACCGATCATTCGGCCCTCAAATATCTTTTTGCTAAACAAGATGCAAAACCGCATCTTATTCGTTGGATTCTTCTCTTGCAAGAATTCGACATCGAAATTAAAGATAAGAGGGGTGCCGAAAATCTTGCCGCCGATCACTTGTCGAGATTGGAGAATCCAAATCTTGACAAGCAAGGTGATACTAACATTAATGACTCTTTCCCGGAGGAATTTTTGTTTCATGTAGGTACAAGCGAGGAGGACGAGGATGAAGCACCTTGGTATGCCGACTTAGCAAATTATTTGGTCGGTGGAGTTTTGAGAAAGGGGATGAGCCATCAAGAGAAAAGCAAGTTTTTCTCGAACCTCAAATATTATTTTTGGGAAGATCCGCATCTATTCCGGGTTTGTGCGGATGGGATGGTGAGGAGATGTATATCGGGTGGTGAGACTAGAAAAATTTTGGACGCATGTCATCACGGGCCCACCGGTGGACATTATGGCCCTTCGGTCACCGCTAAGAAAGTTTATGATGCGGGTTTCTATTGGCCCACGATTTTCAAAGAAGCAAATACCCTATGCCAAACGTGTGATGCTTGTCAAAGAACCGGAAGCATCTCTAAAAGGGATGAAATGCCACAAACTAGCATCCAAGTGTGTGAAGTGTTTGATATTTGGGGCATTGATTTCATGGGTCCATTTCCTCCATCTTTCAAGAATGAATATATTTTGGTGGCGGTTGATTATGTGTCCAAATGGGCGGAAGCCAAGGCTTTGCCCACGAATGATGCTCGGGTAGTGATCGACTTCTTAAAGAGTTTGTTTTCTCGATTTGGGATGCCTAAAGCGTTGATTAGTGACAGGGGGAGCCACTTTGCTAATGCTCAACTTGAAAAAGTGCTTAAAAGATATGGGGTGAATCACCGGTTCTCGACTTCCTACCACCCACAAACGAGTGGTCAAGTCGAGAACACAAACCGTGCCTTGAAGAGGATTTTGGAAAAAACGGTGAAGGACAACCGAGCCTTATGGTCCAAGAAGCTTGAAGATGCATTGTGGGCATTTCGGACCGCCTACAAGACACCTATTGGAACAACACCATATCGGTTGCTCTACGGCAAAACTTGCCATTTACCTTGTGAAATTGAGCACAAAGCTTATTGGGCACTCAAGAATTGCAACTTGGATTTGGTTGAAGCGGGTGAGAAGAGGATGTTACAACTCCATGAGTTGGATGAGCTTCGATTGCAAGCATATGAGAATTCTCGCCTTTACAAAGAAAGAACCAAAGTTTTGCACGACCGAAAGCTCAAAATGAGAAAAGAATTTAAGGCGGGTGACAAAGTGCTTCTTTTTCAATCCCGATTTAAGTTGAAGCAACCTAAGTTCAAACCACGTTGGACCGGCCCTTATACGGTCAAGCACGGTTATCCATCCGGATACGTGGAACTTATCGGTTCGGATGGAGGAACTTTCATTGTAAACGGTCACCGATTGAAGCTTTACCATGAGGAAGAAGTTGATGGCGAGTGGGAGGAGCTCGCAACTTACCCCAAGGATAAATGAATTCGAGGTCGAGTCTAGCTTGGACTCGTTAATAAATGAAGCCCGATCACGAGGAAACTCGTGTTTATATCCTTTTTGATATTTTTGAACTAATTTTCTGCTGCGATTGTGTGTTTAAACAATTACTTTTAGTGATTGTGATTTTCTGCTGTGGACTGTAACTGGATGAGCCGATCGGCTTAACATAGCAGTTCGGCTCTTGACACAAAGCAGATCGGCTATCGTTAGCAGATCGGCTAACTCTTTGATTTTTCACTACTGCGAGTGGCCTTCAAACTGAGTGTGCAATTTTGTGTGATAAAGCCGTTCGGCTATTATTTTGGAGCAGTTCGGCTACAGTAGCCGTTCGGCTAAGGCTAAAGCCGATCGGCTTTGGGCTATTACTGTGCGATTTTTAAAGGATAAAACATTTAGTTGCTTGTCTCTTCCACACATTAATAGCCGAACGGCTAGCCTCTTACTCTCTCAAAAAGTCATCTAATCTTCACATCTTTCTTCAAATCAAACAATAATCATGTCTAGACCATCAAAGGTACATCATATAACTCCCCTTAACCTTTCCATCCTTCAATTAAATTGGGGAAGAACACTTGAATCCGGGTTTGGTTTAATTCAAGTGTGGGGATGATTTCCTTGTGAATTTGTTGATTATTATGCTTGATTCATGCTTAATACTTGGTTTACACCATGATTCATTGTTTGAATTGCTCGATTTAGATGATTTGCAAATTAGGGTTCATATGCTAATTTGGGGGTAATCCGAATTTAGTGATTTATGCTTGGTGTTGGGTGTTAATTATAGTGTAATTCATGTTCGATTGCATAATGTGATTGATTGATTGATTAACTTTTAGTTTGTGGATGATTTAGTAAAATTAGGGTTTATGTGAAAAATTGGGGAAGAAGGAGTTGACTTTTTTTCTGGTCAAACTTTTACTTTGACTTTGACTTTTTGTAATTTAACTTTTGATTGTAAGACATGCCTTGATTCAAATTGAGTGATCATTTTTGCTTAATTCAAGTTATGTTTGATATTGGAGTTATTTACTTATGTGAAAGTCACTTGGTGTGGCGTGTAATCTTGATTGTAAGACTTGCTTGAATTGAAATTGTATGACATAGGCATGATCAAGCTTTGTTTGATATTGGAGTACATGCTATTCTTTGTAGGGTTTAAGTCTTGACTGTGAATTGTCGAAAATTATCGTTGTGGGATATGATTGTCAATTGTGGTTGTTTGCATGGTAATGCGGTTGTTGGCATATATGCTTTGTTATTAGGAGGTGTGGTTGTACCCAACATTGATCGCTCATTCTGTCATATTCTTTTGTGCTAACTCTGACTCAACTTGGAAAGCTTGTATTTTGTTATGTTGTGTTGTGCAGAAAGGCAGGAATAACCGACCTGACACTTATGAGCCTCAATATCCGCAAAGTATTTACGAGGATTTACTTCCTAATGACCGCCACCCCCATTTGATCTTTGGGCGCCATCAGTATCACTACATGGAATTCACTGAAGCCTTATATAACATTCATAAAAAGGAGTGTGAATACCCTCGGGAAATCAATTGGAACCCGTTGGAGGTTGTGGGGGTTGCTCAAGACATTCGACGCATCTTCACTCAAACTGTGAGGTTTAATGATGAAGCTCTTGGTGTGAATGATTTTGAGAAGCTTCTTGGGATTCAAGAACCGATTTACGAAGAACTGGTGATGGAATTCTTAGCAACGGTGGAAATGTTCATTGTCAACAACGTTAACGATAAGTTTTTGAGTTTCAAACTTGGTGGGGCCCCGAGAAATTTATCCTTAAAAGAACTTGCAGGGTGTTTGGGGATCTACACTGACGAGGAGTATTCTTCTCATTGGATTGATCGATACATCATGACCGGGGCAAGGTTAGAGGAAGGGCAGTGTAATGCTCAAGTGTGGGAAAAGTTTAGCACATCGCCTTATCTTGGGGGAAAGAACTTGAATAAGCACCTTACATCCCCCATATATAAGGTGATACACAAGATGATAGCAAATACACTCACTCTTCGGGGGACCAATCGGGAAAAGGTCACCTTGATCGACTTGTGGTTTTTAGATCAGCTGAAAAGTCGGGAAAGGATAAATATTCCTTTTGCTGTGGGCAAATATCTTCATGCCTATGCTGCTGGGCATAAGGCAAACTCTAAGCTTTGTGGGGGCCATTTCATCACCCGGATTGCCAAAGGTCTAAACATCAGTTTGAAGCCCCGAGGCGTCCCACCCTATACCCGAATTCCAAACAATACTCTTCCGATTGGGGCTGAGTCTTATGCCACCGCCCAGGTTTTGAGAAAGAAAGGAGGATCATATGTTGCTTATAAGCTCACTCCTAGGGAGGCGGCAACAGTGTCTCGGGCCGGGGCTAAAGGAAAAAGACCAGTTACCATTCATGATTCTGATGAAGATGAAGAAGAAGAAGAAGATCCAGAGACTGTGCGTGCGGATGAGACATCGGGTCCTGGTGATTCATCTCATTCTGAGGAACCTGCCTATTGGAGGAACTTTATGACCGACTTTAGGAATATGCGTTTGGACCAACAGACATTCCGGGAGCAATCCCAGTACGAGTGGGGGGTCAATCGATATCAAAACGATTGGCTCATTCATGATCATGAGCGCATGGCGAACCATATTCCTAACCATGTGCCTGTCCCTTATCAAGAACCTCCTCGTTGGGGAGAACCGGGAGGTATTCTCCCTGCCCCTGTCTATGATAGAGATGCTGCACTAGTTGAGCTTCAGCGACACCGGGATCACATGCACACCTCTTCTTATCGTCAACAGCAACAAGATTGGGGCACTTCTTGGTCTGCCCCTCCACCCAGTAACTGGCAGCAAGAAGCTCACAGTCATTGGCTTTTTGGGTCTCCCTCGCCATATCAGCAGCCGCACCAGCAGGATGATTCCACCCATGACCCGCCCCATGGTGGGGGTTGGTAGTTGGGTGCTATTGTGTTTTAGGATTGTTAAACTATTGAACTCTTTTTATTCTTTGGTTATTTTTCCCTTTGGTACTTTGGATGATTAACATTCATTTACCTTTTATATGCATTCTTAGTATGTATCCATGTTGCACTTGTGTTTTGGTGCTTGTTTTTTTTTTTTTTTTTTTTTTTTTTTTGTTTGTTGCCTTTTTTTTTTGTAGCATGCCGAGCTGGATGGGATCTCTACACGTTTATCAAGAGCCAGCTCGCGTTTCCACGCCTTTATGCAAAACCCCCGAGGAAGTTCTCGTATCTTTTTACCTTCACACTTATGCTTTTTCCTTGCTTATGTTTGCATTGGGGGCAATGCAACTCTCAAGTGCGGGGAGGTATTCACTTGAATTCCATTCTTAGTGAATTGTTGTTTCTTGCCTTTTATTGGGGTTTGTAAAGCCTATTGGTTCCCCAATCGAACCTTACGAATCCTATTAACGGGCCATTGGTCATTTAATAAGTCTGTTACTGATCTTGGCCTGATAGATTGTTGCAAAATCTAATAAAAGGTCGGGGAATGATAGTTTGCTAGGAATATGTTTGTCCTTAAAAGATTGATTGCTTTGAAAATCTTAAACTGTGATAAATTAATTGGAAGCAATTTAATTTTCTCTCTTGTAACTTAACCTTTTGAGATGTGTCATAAAAAAGCAACCTAATAGGGTGAATTGCATGACTAGCACATTTGTAGCCTTCACTATAAAAATTGTGAGAAATTTGAGCCTAATTGAGAAAAACACTTACCTTTAGTGTTTATATTGTTTATTGCTATGAGTGTGCCGGTGATTGTAGTTTGTTCTAGAACTTGCCCTAATGATGCATTTTGAGACCGCTGTGGGATCACAGAAATGTGATACAGGTGGGGTCGAAGACGAGGAGGTATTCTTAGGAGTTTTTGATCTTATTTTTCCTTTAAAACCGTTTATATCCAGTTTACACATGTCGTTAGCACTCATTTTTAGTGCTAAGAAACCCATAGAAAACTTCCACATTCAACTCACTAAATATTAGCCTTATTTTTGGTGTAGTCAATTCCCGAAACCAATCACTTTTCCAAGATGTTTGCCTATTTGGAATTTTAACGAGTTTTATCCAAAATATGATTTAAGTCGTTTTGAATTGGGATTCTAGTGTTAAATTCCATGATTGATGTTAGAAATAATCATATGAATAGAAGTTAACTATTGAACTTAAAGGTTATGGTTGGATGATTGTAGTCAACTAAATGGCCTTTGAATTCCTGAACAAGTAGTTCCCGAGGGGGTGTTCTACACCTAGCCACCGAAGGCCTTTATCCGGTCTAGGATGGTTGGTTCGAAAGTTCGTTACATAGGATTCATAGAAAGTCATAGAATGCAATTATTCCAAATAAAAAAAATATAAAAAAAAAAAAATAAAAAAAAAATGAGAACAATAATAATTTGAATTGATTTAACACAAGAATCTTAAGTTTCATTACCGACACATGCTTAAACCAATAGGTAACATTAGCACATCTTTCACGGATCTTGACTACCATTTTTCACCAATTATTGTGTCTATCATATCCCATTCCGTATTTAGCCTACATTTGTTACAACACACATTTAGAATACCTCCTTTGAGATCTTACTTGGTGCTCACGTCAAGACGGTGGAGATTTGATCCTTGTGCAAGCCTATGGTAACATTGCATCATGACTTGGCTTGATTGAGTGTTACATTGCTTACTTCCTTACCTTGTAGTCTTATAGGTCGAGAGTGAGTGACTAAACACTTATCCTTATGTGAGGTGCTAAGTCGTGCATTCGGGCTTGACAAATTAAAACATCTCGAGTTTCTAATGCTTAAACATATATTGCTTGCCTAATTGCTTTGGTGGTTAGTGCCAGCGTTGTGTTAGTTAACTTAATCTTCACTTATAACGTTGCAAGAGTGGACTATAAAATGGTAAGATGATGATTTGCTTGAGGACAAGCAAAGTTCAAGTGTGGGGATATTTGATATCGCTCATTTTGGCTATATAAATCTATCGCGATATCATTGTTTTGCATATGTATTTGATTAGATTTCAAGAACTTCCGATACTTATTTTGTTTGGAAATCTATTTCAGGTAAAAAGCTAGAAACGCATGCGAATAGGTGAAGAATTGGTGAAGTCTGGACCAATGCTGGCTGGGCTTGAAAATGAAGCTGAAAAGAAGCAAAGCCGATCGGCTAAGAACTCAAAGCCGATCGGCTATGAATGTTCAGCAGATCTGCTTCCCTTAGAAGATCGGCTATCTTAGTGTATTTTCATTACAGAGTTTTCCCTCGCTGAAGCTTGTGTTTTTTACTATGGAAGCCGTTCGGCTGAGCTTTAGAAGCCGTTCGGCTGGACCCTAAAAGCCGATCGGCTACGACATTAAAGCCGATCGGCTATCTTTCGATCCGAGCAAAGTCCGAGGCTGATTGGTGTGTTGTGCGATTTTGATTGGTTGAGCATTTAATGCTCAACCGTTTTTTATGAAAGAGGGGAGTTTGGGGCTGCAGGAAGAAGAAGAAAAAGGGACACCATCCTCATTCTCTTCATATAATCTATCACCATCAAAAACACATACAATTTTTCCCCACCCAACTCACTTCACTCTCATTCAATACACCCAATTCATTCATTAACTTCTCTTCACCTAATCTTCACCATAAAAAAATTCACCATGTTCTACTAGCATTGAAGTGGAGCTTGTGAGTGGGACATCAAGCAACTTCTCTTGGAGACATTTGTGTAACAACTTTGGTATAATTTCGATTTAATCTAATTTGAAGTTATTTATGGATTTGTATTGTGTTTATGAGATTTGTTTAGTTGTTGTGATTATGAGTGGCTAGTTATCTATATGTTTGCTTGGATGAAATAACTAGATGATTAGGGGTGTAACCTTTTGGTGTTGATTTATGTTTGAGCTTGTGAATCATCCATGTATTTGTATGAGTATAGCTTGTTGTTGTTAGTAAACTTTTGGCATTTTGACTAAGCAATTATAGCGAACGTTTGTTGCTTATAAAAAATACCTCAATAAGTTGTTTGTCATTTGTGGGACAAAGCATTTGACGATTGTAACAACTCAAGTTAAATACACACAAGTTAGCGATTATAGCGAATGTTTGTCGCGTGGATGATTTACAGACTCACCGTCCTAAATTTATGTTTAATCGGAGAACCTTGTGTAATTAGGCTTTATCTCAAGAATTTAACCATATGGTGATTCACTAATCGATAGCGAACGTTTTCAACTAGTGAATTGCTATTGATTATTTGTCTATGAATGATCGAACAAAATTGCGAATGTAATTTGGAATGTGTTAAATGATTTAGTTAATTCGTGCAAGTTAGTAACCATGGCGAACGTCCGTTACTTGATTAAATCATAGGTTGCTAATTGAAGTTGAACAATAGGTTTAGCTAACGCCTAGCTTATGTTTCACGAGTATTACTTTAGCATACCTCCTAACCGGTTATAACCTTACACCCCGAAATCACTAGTGAAATAGTCCAAGCAAGCATTGTTTTTAATATTTGAAAGTTCAAAACAACCAATTTGACTCTTCCTGAGTCCACCACTCTGATTTATTATAAATTGTAGTTTTAAGCATGGTGGCAACTCGGTCACACCCAACCACATTTTACTTTCTTTTATCTAATTGATCACACTTAACTTCAACTTTTTAAACTTAAGTTCCCTGCGTTCAAACCCGAACTTACCCAACTATACTACTACACGATAGGGTCCACTGCCCGGTTGTGTTTTGGTCTAGCGCGGTACTTTCTTGTTTATTTTACAACGATAAATTTAATAACTAGATTCAACACATCACCCTTTCACTTATATCCTCCATCACCTTTCTTTTCATAGGCTTCACAGGCTCAACCAATTTTTCTTTACCCTTTCCTTTGCCCAAATCAGTTGTAGGTTTCACCTGTGATGAGGGAATTTCTTTTATAGATATGCCAGTTGAACTTTTCCCTTGTGCTGTGCTTTTAGCAACCTTTAAAATGGCATCTGCAGCAACTTTTTCAACCTCTGTCATAGCAGCAGCACTAACCTTTTCCTCAGGAATAGCAGATTTAACCATTTCTGGTTCCTTAAGCCCAGCAGAACTATCTATAGCACTGGCAGCACTAACTTTTGTACTGGCAGCACTAACTTCTGCATCTACTACCCTAGCAGCACTAACATCAATACTAGCAGTACTAACTCCAGCAGCACTATCTAACATATCTTTGGCACTTTACTTTGCTCTCAGATACATCTTCATCTAGTACCTCTAGAATCAAACTACCAACAACATTCCCTAGCTGCTCAGCACTTACATCATCATGTATGCTGTCATCAATCTCCACCACATCATCTGTATTCTTTTCTGCTTCCCCTGCACCAGTAAATTCAAATTGATCTACATTTTCTTTCTCACTGGTGCTTTCATCAACAAGCATCCTTTTCAGTCCAGTTGACTTACTCTTAGCTATGCTTTTGGATTCATCTCTTTCCTTCATCAACAACTCCACCATCTCCCTTAACCTGGCAATCTCTGCCTTCTGACCCTCCACTACTTTTGACAATCTGGTACAAGTATCCATCAATTCCTTTATAGTAAAGCTATCCTCATCATTGCCAGAAGTGTTACCCTCTTTTAATGGATCATTGGAAGATTTAGTTAATGTCTCAGACCTAATCTGAGCATCATCAACCCCCATTGTGGTTTCTTGGCACCTGGGACCACTAGATATATTGATATCCACTGGATCCTCAGCAATAGAGGAATCCAACGGCATCTCTATATCCTGTGTTGCCATGGATTGGGTCCTAATTCCAGTACCACTGTCCTGTTTTCCTACTGAGGTAGCAACAGTAGTGGCAGCCCTTTCCATATGGTCTCTCTGCTCCTTAGTGACCATCTCATTGTCATTTTTAGACTTAGGCAATTGAGCAAGAGGAGCCTCAGATGCCTGTTTCTTAGCCTTTTTGGCTTTTGGTTTGGTAGGCTTTGGGTCCCTTGTTTTTGTTGTTTTAGTAACTGTGCCAGTTTGTTGAGAAGTAGTGGGAGTTTCTACTTCCTGTGGCACAGTGGAAGGCATATTTAACATGTGCTCTGTTAAATTGGTCACCTTCCCAGAAAAGGCTTTTCCTTTGACCATTCCATTCCTTCTCATATTTGAAAATGTTTTCTTAGAAAGATTTGAGAGGATCAATCTACCACCTTCTCTAGGTAGATCTTGGATTTCTTGGTCAAGAATGTGTTGTAAAAATCTTGGATACATTAAAAATTTATCTTTTGGTTTCTCAAGATTATTTACCATTCCATTGAAGATTAATTTTGAAAAATTAAATTTTTCATTATTAGCAAGACAGATGAAAGCAGAAGCTATGTTACTGCTAAACTGCTCCCATGAAGTTTTCTTCTGTGAAATGCAGTGTTGTAGGGTATGGATTAAAAATTTCCATTGTGGAGAGAAGAGTTGTTTGTAATATGTTAATTTTTCTGTCCTCTCCCCCTCATACCCATACAACACTAGTTGATCATGTATTTGAGAAGTAGCATAGCATTCCATACCATCTGCATCATCTAAGAGAAGATGAGCACGTATGGAAACTTCTGTGATGATGATAGGCTTCTCATTTACTGTTGCCGTTATGTTTTTAACCCCATCTACTTCGGACACCACGGCAGATGTCCAGAAATCATTAATATGTGAAAGAAAAATAGTGGGATTAACAGTAAGTGCAAACCTTATAGAGGTGCACTTCAGGAAATCAATGATTTCATGATAATCGTCTGAGCCTTGTGGTTTTAGAAGGAAGCCGCAGACGTTGTGTTGATCTCCTGTGTCGAGTGTTTGGGAGGAAGAAGATGAAGATGCCATTTTTTGAAAGTTAGGTTGGAGAGATTTTGGGAGGTTTTTGGAAAGGTAATTTCAATTTTTGATAAAAAGTGCAAGTGAATTGAAAAAGTGTAGTGTTTGACAGATTTAAATACCCTTTTAAAGTGAACAGTACGTTCAAGCCCTAAAATAACACTAGCAGAATTAAAGTTGGAAAAAGTTACTGGCAGAATTAACGTTGGCAGACTTAACTCTAGCAGAAGTAATTCTTGGCAGAATTAATTCTGGCAGAATTAACTTTAGCAGAATTAATTCTAACAGACTTAACTCTAGCAGAAGTAACTTTAACTTTTCTGCACACCTGGACAAGTTCACGTCACCTTTTTATTAATAGTGCTGGCAGAACTAAGTTATGCTAGCAGAATTAACATTGTTGAAAATTGAGTTAGCAGAACTAACAACCTTTGAGCCTTGAATCCTGCACTGTTAGCTTAAAACACAATATAACTGGCAGAATTAAATTGTACAAGCAGAACTAAATAAGATAATCACTATTTATACTAGCAGAACTAAGTTATGATAGTATTGAATATTGAGAATCTTATAATATTTGCTGTAACAGGCTTAAGTATCAAGTAAAACCCCATGTGTAAAACATTTTAAAATTAAATAATGATCATAATGAGCTGTTCATCATACCAATACCAGTAACCAAAAATGTAAACCTGCCAACATCAAATGCTTTTGTGAACAGATCTGCAAGTTGATTATCTGTATGGATTTTAAAAACTTGAATTAATCTTTTCTCATTACAATCCCTTATGAAATGATATCTAATTTCAATATGTTTTGTTTTAGAGTGTTTCACAGGGTTATTAATGATACTTATAGCAGCAGTATTATCAATATACATGGGAGTATTTAGAAAAGTCAAACCATAATCTAGCATTTGATTCTGAATCCATAGAATCTGAGCACAGCAGCTTGATGCAGCAACATATTCTGCTTCTGCTGTAGAAGTAGATACAATGGTTTGCTTTTTGCATTGCCAAGATACTAGTCTATCTCCCAA
This sequence comes from Pseudognaphalium luteoalbum, assembly GCA_963422505.1. Classification (NCBI taxonomy): domain Eukaryota; kingdom Viridiplantae; phylum Streptophyta; class Magnoliopsida; order Asterales; family Asteraceae; genus Pseudognaphalium; species Pseudognaphalium luteoalbum. Next base: position 7,020,358 of record OY730198.1, on the reverse strand, counting down.
GAATTGACAGCCTCCAGAAGTTGACTTTCTGTCCAGCTTGTTACCCCCATAATCACTGTCAGAATATGCTACTAGATTGAAGGAAGAATTCTTTGGATACCATAGGCCTAATTTTGGTTGACCTTTTAGGTATTTAAAAATTCTCTTCACAGCATGAAGATGAGACAACTTAGGATTTGTTTGAAACCTTACACACATACATACTGCAAACATGATATCTGGTCTACTGGATGTGAGGTACATCAGTGAACCTATCATGGATATATAGAGATGTTCATCAACACTCTCCCCCTCAAGATCTGCAAGTAATGGCTTGTGTGTTTCCATTGGAGTGCTTGCAATCTTTGCATCACTGAGTTTAAACTTATCCAAAATATCCTTAACATATTTATCCTGACTTATGAAGATACCATCTACTTTCTGCTTCACTTGAAGACCTAAAAAGAAAGTCAATTCTCCCATTGAACTCATCTGGAATTTCTGATGCATAAGAGATTCAAATGCTTTGCACAAATTGTCCTTTGTTGAACCAAAGATAATATCATCTACATAGATTTGCACTAGTAGGATATCATTCTCAATAATCAACTTGCAGATCTGTTCACAAAAGCATTTGATATTGGCAGGTTTATATTTTTGGTTACTGGTATTGGTATGATGAACAGCTCATTATGATCATTAATTAATTTTAAAATGTTTTACACATGGGGTTTTACTTGATACTTAAGCCTGTTACAGCAGATATTATAAGATTCTCAATATTCAATACTATCATAACTTAGTTCTGCTAGTATAAATAGTGATTATCTTATTTAGTTCTGCTTGTACAATTTAATTCTGCCAGTTATATTGTGTTTTAAGCTAACAGTGCAGGATTCAAGGCTCAAAGGTTGTTAGTTCTGCTAACTCAATTTTCAACAATGTTAATTCTGCTAGCATAACTTAGTTCTGCCAGCACTATTAATAAAAAGGTGACATGGACTTGTCCAGGTGTGCAGAAAAGTTAAAGTTACTTCTGCTAGAGTTAATTCTGTTAGAATTAATTATGCTAAAGTTAATTCTGCCAGAATTAATTCTGCCAAGAATTACTTCTGCTAGAGTTAAGTCTGCCAACGTTAATTCTGCCAGTAACTTTTTCCAACTTTAATTCTGCTAGTGTTATTTTAGGGCTTGAACGCACTATTCACTTTAAAAGGGTATTTAAATCTGCCAAACACTAGTCTATCTCCCAAGAATTGACAGCCTCCAGAAGTTGACTTTCTGTCCAGATTGTTACCCCCATAATCACTGTCAGAATATGCTACTAGATTGAAGGAAGAATTCTTTGGATACCATAGGCCTAATTTTGGTTGACCTTTTAGGTATTTAAAAATTCTCTTCACAGCATGAAGATGAGACAACTTAGGATTTGTTTGAAACCTTGCACACATACATACTGCAAACATGATATCTGGTCTACTGGATGTGAGGTACATCAGTGAACCTATCATGGATCTATAGAGATGTTCATCAACACTCTTCCCCTCAAGATCTGCAAGTAATGGCTTGTGTGTTTCCATTGGAGTGCTTGCAATCTTTGCATCACTGAGTTTAAACTTATCCAAAATATCCTTAACATATTTATCCTGACTTATGAAGATACCATCTACTTTCTGCTTCACTTGAAGACCTAAAAAGAAAGTCAATTCTCCCATTGAACTCATCTGGAATTTCTGATGCATAAGAGATTCAAATGCTTTGCACAAACTGTCCTTTGTTGAACCAAAGATAATATCATCTACATAGATTTGCACTAGTAGGATATCATTCTCAATTCTTTTGATGAACAAAGTCTTGTCTATGGCACCTCTTTTGAATCCATTATCCAACAGATACACAGACAAAGTATCATACCAAGCTCTAGGAGCTTGATGCAGTCCATAAAGTGCTTTGTCCAATCTGAGCACTTTATCTGGATGCTTGGGATCCTCAAACCCTGGTGGTTGGCATACATACACTTCCTCATCTATCTTCCCTTTTAAGAATGCACTCTTTACATCCATCTGGTATACCTTGAAGTTCTTGAAAGAAGCATAAGCTAAGAACAATCTAATAGCCTCAATTCTTGCCACAGGAGCAAATACTTCATCATAATCAATACCCTCTTCTTGTGAGTATCCCTGTGCAACCAATCTAGCTTTGTTCTTAATTACTATACCCCTCTCATCCTTTTTGTTCCTGTATACCCATCTGGTACCAATTGCCCGTTTTCCTTTGGGTAGATCCATCAAAGTCCACACATTTTGAATTTTGAATTGAAGTAGCTCCTCTTGCATAGCTTCAACCCAGCTTGGATCTTTCAAAGCTTCAACTGCTTTCTTGGGATCTATCAGTGACAGAAAACAAGCAAACAAAGAAAAATTTGCATTTTCATCAAGAGTTTTAGATGACCTTCTTGTTTGCATAGGAGCATCAATTGCTCCAATGACATTGTCCAATGGCATGTAGCTTTTATAAGCTTGATACTGTGGACCAGCTGCCATTTCTATCCCAGATTCCAAATTGGTAAGATTCTGATCCAGATCTGTGTCTTCTTGAATCATCTGACCACTTGATTCTGACACTTCCAACCTTGTTGGTTGTTGCTCCTCTTGTGCATCTTCATTTGATGCTTCTTCTTGTTGAGAGCATTCTGGATTTGATGATGTATTTCCATCATCATATGCACCATTATCATCCAAATTTGATTAAATGGGTACTGAACTCTGTTGTTGATCAGGAGTGGAAGATTCAAGTACTGCAGGTGGGTCAGGTAGCCATGTTGGAAACAAAACAAATTGTGGTGGTTTGTTTGTATGTTGACTTGTAGTTGTACCTGCATTCACATTTGTACTTGTACCTGCAATTGATTACTCATGCATATATCTAAAAGATTTGGTTAATGCATCAATGTCAAATAAATGTGTTGGACCTTTTCCTAAAGAATTTGGTGTGTGTTCATTGAAGGTCACATCTAAAGTTTCTTCCACTATTCTTGTTCTACTGTTGAATACTCTGTATGCTTTTCTTTGAAAGGAGTAACCAACAAAGAATCCCTCATCAACTTTGCTTTGAAACTTGCCTAATTGATCCTTGGTATTTAAGATAGTAACAGAACATCCAAATGGTTTAAGAAAACTAACCAAAGGTTTGTTATTTAAGAATAACTCATAAGGTGTCTTGTTGTGAGGCTTAACAACTAATACCCTGTTCTGGACATAACAAGCAGTGCTAATTGCTTCTGCCCAGAAGGTCATTGGTAGTTTAGCATCTGCTAACATGGTTCTAGCAGCCTCAATAAGTGTACTATTTTTCCTTTCTGCTACTCCATTCTGTTGAGGAGTTCTAGGAACACTATATTGTCTATCTATACCTTTTGATTCACAGAATTTATCCATCTCTTGATTTCTAAATTCTGTTCCATTGTCACTTCTAATGATTTTAAGCTTTCTGTTGGTTTGATTTTCAATCTTAATGATGAATGATCTTAGAATTTCTCCAGTTTCATCCTTGGTTCTAAGAAAGAATACCCAACTAAATCTGCTATAGCATCAGTGATTACTAGGCAATATGACTTCTTACCTATACTACTCATATTTGTTGGTCCAAATAGATCCATATGCAGTAAATGTAAAGGTGAGTCAATAGAGTTCAGTGTCTTGGCCTTATAAGAGGATTTGTGTTGCTTGCCTTTTTGACATGCAACACAGTGGTCATCACATGAATATGTTTTCTCTGGTAAACCTCTGACAAGTTTTCCTTTAACAAGTTTGTTTATTGTTTTAAAATTCATGTGACACATCCTTCTATGCCAAAGGTCAGATTCATTGACAGTTGCTCTTGAAATGAGATAACTCAACTCAGGTTTGGGTACAAATTTAGCCAATTCACAGCTGTACATGTTATTCTTTCTGGGAATTTTCATTAAGATCATTTTGGGGTCAAGAACAAACTTCTCAGAAAGAATACAACATTCTGTGTCATTAAAGAACACTGGGTTCTTTTTCTCTGTAATTTGGCTAACACTTAACAGATTGTACCTTAGTTGTTCAACAAAGTATACATCATTGAAGCTCATTTTGTCACTGTTGACATTTCCCATGCCTGTAATCCTTCCTCCTTTAGGATTACCTCCAAAAGCAACAGGACCTCCATCAATAACTTTGAAGTCCTCCAATCTGCTTCTATCTCCTGTCATGTGCCTAGAGCATCCACTATCAATATGCCATAAGCTTTTCTTCTTGCTTTGCACATACAAATGATAAAAGATCAGTTTCTCTTGGGAACCCAAACCAATTTGGTTGTGGGTATCCCTTTCTTGTCAACAGCATCAACTCTTTTGAAGGTAATTGATGCTGGTGACAGTGCAGTTGGTTTCCAAACCCAACTAATTTTTGACTTGACAGCATTAAGTGGCCTGGCAGAATTAACTTCTGAACCACTTAATTTTTGCCTGGCAGAACTAACTTTGGTTAACTTTTGCTTAGCAGAATTAACCTTGTAGTTTTGCTTGGCAGAGTTAAAGTTTGTCTTTGTCATCTTAGTTCTGTTGGTCTTATTGTTAGTCAACACTTTTGCAATTCCTTTTGGTGCAGCAGAGTTAACTTTTGCCATTGACTTTCTGACTATACTAGCAGAATTAACTTTGGTTTTGAAATTTTGATGGTTAATTCTGTCAGTATTAGTCCATGATGATTGTTTAAACCGTTGAAGCTTTGAGTTAAAATAACAATCCTTTTGAAGATGATTGAATCTTCCACAAACAAAACAAGCTTTCTCATCAACCCTTTTGAAATTAGATCCAAGTTTTTGAGAAACCATTTGATTCCAATTTCTTTAATTTCCTCTTGAATCTTTCTTTATTTTTGAAACTGATGATGAGTTAGCAGAACAATTACACTTAGTACATTTAACAACAATAATTTTATCACTCTCTGGTGTGTTAACAGATGTACTAGCATTCTTCTTTTCATTCAAATTCATCCTAGTCTTTTCTTGAAATAGTTTCTTACCCTCTGCTAGTTTCTTAGTTTTTAACTTAGATACTAGCCCAGTAACAGGAGTAGGATTTGAATGAACTCTCACATCTTCTTTAGATTCAACCTCACCATCTGAAATCCATTCAGATATCTCAACCTTTTCCAGATCATTTGCATTTTCATTCAATGCAGCAACAGGATCTGCTAGTTTGACCTCTTCTACCATTTTCTCCTTAAGTTTATTCATGTCTAAATCAGTTTTAGGAGGCATGTAGGTGTGATTGTAAGGTGGAGGTACATTGTTAAGATTATAACCTAAGCCAGTTTTAATCTTATCATGGATTTGACTCTTTATCAGATTTTGGACACTCTCAGAAGCATTCTCTAGCTCAGCCACTGTAAGTTTGATACTTTCTTTCTCAGCAGTGACTTCAGCTAGTTTCTTAACCAATTCATCAACCCTATCTTGCAACATATCCTTTTCAAATTGAGCATACTTAAGATCATAATCATATTGTTCTTCATTTTTCTGGTATGCTTTAATTTGTTTCTCTAGATCTTCTATTGCTAAGGTTGTGTGTTGACTTCTAATGTCCCAGTCCCTAAGTTCTTTGCAAATATTAGCATTATGATCCCTGTAGTGTTTAACAGTTTTCTTACATACATTTGAACACAATTTTGCTTGTACCTCATAGGGGACTTCATCTGATGTGTTTTCCTCTCCAATAGCCATCAATGCATGGTTCTGTGGTTCCATTTCTGCTTGATCACTCCAGTCATATCCCATACAATCTTGTGATACAAGAGCATTTGGAGTAGACTCTTGAACAGCAATGATTCTTTTCTGTGATCCATTGTAAGCAGCATTATAACCCCCAGATCTTTGTCCACTCATTTCCTGCCTAGGAGCTCTGCATTCCCTGGCAAAATGACCCAATTTGTGGCAGTTGTAGCATTCTACCTTGCTTTTATCAAACCCCACATTATCATCTCTCTTTCCTGCAAAGTTATTTCTTCCTGTTCTCTGCAAGAATCTTTTCACCCTCATGGTGATCATAGCCATTTGCCATTTGATGTCCATTTCCTCCAGATCATCTAGATTCACCTGTTCTAATTCTTCATTAGTCAGTGAAGAGTTCACATGACTAGCAAAGAATGCTTCTACCACTTGATCTGTAGATTTTTCTTGTACTACAGATGGTGAATTTGATCCTGCACTTTTCACAGTAGATACAGACCCATATCCTTTTGGATCTGTTTTGGCTCTTCCCATGGACATGAATGCAGCATTCTGTGAGCTCTGTGCTTCACCACTGCTCTGCTTCCTGCTTTCCACCTCAGGCTCAAAAGCTATAAGATCATTGTACAGATCATTTAGCTCTTTATCATCCAAATCACTCCTTTGTCTAAGACCTACAGTATATATAGTCCATTCTTCACCTAGGAATCTTTAAAACTTCCTATTAAGATCATCCTTGTCTATGACAACCTTGTGATTCTTTAACTCACCTACAAGCTTTCTTGTATCTGTTGAAGACTTGAGTCAAAGTTTCAGATTTGACAGAACTAAAGTTTTCAAACTGTTGTTTGAGCATTGACCTTTTGTTCTTCTTGGTGCTTTCATTTCCTGCAAATCTCTTATCAAGTTCTTCTATAAGCACATTTGCATCATCAACCTGCTCAAATTCACTTTGGTATTCATTAGGAATTGAAAGTAACAAAGTGCTTAGAGCTTTAAGTTCAGTAGCTCTTTCCCTTCTTTCTTGTTCTGTTGTTGGTGCAACTCTTGATAACCTTACACCATTTGCATCAACTTTGTATTTTGGACCATTTTCCACAATGTCCCATAGTTGATAATCTGTAAGCAACATGTGTTGCTTAATTCTGTTTCTCCACATGTTGTATTCATCTGGTCTAAGGATAGTAATCCTAGACACTTGAACACCTTCTACAAACTCTGATGCCATTATATACTAACAAGCTTAAGAAAGATTACAACTTAAGTGATCACAGCTCTTTTCTAAGATCTTCCAGAATTCAAAGCTTACACTTGCTCTGATACCAATTGTGAGGTCCTACAATAACACTTGTTTATGCAAATGTATTGACACAAGCTAAGAATTTCTTGACAAGAAGTTTGCGGAATAACACTTATCAAGTGGAAGATTTATGTAACTTGTAATGTGATTGAAATAGAATTGTAAAACAAAACAAGAACACAAGTGATTCAATAATCAAAAGCCTCAATATTATTATTGAATAATACGGATACACAACTGTATCAGGGTTACAAAGACAACCTTGAAGCTTGGTTGCAACTGACTACTGACTTAGACTTGTAATCTATGGACTTATTTATTCTCTTAACTCAAGTATATACATGTAGACTGAATAACTTGTATAAAATCTATATACAATCTACTTTTCTAACACAACACTTCTAGGAACCACGCCTGCATTAAATGCATTTGACCTTTCTTGTCTGCTGCGTGCACTATTCCTCAAAAGCATGTCTGCAGTAGGTGTACTTGTGTTGCAGAGTTGGTAGAAAGTCAGACCCACTAAGCAGCATTAACATATAGAAGAGCAGAACTATCTTTTTGAACTAGCAGAACTAATTCTTGCAAACATTTGCACTTGGCAGCACTAACTCTGTAAAAGCTTGGCAGAACTAACCATTGAAAGACTAGCAGAACTAACTCTGGAAAACTTTGTTTTCAATAAATGAACAGAGCTAACTTCCACTAGCAGAACTAAGTCTTCATAGCCCAGCAGCACTAACCTTGAACAGACTTAAACACTTAGAATAATTTGACATTTGAAGAACAGAAGAATTTAGCCCAACAGGTTGGTTGTTGTTTTATAACTATCTTTTCAGTTTGGTCTTCTATAACCCCTTCACTGGTGATATACGCGAGCTTCCACTTCCTGAACCATTTAAAAGGTTTGGAAGCATGTGTTTCTCAGCGCCACCAACTTCCACCGATTGTATGGTGGTTGGATTTATATCAAGAGATGTTTACATCCACTGTGTAGGCGGCGATCCATCGTGGCGTAAGCTTAATCTAGACTTTGTTGCTGCTGATGAATATCACTTAAGGTTCCCAACTCTTTATGGCCAAGATCTTTACGGCTTGTTGAAAGAGGGAGAACTTCACGTTTTCAAAGGTTTTGGTGAAGGAGATGAGTCTAGCGAGGAAATTGTACCTGAAATCCCAACGAGAAGATCTCGTGCACAATATTATCTAACGAAATGTGATGAACATCTTTTGCTAGTGATTGTGGGCGAGATTGGAGAATTCGTTGAAGTACTGAAGCTGGATGATTCTACAAAAGAATGGGAGAAAATAGATGGTTTAGGGAAGTACATGATCTATGTTTGTGATACAACGTGTTTATGCATCGAGGCAAAATCACCGAAAATGGAGAACAAGATTTACTTTTCGCAATTTCATTCTGGGAATGGGAAGATGGTGTTTTATTCTCTCGAAACACGAATGTATCACACATTCAATGCTGAAAATATCGAAGAAGCTTTCGGGGATTTCACGGGAACTTATCATCATCATGTCAACCCTCATGCGTGGATCGAACCAAGTTGGTCCAAGTGACTCCGTTATCGGTACCAGTTTTGTGTTTGTTAAGGAACCTTAAACCTGTTTTCATCTTTTTAATTTTTTAAGTTTGTTTCCACTTCCGAATTTTTTATCATCTTGTCAATGCGAATCGTATTATATATATCTTGAAGGTTTGCTTTAAATTACTCGCAAGTATATATCCTACTATATATTCGAACATATTTTTAAGATGTTGGTTATTTGTCATTTGTATGATTAAATCAAGATTATATTTGTCATTGTTCAATTTAGTGTTTTTGGTTACTTGCTGCTCGATCACGTGCTGTATTGATGAGCTCGAGTGTAAACTACACATACGTACATACACTGATACACAAAAGAAATCAGTTAAATATTAAAAATAATAATAAAAGGAATGATTTTGATGGTTATTGTTGCGGGTGATATTTTAGTTAAATGTACTATATATATTGATTGCATTTCAAATATTATGAGACCTTGAGTATGTCGTATGTATTGGGTTATTGACTCTTATGTTGTGTTTGGTTTGCAAAATATTTTTGATAGAACTGAAATTCATCAAATGAGAATGAATTAATTCCAATTCATTTGAGTGAGAAAATTTGGAGACTTAGAAATTATTGATTTGTGAACCAAATACTTTTATAGAATGAATTTAAGATTCCAATTTTATTTAATTTCGTTGAATTACACGAGCCAAACGTGACCTTACGATCTTACAAACCGAAAACAACTGAGAAAAAAGAAGGATAAAAGCATACACCAAAAACTCCAAAAGAGAAACGTTTTCTTCACATATTACCTTTGCTTTGACTTTTAATTGTTGAGACGTCAAATCTTTTGACCCCATCAAAAGTTGACTATTCTGTGTTTTGGGGGTTATTTTCTTTGCTTATTAAAGCAAAAATAAGTTTGAGACGAACTGTTTGGATAAGTTACAGTTTTGCTAATGGAAGCCCTAAGAGCTTTCGTTAAGACTCTCAAACATGCATAACGGATTTGCACATTTACCAATATTTAGGGGGTCAAAATAAGGTCAATGGTAGACAAAGAGGTGGTCATGGTTATAGTACAAGTTTTAATGCATATTTGAAAGTTTTCACAAAATTCCTAAAGGATTTCGTTAGCAAATTCCATAAGTTTATTTGGGTTGATTATTTGTTTACCTGTGAGCTCAATAATAAGTTAGTTTTGATTGAATTGTAATGCCAACATTACAAATGATATCCCTTCTATTTGTTTACAAGCAATAAACAAATAAGTTACAAAATAAACTTCCGAAACACCCTCTTATATCCTGCACCTACAATTGCTCAAAGGAAGCCTTGTGATTATCTATTTTTAGTTACTTAGCTTAATATTGTTCGAAAAGCATCAATAATCTACAACACTTATTGTTCACAAAACCTAAGAACAATATGAGGAAAACAATAATAATTAGCATAGATTAAAAAATTCATATAAAGTTGTTACATAACGTGTTTGCATGTCAATGTTTCATCGTGTAATCTACATAGATCTTTTATACTCCAACACAAGTTACATTTTGATGTTTCAAAGAAATAAATAAATAAATCATGAACCAATTTTCTTCTTTTCAAGGATTGTTTAATCGGTCCAAACCGATTTAAACTATTTGAAAACCAAAGGGAAAAGTACAATAAAAGGTACTATACTCAATAAGAGTTACCACTGAATTTATTGAGTGAGGAGAAATGAATTTAGCAAAAACTCATTACCACTTACAACTTTAATATCTCTCATTATACTCAATATTTTTAAAAATTGATCTAGGAATATTAATCTATAAAATGGATATGTTACTTATAAAAAGGAAATTCGGTGACAACTCGTCATTTGTGAAATTCGTATTCTTAACTTGATTGCAAATTGAAAATTGGATACCTTAAAAAAAAAAAAAAAGTTATGTACCTTAAATAGATATAGATGATAAGTATAATACCTTTTATTGTACTTTTTCCAAAACCAAACAACATGTAACTAATTTCGGTCCCAAATACTGATCAAATATCTAACAATAATATAAAAAGAATGCACTAAATACTGTTGAGTTCCTAAAAGGTTACACATGAATAGTCTAACACTGTAGAGTATCTTCCAAAAATTCAGTCCCTGGTGTAGAGTATCTTTTGCATATTTTGTTGAAAGACGGTAGTGGAACAAATATCTTAGAAAGAAGGTGGTACGTTTGTTGGTATAAAAATAAGATGTGTATACTTTTTTAATTTGTGGTAGTGTTATTTTTATGGATAATATAAAGATCAAATTAATATTTGAATTTTCTATTGAACGCTTGAGGAACTTATGTGAAATGTATAAAAAAATTGCGTGATTGTGATTTACACCTAATTTGTTTGAGTTTTCTTTTATATCAGAATGAATATGAGCTCTCTAATTTTTTTGATAAAAGGTTTTTTCGGACCTTTGTGTTTCTGTACATGGACATTGTTGCTGGAAAAAAAGTTGTTTTAATGTCATTTTCTTAAGGGGCTAATTTAGGTGTTAAGAAGTCTTTTTTTTTTGTATAGATTATCATGTATCGATCAATAGTGATGCTAATTTGTGATTTATCATTTATAGATCATTAGTCACTATGCTACCTTTTGCAAGAGATTTGGGGTTGTAATCACATTACATAGATGATTTAATGTACGTAAATAATACAGAGTGATAAATATTAAACTCAAGGCGAGTTGTTTATTCACATTTCACAGTAAAGTGGGTGTGATATATAGCCAAGTGTGTAGGGAATGGGTAGAATATGATCTTGTCTTGTAACAGTGAAAAGAAAATAATGGAAGAGTAATAAGTAGCTTGTAGAGTTGTGTACTTCTGCGTAATGCATACCAAAAGAAAGAAATATAAACGTGAAAATAATGGTTATACTACTATCTTTATATTATGCTTTGAATAAAAACCCTTTCATGCTTCTTATGATTTTTTATTTTTGTTAGAACGAAAAATGTACCACTAATTATCTCACGAGTTATCAACAATTAAACACATACATACATTGTCTTAATAATATTTGACCCACAACTTAGTGACGCTGTGATTGACAACTTACCACATACCGATGAACAAGTATGATTGTTAACGTAGATACACACCTCCATATTTGCTATCGAGATTGGACCAAATGCATTGACTATCACCAATCCTATACTCTTAATCTGTTAACTTAAGCAAATTCTACAAACATATTTCAGCTGTTACAATTACTAAAGGTAATTATCATCACAGTTCTTAACCTGTAGAAAATCAACAAGTTAATGTACCAACTCAAGAAATTATCATCACAGTTATAGTAACGAGTAGTTTTATAATTACCTTTAGTTAATTCTTTTAATTATATCTTTATTCAATTTTACTATCTTATGTTTAGTTTAATAAGTAGAGGGGGTAAAACACATTAGTACATATGTTCAAAGTTAGAGTATGGGATGGGAAATGGAGGAAGATGTTTTGACGGTACAACAAGATCTTTTATAGTACAACAGTAATGACAAAAGTCAACTTGCTCTATCTTCTTACATTGTAGATAATTTTGAACGGATTATAGTAATATAAGAGCATACGGTGTGCGAGTACGTGGCGTCAGCGTTCACCATCGAGAATGCCGTGCGACGGCGTTCTGACGTACCGTGTCGGCGTTCTCGTGAGCGTTCTTGTCAACGTTCAGGCGTCGGCATACGGACGTTGTGGAGCTTCGACGTTCACCTATTATTTTGTTTTCTTCTTTCTTTTTCATGCAAATGGTCAGCTTTTATTTTGTTTTCTTCTTCTTTTATTTTGTTTTCTTCTTTGTTTTCATGCAAATGGTTACGAGTGTTGTGGAAAAAAAAAGTTTGTTTTTTTTAATCAAAAAAATGTTTGATGAATGCAAATGGTCACGGATTCTTACTTTTTATTTATTTGAATGCAGATCCTTCATATATATATACTATCACATTCACATTCAGTATAAATTCAAACCAAACGAAGCTTTCCATATATTTCTACCAAACAATTTCATTTTGCAAAAATACTATATAATTTGACACCAAAATGTCATCTGATTCATCATCCGATGAAGAAAGTACGTACAAACTTTTCATGATAATTGAAGACAACGGTTTCAACATTGTTGAGAATGACCTGTTGGAAACATGCAAGGTTCTTGGATCGACAGGTGTAACACATACGAGATGAAAACAAAGGAGCCACATGATCGAGAGACGCACAAGGAACTTCGAGCCGACCTTGTGGAACATCTTTGGATGTATTGTGAACAAAGGTGGAATGACGTGCACGCTTCGGGATCGGGAACGGGAACTGGAGATTATTGATTTTACTTGTATTGCATATTTAAATTTTAGCACTTGTATTGTGTAACACCCGACTTTTCACATCATAATTTATAATATATTAATCTTAGGAAGCGCGATTCCCAAACATTTACAAAACATTTCAACAACGTTTACAAACTTACATCTTATACTTGCAAATATTTAATTACATATTAACAAAATGGGTGTTACTAAAACTTTCCAAAATGCAACAAAATAAAGGTCAGAGTTGCGCCAGCTAAGTCAAACATCCAGCTAGTCATCTACCACCCGAAATACTTCAACTAACCAAAATCTGCAAAGCATTCAACAACGAGGGTTAGCTTACGCTAAGTGAATGGAACCGTAACCGACGGTTCAATCCAATCATAACAAGTCTTACAACTAAATAAACCACAACTAATTAATCACGTAAGCACGTATCGTCAAGAGGATCGGCGGTTCCTGTATGCTATTCTCAGTATACCACGATCACTGTATGCCATTCGCAGTGATCTACCGATAGCCTGACTACTACCTTCACAGTGTTGGTTAGTTCTCAACTATGTGTATCAAAGTAACCAAGACAGCTACACAGTATTAGCCAGACCCAACCAACCAACGTTGACCTCTGAATCAACCATACAACTTAACAACTTGTCACATAAAGCATATCATATGCAATTATGGAAAATCAACTGAACAACTTTCACAACTTGATCAATCAACTTCAATCAACATAATCAACAACTGTAATAACTGAAATTAATCATGGCAACAACTACAACATAAGCTATCCTGGTTTACCCGTTGTAACCGAACCCGTTACAACCGAATTGAACCGAGGACTACGGTAACCACTCACCAATATATCTGATCTTCAACTCAGTGGTCTAATCTTACTGAGTTGCCGCCCGCTTATCTGGAATCACAATAACATCAAGTCAGTAACTCATCCCAACTGATTAACTATTACTTTAATTATAAACATATTCAATTAAATAACATCAACTATTACAATATAACAATCCAAACTACACCTTTTCTATTTATTACCCAAAATCCACAATTTCAAACCCATAGCAGATCGGCTTCTCAAAGCCGATCGGCTATCCTAGTGCATTTCTGAATTTTATTTGCAAAGTCAAGTTCTGTGACATTTTTCAACTAACAAAGCAGATCTTCTTTGCTTAGCCGATCTGCTTTTCATGTAAAGCAGATCTTCTTTGCTTAGCAGATCGGCTAAGGTGCCCAAACCCAGAAATCAGCAACTTTCTGCACAATTTCAGCTCGAACCAACACCCAAATTTCACAAAATCACAGCTACTAAACACGAATTTATCAAAGGAAAACCACAAACATCTAACACTAACATATTACAACACTAGTCAAGTTATTCTACTTCAATATCAAGCATACATCATTATCAATTCCACAATTTTATACATAAACCCTAACTAACTTAATAAACTTGAAGAACACAATTAATCATCTCAAATTATCACAATTTCAGTTTAGTATTATCCACATAATTCATGTAATCTTCACACAATTATCAAACTAACACTTTTAAGCTTCAATTCATACAAATCATCTATATATCCAACATTTACCTAATTTCTATACAAAAGTCTCAAGAACACTAAATTACTTACAATCAATTGATGAACAAGAAATGATGATATAGATAATCTGATGTTGATGATGAACTACTATGGATTCAACCAAAATCTCTTTTGATTACTTGATACTAATTTGAGAGAGTTTTAGAACAAAATGAAGAGATGAAATGTTAGGTAGATTAAGTCGGTTTCATCCACTGACTCACTTTTATCAGTGTTTATATTTTATCCCCACTAACTCTATTGTCTGGAACCTGAAAATACTCGCGAGATAAAATATTTTATTTTACTGTCAACTTTATTTATTTTAAACAAGTAACATTTTACTAGTCACAATAAAAACTAAATCTCTTTTACTTGTTTATTTTCAAAACAACCAAATAAACTATTTTCCTTTATTAAAATAATCTTTTATTTCCAGGCCCAGAAACAGGATGTTACATATTGCATATTTAATTTTTAGGACTTGTATTGCATATTTAACTTTTAGGACTTGTATTGCATTTTTAATGAATAAAATGTTGTCTATTTAATTTATTTGTTTTTTATATATTAATTTATACAATTATCTTTATTAAAAGATCAAATAAAATAAATAATAAAAAACTCCAGAACACTGTGAATTCAGTTTCACCACACCACAGAATCCCCACTTTCAACATTCTTCATAACACTGCCCAAAACACCAGTTACCACACCCTGTGCTCTAAGAAATGCAAGAAATACACAAATTAACTCATATGAGCTTCTATTGATATTTGACAGGCTTTAAAAATTGTGTTTATCAAATTACTCATTGAAAACTATACATCTTTAAATTTCGCCACAATGTACGGGTAAAAAATATTTGTTATATTATATTACCGAGTATATTTAAGTATATTGATATTGATGAACTTCTTACTCAAGCCCAATATAAACATATACTAGCTTTTGGATGTAGAGATGCAAAAAAAAAAATGGTTTTTTTTAAACCGGTCGGTTAACCGGTAACCGGTTTCCCCAATAACCGGTTTTTCTATAACCGAACCGGTTAGACCGGTTTTGAGTTTTTCGGTGGACCGGTTTTTTACCGGTTTTTTAACCGGTTTTTTCCGGAAACCGGTTAGAACCGGTTTTTTTCGAAAAAAGCAGCCAAACGGCTAGATAGCCGTTACCAGCCCGTTGGATCCGTTTTTTTTTTGCCCTATTTGGGTGCCTTTGCCCCCCTAAACCCCCTATAAATACACTTGGATGGTTTGGGTTTTAAAACACACCAAAATCTCTCATATTCTCTCATATTCTTACATATTATTTCATATTCTATTATTCTCTCAAAAACTCTATATATATATATACATATTTTTTTTTTGCGAAAATGGAAAACATACATTCTCAAGCTTCCGCTTCCGCTTCCGTTGGTAGCACTGTACGAAATAAAGTTTACACAAATGTTGATGTCGTGCAAGTTAAATCAACGACCCAGAACCCGGAAATTTGGGTGAATTACGATTTGTGCGTTATGAGTGATGGGTTTAGTAAGGCTCGTTGCAAAAGATATGGGAAGTTCTATAAGCCCACATCAAACTCAACATTAAGAACTCACATGACCTCGGCTTGTAGAGCCGCTAGTCAAGATGCCTCACAAACGACACTCGGTTCGGATGGTGGGGTATTTATATACGATGTCGAAGCTCTTCGAGAAGATTTTACCAAGTTTGTTATCCAAGAGGCGCTTCCATTCAACCACTTTGACAACCAACGGCTTACGAGTATCATCAAAACGAGACTACAACCGCGATACCAACAAGTAAGTCGTACTACCCTTAGAAACGATGCGTTTAAATTGTGGAAAAATGCTAAAAAAGATATAATTGATGGTTTTCTAAACTATAAACATGGCGTTTCTATTACTTGTGATGTTTGGACCGCACCACATGGTACGGCAAATTCTTATTTAGCCGTTACGGCCCATTGGTTTCATCCCGAGTCTTGGTTGTTAATGAAACGTACAATTGCTTTTAAATTGTTTGGTTATCCGCATACGGGATGTAACTTGCGGAAAATTTTAAATGACACTTTAATTGAATATAATTTACACGATAAAGTTTTTATAATTTCACTAGATAATGCGTCAAATAATACGAGAGCTATGAATTTACTAAAATTACATGTAAAACCAATTTTAAATGGCGCTTTTTTTTCAATCTCGTTGTGTTGATCATATTACAAATTTGTCCGTGCAAGCGGCATTAAAAATATGTGATACTTTATGTCAAAAATTTAAGTGTTTATTAGTAACTATATATAGTTCTAGTAACGAACGTCAAATTAATTATAGACGTTTTCGTGTACAATGTGGTGAAACTCCCCTAGGACCATGCTATGATAATAATACTAGGTGGAATTCTACTCACATTATGTTTGAAAATATTTTAAGACAACGTGATACTTTAAATGCTTTTAATACATTGTTAGTTGATAGAAATAAGTCGGTAGCTATAACCGATTACGAATGGGATCAACTTTATGATTTAACGTCTTTTTTAGTAGTTTTTAAAGATGCTACTACTATATTATCGGGTGTATATTACCCAACTAGCTCTTTAGTTCTAAACCAAATTTTATAATGACTGAAAAATTAAAAGAATTTGAACTTTCGTCATTTCCAATGTTTAGAAAAATGGTTAGAGTTATAAAAAAGAAATTTATAAAATATTTTAGTAACATGCCTTTGGTTTTTACTTGTGCCGCCGCACTAAATCCAGCTATAAATGTTGGCGGCGTACAACATATACTCACAACAATAATGGCAAATTTGAACTTAAACTTAACCGACAACCCCAACTATATTACAAATGAACTTACTAGATTTGAAAATGGTTTTACACAATTGTTTGAGATTTATGCAACAAAAATTGGTTACCAACCAAACTCACTTGTGGACTCCATGCGGGCGGGAACATCTCGAGCATCATCGAGTGACATAAGCATAAACCTTTATAATGCTTTACTTGAAGACGCTACAAAGTGTCAACGTACATCGGCTCCAACAAGCGAGTTGGGACACTATAAGTCTACAAACTTTTTAACCACTTTAAGTGTTGAGGATTTCCGTAATTTTGATATTTTGAGTTGGTGGAAAGAAAGAGAAGTACAATTTCCAATTTTATCCGCAATGGCTCGAGATTTATTAGCCGTCCAAGCTTCGACGGTAGCTTCAGAATCGGCATTTTTTAATAGCGGTAGAATTTTATCGGAAAGAAGGTCAAGACTAACCGCTGAATCCGTGGAAGTATGCGTGTGTTTGAAGGATTACTTGGACGGGGTAGATAGGATACAAAATGTAACAACGTTAGAAGGCCCACTATTAGGTAACGTTGAAGAGATTATCGAAGATGAAGAAGTCGCATTAGGGATATCACCTCCAACGACCGAATTAGATGAAGGTGAATTTGAAGAATTTGAAGTTGAATCCGTCGATGAAGATGAAGTTTGGGACGACATAAGTGGTTAAGTGTATCCGGGTGATGGCCATGCCGAAGCTCGATATACTTTACCATTTTTAGTTGTAATTGTATCATTTAAATAAAAGTTATGTTTGGATGTTTCCATTTTTAGTTGTAATTGCATTATTTACATTTTCAAGTTATGAAGACTTTTTCGATTCAATTGTTTTTTAAGAAGACTTATATAAGACTTTTGTTTAAGTTATTGTTCAATTATGTTTCCATTACTAATGTTCTACGAATTCAATTAAAAAATTAGACTCAAACATTGATTTTCCTTAAAAACGCCTTACGCTATTTCGGTAAATTCTATTATAGACTTTTCTGACAAAACATTTTTTTAGGAAGATTGGTAAGACTTTTGGAGTAGTTCTTGATCAATTATGTTTCCATTACTAATGTACTAACATTCCAATCAAAAAGATTTGGCCCAAACGTTGGTTTTCCCGAAAACGCCTTACGCTATTTCGGTAAATTCTATTATAGACTTTTCTGACAAAACATTTTTTTTAGGACGATTGGTAAGACTTTTGGAGTAGTTCTTGATCAATTATGTTTCCATTACTAATGTACTAACATTCCAATCAAAAAGATTTGGCCCAAACGTTGGTTTTCCCGAAAACGCCTTACGCTGTTTCAGTAAATTCTATTATAGACTTTTCTGACAAAACATTTTTTTTAGGACGATTGGTAAGACTTTTGGAGTAGTTCTTGATCAATTATGTTTCCATTACTAATGTACTAACATTCCAATCAAAAAGATTTGGCCCAAACGTTGGTTTTCCCGAAAACGCCTTACGCTATTTCGGTAAATTCTATTATAGACTTTTCTGACAAAACATTTTTTTTAGGAAGATTGGTAAGACTTTTGGAGTAGTTCTTGATCAATTATGTTTCCATTACTAATGTACTAACATTCCAATCAAAAAGATTTGGCCCAAACGTTGATTTTCCCGAAAACGCCTTACGCTATTTCGGTAAATTCTATTATAGATTTGGCCCAAACGTTGGTTTTCCCGAAAACGCCTTACGCTATTTCGGTAAATTCTATTATAGACTTTTCTGACAAAACATTTTTTTTAGGAAGATTGGTAAGACTTTTGGAGTAGTTCTTGATCAATTATGTTTCCATTACTAATGTACTAACATTCCAATCAAAAAGATTTGGCCCAAACGTTGGTTTTCCGAAAAACGCCTTACGCTATTTCGGTAAATTCTATTATAGACTTTTCTGACAAAACAGTTTTTTTAGGAAGATTGGTAAGAATTTTGGAGTAGTTCTTGATCAATTATGTTTCCATTACTAATGTACTAACATTCCAATCAAAAAGATTTGGCCCAAACGTTGGTTTTTCCGAAAACGCTCAACGCTCGGAAAAAAACTCAATTATATAAAAAAACCGGGTTGGATCCGGGTTTACAACCCGAACCGGTTTGAAACATTTATACCGAATTCGAATCCCGAAAAAAAACGGAAAAAAATAACCGATTAAAACCGGTTCAAAACCGAAAAAAACCGATTCCGAACGAAAAAAACCGATTCCGAAAAACCAAAAACCGAAAAAACCCGATTTTTTTGCACCCCTATTTGGATGCTTTAAATGATACACTCTCAATTGCATATACTAGCTTTTATCATCTTCCGTGCACAATTCTTGGTCATAATCATCAATTGCAGTGGTCTTTCTTAGTTTAAAATGATAAATTGACATCGATAATAATTATATAGGGTGAAGTTCAAATGAGACTAAAATTTTGTGTGAGACTAAGGGAACCAATAATATCATTCCACATGTACAAAGAGAATGTTCCATACTACAAAACCCATTTACCCCAAACATCAATTATCTCACAAACGACAAATCGAAAAATCATGAAACTTGCACCATAATTTTCAGCGTTTTATCCTCTTCGATTTGCCGTCCCTCAAGGCATACTTCCGACGAAAATTTTCTTTTTTATTTTTTTGGTGGGTTTCATATGTTACTAACACATGTGTTAGAGTGTTGCGTTTAGGGTTTAGGGTTTGGGGTTTAGGGGTTAGGGTTTAGGGTTTGGGTTTTGGGGTTTCTCCCCGAAACCCCATAACCCAAACCCTAAACCTAACCCCTAAACCCTAAACGTTTTATAAAACTCTAAACCCTAAATCATACTAAACCCTAAACCCTACTAAAACATAAGATCTAAACCCTAAACCATGAACCCAGCTAAATGCTAACCCTAAACCCTAACCATGACCGTAAATAAAATGTACAATCGATCACTAACACATATGTTACTAACTTATAAAACCCACCAAAAAACCAAAATTTTTTTTTATCGAAAGTATGCCTTGAGGGACGGCAAATCGAAGAGGATAAAACGCTGAAAAATATAGTGCAAGTTTCATGAGTTTTCAATTTGTCGTTTGTGAGATAATTGATGTTTGGGGTAAATGGGTTTTGTAGTATGGAACATTCTTTTTGTACATGTGACATGATATTATTGGTTTCCTTAGTCTCACTCAAAAATCATGAACTCATTTGAACCTTACTCTAATTATATATATGTAAGTTGATTTCTCTTTAACGTTTCTTATATAACACCTATCTATCCTTCACAAATTACAAAAAGTAGCATGGGCCGTGCTTTAGCACGGCGTGAAAACCACCTAGTCATTTTATAAGTTTTGTTAATCGAAACCAAAGTTAGCCCATGACATGCACTTTGATGCAGCCACGTCATACGAAGGTTGGTGAAAAGGACCCACAAAAGAGGTTGGAGGGGGTTGGTAAAATAGTTTGGTTGGTTTTCCTAACGTACCACCATTAATCCATAACGTACAACCTTATAAGCCATGTTCACAAAATCTATTGAACGAGTCACAACCACATCCCCTAAACATCCGCACCTATAAATACAAACATAACTCACTTGTAAACATGCGATCCATCCATCTTTCTCTCATTCTTCCCCAAATCTCTCTCTGTATCTTGATCAATCAAAGGTATAATTCAATTCTATATCTCTATATCTTGATCAATCAAGAATATAATTGAAGTAATACCAATCGGTTAGGTGGTGAATTTGATAAAAGGATAAGTTACGTGTATTCGATAGAGCCTGGTCGAGTTTGTGTGGTGGTGGGCTTACTCCCCGTGATTTAGTGCCTCACGGGGAGTCGAAACTCGAAACCCCACCTTAAAAACAATAATTATAAGTATACAAAAAAACAAATGTATTCACCTTAGTAGTCTATTAATTTGCTAAACCAGATTTCAACAACGTGAAATGAGCTGAGACTGAAATAAATACAAAAAGTGACAAACTAGCTACCTAAAATGTTGTTTGTGTGTTATATCTATTTGTGCTAAAGTCTTCATTTTTGATCTAATTGTTCCAGAGATGGAGACTTTCCTATTTACATCAGAATCTGTCAATGAAGGACACCCAGACAAACTCTGCGACCAAGTCTCGGATGCCATCCTCGATGCTTGTTTAGAACAAGACCCCGACAGCAAAGTCGCATGTGAGACATGTACAAAGACTAACATGGTTATGGTCTTTGGTGAGATCACTACTAAAGCTACCGTCAACTACGAAAAGATAGTCCGCGATACTTGCAGAGAAATCGGATTTGTATCTGCTGATGTTGGTCTTGATGCTGACAACTGCAAGGTCTTGGTCAATATTGAGCAACAGAGTCCGGATATTGCTCAGGGTGTTCATGGACACCTTACTAAGAAGCCAGAAGAAATTGGTGCTGGTGATCAAGGTCATATGTTCGGTTATGCCACCGATGAAACACCTGAGCTTATGCCGTTGACCCATGTCTTAGCAACTAAGCTCGGTGCTAAGCTAACAGAAGTTAGAAAGAACAAGACTTGCCCGTGGCTACGTCCTGATGGTAAGACACAAGTGACGGTTGAGTATCGTAATGATAACGGTGCTATGGTTCCAATTAGGGTTCACACCGTCCTTATCTCGACCCAACATGACGAGACCGTGACTAATGACCAGATCGCAGCCGATCTTAAGGAACACGTGATCAAACCAGTGATCCCAGCTCAGTATCTTGACAACAACACAATCTTCCATTTAAACCCCTCAGGTCGGTTTGTGATCGGCGGTCCCCACGGTGACGCGGGGCTTACCGGAAGGAAGATTATCATCGACACCTATGGCGGTTGGGGGGCACACGGTGGTGGTGCTTTCTCCGGGAAGGACCCAACTAAGGTGGACAGGAGTGGTGCTTACATTGTTAGGCAAGCAGCTAAGAGTATAGTGGCTTCAGGACTCGCACGTAGGTGTATTGTTCAGGTTTCTTATGCTATTGGTGTGGCTGAACCGCTATCCGTGTTTGTTGACACATACAAAACTGGAACTATCCCAGATAAAGATATCCTTGTTCTGATTAAGGAGAACTTTGACTTTAGGCCAGGAATGATGTCAATCAATCTTGACTTGAAAAGGGGTGGTAACTACAGGTATCAGAAGACTGCTGCTTATGGCCATTTCGGTCGTGAAGATCCTGATTTCACCTGGGAAACCGTCAAAGTTCTTAAGCCTAAAGCTTGAATATAGTACGACACTTTTGGCCCTCGAATCGGAACTCGGAGAATAAACAAGCTAATATGATGGGCATACAGTTTTCTACATGTGTTTTTCCATTATAAATTGTTCTCTTTTCTTTCTTTTTTTGGGTTGGCAACGTGTAAGATTTCTATGTTTTTGAGAAGCCCATATCGAATGTAATATTTGAAAGAGTGTTTTTACTACAATATTACTTTTGTGATATATATAAATAAATATAAATAATTCTCATGAAAACATGAATATGCCAACATTAATGAAGTTGATAAATAAGATTGTAATTACTTGACAGCGTCTCTAAGAATGTAACCACAAACGGTCGTGCAATCTTTCTTCACCAGCACCAAACATGCAGTCGACCCTTTCACCGTCTCTATAGAAGTGAAATGTAGGTGTGTATCGAATATGTTGGGTTGTTCCTGGGCATTCATCAATATCTGCATACACAAAAGAAAGCTTCGGGAACTTGTTGCTTAACTGCTTAAACGAAGGCATGATCTCGGCACAAACACGACACCTGTAAAGAGCAAAAAAGAATGGTTTTAACATTAACCGTGATTTGTAAATTGAAGATCTTTAACTCTCAAAGTTTTCGATAAACCTTATGGATTACTAAATCCAAGCATATGATAGAAAACTATGATTCTTGAAAGATTATATGGTAGCAATCTACTCGATCACTAGATTTAATTATAAGACAAATTACAAATGTCAAATGTGTAAAGAGACGACTGCTCCTAAGAATCGGTAAGTAATATGGATCAACATTTGTTACCATATATGAACAGCTGTTTTGGTAAAATTGAATCCCTATTTCCTCAATAATTTCTTCACTACTTTCCACATCCTGATCTTTTTGTAACGATACAATTTCCGTCTTCTCCCAAGTCCTAACCATTATTTTTAAATGTGTTGAGCATAAAATAACGATAAAATGACCTTCCGGTCCTTAATCGCCTAAGCGGAGATTAAAGAGACACTTTAGGAAATCAGTGGATCATTTTAGTGAAGAAAATAAATAATTACTTTAGATCAAGCACTTGAGTCATACAAAGATCAGTATTTTTGATACAGAAAAGTTGACTGATGAAATACAAATTCTAAAAAGACATCATGAGTGGTTCCCATTAAACTGGTGGAGAGCATTACGACCAGGGGTTGTAATCAATAGAAGGAATGAGGGAACGATATTTACGCCAATAAGGAACCATAAGAAAATCTGAACATGGTCCCTATTTTATGCATCCAGCGTTTTTAGCATACTATCTCACAGCATTTCCTGTAATTTTCCTAACCGATGCCACTTGATCCTATAGGCCTATGCATACATGATATGTCTATTTCTTTACTCCTATCCACCTTTGTGTTTGAACAAACCCTGCAAATATTTCACTGTTGCAGACTTGCAGCTGCTTAAAATTTAATTTTAATCAAGCGCTAACATGCAACAAGCAAAGTAGTATTTCACTGAGGCATTTCATCGAACACCTTGCATTCAAGTTTAGTTTCATATTCCCAAATGCACAATTTCAAACTTAGATCATGGATAGATATATCATTAAAAAGAAATAGTAGTTGACATACCAAGATGCACCAAAGTTGATGACAGCCTGCAATTGCAAAATTACAGGCATAAAAAGCAAAAATTAATGAACTTTAAAGATCAAAACATTAAGAAGGAAAATTAGAAGTGATAGTGAAGATGTATACAGGGGATTTTGAAGTTCTGATCCGATGAAAAATGTTTGTTAGGTGTTCATCGGTGGATGCTGTGATTAGGTTGCCGTGTTGCCCACTGATTTGATCTTGATTCTGTGTTTTTGTTGCTTCCATAGCTGCTTGTGTATTCTCCACCTACAGTGACTTACCCCTTTGCCTAAATTTTAACTTTATCTTAATTGATTTTTTATTTTTATTTTTTTGCAGCAAAAAGGTATAAAAATTATGTGAGTTAAATTTCATTATTGTTTATTATTATTATTTAATAGAAAATAAAAAACATAATAGATTTTATAAAATTAGGAAAGAGAAGTATCATGAGTTATCATGTTATGAATAAGAGGAGTACCTTTTTTTTCTTGTTGGCGAAAAACAAAATTAAATTGATTTGAATCTCATAAAAAGACTTGTTTGAGGGAGGAAAGATATCTTTCCAAACCTTGAATACATTGACATCGTGACTACCAATCGTGATACATTGAGCCACTAGCTACTACAATTGTTACTTGAGACAGTCATTTGAAAAAAACTTGAAACAATCCAAACTTGCTTGAACTTGACCTTTGATAGCATGAAACTTGTGAAAGAAAGGGGGCTCCGAAACGCCGTAACGTAAAACGAGACGCCCAACTACAAAACACCATTTACCTCGGTGCCGACTATTGATGGATGTAAAGATCCCTTGCTACATCCTTGATGGCTTGCCGGTAAAGTTCTGAAAATGTTGGTGGTAGGCGTCGAAAAAGAAAAACCAATTCGATGAACTCTGGTTACTACGGTGGTGGTTTAGACTAGTATGTTGAATTTGATGTAACAACGGAATCTTTAAAGAATATGATTGCACTAAATAAGATTCACTTCCGACGTCTACACTCTAATTACACTTTCATCATATACAATTGACACCTAAACTACTTTAGATTTTACTTTGCCTCAATTGATTAGTTTTTTTTGTTCAATTAAACTTTAACACGATTAATTGTAACTTTTATTTATTTACTTTCAATTATATAATTCTTAATATAATTCAATGTTTTATTCATCTTTATTTTTATTTTTTTGAAAATTATATTTTATTATTTAAATCATAATAAAATACCGTAAAGTATAAAATACTAATACAAATTTTTAACTTTCTTCGAACTATGTACTCAAATATAATCACTATTTATAATACAAAATGTGTAAAATGAAACAAACTCTACATATCTTTTAAAATATATATAGTATTGGACCAAATTTGATACAAAATCTTTTAAAATTCAGTACACACCAAAAAATATGGTGAGTTTATTGGAAAACATTTTATTCACCATCCTTAACGATCGAAAATTCAAAAAATTAACTTTTTAAGTAAATTTCTACATTATCTTATCAGCACTTTATGCAATTATGCAATTATAAAATAAAAAATGTTACAATCATTTCATCAAAATTGTTGATTAGATGTCTAGATTTATGGTTTAATATGAATCCAGTATTCAAATTTCCCAAAATGAATTAATATAACATCCTATAACATATAACCATTTTTAATGAGTAATATAAATTGGTTAATCATCAATATTCAATATACACTTGCTCTCCTAACTTTCTTCCCACCACCAATTCACTTCTTCTTCAAACAGGAATCCTTTCTTTTCTGCATTATCGAAAGCGATAAAAAAAGACCTTCAACAAGAAGATAAAGTCCTTGAAACGGCCTCCATGGCTGCTTCTACCATCTTTTCATCCTGCACACCGAGCAGATGAGATAACGCAACTATTGTCGTTCATATTTAATCAACTTTTTCAATTGTATAAACTTTAGAAAGTACTGGTTTAAACGAGTTACCTTCCCTTCTAAAGTTATAGAGAGGGGCCCACTTCTGGATTCGCGGTAACATCCTTCATTTTTTACAAACAGAAAGAAAGTCACAAATCATCTTAAAGAATTCCGTAGAAATAATGTGACGTGAAATGAAAAGAATTCATACCGATGTAGATATCTGGAAACTCAAAATAAATCTTTGATAAAGGCTGAGCAACTTCTACCTACAGTTCATGTTGAAGCCCACATATTGGAGACTAAATATCGATCCAGTTATAAAAATGATTGTTGAAGAGAACTTGTTATTGAATATATACAGAACATACTTACATCTGAAAGGGAGGTCGTCAAATGCTTGGTTACAAATGATTCCGTTACTTCTAGCATATTACTAGATCTTAGGGAACCCCACTGTAGGTCCAACTCATCGACATTTGTTGCAGTAAGAATAATTACATTCTCACACTTGATCTGTAAAAACATCAAAAACGCTTTATATTATGAATGTATGTATGCCTTCCTACATTTCACTTTTTTATACTTACTGTACATACATACCAATGGAACAGGAAGCTTTTCATGTTGTAGCAATTCTGTAATACCTTCAGGCAACTCAGACATCTGAACAAGATACGTAAAACCAATTACTTAGGTCAAACCAGCAGAAGTGAAGATTAATTTAGGATTGGATTTAAGCCGTATAACAACTTATATTCCAAAAAGTACTGATATGAACAACCTACTTTTCTACTTATGAGCTTTTGGATTATGTTCCAATATTTCCATCCCGCAACATTTTTTACCAGATAAAAAGATGAGTTTAAATACTTAACACTTATGTGGCATACACTGCGCGCTTATGTGTCGGTTACTTCACTTGCAGCTATGTGGCGTAGACTGGCGCTTATGTACCGTATATTGGTCATCTTGGAACAAAATATGGAAATTTAAAAGGGTATCCAGGTAGTAATAAAGTAGGTTGTTTATATCCATACTTCTTAAAAGTGAACTGCTTTATATAACTTCAACCCATTTAAAAATTACAAAGCTACTAACTTTCGGAATTCAGTTACCTCACTGAATTCTCGGGTACACTTTTCACCGTACAGGTGCCTAAGATGTTCTTTGAACTCTTCATTTGGAGCCTGTATTAGTAAATCTCGAATTGGTACTCTCAAAAATCACATTTTCATGTCATGCTCATTATACTATGAGATAAACATCAATAGCATTCAAGGATACATTGGAGAACAAAAAGACCATTTTTTAGATATATACAACTCACCAAACGAACACGAAACGCTTTAGCAACTCCCGCAGTGGAAACATCTGAATGTAACGGACCAACCCCTCCATATACGAACACCTGTATTAATTAACCATACAAGAAACTGGCATGAAATAATAGAGACACAACGACCACTAGCATGCACATTAACATGTAATGCCATACCATGTCATTGATAGACTTTCGCTTTTCGACTTCATCGGCTACAAAATCTACCTATAGAAAACAAACCAAGTGTCATTAATGAGCAATTAAATTCTTTCATAAAATCAATAGATTTTAGTTAGGTTTACATTAACTTACGTCATTTTGTACAATAGCAATATGGGAGACCGTCCAACCTATAGAATGAAGCTTCTTACACAAGGAAGGTCCTAATTTGTCGTTGACACTTCCAGAGCTGAGCTATGTAACAAATTATAAACATGAGAAACAATAATGAGAATAGTATATACGTAAACATGTACAGGAACCCGGATATAATATAAGAAACAAAACAAGGAACTTACAGAAATTCATCACCAACAGAAACTATGGAGGCCGTGAGGACGCTGTTTCGATGTGATTCGACACTTATCAGACCATTGCTCACAGCATTCGGAGGAAACAGCTTTTTCGCTCTACCAGCCCGTTCTAATCTTCCATCTGTAAGCATATACGCAGGTTTAAATTTTCCCTTTCCGCCTGTAGAATCGTTGACGGATAATAATGCATTTGGAGCTGTGTCATTAACACTCCCTATTGAAGTATATCTGTAATATGGGAATGAAAATTGATAAATACGGTATTTCAAGTTCTTGTGATGTAATAGAGTAAAAATTGCATGGCAAGTATGAGAAAGGTGAATTACCCTTGGTCGTAAAGACTGCAGTATTGAACCTTGCAAGTCAAAAGAAACGCCCAAACGTCTCTGCAAATGAATATTACGGAAATTAGAGCTCTGAAAGAACAAAGAGTCGGTATTCTTAAGGCTTTATGAGGGGAAAAAAAGTATTATTACCTCCGTCTCAAAATTATAGTTCATCTTTCCTTTTTGGGACGTCCCAAAATAATTATCCACTTCCAATTTCAACCAATAAGAAGAGAGTTTAGTGAGTGCAGATTCTATTTGAGTGGTTGAAAACTGTTGTGGTCCCTCTTTTATTAAACTGTGTGTTTTTTGTTGGTGGACAATAATTTTGGGACGGAGGGAGTACTAACTAATAACGGACTACTGCATATTGAATACTCTTAATCTCTAGACACAGGTAACCTCTATTTTTAATCTATGTGCGTGCCATTTTGTGCTAACTAGTTTTTGTTTAAAATCTTCCTTAAATATTGTTTAAAATACTACATTACTATGTCATATCACATATTTGTTCTCTGTTACGAGAAACTAATTCACGGCAATTTAATACGTCAACATTATTCTCATAGTTTGTCTTTTGTTTCCGTTATTTGAGATGGTTACCTGTACGACCAGTCCAAGATTGGATTAACTCTCATGAAAGGTGGCCATCCAGGTGAGCTTGGAGAGAACTGTTCTTGACCCACCTGCACAAAAAATCATTTTTTTTTAATTTTACATTTCTTTTACTTTTTTGTAAAAACTAATAAAACTTTTAAAAAATGACGGATATCAAAGTTTTTTATCCTTAAAAGATTATATCGAAATATGACAATAATTTCCTTACAGCAGTAGGATCCCCAAATCGAACACCAAGGAAAATAGCTCTGGTTGGTTTAGTCTTTAGCAATGCCGCCAAACCAGACTTGAAATCTTGGCGAATGATATCTAATTGCACACCATAACTGAATGAATAGTAATGTTAGCAATCAGATGCTAAAAAGCAAAAGAAAAACATAGATT
This sequence comes from Pseudognaphalium luteoalbum, assembly GCA_963422505.1. NCBI lineage: Eukaryota > Viridiplantae > Streptophyta > Magnoliopsida > Asterales > Asteraceae > Pseudognaphalium > Pseudognaphalium luteoalbum. The sequence goes on along the minus strand of OY730198.1, from coordinate 6,991,083 downwards.
ATTTTTTATATCTTACTTAGAGGCCGTTTCGTAAGTAAATGAATTGATTTCAGGGAATGCAGTAGGGCTCTCAAAATATATTGTTCTTATTGGAAATGCAGATGCACGATTAGATACATCCCCATTTAAATGACCACAATCCACTGAATGCAGATAATATCCGGCCCTAAGAAGGTGTAACAAAACCTATAATCAGAGCTAATTGTTAGAAATTATTTGACAAATATATTGAAGAGATATTACAATCACATTGAACTATACAAACTTACAGTTGAATCCTTTCCTCCATTGAAGCTAAATGCAACCTCTTCAATACTGATAAATGAAACAATATCAAGAAACGCCATATTAGATTTGCATAACTAAGATAATGGCATTAACATTTTCTGGAAAAGGTTAACGACTCCCTAAGGGCTGTCTTTAAGGATGTCTTTATGTATTAGATTGTTGTAACTTATAGTTTGGGTCGTTGATGATTTTACTACGGCTAAGATACCATCACTGATGCATAAGGATCATCCTTAATTTGGGTTGTCATTATCATCTTCATCTTCCTTTCTAAAATAATTAACAATCAATACACTATGAATCCCATATCTCATCTCATATTGTTTTAATATGACTACAAATGTAACTGTTTCCAAATGCATCCAACAACTTAAGGAGAAAGTTTTAACTTTCTTCGGTGCTATAAATGTTATTAACACCAACTGGCAAAGAGCACTACTGATGAAAGTAACTGACTTTCGCAACATGATCAATACGACTATACGCAAACATACAAAATCGTGTAATAACTTACTTAAATCGTTATCATGCTCCCTTATTGTAAGTTCCTACCTACGTAAAGAGTCAACTACTAAGTCAACCAGCTATATATAGTCTTAACGCTTTAGAATGCCAGCAACACTATGAAAATATCATATACATTAACATCAACATCAAATATCATAAAGACCATCACATGTTACTATATAAAATAAACAGGATACAAATAATCAAATAAAAAAACACTAATTATACCATATTAATCAAATTAAATTACAAAAAAAATAATAAAGATTGCAACTTTTCATTTCCACATGATCAAATTCTTCAATTTCTACAAAACCCAAATCAGTTTCACAAAAATCAAACCCTAAAAACTGCAATTTGCACATAAAAATAAAAACAAATAACAAAATCGAAAAAACTTACGGATAAAGAGCAAGAGCTCTTTGAATAACATTGATGGCATTATTATACTTGGTTTTCAAACTTTGATCATGGCTTTCATGAATTGCTTTATTGATCTCCATTTTTGCAAAAAGATCGAAACTTTACAGATTTTATAGAAATCAAGAAAGTGTTTCTTGATGGGAACTAACAAGAAAAAAGGGGGTCTTCTTAGGATTCCAAATTCCGTGTTAGATTTGAAACTGGAGCACGGAATTTGGAAATTGGGGGAGAAAGAAATGCAAAATTTGGGATTTTTCTTTAGAAGTTTTTTTTTTTTTTTTTAATGGATGGGTGATGTCGATGATGATGATGATTTATCTAATCTAATCTATAGAATGAAAACAGAATTTTGGGCTGTGGGACGTTGGGTGTGTTTTTATGTCTTATTGTGTAAAAAGTTTATGGATTGTTTGGGAAATTTTATTTTTATTTCCTTTTTCTTCGTAAAGCAATAATAATACAAATTAATTAGAACTAGAAAAATGAAATGAATTAAAAGATAATTATTTTGACCAAGACGATGGTAATATGATATGATACAACGTGATTGAGTTGATGACCATTAAGAGGTTGATGAAGTTTAATGTTGCAGTCCATTACGGATGCGTTAATATTGAACTCCAATAACCCGTAATCATAACTATAATGACTCTTAAACTCTTAATTTGAGTCACCCTTAAAACTACAACGATCTTAAAATTGCAATGATCATTCAATAGTCAGTGTAGGAGGCGCCAAAAGCAAAATACAACCGGGTGTGATACAACGCATGACTGCTTGTGGAATGCTAGAAGTACGAAAGTTTAGTGATCAAGCCGAGTCTTGTTGCAACCATGTTTTACTTGATTTCTTAGTTGTATAAAGGTGGAACACATGAACCAGCAAATAGTTGGTCAATATATTGAAAGAGACAAACAGTGATGATGTGAAAATTACGATGAAATGTCGTTAATGCTTTGATATGTTGATTTTTATAGTTATCGTTTGATTTCTGATCGATTGGCCTAACTAGTTAGGTTGTTAATGTGGATTTATTCAGTGGGTAACTTCCTTAATTTTGTTCTATCGATGAAAATTGAATACAGTAAGAAATTGAATACAGTAAGGTTTTGCTAGAAACCACTTTAACAACTATCTTTAAAGGAACATTACACATTAGATTTTGTACTTCAATATAGTGTGAAACTTTTGAGAAAGGATATACATAACAAACTTTTTGATTCATTAGCCGAATAGCTGGTGCATTAAATTAATGTGGTCCTATGATCAAGGATAACAAGTTAATCAAAACATAACATGAAAGAAAGATACGACGCCGTTTCGAGGTAATCCAAGCCCGTCAGCCTGTGGGATGTGATTGAGAAAAAATGGCATCAATTTTAGTACCAACATTTGTGATCCAAAAGGTGAATAATAAGTGGTTATCTTGCAACCATCCAATAAGTCATATTATTATTATCCTTAAGAGATTTCATAGTCTTCTTTTCGTTGTCGTTGATCGTTATTAAATACCGTAACGAACTCGAAAACACAATACAGAATCAAAACTATCATCTGTATATTCAAACCAGAAAGTTTTTTGTACTTTTACATATGAAACCTCAAAACACACACACTCTTATTGACCAGCCCATCAAAGATGCCCAGTAACAGGCCCGTCCATCAGTCTAGCAATCCAAGTCCAGGCGTCCAGCAAAACAGGAACAGTCCAGTAGTCCTGTATAATGCTTGTCTGTTGTCTGTACAAAATAATTTAAATTCACCAACTACAACTACCTAGGCTTGAAAAAAAAACTCGGGTTTTAAACCCTACCCGGTTTCAAACCCGAAAACCCGACCCGGTCAAACCCGGTTTTACCCTACCCGGTTCGGGTTTTTTGAATACCCGACGGGTACGTACCCGGGTAGGGTTTTTAGAATTCGAAACCGGGTTGAACCCGGGTTGAAATAGGGTCGGGTTGAAAACCCGGTCAAAAACCCGGAACCCGGTCAAAAACCCGATTGAAAACTCGAAAAAAACCCGATTTTATTCATGCCTACAACTACCATTGTTAAACTCCAAAATTATTGTACATCACTACATCATGCTTATTTCAAATATCCCCTCAAACTTGCTGTTCACCCAGTGCACGGATCCAAAAAATTACTTTGTGGGGAGCAATAACTATTACTGGAAAAAAAACTTTAACATTAATTATAAGTTAACGCTAGATCTAGTGCTATTAAAAAAAAATTACTAAGAAAAAGTTCATAATATAAAAAGAGAGGGGGCATTTTAATGTTTTTTTGATACAAATTGATTATTTTTGTGGGGTCCTTATAATATTTGGGCTAAAATTATGCTAAAAAATATAGATAAGGGTAAAGTACAAAAAAATCCCTGTCATTATCACATTTTGCAGAAAACATCTTCCAACTTCATTTATAACATTGAACATCCTCGTAGTTTGCAATTGTTAACATAAAACATCCCCATAAGGATGTTTTTTGAAACTGTTATGGGGATGTTCAATTAGGGTAAATTACAAAAAAACATCTCTATGGTGATGTTTTATGTTAACAATTGCAAACTATGACGATATTCAATGCAATAAATAAATTGGGTGATATTTTCTGCAAAACGTGACAACCACACAAATGTTTTTTTATAATTTACCCTATAGATAATTTAACTATTAGGCCATTTGAGTGGGCCAACCACCCTCTTCTAATTAAACTGCATCCGCCCATATGTTCACCCATATGTTCAGTTGTTCACCGAATACCGTTCTCAACCAAAATTGTGGGGGCGTTCCTCCCCCCTTCCTTGTGGGTTCTTAGGGTCAATGCATATTGCCTCAAAATAGATGGACCCGAGAAAATGACTAGATTCATTAAATCTGAAACGGTTATAACAGTTTTGTAAAGATAAGTTTTGGTGGCAATTATATATCTACATAGTTTCAAATATAAAGCACACACACATAAACATTGGGATTCTGAATTTGGTGCAAAATCATAATCAAACTATGCGTTTTATTCCAAAGTGAATTTCGTGAAATCTGAACATTGATTAGGGTTGAAATATTGCTTTGGGAAAGTGATTTTCATACACGACTCGTAGAAATATATCAAACCATGTTTCACCAACTTTCCCAACAAAAATGTTTCTCAAAATTTTTTTATAACTTCGTGCATATATGAGAAGTTTAAAAAGTTTTTACTTGATGAAGGAAGCTGTTACGAAAGTGTTGATGTGTTGGGATTGATCTTGAATTTTTGGTAACGATTCCCTGAAATGATGTGTTTGGATTGAACTTTTTCGTAACATTTCGTAAATTCACTAAAAGTTGATGTGAAGCTACAAGATAGTGACTCGGGCTGATGCCCGGCCCGTTGTAAATAAGCTTCAGATGAGTAGATGGTTGGAGACTCGGATGGATTCTTGATGCAATTTGGTTCATTAATTGTACACTAAGATCACCCCTTTGTAAATTTTTCACATTTGCTAATGAAACCATTTACAATTACACTCATGTTAAATTTATTCATTTCTCATTTCAGGCCCAAAGTGTCAAACGGGCCAAACCATAATGTTCTGTGATCTGTTTCATCGATTCTATTGAGCCCAACACTCTCTGTTTGGGCTAGTTTTGAACAAACTCTAAAATAAAAAATAATCGGTTTTATTGAATTCTAACATAGGTTATGTTTAAAAATTTCACCTAATTTAAGAACATCACTTGACTACTGTTTGCTATTTTTGATATTGAATATTTAAATGATTTCTTCTATCCTCTAGAATAATAATAAGAGTTCAACTCATTAAATGGTTTAATGGACCACACCTAGACCATTTCTGAGATATGGTGTTTTTAATTCTTTTTATTGAATAAAAAAATATATTTTTGGAGTTAGGAGCTTTTTGTCCCACAGTTCAAAGTGAATGGTGTGGTTCCTGAGGCTTTGGAAGATTTAAGAATTTAAGATCGGTGCAAGTTAGTCAACTTTGAGGTAAAAGGGAGTTGAAACTATTATTAATGTAACATTACTTATATCCAAGATCCAATGTCAACATTGGACCCAATGTAGATTAGTAACGAGTCCATGTGAAGTTTATATATATATATATATATATATATATATATATATATATATATAAAAGAAAGATTTTTTTGCTTATGTGTCATCATTTTAATCACCATAAGATGACATGTCAAAAATACATTACTCCTAAAATTCTAGAGATGTCACATGACTTTCCATTATTATTAATTTAAATTTAAATATTATTATAAATCATTTTTAAAAAGTGTTAATAATAGTTTAATCCTCACACTTTTATTTTTTCGTTTTAACCCTTCTAACTTTTTATAAAAATGTTTAAACACTTTAATTTATAGGTTGATCAAAAGTTAATCATTTAAGTTTGTTTTTACTAGGTATGTTTTGCATTGATTAACACAAAAGTGAAGTACACCCATTATCTCATTGAATTTATTTCATCAACAATCGAATTTCACTCGTGATAAACTATATGTAGACATTTCACGAGTTAAGCACATTGGTGAATTGAGATGTCTAGTTGAGACAAAAATGTTAGAAACTATTACATATGTTGCTTATGTTAAAGTTATATAACATTTGTTATTGTAATATTTTACGTTAACAATTTTTAACGTGTTGTCATTGTATCTTATGTTGTTACTCACAAAAACTTTGAATTTTTGATTCACATATGTTTTGGTTGTTGTGTACTATTTTTCGATTTTTAATGACAAATATATAGTTTTCAATTACAATATTGACTATTTCATAATATATAATAGTTTTATATACATTACCATGCATTGCACGTGTTTAAAGACCTACAATTTTTTACGAATACATGTGATACTTATTATTTATCTTCGTACAATTCATTGTGTTTTATTTGGCTCCATATATTAATTTCTACAATTAATTATAATAGTTTGTTAGTTTATTATATAGTTTGGTTTATGTTATTATATATTTTTTCAATTTTCAATCATAATTGCACATTTAAAGTTAATAACAGTAATTTATTGGACTACTTACTAATAAACTTATAATTGTATTTTTTAACGATCGTGCATCGCACGGGCTAAAAACCTAGTATATATATATATATATATATATATATATATATATTTAATTATTTATATACTTTTTTATAAGCTTTACGACATTTAATGATTTAGGATTTAAATAGATAATGGATTAAACTCAAGTTTAATCATTCATGAATCATTATCACCACCAACCTATTATCAATGATTGTATAATAATAGAAGAAAAATGTATATTTGATAACGGTTCATTACTTGTTACAATGATGAAACTACATTCAGCTATTCTCATTCATACAATTTGGGGTACTATTTCGGTCAACTATATTTTCTTTTCGGAATGTTACCACTCGGTTGAATTGTATGAGTGGGACTGTTTGGTTTAAGCTTTCGGCTCGCTACTTTCCAGGCATCAAGGGTCATAGTTGGGTTGTGGTCTGGTTCAATCGGTTGTATATTTTTCAACCGATTGATTGCCCATAGTGATAATACATGTGGTTATTTGGATATCCTCATTGTGAATTTTCACCGTCGGTTGGTTTTAGTGTCGTTGTAGTAAGATCAATCGTCATTATTGTAACTATAGATCCGGGTTTGATCGAGATTAATGGTCATGTTAGCGTCAATGTAATTTCTAGCATCTTGTATCGCTTTCAATCTTTTTAGAAGTATAAAGATTAATAGCTCATTATATTTGTAGTAATTTAAACAATTAAACTTTATTTATAACATTACTTTTCTTAGTCAATCATTTTTTAATGATTATTATAAAAATCAGAGAAGATCCATACTAAGTTGAAATTGGGCCCATTATGCAAGTTGCTACAATTGTTAAAGGGTATAACAACATGTTTATGTATTACATTGATACAAAATAAAATGAAGATAATCGAACACTACAAAATAAAGTAACAACTCTTCCACATATGATACGGTAAAGAAATTTACCTTAATTTCCCAATCACATATCACATCACAACTTTTAATATATGGTCCATTAGCACTGGATAACTACTATTTACCAAATCAAAAATGTGAGAAAATGAAAAAAATATAATAAAATGAAGCTCTTTATCAAGTTACCCAATTTATGTTCACATGTATCCACCTTCCTTAATCTCTTCCTCCGTCACTTTTCTTTCCGGTAGCGGTAGCCGATAATGGAGGGCTGTTTGATGGTGGCACCACCATCTCCGGTTCGGTGGATGACACCTCAGCCGCCTCTCGAAATTTCTTGTAGATATCACCACGGTAGAAGTTCTTTGTACGAATCACTAAAACAAGTGAAATTAGACATGCGAATATCGTTGTCGCAGTTATAATAAGAAAAGACATTCTATAACACTCTATGCCCGAACAAGTAAGATCATCCCCATCTTTTCGGACTATTCCTTTCAATCTTAGTTGTCGCGTCGCTTCTTTATCGTAAAGACGACCCGCAATCACCACATTGAGGAGGTATGACCCGACCGGGCTTGCCCCGGCTCCTAGATTGTACAACGTTGAGTAGTATTTTAACCCGAATAATTCGGATATGATTGCATAAATTAATGGCCATTGTGCTCCAAAACAAAAGCCCATCATGATAGAAGAAATGTAGAGTGAGTTTGGGACACCAAATGCTATTAAAAGATGTCCAACACATGAGATAAAAAGCACAAAAGTGAGCATCAATGGTCTAGGGAACTTGTACTTGGTTAACAAGATTTCCGAAAGATAACCCGACCCAACCCGGCCCAAATAATTCCAAATACTCACAAGCGACACGAAAGTGGTGATGGATTTTTGTGGGTAGCCGAGAGATCGGCCGATTTGACCAAGGTTGTCGATTGCGGTTAGAGTTCCACCTATACCAAAAGTAGTGGTGGTAAACAATATCACCATGTCAATGCTAAAAAGTGCTTGTAGGATAGTGAAGTCCTCCCCTCTTTTTGGTGGTGTAAATGCTGTTTTCCAACACGAAATCGCCTTTTCTGATGGGTCTAATGATGGCGATTCAAGGCGGGTAGTGTTCGAACTCTTCGTGACTATCTTAACCGGAGAAATCATAACATTATCAACCATTTCTTGTTTAATCTTCCATATCTTTAACTCTTCTTTAAACACCACCAATATAGGTGCAATAAGTAAGATCACAACGATAGAAGCACTTCCAATAAATCCTGAATTACTAAACTTTATACTATTTTGGATTATAATGATAACCATAAGAAACCCTGCTAGCCCAAGTGAGATATAAAGAAACTTATAAAACATTTTTAACTCATTCGTTTGTCGAACCACTTTCATAATCCGAACAATTCGTAGAAAAAGAATAGAAACCGCAGCCGGAAGCCATCCAATAAACAAGATCAACGACCTCAAATCATACCCATAAACCGCATGATACACTTGTGTAATAATAGCACCACTTAATCCTACAAAACCCTTTAAAAGACCTAACACAACACCTCTACTTTGAGGGAAATTTTTAACACAACTAACCAATGCTCCTGTATTGGCAAATGTTTGTGAATTCGCACCGATACAAATATACAAACACATTTGCCATAATCGTGGTTTCTCGATCTTTTTAGTAACCGAAAGCCATATCATGAAATAACCTATGAAGTTCATAGTTGCACCAATTAGTAGTACAACCCATGGTGGTGAGATTTCATTGATTAGCCCTGAAATAACACCAACATTTGTACCTAAATCTTTGAAGGTACTAAGAAGGTTAAGGGTAGTTTGGTCATATCCTAGGGAGGTCTTAATGTCACCGGAATATGAACCAAACATGTAAGTTGCTCCGGAGACTGACATAATGAGAAGGGAGGCAAACACCATGAACCACCGGCCGGTGATGACGTGGCGGCATATGCTTCCGATCTCTTTCATACTACCACCACTACTAGTTTGACTTTGACTCTCCATCATATATGTGTATATATATGACTTAGAATCGATTTAGAAAGTTTTGTGGAGTTAATGAGAATGAGTAAAAAGATGGTAAGTTTCATTTATATATATCGACACACATGTGTGTGTTTTGTGAAAATTTAGGATTTTAATGAAATTTTATATATACTAATAAATAAAAAGTTCCACTAATAACAGTTTTTAAATAACTCGATGACTACATTTAACGGTATGAGAGGAGTTTATTAAGTGTGGAGTCGTGAATTCAAGTCTCATTTGAACACGTAAGTGTATATATTTTTTATAAATATATTAGATTGTGAGATTGTCTTTATAAAAAAAATGACTTTGATGACTAACAAAAAAAACAATGATTAATTTATCAAAATATGTACGTTTCTAGTTCTTAATGCACATGTACGGTGAATTATCATAAAGTTTAATAAAAATATCACCACGATAACTGCTAAATTAGTTAACAATAATTGTATTTAACCATATGATAAGTTTCTTTGTGTAAAAAAATCCATGTTTATTGATAGCTTTTAGTGGTGCTGTTATAGTTTTGCTCATAAATAAAATGTGAAATATATATTACACACAACTTTGATACGGTAAAAAAAAAGCTATAAATGGAACACTATTACGTTAATACGTTATAAACTCATGAATAAGTCATGTATTAGGTGTGAAGCGTTTATAACTAATTAGTTGATAGGAGGTTGTTATAACGACACATATATGATGATCGAGTACGTACGCACCAAATCAGTAAGATAGAAAGTTATACTTTTTATGTTAATAAGGGAAGAAAGCTATAGAACTTTAAATAGTAATGTGGACATTTTAAATGACAAGAATCATTTAAAAGAATTAACAAAACTTTAAATGAAGATAATATTTCTGTTATCAAAAGATAGTAATGTGGACATTTTAAATGGGACAAGAAGTATATGTTTAACATAAGATACACTATTGAAATGGAACGGATATAGATAATAGTGGTAATAGAATATTAGTAAGACAAGAATCATCTATCCTTCTCACCTTAATCTCGTAATGATTTATATGTGCAATTGGCTACACCATTAACTTATCTAAAAAAGAATTACAATAATTAATTTGAAAAATAAGTTAATGACATTTCTAATCATGTCTATCTACTCGGTATGATTAAATTCGTACGTAATTATTATTTCTCAGAATATCAATTTCAACGGCCATCGATCGAAAACAGAGTATATAATTTGACAAATGCATGGACATATATGCATATATGTACGTAAATAATATTAATAAATCGACAACACTAAAAAGACATCTAATTAAAATACAATGTACATAATTTAAAAGATTAATTAGTATCAAACATTATTATTATAATTATAATATGTTGTCAGTACGTCATCTTTTACAGTTCAAACGCTTTAATCTTGATTTACAAATATATTTTGAGGATAAATTAATTTTCATTGTAGACGGTTGTGAGTTTAGCTACAAAAGTGTTGTGATTAATGTTATTAATTTGTGTGCGTACAATAATGACCAATTCATTTAATCATGTATGCATTATAATTAATTTCATGCTTAATGTAGTTAATTTAAAGTAGTACCAAAGTCAAAATCTTTTCTTAGTGATTCATGAAGCTTTATATAGCTATCGAAACTCCAGCAACATTTTGGACAAACCGATTCGGGTCGAGCTCAAAAATTAGGCCGGTCGGCTTTTGCTTTACCTTATTCGTGTCTTTTTCGACACAAAGCAAGAAAAAGGAACATAGATACTAAAATAGGTAAAGATTAAGGCCTAATTGAAGAAAAATAAGTAACTGACTACCCTAGTTGTTTGATATAAAAGCTATGATGCCTGAGTTTGCACGAGTTTTTGAATTTTAGGCATAATATCACGTTTGCTAATTCATATGGCTTAATGTGAATCATGGGCCAAAAATATAATCCAAATAGTCATATGGGCTTGAGTAAATTATGGTAGCCCACAAAGATATAAGGGTTGAAGCTCATGACAATAAAATTACGAAAACTTTCGATCTCTTTGGTTTCTAACATGTAATACAAGGGGGCGAATCCAATTCATTGGTACGAGCGTAAGGTAAGTAAATTGGGACGGAGGGAATATTATGAACTCGTTTATAAGGAAAAATAAAAGTCACAAACACCATGTTAAGTTTTAAACTTATCATTTTAATTTAAAATAATTTAATGTAATAATGTTTGGCCCTCATTAGGCCTGTAAACGAACTGAACGTTCGATGAACTATTTATGAACCGTTCGGCGGGAAGTTCGTTTATGTTCGTTCGTTTCATTACATGAACAAATTTTTACGTTCGAACGTTCACTTAAATGTTCGTTTATTAACTAATAGTTTAATTAAATTAATACATATTTGTATATGTTATTTTGATAAAGCTAAATATCAAATAGAATATTACTAATACCTAATATTTTCATTTGATAATATTAAACATCTAGATATTATTTACCTTATATTTTCATATCGCATTTCCCTCCACTCCAAAAACACATTCACTCTCCCCCTCCGTTAGTTCCATATGTGCTGCTCTTTCCAACGATCGGACCAAGCAAATGAATTTATCTTCGTATTGTGATCGTTTTGTAATGTTGGATATCCATCGCAAAGTTTCAAGTCATATAATATATATGTGTAGATGTGTGTGTATGTTCATTTATGTTTGTTGAGCTTCGTTTAAAGTATTAATGAATAAATGCATTAAATTATGTGTTTGTTCGTGTACGTTCGTTTGTGTTCGTGAACAAACAAAATTTCTTAATAAACGAACATGAACAACAAAATCCGTTTGCCTATCTGCTCGTGTTCGTTCGTTTGTTCGTCAAAACCTTAATAAACGAACACGAACAGACTCCGTTCGTGTTCATTCATTTCGTTTACAGGCCTAGCCCTCATGATTTAAATTTATGAATCCGTCATTTGTGAAAGCTATAGAAGAACAAATTTGCCGGGAAGAAAAACAGAACACATTTGGAAGAATCAAATTCGAAACTTAAATTCTTAATTAGACACGATATGCTAGCGGGTGATTATTAGGAGGGTGGTGATTTGTACACCACCAAATTTTAGCAATCCACCATCAAGTATGCTTTAAAGTATTGTAGAGTACAATAGTCTAATGCATAAATAGTGGTGTATGGCTAAATTTGATGGTGTAAAAATGACCACCTTAATTAGGAACTTTTGAAGACACAAATGTACTGTCATTTGCAATAGATTGACATGGAGAATCAATTTCAAGTTAAATTTCATATATTTTAAGGAAGTCGAATAGTCACTAATTAACTTTTAGGGGTGTTTAGGATTGTTTAAAAAATAGTTATCTCCTTATTTGCTTTTTTGTTTGTTGACAGTAGATAAGCATAAACAAACACCTTATGAAAACTACTTACTAACTTATTTACTAAGCAATCTTTCCTATATAATAAAAGGGAGTTGACGCTGATGTTACAAAGCTAACTTGAAATCATTTTAAACAATAACTCTGTTAACGTGGCTTTATAAAAATCAAGAATTTTTCTATTTTTATTTTTATTTTTGTTGATTATTGATAGAGCAACTCATTTATGTATTTCCATAAAAATTATATTGAGACCATAAAACTTCTTTTATTTTATTGGTTGTGCATCACCGCCCTTTATTTTACTGGCCACGCTTCTTTTCATCTGCCCAAAGATTTTGCACGCCTTATTTTCCCCATTGGCAATTGGTATTTCCGTTACCAAGAATTCAAATTGATGAGTATAATTTATTATCTTGATATATCTCATACTACATCCATTCCTTTGCTTCACCTTCTTCTCTATATCTCGAACAATATCAAATTTGCTCTTCACATTCACATCCGTATAATAATACTCTTTAGCACATGTAACTAATTTATAAACTTCTATATGTAATTATAAATAGAATATAAGGAAATTGGTTTAGAAAACTTACTATTTTCACGGTTGATCCCATCTCATAGTGGTCTCATAAATACTCGTAACGGTAAAACAGGTAGTAGGCATCCTACAAAGAGACATAAATTTATATGATTTTGTGATTCAAAGGTTTTTGTCTTGAACTTGATAAACATTCACAATGAAATTGGATAAACGTCATGATTTACATTATAGTATCACAATGTCTTTAACTTGTACGTCATTTTAATGATAAAAAATAGAAGAACTAAAGTAATAAAAATGATTCTTATACTCCATGGTCTCCTTTAGAAATTTCCCAGGTCTTTGAAAATACAGAGACACCCCGATTGTATTATCTTATCATGTCTTTTATCCAATGCTTAAGAACTAAAGTTATAACACCCCTCTTTCTTATACAATAATATTATATTATTTTAATAGGAAGCGTATATTACAAAATACTTTTCATTACTTTATATTAAATAATGTACATAAACAGTTTACGTATTCAGATCACACCAAATTACAACTGTTTAACGAATACTTAAAACGGGGCATTATATTTTACAACACAAGGTTTATACAAAACCATATCAGAGTCGCAAGTCATCAAACATTCCCTGCCAAAGGCATCCACTTCCTGACCACCCACATAATTAACAAAACCTGCAGGAAGTAATATGAGGGATTAGCACAAAGCTAAGTGAATAGATTTATCACACACAATTCAACTTAGCATAATAATCTGTTTACAACAATTACTAGTAAACACATTCTTTTTCAATGAGGATCGGTGGCTCTTGGGATATCATAATACCCGGGGATTCCCAAAGAACACTTAACGTCAATCTGTATGGCCATTACAGAATAGACCGATAACTATTGGTTATTAAAATCATACACAGGTCTCAAACACAACAAATGAATCAAAACCTGTGTAAATCACGTAATAACCAAAAGTCCAACTACACGTTGACCTCAATAATCTGATACACATAGATTCACATATCACGTAGATTCATAATCAATAGCACAGATTAACAATCTTATAATCAATCTACGTATACTTGTTGCAACCAAACAGTTACAACTAAATCGAAGGGTGAGTTCTAAATCCACTCACCGATACCTTTGTCTTCACAATCTCGTACTCCAGGTATCACTTACCTTTTGGAGGATCTGAGAATCAAAATCAAATATAAGTTAATAACACATTTCATAATTCTTAACTTATCTTCGAAAATGACTCTAGAACTCAACACCATATGTACAATATACATTAATTCTTAACACTAGGAATTTAACATAATTGACGTCACAATTAAAATTCCTAATTATATATATCATTTATCGCAACTAACTATTATCATGTACTACTATGGTTTCATTAATGTTATATAATATGATAATAAAGTAAATGTTAAAATTATCAAGTGAGAATGAATGCTAACCAAATGACCCCTTACCCGATCGACTTAGGGTACCTAGCCGATCGGCTCACCTGTGAATCCAATTGTTTTCTTTCTCACACCAAATCTCTGTACTCATTTTACTCTATTTTAGCCTAACGGCTTGTTTTACCCGATCGGGTCAAACATGTTACCCGATCGGCTCAAACATATTACCCGATCGGCTATCACTATTATTTTTCTTCTTTAAACTCGAAGGTTAAGTTTTGTGATATTTTTAAACTAAATTACCCGATCGTCTCATTTTAGCCGTTCGGCTTTAGCTCACATACCCGATCGGCTATAGTGGTTAGCCGATCGGCTACCATACCAAAACCCAGAAACCTGCAATTTTGTTTCTGCCTAACTCAGTCATGAGTTTTACTCCAATTTCATATAAGTTCGAATACATAATAAGATTTATGCAGAATTCTAATGTCAATAACAACTACAAACTTTATAACACTACTCTTAAACATCAATTCCACATTAATCATCATATACACAAAGTATTTACCCTAGCTATTCAAATTACCTAATTGATAGAGATATATGTAAATACTTACCTTCACAATTTAAACCACAAGTTGATAGTGAAGATGATGATGATAAAGATAATGAGCTAGAAATTATCACAGTTTCTCAATTGATGATTTTAATTTGGGTGATTGAGTTCTTAGGTTTAGGTTCTCAGTTGAAAGTAACAGGTTTGGGAAAGAAGAAGAAAAGGAGGTCGACTCCTTCATAACTTAACTTAAATTATTTGGGTATTTTATACCCGTCCTAAATCTATTGTCTGGAACCTAGAAATCATTCACGAGAATTATTACTTTCTGATACTGTCAACTATAGTAAATTAAAACAAGTAACAATTTACTATTCATAATAAGTTCTGGAACTTATTTATCTAAGTTTCACAATTAAATAATAATATTAAATAATTTCTAAACCATTAAATAATAAATGTAAAATTAGAAATTACCAGGCTACCGGAGAGGATGTTACAAATCTTCCCTCCTTAAGGAGATTTCATCCCCGAAATCTCACAGTGACCAAACAATCCAGGATATCTGGATTTCATAGACTCCTCGGTCTCCCAGGTCAAATTAGAACCTAGACTGTGTCTCCATTTTACTAACACTAATGGTATCTGTTTCTTTCTAAGTTTATTAACTTTTCTATCGAGAATTTCAATCGGTTCTTTAACTAATTTCTGATTCTGGTCGACTATCAAGTATTTCAAAGGAAGAATCTGAGATTGATCCTCGACATTGCACTTTCTCAAATAACAGATATTAAACGTGTTATGAATACCAGCAAGCTCATGAGGAAGATCCAATGAAACTGATTGATCATTAACCACCTGACGAATTCTGAAGGGACCAATGTATCTAGGTGCCAATTTTCCTCGCTTTCCAAATCTAATCACACCTTTCCAAGGTGAGACTTTTAGATAAACCAACTCACCCTCAGAAAATGTAAATGGTCGCCTACGTGGGTCTGCATATTGTTTCTGTCTATCACGTGCAGCTTTTAGCTTTTCTCGGGCTATAGCCACTTTATCAGCTGTGATCTGTACAATATATGGGCCAGCAAATTGCTTTTCTCCCGCTTCCAACCAACAAGTAGGTGTACGATAACGACGACCATAAAGCATTTCATAGGGAGGCATACCAATACTGGAATGATAGGAATTATTATAAGCAAACTCCCCCAAAGGAAGGTGAGAATCCCAAGAACCTCCATACTCTAAGACACAAGCTCTGAGCGTATCCTCTAACGTCTGAATAGTACGTTCTGACTGACCGTCTGTCTGAGGATGATAAGTCGTGCTAAGATTAATACGTGTACCCAACTCCTGGTGTAAACTCTGCCAGAAATGGGAAATAAATCGAGAATCTCTGTCTGACACAATCGACAATGGAATACCATGCCTCGAGACAAGTTCATTAACATACAACTGTGCGAGTTTACTGAGAGAGGCAGTCTCACTAGTAGCTAGAAAATGTGCACTCTTGGTCAATCTGTCAACAATGACCCAAATCATGTCATTCCCTCGAGATGTACGTGGAAGTTTAGTTACAAAATCCATAGTTAAATGTTCCCACTTCCACTCTGGAATCTCTAACTGTTTTAATGACCCATATGGCTTTTGATGTTCAGCTTTAACTTGAGCACATATATGACAATTACTAACAAACTGTGCTATATCGGTTTTCATCGTGGGCCACCAATACAAAGATTTCAAATCATTATACATCCGAATACCGCCGGGATGAACAGATAATCGTGATTTATGGGCTTCAGTCAATATCATATCCCGAATACCACCAATAAGAGGAATCCATACACGAGACTGAAAAGTCTTTAATCCTCTAGAATCATCAACCAACAAGGCTCTTCTTTTCAACATAATCTCCGATTTCAAATTATGATCCAATAAAGCTTCCAGTTGTGCAACTTTAATTTGATCTATCAAATCAGAAGAAACATCGACTTTCAAATAATAAATTCGGTCAGAAGTACCTTTCCGGCTCAAAGCATCGGCAACCACATTCGCCTTCCCATGATGATAACGAATTTCACAATCATAATCCTTGATTAACTCTAACTATCGTCTCTGGCGCATATTTAACTCTTTCTGTGAAAATACATACTGAAGACTTTTATGATCAGTACAGATAACACACCTTGTACTATAAAGATAATGTCTCCAGATTTTCAATGCA
Organism: Pseudognaphalium luteoalbum; assembly: GCA_963422505.1. Classification (NCBI taxonomy): domain Eukaryota; kingdom Viridiplantae; phylum Streptophyta; class Magnoliopsida; order Asterales; family Asteraceae; genus Pseudognaphalium; species Pseudognaphalium luteoalbum. The sequence continues at coordinate 6,973,763 of OY730198.1, read as the reverse complement.
AATATAACAGCTGCCAGTTCTAAATCATGAGTAGGGTAATTTCTTTCATGCTGTTTCAATTGCCGAGAAGCATAAGCAATAACTCTATCTCTTTGCATAAGAACACCACCCAAACCAGAGTAAGATGCATCACAATAAACAATAAAGTCATCTGAGCCATCTGGTAAAACTAACACAGGTGCCTGACACAATAACTGCTTTAAAGTTTGAAAAGCTATCTCCTGTGACTCATCCCATTGAAATTTAACATCTTTACGTGTCAATTTCGTTAATGGACCAGCGATCTTTGAAAAGTCTTTAATGAATTTTCTATAATATCTAGCTAGCCCTAGAAAACTCTTGATTTCAGAGGGATTCTTTGGAACATTCCAATTCATAACAGCTTTAATTTTTGAAGGATCAACTTTAACCCCATCATTATAAATAATATGACCCAGAAACTGTACCTCCCGAATCCAGAAATCACATTTAGAAAATTTGGCATATAACTGTTCTTTTTTCAAGGTTTCAAGAACTAACCTCAAATGCATAGCATATTCTGATTCGGACTTAGAATATACAAGAATATCATCGACGAAAACGATTACGAATTTATCAAGAAATGGTCGACATACCCGGTTCATTAAATCCATAAAAACTGCTGGAGCATTAGTCAAACCGAAAGGCATCACCAGGAATTCATAATGACCATACCTGGTACGAAAAGCAGTCTTTGGAATATCCTGTTCACGAACACGAACCTGATGGTAACCCGACCTCAAATCAATTTTAGAATATACAGAAGATCCCTGCAACTGATCAAACAAATTATCTATTCGAGGTAGAGGGTATTTATTCTTTACTATTCTTTTGTTTAACTCCCGATAATCAATGCACATTCTGAATGACCCATCTTTCTTTTTAACAAACAAAACCGGTGCACCCCACGGAGAAGAACTAGGTCTAATAAAACCTCTATCCAATAATTCCTGTATCTGATTCATCATTTCACGCATTTCAGACGGAGCTAATCTATAAGGAGCTTTAGCTACAGGAGAGGAGCCAGGAATAAGATCAATCTGGTATTCAACTTCCCTAACCGGTGGTAAACCAGGTAAATCATCGGGAAACACCTCTGGATATTCAGAGATAATCGGAACCTCAGAAATAGACTTCTTTTCTAATTTAGCATCAATGACATAAGCTAGATAAGACTCACAGTCTTTAGACAACGACTTCCTAGCTTTCATCATAGAAATCAGAGGAATATACCCACTATGCCGTTCTCCTCGGGCCACAACGTATGACTCTTCAAAGATTGGGATTCTAATCAGCTTATGGTGGCAATCTATACTTGCTTTAAACTGAATTAACCAATCCATGGCAATAATTACATCAAAACTTGGAATCGGCATTAATAGAAACGAAATTGGAAAAGTCTGACCATCTATCACAATATTAGCTCCAGTCACCAAGGTGGTAACAGGAACTAATTTGCCACTAACAATCTCTACTTCTAAGGGCTTAGTTATCATAGTAGGGATCAGTTTCAACTTATCACAGAAACACACAGATATAAAAGAACAATTTGCTCCAGAATCAAATAATACACGAGCTGGTACAGAGTTTATAAGAAAATTACCGGTAATCACATCATCTGTGTGGACAGCCTCATCGACTGTAATCTGAAAAGCCCTACTCGTCGCTGGCGGAGGATTCTTCCGCTTTTGACCGGAAGATGACGAACTCCCGACCGAACCAGAACCCTGTCTCCCTGCCTCAGGACACTGACCAACCCGATGTCCTTCTTTCTTACAGTTCCAACATACATAATTGGGAAACTTACAATTTTTAAACTCATGGCCCAATTCACCACATTTAACACATTTGTTCGTCTGAATTGTACAGGGACCATTATGTTTGGATCGACAAGAATTACACCAATTAGAACCTCCAGAAAAACTACTTTTATTTCCAGATGAACCACTTTTATTACTAAACCTTTGACCTTGACGATTACCCTGCCACCTGGACTTTCCTTTACCCGAAAAATCTGTTCTAGCTCTTGGAAATGAAGAAGAAGTACTTCTAGCTTGAGATTCTTGAAAACCTCTAATGTCACTATCAACCGAACGTGCAAGAGTAAACGCTTGGGATAGATTACTAGCTAACCTCACTGTAGTACGATAATTATGAGGTAAGGTTTCCACAAACTACTCAATTCTGGTTTTCTCATCGGGAACCCACTGTTGTACAAACCGTAGTTTCTCTGAAAACTGTGTGATTAACTCATCGATAGTCATTTTATCGGTTAATTGAAGATTCACAAACTCTCTCCTAATACGTGCCATCTCAAAGTCCGAACAATATTGATTACAAATAGCTTGATGAAAATCAGGCCATCTAATAGCTTCTTTCTGCTATTGAGTCAAATGACTAGTAATAGAGTCCCCCCAAACCATGGCTTCGTCTTTTAAACATTGAATAGCATAAAATACTTTGAATTCTTCTTCACAACGAGTAACATCAAATTTCCGCTCCATATCTCTTAACCAATAGTTACTGATGGATTGGTACTACCTCTAAACTCTGGTGGTTTACTTGCCATAAACGTTTTGAATGAACACTGTTTATTTGATTGAAAAGGAGGAATATTACCAAACACAGGTATCTGTTGCTGAGAACGTTGTTGAGATGATGCAGTTTCCGTCTGTCTTTTAAATTCCTTGAGATTAATCACCTCATCTTCTAACTGAAAAAGATAATCATCTCTATTAGATTCTTCGCGAGCAGGAATAGAAGTACCCTCATGATCATGTCTCTCATTATGAATATCTGAAGGAGGAACATCGATCCGTGAGGCATTATTAGGGTTGGTGATCAGTTGCTCGTTATCTGCCATATCTGTATTCAACACAACAACTTGAAACTTGTTAATAGTTAGTACTTATCTACTAACTGATTCATAACCAATGCTAAATCCCATACCCAGGAATGTTTGACATAACACAGTTCAAATTTGGGATTAAACACTTTACAATGCTTAATTCACCCAAATCTATACTCTGATACCAACTTATAGCACCCCTCTTTCTTATACAATAATATTATATTATTTTAATAGGAAGCGTATATTACAAAATACTTTTCATTACTTTATATTAAATAATGTACATAAACAGTTTACGTATTCAGATCACACCAAATTACAACTGTTTAACGAATACTTAAAACGGGGCATTATATTTTACAACACAAGGTTTATACAAAGCCATATCAGAGTCGCAAGTCGTCAAACATTCCCTGCCAAAGGCATCCACTTCCTGACCACCCACATAATTAACAAAACCTGCAAGAAGTAATATGAGGGATTAGCACAAAGCTAAGTGAATAGATTTATCACCCACAATTCAACTTAGCATAATAATCTGTTTACAACAATTACTAGTAAACACATTCTTTTTCAATGAGGATCGGCGGCTCTTGGGATATCATAATACCCGGGGATTCCCAAAGAACACTTAACGTCAATCTGTATGGCCATTACAGAATAGACTGATAACTATTGGTTATTAAAATCATACACAGGTCTCAAACACAACAAATGAATCAAAACCTGTGTAAATCACGTAATAACCAAAAGTCCAACTACACGTTGACCTCAATAATCTGATACACATAGATTCACATATCACGTAGATTCATAATCAATAGCACAGATTAACAATCGTATAATCAATCTACGTATACTTGTTGCAACCAAACAGTTACAACTAAATCGAAGGGTGAGTTCTAAATCCACTCACCGATACCTTTGTCTTCACAATCTCGTACTCCAGGTATCACTTACCTTTTGGAGGATCTGAGAATCAAAATCAAATATAAGTTAATAACACATTTCATAATTCTTAACTTATCTTCGAAAATAACTCTAGAACTCAACACCATATGTACAATATTCATTAATTCTTAACACTAGGAATTTAACATAATTGACGTCACAATTAAAATTCCTAATTATATATATCATTTATCGCAACTAACTATTATCATGTACTACTATGGTTTCATTAATGTTATATAATATGATAATAAAGTAAATGTTAAAATTATCAAGTGAGATTGAATGCTAACCAAATGACCCCTTACCCAATCGGCTTAGGGTACCTAGCCGATCGGCTCACCTGTGAATCCAATTGTTTTCTTTCTCACACCAAATCTCTATACTCATTTTACTCTATTTTAGCCTAACGGCTTGTTTTACCCGATCGGGTCAAACATGTTACCCGATCGGCTCAAACATATTACCCGATCGGCTATCACTATTATTTTTCTTCTTTAAACTCGAAGGTTAAGTTTTGTGACATTTTTAAACTAAATTACCCGATCGTCTCATTTTAGCCGTTCGGCTTTAGCTCACATACCCGATCGGCTATAGTGGTTAGCCGATCGGCTACCATACCAAAACCCAGAAACCTGCAATTTTATTTCTGCCCAACTCAGTCACGAGTTTTACTCCAATTTCATATAAGTTCGGATACATAATAAGATTTATGCAGAATTCTAATGTCAATAACAACTACAAACTTTATAACACTACTCTTAAACATCAATTCCACATTAATCATCATATACACAAAGTATTTACCCTAGCTATTCAAATTGCCTAATTGATAGAGATATATGTAAATACTTACCTTCACAATTTAAACCACAAGTTGATAGTGAAGATGATGATGATAAAGATAATGAGCTAGAAATTATCACAGTTTCTCAATTGATGATTTTAATTTAGGTGAATGAGTTCTTAGGTTTAGGTTCTCAGTTGAAAATAACAGGTTTGGGAAAGAAGAAGAAAAGGATGTCGACTCCTTCATAACTTAACTTAAATTATTTGGGTATTTTATACCCATTCTAAATCTATTGTGTGGAACCTAGAAATCTTTCACGAGAATTATTACTTTCTGATACTGTCAACTATAGTAAATTAAAACAAGTAACAATTTACTATTCATAATAAGTTCTGGAACTTATTTATCTAAGTTTCACAATTAAATAATAATATTAAATAATTTGTAAACCGTTGAATAATAAATGTAAAATTAGAAATTACCAGGCTACCGGAGAGGATGTTACAAATCTTCCCTCCTTAAGGAGATTTCGTCCCCGAAATCTCACCGTGACCAAACAATCCAGGATATCTGGATTTCATATCACGAAATTTCGAGTGCAGGGGTGGATTTACATTTCGAATGGGACGATGCTCATGCTTTTATTAGATAAGGTGGTGGTTGGGTCCATATCACATACATACATTAAACAAGGTAGTGCATTATCAAAACCGTCATCTACTTTAAGAATTAATACCTCAAAAATTTAGTATACCCCTACGCAATGCCTTTTCAAACATAAAATTGATGATACACGGGTGTCTCTAGGAATGGTTATTGTAATTTTTATACAGTCTTGAGAAGGTGTCTTACTGCAAGTTAACCTGTACACAGTTAAATCAACGGCAATTTTCACCTTGGTTATCAAGAAGGTCTCCAGGTTTTATCTTTAAATGTTAGCCGGTTACAATTACATGATATACCACGTTCAGTTAGTTGCCTCTATGCTTCTATGGTTCTATGCTGTATTATGGTGACTTAGTGAATAATGGTAGATTGATAGAGGCAAACTGTGCATTGTCAATGATGTTTTCGATTATTGTATTCTTACGAATGGGCATTGCAATAATGGTAGATTAAAAGAGGCACAGTTTATTAAAAGAAATGAACAGAAAATGTAATGTATACATAATTTCGTATCATGTAGGCATGTTTGTTTGGGCGATTTGGAGCTTCAATGGGTGATTGATGCAGTGTTTTTTGTTATATGTTATTTGTCTTTATTGTTGCAATTAAAAGAACATCAACAAATTATACAAGAACTTCGACTTTCCAGCTTTGCTATTTGTCTTCATCGAATTGGTTTGCGATGTTATTGGAGTGTATTTGTATGTTTTAAGGTGGACTTCAAGTTGAAACCAAAGCTAAGTTGATGGTTTAGTTTAAACGTTTATTTAAAAGCTGCTATGAAAGTTAAAGTTTAATCAATAATTGTAAAGTTGGGCACAAGTCTTATTAGTAGTCATGGCAAAAGCTGAGTGGCATATATTGGACAAATATGTATAGTTGTTTTTATTAAAAAGTATAACTGTGTTGGTACCTTTTTTTTAGATACACAAAGAATGTTCATAAAATCACATGAAGATATAAGAACATGTCACTTTTATATAAATGAATTAGTATATAAGTAGTAATTCCGGGTGAAAATTTAAAGGTGTTAAGCAACTCTATCCTTAATTTCCGTTTCTTCCTTTGTACCATTTAGTGTTTTTTTTTTCTTTTCAAATTATTTTAAGGCAAGAAGTTTGTATTTAGTATAATGTCATTTTGACATTGGGCACTTTGTTTTAAAAGGGAGCATTGGGATTTGTATAGTTTCATTTTGACGTTGGGCCTTTGCATAAACTAGAAAAATGTTTGTGTAAGAAGAATGGTTATTTGGGCCGATAGCTGAACCTGTTAGGCTAAATTCTTCTGGATATCAAATGCTAAATTATTCTAAGTGTTTATGTATGTTCAAAGTTAGTACTGCTGGTACAATGAAGACTTAGTTCTGCTGGTGGAAGTTAGCTCTGTTCATTTATTGAAAACAAAGTTTTTCAGAGTTAGTTCTGCTAGTCTGTTATTTGTTAGTTCTGCCAAGTATCTACAAAGTTAGTTCTGCCAAGAATGAAGATTTGCAAAGATTAGTTCTGCTAGTTCAAAGAGTTAGTTCTGCTCATAATTTTGTTAGTTTTGCTTAGTGGATCTGCTGTACAACAACTCTGCAACAAAGTACACCTACCGCAGACATGCTTTGGAGGAATAGTGCACGCAGCAGACAAGAAAAGTCAAATGCATTTAATGCAGGCATGTTTCCTAGGAAGTTTTGTCTTAGAAAAGTAGATTTTGTATAGATTTCATACAAGCTATTTTTGTATAAGTATGTCCTTGGTAGAGTGTAAAGTAGATATGTGTCAAGTGTCATTTGCTTGTAATTTGTAACTCTCTAGTTAAGTTGTAACTAGCTTCAAGGTTTCTTTGTAACCCTGATACAAATGTGTATCCGTATTGTTTCAATAATAATATTGAGGCTTTAGGCTATTGAATCAATTGTGTTCTTTCATTGTTTACAATTGTGTTTCAAATACTTTACAAGTAATATACATAAAACTTCCTACTTGACAAGTGTTATTCCACAAACTACTTGTTAAGAATTCATAGCTTGTGTCAATACATTTGTGAGAACAAGTGTTATTGTGGGACCCCACAATTGGTATCAGAGGTTGTGTAAGCTTTGAATTCAGGAAGATCTGGGAAAGAGCTGTGATCATTTAAGGTTTAGTTCATCTTAAGCTTGATATAATAAAATGGCATCAGAATTTGTAGAAGGTGTTCAAGTGTCTAGAATTCCCATTCTTAGACCAGATGAATATTGTAACACCCCCAAATTTAATATTACGCGGAAGCAAGCTTTGGGTGTTACTAATCAATAATTAAGCACCAAAGTATAGCAAACGACTTCTAAATGAGACGTTTGTAAAATAGTTACATACCATTATAAAATAGGGTTTGAAAACATAATATTTTCGTTACAAAAGTAAGGTCCCCTAGAGTCCGCGTACGTAGCGGGAGATTCTATTACATAACCATAGTTACAAAAGATAATGCTAAAGAATCTCCGTTAAATGCAGTTTGGAAATCATGCGACTCTAGCTAGTAATCCTGGAGTAATCCTACTCCGTACGTGTACCTGAGAATACATGCTAAAAAGGGTCAACACGAATGTTGGTGAATCTCACAGGTTTGTAAGTAAGTAATAGTTTGAACACAAGATTTTTATCAGTTGTGCCCGCAGGCGTAAATCAAGTATCTGCAACCAAACAAATAATAAGTAAATATGTATATACCGTTGCCATGAGCTCATAGTCGAAGCTTAACCCGTAAATCAGTGGTACAGCCAAGTACCGTATAGTGCCCCCGCGAGTGCCCAATCCAAACACTCGTACGAAACAAATAAAAGTCGCCCATTTATACATAACGGTTCGTGGTAGCGCTACTACCCCGGGCGGGGAGGGTCAGTCCCTAATGGATCCATTAACTAATATTCGCGCTTAAGTCCATAACTAACGAAACTATGATGGAGGGACTTCAGTGGATTAGTAAGTAACTCATGCAAGCCCGTATATGAAAAGTAAGTAATTTAGCACTTGTGTTCAAGAAAACGTAAGCAATGCATCTCACCCCATAAGTAAAACTCACCTGAGTCAAGTAAGCAAGCGTTTAACTTAATAAACGTACAGTCTGAAAGCAGTAGTAATCCGTAGGTTCCGCGAACCCGCAACCTTCTAATGCCCTAAGCATATAAGGTTGTATGTATAAGTGAATGTCTCAAAAGATCATTCATGCTAGTTGTCCACTCAACTAGTTATGTCCAAATACATTTGGTTTGTGTTTGAAAGTGTGTACGACCCGTTGGTGATACGTTTAGTTTTATTTGTAAATGTTCCGTAAGGTTTTCTTATGGTTATACATAAGTGTTTGTTTGGAGAATAATATATATATATATGTATATATATATTCCGTGAATGTTGCATCCAACAATAGTCTTTCGAAAAGTATATATATTTATTCCGTGAATATTTATTCGACAACATGAGTCTTATTCAAGTGTTTTATTTATCCGATAATAGTTATGCGACAATAAGGATTCACGGAGTAATGTTCATGCGACAAAAATTTCACGAAGTTACTGTTCATGCGGCAATGTGATTCACTGAGCACTTGTTCATCCGACAATGTATTCACTGAGCACTGTTCATCCGACAATGTATTCACGGAATACTTGTGATTTTTATTTAAAATAGTAAACGTTATCAAATCGTTCTGAAATTTTTACACATAGTTCCTACATATGTTATGTACTTTCTGTAATTTTTTTATGATTTTTGGAGGTCGTTTGATATTTTATAAAAATTCACAAAGTGGCAGTGTCCAGTTTAATCCGAGATTAGACCACTTCTCACAAATCAAATTTTCTGGAGAAATGAGGGCATTTCTGGAATGAGCCAAAGAAGAACTTTTTGTATATAACAAAATTACCAAGATTTCCCAAGTGGTCTCATACGTTTTTGAGGTCTAGAACTCAAGATATGGTCTCAAGAAGGAGGTCATTGTCGGAGGTTATTGTCGGATTTTTACTATTGTCGGACCTATATTTTACCCGTGTTATAACATCAATTTGGTCAAGTAAAACTTAACTAATCGTTATGAAATTTTTACACAAGATTCCCCTATGTCTTAGCTTTCCAAAACGTATTTTTGCATCGATTTTAACTAAGCACAACTCGAGATATAATTTTACAAAGTGAAAGTGGTCCAACAGCTCTTCTAGTTGACATATGTGTACCAATCTGGTCATATCTAAAGTTTTACAAAACTTCACAAAACGTTCCAGTATGATTTGGAAAGCTAACAAAATTTTTAATCTTTTCCCATTGGTCTAAATTTCTAATTCGTTCCATAGCCCAAGATCTACTCATTTTGATTTGGTCAAGGTTCTGGTCAGATTCATCAGATCTGCTATGTGCTTTTATTTCAGTAACCAAAAATAGCAAATGAGCTTATATTTTTATGAGGCTTACGGATTTGAAAAGTAGACTTCTTAAACTTGATTTTTGGCTCAAGAAACGTTCAATTTCATGTTTTAATGATTTTTATATAATTTGTTGAAGTGAAAATAGAATCTGGACAGGAAGGTTAACTTCCTGTTTTCAAGTTTTAAATTTGTGTTTCGACTTATCTTTTTGGACATTAGCTAGTTGAATAAGCATATAGACATGTTAATAACAATATAGAAAGTATACTTCTGGAAATAAAAGAGTCCTTACAAAGAAATGGTGAGGATAAGGAGAAAAGAGAGCGAAAACTTGTCTCCTTAAATTTTCCGACGTGGCGGCCGATGGTGGTTGTATGGAGGACGTATGGTGGCTCAAAGGTGGTGTGAAGGTGGCCTTGTGACTGACCAAATTCGTTCTAGAGAGAGAGGGAAGAGAGATGTTGGAGAAATGATGAGAATGGGAGGAGTGGAGTAATGAAAGAATGGGTATGGTGTTGGGTGACTTTGTAGTCAACAAGCAAAGAGGGGAGGGGCATGGGCATGGGGTGGTCTCATGCAGATTTTCAGTGGGTCCCACACTACTATGTGAGTGTTTAAATCCTTTCCCAAAGTTGTGTTAAGCCCCGTGTTCGTTTACCCGTTCGTTTTACGTTTTAATTAATCGTATAACGTTTTATTTAGTATGTTTTGTTAACGACTACAACCCGATATTTTTACTTGAAGTATTTTATTAACATACTTAATAATGAATAATAAAAATATAATTTGTGTTTATTTCGTTTGTCGGGCGCGTTTCACGCGTTTTTGGTTGTTTCTGAGCATTATATGTGATACGCAATGTTTATGAAACATTATCGCATTAATATTTGGAAATAAGTATGTTTATCAAATAATCTCATATTATTTAATAAATAGAGTTCACCAACGTCCATAGTAAATAGTGTTGGACCTCGTCCGGTTCAAGTGTGTATGATTTAAACAAATCATATAACGTGTATGTAATTACACAGAAAGTTACATATATTTAGATTAATATAATACTAAATACATGTAATTACAAGTAGTTAGGCACTAATTAAAGTCCTAAATTAGCGGGTGTTACAAATATAACATGTGAAGAAATAGAATTAAGCAACACATGTTGCTTACAAACTACCAGTTATGGGACATTGTGAAAAATGGTCCCAAGTACAAAACTGATGCAAATGGTGTAAGGCTGTCAAGGGGTACACCAACAACTGAACAAGAAAGAAGGGAAAGAGCTACTGAACTTAAAGCTCTAAGCACTTTATTACTTTCTATTCCTAATGAGTATCAAAGTGAGTTTGAGCTGGTTGATGATGCTAATGTGCTTATGGAGGAGCTAGACAAAAGATTTGCAGGGAATGAGAGCACCAAGAAGAACAAGAGATCAATGCTCAAACAACAGTTTGAGAACTTTAGTTCTGTTAAATCTGAAACCTTGACTTAAGTGTTCAACAGATACAGAAAGTTAGTTGGTGAGCTAAAGAATCACAAAGTTGTCATAGACAGAGATGATCTTAATAGAAAGTTCCTAAGATCTTTGGGTGAAGAATGGACCATTTATATTGTAGGTCTAAGACAAAGGAGTGATTTGGATGATAAAGAGCTAAATGATCTGTACAATGATCTTATAGCTTTTGAGCCTGAAGTGGAAAGCAGGAAGCAGAGTGTAGGTGAAGCACAGAGCTCACAGAATGTTGCATTTATGTCCATGGGGAGAGCCAAAGCAGATTCAAAAGGTTATGGATCTGTATCTACTGTGAAAGGTGTAGGATCCAGTTCATCATCTGTAGCACAAGAAAAGTCTACAGATCAAGTAGTAGAGGCCTTCTTTGCTAGTCATGTGAACTCTTCACTGACTAATGAAGAGTTAGAGCAGGTGAATCCTGATGATCTGGAGGAGATGGACATCAAGTGGCAAATGGCTATGATTACAATGAGGGTGAAAAGGTTCTTGCAAAGAACAGGAAGGAACAACTTTGCAGGAAAGAGAGATGATAATGTGGGGTTTGATAAAAGCAAAGTGGAATGCTATAACTGTCACAAGTTGGGTCATTTTGCCAGAGAATGTAGAGCTCCTAGGCAGGAGGTGAATGGACAAAGATCTGGGGGTTATAATGCTGCTTACAATGGATCACAGAAAAGGACCATTGCTGTTCAAGAGTCTACACCAAATGCTCTTGTATCACAAGATGGTATGGGGTATGACTGGAGTGATCAAGCAGAAATGGAACTCCAGAATCATGCTTTGATGGCTATTGGAGAGGAGAGCACATCTGATGAAGTTCCATATGAGGTACAAGCTAAATTATGCTCTAATGTGTGTAAGAAAACTGTTAAACACTACAGGGACTATAATGCTAATATTTGCAAGGAACTGAGGGATTGGGATATTAGAAGCCAACACACAACCTTAGCAATAGAAGATCTAGAAAAATAAATAAAAGCATACCAGAAAAATGAAGAACAATATGATTATGATCTTAGGTATGCTAAGTATGAAAAGGATCTTTTGCAAAATAAGGTTGATGAACTTATTAAGAAGCTAGTTGAAGTCACTACTGAGAAAGAAAGTATCAAACTTAAAGTGACTGAGCTAGAAAATGCTTCAGAAAGTATTCAAAACTTGATCAAGAACCAAATCCATGATAAGATTAAAACTGGCTTAGGTTATAATCTTAACAGTGTGCCTCCACCTTAAAACCACACATATATGCCTCCTAAAACTGACTTAGACATAAGTAAACTTAAGGAGAAAATGGTTGATGAAATCAAACAAGCAGATCCTGCTGCTGCTTTGAACTTAGAAAAGGTTGAGGGATCTGAATTGATTTCAGATGATGAGGATGAACATAAGGAAGATGAGAAAGTTCATTCAAAGCCTACTTCTGTTACTGGACTGGTATCTAAGTCAAATGCTAAGAAACTAGCAGAGGGTAATAAACTGTTTCAAGAAAAGGCTAGGATGAACTTAAAAAATCTTAAAGGAAAAGGTGCTAGTACATCTGTTAACACAAAAATTGATGATAAAACTATTGTTGTTAAATGTACTAAGTGTTATTGTTCTGCTAACTCATCACCATCTTCAAAAACAAAGAAAGATCCAAGAGGAAACCAAAGAAATTGGAATCAAATGATTTCTCAAAAACTTGGATCTAATTTCAAAAGGGTGGATGAGAAAGCATGTTTCATCTGTGGAAGATTCAATCATCTTCAGAAGGATTGTTACTATAATCCAAAAGTTCAAAGGGTTAAACAATCATCATGGACTAATACTCTCCATGATAGAATTAACCATCAAAATTTCAAAACAAAAGTTAATTCTGCTAGTATAGTCAAGAGATCAAAGGCAAAGGTTAATTCTGCTATACCAAAAGGAAGTGCAGGAGTGTTGACCAAAAATAATGCCAACAGAGCTAAAATGACTAAGACAAATTTTAACTCTGCCAAGCAAAATAACAAGGTTAATTTTGCTAGGTAAAAGTTAACCAATGTTAACTCTGCCAAGCAAAATAACAAGGTTAATTCTGCTAAGCAAAAGTTAACCAAGTTTAGTTCTGTTAGGCAAAATATAAGTGGTCCAGAAATTAATTCTGTCAGGCCACTTAATGCTGGCAAGTCAAACATAAGTTGGGTTTGGAAACCAACTAAATTGACATCAGCATCAATTACCTTCAAAAGAGTTGATGTTGTTAATCAAAAAGGGAAACCCACAACTAAATTGGTTTGGGTTCCCAAGAGAAACTGATCTTTTGTCATTTGGATGTGCAGAGCAAGAAAAAAAGCTTATGGCATATTGATAGTGGATGCTCTAGACACATGACAGGAGATAGAAGCAGATTGGAGGACTTCAAAGTCATTGATGGAGGTCCTGTAGCTTTTGGAGGTAATCCTAGAGGAGGAAGGATTACAGGAATGGGAAACATCAACAGTAATAAGATGAGCTTCAATGATGTATACTTTGTTGAACAACCGAGGTACAATTTGTTGAGTGTTAGCCAAATTACTGAGAAAAAGAACCCAATGTTCTTTAATGACACAGAATGCTGTATTCTTTCTAAGGAATTTGTTCTTGACCCTAAAATGATTTTAATGAAAATTCCTAGAAAGAACAACATGTATAGCTGTGAATTATCAAAACCGTCATCTACTTTAAGAATTAATACCTCAAAAATTTAGTATACCCCTACGCAATGCCTTTTCAAACATAAAATTGATGATACACGGGTGTCTCTAGGAATGGTTATTGTAATTTTTATACAGTTTAGAGAAGGTGTCTTACTGCAAGTTAATCTGTGTATTAAATCAACGGCAATTGTCACCTTGGCTGTCAAGAAGGTCTCCAGATTTTATCTTTATATGTTAGCCGGTTACAATTACATGATATACCACGTTCAGTTAGTTGCCTCTATGCTTCTATGGTTCTATGCTGTATTATGACATTTAATAACTTCGACTTTCTTCAACTTTTAAAATTAATTTCCTTTATTTTCACTATATAAGAGTATGCCTTCTTGACTTCTTGTTTGTCACATTACTAGATGTCTACCTCCGCATGCATCCCTAGCGCTACATCTATATTTTTAACTTACTAAACTTTATATAAATCGTGTTATATTAGTACCTTCGTCCCACTAGAAATGCTTTTCTTTCTATTTTTAATAGTCTTATATAAGTATTATTTTTTATATTAACCAATAAAAAAGGGTTTTAATGGTTGATACGATATTTGATTCATAAATATTGTAGTTAGTGAAGAGATAAAGTTTTGTGCCCATTCAAAATAGACACGCCGACTAGAACGGAAGGAGTATATATTTGTAAAAATATTATCACACTTTTGAACCTTAAAAGAAAAGGTTATAGCTAAATTTGTCAAGAAAAATGATTGGCAAAATTTAAATTTGTAGCATTAGATATAGATATAAAAATGTGATTAATACGTATGAAAAATCAATTGGATAAGATTAAAAAAAATAATGAATTCAACAAATTAGAAAAATAAGCATATTTTTATGTATATGCTCAATTGGATAAGATTAAAAAAAATAATGAATTCAACAAATTAGAAAAATAAGCATATTTTTAGGTATATGCTTATATATCATTACTCCTTGGTTAATGAAATCGTTTACTAGTCTAAATCCAACAATAGTTTATCCGAACACGAGAGAATCTTAGCCCTAAGTCAACCCTTTATTAAACGGTTTAGACGTTCCGAAACATTCGTATCATCATATCCAAACCTGTGTAAATCCAACAATAACTCGTTTATCATTAGGTTATATACGGTAGTTTATGTCGTACGATAAATTGACAGCGGTAGTCAAAATGTCAATAAATCAATAAGTTTCGGATTGAAAAACCAGTAGTTTATCATTAATGCTGATTGATGAAGACCGAAGATAATTTAAGCAGATTTAGGAAAATGGTCAAAACATTGAAAAAACCACTAATAGGTCAAGTAATTAATGTAATCAGTACAATAATCGCCTTTTTATGTAAAAGGTCGTATGTGTAGTACTTATATATTTATAGCATTGACTTTGCGACAAGAGATGGCTTGTTGCTACATAAATTCGGTTGGGTGGTCTTGATAACGATCATGAACCATGATGAGTTATTTCTCGTCATCTGCATGATTTAAAGTTGGCTGCAAACATCATCTATATGTTAAAAGATCAAGTACCGAGCGGTCCGAGCCAAAGCTAAATAGCTCTTTCACTGATGATTTCATTTGTAACCCGCTCATATTAGGTACTATGAATATGAAGTGTGAATTGCAAGCCACAAAATGTCGACAATTAGTTAAATTCATCTTGAATATAAGGGGCACAATTGCTGTTTATCCAAAATCTATCTTATATTCAAATAATTTGTTGAATATATATAGAAATGGAAGAATTGAGTAATTTGTAGTCCCTCCAAACAGTGGCTCATCTAGCAATTTCTCATCGGGTATGCACAACTTAATGTATAATTTTATTAAATCGCAATAAGCAAAAACGATTGTACTCGGGTCTAATTTTTTGGGTCGGTTTCTCGACTCATTTAGCAAAATTCGAATATAAAATCTGTTACATCACTAGTTACATATACTCTAACCCAATTAGTACTAATACAATGCTCTAATGTATTCGTTTAAAAATTGAAAGTAATTTACTCCATATTAACAACGGAGAGGGGAGGGCGACTACCAACTGAACAAAGAGAGGCTGGGGAGGGCGAACACGGACCGAACAAAGCGAGGCTGCTGGGATTGTCGGTGAGATCGAGCCGAAGAGGTGATTAATTATGTGAATAATACCGTAAGAGAGGAACATAAATCGAACAAAATTCCAATTAAGTGATTGAGCATCAGTTTTTTGTGTTAATATTACTCTAGTTGTTACTTTTAAACATGCACTTTTGTGGTTGCAAAAATGCTCATTGTATTGAATTCCTACCACCGAGTGTTAAATTCATTGGTTTACTTAAGTGGGTATGCACCACTTTTATTTAAGGTGTGCACTTAATAGTATGTATGTAAAAGCTTCATCAAAAATCAATTATTTACACTACTATTATTGCGCACAAGGTATGCACGTGCATACCCTGTAATACACATACATCCGCCCCTTGCCTCCGAATCATTTCAAGTGTTTTGGTAACTTTATATTATCTTAAATAAGTGTCTACTTTCATGTAACAACTAATCAAAAGAAATTAAGGTGAATTATCAAAGGAGAAGGCCTTAAATGAAGAGAATGAGTGGTAGACCGAATTCACTACATTCTAATAACATATATGTATGTGTAAAATGCAGTTAAATTTTATAGGAATAAAATACAGTCTTGTTAAAATGCAGTGTTTTCGCGCTATTAATAAGATGCAGTAAATCTGGACGACAATTTTATTCAAAAATGTAGCGAATTTGATTTGTCCATCGTTCCATTATTTGAGATATTTGAGACTTTCGGCTCAAACCTCACCCAAATTTAATTGTACTTTTCTTTTAAAAAAATAACTCGTCCCTTACATTTTTCATTTTTGTAAGTTTATTTCTAGAACCATTTAACGTACAGCGCGATTGGTCAATATATTCATGAAATTTTCAACTCATTTAATTAGATTTATTATAGATTATAGATGAGGTAGTTGATGGGACTTCTATATATATGTTTTATTTGTGTGAGTACATCTTCGTAATAGCGTTTTTATTTTTAATAGAAAATAAAAATAAAAAGAAATCAATATTTATGTTGGTTTGGTAGGTGTTTATTAGAGGACTCTCATGGTAATACTAACTAACATATCAGTTTATGCTAAATCAATGATAAGTCAGCATTAATTTGTGCTAAATCAATGACAAGTCTAACAGTTTTTAGAACTGATACTACATTGCTAACAATAAATATCACGTACTTTCCTAAACCTCACACATTATTTACTTTATAAGAAACACATAATTAAATAAAACATTTTCAGTGTCAAAAAAAATAATCTTAATCGCATAAATAATAATTGTCTTTTCTTCCCAAATTAAAAATAGGCTAGTTAATCATTGGACTAGTTAACATTTTTTTTCTTAAAAAAAGGGCTCAAAAGAAAAAGACCCATCGGAGATACTTCATATCCTCCACACTTTTATTTTCTTCATAAACCTGCAACCGCCGTTTATTATGATTTTTTTATTATTTTTGCTTGTTTTTTATTTCTTAAAAAAAAAACTAAGAAGAAAAAGGGAAAAAAATAACGCAATTGAAGTAAAAAATGACATAGGCCCACCCTCCCGTTCACTAACGCATCCCTTCTCCCATCTCTTTGGCGACGCTCACATGTGCCAATGACGTCAGTTTAACTGACGAGTGTCGGTTACGAACCGGTAGTACTGTTGGAAGTGGTCTTATATACCTTATTCGTTTCAAAACTAATGTCACTAAAAGAATATGATAAAATTATGATAGCTCGATAGCATGTCAATTTTAAGGTATATTTGAGAATTTTATGAATTTAAATTATTGTTATTATTATTATTGTTTTATACAAGTGAACAATATGTTTTTGATAAAACAAAAAAAGTTAGACATTTAATACGAGACGGAAGTTAAATAGTAAACTATTTAACTTTGATTTCTTATTTAAATTGGAAGAAGAGAGAGTTTATGGGGAAATAATCCGTCATGCTAACTTGCATGGTTTATTCGTGCTATAAGGGCGAATCGAAAGATAATATTGTAATTATAAATAAACGAGGGCTAAAAATTAACTCCTGTTTGAAAAAAAAAAAAAATTCTAATCAAGGTTGTCAAGATCGGGATCCTACATAGGATCGTTTTTGCCTTTGCAAGATCGGGATCGTAAGATCGAGATCGGGATCGTAGATCCTACCAAAATATGATTTTTATATAAAAATATCTAAATTCTTGTAGAAAACTACTATTAGAGAAAGTAATCTAAATTTTAAACTTTTATATTACTGAAGTGATGCAATTTGTCAATATATATTTCTCGAACGATAAACGTACGAAATCAAAGATAGCGGCATGGTACAATTGCACCAAAGTTTGAGAGCATATTGCAAATGAAAATTCATAATAGTCGTTTTAGAGGTTCTATACTTTTTGTTAAGTTAATTTGATAATAAATGGGGAAATTGAACTTAGAAGCAAATGTATGGTAAATTTTGAGATAGAATTTGGACTACTTATGAGTCTTACAAGTCCAAAAAAAAAAATTCAGCTCATTTGTAGAAGCGGATCGTTCAACGATCTTACGATCGATCCTACGATCCTATTCCGATCCTACCTCCTGACCGATCCTACTTCGATCCTACACGTTTTCCCTTGGTAGGATCGTAAGATCATACGATCCTACGATCAGGATTGCGATCTTGACAACCTTGGTTCTAACTATTTATTTTTGAGGTACATGCATGTTTTCTTGTCTCTTAACCTTCTCACACAATCATTAACTTACCAAGTGCAAGCCAATTGATCACTTTTCCAATTTAATCACAAATCAACATCCTAATAATTAAAGTATCATTGAGACGATTTATGAAAATAGATCCAAATAATATCATACCTTACATATTTTTTATCCAATTCTTGGACAACCAAAATTCTAATTAGTGAGACACCCATAGACACGTCCACACGTTTTTCTCTTCCAAAAATTAGTATAATATATTCTATTAAGAACTTCACATTTCTTCATATATATTTACATTCATTATCATCATAACTATCGTAAAACAGCTGTGTTTATTCAATTTGTTCTCTATAACTTTATATTCTCGATATTTTACTATTTTAAATGTAATTTGTCCCTACAAGAACCACACACGAAATATCCAAGTCAACTAGTCAATGTCACACGCCTATGGCATATAGCATGAATTTATTTTTTTACTATGTATTATTATATATGTACGTACACATGGTCCTTATATATATATAGATATATATATATAGGCACAACCATAAGAGATAACACATATATATACATCTTTCTTTCTCAAATATCACATATATAATATCACCTCTATATTTATATCATTATATATCAAATAAACTTGAGGTTATATAGACATATTTAACTTTATCTCTTTATATAAGTTTTTGAAGCATGAAGATTTTGCAACTAAACTTTTTTGGGTTACTTTTGTTTATGTTTATTTTGTCACATCCATCATCAACACAAGCTCAAGAAGTTGGTAATGCTCTAATTTGATCAAACAAAGTTACTTCACTCGATTACATATTCATATACCTAAATTTGTTTAAATTCATTGATATTAATTGATCAATGTATATATGTATGTACTTGTAATGTAGAGAATGAAAAGGAATTTGATTATGCAAGAGGTAGCCAAATGGGACCGGAGAAATGGGGCAAGATAAAGAAAGAATGGTCGTTGTGTAGCAATGGAACGATGCAGTCTCCGATCGATATGTCAAGTCAAAGGGTGGAGATGGTGGTCAACTCTAAGAAGCTTTACAGAAACTATAAGCCTTGTAATTCTACTGTCAATAATAGAGGCCATGACATTATGATAAATATATACCTTTTATTCAATCTACAAGTTATTAAGCATGATGGTATTACTATTAGAGATCATTTTGATTTATACAAATTAATTTTTATTCATTTTGATATGATACTCATATATATAAAGTCTACATCACAATTGTCATCAATTACCTAATCATTTGGACACTTTTAAGAAACATCGACTCTTCATTCGTAATGCGTTTAATTGATTCGATCTTCATTGATTTTCTAATCAAACGGAAGCGATTTGATTGTACATTACCGGCCTTTTTGGCTGAGTAATATATAATAATATCTTTGCCTTTAAAAAAAATATTTTATACAGTATATTGTGTCGTATACTCTACAACATTTGTAAAACATATATTGTAGTAGATGATAGTGTATGAAGCATCACCTTTACAGTTAAAGTTTGAATCTTTTGGTATAATGTGGGAAGCAAAAATATTGGATGTATTTTGACGAGTGTTTGAAGAAAATCAATTTATTTGTTAACATAAAGTGATTTTGCAGTAGAAGTGCTCTAGTATATATATGTTTTTTTGCTGTATGATGAATTTAAACTAACAGATTTGAAATATATTGTAGCTTCAATGGGAAGGAGATGCGGGATTAATTCGAATCAATGACACCGAGTATGCTTTAAAACAAGCACACTGGCATTCGCCTTCGGAGCATACCATCAATGGCAGAAGGTACGCATATGTACATTATTCATGTTTCAATAGTTAAAATGATCTGGTATGGTTCATATTATATTTATATATATTCCGGTGATTGTAAAAATTCTTACTTCAAAGAAATTATATAAAAAAATAAGTGCTTTTAATGAGTTCATTTGTTGATCGGGTCCTAAAAATGCCTTTGAGACTTAATGTGACTCGATGTAAGTCATAAAAAGTAATTTTAGTTTATGTTTAATTATTAGTAGTATAATAAAGGTTAATAATGATTTAATCCTTAAAATTTTATTTTTTTTCCTATTTTTTAACCACTTAATTTTTTTTAATGATTTAACCCCTTACGTTTAAATTGATTTATGAGTTAAATGTATGGTTGATCCTCGTGGTTTACACACAGTAACACACCTAGTCCCTATACTTTATTTTTTGCATAGGCAGTTTAAAAACACAAAAGTTGTTGCAAGAACGGTCCATCCCTCGTTAAGTTCAACACTTAATCCGTTAGATACATTACAATGACCAAAATGCCCTAAATATCTTCTTCCCTGAAACACACTACCCACCTTTTCAAACCCCTAATTATACCATCTTCTTCCTAAACCATTAATCATTTAATCTTACATCCACCAACAAGAAAACACACATATATATCGCAGCAAACAATCCAAAAAAAAAAAAAGAACTTGACTACAGATTAATAAATAAGCAAATGATATACAATAAGTAGTATTTTCCAATCCACATAGTCCAATTGACTATTTAAGACAAACACATATCACATATCACAATATACTACGACTTCTTGAAGAGCAATCCAAATAGTCAAAGCACGCCCAACTATACCCTTTTCTTCAGATCCGGCATCACCATTAAAATTCGAAGGCACCGCCAAATCCGGAAGACCTGACTACCGTTAATCCCACCGTCATCATCACACGAGATCTCGTCGCCGCTTCCTAACCTCACTGCCGAATCAGCTGGTTGTTTGGTTTCATCGTCGGTGACGTTATCTGTGATATTTTCGGAACTAGCGACTTGAAAAATGGCAGCAAATTATAGGGCAGGAGAGGGCAGAGTCAATGGATTTAGTATAAACCGCCGTCTCCGACGAGGATGAGTAGTAAAAAACTAAAAACCACTGACATTTTCGATCTTATATATATTTGTTGGTTTAATAATTTTTAATTCTTGTTTATGGTGTGAACAGTGGACATTGACTTTATTTAGGATATTTTGGTCATTTTAACGTATTTAAGGGATTAAGTGTTGAACTTAACGAGGGAGGGACCGTCTATACAACAACTTTTTGTGTTTTTGGACTGCCTATACAAAAAATAAAGTATAGGGACTAGGTGTGATACCCTGTGTAAACTACGAGGATGAACCACACAATTAACTCTTGATTTATTGGTTTAACCTTTCAGAGGGTTAAACCATGCATTTTGAAAGTTACATGATTAAATTATAAAAAGTTAAAATGAAAAATTATTACAAAATATAAACTTTAGGGATTAAATCATCAATTTATTGAAATAAAAGACTCTTGGAGGATTAAACCACTAACATTTTGGAACTTTGAGGATTAAATCATGAAAAAAAACTTGAGTGGTCAAAATAAAATAAAAAATAAAAAATTCAGGATTAAACCTTATTAACCTGTAAGATAATACTTCCTCCATCCCAATTTAATTGTTCCCAGACAAAAAACACTTAGTTTAAGATAAACACAATAATTACTACTTACTTTTTGCACAATGACATTCTTACCCTTAACCAATTAATTTGAACTTCCTTTCACTTTTGTAATTTAATTTTGAAATATAGACAATATAGTAAATGGAATCATATCTCCTTTCTATATTTGGTAGTAGACAATCAACTTGGGACAACTCAAAATGAAATACTGGACTATTAAATCGGGACGGAGGGATAATAAGTTAAGTATATTCTAACAATTAAATATATTTGGTAGATTTAAAATAAAGGACGTATTATATTTTTTTTTATATTTTCCCCCAAAAAATGTTTAGAGTGGTTGAGCTAACTTTCAATCTCATGGTCCTAAAAATGACGAGTACGTGTTTGAACAGGTATGACATGGAACTACATAGGGTCCACGTCAGCACAGACAACAAGATAGCGGTCATTGGTGTTCTATACAATGTTGGCCCACCTAACCATTTTCTTTCAAAAGTAAAAAAAAAAAACTTATTACCGCCATTAATTTTGTTTTAGCAATGAGCCGGGTTGTTAAATCTGTTTAATTAAATTAGTTTTTCATGTCAAAAATATGGATCTAAAGCGAATTTATGGGAGCGTTCTTGCTCCCATCGTCCTTGATGCTAGAACGGACCGGCACTAGAGGCAATAGGCATGGTGCCGTCATGGCTACTTCTTCCTCGGTCCCAACCTCATATGGACTGACGATTTCGCTTTATGTTTTTTGTTTAATTTTTATTCTTCTTCGTCTTTAAAACAAAAATTTTACAACATATGTGGGTGTCAACTCGTAAGTTATGGATATGTCACACCATGCAGTGAAATTAAGGTTTTAAGTTCTTAATAAGTTCAGGTTATATGACGCTAAGGCAGTGGCGGATCTAGGAATTCATACTAGGGTATGCATTATTAGTAAAAAAAAATGTACCAGACTCAATTCAATAAATTACAGGGTATTAAGTCAAGTTACAGTGCAGTTTTTCAATAAAATAATCAAATAAACTAGATACGCAAATGAATGAAGTAAAACACAAGGAATAGCAAAAAACAAACATACCATATATTCAGATTTGAAGCTTTAGTTTTCATACAAGTGAAACATAGTAAATAGCAAAAACAAATACACCATGTTTTCATATGTTTGAAGCTTCAGTTGTCCTCCAAGCAAAACACTAAAAATAGCAAAAACAAACATACCATATGTTCATACTTTTGAAGCTACAGTTCTCCTCGCCGTTCTTGCTTTCGTTGGAAGCAATTCATGATATCATCATCGCTAACTTTAGAGAAAATGTCTTTCTCTATAAAAGTAACTAAGCAGTCGTTTAACATTTCATCACCTATACTATTACGTAGCTTATTCTTTACAAAAGTCATTGCTGAAAAGCCTCTTTCAACACTAGCTGTTGCCACCGGAAGGATCAAGACCAACTTGATCAGTAAGTAAACAAGCTCAAAGTCTTCGTGTTTATTTGATTCAACAAGTTTTTTCGAAAGTTCTCCAATATTCTTTAGTCCCTCAAATCTCTCATCTTTCAACATCTCATGAATGTAGTTGTCAAGTTGTTGATCAAGAACTAGCAATTCAACACTCGAAAATTCATGAGGATAAAATTCAGCAAGTGTAAGTAACTTTTGTTTATCAAATGAACGAAAAGCATTAACGGGGCTCAAGCTAGCTGTACAAACAAGTAAGTTTGTACTTATCTCATCAAACCGATTATTGAGTTCTTGAAGCTGTAAATCAATTATCATATAAAAAACTTCAACTCGAAAATGATGATCATTTGTGACATGTAGTTGGCCTCGTCTTTTTCTTCCTAGGGGAACATACACAACTTCCATATTAGGGACTTCAATGTCATTTTTTCCACAAAAAGAAATGACAGAATTCATGAGGGTTTGCCATCCATGATCTCTCTTTTCTTGTAGTTTTTCCTTGGTCGACTTTACATATGACATGGCATTCACAATGTCTTGATCTTTTCTTTGTAAAGAAACATTTTAGCTCGTTTGCCAACCCAAAAATTGTTTTCATCAGATGTGCCATGAAAATAAAGTCAAAAGATTCGAGTGCGAAACTAACAGTATCAGCCTTTAGTTTATCACTATCCAAGCTTGAAGGCATGTCTCCAATCTTATCAAGAACGCCACATATTGCGGGATATAAAGCAATGACATTCAGAATCAATTTATAATGAGATCCCCAGCGAGTATCACCCGGCCTCGCTAGACCAAGCTCTTGATTCAAGCCTTTCCCAGTTTCAAGTTCTTCGTCATCAAAGGCTTGTGCAACATTTTGAGCTTGAGTCTCTCTTAACATATCAATTCTCTTGCAAGATACTCCAACCACATTTAACAAATTTGTTAGATTTTCAAAAAGCCAGCCACAATCTACACTTTTCTTAGAAACCGCCACAAGTGTTAGCTGAAGTTGATGAGCAAAACAGTGAATGTAGTAAGCGGACCGAGTTTCATTCAAGATTAACGTTTTGAGACCATTAATACCACCCTTCATATTGCTAGCCCCATCATACCCTTGACCACGAATTCTAGATGGACTTAAAGAATATTTAGATAGCAAAGAATGAATTGCATCTCTTAAAGTTAAAGCGCAAGTATCCTTAACATGTACAACACCAATAAAGCTCTCGACAACATATCCCTTTTTATCAACATATCTCAAGTACAATGACATTTGCTCTTTGTGAGATACATCAGAAGATTCGTCAACCAATATCGCAAAATAATCATTACCAATATCTTTAATAATCGCCTTAGTTGTTTGTTTGGCACAAGAGCTGATCAAATCTCTTTGGATTGAAGGAGCAGTCAATTTGTGGTTTAAAGGAGCATTTTCTAACACAACTTTCTGAATATCTTCATTATGATTGGCTAACCACTCTAAAAGTTCAAGAAAATTACCTTTATTACTTGATTGTCGTTTCTCATCATGACCTCGAATCGCTGAACCTTGGTGTAACAGAAGCCTTAAACAATGCAAGGTAGCAAGTAAACAGGTTCGATACTTTTTGTTAGCTTCTGAAGATTGATGGTAAAAAACCCTTTGAATCGAGGCTATTGGTTTCATTAGAGACTCAAACTTTTCCCTCGATAAATTATGTGTACTCTTTACCCCTCCAATATGCTTATCAAACGCATTTGGTCTATTCCAACCTTTGAATCCCAGCCTGATAAAAGCATCTCCACCCTTTTCATTGAACTTATCTTTGTTATTAAATAAGTAACAGACAAAACAAAAGGATGCATCTTTTGCAATACTAAATTCAAGCCATTTATATTTTTCAAACCAATCAGAATTAAAACGACGAAGCTTTCCTCCAAGCATGGTTTGTGTAAAGTCATGGGTAAGAGGTTGGCAAGGACCTCTTTGTATGTATTCTCTCCTTACTCTATCTTGTAAATTAGGATGATAAGCAACAATATTCTTCCTAAGTCCAGGATCATGTGGAATTGAACTCAGATCAAATTCACTTTCTTTCTCATTAAATGGCAATTGAGTCGACTGGTCAATTAGGGAGGAGGAAGAACTAGCGTGAGTCTTTTGTTTCTTTTTTACAAACCAATCCAATGTTCCTTAACATTCAGTTCCTTCTTTCTTTGTTTTCATTTTTGTCTTCAAACTACATGATCAACATTCAACAAAATGAAGCAGCTTGAGATTAGAAACTTAATTAAATTAAGCCATAAAGGGCAGTATATACTATATAGTATAATAGTTACACTGTCACATACTCACATATATCTTGGTCAAACTAAACTAAGATATGTATTACTATTATTATAACTTATACACACTTTAATTTCAAAAGCCCCAATAATACTTAAAGAAATTGTAAATTCACATTAAAACCTAACAATAAAAGCAACTTAAACTATTACAAGTGTAATCGACAATTGCATCGGTGAGTGGATATATTCACATGAGTTGCTCAAGACTTAAAGACAAGGAGTCATTATATAATAAATTCTTTACAGTTACAAGGATAATTAAATACTTACCCCAATTCAGTTATAATGCAAGCAAAATACACTATCAGTATCACTCCATCTTCCAAGTTAAATAGATGAATAGAAATTGGCACTTCAACCCATTATCTTCTCAAGATTACTCTCTCAACTACATGGAACAAGAAAAAACAAAGTGAAAAAACAAATAAGTATTCTGCGTATGAGCGTATCTGAGTATCTACCTACCTTCTGGAACCAAAATTCAGTTTGTTATTGTTAGGGTTAATTTTGGTCAAATTTATCCTTTTAGTTACTGCAATGTAAAAGGCCTATGATGTTTTATCTATAAATCTTTTTAAATTTGGGCTCATGATTTGGGTTGGGTCACGAAATTGTATCCGATGGATTTGGGTTTATTATTTAAGGGTTTTTATGCATATTATAAGGGTATGCATTTCTGTATTATGAAGAAAAATAATTAAAAAAAAAAAAATTTACACTAATATTTTTTTACCAAGGGTGTGCAAGTGTCTAGCCTTAGATGTGTACACATCCGCCCCTGCGCTAAGGTCACACCTAGAACTTGAATTCTAGGTGGCATGCACCATAGAAGGTGCCTTAACATAAGAGCCATAATGCTAACATGTTTATTCGCTGGTTTGCAGTTAGCTGTGAACATAACATCCATGATAGATCAAAAGGGTGAACATGGACATAGTGGGATAATAAATCCAAGAGAGATTCAAATGAGCAGTAGAAGGTATTGGTTCGCTAACTGTTCCTCCTTGCACTGAACAAGTAGTTTGGACCATCAGTAAAATGGTAACAATCGATACGCACATTTGTAATCAAAACAAAATAAACCGTTTGTATCGGCTAATTAACGATCTAACTTTTGTGCAGATAAGAACAGTTTCAGTTGATCAAGTTAGATTACTTCGAGAGGCCGTACATGATGTAAGTACTAGTAGATAGAAACCTTTAATTTATATCTATATATTTTTCGTAATTTCATTTCGTGAAGGTGAAACAAATGCTAATCTACGTTTTTAATTTGTTGCAGTATGCCGAAAGTAATGCAAGACCGGTACAAGCAGACAATTAAAGAGACATTATTTCTTATGGTCCTCCTTAGAGATAGATAGATAGAAACGTTTATATCTATGCCGAAAGATTAGCATAATAAGTGAAGCATTGGCTTCCTCAGGGGTTAGATGATGTGGCATAGATAGCTGAACTTTAAATGGAGAATGGATTTGGATGGTCATAGGAGATGCGGTTGAGAATTGAAATAGGGCAGCGGGAGAAAGGGGAGAGCCTAATGTGAGCACCCGTCGATTGTCACCTGCCGTTTTCTGCAATAAACCAAATTGATAGAAATTAGCCACATCACCATGTGAAAAAAGTAAGAAGCGATCGAAATTTGAAGAATCATTATTCATATATTGAAAACTCGAAGCTAAAGAAGTATAAATAAAAGAAAAAACAGTAATAATACACATAAGAATTCTGTGTATATTTACAGAGTACAACCGAACTATATGTTTCAAAAGAATCAACTATACAGACGTTTACTCTGTATACGTTCTATTGCACCTATATATATATATATCCTCTATCTCTATACATATAAAGCATTACGTATTCTTTTGTAAACAAAAAAATAACACAACCAGATAGAGTAAATTAATTTCAAACAACAAAGAGCAAATAATGATCTAATATTAACGTTAATGAATCGGTATTAAAAGAAATTCGAGTTATAAATATATAACAAATAACAGATATTTGGGTGGAAGACGACGATCTATCAATATTCACGTAAACCTGAACCGACGGTGGTGAGTAGATTTGGGTGGGCGACGGCGACTCTCCCTAGGGTTGCTTTCAGTCCGCCAATATTTTCTAAAACCCCGATTTTTTTTATTCAAATGTACTTAACAAGCTTGAGATTATATCTGTCATATTCCTAATTTTATACAATACCAGCAGCCTGTGTTTTCCATTCCTCCCATGAAAGTTTTCTCTTCCTGTCCCTAGATGCAATCCAACCAAAAACTCTATCCTGGACTTCTTTAAAAACATCAGGAATCACCTCCCTATTGGCTTTGAACACTTTCTCTAATAGAATTGTTGTAGAACACATTTACATGTACATCAGACAACTTATACATTGTACAGGCTTGTATAAGTCCATATATGATTTGTTAATTATTACTCCTGTAAAACTTGTAAATATATTATTATATAGAAACTCAACTAAATGAAATTAAGTAATTAACCTATTTAAAGGCCTTACATTCTTAAAGCAATCATGTATTGATACTCCGTATTCACATTAGGTATTTATAATCAAAAAATAAACCAAAGGAAAAGAAAAGAAAATAAAAGATTAATAGGAAATCATTCATAGTCTATTAACAGCACCATGGCTCCAAACTAACATGGAAACGGATAAGCAGAAACGAAGATGAATAAAACAGAGAAACAAAAAATGGGTTAATTCATGATTTTGAAATTGGGAATTGCTTGTATCTAACTCAATTATAAAACGAAAATAGTTAGGTATAAACCTAATAAATAAACTGTTAAACTTAATTAAAAAGTATTTAAATGTTAAGAATAAGCCGTACCATTTGGAGTCGATAGAGGTTGCTGGACGTTTGGATGTGGTGATGGTGGCTGGAGCAACAGGTGACGGTGAGGGATTTCAAGCTGACAGATAGCGGTTTGGATGGAGTAGTGGTGGTCGCCTGCAGTTTGGAGGTGACGGTAGATGGAGAAGAAAGATGTATTAGAAATTAGAAATTAGAAACTCTATTTACCACGAGGTGAATCAAAGTCACTATTAAATGAATAGTGAAATAATTTATTTTTTATTAATTTTTTTTTTTCATTTTTGTGTGTGGCAACTAACAAGTTTATACAAATAACTATAAATATTGACTTAAGTTCAAATCAGTATGGGTAAAATGGTTGAGAATGGGGGAATGTATTTCAACTTGATAAGTATGCGATTAGTTGAATGTAAGATTCACTAACAAGCAATACTGGTACATACTTGTGGTTCATAACGATTACTTATTACTAAACCTGTAAGATTCACTAACCTTTTTGGTTGACCTTTTTAGCTTTGTATCTCAGGTACACAGACGGAGTAGGATTATCCCTGGACACTAGCTAGAGTCACATGATTTCTACCTTGCATTTAACGGAGATTCTTAGCATTATCTTTTGTATATTATGGTTATGTAATAGAATCTCCCGCTATACGCGTGGACTCTAGGGAACTACACTTTGTAACCGAAAATACTAAAGTTTCAAACTTTGTATCTATGAAATGTAACTATTTTTCAAACGATGCATATAGATGTCGTTTGCTTTATCTTTGTGCTGTTGATATTTGATTAGTAGCACCCCAAAGCTTGCTTCCGCTAAACACATAAAATTTGAGGGTGTTACACTATGAGGGTTGGGTAAAAGAATCAGACCAAACGGAAATCCGAAAACTCATTTTTGGCTCAAAAACTCGTTAACAGCCTTAAGTGTCGCAACGACGTGCAGACATGCGACACTTCGTGCGTCACTTAAGTGACGCATTGAGTGTCGCTAAAAGCCCTAATCATGCGTCACTTGTTTAAGTGTCGTATAAAACCCCTTTTTCCCGACACTTGTATCCGTCACTTGCCAGTGACGCCCAACCTCATGTACCGACACTACTAGCGACACTTGCCTAAGTGTCGCCTATTACTGAACTTCGATTCCATCCGTCACTCGCTAGTGACGCCTAGAACCCTTAACCGTCACTAACACCCCGACACTACTGGAGTGTTGCCACCTTATGCGTCACTTACCTAAGTGACGCTCTGAACTCAGAATTTCAAACCTTATGTGACACTTCCTAAGTGTCGCTCAAGCTACCTTAGTGACGCCT
This sequence comes from Pseudognaphalium luteoalbum, assembly GCA_963422505.1. Taxonomy (NCBI): domain Eukaryota; kingdom Viridiplantae; phylum Streptophyta; class Magnoliopsida; order Asterales; family Asteraceae; genus Pseudognaphalium; species Pseudognaphalium luteoalbum. Next base: position 6,943,709 of record OY730198.1, on the reverse strand, counting down.
TAGTATGCGTCACTTCCATAAGTGACGCCCTCACTCAGATTCTATCACTTCATGCGTCACTTCCATAAGTGACGCCTAGGCCTCAAGTGACGCTATAAGCGACGCCTAACCAGAAAGTTTCAAGCTATTTTCACACTAAGTGTTAAGACTTATACAACCTCAAATACTCATACAATACGACTTCTAAAACATTTTAAAATATGTTTTCAAGTATAACACTTCGAAATCAATATGATAACATCAAGGCTATTATTACAAACAATCACCAACGGACCTATAAGTCCCTAGTTCTAGGATCGATAACTTCGTTATCTGTAGTATTAAGGTGTGGAATTCCTCAATACGGTGTTATCTTACTAATAACGATTTAGTTCGCGTTTAAGTTAACCAATTGCTTTACTTTATACGTACAAACGTCAAAGTCTAGCCTTTAGTCTATGTTTCTCTGGAAATACTGAATTCGCAAACATGCAATAATTCTGATCTCCAATAATTATATCCAAGTTCTGTTCTATTTTTCACGTACAAAAACATTTATATATCTCGTCTCAACTCGCAGCCACTGGGCCTGCGAGTTGACTCGACTCGCTACGCAGCCCAAGCCTATAATGAACTCGGATCGTTTGTCTCTGTTGAGTTCTGCGAGTTCAAATCTCATCTCGCATCGCAAAGCCTTGCGACTTGAGATCTCGACTCGCAACAAACGTCTAAATAAATAACTGGACTCGCAGGAAATGTATATTGTTAAAATCTATATTCGTCTAACACTTTATCATAATAATATATTTAACGAATATTCATATCAAAACAATATCAATTTACAAATCTAAACCAATATATCAACATGATAACAATTACACTAGTCATATTGCAAAGCTAGATCTGTTGTCACAAACTATGTCTCAACAGACTCCCCCTTGACAATAGCTCTAACATCTTTATCTTCACATTGTCTTTGGTTTTAAGAGTAAATCTTACTACCTGCAAAAATCTTCATCTTCATACAAGTCTTAATCATCATTTGATAATCTCGTGCCAAGTCACCCCATGCTTCAGTACAAAAGATTCTGTTCTCATTTAACTTCAATAAATCTCTTCTTGACATGTTCATTAGATGACGATGATCATAAACTCTGAAGATCTCTCTTTCACCACCTTCAACCTCATCATCAGCTTCAACCATTACAGCTTCTCCAGTTTCTGAATCCACATGCCAACTCTTCATATTTCCCAAAATATCTTGAGGTATTTTCTTCAGTGGTATCTGCTGCACACATTTGATAGCTGGATAAATCTTCTTCCTTCTCCTTCTACCAGTTCTTTGACTTCTTTCTTCTAACTTAATTGTCTTTCCTTTCCTTGGCTTAATCTTTTCAAACTTATTCGCTCTAACCTCAGTCTTGATTATGTGTTCAACATATTTTCCAACAAAATCATCACTTGGGTTATTCAATGATAATCTAGCCAAATCTTTAATCTCAAATCTAGGCAAAGAACTAAAAACTGCAAGTTTTCTTTCAAAATATTGAACTCCGTCAAATCTCTTAATAGCAAACAGTTTTAAATCAGCATCAAAATACCATCCTATAATCCCTCTTTTTGCTATACGCTTACCCATAATATCAATTTCTGATATACCAAGCTTTTCTTTCTTTCTCTTTGGCAAAGGCTTGAATATAGGATTATCTTTATGCTTATCAAGAAGATTTTCTTCATCTGAATTAGTTGAGTCATCGATCTCTACATCTACATCGACAACCGTTGGACCTTCAGCATTTTCAATAATAACCTCTGTTCTAGATGGGCTCACATGGTGTTCATCAACATAAACATCTGGATCTACACCCATGTCATGCACTATCTCAGAAACAGCAGTCCAATCTGTAGGCGGTTGAAATTCACCCTCTTCAAGATCATAATTAATCTCTTCATCTATCTCATCCAAAATATCATTATCTGAATCTGATAGATTTAGCATTTTCATTCCTAGAGAAAACAATTTAAACACAAATAAATTAATAATTTAAATTCTCTTATTGATTTTCTTGAATCAATCTAAGAATTCCAATACTAATCCTTTTGTGTAATATAAACGCGAAATATATATAACTTATAAATCTTTTATTGATTATCAATCTAAGATTTCCTAAGTCTTATATCAAAAACTTAACAAAAATTAATTAAATTTAAACTCTAATGTACTGTGAAGAATCACCAAACATTTAAGTCTACAATTAATTAACTTATATAATTTCTAAGATTTAATTGAAGTGTTATATCATAAGATCTTAACTTTCAATTATATCTTTAAAATTATATATCATTTGTCTAGTTAAAAATCATACAAATTTAACTTGTCAGTTACAAAAACTCTCAAGTCTAAAATGTTTAAGTTAAAATAAATTTTGACCGCTGAAATATATCAGAACACGCCGCTCGACTTCTCAATGAGTCGGAAGACTTTCGATCACTAATTTATTTAACCTTTTAAAAACAAATAACTTAAACAATTTCTAATATATTTAACTTGTAATAATAATAATCTCAAATCAAATATATTACCAAAACCATTAAGTTACAAATATTTAGTTACAATTATAAATTACAATTACAATTCAACTAAATTCTAAATACAAATAACTACACAAGTCTAAACTGTCTTACCAGCTTCACTTGTTCCTGTAGCACTTGTACCAGCACCATCACCACTTGCACTTACACCAGCAGACTCCCCCTGAATAATAGTCTGCTGACAAGTCGTTGAAGGACCAGCCAGCTCACTATCCTTCTGAGCATTGGGATCATCGTCTTTGTCATCATCTCGTTTGTTCCTCAACTCATCTTCTTTGCAAGATTCTAGATATACCAATATCTCCCCCAGAGCTGACTGTCCTGAATTCACTCTCAACACTAACCGTTCTAAGTGTTCAAGCTTCAGTCGCTGGGCAGTAAAATCATCAAGCAAAGTATTATGAGTGTTTAGCAGAGTCAAATATGATGTACTCATATGAACCATCTGCTGAGCAAAAGAGACATTTTCAGCTAACATTCCTGGAATCTTAGAAGTAAGTTTCTCTAACTCCTTAACTCTGGACTCTAAGGATGTAATCCTTTCAGTATCAATCGTAGGAGTAACAAAAATAGTATGTGGTCCAGGTGGTGTCACTGAAGCGATGTAGGAATCACGTGTAAGTGGTGGAATAGCCTGAGATAACGCTTCCGTAAGAAGAGTAGCTGCAAATCTACTAGCGTTATTGGTCTCAGCCTGTTAAGTTAAACAAAATTAATTAAGTAATTGTTACAGATTAGTCTGTCTCAATCTCTAATTAATTATATAACACTTGTATAACTAAACTTATATCCCTTACCTCAATAGGTACAGATATCTGTTCAGTAACCACCGGTGTTACAATCTCCACCTGTGGTGTATCTCGAGCAACTGTCACAGAATCAACTGTCTCAGTTTGAACTCCTGATAAACAACAAGTTAAGATTATCTAACTTTTAAATATTACATACCATCCTGAATGGTCAGAGTCCTGGAACGCTTACGGCGTCGAGTAATAAGAGGTGTATCCTCTTCCTCAGAACCTTCATCAACAAGATTGAAGTCAGGATCGACTTCCTTAGCCTTCCTCTTCTCCTTCATAGCTGGATCTGGAATCATCCGAGATCGATATCTAATATAACCAGCATCTGGAGGTGGAGAAGGAGTACTATCATCATCATCTGAAGCCGATTGACCATCACGGCCTCCAGATGGACCAACATCAGGATCCTAAATATTAAATATATTAAACATTTATGATTAGCTAAAAGCTCTATCACACGAGTTCGATATATTTATGATTAATCTGATAAATACCTTAGAAGGTAAAACCTCAGATCCATCTAACTATCCCTGCTCACCCTCAGGTCGAATGACCTCTGGGTCTGCAGTCTCAGCTCCCTGATCATAATGATATTTATATTTTATAATTAGAAATATTATCTAATTAACTAAATATCGATAACATGTGTATTATATATAATAATAATGTGATAAAGATATAACAACTAAGGACCAATATTACTATATAATTATAAAATTACCTCAGGTGAAACAACATAACTATCAATATCTCGTAGCAGGATATCAGTAGCATCATCATGCTCTACTAGCACCTCCTGAATCACCTGAGCAGCAACATCTGGGTTCACCTGTTCCCCAGCATGTGCAGGTTGTTCCAACACATCCTCAATCAACTCTTGTGGATCATCAGCATGAGCCACATCAGCTAACGGTTCAGGAACCACAACTTCAGCATCAACATCTAGCCAACCATTGTTCGGTGGCGTCATATAGGTAGGATCAACAAGAAAACCAAAAAGCTCTCTTTTCTCAGGTTTCACTACCCCTTCCTTTCTCACTGACTGCAAAAACATAGCATTGTATCCTCTAAGACCAATAGTATCTACACGTAAATATGGCCCAGGAATAACAAGCTCTGGCAGACGAGCATGAATGATCAGCATGCAAAAACGTGGATAAACCAGAAAGCGTGATCTAACAGAACCCGAAATCTGCCTAACCAGCTCTCCAAAAATATAATCACAAAAACTGTATGGTTTATTATAAACCAGTGACAGTGCAGCTGATACAAGGGCAGGGCTCAATTCGTCAAAGCCTCCCTTCTTCGGTGCAAAAATTGTGACAATCACATGCCACAAAAACCTCCATTGTCCAATAACCAGAGGTTTTTGGAACTGACGTCCCCTCCTATCTCCTGTATACCCCATACGGCCTATCGCACCCTCAACAAAATCACTAGGATACTCCGTCGGACCATCCTCCTGGTCTACTGTACCCAAGCGTAAAATCTGACGTAGATCGCCAGCGGAGAAAACAACCGGTCGATTATTTACCGTTGTGCGAATAACCGTTGGGTTGATCGTCTCGTCATACTGAATACCTTCCCAGAAGTCGTTCAGTATAGTCTGAGAAATCTATGGAGACGCGGTAAGTGCATATCTAATGCGTGAACGTGCAAAGAATGTAAGCACTTGAGCTCCTCGATTAGCTCCACGTGCATCAAGATCTAGATCAACAAGAAGATTGTGACCTTTATCGAATTGTCTCGCCATATCTATATATACACAAAAGACAAAAACAATGAACACACGTTAACCAATTTGAAACTATAACGTATTATGAATAACAATTCATCAAACATCTTAGTTTTAAAAACTATATATAACTTGTTACATGACAGTCGCAAGTCGTATATAATGATTTCTAACACATATAACTTATACTAATAATTCGTAAGTTCAATATGTACATCTCATTAATTACTTGTTAATTTGTAATTCTCAAGTCATTAACGGTTTTGATAAATATAAGTTATACCGCTAATATAAAATTAGAACACGCCACTCAATTACCTTTTGAATTGGTAGTCTTTCGATATAAACATATATAATATAATACAAGTCCATAAAATAAACATTATTACTGAAAAAGTCTTAACATTTATATAAAACCCTTTTTTTAAAATTTGCTAAGTACTGGACTCGCAAAAGTATGATGTGCGAATCGAGTTCAACTCGGTTCGCAACTCAACTCGCAACCATATCAACTCGCTAACCAAGTCAATCCGCAACTCGACTCGCAAGTCGATTCGCTAATCTACTCGGTCCGCAAGGTCAATAAGTCAAAGAATCAATGTCAACTCGCTAAATGTAATCGGCGAATTGAATTGAAACTCAACTCGCATGGTCAAATAGTCAAGATCAGAAAATCAACTCGCAAAGTCTGCGAGTCGAGTGTTCAACTCGCAGCATGAACTGTTATGGCGAGTTGAAACAGAAATCAATTAATCTATCTATTAAGAATGATCTATCGATTTATTTACGTTCATTAAGATTCGTTTAACATTAATCTTCAAGATTCTTGTCAAATAACACCTTAATCTACGTTAATCATTCAAATTTTGAAACAAAACCCTAGATACATAAAAAGCTTCGATTTCGTGTAATTTAAACGGTGAAATCCGTTGATTTATACCTCAAAATGTTCGTAATTGGAAAGTAGGTATACGCTATGGATCGAAAACTCTTCCTTGTAACTAGGCAAATCAAAATCAAATGAAAAGCGTTGTTCGACTCGTTTCGCAATAAACTGGATTCGCAGAGTTTAAGTGAACTCGCAAATCAAATGGGTTCGGTGAGGAGTTTGACTCGCTTGACCACCCTTTTATACCCTGTACTCGATTCGCAGTGCATCTCGATTCGCAAGTTGACTAGTCAAACTCACAAAATGAAATAAAATGCGAATTTAATACTAAGTATAAATTGAAAACCCCGTTATATGAATAGTTATCTCTGTAACTATTTAGCCTAAACATTTTAAAATAAAATGTTTTCACATAATTTTTCCTCAACGATAATCTTCGTACATATATTAACCGACTAAACCCGTGATACAGTCAATCTTGTATAAAGAAAAATCTTCGAGCTAAAATTATTCACTTATATACCTTTATGGTCTTAAGTATAGATAAAAATATATATATAAATTAAAATAGAAAGATTAACCGCTGATATTAAATCAGGACACGCTGCTCAACTACACTTTGAGTCGGAAGACTTTCGATTAATATTCCACATAACCTATACAATATTTTCACTTTTCACCACACGTTTGTTCAACATTTAAAATAAAATATCCAGTATAATTCAATGCAAAGGGTAATCATGAAATAAAACAAAACTCTTATTAATTCAAAGAAATAATTACAAACGTGGAAATTAATAAAACTACTAACATTCTAATAAAATAACTTATTCTAAAACGCTTAAAGTTTTAACTGCTTAGGAATCATATTAGAGAGAATAAGCGTTACTTATTAGATTGTAATAAGCCTAAGATGATTGTTAGTATACATACCTCATGAATTTCATATAAGCACAAGAAAATCACAAAATTAATCAGTAATAAACTTATATTTATAAAATTATATCTTATGTACCTTTATCCACATGATATAACATTTCATTGAAATATAACTTATGATTTCTTATAATTCACAAAAGTGAATGTTCAAATATCATAGACAGTTCAAAACAATTATCGGTATTATGATCCACATAAACAGATTACACACAGAATTCGGAGCCAATCTTTTATTGTTAATGTGCACAAAATCTAGTGTTTTCTACTATACAACATACTGAAGAAGTCAAGTACAACACATAACACTGTATCTTGTATTATCAAGGTAGAGATTACTAAATGATGTTCTTTAGAAGCATATAACATACACTTGACACTAGATACTTTGTATCTTTCATATGTAAGGTAGAGGTTACTAAATGATGCCCTTTAGAAACATATAACTCACCTGTTGACAATATGATACTTTGTATCATTTCAGAATATTTTTTTTTATTGTAGATCACAGTGCATGGTAGTACTATCATTCAACAATTAAGACATATGTCATACGTTATATAACAGATCACATAAGATAGTACACATGACATTTATACTTCTTAACTGCTCGGAAAACTTAGCATAACCTGCCTACTAATAAATCGTATGATGAAGCTGACTAGACTTAAGTTATTCTTATCACTTGTTAAGTAAAAGGACAAGTTATAATCAGTGGATATAGGTGTATAATAAGATAAATATAAGTATAATCCTAATTAACAGTCATCATTTTGATGCAACTTATTAGAATCTACTAACATATCATTCTTAATACTTAAGGTTATTATTCGAAACCGTATTCTCCTAATGTACTATCATCTCCCAACTTGTTACAGCCAAAACTTAAATCTTTTTCTAAAAGAACTTCAGGTGTTCTTTTATTTGAGGCGATTCCCCTCAGGTAACAAGCAAATGAATGCCATACGCCTTTTTTTTTTAAATATAACACAGACTATTAACTATTACAAAAATACCCTTGGAAGACTAATCACTCTGGATTTCTCATTCCGTTAAGTTGAACCAACGTCTCAAATCTCGCTCTGTCAAACGCCTTGGTGTATAAGTCTGCTAAGTTATCCAAAGATGGAACCTTAACTAACTTTATCAAATTCTTCTCAGCACAGTCTCTAATAAAGTGATGTCGAATATCAATATGCTTAGTTTTACTATGCTTTACCGGATTGTTGGTGATTGACATTGTAGATTCGTTATCAATCATCATAGGAGTATTGGTTATATTTAACCCGTAATCCCGCAGTTGCTGTTGAATCCAAAGAACTTGAGAACAACAGCTGCCAGCTGCAACATACTCAGCTTCACATGTAGAAATGGCTACTGAGCTTTGCTTCTTGCACTGCCAGGATACTAATCTACCTCCTAAGAATTGACATCCTCCGGTCGTAGATTTCCTATTTTGATTGCATCCTCCATAATCCGAATCAGTATAAGCTATAAGATCTAAGTCTCCATCAATCGGATACCAAAGACCCAGCTTCGGTTTCCCTTTGAGATAACGAAGAATCCGTTTCACAGCTTGCATATGTGACTCTTTCGGATTTTCCTGATATCTTACGCATATATAAACAGCAAACATAATGTCAGGCCTAGAGGCAGTTAAATACATTAGTGATCCGATCATGGCTCTATAAAGAGTTGGATCCACATCGCTATCACTCGATGTATTTGGACCAAGGTTGTGATTTACTGGAATTGGAGTATTATAGACCTTACTTTTATCCATCTTAAAGCGTTCTAATAGCTCATATGTATATTTAGATTGATGAATAAAGAATCCATCCTTCTTTTGATCAACCTGTAATCCTAAGAAGAAATTTAACTCTCCCATTGCAGACATCTCAAACCTTTTTCTCATGACTTTCTCAAATTCTTGACACATCCTTTCATCCAAAGATAATATCATCAACATATACTTGTACTAATAGAAAGTCATTCTTATTCCATTTTACAAAAAGTGTACTATCAATTGATCCTCTTGTAAATCCATTCTCAAGTAGATAAGTTGATAGCGTTCCATACCATGCCCTAGGTGCCTGATGTAATCCATATAGAGCCTTATTCAAGCGATATACTCTATCTGGATGTTCAGAATCAGTAAACCCTGGCGGTTGTGAAACATACACCAATTCTTCAACTTTGCCATACAAAAAGGCACTCTTAACATCCAACTGATAAACTTTGATACCCTTAAAAGAGGCAAATGCTAAGAATACTCTAATTGCTTCTAGCCTAGCAATTGGTGCAAACACTTCATTGTAATCTATCCCCTCTTGTTGATTAAACCCTTGAACTACTAGACGAGCTTTATTGCGAGTAATGACTCCCCGGTCATCTCTCTTACACTTAAATACCTATCTAGTTCCAATTGGATATTCTCCCTTTGGAAGGTCAACCAACTCCCATACTTGTAACTTAGAGAACTGTTGCAGTTCTTCTTGCATAGCTTCAACCCACGAACTTTCTTTGAGAGCCATCTGCACATTTTTAGGCTCGATTTGTGAGATAAAGCATGAATATAGACATTGATTAGGAATCCCTGTCTCTTTCATAGCAGTATACAAGCTTTCTAAATCTTCAGAAGTACTTGCTTTAGATTGAGTCCTAGTCTGAACAGGAGTATTAATATCACCGATGATGTTTTCAACGGGATGATTCTTACTCATTCTTGTAACCGGTATAGGATCAACTATTAACTCATTTCCTAAGTTAGTACCAATCTCTTCTAATGAAGGGATATCTTCTGAACTTGCTGAAGACAACCTTAAATGATTCAAAGAGGTAAGAATATCATCAAACATTGTTTGAAGATCCTTTTCAGAATCTGCAGTTTCTTGATACTTATCCTTTGAAGGTTGTTGTGACCCATTTGAAGAAGCTTCATTTGAGTCATTTGGTGTCCTGAATCCAAATTTCGAAACTCTCGATGTTGAAGAAGGACCATTGTCCAATTCTTCAGACAATAAGTGTTTAGAGATCTCTGAATCACTGACAAAGTCACTTATAGGAACTTTAAATGACTGAAAGAGATCTGAATAGTCAAATTGCCAATCTAATCCCTTATGTACAGCAGGTACATAGCTCGTAACTTCAATGTTATAAATAATTTCCAGTCGTCCTGTGACTCTATTGAAAACTCTTTTATTTGGTGAGTTGGGCATATAACCTAGGAAAAATCCTTCGTCCGCCTTTTCACCAAATTTAGCTTGATGTCCTGTTTTCAATATTGAACATGGAACTCCAAAGGGTTCAAATCCCTTCAGATTAGGTTTCTTATTATTCAATAATTCATAACAAGTCTTGTTACGCTTTTTGACCGTAAGAACCCTATTTAGAACATGACATGCTGTATTCACCGCTTCTGCCCAAAAGAAGACCGGAAGCTTTGAATCAGCATACATAGTTCTAGCAGCTTCAATCAACGTTCTATTCTTCCTTTCAGCTACACCATTCTGTTGAGGTTCATATGGTGCACTGAATTGATGAATTATCTCTTTGCTTAAGCAATAGATATTCAACGTTGAATTTTTGAATTCTGTTCCGTTATCACCACGAATACGCTTAACTCTAGTTTTATAGACATTCTCTACTAGATCAAAGAACTCTATTAAAATGCCTGGAGTTTCATCTTTAGATCCCAGAAAGAATACCCATGAGAATCTAGCATAATCATCTGTGATAACTAAACAATACCACTTGCCACCTAGACTTCTCTTGCTTATAGGGCCAAAAAGGTCCATGTGCAGCAGTTCAAATGGCGAGGAGATTGAGTTTTCAGTCTTAGACCTGTGTGGTTTCTTGTGCTACTTTCCTTTGAGGTAAGGAACACACTTGTCTTCAGACTCGAAACGATTTTGTGGTACACCTAGAACTAACCCATTCTTGGTTATAAAATTCATTTTACGAAAGTTCAGATGTGCCATTCTCCTATGCCATAAAAGTGCATCTGCTTCTGAGGCCTTGGATAGTAAGCATGTCGACACTATTGAAGAATTAGAGACACCCATATTTATAGCATAGATGTCTTTCTTCCTTGGTGCCCTCATCAGTATCCATTCTTCAGGAATTGTGAAGCCTGGCTTCAGAACTAAAGCCTCCTTTTCATTAAAATGATCTGGATGACCTTTATCGCAGACTTGAGAAACACTCACTAGGTTGTGAGTTAGTTCTTCAACGTAATTCACATCCTCTAGAGTTAAAGTTCCATTTGAAACTTTTCCTTTTCCCTGTAATTACTCCTCCTTTGTCTCCTGCAAAATTTACTTTTTGCTTGAAACCTTCTGTGAAGTCCTTCAGTAGACTTCGTTCACCTGTCATGTGCCTTGAGCATCCACTGTCTACATACCACCAACTGTCCTTGTTCACAGTCTGCTCCTACACATAACAAGTTGTACACAGTTAGTTATCAAGAGGGACCCAAGCCATTACGGTCTTGGTTTGTCCCTGATCATCTACAATCTGAACCTCCTTAAAGTGACCATAACTGTTTCCATTTGGAGTCTTGGTAGCTTTCACAGGAGTTTGAGATTGTTTATGATCTATAGTCTTGGGCCTATGAGGAGAGTGAGTAGAGAACCTCCTAGGCACATACTTAGATCCCTGTGCACTCGAAGTAGAACCATTCTCAAATTGACTATGGTTTCTACTTGGGGTCCTAAACCTCGAAGGTGTCTTATCTCTTGGTTTATTGAAAGTATTTTCATTTGGAGTATAAGCCCTTTTAGGTTTAGGTGGAGAGACACTATGATTACCATCTCTTTTCAGAATGTTTATAGGTTTGCTTCCTAATCCCGGTTTGGAGCCTAACCTATCTACAATCGGACTAGAAGTGGTCGGTGTCTTATCAGTATTCACTAACTTATGTATAGCTTCCAACTTCTTATTTGGGCAACAAGAAGATACGTGTCCTTTTCGGTGACACTTGAAGCATGACATTTGTTTTCCTGACTTACTAACTTTGGTAACTGCTATTGGAGTTTTAGGCACTAAAGGATTAATAATATGCTCTTTATTAATCAATTCATCAATCTTAGTATCATGAATTACTCCACCCGGTATAAACTGTACTTTGGTGAAAGAAACTCTCTTACTATCATCAGATGAAGGATTCTTAATAAACTCCTTATGTGCCTCTGACAGATCAGGTTTATCTACTGTTTTCTCAGAACTTACTTCAGTCATTTCAGTATCTTCTGGAAGCTTTGTGTAATTCGAATTGAAAGGAGGAGGTGTCTCATTGTAACCAAATCATGACTTATCCTTTACACTTCGTTGAGCATCAAGCATCTTGTCCATCTCAGTGGTCCTATAATTTTCTATCTTTCTATTTTGCTCAACTAGCTTCAAATGACAGTCAGCTAACTCTTTCTCCTTATTAGCTATTTTCTGATTTAAGTCTTTTAGATTAATATAGAGACCATCTATGATGACAGCTTTTTCATTAATGGTATCTCTAAGTGCACTCCTATCAGAAGTATGAGACTTAATTTTATCTTTTAAATCCTGTTTATCATCACTTAACCTACGCACATCAATCTTGGCTAGTTCAAGTTCAGATCTAACAGCCTTACTAGATTCAGTCAATAAGCTAACTTGAGATGTCAGGTTTTTATTTGATACATTTAAAATACTAACCTGTGATTGCAAATCGGTAACTAAATAACAGACATCAGCAAGAGTAAGAATATCAAGACATACCCTTTTCTTGTCTGTTTGAACTTCAGCCATGCGTGCCACAAAGTCTTCAGGAGTCATGTTTTCAGTTGACTCCATATATAGCACATCTTCATCACTTGCTTTAGCTGCAACCTCTGGCACTTTTACCTCACCCTCTGCATCAGTAGGCATATAGGATGTAGATCCATCAATCTCAGCCATGAAAGCTTCCTCAGATTGAGCTTTCCATTCATACGATCCATCCAACTGTTTCACAACAAAGGCTTTGGAAACGAGAGTACTTCCCGAACCTTGTTGTCCATTGCCAGCTTGTACCTTAGGTCTTTGGCACTCTCTTGCAAAGTGTCCATAACCCTGACAGTTAAAACACTTGATTTTGGTCTTATCAAACCCTGATCTATTGCCAACTACCTTTCTACCTGTCTTCTTCAAGAAATTCTTTACCCTTCTTGACAACATAGTAAGTTGGTCCTGAAGGTCTATTTCTTCTAGATAATCAGGGTCTATCTGATCGTAATCTTTGTCAAACATAATTGGATCATTGATTTTACCCTGAAGGTAGTTTTCATAAGAAGCTACAAAGGAAGCAAGAACAGATAATTGTTGTTCAGCAGATTTCACACTCATAGGCATCTTTTGATGCTCCTGAGGTGACTTCTCAGTTGGTTTGCCCTTTGCATCACTACCAGATGATGTAAGAAGACACAGATCATCGGTAATCATTTCACCTTTTCCTTCAGCATTACCAACAAATAAAGCAGTGGTCGAGCTCGAGGAAGCAGTAGAGATAGTAGATTTTCCATGATAAAGTTCCGGATCCTGAGCCTGATCAGAATCAGTATCTCTAGTTTTCTTGGTGAAATCATAACCTCTGAGCTTATCAATTGCCTGCTCTAAGGTCATGGTTGCATACCTCTCATCGTTGTCTTTGAGCATTATGCCATGCATTTCCCACTTAGACGGTAAACCCTCAATAAATTTGTCGGTTTTCTCAGTCTCTGTAGAAATAATCTCATGATCATCTAGCTCACTCAGCAAATGGTAGTATCTTTTGGTATAAGCATCAAGATCTTCTCCTTTCATAGCTTTAAACACAGTAAACTGCTTTTTCAGGAGATTTTTCTTGCCTGCTTTAACTTGTGGACTTCCTTCACATCTCTTTTCAAGAGCTGTCCACAAAGATCTAGCAGTATGGAAGGATTTGAGTTGATGATTGAGTTCCTTAGGAAGACTCATCTTGATTGATGAATGGGCCTTGTTCTCAATCTCAAATTCCTTCTTTTGTGCTTCACTCATCTGTTGATAAGTGAGAACCACAATTGCATTTTCAACAGTCTGGGTAGGTGCCGTGTATCCATTCTTGATACACATCCAGATAGATAGATCATGGAATCTACAGTAAGATTCAAACCTATCCCTCCAGCTAAAATAGTCCTCAACTCTCAACAATTTAGGTGGAACAGTAGATTTGCCATTCTCGTGTTCCATCTCAATCATTTTGCTAAGGTCTGACATCGTAAAGTTTAAAGTTAAAATGTATTTGAGAATTTAGATAAAGTAAAAATCTCGACTCGCAAAACTCAGTTCAACTCGCAATCTCAGCTCGACTCGCAGAATCTCGGTTCGCAAGTCTCAATTCGGATCGCAGTGATGTCAACTCGCAAGTGATCTCGGTTCGCAAGAGATCTCGGTTCACAGAATATATCAACTCGCAAATAGGTTCGACTCGCAGAATGTCGACTCGCAAGTTCAACTCGGTTCGCAAACTTATTCTGAAACCCTAATCTCGACTCGCAAAACGGCTGAAAATTACGAAATCTGAAATTTTTGGTATTTTTACGATTAAAACTAGAAATTTCGATCGTAAACAAACCCTAAATCGTCCAGAGAATGATTTTGATCATTTTTACACACTAATGCACGTCAAAACAATCCTAAATCACACGCGATTAACCCGAAAACTTCGAACGACACTCGTTATCTAGCCCGAAAGCTCTTATACCAATTGTAAGTCCCTAGTTCTAGGATCGATAACTTCGTTATCTGTAGTATTAAGGTGCGGAATTCCTCAATACGGTGTTATCTTACTAATAACGATTTAGTTCGCGTTTAAGTTAACCAATTGCTTTACTTTATACGTACAAACGTCAAAGTCTAGCCTTTAGTCTATGTTTCTCTGGAAATACTGAATTCGCAAACATGCAATAATTCTGATCTCCAATAATTATATCCAAGTTCTGTTCTATTTTTCACGTACACAAACATTTATATATCTCGTCTCAACTCGCAGCCACTGGGCCTGCGAGTTAACTCGACTCGCTACGCAGCCCAAGCCTATAATGAACTCGGCTCGTTTGTCTCTGTTGAGTTCTGCGAGTTCAAATCTCATCTCGCATCGCAAAGCCTTGCGACTTGAGATCTCGACTCGCAACAAACGTCTAAATAAATAACTGGACTCGCAGGAAATGTATATTGTTAAAATCTATATTCGTCTAACACTTTATCATAATAATATATTTAACGAATATTCATATCAAAACAATACCAATTTACAAATCTAAACCAATATATCAACATGATAACAATTACACTAGTCATATTGAAAATCTAGATCTGTTGTCACAAACTATGTCTCAACAGGACCGTACACATAATTTCAAACATCTAAACAAACAACCAAATCGTGGTAATTTGGACATTCTAGTTGGACAAACAACTACAAGGTAGTCTTGATAGATACATTCACAAAATTATAACCATCGCGTGTCGTGGACACCCCCAGGTTACAAGTCTTTGGACTTCGATTCTCGGCTAATCAATTTCAATTTATTAATATAAACTCTAAAGGCTCAGGTGAGTCTCATGACCCCTCTTTTATTGTTTTACTAGGGGTGTGATACATTGCTCTATTTTTAACACGTGAACGCGAGTACATATTTCAATATACTACATGAGTTGACAACTATTCAAACCAAAGTCCTCCGTTAGTATAGTCTGGTAATACGAAAGTAGCGTGAATATTAGTATATGGTACCATATAGGAATGACCCACCTCATCCGGGTTAGTCGGATAACCTCTGCAACGGATGTACTAATATTATGATAGACGAGTGTGGATTAGACACTCGTGGAGGCACCTCGTCGGAAATCCTTATATGGGACCCGACACTCGAGTCAAAGTTCAGACTATACGTTAATGGTTGTATACAATATCATTTGCTAGATGCAAATCAATATTTAAATCTTGCGGTTCATACATTATTATTTGATATCTAAACCTGTGAGCTCACCAGCGTTAGTTGACCCATTTAGCATGTATCACAGGTACTCAGCAGTAGATTGGACTGCCCAACAGGATGCCCATTAGCTCGAGTCTTCATGTAAATTTTAGAGATTTCACTACATTACTAGATTTTGTTTAACTAATTATGTAATTAAATCTCTCGTATCATGAAAATGAGTTATGTACAAGTTTAACTGTTGTATAAATTTTTATTATCAATATATTTTGTAAAAACGACGCATGTAGAGTCGTTTACTATTAACCTCTGCGTTTTGATTATTGATTAGTAACACCCAAATCTTACTTCCGTTAAACAATAAATTTGAGGGTGTTACAGCAACCAATAAGAATATTAACATGAATGTAAAAATTTGAAACCATATTGCAGATATCATCTTTCATAATGCTGGCAAATTCTGCCCATTTGCTCCACATCTGGGTAATTCTGGGTATAATGACATAAAGTTTGGGTTCTTATGGACTGGGGGAATTTTGGGAATGGACTTAATTGGGTAAAACTCAAATCATAAATGGGTCTAAATGGGTGGCCATCATGTTGTACTTTTTATATTATATAGTTAAAAATGTTAACTTATTTTGGAAAATATATAAATTTTAGTGAATTAGAACATTTTTTTATGAAATTTTCAAATAGCCCGTTATTACCCGAGCCCGTTTAGACCCGTACCCGATTAGACCCGAGCCCGTTTATACCCGTAGCCCATACCCGCCCAACCCGTCCATTTTGCCAGCTCTAATCTTTCATGACAATCCAGTGCTTCTTGACCGATGCAAAAGAAAATCCATCAGGTCCAGGCGCTTTATCACCACCACAATTCCAAATGGCATTTTTTATTTCAGCCATGGAGAAAGGAGCAACAAGATTATCAGCCTCGTCCCTTGAGATGGTTTGACATTAGAATTAATAAGATTAAAAGTCGCCCCATGGAACTTTTTGAATTTGTTGGCAAAATAATCGTGAAAGCACTTCTTAATATCAGGCGGTTCTTCGATCCACGTTCCATTGTGTTTGATGCCTTTAATATTCCCAGCACGCCTTTTAGCTTTAATGACCGAATGAAAATTTTTGGAATTTTCGTCACCCTCCACAACCCATTTAATTTTTTGCTTTTTGTTTCAAGTCCATGTTAACCCGAGAATTATATTGATGTAACTCGAACACTAAAGCTCTTCTTTGATCAGCAAGCAATGAATTAGGCCCAACCGCACTCATTTGATGATCAATATCCGCTATATCTTCAAATCAGATTTTAGAGTTTTTAATTTATTCTTCAAAATAACAAATGCATTACGAGACCTGATGTCACCCAACTTAGCCCAACTATCCTTAAGAATGTCATCGAACCCTTCAAAATTCAACCAGGAGTTATATAATTTGAACGGAGTTGGACCAAAATCCAAAACTTTCTGGAACAAAAGAAAAGGGCGATGATCAGAGACAATGTCATCCATCGCTTCCATAACAATATCGGAAACAGAATCCAAAAACTCTTGGTTCACCAAAAACCGACCAAGACGACTAGCTTTAAGACCATCAGTAGATGATCTAGTAAACTTGTGTCTACCCATGGCAACGTCAATAAGCTTACCCCTTTCAATGAAATCGTTAAAATTCTTCGCATTCGTCTTCGAAAAAGAGATCCCCAATCTATCATCCCTACACCGAACAGCATTAAAATCACCACAGATAAGATATCTGCCCTCATTATCATGCATGAACTCAAGGATTTTAGACCAAAGACCAACCTTGTCATTTTCATCTTAGGGGGCATATACATTAATCATATAGCAATCACAGTTAGAGGCCGACCAAATACCTTTCACTACAATAAAATTTTCGAATACAAAGCTAGAAGACCTAATAAAACAATTAGGATCCCACATAGAAAGAATCCCTCCCGATCTACCAGAAGACAGAGATTCCAAATATTCAAAAGTAGAGTTTCCCCATAAAGATTTTAAACGAAACAAATCCTCTCTATCCATCTTCGTTTCCTGGATGGACACAAAATTGACCCGATACTTACACAGGATACGATTAAGATTCTTTCTTTTCTCCTCACACCTCGTACCACAAATATTGATAGAGAGGATATTCATTGGAAACCTTTATCATCACTCATCCCATTGACAATTTGAGCAAAAGATCTTGGATTCGCCTCTACTACAAAACCCATTTCCTTCCCCGTCCCTAATATGTTTTTAGACTTCTCCCAATCTGTACTCGAACCCAAGGATGAACAAGCCGAACTGTTCTGCTGAAATTTGTCATTTCGGTTGTAAGAATTCGATGCCTTGAATTTCTCGATGCCCTCTATATGAACAGAATACACACCTTTAATGAACCCAGGTGCACCTGAAGAAGTTGAAGAGCTCTCGTTCTTATTGCAAGTCTTTGATGTGCACGATTTAGATTTATTATGCTCCATCTCGTCAGGACCAATAATTCTTTTCAGCGAGAAAACATCATTGGAATCCAAAGGGATTTTATCATCATTAGTCTGATTTGCTTTTTTAGAATCAACATTCGCAGACGAGCAAAGAACTTTACCACTCGGAAAAACCTCCGGATCAATATCCGTAGGATTTCACAATCCGCAGTAGTATCGAAGTTATCATTCACCCCTACGGCTATCATGAGATATTAGATTATTTAAATAAAAAGTGGGAACTGAATATATATTTAATTCACATTATTTAAAATTGATAACTTTATCTACTATTTTTGTTAATAAGTGTTAACAAATACTCCTCCGTCCCAAATTAAGTGTTCTGTTTTGACTTTTTGAGTTTTTATTTTTCAACTTTGACCTTAAATATTTTTGTTTGTGTTATATAATACTTGATGCAAAATATATGAATGGATTGAGTTTTAAATGTATTTTCATTGATATAATTTTCATAAAGTAATATATAACACAAACAAAAATATTTAAGGTCAAAGTTAAAAAAGAAAGACTTCCAAATCTGATTCAGGATACTTAATTTTGGACGGAGGGAGTACAAATTTAAATGGCGATGAAGAGATGTCAAACTTGATCATTTTGTACTACAATTTTCTTTTAAATGACGCACCTAAAATATATATATCTCACATATATACATATTGAAGAAGGTTTAAGAATCAATTAAAAGTTGAGAACTTGTAATGGAAGAATAAATAAACGTGATTGTTGCATTTGATTAATGTTGTACAGATTTGAAAATGAATATTTATTTGAATGAGAAATAAAAAAATGTAAAAAAACGTAAAATTATATATAAAAATACGTAAATGGTTATTGAAAATACAACACAAATTTCAAACACGAGAAAAAAAACTATACCGAATTACAAGATTTGAAATCTTAAAGCTAACAATTTAACTTTTTAATTAACTAATTAATAGTTTTGGTACATAATATGGTATTATTATTAAAAAACAATATAAATACAAAAAAAAAGTGGTATCATGCACAATATATTATCAATAATTTATTAATTAATTTACTCTTTTGTTATTAATTTCTCTATATCGCAATTTACATCCCTAAAATAATTTACCATTTAATTTTCTAAGGCTGTATTAACGTCATTCGGGTCCGTAGAGTCTGCATTTGAGTTGTAATGTTTTGTCATCTTTCGTCAAAGTTAAAAGACAAAGTAATACATTATAGGTTGTTGATTTAAATTACTACTTAGATGGACGAAAACCACCAATGCACTGCAAAGAGCGTTATTTTTTAGATACAAAATAGTATTTACTTGTTGAACAGTTAAATTTGCTTATTTGGAAAAACATATCCGTACGATTTTAAATAATATAGTATCATTAAATAGTAATACAAATAACAAGGTGATATCATACACAATATTATCCCTATTAATTAATTAATTTATTTGGACTTATCAATCCAAAATCTATCACAATTTAAATATTTAATAAAATTTTCATTTAAAATTAAAATAATACAAACCGATGTACCGTACACCAACACTAACTTATTAAATCCATATAAGACATCTTAAAGTCAACCCGCAAATTTTGCGGGACTTAAACAAGTTAGAAGCTAAAAGAAATTAACAGAAATGATAAAGAATGTTTAGTTGGTTTGTTAATTGAATATTAATAAGAAACCTAAAGGAATATTCTGGAAATTGGATGGAAAATCATGTTGTCCCACATCGGCTCGGATATGAAACCCATGCCATCCTTCTCCCCTATAAATAGGGGCCTAACACTTAGTTTTCCATACACCTTTGAATTGAATAGTTTTCAATTCTTTTTCTCTCTTTCTCATTCATGCTCCTTGTAAGAGTTTTACGACCTAGAGTCGTGACCATAGGAGAGACTTGGAAATTTCTCTTAGTTCTTGGGTGTGAGCCATTAGAGGTGTTCTAGTTTTGGCACTCGCCTCCAAGCAAGAAGGTTCTACTACTTCGTCTACGTGTGAGAAATTATTTTCTCAAAGGTTAGTATTTTTCCTTTTTATTTATTTATTTTATTGCTTTTATTTATTCAAGTTAAGATCCTTAGGGTTTAGTTTCCTATTTGCCATAGATTAATTATTTTGGTATAATTCCGCTGCATGTATATTAATCTAGTTATGAAATAGAAAACCCAACATCTTGCAGGTCTCTCAATGTGTTGTTAAGGCGTCTATTCTAAGAGTCACGAATGACGAAGGGTAGTTATACTGTAGCTGCAAACTTTGCAAAATAAGGCAGTTCGTAAAGAAACTAACTCGAAAGGATTAGAGCTACACGACTGTGTCGTTTGTGACCCTGCTTCTAAAGTCTTAACCAAGTATATGTTATACCTTTTTACAGTTTATACTTTCTCATTCTTATTTCCTATACTATACAACTGTTATTAAACAAATACATCACTTTTGTCAATTGTTGTATTATAGTGCAGGATAAGGACTGGTTTTGAAGGTCGAAAGTTTAAAGCTTACAAGCCTTATGTTGAGTTGATTTTCTAAAAAACAATTTTTTTTAGTATTCAACTGTTTGGTCTTTTCATTATTCGTTTTGTTTATGACACCTAAGGCTTTTTTTTAAATTTCTATTGATCTACCCATTTGTCACTCATTCTATATTATTCATGTCTTTTTTTTCCCTTTTTTTTCTTATTTTTTTTGGTTGCAATTACTATCTATGAGAATATAGCAAATTATTTGTTGTCACTCAGTATTGATAAACCAAAGTTTCTGAATGTTGCGTACACATCTAAAGGCATAGAGTTTGTTATGTAATTTTGGACAGTTACATGGATGGTTGTGATTGTATATATCTCATAAGGATAGCATTGTTCTTATCAATCAGAAGTAAAGATGGAAGTGAAGCTTCTATGAAGTTCAAGATTGAAAAATAAAAGATAGATGAGTTTGATCATTTGAAAGATAAAAGGAAATCAGTCATAGAGCTGTTGACTCTTAAAAGTCAAGAATTTAGTTGCTGTTATGATCCATGTGATTCAAAGGTGGGGAATTTAGTTGATTACTAGGCTACACGCAATCAACATTGGTCCATGAAAAGGTGGTTTCAAACAAAGGTTGTAATAGTCTATCAAAAGGAAAATAATGTGACTCGAGTCTGGTGTGGACGTGTGGTTTGACCTGTTATAGTCACAAAATTGATCAAAACTGCTAGATCAGTGAAATTAAAGGAAAATGGGTTTATTGTATCTATGGCCGAGTTATATATGGGCAAAAAGGATGAATTGAAAGAAAAGATTAGTCTAATGAGGACGGTTAGAAATGGAAAAGTCAAATGGGATATGGAGAAAGTTTTTGGATGATTATGTATATCCTATTGCATCATGTAAAAAGTTATAGTTTTACAGATATAGGTACATAATGGTACTGAATACATATATGTTAGAATGTAAGAGATAATGATTTTATGAATTTGTTTGTGTATAATTATACAATTTGAATACACGTTATAAATGACTATTATAATTTTGTTTTAATATAACAACTACTATTAACGATAAGCGAATTATAACGAAAAAACTATGGGATATCCCGCGAATTCGCGGGTTATAAACTAGTAACATGAATACAAAAAACTGGGTTAGTACTACCGATTGAGGCAAAGACCATGTAGTAAAACGCACTCTATATAATAAGATGAAGAACTATTTAATTGGCCTACATTATGCACTTTGAAGGACTCCAGCCGTATGATTCAGAATTGATAGTTACAAACATCAACAAATCAAATGTAACACCCCCAAATTTAATGTTTTGCGGAAGCACGATTTGGGTGTTACTAATTAATAATCAAAGCACATAGATTTATAGTAAACGACTCTATATGCTTCGTTTTAACAAAATATATTAATAATAAAATGTTTACAACAGTTAAACTAGTACATAGCTCGTGTTCGTAATATGAGAGATTTAAGAACATAATTAGTTATACAAAATCTAATAATGAAATGAAATCTCTGAAGTTTGCATGAAGACTCGAGCTAATTTGCATCCTGATGGGCAGTCCAGATCTACTGCTGAGTACCTGTGATACATGATAAAATGGGTCAGCTAACGCTGGTGAACTCACAGGTTTGAGTATCAAATAAAAGTGTATTAACCGCAAGATTTAACTGTTGATTTGCATCCAGCAAATGATAATGATAGTGTATACAACCATGAGCGCATAGTCTGAGCTTAACTCGAGGGTTGAGTCCCATATAGAGAATTCCGAGTGAGGTGCCTCCACGAGTGCCTAATCTACACTCATCTTCCCAAATATTAGTACGTCCGTTTAACAGGTTAGCGCGACTAACCCGAACGAGGTGGGTCAATCCTATATGGTACCATATACTAATATTCACGTTACTTTCGTATTACCAGACTATACTGTCGGAGGACTTTTTTTGATTAGTTGAAAACAACTTATGTAGTATATTAATATATGTACTCGCGTTCACGTGTTAAAAACAGAGCAATGTATCACACCGCTAGTAAAACAGTAAAAGAGTTGTCATGAGACTCACCTGAGTCTAGTAAGTACGTATGTGAAATCAACCAAGTAAAGCGGATGTAAGTCCGTGTATCGGTTCTCAGAACTTTGCAACCTTCTGGCGTCCGAAACGCACAAGGTTGTAAGTAAACAAGTAAATAAGTCGGTGTCTTAAAAGATCACCCATGCTAGTTGTCCACTAAACTAGAAAAATGTCCAAGTGTTTGTTTAATAATCCGTTTGTAATTTGAAAACAAATATGGTCCGTTGGTGACAGTTTGTAATAATAATCCAAAGTGTTATTATTATATGTATCGTTGTATCAGGTTTCATTATTTGTAAGTGTTCGACACTTAGTGTGAAAAGTATTTACAAGTTCCTAGATGACGGGGGTCCGGGGGCAGCGCCCCTGCTAGCAGGGTCCAAGGGGCGGTAGCCCCTGGCGATGTCCAAGGGGCAGAGCCCCTGCCTGGGGTCGAGCTGCCAGGTTAGCTTGAAAAATTTTTATTTCTACTACATTGCTTTATTAAAAATCACATCTGGAATTTAAAATCGGAAAAAATTGACCTAGTCTGGCTGCAGACTGAAAAGGTGTTGCGAATTGAGTTCGCGGTGCGAGCTGAGTTCGGCTCGCAAGGCAGTAGGCTGCGAACCGAGTTGGATTCGTAGCACAAGATTCGGCTCGCAAGAACTAGACTCGCAGGTCAGTTCGCAGGTCAGTTCGCAGGTCGACTCGCAAGTCAGTTCGCAAGTCGACTCGCAAGTCAGTTCGGTTCGCAGTTTGACTTCGCGAGTCAAAGTCAACTCGCAAAACTCAGTTCGCAATTCAGGGTTGCGAACTGGTTGGATCTCGGTTCGCAGAACGAGCTGTTCGCGAATTTTGTGTGGATTTCAATTTTTAAAGCATTTTTAATGAGGTTTTTAGACATAATCTTATTGGGTAAATGTTCTAGCATGTAAATCTAAGCTTTACAAGTAATTTAAAAGAGTTTAAAGTTTTCATACCCCACAATGGAAAATGAAGAAGATGAAGATGGTGATGATCCTTAAGCTTGTTCTTGATGATGATGATGGACGATTTTGATGGTGGGGATGTTGATGTTGTTGAGTTTCAGTTTTTGAGGGAGAGATAGAGGTGAGGTTGAGAGAGATGAGAGAATTTGAGGTGAATGTGTGTGAAATGAGATGAATTTGAGGAAGGAATGGGTTTAAAAAGGAACTGGGTCATGGGTCAGTTGGGATTGGGTTCGTGGGTCTGGGCCGACCCAACTTGGGTCTCGGGCTCGCGTGTTTGTGTTTCCGAATCGTATTATGTCTCGTAGTCGGTTAAATCCGTAATCGTTTAATCGCGAATTCTTTTTAAGATTTTTAAATATATCTTAAACAAATACAAAAATTCGTGTAATATATTATCGTAATATATTATAGTAAATAATGTTTGTTTGGATAACTCCACGTTATTTATTAACTTTGTCACCAATGTCCATAATAAATGCATATCGGACCTCGTCCGGTTCATAAGTGTACGATTTAACAAATCGTGAACGCATGTATGAAATTACACGAAATGTCACGTATATTTAGATTAATACAAAACTAAATACACGTAATTATAAGTAGTTTAAGTACTAATTACAGTCAGAATTTAGCGGGTGTCACATCAAAACTCTCTAATATTCACATTATGTTGTACAACTACTACATGTCATCTACAAATAAATAGAACTCACCTATATACAAAAAATCCATGATGATCTTAGTATTCCATTTGCCAGTTCGTGCCATCATCCAAGTCGAAACCACTACCACAATCTAATAAAGCATTCCGTTGATGCTCATAACGACATATATAATTCAAACCCACAAGAAGCTCACATATAGCAGCCTCTGTCTTTTCTCGATCTGCAAAATACAAAGTTTGCAAAAGAAGAACATTTGTTTTCGACACTATTTTGTTGTTCGTAATTCCTCTCACTTTGCCACCTAATCATGTTATGTGCCATTGGTGCAAGCTTAATATAAGTAACAACGCTTATCACTTTGATTCAAAAAACTGAGAAATAAGTAAATACCTCAATCACACTCACCAAAAGTGACATGTCTACGAATAAATTGTACAGATCGAGTACACTTATACAGGTAATTGCAAAAGATCAAGGCATGTTCCACCTGCAACAATCTAAATTAATGTCGCCCTTATTTGATTTCCAGCAAACAAAATTAGACACCATTTAATGTGAGTAGTTAACATGTATGCCGAAAATCAATATGAAAACATCATAAATAACGATAATATCTAGAATTATGTTGCCACAACAATTGGATAATACATTATCATTGACACTAAAGCTCAGTCAACAATATGAGAGGAATGAACATTACATGTATTCTACCATGATATCGAAAACTTTCAAAACTGAAATAAAAAAGAGGTTTCACTTCACTCACCTTCATTGTACGAAGGTTTTATTCCAAGCGAGGAACACTGATTTCATCTCTCTTAGCATAGCCACTTACATGCTGGTCCATAGGCTCCGGTAAGTTCACGTCCTCTTCTTGCAGTACTATCTAAGTGGATACAATTACTTATAACTTTTAGCTTATACTCATAGTTGTATACTTTCAAATATATAAGTTTTATCTTTATTTTCATAGATGTCAGATGTAGCGAAATCCATTCCAATAACAGTCTAAAATAGAGCAGCAAGAGGTCAGATTTTAAAAAAAAACAATGCACACTTAAAAACCGTACTTCTAAAAAGGTCAACAAAAACTACCTTTCATGTGCATCCAACTTTCGTTATTTCTCGAGACCTTCGTTTTCCTGTGAAAAAAGGTTCCATACAATGATTTATATAAATAATAGATATAATATGTTTGTTATCATCACTTACAAAAGGGATAAAAATTACTATACATGGGTTTGACAAAAATATATACATAAAAATATAAAATGCAGAAAATTTTCTTTACCCAAGATGCTACTTAACCTTTGAAGATTCAGTCACTTTCAGCCCATGACATTACAAGTAAAATTGATATCATATTATATAGATGCCAGTATCAAAGCATATACTTATAAAATGGGTCCATTGGAGTTATATTCCAGTAACACATCAAACACGATTAAAAGGGATGCTAAAACGGAAATACACTAAACAGGGTAAGTCAATTAACCAATGATGATAAAAGAGTAGGTGATCTCGCATGAATCATTCTTAAGTGAATATGCTTACCTGTGAAGATTTTAAATCGAAGTTAGATCAAGAGTTATATGCACGTTCAATAATTAGAAAAGAAGGATGAATACGTAAATATGTTAGTGTCCGTTGATCCACCTCAAGCCAAGCCCCTGTGTACTTTGAAGAATATTGTAACAACTAATCATACAGCTCACACATGCCAGCAAGTGCGGGATGGGTTCCATCAATAACTAATGCATAAGGACTAATGGCTTGATGTATAGCCCTCGCTGCAAGTATTTTAAATAATCATGCATAAGGACTAATAAAATGGGCAAAACGGGCGGGTCTAGCAAGATAATGCTCTAAAATGAGTTAGGAACATACTTTGTTGTTTAAACAGCTCTCAAAAGCGCCTCCATTTGCTCTGTATATGAGTCATCAGATTGATCCATTTGTAATGGTTTATATTATAAGACTTATATAGCACATGTATCAACAATATACTGCAAATACTTACCTATGGGTTAAAAACATAATAATAATCAAAATTGAGAAACCATTGATGAAAGTAAGCCTTTCGCACCCAGCAATTGCTCATGAGCATAAGCAGATGCAAGAACCATTTTGCAACTTCTTTCATGAATCTGTAACCTAGGATTTTTTTTCACCATCACTAATTCTACATTTCAAGCTACATAACGATCGCATCAATCTGACGATAATAGTTCAGGATCCATTAATAGAAATCTCATTATCAGATTAACCATATATGTAAACATTTATTGAATTTTATGCAAATTACCAGCTGATTGTAACAGTTGTGATGAAGAATTGTGAGCTATTTGTGTTCTTTCCAGCATTTTCCATTGACAAGAATCCTGCAAAGCCAGTATCAAATTCTTTTAAATCAGTGAACGCATGTTTCTATGTTTTATTTATGTCATCCGAAATAATGCCATTTTGACTCTTTTATGACCAATTTTACTTAGCAACACACTTTGCTAAAAAACATTCACTTTACATGACCTCAACACTTAATTAATTAATTCAACCCATTTGGACCTATGACCCGTTTGGACACTCATGAACTCATATACTCATCAAAGACTTATGAACTCATATACTCATCAAAAACAAACATACAAGTTACAAGCTAGAACAAGCTTGTTTGTTTTAGTTCAAACACACCAAGCTAGAACAAGCTTGTTTTAGTCCCGTACTTTTTCAAAAATTCTCATTTTTCACGAGATTTGGACTCCGAAATAATGCCATTTTGACTCTTTTATGACCAATTTTACTTAGCAACACACTTTGCTCAAAAACATTCACTTTACATGACCTCAACACTTAATTAATCAATTCAACCCATTTGGACCTATGACCCGTTTGGACACTCATGAACTCATATACTCATCAAACACTTATGAACTCATATACTCATCAAAAAACAGACATACAAGTTACAAGCTAGAACAAGCTTGTTTTAGTCCCGTACTTTTTCAAAAATTCTCATTTTTCGCAAGATTTGGACACTCATCTGAAATAATGCCATTTTGACTCTTTTATGACCAATTTTACTTAGCAACACACTTTGCTCAAAAACATTCACCTTACATGACCTCAACACTTAATTAATCAATTCAGCCCATTTGGACCTATGACCCGTTTGGACACTCATGAACTCATATACTCATCAATTAGTGCATACATTGAATACGTTGTTAGTGATAAATGTTGCAGAAAATAATTCGTACTTGTCTGACTCTCTACCACTTCTACAATTAGTGCATACATTGAATACGTTGTTAGTGATAAATGTTGCAGAAAATAATTTGTACCTGTCTGACTCCTAACCTTTGAAAGCCTCGTGCCATTTTTGATACGACAAGTAGAGACACTGAATCAAATCGAATGTACCAAATATTTGAAGATGCATAATTCTAATTCAAAGGTATAAACAATTCCAAAGCTATTGGTGTCTATTGATACACTAAACCTTCGACTCAAACACAAAAATAATCATCCTAATCTAACAATTTCTGAAAACATCCAAATATAATCCGATTTACCAAACGAAACTCAAGTTCAAGTCACTTTACTAACAGTTATTTTGAGGTCTACTCGACTGGATTTATCAATCAATATATTGAGTTAAAATATTGATTAAAAGTTTAACATTCATGGACTAAAAAGAACAGCAGCAAACACTGATTACAAAATAAAAACAACAGACTAGAGCCTTCAAAACAATTAAAAAAGACCACCACATCAACAGAAGCTATGGCACCGCAGCCACCAGGAAATCCTTCGCAACATCAGCAGATAACACAACAGAAACCTTAAACCCGACACCAGCTATCAATTCTTCCATTGATCTCATGAACTACTAATCAATCACCACCTCTGACAAAATCCTACCAATCTCAAAACTGACAAATGCATCAACACAAGCGTACATCACCTGATCATCTGATAACCGTGCTCTATTCCAAACACTCAGCGTAACATTTCTCGGTTTCTCAAGTTCCTTTCCAAGAACCAATTTCGTTAACCTTTTCAACGAAGCTTTACGGCCATCTCCACCATACATAAGACTCACCAAGGCCCTCAAGTCCATATGTTTCACAACCACAATCTCATAATCCTTCTTCAGCTTCGCGACGTCATCAAGAATCCCCACACCCATAAACGTGTAACCAGAATTGTTTAAAAAGGTTTTTAAAGAGTCCGGAACGGAGTCTGCGTGGATTATTTGGAAAATAAGACAACGGTTTCCGACGCATAATTGGAGCGTTGCAATTGGGTTGTCTGTGTTGGAGCTAAAATTTGGATACCATTCGACATCGACACCGACGATTAAACGGTCAAGATGTTCGAGGTTGATCCGTTCGGTTTCGGCGATCCATTTGTCCACGTAGGATGATGATGAGGTGACGGTAGTGAGAATTGTGTAGTGGAAGAATGCGATGGTGAATTCGTCGGTCGAGGGGTCGATGACTCTGCAAGAGGAGATGGCAGTCGTCATCGGCGACGTGACCTGCCGTAGAAAATGAGAGACAAGCCGATTTAAAATAATTTTAACACCGTTTGATTTAATATAGAGGAAGGAAGAGGAAAATTTTTGGCTTGCTAACGATGTGGGATAAATTCCCCACGCCCCAGCTATATTTCAAATCACTCACATGTTATCTCTATCCATAGGGTACTAAAAACAAATCAAAGAGCTGATGTGTTCTTCTATCAAAATTATTATACTATCATTTCTCAAACCCTCCCCAGATCAAATTTAAACCAAAATTCAACATTCAAAATCTGAAAGATGAATTTAGTCTAGACTCAAACCGAACCAGAAGATGTAAATGGTTATTTTATCCAGCAACCTCCTTCTAGACTAACATAGAACACAATATTGGTTTAGCTAGAAGAATTGAACGAACTTAGTGCAAGACGTCCCCACCCCCCTCCCCCCTACCATTTTGATTGTATACATATGATGACAATAATATACCGTACTACTCTTCGTTTGCAAGAAACTATCATTAAACTGTTAAACTCGAATTGGACCGAGAACTTCATAATAAACATAAAAACCCAAAACAGCTATAGAGAACTTTGATCGAGGTTAAGTAACAAACATACTACAATATGGCTCGGTTCAACACTTCAACTCATAATCCAACCGGCCACAGTGTTGGGGGATTAGCACCCCCTACAAAGTATTTCCTGGATCCATCACTAGCCGCATTGATTTACAACACACAATTACTGATATCAGATGTAACAATTATTAACGACCTTAATTACTCGATAATATATATATATATATATATATATATATATATATATATATATATATATACACACACATTAGTTATTCCATTATAAACTTGAGCATCAGTGAGCAATTACTAAGCAACTAGAAAGAGGTAGGCTAACAAAATAACATACTCATCATCATCATTATATGTTCAAATTAACGGTACAAATAAGCAACAAATCGATCACGTACACGCAGAATTTGAGATTGAAATCGGAAAAGTAATCAACCAAAATCATGAATATTGTAATCAGATAGCAAATTGTACAAAATGAACATAAACCCTAGTTTTTTAATTGAGAAGTAAAGAAAAGAGAAACGAACCGTAAATTGCGATACTATTAGAGAATGGAGGGTGAATTGGAATAGTAATGTTTGATTTGAGGATGAAAAAATGAATCGTGAGTTTCTAGGGTTCTTAATTTGTTATGGAGAAGCTTTTTCCCTGAAGAGTTGGAGGGAACGACTAGAATGGGATGAACTATGTTAAAAACTAAAAAACATGTGTTTATAGCAGGTGATTAGTTTAGGTTAATTTCATAATGAAAATTGATAATGACAGATCGTGCAATAATATTTGTATTTTGTATTTTAGCTGACCTCATAAATACCATCCAAAGTACATCCAATTTATACAGCACTAAAAGCTGTCATTAACGATACTCATATCTAAAAAACCAATTTTTCAATTCACCATACCATGTGAGATGGATATCAATTACAAAAACACAAAAAAAGAAAAAGAATTTTTTTTTTTTACTAAAACTACTTTTGTAGCGATTATCATTTATTTAAAGATAAATAACAATTACAAAAAACAAAACGAAACTTCTTTTAGAAGAAGATAATATTTACTTAAAAATTGATTTGAATGCATCGTTCAAAAAATATTAAGAGGCTTATCCCTAAAAGTTTCAATAAAAATTATAATTTATCTAAGTTTATGCACACAAGAATAAAGATGAAATTTCTTTAGAATTTTTTATTAAAAAGGAACTAATCATGTAGATGTTTTTAGCAACATTACAAATTTACAATAAATAATCTCAATCCTTTGTGTTACAAAAAAGAATTACAAATTGATTTTGATAACCAGCATAATTTAGGTAAAATAATAAGTTATTTATAATTTGTACTAAACGAGGTACTAAATTCGCTTCGGGGATTACTTGTTAGATTAGTATTATATACGTTATTGAAGAAAACGTTAGACAAATTAAACCACTTATAAGTTCACATAAGAGGAAACCGTAGCTCCATACATTACACTTGGATGTAAGCTTCCCTAATTGGAGGTACTCTGGGACGCTGTATTCCCTGGTTCCTACAAACTGATGAAAATGAAATTAATTTGTAAATTATGATGGTTGATGGATATCGAAGTTCTAACGCTATCATTTTTCCTCTCTTTGATAATTGAAGTCTTTCATTTTAACCATATTCTTCTTTTCAAATAACGCAACATTATCCAATATTATTATACTCCGTATATTAAACCAGATACACAAGAACATTGATGTCTTGCTTTTGTCACTGGACAAAATCCTCAAACTCAAAAGACCAAGAACAAAATAACATGAATAAATCTAGACATAAAAAACAACATTCAGAAAGTATCAAATTAACTGTCTCTACTCTCAGGTTCTGCATCAATCAACAGTTTCCTTTTAAGCTCATCAACAAAAATGTCTATCGAAACCGCTCTCAATGCGTGGGCCTCCTTATTTTGTAACTTGACCGTTCCTTCATTCATTTGCCCAGACCTCCTGCTTCAATCTCCATGTCCTGCTTCCACACAAATCATTAATATCCAATCTCAAATTACCGTCCAGACAGCTCCTAACATTGACGTAAAGCTATTTAACATCAACTTTAGAAGACAACATAATGTTCTGGGGTTGAGAATTTCATTACATGTCATAACAGGTCCGGCCAACCCACTAACACTTGATTGTTTTTCGTTTACCAGAATCTCTGATAGTAGCTAATGTTAAAATATTATCAAGATAACTATACACTTACAATGATAACTCACTTTGTTTTCATTTTTAAAGCAATAAAAGAAGTTAAGTGCATTGTGAATACATTTTGGGTCACTTTTGACATGTTCAACCTGTTTTCATTGTAGCTTTCATTATGTTTATAGTTACCCGTTAAGGGTATAGCCATACAATATTAACTCAAATTTACACATTCATACATAAATGGGTCTAGATATGCCTCTTAAACTTAAAATTATCCTCACCTTCATTCTCATCATCATTGGCATCATCATCTTCATTGTCGTCATCTTCGCCGTCGTCATCTTCGTCGTCCTCATCTTCGTCGTCCTCATCTTCAAACAATGGTTCCCCGTGCTGCACACGACTTAAGATAAGATAAAACAAACTTACAAGTATCAATAATCAACAAGCATGCGAAAATATTACCTTGGGGATCTTAGGAAGCATTTTGCTTTCTTTGCTGTACACAACCTCTTCGACTTTCTCTAGAAGGTGGGCAAAGTTTGGGTCTTTCAAGTCAAAGAATGAAAGAAAACACTCTGCCACTTTCTCTGGAAGAGCTGAATCATCATTTACATTGTTGTTGCTTGTCATAGACTGTAATCTCTCCTTTAAAATCTGCATCAACATAGTAGTGCCTTTTCCCATAACTTTCTTTTTCTTTTTCTTTTTCTGGTCCTTTTTCTCAAAATTATTCTCTTGCACTCCAAACAAATCCTTCCCCTCAAGTGAGATACAAGAAATCGTTGCTTCCCAAGCAAGAATCTTTCTCACAGCCTCGGATAAACTATAAACCTCATGCAAGGGTTTAACGTAATCTCCTTTGCGAAATGCGCTTAAAGACGTAGAGTAGGATCCTAACTTATCATGATCAGGGCATCCATCGACGAAACTCTCAACCAAGCTAGGAAACAAGTTGTCTTTTACCAAATTATCCAGACAGCGTTTTGCTCGGAGCCAACTACCCTCGCCAAGATCCCTAAGAGCCAAAGCCAGAGACGAAAAGAGTGCCAAGTTCTTGCTAGGTGATCCACACACTAGGGGATCAGAAATCAATACAATCTGACTTGTATAGTGGAGAGTATCGCAGATAGACCTCATACCACCATGTATTCTAGGAATGTCAAAAATTAGATCAGCACACTCTCGCTTACCACTCATTCTGGAGCCATTAAGCAAGACCATGAGATCACAAGCAACAGAAGCTGTATAACAATCCTTAGAATTCATATAGTAATTAAATGCGGTGGAGTGGTTGGTTTTCAAGGTCTCACATGACAATGCTGCAACAGCATCAGCAAGTGTGGACAACGACATCGCCGTGTAGCCTAATAAAACAGAAATGGCTTGATAGGTAATATCAGGCCAACAATTTCTAAAAAAATCAGCATCACGTTGACTAATAAAAGCAAGATCAATCGTTAGCGGCATTTGAGCATCTTTTTGCAGAATTTTCAACAGATGAGAAACAGTTGGGGGCGAATATGGTATATCAAACAAGACCTTGTAGAGAAGCAAAAGAATAGACGCTTTGGCTTCCTCAGGGGTAAGATAATCAGGCACGGATAGATGAATCTCAAACGATGGTGATTTAAGGCCCACGATATTCTGGACAGATGCAGTGGAGAAATCTAACACAGAATTTGGAGATGACATGCGCGGCTTGGGATGGATTTGGATGGTCATAGGAGGAGATGCGGTTGAGAATTGAAATAGGGCAGCTGGTTTAAGGGAAGAGCCTAATGAGCCTAATGTGAGCACCCGTCGACTGTCACCTGCCATTTTCTGCAATAAACCAAATTGATAGAAATTAGCCACATCACCATGTGAAAAAAGTAAGAAGCGATCGAAATTTGAAGAATCATTATTCATATATTGAAAACTCGAAGCTAAAGAAGTATAAATAAAAGAAAAAACAGTAATAATACACATAAGAATTCTGTGTATATTTACAGAGTACAACCGAACTATATGTTTCAAAAGAATCAACTATACAGACGTTTACTCTGTATACATTCTATTGCACCTATACACATAATAATTATTTGTTCCAGCAGTTGAAAATTTTGTACTTTTTACATTTTATGTGTTAAAGGCGCTGTTTTAGTGTCCCAATAATACTGTAAAAGCCCCCTTAGTCTAAAAGGACAACCGTTTCAAATGGGTAGTCAACAACAGGAGCATAATTTTGTTCCATAATTTGTGTAAGTCCAACAAGTCGAAAATTTTGTACCTTTATGCTTGCTTTATTAATAACAAATAAGGTTAACTTACAGACCTCGATTAGATTATGAATTTTAGCATTAACCTAAAACTAATTTACTAAAACCTAATCCACATAAACCATACCAATGCTACAAAAAACAATACTATTAATGTTCTAATATCATAAAACTATATGCATATTCACATAATTAATCCAAACCCTAATAACATAAACAATGAAGAATCTATACAATACAGCAACAAAATAAACATCAAATTCACAACAACCACATCAAAAAACTACCTCGAAAAAGCTGCAATTTCTACTATCACAAGCACGGATAGATTCATATATAACATGTATTAAGACATGCATATCATAAGTCAGATATCTAATATAATAATAACATGCTATTCAAATATCACAAGCAAAAGCATATTGAGCGAACGAATGAAAAATAAAACTTAATGACGTACCTCAAAAAAGTGTCGATGTTATAAACCCTACACTCAAAGGGAGTCGTTTTGATAACGTGTTATAAAAGTAAAGAGAACAATAAGAAGAGAATAGAATTGTATAATTATTTCACCAACGAAGTATATATATAGTTACAAGATGGAGTAATCTACAAGTAAGAAATAGTCTCCTACTATAATACAATCTCTAACTAATATAATAGATATAGACATCCATTCCATATTTATCTATAACATAAAATTAATAATGCGGGTGTACTATGTAATCCTTTTATTTTTATAGGATATTCGACAATTCAAAATGTTATTTAACTAAAGTATCATAATCTAAAATTGAGCTTAAAGGTGTTATGAAATTTACTTACCTGTTAATATGCAATTCCGTATTAAAACTACTCGTATTAAAACTTCCAACTTTACTTATGTTCTAGGTATATATGTTTAAGAGCTCTTAATTGTATTTTATTTTAGGCGAACTTATAGCTTATTTTAATTTTGAATGTAATATTTATATGTATTCATTACTAAGACGTACGATCTCATAATAAACGAATTATTGTGAAACGACAGTATGTAATCAACCAATATTGTATACTAGATCAAAACCTGCAAAAATCGTGGGCTACATCAAGAAATCTTACAACAAATTATATTGTAATATGAAATAGTAGATATGAAATAAATGATTAAAAAAATCTTAAATGTTTGTTAAAATCACCACTTCCTGTTGAATACTATACTTTGAATCTCATAATATCATATATTTGTTTCCTAAACATTGACCTAAAGAGACTAATTTATTTACAGAAATACGCGGATAATAGGTTGGTTCTGACATAAATACTGATGAAAGAACCCGAACACAAGAATGTGACTATTCTATTTATTGTTTCCATGTATACATAAAATTTCAACTGAGTTTGATTGTGTATACAATATTTAGATATTTCAATATATAGTCACATTTTGTGTTTTTTATTATAAATTTCAACATCATAAAACATATGTCTCGCTAATTACAAGTATGAATATAATTAGAATTTGATAACTATCTTGATTTTATTCTATCATACGGAGTATATATGTTTCTAGGTAAATATAAATATAAATGAATATGTATATGTAATTTTTATTTGAATATTATTGATAAAGATCGATATCAAATATGTCATTTGAAAATGGATACTAGTATATTAATTATAGTTTGTAGTAATTTGTATTTTTATTAGTAATAGTAAAAGTAAATAGTAATAATAATAATAATACTACTACTACTAAACTGTTAGTTTTCATTTAATTCAATTTGTATATAGAAGATATAGATTACATAGTAGCTTATAAATTTGGGGTTTCGGTTGAACATCCGAGATTTAATTTTTTTTATCGATTTACATAGTAGCCTACAAATTTGGGTTTTCGGTTGAATATCCACGATTTATTTTTTGAAATCGATACTAACATTTGGGATTTCAGTTACATAGCCAGAATTATCCAAAGAAGCGATTCTATTGTAGGAAAGTATAATCGTGAATACATAAAAGTTTAATATTTTCCATAATTTATATTTGAAATGAGAAAGTAATATGGAAAATATTTAGGCTTTGAATTCAGTTACGTAAAATTCATGCATTCATTTTAATAGACTCAGAAAAATTCATCATAAATATATAGCGGTAGTTATTCACGTTTGATTATATTCTAGCAATATATGTGTAACACCCACTTTATAGGTCCAGTATTTTACTATTATTTCCTGACTTGAAATGGTTAATTGAAATGTTAGGAAATATTGTAAATTGGTAATTGAAAATAAATGGGTAAAAGAGTCAAATAATTTATTGTGGTTAATAAATTATTAACTGTTTTAATTTAATTTAGTTGACAGTAAAATAAAATAATGTTTCCTCGCAAATGGTTTTTAAGTTCCAGACAATGATAAGTACGGGGAATGAAATTTAACCACTTCTAGTACACTCCCAAATGTTAAGTCGGTTGTTTGATTCTTATCTCCACACATACATACATACATCTCGTACATACATACGTATCACTTGAAACCCTAAATTGATTCAAGAAATCACTCTTTAACATGAAATTGAAGCTTCCTAACTTGGATTCAAGCTTCTTTAATCATCCTAATTAAGGTATAATCTTGTGTTCTTCATTTCCTAAAACCTAGAATTTGGGGGTTTTATTGTTCTTGGTTAAAATCCGAAATTAGGGTTTCAAAAGTGTGAATTAAGGTTAGTTAAGCTTCAATAACATGTATTAATCATTCTATCATCATTATAAACATGTTGTAATTGCTAATTCTTGAATTTAATGTAAACCCTAGAAAATGGGTTTTGGGTAATTCTATGAATTAGGATGAATTTCATGGAATTAAAGCTTGTATTAGTGATATAATTACTAGATATTGCTTAATACATAATTATAGGTTAAGCCATAACCTAGAATTGAAGATTTGAACGTATGTTCATGATAAAAGTGTATGAGTTAGTTGATAATTCAAGAATTGAAGCTTCTAAGCTTAGAATAATGATGTATGATTGATAAGTGTTGATTAATGATGATTTGAAGAGTTATATAATGAAATTGGTATTGGTTACTAATTAGAACACTTGATCGAGTTAAATATCATGTTGTTTACATTGTAGTATTATGTTGTAAATACTAAAGATAATAGTGATTAGTAACTATGAAGATTTTAGTTACTAAATGTGTTAACATATTAATAATTGTGGTGATTGTGCTAATTCATGTGAATTGAGTAATTTAGATTTGTTGGCGTAAATCCATTGATACGATGTTATATAGAATTTGAGACAAATGACTAACTTGTGTTATTTATATTGTATTCTCATATATGGAGAAATACTCAGTGACATTAGACTACTGAGTGGACAACTGAGGTGTCGGTGAGTGGATCTTAATCCTCAGTGTAATTTAGTTGTAGCAGGTTTGGTTACAACGGGTAATCGTATCATTACTGCTTTTGGTTTGCCATGACTAATTTGGTTTGATAGTAATAATACTGTTGATAGACTGGTTAGTCTGACATGTTGACTTGATTGAATATGTGAATATGTGATCACTTGATATTTGGCCTTCGGGCATCAGTGTATTGAGGTCAACGTGTTGGTTGGTTGGGCTTGGTTACTATTGAAGACGACAGGAATTTCCTTGTACACATCGTTAATAGGAAATTAGGTCGTATGAGATTAGTACCAAGCTATCGGTCTATTCTGTATTGGCCATACAGATTGTTGGGTAAGTGTTCTGGGAGAATCCCCGGGTATTATGATATCTCCAGAGCCACCGATCCTCATTGATATGTTGTGTATTGAGATGTTATCTCATTGATATTATGTGTACTGTTGGTATTCTTGGCTGAAGGTTTCCCAAGAACCATCGATCTATTTGATGTTTTTGTTTACGATTAATTATTGTAAACAAAGTTGTTATGCTAAGTTGGCTGTTGGTTATGTATTCACTCACTTAGCGTTATGCTAACCCCACCACCCCACTTCTTGCAGGTTATGGTTTTGATATAACGGGATTGTCAAGAAGTTGTTCGGGACGGAATGTTTGACCAAACCTACTCTGATATTTGATTATACAAATCAATGTTATTTAGTGGTTTGGAAGTAACACCCATGTTAATAAACTATGTTTTTAAATTAGGTTGAAATTGAAATGTAACTTGGTATTGTTTAAAGTTAGACTAACGCTTCCGGATTTATTATATTTAAATGATGTAAATTGAGGGGTGTTACAATATGTATGTATATATATATATATATATATATATAGACTTAGGATCCTGTGAAAACATAATATTTACGTGAGAACGGTGAGAACATATCATAACTTTTTATTTTTATCTTTAATCAAAAATCCTGATTTCTAAGGTGACATTTTTGTAAATAAGTTGAAGTTCCACGTAATCACAGTGAACTGGTTTACCAGATGGCATTTTTGTAAATAATGCGAACTTTGATACCTTCACAACAGTTTTTAAAGGGATGAAGTTTTTTTTTTTCTTCACATATGTTGTTACATTGTAAAGCTTTATTTACTTTTGCTTAACAACATATTTGAGGTGTGAATATTTTTTTATTTATTGATTCAGACAAATTTTATAATATGAAAAGCTTTACATAATCACCGGCAATGACATTTTAGTAAATAATGCGAACTTCGATTCCTTCACAACAGTTTTAAAGGGATTAAGTTTTTTTTTCCCGCAGATGTTGTTACGTTGTGAAGCTTGTCACAATTCAGCTTCACATGTATATTTTGAATGTGAAGTGTTTTTTTAAAAAATAAACTTAACATAAAATCTTGTGTGTGAAGTTTGTCACAATTCAGTTTCACATGTATACTTTGAAAGTGAAGTTTTTTTAAAATAAAATTAACATAAATTCCTTTGTGTGAAGTTTGTCACAATTCAGCTTCACATGTATACTTTGAATGTTAAGTTTTTTTAGAATAAAA
Source organism: Pseudognaphalium luteoalbum (assembly GCA_963422505.1). Classification (NCBI taxonomy): domain Eukaryota; kingdom Viridiplantae; phylum Streptophyta; class Magnoliopsida; order Asterales; family Asteraceae; genus Pseudognaphalium; species Pseudognaphalium luteoalbum. Next base: position 6,904,606 of record OY730198.1, on the reverse strand, counting down.
TTAACATAAAATTTTGTGTGTGAAGTTTGTCACAATACAGCTTCACATGTATAATTTGAAAGTGAAGTTTTTTTAAATAAAAATTAACATAAAATTCTTTATGTGAAGTTTGTCACAATTCAAATTCATATGTATACTTTGAATGTGAAATTTTTTTAAAATAAAATTAACACAAATCTTGTGTGTGAAGTTTGTCACAATTCAGATTCACAAGTATATTTTGAATGTGAAAGTCTATAATTACATCTCAGCATACTTTATGGATAACTAATAACTTCATTTATAAAACAAAAATGACTTTCATTCACATATTTTGTACATCTTAAGCTAAAAAACGTTCAGATCACAAAAAATCTGAACTCTGAACAGTTCACATTTTAAATTAAATTTTAGCTTCATTGTATAAGAAATCTTTATGAAGCAAAAAAAATCTAATATTAACAAATAAAATTTTAGTTTCATTATATAAGAAATCTCTGTGAAGCATAAAAAATCTAATATTAACAAATAAAAATTTAGCTTCATTGTATAAGAAATGTTAGTGAAGAAAAAAAATCTAATATTAACTAATAAAATTTTAACTTCATTGTATAAGAAATTTTTATGAAGTAAAAAAATCTAATATTAACAAAAAAGATGCATTGCGAATGAAAATTGAAGTTTACCCATATTTACAAAAATGCCACATTTTTTTTTGAAATTTCTCAATAATTACAAAAATGTCATCACTCTTTTAGATCATTGATTTAAAATAGGTGGCAAGGATTTGTTCTCACCGTTCTCACGGAATCCCCTTATTCTCAACAGAACCCAACCCTATATATATATATGTATATATATATATATATATATATATATATATATATATATAGGGTTGGGTTCTGTTGAGAATAAGGGGATTCCGTGAGAACGGTGAGAACAAATCATTGCCACCTATTTTAAATCAATGATCTAATATATATATATATATATATATATATATATATATATATATATATATATATATATATATATATATATAGGGTTGGGTTCTGTTGAGAATAAGGGGATTCCGTGAGAACAAATCCTTGCCACCTATTTTAAATCAATGATCTAAAAGGGTGATGACATTTTTGTAATTATTTTATGTCTATAGAGATGAAGGTAAGTAGTATTTATTTGTTTAACTTAATATTATAATAATGATAAACAGTCAGAGATTGCTGGTCGAATGATGAAGGTACAGTCTTTAAGGTTTAATAAATTAATGTAATTGGGATGTTGATTCTGTTGTCCCATGTAGTTGGAGAGTAGTTACATGATATTTAGTTTGTTGTTGGGGGCATGGAGATATTTTTGGATATGTTTGTAGAGAGTTATAGGTTTATTTCCAACCTACATGTTGATTTCTTTTTTGTTGCCCATATGTGATTTGGTTCGGTTAGATGCTAATTGACTAATATGTTATAGTAACTTGGCCCTGCTTTTGCCTGTGGTTGCATTGTGGTCACTGCATCCTCTGAAATTACACCGTTCACTGCCTTAGCAGCAGCTATGCTTGCCCTCCAATCTGGGATCCCACCAGTATGTCTTTTTCAAGTTACACCAACTATATGTACGCATATGACTAAGTTATCTATAATTTTTATTGTTCGGTCAATTATCACGTAACTTCTATATTCATATATGCTCTCTGAAAATGAAAATCACTGGGTGTCTTGAACATGATAATGGGTGATTCTACTAAGATCCAAACGTTGTTACTTGAGAAATCACAGGCAACTAGACTAATATAATGGGTAAAAAAGTCATTGGGGTGACCCGAATTACTTTCTGTAATAGGTTTGTTGTCAGTAGTTTTAAGAAAATCATATACAATTAATAACCAATAATTTTAAATAGAATGAACTACGAATATGTAACACCCCGCAATTACGACAAAAAAAAACCGTAATTAGCACGCATTTTTAGAATAATTCCCTACTTGAGTGAATTCACAACTACTTTAGAGGTAAGTCTAACAAAGCCCAACTAGTTAATACGCGTAGTATTACATATTTCATGATTAGTATAATTACGTACAAAACATTCGGAACAAACGCGACAAAAATATACGACCGTTGGTGAACAAATTATTTGATTATATGAAAATTTTTAAATAACCATATTTATTTATTAAATATTATGTTATAATATTTACAAAGTATTTTGATGCAATTGACATTTATTTCGTACAACTGAAACAACTTGAAACTCATTTGTAAAATTTAAAATAAAACAAAGTTATAATTCTAAATACTCAATTAAATTATTTTAAATAAAATATTACAACTAAAAGAATAATCAAAAACATATTTAAAAACCTATCGTTTAAAGACATTATTTAACATTTAACAATCGGGTAAACGAACACGGGTAAAATACCACAATTTGGGACAAAGTCCTCTCCCTCTTTGACCCCTAAAAATCTGCCAACCACCCACACCCCACCCCATTTCCATTTCATTTTCATCGATCACTAAACACATACATCCCCACAAACTCTCTCAAAACCCTCTCTCAATCACCACCAAAAATCATCAAATCATCACTCATTTTCTTGTAATTTCGGACCAACAACATCAACAAAACTCAACATTAACTTCATCTTCAAGATTCAAGCTCAAGAACACCACTATCATCACCATCTTCAACCACTCACTTAAATCTCGGATCTCACTCAAATTGGTATGAAAAATCACTTTCTTTCGCTTTTTCCTTGTTATTATAGTATATAAACATGTTACAACTCATTGCATGAAAGATTAAAACACATTTTAGCTCAAAACTTGATTTTTCGGATGAACAGACCGTTATGTCGCAGGGATTGAAAACAGTACTGCGACATAACGCCTAACGTCGCATAAACCTTCCCTACGTCGCACTATGCGACACAACGACTTGTGTCGCAGGACTTCCTTACGTCGCACTATGCGACACAAAGACTAATGTCGCAGAATCATCCTACGTCGCACTATGCGACGTAACGTCCAATGTCGCATGACCATTCCTACGCCGCATACCCTGCGACACAAGGCTTAATATCGCATGACCTGCGACGTCGTACTTAATGTCGCAGAACCTTTTAGCGACACAATGCTTGTGTCGCTAAAAGCACAAAATTTGCAAATCTTTTCACTAAGTGTTGTACTTAACTGAGAACGAACACTTACATATGATACGATATAAAAACTGTATAAACACTACAAAAACATTTATTTTATTGAAATGTTGATTTCAAACCAACACCAACGAGTCGTATACATTTTCACGACTACGAAATACAAACGTAAACGTTAAACAAATAATTTGGACATAACTTATTTGTATGAACACTAGCATGGATGGTTAAACTTAGACCTCCACATACTTACTAAATCTCATACGTTTAGGGCGTTAGGAGATTTCGACTGGACTTCTTGGGCTTTAGGCTTTGCTAGCACTCGAACATACTCGACTCTACAGGTGAGTTCACAACCCCTACTTTTACTGTTTTAACTGCTTTTGAACAGGGGTGAAAAACATAGTCAACTGTTTTACTAATTGCCATAACTGTTTTGCTTATATGATTGTTATCATACTTGTTTACTCGCATTATTGAATACTTTGAACTGTTTGAACTGCTGAACCCTTACAACAAAACTGGTATTTATGAAACAACATTTTTCGTACTATAAACGTGACAAAACTTGTTTGGTAAACCGGAGAACGACCGGTACTTTTATGAAAATGCTGGAGAACGACCAGCAACGTATTTTAGTGCCAGAGAATGACTGGCCACCTGGACGGGAGAACGACCCGTGCGTATTTGGATGGGAGAACGACCCATGCGTCTTTTGACCGGAGAACAACCGGTAATGTGTTTCGCTGGAGAACGACCTGCAGTGTTTATTACCAGAGAACGACTGGCCGGGTTTGGACGGGAGAACGACCCATGCGTCTTTTGACCGGAGAACAACCGGTACTGTTATGAAAACGCTGGAGAACGACCAACCAACGGTATTTTGGGTAACATCCCACGTAACTGTAACGTGGGAAACATCCCACGCAAACTGTATTTTGGATAACGTCCCAACCGAACAATACTTGGATAACATTCCACAAAACGTTTCCTTAACTATTATGGCAATAACTATTTGTGAACGTATTGGTTTTAGCAACTGTGCTTACAAACTTGATTCAACTATTGCAAACATAAAACCTGTGAATTCACTCAACCTCGTTGTTGACTTTTACTATGTTTTTCAAGGAATTAGCTGCGCACGTAGGAACCGCCTGCACATTGGAACATAGGCGACCCACGAAGTATAGGATGCCAACTTTTGACAACTGGATTTCTTTTATATAACTGAATCTGTTTAGTCATAATTGCGAAATCTACTTTTGTAAACTTAATAACTTTTACTTTGGTACGATTCGATGAATCGTAAACTTTGTAACCTACATTTGGCATCTCAATATATTGTTCTGTTGTAATCATAAGCTCTGATACGTATGCATGTACTGTATATTGTGGCACTCCCCATACTTAACTAAATGCTTCCGCTAAACAAAATCAACGAATTTGGGGGTGTTACATAATACATAGGACAATTTTTACCCAATTCCTTTTTGATATATTATATAGATTCTGTATCTGTAGAACAATGGAATGATAATTCTTAACCCGAATTGACACTTTGCAGTAGTAAATGCTTAAGAATTGTCACATTTATTGATATTGATAAATAATATACTTTTGGCTTGATAATCAATATGCCTTAATGATCATCTGTTGTGTTGTTTTTACATGTAGAGGTATTGTGGTGTTGCAATTGGGAAGGGCAGGCAGGCTACTAAAATGTAAGTAAAGTCAGGTTAATTAAACTTAAGTTCTCTTCACATACAATTTGGAATGTTCTGTAACATGATCAAACTTAAGTGAAGTATATGAGCGTCTCTTCTAGAACTCTTACAAATTTGAAGCAAACACTTATATACAGAACTCTTACAAATGTTCAATTGGTCCTAAATCTACAACTTTGTTGAGCAAAAACATGTACCCTGATATATAAAGTCCAGTTTTTCTACTCTAGATACCGACACACATTATATAATCTAAGATTTAGGACCGCATTGATACCATGTCTCACATGCTTGGAACTTAATAATTACTAATGCATAATTAATTTATATTTTCAGGGAAATGTCAAAAATACAAGTCGAAACATCAAAACAATGGATGTGTGATTGAAGTAAAGATTTATTGGAAATGGAACCACAAAAACAAAAATTGTATTAATGGAAATGAACCTCCAAGTTCAATACCGATCGGTTAAAGAACAATGGTATGCATAAGCAACAAATATAATGTTCATAATATGGGGTAAGTGATATAATCTGACAACTCATGTTGTGATGTTACTTTAAAAAGTGATTTTTAGCTGTGTATGTATTCAAGTTAATGTACATTAACTATAAGTTGCTCTTGATATACCATGGGTGTTGATGGATCTCTCTCATGTTAAACAAGTGGTCTTGAGGTCAAGTATCTTAAAGTCTAAGGGCAAAGTCAATGTGTTCATCAACGCCGATACACTACCAATCACTACTTTCAAAACCAGTTTCTTTAATCTGTCACATATACTATACTATTGCAATAAATAGTTCAATCTAGAATTTTCATTATTACCATTTCTATTCTTAACAGGTTGTTGTCCAAGGATGTTGCTGCTGAGTATTCTTACACAAGTCACAAATCTGACTGCAAACTCAATGATTACGAAAAGTTCTGATGCTTATCTTAAAAACACAATTGTAAAGACAGTCGACGATGTGTCTGAAATACAAAATCTCAAACTACATTCATTATATGTTCTTATCGACTGTCTTAAGTTTTCATTTATACAGTACCACATATATGCTATCTTTTGCATAAAATTAATCACAATCATTTTTATTACTGTTTCTTGTGTTGGAATAGTGTCCAAGGTCATAACTAAATTGGTAAGATTATCATTAATAAAAGAGTCCTTTTTGGGTCGCCCTCAATGAACAGTTAAAAGAAATAAATGAGAGATAATATTAATTAGAATTAATATTATAAGTTAATTATTTGGTTTGTTAATTTATCAAAGTTGATAAATTAATCTATCTTACATATTAAAAGAAAAATCTTGAAAGAATATTAGCCATTAGATTGAGATCAATAATTAAGATCTAACCCTTAATTAATTTAATGACATCATTAATTCTATTTTTATATGACTAAAAGGCTAATATACCCTTATATATTTACAATATACACCCTTCAGTATTTACAGTATAAATCCTCTATTTTTCTTTAATTGTAGATAATTCTCAAAATATGTTATGAAAGTTTTAATTTGATAACTACTATATTATTTCTTTCATGATTCAAACTCTTCCTAAAATCTTTTTTATTTTAAAATTTAGGCAAAAACCCCCAACAAGTTATTTTCAATTCTAAAAAAAAATAATCTTTTATCAATTTCTAATTTACAATGCTTAGATTATGGATGCTAACGGTTCAATTTCCGGCGGGTTTTAGTGTATCTCTACACATACTGGTTTACAATATTTATATTGATAGCCGGTTCAATACCTGATCGGTACCCAATTAGTATTACCCATCGGTATTTCATATTTATTCGTGGGTTTTGGTTATTCTTATGTATGTAACTTTGTTGAAACAAAAAAAAATAGTTATTGAAAATACAACACAAATTTCAAACACGAGAAAAAATACTATACCGAATTACAAGATTTGAAATCTTAAAGCTACCAATTTAACTTTTTAATTAACTAATTAATAGTTTTGGTACATAATATGGTATTATTAATAAAAAACAATATAAATACAAAAAAAAGTGGTATCATGCACAATATATTATCAATAATTGATTAATTAATTTACTCTTTTGTCATTAGTTTCTCTATATCGTGATTTACATCCCTAAAATAATTTACCATTTAATTTTCTAAGGCTGTATTAACGTTATTCGGGTCCGTAGAGTCTGCATTTGAGTTGTCATGTTTTGACATCTTTCGTCAAAGTTAAAAGACAAAGTAATACATTATAGGTTGTTGATTTAAATTATAGTTAGTAACTTAGATGGACGAAAACCACCAATGCATTGCAAAGAGCGTTATTTTTAGATACAAAATAGTATTTACTTGTTGAACAGTTAAATTTGCTTATTTGGAAAAATATATCCGTACGATTTTAAATAATATAGTATCATTAAATAGTAATACAAATAACAAGGTGATATCATACACAATATTATCCCTATTAATTAATTAATTTATTTGGATTTATCAATCCAAAATCTATCACAATTCAAATATTTAATACAATTTTCACTTAAAATTAAAATAATACAAACCGATGTACCGTACACCAACACTAACTTATTAAATCCATATAAGACATATCATAAAGTCAACCCGCAAATTTTGCGGGTCTTAAACTAGTTAGAAGCTAAAAGAAATTAACAGAAATGATAAATAATGTTTAGTTGGTTTGTTAATTGAATATTAATAAGAAACCAAAAGGAATATTCTGAAAATTGAATGGAAAATCATGTTATCCCACATCGGCTGGGATATGAAACCCATGCCATCCTTCTCCCCTATAAATAGGGGCCTAACCCTTAGTTTTCCATACACCTTTGAATTGAATAGTTTTCAATTCTTTTTCTCTCTTTCTCATTCCTGCTCCTTGTAAGAGTTTTACGACCTAGAGTCGTAACCATAGGAGACTTGGAAATTTCTCTTAGTTATTGGGTGTGAGCCATTAGACGTGTTCTAGTTTTGGCACTCGCCTCCAAACAAGAAGGTTTTGCTACTTCGTCTACGCGTGTGAAATTGAATTCTCAAAGGTTAGTATTTTCCCCCTTTATCTATTTATTTTATTGCTTTTATTTATTCAAGTTAAGATCCTTAGGGTTTAGTTTCCTAATAGCCATAGATTAATTTTTTTGTTATAATTCCGCTGCATGTATATTAATCTAGTTAGGAAATAGAAAACCCAACATCTTGCAGGTCTCTCAATGTGTTGTTAAGGCGTCTATTCTAAGAGTCACGAATGACGAAGGGTGGTTTTACTGTAGCTGCAAACTTTGCAAAATAAGGCAGTTCGTAAAGAAACTAACTCGAAAGGATTAGAGCTACACGACTGTGTCGTTTGTGACCATGCTTCTAAAGTCTTAACCAAGTATATGTTATACCTTTTACAGTTTATACTTTCTCATTCTTATTTCCTATACAACTGTTGTTAAACAAATACATCACTTTTGTCAATTGTTGTATTATAGTGCAGGATAAGGACTGGTTTTGAAGGTCGAAAGTTTAAAGCTTATGTGACACCCACTACTTTAGGACTGTAATTAGTGCCTAAACTACTTGTAATTACGTGTATTTAGTTTATATTAATCCAAATATATGTAACACTATGTGTACTTACATACACGTTTATACGATTTGTTTAAATCGTACACTCATGAACCGGACGGACTCCGACACTACTAAATATGGACGTTGGTGACATATTGTTGAAATAATGTGGAATTATCCAAACAAACATTATTTACCCTAATATATTATGAGAATATATTACACGTATTAAATATCGTATAAAACACTCAGTACGCGACAAAAACGCGTGAAACACGCCCGACGGATGAAATAAAGGCAAAGTATATCTTATATCACATTATTAAGTATTTTAATAAAATACTTCAAGTAAAAATATCGTGTTAAATCGTTATCAAAACGTATTAAAATAAAACGTTATACGATAATTAAAGCGTAAAAACGATCGGGTAAACGAACACCACACGGGACACAACTTTGAGGAAAGAATGTACACACCCATGGGTGGGCCCCCACCCACAAAAATCTGCAGCAAACATGGGAGATCATCCCTTTCTTTCCCTTCTTGGTGACTTACACACTCCAAACACACTCCCCATACCCCCATCACTTCCCTCACTCACCATTTCACTCATTTCTCTCCTCCTTCTCTCTTCCCTCTCTCTAGAACGACCAGAGGTCAGTACTACCACCACCACAGACCACCGTCATCCACCATTGACCACCACCTCACTCTTGAAGGAAAAACGAAGCCGAAGACACCAAAACGATCACCTACGCGTGTACATCACTTCTGCTGTCTCCGTTTCTTCATACACCATTGTGAGACTTCAAAACTCTTGTATTTTACTTATAACATATGTATTAACATGTTATGTAGCTTATTCAACTAGTTAATGTCCAAAAGATAAGTCGAAACACAAATTAAAACTCGAAAACAGGAAGTTAACCTTCCTCTCCAGATTTTGTACCCACATTCATGAATTTTATAAAAATCATTACCACACCAAAATAGACGTTTCTTAATCCTAAAATGTAGTACAAGAAGTTATCTTTCCAACAAAATTAGTCTCATGACTTTTTGACTCCGTTTTCTACTCGAAAATATTTTTCTCCGGTAACATAGGTTTACTATTCCGGCGAGCTAGTAAAAACCGCCTACTTCTCGAGACCATATCTCGAGTTCTAGACCTCAAAAATGTATGAGACCACTTGGGAAATCTTGGTAATTTTGTTATATACAAAAAGTTCTTGTTTGGATAGTTCCAGAAATACACCCATTTCTCCAGAAAATTAGATTTGTGAGAAGTGGCCTAATCTCGGATTAAACTGAACCCTGACACTTTGTGAATTTTTATAAAATATCAAACAACCTCCAAAAGTCATAAAAAAATTTTAGGAAGTACATAACATATGTGGGAACATCGTGTAAATATTTCAGAATGATTCGATAACGTTTACTATTTCAGATAAAAATCACAAAGAATCCGTGAATCACATTGTTGGATGAACAGTAACTCCGTGAATCACATTGTCGGATGAACAGTACTCCGTGAATCTATTGACGGATGAACAGTAAAAATTGACTTTCGTTGACTGTCGGACTGAGGGTTGACTCTCGGACTTTAGGGTGAGACTCGGATGCATAGTTTCGGACTTGATAACACTCGAAATCAAACCAAACCCGTTTGACCTATTAAACGAAAATGAATACTTAAACGAAATCGGAAAAACTTCAGACCTACGACAATACAATCATCATTGTCGCATGAATAGTACTTCGTGAATGCTATTGTCGTATGAACGGTGTCCGTGAATGGCATTGTCGGGATACATATTGTCGCACGAAATGGAAACTTTAAAATACTTTTTACACTAAGTATTGAATGCATACAACAACTATACCTTATACGACACTACACTTACATGATACACTTATGCTTTTGGAAGTATACGCTACAACTTGAACACATACGAGCTTACACTCGAAACAATAACTATACATACGAGATTACACTCGAAACTACATATGAGATTACACGTACACTTGGATGGGATTACACCCACTCTACCACGAGCTTACAGTCGAACCAATTGTTTATAAGACGAGCTTACACTCGCACGAGTTTACACTTACACGGACTTACATCCGAACAACGGTTACACGTCGCATTACAAATAAACAACTTATGTATATACTTACAAAGTATACAATACGATGAATTACATAATAATAACATTTGAATTATTATTATACCTCCGTCACCAACGGGCCACACTTATTTACAAAATAATTACAAAAGTACAAACAAATACTTGGACATTTGCTAGTTGAGTAGACAACTAGCATGGGTGATCCTTCGTGACACCAACTTACTTACTTGCTTACGACCTTGTGTGTTTCGGACGCCAGAAGGTTGCAGGGTTCGGAGAACCACATTACGGAATTACATCCGACACATACTTACGGACTTACATCCGCTATACTTGTTTGCTAGACTCAGGTGAGTCTTACAACCCCGTTTTTACTGTTTTCTACTTGGGGTGAGGTATTTGCTACTGTTTTACGCATGAACACAAGTACTGAACTACTACACACTACTTTTACATACATTACATGAGTTACTTTTTATCCACTGAAATCCTCCGATCATAAGTTGTTAGTTATGGACTTAAGTGCGATTACTAGTAAATGGATCCATTTGGGACTGACAATCCCTGCCTGGGGTAGTAGCGCTACCACGGATTACACCGTAGAAACAGGCATATTAGTACTTGTTACATATGAGTGTCTGGATAGCACTCACAGGGGTACGTGATGCTGTACTTGACTGTACCATTCACACTACACTGTTAAGCTTCAGCTTGTGAGCTCATGGTAATTGTGTTGACCTACTGATTTACTGAGTTACTGATTTACTTTCTATGCTCGAAGGCATTACTAGTACTTTACTTGTGGTTCATAAAGGATTACTATACTAAACCTGTGAGATTCACCAACCTTTTTGGTTGACACTTTTTAGCATTTATCTAAGGTACATCACAGCAGTAGGACTGCACCACACTCAGGACTGATAGCTCGAGTCGCATGCATAAAAACTTGTGGAGATTCTTTTGCATTACTTTTTGTATATCAGTTATGTATTAGAATCTCTAGGAAATCATTATCGAACTCGAAGCTTGTTATTATGATTCAACAATGTAATACTTTTGTACTATTGTACGACGTTGCATATAGATGTCGTTTGCTTTACTTTGGTGCTTGATTATTGATTAGTAACACCCAAAGCTTGCTTCCGCGCAACACTAAATTTGGGGGTGTTACATATTCGTATCAGAGTCTAAGGTTATAGCGAACTAGGTTGCATTTAGTGGGCCTAGACTATGACCGTTAGGCAGTATCTCCCTATTAGGTATGACTGGTTCAGGAATTACATCATACGACTTTTATTTAACATAGCCTGATCAACTATGTACAATTAAATAAAGATGATGTGAGGTCTGAAATGGTTATGTTGAACAGGGATACACTAGTTGACTCTGACCATGAGAGAAACCGGGACTCAAACATGTCTGTGACTAGACACTTTAGGCTATTATGTGATATATATACATATATACATAGATAGGCCTCACTCTCGCTCAATACCTTAGGCTATATTATATATGTATTATATGAATATAGGCCTCATTCTTTCTAACGCTTTGTCTTAGAATGGCAAACACACCACCCAATTCGTCACACTCTCATCCGTATGGATCACAAAACCCACGGATTTCTAGGAGGACCACTATGTCACCTCGAACTAACCCTTTTTCCGTACCAGCTTTAGCCGCCAGGCTAAACCACCATGAGCAACGATTTCATGAAATGGACATAGAGCTGCAGGAGACTCGTGAGAATTGGAGACTTACAGCCCTTGAACGTATCAACCAAGTCTCCGAAGATCACGAGAACACTGTGGATAACATGGACACACTTCACGACCAGCTGGGAGAAACTATCGAAACCATGGGAACTATTCACAACCAAGTGATCAGTAACCAAAATGAAATCTCTATTCTGCAATCAAGGCTGCAGGAATGCGAGATGCGTCTACGGGAAACCAAGGATGCTCTTAGAATGGTCAGCAGACTTGCAGAATCTGTTAACCATCTTACTTCTCTATTGTCACAACTCAACCTACATTAAGACTAGTGCATTGGTTATCATGTAACCTATTTTCTAGCCATGTAAACACTTGTAACCTGACTGGATGTAATATTCCCGGTACCTTTTGTAAACTCTAAAGTTTGTAACCACTCGAACTCGTATTCTGTAATCTTTTGAAACTCGTACCTTGTAATCAAATTTTATTATCTAATGAATTATGATTATCGCTTAGTACTGTTGCATATTTCCACACTATAAATATGCATATGTGATATATCATAATTTGGTGCAAATATCTGACATCCCTTATTTCCTTGTTATTCAGCACTATGCCTCCAAAGAGACACACGTACAGCGATGTCGAGATTGCTCAACTCATTGCCCAAAGTGTGGCTCAAGCCATGGCTATTCGACAGCCGAGTTCTGGCAGTGATGATACAGCTGCAAACGGGCCCCAACCTAGGCCCTGTTCTTACAAAGATTTCTTGAACTGCAAACCCTTGAACTTTAAGGGTACTGAAGGGGCCATAGGATTAATTCGATGGGCCGAGAAAATGGAATCAGTCTTCCGGATTATCAACTGTCCCGAGGACTGCAAGGTTAAGTACGCCACCTGCACTTTCCTTGAAGGTGCCCTGACTTGGTGGAACACTTATGCCAATGCCGTGGGTGTTGACATTGCATATCAAATTCCTTGGGAGGATTTGAAGAGAAAGCTCACCGACGAGTACTGTCCAAACGAAGAACTCCAACGAATGGAAGAAGAGTTCTGGAATTTATCTATTCAAGGTACCGATATCACCAGCTATACTACTAGATTTCAACAACTTGTGCTCCTCTGTCCTTCCATGGTTGATCCTGAGCACAAGCGCATTCAGAGGTACATACGCAGACTCCCGGAGAACATCCAGGGTAACGTGGCCTCATCCAAACCCGATGACATTCAGAGTGCCATTCGTATAGCTCATGAACTTATGGCTATGATTGTTAGCCGTGAAACACCCATCCCATTTTCTGGCAACAAGAGAAAATGGTCTGGAAACTCTAGCAACCAGAACCAAAACCACAACCGTCTAAAAGGCCCGAAACCATAAAAGCCTATACCACTAATTCTGATGACCGAAAGGACTACAAGGGGGACAAGCCTTACTGTCCTAAGTGCCAACTTCACCATAATGGTCCTTGCCCTTGTAGCAAGTGCAAACGATTTGGGCACTTTGCTAAGGATTGCAGGACTAACACTGCCAACACCAACACCCGACTCAACACTCCCAGAACCTGTTTTGAGTGTGGAGTTGCTGGGCATTTCAAGAGTGATTGCCCCAAATTGAAGAACAAGAAAAACAACAACAACAACAGAAAGAACAATGCTCGGGGAAGAGCTTTCGTTATCAACGCTGGGGATGCCCGCTAGGACCCGAATGTGGTCACGGGTACGTTCCTTCTCAACAATTTGACTGCTTCTGTGTTATTTGATACTGGTGCTGATAGGAGCTTCATATCCGATGAGTTTTGTCCACTACTTAACACTACACCTGTTGCCTTAGATTCTAAGTACACAGTAGAATTGGCAAACGGCAAACTCATTGAGGCCAATAGTATGATACCTAACTGCACGTTGAACTTAGCTGATGAGCTATTCTCTATTGATCTTATACCTGTCGAGATTGGCAGTTTTGACATAATTGTCGGTATGGATTGGTTATCCAAACACCGCGCCGAGATTATTTGTTACGAGAAAATCGTCCATATTCCTCTCGTCACCGGTGGAACTTTAATCATACAAGGGGAGACCGGTGGGATGAGACTTAACATTATTTCTTGCATGAAAACCCGGAAATACTTGAGAAAAGGGTATCAGGCAATCCTCGCACATGTTATGGAGAAACAGTCGGAGGAGAAGCGACTTGAGGATGTGCCTATTGTTCGAGACTTCCCAGAAGTCTTTCCTGAAGACTTGCCTGGCCTTCCGCCACATAGACAAGTCGAGTTTTCTATTGACCTCGTGCCTGGATCCGCACCCGTGGCACGAGCACCCTATCGTTTAGCACCTTCCGAACTTCAGGAGTTGTTTACACAACTACAAGAGCTCCTTGATAAAGGATTTATTCAACCGAGTTCCTCGCCTTGGGGAGCCTCGGTCCTTTTTGTGAAAAAGAAAGATGGTTCTTTCCGCATGTGCATTGACTATCGTGAACTCAACAAGTTAACCGTCAAGAACCGTTACCCACTACCTCGCATTGATGACCTGTTTGACCAACTTCAGGGGTCGAGTTTTTATTCAAAAATCGATCTACGGTCGGGTTATCACCAACTCCGAGTTCGTGACGAAGATATTCCTAAAACAGCCTTCCGAACTCGCTATGGGCATTATGAATTCCAAGTGATGCCATTCGGCTTGACCAACGCACCGGCAGTATTCATGGACCTTATGAATCGGGTGTGTAAGCCTTACCTCGACAAGTTTGTCATTGTCTTCATTGACGATATTCTGATTTACTCGCGCAATGAACAAGAACACGAGCAACACCTGAAAACCATTCTAGAACTACTCAAGCACGAGGAGTTATATGCCAAATTCTCCAAGTGTGAGTTCTGGATGCAAACTGTACAATTCCTTGAACACGTGATTGACAGTTAAGGAATTCGTGTTGATCCTTCAAAAATTGAGGCCATTAAATGTTGGCAAGCACCTACTACATCCACCGAAGTATGCCAATTCTTAGGACTTGCTGGATACTACAGGCATGGACAAACAACTGGAAACCAAACCAAACGGGGCCAAGTACTTCTCTGACCGACTCTGGTTACCCAACTACGCGAACTTACGAGACTTGGTGATGAACGAGGCACACAAGTCTAAATACTCTATACACCCTGGTGCCGACAAAATGTACCATGGCATCAAGGAGTTATACTGGTGGCCCAACATGAAAGCTGACATTGCTACCTATGTTGGCAAGTGTCTTACTTGTTCTAAGGTTAAAGCCGAACACCAGAAACCTTCCGGTTTGCTACACCAATCGGAAATCCCCGAATGGAAATGGGAGCAGATCACCATGGATTTCATTACTAAACTCCCAAAAACCTCTAGCGGTTGCGATACCATTTGGGTGATCGTAGACCGACTCACTAAATCTGCTCATTTCCTAGCCATCAAGGAAACTGACAAGATGGAACGTTTGACACGGATCTACCTAAAAGAGATCGTGTCAAGACACGGCGTACCCATCTCGATTATCTCTGACCGAGATGCTCGATTTACCTCTCGCTTCTGGAAATCACTACAAAAATCTCTTGGTACTCGTCTGGATATGAGTACAGCTTATCATCCTCAAACCGATGGCCAGAGCGAACGAACCATACAAACACCGGAAGATATGCTACGAGCATGCGTAGTTGACTTCGGTAACAACTGGGAAATTCACTTACCGTTGTGTGAGTTTTCATACAACAACAGCTACCACACCAGCATTAAGGTTGCACCCTTCAAGGCACTTTACAGTCGTAAGTGCCGATCACCCATTTGTTGGACCGAGGTGGGGGATACACAACTCACTGGTCCAGAAATCATTCATGAAACAACTGAAAAGATCATCGGCATACAAAACCGACTGAAAGCTGCGCGTGATCGTCCGAAAAGCTATGCTGACGTGAGACGCAAACATCTCGAATTCCAGGTTGGGGATCGAGTACTCCTGAAAGTATCGCCTTGGAAAGGCGTCATCCATTTTGGCAAACGTGGGAAACTGAATCCCAGGTACATTGGACCGTTCGAAATCCTTGAAAGGATTGGTCCAGTGGCTTACAGACTGCAGCTACCCCCTACACTCAGTAGCGTGCACCCTACTTTCCACATTTCTAACTTAAAGAAATGTCTGTCTGATGAGACACTGATTATTCCACTCGATGAAATACACATTGACGACAAACTACACTTTGTCGAGGAACCCGTGGAAATTATGGACCGTGAAGTCAAACGCTTAAAATAGAGTCGTATTTCCATTGTGAAAGTCCGGTGGAATTCGAGGCGTGGTCCTGAGTTCACTTGGGAACGGGAAGACCAAATGCGACAGAAATATCCACACTTGTTTATGAACCCTACTCATCTCACGACTACGAGATAATTTCGGGACGAAATTCTCCTAACAAGGGGATAATGTGACACCCACTACTTTAGGACTGTAATTAGTGCCTAAACTACTTATAATTACGTGTATTTAGTTTATATTAATCTAAATATATGTAACACTATGTGTACTTACATACACGTTTATACGATTTGTTTAAATCGTACCCTCATGAACCGGACGGAGTCCGACACTATTAACTATGGACGTTGGTGACATATTGTTGAAATAATGTGGAATTATCCAAACAAACATTATTTACCCTAATATATTATGAGAATATATTACACGTATTAAATATCGTATAAAACACTCAGTACGCGACAAAAACGTGTGAAACGCGCCCGACGGATGAAATAAAGGCAAAGTATATCTTATATCACATTATTAAGTATTTTAATAAAATACTTCAAGTAAAAATATCGTGTTTTAAATCGTTATCAAAACGTATTAAAATAAAACGTTATACGATTAATTAAAACGTAAAAACGATCGGGTAAACGAACACCACACGGGACACAACTTTGAGGAAAGAATGTACACACCCATGGGTGGGCCCCCACCCACAAAAATCTGCAGCAAACATGGGAGATCATCCCTTTCTTTCCTTTCTTGGTGACTTACACACTCCAAACACACTCCCCATACCCCCATCACTTCCCTCACTCACCATTTCACTCATTTCTCTCCTCCTTCTCTCTTCCCTCTCTCTCTAGAACGACCTGAGGTTAGTACTACCACCACCACAGACCACCGTCATCCACCATTGACCACCACCTCACTCTTGAAGGAAAAACGAAGCCGAAGACACCAAAATGATCACCTACGTGTGTACATCACTTCTGTCGTCTCCGTTTCTTCATACACCATTGTGAGACTTCAAAAATCTTGTATTTTACTTATAACATATGTATTAACATGTTATGTAGCTTATTCAACTAGTTAATGTCCAAAAGATAAGTCGAAACACAAATTTAAACTCGAAAACAGGAAGTTAACCTTCCTGTCCAGATTTTGTACCCACTTTCATGAATTTTATAAAAATCATTACCACACCAAAATAGACGTTTTTTAAGCCTAAAATGTAGTACAAGAAGTTATCTTTCCAAAAAAATTAGTCTCATGACTTTTTGACTCCGTTTTCTACTCGAAAACATTTTTCTCCGGTAATATAGGTTTACTGTTCCGGCGAGCTAGTAAAAACCGCCTACTTCTCGAGACCATATCTCGAGTTCTAGACCTCAAAAATGTATGAGACCACTTGGGAAATCTTGGTAATTTTGTTATATACAAAAAGTTCTTGTTTGGCTAGTTCCAAAAATACACCCATTTCTCCAGAAAATTAGATTTGTGAGAAGTGGTCTAATCTCGGATTAAACTGAACCCTGACACTTTGTGAATTTTTATAAAATATCAAACGACCTCCAAAAGTCATAAAATTTTTTCAGGAAGTACATAACATATGTGGAAACGTCTTGTAAATATTTTAGAATGATTCGATAACGTTTACTATTTCAGATAAAAATCACAAAGAATCCGTGAATCACATTGTTGGATGAACAGTAACTCCGTGAATCACATTGTCGGATGAACAGTACTCCGTGAATCTATTGACGGATGAACAGTAAAAATTGACTTTCGTTGACTGTCGGACTGAGGGTTGACTCTCGGACTTTAGGGTGAGACTCGGATGCATAGTTTCGGACTTGATAACACTCGAAATCAAACCAAACCCGTTTGACCTATTAAACAAAAACGAATACTTAAACGAAATCGGAAAAACTTCATACCTGCGACAATACCATCATCATTGTCGCATGAATAGTACTCCGTGAATGCTATTGTCGTATGAATAGTGTCCGTGAATGGCATTGTCGGGATACATATTGTCGCACGAAATGGAAACTTTAAAATACTTTTTACACTAAGTATTGAATGCATACAACAACTATACCTTATACTGATAGGTTACGTTTTACCGTTCGTTTACCCGATTGTTTCGACGTTTGTTTTGGTGTTAAACGTTTAATACGCATTTTTAAGTAACGATTTAAAAATGTTTTGAATCTGTTGGTGCAAATGATGTGGACTGCAAAAATTTTAAGCGTGACCTCAATAGATATGTAGGGGAACAAGCGCTCAAATGTGTGTTAACAAGTTGTTGGATCTTAAAGAATATAATGAAAGTTTTTCTGTTGATTGGTATGGTGAACCAGATGGTAGTTTGGGCGGTCTGTTTTGGGCTGATTTTGTATCCAAAAGATTCTACTCATGATTTAAATTTATGGTAGCCCACAAAGATATAAGGGTTGGCCCTCATGATTTAAATTTATGAATCCGTCATTTGAAGATATAGAAGAACAAATTCGTCGGGAGGAAAAATAGAACACATTCTGAAGAATAAAATAAGAAAATTAAATTCTTAATTAGACACCATATGCTAGCGGCTGATTATTAGAAACTTTTATAGACACAAATGTATCGTCATTTGCAATAGATCGACACGGACAATCAATTTCTCGTTACATTTCATATTTTCTAAGGAAGTCGAATAGTCACTAATTAATCTTTGAAGGGGTGTTTAGGATTGCTTAAATAAGTACTAGTTATCTACATATTTATTTATTTTGACAGCTAATAAGTATAAACAAACACTTTTATAAAAACTATTTATCATCTTATTTACTAAGAAATAAACACTTAAAAATAAGTGAGTAGTCTCCGACTTACTTTTTAAGTGCTAAAAAAATAAGCCAATCTAAAGACCCCTTAGTACACCTTATTGGATAATTAGTTCTTCCATTTTAGTTTGCAGGTGAGCAAACTGGTGTAAATTGAAATCACCTTTGAAAAAAAAAGGTTATTGACTTTTTGATGTTAGTTAATGAATTATTTTAATATACATTTAATAACTTCGACTTTCTTTCAACTTTAATGTTTCTTCTTTATTTTATTATAACAGCGAGGGGCCTTCTTGACTTCTTGTTTCGTCAACTTTTTAGATGTCTACCTCCACATGTATCCTAGCGCTACATCTATATTTTTAGCTAGCTAAACTTTATATAAATCGTGTTATATTACTACCTCCGTCCCACTAAAAATGTTTTATTTTCTATTTTTAATCCTCCCTTATAAGTATCAGTTTTTTTATTATAACCAATCAAAAAAGGTTTTAATGAGTTGGTATGATATTTGATTGGTAATATTTTAGTTATAAGATTTTGTACTCAATCAAAGTGGACATGTTAACTAGAACGAAGAGAGTATATATTTGTATAAATATTATTACAGTTTTGAACCTAAAAAGAGAAGGTAATAATTAGCTTAAGAGTTCAGTCAAGGAAAATGATTGATAAATTTAAATTTTTAGGATTAAATATAGATATAAAGATATGATTAGTACTTAGTAGGTATGAAAAGTCAGTTGGATGAGATTAAGAAACAGAAAGAATTCAACTAATTAGAAAATTAAGCATATTTCTATGTCTACGCCTATAGATCATTACTCGATGGTTAATGAAATCATTTACTAGTTTAATTCTAACAATTGTTTATCCGAACATAAGACAAGAATCATAGCCCTAAGTTAACCTTTTTTAAAAGGGTGGTGATATATCCAACATCAAAATTGATAGATCTACTAAATATATGCATTAACAGGTTGTACAATACTATCTGTTAATGTATATATTTGATGAATCTATAAATTTTAATGGTGGATATATATTAACCTTTATTAAACGGTTTAGACGTCCCGATTCCTTCGTATCATCATATCCTAACCTGTTTAAATCCAACAATAACTCGTTTATTATTAGGTTATAAGCTAGATTTATGTCATGCGATAAGTTGGCTGCGCGCGCTAGTCAAATTGTCAATAAATCAATAAGTTTCGGATTGAAAAACGAGTACTTTATTATTAATGCAGATTGACGAAGACCGATAATTTAGGAAAAATGGTCAAAACATTGAAAAACGAAATAGGTCAAGTAATTAATGTAATTAGTAGGAGTACAATAATCGCCTTTTTATGTAAAAAGTCGTATGTGTAATACTTCTTTGGTCCCGAATTTATTGTCCACCTTTCAATTTTAAGATGTCCTAATTTTATTATCCATTTTGTATTTTCAACAAATCAAAATATTTGATTGTGGTGAGAGATTAAATCTTATTGGTTGTATAGTACGAGTAGTGTAACTTTTCTTAAACTGTGTGTTTATTGTCTGTGGATAATAAAATTGAGACGGAGGGAGTACTATACTAGCTGAATGCCTACACAATTTAGCGAATACAAAATTAAAGTTTCTTTTTCATTTGATATGTAATATTTAAAACATAAGTAAAATCTATATTACAATACACTACGATATTATTATTTTTTCAAGGACAAAGATCAACTTTTTTTTGAAAAGCTGTTGTGGAATCATTGACGAACCATTTTGGCTCACCCGATCATCTCCACAAGCGGTTACTCCCCGGAAATCGAATAACCGGCCCCGAGTTCGAAGCCAAGATGACGCCCTAAAAGGGTTGCTCTCCCACATTTTGGATGGGTACAGCGTCGCGGGAGTCCCCCTCACAACAAGGCTCGAATTCATCACCTCTAGGAAGAAACCTTATGGAAAACTCCATGACCATTGGACCAAGACCCCAATGGAATTTAAGATGTCCCCACATGGGTTTGAATCCATGACCTCTTGGATAAAATCCAAGTACTCAACCAACTGAGTAGTAGGCGGGGGACGACAAAGATCAACTATATACCTTTTTTTAAAAAAAAAACTTAGAATATGTAACACAAACACACACACACACACACACACATATATATATATATATAACAAACGTCGTTAAAAAGTTGATGCTCGGTTGCGAGTTGTAGCTGTCATACTGAATGTTCATAATAGTTAGGTGCAAGTTATGATGTGTGAAAATGTGGGTTGGGTTGAGACTTTAATATTATGCGAAATTGAAACCGTAAAATTTGATCAAAAAATCAAAAATCTCGAATAAGTACAAACAAGCGCTTATTAACGACGTGATTGTATAAAAACGAAAATAAAAATACAAACAATCGCTTAAATTTAAATTTTCATAAAAAAGGCAATCGATAAATCGTTTATAGTATCTATAATATCTTAAAAACGTGAAAAATTAGGGGGAATTGATTTTGAAGGCTTTAGAGATGGAATTTGACCATAAACGGTAGACAAACCGCTTACAGCATTTTGCTAACACGTTCGCCTCGTTCCGACCTTTCCGTCCATAATTGACACGTCTTGAAACTCCTTACGGTTAAAAAGTTATGTCACATTTTTATTACTTTAAAGTTTAATAATTATGATAATATCTATAAGTCTTTTATTATATATGTAGATGTATGTTAGTAAATTAAAGTAGTTTTTAAAAACTTAATAATAATATTACGGGTAAATTAGTAATTTCTATCTTAAAAAAATATTGAAATGCATTATATATTAGCATAAATAGAAAAACTTTAATTATTTAAAATTTAATGTTATATGTTTATTACTTTAAAGTTTAATAATGATAGTATTAATGAGATTTTAATGCATGCAGGGGTATGTTAGTAGTTTTAAATAGGTTTTTCAAATATTAATAATAATATTATTAATGTATTATATATTAGTAATTTATCTTTAAAAGAAATATTACAAATGTATTATATATTAGTATAGATATTTATAGCATTGACTTTGCGACAAGAGGTGGATATTGCTACATAAATCCGCTTTGGTGGTCTTGAAAACGATCATGAACCATGATGAGTTATTTCTCGTCATCTACATGACTTAAAGTTGGCTGCAAACATCAACTATATGTTAGAAGATCAAGTCCCGAGCCAAAGCTAAATAGCTCTTTTTCTAGCGATTTCAGTTGTAACCCGCTCATATTAGGTATTATGAACTGTGAATTGCAAGCCACGAATGTCGAGAATCAGTTAGATTCATCTTGAATATAAAGGATTCAATTGTTGTTTATCCAAAATCTATCTTATATTCAAATAATTTGTTGAATGTAAATAGAAATGGAATAATTGAGTAATTTGTACTCCCTCCGACTCATTTCAAGGTTTTTGGTACTACTTTAGAGTATCTCAAATAAGTGTCCACTTTTGTGTAACGACTAATTAAAATAAATTTTAGTAGATAGATGTGTCATTTGTTTTGTGAAATATATAATCGGTAGAAAATTTTAAAATTGTGTGCATAATCGAATAATACGTTATTTTAAGGTGAATGATCAAAGAAGAAGACCTCAAATGAGGAGAAAGAATGGTAGACCAAATTCACTACATTTTAGTAACATATCTGTAGGTGTAAAATGCAGTTAAAATTAATAGATATAAAATATAGTGTTGTTAAAATGCAGTGTTCTCAGCCCCATTTTGTTAGTAAAATTCAGTGAATCTGCACAACAATTTTATTCTAAAATATAGTGAATTTGGTTTGTCCATTCTTCCATTATTTGAGATATTTCATATTTAAGACTTTCTCCTCAAACCTTACCCCTTACCCTAAATTTAACTATATTTAAAAAAATAAATTAATTCTTGTCCCTTACACTTTTCATTTTTGTAAGTTTAGTTCTAGAACCATTCAACGTACAGCGCGATTGGTCAATATATTCATGAAAGGTAGTTGATGGGACTTCTAGATAAATGTTTCATTTGTGTGAGTACATTTTCGTAATAGCGTTTTTTTTTATAAAATAAAAATAAAAATAAATCAACATTCATGTTGGTTTGGTACGTGTTTATTAGAGCACTCTTGATCAGTGGCGAACTCAGAAATATGAGGTTAAGTATGTGAACGTATAAGATAAAATGGATTTTTTTTTAGGTGGAAAGTGAAAGGTGTTTATCGGGTCAGGTTTCGGGTTCTTCTATTCAAATTCCCAGTTAGATTTTTTTTTTAAACTTGTCAATCAAACTTGAACTAGAAAATCATTTTTAAAGCATAACCAAGAATATATAAGCTTACAGTTACAAACACATACAAATATACGGTTAAAAATTTAGATACATACAATATATAGGATTTTCATAACAATAATAAAAGGTTTTCACATTCGTACACTTTAAAATTTAACACCTTTACCTTTAGAAATTTTTTATAGTTAGATTTTCTTAAACAAAAGAGAAAATAAAGAGAAAAAATTACTATTTTGAATAGTTGAATTTTAGAGTTAAAAGTTTTGTTGAATGGTTAAGTTAAATTTGGGATAGAAAGGCAAAAGAACATAAAAAGGAACAAAAATGGGAAGGGAAAGTGAAAATTTTTTTACAAAATAAACGAGTCGAAATAAAAAAGATAGCAAGATGTTTCTTTCAAAAACAAAGCCCATTAATTAATAGTCACAATTTAGTTGAGTTGTCACTAAATATTTTTTGTGTTTTTTACGGATGATTTTTTTTTTTTATATATTTATTTTTGTGATTTACTTTTTGATTGGGTTATCAAAACAATGAAGAACACATGGCGGAAATGAACTAGAGGGTGTAAACCACGTACTATTTTAGAGGGTATGCATTTTACATGAACTATACTAAGAATATTTTATAAATAAAAATTACACTACACATGAAAACCCAAGGGTATGCAAGTGCACACCCTTCACGATATGTGCATCCGCCACTGACGATGACTTTAACTAACGCATTTGTTTATGCCAAATCATTGTCAAGTAAACAGTTTTAAAGCTGACACTACATTGCTAACAATAAACATCACATAGCTTTTTCTAAACCTCACACATTATTTACTATATAAAAACACATACAAATAAAAAATTTCAAGGCCGAAAAAAAAACATCTTAATCGCATAAATAATAATTATTTTTTCTTCCCAAATTAAAATTAGGCTAGTTAATTATTGGACTAGCTAACATTTTTCTCTCTTAAAACAAGGGTGTTGATAAATACAACACAAGTTTTAATACATACAACACAAATATACATAATTAATGCATACAGTACAAGTCAATAATGCACAGTTTTATTGCATTAATCAAATTTCATATTGTATCTATCAATTCCCTAAAACAAGGGCCCAAAAGAAAAAAACCATTAGAGTTACTTCATCTCCTCCACAGTCCTCACTTTAATTCTTCCATAAACCTGCAACCTCCTTTTATTATTTTTTAATTATTTTCGTTTGTTTTTATTTCTTAGAGAAAAATCAAAAAAATAAGAAGAAAAAGGAAAAAATAACGAAATCAAAGGAAAAAACGACACGGGCCCATCCTCCCCTTCACTGACGCGTCCCTTCTCCCATCTCTTGGCGACGCTCACCACCGTCAGAACGCTACTAACGGCGTTAGTTTAACTGACAGTCGTCGTTTGCGAACCATCGGTACCATTGGGAGTACTGGTCTTATATACCTTATTCGTTTCGAAAATAATGTCCCTAAAAGAATATGAGAGAATTAGGATAGCTCGATAGAATGTCAATTTTGAAGGTATATATGAGAATTTTATGAATTAAATTATTGTTATTATCATTATTTTATACAAGTGAACAATATGTTTTTGAAAAAACTAAAAAGGTTAGACATTTAAACCGAGACTGGAAAGAATAGTAAACTATTTAACATTGATTTCTTATTTAACTAGGTGAAGGACTCGCGACAGTACGGGCTTCAACATTTAATTTTTATAAGTTTTGCAATTAAAATTTGAAATCAAATAAAATTGTATCAAGAAATAATTTTTTATATAATATAAATTTCCTAAATTTAATGTAAGTTAGAAGACACATGTTACCAACCTCAAGTATGTAGTGATCGATCAACAATCCAATATGATTAGAATGTGGTACAACGCCAAGAAATAGAACAAATGTTTTTATAAAAATTATTTCGATATGGTAATATAGGAATAGATCAACTAAAGATATGACAACATATATAACGTCATACCTAGCGACTCGGTGACACTTATATTCGGTGAATGTCAATGATCTCATAGGAAATCATCCTCAAGTCCGCGAAATCAACGTGGATTTAAGCTTCTCTATCATACATTTATATTAAACTAATTAATTAACTACTTTACATCGAGATATAAAAGAAATTAACACCTTAGTTTAGAAAGTAAAATTGTTACCTTGAATTTTAAATTGAACCGTTGTGAATTGTTGGTGAACTTCTTCGTTTTACCTTTCAACTTTTTAATCAAATTAATACTCAATAATAATTGAAGATCCTAAACTCAGAATAATAAATTGGAATACTTATCATGCTCATTGAAAGACAAACACGTCCACACATGATTACAATTCATCCTTGAATTCTTTCTTCTTTTTTTCTGTAAAAAAACCCATGTCAAATAGATAATGAAGTATTAGGGCTCAATAAAGATAAGCATAACAAAGTTAGAGTCTTGCTCACTAAAAGACAAACATGTCCATGCATGATTACAATTCATCCTTTAATTCTTGCTTCTTTTTTTTCTGTAAAGAAACCCCTGTCAAATAGATAATGAAGTATTAAGGCTCAATAAAGATAAGCATAACAAAGTTAGAGTCTTGAAAGAATATATCCAATGAACACCAAGAAGCAACCAAGAATAATTGCAATAAGACTAAATTTTTATTCCAATTTTGATCTTAAGCAATGAAAAAGAAAACCTAATTGAAAATCATCGATACATCCTAGCTTAAACCCAATTGGTCTTCGTTATTGTCAGTATCACCGTAGCCATCACCATTGTGGCCGTCAACATCACCATTGTCATCTTCTCCAACTATGTATTTTTTTTCTGATTTTAGGTGTTGCGGCTTTGTATTAGGGTTTTTTTTAAGAATGTATTTAATTCTAATTTCTAATTTGTATTTAAGATTTAAGATATTGGTTAAAAAGAATAAAATAATATATAGGTTGGCTTTGGCCCTATTTTTTTCAACGACAAATATTTGGGGCCGACATTTGTTTTTTTAAAAAAACCGTTTTATATTATTATTAATAATTAATTAATTAATTTTTAATTCAGTTAATATTAACTATTAACTAATTAATTAATAATAAATTGTAAGGGAGGAAAGTGAAAATATGAAGATTTAATATATACCATTAGATTGCAAGAAAGGAACTCATCGAATGGCCCAAATTACTTCATTGTATATTCTGTTATATATATATATATATATATATATATATATATATATATATATATATATATATATATATATACTAAGATTTGGAAGAAGAGAGAGTTGATGGGGAAATAATCCATCATGATAACCTGCATGGTTTATTCGTGCTATAAGGGTAAATCGAATGATAATATATTGTATAAATAAACGAGGGCTTAACTTCGGTTTGAAAAAGAAAAAAAATGGTTTCTAACTATTTATTTTTGAGGTACATGCATGTTTTCTTGTCTCTTAGCCTTCTCACACAATCGTTAATTACCAATCACAAGCCAAACTCTATCACTTTTCCAGTTTAATCACAAATCACTATCTTAATAAAGTATTATTGAGACGATTTATGAAAAATTGAAAATAGATCCAAATGATAACAATCATAACTTACAAAATTTTGATCCAATTCTTGGACAACCAAAATTCTAATTAGTGAGACACCTTTTTCTCTTCCTAAAATTAGTATAATATATTCTAGGGATAAGTATTTGGAAATGTATTAAACTTGTCGTAAATGTCTATTGTATGTATTATACTTACGGGATGTGTATTTAATGCATTCAACTTTCAAAAACGGTTTACTGTATGCATTTTGATGATGTGTCGTACGTTTAAGATGCCACGTGGCATCCTTAGAAGATGACACATCATCAAAATACATACAATAAACTATTTTTAAAAGTTGGATGCATTAAATAAATCCTCCGTAAGTATGATACATACAATAGACATTCGGGACAAATTGAATACATTTCCAGATACTTAACCCTATATTCTATTAAGAACTTCACATTTATTTATATATATATGTATATTTATATATTTATATATTTATATATATATTATTTATTATTATTATTATCTATCTATATAACTAAAGGAGGAAACCTCTAATTATTTGTCAAATATTTACACATGCCACATCACCTATATCCTATGTGTCATCATTATATTAAACAATTTGATAAGGTGCAGTGGATTCGCCTACATTTAAAAGGTAAATATGGTAATATTTTATTACAAAATCAAGTTATATTTAATTTAATTTAACGTCTCATTATTTCTGAATGACAAATAATGCAATAGATAATTAAATTATAGTCTTTTTAATTCAAACTAATGTGTGGGATAGAATTTGTAATATAATTTTTAGTTGTAGCCGAAAATCATGAATTTATTTATCTATTTTTTTCACTCTAATTGAGTTATATAATTTTGTATTCTTCTTCATCTTATTTTTCGTCATTCTTTCTCTAACTCTATAAATTAAATCATGATAACTTACTTTTAATATCATTATAGCTTTCATCGTAATTTTGTCAATTTGACAATATTTTTATCATCTTCCAAACTCATGGATCACAATTTCGTTTATTCTATAATCTAAATATAACCTTCGTGAATAGGTAAATCAAGGTCATCGTCTTTTTTTTTAAAAAAAGGGTTTATTAGTTTTAATCACATAATAAGTTTAATTTTGTATGCGACTTAATTTATATATTAATTTTCAAATCTGTATAATGTCTTATTTATGTATTTGTATATGTTTGATCGCAAAGTAGAATGATTTTTGTTTTGTACATGTGGATGCACATTAGTTGTTCAATAATACGTCTAAATAGTTATCTATTCAAAAGGTTTTCCGATGAGCAACCTTAACCCGGTATCATTTGGATCCGATACGACCCTTCCTCAAGGACTATACCTCGGACAATGTTCAACTATTTATGTTTGTTAAAACTATGAACATACGCATTGTTATTGCAACTTTAGCAATGAAAAATGTTACTATGACCAAACAATTATTTTTAGCTAGAAAATGTCACTTTACATTTTAACATTTTCAATTTAATGATATATTGTGGGGATAAAATGTTAATATTTCAATTTTTAATAGGTCAAAACTTATAAATTATTATTAATATCGGTAAAAAAAGTTATTTTTTTACACAATTTGAAAGTTTTTAAGGGGCTAGCTATCATCCGTCCCCCGATATTTACTCAATATTTTATTTTTTAATGTTATATAAAAGGATTATATAAAGGGAAGTGATTTGTACAATACATTTGTAAGCCATATACCACAAAATATGTTTTATAGTGTTGTAAAAAAATGAGATGTACTAACCATCACCTTATAAAATGTATACAACGCAAAATAAAATACAATCATTAAAACATTTAATAAACCGTTTTATTTTATGATCGATGTATATAAAAAATAATCTTTGTTAGCACTTAGCCGTGCATCACACGGGTTTAACACTAGTTATAAATATGATAAAACAGTTGTGTTGATTCACTTTGTTCTCTGTCACTTTATATTCTCGATATTTTACTCTTTTAAATTAATTTGTCCCTACAAGAACCACACACGAAATATCCAAGTCAAGTCGCACACATATGGCATATAGCGGTGTTAATTATTCTTTTTAATTTATTTTTTATTATGTAATACTACGTATTATATACGTATGTACGTACACATGGTCCTTATATATATAAGCACAACCATAAGAGATACCACATATATACATCTTTCTTTCTCAAATATCACATATATATAATATCACCTCTATATTTATATCTTTCATCTCATTACATATCAAATAAACTTGAGGGTATATACACCTATATATTTAATCTTTCTCTCTTTATATAATTTGAAACATGAAGATTTTGCAATTAAACTTTTTTGGGTTACTTTTGTTTGTGTTTATTTTGTCACATCCATCATCAACACAAGCTCAAGAAGTTGGTAATGCTCTAATTTGATTACACATTCATATACATGAATTTGTTTAAATCCATTGATATTGATTCATGTGTATATGTATGTACTTGTAATGTAGAGAATGAAAAGGAATTTGATTATGTAAGAGGTAGCCAAATGGGACCGGAGAAATGGGGCGAGATAAAGAAAGAATGGTCGTTGTGTAGCAATGGAACGATGCAGTCTCCGATCGATATGTCGAGTCAAAGGGTGGAGATGGTGGTCAACTCTAAGAAGCTTTACAGAAACTATAAGCCTTGCAATTCTACTGTCAATAATAGAGGCCATGACATTATGGTAAATACCTTTTATTAAATCTAGAAGTTATTCTTACACACATGCATGATGGTACGATCATTTTTATATATAGTTTTATACAAATTAAATTTTATTTATTTTGATAGATATACACAATATAAAGTCTACATTATCACAATTGTCATTAATTACTTAATCATTTGGACACTTTTGAGAAAATATCTACGCGTTATTCATGGTATGTCGATCATCATATCAATAAGAGTAACATCGACTCTTCCTTTAGTAATGCGTTTAATTGATTCGATCTTCATTGATTTTTTTATCAAACGGAAGCGATTCGATTGTACATTACCGGCCTTTTTGGTTGAGTAATATATAATAATATCTGTCTTATAAAAATAATGTTTTACATTTTGTATGGTGTCGTGTACTCTATGACATTGTAAAACATACATTGTGTACAAGTGTACGTATTAAAGATGATGGTGTATGAAGCATCACATAATTTAGACTTGGACTTTGAATCTTTTGCTATAATGTGGGGAGCAAAATGTTGGATGTATTTTGACGAGTGTTCGAAAAAAAAATCAATTTATTCGTTAACATAAAGTGATTTTACATGCAGTAGAAGTGGTCAAGTAAACATATGTTTTTTAGCGGTATGATAAATTGCAACTAAAAGATTTGAAATATATTGTAGCTTCAATGGGAAGGAGATGCGGGATTAATTCGAATCAATGACACGGAGTTCGCTTTAAAACAAGCACATTGGCATTCGCCTTCAGAGCATACCATCAATGGCAGAAGGTACGTAATATGTACACTATTCATGTTTCAATAGGTAAAACGATCTAGAATCGTTCGTATATATATTTATGCGATTGAAAAAAATATTACTTCAAAGAACTTATATAAAAAAATGAGAGTTCATACGTTGGTCGGGTCCTAAAAATGTCGACTTTTTATGTGACTCAATGTAAGTCACTTTCAATTTACAAGAAAAAGTAATTTTAGTTTCTATTTAATTATTAGTAGTAAGATAAGGGTTAATAATGATTTAATTCTTGAAATTTCATATATTTTTTTTTTTCATTTTAACTACTCAAGTTTTTTTTTCATTATTTAATCCTTTAAGTTTAGATTGACTTATTGGTTTAGCCTTTAAGAGGGTTAAATCATTAAAATTTTGAAAAATAGATGATTAAACTATAAAAAGTTAATATGAAAAATAATAATAAAAGATAAATTTAAGAGATTAAATAATTTTTTGAAGTAAAAGAATCTTGGAGGATTAAACCACTAAAATTTTGAAATTTGGAGGAGTAAATCATGAAAAAAAATATAAGTAGTTAAAATAAAAAAATTAAGGACCCTTATTAACCCGTAAGATAATAATAAATTAGGTGTATTTTAACAATTAGATATTTTTGGTAGATTTAAAATGAAGGACATATTCTTTTTTATATTTTCACCAAAAAAGTGGTTATTGTGGTTGAGCTAACTTTCAATCTCATGGTTCTAAAATGACGTGGACGTGTTTGAACAGGTATGACATGGAACTACATATGGTCCACGTCAGCACGGACAACAAGATAGCGGTCATTGGTGTTCTATACAATGTTGGCCCACCTGACCATTTTCTTTCAAAGGTAAAAACTTATTACTGCCATTAATTTTGTTTTACCAATGAGCCGGAATTGTTAAATTTGTTAAAAAAAAATAAGTTTACCATGTTAAAAATATGGATCTAAACCGAATTTATGGGAGCGTGCGTTCTCCCATCGTCCTTGATGCTAGAACGGTTACATGGCGCTAAGGTCACACCTAGAACTTAAATTAAGGTTTTAAGTTCTTAATAAGTTCTTAATAAGCTCAGGTTAAAAATTAAGGTTTTAAGTTCTTAATAAGTTCAGGTTACATGGCGCTAAGGTCACACCTAGAACTTAATTTCTCACATGTTTATTCGCATGTTCATTCGCTGGTTTGCAGTTGGCTGTGAACATAACATCTATGATAGATCAAAAGGGTGAACATGGACATAGTGGAATAATAAATCCAAGAGAGATTCAAATGAGCAGTAGAAGGTATTATCGATACATTGGTTCGCTAACTGTTCCTCCTTGCACAGAACAAGTAGTTTGGACCATCAGTAAAAAGGTAAAAATCAATACGCACATTTGTAATCAAAACAAAATAAACCGTTTGTATCGGCTGATTAACGATCTAACTTTTGTGCAGATAAGAACAGTTTCAGTAGATCAAGTTAGATTACTTCGAGAGGCCGTACATGATGTAAGTACTGGTAGATAGAAACCTTTAATTTATATCTATTAGTCGGAGACCCGCGCTATGCAGCGGTAAACCGATAAGAAATAAGGAATTCTAATGGTCGATGATGATGGATCAGTGCATCGACAATGGTTTTACAAACTTAGCTTACCATGTTTCAAAATTTTTAATAATTTCTACTTTGCGATCATGATCATTGTCTATTTTTTATTTTATCATAATAATAATAATCATATATAATAATGGTTTCAGAATGACAATTCTTTTTATTTTTTAATATATAATCAAACACATTAAAATAATATATTGTAAATTAAAGTTTGATTGATCAATTTAATTTTAATGATTGTATTGGTTTAACTAAAGTATTGAGTTAAAATAAGCAAGTATGTATAATTTATTTGAATTTATTAGTTACTATACTTAAAGTAATTAATGAAAGGGTATAACTGTAATTTCCGATATTTCAATTTATAAACATTAAGCCTAATGGCTAAATGTTTTATAAAGGATTAAGATTAAGATAAATTGTTCGTACATGATGTAAGTACTAGTAGATAGAAACCTTTAATTTATATTTATAAATAAATGTTCGTAATTTCATTTCCTGAAGGTGAAACAAATGCTAATCTACGTTTTAAATTGTTGCAGTATGCCGAAAGTAATGCAAGACCGGTACAAGCAGACAATCAAAGAGACATTGATGTAGGGTGAAATTGAGATAATAGATTAAACTTGTTGATTCCTATGAATACCAGGAAAAATCTTTTCTAAAAGCACGTTGATTTACAAAAGAATACTGTGAAATGGGAAATGATTCACAAATCGAAAGTGAAATCGAAATTCTTGAAATTGAAAAACTGAGTCCCTTACAATGAAGAAGAAAACATAAATAATAAGCAGAAATTTAAACGGGCCCTTAAAACATAACGGGCCAAACATACAATCCAAAACAAAAGCCCAAAATGCAGAGAAAAAACATATAATGGGTCATATCTTTCAAACGGATCCGTTTTTGGGCTTCGATCATGGGCCTAACCACCTATGGTGGTACCGGCTTGGTGGGCCTCGAACCGAGCTTCGATTCGCCTGCTTACGGGCCTGAAACGGAGCCCTGCAGCCCAAGTTAGGCTTTTTTCCGTGCAGCCCCTTTAATTTGACAATCATGAGCTTCCAGAAACATGTGAGCCCGATCTTCAATACTTGAACCTCCATCAAACATTATTTCTTATGGTCCTCCTTAGAGATAGATAGATAGATAGAAACGTTTATATCTATGTATAAATTTTTGTGTTGAAAATGAGTGTCCGTATTACCATAAATTTATATATGTAATCGTGTACCATCTCACAAGGTCACCAATCACCATTGACTTAATGATAAGGCTCAAGAAAGATTAAGAGCTCATATTTTGATTATGCATGAACCCAATATCCAAACCCAAAATCACATGTAAGCCCACAGACTTGGGTTAATATATGCCCCCATATACGAGACATTCAAGTACGGTTGTAGTACTAGGAGTGAGCACGGAAAATTGAAACCGACTCAAAAATTGAAAATGACTGAATTAATCGAACCAAAAAACTGAACTGAATCAAAAAATAACGGTTTGGATTTTTATTTTGGAAAAATCGAAACTAAGGTTCGGTTTTTGGTTCTTGCAATAAAATCCGACTGAAAAAACGAAACCGAACCAAACTCTTTATATCATATACATTAATTCTATATCTATATATGTACGTATTTTACAATATATAATGTATTCTATATATGCATATATATTAAACTCAATATATATTTAAATTAATTTAAGCATATTATTGTTATATTCGATTCGATACACTATTTATTTTATAATGATACTAGACATCAAACTCGTGTATACACACGGGCCATTGAACGTGTATTCCATTTTTATAATTACGTGAATCATGTATATGATAAAATTTTGTCATTTCGTAAGAGTTAAAAAAGATATGCAAAGAGGTTCAAAAGTCTTTACACGAAAGGAGTTAAATAAATTAATTGCGTATATTAATTAATTAACAACTGTAATAAAATACAAATAAGATTAAGATTAGAATTATTATTTATTTATTACCTTACTTATTTAAGTTAAAATCCTTCTTGTGCAAGTCTCCTAATGAATTTAGAAACCTAAAATAATCATAATTATGTTGATTAATTAATACATAAATATATTTTAATACAAATTATGTATTTATGATATCATCTCATCCTAAATTTTAGCTAATTGGACAAAATTATATAATTTAATTGGTTAATTGGGATTTTTGATGATGTCATCACCCGCTTCCTATATATAATTTATGATTATCACACATCGTTGATTGTTTATGATTAATGAAATTCTACATCAATTTAAAATTAAGTAGTTTTTCTAGTATGACTGAAACGCCCTAAATATATATATATATATATATTTATATATATATATATATATATATATATATATATATATATAACCTATTTATATCATAACCTTCGCAATTAAATTCTTTTACATGTGGTCCCATATAACATCAACAACTATCAATTCCATTTGAAATCCATATTTGATTTTACAAATTCAAATGAATACAATGATGACACGTTTCACTAATTCATGATCTTTTGGGCGATTTATACAATGACAATTCAAAAGACGGGAAGCTTGTCTAACCACATTGCAAGCTCCAATCCACGTTACCTCCTTTTAATTACATTTCACTCAATTGGTTTAACCGAATCAAGCATCTACAACATAAAACCATTGAAACGGGTAATCATAAAGCTTAGTGAGCATATGAGCAATTAAATGGATAATCCACAATACAACAACATATCTCATTTATCAATAATCCACTTATTTGATTTCACAAATAACTACTGAGCAAGTGTAGAGACTTCTCTTTATTTCGTACGGATCCGCTGTCCAATACATACAAGCTCGCAAGACACCAAATCACATCGAAATGGATACCAAGCTCAATAAATACCAATAGTGTTAAGCACTTATTTCGTAATAATTATTTATTTCGTAACAATCAAATCTCTACACTGTTGCTCAATCCAATTAAACCACTAAACCACATAAATTCCACATAACTCAACAACTAGTGCGCAATAATTAACAATAGTGTTGACCAATGCATCTCAACTTGATATATGAGCATACGATACAAACATAAGAAACAAGCATAATCCAATTGATTGTATGAACCTCTTGCTCGTAAGCAATTCGGAACATACAATCATCACCCATTAAACCCCCATATCACTCACCTTTACTTTTTAGGCAATTAAGCAACATAATACTTACCATTCTTGATCACCTAACATATCAACATACAACATATTTAACACTCATTAATTAATCACCATAATCAACTAATCAATATAATCAACCCATCACCCTCTTGGGTTGACTAGGTTGACTTTTGGTCAACTATAAATAGACTTTCATTTACATGATTATCTTTACTTCACTACTTAATCACTTTCATAATCACATAATTATCATTAACTTAACAATTCTTCATAAACCAATCCAAGGCTATTAAGAATCACTTTGATTATTACTTCATTATGTTATCTTATCAACCTAACCATAATCACCATCATATTCATAATTAGCCCAAGTAATTGATTACTTGATTCAATACTTCAATTTTCACTAATAATATTCCAACAATATTTTTTTATCACTAATTAAGGTGTGTTAAAACCAATCCATCATCATTTAAGCAAAACCCTCAAGAACACATTAATAGATTCTAAATCTTTAACTCATTTTAATGTTAATTTATTCACTAACAAGCTTTACTAACATCATTTCAACATATTTGATACCTAATTTCATATTTAAAATCGCTAGTTCCATAAACCCCATAAAACCCATTTTGATCACTAATTACATAATTCTAATTACTTACTTTTAATTTGAATTAGTGTTAACTAAAAACATATATACTTATACACCATAAATCAACCATAACCAACCCTAATTTCGTATTCAAATTCACTAATCATACAAAACTCACTAAAACTCATTTTCTAGGTTTAGAACATGAAGAAAATCAACTTACATAGTATTCATGATGATTAGAAGGAAGTAATTTAGTTGATTGAATCTCTAATTGAATATTTAAACCTTGAATTTGATACATGAATTGTCCCTATGGTTTCTCTCTTTCCACTCTCTCTCTATTTCTGAGTTCTCTGGAACTAATTGGAAGGAATTATAGATGTGTATGTATGTATGTAGATATATATGTTTTAATTTCATTCCTTGTAACTATTATTATCTGAAACTTGAAAACCATTCACAGTTATTTTATTTTATTTCACCTAAAGTAATAATAATTTAACACAATTACTATTACTTTATTCACAATAATAGTTTTTGATTTTGGGGTGTTACAATGACGATTAAGTGTGATATCATTTCTAGGATACATATACATATATGTAATCTATGCTATACTAAATTTATTTGATAAAGACGTTTGAATGGATAAACTGAAAAAATAAAACTAAAAAAACCTAATAAAAACCGAAATCGAAAAACTGACGGTTATGGTTTTTGATTATCCAAAAACCGAACTAACGGTTCAATTTTCGGTTTTAGCCAAAAACCGAACCAAAATAACCCATGCACACCCCTAGGTTGTACCACCAACTTAATAGTAAAAGTGGTCCCCCAGGCACAGACAATTCCCTAATTGTTGCGCATCAATTAGTTCACGTCAGCACAAAGGGACCCACCTGCAAGAACATGTGCAACTTCCTTTAACTGTCACCCACCAGATTGGTCCACATGGCCAATCTTGTCATCAAGTTTCATAATGGCACAATGACCCATAAATACAAGGGATATGTGCACCACTATCCATCAAGCACCTCCAAAATACACATCCATTCATAAACCCTAATTCAAGAAAATATTTATCCATCTTCTCCAAGTGATTCACACCATCCTTGATCTTGTTGAATATAGATCCAAGGGTGAAAGATTATTTGCACAATATTAGTATATAAATATCACATCCAGCTTCACATGAACACCGCAAGGTCACACCAATGAACACAACTGAACAAGTAGTGTAATGCTTATTAAGATATTTGATATCGTTCATTTAATAGAAATGAATAAGTTGGTCGAATACAATTAGAAAGTTAAAGTAATAATATAATTGATTTTGTAAAAATATAAATAATTAAAGTAATTGTTTATTTAATAAACATTTATATTAAAAGGGTTTATTTATAATTAATTTTGTAAATAAATTAACTAGTTTATTATCTTTATTTTATGAGGTTCTAAAAAGTTATTAAATTAGAGAGAATAAAAGAGTAAACTGTTTAACTTGTGGGACAAGTTAAACTACAATTATTAGGACAATAATTAAGACTACTATAATTAAAATCCAAACCTTATATAATATAATAAATCATAATGCCATTTTCTAAATATAACTCACAAATTTCTTCTTGGAAAAATTGCTATTTATTTATTGTTTATATTTATTTATTATTAGCTTGATAATTGTTATAAGGACATTGTTTATCTAAACTAATAATTTTAATGTAATAGTATAACTTTCATATGCATATTTTGTAACATGCAAATACTACGTAACCTTTTTAGCATACAATTCAATACAACATTGTCCTATTTTTTAGGTCGTATTACTATTTTTATTTATCTTAAAAAGATTGTTTAATTACAAAAAAAAAATAACAATTAAAAATTATTAAATTATTTGATATCGCTCATTTTATATATATAAATATCTCGCGATATTATTGTTTTGCTTTTGTATTTGAGTTATTTTGAGAACTTTCGATACTTATTTTTGTGTGAAAATTTATCTAAGGTTAAAACGTTGGGAAAACATGCAAGTAGGTGAAATCGCGGAGTCTAGAGCTTAATCTGGAGTTGAAGTGCAGCTGGCTTGGATTCTGATCATAGCCGATTGGCTGGGATCAAGACAGCTGATCGGTTAACACTCTCCAGATGATCGAGTAGAATAACGCGATCGGCTATTCTAGTTCAAATCCTTTACAGTAGCTTGCCCGTGTTGGAGCTGAAAGATTCATGTATCATAGTCGATCGACTATGAAGAGTGATCCGACCGGGTATACTTGGAAAGCCCATCGGCAATGCTTTCTCATCCGATCGAGTAAAACGGCGGGCACTGTGCATCTTCTTCAGACTGGGTAAAAGAGCTGCGAGACTGTGGTGTAACAAAGACGTGTGTAGCTATGAGGTGTGTGTGTGGGGGTGGGGGGGGGGCAATTAATTATCTCAATACTTTTTGGCCCTTGCTCTCTCTCTCAAAAATTACACCATGGTTGGAAGCCTTGGGATGGGTTTTATTAACCCTAAAATATCATCAGATTGGGGATAGAGAAGATACACACAACACTTTAACTTGGGGTTTTTTGTCTCTCAAAACATAACCCACGACCCAAACTCAACTCCTCCTTACTTCATCTCACAAAAATTACCATTTATTCCACTCATTTCACTTTGATTGCTTAGGTAGATTGTGTAACAACAAGCAACAATATTTCATTAACAATTTGTGTAATCATTTGGGGTACAATTTTATTCCATTATATTTCAAGTAACTTATGATTACTTTGATTTCTAGCAATTGTTTCATGATTATTGTTATGATGAGTGGATAATTTCTTTATATACTTGTTTGGATGATTTAACTAGTGATTATGGGTGATTTATTGTGATGTTTGCTTGTGTTAGGGTTTATGGTACATCCTTGAACTCATGTGTGTTTAGCTCAACTTAATTTGTGGAATAATTTGGTGATTTTAACTACATAACTATATCACATGTTTTTCTTAAGTTAAAATGCTTTCATTTGTATGTCTAAGTATAAATGGACCCTTGTTCATGATCATGACCATGGGTTGTCGTTAAACAAATGAGCTAAACACATGTAGGTTTGTGAAAAATGGCAAATGTCTTTCAATTAGGTGAATTGTAAAACCATGACTTTGTCCCTTTGTTTAATCAAAGGAACTTGTGTGTTTGAGCTTTTAAATATTTATCTAAACTAATTTGGTGGATTGCTAGTGAATATGGAGAACATCTTTTACTTAGTAATTTATCATCACTTATATGTCTATGAGTAATTGAACGAAATTGCGGATGTAACTTTGGAATAAGGTAGATAAATTAAGCTCAAGTGTGCAAGTTGGTAACCGTGGTGAACGTCCGTTACTTGATTAAATCATTGGGTCATGAATTGAAGTTGAACATTAGGTGATGGCGAATGTTAAACCTTTGTTTAGTGGATATTCACTTGTGCATTATTTAAACCGGTTTTAACTATAACACCCCGCGTTTAACAAACATATATTATATTATTATACTTCAGAAGCGTGTCCCAAAACATATTTGCCGATATTACATATACTAAAATGTAACAAATTTTAAAACATCACACTTATCATTATATAATTACAAATCATTTACTAAAGATTGGGTGTTATATAACTAACAAAACATGATTCTAATTTCTCAAAAGGGATCAGAGTGTGCGCGGTCAAAATCAAACATTCCATCTCGTTCATAATCCCGATCCATACTTACCCAAAACCTGCAAAATGTTAAACACGGTGGGATTAGCTCAACTGCTAAGTGATTGGAACTGTATCCGATAGTTCAATTCAGAAATAACAAGCCTTACAACAAATAAACACAACAAGATTTGTTTACAGCATAAAGCGTCGCAAACATATAAACACATAGCGTCAAAGAGGACCGGCGATTTCTGATTAGCCAATCAAAGAACCCTTAAACCACTGTCGGCCATAACAGTGATTTACCGATAGTTTGAAGCTATCTTCACTGACTAGGGTTCATCTATAAACTATGTGTATCGGAAATCCCTCCAGCCAAACAATAGCAACAAACCTAACCAGCGTTGACCTCTGAATAATCACATATGCCCATTGGCCCCAAATACCACATATAGCATAATCAATGAACTAATAATAACTAATTAACCCAATTCAACAATATCAACAAGTGTAGCAATATCTCAAATGATTAAACAATCAATTTCAATAACCAAGTGTTCATCCGTTGCAGCCAAACCTGTTACAACGGAATTGAACTGAGGAATACAATTTTCACTCACCAATAATATCCGATCTCCAAACTCAGTGGTCTAATGTTACTGAGTTTCTGCCCGTTTATCTGGAAACACAATGATACCAAGTCAGTAATAATCCAATACAAATATTCATATCATAAACATATCTCCAAATCATAACTTCATCTACCATAATATTATTTAACTAAGTCATGCCATTATCATATTTCAATTAACTATCTAACAATCAATTAACATCATTTAAAACATACATCATACATCAACACTTAAATTAATTCAAGAAAGTAAACTGCTCCTGCCCAGCACCTAATCGCGTCGCGATACCCCTACATTGCGTCGCGATCCTCACACTCATCACGTCGCGATGGTTGTTTGGTTGCGCCGCGATCCTCACACTAATCTCTTTTAAGCATGAAGAATCCAAAACACAAATTAATCACATAATTCCCTTTTTAATTCTTGATAAAATGATATGAGAGAGATGTAAGAATGAAAACCAAGAACAATGATACTTTGGGAATAAGTTAGGTG
The DNA here is from genome assembly GCA_963422505.1 of Pseudognaphalium luteoalbum. Lineage (NCBI taxonomy): Eukaryota > Viridiplantae > Streptophyta > Magnoliopsida > Asterales > Asteraceae > Pseudognaphalium > Pseudognaphalium luteoalbum. The sequence goes on along the minus strand of OY730198.1, from coordinate 6,863,758 downwards.
AATGAGTCGGTTTATACACCAACCGACTTATCATCTATTAATTTAATTTACTACCCCTTTTTAACCCATTGTATGGAACCCGAAAATACACGTGTGTCAAAATATTATTATTTTACCGTCAGCTAAAACAATTTAAAACAAACATCATTTTATTAGTCACAATAAAACCTGTGACTATTTTACCCATTTATTTTCAAATAAATCAAATAAACTATTTCCCGTTATTTAAATAATCATTTATTTCCAGGCCCAGAAACCAGGTGTTACATTAACTTTTCACCCCGAAATCACTAGTGACCTAGTCCAAACAAGTATCGTTTTTAATATATGAAAGTTAAAATCAACAAATTTGACTCTTAAGAGTCCACTTGTCTAGTTTTAATTAAAGGATAGTAGTTTTAAGCAACGTGACAACTCGGTCACACAAACCCCCATTTTTACTTTATTTTCCAAATTACTTGCACTTAACTTTATTACCTGTGTTCGAACCCTAACTTACCCAACTATACTACTACACGATAGGGTCCACTACCCGATTGTGTTTTGATCTAGCATGGTACTTTCTTGTTCATTTACAACGATAAATTTTAAGACTGGATCTTGCACATCATTATTCAATCTGCCCTAATTTATTACTTTCAAACATTTAATTCCAAATCAGTCTAGTCAAACTTCTTTTAAGTATGTAGCAGGTCAAAACTGTCATTTTATCAAAAGTTATCGGAGGACAACTATTACAAGGGTCCTGCTAAGTGTGCTCCCGTGACACACGTTAAAGTGTATATAATGAAGTCGAAATTTCCTTAAATATGAACATTTCCATTTAACACTTATTAATTCAATTTAACGATTACCTTTTTATGCATATATTAATTACATTTTCTAATATTTAAGAAAATTACGAGTTTCATTAAATGCACCTTACAAAACCTATATAACAAAACAAAAGAAGTAGTAATTATTATCTATTTTCAATATGTGTATTGTATATATATTTATTTACTCCACCTGTCCCACAAAAATTGTCCTCCAACAATTTTTGCAGGATTTATGATATGTCAAATAAATGATAGTTTTGTCCTCATATTCAAGGCAAGTTTGAATTAATATATTCAATTCAATAGATGATTTACAATAATAAATGAAGGTAAAATAGGGAGTTTAATGTTTATTATTCATTCTTTTAGTTAATAATTATTTTAAAATATATATGTATAATAATGTAAACATTTATTTTGAGACAAATAAAAGTATATAATTATAATAATCTATTTTTATATATTAAAAGAAATTTTTTGAAAGATCTATGTCCCTTGGATGAAAGGTCAACTTGCTAGATCTAACCGTTAATCCATTTAATGACATACTTAATCCAATTTATTAATGGTAAAACGACAAATATACCCTAATTTATTTTCAATTTTATTCCTTAATGTTTGCACCATTAATTTAAATCACCCTTCAACTATTTAAGCAATGTTTTTAATTTGAATTAAATTGCATTATTATTTTTATCAAACTTATATTTGTTAATTATGACTTTTGTTATATTGATTTTTAATTGTGCTTGTTTTTAAATTTTAATATATGTAAAATGTGATTCATAATTAAAAATTATTTATAAACTAATGATACATATATTAATTTATTCTATATATTATAAGAAAATCATTGAAAGAACAAGGGTGATTACATCGAGATCAACTTTTAGGATCGAACCAATAATATATTTACTAACACATTTAATCCTATTTTCTATATCGTTAACCTAATGATACGGATACTAATTTATTCTATACATTATAAGAAAATCATTGAAAAAAAAGAGGGTGATTACATCGAGATCAACTTTTATGATCTAATCCTGAATCTATTTAATGACACAGTTAATCCTATTTTCTATATAGCTAATTAATAATACACTATCGTATATTTACCATACTAATCCTTGGTGTTTCATCCATAATAGTAAATGCCCTCTTACACATTTGAGGTGACTAAAAATAAATGCTTAAACATAGGTGTTTGTGATGAAAATAAGTGAGAAATATGAATTTTCACCAACTTTTGACATATATAATAAATACATGTATATAAATATTATGAATCACAGATTTGTAAGGATACGTAGACCTTCCCAAAAGAGTTTTTAGGATTCATTGTAGTTCTGTTACATAATTTATGTGAATAAGATATGGATGTTGAAAGATAGATTTTTATGACGGAAAGAAGTGAAAAGTTGAGTTTTCACTTGTCGCACCCCCAAATTCGGGTTGCAGAAGCGAATCGGGTCGGGGCGCGACTAATCAATAATCACAAGCACAAAGATATAAGGAACGACCACTAAATGCGTCGTTTTACATTGTATTGATAAAACCAAAGTTTACATCAAAATATTATTTACATTAGCTCAGTTCTTGAAATTGAGAGATTTACATTACATAATTACTTTATACAAAATATAATAATGCAATTAAATCTCTGATTTGATTGAATGCAGACTCGAGCTAATGATTCCTGATTGGGCAGCCAACCTACTGCTGAGTACCTGTGATACATGCTAAAATGGGTGAGCGAAACGCTGGTGAGCTCACAGGTTTGTATGTCAATACATATTTGTATGAACCGCAAGATTTAATTGAATTTAAAATGCAATTAAGCAAAATAAAAGTTATACAACCATGAGCACATAGTCTGAGCTTAACTTGAGCGTTAGGTCCAATTAAGGAAACCTAACTGAGTTGCCTCCTACGAGTGCCTAATCTACACTCGTCTTCCCAAATGCTAATACGTCCGTTTGACCAGTTAGTGCGTGCTAACCCGGACGAGGATTGTCAATCCTATATGATAGCATATACTAACATTCACGCTACATATGTATTACCAAACTATGTTGTGGAGGGCTTTGAAATGATTAGTGAAAATAACTCATGTAGTATTTGATTTGTATTGTACTTGCGTTCATATTGTAAAATAAAACGAGCAATGTAATCACACCCCTGATGAAAAACCGTAAAATAGGGGCTTTGAGACTCACATGAGTCTGGAGAGTTTAACTAAATAAATTTGAGTTGATTAGCTGCGAATCGATGTCCGAAGACTTGTAACCTGGGGCGTCCAATACGCGCGATGGTTATTAATTGCATAGGTATCTTAAAAGACTACCTTTGTAGTTGTTTGTTCAACTATGATGTCCAAATTACTACGATTTGGTTGATTGAATTGTCCAAATTACTACGACTTGGTTGATTTGATTGTGTTTTGAAAACGTGTACGGCCCGCGGTGAATTGGTTGTATCAATAATCTCATTATTATTTTTATGATTTTGAAGTGTTATACTTAAAAAGTAAGTTCCAATGCGTTTTAGAAGTCATATCACATTCGTGTTTGATGTTATACAAGTTTAACACTTGGTGTGAAAGTTTAGATGTAACACCGTTACTCGTGACCCTAGGGTAAGGGCGAAGCCCGTTAATGACGGGGGTCCGGGGGCAGCGCCCTTGGTTAGCGGGGTCTAAGGGGTAGCAACCCCTGACGGGGTCCAAGGGGCTGAGCCCCTGGTTGGAGTCGAGCTGCCAAGTCAGCTTGAAAAATTTTTATTTCTACTACATTGCTTTATTGAAAATGCACTTGGGATTTGAATTCTGGTAAAATGGGGTGTCAAATTTGAGCCTCAATACTTAGTGAAATATGAGTTTTAAACTTTATGTTTTTAGCGACACTTGATGCGTCACTTCAAAAATTGGGGCGACACTTAGGAAGTGTCGCATAAAATGACGGTTTCCGAATTATTAACGTCACTTGGAGAAGTGACGCATAAGGGGGGCAACATTCGAGTGTCGGTTTCTGATCATAGGCGACACTTAGGAAGTGTCGCTAGAAGTGTCGGATAAAGGTGTTAGGCGTCACTAGGCAAGTGACGGTTGGATTGTCGGGAAAAAGGGGTTTTATGGGGCACTTAGGCAAGTGACGCAAATTTAGGGTTTTATGCGTCACTTAATGCGGCACTTAAGTGACGCACAAAGTGACGCTATACTGGTCTGGCCTATGCGACACTTACGTCTGTTCGACGGATTTTGAGCCAAAAACGAGTTTTCCGGTTTCCGTTTGGTCCGATTCTTTTACCCAACCCTTAGATGGACATTATAAGCTATTACAAACAGCAAACAAATGAAAATGAGTAAAATCAGAGAGTTTCGGGATTTGTCGAAAACTTACAACTTCGCGCGAGAGGAATCCGGAAAGATAGAAACGTTGATCGTCGCGAGGTGGTTCTTTTTCTTCAAACAAGTGAGATGATTCAAGGGTGTTTGATGGTAGTTTTTGTGGGATTATGGTGATGGTGGTGTGGTGGTGAAATGAGAGAAAAGAGAGAGAGAAAAGAAGAAGAAAGAGAGAGAGATGGTGAGAAATGAGAGAAGGGGGAAAGGGGAGGGGGTGATGTCCCCTCCTTGGGCCGGTTGGGTGGGGGCCCACCGGGTATGGGTCTTCAACTTTTAATCCCGTGCTTTCGCGTTCCGTGCGGTGTTCGTTTTCTCGATCGTTTAAGTCATTTTTCGTACATTTAATTATAGGTTTTGAAATACAAATATTTATTCGATATTTTAATTGAAGTATTTCATCAAATACTTGATAATTGAGTTAAAAAATATAGCTTAACTTTGTTTTGGTTGTTTGCGCGTTTACATTTTAATCGCGTAACTGTTGTTTGTACGATAGGAGTTTGAGTTGAAATATTAAATAATATTTTAGATAAAACAGAGTTATTAAATAATGTCATATTATTTAATAAAATTGTTCACCAACGTCCGTATTAATTGAATCGAATTGCATTCGATTTGAAACTTGTACGATTTAATCAAATCGCATACTTGTATATATTCAACAATATATATATTGATACATTAATTAGCCTAACACAGAACTAATTACATGTATTACACTTGATTAGACACTAATTACTAGTCATAATTTGGCGGGTGTCACATCAGTAACTAAGTTTGTATCTATATAACTATATGACTATATAATTTATAGATAATAATCCGGGGCATGGGATTCGTTAGGATTTATTGAATGTCTATAATAAAGCTTACATGAATAAAATATGGATGGTTAAAGATAGGTGTTTCTGATGGAAACAAATGAATAAAATGAGTTTTTCCTAACTTTGGACTTAAATTATTCGTGTATTAACAAATTAGCAATCGAGTTGATCGATATGAAAGGGGTACTTAAGGATTGATTGTATGTCTATAATAGAGTTTCGGTATACGAATACTCAAAGATAGGAAAAAAAAAGAAAAATATGTCAACAATTGAGTTTCAGTAGAAATACGCATTTAAACGCAAACACCTATGTTAGGATGAATTTTAGCGGTATGTTTTAGGCTAATTTAGATAGCTTGATAGGAGTTCCATTTCCCGTTAGTTGCATCCCATAGCTTCTCATTGCCGTTAAAAGAAAAACTATTATCTCATTCCACAAATACAAAAACACTTATTACATCACTAAAATAGATATCAATATGCCATCCATTTTGCGAGTCTTAAACTAGTTATATAGAAATCAAATGTTTAACTACAGGGATAAAGACTTTGTTGTTTAAAACTTGAAATGGACTAATATTAAAAATGTGAATTGGTGAAAATAATAAGAGTTCAAACTAATCTTGTCCTTGCTAGATTCAAAACTTATTAGGCCGGTAATATATAATTTTGGTTGTTGAGAGATTCTAAAATAACGTTAAAGAGCAAGATGATTTATAGGTAGCAATAGATAGCTATACTCTGTAATTTATTTGTTTTGTACTATTTATAATTGAGGAATTTTTTTTGTTTTTGCTTTAAAAAAAACTCTGTATACGTTTGGAAGTGGAGTAATTAAGGTAACACCATATCATTGTAAATGAGAAGTCATGGTTGTTGTGATTCTTTTCTTGATTGTATCAACAACTAATAATTTACCTCCGTACCTTTTCTAATCTTGTATAAATGTACACTGCTGTTCCCAACTACATCTTCTTTAATTTAGTAAATCACCATCACCATAAACCATCACTATCTCTCCTCTCCTCCAAGGCTCCACCACCACACCACCACCACCACCACACTCATCGTTCCTCCACCTCCACCTCCACCTCCACCTCCATAACCATAGTACACAATGCACATTTGTTTTCCAATTGGCTTTTTACTACTTGTTCTGTTTCCCATTGCAATCTTTGCCCAAGAAGTAGGTATGTTCACGTTTTCTCATTTTTACATCTTTGTAGGTTCTTTCTTGAACATTCTGATGTTATTGTGTCATGCTTAGCTTTGTGGTCAAAGTATCATGACAAAGAAAATTATCGTTACACGGAGAAAAATCTAAATCAAAGTACAAAAAGTATCATCAAAAGTGAATATATGTCACTATAAATAAAATCGATCGGTCCCATAAGTGTTCAAGTACCGTAGGAAAGGGAATTTGGCTTATCGGCATTTGGAGAGCCCTTAAATTATATCGAAGTGCCGCAAGTTCAAGTTTTTTTTGTTGAGTCAAAATGTATACATTGTACATAATAAGTGTGTTGGTCGTGTTGTTAATTAATTGTCGTTCTAAAAAGAACATTTCTTTAGTGTTTTATATTCTACACACACAAAAAGTGATTAAAAGTAGGTAATACCAGTAAAGACCTATATATAGTGACATGTAACGTGAACACAAAATTTTGTGACATTACTTTACAGCTAAAACACCATTATATATGTCCACTTTTTACACACATAACCGTTAGTCCATTGCATGAGTGGTTGCTGTAATTTACATACATTCTCATCGTTAGTCCATGTATTTTGTTTTGTTTTATGTCCACTTTTTACACACATTCTAACCGTTAGTCCATTGCATGAGTGGTTGCTGTAATTTACATACATTCTCATCGTTAGTTCATGTATTTTGTTTTGTTTTTGCATGAACAATTCAAAAATTTAAAAGTAATTGCACGTTTAGTTCCTCCTCTTCCTAAAATTACTTAAATACCCTTGGTGATATGTGCTATTTTGCTCAACGGGATGAGGGTATTTTAGTCATTTTAGTTGGATGATGGACTAAACGTTCAACAACTTTTGATTTTTGGATTGTCTGTGCAAAAAATAAAGTACAAGGTCCAACGGTGAGAATGTATGTAAATTACAACGACTACTCATGCGATTTACTCCTTTAAAAGGGTACATCACTGAAAACTCGGACATAGTGACACTTTTTAGTGCGTAAATAACATATTTGTTGTAGTGTACGCGGGGATATCAAAGTACATTATCAATATGTAGTAATGAATTGTATAAACTCGTCTTGTACAGAAAATGAGAGGGAGTTTGATTATATCAAAGGGAGCGATAAAGGGCCAAGTAAATGGGGAAATCTACACAAAGAGTGGTCTGCTTGTAACAATGGGAAATTGCAGTCTCCGATTGATTTGTCAAATAGCAGAGTCGATATCATCCACAAATCGAAGAAGTTATCGAGGAGCTACAAACCAACGACCGCGATTTTAACTAATCGTGGCCATGACATAGCGGTACGTGAGACATCTATAAACAAATCTCATGTTACTTCACTACTTTGATTACAAATTAGTATAACAGTTCAAGATTTATTAGACAAAAACAGGTTAACTTGGTTCATGTGACATAGCCAATTAAGCATGATTGTGATATGTAAAAAACGGTATTTTTTTATATGTTTTTTTGTTAAGTTTTACGATAAAACAGAGTCTAAGCATATTGATGTTTTTATGACACATTGTCTAACTGCACATACTATACGAAGTATATTACGAGTAGAATTATACATTTCTCTAATATTTAATCAAATTAAAAATAAATTATATTAAATTGGATTATATAAATCAAAGAACTATCGAGAAGGTCATCTTACCCAATCACTATCAGGTCGGTGTTTTATAAGAGAAAGAACATCCCACCATGACTAAAAATGATTATTGATTAATTAGTTAATATTATACTCCAATTTATAGTATTTAGTATTAGTATTATCTTATTGTTATTAAATTAAATTTAAAGTAGAAAGTAGCCGTTACACAAAACAACGTGCATATATATAAACAAAAATACTTTTATACCAGCTATTATGATCCACGATAATATTATTTCATTTATTTGACTATAATAATATACATCATGGAATATGAATGCAAAATGTGTAATATATATACTACTGTATATTTTTATTTTCTTTTAGAAGTGACATTCACGTATATTCACATTTGTCTCGTCACCAATGTTAAAAAGTTCTCCTCAATACCGTCAATACCGTTAGACGACGTTGTTCTATCATGTAAAATGCAGAATATATGTAAGGAAAGTAATAAAATTATAATGAAATACCAAAAAAAATTTCTGTATGGATGACCTCTTATTCTTTTTAGGAAAGACATTGTTCTAATAAATTAACATATCATTAGTACCTTTTTTTTCCTTGTCAAAACTAACTTATGTAATTTTGTGGTTAACACTCTTTAAATGACACTTCAGTTAATAAACGACATTTTTAATCTTTAAAGTCGTTCTATCTTACGGATTGCAGATTCATTGGGAAGGCGATGCAGGTTCGATAAGAATAAATGGAACTGTATACGAGCTAAAACAAGCCCATTGGCACTCACCTTCGGAGCACACCATAAACGGTAGAACGTACTCGTTGGAATTACATATGGTTCACAGGAGCACTGACCCAAGTTCCAAATACCAAATCGCGGTCATCGGTGTCCTCTACAAAATTGGAAAGCCTAATCCTTTTCTCGCCAAGGTAAAAAATTAGGAACTTTTTTGAACGGTTTATTAAGAGTTTGAGAAAGTTACAAAAAATATAAAGAAGTTTAACAGTTATAACTTATAAATGTACCATATATTTTAAAATGGGATAGTGAAATTAGAATTAAACTCTTGATGTTTATGATATGTGTGACCTTATGGTATTTAGTATTTTATATCACATGAAGCCATGAAGGAGCCTCATGGACTCCACATGGATAACATGTTGCTTGTCTAACTTTATTTTTAGTAAAGGTGTGTTTGGTTTGAGGGATAGGAATGAAGGTATGAAATTCCTTCTCAAATAAAGTGTTTGTTTCTTATTGTTCTGCTTTGAAAATGGTATCGAACCCAACACAAATTGGGCATACTGCAAACTCATTTAACGGGGTCGGTGTACAAGTTCATTCCAGTCAGATTACACCGCACCTCATCAGCAAACCAATACCCATATTGTTTACTGTTAACAGACCAAACACCCCTTAGTCATGTCATCTTTGTGATCTAATTATGAGGTCCCGAGTCTTGATGCATTAGGATCGTGTTTTATTAAGGTTTTATGTAATTATGATCTAAATGACTAAGTGGCATACATAAACATAAAAAAAATAAAATTCTAAGAGATTGAATTTAGACCAAATAATGTGTTTGCTATATACTAGCAAGAGGATTTATTGATTGATCCACGTTTCAGTTAGTACAAAACATAACATCGTTGGTGAACCAAGCAGACGAACACAGACACCCAGGGGAGATCGATCCTAGAGAAATTAAAATGAGCTGCAGAAGGTACTACAACTATATTGGCTCATTAACTGTGCCTCCATGTACTGAAGGTGTCGTTTGGACCATTAGCAAAAAGGTAAAGTAGTTATGATGTGTGTTCTGTTATTATTGAAGAGTACTTAATTTGAATATTTACTTGAAAATTAGTGACACTTATTTTGAGATGGAGAGTGTTAGTAGATTGCATTGATGTTCAGGGAGTCTATGATGCAGGTCAGGACTGTATCGCTGGATCAAGTAAAATTGCTTCGAGAAGCTGTTCACGATGTAAGTACAATATATAATCAAGATACTAGCATCATGTGTTGCATCTAGTCACAAAAGTTAACATGATGAAATGTTAATCGAACATATAAAATTAGGCTGTGGCAAACAGTTAAATATATGTTGGGGGTACTTTTGACCCATTCGAAATGTTTCAATAGTTAACCATTGTTATTAAATATATATGTGACATTACAAAAGTGACCCGTTTCGTTTCTAGGTAAATGGGTCGAAATCACTTCCTTCACTTTTGAATAATTATTGAGTACTGAGTTTTTTTCAGTATAGCTTTTCTACAAAGTATTCATTTTGTATTTGCTATGCGCAAACAAAAAACAAACACAGTACAAAAGAGTAGAATTGATTTGTGAAATTTTGTATGATAAAAAAATAATGGTGAATATAATGCAGCATGCAGCAAAAAATGCAAGACCACTGCAACCAGACCATCAAAGAGACATCCAGCTTATTGGTCCAGAGCAAGGCTAAGACTATACAATCATAATTTCATTTGATTCTATATAAATGTACATTTTAAAGACCCTGAGTGTTTTAACTAAAATGCAGCTGCACGTATCATTTATCTGTATATATATGTCTGGATTGTTTACCTTCTTGGCTTATGTTCTGTTCGTTTAATTATTGGCTAGTAATTAGATTTCTAACTTCGTTTCTTGCATTTAGGAACCCGTCAATCACTATGTCTTTGAAAACACATTGCTACTAACAATTTTAACTCCTTTGATGATGGCCAAATTAACGACACTAATATAATGATTTCTGTCCATTTTCGTGTATTTTTGTTAACTAGTTTCTGTGTTTCTCATTAGTTATCTTAAAAGTGATAATCGATTATTGGTAGACATACCTACATGGCTACACCCAATACGTCATCTATCTAACTCATCAGTTATGTATCGTACATCTGTGTAAACACATACTTGTGAAAATATAGACGAGTTTCAAACAGCATTAGTTTTATTAGCTTACAAGTAAGTTCACCGCGAGTAGAAGCAAATTAAAGATTAACAACTTACAATGCAACAACTGAAATTGTTTCTAAACAACAAATCCAAAACTCGGACTTGTGATTAGTTATTTGACAACATAAGTGATGATCCAAAATCAAAATGTTAAAACCTTTGTGAAAAAGTTGTTACTATTACCCTGCTAGTCGGCCCATTAGATAAAGTCGAGCCCTAGGTTTTCACTGTTCCTTTAGAAAATAGTACGTGTAATATGATATGGTGTATTTACAGACCAAGGAACATTAATAAATAAAAACCTAGGGCTCAACTATCCAATGAGTCGACTAGCATGCTAGTGCTAACAACACAATTACATACATTATTAGTTTTAAGGGCTATAATTTTTTTCTAAGTAGACATCTTATAATACTTTTCAAACATTCTTTTCATTCATTTACTTGGAAAAAAATTTCTCCCAATACATAAATAAAAACAAATGTACAACAGAAACGAAACAATCTGACAGAACATCAAACGGCATGGATAATTCACAATTCAATAATCGACAACTTACGATTCATATGTCTCAATTCAATAATCGGCAAATTATGATTCGGCAACATATGAACGACTACAAGCAAACGAAATGCACCAAACAAATTATAAACCATTTTTTTAGAAAAAATTAATTTATATCTTTGAGAAGTTCTTTAAGCTGATGTGGGCAAATGTTCATGGGTTTGGTTGATGAATAAGAGATCATAGATAAGCCCAGCGAGCCCACCACCAACCAATGGTCCAACCCAGTAGATCCAGTGGTTGCACCAGGTCCAGCTCACCAAAGCTGGTCCAAATGCCACAGCTGGGTTCATGGATGCACCAGTGAATGCACCACCAACCAAAATGTTTGCACCAACAATGAAACCAATTGCAATTGGTGCAATTGTTCCCAAACTACCCTTCTTTGGGTCAACTGCGGTTGCGTAGACTGTGTACACGAGTCCGAATGTCATTATGATCTCAAGGACCAAACCGTTCGATACTCCAACTCCTGCGGACAATGAGAATGCACCCACAGCCTGAAAAATAACCATATAACCTATTAGTAATAATGAATAAAATACACATTTCATTTCATTACTTTAATTTATATTCATGTTTTAAACATGTATTTTATTTTAATTAGGTATCTAAACTATATATGTAGAAGTAGGTGGCACGTACAACATATATTTAAACACGTTTGGTGAGGTTGACACAGTCGATACAAATGATCGGATTTACTAATTTATGTTGGTATTCGATGAATCAAAACGAATATATTTGTACAGTTAACTACACAGATCTTACGTGTAGCAACTCGTTATGTACAAAATGCACTGCTTAATTAACGCACTTTTGACTCGTTATGTACAAAATAAAACATGCTAGATCCATTTTTACATAAGTCGATGTTGAAAAGTTATAATAAAAATAAAAATCGTACAAACTTACCAAGCCACCGGTGACAAACTTGAGTAGCAAGCAAGCAACAGTGGATCCAAGAAGCTGAGCAATGATGTAAACAATACCACGGAACAAAGTAATGTTACCACCAAGAAATGCACCGAAAGTAACCGCAGGGTTAACATGTCCACCCGAAATATTTGCACCAATCGAAACCGCAACAAATAGTGCAAAAGCATGGGCTATAGCCGCGGCTAATAGACCGGTAGGGTTGGCTGGACCGTTATGTGTCAACTTATCAAACGCCATACCTGATCCTGATCCTGCAAAGACGAAAACGAGAGTTGAGATAAACTCAGCCACCCCGGCCTTGATGGTGTCCGGGTGTCTAAGTTCATCATGGCGGCCCACAGCAATGGATCGAATCGGCATGGTTTATAAAGATTGATTAGAATGAGGTGTAGAAAGTGGGATTGAAGTTTAAGTTTAAACTGGTTTTCACATCTCATGCAAATGAGATGGTTTTATAGTGGTTGAAGTGATTATGGTTGACCGGTTATTGCCGGTTTACCGGTCACAAAAGTCTTAATATTATTAATATGCTTGATTATTATTTATATTTTTAGGTTATGGAATTTTTTTAAGTGTTTAAAAAGAATAGTGGTTGTTTAGAGTTTAGACGCCGGTTCTAGAATTTCTTTTTTAGGCAGCCGCAGATGTAAGATTAAAGATACATATAGGAGACTTCTTTTTGTTTCTAGAATTATAATTATCTTGACTAAATTATATCGATCATCCATGTACTTTACATAAAAATACACCGATAGTCATTATCTCTTGAAAATTACATGGGTCATCCCTGAATGATACCAAAATGCACGGCGGTAGTCCCTCCTACTAACGACGGTTAAAAAATTCCGTTAAGTGTGTCACATTACTCGCACATGAGGATACATAAGTTTTTTTACCCTTTTCTTCTTCTCAAAACTAACCAACTACCGTATTTTGAAGCTTGACACGAAGATTTATGCACCCTCATATGCGAGTCATGTGACACACTTAACGGATTTTTTAACCGTCGTTGGTAGGAAGGACTACCGCCGTGCATTATTGTATCATTCAGGGATGATCGATGTAATTTCCAAGAGATAAGGACTATCGATGTAATTTCGTGCAAAGTACAGGAACGATCGGTATAATTTACTCTTATGTTAATTTTATTGAATTGAAGTATGTAACCAAGTTATTGAAACTAAAAAGAAATGAAAAATATAATGAATGAATTAAGTTCCATTTTGTTTTAGAAATTTTGTTTAATCGTAGAGTTTCTTTATCTATGAGGCGGTAATGAATTTTTAACTTTAATTTTAAATAAGTTTAAATTATTCTTTTTCGACATCATACACACATACGGATATAATTCACATGTTAGAACCGTCCCAAACCGATCTGACTTGAATTGAACTTGGAACCAAGAAACTACAAATAGATTCATGTAAACCAAGCCCTCTATTTCGTTATATTTCGCAGGTCATATTGGTTTAAAGCATTTTCCCGATGTAGCACCGAATTGAATCGAATCGAACCGAACTGCAAACCATAAATAACTTAAACGACTAAGAACCGAGTACCGAAGTGACATATGCATACTTGATCCGGGACGGTTCAGTTTGATACAGTTTGCCGGTTCTCATGGTTAAAAATTGTTTCTTGCACTCCCCTAATTTACGGTATTACATTACATACAAATTTTTCTTGAGTATAAAAGATACAATATATATTTTGATGAGATTTTTACACCTTTAGTTAGAAACAATTTAATTCAATTTACATAGGTTAAAGTTAAGTTTATTTTATTGTCCAAGTATAAATTAAATAGTTATTTTTTTCCTTGTTAAAATAATGTTCTTGTCAATTTAAAATATTTGCTCAACTTTTTTAGATTCTTCGAAGAAAAAAATGTTCCATTTTGGATGTTTTCAAACCTGCTACTAGCTCGGTAATATAATAAAGTACACTAGTACAAACTTTATTGACTTTCATCTTGTGTTCCACCAAATTCTTATATTTAAATTATTACTCATAGTAGAAATCCTTTTAAACGTTTAACTATATATTATGAATAATTCATATTTTTAATTTCTTACAATTTTGTTTGGAATTATGAACTGATCAATCCACTCTGTCAATCCAGCGAATCAATCAATGGATAAACGAGAAGAGACACGTCTGCGTTGTAGATATATTCCAACTTAACTTTCCACTAAATTAAATGATTTTAATAATATTTTATATACTATATAAATAAATAAATATATACATGTATATATAACTTCACAAAAATATTTTGAAAAGTACATGTTCGAGTTATGTATACTTAAGAAACATAAAGTGATACTGATAAATACCCTTATGTTTAGAAATTTTTTAACATCTAAAAGGTTAACACGTAGATATATTTGTACCGTAAATAACCGCTCCCCTAAAAATACTAATTAAGTGTGTCATGCACAATACTTTTATCACTTTAATTAGTTTATGTGTGTTAACTGTAGCTTTGCATAGCTCGGGGTCATATATTAAAAGTCCTATTCGTAATTACAATTATGCTGACAATACAAGTTAATATTCACATAAATCATGTACATATCCATTATAGATCGAAAACTATTCTCGTAATATTGCACGAGCTTTCTTTGGTTACGGTACGTATTTTAGTTGATTCACTTGTTTTCAAGTTCGATAGGTAATGTAAATCACTAGCAACTAACGATAGTAATAGCTGGTTTACAGCCGATTACAAGCTCTATATAACAAGTAATTTTAAAATAATTTTGTTTTTTTAATAGAAAATTGATCAAAAGTATAGCAATATAAAGCCAAAAGGGTGATACACTAATTATGCTTACGATGGAAAATACTTATTATTCTTTCCGTCCAAAATATATAATTACAAAAGTGTACAAAGTAAATTTGTCTTTTTATGTATTTTTCTTAGGTAAGGTTTTGAAATGCAAACGCATTCCGACTTAAATTTACTGTATCTTAATAACACTTCATTTTACATTAAATAAAATGTGCACGTAAAATGCAATGTTTCGAATCTAAAATTATATGCATTTTAATCCCTTCAAAATGCAAATGTCCCCCATCAAACATATTTTTCTTTTCTTATATTATCCGCATTTCTTCTTAATCACTTGTATATGTACTAGAGATCGAAAAGGAATATTGACATTAATTTAGCAGCTAAAATATATTATCCACAGTTAATTAATTAATCTCAACAACTCAATCATGATTAGTCTATCAAATATGATCACTTAGTGCTCACAATGTGATTACTCAATCCAATTAAATTAATAAGGTGCACTTTCTTCATTCCTTGAAACTAATATTTTTGTATCCAATATATAATTTCCATCATCTATATAATGTACATAATTGGAAAAGTGTTGGGTTAGGTATGTTTATGGGTCATTGTCCTACTTGATTAAATAATATTATAACAATGTTATAAAATTACCAGTGACTTTTGTATTACATTATAAAGTTGTTCAATATACCTAAACACATAATCCATTAGTTATAGACAATATTTAATTATTTATCATCACAATACTCATTTGTTGACTAAATAGTATATTTTGTGGTATATATGAAGGAATTATTCTAAAGCATATCCTGTGATACATGGATTTAATGATAGTGATGACATGTAAGGATGATACATCATTTATATCAAAAGTCTAAGCATATCCTTTAAAAATCAAAATCTCTACTCATTCTACTTATCATTAAAAATCCTATGTGACATGCCTTTATCAACATGATATCCGTTTTATATATGATACTGATATATCACAATGGGTTGTCATGTTCTATTAATTTTTATTAACATTTTTATACATTGGATTAATAGTTTACTTACTTTGAGAATCTGATCGATCATGTTCGTGTTTGAGTAGAAGTTTTGCAACCATCGATATGTCGCGAAGCTTAACACAAGTGGCATCGTTGTCATGACAGATTCTTAGGTTGTGGTTTTTGATGGAATACCCTTTAGATCAAATTTGATATTTGAATAATCATAAAGAGGGGATGTGTTCTTAAACACCAAATTTATGTTTTGCTATAAACACTAATCATCTTGATTCTTGACTCTTGAGATTGTTTTATTTGTAAAAATCTCAGTACTAACAGGTCAACTCCTATAAATGGCTTAGGATATAGCCCATCAAGTATTGGGTTATTGCACAAAAGTTGAGAGGCCAACAAATTCAACAAATCACCCATTAATTATTGGGTTTTTTAGGTCTAGAGTTAGCCCAATAAAGGTAACAAAAGAATTGCTATTGCTATTGCTAACTGCTAAGATCTAATTATTGGAAAGTGCTAATTAATCAAGTTATTAGAGTGAGAAAAAAAAGAAAAGGAAATCAAGTTTCATGTGATCTTGTGGAGGCGTCGAGCTAAGGACTAAACATAAAATTCTTTAGACCATTTTGAAGTCTAGACAATTTATAAGTAGGGCCAAACCCGACCCGACCCAACCCGATACTCAAACTGGGTATTAGTCAAACGGTCAAAAACCGGGTTTTGACCAACCCGACCTGGGTTTTTTCCCGGTTGGAACCGGGTTTTTGAACAGGTATTTGACCGGGTTAAGACCGGTTTTTCGGGGTTTTTTCGGGTATTTGACCGGGTTTTTGACCGGATTTTCTTTCCGACCCTATTTCAACCCGGGTTCAACCCGATTTCGACTTCCAAAAACCCTACCCGGTTATGTACCCGCTGGGTACTCCAAAACCCGAACCGGGTAGGGTCCTACCCGGGTACAACCGGGCAGGGTTTTCGGGATTTTTTCGGGTAGGGTATAAAACCCGATTTTTTTGTGCACCCCTATTTATAAGTGCTAAACATGTGTAAATAGGGCTCGATAGCCCACGTTCAAATTTATTTGGGCTCTAATTTAGCCCAAGTTTAGCTCTGTTCAGTCGTTTAGGCCTTTTTACAAATTTGCTCCGTTTATTTCCCAAAATATTTTTGAAACAATTCAAATTCACCAAATCAAAAGGAATTCGAGAATTTCACTTCCTTTAACCAAAAGAATTTGATGGATTTCACTCTCATAAATAACTCAACCAAACATGCTAAGTAAAGTAATCTCAGTTATAATCTCATCGAATATCTATCATTTTTCATGAATTAAACGCAAACTTAGCTATCAGCATTTTCTTAAAATGTAAATTTATATTTTAAATATGTACTCGTAATACAATAAGTAACATTATATATTGTGACAAAGAAGATATTTGTTGGGTTATTATAAATGCATAACATTAGAGGTACTGTATACTTGAAACCAATATAAATGTAAACTCAAGAAAAAAAAGAGTAATCATAAGAACAACAAATATTAGAAATTTATATATAAGACCTCCAAATAATGGGCTGGACTATAGCCATATTGAGTCCATAATTAAGTAAAGAAAAAGGCCCCAGCCATTCATTTCATCCTCAATTAAACATGATATATGATATGCTTGAAAGTTTAATACCTCGTTTTGCATCTAAAGAAATAACGGAAATGATTCGACTGGTAATAATCAGATGGGTTAATACACAAATAGGTCACTATACTTTGTGAAAATGTTCATTTGGGTTACTAAACTTTAAAAATGTTCAATTGAGTTACTTTACTTGTTGATTGTGTCATCCCACCTATTTTGCTTAAGTTTAGTTAAAAGTTTAGTGACCCAATTGAACATCTTTAAGTTTAGTAAAACGACGTTATTTTGGCTATTGCAACTATGTTGAAAGCTTGGTAACCTAATTGAACATTTTTACAAGTACAGTAACCCAATTGAACATTTTTAAAGTTTAGTAACTCAGATGAACATTTTCGTAAAGTATAGTGACATATTTGTATATTAACCCTAATTAGATGTCAACAACACAAAAGTTGTATAAGTCGTTGTTGACCAACATTTAAATAAAAACACACATTTTATATTTGGGTAAATGGTCCGAAAGAGGAACCAAATTGTCAAAAATTGCTAATCAGGGAATATCAAATTTACTAATGCCAAAAAAAGAGTTACATTATAAAATTAAAACAATTAGGGGAATATAAACCAGGACCTGAAGAACCAGCCATTTTCATTATTACGATCTTATGTTAATGTTTTTGAAAATGTTTTTAAAGATGACATCATAGTCAAACTATGTCTTTTGATATGGTTTTTTTATAGATTTTAAAAACTCTACTCATTTGTTTTAAATATATCTATGAAAAAGACTGGTTCAATTTATAAAAAATATTTTTAAAAATATTTACAAAAAACTGTATTAACGAAAATGACTGGTTCTTCAAGTTCCCGGTTAATGTTCTCCCAATTGTTTCAATTTTAAAATGTAACTCTTTTTTAGGCATCAATAAACTTGATATTCCTTTTATTGGCAATTTTTGACAACTTGATTCCCCTTTCGTGTCATTTGCCCTTTATATTTTGACCCTTCACCTTTTTTATATGTACTCAAATGGTTCTTCATCTTGTACTAACATTACATTTCATCCGTGCAGTTCAATACCATAAAATATTTCCCCTAATTTTACATGTTTTTCTAACGGAAAATACGAATGACAATAATTAGATTTATCGGGGTAATCTCCTTTACCCGCATTACTATAGTAGCCACAAAGGATGAACATAGATCGAGCAAAACAAAGATTTACCATCGAATAAGATTGGCCGAATTTGGCTTGGGAAGCCATAATTCGAGCCACTTTTAACTTTACTAGTACAATGCTGAACTTCAAGTGAACAACAGGATGATCAATGCCCTATTCGAACATTGACGAGTCATTTACTGGAATTTTAATAGATCACCATTTTTTTTTTAGTCAAAAAATAAATGGAAGAGAATCACGACAACAAAGTATTCTTTCAGACACATTTTCAAAATTTTTTCCCTACAAACAAATTGTAACAGTTTACCTTTTAAAAAATGGTTAATAGTCAAATAAGTTACTCTACTTTAGAAAAATGTTCAAATAAGTTACCGAACTATCAATTTGTTCAATTGAGTTACCGAATTTAATAAATCACAATATGTAGGTTATTTAACTTATTAATATTGTCACCCATATCATTTCACTTAACTTACGAATTTAATTGAATTACTAAACTTATAAATATTACAACGTAAAAAAGTCTAGTTTAGTTCTTAAATTGAACGAACTAATAGTCTAGTAATTTATTTGAACATTTCTGCAAAGTAAAGTAACATATTTATGTATTAAGCCTTGTAGAATCACGTCACACAAAAATAATGTTTTTTGGACACAAAAAGGTTGGATATCTAAAAGTTACTCCGTATATCTTAAGTAAGCAATCACTAAATCAAATATAGGAACCTCACATATCTTAGTACGTACAATCACCATTATCACTATTTAGAATCTATTCATACTCATATACACTGTACCAACTCAATAATAATATTATATATTAACTTCTGATCTACTATGTTAAATACTAGTAAATTTTTTCTCTTTACCTTCTATTATATGATTATTTTCTTTGAAATAATATGACAAAATAAATATGTTATGGTCTTTTTACCCAACTATCTATGTTGGTTATTAAGTGTAATCAAATTTTAAAGATTTATATATTAAGATAACGTAATTGTTGTGTCGCACCCCAAATTCGGATTGTAGAAGCGAATTGGGTCGGAGCACGACTAATCAATAAACACAGCACAAAGATATATAGTAAACGACTCTATATGCGTCGTTTTAACAAAATATATTGATATAAGAAATGTTAACAACATTTGAAGTTATACATAGCTCGTGTTCTGAAAATGAGAGATTCCAATACATAAATACTTATACAAAATATATTAATGCAAGGAAATCTCTAATGTCTGCATGCTGACTCGAGCTATAGAAATCCTGAGGGCAGTCCAACCTACTGCTGAGTACATGTGATACATGCTAAAATGGGTCAGCGAAACGTTGGTGAGCTCACAGGTGTGTATGTCAACACATATTGTATGAACCACAAGATTTAATTGAATTTAAATTGCAATTAAGCAAAGTAAAAGTTTTACAGCCATGAGCACATAGTCCGAGCTTAACTCGAGGTGTCAGGTCCACATTTAAGGTATCCTGATCGAGGTGCCTCCCACGAGTGCCTAATCTACACTCGTCTGAACAAATATTAGTACATCCGGTTTACCCAGTTAGTGCATGCTAACCCGGATGAGGAGGGTCAATCCTATATGGTATCATATACTAATATTCACGCTACAACGTATTACCAAACTATGCTGAGGAGGGCTTTGAAAGATTAGTGAGATAACTCATGTAGTAATTGTTTATTTTCGTACTTGCGTTCATATAGTTAAAATAAAACGAGCAATGATATCACACCCCTGAGGAAAACAGTAAAATAGGGGCTATGAGACTCACCCGAGTCTGGAGAGTTTAACTAATTAAACTTAAATTGATTAGCCGAGAATCGATGTCCGAAGACTTGTAACCTGAGGGTGTTCACGACACGCGATGGTTATAAACGTGAGTAGGTATCTATAAAGACTACCTTTGTAGTTGTTCGTCCAACTAAAATGTCCAAATTATTATGATTTAGTTGATTTGATTATATTTTGAAAACGTGTACGCCCCGTTGGTGATGGTTTGTGATGATGATAATAATCTATGAATTCATTTCATTATACTTAATAAGGTAGGAAATCGGGTAAGGGGGTCCGGGGGCAGCGCCCCTGGTAGCGGGGTCCAAGGGGCAGAGCCCCTGGCTAGGGTCGAGCTTCGAGGTCAGCTTGGAAAAATTTTATTTCTACTATATTGCTTTAGTGAAAAACGTATCTAAAATTTGAATTTGGGTGAAATCAAGTGATAAAATTTTAGGTCTCGACAAAAATCTGGGTTCTGTTTCATGCGACACTTATAGCGTCACTTGAGGAAGTGACGCATAAGGGGCGACAATTACGCAAGTGTCGGGTCCAAGTGTCGGTATCAGGGTCATGCATCACTAGGGTTAGTGTCGGATGAAATCAGAATTCAATTATAGGCGACACTTAGACAAGTGTCGCTAGAAGTGTCGGTCAGGAGTTTCGGGTATTGAAATTGCGACACTTAGGCAAGCGTCGGGAAAAAGGGGTTTTATGCGGCACTTAGGCAAGTGACGCAAAATTAGGGTTTTTAGCGACACTCAGTGCGTCACTTAAGTGACGCATTAAGTGACGCTACACTGCACTGGTCTATGCGACACTTAGGTCTGTTGGCCGGATTTTGAGCTGAAAACGTGTTTTCCGATTTCCGTTTGACTTGAAACTTTTACCCAACCCATATTTGGACATTTCAAGCTTAAATAATCAACTTTTGTGAAAAATAAGTGAAATCTAAGATTTTTCGAGAATTGTCGGAAATCTTACAAGTTTACGAGAGGAGGATCCGAAAAGATGGAAATGTAGATCGTGACGAGGTGAACATTTTCTTCCAAAGGAGTGTGATGATTTAGTGACGTTTGATGGTGTTAATTTGTGATTGAAGGTGAATGGTGGGTGTGGAAGTATTTGGAAGAATTTGAGAGAGAGAGAGAGAGAGAGAGAGAGAGAGAGAGAGAGAGAGAGTGAGTGTTGTGGGGTGGGAAATGAGGATGGGGAGGAAATCCTCCCCTTTTTGGCCGGCCATGGTTGGGTCCACCATGTGTGAAATTCATCAATTTTTGTTCCCTGCATTCACGCTCCGTACGATGTTCGTTTTCCCGACCGTTTAAACGTTTAAATATTTTAATACGCGTATAATTGTAACTTTTTTTATATGAGTATTTTTGTTGAAGTATTTCACCCAATACTTAATATTTGAGCTATAAATTATAGCTTAACTTTATTTTGGTTGTTTGCGCGTTTAATATTTTGGTCGCGTAGTCATTGTTTGTACGATACGAATTGGGTACGAAATATTATCAAAATAATATTTTGGATATAATAGCTTTATTAAATAATGTAATATTATTTAATAAAATTGTTCACCAACGTCCGTATTAATTGAACCGAATTACATTTGATTTGAATTGCGTATGATTTAATCAAATCGCATAATTGTATATATTCAACAATATATATTTCGATACATTAACTAGCCTAACAAAGAACTAATTACATGTATTAACAGCTGGTTAGACACTAATCATTAGTCCTAATTTGACGGGTGTCACGTTCTCCCCCTGTTAGAAGAATTTCGTCCTGAAATTTAGTTCGAGGTCGCGTTTAGAGTAGTTTTAGCGAATAACTGAGGATACTTGAGTCGCATTTGGTCTTACCGTTCTCAAGTGAATTCCGGCCCACGCCGCGAATTCCACCTAACCTTAACGATGGGAATACGACTTTGTTTGAGTTGTTTGACCTCACGGTCCATGATTTCACCAGGTTCCTCAACGAAATGAAGTTTGTCATCGACGCGAATCTCATCGAGTGGAATAATAAGTGTCTCATCAGACAGACATTTCTTCAAGTTAGAAATGTGAAAAATGGGATGCACGCTGCTGAGCTCGGATGACAGCTGCAATCGATATGCCATTGGACCAATCCTCTCGAGGATCTCGAATGATCCAATGTACCTGGGATTTAACTTCCCGCGCTTTCCGAAATGAATGACACCCTTCCAAGGTGAAACTTTGAGTAGTACTCGATCCCCAACCTAGAACTCGAGTGGCTTGCGTCTCACGTCATCATAACTTTTCTGACGATCACGTACGGCTTTGAGTTTATTTTGGATCTCGAAGATCTTTTTGGTTGTTTCGTGAATGAGTTCGGGACTAGTGAGATGACTGTCTCCCACTTCGGTCCAACAAATCGGTGATCGGTACTTATGACCGTACAGTGCCTCGAAAGGTGCAGCCTTAATGCTGGTGTGATAGCTGTTGTTGTACGAAAACTCGCACAATGGTAGATATTTTTCCCAGTTTACACCGAAGTCAACTACGCAAGCTCGTAGCATGTATTCTAGTATTTGAATCGTTCGTTCACTTTGGCCGTCGGTTTGAGGGTGGTATGCGGTACTCATGTCAAGACGGGTACCCAATGATTTCTGGAGTGATTGCCAAAAGTGAGATGTGAAGCGGCTATCCCTATCTGAGATAATCGAGATTGGAAATACCGTGTCGAGAAATAATTTCTTTGATGTAGATTCGTGTGAGGGGTTCCATTTTATCGGTTTCCTTGATCGCAAGGAAATGAGCAGATTTTGTGAGACGATCCACGATCACCCAAATGGTATCGCAACCGCTCATTGACTTTGGTAGTTTGGTTATGAAATCCATAGCGATTTATTCCCATTTCCATTCAGGAATTTCAGGTTGTTGGAGTAAACCAGAGGGTTTATGATACTCGGCTTTGACTTTTGAGCAAGTAAGATACTTGCTGACATATGTGGCGATTTCAGCTTTCATATTCGGCCACTAATAAAATTCCTTGATGCCGTGGTACATTTTATTGGATCCCGGATGGATAGAGTATTTGGACTTGTGAGCTTCATCATTCACCAAGTCTCGCAGGTTCCCAAAACTAGACAACCAGATTCAGTTAGAGAGGTACCTAACTCCGTTAGGTTTGATTTCAAATTGTTTATCCATGCCCTGCAAGGCTTCGTTTTTGATTTTATCGGGTTTCAAGGCTTCGAGTTGAGCAGCAAGGATCTGAATGTTTAGATCATTGTGAATTGTCATACCGAGGGCTCGGACTCGAAGTGGTTTCGTTCATTCTTTTCGATTGAGGGCATCGACAACAACATTTGCCTTACCCGGATGGTATTTGATCTCGCAATCGTATTCGGTAAGCAACTCGACCCACCGATGTTTCCTCATGTTGAGATCCTTCTGATCGAATATGTGTTGGAGACTTTTGTGGTCGGTAAAGATTGTGCACTTAGTGCCATAAAGGTAGTGTCTCCAGATTGTGAGAGGCGTAGGCAATGACCTTGTCTCGTTGCATCAACACGCAACCAAGACCTTGGTGAGAAGCATCTCAGTATACCACGAAGTCATCGGTGCCTTCGGGTAATGATAGAATAGGGGCACTGCAAAGCTTTTGCTTCAGAATTTGAAATGCTGACTCTTGTTTATCAGTCTAATCGAACTTTTTGTCTTTCTGAGTCAGAGTCGTGAGTGGTTGGGCTATTTTTGAGAAATTTTCAATGAATTGCCGATAGTACCCAGCAAGACCCAAGAATTGGCGTACTTCAGTTGGAGGATTTGGTGCTTGCTAGCACTTGATAGCCTCGATTTTTGAGGGTTTAACATGAATTCCTTGACTATTAACAACATGTCCAAGGAATTAGACGGATTGTATCCAGAACTCACACTTGGAGAATTTGGCATATAACTCCTCGTGTCTGAGTAGTTCTAAGATGGTTTTGAGGTGTTGCACATGTTCTTGTTCATTTCGCGAGTATATGAGAATGTCGTCGATGAAGACAATGACAAACTTATCGAGGTAAGGTTTGCACACCAGGTTCATAAGGTCCATGAATACAGCCGGTGCGTTTGTTATACCGAAAGGCATTACCTGAAATTCATAATGTCCGTAACGAGTTCGGAAAGCAGTTTTTGGGGTATCGGTGTCGCGAACTCGAAGTTGATGATAACCTGACCGAAGATCGATCTTTGAATAAATACTCGACCCTTGAAGTTGGTCAAACAGGTCATCGATGTGAGAGAGTGGATATCGGTTCTTGACGGTCAATTTGTTCAACTCTCGATAGTCGATGCACATTCGGAAAGAACAATCTTTCTTTTTCACGAATAAGACCTGAGCTCCCCAAGGTGAAGAACTCGATCTAATGAATCCTCTATCCAGGAGTTCCTGTAACTGGGTGGACAGCTCCTGAGGTTCGGATGGGGCTAATCAGTATGGCGCTCGAGCCACGGGTGCAACACCTGGCAAAAGGTCGATTGAGAACTCAACCTGTCTTGGCGGTGGTAAACCATGCAGTTCTTCGGGAAAGACTTCTGGAAATTCTCGAATGATGAGCACATCTTCATGTCTCTTCTCCTCCGACTTTTTCTCCATGATGTGTGCGAGGATTGCCGGATACCCTTTCCTCAGAAATTTCTGGGTTTTTAGACAAGAGATGATGTTTAGTCTCGTCCTACCGGTCTCCCCCTGTATGATCAAAGTTCTACCGGCGGCGAGAGAGATGCGAACGACCTTATCATAACAAATGATTTCGGCTCGGTGTCTGGACAACCAATCCATACCAATGATGACGTCGAAACTTTCAATTTCAACAGGCATAAGATCGATTGAAAAGGTTTCGTTGGCTAGGTTTAAAGTGCAATTATGTATCAGACTATCGGTTTCTATGAGTTTACCGTTCGCTAGTTCTACTGTGTACTTAACATCTAGAGCAACATGGGTGATGTCAAGCAATGGATAAAATTCATCAGAAATAAAGCTTCTATCGGCACCAGTATCAAATAGAATAGAAGCAGTTAAGTTGTTGAGGAGGAACATACCCGAGACCACATTAGGGTCTTCGCGGGCGTCCCCAGAGTTAAGTACAAAGGCTCTACCTCTTGCATTATTGTTGTTGTTGTTGTTGTTGCCCTTGGTCTTCAGTTTTGCACACTCATTCCTGAAGTGTCCGGTGTTTCCGCATTCGAAGCAGGCTTTTGATGGCCTGGTGTTGTTGCTGTTGGGGGTATTGTTGGTGGATTTGGGAGCTCAGAAATCTTTGGTCGAATGTCCGTACCTCTTACAGTTGTTGCAAGGGGTACTACATGGACCATCATGGTGGCGGTTACACTTGAAACAATAGGGTTTGTTCCCAGTATGCCCGCGTTTGGGTTCAGAGTTGGTGTTGTACATTTGGATGACATTGGGTTTCTTGTTTGGTTGATCATGGTGTTCAGCGGGCTTACGTTTGTTGTTGTAGTTGGAAGGTGTGGTGGATGCCTCACGACTGACAATCATCACCATGAGTTCATGTGCAAGCCGGATAGCACTTTGGATGGTGGTTGGCTTGGATTAGGCGACATTTTCCTGGATGTTCTCTGGGAGGCCACAAATGTACTTCTTGATGCGTTTTTCGTCCGTGTCCACCAAACCTAGACATAGAAGGGAGAGTTGCTGGAATTTGGTGGTGTAACCAGCAATATCATTGCCTTGAATAGTTAAATGCCAGAATTCTTCCTCCAACTAGTGGAGTTCCTCGGTGGGGCAATATTCGTCCCTTAGCATTTTCTTCAGGTCTGCCCAGGGGAGTTGGTTAGCTACATCAATGCCCACAGAACTGGCATGAGTATTCCACCATGTGAGTGCACCTTCTTGAAAGGTGTAAGCAGCGAACTTGACCTTGGTGTCTTCCGTGCAGTTGCACAAACTGAAGACAGATTCGATCCTTTCGATCCACCTGATTAGACCGATGGCACCTTCCGTGCCTTTGAAATTCAGTGGTTTGCAGCTAAGAAAATCCTTGTAAGACCAAAGTTTGATGATAGGAGTAGTGTCAGCGGTATCATCACTTCTCCTGAGGTTCGGGGTGATTCCCAAGTAGCCAGGGCTTCGGCCACAGCTCGGGAAATGAGAGCAGTAATTTCAGCATCGCTGTAACTTTTCTTCTTTGGCGGCATGATTCTTTAAGAAAGAAACAAGAGGTGTAACACCCGCAATTATAGCCTGAGTGTAATCTGGTAATTTCTTAAACCTTGATATTATTAATTGTTATATTTCAAACATTGTGCCTTTTATGATTTGAATTATAACTTAGGAAATTTGGTCAAAGGATTAATTGTGACTAGTGAATTATTGACCAATTTAAATAGTTCTAGTTCACGGTAAAATAAAAATGTTTTTTTCTGCGATTGATAATTAGGTTCCAGACAATAGATTGAAAGGGGACTAGTTTTAAGTAAATACGGAGTCGGTTAAATGTTGGGCCGACATGTTATAACTTTCCAAAAGGGGAAAGTTTCCATTTCATTTCATTTCAACACTTGAATGCATAAACCTTAAACTACAAAACCCACAAATCAAGAACTTCAAGATTAGGAAACAATAACAAGTGATTGATTGATTCTAGCTTTGATTTCATTATCATCATCTTCATCTATTCAAAGCGTAAGTAAGTTTCTTGATGTTCTTTATGATTTTATATGAATAATTGGATTATTGAGTGAATCATATAAAATTGAAGCTAGAAACTAGTTGTGTGATAATTAAATGATGATTCTTGATCTTAATATGTTGATTTCATGATGATTACATGACGAAATTGCTTAATTTCTTGAAATTTAGTTTGAATGTGAAATTTATAGGTTTTAGGTGATTTGCATGAATTGAGGATTGAAACTTAGTTATATGATGTTATTACATGTTTTGGTCTAAGTTATTTGAAGCTGGAAACAGATTTAGGGTGTTGAAATTGAATTTTTGAGAGTTGGGTTCGTGCAGAATTCTGACCTGCACAGGTCTGGAAGATGATAGGAATCCGGCGGATTCCTCTAGAATCCGACGGATTCATCTTGAATCCGGGTGGATTCCTCAACCGGATTCTATAAATAAGTTCTGTCCCAAGTTATGAATCTGATAATGACTGGAATCCGACGGATTCCATCAGAATCCGGCAGATTCAGCTGAATCCAGGCGGATTCATTAAGAATCCGGCGGATTTATAGTGTGTAACAGAATGTTTTTGATTTAAACTTCATAATGTGATTTAGCTTGTATATTGTGATTATATGACTTAATATATGCTTGATTATTAATATTAAGTTATGATCAGTATGATATGAAGTTTGACTCGAAATTTCTTATGTGTTTCAGATACGCAGAAGACTCAGTGATTAGTCAGCTGAGTAGCTGGACCGAAGTTGACAGGTGAATTGACTTGGAACTTCAGTATGGTTTGGTTGTGACGTATTAGTTACAACGGATTAAACATAGTAGTGTTAAATGTTGATTGTTGCTGTGATATATAAATAAACTGCTTTAAGCATTTTGGGGTATCGGAGGTCAACAATTGTTGGACTGGGTTGCAACAGGTTAACCAACATAGGAATTGTGAACATGTGTTGTGAATAGAACTTATGTTGGTTAAAGGTAGCAAACAGTTATCGGTAAATCACTGTAATGGCCTGCAGTGATCGTAAGTGTTGCT
Organism: Pseudognaphalium luteoalbum; assembly: GCA_963422505.1. NCBI lineage: Eukaryota > Viridiplantae > Streptophyta > Magnoliopsida > Asterales > Asteraceae > Pseudognaphalium > Pseudognaphalium luteoalbum. The sequence continues at coordinate 6,835,287 of OY730198.1, read as the reverse complement.
TGGTGGGCCACCGCGGTCTGAGGGCGCCACAAGGACCACCAATCCTCTTGGTGATGTTGAGTCTATGTGTTAATTGTTGATAATTAATTTTGTTGAGCTAAGTCAAACTGTTTGTAACAGGTTTATTCACTTAGCTTCGTGCTAATCCCGTTATTTACTCCTTGCAGGTTTTGACTTGAATGGGACTGGGCAAGGAGTGCTTGGAAGCTGTTGACCATGATTACTCTGATATTATTTTGATACTTTATATTGCCCAGATACATTTTAATAGTTTATAATTTAACAGATAATACTTATAACTTGTATAATGTTTTTGGCAAATGACGTCATGTCATCTATTATATAATATAAATGGGATTGCGCTTCCGACTTTGTTTTTTTTTAAAAAAAAAATGGCAATCAAAAAGGTGTGTGTGTTATAAATTGGAATCAGAGCCTAGGTTTGGGCGAATTGAGCAATGGTAATGTGTTCAATCCCAAACTCAGTGGTATTGGTCAACATTACAGGTTACGGGGATTAGTTATGAAATTGTGATTGGTTAGTATATTAGTACTAACAATTAACGAATTGTGAGATGTGTTGTGAATTACATAAATGGCTGAGAACGAGCAACCAGACCCTACCCATAACCATGCCTCAGAGACAGGTGCGCATCCAAATAATCAGGGTACTTCTCATTCGGTTGGTGTGGAAACAGATCAGGAGTATATTATGCGATTAGAGGCTCAGGTATTAGAGCAGCAAAGGCAGCTGACTGATTATTCTCAGCGTCAGACTTCAGGTTATCAGCATATTGAGAGTACTGCTCCACCTATTACATCTACTTTTTGGATTCCTACATCTGTTCCGTATATTCCTCAGCAATAATCTCAAGGTTATGGTTTTCAGACCTCTGCACCGTTTTCTACGTATGGATCTTCTGGTTTTCAGATGCCTACATTTACACCGTTTCAGCAGCCGAAGAAAGATTGTTCTCTTAAAACATTTATGTCGAGTAAACCTTTTGAATATTCTGGGAGTTTTGATCCTACAGTTACCCTAGACTGGTTACGTGATGTTGAGAGAAAACTGAATGCTTGTCATTGCAAGGAGGAGGATAAAGTACCATATGCAGTTCAGTTGTTAAAAGGTGAAGCTATGTCTTGATGGGATTCTATCACTGCATCACTGACTCCACAGCAGCTGAGTGTTATCAGATGGCCAGATTTTCATGCTGAGATTTGTAAGCAGTTTTATTCTGAGTATAATATTTCATGTATCAGACAGGAGTTCCTTGACTTGCAGAAGACTGATCAGATGTCCATTGATGAGCTAATTAGACAGTTTCTGAGAAATTGCGATTCGTGCAACAGTAGGTCCCGACTGACAGGACCAAAATTGATCAGTTTTTGAGAACTTTACCTCCTGATTACCGTACCACCGTGAGATTAGCAAGTACGCTTCCCCAGGCTTTTGATTTAGCTCGTTCTGTGGACAGTGATATTCTGGCTAAGAAACAACAAAATAAAGAAAAGTTTCAACAGAGATCGAAGGGCGATTCTTCGAGTAAAGGAAAGCAGAAATGGCAGGGTACTCAGCCGAGCAGGAGAGTTAGTTTTGGGGGTTTATCCTCTGATGGTTCTTATTGTACCAGATGCAGATCTAAGCACACGGGGCCTTGTACTGCTCAGACATCTAGGTGCATTAAATGTGGGGTGTTGGGACATTCAGCCAAAGATTGTACTTACCCTAATCAGGTATGCTGAAATTGTCACAAAGAGGGTCATAGAGCCGGAGATTGTCATGAGGTTAGGAGACAGGGAGTGGGTATGGGTGGTGGTTCCTCTTCTTCGAGTCAAAAGCGGAAAAATCCATCATCTGCTGCTAGTCGTGCATTTCAAATGACAGTTGATGAGGCTGTCGTCACTGAGGACGTCATTACGGGTACTTTTCTTGTTAATTCTGTACCAGCATGTGTTCTTTTTGATTCTGGAGCAAATTGTTCATTTATATCTGTGAATTTATGTGAAAAGTTAAAGTTGACTCCCTCGTTGATTATAAACCCTATCGAAGTAGAAGTGGCTAATGACAAAATGGTTCCTGTTACTACCTCGGTAACTGGGGCTAATATCACAATAGAGGGTCATGACTTTCCTGTTTCATTTCTTCTATTACCTATTCCCAATTTTGATGTGGTGTTGGGTATGAATTGGCTAAGTCAAAACAAAGCAAATATTGAGTGCCATAAAAAGTTGATAAAAATCCTAATTTCCGAGAAGTCATATGTATTGGCTCGCGGAGAACGGGAAAAAGGCAGCATTCCTTTAATTTCAGTAATGAAAGCTAGAAAATCTTTAGCTAAAGGTTGTGAGTTCTATTTGGCCTATGTTGGAAATACCAAGTTAGAAAAGAAAACAGTGTCTGATGTCCGGTTGGTTTCTGAATACCCGAAAGTATTTCCTGATGAGTTGCCTGGTTTACCCCCTGTTATGGAAGTTGAGTATCAGATTGATTTGATCCCCGGTTCTTCCCCTGTAGCTAAATCTCCTTACAGATTAGCACCATCGGAAATTCAGGAAATGATGACTCAGATTCAAGAACTGTTAGATAAGGGTTTTATCAGGCCTAGTTCTTCTCCCTGGGGTGCTCCTGTTTTATTTGTAAAGAAAAAGGATGGTACTCTTCGTATGTGTATTGATTACAGGGAGCTGAATAAAAGAACTGTAAAGAATAAATACCCTTTACCCAGAATTGACGAGTTGTTTGATCAGTTGCAGGGATCTTCTTATTTTTCTAAGATTGATTTGAGGTCAGGTTATCACCAGGTGCGAGTTCGTGAAGAAGACATTTCTAAGACTGCTTTTCGTACCAGGTATGGTCATTATGAGTTCTTAGTTATGCCGTTTGGGTTGACTAATGCCCCTGCTGTGTTTATGGACTTAATGAATCGGGTATGTCATCCTTTTCTGGTTAAGTTTGTGATTGTGTTTATCGTTGATATTCTGATTTATTCAAAGTCTGAGTCTGAGCATGAACATCATTTGAGATTTGTTCTGGAAACTCTAAAAAGGGAACATCTGTATGCTAAATTTTCAAAATGTGAATTCTGGTTGCAGGAGGTTCAGTTTTTGGGGCATGTTATTTGCAATGACGGGATAAAAGTTGATCCGTCTAAGGTTGAGGTTGTGATGAATTGGAATGTACCTAAATCTCCTTCTGAAATTAAAAGTTTTCTGGGGTTGGCGGGTTTTTACAGAAAGTTCATTAAAGACTTTTCTAAGATTGCTATCCCGTTGACCAAATTAACACGTAAGAATGTTAGATTTCAGTGGGATGATCAACAGGAAATAGCCTTTCAGACTTTGAGACAATTATTATGTCAGGCCCCAGTTTTAGCTTTGCCGGATGGTTCAGATGATTTTATTGTTTATTGTGATGCCTCTCATGCTGGGTTGGGATGTGTTTTGATGCAAAGGGATCAGGTAATTGCTTATGCTTCTCGCCAGTTGAAAACTCATGAAAAGAATTACCCTACTCATGATCTAGAACTTGCAGTGTAGTATTTGCATTAAAGATTTGGAGACGTTACTTATACGGTACTAAATGCGTGATTTGTACTGATCATAAGAGCTTACAGTATATGTTTACACAGAAAGATCTAAATATGCGACAAAGCCGTTGGTTGGAGCTGATTAAGGATTATGACTGTGAAATCCGATATAACCCGGGTAAAGCTAATGTGGTAGCAGACGCGCTGAGCCGAAAGTCATCTTCTGATCGGGTATGTTTTATGCGTTTAGAGATTTCTTCTGATTTGATTCCTAAATTAAAAGCTGCCCAATTAGAAGCCTTATTGGAGGTTAATTTGAAGTCTGAAACTATGCTGAAACGAAAGGATTTATTAGTTGACGATTCTCGGGGTTTGAAAACCTTTCAGTCTCGGGTTTGGGTTCCATTAATTGGGGGACTTCAGGATTTGATATTGTCAGAGGCTCATAAATCTAGATTGTCTATTCATCCTGGAAGTACAAAAATGTATAATGACCTGAAACCTTTATATTGGTGGCCCACGATGAAAACTGATGTTGCACGTGTTGTGGAAAATTGTCATATATGTTCTCAGGTAAAAGCAGAGCATCAGAAACCGTATGGTTCATTGTGACAGCTTGATATTCCCGAGTGGAAATGGGACTATATTACTATGGATTTTGTCACCAAACTTCCCAGAACACAGAAAGGTAATGATATGATCTGGGTCATTGTCGACAGATTGACTAAGAGTGCTCATTTTCTAGCTACCAGTGAGACTGCATCGTTGACTCGACTAGCTCAGTTGTACATTCATGAGATAGTTTCGAGGCATGGGATTCCGCTATCTATTGTGTCAGACAGGGATTCCAGGTTTATTTCCGGATTTTGGCAGAGTTTACAGCGGGAATTGGGTACGAGAGTAAATCTCAGTACGGCTTATCATCCCCTGACAGATGGTCAGACAGAGCGTACCATTCAAACTCTGGAAGATATGTTGAAAGCTTGTATATTAGAGTATGGTGGTTCTTGGGATTCTCACTTGCCTTTAGTAGAGTTTGCTTATAATAACTCATATCACTCCAGTATTGGCATGCCACCGTATGAGATGTTATATGGGCGTCGCTGCAGAACGCCTACTTGTTGGTTAGAGGCTGGAGAAAAGCAGTTTGCTCACCCTGATATTGTACAGATTACAGCTGATAAGGTTGCTATAGCTCGCGAGAAACTGAAAGCCGCCAGAGATAGACAGAAACAGTATGCTGACCCGCGCCATCGACCTGTTACTTTTGTTGAGGGTGAGTTAGTTTATCTAAAAGTTTCCCCGTGGAAAGGCGTAATTAAATTTGGAAAACGTGGAAAACTGGCCCCAAGGTATATTGGTCTATTCAGAATCAGACAAGTAGTTAATGATCAGACCGTCGCCTTGGATATTCCTTCTGAATTATCGGGTATTCACGACACTTTTAATGTTTGCTATCTGAGGAAATGTAATGTGGAGGATCAATCCCAAATCCTTCCATTTCAGGACCTTAGAGTTGATTCTAGTCAGAAATTAGTCGAGGAGCCCATTGAGTTAGTTGATAGAAAGGTGACTAAGTTGCGTAAGTGTTGGTACATTTAGTGTGTCAATCAGTTGGTCTATCGAGTTGTAAGTGTCGTTAGTTGATTATCATAGAAAAGTCATTTTTATGTTAGGGGACACTTAAGTTTAGTATTAGGTGACACTTGCCTAAGTGACGCATAGCGACACTTAGGTAAGTGACGCATGAAGGCGGCCACATGCGTCACTAGCCAAGTGACGCATGTCTGCCATTTTGTGTTAGTATTTAAGCAAACCTACGGGTTTCTGGCTAGGGTTGACGAAACCCTAGCACCATTTGTCGACTAAACTCAATTGTAAAAGGTTCCAATACGTTAGTTAAGCTAATAAACTCGGTTTACTTGATTGATCAATTGTTTTCGGTTTGAGTTTCTTATTGTTTTGTATGATTATTTGATTCCGCCTTACAATCATTCTCGTTCATCACTTAGATACACGTACAGAGGGACTAACAACTGGTATCAGAGCCACTAAGTGGTTTGATCGACGTTTCGTTCGTGTATTGGAAGGTTTTCGGTTAGAATTTGTGAAGATCATTGGAATTGTTGCAATTTTCAGATCAATTAGGTGCTATTCTTACGTTTTGAATCAAGATTTACAGGTTTTGTTCGTTTGGGATCGAAGGAATTTCGTTAGGTTTACGAAAATTTCGTTAGGTGCTATTCTTAGCGTCACTCGAAGCGTCACTTCGCAAGCTCTAGCGACACTTCGTAGCGTCACTTCATCCGACACTCAGTAAGATTAATTAGGGTATCACCGACACTTAAATGCGTCACTTGGCAAGTTTCAGCGACACTTCGTAGCGTCACTTAAACATGTCACTTGTTTGTTAGACGACACTCAAGTGCGTCACTTATACACGTCACTTGTGTGTTATCCGACACTACTGTGCGTCACTTATCTTAGTGACGCCATTTGCATAATACGTCACTCAAGTCCGACACTTGGGTACGTCACTTCTATTGGCTTACCGACACTTAGTGTCGGTACTCTTGGTTATACGTCACTTACAAGCGTCACTTACCCTAGTGACGCTATACTAAGCGAATCTTCTGTGCGTCACTTCCTAAGTGACGCCTTTATTACTAATTTTCTTCCAAGTTTTGTTTTTTGAGCTATTTTTCAGATTCGTTTAAATGGCAGCTGACAAGGAAGATATTAGAGGTATTAGGGAGATGATCAAACAAGGAAATGATAACGGTTCGAGCAATAAACCTCCGTTGTTCACTGCAGATATGGATTATGCGTACTGGAGAGATAGATTTGAACAATTTGTAGACTTTCATTGTCCAGAATTTTGGGGTCCATTAAAACAACGATATGAGGCTCCGGTTGCTGAAGGAATCTCTCGTGGAATTCCTCCACCTAAATCGTACAATGCCATGACACCTCAAGAGAGAAAGGAACTAGAGATAGAAAGGAAGGCACATTCCGCTATATGTATGTGTTTAACAAAGGATGTTATGAGACTCTTTAAAACTCATGACATAACTTATGATTTGTGGAAGGTAATAGAAACGAGGTGCGGGGGCAATGAAAAATACAAGGAGGCCAAGTTAGAATTAATCAAGAAGCAATATGATCTGTTTGACATATTTCCTAATGAGACTACTTTTGGATTATTCACCCGATACTCACAATTGGTTAGTGAGTTAATTGAAGGAGGATACAATCTCACTGCACTGGAGATAAACAAGAAATTGTTGGATGTGTTGCCAAGTGCTTGGGATGTGAAGGTCCAATTCTTGAAGGAAAATCAAGAATTAGCTAGAATGACTTTGGACTAATTGATAGGTGTTTTTCAAGCTCATGCTATGGAGTTGAAGAAGAAAGAATGCAAGTCAAGTGGATTTGTACAAAATCCCACATTATATGGAGGACAAGTCAATTCTGGCAAGAGTTATGGTGGAATGGCATTCATGACAGATACCAGTTCATCATCTTATTCAACTGGGGCTCAACATGCAGCCTACGTTTCTGGTACATCTCAAGGATCACAACAGCAGGTTCCAGTATCACCAGCTATACAAGAGCAAGCTGCAATTTATACAGCTTTTCTAAGCTCTTACAAAGATTTGGTTACTCAACCAAATACCACTTTGGAAATGACTAAGGAGGATTATAGTCAGTTGGATGACGATGATTTAGAGCAAATGGATTTAAACTGGAACATTGCTATGATCTCAAGGAGGGTTCAAAAGTTCTTGCAGAGGACGGGACGCAAGAGCTTGGAAGGAAATAGGAAGACCGGATTTGGTTTTGATAAAAGCAAGGTCCGATGTTATAACTGTCAGAACTTGGGTCACTTCGCTAGGGAATGCGAGAAACCCAAGATGCCACTATCAGGTCTTACTAAGCCTGATCCACCAAAGGCAAATGAGAAAGAAGAAGTCAAGTCGTTGGCTGCGGACAATGCTTTGGTCATTTTTGAGCCAACTGCTTCAGACTGGAGTGTTCAGGCTGCACAATTTCAGTGTCTGATGGCTCACATCACACCCGAGGTACAAAATGAACCAATTGAGCCTTTTAATTGTGCTACTTGTATTCAATTGACTGAATCTCTTGATGTCTATATATGCGTCACTTCTTTAAGTGTCGGTTTTAATGATGCCTAGATCTATTCTGTCACTCGCACCGTCACTGTTATAAGTGACGCCTTTCTATGCGTCACTTTCTTAAGTGATTGTGTTAGTGACGCCTTTAGTTTACCGTCACTTGTTCAATGACTCCCGTAATGACGCATAATTTTGACCCGACACTTCTTAAGTGTCATATCAAATGACGCATGATTTCGCAACGTCACTTACACCAGTGACGCCTTGATAGCGTCACTTACCCTAAGTGACGCTATGGTTGATTTCTGATTTTAGAACACTGTTGCATGCGAGACTTCATGAGTGTCGGTACTTGCTCATGCGACACTAATTGAGTGTCGGTACTAGTGTATGCGTCACTTCACTAGTGACGCCTAAAATCAGATTTTTTCTTATTTTGGTTATTTGCGCTTATTCTGTAACGATATTTTCTGGTGTTATGCAATTTAGTTACAGATGGCAGACGTTGAACATACTGATCTTCAGAATTACTATCGCCGAACCAATACGTGACACAATATTGTTGCTTTTCTAGACTCAACGCACAAGAACTCATTACCGTTTCGTCCAATGATCAGTTTTCTTCGACGTTCGAGGATTCATCATGCTATTACGGCCACGACGACGGTTTATATGAATCAAATCGAGGAATTCTATGACCATGCGCTTATCATAACAGAGAATGACGTCCCAACAATCATCTTTACTGTGTTTGGTCAGAAGGTTGCGATTACACAAGATACTATTCGTCAAGTTCTTCGGTTCAATGACTCGTCTGACATGCCAACCCATTTTAAGACGACGTTTATTTATGGTGGACTCCAGAGAATGGGTTATCCAGCAGAGCATCTATCAGATTTCAGAAAACCTTTTCTATGCCGGGTTTGGAGATATCTTTGTAATATCGTCATTGTCTGTTTATCACCACGAAAAGGTGGATATGATGCTGCCAGTTATTCCACGCTATCACTGTTTTTGGCTTTGGTGTGCAATAAACCGTACAACTTCAGTGGTTACATCTTTGGTAATATGGTGGATAATGTGCATGCTGGTAAGGATAAATGGTTGTTATACCCACGCTTTTTGCAGCTGATTCTGAATTCTATGAATTTAAAAATGCCAGTTGATAGGAGGTCATAGCTGATTCCGACACCGATGCTGTTAAGGGTATTTAATGATTGTCGATTGCCGCCTAAAGGCGAAGTGGTGTTGGAAGATCGTAATTTGTTTGGGCACATAGTCGATGAAAACTATGTTGCGCCACCACACGACGGGTTTGAGGATGTGGTTCCACCTCCGGTAAATGAGGATGATTTGGTGGACAGCGAGGTCGCTCAAGATTTGGATGATATCGACAGAGTTGAAACTGTCGAGGAAGATGATGAGGATGATGGTGGACTCACACCGTCCGATTCTGAGGGTGATGTGCCTCCACCAACTGCTTTAGATGGGATTCAGATTGCTGATCCTCGACGCTTTAAGCGTATTTTGAGAAGGATTTCTGCAGGGAGGGTTCATGTACCGAGGAACCCTGGAAAGCGACCAGCTGGGTCTTCTCCGTCCTATTCTGACTTACCTTTGAGGAGACGCCAGAGAACAGGAATTTCAATTCATGAACCTGGTCAGCGAACAACTCAACAACCACAACCACAACAGCCACAACTTTCCTCTCTTCAACAGCTTTTGGCTCAGATGGAACAGATGACCAAGCATTTTGATACTCAATCTGCAATTATTGAGGTTCAGGCTGCGGAGATCAAGGAATTAAAGATCAAGGCTGCTGAGGTTGACAATTTAAAGCTTCAAGTGACAGATCTTCAGTCTAGGTTGTCAGAGTTAGAGTCGGTTACAATTGTTTCAGGGGAGGATGGTCCCAAGGAGTTAGAAACAAATGTAACTCCTCCCCCAGAACCAGAAAATGTACAAAATTCTAATGTTAATGAAAATATCGCTTTAGATTATTTTGTTGAGGTTCAGGGTCAAACGAGACCGATTGCTGTTGATTATTCGAATATTAATCTCACATATCTGCAGAGTTTGATTAATCCGATTAATGAAGATGATAGATCAGTTGATCCTGAAGATGTAGAAATGGACGCAGAGGTTCCAGGGCCGGATGAGGTTTATATGGAAAATCCGAATCAAGAACCGGCGCCTGAGAGAGAACCTGAACCTATTCAGGTTCAACCAGCTCAACCATATGATTTTGATGCACCATTCATTGAGTCGGATTCTTCAGAAGATGAGGAAGATATTCAGGAACAACCAACTGTTCAATCAGTTCCTGAATCATCATGTCATTCAGTACCAGAAGGCGACTCGATATCTGTTGTTCGAGATTCGACAAAGCCACATTTGAGTTATTTTCCAGCTGAACCTGAATTGAAGAAGTGCAAATTTTTCGAGGTTCGAGGTGAATTGACAGGTTTGATTAAAAGTTGGAAATTCAATGAAGAATTTTTTTGATTTTGATTAAAATAAGAGATGGCGTGCAATATTTTAAAACAAGATTTAATCATATTAGCACATTGCCAAAAGTTGAACTCAATCGTCTTGCTCAGCTGAACATTGTTAATCATACCGATGATTTTCGAGGAAATATGTTTCAGAAGCTTTTAAGAAAAGAAATCTACAGCAAGACTTATATGTGGATTAGACCAGAGCTGGGAGTTCGTTTTTGTTATAAAAAGAAAATTGATTTGAGAACTCAGGAACCAATTGTGAAATATCATTATCCGCCAGCTGCTTGTTTGAAGAAAGTTCCCCTACAGTCATTACCACTGGATTTTCTTAAGTATCTATGATATTGGTGGTTTGACCCTGATACGCAAGAAGCTGTTATAGAGTATTCTTTAAGGAAAGAGTCTGAGAAAGAAAAGACAGAATGGCATATCAAGGGAGCTTTTGGTAAGAGTATTCGTGTGTTTGACCCGCTCAGCCTTATCAACATGTCAAAGAATGATTTGAAAGCTCTTCACAAAAACAAGTTGCGATACAATCAGATTGATCATGAGGAAGCTGTCAAATTTATAAAGGTTGTCGAGGTTTGTGTCAGAATGGGTGTTCATGCTGGTGGAACATTCCCAGAAGGATGGTGCTGATGAGAGACATTCGAAGTTTGAAGATTTTTGAAGACCAAGCTGATGACACGGGGGAGTTAATTGGTACATTTAGTGTGTCAGTCAGTTGGTCTATCGAGTTGTAAGTGTCGTTAGTTGATTATCATAGAAAAGTCATTTTTATGTTAGGCGACACTTAAGTTTAGTATTAGGCGACACTTGCCTAAGTGACGCATAGCGACACTTAGGTAAGTGACGCATGAAGGCGGCCACATGCGTCACTAGCCAAGTGACGCATGTCTGCCAATTTGTGTTAGTATTTAAGCAAACCTACGAGTTTCTGGCAAGGGTTGACGAAACCCTAGCACCATTTGTCGACTAATCTCAATTGTAAAAGGTTCCAATATGTTAGTTAAGCTAATAAACTCGGTTTACTTGATTGATCAATTGTTTTCGGTTTGAGTTTATTATTGTTTTGTATGATTGTTTGATTCCGCCTTACAATCATTCTCGTTCATCACCTAGATCCACGTACAGAGGGGCTAACAGTAAGAAAGAGATCCCGATGGTTCTAGTAAAATGGAGACATAGTTTGGGGGCAAACCTTACCTGGGAGACCGAGTCGAGTATGCGCGCGCGATACCCTCATTTGTTTGAGTCTAGTGAGATTTCGGGGACGAAATCTTCCTAAGGGGTAAGATTTGTAACACCCGCAATTATAGCCTGAGGGTAATCTGGTAATTTCTTAAACCTTGATATTATTAATTGTTATATTTCAAACATTGTGCCTTTTTTGATTTGAATGATAACTTAGGAAATTTGGTAAAGGATTAATTGTGACTAGTGAATTATTGACCAATTTAAATAGTTCTAGTTCACGGTAAAATAAAAATGTTTTTTTCTGCGATTGATAATTAGGTTCCAGACAATAGATTGAAAGGGGACTAGTTTTAAGTAAACACGGAGTCGATTAAATGTTGGGCCGACATGTTATAACTTTCCATTTCATTTTATTTCAACACTTGAATGCATAAACCTTAAACTACAAAACCCACAAATCAAGAACTTCAAGATTAGGAAACAATAACAAGTGATTGATTGATTCTAGCTTTGATTACATTATCATCATCTTCATCTATTCAAAGTGTAAGTAAGTTTCTTGATGTTCTTTATGATTTTATATGAATAATTGGATTATTGAGTGAATCATATGAAATTGAAGCTAGAAACTAGTTGTGTGATAATTAAATGATGATTCTTGATCTTAATATGTTGATTTCATGATGATTACATGACGAAATTGCTTAATTTCTTGAAATTTAGTTTGAATGTGAAATTTATAGGTTTTAGGTGATTTGCATGAATTGAGGATTGAAACTTAGTTATATGATGTTATTACATGTTTTGGTCTAAGTTATTTGAAGCTGGAAACAGATTTAGGGTGTTGAAATTGAATATTTGAGAGTTGGGTTCGTGCAGAATTCTGACCTGCACAGGTCTGGAAGATGATAGGAATCCGGCGGATTCCTCTAGAATCTGACGGATTCAACTTGAATCCGGGTGGATTCCTCAACCGGATTCTATAAATAAGTTCTGTCCCAAGTTATGAATCTGAAAATGACTGGAATCCGACGGATTCCATCAGAATCCGGCAGATTCAGCTGAATCCAGGTGGATTCATTAAGAATCCGGCGGATTTATAGTGTGTAACAGAATGTTTTTGATTTAAACTTCATAATGTGATTTAGCTTGTATATTGTGATTATATGACTTAATATATGCTTGATTATTATTATTAAGTTATGATCAGTATGATATAAAGTTTGACTCGAAATTTCTTATGTGTTTCAGATACGCAGAAGACTCAGTGATTAGTCAACTGAGTAGCTGGACCGAAGTTGACAGGTGAATTGACTTGGAACTTCAGTATGGTTTGGTTGTGACGTATTAGTTACAACGGATTAAACATAGTAGTGTTAAATGTTGATTGTTGCTGTGATATATATAATAACTGCTTTAAGCATTTTGGGGTATCGGAGATCAACAATTGGTGGACTGGGTTGCTACAGGTTAACCAACATAGGAATTGTGAACATGTGTTGTGAATAGAACTTATGTTGGTTAAAGGTAGCAAACAATTATCGGTAAATCACTGTAATGGCCTGCAGTGATCGTAAGTGTTGCTTGGTGGGCCACCGCGGTCTGAGGCTGCCACAAGGACCACCGATCCTCTTGGTGATGTTGAGTCTATGTGTTAATTGTTGATATTTAATTTTGTTGAGCTAAGTCAAAATGTTTGTAACAGGTTTATTCACTTAGCTTCGTGCTAATCCCGTTATTTACTCCTTGCAGGTTTTGACTTGAATGGGACTGGGCAAGGAGTGCTTGGAAGCTGTTGACCATGATTACTCTGATATTATTTTGATACTTTATATTGCCTAGATACATTTTAATAGTTTGTAATTTAACAGATAATACTTATAGCTTGTATAATGTTTTTGGCAAATGACGTCATGTCATATATTATATAATATAAATGGGATTGCGCTTCCGACTTTGTTTAAAAAAAAAATTGGCAATCAAAAAGGTGTGTGTGTTATAAGAGGTACATGAGAGATTGCACCAGAATGATAATTGAGGTAGATGTATATATAAAAGCAGTAATATACACATCACAATGTAAAGACTAATAGTGTCGAGTCATAAAGAGAAATTGTCAATTGATATTACATTAAATGATTACAGAGAATTTCGAGTTACGAGTTTCAAAAGTTACAGACGTAGGTAGTTTGCAAAAGATGCCGGGAATTGTTACATCCGGTCGAATTACATAGATCCTACGGAAGTACAATAGATTACTAGATATTTACTATACTAATCTTGGTGTAGATTGAGTTATGGAAGCAATGAGGTGAGATGGTCCACAGACTCTGCAAGTCTGCTAACCATCCTGAGAGCATCCTCGGTCTCCCATAGGCGCGTCTCACATTCTTGCAACCTTGATTGTAAAACGGAGATCTCGTTTCGGTTACTGATTACTTGGTTATGAACGAGCTCCATGGTTTGTGTGGTATCTTCCATTTGGTCGTGAGTTCGGGTCAAGGTTTCAGAGATGTCCGCTTGACCTATGTATAACTGGGCGATACCGTTTTGAGTTTGCTCCATCCAGTTAGTGCAAATATTGCGTGGTTCGATTTCCATGTTGTGTAGCTTGCTTTCGTGGTGGTGCACTCGAGCAGCTAACACGGGAACAGTGAAGTGAGTTGGTTCTTGGGTATAGGGAGAGACTTCCATGCTGGAAAACCCTCCATTAGTTGCGGGGAGTTGGATTCCTTCCTCGTCCCTCCAGGTGTCGAGTTGGTTTGATAACCATCGCCATTGGCTCATTGTTGTTTGCCTTTGTGGCTGGTTATTGAGTTGGTTTTGAGTGAGATATGGGCTAGCTCGAGGCAACCCAGTGTTCCTCATAGCTACCCTTGAATTTCGTGATCCACACGGAAGAGAACGAGACGAATTGGATGGTGTGTTTGCCATTTCTGAGACAAGGCGTTAGAAAGAATGAGGCCTATATTCGTATATAATATAGCCTAAGATTTGTAAAGAGGTCTATCTATGTATATATATATATATATATGTATGTATATCACATAATAGCCTATTGAGTGTCTAGCACAGACATGTTTTGAGTCCCGGTTCTCTCGAGGTCAAAGTCATATAGTGTATCCCTGTTTAACACAACTGTTTCAGGTCTCACATCATCTTCCTTTAATTGTACATAGTTGATCAGGCTATGTTTAATTAAACTCGTATGATGTTATCACTGAACTAATCATACCTAATAAGGAGATACCGCCTAACGGTCATAGTCTAGGCCTACTAAACGCAACATAGTTCACTATAACCTTAGGCTCTGATACCAATCTGTCGCACCCCTAAATTCGGGTTGCGAAAGCGAATCAGGTCGGGGCGCGACTAATCAATAAACACAGCACAAAGATATATAGTAAACGACTCTATATGCGTTGTTTTAACAAAATATATTGATATAAGAAATGTTTACAACATTTAAAGTTATACATAGCTCGTGTTTTGAAAATGAGAGATTCCAATACATAAATACTTATACAAAATATATTAATGCAAGGAAATCTCTAATGTCTGCATGCTGACTCGAGCTATATAAATCCTGAGGGCAGTCCAACCTACTGCTGAGTACCTGTGATACATGCTAAAATGGGTCAGCGAAACGCTGGTGAGCTCACAGGTGTGTATGTCAACACATTTTGTATGAACCGCAAGATTTAATTGAATTTAAATTGCAATTAAGCAAAGTAAAAGTTTTACAGCCATGAGCACATAGTCCGAGCTTAACTCGAGGAGTCAGGTCCACATTTAAGGTATCCTGATTGAGGTGCCTCCCACGAGTGCCTAATCTACACTCGTTTGAACATATATTAGTACATCCGGTTTACCCAATTAGTGCATGCTAATCCGGACGAGGAGGGTCAATCCTATATGGTATCATATACTAATATTCACGCTACAACGTATTACCCAACTATGTTGAGGAGGGCTTTGAAAGATTAGTGAGATAACTCATGTAGTAATTGTTTATTTTCGTACTTGCGTTCATATAGTTAAAATAAAACGAGCAATGATATCACATCCTTGAGGTGAATTATCTGCGACGCGAACCGACTTGGGTTTTTGTTAGATTTTCGATTTTCGAAAACGAGGAAGGAATTTTCACTTTGTGCATATTATACAACTTTTGATTACGCATCTTAAGAGGTATATCTTGTGATCTTTGACCGTGTATTTAACTCGTAATCACTTGTTTTAGGTTTTCGAAGGTTTGGGTTTCGTTTTTCATGAATTACATGTTAATTAATGAATTAAAAAACGTGAAACTATTAAGATATGATATTCAAGGCATTACGAACATGTTTGAATCAGTTATTTGATTAAAACTTGCACGATCATCGTTTTGATGTTGAAAATCATATCAGATGCGTCTGCGAAGTGAGATTCATACTCACTTCGCAGCCCGCTCCTGCGAAGCAAACTCAAGGTTTGATCTCGGATCGCATATGGATCCGCGAAGCGAACTCAATGTTTGAACTCGGATCGCAGTTTGATCTGTGAAGCAAACTCAAAAATTGAACTCGGATCGCAGACCAATCTTGCGAAGCGAGCTCTCAAATCGCAGACTGACTTTGCGAAGTGAACTCATACGTTTGACCTATGTTGACTGAAGCGAGCTGAGACTCGGCTCGCAGCCACTACCTGCGAAGCGAGTTGAGCCAGTTGACTTTTGTTGACCTTGAAAATAAAATTAAAAATTAAACCTTTTGACTTGATTTTTGAACTTCATGTTTGATTTATTCACTATTCAGTTTGAGAATCATTTGTTATAACTGGTTTTCGATTTGAGAACCTTATGGTTACAAATAATTTACAAGTTATTTTTTTAGTACACGTTTAGGCTTACGAACTTACGTTAATAAGTTAAATATGTGTAATACCTTGGAACTTTGAGTTAACTCATATCGAAAGTCTTCCGACTCATAGCGTAGTCGAGCGGCGTGTCCCGATTGTTAATCGGCGGTATATTTACTCAAATTTTTGCTTCTAACTAACGAACGTTATATAATTTAACAAATATAATTGAAATGTTAAGTTTTCTTAGTCGTTCAATTAAGTTGTTAGTTAATAGTAAACTTAGATGTTTGATGATCAATTGATCATAATACGTTGAAATTTAGATTAACTATTGTTTGTTGGGTTAATCTAATTGCCATTGGTGTAATTTCTGATTACAGATATGGCTGCTAGAACTTTTGCGTCTACTCACAATATCCTAGTGAGTTTGGATGTCAATGAGCGCGGTGTTGAGCGCTTTACTGAGATTTTGACTTATTTGGCTAGATCGAGGATCCGATATGCCATTACTGAGTCCCCATCTATATCTCAGAGCATATTGACCCAGCTTTGGGACAATATCGAGTACGATGCTGCGGCTAACCCTCTGGTGATTCGGACGAGGGTTAATCAACATCCGGTTGTCTTCTCTGCTGATGATATTCGACATATTTTACGTTTGGGTACTGTCGAGCAGGAAGCTGGTCCATCCGTCTACTCTACGGATTTTATAGAGGGCGATCTAGGTAGGATGGGATATTCAGGTCCGAAGAGAGGATGACAGTTTATCAAGGCGTTCGTTCTAGGACAGTGGAGATTCCTGTTCCATATCATTGTTACTATATTTGGTAGCAAGAAGGGAGGCTACGATGAGCTGAGCCCTAAGATTTTATCGGTTTTACTGTCCCTGGTTTATAACAAACCATACAGTTTTTCGTCGTATATATTCAGTTCATTTATTGGACAGATTACAGGAGCTGTCAGATCGAAATTTTTGATTTATCCTCGATTCTGCATGCTGATTATACGTCACTGTACTCCTGATCTACCAGCTTTTGAGGCTGATTTAAGAGTTGACAAGATTGGGTTGCGAACTTACAACACTTGTTTTCTAAATTCTTCCAAGCGTCCTAATCATATCAAGCCGGAAGCTTGTGATCTGTTTGGGCATATTTTGGACGAGAATTATGTTGCTCCGGCCAACAACGGTTGGATAGATGCATGACCTCAACATCAAGCTCAACCACAGCCACAACCTCAACCTGCAGCTGAGCGTCAGGAACTACTTAAGGATGTTTTGATACAGGCTGGTCAGCAAGGACAACAAGTTATCCCTGAGATTGCGGCTCAGGTTGTGCAGGAGGTACTGGGACATCAAGATGATGTTACCGACCCAGTACTTCAAGCTATTGAGGATTATCAACCTCAGGATGATGCTGACCCAGAGGTTGCTAGACCTGAGGGTATTTTGAGGCACACTGGACCGGATGCCAGGATACCTGGTAGTTTGGGTAAAGAGGTTGCCTCTGCATCTGATTCTGATGATGAGGAAACTTATGATGATACTGATACTCGACCCAGGTTTCCTATGGGTATTCCTCCAGGAATGATCAAGAAAGGATCAAGGGTATTCATGGATCCAGTCGACAAGGGCAAGAATAAAGCCGATGAGCAGGATCCTGATTATCATTTGATTGATGAGGATTCAGAGGACGATGAGAGTACACCTCTCGTGACATCACACAGGAAGCGTATACGCTCTGCTACTACCCAATTAACTATTGGGGATTTGTCTCGTCCAGGTAACTTTTTATATTTAGAATTACTTGTAGTATGCTGTATATTCTACTCTAGAGACTGAGATAGATATTTTCTATAACAGTTGCTTGGGAAAGACAGCTTGCTCAGGCTAAACCTAAGAGGCAACGATTGACTACTTTGTGTCTGAAACCTCAGAGAATGTTCCTGCTTCTACTACTCCTACTTCCCAGTTTCCGACTAACAAGGATAGTCGTGTTGATGTGGCCTTGCTGAGCGATGCATTTGAACAGTTGGTTCAAGAAAAAGTACGATCTGCATCTGCACAGCTTGAGGTTCCGACTGCACAGTCACCGGTGAAAGCTTCTGAACGGGTTTCCAATTTGGAATCTCACGTTCAAACTCTTGAAGCTCAGCATGTGACTCTTGCTAAAGTTCTTACGACTCAAGGTAAAGCTTATAATGACTTGATAAAAGCACACAAGATGTTGCTTAGAGATGCTAAGGATAACCAGAGAAAGCTTGATCGTCTTGAGAGATTAGTTCTGAATCTATACAAGGACAAGCCGTCTCAGGGGGAGATCTTGGCATATCATGAGTCATGCAAGGAGGATATGCTGAGGAAGAAGCAAAGAGATGACAGAGACGATGATCCCAATGCTCAGAAAGATAGTGAGTCGGCTGGTCCTTCAAAGACTAGTGAGCAAGCTATAATTCAGGGGGAGTCTGAGTCTGCTGGTGCTGGTGCAAGTGGAAGTGGAGCTGGTGAGAAGTAGTTATATTTTGTGTTTGAAACTGATATACTTTTGTAATCTTAGATTGATTGTAACATTATTTATAATCTTTGAAAGATTTATGTTTTGTAAGTATATAAGTTAATTTGATATAAGATTTAGACTTGTGATTTTACATATAACAAGTGAAAATTATATAAGATTAATTATATAAGATTTAGATTTGAGATGATTTATAACAAATTAAAATTATATAAGATTAATGATTAGAGTTGATTATACGATTGAGATAAATAAAGGAAATTCTTAGATTGACTCAGGGTAATCAATGAAAGGATTTATATTATATTATCTAATTTGTGTTATTTAAAATGATTACAGAAAAGAATGTTGAAAGTGATTCTGATATTGAGATTATCAATGAGGTCGAAGTAGAAGTTGATTATGATCTAGAGGAAGGTGAATTTGTACATCCTGAAGATTGGACTTCTATTACTAATGTTGGATTAGTTGAAGGTGTTGATCTTGATGCTGACATTGATGAACATATCATAAACCCTTCAAGGACTAATGTGATTATTCAGGATGAAGAAGGAGAAAGAGTTATAGATTTGGATGAATATCTAATTGATTTAACTGATTCTGATTCTGAAGTAGATCTTCCTGATTGTCATAAAGATAATTCGATGTTTAAACCTTTGGAGAAGAAGAAAAAGGCAAAGACTTCGATAACAGAAATTGATATTACTGAAAAACGCATACCTAAGAAAGGTATAATTGGATGTTATTATGACGCAGATTTGAAGCTTTTTGCAATCAAAAGATATGACAGAGTTCAATATTTTGAAAGAAAGCTTGCAGTCTTCAGTTCTTTACCAAGATTTGAAATTCGAGACTTGGCCAGATTGGAGATGAAAAACCCCAGTAATGATCCTTATGGAAGGTATGTCGAAAGGATAATCAAGACTGAGGGTTGGTCGATGAAATTTGAACGAATAAAGCCAAGAGTCGAAAAGACTATCAAGTTAAATGAAAGAAGTCAAAGAACAAGAAGACGATTGCGTAAAAAGATATATCCAGCAGTTAAATGCGTACAGCAGATACCGTTAAAGCTTATGCCTCAGGATATTCTGGGAAATATGATGAGATGGCATGTAGAAGCTGGAACGGGTGAAACTGTGATTTTTGAAGCTGATGATGAAGTGGAAGATGGTGAGAGAGAACTGTTGAGAGTATATGATCATCGACACTTAGTGAATCTTTCCAAGAGTGATTTGTTGATGTTATACAAGAACATGATCACTGCTACTGAAGGATGGGGAGATTTAGGAAGAGATTATCAGCTGATGGTTAAAACTTGCATTAAATTGAAAATGTATGCTGGAAGTAAAATTTACAAGTAAAGATAAAAGACAATTTGAAGACATAGATGCTAGAGCTATTGTCAAGGGGGAGTCTGTTGGGACATGTTATTGTGACAACAGATCTAGCTTGTAATAGTACTAGAGATTATTGTAATCAAGTTTGTAAATTGGTTTTGAATTGTAATGAAAATATTGGTTGGTAAACATTTTAGAGTTAAACGTTAAATGCCGAAAAATGTTGACCATGTTTGACCAAAGACCTGCAATGCGAACTGAGTGAGTTCGCAGGGCAGGGCTGCGAAGCGAGCCAACTGGACTCGCTGGGCCAAGCTGGGCTGCAAACCGAGTCGGTCCGCAGAGTCCAGAACCTGCGAACCGAGACGTGTATTTATGCAAGATAGATTTTAAACCTAATCAACTTTTGCCATTTGCTAATTACGAACGAATTTGTGTTTCCAGAGCTTTTAACATAGTCTAAAGGTTAGGTATTGATAGACTAACAATTGTTATAATCAATACAAGACATATTAGATTATTGATTTCACTAATACTTGTGAAATAAACCGTTTACGATCTGTAAACTTAGTATTAAGGGATTTCGCACCTTAATACCTAAAGATAACCTCGTTATCGATCCTAATACATACGGACTTACATGTTGTGATCTTAGCCGTTTATTACATAATTTCACATCAGATTAATTTGGATAATATAATCTGATCATATAAAATTTGACTCAAATAGCATACATTTCTAACTAATGAATATATAGTTTGAGTTTAAAAATAGTATATGGTTACTTGTTTCCTTGGAAAAGGATTACCCAAATCTAGTTGTATGTAGGTACCAAGTTTACTAGCTAGAAGATGAGATGTCTTGCACAATGAAATATTGAAATAGATGACATTAAATGGAGGTTTGATACAGGAATATTAAGGTTGAGGGTTTGTCACGTTAAAATACAATATTATTAATTTTATCAACCAATTATATTTTTCTTAATTCTTTTTAAATTATAAAAGTAGGGAATGTTCTTTTTAAAATCACATAAAAGGTTGAGAACTTGTGAGAACTAATAGATCGATTATGTATATTATTCATATGCCATTAAATTCATTCAATTCATATCTGAACATCGATATATATGCGTTCATTTAAAAAAGAAAATAAAGTAAAAAAAAATCCTAATATCCTGTGTAACAAGTTATAAAAACACTAAAAGATATATATTTGTATTAAAATGTGTAATTTTTAGCGTTTTTTTTACTTTTTTCAATCTAACATAGATCTAGATCAATGTTCACATATGAATAAAGTCAATCATATATAAAAAATATGGAATTAATGATTCTCACGATCTCAACTTTTATATGGTTATCTGAACTTGTACCTATAAAATATCGATCTAAATATGATCATATAATACTATCTATAAAGTACGTTCAAACTGGATTAATTATATATAATAATAATATCATATAAAATCATGTGTCACTACTCCTAAGTCACAACCCATGGTATGATATATTCTTGGTTACTTAGAAAGTTCCTTACGCCAAGAATTTTCACAACTAAAAAAGTCATTGTTTTTTAAGTTCACACACTATATGCATGGATGCAACAACACCAATACAACTCATACTAAGAGGATGATGGATGAAATCTAGTTGAAGCCACCGCCTAATAATTTATTACTAAAGTAAAATATATACAACGTATAATATATATCATATTTTCTTAGGGAAAAAAACAACATTTCTATTAAATGATTATGTACGATTGATTTACAAACACTTATATATGTACACACATAGAAAAACATGGTCTCATCAGAACTATACATTTAAACGTGTTTGAACGAGAGTAGTGATAGAATGGGTGACAACATATCATCATATGATAGATAAATAATTATGAATTAATAGTTTGAAACCTCCAATAATTTTAATCATGTTTTCTTATGAGAAGTTGAAGAATAAACTACATAGTAAACAACTTATAATTAGTTAATTAATCATCAATCCTCCACGTATATATTAATCTTTACCTTAGTTTCCACTTATTTTTGTTTACTTTAATATTTGCAGTTTCTGACCATTATCATTCTAAATTTCAGTGCAATGTTTCTATTCTATCAAAACTTATAAATTCCTTCTATGAGAATTTAACTCCAAGACCAACATAAATAATGGTACATAAGTAATTAAATCATAATCAAACAAGTTTCATTTCATAAGATAAAAAAATATTTTTTAATTACTCATGTTTCACTCAATCTATGAATTAAGATAAATCTAATGCTAATTATAATTAACGAGTGAAGTAGTTGGATTAAGTTTTGTGGTGGGTATGCATTATCTAATGAAGCCATGTGCATCAATCATATGAAACTCTCATTAGCTTTTGACTTGTGTATAATAAGTCAACTAAATTATTTTGTATAATTAGCTTATTAGTTTTCTTCATATATATGACAGCCAATTAGGTAGGAGCACATTATTTCTCATATTAATCTTTAAAGTAAAAGTAAAATGGTTAATGATAAATACAATAAATATATTCATTCATACATTAATATATATGCATATTATGCAGTGCAGTATAGTACAACACTGCAACATATATATTTGTTTTGTTGTATGTATCAAAAAGTATGTTGTATTTATCAACACCCAAGTAAAATAATAGTAGTGTAATATATGTTTGTGTCACTTCATAAACACAAGTAATTTTGTAACTAATATAAACTAGTCGTATAAAAAATACATACTTTTATATTAAATATTATAAAATAAATGGTTGTGTACGCTAGTTATTGGTGTTAAACCTATTAGAACACAGTAGTATGTAGTCTCAGTAGCTTTTGAATCCAATCTTGAACGTTTAGTTAATTAGGTATTCACTAATTCACTTCCCTTTCAAGTTACAATAAGATTCTTATGTTCATGGTGACTTCTTAGTTGGGAATTCTCATTGCCCACTTACAAGACTAAGGTCCTACTAGCCTCATCGTCCGATTTCTGTTGTCTTGCGATTCTTGCATTTATGGACCCCGAAGGAAAATAACTAAAGTATTACACCGAATACTTGGCAAAACATAAAAGTAGTATATATATCACAAATAAAATAGCAAGAAGTTAAAACCGATCGATGAATTTATGCACTTGAGTGAAATTACTTCTTTTATTTTAAGTCATAAAGAAGATATAAAACAGATTTAATATCTCCTGAGTTACTCATTCAGGTGATGAATTGAACGTACTAATGATTAAATGTATAATTGAGTAGACTGAAAACCGGCGTGATATTTGGGTCAGTCTCATTAAAATACATATTATTATTATTTTTCACAAATAAATATTCTACAACTCACATGCAATTGCAATTGTTTCTATAAACATTCTTTCACTTCTATTTAGATTTTTAAATCGAGAAACAACATGAGTATCAAAACTCAAAACGATAGAAAAATATATCTATTACTTGACGCGTTTTGAGTAATCAACTGATCCTTAGCAGTTTGATTAACACTCGGTAATCTTTACTTAGCTTTCATGAACTTAATCTCTATATTTTATTCTATCTCCAATTAACGACAAATTCACACATTCTATATTTATTTATTTATTTTAAAGGGCGGATTTTATTAAAATTGAAGTCATTTACATCCTACAAAATTTATGTAGTGTTCTTTTTGTAATCTATACTTCACAAAAATATTACTCATGCCATGAAAAGCTTTCATATATACAAATATATAAATTCTATGAAAAATAAATTTGGTTCACTTATTTATCTCCATTTATCCATCGTGTAATTAGTTTCGTAGAGTACAGTTAAACTAGAACGTTCTATGTATTTTGAAATGGTAATATATTAGTACGCGACCTTCAATTGTTTAATATTTTAATAATAATGAGTAAGGTTCTGAAGAGGGGTTGCCTTTTGAGGTGGAAAATAAGCACATGACATCAATCGTGTAATCAACGGTTGAAATTTGCTATATTTCATTCGAAAATCAACGGCTTGAAAAACTTGCCTTCATTTCCTTCGAAATGCAGGTATACATACGATGTTACACCTCTGACTTAACGCATCGTCACATGAAAATAACTAAAAAGTAAAAATAGTACTAAAATATACAAAATTAATTGATATAATGTGCAAATGTGTATTTGTAAGATAGCTAGGGTGCCAGGCTTGCACTCCAATCCTCCACAAGGTATCGTTATGGCATATATAAATAATAAGCAACTAACTACCAAGCAAGCTCCTCTTACCTGGGTTTCCTTCAAAGCCAACCGATTCTCACCTTTTTTATTCTTTATTAATTTATTTATTTAATATTAAACATACTACGCACTACATACATGATACATACATACACATCATATCTATAAAAAAAACTAACTTTACCTGTAACACTCCATCCCTCTGTAGTCTATTGTTCTTATTAACTAAATAGTCACATAGTAGTAAATAAGGCGTATATAATAATTAATTAGGATCTATCATATTACATGTCAAATAACAAATAAAAACCATTTATTTAATATGATATTAAACATCATTTATAACATACATATCAATTTATTTTTCATACATTTACTTACTCCTTGTAAATTTATGCACATGCAACCGTTTAGTAGTCATGCATGATGAGAAGTACAGCAACAATCACCACACTTTTCCAGCAAACTAATGAAAATTTAAATCTGTACTAAAGGTAGATGTACTATTATTTTTGTCATCATCATGGATACATGATCACCATCAATTTTAATACACATGCACATACACAAACATTCATCCGTATGCAGTAGCGGATACATGATTTATAATGACTTGTAGCACTTGTATCCCAATTGTTGTGAATACGTAACACAAACATAGAATGTAACTACAAAAACATTTTTATAGAAAAGTTATACGTCTTATAACGAATTGACCTATAACAACTGATACTCCTTTTTTCTACATGGCTCTACGTTTGTCCATACGCTATAATATTTACACCACTTCTACATGATTTAAATATATAATAGTTATGCATAAAAAGGATTATATGAATATGACAAACTAATTACGAGATTTAAGGTGCATTAATATAACTTGTAAAAAGAAAGAAAAGAAAGAAATAAAAATAGGTTACCTTTTTATAGTAACTTCCAAGGTTGGAAAGGCAAAGTTAGATTGGTGGACATACTCTCTCACGGTTACACTTCACGGGGGCGGCCCCTCCCTTACTCTCTCTCTCTCTCTTCTTTCTCTCTCTATATAATACTAAACTTCAACTTCATTACTTCCCTTACTCCATCTTAATTCAATATTATCTCTTTCTCTCTCTAATCTATCATGGAAGCTCATCATCAAGAAAACAGTTGCAGTTTGATCATGGAAGATGATTCAAGAAACATGATCATCAAAGGAAAACGAACCAAGCGTCCGAGGCCCTCTTCGCCTCTTGCTCTAACCATGGCGTCCACATCATCAACCACAACCACCATTAGTGAAGATGGTGATATAGATAACCCTAATAACACCTTCTTCAATATGCCAACTAATTCAATTGAATTTACGAAGATTGTCCAAGAAAACGATGAAGAAGATATGGCTAATTGTTTGATTCTTCTAGCTCAGGGTCAGTCCTCGTCATCGTCGCCACCACCACCACATAAGGCGGTGGTGGAGATGGAGAGGACATCAGGGTTTTATGTTTATGAATGTAAAACGTGTAATCGTGGGTTTTCGTCGTTTCAAGCGCTTGGTGGACATAGAGCTAGTCACAAGAAACCTCCTAAGGCTTATTTGGAAGAGAAAGTTAGGCCAAATATGGTGAAACAAGATGTTGATGTTCATCATAGTTCTACGACACTATCTCTCCAAATTGGTCCAAATCAATTGACTCAATGTAACCCTAGTAGCTCGGTTAAGGTAGCAAAGGTACATGAATGTTCGATATGTGGTGCTGAATTTGCTTCTGGCCAAGCATTAGGTGGTCATATGAGGCGACATAGGTCCATGCCCATGACCACAACCAACTGTGGCGATTTAATTGGGTGTCAAGAATCCAAGAAATCGAAAACCCTACTATCATTGGACTTGAATCTTCCGGCTCCGATTGAAGATGATCAAAGGGAAACAAAATTCCCTTTTCGATCAAAGGACCAAATGATTGTGTTTTCGAATTCTTCCCTTGTTCATTGTCATTTCTAATTCTTTTTAACATCTTACCATACATATAATTCATTTTTTTCATTTAAATTCTAGATAGTTTGATATCATGTAAAGTGATTCTTTATTATTCATTTAGTTTGTTAATATAATTGATGACCGGCATGGTTATATTCTTTGAAGACATGGGGTGGATTTAAACACACACACACACATATATTACAATTACTTTAAAGAAAAGTAAATATTTGCCTTGACAGATATATAGTTTGATAAATATGTAATCTACTTTTATGTTTGTTGTATTATTTTATTTTTTTTAATTTTTGATCATAGAAAATTGTTGTCGAAAAATCCCCCTAAAACCTTAATTTCCCTAAAACATGTACGATTATAGGTTACGTACACACAAAGTCAGACAAAACGTACATTTCATCCAAGTGAAAGGGTGTTTTCCTAAATGTGCATTATTATTACAATAACACTAAGAATATTTTGTCATAAGATCATTTTCTGATATGATATGAAATAAAATTCATTTTAGTTATTGGTTTCTGTAAAAGTGAAATTAGGTTAATGGTGTAAATTAAACGTATAATATATTAAACCTATAACTAAATTCAGATAATTTTTTGTCAATATGTCATATTGATCATATATTAATATTATTAGATTAGATGACAACCAATGGTGCATAGATCACATTATATTATAAGATAACAACCAATGGTGCATAGCTCCAACCGATGGTTTCAAATGAGAAGATTGATTTGTGTGAAAACTTGAGAAACATTTGAAAATCACTATTTAATTATCTAAACCATGTTATTTTATAAAATTTTCTCCGTGGCTTCTTTTTCATATAACTTTTAGAATCTATTATTCAAATAAAAAAATTTGACATTTTTTATTTTTAAAATTATTTTTATTCATAATAATCACATTTTATAATTTGATAATCACATGAATAATATGTGATTATTGTTGTGATTATCTCGAATACATGATAATCATATTATATTAGAGAATAATCACATTTGATTATCACATTTGATAATTTGATAATCACATTATATATATATATATATATATATATATATATATATATATATATATATATTCTTGATATTTTTCCCCTTAATATATATAGTATATATAATATATATATATAGTATGTTATGGCAAGTGTCATAAGTATGTTGGATTAGTCATCGTGGGTTCAATCCCACACAATGACATTTAAATTCCATGGGAGTCTTGTCTTAGTGGTCAGGGAGTTTTCCATAAGGTTTCTTCTTCAAGGTGATAAGTTCGAGGCTTGTTGTGAGGGGCACTCCTGCGACGCTATACTCATCCAAGACATGGGAGAGCAACCCCTTAAGGGCGTCACCTTGGCTACGAACTCAGGGGGCGGTTACTCGATCCCAGGGGAGTAACCGCTTGTGAAGATGATCAGGTGGGCTAAAGGTCCGTTAGTGATTTCACAACTGCCTTTAAAAAAAATATCAACGTAATGTGGGATCATATATTAATAAATTTCCCAATTACTAATTACGGAGTAACTTCCTTTTGTGAAGGTTACTATATAAGTATCATTTATTCCTCTAAATTTACTTATTATCCTCTCTTTCATAGATATTAAGTGACCATACGGTTAAATTGTATGAATATATACTAGATGGGGACTAGAAGAATGCCATGATTCATGGCGGTAACCACATACTCATACAGAAGTGTCCCTTTGGGTTTTTTTATTTTCACTTGTCGCCGGGTTAGTGATTATTGTGAACTATGGTGGATGCTAATTTTACTAAGAGTTCTATATACATTACTAGATCTCAAACCCGTGTATACACATGGGGTGTTGATTATTTAATTAAAATAAAATACCTGATTTTAATTTAACTAAAATAAAGGGACTTAATTGATTAATTAAGTTTGATTTATATTGATGACATCGTAACAATGTTTTTTATATATATTTAAGATTCGTGACCAATTTTATCCTAGATATCCTGTAATATCACTTTCCTTTGTATTTCCCTTATGATAACGAAATGTGCTTGGCAAACAACTGAAGCATGATTACAATATATGATCACTAATCAATTCCTTATACACAAACTCACAATCATCATAATAACATGTATCTTCGGAGATCGACGTCCCCGCATTCTGAAATGACGAAAGTGAGATTTGACCGATTTATATGGATGGAGCACCTTGTACAAATCATATGACTTAACGACCCATCAAATGTGTCACGGTTGAAGAACATTTGGTTAGAATTATGTTCTAAATTAAAAGTGCGATCAAAACTAGCTATATGCTCACATTTTGATTGACACTCTATGCGTTCTGAAAATATATTTCATCTTTTAATTTTGATATGTCCCAAATTTATTATTTACTTTATATTTTCAACGGTGTAAAACAATTTATATATGGTAAAAATTAAAATTTTAATATATACACTTTTCTTAAACTGTATTTTTGAACCTATAGAGAGACTTTATAACTTACAGATGTTAAAATGAATCACTACTACAAATATATCATTTATTCACATTTTTTCCTACACTTATTAAAAAGTTAAAAATGTGTGAAATTATGAAAGATTATTCACTATTCAAATTTTGTAAAAAATTATTACATCAATAAGTTTGACAATCACCACAAGTTTCACATGTATAGTATGGGAAAAGAAAAGGTTTACACTTAAAAGTGCTGAAAAATTACAACTTTTCAACACCTAAAAGTGTGAAAAAAATATTGTAACACTTAATTTATCCACACTTGCTCTTGTATGGAAAAATCATGTGTTTTACAAAAAAATTTTCACACTTTCAAGTGTTGAAAAGTTTTAATTTTTTCATACTTACAAGTATGAATTTTTTTTACATGTATAGGTGTAGAAAATATCATCTTCTGTAAAATGTTTAACACACTTTCTAGAAGCATGTAGAAAAAAATGTTGTAAAATGTCATTTTTTTAGTGAACACGTCCAAATGTCATATGAATAACAAAGACTAAAAACATTTAAGTTACTCTTATCATACGTACAAAACATGTTAGTGACGTCATACGATTAGAAAACATAATATTGTAGTGGCTGAAAACATAGTATCGTAGCGATGAATAGGATCTTCAATTTGTCGTGAAGTACAATTTGTATTAAGTTTGAGTTTAATTAATGTTATTTATTAGAGTTAAGATATACTTAATTAACACGCAAATAGAACCGTGTTTGGTTACTCTAATCAAAATCACTTCATCATCAATAGGGAAAGACGTGGCCGGTTTGACAAAATATATTTTGTGGGTAGTATTATATCATATCCTTCAAAAGATCTTTATGAGTAGGATGTATGTGTTTAAATTATCGTAAATTATTTGATGCATGAATATTTGTTATGACAATTAATTAAAAATACTTTCATATATATATATATATATATAAGAGTTTCAATTGAATGATTTTTTTGAGTTAATAGACTCATATATATGTTGAGTAATTAACTTTGTATATCATATCATGTTGAAAACTTAATTGACGATTTAATTCAGTAATTCAATCGAATAAATTAATACTCGAGTAATTTAACTGAATTTATTCGTAAAGTAGCGTAACATACTTGTATGTTATGTATAATATATATCTTCATATCCACTTTCTTACGATCCGCGTTAAGATTAATATATATTGATTCGAACATCATAAAAAATTATCTATACACCACTAAACATGTTTTATGATGTTATACAATACAATATTAAATAACAATTCATAGTGGATGAAGAATTTGTGAAAGTGTATTAATCATTACACATTTATAGGGTGATGATATCTACAACACACAATTTGATGCATACATCAAAACTGTACTATAATGTACTTATACTGTGTGCTTAACTACTTTTACAGTATGGTGTAAACATTAATTTATGTGTTGTATATATCAACTCTCATTCTATAACCATGCTATATATTAGTGTTAAAGTTCATTTAATGTGTAAAATCATCGTTAAACGAATTACGTTGAGATTTCTTTGTATTTTTTTGACATGTTCATATCAATAACTTTATCATTGATATGCATGTTGGTTTTTTATAAAAAAAGGATTAGGGTCTGAAAATGTATCAAAGTTTGACCAAATGTTAATTGTGTGTATCCAACTTACATTTGCTATTTTTAATGCACCAAACTTTCAAAAAGGGTATTGTGATGTACTTTGATGATGTGGCGAGCGCATAGCGTGCCACGTGGCATTAGGATAGAGTGACACGTCATTGTCACGTCATCAAAGTATATTAAAACACCATTTTTGAAAGTTGGATGCATAAAAAATAGCAAATATAAGTTGGATACATACAATTGATATTTGGTTAAAGTTTGGCACATTTCCAAACCCTAAACACTAAAAAAATAGTAAACGGAGAGTTGTTACGTGCCTTGATTAGTGATGTATACCAATATACGTCGGCCCAAATTAAAGGTCGGTGGTTGAAAAATCGTCTTACATGATAACTGAGTCAAGATCTAATTATAAATCCAATTATATAAATGTGTGTGATAATTAATCAGTACTTCCTTGATCCCATTATAAGTTTCACATTGTTATTTCGAATTGCTTTCGATAAGTGTCTATTTTCATAACTAAAAATAATTTTAGTAGGTAGATATTATACTTGATTAATGAAGATTTTTGAAACTGTATAAACAATCAAAGTTGACGCTTTAACTAGGAGTGAGACGGAGGGAGTACGAGATATAGTCACAAGTGTCATGTAGATCGATAAGAGAGTTTATACATAACGTGTGTGTAAACAAGAAGTTGGAAGCTTTTTAGTCAAACTTTTTTGTTGTTCTTACAGAAAGTCAAAAACTTGTTCAAATGAGACTAACAAAACATGTTAGTTAAGGGGTTAGTTAAAGGGGTAAAGACATGGTTATGGTGGGGTAAACCTTTTTAGTTATTAGTCATCAAAAAGTTCTAATTCTAATTCTGATACACTATTTTATCAACTAGTAATATAATACTATCAAAATAACCGCGCAATACAACATAAAATACAAGTTTAATGTAGGCCGATGAATCGGTTACACTTCTATGTTATTTTTTCTCTTTTATGATGTATTCACAATGATGTTGAAATGGTGATGATTGTATGCTCGTTTAGTTCCTCTAATTAGTGGCTTGAAGACATAAGTGTAGTGGTGGAGAAATTGATCAAATGATGGATGTTATAAAAATAGTTGGAATTACACAATTTTTTCAAAGTGAAATTGATCAAATGATCAAATTTTTCAACCACTCAAGTGTTTATACATGCATGTCTGAGTGTTCTGTATTTCCGTACTGGTTGAATGGATGTTATAAAATTAGGAATTCTTGAAACACTTGACATGGAAGGTCTAAATACATCATGAAGTATATTTATTGAGTACATATATATTCATATCATGTTTAGCTTTCTGGTTGTAAAGTCAAGGCAAAAGTATCCAATGTCAAGTATTCATTTAATTTCAACAAAGTTAGAATTAACACACAAAAAAAATCAATGAAACCTGTCAGTGTTCCAAGTTTTACATACAAAACACACATCCATAGATTTTCTTTTTACTGAATTGACATATAGAAAAGAGAACTTCACACAGACTAGTATTTTCTTCTAAGCTTACTCTGTCGCCGAATCAAGAACTAGCTTCATTATCTAAAGAAATCAAAGATTTACATGGGTGTTAAGATTTGTCGAGGAGAATAAGCGTCAGATACACATGGGCCATCGTCTATGAACAACAGCCTTTAGCTTGTGCACCTTGTGTTTCTGGCTTCTGCTTCAATATATTTCTCTTCACACCTGCAGACCCTTCTTCAAGAAGACTTGGAGACTCCATTATCTGTTTTTATGTACCAGCAGAAGTGAGTATCAGTTGTGACACTAATTAAGTATATACTCAAAGCTTAAAGTTTCTGTTGGTTCCAACAATATAAAGATGTATAAGTAATACTTTTGGTTGATCAAAATTATAAGGATCTGGAAATATTTTAAACGCGTTCTATTTGTTGTACACAGTACACATACAAGCAAATTGCTAATAAAAGTCATGAAATTCGGTATGATCTTTGTTTTGGGTAGTACGGAGTACAATTTATCAGCATACACTAAAAGGTTCAAACTTTACAATTTTAAAGAGTTTTCATTCTAGTTTATCTTCTAGCAGGTCAACAAGGCCAAAGTTCCCAACATGTCTGCTGTCATTGCTATGTCTCATTTTGACGGTGTAACCGGGTCGGATTACCTTTAAATTTCTAATTCAATGATTTTAATTTAAATTATTGAAAACGAGTAGCCTTCTCGAAAATTTGATTACCTTTTATGTGATTTGCTACCATTTATCTCATCATGTAACCAAAAAGGATTTATTTCAGGACTTACTACTTAATTAAAATGAATGATTAAACCTATCTTTACCTTTAACGTAAGCTCTTCAAAACATTGATGTACGTTTTCCCGTGTTCTGGCACTACATTCGAGAAATAAACATTTGAGTTCTTGCGCAAGAGCTATGCCTTCTTCCCTGCTCACAAATCTTTCAGCATCCTGCAGTAGCATTTACAACTTTATTTGCATACATGAGGTAAATAGATCTAAAATGGAAAAGAATAAAGAAAATAACTGCATATATCTATCAGTTCCGAATCATATAGATATTGAAGACAGGTAGCAAAATAGGAGGCTTGGGTAACAGGCGAAAACTGGTAATCTTTCCAAAAAAGGTTGAGTAACTTTCGACCAGATTGACCCGTTTCGAGTTAAACTAATAGTTTATCAAATTATGAATTTGACATGTTAGAGATAAAACATAACCCATTTAAATGGGTCGCAAATGCCACCTCTATTATCCATATAGAGATCAAACTTACTTTGTCAACTTTGTTTCCAACAAGCATCTTCACACAGTCTGGATTCGTGGAGTAAAGGTCAATTTCTCTAGCCCATATTTCTGAAAGGTTCGTGAAGGTTTCTCTTCTTGTAACATCATACACTACAAAGGACACAAAGTTTTATATGTTAACAGTGATTGGGTATATAGGGGGTAAAAAGCTATATATATAATTAAAACAAGAAACCATGTATAATTCTGTCAGCAGAGATTGTACTAGTTACTCTTCTTTTGACATTCAGGGGATGTGCAAAAATTTCTAACTAATATGATGAATGAAATTTATGTTTCATTTATGCAAAATATATGATAATAAATTAATAGTAAGAACATATACTTTGTAGCATTGTAGCATTACTTTGAAAATTGTTTAAAAAGGTCCAAGGACACAATTGAGCGAAAAGAGTCATCACGTACCAAGAATAATCCCTTGGGCACCCCTGTAGTAAGAACTTGTCAATGTCCTGAATCTTTCTTGTCCGGCTACAAAGAAATTAATCAGATGACATATGAGCATGTAAAATGAAGAACGTATACAAAAAATCTGCAAACTTTGGTACTTGATATGTACTTTCTAAGTAAGCGTTATCATTTTTATCTGTGTTATCAAGTTGTAATGAACTTCTCTTATCATTGTGTTACATAATCTTGTTGCATAAACATTGGAGCAGACAGTTCTCGTAATACTAGTCAAGCAACAACCAATGTTTACAGGTTACAACTTTACATTATGTAGCGTGCAAAGATAAATGAACCACTAATATATGCTAATGGAATTGTTAACAGTAAGCTCATTAAAATGGAGGTCATTGAGGCATTTGATTTACATATTATTTGCAATGCTTACCAGTGTCCCAAATTGTAAGTTTAACTCTTTTTCCGCCAACTGTAAGATGCTTGATTTTGAAGTCAACACCTGCCCGAAACAAATGTATACGATACTAAGTACAAGCCAAATTAAAACCTCTTTGTAACTTGGTTATAATTTTAATAATTAGTCTAAGTTCTCGTGCAGAACAAAAGTGAAAAAGAACCATAAGTGTAATTCCTCTGCCATACACAATGCAGTTAGCTTTTGACTTCCAAAGTCAAACATATTACTGCTCAACTACTGGATACCAGTTTTGAACTAAGAAAAAACCGCAGTTTAATTTAAAACTAAATAACAGAAAACTCAAGTATAATTACGTTAGTGTCAAACTTAATACAAAATACTTATCAAATTTCTATTTACAAAGTATTTGGTTTGACCTCAAAAGTCAACCTTTAGCCTTCTGTTCCCCAATGGATGGAACATACACTCCTTAAATCCTATTTAAGTTTGGTTTCACTGTTTCACAAATAATATATCAACAAAAAGTAGTTGACTAAAATTTACCAATTTGTCAAATATCTACAGTTTCAAA
Source organism: Pseudognaphalium luteoalbum (assembly GCA_963422505.1). Classification (NCBI taxonomy): domain Eukaryota; kingdom Viridiplantae; phylum Streptophyta; class Magnoliopsida; order Asterales; family Asteraceae; genus Pseudognaphalium; species Pseudognaphalium luteoalbum. The sequence continues at coordinate 6,800,715 of OY730198.1, read as the reverse complement.
CAAAAGTCAAAGCAGAGGGATTTTGTTCATGTTGGTCAAATATCTCGAATTTCGTATTACCAAAAATGAATATTTCTTTGTTTTTCAGAAGTTAACACCTAAGTTCTAAATTACAAATTTCCAATATATAGAGGTTCATTATACTTTATCATATTAATTAACATCATCAAATAAAACACAAAAAAAAAACCGTTAACGCTAAATACAAACACATATAGAAAACTGAGTATATATAGTTGAAGGGACATTACCAATTGTAGGAGCAAGATCTTCAAAGGAATCAGAAATGAAACTAACAAGAAGACTACTTTTACCGACACCAGAATCACCAATCAATAAGATCTTAAATGATAGATCATACTGACCCGATGATGTCCCCATTTTAGCTTTTAACAAGAACTAATTATAGAAACAATATGCAGTTGAAAAACTGTGTTTGTGTGTGATTTGAGATATGTGTTAGGATTAATGATGATTATAATGTAATATGAAAACATAAAAGGAAGCAAATGGAAATGGTATCTGATTCTTTATTGGTTACTTGAAGAAAGAATAAGCTAGAAACTGCTTTGTGATTTGAGGAAAAAGAAACTAAAATCTATAGAGAGAGTGAAAAGAACTTTGTTTGTGTCTGGAACAGAAAGATATGAATCCCTTTTTTGCGCCAAGCATAGTCCATCAAACTTTTAGTTATTTGTATAATCATAAGTTCTGTTGTACGTAGCTAAAGGGTTGTGTGCATACAATCATTTAAACGTAAAGTACATCAAGTTTATGCATAAAGTTTATTCTTATTAATGGTCCTTATCATGTTCCTAATATTTTCTTCTCATGCCACTATATCTTTCTTGTTGAGTAAACGTATGTGTATTAGTGTATATATCATAGATGTGTTTAGTCACCCACGCCTTAATTATGGACGGACAGAGGGGTCAATAGTCGTTTAGATCGAGTGATTCAGACAATTAGTGATCCAATTTCACTTTATATCATTATATGGTGGCAGGTCGACATTAAAGTGGGCTTACCTTCCTGTATTTGAATCCAAGTTTGTTTTGTTTCATACGGATAAGGTGACATTTGGTTTAAAAGTCTACTTCGATTGGGATGCCTTATCAGTTATCACTAGACCACCTCCGTGATGGTTATGTGTTTGTGTACGGATTATAACATAACTCGCATTTTCTATGTGAAAAATTCCTTGCAAACTTTTATAAACATATTCTATGTGAAACTCTTATAAAAATTACATCTTTTGTGTGAAACTTTGATTTCATATCTTACTTATTCAACCATTATTCATTACCCCGATATAAACATATATGGGACTCGAACACAGGATCTCTTTGATATATACGTAAATGTTGACCACTTAATATAATGATTTCGACAAATGTAAACAAAAGGCTGTTATCATTATATCTAGAAGGCATGGAAAACCCACATCTTATGTACTTATGCAAAGATTAAAAGGTGAACACAACTAAAGCATGTTATCATTACAGCAACAACAAGGAAAAACATTTGTTATAAAAAAAGTTATGCATCATAGATGTATCTACTTGACATTTATAATTACAACCCAACTTTTGGCTGGGCCACTTTAGCCTCAAAATGTTCTACCTAATACTATCATCATATCAGCTTTATTCCATCTTGGTCTTTGCAAATAATTAAGAGATAAATGATTGGGATCGTCTCTGTCTCATATTGAACATAAAATCCAGTTCACGTTATATCAGATGAAAGAATCATATTACTAGATGACTCATGTTTGTTAAAATAATGTGAGGTCCCACAATAACACTTTGGTAGTTACAAATGTTTTAACTTAAGCTATGAATTCTTAACAAGTAGTTTGCGGAATAACACTTGTCAAGTAGAAAGATGTATTGTGATTTGTAATATGTATGAAAATAAGATTGTAAACAATGCAAGAACACACTTGATTTTCAATAGCCAAAAGCCTCAATATTATTATTGAATAATACGGATACACAAATGTATCAGGATTACAAGAAACCTTGAAGCTATTACAACTTGACTAACTATTGGACAGACTTACTTCTGCACTTGATCTATCTCTATGTATATATATATATCAAAGTACTTTACTGCAAGTACATGCTAATATACTAAAAACTTGTATAAAATCTACATACAATCTACTTTCTTGAAACCAAGTTTTCTAAGACCCACGCTTGCATTAAATGCATTTGACTTTTCTTGTCTGCAGCGTGCACTGTTCCTCAAAAGCATGTCTGTAGTAGGTGTACTTTGTTGCAGAGTTGTTGTGCAGTAATCCCACTAAGCAGAACTAACAGATAGACGAGCAGAACTATCTTTTAACACTGGCAGAACTAATCTTTGCAGAAAATGGCACTTGGCAGAATTAACACTTGAAATGCCCAGCAGAACTAACTTCAAACATACCAGCAGAACTAACTCTGGAAGACTATGTCTTCAATAAATAAACAGAGCTAACTCCATTAGCAGAACTAAGTCTTGATACCCCAGCAGCATTAACTTCCAACAGACTAAATACTTAGAGTATTTTGATATTAAATGATATGAAGAATTTAGCCCAACAATCTCCCCCTAAACTTGATCTTTCCCTGAATAGATCCAAGTTTCTCACTTCATTATGTCTGCAAACTTTCTTTTAAGCTCAGCAATTCTTTTCTGTGTTCTCTCCTCACTCTGAGCAACATGTCTTTGTTGTGCCTTTTTGTAATATTGCTGCACTTCATGGACTAATGAAGCAGCAGTGTCTAGGTCATCACATTTCATTGTGAGAGAGAGCATTGAGCTTAGCTGACCAAGAGTCCAAGGATACCCAGTCCCTATGAAGAAGTATGCAAACAATCCACTATCTAACTGCACTACATGTACTCCATTATGAGAATAGCAGTACCATTCTTTTGCCCTTGTCGTGTCCTTGTAGAATTCATTTTCTGGATCCATCTCATATAGAATAGAGAGACTATTATAGACTATGTGCTCATCACTGTGCCTCTGAGCATTCTGATACTTTTTCATTGCAACAGTCCACATATCATCTAAGTCATCTCTAGATAAGGTCTTTATGCATCTCCAGAATGACATGAATTTTTCCTCTGCACCCCCTGCCCTTGTGATTTTCAACTGTTTCCTCATTTCCTTATTTGTTTCCCATACCCAATCAATGATAGGAAAATGAACAGCAATAGGTACCTTGGGAGCTTCAACCTCAACCATAGATCTGATCTGTGTCCAATCAACCTCTTCCTCTTCAGTAGGCTTTGTAGGCTCAGATGTAGAAGATACCACAGTAGGCACTTCTGTTTCCTCAGCATTCTTATCATGTCTGATAGCCATCCTTTTTCTCCTTTTAAAGTGAGGGGTTTCTTTTGGAATTTTCTTTTTAAGTAAATCCAGATCCTCCTTTTCTTTCCTTTCAAGCTCTGCCCTAGCCCTTTCTACCTCTGCTTTTCTTTCAAGCAGTTCCTTTTCAGCTGCAGTTGGAATTTTTGCCTTTTGAGCAACTGCACTCCTGGATTTCTCTTCTAGAGCTTTCTGTGTACTCACTTCAATATCTCTTTGAATTCTAAGATATATCTTTTCCAGTTCATAGAAGTCCATGCTCATCAACTCCTTTAGAGTTCTCCCAGTTGTATTCTTAACAACCCTGGCATATTGATCTTTTAATTGCCTCTGTGTGGGTGCTCTTTTCCTTTTCTCTTCATTCCTTTTGTGTGCCTCATGCTTCCTCCTCTGTTCAAGCATGTCTAAATACCACATCAATCTTTGATCAGCAGTGAACTCCTCCATTTGAGCATTGTGAGTTCCATCTGCTAGAAGATGATCAAAATATATCTGCTCCTCAGGTGTCATCATGATTTTCACATCATCACCCATATCCACCTCAACAAACTCAGTCCTACCCTGCTCATTAAACTGGGCTTGCAAGTTTTTAGCCACCCTTTCACTCATCTCCTCCATCATCTTTCTTTTCATGGGTTTCACAGGTTCAACCAATTTTTCTTTGCCTTTTTCCTTGGCCAAATCAATTGTAGGTTTAACCTGTGATGAGGACATTTCTGAGATAGATATACCTTTTGAGCTTTTCTCTAGTGCTTTGCTCTCTGCAACATTTAACAGTGCATCTGCAGCAACCTTTTCCACTTCTGACAAAGCAACAACACTAACCTTTTCCTTAGGACTGGCAGATTTAACCATTTCTGGTTCATTTGGCCCAGCAGAACTAAGTGGTGCACTAGCAGAGCTAACTTTTGCACCAGCAGAACTAACTTCTGCATCCACCATCCTAGCAGCACTAACATCTAAACTGGCAGCACTAACTCCAGCAGCACTATCTAACATATCCTTTGCACTTTCCTTTGCAGCCTTAGATACATCTTCATCTAGCACTTCTAGAATCAAGTTACCTACAACATTTCCTAGCTGCTCAGCACTTACATCATCATGTATGCTGTCATCAATCTCCACCACATCATCAAACATCCTTTCTGTTTCCCCTGCACCAGTGAATTCAAACTGATCTACATTTTCTTCTTCACTGGTGCTTTCATCAACAAGCATCATTTTCAGTCCAGTTGACTTACTCTCAGCTATGCTTTTGGATTCATTCCTTTCTTTCATCAACAGCTCTACCATCTCTCTTAACCTGGCAATCTCTGCCTTCTGTCCTTCTACCTCCTTTGACAATTTTGTACAGGTATCCATCAATTCCTTTATAGTAACACTATCCTCACCATTGCCAGAAGTGTTACCCTCTTTTAATGGATCATTGGAAGATTTAGTCAATGTCTCAGACCTAGTCTGAGCATCATCAACCCCCAATGTGGTTTCTTGGCACCTGGGACCACTAGATATATTGACATCCACTGGATCCTCAGCAATAGAGGAATCCAATGGAATCTCTATATCCTGTGTTGCCATGGATTGGGTCCTAATTCCAGTACCACTGTCCTGTTCTCCTTGTGAGGTAGCAACAGTAGTGGTAGCCCTTTCCATATGGTCTCTCTGCTCCTGATTGACCACCTCATTAACATTTTTGGGCTGAGACAATTGAGGAAGAGGAGCCTCAACTGCCTGTTTCTTAGCCTTTTTGGCTTTAGCTTTGGTATGGGTCCCTTGTTTTCTTTGTTTTTGAAACTATGTCACTTGGTTGAGAAGCAGTGGGTGTTTCTGCTTCCTGTGGCATAGTGGAAGGCCTGTTCAACATATGTTCAGTTAAATTGGTCACCTTCCCAGAAAATTCTTTTCTTTTGACCATCCCATTTCTCTTCATGTTTGAAAATGTTTTCTTTGAGAGATTTGAGAGAATGATTCTACCCCCTGTTTTGGGTAGATCTGGGATTTCCTGGTCTATGATATGTTGTAAAAATCTTGGATACATTAAAAATTTGTCTTTGGATTTCTCAAGATTGTTTACCATTCCATTAAATATTAATTTTGAAAAATTAAATTTTTCATTATTTGCAAGACAAATGAGAGCAGAAGCTATGTTGCTGCTAAACTGCTCCCATGAAGTTTTCTTTTGAGAAATGCAGTGTTGTAGGGTATGGATTAAAAATTTCCATTGTGGGGAGAAGAGTTGTTTGTAGTATGTCAATCTTTCTGTTCTCTCCCCCTCATACCCATACAACACTAATTGATCGTGTATCTGAGATGTAGCATAGCATTCCATACCATCTGCATCATCTAAGAGAAGATGAGCACGTATGGAAGCTTCAGTAAGAGTGATGCTCTTCTCATTTACCTTGGCCGTGATAGATTTAACCCCATCTTCTTCTGACACCACGACAGATGTCCAGAAGTCATGAATATGTGAAAGAAAAATAGAGGGGTTAACAGTAAGTGCAAACCTTAAAGTTGTACACTTTAGGAAGTCTATGACTTCATGGTAACCATCTGATTCCTGTGGTTTGAGGAGAAATCCACAGACGTTGTGTTGGTCACCGTATGTAAGAGATTTGGTCGATGAAGATAAAGAAGTTGCCATTTTCGTGAAAAGTTAGGTTTGAAAAGTTTTGGGAGGTTTTTGGAAAGATATTTTCAATTTTCGATAAAAAGTGCATGTGAATTGAAAAAGTGTAGTGTTTGACAGATTTAAATACCCTTTTAAAGTGAACAGTACGTTCAAGCCCTAAAATAACACTAGCAGAATTAAAGTTGGAAAAAGTTACTGGCAGAATTAACTTTGGCAGACTTAACTCTAGCAGAAGTAATTCTTAGCAGAATTAATGCTGGCAGTATTAATTCTAGCAGAATTAAGTCTAGCAGAATTAAGTCTAACAGAATTAATATTAGCAGAATTAACTTTGGCAGAAGTAATTCTAACAGAATTAACTTCAGCAGAATTAATGCTAGCAGTATTAATTCTAGCAGAATTAAGTCTAGCAGAAGTAACTTTAACTTTTCTGCACACTTAGACAAGTCCACGTCACCCTTTTATTAATAGTGCTGGCAGAACTAAGTTATGCTAGCAGAATTAATATTGTTGGAAAATTGAGTTAGCAGAACTAACAACCTTTGAGCATTTAATCCTGCACTGTTAGCTTAAAAACACAATATAACCAGCAGAATTAAATTGTACAAGCAGAACTAAATAAGATAGTCACTATTTATACTGGCAGAACTAAGTCATGACAGTACTAAATATTGAGAATCTTATAATTTCTGCTGTAACGGGCTAAAGTATCGAGTAGAACCCCATGTGTAAAACATTTTAAAATTAAATAATGATCATAATGAGCTGTTCATCATACCAATACCAGTAACCAGAAATGTAAATCTGCCAATATCAAATGCTTTTGTGAACAGATCTGCAAGTTGGTTATCTGTGTGGATTTTAAAAATCTGAATTAATCTTTTCTCATTACAATCCCTTATGAAGTGATATCTAATTTCAATATGCTTTGTTTTAGAGTGTTTCACAGGGTTATTAATGATACTTATAGCAGCAGTATTATCAATATACATGGGAGTATTTAGAAAAGTCAAACCATAGTCTAACATTTGATTCTGAATCCATAGAATCTGAGCACAGCAGCTTGATGCAGCAACATACTCTGCTTCTGCTGTTGAAGTAGACACAGTGGTTTGTTTTTTACATTGTCAAGATACTAATCTATCTCCCAAGAATTGACAGCCTCCAGAAGTTGACTTTCTGTCCAAATTGTTACCCCCATAGTCACTGTCAGAATATGCTACCAAATTGAAGGAAGAATTCTTTGGATACCATAGGCCTAATTTTGGTTGCCCTTTAAGGTATTTAAAAATTCTCTTCACAGCATGAAGATGAGACAATTTAGGATTTGTTTGAAATCTTGCACACACACATACTGCAAACATGATATCTGGTCTACTAGATGTGAGATACATCAGTGAACCTATCATGGATCTATAGAGATGTTCATCAACACTCTCCCCCTCAAGATCTGCAAGTAATGGCTTGTGTGTTTCCATAGGAGTGCTTGCAATCTTTGCATCACTGAGCTTAAACTTATCCAAAATGTCCTTAACATATTTATCCTGACTTATGAAGATTCCATCTGCTTTCTGTTTCACTTGAAGACCAAGAAAGAAAGTCAATTCTCCCATTGAACTCATCTGAAATTTCTGATGCATAAGAGATTCAAATTCTTTGCACAGACTGTCATTTGTTGAACCAAAAATAATATCATCTACATAGATTTGCACTAGTAGGATATCATTCTTAATTCTTTTGATGAACAAAGTCTTATCTATTGCACCTCTTCTGAATCCATTATCCAACAGATACACAGATAAAGTATCATACCAAGCTCTAGGAGCTTGATGCAGTCCATAGAGTGCTTTGTCCAATCTGAGCACTTTATCTGGATGCTTGGGATCCTCAAACCCTGGTGGTTGGCATACATATACTTCTTCATCTATTTTCCCATTTAAAAATGCACTCTTTACATCCATCTGGTATACCTTGAAATTCTTGAAGGAAGCATAAGCTAAGAACAATCTGATAGCTTCAATTCTTGCCACAGGTGCAAATACCTCATCATAATCAATACCCTCTTCTTGTGAGTATCCCTGTGCAACCAATCTAGCTTTGTTCTTAATTACTATTCCCCTTTCATCCTTTTTGTTCCTGTATACCCATCTGGTACCAATAGCCCGTTTTCCTTTGGGTAGATCCATTAAAGTCCACACATTTTGAATTTTGAATTGAAGTAGCTCCTCTTGCATAGCTTCAACCCAGCTTGGATCTTTCAAAGCTTCAACAGCTTTCTTGGGCTCAATCTGTGACAGAAAACAAGCAAATAAAGAAAAATTTGCATTTTCATCAAGAGTTTTAGATGACCTTCTTGTTTGCATAGGAGCATCAATTGCTCCAATGACATTGTCCAATGGCATGTAGCTTTTATGGGCTTGATACTGTGGACCAGCTGCCATTTCTATCCCAGATTCCAGATTGGTCAGATTGTGAACCAGATCTGTGTCTTCTTGAATCATTTGACCACTTGATTCTGACACATCCAACCTTGTGGGTTGTTGCTCCTCTTGTGCATCTTCATGTGATGCTTCATCTTGTTGAGAGCATTCTGGATTTGATGATGCATTTCCATCATCATCTGCACCATTATCATCCAAATTTGATGAAATGGGTACTGAACTCTGTTGTTGATCAGGGGTGGAAGATTCAAGTACTGCAGGTGGATCTGGTAGCCATGTTGGAAACAAAACAAATTGTGGTGGTTTGTTTGTTTGTTGACCTGTAGTTGTACCTGCATTCACATTTGTACTTGTACCTGCAATTGATGACTCATGCATATATCTAAAAGATTTGGTTAATGCATCAATGTCAAATAGATGTGCTGGACCTTTACCTAAAGAATTTGGTGTGTGTTCATTAAAGGTCACATCTAAAGTTTCTTCCACAATTCTTGTTCTACTGTTGAAAACTCTGTATGCTTTTCTTTGAAAAGAGTAACCAACAAAGAATCCCTCATCAACTTTGCTTTGAAACTTGCCTAATTGATCCTTGGTATTTAAGATAGTAACAGGACATCCAAATGGTTTAAGAATTCTAACCAAAGGTTTGTTATTTAAAAATAACTCATAAGGTGTCTTGTTTTGAGGCTTAACAACTAATACCCTGTTCTGGACATAACAAGCAGTGCTAATTGCTTCTGCCCAGAAGGTCATTGGTAGCTTTGCATCTGCTAACATGGTTCTAGCAGCCTCAATAAGTGTCCTATTTTTCCTTTCTGCTACTCCATTTTGTTGGGGAGTTCTAGGAACACTATATTGTCTATCTATACCTTTAGATTCACAGAATTTGTCCATCTCTTGATTTCTAAATTCTGTTCCATTGTCACTTCTAATGAATTTGAGCTTTCTGTTGGTTTGATTTTCAATCTTAATGATGAATGATCTTAGAATTTCTCCAGTTTCATCCTTGGTTCTAAGAAAGAATACCCAACTAAATCTGCTGTAATCATCAGTGATCACTAGGCAATATGACTTCTTACCTATACTACTCACATTTGTTGGTCCAAATAAATCCATGTGCAGTAAATGTAAAGGTGAGTCAATAGAGTTCAGTGACTTGGCCTTATAAGAGGATTTGTGTTGCTTGCCTTTTTGACATGCAACACAGTGGTCATCACATGAATATGTTTTCTTTGGTAAACCTCTGACAAGTTTTCCTTTAACAAGTTTGTTTATTGTTTTGAAATTCATGTGACACATCCTTCTATGCCAAAGGTCAGATTCATTTACAGTTGCTTTTGAAATGAGACAACTCAACTCAGGTTTAGGTACAAATTTAGCCAATTCACAGCTGTACATGTTATTCTTTCTGGGAATTTTCATTAAAATCATTTTGGGGTCAAGAATAAACTTCTCAGAAAGAATACAGCATTCTGTGTCATTAAAGAACACTGGGTTCTTTTTCTCTGTAATTTGGCTAACACTTAACAGATTGTACCTCAGTTGTTCAACAAAGTAGACATCATTGAAGCTCATTTTGTCACTGTTGACATTGCCCATTCCTGTAATCCTTCCTCCTTTAGGATTACCTCCAAAAGCAACAGGACCTCCATCAATAACTTTGAAGTCCTCCAGTCTGCTTCTATCTCCTGTCATGTGCCTAGAGCATCCACTATCAATATGCCATAGGCTTTTCTTCTTGCTCTGCACATACAAATGACAAAAGATTAGTTTCTCTTGGGAACCCAAACCAATTTGGTTGTGGGTGTCCCTTTCTTATCAACAGCATCAACTCTTTTGAATGTAATTGATGCTGGTGATAGTGCAGTTGATTTCCAGACCCAACTAATGTTTGACCTAACAGCATTAAGTGGTTTGGCAGAATTAACTTCTGAACCACTTAAATTTTGCCTGGCAGAACTAAATTTGGTTAACTTTTGCCTAGCAGAGTTAACCGTATAGTTTTGCTTGGCAGAACTAAACTTGGTTAACTTTTGCTTAGCAGAGTTAACTCTGTAGTTTTGCTTGGCAGAGTTAAAGTTTGTATTGGTCACTTTAGTTCTGTTGGCTTTATTTTTAGTCAACACTCCTGCACTTCCTTTTGGTGCAGCAGAGTTAACTCTTGCCTTTGACTTTTTGACTATACTAGCAGAATTAACTTTGGTTTTGAAATTTTGATGGTTAATTCTGTTAGTATTAGTCCATGATGATTGTTTAACCCGTTGGAGCTTTGGGTTAAAATAACAATCCTTTTGAAGATGGTTGAATCTTCCACAGATGAAACAAGCTTTCTCATCCACTCTTTTAAAATTTGGTCCAAGTTTTTGAGAAACCATATGATTCCAGTTTCTTTGGTTTCCCCTTGGAGCTTTCTTTGATTTTGAAGGGAGTGATGAGTTAGCAGAACAATTGCAGTTAGTACACTTAACAACAACAATTTTATCACATTTAGGTGTGTTAACAGATGTACTAGCATTCCTTTGCAAGTTCATTTTAGCCTTTTCTTGAAATAATTTCTTACCTTCTGCTAGTTTCTTAGTCTTTAACTTAGGTACTAGCTTAGTGACAGAAATAGGTTTTGAATGAACTTGTTCATCTTTCACAGATTCAATCTCATCATCTGATACCCACTCAGATATCTCAACTTTTTCTAGATCCATTTTGTTTTCACTCAATTCAATAACAGGATCTGTTTGCTTAACCTCATCTATCATTTTCTCCTTAAGCTTACTTATGTCTAAGTCATTTTTAGGAGGCATGTAGATGTGGTTGTAGGGTGGAGGTACACTATTGAGATTATAACCTAAGCCAGTTTTTATCTTATCATGAATTTGGCTTATTATCAGATTTTGAACACTTTCAGAAGCATTCTCTAGTTCAGCCACTGTGAGTTTGATGCTTTCCTTTTCAGCAGTTACTTCAGCTAGTTTCTTAAGTAGCTCATCAACCCTGTTTTGCAACATATCTTTTTCAAAGTTGGCATATTTGAGATCATAGTCATACTGTTCCTCCTTTTTCTCATATGCCTTAATTTGTTTCTCTAGATCTTCTATTGCTAGGGTTGTATGTTGGCTTCTGATGTCCCAGTCCCTAAGTTCTTTACAAATACTAGCATTATGGTCCCTATAATGTTTAACAGTTTTCTTACATATACTGGAACATAATTTTGCTTGTACCTCATAGGGAACTTCATCTGAGGTGCTTTTTTCTCCAATAGCCATAAGTGCATGATTCTGTGGCTCTAATTCTGCTTGATCACTCCAGTCATACCCCATACCATCTTGAGAGACAAGTGCATTTGGAGTAGACTCTTGAACAGCTACAGTTCTCTTCTGAGGTCCATTGTAAGCAGCATTGTAACCTCCAGATCTCTGTCCACCCATCTCCTGTCTAGGAGATCTGCATTCCCTGGCAAAGTGACCCAGTTTGTGGCAGTTATAGCATTCTACCTTGCTTTTATCAAACCCCACATTATCATCTCTTTTTCGTGCAAAATTGTTTCTTCCAGTTCTTTGCAGGAACTTTTTCACTCTCATAGTGATCATGGCCATCTGCCATTTTATGTCCATCTCCTCCAGATCATCTGGATTTATCTGCTCCAATTCTTCACTTGTCAGTGAAGAGTTCACATGACTGGCAAAGAATGCCTCTACTACCTGATCTGTAGTTCTGTCTTGTGCTACAGATGAAGAGCTTGACCCTCCACTCTTCACAATAGGCACAGATCCATATCCTTTTGGATCTGTTTTGGTTCTTCCCATAGACATAAATGCAGCATTCTGTGAACTCTGAGCTTCACCACTGCTTTGCTTTCTGCTTTCTACCTCAGGTTCAAAGGCTATAAGATCATTGTATAGATCATTTAGCTCTTTATCATCTAAATCACTTCTTTGTCTTAGACCAACAGTGTATATAGTCCATTCCTCACCCAATGATCTTAAAAACTTCCTGTTTAGATCATCTTTGTCTATGACAACTTTGTGATTTTTTAACTCACCAACAAGCTTCCTGTACCTATTGAACACTTGAGTTAAGGTTTCAGATTTAACAGAACTAAAATTCTCAAACTGTTGTTTGAGCAGTGATCTTTTGTTCTTCTTTGTGCTTTCATTCCCTGCAAACCTTTTATCCAATTCCTCCATGAGCACTTTTGCATCATCAACCTGCTCAAATTCACTTTGATATTCATTAGGAATAGCAAGTAATAATGTACTTAGAGCTTTGAGTTCAGTAGCTCTTTCTCTTCTTTCTTGTTCAGTGGTTGGTGTACCCCTGGGCAGCCTAGCACCATTCACATCAGTTTTGTACTTAGGACCATTCTCCACAATGTCCCATAATTGATAATCTGTAAGCAACATATGTTGCTTAATTCTATTCCTCCACATATTGTATTCATCTGGTCTAAGAATAGGAATTCTAGACACTTGAACACCCTCTACAAATTCTGATGCCATTGTATACAAACAAAATTTAAGATAAACTATACCCTGAACAGATCACTGTTCTTTCTTTTCTTCCTTAATTCAAAGCTTACACAATCTCTGATACCAATTGTGAGGTCCCACAATAACACTTTGTAGTTACAAATGTTTTAACTTAAGCTATGAATTCTTAACAAGTAGTTTGTAGAATAACACTTGTCAAGTAGGAAGATGTATTGTGATTTGTAATATGTATGAAAATAAGATTGTAAACAATGCAAGAACACACTTGATTTTCAATAGCCAAAAGCCTCAATATTATTATTGAATAATACGGATACACAAATGTATCAGGGTTACAAGAAACCTTGAAGCTATTACAACTTGACTAACTATTGGACAGACTTACTTCTGCACTTGATCTATCTCTATGTATATATATATATATCAAAGTACTTTACTGCAAGTACATGCTAATATACTAAAAACTTGTATAAAATCTACATACAATCTACTTTCTTGAAACCAAGTTTTCTAAGATCCACGCTTGTATTAAATGCATTTGACTTTTCTTGTCTGCAGCGTGCACTGTTCCTCAAAAGCATGTCTGTAGTAGGTGTACTTTGTTGCAGAGTTGTTGTGCAGTAATCCCACTAAGCAGAACTAACAGATAGACGAGCAGAACTATCTTTTAACACTGGCAGAACTAATCTTTGCAGATAATGGCACTTGGCAGAATTAACACTTGAAATGCCCAGCAGAACTAACTTCAAACATACCAGCAGAACTAACTCTGGAAGACTATGTCTTCAATAAATGAACAGAGCTAACTCCATTAGCAGAACTAAGTCTTGATACCCCAGCAGCATTAACTTCCAACAGACTAAATACTTAGAGTATTTTGATATTAAATGATATGAAGAATTTAGCCCAACAAATAACGACGTACTCACATTTTGAACGTGATGGAATGTGACCTCTCGGATTGAGTGCACATGAGGGGATCACAATCGAAAATGAAGATAAACGGAAAATCACTTGCAATAATTCATATGCTATTTGCAGTTATAGTCCTGAAACATTTTCGGGAACAACCACCAAGAACCAACTTATAGAAAATGTCTTCCCTTTCTTTCATTTCATCTTTTTTCCACTAATGACTCAAGGCCACATGATACCCAAGATGAAAATAGCCCGAATGCTAGCCAACGCGGTGATACGGTTACTATCATCACAGCTCCTGTTAATGCGAACCACTTTAAATCAGTCATTGATTGTGCAGTCGAAGCTAACCTCAAAATCTAAGTTCTTGAACTCCAGCTTCCATTATATTGGGCTAAAATCTGTTGAAGATCAAATGAATAAATATTCTAAGTGTTTAGCTCTGTTGAAAGTTAATTCTGTTGGTGATTGAAGACTTAGTTCTACTGGTAGAGTTAACTCTGTTCATTTATTGAAGATAAAGTTTTCCAGAGTTAGTTCTGCTAGTCATTTCAACATTAGTTCTGCCAAGTCTATTTGCTGTTAGTTCTGCCAGAACTGAAGAAATTCAAAGATTAGTTCTGCCAGTTGATTTCGTTATTGTTGCTCATCATTTTTGTTAGTTCTGCTTAGTGGATCTACTTTCTACCAACTCTGCAGTACAAGTACACCTATTGCAAGCATGCTTTTGAGGAATAATACACGCAGCAGACAAGAAATGACAATGCATTTAATGCTGGCATAGTTTCTAGAAAACTTGTTCTAGAAAAGTAGATTTTGTATAGATTTTATACAAGTTGTTTAGTGTATAAGTATGTCCTATGGTTCATTGTTAGAAAATACAAGAGTGACATATGTGTGTATGAGTGTGTAAGTTTCTAGTCAATTTGTAACTAAGCTTCAAGGTACTTGTAACCCTGATACAACAAGTGTATCCGTATTATTGAAATAATAATATTGAAGCTTTTGGCTATTGAAACAATTGTGTTCTTATTATACTATCAAATCTGTTACAATCTTATTACAAGTAATACATATAATCTTCCTAACTTAACAAGTGTTATTCCGCAAACTTCTTGTTAAGAATTCATTGCTTGTGTTAATACATTTGTGTAAACAAGTGTAATTGTGGGATCCCACAATTGGTATCAGAGCTTGTGTAAGCTTTGGATTCAGGAAGATCTGGGTTAGTGCAGTTGATAGTTTGAGGTTTAGTTTATCCTTAAGTTTAATATTGTCAGTATGGCATCAGAGTTTGTGGATGGTATCTAGGTGTCTAGAATTCCCATTCTTAGACCTGATGAGTACCATATGTGGAGAAACAGAATCAAGAAACACATGTTGCTTACTGATTATCAGTTATGGGATATTGTGGAGAATGGTCCCAAATACAAAACTAATGCTAATGGTGTAACATTGCCAAGAGGTGCTCCAACAACTGAGCAAGAAAGAAGAGAAAGAGCTACAGAACTCAAGGCTTTAAGCACTCTGTTACTCTCTATTCCAAATTAGTATCAAAGTGAGTTTGAGCAAGTTGAAGATGCTAAGGTGCTTATGGAAGAGTTGGACAAGAGGTTTGCTGGGAATGAAAGCACTAAGAAGAACAAAAGATCCATGCTCAAATAGCAGTTTGAAAACTTTAGCTCTGTCAAGTCTGAGACTTTGACTCAAGTGTTTAACAGGTATAGAAAGTTGGTTGGTGAGCTTAAGAATCACAAAGTTGTTATAGACAAAGATGATCTTAACAGGAAGTTCTTAAGATCTTTGGATGAAGAATGGACCATGTACATAGTTGGTCTAAGGCAAAGAAGTGATTTAGATGACAAGGAGCTCAATGATTTATATAATGATCTCATAGCTTTTGAACCTGAAGTTGAAAGCAGAAAGCAAAGTGTTGGTGAAGCACAAGGCTCTCATAATGCTGCTTTCATGTCCATGGGAAGGTCTAAGGTAGATCCAAAGAATTATGGATCTGTACCTGTTGTAAAAGCTGTAGGGTCTGGATCATCATCTGTAACACAGGAAAAGTCTACAGATCAAGTTGTAGAAACTTTCTTTGCTAGTCATGTGAACTCCTCACTGACTAATGAAGAATTAGAGCAAATAAATCCTGATGATCTAGAAGAAATGGACATAAAATGGCAGATGGCCATGATTACCATGAGGGTAAAGAGGTTTTTGCAAAGGACAGGAAGAAATAATTTTGCAGGAAAAAGGGATGACAACGTGGGGTTTGACAAAAGCAAAGTGGAATGCTACAACTGCCACAAACTAGGTCATTTTGCTAGAGAGTGCTGATCTCCAAGGCAAGAGGGAAATGGACAGAGATCTGGTGGATATAATGCTGCATACAATGGTCCTCAGAAAAGAACCATTCATGTTCAAGAATCTACACCAAATGCTCTTGTTTCACAAGATGGTATGGGTTATGATTGGAGTGATCAAGCTGAAATGGAACCTCAGAATCATGCTTTAATGGCTATTGGAGAAGATGATACATCAGATGAAGTTCCTTATGAGGTACAAGCAAAATTATGTTCTAATGTGTGTAAGAAAACTGTTAAACATTACAGAGATCATAATGCTACAATTTGTAAGGAACTTAAGGATTGGGACATTAGAAGCCTACACACAACCTTAGCAATAGAAGATTTAGAAAAACAGATAAAAGCATACAAGAAAAATGAGGAACAATATGATTATGATCTTAAGTATGCAATCATCATGGACTACTGCTGACAGAATTAACCATCAAAATTTCAAAACCAAAGTTAATTCTGCCAATGTAGTAAAGAAGTCAAAGGCAAAAGTTAGCTCTGCTGCACCAAAAGGAAGTGCAGGAGTGTTGACCAAAGTTAATGCCAACAGAACTAAAATGACTATAACAAATTTTAAGTCTGCCAAGCATAACAAAAGGGTTAATTCTGCTAGGCAAATCATAATTGATTCTGCTAGGCAAAAGTTAACCAAATTTAGTTCTGCTAGGCAAAATAAAAGTGATCCAGAAATTAATTCTGCCAGATCATTTAAGTCTGTTAAGTCAAACATCAGTTGGGTTTGGAAACCAACTAAAATGACATCAGCATCAATGATTTTCAAAAGAGTTGATGTTGTTGATAAAAAAAGGGACACCCACAACCAAATTGGTTTGGGTTCCCAAGAGAAACTGATCTTTTGTCATTTATACGTGCAGAGCAAAAAGAAAAGCCTATGGCACATTGATAGTTGATGCTCTAGGCACATGACAGGAGACAAAAGTAGGTTGGAGGACTTCAAAGCTCTTGATGGAGGTCCTGTAGCATTTGGAGGTAATCCTAGAGGAGGAAGGATTACGGGAATGGGAAATGTCAACAGTGATAAGATGAGCTTCAATGATGTGTATTATGTCGATCAATTGAGGTACAACTTGTTAAGTGTTAGCCAAATAACTGAGAAAAGGAACCGAGTGTTCTTTAATGACACAGAATGTTGTATTCTTTCCGAGAAGTTTGTTCTTGATCCAAAAATGATCTTGATGAAAATTCCCAGAAAGAACAACATGTACAATTGTGAATTGGCTAAGTTTGTACCTAAACCTGAATTGAATTGTCTTATTTCAAAAGCAACTATTGATGAATCTGACCTTTGGCATAGAAGGATGTGTCACATGAATTTTAAAACAATAAATAAACTTGTTAAAGGAAAACTTGTCAGAGGTTTACAAGAGAAAACATATTCATGTGATGACCATTGTGTTGCATGTCAAAAGGTCAAGCAGCACAAATCCTCTTATAAGACCAAAACACTGAACTTTATTGACTCACCTTTACATTTACTGCACATGGACTTATTTGGACCTACAAATGTGAGTAGTATAGGTAAGAAGTCATATTGCCTAGTAATCACTGATGATTATAGCAGATTTAGTTGGGTATTCTTTCTCAGAACCAAAGATGAGACTGGAGGCATACTAAGGTCTTTCCTAATTAAGATTGAGAACCAAACCAATAGGAAGCTAAAGATCATCAGAAGTGATAATGGAACAGAGTTTAGAAATCAAGAGATGGATAAATTCTGTGAATCCAAGGGTATAGATAGACAATATAGTGTTCCTAGAACTCCACAACATAATGGAGTAGCAGAGAGAAAGAATAGGACACTTATTGAGGCTGCTAGAACCATGTTAGCAGATGCTAAACTACCAATGACCTTCTGAGCAGAAGCAATTAGCACTGCTTGTTATGTTCAGAATAGGGTATTAGTTGTTAAGCCTCACAACAAGACACTTTATGAGTTATTTTTGAATAGTAGACTTTTAGTTAGCTGTTTTAAACCATTTGGATGTCCTGTTACTATCTTGAATACCAAGAATCATCTAGGTAAATTTCAAAGTAAGGCTGATGAGGGGTTCTTTGTTGGTTACTCTTTCCAGAGAAAAGCGTATAGAGTATTCAACAGTAGAACTAGAATAGTGGAAGAGACCTTGGATGTGACCTTTAATGAGCACACACCTAATGCCTTAGGAAAAGGTCCAGCTCACCTGTTTGACATTGATGCATTAACCAAATCTCTTAGATACATGCATGAGTCATCAAATGCAGGTACAAGTATAAGTACAAATGCAGGTACAAGTGCAGGTCAACAAAGAAGCAAATCACCACAATTTGTTCTGTTTCCAACATGGTTACCTGACCCACCTGCAGTGTTTGAGTCTTCCACTCCTGATCAACAATAGAGTTCAGAGCCCATTACATCAAACTTGGATGATAATTGTGCATATGGTGATGGGAGTGCATCATCAGATCCAGATTGTCCTCAACAAGAAGAAGCATCGACTGAAACTCCAATAAATGAAGATGCACAGGAGGATCAACAACCATCAAGGATAGAGGTGTCAGAATCAAGTGGTCAAATGAATCAAGAAGACACCAATCTAGATCAGAATTTTACCAATTTAGAATCTGGGATAAAGATGGCAGCTGGTCCATAATATCAGGCTCATAAAAGCTATATGCCACTGGACAATGTCATTGGAGCCATTGATGCTCCCATGAAAACAAGAAGGTCATCTAAAACTATTGATGAAAATGCAAAGTTCTCTTTGTTTACTTGTTTTCTATCACAGATGGAGTCCAAGAAAGTTGTTGAAGCTTTGAAAGATCCAAGCTGGATTGAGGCTATGCAAGAGGAGATACTTCAATTCAAAATCCAAAATGTGTGGACTTTGATGGATCTTCCCAAAGTAAAACGGGCAATTGGTACTAGATGGGTATACAGAAATAAGAAGATGAGAGATGCATAGTAATTAAGAACAAGGCTAGACTGGTTGCACAGGGATACTCTCAAGAAGAAGGAATTGATTATGATGAGGTATTTGCACCTGTGGCAAGAATTGATGCCATTTGATTGTTCTTGGCTTATGCTTCTTTCAAGAATTTTAAGGTATATCAGATGGATGTGAAGAGTGCATTTCTAAATAGAAAGATAGATGAAGAGGTGTATGTATGTCAGCCACCAGGGTTTGAGGATCTCAAATATCCCAATAAGGTGATTAGATTGGACAAAGCACTTTATGGATTGCATCAGGCTCATAGAGCTTGGTATGATACTCTGTCTGTGTATCTGTTGGATAATGGTTTCAAAAGAGGTGCTATAGACAAAACCTTGTTAATTAAAAGAATTGAAAGTGATATTCTACTGGTACAAATCTATGTAGATGATATCATTTTTGGTTCAACAAGAGATAGTCTTTGCAAAGAATTTGAAACTCTTATGCATCATAAATTTCAGATGAGTTCAATGGGAGAATTGACTTTCTTTTTGGGTCTTCAAGTGAAACAGAAAGCAGATGGGATCTTCATAAGTCAGGATAAGTATGTGAAGGACATCTTGGATAAGTTTAAATTTAATGATGCAAAGGTTGCAAGCACACCAATGGAAACACATAAACCACTACTTGCAGATCTTGAGGGGGAATGTGTTGATGAACACCTCTATAGATCCATGATAGGTTCAATGATGTATCTTACATCCAGTAGACCAGACATCATGTTTGCAGTATGTGTGTGTGCAAGGTTTCAAACTAATCCTAAGTTGTCTCATCTTCATGCTGTAAAGAGAATTTTTAAATACCTAAAAGGTCAACCTAAATTGGGCTTATGGTATCCAAAGAATTCTTCTTCCAATTTGGTAGCATATTCTGATAGTGATTATGGAGGTAACAATATGGATAGAAAGTCAACTTCAGGAGGATGTCAGTTCTTGGGAGATAGGTTAGTATCTTGGTAATGTAAGAAGCAAACTACGGTGTCTACATCAACAATACAAGTAGAATATGTTGCTGCATCAAGCTGCTGTGCTCAGATCCTATGGATTCAAAATCAGATGTTGCACTATGGTTTGACTTTTCTAAATACTCCCATGTATGTTGACAATAATGCTGCTATAAGTATCATTAATAACCCTGTAAAGCACTCTAAGACAAAACATATTGAAATTAGATATCATTTCATTAGGGATTGTAATGAGAAAAGATTAATTCAGATTTTCAAAATACATACTGATAATCAACTCACAGACCTGTTCACAAAGGCTTTTGATGTTGGAAGGTTTACATTTTTGGTTACTGGTATAGGTATGATGAACAACTCATTATAATCATTATCTATTTTCAAAATGTTTTTCAAAAGGGGTTACACTTGATACTTTAGTTTGTTATAGAAGATATTATAAGGTTGTCAATATTTATACTTTCACTACTTAGTTCTGCTAGTATAGATATTGGTTATCTCATTTAGCTCTGCTAGTACAAATTAACTCTGCTAGTTCAATTGTATTTTTGAGCTAACATATTGCAGGATTAAAAACTCAAAGGTTGTTAGTTCTGCTAACTCAGTTTTCAACAATATTAATTTTGCTAGCACAAGTTAGTTCTGCCGGCTCAATTAATAAGCTAGTGACGTGGAATTGTCCAAGTGTGAAGAAAGGTTGAAATTAATTCTGCTAGATTTAAGTTGCAAAACTTAATTCTGCCAGTACCTTTTTCAAATTTTAATTCTGCTAGTGTTATTTTAGGGCTTGAAAGTACTGTTCATTTTTAACAGTATTTAACCTGCCAAACACTACACTTTTTCAATTCACTTGCACTTTTTCTTGAAAATTAAAATTCACTTTAAACAAACCTCTCAAAACTTCTCAAACCTACTTGCAATTTCCATACTCAACAATGGCTTCATCATCTTCTTCGTCTAAACCACTCGACATTGGTGACCAATATAACGTCTGTGGATTTCTACTCAAATCACAGGGGTCAGATGGTTATCATGAAATTATCGATTTCTTGAAGTGCACATCCATCAGGTTTGCACTTACTGTTAATCCCATGATGTATATATCACATGTTAATGACTTCTGGACATCTGCCGTGGTGTCAGAAGAAAATGGGGTTAAACTATAACGGCAACAGTAAATGAGAAGCGTATCTCTGTAACTGAAGCTTCCATATGTGCTCATCTTTTACTAGATGATGCAGATGGTATGGAATGTTATGCTACTTCTCAAATACATGATCAACTTGTGTTGTAAGAAAAATTAACTAATTACAAACAGCTCTTCTCTCAACAATGGAAATTTTTAATCCATACCCTACAACACTGCATTTCTCAAAAGAAAACTTCTTGTGAACAATTTAGCAGTAGCATTGCTTCTGCTCTAATTTGTCTTGCTAATAATGAGAAGTTTAATTTTTCTAAATTGATTTTTAATGAAATGGTAAACAATCTTGAAAAACTAAAAGATAAATTTTTAATGTATCCAAGATTTTTACAACATATTATTG
Organism: Pseudognaphalium luteoalbum; assembly: GCA_963422505.1. Lineage (NCBI taxonomy): Eukaryota > Viridiplantae > Streptophyta > Magnoliopsida > Asterales > Asteraceae > Pseudognaphalium > Pseudognaphalium luteoalbum. The sequence continues at coordinate 6,779,022 of OY730198.1, read as the reverse complement.
ATCAAGAAATTCAAGATCTACCTAGGGAAGGTGGTAGATTAATCCTCTCCAATTTATCCAAAAAGACTTTTGCAAATATGAGGAGAAAGGGGATGGTTAAAGGGAAAGAATTTTCTGGGAAGGTGACCAATTTAACTGATCACATGTTAAACATGCCTTCCACTATGCCACAGGAAGTAGAAACTCCCACTACTTCTCAACCAAGTGGTATAGTTTTAAAAACAAAAAGAACAAGGGAACTTAAGCCTACCAAATCTAAAGCCAAAAAGGCTAGGAAACAGGCAAATGAGGCTCCCCTTCCTCATTTGTCTCAGTCCACAAATGTAATTGAAAAGGAGGTGGTCACTGAGGAGCAGAGAGACCATGTGGAAAGGGCTACCACTACTGTTGCTACCTCACTAGGAGAACAGGACAGTGGTACTGGAACTAGGACCCAATCCATGGCAACACAGGATATTGAGATGCCATTGGACTCTTCTATTGCTGAGGATCCAGTGGATATCAATGTATCCAGTGGTCCCAGGTGCCAAGAAACCATATTGGGGGCTAATGATGCTCAGACTAGGTCTGAGACATTGGCTAAAACTTCCAATGATCCATTAAAAGAGGGTAACACTTCTGGCGATGGTGAGGATAGCTTAACTTTAAATGAATTGATGGCTATCTGTACAAAATTGTCAAAGGAGGTGGAGGATCAAAGGGTGGAGATTGCCTAGTTTAAAGAGAAGGTGGATGTATTGATGAAGGAGAGGGAGGAATACAAAAGTAAGGCTGAGAGTAAGTCTGCTAGAATGAAAAGATTACTAGTTGATGAAAGCACAAGTGATGAGGTAATTGCAGATAAATTTGAATTCACTGGTGCAGGGGAAGCAGAGAAGGTAGGATTGACTGAGGAACAGGCTAATATAATTCTGGCTGAGGAAGAGCAGAAGAAACAATATGAGAAAGATTTAGATGATCTAGAAAAGCCTGCTGATGATGTGATGGAAGTGGATGAGAACATACATGATGATGTGAGTGCAGAGGAGCTTGGAAATGTGGTTGGAAGTTTGATTCTAGAAGTATTAGATGAAGACATCTCAGATGATGCAAAAATAAGTGCTAAGGATATGTTGGATAGTGCTGCTGGTGTTACTTCTGCTGGTTTAAATGTTGCAGTTAGTTCTGCTAGTGGGATGGCAGATGCAGAAATTAGTTCTGTTGGTGTAAATACTAGTGCATGGTTTCCATTTCAAACCAACACCTCATAAATTCACAGAGTAATTAATCTGCAATTGCTCTCCAAGAATTAAGCTTTCATCACCCTCGATTGATTAAATCTCGATACTGGATTTGCACGTTAATCGGAGTATGACAAGCTTGATTCCTCATAAATCTCTATCATTGTACTCAAGAGGTTTTACGCTTGAACAATTGGTGCCATTCGGAGTCGCCTCCTTCTCCCTCTGTGTCACTGCTCGGCGCAAGTACTTGAGTCTGGTCAAGTTGAGAGACTTCGGGACTAAGTTCAAATTCATGTATGCACAATCAAAGAAACAAAGAGTTAGTAAAACATACATACGATTGCATACATACATGCATAAATAACCACACCCCCGCCTATACCATGGCCATCCCGCTGCACGACGGGTATCTGCTTCACAAACGGCCAAAGATAGCTGATGCAGGCAATGATGAGTACGTATCGATGATACTCTCTCATCTCCAACTTAGCATCAGGCAGTCAACAACTGCTCTTCTGCCACCGTCAACTTCGGTGCATGACTGATATTCTTTGGCCTGTCATACTGCCAAACCAACTATAAGAATATGGTCAAATGATTTTGTTCCTTTCATTCATTGATACCTCCCAATATATAATATTTACAATCCTACAATCAAGGGCATGTGATTGGCTATTTCCATATCAACATGCAGCTATCCTTACGTAAAGCAATGAAGAGATTACACTATTTATATTGACATATTTTACATAAATATACATTGCTATCATACCCCCGCAGTCGAAGCGGGAGGAGGACGGATGCTGAGACTGTCTCTGAAATCATTGAAAAGAACACGTGGAAGGCCCTTCGTAAAAATATCAGCAATTTGATAGCGGGATGGTACATGTAAAACTCGAACTTGACCACGAGCCACCTTTTCACGCACAAAGTGAATATCCAATTCAATGTGTTTGGTACGTTGATATTGCACGGGATTATAGAGAGATAAATAGCACTTACATTGTCACAATAAACGATAGTGGCCTTCTGAAGTGGACAATGTAATTCTAACAGGAGATTTCGAAGCCAACACGTTTCTGATACAACATTAGTGACTCCTCTATATTCGGCTTCAGCACTGTAACGAGAGAGAGTTGGTTGTCTTTTTGAAGACCAAGAGAGTAAATTATCACCAAGAAACACGCAATAGCCAGAGGTTGAACGATGAGTATCTGGACACCCTCCCCAATCAGCATCGGTGTAGGATACAAGGCCTGTGATAGAGGACTGATACAAATGAAGGCCGTGATCTAGAGTGCCTTTGATGTAGCGTAAAATACGCTTGAGTGCAGTCATGTGAGATTCTTTTGGATCATGCATATGGAGGCATATTTGTTGGACGACATAGGTGATGTCGGGCCTAGTGAAAGTAAGATATTGCAATGCACCAGCAAGGCTTCTATAATGGGCTGGGTCGGAAAAAGGAGCTCTAAGATCAGTGCTCAATTTGGCATTAGTATCAATAGGTGTGGTGGTGGGTTTGCAAGATGACATGCCCGCACGTTCAAGTAAATCCTCGGCATATTGCTGTTGAGATAAGAAGAGTCCTTTAGAATGTCGATTTACCGAGATACCCAAGAAGAAACTTAATGGACCTAGATCTTTCATGGCAAACTCCTTTGCAAGTAGTGACAGAAATCATTGACGAAGAGCATCAGAAGATGTAGTGAGGTTTATATCATCAACGTACAAAAGAAGATATGCCATTTGTTGCCCATTCTTATAAACAAATAGAGAATGATCACATTTTCTATGAGTGAAGCCCAAGGTAGTCACAAAATCTGCAAATCTTTGGTACCATGCCCGTGGTGCTTACTTCAAACCGTATAGAGATTTTTTTAGCAAGCAAACATGATCCGGAAAAGAGGAGTCTCGAAAACCCATTGGTTGATGCATGAAAATTGTTTCATTCAAGTTGCCATGTAAAAATGCATTTTTCACATATAGTTGATGGATTGGCCATGATTTCTCAAGAGCAATACTCAAAACTGGCCGAATAGTTGTGGGTTTTACTACAGGACTAAATGTCTCTCCACAATCAACACCAACTTGTTGTGCCATGCCATCACCTACAAGGCGAGCTTTATATCGCTCAAATGACCCGTCAGAGTTTTCTTATGACGAAATTGTTGGAATAGTGTCCAATATCATAACTAATTGGTGGGACTATGATTAATGGTAAAGTCCTTTTTGCGTTGCCCTCAATAAACAATCAAGAGAAAGATGAAGGATAATATTAATAGTATTAATATTATATTTAATTGTTTAATTAATTAATAAATAGTTTATTAACTAGAAATTAAAAGTAATTAAATCTGGCGGAAGATTCCAGAAACTGACTCAACCGCCGGTTGGAAGGTCCAACCGCCGGTTGAGGTTAGGGTTTCTGAGGCGGTGGAATTCGCAGACTTGGAGTCCAAGTCAAACAGCTCCAACCGCCGGTTGGGAGTCGAATTCAGCAAACCTCAGGGTTTCTTCCACAACTATAAATAGGGGCATCCTATACCTTCATAACATACGATTGAGATACGAATTTTATGAGAATTTTGAAATTCGACTTTCTCTTGGGTTTTTGGGTGTGAAGTATTAGAGGTATTCTACTTTGGGTACTTGCCTCCAAGTAACGAAGCTCTGCTCGTTGGTCTGCTTGTGAGAAATAGGTTTTCTCTAAGGTTAGTGTTTTCCTTATATTCTCTTTGTCTAATTTATTCATTGTACTATGTTGGTAAAGTTAAAAGATCCCTTAGGGTTTTAGTTCCCTAATTGTCTTAGATTATTTAAAGTTTTGTTATTCCGCTGCGTATATGATAATCTAGTTAGGGAATAGAAAGCCCAACAGAAATATCCACATTGATCTAATGATATGCATATTTGGTTCGCGTGGTACTAACTTCCAAGTCTTATTAGCAATTAGAGCATTGAATTCGTCAATCATGGCATGTTTCCAATTCAAATCATTAAAGGCTTCTTTAGGATTACGAGGAATGGGAGAAATGGATGTTGAAGCATGTAGATTAAAGTTTTGTTTGGGTTTGGATATTCCTGCCATGCCACGAGTGGTCATAGTGCGGGCTGGAGGGGGAAGGGCTGTTTGAGATGCTTGAGAATGTGGCTGTTGGTTGGTCATGGGTTGGACTGATGTTGCAGATTGGACCGAAGAAGTAGGTGGGATGGGTTCAGTTTGTGAGGATGCGGGAGATGGTTGGGCCTATGAGCTTTGGAAAGAATTGGAGGAGTCTATTGATGGGCCCGAAGAAGTGGGATGATGAGTATGGTCAGATAGTATTTGTTGGAGAAACAATTGGTGTAAACCGCTCTGAAGAAATTTATAGGAATCGCTAGCAGGTGTGGCGATTTTAGAGAAAGGAAATACAGATTCATCAAAAACTACGTGGCGAGAAATGATGATTTTTCGAGTAGACATGTCGTAGCATTTATACCCCCGATGATTAGAAGGATATCCTAAAAATACACATGGAGTAGAGCGGGGTGCAAGTTTGTGAATTGTGGTTGATGGGTATAATGGATAACATAAACAACCGAATACACGAAGGTACTTGTAAGACGGATCTCTGTGATAAAGTAGTTGAGTTGGAGAGGCATGCGATATGATTTTGCTGGGAAGAATGTTCAAGAGATAGGTTGCTGTTTGTAAAGCATGGTGCCAAAAATAATTAGGCACCGATGAATGAGTGAGTAATGTGCGAATGATATTATTTATGGCTGGAATTTTTCTTTCGGCCTTTCCGTTTTGTGAAGATGTATGAGGACATGAGAAGCGAAAAAACCATGCCATTTAAATCACAGAATTTGGTGAAAGAGTTATTTGTGTACTCAGTTCCATTATCACATAGGAAACATTTAATATGCCACTCAAATTGGTTTTTAACGAGTTTACTAAAATTATTAAGAAATATGGAGTAAACTTGAGATTTTGTACTAAGAGGATATGTCCACAGGAAGTTTGTTTTATCATCTAAAAAAAGAATGTAATAACGATGACCTGCTGAGCTAACAATGGGTAATGTCCCAAGATCACTATGAATAATATCAAAAGGCATAATGGTGCAAGAAGTAGAGTTATTAAAAGGCAATTTAACTTGTTTTCCAAACACACAAGATTGACAAATACTAGACTTTTTAAAGTCTTGACAATTAATTGAAAAACTATTCTTAAGAGAACGTAAAATAGAATCGCCCGAATGTCCCAAGCGATGGTGCCAAAGATCTTGAGAAATAGCCGAGAATGCTGAAGGTGAAGTGATTTGATGGTGAAGAGATGAGGTGAGAGGATAAAGATCCCCGGTGCTGTTACATCTCATTATTGGTATCCACGTCGGGAAGTCCTTCACATCAAAACCAAATAAGTCAAACTCAATAGAAATATCATTATCAGTTGTAAGATGGCGAACTGAAAGTAAGTTTTTAACAATGTGAGGGACAAGGAGAACACTTTTTAAGTGGAGTGGAGGGTAGGGAAAAGGTAATCTTTGATACCCCGAACCATGAATTGGAATTTCATGTCCATTACCAACAATACTATTTTTTGGAATGCTCGTTTTGTAATAAGAATGGAAGTTACCTGACGAGTTGGTCATATGAGAGGTAGCTCTGGTATCCATGTACCAATTGTTGTCAGGAGGATTAAGAGTCATGGTGTGTAGTGCTTGCTCAATATCAGTTGGAGCATAGTTGAAAGTTGAAGCATTATAAGCTTGTTGTGGTCGTGCTCCCAGAATGCCAGGGGAGTTAGATTGACTTTGGTTGGGCTTGGTCCAATTAGTAGCTGGATATGGACAAGGAGAGTAGGCTATGGGGATTCGAAGACCAGGCCCAAAATGGATTCATAGCCCAAGGTGGTGGTGTCATGTTACGATCCCCTGCTTGAAAAGAAGTTTGTTGACCCCTTCCTCTGCCTCTCTGGTTGCCTCTGCCTCGACCACGACCACGGTTTGATAGCTGTGATCCGGTGGGTCAGTAGCCTTGGTTTTGACCCGATGGGTTCTTGTTACGAGCTTCAGATGAGTCGGCTGATGTTGTGGTGTGGAGGGCTGTTCCAACGGTTGTAGCAGCGGCAGCGGCTTGATTAGCTTTACGGGTTTCTTCAAGTATAAGTTTGGAACGGGCTTCATAAAAATCAGGAAGTGGGTCAAGCTGTTGAATATTCATGTCTATCCCGCCATAGCTCTCATTAAGACCCGCAATGAGTTGAAGGACAAGACGAGAATTCGAGACGGGTGCATCAACATTTGCTAGTTGATCGGCTAGCATTTTAAGTTCTTGACAATAGGAAGATACATTGGCAAAGTTATCAAGACGAGTGTTGGAGAACTTATTTTCCAAATACATAGCACGAGCATTTTTGTTATCTTGGAAGATGTTGGCAAGTGCAGACCACGCTTGTGCAGCGGTAGCGTCGTGTTTGAGGATAGTATGGAGAAGATCGTTGGAGATAGTGCCGTAGATCCATTGTAGAACAATGGCGTCGGTGCGGGACCATTGTTCGGGATTGGCGGTCGGTTCTTTTTCTTTATTAGGTTGAGAAGGGGTGGTTTGTGGTTTTGGAGGAAGAATGTGATCGATCACTTGATAGGCCCTACAGTGGATCTTATATAATTCTGCCCATGATGAATATTGACCCTTTTCCATTTCAAGGGTTACTGGAATGAAGTTTCTTATGTTGTTCACCGTGATGGCTGGAATAAGTTTTGGATCAGCCATGGGAGGTTTTAGAAGGAAGAAAATGGAAGAGATAAGAGATGGGCGGCGGCAGGGTTAGGTTAGAGATAACCGCTCTGATACCATATAAGAATATGCTCAAATGTTTTTGTTCCTTTCATTCATTGATACCTACCAATATATAATATTTACAATCCTACAATCAAGGGCATGTGATTGGCTATTTCCATATGAACATGTAGCTATCCTTACGTAAAGTAATGAAGAGATTACACAATTTATATTGACATATTTTACATAAATATACATTGCTATCACCAACGTCTCAATGGAGTCATTGTGGATAACCGCCTGATCTATGAAGAAAAACCGAAGCTAAATCTCTATCATACTGGGTTTGCACGTTAATCGGTGTGTGACAAGCTTGATTCCCCATAAATCTCTATCATTGTACTCAAGCGGTTTTAAGCTTGAACACTTCTTAAAGGAATAACCGAAGCTAAATTGGTTTTAATAAATACACCTTGTGATGTAAGTTTATTATTGCTACACTTTGAATTATTGAGTACTGTTATATCCTTCTAACTTCAAGGATACTTGCTAAAATCCGTATACCTACAATAATAAAATCTCATGATCATATGCAATGTGTTCGCTAGAAGGATTTGTAGAAAAAGATTATAAATGATATATAATTACTTTATGCTCTGTATACTGGATTTGATTATAATTGTGTTATTTGTTAAAGGCCCTATGGAATGTACCTCTGCCTACTTTTCCGAATTTGAAGCATTTGGATTGGAAGACTTTTACTAATTTGGATTTGCTAGTACTTCTGAAAATCCTTCAAAGTTCCTCTGAGTTGGAACATTTATGTATTCAAGAGGTATTGGGTGTTTGTCAAGCTTTTGCCTCTTATATTTTGTATTTCTCTGAGTCTTGACACTTTTCACATTTAACTTTGAGTTCTTCATCTTGTTTGTGTTCCATAGGATCTTTCAAAGAATGAGCCCACAGATTTGTGCTGGATTGAGCCCCGTTGTGCTCCTATGTGTATGTTAAAGAACCTTAGAACCATAAAGTTTGTAAATTGTGAAGGGTCGAGGTCCAGTATACAGTTTTTGGCATACATGTTGGGGAATGAAGAGGTTTTGAAGACAGTAATCAACGATAATGTGTCGTACCACCCTTCACTCGGAGGAAGAAATGCTGTTCTGTGCAGAGTTATTGAAACTTCCTAGGGCATCTAGGTACTCATTTTCATGGAAGTTTGTCTCGTTCTGAAAGTAGTTAGTTTTGTGAAACGAAGATGGTATCTAGTATGCAATGAAGCGTATCGTTTGGTTGGTTCGTTGTATGTGATTGACAGAAGAACTATTTTCCTGTTGGTTGGCGTTTTAGAAAATGTTCAAGGTAGAAACATTATGTTTGTAATCTTCCACTCATTAGAGGTAAATGTGTTGATCTGGGTTTTACTTCAAATTTTAGTGTTAAATTTGATATTTGGGTTGTAAGTTGCTCAAAAGCGTAATGAAAGTGCTCTTTTTTCTTAATGAAATACGTTGCTTTTCGAAAAAAAAAAATGGAGTTCTGGATTGAAAAACTCGACTAGTTCAACGTTTTGGTGGCAAACATGGTCCTCTAAAACAAGATGGGTGACGGTTCGTTGAATCGCAAACGAAAGTCTTTATTAAATCAATGGCAATTTCTGCTATTCTAGCTAATATGTTTTTAGGTTCTACGTACATATGCTTTTAGTTCTTGTTGGTACAAGAAACACAAAAGTTATAGTTTCATTGGACCAACTTATGTAGATGCTGCCGAACATAAACTGATCTTTGCTTCCTATGAACAATCCACTAATAGAGTTAAATTGACAAATTAATAATCCATGGGTGGTGTATATTACCAAATAAGGGTGCATCTAGAAGGGAGTAAGAGGGTCCTGCCCCTTCAAGAACTCTAAAATTGCAAAAAAGAAAATAAAAAATTCTAAAAGTAGTTATTATACATTTTAAATATTTTGCCTCCTAAAAATAATAAAAAGGGGGAAATAATTTTTACCACCTCAATTATATTTTTGTAGCTTCCCCTGCCAAACATATGATTATGATCGACCATGTATTATGTACAGTAGCAAACTAACAATCCACTTTCTTGGCTGGCCAAACAGTTAACATTAACCTCATTCTGCTATAGAGTTATAATCGGTAATAAAGATCCTAACAACACTATAATGATATTTGACAAGTTCTTACTTTTACAAATTAAAGCATGAAATACACATTATTTTAATAGTGTCCAAAGTTTATATAAGACGTTGACATGGCGGTATCTAAACTCTATAGTATCGAATGTACCAAAGATGCTCTTATTTTATTAGACAATGTTTGTAAAAGTCCCAATTAATCCCAACTAGTGAGGATTTAGGGCTACCTTCACTTGACTAGCCTTAATACGGCTTAAAAGTCGATCAACGGGTCAATTATGGGATTGTTCGATCAAAGTCACGATTAATCATTCAAATCGGTTTAAAATAGTCAAAGTCAAACTTGGTCAACATTTTAAACTTGGTCAAACTTTAAGTATTTGAAGAATTGAACGATTATGTTTATGTTTATTATTTCTAAAAAATTATATTTATGGTTTGATAGCGGTTCATGTGAAAAAGGAGTATTCTGAGAGAAAAGAGAAAAGCAAATGAAAAGGTGACAACTGTCATATCCTATTTCTTCACCTTCTTTATTTCTCCACCCTTCTCATTTATAAAAAAACATAACTTTTTTCCCTATTTTATTTTTTGTTGTTATTATTATTATTATTATTTTATTTTTTTCATTTTTGATTAATTTTATTTTATTTTCTTGCGTTTTTGTAAAGTTCTTATTATCAATCTTTATTTTTATTTTTATTATTATTTTGCATTTTTCATCCTTTTCCTTTAATATTTTTCACGTCTGGTTTATCATTTATTTTTATTTTTTTCACATTTTCAACCTTTTTTGTTGTTGTTTTACCTCACGTTGTCACATTTAAATACAAATTTATAGAAATATTATCAAAAAAAATATTTGTGTGATGCACCATATTTATACTCTGAATAAATTGAGTTTGGTTTGTAATGCATCATATTTTATAACTGTGATGCATCAAGATTTATACACTAATAATATTTATCGTATATTTAATAGTCTGAGTGTCATGTTTTATACTCATGATGATCCATATAATATAATTTTGATGCACCATATTTTATAACTATGATGCACAACTTTTAATTCAGTAATGGTGTTTTATAGTATATTTTGAAAGTTGATGCATAATATTTAATACATCATATTTAGATAAAATGATTGTATCATAGCTATAATATTGTTGAACATAATAATAATTTACCTTTTTGCATCTTGGTTGTGATATTCATTTGCATCGTTATATATAATATCCGTTATATATCACAAATTTGAACATGGTATAAAAAAACTAAACAGGGAAAAAAATGTTAAAAATTAATTTTTGGATATTAAAAGTGGTAACCTTTTCTAAAAAAAACCGTTAACAAATTTTATTTAATTATTTATTATTTTTTTATATAAAAGTGCTATAGAAGTTTTTACAAGTTAAAAAAATATATTTTTTTTAGTTTCAAATGTTTTTTTTATTGTAAATTTAAAAAAAAATAGAAAAAAAAGTGAAGAAATAAATAAAGGTAGAAAATTGCATAAAAAATGTGAAGAAATAATAAATGAAAAGGAAAATGGATTAAAATGTGGAGAAATGAGAAGACACTTGTCACCTTCTTATTAGTTTCTCTTCGTTTCCTATTTTCACCTCTTTTCCGAGAACCCCACTCTTATGGTTTTATTCAATAGTTGCACATATAATTTTGAAAGTTAATATATATTATTGTAAAATAAAGTCAATTCGATTAGTCTCCAGACTTAATAGTTAGTACATATTTATGACCTTATTAGTAATTTAGTAGTACGTATTATTACGTATTAATTTAGAAAATGCACTAATAAAGATTTCTCTTCTTTTTATACTATACTATACGGAGTATATTTTTGTATATACGTATACGTACAAGATCTATATCGATGGTAGAAGACCGGTAACTAAGGCCATTGGAAACAAGGTGATTTTCAATCCCCTTTCCATTACAGAAGAACAAATGGACGCTCCTTTGGGCAAACGATCGAGTCACATCAATGGTGCTATAAGTGTCAAACACAAGAAACTAACAATGTTGCTATCATAGTTATCATCTAGCTAATGATCCTTTTACTTATATTTAAATAAATGTTGTTTAATGAGTCCTCAGTTTCGAAGATTACAAGGTGAAAAGACTCATGCTAAGTAGTTATATATAACAATGGTTTCATGCTATCTATATCGACAATTGATTGATCAAGATAATTAGCCCTTTGTTAGTTTCAGTTAAAACAACTAACTAAAACCAACTTTTTAAACCCAAATGGGTTCAACACCAACAAACCTTCACATTGTCTTGTTTCCATTAATGGCTCAAGGTCATCTCATACCCATGGTGGACATGGCGCGCATACTAGCCCAACGTGGCGTTATGGTTACTATAATCACAAGTCCTGTTAATGCAAACCGTTTTAAATCCGTCATTGATCGTGCAACTGAAGCTAAGCTCAAGATCCAAGTTATTGAACTCCAACTTCCATTAGCTGAAGTTGGTTTGCCCCAAGGATGTGAGAATTTTGACTTGCTACAGTCACCAGCCGATTCGGTCAATATGGTCTTAGCAATGAATTTGTTAGAAGAACCAGCGGAAAATATGCTCCGAAATTTATGCCCACCTCCAAGTTGCATCATCTCCGACGGTTGTTTTCCTTGGACTGCTGATGTGGCAATAAGATTGAATATTCCGAGGCTTATATTTTATGGACCAGGATGCTTCTCGTTCTTGTGCATACATATAGTGACAACTACTAATATACTAAATGAAATTGAATCAAACTCGGAGTATTTTGTGTTGCCGGGCTTGCCTGACCGAATTGAAGTTACCAAACCGCAGACCACACAATGGGGAAAAGGAGAGACGAAAGAAACAACAGAGTTGGCTGAACGAATGTTTAAAGCCGAGAAAACTGCAAGTGGGATTGTGGTTAATAGTTTTGAGGAATTGGAGCCCAAGTACGTTGAAGAGTTCGCAAAGGTAAAAGATAAAACCGTTTGGTGTATTGGGCCAGTTTCACTATACAACAAAAGTTTTCAAGATATTGCTGAAAGAGGAAATAAGTCTGCGATTAACGGTTATGATTGCATGAAATGGTTGGATGCAAGAGAGCCACAGTCCGTAGTTTATGTTTGTTTAGGAAGTCTATCATATGCTTCTACTGAACAAATTATCGAACTAGGGCTTGCTCTAGAGTTATCGAATATACCGTTTATCTGGTTTGTTAGGGTGACAAATGATGAATTTGAGGAATGGCTTTCAAAAGATGGATACGAAGAAAGGATAAAAGGTAAAGGCCTAATGGTCCGTGGTTGGGCGCCACAAATCTTGATATTGTCACACCCTGCCGTTGGTGGGTTTGTGACTCATTGTGGATGGAACTCGAGTCTAGAAGGGATTTCCGCCGGGATCCCAATGGTTACATGGCCACAATTCGCGGAACAGTTTCTAAACGAAAGGTTTATCATAGACGTGTTGAAAGTTGGTGTGAAAATTGGGATGGAAGTTCCCGTTTTATTCACGGAGCGTGATAAACCTCAAGTGATCTTGAAGAAAGAAGATATTAAGATAGCAGTTGAAAGACTAATGAACAATGATGAGGAAGGAGAAGCAAGAAGAAAGAGAGCTAGAGAGTTCGGGTTGATGGCGAAAAAATCAATGGAGGAAGGGGGTTCGTCGTACTTCAACGTATCGTTAATGATCCAAGCTATCGAAGAGATAGCAAATGGCACAAAACAGTTTCAAGTTATTCCAAAAAACGTTGAAACCGACAACCTCAACTGACCTACGCCAAACCGCCTTGGGTTGCAAATGTAACTTTGTATGTCTTGCATACAAATCATTGGTATTTGTCTAGTATCAAAATATCTTTTGTTATGTTTTAAATTCGAAAACAAGATTATACTCTAAATGTAATATGTTCATACTTAGTACACAACAACTTTTACTTGTTATATTTGACAAGTTGGGTTCACAAATGAGACCTTGTAGACTTCAAGAAAATTCCAACAGGAAGGATGCCAAGTTTCACAATCAATGTGACGAAATCCAATCCAAGTTAATTGATATCCGGCATACTTTGATGTTTGATTGACAATGATTTTTTTTAATATATAAGGGCCTACGATGTGCTTAGCCGTATTGAGAAATCCATCAACTCAGAGGTTAGTGATTTACAAAGTACAAAAGATTCTCTGTAAACCAATAAAGTTTTAGTTTTTATGTTTTAGATGGCTATTGCGTGGTCAAAAATAAAAGTGGATACTTAATTTTGAAAGAAACAAAAATAGAATTGTGGACACTTAAACTGAGACGGAGAAAGTAATACTATGCATAGGTTTGTCATTCTTAAAAAATTGCTAAACAATTTCATAACAAAACTTTGGAGTTAAAGGTTAAACTAGGTTTTATATATTTTTACATATAAGATTTAACAAGATAATATGAATTGGACGTTTTATTAAATGGTATGATTAATCATGTCGATTCTTGATTCCTTGAAATTTGAATAAAAATAAATAAATAAATAAGTTACCATAAAAAACAAAATCCGGCCCTGTCCTAGATGGGCTTTTCCTGGTTCTAATACGGCCCTCTCTTTAGCCCACCAAATCCTACAATTTTGCAGGCTTGTGGTCCAAACTTGCCATTCCTAATCCTTACGGGACCAACCAGACCTCCACCCATTAGGTCATTATATATATACAGAGAAAGTTTAAAAAAGAATGGTAAAAAAATGAAGAATAAAGGAACCAATAGGATTTCTCCATTTCAAATACTCATTTTCACCTTCTTTTTCAAAGCTAAATATCTCACAAACCGTATGTCTACAAATTATAAAAATTACATATTCGGAATCAGCGTCTTTTTCTCTTTGATTCTAGATACAACAAGATATACTTTCGACGAATTTTTTTTTCTCCATTTTTTTTGGTTTTAATGTGAAATCACATGTGATTTAATACTAAAAAAAATCACACCCGCTTATATCTCCGATTAAACTTTAATTTCAAATCATTGATGATTTAAAGAGATTAAGACATGAAAAACTAATGTTTAATCACATGCGATTGAATATCAAACTATCAATCACATGTGTTTAAATAGTAATAAAATACGGATTTTCAAATCATTGACTAAGAATTATACAATCAAGTAAAAATCAAGTTGAAATCATACATGAATTATCATATATCGGTAAATTTCTCATCAACTATCAATTTTTAAATAAAAATCATATGTGATTATATGCAAAATCATTTGTGATTGTATAATAAATCACTTGTGATTAAGTGTACAAATAATAATCACATGTGATTTTTAATGAAAACTATTGCAATTTTTAATTTTTTATTTACAACCATTAATATGGGTGAATATTAAGTTATAATCACGTGTAAAATAGCAAATACCATGAATAAATAATTGTGAACAAAATTTTAATTTTTTTTTATCATAAATCACATGTGATTATATTGTGAAATCCGGTTAAAAAGCGAAAAAAAAAATTCATCGAAAGTATATCTTATGACATCTCTAATCAAAGAGAAAAACGCGCTGATTCCGAATATGTAATTTTTATAATTTATGTACGATTTGTGAGATAATTAACCAATGGGATAAAAAATAGAAGTGAATTTTGTAGATAAATGGAAGAATCCTATTGCTTCTCTTATTCTCTACTTTTTTAGCATTCTTAAAAGAATTCACCTATATATATATATATATATATATAGATAGATAGATAGATAGAGAGAGAGAGTTTGGATCAAATGAGAATACTTAAAAAATAAGAACGGTGAGAACACCCCATAAATGCACAACTTGCCAACAAAAATCATTAGATTTATAGTCATATATCTCAAATATGCAAAGAAAAACAAATGCACACTTCTAGAAATGCACAAAAATCAAAAAAATGATTGATGCACGATTATCTCTATAATTGTGCATCAATCGTTCTTTCGATTTTTGTGTATTTCTGAAAGTTCACATCTATTCTAATCAATTTTTCTACACATATTTGAGATGTATGAGTGTGAATCTAATTATTTTATTGGCTAATTGTGCATTTATGAAGTGTTCTTACCATTCTTATTTTTGAAGTGTTTCATTGGAATATATATATATATATATATATATATATATATATATATATATATATATATATTCCAATGAGAACACTTCAAAAATAAGAACGGTGAGAACACCTCATAAATGCACAACTAACCAACAAAAATTATTAGATTCACACTCATACATCTCAAATATGCAAAGAAAAACAAATGTGCACTTCTAAAAATGTACAAAAATCGAAAAAAACGATTGATGCACAATTATCTCTATAATTGTGCATCAATCGTTTTTTCAATTTTTGTGTATTTTTGAAAGTACGCATCTATTCTAATCAATTTTTCTACACATATTTGAGATGTATGAGTGTGAATCTAATGATTTTATTGGCTAATTGTGCATTTATGAAGTGTTCTTACTGTTCTTATTTTTGAAGTGTTCTCATTGAAACCTTATCCTATATATATATATATATATATATATATATATATATATATATATATATATTTTCTACACTATAATTGAATTGAACTACATTTTAGTATGGAGAGATAACAGGGTTAACGTTTTGCGAATGTACAAAAGTTTACTTTATTCATGTTTTCAATGTTCTAATGTATGTATTAATGTCAGTTTTCAATACACATAATAGAATGTTTTTATAAACTTTAATACATACATTTAGGGTGTATTTGACAACTCAATTTTAGGAGATTCTTAAGGATTCTAAGAGATTGAGATTCAAGTTTCAAGAATCTTCATCCTTAAAAAATTCACAATCCTTATTTGGCATAAAATTTGAAATAGGGATTCTATAAAAAATAATCACCCAAACTAGAATCTCTTAAAAGTAGCTTCTTCAAATAATCATCATCTCCTTATTATTAAATTACTATGTTACCCTTCTTATAATTATTACAATTTTAAAATTTTAAAATATCATGTCTATTTGTGTCATTTTACATTAATAAGCTCTAGCTCTAGCTAGTTTGTCAAACACTTATTAAAAAATAAAAATTTCAACTCCAGCCCCAAATAAAAGCTCCATCTTCAGCCTCTAATTTACAGCTCCATCTCCAGCTCCAGCTCCATCCCCATCTACAGCTAGTTTTGTCAAACACACCCTTACATTTTAGAAACTTTTATACACACAATTGAACTTTAAACCATGATGATACATACATTAGTTAAAAAAAATTAAACTTGAACACATTCTTAAAAACATTTACCCACGATAATTTATTAATATGCTAATATTGTATTAGAAATGAATATTTGTGCGTACTCTCCATATACTCTGTAGCATGGTAGCATCACAGTTCGGTTGAGATTTTCATCGGTTTCATTCAACATCAAATGTGAATGATCCAAGCTATTGACGAAGAACTAGCTAATAGCTCACACAAAACCGATTATGTTTGAAATATTTATTATAGTTCTTGTATATCAAAAAGGATATTGTTCCATCTAAAGTTAGAACTTAAGCTCATGTTTGTATTCAACAATAGAAGCAGAAAAACTCAATTTGCCAGAATCAGTGTAGAAAAACGACTATTAAAATATGATTAATGTTGGGTACCATGAAGACTTGATAATTTTAATATATCGAGAAAGTTGCATCAAAATGACAATAACTTACATTTTCACGTGATTACTATGAAAATTGAGTTATGATTAGTCTATAATCATTATAGTGTGTACGGTAAACCAAACTTCGTTTTGGTTTTGGTTTACTATGTGTATCAACCTTTCACTTTTGATCTATTGTGTGTATCTGGGTGACGAGCTACCTATTTTTGATAGTGTGTAAATGAAGTGTCATGTGACGTGACACATTATACAGTTGACACGTTATCAAATTAGTCATTGAATACACACAATAGACCAAGTTAAAACATTGAACAATAGACTAAAATTAGGTTTGGTACACACTATAGAAATATGGTGAAAATTAAGTGTATTCCCCTACACTAAACCTTATATATATAATATAATAATAAATAATAATGAGATAATGGTATCGGAATCTATATAAAGTGTATACATTTTGCTATTATATCTATCAATGCTGTAAAAGGTACGTATCTGGTTACATGTTGTCGTCAAAAGCCTTCATACAGGAACTCGCTACCATCAACCGACTTTCTGCCACTGGTAATCGAACTTCGGCCACCTTTTGTTTTCTGATCTTTTACTTTAATTATTGCAATATTATATAAAATATATAAACAAATAATTATATATATTGCAACTAGTTAATCGACCCGTGATTACACGGGTTTATTAAATGAGTAGTATGAATATACATTTGATAATTACTATTATATAAATGAAAATAATATCAACAAAACTTTGTAAATGATAATCAATTGACTGTTGATGTGTACATCAAAGATTTTCCTATCATTCCACCCAACAATCTTGTTGTACACATTCATTAGTATAAATAGCATAACTCTTGGAATATATTGCTTATGTTAGAGAAATTTTTTTATAAACATTCAAGAGAAATAGCAGTAGAACAATTAAAGAACATTACGTAATGGAACATTAAAAAACATTACATAATCTAAACATTAAAAAACTAAACTTCATAACATAGTAGAATTAGATCGACAAACATGGGAAACAATAACTACAATTTTAGAAGCAGATCAAAGAAAAACATCATTTTTTCTTGATTTTCACCAGCAGAATTAAACACTTTCATACAAACATTAACGTAAAACTCTTGCATTTTCAAATGTTCATAAAGAGATGCTAATGAACACTTCTTGAGGGAGCACGATGACAATTTATTAACTTGAAGTATGATTTCCTCCATATCTTTATAAGACTTCTTAACATCTTCAATAAGACTTTCCACAAGGATTTCCTAACATGCTCGTCATGAAGGATAACACGAACCTACGAGGTAATTACAGATTTTATCTCACTGTTTGAAGACATATTGATGAATGAATTTTTATTAAGAGATTGATATAAGAAATACTATTGATATCACTTTGAAAACTATGAGTGTAAATAGAATCTATATATAGCAAAAACAATTAGAAAATAACAAAATGTGTATTTGTAAAGTCAAAGACAGTATCTGCATTCCTTACACTATTTTCAAGTTGATTTAACAACTCGGTGAAATAATATCTTAAAAGTAAATTTAAAATTATATAAATTTTATTGGATAAATAAAAAGTTAAATCACTTAATTAAATAAGCTTAAATACGTAATCTAAATAACGATCCAGCCTAATAATTTGAAAACAAAAACAGATGATAAATTGTGATCCAATATGAATAGATAAAAACATTAACTTTCAATGAAAATACCACTCTACTTTAATGATAAGAAAAAGTAATTTAACTTGTCGAATAGTTTGCAAATTAGTGTAAAACTTGAGGCCCACCATTTGTGACCTCAAAAGCAACAATTGGAGGAATATATGACCATGCAACATGTATACTTCCAACCTAATAAAACAAAAAATAATGAATACATGTAAACAATTAAACTAAGGGGTAATATTTAACCAATGCGTGTGGATGACTTGAAGGGAAAAAAAAACATGCAATTGAAATCATTACACCCAATGAAGCATTTTTAAGAATGTCAAGGAGAAAAATAATGCACGCTTTAGAAGACACAAAAAGACATTGAGACAAATGTTGCTTGTAAACAACCATAATCATGTGGATTATATGCATTTAACTGGATGCATAGATAGGTAGTCAAAAATCAACATATATATCTTGTAATTATAATAAAAAACAAAACCCAAAATTTGAAGAAATTTTCTTGTTTCGTGGCTTACCCATGTCATTATAGATTAAAAGTTAATAAGACTAAATTAAAAGGCCAACTTTAAATATTTATAATTAAAATAATCTAGAATACAAAAAGAATTTCACCATGGATAGACAACCTGAACGACCAAAGAACTAATGAACCAGTTTTAGCAAAGTATTACACCACCATTTTACCTAGTGGTAAAGAGTAATAACTTTTACATTGAAGTTTTCAGTCGATGAACACCTAAGGGCAACCCAAAACTAATAAGAGGTAAATAATGAAACTCACAAAAATCAATTAATGAATTGTCTACATCCTTAACATTAGAAATACAATTAATAAATTAATTTTTACTCTAACCTTGTTTTTCTTCATGCCTTACTGGTAAAGTCTTTCTCTATGCCCTTCAACAAAAGCAAAAACAAATAATCATTTCATTATTAGCAAGCGACACTAATTATACAATAAAGTCATAGTCAAAATTAGAATTTTGATCGAAGTATCATGATCTAACGAACCCCACACATTCAAGAAGCAATATGAATGTCACAGAAAAACATAAACTGAAACAAAAAGAACTTATTCTATGGACGATACTTTTGCAGAGACCCTAATGGTATTAATTAGCTATGTCAGCATTTGAGTATTAAAAATACCATTGCATAAAACCCGATCACTCAGTGGTGCAAACTTTGAAATATCTTAGACTCTCAAGGTCACTCAGTGGTGCAACGTTTGAAGTATCTTAGACTCTTAAGTATTCCAGCATTTAACTACATGAAAATTATATAAACACTTATCAGTTCTCACTAAGAATTTATTAAACTAAACTTGAATATTCCAGCAAAACCACCGCATAAATAATCGTTTATAATATTTCAAACTTTTAAAAAGAGCTAATAATAACTGAAACTACAATCTTAAGCAAATGCAATCTACTTACCGATGTGTCTTCAAGTTGATTCACAACTTCAAGATTTATCCAACCCAACTTACTGATGTGTCTCCAAAATGATTCTCCCCAAACATTCAAAGTTGAAGCACATGGAGAACGAATTAACAGTACTGCTGGCCAGATTTATCCAAGTCAACTCACTGATGTTCAACTTACTAAAGAAAAAAAATCGAGAAAAAATAGGAAAGAAAGCAATCAAGCAAGCAATTCACACTATGAACTACAAAATACAGAAACATGAATATATAGTGGAAGCTTAATAAGGATCTCTATATGAACATATATTCAAACAATTAAAAAAGTAAGAAAGGAAAACTTGAAGCTTACTGTTGAACATCCAAAACTGGAATCATCCAACCACGATGATTTACTGGCAAAATGAGTCAAATAGAGAGTTTGAGATAAAAAGCTTCTTATGCAATAGCCACAAACAAAGAATAATCCTGCAATTTAGAACTTTTATATAGATTAACAAACAAAATCAAAATTGAAAAATGAGATGAATCATCTTAAACTTACAAATTGAAACCAATGATCTTCAAATCTATGTTTAAAATCTTCAAAATCTAATAAACGAAACTTCAATTAGATGGGGAAAAAGTGATATAGGTACACCAATTTAAACCCTAAAAGTGTGTGCGTGTGTGTGTATACACATACACACACATAATAGTTTGTAGCAAATAAAACATAAAAGCACCTCCAATGTAATTGTGTACTCACCTTGAGATTTCAAAAATTAAAACGGTTAGTTTCACCGTCATCTTTGTCCTTGTAAGGATTCACCATCATCATCCATTGAGTAAGTTGAGAAATCGGTGAATTTAATTGAGAAATCGGTGAATGAAAACTTGCAGGGTTCAAGCAAAGCTAGATCACCAATTTATAGGGAGCTTTAAAGAAACTAAATGTCCAACCATTTGCATGTATGGTCAACACGTTACTGCATACGGTTTTACAAACCATTAAAGGAATACATATAGAGACAGATAGGTGAAACAAAAGCCAACTACTTTTCCTTATAAAATGCATGTAATATATTGTCTTGTAGTAGCTAGTTCTTCAAATTGCATGACATTGCTTGTAACAGTATGAATACTTTTGGATGGATATCATCTCACATAAAAGAAGTAAAAAATGAAGCCATATGAAGCCACGTCGACCTACATTCACAATATCAAGCCACGCCAAAGAAAATGCAGCGTATGATTGGGGGGATGCAGCTGAATGACGTCAACCTCATCCCCCGTTTAATATATAGGTAGACAAATGTTGCTTGTAAACAACCATAATCATGTGGATTATATGCATTTAATTGGATGCATATATAGGTAGTCAAAAATCAACATATATATCTTGTAATTATAATAAAAAACAAAACCCAAAATTTGGAGAAATTTTTTTGCTTCGTGGCTTACCCATGTCATCATAGATTAAAAGTTAATACGACTTAATTAAAAGGCCAACTTTAAATATTTATAATTAAAATAATCTAGAATACAAAAAGAATTTCACCATGGATATAGACAACCTGAACGGCCAAAGAATTAATGAACCAGTTTTAGCAAAGTATTACACCACCATTTTACCTAGTGGTAAAGGGTAATAACTTTTACATTGAAGTTTTCAGTTGATGAGCACCTAAGGGCAGCCCAAAACTAATAAGAGGTAAATAATGAAACTCACAAAAATCAATTAATGAATTGTCTACATCCTTAACATTAGAAATACAATTAATAAATTAAGTTTTACTCTAACCTTGTTTTTCTTCATGCCTTACTGGTCAAGTCTTTCTCTATGCCCTTCAACAAAAGCAAAAAACAAATAATCATTTCATTATTAGCAAGCGACACTAATTATACAATAAAGTCATAGTCAAAATTAGAATTTTGATCGAAGTATCATGATCTAACGAACCCCACACATTCAAGAAGAAATATGAATGTCACAGAAAAACATAAACTGAAATAAAAAGAACTTATTCTATGGACGATACTTTTGCAGAGACCCTAATGGTATTAATTAGCTATGTCAGCATTTGAGTATTAAAAATACCATTGCATAAAACCTGATCACTCAGTGGTGCAAACTTTGAAATATCTTAGACTCTCAAGGTCACTCAGTGGTGCAACGTTTGAAGTATCTTAGACTCTTAAGTATTCCAATATTTGAATACATGAAAATTAAATAAACACTTCTGAGTTCTCACTAAGAATTTATTAAACTAAATTTGAATATTCCAGCAAAAAGGGAGGATCAAGATTAGTAGTTCATGGGCATCACAAGTATATTATAAATCCACAAGCATACTTCCAATCAAATAAAAGACAAAAGCATGAATATTTGACCTATGCATATACAAAGGATATGCATACTTCAATTGTTTTATTAATTTTGAATCCACAAGCAAACATGCATACTTTCAATTAAATAAAAGACAAAAGAATGCATATTTGCACTATGCATGTGGATGATGAAATGAGCCTGCAACTTTCTCTTGATCACAAAACTATAGAATGTAAATCATTTAAAATTAAAGCATCAGCCAAAACTAAAAAACGAAGATAATTTCTTGCTAACCAAAACATCCAAATAAAAGAAGGAAGACCAATTCATATACCATTGTTTTTTAAAAGACAATGGTGAACTAAATGAAAAAAGGAAGATCAATTCATATCCATTTTAAATGAAATAAACTTTAGGTTCCATGAATCCCTGAAAGTGTCAATATCCGATATGAAATTTAATTTTTCACCTTCCACTTAGCAATGTGAAAATGTGTGAGTGGATGAATGTGCAATGTGAATAACAAACTTGAATAGCTGTATAGCAAGCATTGAAAAGGTTTACACGAGTAGGAGGTAATGTGAAAGTTAATTTTCATGTACGTTTGGATTGGAATATGTAAGACTTTTTGGATTGGAACCAACTGATAATGACTAAAGGACAATGTGGATTGGAATATGTATGGCTTTTAAGGAAGACAAAGATAATATAAACAAAAAAAATCCTACACAAATCTTATATATATAAGGTAAACATATAAGACACACACTAAAAGACGTAAATGAGAGATGTCAATACGTTTGCATGTATGGCCAACTTAAAAGAAAATTAAAAACCAACCTAACATGCAAGACAAATGAAAATGCATGCAATTAAATCATTCATCTGGAAATCAATCAAATTGCATGCATAAATAATAAGTTGGATCGTAGAAGAGTAAAAATAATTCAAAAAAATGATATAAATCCTTTCACCATATTGAAACACGTCACCAAAGATATCACATGTTTATAGGAAATTGTGGTTATGAAAGTAGGAGACTTTTGCATTATTTTGCATGGTGCACAACGGATTTGAAACATTTAAATGGAATCATATAAAAACAAATGGATGAGACAATGTAAAAAAAACAAAGACAAAGGGGGTGAGACAAAAGAAATTGCACAAATCAAATCAGCGATTTGACCACCAACCAAAGCATTTAAAAAAAAATTACAAAAGTCTACCAAAACAAATTTCGTGTTGCTTGCATAGTTGGTAAAACAAAAGCTTCCAAAAAAACATGCAATGGCATGCATATGTGAGTTGCATTCACCCATGATGGCATGCAATCACCTGTTTATAGGAAATTGTGGTTATGAAAGTAGGAGACTTTTGCATTATTTTGCATGGTGCACAACGGATTGAAACATTTAAATGGAATCATACAAAAACAAATGGATGAGACAATGTAAAAAAAACAAAGATAAAGGGGGTGAGACAAAAGAAAATTGCACAAAGCAAATCACCGATTTGACCACCAATCAAAGCATTTAAAAAAATAAAAAATTTGCAAAAGTCTACCAAAACAAATTTCGTTTTGCTTGCAAAGTTGGTAAAACAAAAGCTTCCAAAAAAACATGCAATGGCATGTACATGTGAGTTGCCTTCACCCATGATGGCATGCAGCTACAGTGCTACACTTGTCTGTTTATCATTTTCATTTCCAAAAGAAATGTCAAAAAACAGAGAAAAATCCTCGCATTCCAGCTTGCCACGTCGAAGAAAACTCAGCGAATGATTGAGGGATGGCAGACGAATGACGTCAGCCTAATCCCCCGTATAATATATATATAGATACACATATTCACTTGTCGGATGTCTTTCTGGAAGCAGTCTTTCTACCTTAGAGCACACGGAGTGCCCTTGAACGGCATCGCCGTTCTCCTCCATGAACGCCGGAAGCCGACGTTCTCCACTCCCCCTCGCCGTTCAAGCCCGCCGTTCACCACCACCGTTGGGTTTTTAACGTTGCTTCGTGCGACGTTTTGGTTTTTTTTATTGTTTTTTTTTCCTTTTCCTCAAACAACAGCAATTCGTTTGTGTTTTTTTTTTACTTTCTTACTAAGAAGTAAGAAATACAGAAGAAATGGGTGAGTGGTAGGTGGGGTGAGTGGAGGTTGTTTACTCTTTTGTTATTGTTTTTATTTAATTATAATATTATTTTTTTATGTTTTACTTTTTATTTATTTTGGTTAATGTATTTTAGTTTATTTGTTTTGTATTAATATATTTATTTGTATATATTTAGTGTTATTTGTTTGTATTTAATATTTAATTTGTTTTAAAAAATTTAATAAAATAATTACAAGAATACTGAACTGAACACTGGATCTCAAAGTTAATCATTACCCCATTTTTGTACTTCAGTGTTCAAGTTCAGTGTTCTTGAACTAAACACTGAACCACCATCAAGCGCTTCATGTGCTCTTAGGGTAGAGGTACGACTCTCTACATCTTACCTCCCTATACCATGCTCTTGGCGGGATTAGGTATCTCTTGTTGTTGTTTCTTGTACGACGAAATGATAAAACTTAGAATTCCTCAAAAATCAAGATCACTTGAAAGAGGTTACAAGTCCTGCAAAATATCATCTTGAAAAGTCATAGATTCCGAACTTGATAATGTCAACGTAGCTAGCTCAGTTGGTAACAAGTGAGGACATCTTTATCACAAATAGTAACACTATGGTCAAATTCGATCAGTGAGTTTATATGCTCCTCACATTATGGATACGTAATAGAATTTTCGCTCCAATTTATAAAATATCGACAATAAACGTCACATTCGATGCCATTAACTCAAGAACACAAAAACTAAAAATAATAATATTTTGTATTAAATTCTTTTCTATCATTGTATCTCTATTAATTTCGTTTTATTTCTACTTTTAACCCACGAGCAGGCACTTAATAGTTAATATAATCCATGTCCAAATTACATCATGTTAATCCAAATCCACTGTACTCTTCATTAATACTTTTTTTAAAAAAAACCGTTTTGAGGTACAAAGTTCACTACTTTTTGCTTTCTGTCTTGATTATTTTTTCAAATGCAGGTTGTCATTAACTTCGGTGCATCTTGGTATGTCAGTTAAACTCTCTTTTTTAGATATATGATATTTATCATGACCACCGTTTGAAATTTGTGTATTTGGGATTATGAAACTATACTATAATATAAGGTGTTCGATGAAATGCCTGAATGAGATATGACATTGCTGGTAGCTTCAAGTGCTTGGCCAACATGAAATTTAAGCAGTTGCAACCATGAAAACTCTGTAGGGTTTGTTTAAACAAAAAGATGGATAGGAGTAAAGAAATAGATCTATCATGAAAATTCTGTAAGGTTTATTCAAACTATAATGAACCACTTATGTGTCTGTTAATCTCTGCTTAGGCGATTAAGCGTTGAAAGATCACCTGATCAGCACACATTAAAACAATGTATAGGAGAAGACCTGTATAATAAATATGGTGGTAGCATTGTAAGAATTAGATTGTTGTGAGGAAATGATTAAAGTATATCTTCATGTGTTAAAACAATGGTTACAGAGTATATTTGCATGTGTCATAGACAAATATAGTGCCCGAGATTACTAGTGTTTTATTCAATAATTATTATAGTTTCTTATCATATGCTTGAAGTTAGGTGCTGTGGTTGTACCCAGATCATATCTTCATGTAACCAGTTAAGCAACAAGTTCCCAAAGCTTTAATTTGTGTATGCGGCTATGCGCAGCATATTTTATGGACACCGACTTTCCACTTCTATTGAGATGTGAAGAACGATTGCACGACTGTGTGTGGTTACATTGTTAAGAATGTTGTCATGTAATCACATTCTCATTCATCAACTTCATTGACGGTGTGACTCTCATGTTCTCAAGACAGGTATTTATATATATCACAAGTACTAGTAAACACACTCTTTCAAAAGTTATCACCAGAACATAGAAATCTTGTGCGTTTACAATCAAATATAACAAAAGCAAACAGATTGAAATGAAGATACACCACATTTAGAAAACTGCATGCCCAACTACCTATCATATTAGCTTGTTTATTCCGAGTTCATTTAATGACCAAAAGTGTCGTATTAGTACGTTGTATTCAAACTGTAGGTTTGAGAGTTTTGACAGTCTCCCAGATGAAATCAGGATCTTCACGACCGAAATGACCATAAGCAGTAGTCTTCTGATACCTGTAGCTACCACCCCTTTTCAAGTCAAGATTGATCACCATCATCCCTGGCCTAAAGTCGAAATTCTTCTTAAGCAGAACAAGGATGTCCTTATCTGGGATCGTTCTAGTTTTGTAGGTGTTAACAAACATGGATAGTGGTTCATCCACACCAATAGCATAAGAAACCTGAACAATACACCTACGTGCAAGTCCTGAAGCCACTATACTCTTAGCCGCTTGCCTAACAATGTAAGCACCACTCTTGTCCAACTTAGTTGGGTCCTTCCCAGAGAAGGCACCACCACCATGGGCACCCCAGCCACCATAGGTGTCAATTATAATCTTCCTTCCAGTGAGACCCGTGTCACCATGGGGACCACCCATCACAAATCGACCCGAAGGGTTTAGATGGAAAATCGTGTTGTTGTCAAGATACTGAGCTGGGATGGCCGGTTCGATAACATGCTTTTTAAGATCGGCTGCTATTTGATCGTTAGTCACGCTCTCATTTTGTTGGGTCGAGATAAGTACCGTGTGAACCCTAATCGGAACCATAGCACCTTTATCATCACGGTACTCGACCGTCACTTGTGTCTTACCGTCAGGACGGAGCTACGCGCATGTCTTGTTCTCTAACTTTAGTTAGCTTAGCACCGAGCTTAGTTGCTAGGACATGAGTTAATGGCATAAGCTCAGGTGTTTCATCGGTGGCGTAACCGAACATATGACCTTGGTCACCAGCACCAATTTCTTCAGGCGTTTTAGTGAGGTGGCCGTGAACAGCCTGAGCGATATCCAGGTTCTGCTGCTCGATATGGACCAAGACCTTGCAGTTGTCTGCATCAAGACCACATCAGCTGATGTAAATCCGATTTCTCTGCACGTATCACGAACAATCTTTTCGTAGTTCACAGTAGCTTTTGTAGTGATCTCACCAAAGACCATCACCATGTTAGTCTTTGTACATGTCTCACATGCGACTTCACAATATACCAATTGTGAAGTCCAACAATTACACTTGTTCACACATATGTATTAACACAAGCAATGAATTCTTAACAAGAAGTTTGCGGAATAACACTTGTTAAGTTAGGAAGATTAAATGTATTACTTGTAGTATGATTGTAACAGATTTGAAAGTATAATAACACAATTATTTCAATAGTCAAAAACTTCAATATTATTATTTAAATAATACAGATACACTTGTTGTATCATGGTTACAAGCACCTTGAAGCTAGGTTACAACTGACTAAAGACTTTTTTACAACAATGAACCATGGTCATACTTATACACAACACAACTTGTATAAAATCTATACAAAATCTACTTTTCTTGAACAAGTTTTTCTAGGAAACACGCCAGCATTAAATGCATTGCCATTCCTTGTCTGCTGCGTGCACTATTCCTCAAAAGCATGCTTGCAGTAGGTGTACTTGTACTGCAGGGTTGGTAGAAAGTAGATCCACTGAGAAGAACTATCAGAAATGATGAGCAGCACTAATGGAAACAACTGGCAGAACTAATCTTGGAATTCTTTCAGTCTGGCAGAACTAATAGCAGGATGACTTGGCAGAACTAATGCAGAAAAGACTAGCAGAACTAACTCTGGAAAACTTTGTCTTCAATAAATGAACAGAGCTAACTCTACCAGCAGAACTAAGTATTTAATAACTAACAGAATTAAATTCATCAGAGCTAAACACTTAGAATATTTATTCACTTGATCTTCAACAAATTTTAGCCCAACAATCTCCCCCTAAACTTGATCTTTCTATGAACAGATTCAAGTTTTCTTCTTCAAACCCTTCTGAATTTTTCTTTTGATTTCAGCTTCTCTTTCCTTTCTGATTTCTTCATTTTGAACAGCATGTCTTTCAAGAGCCTTTTTGTAATATTGCTGAACTTCATGAACCAAATAGGCAGCTGTATCCATATCATTACATTTGATAGTTAGTTTCAACATAGATTCTAATTGATATACATTCCATGGATACTCTGTGCCAATGAAGAAGTATCCACATACACTGCTCTTGAGTTGTACCATATGTACTCCATTGTGAGAGTAGCAGTGCCATGTTGTAGCAAGAGTTCTATCCTTATATAATTCATTCTCAGCATCCATTTCATTCAGGATTGAAAGATAGTTGTAGACAATGTGTTCATCACTGTGCTTCTTTGCATTCTGATACTTCCTCATTGCAATCCTCCACATGTCATCCAAATCATCCCTGGATAATTTCTTAATGCAGCTGTAGAAGGATAGAAACTTTTCCTCTGAGTTCCCAGCTCTCACAATCTTAAGCCATTTCCTCATCTTTTCATCAGATTCCCACAACCAATCAATCATAGGAAAGTATACAGCAATTGGCACTCTAGGACTTTCAACTTCCACCATTGATCTGATTTTGTTCCAATCAACCACTTCTTCTTCAACAGACTGTGCAGGCTCAGATGTAGGTACTTCTATTTCACTTGTATCCTTTTCCATGTCATCATGATCATTTCTCACAGCCATTCTTTTTCTTCTTCTGAGTTGAAGGGTTTCTTTTGGAATTTTCCTTTTCAAAGCATCAAGATCATCTTTTTCTTTCTTTTCCATCTCAGCCCTTGCTCTTTCTATTTCTGCCATTCTCTGTTGTTTCTCTTTCTCTGCAGCTGTTAAAACTTTCACTTTGGCAGCAGCTGCACTCTTGGCTTCTTCTTCTAATGATCTTTTGGTACTTTCTTCAATATCCCTTTGAATTCTCAGATAGATTCTTTCAAGATCATAGAAGTCCATTGTCATAAGCTCTTTTAGTGTTCTCCCAGTGTTATTCTTGACCACTCTGGCATATTGATCTTGAAGTTGCCTTTGAGTAGGAGCTCTTTTTCTTTTCTCCTCCATCTTCTTCTGAGCATCATGCTTTCTTCTTTGCTCAAGAATATCAATATACCATATCAATCTTTGATCAGGGGTGAACTCTTCCATTTGAGCTTTGTGAGTCCCATCAGCTAATAAATGATCAAAGAAAATTTGCTCCTTTGGGGTCATCAATACTTTCACATCATCCCCCATGTCAACCTCAATAAATCTGCTCCTGCCCTCAGAATTAAATTGAGCTTGTAGATTTCTAGCAACTCTCTCACTCACAGCTTTTAGCTCCTTTTTCTTTAATGGTTTTACAGGCTCAACCATTTTCTCTTTTCCTTTAGCCTTAGCCAAACCAATCTCCTTTTGCTTTAAGGCTTCATCAACTACTTTAGGCCTAACATGTGGAAATGGAATTTCTTTGATTGTGATTCCAGTTGAGCTCTTTCCTTGTTCTGTGCTCTTTTCCTTTTCAACTGGACACTTGGCCACTTTCAGTAGTGCATCTGCAGCAATCTGCTCAATATCAGTCATAGCATAGCTAATCTTTTCCTTTGGACTGGCATACTTAACCATTTCTGGCTCATTTATCCCAATAGAACTAACTAGAACACTAGCAGAACTATCACTTGCACCAGCAGTACTAATTCCTGCATCTGCCATCCCACTAGCAGAACTAACTGCAGCATCCAAACCAGCAGAAGTAATACCAGCAACACTATCTAACATATCCTTAGCACTTGTCTTTGCAGCATCTGATATGTCTTCATCTAATACTTCTAGAATTAAGCTTCCAACCACATTCCCAAGCTGCTAAGCACTCACATCATCATGTATATTTTTAGTCACTTCCATCACATCATCTGCAGGCTTTTCTAGATCATCAAAATCCTTTTCATATTGTTTCTTCTGCTCTTCCTCAACCAGAATTAGATTAGCCTGCTCCTCAATCAATCCTACCTTTCCTGCTTCCCCTGCACCAGTGAATTCAAACTGATTTGCACTTTCCTCATCACTTGTGCTCTCCTCACTTTGTAATCTTTTCAGTCTAACAGAGTTACTCTCAGCCTTACTTTTATATTCCTCCTTCTCCTTCATTAGTAAATCCACCTTTTCCTTTAACTGAGCAATCTCCACCCTTTGATCCTCCACCTCCTTTGACAATTTGGTATAGATAGCCATCAATTCTTTTAAAGTTAAGCTATCCTCACCATTGCCAGAAGTGTTACCCTCTTTTAATGGATCATTGGAAGTTTTAGCTAATGTCTCAGACCTAGTCTGAGCATCATTAGCCCCCAATGTGGTTTCTTAGCACCTGGGACCACTGGATACATTGATATCCACTGGATCCTCAGCAATAGAGGAGTCCAATGGCATCTCAGTATCCTGTGTTGCCATGGATTGGATCCTAGTTCCAGTACCACTGTCTTGTTCTCCTAGTGAGATAGCAATAGTAGTGGTAGCCCTTTCCATATGGTCTCTCTGCTCCTTAGTGACCACCTCATTTTCATTTTTATTTGTGGACTGAGACAAATGAGGAAGAGGAGCCTCATTTGCCTGTTTTCTAGCCTTTTTGGCTTTAGATTTGGAAGGCTGTGGGTCCCTTGTTCTTTTTGTTTTTCCTTTTGAACCTACACCACTTGGTTGAAAAGTAGTGGGAGTTTCTACTTCCTGTGGCATAGTGGAAGGCATGTTCAACATGTGATCAGTTAGATTGGTCACCTTCCTAGAAAATTCTTTCCCCTTAACCATCCCTTTTCTCCTCATATTTGCAAAAGTATTTTTGGATAAATTAGAGAGGATTAATCTACCACCTTCCCTGGGTAGATCTTGAATTTCTTGATCAATGATGTGTTGTAAAAATCTTGGATACATTAAAAACTTATCTTTTGGTTTCTCAAGATTATTTACCATTCCACTGAAAATCAATTTTGAAAAATTAAACTTCTCATTGTTTGCAAGACAGATTAAAGCAGAAGCAATGTTACTGCTAAATTGTTCCCAAGAAGTTTTCTTTTGTGAAATGCAGTGTTGTAGGGTATGAATTAAAAGTTTTCATTGTTGAGAGAACATTTGTTTGTAATAAGTTAATTTTTCTGTTCTCTCCCCCTCATACCCGTACAACACAAGTTGATCATGTATGTGAGAAGTAGCATAGCACTCCATATGTGACAATCGTCACCAAACCGTAATCGTATTTTAAACCGTAAAAACTCATTTTTGTTGTAATACTTATTTCATGAATTTCTTTACATCAAAGTCTTCGTTTTTGAAAAACGAAACCAACGCAAAAAGAATCATTACAAACGGACGTGTAACGAAGGAGATACGAAGCAAAACGTAAAACAAACAAACAGTTCTGGACTGGGCCGATTTAAACCATGTGACCTGAGTTTATTCTTTTGTTTGGCCCTAAAAACTGACCCAAACCCCTCCCTTGTGAGCCCATTTGGCCAGCCCACAAAACAAGCCCAAACCCATTCCAAAATCCTAGGACTTGGGCTCCAAGAAGGTCCATACATATAAATAAGAATCTTAATCAAACCCTAACCCTTTTTGGATTAAAAACCTGCGATTCATCCCTGTGTTTTCTGCTGCCCATCGTTGAAAAAAAGAGAGAGAAGGAAGAGCTTCCCAAAAATCGAATTCAAGTATTGCTTACGTGTGTTTCTTGTTCATGTATACGTATAGGTATAATCATAAACACTAATCTATAGATTTTCTTTACATCTTTCTGGAATATAAATACTATTTGGTTGATTTATATGTCTGGGGTATGGATGTGTTGGGTATAATGTTATTTCCAAACCGAAAGTTATATAATCGAAATCTCTGAATCTGTCCCGATTTTTCAGTCATGATCAGTGGTCTATTTGATCCAATTACGTACGTTTTCAGGATTCAGTCAAAACTACAAAGTTGTAGATCTCGATGTTTTACATTAATGCTTAAGGTTTCGGCCTCTGAAACGCATTGGATTATTTTATAAAAATTATTTTGTAAACTGCTGTTATGGGTGACGAATTTTCAGAAAACGTTGGTAAACTTAAATCCGTTTGATCGAAATATTTTCTAGTTATTTTGGGGTGGTTAAAATATGTTTAATTCTGGAGTTTCTGTAAACAAAATACATTTTTGAAATTGTAAGATTTAATATATTTATTTTATTTAATAGGGTGTGCTATGTAATGGGGATATAAATTTGAGATAGAAACAAACATATAAGAACTTTTGTTTCGACTCGTGAATATAAACATGTTGACACATAACTCATAATCATTTAGACACATAACTAATAAACATTAACATTATGTACTATAGGACGTTCATAGTTCCCTGTGACCTTTGGTGTGATACGTGCTTGCTTTAAACTACTAATCAAGGTGAGTTTCGTGGCCCCTTTTTCCTTTATATTTTTAACGTTTTGGGGGAAAAGAATGCTCAGATATTTTAAACTATTTTATAGCTGTGAGAACAATCTTTGAACTTGCTTTTGATCATGAGTTGCTATGAATACATGTATAGTTTAATGTGTATTATTTGATTGTGTGGAACGATAACGTTAATAAGGCATATCATTTGTGTGTTGTTATTTTGTGTGGAACGATGATAGAAACGTTGTAATCTTACACATGTGGATGTTTCCACCGCTGAGGTAAGGTTATCTTGAAACGTAGAAACGTAGGAACGATGGAACGTAGAAACGTAGGAACGTAGAAACGTATGGTGTTACGGAACGTTGTTGTGATTACTTGAAACGTTGAGCGTGTATCTTCTTTGAACGTTGAAACGTGTAACTTGTTTGTAACGTGGATAACGTGTGAATTCTTGAACGTTATATTATTATACATAGTATACTTAGCACTCATGTGTTTAAAACGAAACGAATTTGATTTGATAAAATATTTACTTAAAAACTTACGAACTCACCAACCATGTGTTGATGTTTTAGAGCATTTCTTTTCAGGTGAAGCTAGTAATCCAAGAGCTGAGACTAATGTGGCTTAGCGAGACTGTTAGAGTGCATTTGAGATTTGGTTATGTGAACGATTGTATTTGTAACGTTGTGAAGCGGTATCATAACATTTTGTTGAATTTCATTTAGTGAATTTCTTTTATATCAATGTGTTATAATCTAGTCGTGTGTTGCATTCCGTTGTTTCCGCTTTAGACGGGGTGTGACACCATACCATCTGCATCATCTAGTAAAAGATGAGCACGTATGGATGCTTCAGTTACAGAAATAGGCTTCTCATTTATTGTTACTGTTATTGTTTTAACCCCATCTTCTTCTAACACCACGGCAGATGTCCAGAAGTCATTAATATGTGAAATGTAAATCATGGGATTAACAGTAAGTGCAAACCTGATGGATGTACACTTCAAGAAGTCTATAATTTCATGGTAACCATCTGACCCCTATGATTTGAGTAGAAACCCACAGACGTTATGTTGGTCACCAATGTCGAGTTGCTTAGAAGAAGAATATGATGCCATTGTTGAATATTAAAATTGCAAGTAGGTTTGAGAGGTTGTGAGGTTTTTTTTTTTAATCGGATTTCAATTTTCAAGAAAAAATGCAAGTGAATTGAAAAAGTGTAGTGTTTGGCAGGTTAAATACCATTAAAAAGGTGAACAGTACTTTCAAGCCATAAAACAACACTAGCAGAATTAAAGTTTGAAAAAGGTACTGGCAGAATTAAGTTTTTCAAATTAAAGCTAGCAGAACTAATTTCAACCTTTCTTCATACTTGGACAATTTCACGTCACTAGCTTATTAATTGAGCCGGCAGAACTAACTTGTGCTAGCAGAATTAATATTGTTGAAAACTGAGTTAGCAGAACTAACAACCTTAAGGTCATTGGTAGTTTAGCATCTGCTAACATGGTTCTAGCAGCCTCAATAAGTGTCCTATTCTTTCTCTCTGCTACTCCATTCTGTTGTGGAGTCCTAGGAGCACTATATTGTCTATCTATACCTTTGGATTCACAGAATTTATCCATCTCTTGATTTCTAAACTCTGTTCCATTATCACTCCTGATATTTTCAGCTTCCTATTGGTTTGATTTTCAATCTTAATGATGAGAGATCTTAGTATGCCTCCAGTCTCATCTTTGGTTTTAAGAAAGAATAACCAACTAAACCTACTATAATCATCAGTGACCACTAGGCAATATGACTTCTTACCTATACTACTCACATTTGTAGGTCCAAATAAGTCCATGTGCAGTAAATGTAAAGGTAAGTCAATAGAGTTCAGTGTTTTGGTCTTATAAGAGGATTTATGTTGCTTGCCTTTTTAACATGCAACACAATGGTCATCACATGAATATGTTTTCTCTGGTAAACCTCTGACAAGTTTTCCTTTAACAAGTTTGTTTATTGTTTTAAAATTCATGTGACACATCCTTCTATGTCAAAGGTCAAATTCATCAACAGTTCAATTCAGGTTTAGGTACAAACTTAGCCAATTCACAGCTGTACATGTTGTTCTTTCTGGGAATCTTCATCAAAATCATTTTTGGGTCAAGAACAAACTTCTCAGAAAGAATACAGCATTCTGTGTCATTAAAGAACACTGGGTTCCTTTTCTCAGTTATTTGGCTAACACTTAGCAAGTTGTACCTCAATTGTTCAACATAGTACACATAATTGAAGTTCATCTTATCACTGTTGACATTTCCCATTCCTGTAATCCTTCCTCCTCTAGGATTACCTCCAAATGCTACAGGACCTCCATCAAGAGCTTTGAAGTCCTCCAACCTGCTTCTATCTCCTGTCATGTGCCTAGAGCATCCACTATCAATGTGCCATAGGCTTTTCTTTTTGCTCTGCACATATAAATGACAAAAGATCAGTTTCTCTTGGGAACCCAAACCAATTTGGTTGTGGGTGTCCCTTTTTCATCAACAATATCAACTCTTTTGAAAGTCATTGATGCTGATGTCATTTTAGTTGGTTTCCAAACCCAACTGATGTTTGACTTAACAGAATTAAATGATCTGGCAGAATTAATTTCTGGACCACTTCTATTCTGCCTAACAGAACTAAAGTTGTTCAACTTTTGCCTAGCAGAATCAACTGTGATTTGCCTAGCAGAATCAACTGTGATTTGCCTAGCAGATTTAACATTGTTGTTATGCTTGGCAGAATTAGAATTTGTCACAGTCAATTTAGTTCTGTTGGCATTGACTTTTGTCAACACTCCTGCACTTCCTTTTGGTACAACAGAACTAACTTTTGCCTTTGACTTCTTCACTGCACTGGCAGAATTAATTTTTGTTTTGAAATTTTGATGGTTAATTCTGTCAGCAGTAGTCCATGATAATTGCTTAACCCTTTGAAATCTCGGGTTATAACAGCAGTCATTTTGAAGATGATTAAATCTTCCACAAATAAAACAAGCTTTCTCATCATTTCTTTTGAAATTAGATCCAAGTTTTTGAGAAACCATTTGATTCCAGTTTCCTTGGTTTCCTCTTGAATTTTTATTTGATTTTAAAGATGATGATGAGCTAGCTGAACAAACACATTTAGTACATTTAACAACAACAGTTTTATCATTTATTGGTGTGTTAACAGATGTACTAACACCTTTTCCCTTCAGATTTTTTAAGTTCATCTTAGCCTTTTCCTGGAACAATTTCTTACCCTCTGCTAGTTTCTCAGCCTTAAACTTAGATACTAGCCCAGTAACAGAGTTAAGTTCTGAATAAACTTTCTCATTTTTCCTAGGTTCATCCTCATCATCTGAATTCCACTCAGATACTTCAACCTTTTCTAGATCATTTGCATTTTTGTTCAATGCAGCAACATGATCTACTTGCTTAACCTCATTTATCATTTTCTCCTTAAGCTTACTTATGTCTAAGTCATTTTTAGGAGGCATGTATGTGTGGTTGTAAGGTGGAGGTACACTGTTAAGAGTATAACCTAAGCCGGTTTTAATCTTTTCATGAATTTGATTCTTAAGTTTGATACTTTCTTTCAGAAGCATTCTCTAGATCAGTCACTGTAAGTTTGATACTTTCTTTCTCAGCAGTGACTTCAGCTAACTTCTTACTCAAATCATCAACCTTATTTTGCAATACATCTTTTTCATACTGAGCATACTTAAGGTCATAATCATATTGTTCCTCATTTTTCTTGTATGCTTTTATCTGTTTTTCTAAATCTTCTATTGCTAAGGTTGTGTGTTGGCTTCTAATGTCCCATTCCTTAAGTTCTTTACAGATTGTAGCATTATGATCTCTGTAATGTTTAATAGTTTTCTTACACACATTAGAACATAATTTTTCTTGTACCTCATAAGGAACTTCATCTGGTGTATCTTCTTCTTCAATAGCCATTAAAGCATAATTCTGAGGTTCCATTTCAGCTTGATCACTCCAATCATAACCCAGACCATCTTGTGAAACAAGAGCATTTGGTGTAGATTCTTGAACTGGAATGGTTCTTTTCTGAGGACCATTGTATGTAGCATTATATCCACCAGATCTCTGTCCATTTCCCTCTTGCCTTGGAGATCTGCATTCTCTAGCAAAATGACCCAATTTGTGGCGTCAAACCCCACATTGTCATCCCTTTTACCTGCAAAATTATTCCTTCCGGTCCTCTGCAAAAACCTCTTTACCCTCATGGTAATCATGGTCATCTGCCATTTTATGTCCATTTCTTCTAGATCATCAGGATTTACTTGCTCTAATTCTTCATTAGTCAGTGAGGAGTTCACATGACTAGCAAAGAAAGCTTCTACAACTTGATCTGTAGACTTTTCCTGTGCTATAGATGATGATCCAGATCCAACAGCTTTCACAACAGGTACAGATCCATAACTCTGTGAATCTACTTTAGACCTTCCCATGGACATGAATGCAGCATTATGAGAGCCTTCTGCTTCACCAACAATTTGCTTTCTGCTTTCAACCTCAGGTTCAAAAGCTATAAGATCATTATATAAGTCATTTAGCTCCTTGTCGTCTAGATCACTTCTTTGCCTTAGACCAACTGTGTACATGGTCCTTTCTTCACCCAAAGATCTTAAAAACTTTCTGTTAAGATCATCTTTGTCTATAACAACTTTGTGATTCTTAAGCTCACCAACCAACTTTCTATACCTGTTAAACACTTGAGTAAAAGTCTCAGACTTGACAGAGCTAAAATTTTCAAACTGTTGTTTGAGGATGGATAGTTTGTTCTTCTCGGTGCTTTCATTCCCAACAAATATTTGTCCAGCTCTTCCATAAGCACCTTAGCATCCTCAACTTATTCAAACTCACTTTGATACTCATTTGGAATAGAGAGTAACAAAGTGCTTAAAGCCTTGAGTTCTGTAGCTCTTTCTCTTCTTTCTTGCTCAGTAGTTGGTGCATCTCTTGGCAATCTTACACCATTTGCATCAGTTTTGTATTTGGGACCATTCTCCACAACGTCCCATAAATGATAATCAGTAAGCAACATGTATTGCTTGATCCTGTTTCTCCACATATGGTACTCATCAGGTCTAAGAATAGGAATTCTAGACACCTGGATACCATCTACAAATTCTGAAGCCATACTAACAATATTAAACTTAAGGATGAACTAAACCTCAAACTATTAACTATATTATCCTAGATCTTCCTGAATCCAAAGCTTACACAAGCTCTGATACCAATTGTGAAGTCCCACAATTACACTTGTTCACACAAATGTATTAACACAAGCAATGAATTCTTAACAAGAAGTTTTCGGAATAACACTTGTTAAGTTAGGAAGATTAAATGTATTACTTGTAGTATGATTGTAACAGATTTGAAAGTATAATAACACAATTATTTCAATAGTCAAAAACTTCAATATTATTATTCCAATAATACGGATACACTTATTGTATCAGGGTTATAAGCACCTTGAAGCTAAGTTACAACTGACTAAAGACTTTTTTACAACAATGAACCATGGTCATACTTATACACAACACAACTTGTATAAAATCTATACAAAATCTACTTTTCTTGAACAAGTTTTTCTAGGAAACATGCCAGCATTAAATGCATTGCCATTCCTTGTCTGCTGCGTGCACTATTCCTCAAAAGCATGCTTGCAGTAGGTGTACTTGTACTGCAGGGTTGGTAGAAAGTAGATCCACTGAGAAGAACTATCAGAAATGATGAGCAGCACTAATGGAAACAACTGGCAGAACTAATAGCAGGATGACTTGGCAGAACTAATGCAGAAAAGACTAGCAGAACTAACTCTGGAAAACTTTGTCTTAAATAAATGAACAGAGCTAACTCTACCAGCAAAACTAAGTCTTTAATAACTAACAGAATTAACTTCAACAGAGCTAAACACTTAGAATATTTATTCACTTGATCTTCAACAGATTTTAGCCCAACACTAGAAATCCAGCCTCTTAACAGAAGAAAACTTCATCCCGAAATTTACTATATCATTAATGCATAAAAAGTTAGTGATTTTGTCACTGTGTAGACTTGAATACGAAATATTAGACTATAAGCAGACCATGAGTCCATGACGACCGGGAAGGGCCTGAATTTCGTTTCAGTTTGAGCGCCTTTGTAGAGTAGGCTTGTAAGAATACTTGTAACATATACTAACAGTAATCTTAGTATCAACTATAACTTCCATATGTGTTGATGCTAAACCTCTCTTCTTCAAATAGTCTATTTCATAGAAGTTTTTCATTTAATCTAGCAGTTTCACTTAATATCATCATGTTTTTAATAGTAAAGTATATCATAGACATGTCTTCACCAGTTACAAATTTGCTAAAAATGATCAAGCCAAAATCTTCACCATGTACAAATTTAAAAACTTAAATGTTTAAACAGGTATTCCAATAAAAAAAACTTACCTTATGTTTGATTGATTGTGATTAAATGATAAAGATATGGGGAGAATAAAGAAAACTGGATGGCTGCAAGTGAGTTATAGTTTTATTTATTTATAGGTGCGGATGTCAGGAGGATGTTAAAACTCGGCTTATTTGGTAGTATTATTATGGAACAAAAGAAGACTTTTACTATTCTTGGAGCTCACGGCTCACCAACCCCCACTAATCTCTTTTGTGGGACCCTTAACCTTTCTTACCAAAGTACCATCCTTTTCAACTATGATCTTTAGGTGCCTAGATTTAAGTGTTTGGTTTCAACTAGGGTGTCAATATGGGTTGAGTAAGGTAGGCGGGTTCGGGTTGGTTTCTTGAGATTATTCAATCCCGGCATCATATGATAAACAGGTTGTTAGGTTCCGGTTGGTGGGTCAAAAGTGCTAAACCCATACCTGACCCACATAACTTGTTTGCGTAAAGGGGTCAACGGATTGATGGGTTAGGGGGGTGCTTTCGAGTCAAACGGGTCAATATGGCTGCTCACTTTCAGGTTGGCGGGGTTAATTTTGGGTCAAATGGGTTTATTTCATGTTAGAATTTGTAGGGTTAATACACACGGAGGGGATTAAAGTATCTCAAAATGTTCGTTTGGGGTACTAAAGTTTATGATATGACAAAAATATAACACAACTTTTAAAACCCTTCCCAAGTGGAAAATGAGTTGGTAAAGATTCATCAATTTGAACAATTTTATAAACTTTAATTATCCTTGTAAGCATTTTAATAAACTTTAGTTATCTTTGTAAACATATTAATAAACTTGAGTTACCCTTAAACACAATACATATAGTTAACTAATAGATTTGTCAAATCATAAACTTTAGTACCCCAAGTGAACATTTTGAGATACTTTAATCCCCTCCGTATGTATTAACCCGAATTTGTATAAATTATAAAAGCTTTTAAATATTTTAAAGTTGGCATGTCGACCCATTGACCCGAATATATACTAAACCCAACTTATAAATTTTAAATCGGTTGTAAGGCTGACATTTGAGAATCCCAACCCAAACTCATTGCGCGTCAATCTTGCTCAAGATGGATTTTAATTAAGTCACTATAGAGTGTTGTCTTCATATAATTAGGTCTAAACACTTTCAAAAGTCAGCTTTTAGTAGCGGTGTTCAAAATATACTGAAATCGAAAACCGAGCTGAAAACCGGTAAATTCGAATCGAATTTCGGTTAAAAGAACTGACTTTTTTTCGTTTTTCGATTTTGGTTTCGGTTCATGATTTTAGGATGAACGTGATAAACAGTTAACCGAAAAAATCGAAAATGTTATATATAGTTTTATATATTTGTATATATATTGTACATTTTAAATTTATATATAGATTTTACACTTGTATTTTGATAAAATCATTTATATTTCTTTTTAACTCATTTTAATATAATATACTAGATTATATTTGGCCTAATATGGTAATTAACTACTAAGTTTCTAATTATATTCAGACGATTTATATACGTATAACTTAAATACACGATTATAAAGAGGAAAATGGTTATCGTTTGATATTTCTATCATCAAAATATTTTAAATATAGAGAACACTAAAAAATAAATATATATTTGTGTGTTTTTATTACTTTTAAATACGTATTAATTAATAAACGGTTAATTTGGTTAACCGATTAACTGAACCGAAAAAATGGTTAACCGATTTCCGGTTAACCGAATTTTTCGGTTTAGGTTTAGGTTCAAAAATATTTCAAACCGGGACTCCGATTAACCGGTCTCCGGTTAACGAAGTCTCCGGTTAACCGTCCACGAACACCCCTAGCTTTTAGTGGAGTTAACAAATTTCAACGTCTTTACAATTTATTTATTTTTATAAAAAAAGCGTATCACTTTTTGCCTATGTTTTGAATTTTAATCCCTATTATATCTCATTTGTTTTATATGTTAAGATATTGGTTCTTGTGAGGAAGGGGTTGGAGGGAAGGGAGAGAAACAAATGGTGATGTGACAAGTGTCTTTCTTCATTTCTCCACCTTCTTCATTTCTATACCTTCATCATTTTTTCACTTTGTTTCTTAAATTTTTTTTCAGTGTTTTATATTTTTTGTCATTATTTTTTTATATTATTTTTTTTCTTATTATTAATTGTTCTTTTTAGTTATTATTATTATTATTTTGCCATTTTAAAAGTTCCTGTTATTATCTTCTTTTTCTTCTTCTTCTTCTTTGCGTTTTTCAACCTTTTCACTTAACCTTTTTCAAGACTTGTTTATCATTTGTATTTGTTTTTTTTCGCGTTTTCAACCTTTTGTTGTTGTTGTTGTTGTTTTACTTCACGTTATTATATATTTTATATATAGTATTACAACCAAAAATTATTTGTGTGATATACCATATTCATACCATGAATAAAATAAATTTCAATTTCAATGTATCATAAAATTAAAATTATGATGCACCATATTTTATAACTATGATGTACCAAAATTTATACACAAATAATATTTATCGTATATTGAAACGTTGGAGTGTCATATCTATAACTATGATGCACATATTTTATAATTATGATGCACCATATTTTATAATTATGATGCACCACTTTTTAATTTATAACGATATTTTATAGTATATTTTGAAAGTCGATGCATGATATTTTAAGCATCCGATGCATCATGTTTTATAACTATGACGAACCATGCTTTTATAACAATGATACAACACTTTTAAATTTAATAACTATGTTTTATAGTATATTTTGAAAGTTGATGCATGATATTTAAGCACTCGATGCATCATATTCAAAAAAAAATTAGTGCATCATAGTTTATTATGTTAGTGAACACAATAATAATTTACTTTTATTGTATCTTATTTTTATATTCATCTGCATCATTATATATAATATAAGGTGCATCACAAATGTGAAAATGATATAAAAAGAAAAAATTAAACAGTAAAAAAAGTTTCTAAAAAATGTTAAAAATTATTTGTTTTAATTTTAGTTGTTAAAAATGATAATTTTTTCTATAAAAATTTTAACAAATTTTTATTTAATTATTTATTTTTGATAAAAGTACTATAGAAGTTCTTACAAGTTAAAAAAAATTACTTTTCTAAGTTTAAAATGTTTGTTTTATTTTCTTAAATAAAAAAAATATTTTTTGACAAAAGTTTTTTAGAAAAAAAGGGAAATAGAAAAAAAGAAAGAAAGAGGGAAGAACCGGATAATTAAGGTGGAGAATTGAGAAATGTGGAGGAAATGGAATGTGGAGAAATGAGAAGGACATTTGTCACCTTTTCATTAGTTCATCTCTCTTCCATCACTTTTGCTCCTTATACAAAGTACCTCACACCATATGTTAGAGAATCAATTGGGGTTGTATTAGTATATGGATCGGTCTGAAAGTCTAAATGGACTAGGATCCATAGAGTTTTAGAATCGCTCAACTTTCAAGTCATCCTAAATTTTTTAATACTCCATCTGTCCTAATTTATTAGTCCACTTTTCCATTTTGGGTTATTTCAAATTGATTGCTCACTACCAAATATGGAAAGGAAATTTTGTAAGTCCCTAGTACGTGGATCGATAACGAGGTTATCTTAGGTATTAAGGTGCGGAATTCCTCAATACTTGGTTCACAATAAGTGAACAATTTGTTTCGCAAGATAATAGCGAATTGATTTATCAACAAGGTTTTGTATCGATTAATTAACGTTAATCGATCAATACCTAACCTTATGACTGCTTAGAATAGTGTTTTTGTCTTCTGGAAATCGAATGGCCAAAAGTCTTTTTCGAATTAAACCTAATTAAGTATTTATAGGTTTTAATCAAACTCGATTCGCAGGTCGATGGACTCTGCGAGTTGAGTTCAACTCGCAGCCCACAACCAAGCCCATCTCGACTCGGTTCGCAACTCTGCGAGCCCAGATCTCATCTCGCAGGACTAAGTTCTGCGACTTGAGATCTTATCTCACAGACTTTAGTTTGTAACATCGTATTCGATATTCGTCTAACACTTTATCATACTAATATATTTAACGAATATTAATATCAAACTAATATCATTTACAAATCCAAATCAACTGTACAAACTTGATTACAATAATCACTAGTACTATTACAAGCTAGATCTGTTGTCACACATACATGTCTTAACAGACTCCCCCTTGACAATAGCTCTAGCATTTATGCTATTATGTCTTCAAGTTGTCTTTGATTTTTACTCATAAATCTTACTTCCAGCATAAATCTTCAATTTTATACAAGTCTTAACCATCATTTGATAATCACGTGCTAAGTCACCCCATGCTACTGTCGTCAAGATTCTATTTTCATTCAATTTTATCAAATCTTTCTTCGACATGTTCATTAGGTGTCGATGGTCATAAACTCTGAAGATTTCTTTTTCACCACCTTCAACCTCATCATCAGATTCAACCATTACAGCTTCTCCAGTCTCTGAATCCACATGCCAACTCTTCATATTTTCCAAAATATCTTGTGGCATTGTCTTCAATGGAATCTGCTGTAAACACTTAACAGATGGATAAATCTTCTTTCTTCTTCTTCGTCCTGTTCTTTGACTTCTCTCTGCCAGTTTAATAGTCTTTCCTTT
The DNA here is from genome assembly GCA_963422505.1 of Pseudognaphalium luteoalbum. Lineage (NCBI taxonomy): Eukaryota > Viridiplantae > Streptophyta > Magnoliopsida > Asterales > Asteraceae > Pseudognaphalium > Pseudognaphalium luteoalbum. Next base: position 6,735,210 of record OY730198.1, on the reverse strand, counting down.
TCTTGGCTTAATCTTTTTAAATTTATTAGCCCTAACCTCAGTCTTGATTATGTGTTCAACATATTTTCCAACAAAATCATCACCTGGGTTATTTAAAGGTAATCGAGCCAAATCTCGAATCTCAAATCTAGGCAAAGAACTAAATACTGCAAGCTTTCGCTCAAGATATTGAACTCCGTCAAACCTCTTAATAGCAAATAGCTTCAGCTCAGAGTCAAAGTACCAACCAATAATCCCTCTTTTAGGTTCCCGTTTCCCAGTTATATCAACTTCAGAAACTCCAACCTTCTTTTTTTGTTTAGGAAGTTTTCTAAGAAAAACTGCTGGATTCTTGGTAGGAATTATGCCACCTGCACTCTTGCTGACAAGGCTCTTACTTGGTGGAACAGTCAAGTCCAATCACTTGGACGACCAGCTGCCTACTCCATGTCATGGGAAGTACTGAAAAACATGATGTTGGAGGAATTCTGTCCCCGTAGCGAGATGCAGAAAGTCGAAACTGAGCTGTGGAACATCACTATGATTGGTGCCGATGTCACTGGTTATACAACCAAGTTTCAGGAACTAGCACGTCTAGTGCCACATATGGTGACACCTGAGTACAAGCGCATCGAGCGTTATGTATATGGTCTGGCACCGCAAATCAGGAGTTTAGTTACATCTTCCAAACCGGACACATTCAGGAGCGCTGTTGTTTTAGCGCAAAGTCTGACCGATGAGGCAGTTAGGATGGGAACACTGACCAAGAAAACTGCATCGGGCAGAGTTGAACCGAGCAATACTGAAGCTGGCAGTTCTGGAGGTACAAAACGTAAGTGGAATGACAGAGGAAGTGACCGTCAGGGTCAAATAAATAAGAAGGGGTCTGGGAACCCAAAGTCCTATGCTGCCACCGCTGTGGAATCAAAACCATACTTGGGTAACAAACCTAAGTGTGACAAATGTAGCAAACATCACGAGGGTGAATGTTGGTATTGCAACAACTGTAGAGGTTGGGGTCACAAAACCCAAAACTGCAAAGCTAACTCTACCCCTAGGGAAAACACCGAACGCCGAAACCAAGGGTGTTTTGAATGTGGCGACACGAGGCACTATCGGAACCGTTGCCCTCGACTCAATAACCAAAACCTTAACAACAACAACCAGAACAACCAAAACCGCAACAACACCAACAACCGTGGTAACAACAACCGAGCCAACAACATCATCAATCAGCCGGCTCAAGGACGAGCATTTGTGATTGGAGCACAAGAGGCACGCCAGGACCCTAACACCGTCACTGGTACGTTTCTTGTAAACAACCATTATGCCTCTGTGTTAATCGATTCAGGTGCTGATTTAAGTTTTGTGTCTAATGAGTTTAGACCACTATTAGAACTTGAATCACGCAAGTTAGATAACAAATATACTATTGAACTAGCCGATGGTGAGTTAATCGAGTCAGGAGAAATAGTACCAGGATGTACCTTGGAATTAGAAGGTCATCTCTTCGAAATAGACTTGCTACCGGTTAAGTTGGGAAGTTTCGACGTTGTAGTCGGCATGGACTGGTTGTCTAAGAACCGCGCCGAAATCATATGTCACGATAAGCTGGTACGCTTACCACTACCGACAGGAGAAACTCTCATGGTCAAAGGTGAGAAACGAAAAAGTGCCACAAAAATGATTACATGCTTGAAAGCCCGTAAATATCTCCGAAAGGGATACCAAGCATTCTTGGCACACGTTGTAGGAAAGAAATCCGAGGAGCGACGTATAGACGACGTACCTATCGTACGTGACTACCCGGGAGTGTTTCCTGATGAGTTACCAGGATTACCACCCCCACGACAGGTGGAATTTCATATCGACCTAGTTCCTGGAGCAGCACCAATTGCTCGTGCACCTTACCGTCTTGCTCCATCAGAAATGCAAGAGCTGTCTGCACAACTACAGGAACTCTTAGACCTAGGATTCATCCGACCGAGCTTTTCACCTTGGGGAGCTCCGGTTCTGTTCGTCAAGAAAAAGGATGGATCAATGCGAATGTGTATCGATTATCGAGAACTGAACAAAGTAACTATAAAGAATCGATATCCACTACCTCGCATCGATGACTTATTTGACCAGCTACAAGGGTCAAGTTATTATTCGAAGATCGACTTGCGATCTGGGTACCATCAACTGAAGGTTCGGGATGAGGATATTCCTAAGACTGCGTTTAGGACTCGGTACGGTCATTACGAGTTCCTAGTCATGCCATTCGGACTGACAAACGCACCAGCAGTGTTCATGGACCTCATGAATAGAGTATGCAAACCTTATCTTGATAAGTTCGTGATTGTGTTTATCGATGACATATTGATATACTCCCGAACGAAGGAGGATCACGAGCAACATCTGCGAATGATTCTTGAATTACTGGAGAAAGAGAAGCTTTACGCAAAGTTCTCTAAGTGTGAATTTTGGATGTGCGAGGTTCATTTCCTTGGTCATGTGATCAATAACAAGGGAATTCATGTGGACCCATCCAAAATCGAGGCAATTAAGAACTGGGAAGCCCCAAAAACACCATCTGAGATACGACAATTTCTTGGGCTAGCCGGCTATTACTGACGTTTCATCGAGAACTTCTCGAAAATAGCCCAACCACTTACCGCTCTAACTCAAAAGGATAAGAAATTCGATTGGGGCGAGAAGCAAGAGATTGCTTTCCAATTGTTGAAACAGAAACTAAGTACCGCACCAATCCTATCACTACCCGAGGGAGTAGAAAATTTTGTTGTCTACTGTGATGCTTCACATCAGGGATTGGGTTGCGTATTGATGCAAAACGACAAAGTCATAGCTTACGCGTCCCGACAATTGAAAGTTCACGAAAAGAACTATACGACGCATGACTTGGAGCTAGGAGCCGTCGTTTTTGCACTTAAGATTTGGAGACACTACCTATACGGTACAAAGTGCACTATCTTTACGGATCACAAAAGTCTCCAACATATATTCAACCAGAAAGAACTCAACATGAGACAACGTCGTTGGGTCGAATTACTGAACGATTACGACTGTGAAATCAAGTATCATCCTGGCAAAGCTAATGTAGTAGCGGATGCCTTGAGTCGTAAGGAAAGAGTCAAACCTCGAAGAGTTCGAGCTTTAGGTTTGACAATCCACTCGAATCTCATTACTCAAATTCGTGACGCTCAACAATCAGCTTTCATTCCCGAACGCCTTAAGGAAGAATCCTTGAAGGGAATGGAGAAACAACTTGAAACCAAGGACAACGGAGTGTTGTACTTCATGAACCGAATTTGGGTACCATGCGTAGACGAATTGTGCCGATTGATTTTGGACGAAGCACATAAGTCCAACTACTCGATACATCCTGGTGCAGATAAGATGTATCACGACTTGAAAGGATTTTACTGGTGGCCTGGCATGAAGCGAGACATTGCCACATACGTTAGTAAGTGCTTGACCTGTGCAAAAGTCAAAGTCGAATACCAAAAGCCGTCTGGGCTTCTGCAACAACCCGAAATGCCTAAATGGAAATGGGAACACATCACAATGGACTTCATCACGAAGTTACCGAAAACCACATCCGGAGTTGACACCATATGGGTGATTGTCGATCGATTAACGAAATCAGCCCACTTCCTTGCTATCAAAGAAACAGACAAAATGGAGAAACTGACTAGAATCTATTTGAAAGAGGTCATTTCTCGACATGGTGTGCCATTATCTATCATCTCCGATAGAGACGCACGATTCACTTCTCTCTTCTGGCAAACACTTCAACATGCACTGGGTACTAGACTCGACATGAGTACTGCTTACCACCCACAAACTGACGGCCAGAGCGAGCGAACGATACAAACGCTCGAAGACCTGTTGAGAGCATGTGTGATAGACTTTGGAGGTAATTGGGATACACACCTACCTCTAGCAGAATTTTCTTATAACAACAGTTATCACACCAGCATACAGATGGCACCATTTGAGGCATTGTATGGACGCAAGTGCCGATCGCCACTCTGTTGGGCAGAGTTGGGCGACAGACAATTATCGGGTCCTGAAATAGTCCAAGAAACTACGGACAAGATATCTCAGGTGCTTAACCGATTGAAAACAGCCCGTGACCGACAAAAGAGTTATGCCGACAACAGACGGAAACCTTTAGAGTTTCAAGTAGGTGACAAAGTCCTACTCAAAGTGGCACCCTAGAAAGGGGTTGGACGATTTGGTAAACGGGGAAAACTTAACCCACGATACATCGGACCGTTCGAGATCCTTGCAAGGATTGGTCCTGTCGCTTACAAGCTCCAACTACCGCACGAGCTTAGTAGTATCCATGACACCTTTCATATATCGAACTTGAAAAAGTGTCTTTCCGATGAAACACATATCATCCCTCCGGACGAAGTCTTCATTGACTCAAAACTAAACTTTGTGGAGAAACCTATCGAAGTTATGGACACAAAAACACAGAAACTTCGACACAAACGAATCAAGCTAGTTAAAGTTCGTTGGAACTCAAAGCATGGCCCAGAGTTCACCTGGGAACGTGAGGATGAAATGCGCAAGAAGTATCCTCGACTATTTGAAACCGTGACCGCGACTCACGACACGAATTAAATCTCGGGACAAGATTTCCCTAACGGGGGGAGAATGTGACAACTCTCCAAATTAGGTACTGATTAACATTTAAGCATGTGCATTCTTACGCTAATTTCCTGATTAAGTTTAAAACAAAACTTTTGATGTGATGTAAGCCTAGCAGCCCAGTACTTTCAAACAAAAAGTATTACTAATACGTAAGTATTTAAAGTTACGTACAAATGTATCGGGACGAACCTGACAGATAAATACCGCAAGAGTTGATGACATAATATAATTAATAATTCAATTATTAATTACGATTACTATTGTATCTATAACCTATAGATAAAACGAGTTAAATATACGTTTAACATAAAACGTATTATAAAACGAACAGAAACAATTTTAAAATGCATTCAAAGATCAAGATGAGGAAAATTCAAATTTTCTCATTCATTCGGAAACATTTGTAACATTACCTCAAAATATGAACCCGAAATTCGACTGAAATTTGGCACCCAATCAAATGATAGCAGTCCAATGTACAAATTTGTACAACTGTCTAAAATAATGAAAACATCATTATTGTGAATTTAAATAACGAACCGGGAGAGCATCTACAAAATAAAAATATAAAATATTATATTTTATATTGCTATAATTATACCCGTACCCGAAATTAACGGGTTAAAAATATCAACAAACTCAAATAATTGGGGAACCATTTGCAGTGTACACCATACTCGTTTGAAATTCAAATCCGTATAGAAGCTTCCCCCCCCCCCCCCTTCTCATTTGAGTTACCTAACTACAATAATTCACCTCCCACATTTCTTCTCCTTCCTTTCCCATGTGTTCATCGTCCACAGCAACAACAATAAGAAGAAGCAGCAGCTATAACTCCCTCATCATTTTCTCCATCATCAAGGTTTTAACATTCTTCATAATTCTTTTTCTTTGGATCAACTTCTCTTAGTTACACATAAATAACAAGATCATTATCATTATCATAATCACAGAATCATCATCATCTTTGATTTCATCATCATCATCATCATCACCGAACCATCATCATCATCAAAGTGAGGAAACTTTCTATCCTTAAATTCTTTGATCAAATTTCGTTTATATAGCATTATTGTAACATAATTTACGTATATATCTTGATAATTTGTGGAATGATGGATAAAGTTCTTAAAACGAAGTTTAAGAAAACAAACTTATGAGAATAAATTGGGGACTTATGAACTTGTTGTAATGTATTATTAAGCTGTAAAAATGGTAATACTCATTGTTACAAACGATCGAAATCAAAAATAAACGAGTATGTATATGCTCTGCACGAACAGAGCAAGAACTGAAATAAAAAGGGGCAAAATGCAATCCAGCCTCGAAGCTGGGATTGCGTATCGAACAAAGGGTAAAACGCGATCCGGGACACTTGTTTGGATCGTGTATTTTGCACTATGCCAAACGTGATCCAGCTTGGCAAACTTGGATCGCGTATTAACAACTAAAATGCAAATATTTCGAAACCTTGTATTATAACACAATCCGGGTTGTGTATTTGGATCGCGTATTACATGTTAACAAGGAGCAAATGTTGGAAACCATGCACCCAAACCCAATCCAGCTTGGGAGCCTGGATCGCGTATTGCATTCAGGTCATAACAAAACGGGTGGGTCATTTATGTACTGGGCCAAAACTATTTAAATGGGCCGAATAAATAACTTGATAAAATGTGCAATTGGGCTATCTCTAATGGGCCTTATTATTGGGCCAAATTAATTGGATCAAGCCCAACGGGTTGTGAAGTTTATAAAACACAAGCTTAAAACGGAACTTATAAACTTATGTATATATATGTAATGACAAACATTTAAATTATGTATGTATATACGTATTTACAAACACGAATTGTAAATTTTATACGGTTAGATTATCGCGAGATTCAATTCAAACTTATTAACAATGATATAAATTAAACCGACTTGATGACTTTCGAAAGAATGACATTATTTATTTTATAAACGGAAATAAATACGACAAATAAGACGTGACGAGTTAACATATCGTTTGGAGCGTTATTAAGTATATATATAACAAACGAGACTTATATCTTTATACGTAAACAACGTATTGAAATTACATGTAGATATGACACTTGTAATTATATATCTCTATATACAAATGAGATATTTACATTTAACAAACGTACGAATTAATGATATACAACAAGTATATTTACATACATATATATAAGACAAATATATATATATGTACAATGAGAACGAAACATACGACTTGTGAAATACTACATATTTCCAACGCATATCGTCACCAACAACTTATACGACTAAGAAATCAACAATTTATTCAACCAAATGAACCATTAACATAATTTGATGAACAAATCAAAGTACTTATGTTGATACAATTATTGCGTATAGGTCAACATACCTTGGGCGACGCTACACACATCCGCTAGCATTCACATCACACCTACTACTGTGAGTTTACAGCCCCTACTTTTAAATGTTTTCTGCTTTTAAACACATGGGTGTTAAACATAGAAATTGCATGCCAACACATGCAATCAAACTATAAATGCTTTATTGCTTTTATACAACTGTTGATTTGTGATATTACATATTCACTGTTATTTTGGGAATTTAGACAAAGTATCCTAGTACGGACCTAGACTTGGAATGTGTGCATGAAAAGACCTCATGACATGCTACTGTAACCATTAGCTAGGTGACTCTAGCCACTGAGTATACGGATAGTACTATTGCCGTGACGACCCTCCTACGGTGGAGCGTATACTTAAACGTCCGTTCAGGCAAACAACATAAGTTCTGGTTGTGGTTTGGTTATAGGGTTAGGTCGCGTTACTGTAACCTGCGAGGTTTAGCTCACCTTTCAGGGGATCAAATTCTAAGTAAATTCCCACATACTTTTAGGAAGAACGAATCCTACGACTGTTAAATACCGGAAAGCATACCGGTAACTTATTTTACACTGGTAAACAACCAGTAACATATTTTGGGATGACATCCCACGTATAATTATACTTTAGGGTGACAACCCTACATAACTTGTATTTTTTTTTATATAAATGAATAACAAATCATTTATACAAACTTGGTTTAACTAACCACATACAAATACAAACCTGTAAATTCACTCAACATATTTGTTGACGACTTTCTCTATGTTTTTCAGGAAATTAGCTGGGTAAGTAATCGCATGCATTCAGGATGGACAACCCTGGACTACTTAGGATGCCACATACTGTTGGGACCGCTTTTGGGGATTTCATTCGTATAACTGCAGACATTGCGGTCATACTTATGAAATCTTATTTTAAAATCATGTATTATTGTTAAAACTGAAATGTTTTAAACTCCACTACTACTGTTACGACTTACATAGTCGTACTACTTTTGAAACAACTATTAAACTTGGCATCCTCATTAAATAAAGTTGTGCGATAACCATATGCTCTGAGTATGTATGTATTTGTTAGTTGAAAATACTGTTCGCAGCCCCGCCACGTCATGAAAGCTTTCGCAAACTAATCATAACAAATTGTAATTACCGTTTGGCGGGGTGTGACAGACTTGGTATCAGAGCCATTGGTTATAGCGAACTAGAAGTCTTTAAGTGACCTAAAACCTTAGAGACCTAGACTATAGCCTTGGCTAAAACATTCATTGCATGCATACACATTTTGCATACATCTAACATACGACTGACACGTCACCTACGACTTCTTTGTCTCAGCATGTCGAGGCACAGTCCGATCTATTTGTATGCTTCTGATGAGGAGCCGACTGAGGATTCCTACCATAGCGACGCTAGCACCGGAGTTGCGAGTCCACCAGTTCAGCTGAGAGCTCTATCGGATGACACCGGTGATGCCTACATCACCCCACCACCTACTGCACATGTGGTCCCACCTACTACTGCACCCACTGACCCTACCACTCGTATGTTAGGGTCTACCTTTATGGCGACATGCCATACGACTGCTGGACCTTCCAGAGGACCGGTATCTAGGAGGACACCACGGATGTGTGTCCGAGACTTCCCTAGAGGACCACTTGCGCCCCGTGATAAGGCGCCGATGGCAGAGGAGAGGGTGATACACTGTGATGAGCCGCCACAGAGGGTACCTAGGCTTTCTCACTTGGAGTGGATGACTCCTATGTTGGGGCGGTGGAGGTCGTTGGAGGGTTTTCCTTCTACTTTTGAGACCGGGGAGTCCTCCCGATCCTCCGCACCATTGCCTACTTCTGGAGAGCCCGTGGAGTTGACTCTCCCTACCATTGTGGCTGTGATTCGCACATTGTTTCGCATTTCTGGTAGCAGGGGTGTTCACCTTGCCGAGCTACAGAGCGATGTCTCCCGTCTGGATGGAGACATGACAGACATACATGAGCGTTGCCACTTCTTGTTGAGCAACGTGGTTGCTGCCAGAGAGATAGCCGAGACCGCACGTGCTCGAGTCAGGGTACTAGAGAGGCGTGCGAGGACAGCAGGGTTGATGATTGGAGCTTGTGTGATGATAGCTGTGCTGAGGACAGCTGTGGGGTTGTTTCTACCTTATTTTCATTAGACTTGTGTATGGCGGTTGTGCCTACTGGGCATCAGACCGACCACTTTTGGATGATGGATATGTTAGTAGGTCCATCACGTGTTGTATAGACTAGTATCAGATGGGTAGATGTATGTATGTACTAGACATGTACTAGACGGGAAAAACAGTTGTTAGAATGGGTATATGTATAGGAAAACCCATTGACTTTTGTATAGCGCTAACCGATGATGGGGCGTATTAGGGATCCCCTCTTGTTTTGTATAAACTGTTGTATCAGCGCTACACCTTTTGATATAATATAACTTATATTTGGTTGTATTTCGTATTTATTAAATTCAACCACGACTTTAGTATTATATCTACATCTATATATGTGTGTTAGAAACGGTAACCAATCAATAACATTTGATCATTCCTTGAAAACCACGAAACATACCACACCTTGACTATTGATTCCTATCTTGAATTTTCTTTAAACTCGATTGTGTTGAATGATGATGAAAAGAAATATGTATTTAGCATTATATAATGACGCCTGGCCAACGTGATTATATTGTACTAACTACATATGGGTGTTTCAAAGTCGTGCGACATGGGATACAAAACCTTGTCCTTCAATTCTTCATATTGTTTCTTTGTTAAAAATGTGAAATCTTGTTCATCACATTCAATACCTTGGCATTGACTTCTGCATTTTTATTTCATCACAGAACGGAATCATGCCACCAAAACGACGGGTGACTAAGAACAGTCGACGAATGACTCCTTCTTCCATTCCTGAAACCGTTCCCCCGCCCAACAACAATGAAACTACTGAACAAATGATAGCACGGCGAATAGCTGAAGGTATTGCTGAGTATGAAGCAAGCCGAAATCGCGAGAATGGAATGAATAACAGCGGGTCTACCCCTGTTAATACTGAGGCACCTGCGAATACTCGTCGAGGGTGTTCATACAAGACATTCCAGGCTTGTAAGCCAGTTACTTTTCATGGCACCGAGGGTGCTATTGGGATTATACACTGGATAGAAAAGACAGAGTCGGTATTGGACATTAGTGACTGTTCACCAGACTGTATGGTGAAATATGCCACCTGCACTCTTGCTGACAAGGCTCTTACTTGGTGGAACAGTCAAGTCCAAGCACTTGGACGACCAGCTGCCTACTCCATGTCATGGGAAGTACTGAAAAACATGATGTTGGAGGAATTCTGTCCCCGTAGTGAGATGCAGAAAGTCGAAACTGAGCTGTGGAACATCACTATGATTGGTGCCGATGTCACTGGTTATACAACCAAGTTTCAGGAACTAGCACGTCTAGTGCCACATATGGTGACACCTGAGTACAAGCGCATCGAGCGTTATGTATATGGTCTGGCACCGCAAATCAGGAGTTTAGTTACATCTTCCAAACCGGACACATTCAGGAGCGCTGTTGTTTTAGCGCAAAGTCTGACCGATGAGGCAGTTAGGATGGGAACACTGACCAAGAAAACTGCATCGGGCAGAGTTGAACCGAGCAATACTGAAGCTGGCAGTTCTGGAGGTACAAAACGTAAGTGGAATGACAGAGGAAGTGACCGTCAGGGTCAAACAAATAAGAAGGGGTCTGGGAACCCAAAGTCCTATGCTGCCACCGCTGTGGAATCAAAACCATACTTGGGTAACAAACCTAAGTGTGACAAATGTAGCAAACATCACGAGGGTGAATGTTGGTATTGCAACAACTGTAGAGGTTGGGGTCACAAAACCCAAAACTGCAAAGCTAACTCTACCCCTAGGGAAAACACCGAACGCCGAAACCAAGGGTGTTTTGAATGTGGCGACACGAGGCACTATCGGAACCGTTGCCCTCGACTCAATAACCAAAACCTTAACAACAACAACCAGAACAACCAAAACCGCAACAACACCAACAACCGTGGTAACAACAACCGAGCCAACAACATCATCAATCAGCCGGCTCAAGGACGAGCATTTGTGATTGGAGCACAAGAGGCACGCCAGGACCCTAACACCGTCACTGGTACGTTTCTTGTAAACAACCATTATGCCTCTGTGTTAATCGATTCAGGTGCTGATTTAAGTTTTGTGTCTAATGAGTTTAGACCACTATTAGAACTTGAATCACGCAAGTTAGATAACAAATATACTATTGAACTAGCCGATGGTGAGTTAATCGAGTCAGGAGAAATAGTACCGGGATGTACCTTGGAATTAGAAGGTCATCTCTTCGAAATAGACTTGCTACCGGTTAAGTTGGGAAGTTTCGACGTTGTAGTCGGCATGGACTGGTTGTCTAAGAACCGCGCCGAAATCATATGTCACGATAAGCTGGTACGCTTACCACTACCGACAGGAGAAACTCTCATGGTCAAAGGTGAGAAACGAAAAAGTGCCACAAAAATGATTACATGCTTGAAAGCCCGTAAATATCTCCGAAAGGGATACCAAGCATTCTTGGCACACGTTGTAGGAAAGAAATCCGAGGAGCGACGTATAGACGACGTACCTATCGTACGTGACTACCCGGGAGTGTTTCCTGATGAGTTACCAGGATTACCACCCCCACGACAGGTGGAATTTCATATCGACCTAGTTCCTGGAGCAGCACCAATTGCTCGTGCACCTTACCGTCTTGCTCCATCAGAAATGCAAGAGCTGTCTGCACAACTACAGGAACTCTTAGACCTAGGATTCATCCGACCGAGCTTTTCACCTTGGGGAGCTCCGGTTCTGTTCGTCAAGAAAAAGGATGGATCAATGCGAATGTGTATCGATTATCGAGAACTGAACAAAGTAACTATAAAGAATCGATATCCACTACCTCGCATCGATGACTTATTTGACCAGCTACAAGGGTCAAGTTATTATTCGAAGATCGAATTGCGATCTGGGTACCATCAACTGAAGGTTCGGGATGAGGATATTCCTAAGACTGCGTTTAGGACTCGGTACGGTCATTACGAGTTCCTAGTCATGCCATTCGGACTGACAAACGCACCAGCAGTGTTCATGGACCTCATGAATAGAGTATGCAAACCTTATCTTGATAAGTTCGTGATTGTGTTTATCGATGACATATTGATATACTCCCGAACGAAGGAGGATCACGAGCAACATCTGCGAATGATTCTTGAATTACTGGAGAAAGAGAAGCTTTACGCAAAGTTCTCTAAGTGTGAATTTTGGATGTGCGAGGTTCATTTCCTTGGTCATGTGATCAATAACAAGGGAATTCATGTGGACCCATCCAAAATCGAGGCAATTAAGAACTGGGAAGCCCCAAAAACACCATCTGAGATACGACAATTTCTTGGGCTAGCCGGCTATTACTGACGTTTCATCGAGAACTTCTCGAAAATAGCCCAACCACTTACCGCTCTAACTCAAAAGGATAAGAAATTCGATTGGGGCGAGAAGCAAGAGATTGCTTTCCAATTGTTGAAACAGAAACTAAGTACCGCACCAATCCTATCACTACCCGAGGGAGTAGAAAATTTTGTTGTCTACTGTGATGCTTCACATCAGGGATTGGGTTGCGTATTGATGCAAAACGACAAAGTCATAGCTTACGCGTCCCGACAATTGAAAGTTCACGAAAAGAACTATACGACGCATGACTTGGAGCTAGGAGCCGTCGTTTTTGCACTTAAGATTTGGAGACACTACCTATACGGTACAAAGTGCACTATCTTTACGGATCACAAAAGTCTCCAACATATATTCAACCAGAAAGAACTCAACATGAGACAACGTCGTTGGGTCGAATTACTGAACGATTACGACTGTGAAATCAAGTATCATCCTGGCAAAGCTAATGTAGTAGCGGATGCCTTGAGTCGTAAGGAAAGAGTCAAACCTCGAAGAGTTCGAGCTTTAGGTTTGACAATCCACTCGAATCTCATTACTCAAATTCGTGACGCTCAACAATCAGCTTTCATTCCCGAACGCCTTAAGGAAGAATCCTTGAAGGGAATGGAGAAACAACTTGAAACCAAGGACAACGGAGTGTTGTACTTCATGAACCGAATTTGGGTACCATGCGTAGACGAATTGTGCCGATTGATTTTGGACGAAGCACATAAGTCCAACTACTCGATACATCCTGGTGCAGATAAGATGTATCACGACTTGAAAGGATTTTACTGGTGGCCTGGCATGAAGCGAGACATTGCCACATACGTTAGTAAGTGCTTGACCTGTGCAAAAGTCAAAGTCGAATACCAAAAGCCGTCTGGGCTTCTGCAACAACCCGAAATGCCTAAATGGAAATGGGAACACATCACAATGGACTTCATCACGAAGTTACCGAAAACCACATCCGGAGTTGACACCATATGGGTGATTGTCGATCGATTAACGAAATCAGCCCACTTCCTTGCTATCAAAGAAACAGACAAAATGGAGAAACTGACTAGAATCTATTTGAAAGAGGTCATTTCTCGACATGGTGTGCCATTATCTATCATCTCCGATAGAGACGCACGATTCACTTCTCTCTTCTGGCAAACACTTCAACATGCACTGGGTACTAGACTCGACATGAGTACTGCTTACCACCCACAAACTGACGGCCAGAGCGAGCGAACGATACAAACGCTCGAAGACCTGTTGAGAGCATGTGTGATAGACTTTGGAGGTAATTGGGATACACACCTACCTCTAGCAGAATTTTCTTATAACAACAGTTATCACACCAGCATACAGATGGCACCATTTGAGGCATTGTATGGACGCAAGTGCCGATCGCCACTCTGTTGGGCAGAGTTGGGCGACAGACAATTATCGGGTCCTGAAATAGTCCAAGAAACTACGGACAAGATATCTCAGGTGCTTAACCGATTGAAAACAGCCCGTGACCGACAAAAGAGTTATGCCGACAACAGACGGAAACCTTTAGAGTTTCAAGTAGGTGACAAAGTCCTACTCAAAGTGGCACCCTAGAAAGGGGTTGGACGATTTGGTAAACGGGGAAAACTTAACCCACGATACATCGGACCGTTCGAGATCCTTGCAAGGATTGGTCCTGTCGCTTACAAGCTCCAACTACCGCACGAGCTTAGTAGTATCCATGACACCTTTCATATATCGAACTTGAAAAAGTGTCTTTCCGATGAAACACATATCATCCCTCCGGACGAAGTCTTCATTGACTCAAAACTAAACTTTGTGGAGAAACCTATCGAAGTTATGGACACAAAAACACAGAAACTTCGACACAAACGAATCAAGCTAGTTAAAGTTCGTTGGAACTCAAAGCATGGCCCAGAGTTCACCTGGGAACGTGAGGATGAAATGCGCAAGAAGTATCCTCGACTATTTGAAACCGTGACCGCGACTCACGACACGAATTAAATCTCGGGACAAGATTTCCCTAACGGGGGGAGAATGTGACAACTCTCCAAATTAGGTACTGATTAACATTTAAGCATGTGCATTCTTACGCTAATTTCCTGATTAAGTTTAAAACAAAACTTTTGATGTGATGTAAGCCTAGCAGCCCAGTACTTTCAAACAAAAAGTATTACTAATACGTAAGTATTTAAAGTTACGTACAAATGTATCGGGACGAACCTGACAGATAAATACCGCAAGAGTTGATGACATAATATAATTAATAATTCAATTATTAATTACGATTACTATTGTATCTATAACCTATAGATAAAACGAGTTAAATATACGTTTAACATAAAACGTATTATAAAACGAACAGAAACAATTTTAAAATGCATTCAAAGATCAAGATGAGGAAAATTCAAATTTTCTCATTCATTCGGAAACATTTGTAACATTACCTCAAAATATGAACCCGAAATTCGACTGAAATTTGGCACCCAATCAAATGATAGCAGTCCAATGTACAAATTTGTACAACTGTCTAAAATAATGAAAACATCATTATTGTGAATTTAAATAACGAACCGGGAGAGCATCTACAAAATAAAAATATAAAATATTATATTTTATATTGCTATAATTATACCCGTACCCGAAATTAACGGGTTAAAAATATCAACAAACTCAAATAATTGGGGAACCATTTGCAGTGTACACCATACTCGTTTGAAATTCAAATCCGTATAGAAGCTTCCCCCCCCCCCCCCTTCTCATTTGAGTTACCTAACTACAATAATTCACCTCCCACATTTCTTCTCCTTCCTTTCCCATGTGTTCATCGTCCACAGCAACAACAATAAGAAGAAGCAGCAGCTATAACTCCCTCATCATTTTCTCCATCATCAAGGTTTTAACATTCTTCATAATTCTTTTTCTTTGGATCAACTTCTCTTAGTTACACATAAATAACAAGATCATTATCATTATCATAATCACAGAATCATCATCATCTTTGATTTCATCATCATCATCATCATCACCGAACCATCATCATCATCAAAGTGAGGAAACTTTCTATCCTTAAATTCTTTGATCAAATTTCGTTTATATAGCATTATTGTAACATAATTTACGTATATATCTTGATAATTTGTGGAATGATGGATAAAGTTCTTAAAACGAAGTTTAAGAAAACAAACTTATGAGAATAAATTGGGGACTTATGAACTTGTTGTAATGTATTATTAAGCTGTAAAAATGGTAATACTCATTGTTACAAACGATCGAAATCAAAAATAAACGAGTATGTATATGCTCTGCACGAACAGAGCAAGAACTGAAATAAAAAGGGGCAAAATGCAATCCAGCCTCGAAGCTGGGATTGCGTATCGAACAAAGGGTAAAACGCGATCCGGGACACTTGTTTGGATCGTGTATTTTGCACTATGCCAAACGTGATCCAGCTTGGCAAACTTGGATCGCGTATTAACAACTAAAATGCAAATATTTCGAAACCTTGTATTAAAACGCAATCCGGGTTGTGTATTTGGATCGCGTATTACATGTTAACAAGGAGCAAATGTTGGAAACCATGCACCCAAACCCAATCCAGCTTGGGAGCCTGGATCGCGTATTGCATTCAGGTCATAACAAAACGGGTGGGTCATTTATGTACTGGGCCAAAACTATTTAAATGGGCCGAATAAATAACTTGATAAAATGTGCAATTGGGCTATCTCTAATGGGCCTTATTATTGGGCCAAATTAATTGGATCAAGCCCAACGGGTTGTGAAGTTTATAAAACGCAAGCTTAAAACGGAACTTATAAACTTATGTATATATATGTAATGACAAACATTTAAATTATGTATGTATATACGTATTTACAAACACGAATTGTAAATTTTATACGGTTAGATTATCGCGAGATTCAATTCAAACTTATTAACAATGATATAAATTAAACCGACTTGATGACTTTCGAAAGAATGACATTATTTATTTTATAAACGGAAATAAATACGACAAATAAGACGTGACGAGTTAACATATCGTTTGGAGCGTTATTAAGTATATATATAACAAACGAGACTTATATCTTTATACGTAAACAACGTATTGAAATTACATGTAGATATGACACTTGTAATTATATATCTCTATATACAAATGAGATATTTACATTTAACAAACGTACGAATTAATGATATACAACAAGTATATTTACATACATATATATAAGACAAATATATATATATGTACAATGAGAACGAAACATACGACTTGTGAAATACTACATATTTCCAACGCATATCGTCACCAACAACTTATACGACTAAGAAATCAACAATTTATTCAACCAAATGAACCATTAACATAATTTGATGAACAAATCAAAGTACTTATGTTGATACAATTATTGCGTATAGGTCAACATACCTTGGGCGACGCTACACACATCCGCTAGCATTCACATCACACCTACTACTGTGAGTTTACAGCCCCTACTTTTAAATGTTTTCTGCTTTTAAACACATGGGTGTTAAACATAGAAATTGCATGCCAACACATGCAATCAAACTATAAATGCTTTATTGCTTTTATACAACTGTTGATTTGTGATATTACATATTCACTGTTATTTTGGGAATTTAGACAAAGTATCCTAGTACGGACCTAGACTTGGAATGTGTGCATGAAAAGACCTCATGACATGCTACTGTAATCATTAGCTAGGTGACTCTAGCCACTGAGTATACGGATAGTACTATTGCCGTGACGACCCTCCTACGGTGGAGCGTATACTTAAACGTCCGTTCAGGCAAACAACATAAGTTCTGGTTGTGGTTTGGTTATAGGGTTAGGTCGCGTTACTGTAACCTGCGAGGTTTAGCTCACCTTTCAGGGGATCAAATTCTAAGTAAATTCCCACATACTTTTAGGAAGAACGAATCCTACGACTGTTAAATACCGGAAAGCATACCGGTAACTTATTTTACACTGGTAAACAACCAGTAACATATTTTGGGATGACATCCCACGTATAATTATACTTTAGGGTGACAACCCTACATAACTTGTATTTTTTTTTATATAAATGAATAACAAATCATTTATACAAACTTGGTTTAACTAACCACATACAAATACAAACCTGTAAATTCACTCAACATATTTGTTGACGACTTTCTCTATGTTTTTCAGGAAATTAGCTGGGTAAGTAATCGCATGCATTCAGGATGGACAACCCTGGACTACTTAGGATGCCACATACTGTTGGGACCTCTTTTGGGGATTTCATTCGTATAACTGCAGACATTGCGGTCATACTTATGAAATCTTATTTTAAAATCATGTATTATTGTTAAAACTGAAATGTTTTAAACTCCACTACTACTGTTACGACTTACATAGTCGTACTACTTTTGAAACAACTATTAAACTTGGCATCCTCATTAAATAAAGTTGTGCGATAACCATATGCTCTGAGTATGTATGTATTTGTTAGTTGAAAATACTGTTCGCAGCCCCGCCACGTCATGAAAGCTTTCGCAAACTAATCATAACAAATTGTAATTACCGTTTGGCGGGGTGTGACAGACTTGGTATCAGAGCCATTGGTTATAGCGAACTAGAAGTCTTTAAGTGACCTAAAACCTTAGAGACCTAGACTATAGCCTTGGCTAAAACATTCATTGCATGCATACACATTTTGCATACATCTAACATACGACTGACACGTCACCTACGACTTCTTTGTCTCAGCATGTCGAGGCACAGTCCGATCTATTTGTATGCTTCTGATGAGGAGCCGACTGAGGATTCCTACCATAGCGACGCTAGCACCGGAGTTGCGAGTCCACCAGTTCAGCTGAGAGCTCTATCGGATGACACCGGTGATGCCTACATCACCCCACCACCTACTGCACATGTGGTCCCACCTACTACTGCACCCACTGACCCTACCACTCGTATGTTAGGGTCTACCTTTATGGCGACATGCCATACGACTGCTGGACCTTCCAGAGGACCGGTATCTAGGAGGACACCACGGATGTGTGTCCGAGACTTCCCTAGAGGACCACTTGCGCCCCATGATAAGGCGCCGATGGCAGAGGAGAGGGTGATACACTGTGATGAGCCGCCACAGAGGGTACCTAGGCTTTCTCACTTGGAGTGGATGACTCCTATGTTGGGGCGGTGGAGGTCGTTGGAGGGTTTTCCTTCTACTTTTGAGACCGGGGAGTCCTCCCGATCCTCCGCACCATTGCCTACTTCTGGAGAGCCCGTGGAGTTGACTCTCCCTACCATTGTGGCTGTGATTCGCACATTGTTTCGCATTTCTGGTAGCAGGGGTGTTCACCTTGCCGAGCTACAGAGCGATGTCTCCCGTCTGGATGGAGACATGACAGACATACATGAGCGTTGCCACTTCTTGTTGAGCAACGTGGTTGCTGCCAGAGAGATAGCCGAGACCGCACGTGCTCGAGTCAGGGTACTAGAGAGGCGTGCGAGGACAGCAGGGTTGATGATTGGAGCTTGTGTGATGATAGCTGTGCTGAGGACAGCTGTGGGGTTGTTTCTACCTTATTTTCATTAGACTTGTGTATGGCGGTTGTGCCTACTGGGCATCAGACCGACCACTTTTGGATGATGGATATGTTAGTAGGTCCATCACGTGTTGTATAGACTAGTATCAGATGGGTAGATGTATGTATGTACTAGACATGTACTAGACGGGAAAAACAGTTGTTAGAATGGGTATATGTATAGGAAAACCCATTGACTTTTGTATAGCGCTAACCGATGATGGGGCGTATTAGGGATCCCCTCTTGTTTTGTATAAACTGTTGTATCAGCGCTACACCTTTTGATATAATATAACTTATGTTTGGTTGTATTTCGTATTTATTAAATTCAACCACGACTTTAGTATTATATCTACATCTATATATGTGTGTTAGAAACGGTAACCAATCAATAACATTTGATCATTCCTTGAAAACCACGAAACATACCACACCTTGACTATTGATTCCTATCTTGAATTTTCTTTAAACTCGATTGTGTTGAATGATGATGAAAAGAAATATGTATTTAGCATTATATAATGACGCCTGGCCAACGTGATTATATTGTACTAACTACATATGGGCGTTTCAAAGTCGTGCGACATGGGATACAAAACCTTGTCCTTCAATTCTTCATATTGTTTCTTTGTTAAAAATGTGAAATCTTGTTCATCACATTCAATACCTTGGCATTGACTTCTGCATTTTTATTTCATCACAGAACGGAATCATGCCACCAAAACGACGGGTGACTAAGAACAGTCGACGAATGACTCCTTCTTCCATTCCTGAAACCGTTCCCCCGCCCAACAACAATGAAACTACTGAACAAATGATAGCACGGCGAATAGCTGAAGGTATTGCTGAGTACGAAGCAAGCCGAAATCGCGAGAATGGAATGAATAACAGCGGGTCTACCCCTGTTAATACTGAGGCACCTGCGAATACTCGTCGAGGGTGTTCATACAAGACATTCCAGGCTTGTAAGCCAGTTACTTTTCATGGCACCGAGGGTGCTATTGGGATTATACACTGGATAGAAAAGACAGAGTCGGTATTGGACATTAGTGACTGTTCACCAGACTGTATGGTGAAATATGCCACCTGCACTCTTGCTGACAAGGCTCTTACTTGGTGGAACAGTCAAGTCCAAGCACTTGGACGACCAGCTGCCTACTCCATGTCATGGGAAGTACTGAAAAACATGATGTTGGAGGAATTCTGTCCCCGTAGCGAGATGCAGAAAGTCGAAACTGAGCTGTGGAACATCACTATGATTGGTGCCGATGTCACTGGTTATACAACCAAGTTTCAGGAACTAGCACGTCTAGTGCCACATATGGTGACACCTGAGTACAAGCGCATCGAGCGTTATGTATATGGTCTGGCACCGCAAATCAGGAGTTTAGTTACATCTTCCAAACCGGACACATTCAGGAGCGCTGTTGTTTTAGCGCAAAGTCTGACCGATGAGGCAGTTAGGATGGGAACACTGACCAAGAAAACTGCATCGGGCAGAGTTGAACCGAGCAATACTGAAGCTGGCAGTTCTGGAGGTACAAAACGTAAGTGGAATGACAGAGGAAGTGACCGTCAGGGTCAAACAAATAAGAAGGGGTCTGGGAACCCAAAGTCCTATGCTGCCACCGCTGTGGAATCAAAACCATACTTGGGTAACAAACCTAAGTGTGACAAATGTAGCAAACATCACGAGGGTGAATGTTGGTATTGCAACAACTGTAGAGGTTGGGGTCACAAAACCCAAAACTGCAAAGCTAACTCTACCCCTAGGGAAAACACCGAACGCCGAAACCAAGGGTGTTTTGAATGTGGCGACACGAGGCACTATCGGAACCGTTGCCCTCGACTCAATAACCAAAACCTTAACAACAACAACCAGAACAACCAAAACCGCAACAACACCAACAACCGTGGTAACAACCGAGCCAACAACATCATCAATCAGCCGGCTCAAGGACGAGCATTTGTGATTGGAGCACAAGAGGCACGCCAGGACCCTAACACCGTCACTGGTACGTTTCTTGTAAACAACCATTATGCCTCTGTGTTAATCGATTCAGGTGCTGATTTAAGTTTTGTGTCTAATGAGTTTAGACCACTATTAGAACTTGAATCACGCAAGTTAGATAACAAATATACTATTGAACTAGCCGATGGTGAGTTAATCGAGTCAGGAGAAATAGTACCGGGATGTACCTTGGAATTAGAAGGTCATCTCTTCGAAATAGACTTGCTACCGGTTAAGTTGGGAAGTTTCGACGTTGTAGTCGGCATGGACTGGTTGTCTAAGAACCGCGCCGAAATCATATGTCACGATAAGCTGGTACGCTTACCACTACCGACAGGAGAAACTCTCATGGTCAAAGGTGAGAAACGAAAAAGTGCCACAAAAATGATTACATGCTTGAAAGCCCGTAAATATCTCCGAAAGGGATACCAAGCATTCTTGGCACACGTTGTAGGAAAGAAATCCGAGGAGCGACGTATAGACGACGTACCTATCGTACGTGACTACCCGGGAGTGTTTCCTGATGAGTTACCAGGATTACCACCCCCACGACAGGTGGAATTTCATATCGACCTAGTTCCTGGAGCAGCACCAATTGCTCGTGCACCTTACCGTCTTGCTCCATCAGAAATGCAAGAGCTGTCTGCACAACTACAGGAACTCTTAGACCTAGGATTCATCCGACCGAGCTTTTCACCTTGGGGAGCTCCGGTTCTGTTCGTCAAGAAAAAGGATGGATCAATGCGAATGTGTATCGATTATCGAGAACTGAACAAAGTAACTATAAAGAATCGATATCCACTACCTCGCATCGATGACTTATTTGACCAGCTACAAGGGTCAAGTTATTATTCGAAGATCGACCTGCGATATGGGTACCATCAACTGAAGGTTCGGGATGAGGATATTCCTAAGACTGCGTTTAGGACTCGGTACGGTCATTACGAGTTCCTAGTCATGCCATTCGGACTGACAAATGCACCAGCAGTGTTCATGGACCTCATGAATAGAGTATGCAAACCTTATCTTGATAAGTTCGTGATTGTGTTTATCGATGACATATTGATATACTCCCGAACGAAGGAGGATCACGAGCAACATCTGAGAATGATTCTTGAATTACTGGAGAAAGAGAAGCTTTACGCAAAGTTCTCTAAGTGTGAATTTTGGATGTGCGAGGTTCATTTCCTTGGTCATGTGATCAATAACAAGGGAATTCATGTGGACCCATCCAAAATCGAGGCAATTAGGAACTGGGAAGCCCCAAAAACACCATCTGAGATACGACAATTTCTTGGGCTAGCCGGCTATTACCGACGTTTCATCGAGAACTTCTCGAAAATAGCCCAACCACTTACCGCTCTAACTCAAAAGGATAAGAAATTCGATTGGGGCGAGAAGCAAGAGATTGCTTTCCAATTGTTGAAACAGAAACTAAGTACCGCACCAATCCTATCACTACCCGAGGGAGTAGAAAATTTTGTTGTCTACTGTGATGCTTCACATCAGGGATTGGGTTGCGTATTGATGCAAAACGACAAAGTCATAGCTTACGCGTCCCGACAATTGAAAGTTCATGAAAAGAACTATACGACGCATGACTTGGAGCTAGGAGCCGTCGTTTTTGCACTTAAGATTTGGAGACGCTACCTATACGGTACAAAGTGCACTATCTTTACGGATCACAAAAGTCTCCAACATATATTCAACCAGAAAGAACTCAACATGAGACAACGTCGTTGGGTCGAATTACTGAACGATTACGACTGTGAAATCAAGTATCATCCGGGCAAAGCTAATGTAGTAGCGGATGCCTTGAGTCGTAAGGAAAGAGTCAAACCTCGAAGAGTTCGAGCTTTAGGTTTGACAATCCACTCGAATCTCATTACTCAAATTCGTGACGCTCAACAATCAGCTTTCATTCCCGAACGCCTTAAGGAAGAATCCTTGAAGGGAATGGAGAAACAACTTGAAACCAAGGACAACGGAGTGTTGTACTTCATGAACCGAATTTGGGTACCATGCGTAGACGAATTGCGCCGATTGATTTTGGACGAAGCACATAAGTCCAACTACTCGATACATCCTAGTGCAGATAAGATGTATCACGACTTGAAAGGATTTTACTGGTGGCCTGGCATGAAGCGAGACATTGCCACATACGTTAGTAAGTGCTTGACCTGTGCAAAAGTCAAAGTCGAATACCAAAAGCCGTCTGGGCTTCTGCAACAACCCGAAATGCCTAAATGGAAATGGGAACACATCACAATGGACTTCATCACGAAGTTACCGAAAACCACATCCGGAGTTGACACCATATGGGTGATTGTCGATCGATTAACGAAATCAGCCCACTTCCTTGCTATCAAAGAAACAGACAAAATGGAGAAACTGACTAGAATCTATTTGAAAGAGGTCATTTCTCGACATGGTGTGCCATTATCTATCATCTCCGATAGAGATGCACGATTCACTTCTCGCTTCTGGCAAACACTTCAACATGCACTGGGTACTAGACTCGACATGAGTACTGCTTACCACCCACAAACTGACGGCCAGAGCGAGCGAACGATACAAACGCTCGAAGACCTGTTGAGAGCATGTGTGATAGACTTTGGAGGTAATTGGGATACACACCTACCTCTAGCAGAATTTTCTTATAACAACAGTTATCACACCAGCATACAGATGGCACCATTTGAGGCATTGTATGGACGCAAGTGCCGATCGCCACTCTGTTGGGCAGAGTTGGGCGACAGACAATTATCGGGTCCTGAAATAGTCCAAGAAACTACGGACAAGATATCTCAGGTGCTTAACCGATTGAAAACAGCCCGTGACCGACAAAAGAGTTATGCCGACAACAGACGGAAACCTTTAGAGTTTCAAGTAGGTGACAAAGTCCTACTCAAAGTGGCACCCTAGAAAGGGGTTGGACGATTTGGTAAACGGGGAAAACTTAACCCACGATACATCGGACCGTTCGAGATCCTTGCAAGGATTGGTCCTGTCGCTTACAAGCTCCAACTACCGCACGAGCTTAGTAGTATCCATGACACCTTTCATATATCGAACTTGAAAAAGTGTCTTTCCGATGAAACACATATCATCCCTCCGGACGAAGTCTTCATTGACTCAAAACTAAACTTTGTGGAGAAACCTATCGAAGTTATGGACACAAAAACACAGAAACTTCGACACAAACGAATCAAGCTAGTTAAAGTTCGTTGGAACTCAAAGCATGGCCCAGAGTTCACCTGGGAACGTGAGGATGAAATGCGCAAGAAGTATCCTCGACTATTTGAAACCGTGACCGCGACTCACGACACGAATTAAATCTCGGGACAAGATTTCCCTAACGGGGGGAGAATGTGACAACTCTCCAAATTAGGTACTGATTAACATTTAAGCATGTGCATTCTTACGCTAATTTCCTGATTAAGTTTAAAACAAAACTTTTGATGTGATGTAAGCCTAGCAGCCCAGTACTTTCAAACAAAAAGTATTACTAATACGTAAGTATTTAAAGTTACGTACAAATGTATCGGGACGAACCCGACAGATAAATACCACAAGAGTTGATGACATAATATAATGAATAATTCAATTATTAATTACGATTACTATTGTATCTATAACCTATAGATAAAACGAGTTAAATATACGTTTAACATAAAACGTATTATAAAACGAACAGAAACAATTTTAAAATGCATTCAAAGATCAAGATGAGGAAAATTCAAATTTTCTCATTCATTCGGAAACATTTGTAACATTACCTCAAAATATGAACCCGAAATTCGACTGAAATTTGGCACCCAATCAAATGATAGCAGTCCAATGTACAAATTTGTACAACTGTCTAAAATAATGAAAACATCATTATTGTGAATTTAAATAACGAACCGGGAGAGCATCTACAAAATAAAAATATAAAATATTATATTTTATATTGCTATAATTATACCCGTACCCGAAATTAACGGGTTAAAAATATCAACAAACTCAAATAATTGGGGAACCATTTGCAGTGTACACCATACTCGTTTGAAACTCAAACCCGTATAGAAGCTTCCCCCCCCCCCCCCTCTCATTTGAGTTACCTAACTACAATAATTCACCTCCCACATTTCTTCTCCTTCCTTTCCCATGTGTTCATCGTCCACAGCAACAACAATAAGAAGAAGCAGCAGCTATAACTCCCTCATCATTTTCTCCATCATCAAGGTTTTAACATTCTTCATAATTCTTTTTCTTTGGATCAACTTCTCTTAGTTACACATAAATAACAAGATCATTATCATTATCATAATCACAGAATCATCATCATCTTTGATTTCATCATCATCATCATCATCATCACCGAACCATCATCATCATCAAAGTGAGGAAACTTTCTATCCTTAAATTCTTTGATCAAATTTCGTTTATATAGCATTATTGTAACATAATTTACGTATATATCTTGATAATTTGTGGAATGATGGATAAAGTTCTTAAAACGAAGTTTAAGAAAACAAATTTATGAGAATAAATTGGGGACTTATGAACTTGTTGTAATGTATTATTAAGCTGTAAAAATGGTAATACTCATTGTTACAAACGATCGAAATCAAAAATAAACGAGTATGTATATGCTCTGCACGAACAGAGCAAGAACTGAAATAAAAAGGGGCAAAATGCAATCCAGCCTCGAAGCTGGGATTGCGTATCGAACAAAGGGTAAAACGCGATCCGGGACACTTGTTTGGATCGTGTATTTTGCACTATGCCAAACGTGATCCAGCTTGGCAAACTTGGATCGCGTATTAACAACTAAAATGCAAATATTTCGAAACCTTGTATTAAAACGCAATCCGGGTTGTGTATTTGGATCGCGTATTACATGTTAACAAGGAGCAAATGTTGGAAACCATGCACCCAAACCCAATCCAGCTTGGGAGCCTGGATCGCGTATTGCATTCAGGTCATAACAAAACGGGTGGGTCATTTATGTACTGGGCCAAAACTATTTAAATGGGCCGAATAAATAACTTGATAAAATGTGCAATTGGGCTATCTCTAATGGGCCTTATTATTGGGCCAAATTAATTGGATCAAGCCCAACGGGTTGTGAAGTTTATAAAACGCAAGCTTAAAACGGAACTTATAAACTTATGTATATATATGTAATGACAAACATTTAAATTATGTATGTATATACGTATTTACAAACACGAATTGTAAATTTTATACGGTTAGATTATCGCGAGATTCAATTCAAACTTATTAACAATGATATAAATTAAACCGACTTGATGACTTTCGAAAGAATGACATTATTTATTTTATAAACGGAAATAAATACGACAAATAAGACGTGACGAGTTAACATATCGTTTGGAGCGTTATTAAGTATATATATAACAAACGAGACTTATATCTTTATACGTAAACAACGTATTGAAATTACATGTAGATATGACACTTGTAATTATATATCTCTATATACAAATGAGATATTTACATTTAACAAACGTACGAATTAATGATATACAACAAGTATATTTACATACATATATATAAGACAAATATATATATATGTACAATGAGAACGAAACATACGACTTGTGAAATACTACATATTTCCAACGCATATCGTCACCAACAACTTATACGACTAAGAAATCAACAATTTATTCAACCAAATGAACCATTAACATAATTTGATGAACAAATCAAAGTACTTATGTTGATACAATTATTGCGTATAGGTCAACATACCTTGGGCGACGCTACACACATCCGCTAGCATTCACATCACACCTACTACTGTGAGTTTACAGCCCCTACTTTTAAATGTTTTCTGCTTTTAAACACATGGGTGTTAAACATAGAAATTGCATGCCAACACATGCAATCAAACTATAAATGCTTTATTGCTTTTATACAACTGTTGATTTGTGATATTACATATTCACTGTTATTTTGGGAATTTAGACAAAGTATCCTAGTACGGACCTAGACTTGGAATGTGTGCATGAAAAGACCTCATGACATGCTACTGTAATCATTAGCTAGGTGACTCTAGCCACTGAGTATACGGATAGTACTATTGCCGTGACGACCCTCCTACGGTGGAGCGTATACTTAAACGTCCGTTCAGGCAAACAACATAAGTTCTGGTTGTGGTTTGGTTATAGGGTTAGGTCGCGTTACTGTAACCTGCGAGGTTTAGCTCACCTTTCAGGGGATCAAATTCTAAGTAAATTCCCACATACTTTTAGGAAGAACGAATCCTACGACTGTTAAATACCGGAAAGCATACCGGTAACTTATTTTACACTGGTAAACAACCAGTAACATATTTTGGGATGACATCCCACGTATAATTATACTTTAGGGTGACAACCCTACATAACTTGTATTTTTTTTTATATAAATGAATAACAAATCATTTATACAAACTTGGTTTAACTAACCACATACAAATACAAACCTGTAAATTCACTCAACATATTTGTTGACGACTTTCTCTATGTTTTTCAGGAAATTAGCTGGGTAAGTAATCGCATGCATTCAGGATGGACAACCCTGGACTACTTAGGATGCCACATACTGTTGGGACCTCTTTTGGGGATTTCATTCGTATAACTGCAGACATTGCGGTCATACTTATGAAATCTTATTTTAAAATCATGTATTATTGTTAAAACTGAAATGTTTTAAACTCCACTACTACTGTTACGACTTACATAGTCGTACTACTTTTGAAACAACTATTAAACTTGGCATCCTCATTAAATAAAGTTGTGCGATAACCATATGCTCTGAGTATGTATGTATTTGTTAGTTGAAAATACTGTTCGCAGCCCCGCCACGTCATGAAAGCTTTCGCAAACTAATCATAACAAATTGTAATTACCGTTTGGCGGGGTGTGACAGACTTGGTATCAGAGCCATTGGTTATAGCGAACTAGAAGTCTTTAAGTGACCTAAAACCTTAGAGACCTAGACTATAGCCTTGGCTAAAACATTCATTGCATGCATACACATTTTGCATACATCTAACATACGACTGACACGTCACCTACGACTTCTTTGTCTCAGCATGTCGAGGCACAGTCCGATCTATTTGTATGCTTCTGATGAGGAGCCGACTGAGGATTCCTACCATAGCGACGCTAGCACCGGAGTTGCGAGTCCACCAGTTCAGCTGAGAGCTCTATCGGATGACACCGGTGATGCCTACATCACCCCACCACCTACTGCACATGTGGTCCCACCTACTACTGCACCCACTGACCCTACCACTCGTATGTTAGGGTCTACCTTTATGGCGACATGCCATACGACTGCTGGACCTTCCAGAGGACCGGTATCTAGGAGGACACCACGGATGTGTGTCCGAGACTTCCCTAGAGGACCACTTGCGCCCCATGATAAGGCGCCGATGGCAGAGGAGAGGGTGATACACTGTGATGAGCCGCCACAGAGGGTACCTAGGCTTTCTCACTTGGAGTGGATGACTCCTATGTTGGGGCGGTGGAGGTCGTTGGAGGGTTTTCCTTCTACTTTTGAGACCGGGGAGTCCTCCCGATCCTCCGCACCATTGCCTACTTCTGGAGAGCCCGTGGAGTTGACTCTCCCTACCATTGTGGCTGTGATTCGCACATTGTTTCGCATTTCTGGTAGCAGGGGTGTTCACCTTGCCGAGCTACAGAGCGATGTCTCCCGTCTGGATGGAGACATGACAGACATACATGAGCGTTGCCACTTCTTGTTGAGCAACGTGGTTGCTGCCAGAGAGATAGCCGAGACCGCACGTGCTCGAGTCAGGGTACTAGAGAGGCGTGCGAGGACAGCAGGGTTGATGATTGGAGCTTGTGTGATGATAGCTGTGCTGAGGACAGCTGTGGGGTTGTTTCTACCTTATTTTCATTAGACTTGTGTATGGCGGTTGTGCCTACTGGGCATCAGACCGACCACTTTTGGATGATGGATATGTTAGTAGGTCCATCACGTGTTGTATAGACTAGTATCAGATGGGTAGATGTATGTATGTACTAGACATGTACTAGACGGGAAAAACAGTTGTTAGAATGGGTATATGTATAGGAAAACCCATTGACTTTTGTATAGCGCTAACCGATGATGGGGCGTATTAGGGATCCCCTCTTGTTTTGTATAAACTGTTGTATCAGCGCTACACCTTTTGATATAATATAACTTATGTTTGGTTGTATTTCGTATTTATTAAATTCAACCACGACTTTAGTATATATCTACATCTATATATGTGTGTTAGAAACGGTAACCAATCAATAACATTTGATCATTCCTTGAAAACCATGAAACATACCACACCTTGACTATTGATTCCTATCTTGAATTTTCTTTAAACTCGATTGTGTTGAATGATGATGAAAAGAAATATGTATTTAGCATTATATAATGACGCCTGGCCGACGTGATTATATTGTACTAACTACATATGGGCGTTTCAAAGTCGTGCGACATGGGATACAAAACCTTGTCCTTCAATTCTTCATATTGTTTCTTTGTTAAAAATGTGAAATCTTGTTCATCACATTCAATACCTTGGCATTGACTTCTGCATTTTTATTTCATCACAGAACGGAATCATGCCACCAAAACGACGGGTGACTAAGAACAGTCGACGAATGACTCCTTCTTCCATTCCTGAAACCGTTCCCCCGCCCAACAACAATGAAACTACTGAACAAATGATAGCACGACGAATAGCTGAAGGTATTGCTGAGTACGAAGCAAGCCGAAATCGCGAGAATGGAATGAATAACAGCGGGTCTACCCCTGTTAATACTGAGGCACCTGCGAATACTCGTCGAGGGTGTTCATACAAGACATTCCAGGGTCGGTATTGGGATTATACACTGGATAGAAAAGACAGAGTCGGTATTGGACATTAGTGACTGTTCACCAGACTGTATGGTGAAATATGCCACCTGCACTCTTGCTGACAAGGCTCTTACTTGGTGGAACAGTCAAGTCCAAGCACTTGGACGACCAGCTGCCTACTCCATGTCATGGGAAGTACTGAAAAACATGATGTTGGAGGAATTCTGTCCCCGTAGCGAGATGCAGAAAGTCAAAACTGAGCTGTGGAACATCACTATGATTGGTGCCGATGTCACTGGTTATACAACCAAGTTTCAGGAACTAGCACGTCTAGTGCCACATATGGTGACACCTGAGTACAAGCGCATCGAGCGTTATGTATATGGTCTGGCACCGCAAATCAGGAGTTTAGTTACATCTTCCAAACCGGACACATTCAGGAGCGCTGTTGTTTTAGCGCAAAGTCTGACCGATGAGGCAGTTAGGATGGGAACACTGACCAAGAAAACTGCATCGGGCAGAGTTGAACCGAGCAATACTGAAGCTGGCAGTTCTGGAGGTACAAAACGTAAGTGGAATGACAGAGGAAGTGACCGTCAGGGTCAAACAAATAAGAAGGGGTCTGGGAACCCAAAGTCCTATGCTGCCACCGCTGTGGAATCAAAACCATACTTGGGTAACAAACCTAAGTGTGACAAATGTAGCAAACATCACGAGGGTGAATGTTGGTATTGCAACAACTGTAGAGGTTGGGGTCACAAAACCCAAAACTGCAAAGCTAACTCTACCCCTAGGGAAAACACCGAACGCCGAAACCAAGGGTGTTTTGAATGTGGCGACACGAGGCACTATCGGAACCGTTGCCCTCGACTCAATAACCAAAACCTTAACAACAACAACCAGAACAACCAAAACCGCAACAACACCAACAACTGTGGTAACAACAACCGAGCCAACAACATCATCAATCAGCCGGCTCAAGGACGAGCATTTGTGATTGGAGCACAAGAGGCACGCCAGGACCCTAACACCGTCACTGGTACGTTTCTTGTAAACAACCATTATGCCTCTGTGTTAATCGATTCAGGTGCTGATTTAAGTTTTGTGTCTAATGAGTTTAGACCACTATTAGAACTTGAATCACGCAAGTTAGATAACAAATATACTATTGAACTAGCCGATGGTGAGTTAATCGAGTCAGGAGAAATAGTACCGGGATGTACCTTGGAATTAGAAGGTCATCTCTTCGAAATAGACTTGCTACCGGTTAAGTTGGGAAGTTTCGACGTTGTAGTCGGCATGGACTGGTTGTCTAAGAACCGCGCCGAAATCATATGTCACGATAAGCTGGTACGCTTACCACTACCGACAGGAGAAACTCTCATGGTCAAAGGTGAGAAACGAAAAAGTGCCACAAAAATGATTACATGCTTGAAAGCCCGTAAATATCTCCGAAAGGGATACCAAGCATTCTTGGCACACGTTGTAGGAAAGAAATCCGAGGAGCGACGTATAGACGACGTACCTATCGTACGTGACTACCCGGGAGTGTTTCCTGATGAGTTACCAGGATTACCACCCCCACGACAGGTGGAATTTCATATCGACCTAGTTCCTGGAGCAGCACCAATTGCTCGTGCACCTTACCGTCTTGCTCCATCAGAAATGCAAGAGCTGTCTGCACAACTACAGGAACTCTTAGACCTAGGATTCATCCGACCGAGCTTTTCACCTTGGGGAGCTCCGGTTCTGTTCGTCAAGAAAAAGGATGGATCAATGCGAATGTGTATCGATTATCGAGAACTGAACAAAGTAACTATAAAGAATCGATATCCACTACCTCGCATCGATGACTTATTTGACCAGCTACAAGGGTCAAGTTATTATTCGAAGATCGACCTGCGATATGGGTACCATCAACTGAAGGTTCGGGATGAGGATATTCCTAAGACTGCATTTAGGACTCGGTACGGTCATTACGAGTTCCTAGTCATGCCATTCGGACTGACAAACGCACCAGCAGTGTTCATGGACCTCATGAATAGAGTATGCAAACCTTATCTTGATAAGTTTGTGATTGTGTTTATCGATGACATATTGATATACTCCCGAACGAAGGAGGATCACGAGCAACATCTGAGAATGATTCTTGAATTACTGGAGAAAGAGAAGCTTTACGCAAAGTTCTCTAAGTGTGAATTTTGGATGTGCGAGGTTCATTTCCTTGGTCATGTGATCAATAACAAGGGAATTCATGTGGACCCATCCAAAATCGAGGCAATTAAGAACTGGGAAGCCCCAAAAACACCATCTGAGATACGACAATTTCTTGGGCTAGCCGGCTATTACCGACGTTTCATCGAGAACTTCTCGAAAATAGCCCAACCACTTACCGCTCTAACTTAAAAGGATAAGAAATTCGATTGGGGCGAGAAGCAAGAGATTGCTTTCCAATTGTTGAAACAGAAACTAAGTACCGCACCAATCCTATCACTACCCGAGGGAGTAGAAAATTTTGTTGTCTACTGTGATGCTTCACATCTGGGATTGGGTTGCGTATTGATGCAAAATGACAAAGTCATAGCTTACGCGTCCCGACAATTGAAAGTTCACGAAAAGAACTATACGACGCATGACTTGGAGCTAGGAGCCGTCGTTTTTGCACTTAAGATTTGGAGACGCTACCTATACGGTACAAAGTGCACTATCTTTACGGATCACAAAAGTCTCCAACATATATTCAACCAGAAAGAACTCAACATGAGACAACGTCGTTGGGTCGAATTACTGAACGATTACGACTGTGAAATCAAGTATCATCCGGGCAAAGCTAATGTAGTAACGGATGCCTTGAGTCGTAAGGAAAGAGTCAAACCTCGAAGAGTTCGAGCTTTAGGTTTGACAATCCACTCGAATCTCATTACTCAAATTCGTGACGCTCAACAATCAGCTTTCATTCCCGAACGCCTTAAGG
This sequence comes from Pseudognaphalium luteoalbum, assembly GCA_963422505.1. Taxonomy (NCBI): domain Eukaryota; kingdom Viridiplantae; phylum Streptophyta; class Magnoliopsida; order Asterales; family Asteraceae; genus Pseudognaphalium; species Pseudognaphalium luteoalbum. Next base: position 6,702,252 of record OY730198.1, on the reverse strand, counting down.
AAGAATCCTTGAAGGGAATGGAGAAACAACTTGAAACCAAGGACAACGGAGTGTTGTACTTCATGAACCGAATTTGGGTACCATGCGTAGACGAATTGCGCCGATTGATTTTGGACGAAGCACATAAGTCCAACTACTCGATACATCCTGGTGCAGATAAGATGTATCACGACTTGAAAGGATTTTACTGGTGGCCTGGCATGAAGCGAGACATTGCCACATACGTTAGTAAGTGCTTGACCTGTGCAAAAGTCAAAGTCGAATACCAAAAGCCGTCTGGGCTTCTGCAACAACCCGAAATGCCTAAATGGAAATGGGAACACATCACAATGGACTTCATCACGAAGTTACCGAAAACCACATCCGGAGTTGACACCATATGGGTGATTGTCGATCGATTAACGAAATCAGCCCACTTCCTTGCTATCAAAGAAACAGACAAAATGGAGAAACTGACTAGAATCTATTTGAAAGAGGTCATTTCTCGACATGGTGTGCCATTATCTATCATCTCCGATAGAGACGCACGATTCACTTCTCGCTTCTGGCAAACACTTCAACATGCACTGGGTACTAGACTCGACATGAGTACTGCTTACCACCCACAAACTGACGGCCAGAGCGAGCGAACGATACAAACGCTCGAAGACCTGTTGAGAGCATGTGTGATAGACTTTGGAGGTAATTGGGATACACACCTACCTCTAGCAGAATTTTCTTATAACAACAGTTATCACACCAGCATACAGATGGCACCATTTGAGGCATTGTATGGACGCAAGTGCCGATCGCCACTCTGTTGGGCAGAGTTGGGCGACAGACAATTATCGAGTCCTGAAATAGTCCAAGAAACTATGGACAAGATATCTCAGGTGCTTAACCGATTGAAAACAGCCCGTGACCGACAAAAGAGTTATGCCGACAACAGACGGAAACCTTTAGAGTTTCAAGTAGGTGACAAAGTCCTACTCAAAGTGGCACCCTAGAAAGGGGTTGGACGATTTGGTAAACGGGGAAAACTTAACCCACGATACATCGGACCGTTCGAGATCCTTGCAAGGATTGGTCCTGTCGCTTACAAGCTCCAACTACCGCACGAGCTTAGTAGTATCCATGACACCTTTCATATATCGAACTTGAAAAAGTGTCTTTCCGATGAAACACATATCATCCCTCCGGACGAAGTCTTCATTGACTCAAAACTAAACTTTGTGGAGAAACCTATCGAAGTTATGGACACAAAAACACAGAAACTTCGACACAAACGAATCAAGCTAGTTAAAGTTCGTTGGAACTCAAAGCATGGCCCAGAGTTCACCTGGGAACGTGAGGATGAAATGCGCAAGAAGTATCCTCGACTATTTGAAACCGTGACCGCGACTCACGACACGAATTAAATCTCGGGACAAGATTTCCCTAACGGGGGGAGAATGTGACAACTCTCCAAATTAGGTACTGATTAACATTTAAGCATGTGCATTCTTACGCTAATTTCCTGATTAAGTTTAAAACAAAACTTTTGATGTGATGTAAGCCTAGCAGCCCAGTACTTTCAAACAAAAAGTATTACTAATACGTAAGTATTTAAAGTTACGTACAAATGTATCGGGACGAACCCGACAGATAAATACCGCAAGAGTTGATGACATAATATAATTAATAATTCAATTATTAATTACGATTACTATTGTATCTATAACCTATAGATAAAACGAGTTAAATATACGTTTAACATAAAACGTATTATAAAACGAACAGAAACAATTTTAAAATGCATTCAAAGATCAAGATGAGGAAAATTCAAATTTTCTCATTCATTCGGAAACATTTGTAACATTACCTCAAAATATGAACCCGAAATTCGACTGAAATTTGGCACCCAATCAAATGATAGCAGTCCAATGTACAAATTTGTACAACTGTCTAAAATAATGAAAACATCATTATTGTGAATTTAAATAACGAACCGGGAGAGCATCTACAAAATAAAAATATAAAATATTATATTTTATATTGCTATAATTATACCCGTACCCGAAATTAACGGGTTAAAAATATCAACAAACTCAAATAATTGGGGAACCATTTGCAGTGTACACCATACTCGTTTGAAACTCAAACCCGTATAGAAGCTTCCCCCCCCCCCTCTCATTTGAGTTACCTAACTACAATAATTCACCTCCCACATTTCTTCTCCTTCCTTTCCCATGTGTTCATCGTCCACAGCAACAACAATAAGAAGAAGCAGCAGCTATAACTCCCTCATCATTTTCTCCATCATCAAGGTTTTAACATTCTTCATAATTCTTTTTCTTTGGATCAACTTCTCTTAGTTACACATAAATAACAAGATCATTATCATTATCATAATCACAGAATCATCATCATCTTTGATTTCATCATCATCATCATCATCACCGAACCATCATCATCATCAAAGTGAGGAAACTTTCTATCCTTAAATTCTTTGATCAAATTTCGTTTATATAGCATTATTGTAACATAATTTACGTATATATCTTGATAATTTGTGGAATGATGGATAAAGTTCTTAAAACGAAGTTTAAGAAAACAAATTTATGAGAATAAATTGGGGACTTATGAACTTGTTGTAATGTATTATTAAGCTGTAAAAATGGTAATACTCATTGTTACAAACGATCGAAATCAAAAATAAACGAGTATGTATATGCTCTGCACGAACAGAGCAAGAACTGAAATAAAAAGGGGCAAAATGCAATCCAGCCTCGAAGCTGGGATTGCGTATCGAACAAAGGGTAAAACGCGATCCGGGACACTTGTTTGGATCGTGTATTTTGCACTATGCCAAACGTGATCCAGCTTGGCAAACTTGGATCGCGTATTAACAACTAAAATGCAAATATTTCGAAACCTTGTATTAAAACGCAATCCGGGTTGTGTATTTGGATCGCGTATTACATGTTAACAAGGAGCAAATGTTGGAAACCATGCACCCAAACCCAATCCAGCTTGGGAGCCTGGATCGCGTATTGCATTCAGGTCATAACAAAACGGGTGGGTCATTTATGTACTGGGCCAAAACTATTTAAATGGGCCGAATAAATAACTTGATAAAATGTGCAATTGGGCTATCTCTAATGGGCCTTATTATTGGGCCAAATTAATTGGATCAAGCCCAACGGGTTGTGAAGTTTATAAAACGCAAGCTTAAAACGGAACTTATAAACTTATGTATATATATGTAATGACAAACATTTAAATTATGTATGTATATACGTATTTACAAACACGAATTGTAAATTTTATACGGTTAGATTATCGCGAGATTCAATTCAAACTTATTAACAATGATATAAATTAAACCGACTTGATGACTTTCGAAAGAATGACATTATTTATTTTATAAACGGAAATAAATACGACAAATAAGACGTGACGAGTTAACATATCGTTTGGAGCGTTATTAAGTATATATATAACAAACGAGACTTATATCTTTATACGTAAACAACGTATTGAAATTACATGTAGATATGACACTTGTAATTATATATCTCTATATACAAATGAGATATTTACATTTAACAAACGTACGAATTAATGATATACAACAAGTATATTTACATACATATATATAAGACAAATATATATATATGTACAATGAGAACGAAACATACGACTTGTGAAATACTACATATTTCCAACGCATATCGTCACCAACAACTTATACGACTAAGAAATCAACAATTTATTCAACCAAATGAACCATTAACATAATTTGATGAACAAATCAAAGTACTTATGTTGATACAATTATTGCGTATAGGTCAACATACCTTGGGCGACGCTACACACATCCGCTAGCATTCACATCACACCTACTACTGTGAGTTTACAGCCCCTACTTTTAAATGTTTTCTGCTTTTAAACACATGGGTGTTAAACATAGAAATTGCATGCCAACACATGCAATCAAACTATAAATGCTTTATTGCTTTTATACAACTGTTGATTTGTGATATTACATATTCACTGTTATTTTGGGAATTTAGACAAAGTATCCTAGTACGGACCTAGACTTGGAATGTGTGCATGAAAAGACCTCATGACATGCTACTGTAACCATTAGCTAGGTGACTCTAGCCACTGAGTATACGGATAGTACTATTGCCGTGACGACCCTCCTACGGTGGAGCGTATACTTAAACGTTCGTTCAGGCAAACAACATAAGTTCTGGTTGTGGTTTGGTTATAGGGTTAGGTCGCGTTACTTTAACCTGCGAGGTTTAGCTCACCTTTCAGGGGATCAAATTCTAAGTAAATTCCCACATACTTTTAGGAAGAACGAATCCTACGACTGTTAAATACCGGAAAGCATACCGGTAACTTATTTTACACTGGTAAACAACCAGTAACATATTTTGGGATGACATCCCACGTATAATTATACTTTAGGGTGACAACCCTACATAACTTGTATTTTTTTTTTATATAAATGAATAACAGATCATTTATACAAACTTGGTTTAACTAACCACATACAAATACAAACCTGTAAATTCACTCAACATATTTGTTGACGACTTTCTCTATGTTTTTCAGGAAATTAGCTGGGTAAGTAATCGCATGCATTCAGGATGGACAACCCTGGACTACTTAGGATGCCACATACTGTTGGGACCACTTTTGGGGATTTCATTCGTATAACTGCAGACATTGCGGTCATACTTATGAAATCTTATTTTAAAATCATGTATTATTGTTAAAACTGAAATGTTTTAAACTCCACTACTACTGTTATGACTTACATAGTCGTACTACTTTTGAAACAACTGTTAAACTTGGCATCCTCATTAAATAAAGTTGTGCGATAACCATATGCTCTGAGTATGTATGTATTTGTTAGTTGAAAATACTGTTCGCAGCCCCGCCACGTCATGAAAGCTTCCGCAAACTAATCATAACAAATTGTAATTACCGTTTGGCGGGGTGTGACATTATATATCATTTGTCTAGTTAAAAATCATACATATTTAACTTGTCAGTTATAAAAAATCTCAAGTCTAAAATGTCTAAGTTAAAATAAACTTTAACCGCTGAAATAAATCAGAACACGCCGCTCGACTTCTCAATGAGTCGGAAGACTTTCGATCACTAATTTATTTAACTTTTCAAAATCAAATAACTTAAACAATTTCTAATATATTTAATCTTGTAATAAAAATCTCAAGCCGAATATATTACAAAAAACTATTAAGTTACAATTATTCAATTACAATTATAATTCAACTAAAATTCTAAGTACAAATATCTACACAAGTCTAAGCTGTCTTACCAGCTTCACATGTACCCGCAACACTTGTACCAGCACCATCACCACTAACACCAACACATGCAGACTCCCCCTGAATAATAGCTTGCTCACCAGTCTTTGAAGGACCAGTCGGCTCACCATCTTTCTGAGCATCGGGATCATCATCTTTATCATGTCTTCTCTTCTTAGCTAACTCATCCCCTTTGCAAGCTTCATGATATATCATTATCTCCCCCTGAGCAGACTATCCTGAATTCACTCTCAACACCAAACGTTCTAAGTGTTCAAGCTTCAGTCGTTGGGCAGTAAAATCAGCAAGCAAAGTATCATGAGTCTTCAACAGTGTCAAATGTGATTCACTGATATGAACCATCTGCTGAGCAAGAGAAACATTCTCAGCTAACAACCCTGGAATCCTAGAAGTACTCTGTTCCAATTCCTTAACTCGTGACTCTAAGGATGTAATCCTTTCAGCATCAGTCATCGGAATAACAGATATTGTAGATGGTCCAGGCGGTGTCACTGAAGCAATGTATGATTCACGTGTGAGTGGTGGAATAGCTTGAGATAATGCTTCTTTGAGAAGACTAGCTGCGAATCTACTAGCTTTATTAGTCGGAAACTGAGCATCATGCACCAGTTTTGCAACTCCCTTCTCAACAGTCTTGGAGACCATTTCTGGTTCCACTGACTCAAGCAGTTTCTCAGCCTATAAAGTTATATATAATTAAATAAGTAATTGTTACAGATAACTCTGTCTCAATCTCTAATTAGATATTTATAATACTCGTAGTACTAAACATTTATCTCATACCTCAGATGGTACAGATACTGGTTCAGTAACCACCGGTATCATCGTCTCTACCTCAGATGTATATTGAGCAACTGTCACAGAATTAACTGTCTCAGTTAAACTCCTGATAAACAACAAGTTAAGATTATCTAACTCTAAATAAAACATACCATCCTGAATGATCAAAGTCCTGGAACGCTTACGGCGTTGAGAAATAAGAGGTATATCCTCTTCCTCAGGACCTTCATCAATAATACTGAAGTCTGGATCGACTTCCTTAGCCTTTCTCTTTTCCTTCAGTGCTGGATCTGGAATCATCCGAGATCGGGATCTAATATAACCAGCATCTGGAGGTGGAGAAGGAGTACTATCATTATCTGAAGCCGATTGACCATTACGGCCTCCAGATGGACCAACATCATAATCCTGAGAAGGTAAAACCTCAGATCTATCAAGCTGTCCCTGCTCACCCTCAGGTCGAGTAACCTCTGGGTCTGTAGTCTCAGCTCCCTGATGATAATAATATTTATATTTCATAATTAGAAATAATATCTAATTAACTAAATATCTATATCATGTGCATTATGTATAACACTAATGGGATAATTATATAACAACTTAGTACCGATATTACTATATAATTATAAAATTACCTCAGGTTGTTCAACATAACTATCAATATCCCGTAGCAAGGGATCTGTATCATCGTCAATCTGTATCAAAACCTCATGTAGAACCTCAGCAGCTAACTCAGGCACAACTTGTTGACCTTGATGTTCAACCTGATGTAAAACGTCCTCAATGAGCTCCTGTGACTCTGCTGCTGGTTGAGGTTGAGGTTGAGCTTGTGAAGGTTGAGGTTGAGCTTGTGAAGGTTGAGGTAGAGCTTGACCGTGAGCTCCAGCATCCATCCAACCATTGTTTGGTGGAGCAACATAATCAGCATCAAGAAGATGCCCAAAAAGATCAGCAGCCTCAGGCTTAATCTCATCTTTACGCTTGGATAGCAAAAAGCAAGCGTTGTAACCTCGCAGTTCGATTGTCTCAACTTGAAAATCAGTTGCATAAGCTGGCAAGTTTGGAACTTGAGCTGAATCAGAAGCATACAGAATCTAGGATAAAGAATAAACAATGTCCTAGCAGCTCCAGTGATCTGTCCTCTGAAGGACTGAAAGATATAAGAAGAAAAACTGTATGGTTTATTGTAAACCAGTGACAGTACAGCTGACATCAACTCAGGACTAAGTTCATCTAATCTTGACTTCTTGTTTCCAAAAATAGATACTATAACAGTAAAGCGTAATCTCCACTGTCCTAGTACAAAAGCCTTGACAAACTGGCGTCCTCTCCTAGGACCCGAATAACCAGTACGCCCTAAAGCTCCTTCTATAAAATCAGCTGAGTAAACAGGTGGGCCAGCTTCTTGAGCAGAAGTGCCTAGCTGCAGTAGCTGTCGTAGATCATCTGCAGTAAAAGAAATAGGATGCTGATTTACCATCGTACGTATTGTAGGCGGATTAGCAGCACCGTCATATAGAATATTCGTCCAAAACTGCGTGAGAAGGTCTTTGTTCAATGGAGGTGACTCAGTGATAGCAAATCGAATTCTCGAGCGTGCTAAATATGTCAAAATCTGCTCAAAGCGCTCAGCACCACGCTCATTGACATCTAGATTCACCAAGATGTTGTGACCCTTCTCAAAAGATCTGTTAGCCATATCTGTAATTCAAAATTACACAAATAGCAAAAATGTTAAGTTAACGAGCATTAGATAATTTACACTTTAACGTATTATGATCAAAAAGATCATCAAACGTCTAAATATACTATTAACTAATAACATAATTCACTGAAACTTAATTGAATTAACAAGTTCAATTATATTCTATAAATTATATATAAAGCTCGTTAGCTAAGGATAACAATTTGAGTTATCATACCGCCGATAAATATCGGGACACGCTGCACGACTACGCTATGAGTCGGAAGACTTTTGATATGAAATAACTTAAATTGTTAAGATATTACACATATTTAAACTTATAAACAAAAGTTCTTAAGTCTATATGTATATAAACAAGTAACTTGTTAATTATTTGTAAACAAACAATTCTCAAATCGATAGCAAGTTATAATTGAAAAATTATAAAATTGATTTAATTTTTCAACTCGGTTCGCAGAAACCCTGCGAGTTGAAGTCGAGTCGCTTTGGTCAACCCAAGTCAAACAAGTGGAACTCGTCTCGCTTCGGTCAACAGAAGTCAAACGAGTTGAAATCGTTTCTCTTGGGTAACTGAAGTCAAACGAGATGAACTCGTTTCGCAACTTATCTCGATTCGTTGGAGCGGGCTGCGAAGCGAGATAGATCTCACTTCGCAGAACCAACTGTTTAACGAGATCAAAACACCAATCACTAATCAAATGTGTTTCAAAGCAATTAATCGATTATAACATGTTTATTAAACATCGATTAAGCATTGTAAACATGTGTTAGGTTTTCTAAATCACTAATTTGTACAAAATCCGTGATAAACTAAACCGACACATTCAAAAGCGTAAACCCATCGATATCTCACAAATTACACGGTGAAATCTCATGAAACTTACTTCAAAAGATGCGTAATCAAAAGTTGTAAAAGTTCCACGGATCAAAAAGTCCTTCCTTGTACTAAAAATCAGAAAATCAATCGAAATGTATATTCGATTCGTTTCGCCAAATTTCGAGTCGTAGAGGAGTTGTGAGTTCGGTTCGCAGAGTAAATGGCAAGTGTGGGTTGGACTCGTTGGACTTGCTCCATTTATACTATGTACTCGCTTCGCAGCACTAGTCTCGCTTCGCAGCGTTGACTAGTCAAAATTGCAAGTTTTCACAAAAACTCGATTTTAGTACTTAGTATAAAGTGAAACCCATACATACCGTACAAGTCTAAAATAAAAATTATTTTTCACTTGTATTTGTTACATTTATTCAACACGGATATAAGATAGCTAGTTTAATTTAATTCCAAAGGGTAAACAAGAAGAATAATTAAAAGTTTTATTGATTCGAAGAAATAATTACAAAAGTTAAAATAATAAAACTACTAACATTCTAACAAATTAACTTAATAATAAACACTTAAAGTTTTAACTGCTTAGGGATCATATTAGAAAGAATAAGCTGTACTTAATAGATTGTAATAAGCCTAAGACGATTGTTAGTATACATACCTTATGAAATTCATATAAGCACAATAAAATCACAACTTTAATCAGTAATAAACTTATATTTATAAAATTATATCTTATGTACCTTTATCCACATGATATAACACTTCATTGAAATATAACTTATAATTTCTTATTATTCACAAAAGTGAATGTTCGAATATCATAGACAGTTCAAGACGATTACCGATATTATGATCCACATAAACAGATTACACACAGGTTTCTGAGCCAAACTTTTATTGTTAATGTGCACAATATCTAGTGTTTTCTACGATACAACATACTGAAGAATTCAAGTACAACACATAACACTGTATCTTGTATTAGCAAGGTAGAGATTACTAAATGATGTTCTTTAGAAGCATATAACATACACTTGACACGAGATACTTTGTATCTTTCATATGTAAGGTAGAGGTTACTAAATGATGCCCTTTCGAAACATGTAACTCACCTTTTGACATTATGATACTTTATATTATTTCAAAAAAAATTTATTTTTATTTTAGATCACAGTGCACGGTAGTACTATCATTCAACAATTAAGACATATGTCATACGTTATATAACAGATCACATAAGATACAACACATGAAATTTATACTACTTAACTACTCGGAAATCGTAGCATAACCTGCCTACCAATAAATCGTATGATGAAGCTGACTAGACTTAAGTTATTCTTATCACTTGTTAAGTAAAAGAACAAGTTATAATCAGTGGATATAGGTGTATAATAAGATAAATATAAGTGTAATCCTAGATAAAAATCGTTATTCTAATGCAACTTATAAGAATCTACTAACACATCATACTTAATACTTAAGGTTATTATTCTTAGACTTATTCTCCTAATGTACTATCATTTCTCAAGTTTTTACAGCTAAAAACTTAAAGCTTTTTCTAAAAGAACTTCTTTTGTTCTTACATTGGAGGCGATTCCCCTCGGGTAACAAGCAAATGAATGCCATACGCCACCTTTTTTTTTTAAATAAGTACTAAAAATAACTACTAACTATTACTAAAATACCCTTGGAAGACTAATCACTCTGGATTTCTCATTCCATTCAGTTGAACCAATGTCTCAAATCTTGCTCTGTCGAACGCCTTCGTATATAGGTCTGCTAAGTTATCCGCAGTCGGAACCTTAACTAACCTTATCATTTTCTTTTCAGCACAATCTCTAATAAAATGATGTCGAATATCAATGTGCTTAGTTTTACTGTGCTTCACAGGATTGTTAGTGATCGACATAGTAGATTCGTTGTCAATCATCATAGGAGTATTGGTTATATTTAACCCGTAATCCCGCAGTTGCTGTTGTATCCAAAGAACTTGAGAACAACAGCTGCCAGCTGCAACATACTCAGCTTCACATGTAGAAATGGCTACTGAGCTTTGCTTCTTGCACTGCCAAGATACTAATCTACCTCCTAAGAATTGACATCCTCCAGTCTTAGATTTCCTATTTTGATTGCATCCTCCATAATCCGAATCAGTATATGCTACTAGATCTAAGTCTCCATCAATTGCATACCAAAGTCCCAGCTTCGGTTGCCCTTTGAGATAACGGAAGATCCGTTTAACAGCCTGCATATGTGACTCTTTCGGATTAGCCTGATATCTTGCACATAAACAAACAGCAAACATAATGTCAGGTCTAGAGGCAGTCAAATACATTAGTGATCCAATCATGGCCCTATATAAAGTAGGATCCACATCCTGATCACTCGATGTATCCGGACCTAGTTTGTGATTAACTGGAATCGGAGTATTGTAGACTTTACTGTCATCCATCTTAAATCTTTCTAATAACTCATAAACATATTTAGATTGATGAATAAAGAAGCCATCCTTCTTTTGGTCAACTTGTAACCCTAAGAAGAATTTCAACTCTCCCATTGCAGACATCTCAAACCTTTTTCTCATGACTTTCTCAAATTCTTGACACATCTTTTGATCAGAAGATCCAAAGATAATGTCATCAACATAAACTTGTACTAATAGAAAGTCTTTATTGTTCCATTTTACAAACAATGTACTATCAATTGCTCCTCTTGTAAATCCATTATCAAGTAGATACGTTGATAGTGTTGCATACCACATCCTTGGTGCTTGATGTAATCCATATAGAGCCTTATTCAAACGATACACTCTATCTGGATACTCATGATCAGCAAACCCTGGAGGTTGAGCAACATACACCAATTCTTCTACTTTGCCATACAAAAATGCACTCTTAACATCCAACTGATAAACTTTTATATCATAGAATGACGCGAATGCTAAAAATACTCTAATTGCTTCTAGCCTAGCAACTGGTGCAAACACTTCATTGTAATCTATGCCTTCTTGTTGATTAAAACCTTGAACCACTAGACGTGCTTTATTGCGAGTAATGACTCCCTGGTCATCTCTCTTACACTTAAATACCCATCTAGTTCCAATTGGATATTCTCCCTTTGGTAGGTCAACCAACTCCCAAACTTGTAATTTTAAGAACTGTTGCAGTTCTTCCTGCATAGCTTCAACCCATGAGCTTTCTTTGAGAGCCATTTGCACATTTTTAGGCTCAACTTGTGAGATAAAGCATGAATATAGACATTGATTAGGAATCCCTGTCTTTTTCATAGCAGTATACAAGCTTTCTAAATCTTCAGAAGTACTAGCTTTAAATTGAGTCCTAGTCTGAACAGGAGTATTAATATCACCGATGATGTTTTCAACGGGATGATTCTTACTCATTCTTGTAACCGGTATAGGATCAACTATTAACTCATCTCCTAAGTTAGTACCAATCTCTTCTAATGAAGACATTTCTTCTGAATTTTCTGAAGAGATCTTTAAATGGTTCAAAGAAGTAAGTACATCATCAAACGTTGTTTGAAGATCCTTTTCAGAATCTTCTGTTTCTTGATACTTATCCTTTAAAAATTGTCGAGACCCACTTGAAGAAGCTTCATTTGAGTCATCTGATGTCCTGATTCCAGATTTCGGAACACTCGATGTTGAAGACGGACCATTGTCCAATTCTTCATTCAATAAGTGCTGAGAGATCTCTGAATCACTAACAAAGTAACTTATGGGAACTTTAAATGACTGAAAGAGATCTGAGTAGTCAAATTGCCAATCTAATCCCTTATGCACAGCAGGTACATAGCTCGTAACTTCAATGTTATAAACTATCTCCAGACGACTACTGACCTTATTGAAAACCCTTTTATTTGGAGAATTAGGCATATAACCCAAGAAAAATCCTTCGTCAGCCTTCTCACCAAATTTAGCTTGATTCCCAGTTTTCAATATTGTACAAGCAACTCCAAAGGGTTCAAATCCTTTTAAGTTTGGTTTCTTATTGTTCAAAAGCTCATAACAAGTCTTATTATGCTTTTTAACCGTAAGAACTCTATTCAGAACATGACATGTTGTATTCACTGCTTCTGCCCAAAAGATGACCGGAAGCTTTGAATCTGCAAGCATTGTTCTAGCAGCTTCAATCAACGTTCTGTTCTTCCTTTCAGCCACACCATTCTGTTGAGGTTCATATGGTGCACTGAATTGATGAATTATCCCTTTGCTTAAGCAATAGATATCTAACGTCGAATTCTTGAACTCTGTTCCGTTATCACTACGAATACGCTTAACTCTCATTTTGTATACATTTTCAATTTGATCTAAAAACTCAATTAGAATACCTGGAGTTTCATCCTTAGATCCTAAGAAAAATACCCACGAGAATCTAGAGTAGTCATCTGTGACAACTAGACAGTACCATTTGCCACCTATGCTTCTTTTGCTTATTGGGCCGAAGAGATCCATATGTAGCAAATCAAATGGAGAGGAGATTGAATTTTCAGTCTTAGATCGGTGTGGTTTCTTATGCTGCTTTCCTTTCATACAAGGAACATACTTATCCTCAGACTCGAAACGTTTTTGTGGTACACCCAAAACTAAACCATTTTTGGTTATATAGTTCATTTTTCTCCAGTTTAGGTGTGCCATCCTCCTATGCCATAGTAGCGCGTCTGCTTCCGAAGCCTTGGATAATAAACATGTAGATACCATTGAAGAATTAGGAACACCCATGTTTATCTCATATATGTCCTTCTTCCTTGGTGCCCTCATCAATATCCATTCTTCAGGAATTGTGAAGCCTGGCTTCAGGACTAAAGCCTCCTTTTCATTAAAATGAACTGGATGACCTTTATCGCAGACTTGGGAAACACTCACTAGGTTATGAGTTAGTTCTTCAACATAATTCACATCCTCTAGAGTTAAAGTTCCATTTGAAACTTTTCCTTTCCCAGTAATTACTCCTCCTTTGTCTCCTGCAAAATTTACTTTTTGCTTGAAACCTTCTCTGAAGTCCTTCAGTAGACTTCTTTCACCTGTCATGTGTCTTGAGCATCCACTGTCTACATACCACCAGCTATCCTTGTTCATAGTCTGCTCCTACACATCACAAGTTGTACACAGTTAGTTATCAAGAGGGACCCAAGCCATTACGGTCTTGGTTTGTCCCTGGTCATCTACAATCTGAACCTCCTTAAAGTAACCATAACTATTCCCATCGGGAGTCTTGGTAACCTTCACAGGAGTTTGAGATTGTTGATGATCTATAGTCTTGGGCCTATGAGGAGAGTGAGTAGAAAACCTCCTAGGCACAAACTTAGTTCCCTGTGCACTCGAAGTAGAACCATTCTCAAATTGACTATGGTTTCTACTTGGGGTCCTAAACCTCGAAGGTGTCTTATCTCTTGGTTTATTGAAAATATTTTCGTTTAGAGTATAAGCCCTTTTAGGTTTAGGTGGAGAGACACTATGATTACCATCTCTTTTCAGAATGTTTACAGGTTTGCTTCCTAATCCCGGTTTGGAGCCTAACCTATCTACAATCGAACTAAAAATAGTTGGTGTCTTTTCAGTATTCACTAACTTATGTGATGCTTCCAGCTTCTTATTTGGGAAACAAGAAGCTACGTGTCCTTTTTGGTGACACTTGAAGCAAGACATCTGTTTACGTGACTTACTAACTTTTGCATCCGCTACCGGAGTTTTAGGCACTAAAGGTTCAATGACATGTTCTTTATTAACCACTTCATTAATCTTAGTATCATTAATTACTCCACCCGGTACAAAATGTACTTTGGTGTGAGGAATTTTCTTACTATCATCAGATGAAGGGTTCTTAATAACACTCTTCTGTGCCTCTAACTTATCTGGTTTATTAGTTTCCTTCGTCTCAGGGTTAACATCCGCCATTTCAATATCTACAGGAGTTTTAGTGTAATTTGAATTGAATGGGTGAGGCATATCATTATATCCTAAACCAGACATATCCTTCACACTACGCTGAGCACCTAACATTTTATCCATTTCAGATGTTCTATAGCTCTCAAGCTTACGATTCTGAGCTACAAGTTTTGTTTTGCAATCAGCTAACTCCTTATCCTTATTAGCAATGGACAGATTCAAATCATTTATGTTCATATAGAGACCGTCTATGATAATTAATTTCTCATTCACAGTATCTCTAAAAACTGTCTTGTCAGCCGCATCTGCCTTAATCTTATCCTTTAAGGCTTGTTTATCATCACTTAACCTACATATATCTAACTTAGCTAGGTCAAGTTCAGATCTTACAGCCTCACTGGATCTACTAAGTGTGCTAAGTTGAGATGACAGGGTATTATTAGTTTCAGTCAAAGTCTTATAGGAATCTGCATAAGCACTAACTTGGGACTGTAAACTAGAAACTAACTGACACAGATCAACAAGAGAGACAAGATCTAGGCATACCCGTTTTTTATCAGTTTGCAGTTCAGCCATCTTAGCTACAAAATCTACGGGATCCAAATCTTCAGTTGAACCCAAGTCTAACACATCATCAACATTAGCTTTAACAGGAGTCTCAGGCACCTTTACTTCAAAAGCTGGATCAGTGGGCATATAGGATAATGACTCAGCTTCAATCTCTTGATCGTCAATATCAGCCATCAAAGCTTCCTCTGACTGAGTTTTCCAATCATAAGACCCATCTAGCTGTTTCACTACTAAGGCTTTGGAATGCAAAGTATTTCCCGAGCCTTGTTTCCCTTCACCAGTCTCTACCTTAGGTCTTTGGCATTCTCTAGCAAAATGTCCGTAACTTTTACAGTTATAACACTTGACCTTGGTTTTATCAAACCCTGATCAGTTGCCAACAACCTTTCTTCCATTTTTCTTTAAAAATTTTTTAACTCTCCTTGACAGCAAAGCAAGTTGGTCCTGGAGATCTATTTCTTCAAGATAATCAGGATCTATCTGATCATAGTCTTCATCAAAAAGAATTGGATCATTAATCTTACAATCAATATAATTCTCATATGAAGCTACAAATGAAGCAAGAACAGACAATTGCTGCTCAGCAGATTTCACACTCATAGGCATCTTTTGATGTTCTTGAGGTGACTTCTCAGAAGGTTTCCCTTTAGCTTCATTTCCGGATGATGTAATGAAACACAGTTCATCAGTTATCATTTCACCCTTTCCATCAGCATTACCAACAAACAAAGCAGTGGTCGAGCTGGATGAAGCAGTCGAGATAGAAGTTTTTCCATGATACAGTCCTGGATCCTGAACATGATCAGAATTAGTATCTTTCGACTTCTTAGTGAAATCATATCCTTTGAGCTTGTCCATAACCTGCTCAAGTGTCATGGTTGCATATCTGGTTTCATTGTCTGTAATCATCACACCATACATCTCCCATTTAGAAGGTAAACCCTCAAGAAACTTGTCGGTTTTCTCTACCTCCTCAATAGTGATTTCATGGTTTTCAATCTCAGATAACAAATGGTAGAAACGAGTAACATAAGCATCAAGAGTTTCTCCTTTAAAAGCTTTAAACAGAGTAAACTGCTTTTTCAGAAGCTTCTTCTTGCTTGCTTGTACTTGTGGACTTCCCTCACATCTTTTCTCAAGCGCTTCCCAGAGTGCTTTAGCAGTATGAAAAGATTTTAACTGATGATTAATTTCCTTAGATACAAGAATGAGCTTTATTTTCATTCTCATAGTCTTTCTTTTGTTGTTCACTCATCAGATTATAGGATACCACAACAACAACATTTTGAACAGTTTGGGTGGGTGTCGTGTATCCTCCTTTGATACACATCCAGATTGAGAGATTATGGAATCTACAGTAAGATTCAAACCTATCTCTCCAACTGTAATAGTCTTCAACACGTAACAACTTAGGTGGAGTATTAGATTTTCCAACCTCGTGCTCCATCTCAATCATTTTGCTAATGTCAGACATTTTTAAGAGTTTCGGGAATTAATAATCAGAAAAATCAGAAAGTTCACTTCGCAGAAACTCGATTCGCAGGACAGGAACTCGGTTCGCAGGGTGAACTCAGTTCGCAGAGGGGAACTCAGTTCGCAGAAAAACTCGGTTCGCAGAGGGGAACTCAGTTCGCAGAATCGGCTGAAAAACCCTAAAACGAAAATTTTAGTTTTCTAATCGATTAAACCCTAAGATTTCGGTCGATTACGAAACTAAACACTTCCAGAGACTGATTTTGATCGTTTTTACGAAGATTAATCGTAACAACAACCCTAAATCTATCGTTATTATCCAAATAACCTCGAACTAACTAAGTATTTAGCCCGAAAGCTCTGATACCAATTGTAAGTCCCTAGTACGTGGATCGATAACGAGGTTATCTTAGGTATTAAGGTGCGGAATTCCTCAATACTTGGTTCACAATAAGTGAACAATTTGTTTCGCAAGATAATAGCGAATTGATTTATCAACAAGATTTTGTATCGATTAATTAACGTTAATCGATCAATACCTAACCTTATGACTGCTTAGAATAGTGTTTTTGTCTTCTGGAAATCGAATGGCCAAAAGTCTTTTTCGAATTAAACCTAATTAAGTATTTATAGGTTTTAATCAAACTCGATTCGCAGGTCGATGGACTCTGCGAGTTGAGTTCAACTCGCAGCCCACAACCAAGCCCATCTCGACTCGGTTCGCAACTCTGCGAGCCCAGATCTCATCTCGCAGGACTAAGTTCTGCGACTTGATATCTTATCTCACAGACTTTAGTTTGTAACATCGTATTCGATATTCGTCTAACACTTTATCATACTAATATATTTAACGAATATTAATACCAAACTAATATCATTTACAAATCCAAATCAATTGTACAAACTTGATTACAATAATCACTAGTACTATTACAAGCTAGATCTGTTGTCACACATACATGTCCCAACAAATTTGATCATATTTATCATATCATCCATACTTCAAAAATTAAATCATAAAAGTGAAAGGAATTTCTTGTTGAAGGTAAGAATCTCGTTGTCCAAATAGCAAGTAGTAGTTATTGTGTTTTATAAATACTGTGTATTTTCAGTCTAGAGACAATTAAATTGGGAATGAGGGAATACATAAATAGCTTGCAATCTGTTTAGATCAATCTATGATACTACTACTAGTTTAAGACCTACAAAATTTACGGGTTGACTTTATGATATGTCTTATATGGATGTGTTATACGAATTTAATAAGCGTTTTGGTGTTAGTGTATGATACATCAGTTTGTATTCTTTTAATTTAAATGAAAAATGTGTTAAGCATTTGAATTGTGATAGATTTTGAATTGATGAGTCCAAATAAATTAATTAATTGACAGGGACAATATTGTGTATGATATTACTTTGTTATTTGTATTAATATTTAATAATACTATATTATTTAAAATCGTACATATATGTTTTTTCAAATAAGCGAATTGACTGGTTCAGCTGGTAAATACTATTTTGTATCTAAAAAATAACACTTTTTAATGCATTGGTGGTTTTCGTTCATCTAATTTACTCTTTGTAATTTCAATCAACAACCTATAATGCATTACTTTGTCTTTTTAACTTTGACGAAAGATGATAAAAATATGACAACTCAAATGCAGACTCTACTAACCCGAATGACATTAACACAGCCTTAGAAGATTAAATGGTAAATTATTTTAGGGATGTAAATCGAGATATAGAGAAATTAGTGGCAAAAGAGAAATTAATTAATCAATTATTGATAATATTGTATATGATATCCCTTTCATACTATATTATGTACTGAAACTTTGAATTAATTAATTTAAAAAATTATATTGTTAGCTTTAAGATTTCAAATCTTGTAATTCGGTATGTTTTTTTTTGTGTTTCGAATTTGCATCGTATTTTGAATAAGAATAACTATATATTTTTTTGTTTGGCCAAAGTTACATACATGTGGATAACCGAAACCCGCGAATAAATATGAATAACTGATGGTTAATGGTTAATGGTTAATAATAATTAGGTACCCAATGGGTATTGGGCCGTGTATGAGTATAAATATTTTAAACTGGTATGAGTAAGATACAATAAAACCTGTCGGAACTCGACCCATTGGCATCCATAATTCATACATTGTAAATTAAAAAATGATAAAAGAGTTCAAAAAGGGCGGTGGTATGGGTACAAATATCATATAAACCGCCGGAATCCGATCGTTGACATCTATAATCCAAGAATTGTAAATTAGAAACTGATAAAATTTTTTAAAAAAGGTAATCATTCAAAATTTAAATAACTGACCGATGGAATGAAGTCATGCATGAATTTTTTAAAATTGAAAATAACTTATTGGGTCTGTTTCATAAAAAAAAATAAAGAAGATTATAGGAAGAGTTTGAATTATGAAAGAAATAATTAAATAGTTATTAAACTAAAATCTCCATAATATATTTGAAGAATTATGTACAATTAAAGAATAAATAGAGGTTTTATATTGTAAATATTAAAGGGTGTATATTGTAAATATGAAAAGGTATATTAGTATTTTAGTCACATAAAAATGAGATTAATGATGTCATTAAATAAATAAATGGCTAGATCTTAATTGTTAGTCTTCATCTAATGGTTATTATTCTTTCAAAAAATTTCTTCTATATATAAGATGGATTTGATTGTGTTTACAGAGATCATGCTTACATTAGTTGAAGATTAGAACAACAAACATTCAACTCAAGAATTAAAAACACACAAATTTAAGAAATCTAAAGATTGAAAGAACAACCAACACATATATTACTGTTAACTCCATATCACCCATAACAGAAAACCTATGTGGCTATGTATACACTCTTGTGTATGACTAAGGTATGCTAGTATCCATCATTTCTAGAACTTAATTGATTACTTTTTATTGGAATATGACTTAAACTTTTAGGGTTTGTATGGTAAATTTGGTTTTTGAGTTGGTTTAGGATTAGTATTAGTATTTGGAGTTTGTTTAGGATTAGGTTTAATTACTTTTCTCTATAAATAGAGATCAATAGTTTATGAATTTTGTACCTTTTGAATTTGATTTGTTAGTTTGTTCGGTTCGTTTGAGTTTGATTTGCAATTTGAATTTGATAGCTTCCGCTTCCGCTTCGTATTTGTATTTGGTTTGTTCTTCGTATTCGTTCGTTTGGATATATCTCCAACAAGTGGTATCAGAGCTAGGTTCGACACTTTGAATTAGTTATCATCCGCTCGTCGACTAATTGTTGGCGATCCGGAGGGATCCCGTTTGTGTTTGAACTTGTTTTGTTTTCGTTTTTTGGTTTTTGGTTCGTCGGTTTCTGCGTTTCTGTGCAGCCATAGAAGAATTGGTGTTGCGGGTTCGTTAACCATTGGATCGTCTTGAAATTTGAACCGTAGGTTCTAGACGCATAGATATAGACATTGACCATTGGGATATTTGAGTAGAGACTCCAGTAGAGAGATATAGCTTGTTGATTTTGCTGGACAGATTTGGGTTTCCTTTTGAATTTAGTTTCGGTTATTGTTTGGTTTCTGGTGGAGCGATCTTTGATTTTGGAATCTGATTGTGATTAGATCATTATGTTTTGGATCGCGTTGCCGTAATCCTTATCAAATAAGTGGGTTGTTTGAATTTGAATAGGATATTTGGAATTTGAAGATCGATTTGGTGTTTGAAGACTTGATTACTTTCATGTCGTTTGGAGTATGTTCGATCGATTGAAATTTGTTAGTTTGAAGATCTTCGTTTGTCGGGCTTTTGAATTTGTTGCCCGAGTTTGATTGTTTGTTTTGAAGATCGTTTGAAGCCGATTTGGTTTTGTTTGGTTAACCGTTTTGAATTTGTCATTTAGCGTTTGATTGTTTGGTTTGAAGTCATCGGCGTTTGATTTGGATCGCTTTTGAAAATCGATCGTTTGATTCGTTTGGAATTTGGCTAGTATCACTAGCGTTTGGAATTTGAAATTTGATTTGGTATGTGTTTGATTCGATGTTTGAAGAAGTTCAAGTCACGGTGGAGATTGTTGGAATATGACTTAAAATTTTGGGGTTTGTATGGTAAATTTGGTATTTGAGTTGGTTTAGGATTAGTATTAGTATTTGGAGTTTGTTTAGAATTAGGTTTAATTAGTTTTCTCTATAAATAGAGATCAATAGTTATATAGTTATATAAAGATACTAAGAATACCTTAAGGCTAAGTAACGGATAATTTGAGGTACCCCTGACCCTGTACCTCATTTTAATGGTACGCGTCTGCTGTACCCGCAAAAAGCATTAAACGCCGGATAAATCTCTTGTTCACAAATCACCCACATATGCTGATGTGTGAAATTGAACCGCCTAACCTATAAGTCATATATGTGAGGTGTGGGAGTTTGCGGTGGCGGCCTGACGGGTCCACTTGGGCAACGCCCAATTGGTACCTTAAGGCTAAGTATGAGTGTGTATGACCCTCCTTCAAGTTCATTTAGGATATATGTAAAATAAATTTATATAAAAAGTGTCGAAAAATCAAGATGGGTGATTAACATTGATCATGAGTCATGGCACAATCTTATGGCTTGTTCTGCATAATGTTATAAGATAATGAAAACTGTTGCTTTAAACATTCCTTATATGTTGTGCATTCCCCTTTACTCGTACCAAAAGATAACTAATATCATACATGTATATATGACAAACAACAACAAAATCCATTTATGAATGAATTTAAGTTGTATTACACTAGATAGTACGAACATAATAATAATAATAATAATAAAAAACTAAATCTGGTAACCAATCACTAAACTAAGGTTTAAATTATGCACCTAATTAGGTACTAATCTTAAAATGATTGCTTGTATATATATACTTGCTTCTTCTTAGGCAAAATAATAAACTTATGATTCCTCAACATTATTTGAAAGATGTTACAATCCCTGCACAATATCATCTTGAACTTTTATAGATTCCGAGTCTAACGACTCAGTAATATTCTGAATCATCGACGTCATATTGACATGAGATGAACCCCCTTCCTCCATTGCTTTCTTCGCCATTTTTCCAAGCTCTTTAGCTCTCTTTCTTCTTGCTTCTCCCTCCTCTTCTTTACTCATTAGTCCTTCAACTGCGATCTTGACGTCTTCTTTTTTCACCAACGCTCCAAACTTATCTTGCTCACCAACGCTAACAGGAACTTCCATTCCAATTTTCACTCCAATTTTCAAAACATTGACTATAAATCTTTCGTTTAGAAATTGGTCTGCAAAATGTGGCCATGTAACCATAGGTACTCCAGAAGATATCCCTTCTAGAGTCGAGTTCCATCCACAATGTGTTACGAAACCTCCAACGGCTTCGTGTGACAAAATTAAAACTTGCGGGGCCCACCCACGAACAATAATTCCTCTATCTTTCACCCTTTCTTCATATCCTTCTTCTAGTAACCATTTCTCGAATTCCTCCGTTGGATGCTTTAAAGACCATATAAATGCTACATTTGATGCTTCTAAACCCAAACCGAGCTCAATATTTTGTTCTGTGGAGGCACGAGCTAAACTTCCTAAACAAACGAATATTACCGACCCTTTTTGTCTCGGATCCAACCAGTTCAAGCACTCATTTTCATTAATCGCTGCCTTGTTTCCTCTCTCGGCTAAATCTAGTAAACTTTTATTGCATAGTGAAACCGGGCCAATACACCATACTTTTTTACCTTTTGCTTTTGCAAGCTCTTCAACGTAAAAAGGCTCCAACTCCTCAAAACTATTAACCACAATCCCATCTGATGCATCTTCCGTTTCTCGTACAATTTCAAAAAATTCCGCTGTTTCCTTTACCTCTTTATTTCCCCAACTCGATGCCTGCGCTTTCGTAAGCTCAATTCGGTCAGGAATACCAGGTAACACAAAGTACTCCGAATCAGAGAGAATTTCGTCTAAAAGTTTAGTATGCATCGAAATATGTATACATAAATATGTGAAACATCCAGGTCCATGAAAAATAAGCCTTGGGATGTTAAGTTTTTGCGCTATATCATGTGTCCATGGAAAAAGATTATCCGAAATGATACAACTTGGTGGTGGATTTAGCTCTTGAAGCATGTTCTCGGCTGGTTCTTTTAACATTGCGGCGGCCGCAAATAGTTTCAAAAAGAGTGGAGCTGATGGGAGTAAGTCAAAACTCTCACTCCCTTCTGGCAAACCAACTTCACTTAATGGAAGCTTTAGTTCAAGAACTTGAATCTTGAGTTTATCTTCAATTGCACGATCAATGACTGGTTTGAAACGGCTGGCGTTAACCGGACTCGTGATTATAGTAACGTTAGCACCGCGTTGGGCTAGTAAACGGGCTATATCAACCATTGGTATCATATGGCCTTGAGCCATTAGTGGAAACAAGACAAAATGAAGGGTGGGCATTGCAGTTTCAGAAGATAGCTAGTTTTGTTGGTTCTTTTTTGGGCTATGTTCAATTGTTCAGTTTTATAAATTGCATTTTGTAAGAGTCACCTCATGTTATGCATGTGGATAACATGATTCCAAGTAGTGCAGATAACCCTGCTATTGCTATCCTTATAAATTCACAACTCCCAATATACTTTTCTTCTTCAAATAAATGTCCAAAACTTATCAATCTTTGATGACTTTTAGAGGGATGGAATAATTACAAGATATTCTTCAATTTCAGTTCCAAGCTGTTTTTAATATTTTAATGACTTTGAGTTTGACTAATCTGAGTTGATTTTCAAAAAACCCAAATAGACCCTGCTCACAGTAGCTCAATCACTTAAATTTTGTAACAATATTAGATACTTAGTTAACTAATGGGTGGTAATTCTGATACAACATGTTAGTTGACTAATGGATGGTGATTCTGATACAACATGAATACAAACAGGTTAGGATTGGGATTCTCATACTGTTAACCCAAAACCCGTCAACCCTCTTCAACCATGGGTCAGATTTAGGTTAAAGGGTAGACCTGCCATCTCGAAACAAGTCCGTCAAATTTTAACCCCTTTGACCTAAAAGCAACTCATCAACCTATTTACCTATGGATTATTCTGGTTCTGTGTAGGTTGTTTGTTGAAGGTAAGGGTAGCAGTCACTACGGGTCTATTCGTTATACGCGGTGTAAATTTCTTATAAAAATGCATTTTATGCTGCATTCGTTGTTTGTGCTACGGGTTCACAAAATTTGAAATACCACTGCTACGGGTCACTGCAAATTATAAGTCCACCACCGCCACCAACCTATGTATACAATAAGGTCTGATTTGGGTTGGGTAATGTATGCATAAGCATATATGAAAACTTGTTGATTTCACATACAGAGCCCCTGCTGGTAAATTTTGGATGTTACGAAATGGCCAATTGGTACAGAAGTGACATACTACTGCAATATCTTGGTTGTACTTTTATGTAGAAAATTTGTTCCATTGTATCAATTATTTGTACCTATAGTATTTTTTTTGTTCCATGTACTGCTGGTAAATTATTTGTTCCATGTAGAAAATTGTCACTTTGTTATAGTATTTTTTTTTCCAAATTAAATGTCAACTTTTAGTAATAATCTATTCATCTATCTATTTCATATATATATATTTTTTCTTATGTATCATCTTTTTAATCATCATAGATAACATGTTTAAATATAATTAATCATATACTATTCTTCAAATTCTAAGAATGTTACGTAACTTTTCATTTTTATTAATATGGATATTATTATAAATCTATTAATATGGATATTATTATAAATCCCTTTAGATAAGGATTAATTATAGTTTAATTCACATATTTTTTTCATGTTTTAACTCTTCTAACTCTTTAAAAAAAAGTTTAAGCATCTTAACTTATAGGTTAACTAAAAATTTAATCATTTAAGTTTATTTTCACTAGTTATGTTTTGGATTGATTAACACAAGAGTTAATTACATCCGTAGTCTTATTGAGTTTATTTTATCAACAATCGAATTTCACTAATGATCAACTATATGTAGACATTTCACGAGTTAAACACATTGGTGGATTGAAAAGTTGAATTGAGACAACAATGTTATAAACGATTACATATGTTGCTTATATTAAAGTTATATATAACAGTTGTAATTGTAATAATTTATGTTAGCATTTGTGAACCTGTTATATTTGTTTCTCATGTTGTTAGTTGTCACTCACAAAAACTTATGAAGTTTTGATTCGTATGTGTTTTAATTTGGTTTTTGTATACTATTTTTCTATTTTCAATGATAAATATCTAGTTTCAATTACAACATTGACATTGTTAAAAATTCGTAATATATAGTAGTAACAGTTTTGTATACGTTACTGTGCATCAGCACAGGCCCAAAGACTTACATTTTTTTACGAATACATGTAATACTTATAATCTATTTTCGTACAATTCATTGTATTTTATTTGACTCCATATATTAATTTCTGCAATTTATTATAATAGTTTGATTATTTTATTATATAGTTTGATTTATCTAATTATTTATTTTTAATGATAATTGCACAATTTAAGTTAATGCTAATTCAATATTGGACTACTTACAATTAAACATATAGTTATATTTATATCTTTACGATCTTGCATCGTACATACTAAAAGTCTACTTACCCAATATCATTCACCTTTATAGAGTTGAGTTCTTTTAAGAATGCTAAAAAAGTAGAGAATGGAAGAACCAATAGGATTCTTCAATTTCTCTACAAAACTCACTTCTATTTTTTACCCTTTTAGTTAATTATCTCACAAACCGTAATTTCATAAATTATAAAAATTACATATTCAGAACTAACGCGTTTTTCTCTTCGATTAGAGATGTCATAAGATATATTTTCGACCAATTTTTTTTCTTCATTTTTTTTACCGGATTTGACAATATAATCACATGTGATTTGTGATGAAAAATTAAAATTTGTTCACGATTATTTATTCATGGTATTTGCTACTTAACACGTGATTATAACTTAATATTCACCCACATTAATAGTTATAAATAAAAAATTAAAAATTGTAATAGTTTTCATTATAAATGACATGTGATTGTTATTTATATACTTAATCACAAGTGATTTGTTATATAATCACATACTTAATCACAAGATATTTGATATTTAAAATTTTATATACTTAACACCGATATATGATAATTCATGTATGATTTCAACTTGATTTTTACTTAATTGTATGATTATATTTAATGATATAGAAATTGATTACCCTTTAATCACATGTGATTGATATTTTGATGTTCAATTGCATGTGATAAAAACTTACATAATAACAGTGGAGTTAAATAACCTTTTCAATCACGGTTCACCTAAAGATCAAAGAAAATCACAGAGAAAGAAAACCATTCAAAATTATAACTTTAGAAATTATGTTGAACTCTAAAGGTAAATGACACACTTATGATGAAAGTCATATAGTCAATGAAAATGGCTGTTGAAAGTCCTTCAAGGCTTCAACTCTTTCTGATTCTTTGTCTTCCTAGACTTCAAATATAACAACCAAACCCATAAACCCTTCTTTATAGTTGTCTCTGTACATACTAAGATTTATATCAAAAAATTAAAAATCTAGAAATCTTTAGTGATGGGAACACATTAGCAGAAACTGAAATCTAGTTGGTTGAGAAAAATTCCAAAATTGAAATCGTAGAAGCAAAAAAGATCTAACAGAAATTGACAATAGTTAATGATTTGAAAATTACAGTTTTATGATTTTTACTTAATTGTATGATTATAGTTAATGATTTGGAAATTCGCATTTGATTACCCTTTAATCACATGTGATTGATACTTTGATGTTCAATGGTATGTGATTATAACTTAGTTTTTCATGTTTGAATCTCTTTATATCATCAATGATTTGAATTAGAAGTTTAATCGGAGATATATGCGGGTGTGATTATTTTTTAGTATTAAATCACATGTGATTTCACATTAAAACTCAAAAAATGAAAAAAAAACTTTATCGAAAGTATATCTTGTTGAATCTAGAATCAAAGAGAAAAAGACGATGATTCCGAATATGCAATTTTTATAATTTATAGACATACGGTTTGTGAGATATTTAACTTTGAAAAAAAAGGTGGAAATGGGTTTTTGAAAATGGAGCAATCCTATTGTTTCTCCATTCTCCACTTTTTTACCATTCTTTTTTGAACTTTTCTCCACCGTGATAATTTGTTTAAGCATTTTTTTCATTACCTTACAATTTCAAGAAACTCTAATGACATAAATACCCCTATATTTAATAATATTGACTAAACTAACCTTTCCTAAATATAGAAACTACTAAAAATATAGTCATCCATAATAAATACTGATTAAAAATTACCACTTCTTTATTTTTACATAACAATTATTCTTAAAATACATGCTCGTATAATTATTAGCAACATTTAAAAACTTTAAAAAGTAAATTATAAGGTGCACATATAAAAACAATATTCAAACATAAATAAAATATTTTTTGAGCATTGTTAATATTTTCATCGTCGTAATGCGCGGGTGCTTTTTTAGTATATATATATGCGTGTGTAATGGATCACTTAAAATTGTGTGTGATTTAGAAGGGGAAAAATTTAACAGTTGATGACTACTAATTTAAGCATCAATCGTATGCTTAAAATTATACTCCCTTCTTACTATACTTATAGTCCAAGTTTTTTTTTTTTAAGTTCTCACTTATCATAGTAAAGAGTAGATTTAACTAAATTTTTATATACCACCCCTATTTATATGTATGCTGTAAATAGGTGGGTAAATAGTATGGATAAATCTAATTGAAAGTATTCTAAATCTAAAACATGAATCTAAAAGTAATTTATATTTTTGGTTGATAGTAAAAGGAAGAGTAACATTTTGAAGGGAATATATATAGAATTTGATTTATTCAACGTATATGTGCATTTACTAGTTGTAGTGTATGCATTGTCACTATGAAATTTTAATTCAAGAATCAAAAATCATGTTGTATTTATCATTACTAGTTTATACATGTATACATGTAATTGTGTAGATAATTGTGTAGATATACGAGTAGTCTTTGAAATAGACTAGTGGAATCAAAATGGAAGTTGATGGATACAACAAATAATTAATATGATTCATGTATCAAAATTATATTTTTTTTGTATTTGTACAGTAAGCTTTAAATGTTGCAGAATTTGGTGTAAGAAACAACTTAGGTGTTGTATTTATCACCTCTCAATCAAAATTAGCTACTTAGTAGCAGACTTCACATCACATGATTGATGTAGTAGAAAAATACCAATCGTATACTCAACTAATAAGGTTCGTGATAGATACGTCAAATTCTTTCATGAATACACCAAAAATTTATACTCCCAGTGTCCTAAAATAATTGTTCTTGTTTGACTTTTTGAAACTTTCTTTTTCAACTTCTACCTTAAATATTTTTATTTATATTTATGAATGGATTGGATTTTAAATGTATTTTCATTGGTATAATTCTCATCAGGTATTATATAAAACAAACAAAAATATTTAACGTCAAAATTGAAAAAGAACTTAAAAATGTCAAAACGAGATAATTATTTTAAAATAGTTGAAGTACTATATATGCATACCGTACAACTATTCAATGCACAATTTTATTATCGAATGAAATAAAGTTGCATCTTGTAGTAGTATTTATTACTTCCCAGCTAAGAAAGCATGACAACTCAATTTGTCTCAACATAAACCGTTAAATATATTGTCTTTGTTGGACCCATTATAATTTTTTTCTCAAAGAATCTTGATATCATATTCTATTATATGAATTAATTAATGCAAAACGTATTGATCAAGTATTTAATTAATTATTTTAATTATTACGTGTTGGCCAAACATAAGATATGATGAGTGCCACCTTCATTGACTCATTTCACTTGCTACAAGTAGCAAGTGAAATAAAGATCTTTTCAAATATTCAACAAACAAAACTTCTAAAACAACAACAATGGCTTCCTTTCCAAAAGACCTTCACTTCATTTTAATTCCTTTAATGCAACAAGGCCATATGATACCAATGATCGACATTGCTCGAATACTAGCCGAATATGCTACCGTCACAATCATTACAACTCCTGTTAACGCCAATCGTTTTAAATCGGTTACAGATCGTGCAATCGAAGCTAAGCTCAACATCCAAGTTGTTGAACTCCAACTTCCGTTAGCTGAAGTTGGTTTACCTGAAGGATGTGAAAATTTCGACATGCTTCCATCGGCTAATCTTTTTGTTAAGATGTATGCCGCAATGGACATGTTAGAAAAGCCGGTGGAAAATGTTCTACGAGGCCTAAATCCGCCTCCAAGTTGCATCATTTCGGATAATCAGTTTCCTTGGACAAATGATGTAGCTAAGAGGTTAAATATTCCTAGGCTTGTGTTCCATGGACCAGGATGTTTCACATATATGTGCTTACACATTGTGATGAATACCAATATTCTAAATGAAATCGAGTCCGATTCAGAGTACTTTGTGTTGCCAGGGATTGCAGATCGGATTGAGCTCACGAAAGCACAAGCCGAGAGTTGGGGGAAAAGTGACACTAAAGAGATGGTAGATTTTTTTACTCGAATGAAATTAGCGGAGGAAGCTGCGAATGGGATTGTGGTTAATAGTTTCTATGAGTTAGAGGCTAACTATGTTGAAGAACTTGCAAAGGCGAAAGGTAAAAAGGTATGGTGTATTGGTCCGGTTTCACTATACAACAGAAGTTTTCTAGATATGGCAGAGAGAGGAAAAAAGGCTGGAATCGATGAGCAAGATTGTTTGAAATGGTTGGATAAGAAAGATCGAGGGTCCGTTATATTCGTTTGTTTAGGAAGTATGTCAAGTTTTTGCAGTGAGCAAATAATTGAAATCGGGGAGGGATTGGAGTTATCGAATGTTCCCTTTATTTGGTGTATACGATACCAATCAGAGGAAACGAAGAGATGGTTGATAGGATATGAAAAAAGGGTGAAAGATAGGGGCGTAATCGTTCGTGGTTGGGCTCCACAAGTCTTGATACTATCTCATAAAGCCGTTGGTGGTTTTATGACTCATTGTGGATGGAATTCGACTCTTGAAGGGGTTTCAGCTGGGCTTCCGATGGTTACATATCCGCAATTTGCAGATCAATTTATAAATGAAAGATTTATCATCGACATACTAAAAATTGGAGTGAGCATTGGGCGTATGGAGGTTCCGGTTGCATTTGGAGAGCAAGATAGGTTTGGAGTTTTCGTGAAGAAGGAAAATATCAGGATGGCAGTTGAGAGTATCATGGAGAAAGAAGATGAAGGGGAAATAAGAAGAAAGATAGCGAAAGAGCTTGGGGAATTGGCGAAGAGTGCAATGAAGAAAGGGGGTTCATCTCATCACAATACAACGTCAATGATTCAAGATATTATTGAGCAATTAGCCAAACACCATAAACCGATTGAAGCTATCACCTAGCCATTGTACTGTAGGTTCGAGTTTAATTCCTTTTGTAATTCATTTCAAGTGTAAATCTTCATTGAATTGTGATT
Source organism: Pseudognaphalium luteoalbum (assembly GCA_963422505.1). Lineage (NCBI taxonomy): Eukaryota > Viridiplantae > Streptophyta > Magnoliopsida > Asterales > Asteraceae > Pseudognaphalium > Pseudognaphalium luteoalbum. The sequence continues at coordinate 6,672,085 of OY730198.1, read as the reverse complement.
TTTGCTTACTCTATGCAACTCAAACACATGAAACTAGCTACAATATTGCATTCAATCAATTTTAATAAACTTTCGGTCTTTATGTACCTTTTTTAATTGCATATGTTGATACAAGAATCATATCAATCTATATGATATCTAAATTCCAATAAGGGTGTACGTAACACTTATAAGATTCCATGTTTTTTAAGGATTAAAGATTTAGTTCCATTAGATCTTGAATTAGTAGTGTCAAGTTCTTGTAAGAAGACCCTCCCTCTTCGATTGCTTTCTTCGCTTCAATCCCAAGTACTTTAGCTTTCTTTCTTCTCTCATTTCCTTCAATCCCAACATCCATTACTTTCTCTATAGCCTTCTTCACTTGCTCGCTCTTCACGGTAACCCCAAATTTCTCTTCTTGACCCCAATGAACCACAACCGGAGCCCCAACACTTACAGCAATCCTCAAAACTTCAACCACCAATTTCTCATTCAAAAACTGCTCAGCAAATTGAGGCCACGTTATCATTGGGACGCCAGAAGAAACGCCTTCCAAAATTGAATTCCAACCGCAATGTGTCAAAAACCCTCCAACCGAAGGGTGTGATAAGATTAGAAGCTGTGGTGCCCAATCTCTAATTACTAGTCCTCTATCTTTTACTCTTTCTTCAAATTCGGTTTCTAATAGCCATTTCTCGATCTCTTTAGCTTTATCACCGGCTCTAACCACCCATATGAAAGGGGAGTTCGATGCTTCAAGGGCTAAACCTAGCTCGATTAGTTGTGGAGGGGTGACTTGACTACTACTACCGAAACAAGCATACACCACTGATCTTGATTCTTTCGTATCAAGCCACTTCAAGAGCTTTGTCTTGTCAATTGAGCTACTATTTCCTCTTAATGATTTGCCCAAATCGTTATTACTAGACAGTGACAACGGACCTATACACCAAACCTTACCTCCTTTTAACTTCTTATATTCCTTAACATACTCTTGTTCTAACTCCTCAAAACTATTAACCACCATCCCATAAGTTCTTCGCTCATTATCTCTCATTCTTCCATAAGTTCTCGACTCGATTTCTCTCACTCGTTCAAGTTGTTCACTCGAGCCCATTCCACTAGGATTGAACTCAGGTGGAAGTTGAGCTTTAGTAATCTCAATTCTATCAGGCAAACCAGGGAGAACAAACGGGTCCGAACCCTTTAAATTATTCAACTCCTTATATTCATACAAATGATGAGTACATAACTGTTTGAAACAACTCATTCCATCAAAAGTAATCCTTGGTATTCCATACTTAGCCGCTGTATCATCAGTCCACAGCATGTATTTATCAGAAATAATACATTTTGGTCGAGGATTTAGTGACTCAAAGCGTTCGTCTAGTCTTTGTTGCAACATATCAACTGCAGACGAAAAGTTTGGGAGTAAATGTGAACCAGGTAAAGCATCAGCACTTTCACATCCTTCGGGTAGTCCATTCTCCACTCCTGAAAACGGGAGTTCAAGAAAGCGAACAGGGAGCCCGGAGTTTATGTGTTGTTGGAGAGCTGGACTGTATCGAATGGCGTTAACGGGTGTGGTGACAATAGTGACTAAAACATTCGGTCGCTGTGCAAGTATTTTAGCCATATCTATCATGGGAATGGTATGACCAGGAGCTAATAAGGGAATCAAGAGGAAATGAAGTTGGTTTGTATAATCAGAAGCCATTACAAGATGTTTGTGGGTTTGAATTATGAACCTGATTTCAGAATAATTGTGGGTTTTTATAGTGAAATTCTTGTTTTTTTATATATGGTTAAAGCAACAATGATTATGAGATTTCTAAGAAATTGTCTTTAGAAAAGTAGTTGCATAATATATTTTGGTCTCCTGCAGAAGTACAAATTCTAGAAATTAGCGTAGAAAAATTTGACAAGTAAGCAAGTTAATGTTGTTTTTTGAAAAGTAAAAACACTTTTTTGAATGATTTTGGAAAAATATACTTTTAGTTTATAAGTTTTTAATTATAATTAAATGAAGTAAACTGGGCTGGAAGCCTGCAACACAAAATTTGATCCGTAAATAATAACTAAAATATATAAGTGGGTCTATATTCTAATGGGCTGCTACTGGTCCAACTCTAATGGGCTGCTAATTTGTGTATTCCAATTATGCAGTCATTTTGCAGACTTGCAGTATCTATGGGCCTAACTAGGCTCAAACTGAAGTGGGTCTATATAATATCCAATGGGCTGCTGCTATGAGTTATGTCTTTAATGATTATTGCAACTTATAAATTGCATTTGATCATGTACAAACAATGAGTTCTGTTTCTAATGGTACAACAGTGTAAAATTTTGATTTGAACACATGAGATTTTAATAGATTTAAGACCGAGGACTCAAATATTGTATTGTAATAACACTAGATATATAGTTGTGATGTTTTCGAATGAAGATTGACTTAATTATATATAATTTTTGAGTGTTACAAGGTTTGCAACTCTAACTAGAGTAAGGTTATGATCGTTTGCAACTTTAACTTTTATTAGCATCCTATATAAGAATCGGCCGTGTTAGAACTTGTCGTTGAATATTGTTTAGAAAGGACGGTTTTAGGAAACTCTGCGTTCTTTCTCTACAAAACAAGTGCACGCATTATGTGTTTTACCTTTCATGTTGGGATTTAAAATATACAAAGAAACTCTGTTCTTTCTCTAATAAAGAACAGAAGGACACGTTAATTGTTCTATTTTTCAATTTAGGATTGACAAGATCACAAGGAAAGTCTACATTGTTTCTCTATAACTATAAGTACACACGTTAAGCGTGTTAGCTTCTTTTGAATAAGCCGGAAATTAACAAATGTTAGATAGATTTTTTGTGTTTAAGCCTCTTATGCCACAACCATTTCAGAGTTGACGGTAACTTTTGTGTTATTGAGATATTTCACATAAAACACATGCTAAACAGTCAACTTTTTCTCAAGTATGACTAACACTGCATCTAATCGTCTAACACTTTTTTATACAATCATATCAAAAGATACACCAAGGAAATATATATGAACAATCTTATGATATACAGAGCTGCCTTAAATTGTGTTGCGAAATGTTGATGTCCTTAGCCCTTGGGAAGCCATTCATTTCCATTTATGTAAGAGATATCCATGAACGGTTTTGCATCCGCAACACTTAGATTTTTAGCGTATTTCACTCTACCTTTGAAATTTGATCCAGGACCCGTACACGCATGTTCTCCAAAGAAAACTTTTCTGAAAACACCGCTCAATGTTAGACCACACAGATGCTAACAACATTGATTAACACAGAAAACAGACGACATAATTCACATTATTGTTACACATTGCACAAAAACATGAGCGTACACGCATGTAAACATTAGAAAATTCAAACTTGTGTAATATGGGTAGATGGTAGAAAGACTGAAATAGACATAACTGATCTCTTGAAGGATCTCTCCAGTCATTCCAGCCTTCAGGATTAATGATTTCAGACATTGTAGTTTTAATGAAAACGATCGTCGAATATTGACCCCAAGCCCTTCCAAGCCATATATTTCCTTTTCCTACAATCTTGCAATTTACAAATGAAAACCCTGTTTTCTCTTGCGGTGAAGCCTTTTGTTGTGCCGCTATTGCTCCATTAATCCCAGGACCAGCCGCTACTGAGTTTATTGTACAATCCTGAAACAGAAAATGGTATTAAGTCCCTACTTTTGTTGATCTATATGTTCTTCACTACAACAATAACTACAAATTTGCACACAATATGTAAACTTATAAACATGTAAAAGATGTTTATATGTTTATAATTGTAAGTGTGTAAAGAAGTGATTATTTTTATACCTCAAAGAATGTTCTGCCATTTCCAAAGATAAAATCTATTGATCCTTCAATGAAACAATGTTTGAAATAATGTCTTCCTGATTCACAATAGAGAGTATCTTGATATCCATAAAACCCGCAATTATAAAAAGCTGCTTGATCACCACTTATTCTCAGTGCAACAGCTTGTCCTCCTGCAACACCTTGTTTTACGGGAGGAGCTGTGTTCTTTGCCATTCGGAAACAAGAATAATTGTATCAAATTTGACAAGAAATATATTTTGGAATTATGCATATGTGATTTACTTAATGTCTTGATCCATTACCTTGAAACTGATATCATGTGCTATGAACTTTGGGGAATAAACGCCAATCGAGTAACTGTAAACGGTGCCATTACTTGAAGCTGCAGTGTCATGCCAAGCAAGAAATGTATTTTGATAACCCTGGCCTTGAATTATCAAATTAGACTTGGTTTTTGGCACATCTACTTTCTCCCTGCCACAACAACAATATAGCATGTTCTTGGATTTCTCTAAAAATCATATAAAGTACAAGAATTGCGTGATCAAGAAATATTACGTGTATGTGCCTGTATCGAATATAATAAGCGTTGGTTTTTGGCTGTTTTCAGGAACAGCAGCCACTGCCTGTTTAAAGGTTTTAAATTTGCCACAACCCTTTGAATCCACAGTTAAAACAGTCGCCACCCCGTATTTTGCTATGAGTGGAGACTTCCATTTGCTGGCGTCACAAGAAAGCCTACGCCACTTTAGATGATTAATGATCCTTTTGATAAAATCAGGTAAGTAGACATTAGAAGTTATGTTTGAATTGTTGGTGTAGAAAGATAGAATGATGGAAAGGAGAGCAACGGCACTAACAGATAGCCAAAACAATTTACTTCTTTTGGTGTTCATGTTTTTGGATCAGAAGATTGTTATAAGAAATGTGGTTGGGTTGTATTCTTATATATACATGAAAAAGAAAAGACTAACATGATATAATTAGCTAAAGATACTAGTATTATCTAAAATTAGCTAAAGATACTAGTATTATCTAAAAGGGTCGTAAAGCTCTGTTTGAATCGAATACGTAAAAGGAAAAGGGAAATTAAACATGTGGCCTCCAAGATTGATGATGGGATCAAAGAATTCATATGAATGCTATGAACCACTAACAAGATTGATTTTGTTAATAGCTTAATACCCAAAACTTGATTAGATGTTACTGTTAGGAACTAAGTACATGTGTTAAGTGGCCTAGACAGATCGATTATGTTCTCATGTGTTTAATTCATTTTAAATATGTGCAAACAATATATGTGACACTCTCAACTATGAATTGATGACATACGATAAAGCGTCTCGACTATCTTATCCTCTAATTGTTGTTTCATGAAACCAAGTTTCCATTCATTGATTCATGAATGCTTCATATATTTTGCAGGATTTTCTAATAATTCTTAAACTTGTTGAGTAGATTGGTTCTCATACTTGAAAAAGAACAATGAAATTCCTAACTATACTTCATTTGTAAAAACCAAATTAACTAACTCCACAAAAACATCAATCAGTCTTGATTTTTTACCATCATATGTTACTTAGGTGCCAGAGAAATTTCAATGAAGAATCAAGCTTTGAAACGTCTTCATCAGAGAGTACGTGTCATTAGTTTATCGAATGCATGTGGAGTTTGTATACTTGTACGGTCATCAACACCACCATGGATTGGGTGGGAGAGCGTACGCACATCGTGTATGGTTTGAATATCTTAGTTGAAGTACTGACTTCTGAATGAAGACATTGCACGTAAAACAATTTGAAGTACCACTCGAAAACTGAAAATCGTTGGTTGAACTTATTGTAATAGATTGATATTTGATATTAACAGCTAAACATCTCTTTCCTGATTGATTAACATTAGTTACTTGCATTTGAGCATCTTGATTAAATTATTTAGTTGAATATTGCTTTCTTGGTTCATTGATAGTCTTTGTGTCAAATGGTTGATGTATCTGTTCAGTTTTTCATAAGAGCTAATTTCTCAGCTAGCTGTACGAAAACAACAAAGACGAAGGATTCGGGTGCAAGATAGTGACCGTTCATACATAATACATATTTTGATATTTAATCAAGAAATGGATGAAAACAGGTTTGATTGTGTCGTAAAAAATTGAATCAATATAAATATGAGAAGAAATCTATTTAACTGGGAGGTTGATCAGTTTAATTCTCTCATGGCGGTTCTCAATTCTAAAACAATGGTGGCATCAAGGGACGATAAGCTTGTTTGGTCCTTCGAGTCAAATGGCAAATTCTCAACAAAATCTGTAATCGGGTGGAAAATATGTCTAATGAGAACCCTACTCTTGCTTCAATTTGAAAATTTAAAAGTCCGCCGAAAGTCCTTCATCTATGTTGGCAAGTCCTAATGGGTAAGTTGCCAACTAAAGATCTTTTGCATAGAATCGGTTTGATTTCTCAAGATCAAGCATCTTTTTATGGAGATTGATACTTTCTTGTCTCGTGGATTTAATTGCTCCGTCATTCACATCTCTAGGGATCGCAATTCTGATGCTGATAAGTACGTTAGCGAAAGAGGGAGTCGATCGTGATGGACCTGTGGTGGTGTGGTACCCATGTAGTTAAGTGTTTTTGAGGTTTTTTCGCTGTTATTTTTCTGCTTTAGGCTATAGCTTTCTGGTAGTTTGTTGTTTCTTTGCTTTAGGCTACAGCTTTATGGTAGTTTGTTGTTTCTTTGATCTCATTTCGCTTGTATCTCTAGAATTTTTAAATCTCCTTTTTAATAAAAGTTTGCTTCTTTAAATTTTTGTTTTTTACCACCAATGACTTAAAAAAATAATTAAGATGATTTCATTATCAGTAACTTGAGAGATGGATGCTCATTACATTGTTATATACTCCTTCCGTTTCAGTTTAATGTCCGGTATTTCAATTTGGGATGTATAAAAATTGTTGTCTACTTTTGATTTCAACTAATCAGAAAGGGTTTTAGTAAATGATTATCAAATCTTATTTGTTGACACTATAATCATTCTATTTTTTTAAAACTGTGTACATTTAAGTAGGGAATGATTAATTTGGGAGAGATGGTATATTTAAAGTACTTATTGATTAGTAATGGCCTAATTAACTTACATACAAAAGTGACACAAACAGTCCCTAAACTATGATACTTTACATTTTGACCCTTGAACTTCATCTTTTAGTAGTTACGTGTTTAGTCCCTTAACTTATACCAAAACAATCTCATATGTAGAATAACAAGATTTGCATTATACTGTATATACTAGTGGAATATCTGACCCATTATTAAGGATGTCACTTTTATCCGGAATCCGAATAATTCATCTGATCCAATCCGATTTAGGTTAAATGGACATGATTATTTGGATTACGGATTGCTTAAACGGATTATGGATTACTTAAATGGATACATGGATAGAATTAAGTATCAAAATTAAATTGTTTGGATATATCCTTAAAATCTGAATAAGAATCAAATATATTAAATAATATTTTTTAATAATATATTAAATATCAATGTTACTATTTTTCCAGTTTTTGAACAACGGAGGTCTGACATTTTGGATACTATGAACTTAAGAAAGAAGATTTAATACTTTTTGGTTGTTTTGGGACTCCTCTTTTGGAATAGATTGATTGGATGTGTGTTTAATTTTGGAACTAGGAATATGTTTTGGATCAAATTGTATCTTAGAAGTTGAAATTGGAATTTGGATGTTATAATATGATATACCGTTTCATCTTATCTTATGTTTGTTTATATAATTGTTTTATTAAACGTAATTTTGGCTTACTCAATATCGCACGTTCAACTTGAGCTTATTCGGATGAAACCGTTTAATCCGAAAATTAATCTGAACCATTTAATCCATATCCGTTTCTTATTTGGATTTGATCAAGGATGAACTTGAGATTGTCCAAAATTCGATTAATCCGATCCGAATAATCCGAAATCCGAACAATCCGTCCGAATACACCCCTACCCATTAAGGCATACTCTAAACATGTCAAGGTAGGTGGATTTACAAATGCACTCCTATTACCACCAAAATCAATTTATATATCTCGATCGTGCTTCCAAAGTTCAAACCGAATACACCCCAATGCCATATGTACATGTACATATACATACCGTTATAGAGTAAGGTTCAAATGAGTACATCAATATTATGTGAAAATTGATGAACCAACCAGAATGCACCACGTGTCGTAAAACTCACTTTCTTCCCACATTTTTTAAACGTACATATCTCTCGAACGGTAAGTCGAAAAATCATAAAAATTGCACCATAAAAATCAACGTTTTATTCTCTTCGATTAGAGATGCGACAAGTTATACTTTCGACGAAATTTTTTTTTCCATTTCTCGGTGGGTTTTGAAAACAATTACCACATGTGTTAACGCCGAGTAACACATGTGTAACAAGCAACTAACACATGTGTTACCAGCGAGTAACACATGTGTTACCATCTAGTAACACATGTGTTACCATCTAGTAACACATGTGTAACCGGCAACTAACACATGTGTTATCGGCAACTAACACATGTGTTACCGGCGCGTAACACATGTGTTACTATATGCGTTAATAATTTTGTACAATTTGTAAAACTCAAAAAAATAAAAGTCGTCGAAAGTATGCCTTGTGAGATGGAAAATCGAAGAGGAAAAAATGTTGCTTTTTATGGTGTAATTTTTAAAAAAATTTGACTTATCGTTTGTGAGATGTTTGATTTTAAAAAACATGGGAGAAAATGGGTTTTGTAACATCTGGCGCATTCTGGTTGGTTCCTCCATTCTCACTTAAAGTTGTTGTACTCATTTGAACCCCACCCTACTGCTATAAAAGTTATAAAATATGTATCTATTTGATAATTTTTTATTGTCATTGAAAACTACAATTCATTACAGGTGAACATGTTAGAACTGTAAGCTCAATTAATAATGGGTGAAGAAATTTTCGACACAAAAGGAATAAGATTAGGGGTTTAAACCCCGACCACCCCATAAATAGGGTTGTCAATGAGTCGAGTCAGCTCTTAAGCTACTCGAGCTCGACTCGTTAAAAGCTCGATTCGAACCGAGCTTAAACGAGTTCGAGCCACAACTGTAACATAGTTCGGGGCTCGTTTGATAAACGGGCTCAAGCTTCTAATATCGAGCTTAAATAAACTCGCGAGCCTAAATGAGCTTTTCATATATATACATTAATAATTATTATTGAGTAATATAAAAATAATATGTATTTATATAGTAATAATAATTTACATATACAATATTTAATATAATAATAGTTAATAGTATTATATCTATAACTACTTATAAACTATATTCAATGTTGAATCTTAAAATACTCAAAAGTAATTAAAGTTCCTAAACAACCCCTACAGCATTTATACATATTAATTAATCTCATACTACTATAAACAAATCATATTTGTTTCTAATATATTTATCATACAAATAAAATAATAAATAACACAAGCATCATACAATACAATAAATCTTCAAAATATTTACATTTATTTTCATTTTTAAATTGTCACTCGCCACTCTATTCACTGTCACCACTTTCATCGTCGCATTGCGCGAGTATTGTGTTAGTATACCTAAAAATTATTCAAAAAAGCTAATAAGTTTTATAGACTAAAAAAGTAAAAATTAAATAAAGAATATTATGAAATCAACGAGTCGAGCTCGAGCTTGTATATATTATGACTGGCAATTAGGGCGGGTTGGTTCGGGTTTGGGTTGGGTCAGAATGGATTTGGGTAGATACGAGTCACATTTTTCAAAGTGGTTCGAACAGGTTGGGTCAAACTCGGGTTGTGTCAGGTCAGGTGGAGACCCATTTTTCCTCAAAAAATTTTACTCTTTTCAAGTCTCTTCAAATAATTGTAAATTTTCTAGGAACTTTCGAGTATGCCTTAAAGGTTTCATATCCAAAGTTGTCATAATAAAAAAGGATATGCAAAAACAAGAAATCATAATCTATAAGAAAATACATAAAAGTATTAAGTAGGTACAATCTGACTTATTTTTAAGTTCAAAATCATATCATTATCATTACTTATTATATAAAGAAATTTATTTCAATCTCAAGATGACATGTGTCACTTTTGTATTATTAATTTTTTTTAATATTTTACTATTAATTATTAATATATTTTTTTTATTATATATTAAACACTTAAGATTATTTGATATTAACATATTAAATACACAACTTAATCTTAACATAAAAAATAATACATTATAGATCCTAATAGACTATTCTTAATCTCTTTTACATCTTACACCTAACATTCAAGATATATGTAAACTAATATAATCCTCGAACTTTATAAAAACAACTAGGTCATTAAAAATTGTTGGGTGTAAGTACAAAATTAAATGAGCCGAGCTCAAACTTTACATATTAAGCTCGAAACGAGCCGAGCTCGAGCCTAAGCGAGCTCAGACTCGGTTGGCTCATTTTCACCTTTACCCATAACCACAAGCAATAAGTGAGTCAATTAAGTGTAGTATAAACCCCCACGTATTAAATATCTAAATGTATTGTTGGTCCGTCCGAATTACTGGTTTTTTGTCATAAAAGGTTACTTTATCTATCAACATTTATAATATTATTTATAACACCTCTCCTTTACAATCCAATTTAAATTTTTTTTTTTTTCTGGTTCGAAAGCATAAGTCCAAATTTTATCATTTTGACTTATAATATTTACATATTTAAGACATGTTATTTCAAACATTATTCATAATCATTTTACAAAGTAAAACCAAAGTACATTAAACTGGGTGTTATATAATTCCACAAAACATTCCTGATTTAACTAAATCAGATATTAGAGTAAACATCTGATCGTCAAACATTCCATCCAGTCCAACTTCTTGCCTGCAAGAAGTATTAATATAGGGGATTAGCTCAACGGTAAGTGAGTAGACAAGAAACCAACAGTTCAACTTAGCGATAACAAATCTGTTTACAGCAAATAATCGTAAACTCAACACATTGTTTACAGCATATAGTTCGTAAACACACAACGTCAAAGAGGACCGGTGGTTCTTGAGGAAACCTTCTAAAAGAACACTTTAAAACAAAACACAGGCCAATACAGAGGTTTAACCGGATACTTGGTGCTATTAACCCAAACAACACAGGCTATGACAATAACACTTGTACGAAGACCATGTGTAGTTCAAACAAAAGCAAACCCAAGCCCAACCCCATGCTGGCCTCTGAATTTCGTCAAAGCCCAAAGGCTGAATATCATGTGATCTCATACCCACATACTTATTATAGCAACATATAAGACTATACAGTCTATCAACAGTATTATTACTATTAAACCATAATCATCATGGCAAACTAAAACAGTAATAATACGTTTACCTGTTGTAACTAAACATGTTACAACTAAATCACACTGAGGATACAGATTCACTCACCAAATACCTCAGTAGTCCACTCAGTAGTCTAATGTCACTGAGTCTTCTCCATATCTGGAATTACAACAGAATAATACAAGTCAGTCACTTGTCTCAAAATTTAGATAACATCATTCCAATTTCAATATGTTTTCATCAAACAAATCTAAATAACCCAATTCATATGAATTTACACAATCATCACAATTATCAATATCCAATCCATACTTACATGGATTCATATCATAGTTCTCAACAATATATTTAGTAACTACAATATGATACTTAACTAATCAAGATCATCAATCATTTACTCCCATTGGATTGATCATATTTAACCTCATTATCCAAATTATTGAATTATTACTTAATCATGACTAATTATCATGATAATCACTTTCAACTATAATTCAAATGAGTTATCATTCACTTATAGTAATTTAACACAATTCATTCTAAGATTATGAATAACCACTTTAATATCATTAATTCATAATCACTTATCAAGTTATGATCGTTGTGATCACAACATCACTTTAATCATATTAATCATTACTAATTAACCTAATTAGACCATTAACAAGGTTATTATCATCATACATTAAGAATTCCCAAAATCCTAATATTAGGTCTAAGGAATACTTAACCAAATAAGTTCACACAATCATCTTTAATTATCAGTTAAGTATTCTAACTGGTAAACAATACTAATTTCTTCATATAACCCATCAACTCATCATAATCATCATAACCCTCACGAACACTTAATCAATTTACATATTTTAGCTTGAATAATGTCAATCATCTTCATCAGTGAGCTTAACTAACATCAATTTAACAAACTCTACCCTTAATTTCGGATTAAACTCACTAATTAGCTAAAATCCCCCAAACCCCAAATTTTAGGTTATAGAAATTGAAGAACGGATGATCATACCTTGTTTATGATGATTAAAGAAGCTTGAATTCGATTTTAGAAGCTTCAATTTGATGTTTCCTCATGATTTTGATAATTGATTTAGGGTTATAATATTTTCGTACGTACGTATGTGTATATAGGGATAGGTATTCACAAACCGACTTAACCCTGTGAGTAGGCAATATAAATAATTAAATTTCATTCCTCGTACTTATATTTGTCTGGAACTTAAAAACCATTCGCGAGACAAGTTATTTTATTTAATTTAAAACAATTAATGATTTATCTACCACAATTTGTCATTTGACATTTTCCCTAATTACTTTCAATTAAATAATATGAAATTATTACCTAACTCATTAAACAATTAATTTAAAGTCAGGAAATTTTAAAATACTACTAGACCCAACAAGTGGGTGTTACAGAGGGAGTAGTTAAGATTCATCTTAAAAATGTTAATATCTTACTCTCTTTTTTTAGTTTCTAAGATTCACTGGTGATGAATGTTAGCTTATATATGTTATTGACAATGAAGAACACTTTAACATTCATTTACAATACATATTTAATAATACATGCATGATATTATAAACTATGATAATAATAACATTCATTTACGATGAATGTAACTGATATACATTATTATACACTAATGAATGTTATTTTATCACATTCAGTTGTGTGTAATAGCATATATACATTCATATTCATCATAAATGAATGTTTAGAACCATGAAGTTGTAATTTTGATAACATGCTTTTCAGATGAATGTTAACGTTCTGGAAATTTTTTGAGTTTGGGAAATTCGATTGTAATGATGACCATAATTCGATTAATTACTCGTTTATATGTTTTTACAAATAAATTCGTTTAATTCTATTGCTTTCATCACCAAATCAAAATTTTCTCAAAAAACCCAAAAGTTACACTAAATTCATAATTTTGGATGAGTCTGAATGATGACGAATAGAAGATGTGTATGAATGTGTTTGATGGATTCGAAGATTTACAATGTTTTCGATTGAAGAATCATTAAATTACATGCTTTAATTTTGGATTTTAGGTAAAAATTAAGAAAATTGGTATTATAGAAGATGTAAGAAAATAAGTGGTTGTAATTTACTACCCTCCTTTCCCCAATTTAAGAGTTTCCCTTTAGATCATTCTTTTATATATATATATATATATATATATATATATATATATGGGGTATTTTTGTTTGTACAGATATATTCATATTTTTACAAAGATAAAAAGTTTGGTCACTTTTTTGTCTGCATCATCCAAATTAACATAACTTATCACAAAAGTACCTTTTGAATTGGTTACACATTATATGTAATTCATTTCATACTACTAAGTTGTTGTAAATTTTCTTTTTCAAAAATCTATTTTCGATATTAAATACTTGAAACATTTTATTTTATATATATCCGGTTATAAAGGTCTATCAAAAGTATTTTAATAGTTTTTTATTGTGAAAATATCATTGATGATGATAATGATGATGAACAATTAAAAAATTTATTAGTGGGACGTACTAATTGATAAATTGTTCATCTGAAATTATTGATTTATAATATAATATAAGAAGTCATTGTTATCTTATATTTTATATACATTCTAAGATTTTCACTGAACTTTATAATTGATTTAAAATTTAAAATTAAGCTTTATAAAATGCAGTTATTGAAAGTGCTGATGTTTTTTTTTCTTCTTTTTTTGCCGTTTTAGTAATAGTAGAGAAGAAAATATAAACTTTAAGATTAAGCATCAATTTTGAAGATAATATACTTATAAAATCATTAAAGTTCAACATTAACCGTCATGAAAGTGGGCAGTGCATTGCACAATTTACGTAGTACTTTAGTTATATAAAAGCACCCACCTTTTTCTCCCGAATATCCCAAAATAACTACCTACACTACTACTTTCAGATAGTCATCTGTCATCATGCAAATATACCTGAGCGAAACTTACGCGTTACTCAAAAAAGTACATATATAAAAACCACTACTTACTACTATACTCATCATCGTCTTCATACCCTATATTTTACTATCACTCTCTTTATATTTTCTTCCACGTAAAACGTATTAGCAATCTGTATACACGCGTGATACTTGATCGATCGACCAACTAAATGGGTGCAACACAACAAGTCGTTCTGATGAGGAACCAACTACAGCTACGACATAATCATGTTTGTTCGCTAAAACCTGGTTATCGTTTTTGTCCAACCGATTCGGAACTCATTGTTTACTACCTGAAAGAAAAGATTGAAACAGGAAAACACCCTATATGCCGGTTATACGAGATCAATATCTACGATCACAATCCTAAAGAACTTACAGGTACGTATATATATACTTACATGCATAACAATTTATTTATATTTATATATGTGTTATTTATATATGTAATCTAATTAATATGTAAATTATGATATTAATGAATTATATATGTAACATCAACTAAATTACTCTTTATGGTTTCTAGTTAATTAGATTTTTATTTCTTTTTTAACAATTAACCATTTGATTGCTTAATTTCTTGTTAATCTTTGTTTTTCTTTTTTAAACAACACTTAATCATGACGATTTTCCTATTAGACTTTTTTTTTTCTTTTTTAAACAACACTTAATCATGATGGTTTCAGTTTTTTTTTATTGTTTTTTAAACAATCGTATCAATCTTTTGATGGTTTTCTTATTGATTTTTTTTTATTCGTTTAAAAACAACTAATCGTTTGATGATTTCTTGATAACAGATGGATTGCGTCCGTGTGATGACAAATGGTATTTTCTGGCACCGAGAGATCAGCGAAAAAACCGTAATGGGAAACAACCTAGTAGAAAAACAAAGTGCGGTTTCTGGAGAGCGACACAAGAATTTTCAACAGTTTATCATGATGATAAGATAAGAGGACGAATGGCGGTTGGAAAGAAAAGAAGTTTAGCTTATTTTGATGTAAACGAAGAAAAAACGCTATGGCTAATGCATGAGTACACCACCAATGATCCTGATCTCGCTATTGGAACTAAAGGAAACAAGGTACATATATACAACTCCAACTATTGTCTTGCAATAACCCTGTTGTATTCATTAATGCAAACTGTTACTATCATATGCTGATTTCTAACCAACTTTATGTTGATGCATTTTAGATGTGCAATTGGGTGCTGTGCAAAATTTACAAGAAGGAGCAGATCCGAGTCGATAATAATACTAATCATGCGCAACAAGTTCAAAACACAAGAAATGCTGAACAAAACAACCGCAATGATGATGAAACCTCGCCCATAAGACGATCAGTGAACCAAGAAAGCAGCAATCAACAAAATGATCAAGACGTTCATATTCAGCATACTAGTGATGATAAATCAGTACTAACGGATCTTATGTGTAGCATTTCTGCTCTTATTATTGTTGTTTTATTGATCCTTTATTGGCCAAGATTATTAATGTAAACTCTATACATTAAAAATCAATGAGAATCGGTTATTTCAAGGACAATTTATTGAGAACTTAGCTTAAATCAATGAGAATCGGTTAGTTCAAGGACAATTTATTGAGAAATTAGCTTTTAAACTCGTGTAAACAGATGCACGTACGTTTAATGTTAATAAAGTTGACATATATCTTTTTCCGTATTCCTATTTTGGAAAACGATAAGTGGTAGCGTGTTTTTAATACTCGTATATGATTTACTCAAATTTCAAGCTTAACCATATAGATAATGCAACAATGAAATCTTAAAATCTCTTGAATGTCTTTCTACGTAATCTATTGTGTTAAGAAACTTTTCAACATAATATGTTCATTTATCATTTCCATACCTTGAACTCCTCTGTTTTTATTAAAACAAAAATACCAATGTGACATGAACAAGGATATGATCACTTGATAATGTTTCTAACACCACACGTGATAACTTCTCAATTTCATTCCATTAGAGTGTTTGGTTCAAATAATTAATTGAACGAGGATTCATCAATTTTCTTCACTTAAAGAAATTCACATTCGTTAAAATTACATGTAAATGTAATAAAATTTTAAATTTTTCCACACTTCCATGTAATTTTATTTCTTTACCATTAATGCGTGAAGATTGTAATAATTGTTTATATATCTTTATATTTATTAATGTAATAGTTTTCTAAACAATTATTAGAAATTTTCCCTATATACTAATAGAGTATCCCCTCCTTATGTGGGATTGCTCTCCTTATACTAAATCCTTAGAGTCTATTCTTTAATCCATCATGCCATGTCATACAAGTTTTAATTAATATTAATATCAATAAGGGTCGGCAAATGAATTCGGAAGATCCCGTATGATATAATAAAAGAGCCCCGAATTGAAATTTATTTAATCAAACATATATATAGAAAAATGCATTAATTTACGACAATTATATAAACTTACAAAAGTACGAAGTCAAAATCTGACGATTAAGAAAAACTAACAATTTTCATTCTTCTTTAAAAATAGCTATTCTCCGAGCATTCTTCGAAGCAAAATTGTTGATTAAATCTTTATAATCAATACTCTCTGGTAGAGCATTCTCAATTTCTATCATTGCCAATCCATTAAGCCTCTCTTGTGACATTGTAGAACGCAAATATGACTTCAACAACTTAAGTTTCGAAAAGCTTCTTTCCGTTGTTGCTACTGTTATGTGAACAGTCAACAATATAATACTCTATAAGCAATAATCGCATTAGAAAAGCAATCAACCCAGTTTAGATAATTTAGAATATCAATAGGTCCCATATTGGCACAAGGCTAGAAATTTTTAAGCAATTTTAACTTCACATAGAGTTCGTTTCCATCAATATCAGATTATCCACTCTTCATGAGAGCTTTTTCAAGATCTCTACAACACGAGGACTCTTATCATTAAAAGAGTGCAACTTGTTAGAAGTAAACAAGAAACCAAAAGTTTTTTCATACTCTTTGTATTGTTCGAATCTTTTTTTAAGTATTAAAATAGTTTTTTCTTGTCTACACTGAACCTATAATTATAGCAACCCTCATAAAATTTGGGGTCCTCACATTTTGAGCCATGTGCAACGGCACATACTGCACATGCCTATATCCTCCACTGATATCAATATTAAATGAGGGTAATGAAAGAAAGTTTAATGATCCATCATTATGAAGGAATAGATCTTTTTTGGAAATGGCAAATAACATATTGAAAATTGCTTCAAACTTAGCAAGTAGCTAAGAAGAAGCAACAATAAAGTACAATGAACAATTACAATGAAATAAGAAATGGAGAATGATTCCAATCGGACAACATACACGATGACTTTCTCCGATGCTTAAACCACGAAAAAAATGGAAATAACTTCCTCCGCTATTGTCATGGAAGATTTAAGACAATCGTTGAAAATCAAATCATTTCTTGCCTTCCAACAACACCATATCATGCCGTATATGATAGATGTGAATACTTTCCTTTTCTTTGAGCAATTACCCCACTTTGCTACAAAAGTTATTAACTCGGCCACCGAATTGAGAATGGGTGCTTGAATACCGCACCACCTAAAAGTTATACTCCTTATTTCGATTGCACGTTGACAATGAATAAACACATGATCGACATCTTCATCCCCAAGATTACTAGCTTTGCATCGAATTGATCCAACATCCACCCCCCTTTCACGTAACAATTTTGCCACCGGAATTCGACCCAAACCAACTCTCCAAACAAAACAATTAATTTTTAATGGAACCATTTTTGGCCAAATCATACCAACAAAACCAGTGGTTGTGATTTTGCCATCGATCAAACGCCTAGCATTGTTAACCGTATACTTCTCATCCGGCGAAATGATGCAAGATAAACTAGCTGGCTCATTATTCAATCTGACTTCGTTCAATGTATGTAGCAGGTCACGAAACTCAGACAAACATTCAGTGTCACATGGATTCTTTAACCAATTCCAACGAAAACTATTTGAGGAAATTCGATCACTTATAGTACATCCTTTATGTGACTCGATAGCAAATAGAGCAGGAAATCTGACCTGAAAAGACGATGAACCAAGCCAAATATCCTTCCAAAAAGATACATTCACACCATTGCCGATTTTTATCTTGAAAATATCAATGAAGTTGAATCCCAGTTTATTAGTGGCAGATTCTACTTTGATGATATTATTCCATGCACCAGAAATTCTTTAGCTTGATATATACACCATGGTTTTGACCGAAGCTTGTGAATAGCAATAACCACTTCTTTCCAAATGTTGTTATCGTTTACCTTGAGCTTCCACCACCATTTCATTAGCAATGCATAATTTTGAGCTTGTAATGAACCCACACCTAATCCTCCCTTTTTTTCCGTTGCAAGAAATGTAGACCATGCTACCCAGTCGATTTTATTGTCACTTTCGAAACCTCCCCACAAGAATTTCTTCCTGATTTGTTCAAGCTTGTCTACTACGCACTTAGGAGCATTAAACAACGAAAAGTAATAAAGTGGCAGACTGCTGAGGACAGATTTATTTAACGTTAGCCTGCCCCCGAACGATAGATGTTTGGCTTTCCAACTAGATAACCGTGATAGTATTTTTTTTTTTAATTACAAGAAATTATATCGATGGAGAGATGTTAAAATTAATAATGAGTTTGTAATTCAACAGTTTTATTTAAATCGTCCCTTTTTCGGCCAATGAAGATGGCAAGTTATTTCAATAAATAAAGACCCTAGAGTGAAGATGTGCAAATGACATACAATATATTCGGATTTTGGATGTCGATGAAGTATAATACATTTGTGTCACGTTAGCATACCAGGTGATATCATTTACTCATTAAAATATTTAATCCGTTTTAATTAACTTGTCAGGTGTGTGATACTTTTTTTTTCAGTTTTAAGCGGTTTACTATATTGTTAAAAAAGCTTACACTAATTTCATCATTAAGTTAAGATTCATAATTTAGGTTCTTAATTAGTTGTGTGACAACATATAGACATATACACACTTTTCCATTTAAATGATAGTCTTATGTATATATTATTTAAACAAAAAAAAAAAATTATTTCAAGCGTCTACTCTCTAAGCTTCATATATTGGTGGTTTGTTGCAATTTACGTTTCTAACTATGTTTTAATATAATTAGTTATCTTCTCATATTGGTGGTTTGTTGCAATTTAAATGATCCATAGATGTTCATCTAATAATTTATGGTTAGGTACGTACTTTTGTAGAAATCAAGTAGACGTATAAATTTTGGAGATGCCATAAAACAAAATTGTACGGTGTCTTGAGAATACTATTCATGTTTCCATATAGATTATTCAATGAGCATGTACTAGTTATATGTATGCTATTGAAAAAATTACATTTTTGACTCAATAATTTGTAATGAGCTGAGAAACATATATTATTGACTCACTTACTTATACGAAATCTTCTCATCTAATATGATGTTATAGTTATAGTAATGTTATCGTCCATAGCACGAGTTTTACATGACTAGTGATATATAAAGTGGCGCTATGATCATGTTACGGAACATTTAATTCCAAAACGTAGTCATACATTTTTTTTTCTCAGAGTGAACTTTAATTTGATTATTTTGTATCATTCACTATTGTGCAAGGAAATTATATAAAAGCACCCACCTTTTTCTCCCAAATATCTCAAGATAACTACATACACTACTACATTCAGATAATCATCATGCAAATATAACTGCGCGAAACTTACGCGTTACTCAAGAAACTAGATATATATTTACTATTTACTACATATATATAAACCACTAAACCACTACTTAAATACTACTATACTCCTCATCGTCTTCATACCCTATTTTTTTACTATCGACTCTCTGTATATTTTCTTCCACGTAAAAGGTATTAGTAATCTGTATACGCGTGTGATACTTGATCAATCGACCAACTAAATGGGTGTACCACAACAAATCGTTATGATGAGGAACCAACTACAGCGACGACCTGATTATGCTTATTCGCTAGAACCTGGTTATCGTTTTTGTCCTACTGATTCGGAGCTCATTGTTTACTACCTTAAGGAAAAGATTGAAACAGGAAAGCACCCTATATGCCGGTTATACGAGAGCAATATTTACGATCACCATCCTAAAGAACTTACAGGTAAATAACGTACAATAAACCCATGCAAAACAGTTTACATATATATTTATTATTATTATTATTATTATTATTATTATTATTATTATTATTATTATTATATATTGATGAAGCATGAGTATCTAACATTAATTATATTGCTCTTTATGGTTTCTAGTTTATTAGATTTTTTTTATTTCTTAATCAATTAATCTTATGATGGTTTCTTGTCAGATTTTTTTTTCTTTTTTCATAAATATTAAAGTTTTTGATGGTTTCTTGATAGATTTTTTTTTCCAAAACGATCATATTAATCTTTTGGTGGTGTAAGTTCCAATTAGTTTTTTTTTCTTTTCGGTTTATAAACAATTAATCTTTTGATGGTTTCTTGGTAACAGATGGATTGCCGTCGTGTGATGACAAATGGTACTTTCTGACACCGAGATATCAGCGGAAAAACCCTAATGGGAAACAACCTAGTAGAAAAATTAAGTGCGGTTTCTGGAAAGCGACACAAAAATATTCAACAGTTTATGATGATGATAAGATAAGAGGACGAGTGGCGGTTGGAAAGAAAAGACGTATAGCTTATTTTGATGTAAACGAAGAAAAAACGCAATGGCTAATGCATGAGTACACCACCAATGATCCTGATCTCGCTATTGGAACTAAAGGAAACAAGGTACATATATACAACTCCAACTATTTTCTTGCAATAACCCTGTTGTATTCATTAATGCAAACTGTTACTATCATATAATGATTTCTAACCAACTTCATGTTGATGCATTTTAGATGACCGATTGGGTGTTGTGCAAAATTTACAAGAAGGAGCAGGAGGAGGAGCGAGTCTATAATAATATTAATCATGCGCAACAAGTTCAAAACACAAGGAACGCTGAACAAAACAACCGCAATGATGATGAAAGCTCACCCATAAGGCGATCAGTGAACCAAGAAAGCGGCATTCAACAAATTGATCAAGACGTTAAAATTCAGCATACTAATGATCATAAATCAGTATTAACGGATCTTATGTGTAGCATTTCTGCTCTTATTATTGTTGTTTTATTGATCCTTTATTGGCCAAGATTATTAATGTAAACTTTATACATTAAAAATCGGGAAATTAAATAATTTGCCCTAAAAAAAAGTCGCTAAAAAGTTTTGCTCAAAAAAATCAAAATTATACCACTTTGCCCCATCCGGTCGCAAGCCGACGCTTGCGACCTTGCGACTCGTTGTGTGATTGTATATTGCGTCTCCCCCGGACTCGTACATTGCGACCCGGAACTCGTACCTTGCGACCCGTACATAGTTTGCGATCCGTACATAGTCTTGCAACCGGTACACTAATCTTGCGTCTCCATTTAAATTCTTGCGGCCTCCGTGAGTTATAACCTTTCATCTCGTTGATTATATACCTTGCGTCCACCGAGAAGAAACACGAGCCAACAACTTGCGTCCACCGAACCCTTGCGGATCATTTTCTTGCGCACCCACCACCGACGCAAACTCGAGCCAACAACTATTTACAAGTTTAAGATGTCAAATACGCAGGTATGGTTATGTTTAGATTTTGAGATTTGAAATAAATTCATAAATTTGTTGGAAACATTTCATTGTTATATTATTGTTACGGGTACGAATATTTTTGTATATTTAGTCAATTACACGTTTAGTTTTTGTTATATTACTGTTATATAAGTGATTATTAATGTAATGCGATGTTGTTGTGTAACAAACCGATGAAAAATCGACCGGTTTCTTAGAAACATTTCATCGAACACTTGGCGGACACGTTTTTTTGTATATTTTGACGTTAATAACCGTAGAGTTTTTGTCTTAATAATGTTATATAAGTGATTATTAATGTAATGTGATGTGTTTTATAACAAACAAATGTTAAAATCGATCGGTTATTAAAATTTTCAAAAAATCCGTGGCTTGCGTCTCGTACCCGTACCTTGCGTCTCCGTACCCGTAACCTTGCGTCTCCGGCTCGTAGCTTGCGACCGGTACCCGTACCTTGCGTATCCGGCTCGTACCCGTGGCTCGTTCTTGCGTCTTCGTCTCGTATCTTGCCCCGTTGCGACCCGTGGCTCGTGCTTGCATCTCCGGCTCGTACCTTGCGACTCGTTGCGACCCGTGGCTCGATCTTGCTTCTCCGACTCGTACCTTGCGTCTCGTGATTGCGACTCGTTCACGACTAAGCCGTTGCCGAGATTTCACTTTATTTATTTGAAATTCATCATCATCATAATAATAATAATAATAATAATAATAATAACAATAACAATCATGATAATCATGATAATAATAATAATAATAATAATAATAATAATAATAAACATTAGAGGGACCCCAACATTAAAGCAGAAATCACAACATTAAAAGTTTAAGCTCCTGAATTTAAAACGTGTTCACTGATGGGAGAAAATGAAGGTGTGTATGACGGCGCATTGTCTAGGGATAAATGGCGAAACAATTTAGTGAGCAACATGCCATAAGGAAAGGGATAATTTGCACTAATTGTTTGTAATTTGTGGATTTTTTTTACAGGAGTTTGTTAAGGCAAAGTTGACAATTAAGAATCAGCTTAAGGTTATTTCATTGATTAGGCGATGGTTGACCGTTGAGCAGGAGAAACTATTTAGAGAGACATGCTTCGGCCCTTGGTTAGATTTGAGATGTCCGGATAATGACCCGGGCTATGTACATCATTTACTTCAGTTGCGATGTGATCCTCCTGTGCTTAAGAAGACTCGGCTAGAGGACGAGGAGTTGTGGTTTAGGATTATGCCGGGGTATTCTATACGATTCGGTCGGAGGGAGTTTTGCCTAGTGACTAGATTTCGATTCGGTCCAAATGTTGATATGGACAGGTATATTCCTTCAGGGGTTCGTGAAATGCCCCCAACATTTAAACAACGAGTATTCTGAGATTTTGGCATTACTATACGTTTGAAGGACATTGAGGATAAGGTTTTAGATAGAAGCACGTTTATAGGCCCGAGTAAACTTAGTGACGATGATTGTGTGCGATTGTGTATTATATATTTGGTGGAGATTGGTTTTATGGTAAAGCAGGCGTCACATGTAGTTGAGATTGATTTTATGCATCTCGTAGGCGACTTTGCTGCCGTTAACGAGTACCCTTGGGGTTTTCGTATCTGGTGTAGGACTTATGAGCAGTTGAATCAGGGTTTGGGGACCCGTCTTAGTCAGTTTGGGATGAGTTACACACTGAGTGGTTTCGTCTGGGCATTTAAGGTAGCATCAACTTTATTATTATTTTTCAAATTAACGTATAGATTTGTATACAGTTCACTAAAATGTAAATTTGATTATTGTTTGCTAGATTTGGATATGGGAGGTATTTTACCGTCATTTGGAGACCGGAGTTCCTCGGGCGATCCACTGGGAGAGAAGAAGACTGATTATCAAATGGTAAGAGTATGCAGAGCTATTGCATATACCGGTAAATGAAATACTTTGTTCTAATATTTTTTATTTTTAGATGTAGATGATTGTTGGTGTAGCATGCTGAGATTAAACTAATATGTATTTTGTTATTTTTAACTACATGCTGATACCGACAAGCTTTCCCACCGTCTCTAAGATCACTAGCTGAGGCTGGTAAACGTCTACAAAAGACATCAAAATGATGATCAAAATCGGACTTACGGTAAGACTTGCACATTTTCCAGTAATGCCACTCATAGTACTTGACCCTAGAAGATTTGTGTTTCAAGTTCATCAATAAATGACGACAGCATAAGGCATGAAATGCATCTGGGAAGACTTGTGAAATAGCAGCTGCAATTGCAGTGGCCCTATCGGATATGATAGTCAAGTTCTCAATCCCACCAGCCGATTCAAAAGCGTCACGTAAGTTTGCCAGGAACCACGTCCAATAGTCGGTTGGCTCCCCCGCCCCGATGCCATACGCCAGTGGCAAGATGCCATTATTACCATCCATCGCTACAGCAACTAAGTTAGTTCCCAAGTAACCACCCTTCAAATGTGAACCATCTATCATAATTACCGGACGCGTATGGTTAACAAATGAACGTATCTGCAAAGAGAGTAAATGTTAAAATGATAAATTTTTCATGAAAAATTATACATAATTTAAAACAAAATATAGTTACTTACAGCTGCACCAATGGACATGTAACACATTAAAAATCTATCTTTCTCGTCTGTAATAACATTTGTTGTGCTCCCTTCGTTTTTCAGCTTTAGGTTGTGTAGGTAAAGGGGTAGCACCCGAAATGATTCTTCGACGCTACCTCTCAATAACTCTATTGCGTAACACTTTGCCCTCCAAGCTTACGTGTATGATAGGCTGATTTTAAAACGGGCAGACATATCAAGTTTAATCTCTTTGCCTCTATAAACACGTCCTTCTAAAGTCATCAACTCCTTCAAGATGTGACCGAGCACCTTTTTGCTTGCATGCTTGTTATTGTTCATAATTTGCGTGCGAGAACATGTGTGAACATCAACAAACTTCCTGACTTGGAAGTTATTGCTATCTTTAATACATGTTGCACTTATTTTCCACCTACAATTAGGCAATAAACAGTACGCTAGGTACCGACTCTTGTCTGACTTCTTAGGTATAATCTGAAAACCCTCTTCAACACACTTGGTATGCAATTGTAGGAGTAACTCTTCCTTACTTTCAAATGTTTGTCCAAGTTGAACCCGGTAAGAGGGCTCATACATGCTAACTGGTCGTTTTATTTCTTCTCGATCCTACTCGCACAACAAAGGAGGCATATTCCAGAATATATCATTTTTTGATGCGTTCATCGGTATTTCTTTTTTATATGTGTCTCTTGGATCCGGAACCTCATCATCATCATCATCATCATCATCCTCCTCAACAACATCATTAACAAATGCATGATCAATATTTTTGACTTTCGAGACTTTTGTTTCACCATAATGATCATAATCATGAGGATGATCATCAGGAACCTCCACATGATATTGAGAATTTTCTTGAACATGGTGAAAACTCTCTTGATCATCTCGAGCTAGTTCAACTACCTTAAAGTGTGTGTCTTGGTTGATTTGTATTGGATATGTGTTATTTATTGGGAATTCCGGAGCAACATGATAACGATATTGTGGAAATGATTGAAAATATGGTGGTGGTGGCTGTGGTTGAAAAGGAACCGAAAATGTTTGGTACTGTTGATTTTCAGGTGGTTGGGTATACTCTTGTGTTTGAATTTGCTGAAAATGTTGCTGAAAACCACTACTGCTACTACTAGGGTGATTGTTTCCCATACCCGAAACATTTCTCACAATGTTAACAACGTAAATTTCTATTGGAGAATTGTTAAGACTGTTATTAATTGCATGACACAAAAACTCTCCGAAGTCATCTTCATCATCACTAATATCTATAACATATTGATCAACCTTATATTTTATACGAATTGGTGCATCAAGTGGTAGATCAAGTTTCTTTAAAATAAATTTTAACAAAACTTTGTATGTCAAAGGTATTTCGGGTGCAACAAGGAGTTTTAAAGGAACCCTATAACAATCTACAGGCAAATACATCGGCATATTGCTAACATATTCAAAACGTCCTCCAGAACAAATATACATTTTAAACTTATCAATTCCATGACTCATATTGCAATTGAATTACAGAAATAACACCTGAAATAAGTTAGAAATTGTACCTTTAAATTCTTAAGAATAAGTGTTGCAATCCGTATAGATTTGATGCAATATTTTGTATATTTGATTTGCTGATAATAGATGATATGTTTTGAAAGTATTTAAAAGAATCTATGTTATCTGTAAAAGTACATAAATCTAATCCAAAATCTAAAAAATTTTATCCAAAAAATCAGTAAAGTACGAAAAATCTTATCCAAAATCTAAAAGCATTATCTATATTTTATCTAAAAAAGCAAGGTCAGTCATCGCAGATCGCAAGGTCACGAAACGCAAGGTCACAGAACGCAAGGTCTGATCAACGGACGCAAGGTCTGGTCACCGGACGCAAGGTCCAGTGTCCGGTCGCAAGCTTTGGGAGACGCAAGCATTTTATGGGAGACGCAAGAATTAAAGGGAGACGCAAGATCCAGTGTCCGGTCGCAAACTACGTACGGGTCGCAAGGTGTACGCGTTCTGGGTCGCAAGGTACGGGTCCGGAGATGCAATATCCAATCACACAACGAGTTGCAAGGTCGCAAGCGTCGGCTTGCGACCGGATGGGGCAAAGTGGTATAATTTTGATTTTTTTGGGGAAAAATTTTTAGCAACTTTTTTTTTAGGGCAAATTATTTAATTTCCCTTAAAATCAATGAGAATCGGTTATTTCAAGGACAATTTATTGAGAACTTAGCTTAAATCAATGAGAATCGGTTAGTTCAAGAACAATTTATTGAGAAATTAGCTTTTTTAAACTCGTGTATACATGTAAATGTCTAAAGTTAATAAAATTGACCTATATTCTTTTCTCTATTCCTATGTTGGAAAACGATAAGTGGTAGCGTGTTTTTATTTTTGATTTAATCAAATTTCAAGCTTAACCATATGTCCATATAGATAACGCAACAATGAAATCTTAAAATCTTTTGAATGTCTTTCTCCGTAATCGAGTGTGTTAAGCAAATATTCAACATATGTTCATTTATTAAATTCTACACCTTGAACTCATTCGATTACGAAAATTCTGTTTTTATTAAACTAAAAATACCAATGTGACATGAACAAGGATTCGTCGATAATGTTTCTAACACCACACGTGATAACTTTTCACTAAAATAAATACTCTGTAATAACAAGAATGCATTTCATACGTATATAATAATAAGGATGTATTTGGTTCCCATAATTCTATTGAATATGATAGAATTAAGAGGAGTTTTTTTCGAAAAATGAATCAATAGTTCAGTTTTTTGCATTTTCGGATATCAACTAAATTTTTTCTTTAGAAATGAACCACTAATTTAAAATCGATCATTTTCGTGTATATGCTAACATTTGAAACAGTCGCCGAAAATTATACTGAGGATTTTTTCTTAAAGATGTGTTTTGAATCGATGATAAGCGTTTGAATTGCTATATAATCATCGGTGACCGTTTTAAATGTTAGAATATACATGAAATGAAAATGATCGATTTTAAATTAGTGGCTCATTTTTAAAGAAAAAAATTAGTTGATGCCCACAAATGCTAAAAACTGAACTATTGATTCATTTTCGGGAAAAAACCCAATTAAGAGCGTCTAGTTTAAAAATGAATTGAGTGAGGATTCATCAAATTCTTTCACTCAAAGGAATTCCGTTCCTTGGAATTTCAATATCTTTGATGAATTCCAATTCAATAAAATATACCCCGCAAACCAAACTTAATGCACCCTGATTTTCTAAATGATGCTAATGTCGCGAGAAAGCCAATCGTTTCCATCAATGAACGATATATCCATGTATTGAGTTGCTTCTGCCACACTTAGTTGTCTTGCATACGATACCCTATACGTGCTGTTTGCTCCAGGACCCGAGCACCCGTATTCTCCAAAGAAAACTGTCCTGAAAATACACATGTATAAAGTGAGGTAAATTAAAATATGAATGCAAACATGTGATAAAAGTATAGTTCATATCATTTCATTATCATGTGGTGTTTGTAAATAGTATGTGTGTTCCATTGTAGATTTGCTGGCTTGACGTTCCAAAAAATGTAAAAAAAACAGATGGGTAAATGAACACGAAAGTAACCGTAACTGATCTCTAGAGGAGTCTCTCCAGTCATTCCAGCCTTGTGAAGAAACAACTTCAGACATGTAAGTCTTTAAGAAAACTACGGTTGCATATGCACCCCAAGATCTCCCAAGCCACACATTACCAGTTCCTCCAATAGTACAACACACAAATGAAAATCCTGTTTTCTCGTCTACCGAGTTCCTCCCGTGTGCTGTTATTGCTCCAGTGATCCCACCACCACTTGGAACGTCACTTGCTATTGAGTTCAATGTACAACCCTGAAAGAAAAAGTGATACTTTTTATTTATGGTGGCAGTTGACTCGATTAGTTATGAATGGGTCAATTTGGGTTGTGGTTAATCACTAACTAGCTGAATGGGTCAATGGTTTGCCCACTTAATTTTAGGGGATATGTTATTTACAGCAGTAAGAGTCGTAGAAGAAAAAACAATTTAGATGGTTAGTCCTTAAACTTTTCAAAATGCAGATAATTGGTCCCCCGTTTATACCTTGGTGCACCTGACCATCATTGAATTGAACAGATGATGTACAGTTATTATTAATGCATACATTTCCTAAACTCATTTTATTTGAATATGTAGATTAATATTGTAATTATAGTGTTATATAACCACACTTAACGCATCAATTATCTACAAATTAAATTTGGAACGATTTAGCAAATGGACAAAAAAATGTCTGCGGGTCAACCTACTCAACCCAGCTTAACCCTGACTGTTTTTAATTGTAATAAAACTGACCCATTTCAACTTTCGATTAGCTAGTTACCCAACCCATCCATCTTGACACCTCAACTTCTGAGCTTTCTTTTTTTTCTTTAATATAAAAGTGATTACCTCATAGAGTGATCTACCATTTCCAAAGACAAAATCAATTGATCCTTCAATGAAACATTCTTTGAAATAATGCCGTCCTTGATCATCATGAAGAGTGTCTTGAGCTCCATAAAACCCACAACCATAAAAGGCTGCTTGATCACCTGCAATTCTCAGTGCCAATGCCTGTGCTCCCACCGCACCTTGGTTTGGGGGAGGAGCTGTGTTCTTTGAGATTTAAGAACAAATCAAGCATATCAATACTAAGATATTAAAGCATTATTGCATAAAAAAAATTAACATACTTGGTCTGATTTCTGTAATAAAATCAAAAGCTTGTTCCCTTTTTATACATTAACAGAAATTAAAAATAGGAAATTTCTGTTGCACTTAGAAATCTATGAATATACTTGCATGACTTACCTTAAAGCTAATATTGTAAGCAATGAAATTCAAAGCAAAAATGGAAACTGTGGAGCTGTAAATGGTTCCTCCAGTTGAATTTGCAGTGTCGTTCCAAGTGATCTCCGTCTTAAGATAACCTTGTCCTTGAATTATCAAATTGGTCTTATTCTGGTTTACCGAAACTTTCTCCCTGCCATGATTATCCAAAATTTAGTTACGTGCATTTATACAAGCCATATAAATTGCCTGAACAAGAAAGATTACTTGTATGTTCCGGAATCAAGTATGATAAGAGTTGCCTTAAGGCTATAATCAGGAACCGCATCAACTGCCTGCTGTAAACTAGTGAAGTTTCCACAACCATTTTGATCAACAGTCAAAACAAGTGACGCGCCGTATTGTGATATGAGCCGAGAGTTCCACTTTTTGGGATCACAAGTGAGCTTATGCGGCCTATGTTGGTGGTGGTGGCTGGATATTTGGCTTATGAAAGTGAAAAACTCATAAATCCCACTTTGCTCAACAAACCTTTCAATAAAAGTGACATTAAATCCAGGTACAGATATTGTAGTAGATATGGTTGAGTTTTTGATGTAAAAAGAGAGTATGACTGAAAAAAGAGCAATGCTGATAGCAGAAAGCCAAAACAATATGGTTTTTTTTGTGTTCATGTCTTTGGATCAAAGAATAGTGAATAAGAAATTGTTATAGGGTGTATTACTTTATATATGTTTACTGGGAAAAAAATTATTTATAATATTATTTACATGACAAAGTATAGTGCTTATTGAGGACATCTATTTCTTAACATTCAAGCACTTTGGTCTCATCAATTAATCATCATGCTTGCTTTCTTTGTATGCTTAGACTCATATATATTATATATATAAAATAACTAGCTTTTAAACCCCCTGTTTACATGTTGGTTATTTGTGTTATTATACAAAATTGAATGGTTATTCAAATTAAAAGGTTCTATTTTCTATTAATAATGAATACAATGGCTATATTATTACTCGTATATTAAATAAAGAGAAACCGAAATATTTAACAAAACTAATCAAATTTGGTTACCTTTCTGATTATACCAATCTTATTAAAATACTAACTTTATCTATGACATCATCATTTGTTAAATTTTAACTAGTTTGACAAAATCAAAGAATTTAATTGGCTAATTGAAATTTTGATGACATCATCACCCACTCACTATATTATACTCCGTATTATATATATTTAAGATCCGAGTATCATATATCGTGGATTTATTGCAAATTAGTATAGTAGTAGTAGTACAAGACTCAAAAAAGAAACCTTGTATATGGTATAAAATAAATTGCATGCATCAACCTAGGAGAGAACTTTTTACTACAAATGGAATCATGGTTGTAACACAAAAAAAAAAACACTTTATAGATTTGATAGATTTGGGTGGGGTTGAAAGTGAGGATTAGCTTTGCAGTGAAGGGAAGTGAGTGTGGTTAGAAAGTAAAATGGCAGGAAAAAGATTGGAGCAATTAATAACAAATAAATATTGGAAGAATGATCTATACGCTAAGTTAAAAGACCAAATGATGATCTTTTGTTGAGTGTTCGTGTCAAGTTGAGGTTGATCTGAACTTTGCCCTTATTGTCGGCCAAAAGTTCCGATGATAAAACATGTAAAGCTTTTATTTGATAACAAAAAAAAAAATTCTGATAGCGATCACACAACAAGAAATCGCATAAACATGTATTAATCAATAATAAACACGCACGAAATAGAAACATCATTTACACACAAAGAAAAGTAAAAACCACGCGACCCGTAACTCACATAACATCCACTATACGTTAAAGATATTACAAGTTAAAGACAATCAACTCTCAACACTCTTAGATATCTTCACACCACCCACACGGTAAATTCCAATAACATGACAATCGACATTATTGAACTTGGGATTCACCGGGACAAAAGAAAACGACTCTCTCACACGCTCTCTTTTTCACAACCTATTCAGTATTCACTAAATCACTACAACTAATTCTTATTTAAATAGACAAACAACAATAACTTCTAAAATTTACTACAAATCGGATTATCAATCAGGAAGAAGCTTTCTCTGTTACCCAATCAAACCTGATTAGATTTTATTTAGAAAATTTATGAGTCAACCCCCAACAAAAATGAGGTATGTATTACTCGCTTTCACCATACAACTACAACAAAAATTGTTGAAATTTCACCATCAATGATGATATATGAAGCTTACATTAAGGAATATTACAGGCTATAATTATATCTTCTAATATTTCAGATAACCCTGTTACAAACCAGTTAGACCAATGCAAAATCGAAAATCTGAAAACAATGATCACAAAAAAGATATATTTACCATTTAAAACTGCTCGTCATCAAAAATCCACAATAATGTTAAAAACAAACTTCAAAAGACTACTTCATATGTATGATCTACCAACTGTAATCACCTAGACTCCATTAACAAGCTGTTCCACCAAAATAAAAATTAAAAATAAAAATGGCTTCAATCCCCCCATTATTCCACTGAAGGGTTGACAATCTCATCACCTGCATCCTTAACACCATTTTGAGCTTGAGGAATTTCCTTTTGAAGCATGAATGTTCCTTTAAATGTCATCATACCCGAGCATGTTTGCCTAAGTTCGGTAAGCTGAAATCCAAACAAAGCAAGTTGAAATATTTCCACTTTTATGACCAACTATAACTATATATTTGACTAAACTTCATGTATTCAAAATCTAAATACTCTTTTCTCATTACTCCATATAAAAGATAATCTTCTTAATATACCAGTTTTCAGGAAGTGATACATAATGGTGGAAAAACACAAAATGGGTTAATGGATCAAAAGAGGCCGTCAAGACAGGTTGACCCTCAAGCAGCTTTTTCTATTGGTTTTTGAATTATATTAAAAATTACTATGTAAAAAGATACGATTGCAGTATAATATTAGTATATTACCCCTAATAACTTTATTTTAAAACAAGCAAATAATGAGGTTTTCCTGGAAAGTATAATATTAGTATATTACTATGTAAAATTCTATCTATCTTCAGGCTGACTGAACCGGTTTCACTTTAGCTAAATGTTTTAATGTTACTCCATATAATATGTTGGAGATATATATAACAAAGTCGACTATTCATGAATACATGGGTTTTAATTACCTCTGGTGGAGCTATCGTCTCAAAACCAAACTTATTGGTCCATATAGATTTAGCTTCCTCGGCAGCCGGAAGGACAAACTTCTTTATTTTCAAAGATGAAAGTAACCTCTCAATGCACGTGAACAGTATGTTAAAGTAGCCCTGCCAATGTTCAGTAAACCCAAAATATCAAAAAATGTAAAAATCCCCAACATTAAAACATACTTAAAGCAATTATATAAAAAAGATTACATAATGTAATAATAGCAGTTCAAGAGAAGAAACTTTGAATATAAAACTACAAATCCTCACCTTTCCCTGGTTACATTTACTTGTAGCAACTAGTGGGAGTTCGGCTATATCCTCTCCAAAAACGCGAAAAACCCCAACTGATACTACATTTGAGCTGCACAATCAGAATAGCAAGTGTCTTTAACAATTCAAGGAGGTGATAAAAAAGGGACCAAAATCATGCAAAATGACAAGCATGTACTTACTCTATAGTCAATATTGCACAAAGCATCCTTGCAAAGTCCTGACTCCAAATTTTCCTTCTGTTAATGAAATAAGGTTTTAGACGATATAAAACAGAGATAGAAATAAGTACTAAATACAATTCCATTCACGCTTACCCATAAACCATTGAGGGAATAAAATCACGTCCAGATGTTGCATCAATGATAGGGTCAAAGCATTCCTAGAAGAATTAACAAAATATATATTATTATTATCGCCAGTTAGGTTTCAAAGTGCCAGCCTAGAATTATAACAGTACTCACATGAAATATATCTACAGTCTGTGCCAGCAACTTTCTGGTATCGCGAGAAGCATTCTTGCCACTGAGAAGCACAAACCTCATTTCAGAATTAGCAATGGTATCCACCCCATTATCCTTTTGTTTTTCCCTCACTAAGGTTAACAGATCATCAGGGAGAATCTTGGGTTCATGAGTTAGCAAGATTGCCAAATCAGAACAAACTCTCTCACAATCTGTGCAGCAGAACCACTTCCCTTTTGGCAATGCCTATAAAGTTTTGACGGTAAAACTATATCAATGGTGTGCAGAAAGTAAATAAACTGATACTGTCTATTAAGTTAGAAGATATGCATTAAGAAGGTAGATGTGCACCTTCAAATCAGCCATATTATTCTCTCTCAGACAGCCGATGTGATATTCCCTTTCACACTGATCACAAACAATAACTGTTCGATCATTGAAGACCTTTTTACTGAAATCATGACATCTGCATTCAACAAAGTCTCAGAAACATTGTATAAGTTGACAATAAAAACAATAATCCTACATTGAGGTGGCAAATTGAGTGCATGTGGGTTGGTTAATGGGTAGAAACAGATATAAATAACCCATTATTATTCCCAATAATACTCGAAATCTTTTAGAATAGTCGATAGGACTTTAAATGTATTCGACATATACTTAGGACACATTCAAACTAGTTCAACTTATTCCCTTTTTACCAAATTTTATTGATTTGATCAATTTGAGATAAAACACAGCCCAAATCGATCCATCCATATGTGAATATGTTGAAATTGCCACCTCTAATCAATCATCAATCATACATTAGAAGAAGATTTCCAAGGATAAAAAACACAGGTCATAATATAGTGCAAATAGAACTACCTGCATAAAACGCATGCAACAAGGTCAGAATTTTCGGGGTTTTTAACAATACGGATGCAACGCGTCATTATCTGCTCTATAGGATCGATCCCTGTAACCCTTCCAGCTGCCACGGCATTAGCATTATCTGCCAGGAGCTTCATTGATTGTTGGCAATATTTACAATACCATTTTCCACGAGGGATGCTAGGTAAATCAACGCATTCTGCATGCACCAACAGATATTACATCAGACCACAATATTTTCACCGAATATATTAACACTCAAAAAGAAATGTCACCTTTATGGAACGACCTCGGGCATCCATCACATAGCATGAGTTCTCCACCATCCCAACAAATTCTACACGCATCATCATTAAACTTCACAGAACATCTTCGGTTTTCATTCATCTTTAAAGAGACAGCATATTCATGGAGAGACACTCCGTTTGAGATGTAAATGTTTTCATAGCTGTCAATATTTGGAACACATAATTAGTAAAAAAAAAAAATTATACACTGGAAAAAAATTGGAAAAAAAGAAAGAAAATACGAAAAAGGTTAACTAGTGGGAAACATGTGTAATTGTATATTGAGACAACTCACGGTTTTTTACGAGAAGCCCAACCAGCATGAGCTTCAAACAGTGAAGCGCTGACTTCAGTTTGGCAGCAGGAACAAAAGATTCCACGACCCTTCTTGTAACCTTCTAGCAGTTTCTGTTGATATAAGAACATTAATATTTTATCGAAAAGATGAGCGGATATTAAAATGTATTTATTACAAAACTCTTCACCTCTCCATGAGAAACGTAAGTCAGTTCAGTCCCATCGGGTAAACCTCCTTTCTCAAAAACCGCCCAATGCAGGTGCTGATTCCTGGAAAAGACATAAAAATAATGACCCACAACAAGTTATTTTCCTGATAGCTTTAAGGGAAAGCATTTTAGTACAATTAGAAACGAACTTAATTGTTGGCTTTTTTCCACTCTTCTTATGTGAGGAGGTACATCTAGTAGCACTCTCAGTAGACCTTGATACAGAAGCAGACCTTGATGACCTGAACCACCCATACTATATCAGCATCTCTTAAAAGAACATAAACAAGCAAGCTTGGTGATCGTTAGGTATCCACCCTTTACTCATATTTAAAGAGCTAAATTATAAGAGTAGAGACCAAATCGAATAGAATTAAGTCACAGTAACAAAACAACCCAAGAACACACACCAACCTTTTTTGGATCTTCAATTTTGTCTTATTTGGTGACAACTTATCCTTCGTGGCACTTCTGGATGATGTCAAAACCACATTTGATGACCTGAAAAGTCACATATCAAATCTGTCAAGAAATGGACCAGTATTACATTGCAAGTAAAAACGATACACGACATTAAGAGAATATATCAAAATATGTTTGAGTTAAATATTTTCTTCGAATATTAAAGAGATGAAATACAGAGTAGTTGGCCAAAATAGATACTAACTTTCTTTTTCTCCCTCGTCCACTTTTTTTATCCGGCAAAATTGACAAAGCATTACTTGTGAGGGCCTCTGGGACAGGAGTTGAAATCCTAGAAATAAACCACTTAGATGGTAAAATATCCTTTAAAGCTAACATAAAAGTAATACTGATTTATAAACAAAAGTGTATAGATCAAATATTTAAAGGGTGTATTGAAATATGTATGAGTAACATGTTATCTTCAAATATTAAAGAGATGAAACAGAAAAGAGATAGATACTAACTTTCTTGGTCTCCCTGGCCCTCTCTTTTTATCTGACGAAAATGACAAGGTGTTACTTGTGAAGTCCTCCTGAACCGGACTTGATATCCTAGATACAAATAAATTAGACAGAAAATTTACTTTAAATCGAACATGCGAGTAATATTGATTAGTCATGTCCAAATACATTAACAATGGAAATCCTAGATCAGGTGATAAAAGGATAAAATAATCAATTTATTTTTTTCTAAAAACATTGGCGGTTTCAATTGAGTACGTGGGTAAAGATTAATGATGTAAGGGAAATATTACAACTAACATAATGGTACAAAAAAAAGAGCATGTGGTAATGGGTGTGCAAGTAAGATGCAATTACCAATATGATATAGCTTGGTTTAGTACATGTAGTGAACAGATATAAAACAAAATGAAACAGAACTCGTATGTATGTGTGCGTATGCGTTCTAACTCTCACTATACATTATTTTTTCTTGACAGACTAGATTTGTTATAACTAATATACTGAATAAGTTTTGAATATTGAAATGTTTGAAAATATCCTAAAACAAAGCTACACCCAGATGCTTTGCTTAATCTCTACAGATGCACTGACACCATAATTAATAGAACACTGATGTGGAAGATTGACATTAGAGTTGTGATAAATCGATAAACACCAAAAGTACGAAAGACGTTTAAGTAGCATGTTGTTAAGATGCAAATGTCAAACAATACGCACCTAACTTCCTCATGAGTTGCAACTGTTGGTTCAGCTTGTACTTGTTTCTTATTCAAACAAGATTCGCAAATTAACGAATTTCCAGTGGATGGTTCAATTGAGCCTGAAAATTAATGAAAACTCCAGTAAGAAAATCTAATAGCAAAAAACAGTATTATAAGTTGTCTCATTTAGAGCATTTCTCACCGGTGCAATTGGTACACATAGAAGGTCCCTTTACAGGCAATGAACTAATTACAGTTTGAAGAGCTACTTCTAGGGTTTCCAACGCCGATGCTTTACATATTTCAATCAACTCAAGCAGACTTTTTCCATTTTCAAGGTAGATATGCTTTATTGCATGTCGGTATGATTTTATTGCATGCATCTCAAACTGAGAGATCGAAATAACCTGCCATTCGACAAGTAAAAAAAAGTCATGTTGCAGAATACAGATATGTGTGTTAACTACAGTTTGTCATTCTAAGAGTAATATTACTTACTTTGGTTCCATCACACAGATTGCAGGAACACAAAATGCCAGCACCTTTGATTAGTCCATGTAGATTGCCTCCCTGTAATGATGATATGCATGATCAATATAAATACTACATTGATCTACACATGGATCAGCAGAACACACACACATAAAGAAGTTTACATTCATTGCAACTAAAGCAAACGCAAACGAGTTGGGACTTGGGCTTGATATATGGATAAAGTGAGTTGCAACGAAAACCAAATTGATAAAATCAAATCTGAAAATGCTATGGATGCTTTCACTAAATGTCTAACTGAATTCCCAACATAGAATAAATGTTTATAAAAAGTATAATCTAGCTTGCACAGATATCTATTACTACTAATTTAAGAAATTTTCTGAAATGATGATAATCTATTTAGATAAAAGTCTATAAAGATTCAGTCACTTGCACTATATAAGAACTAGAGTACTAGACCATAAAGGAATGACAGCGCTAGCGTAGTGCATGCATAAAATAATTTCTATACGGACTAGTGAAAATGCCAAAAATAACTCTGCACAATTGAGCGCCAACATTCAAACCTACAAAATTATGTCTTACCATTCCACCCATAATAACTCAGGCCGGATACTCGTAACATTAACCAAAATAAGCCTTAATACCACATTACCACTTATACACCATACCTATTATATCCTATCTAACACAAAACCTTTCCCTAAACAACCCATCGTCAAATCTCATTTTACATTCTTTCCTTGTATGTTATCTCACTCAAATATTAGGATCCAAGGCACAAAATTTATACCACCGTGCATAATATCCAAACAAAATACAGTAGGCAGCAATATATAAAAAACAAACTCTGATCAGTAAGTCGTAACGGTACCTCCTTATCCAATTTGTAGTAAACACGAAAACCCTCAAGCAAACCGGTCTCAAGAAGCTCCCTCGAATTAGTAGGCATTCTTCCCAACCCAATCTTCTTAGACATTTTCAGTTCCAACTTCTTCATTGTTGGAGTCTCTAATTCTTCGACATTCTCCTCCTTCTCCTTCAATGCTGATCGCGTAAATCTCTTCGGTGTATTACTATTCACTTCATTTTTCCTCTTTTTTCGCTTCACATATACCTTCTCCACCACTGTCCCACCCTCTCCTCCCCCATCCGCTACTTCCTCCAATGCCACATCAGCCAATTTCACCTCCGGCACCGCTGATCCTTCTCCACCATTAGCTACTTCCAAAACTTCTTCTACCTTCGATTTTTCAGCACCATTGGTCTCTTCCACCACAATCGCTTCTACCTCCGCCGCCACCACCGATCCTACTCCGGCACTGTCCACTTCTGCCACCTTAGATTCCTCCCCATCATTAACCACTTCCGCCACCTCCGATTCTTCTCCGGCATTAACAACCTCCACCGCCGCTTCTTCTCCGGCGTTGACTACTTCCTCCACCGCCGATTCTTCATCATCCTTCGA
This sequence comes from Pseudognaphalium luteoalbum, assembly GCA_963422505.1. Classification (NCBI taxonomy): domain Eukaryota; kingdom Viridiplantae; phylum Streptophyta; class Magnoliopsida; order Asterales; family Asteraceae; genus Pseudognaphalium; species Pseudognaphalium luteoalbum. The sequence continues at coordinate 6,633,563 of OY730198.1, read as the reverse complement.
TTTATCCACACCAACCGAATCGCAATCCGGAATCTCAGTTTTAATCCTTTTATTCCGTCGATTCACACTAACTCCATCAACTAACTTCACAGCACGATCAGCAGACGATCGCGTAACCTTCCGATTACTATCACTCAACTGATCCGGAACACCTTTTGCAGATCGAGTACGACCGACGAAGCACGAGAACTGCGATCGAGCTTCCAATGCGAACGCTAGTTCTCGTTTCATTACCGATTGATTTTTGTGAAACTTAGGTTATCAAAAGGGGGAAAACAGAAATTGAGGTATGAAATTGTGAGAATGTGTGATATGATTAAAAAGCCCTAGGGTTTTTACGCCTAAAATCGTTGCTAGGTTTTGCAATTTTTACCAGATTTGGGGGTGTTTTATGCATGATTTGAAAATGGAAGATGAAAAAGAGCCCTAGTAGATTTTTTATATAGATACAGAAACAGGGTGGATATATGTAGGTGTGAACTGAAATTACTAAAATAAAACCAGAATTTATTAAATTTTAAATTTAAAAAGGAAAAATAAAATCTTCCGTCTTCCAATTTTCTCTCTCTTTCCCCAAACTAGTCAACTTATGACTGTAAGGGGGGGTTGACTATTTATGAATCTACATCTACAAAAGTGTTTCATTGTTTTCCTTCTTTTATATTGTTGAAAAAACATAGAAAGTCTTTTACACATTTTGTGTATGATCATGTTAATCATATCCGTGTGTTTAAACTAAAATCTGGTTATATCCTTAACATAGATTATAATGAAATGATTATCACTATAATTTTGTGTATAGTACTTTAAAATTGATTTGACTTAATTTTTAGATAAATGAATCAGATTTATTGTATGTTCATTTACGTTATTTTATAAAGTAAAATGTTTTATATGATTCTTGTTTCGTAAGTCTCTAAAGCTTTACAACTCACGATATTGGAGGCTACTGCCCTTGGTACTTTTAAGGGTCTTTCGTTGACGAGTGATGAGTCTAATCTTTCTCTCCTTTAATACATGGATGACGTGTTATTCTTTCGTCTCTTTCCAACATTTAATTTACGTCCTTAAGTGTTTTCAAGATGCTTCGGGGCTCCATATCAACCTTGCTAAGAGTCGACTATATGGAATTGGGGTGGAAACAACTATTATGGAGTATGTTGTTGCCTTTATTAATTGTAAATCTGAAAAGCAACTGTTTTTGTATTTTTGGTCTTCCTGTCGGTTTAAATATGTCAAAAGTAGTGAATTGAAAAGGGGTGATCGAGCGAAAGCAAGATTGTTGTCAATCGGTGGAAGACTAACTTCTGTGAAAGCAGTATTGGGAAGCTTACCTTTGTATCACTTTTTTCTTTTTAGGGTGCCTTGCAAAGTCTTGCATGGGATTGAAGGTATTCGACGAAGATTTCTTTGAGGTTGTAAGGAAGGAGTCAAAGGTACCAATTGGGTCAAATGGGAAAGTATTCTTGGTAGGAAAGATGTGAGAGGTCTTGGAGTTGGAAGTTTAAAGGCTAGAACTTAAGCCTTGTTAGTAACTGGTGGTGGAGGTTTCGAGTGGAACCAAATGCTCTTTGGGTGAAGATTATAAAGGATATACAGAACACACATGGGGGTATGAATATATCTTCAGGCCCCGTCTTCATAACGGGTTATGGGTTGCGATTGACAAGCTTAATATTCCATTTTCTTATTCTTTCTTGCATAAGATCGAGAATAGTGAGAGCTGCCCTTTTTGGAATGACAAATGGTGTGATGATGGGTCCCGGCTTAATGATCGATTTCCTCGATTATTCGCTTTGGAGTTGTTTTTAAACTATAGCGTTAAAGAATGTTGGTGTGTTTCCGAGTAGGGTGTTTAGGGTGGAAGTTGGTGTTAGCGTAGAGACCCAGAGGGGTCAGACCTTGCCTGAGTTCAATAACATGATCACTTCCCTTGAAGATCTTCGTCTCTCTTGTGATGCCTTTGATTGGTGGTGATTAAGTGATGCTAATGGATTTGCGATTAATTGATTTGAAGATCCTTGTGCCTTTTAAGTTAAGAAAAGTTCATTGTTGGAATAGGTAGGTGCCTCTGAAAATTAATATTTGTGTTTGAAGTGCTTTGAATAACTGTCTTCCCACTATGGAGAACTTATCTAATCGTGGCGTGTGAAACGCCCAAAAAAAACTATACATATACTGAAATATGTAAACTTACAGATTGACGAGACTATGGTCAACTAATGAAACCAATTAAAACAATTTGGCTAAAATCTTATTCGCATCGTGATTAAGTAGGATCGCGTCGCGAACCTGAGCTATCCGTTGGGTAAGGAGCCGGGGAGTATCCGTCAGGTACGGATTAGGGTTGAGCAGGCTGTGAACATGTAAAAAGGGTATATTTGGTCAGAGCTATTTACCCGCTAGATAACCAGGCCTAGTATGGCAGTTACCATCCGGGTAACGAGCCTACCCGACGGGTAAGACCCCTGCACATCAACCTCAATACTTTAACGAAATTGAAACACGCATAACTTTTGATTCGTACACAATTTTAACACGAAATGACACCTTTCTTATGTCATGACAAAGGTTTCTCAATTTTTACTTTTTCAAAATTCACTCTAACGACAAATTTGGGCTTATATCCAAAATATAGTCATTTTGACCACTTTTGGAAACCGAAACTCAAACCCAATGCCTTAAAGGTTGCAACATCCTACCAACATGTAAAATTACCTATATTGACGAAAAAACCATTAACAACAAAAACCATACTTTTACTTTGATTCGTTTTGACGTGTCAACCCATTGACGACCCATTTGGACACAAAAATGATCCAGTTTCAAATTCACTCTTTTAACACCCAATTTCACTATCATTATCTCATTTACATGACAACATAAGTTTTTCAACATTACAGCCAATGCAAAAGTTAACCTTCAATGAAATGAAGACAATTCTATCAAGATTATATCTTGACTACATACTTTCCTTATAAACACAAAACATGGCAAATCATATATTTATCATCCTCTTTTCATTTTCAAAATACATATACGACCAAAACACGAGACTACCACTTTTACCCTTTTGACTTATTAAGTCAAAGATATATTGTCATCAATATCAAAAGCTTCTAATTTAACCGACATATGATGATCAAAATGCATAGTTGGGCGATTTACACCATTGGTAATTACAATAATAATTTAAAGAGAGGGACTTGCCAACTCACATACTAGCAAGCTCAATCCACGCTAATCTTTAATGATCGCCTTCCTCTCCCTATGCCCACTTGCACCTACAATATTCAACAACTTAAAGGGGTAAGCACACTCTTAGCGAGCATATAGGCAATGAAGTGGGTAATTCACCACATTCAAACAACAAGTAGCAAATAACAACTATAATCATACAATCTTAAGCAAATAACTTGCAAATTGTAGAGATTATTTTTATTGAGCGGATCCGCTTACAACTTTCTACTAAGTACATGTGCCACAACATTTGATCACAAGTGTAGCTAACATAAATTTGCTAATCTAATCGCAACTATAGCTAACATAAGTTAGCTAATCTGATCACAACTAATCTCTACAATGCTAAATCCACCTCATTCAACACTAAACAACAATTAATGACAACTAATCAACAATCAATAATATACATTTGAAATCTCCTAAATGACTAAATGACTGTTGGAGCAATAGTTCAATAAATAGTAAAAAACCAAAATGCATATATAATATATGAAAGAAGAAATAAGAGCATACGGTCGGCGTTTTCTGCCAAGAACCCCGTCGGATGACATTCCGCCGCACTGGGACGACGTTCCCGGCGGCGTTTTGACCTCAACGTCTTGATCTGGACGGCATGCGAAGCAACATTTTTAATTTTTTTTTGTTTCAAACTGTGACTTTAAATATATATATATATATATATACATATATATATATATATATATATTGAAACTGGTCATTTTTAACGATAGTTATTCATTTTTTTTAAAAAAAATTATACATCTACCTATTTAAACAACACCTCTCCAACACTTCAAACAATTCTTTTATTCCAAAAAACTCACAAAAACTCATCCAAAAAATCTATATAATTCATCCTATTTTTTTATCATGTCGAATAACCCAAACAACCCGTACCAAAATCATCCACTTGGAACGCGTTTACGGGTGAGTGTCAATCCTCACAACCGCCACAAAGTCCATCATCTTCCAACCCACAAATCCAAGGTTTCGCATCATACGCTTACAACAAACCAATTTCACCATACACTTTCGTATACAATCAACAACCACAACCAATACCACCACCACCGCAAATGTCACCGGATGAATATTCTCCATTTCAAATGTGGCGTCAAAGTCAACAATAATCCGACGTCCAATCCGTTGAAGAAACCAACCCGACACCCGAATCATCCAAAAAAACCAAAAGAAAAAATTCCAAAAAAGATTCACCAGCCAAGATAAAAAAAAAGTCAACCCAAACTGTAACGTTTAAGTACCGAAGGATATACGGAACATATGGGGGTATGAATATATCTTCAGGCCCCCGTCTTCATAACGGGTTATGGGTTAGACAAGCTTAATATTCCATTTTCTTATCCTTTCTTGCATAAGATCGAGAATAGTGAGAGCTGCCCTTTTTAGAATGACAAATGGTGTGATGACATGTCCCGGCTTAATGATCGATTTCCTCGGTTATTCTCTTTAGAATTTTTTTTAAACTATAGCGTTAAAGAAAGTTGGTGTGTTTCCGAGTAGGGTGTTTGGGGTGGAAGTTGGTGTTAGCGTAGAGACCCAGGGGGTCAGACCTTGCCCGAGTTCAATAACATGATCACTTCCCTTGAAGATCTTCGTCTCTTGATAAACACCAAAATGTACTATAATATAGTATTATTTATCACGTGTTTGATAGATTTCTAATGCATTTTATGTGAATAAGATACTCATTTCGTTCATATTTGTAATTAGGAGTTTAATCGGAACTTGGATTGAAAAGAAATAGAGAATGAGCTAATCGTGAAGAAAAGAAGCTAAGAGAGTGAAGATAGGCAAGATTGAATTGGAATAGGTGTATATGAAGTTTGAATCGGAAAGAGAACGAAAGATGAGCTGAAAATGATGAAAAGATGGAAAATATCCTGAAATTCAATCCATACGCCGTATAGATTAAAGCGGTGGAGGCCCAATATAACGCGGAGCTAGGCCGGGATTTTTTGCAATCCATACGCCATATGGAAATCCATACGCCGTATGGATCAATTCGGCAGAATATGTTAAAAACCTCATTTGCCTCATTTTAACCCTAACTTTTACCACAAACCCTAAGTCGACTAAGGCTGATACATATCTCTTTCCGATTTCAATACGAACATGGTCTATGCGTTTTGTTTGATATCATGAATCTGATTTTGTATAATTGAATCATGGATTAGACTTTATGTATATTGTGTTGGAATAGTGTCCAATATCATAACTAATTGGTAAATACATCATTAAAAGTGGAGTCCTTTTTGGGTCGCCCTCAATGAACAATAAGAGAAATAAATGAGAGATAATATTAATTGGAATTAATATTATATTCAGTTTATTAATTGGATATTAATTAGAAACTAAAAGAAAAAGGAAATTCTGGAAACTCCATCCATACGCCGTATGGAAGTTCCATACGCCGTATGGATGCTAGGGTTTGTAAGGCGGTGGAATCACCATCCATACGCCGTATGGAAAATCCATATGCCATATGGATGTGTGTCCCACATCGGTTAGTTGACAAAACCCTAGGCCTTCCTCCTCCCCTATAAATAGGGGCCTAACCCTTAGGTTTTCCTGGTACCTTTGAATTGAATTGTTTTCAGTACTTTTTCTCTCTTTCTTATTCCTGTTCCTTGTAAGAGTTTTGTGATCTAGAATTGTGACCTTAGGAGACTTGGGAATTCTCTTAGTTCTTTTGGGTGTGAGCCATTAGAGGTGTTCTAGTTTGGACACTCGCCTCCAAGCAAGAAGGTTTTGCTTGTTTGTCTACGCGTGAGAAATTGGTTTTCTCAAAGGTTAGTAATTTCTTATTTATCTTATTTATTTTATTGCTTTTATTTATTCAAGTTAAGATCCCTTAGGGTTTAGTTTCCTAATTCCCTTAGATTAATTATTTTTGTTAAAATCGTGTTGCGCATATTAATCTAGTTAGGGAATAGAAAACCCAACAGTGGTATCAAAGTCTTAGCTTGATAAATACTAGCATTTAATTATCTACAATAGTATGTAGGTAAAGATAAATTGGAAATAGAATTGTCTAAATTGGTAAAATGAATTTACACTTTAGACCCTATATTTTGAAATGTTTAAAATATACCCCTAAATTTTAAAATGTTTTAAAATAGAACCGTAGACTTTAAGAGTTTAAAGAGAGACGTTACATATATTATGAGTTACAAGTATATGTATCATTAAAATTAAATACATCGTCAGTCAATTGATAAATTGGCTCACCCATAGTGAACAAACTATAAGAGAGGTATTCTCTGCTTCTTTGTGCGTTCCATGGAGCTGCCAAGGACTTTGATAGGATGATGTTAAGATCAAAAGTATGATCTAAAAGTACTAAAACAAAATCCCGTTCTAGATACTATAAAATGTGAATAGTATGCTAACCCATGAAAACCGCACATCTTTCGTATGGTCTGTTAATGGAGCGTGTGTGGTTTACCGGCACATTAATATGAGATCATATTGAGAGGTGATGTGGAACTCGCGATTCTCGAGAGTACTCGGGCCGGGGACTACGCGGGTTTTGCATGGTTAAATTCACCATCTTGTTCATGATCCTCGGCATACCAGTCATGAATAGTAGATGAGCATATCCGAGATTAACATGCCGTTGATAAGAATCAATGAATCTCAAAAGAACTAGGAGTTTCATAGAGAATGAAATTGATAAAGGAATTGTCTACCTAAAATAAATTTGCAATATGATTACGGCAAACCTTTTCATAAAACGAATCTAAAATATGGATCCTAGCCTTAATTGGGTAATTAATTAAGGAATATTCAAACTAACTAAAACTGTTTATACTATAGATGTCTTCTACAAATGGTAATAATCCTCCCGTCCCCAATTCCGCACACAACTCGAACTTCTCCCTTCTCTCAGTTCTTGGAAGGGAAAGACTGACTGGTCCAAACTATATGGATTGGATGCGTAACCTAAGGTTTACCTTGAGGTACGAGAACAAAGAGTATGTTCTCGATGAGCAGATTCCCATGATTGATGAAAACTCAACCCAAGAGGAGATTGAGGCACACAGGAAACATTATGATGATGCGAATAAAGTGTCTTGTATCATGGCATCCTCAATGAGCCTCGAGTTGCAAAAGACTTTTGAGAATACTTGGGCTTATGAAATGAACCAACAGCTTAAGGAAATGTTCCAGGCAAAGGCGAGCAAAGAACGCCTTGATGTGGTTAAGTCACTCATGGATTGCAAACCCAAACCTGGAGCATCTATTTGTGCTTTCGTCTTGGAGATGAAAGGGTACTTTGATAGGTTGGAATCATTGAATATAATGTTTGACACAGAGTTTTCCATTGCCATAATTTTGTCTTGTCTGCCAGCTGTCTACAATCAGTTTGTAATATCATATCAGATGAATATGAATGAGAGAGAAGGCTCAATAATGGAACTCCATAATTTGCTGCAAACCGCTGAGCAAGGAATCAAAAAGGATGATGTGTCCTCTAGCTCAGCAGCTCCTGTGTTGGCAATTGGTCAAACTGCAAAGAAAAGAAAGAGGTCAAATTGGAAAGCAAAGACTACGAATGGAAAGTCCAATCGTGGGTCTAAAAGAAAGACTGATTCTGATATTGCACCAGTGAATGATCCGAAGGAAGCAGTGTGTTTTTATTGCAACACTAAGGGGCACTGGAAACGTAGCTGCCCGAAATACCTGAAGGACCTTGAGGATGGAAAGGTCGAAAAGAGTGTTCACTCAGGTATGTTCATGATCGAACTCCATAATAATACAACTTCTAATTCGTGGGTTCTGGATACATGGTGTGGTACTCACATTTGCACTGTATTGCAGGGTCTAAAGGAAAGTAGAAAGTTGAAGAATGGAGAGCTTAATCTAGTCATGGGAAACAGAGGAATCACGCATGTTGCCGAGATTGGAAAGTATGAGCTCGTGCTGAATTCTGGAGTTAGGATAGATTTGAATATTTGCTGTTATTCGTCAGAAATGATTAGAAACATTATTTCATTTTATGCTTTGTTTAAGGATGGTTATCGATTTTCATTTGATAGTGAGAATGGTGATATTTTGGTTTATTTAAATGGTTGTTTTATTTTCAAAGCTTCTCCTTACAATGGCATATATGAAAATGTTGAATGTGTTAGCAATTTGATTTTAAATATTGATTCGTCTAATGAGCTTGATAAATCCAAATTGTGGCATTATCGTCTTGGGCATGTAAACAATAAACGCATCGGCCAACTCCAAAAGGATGGAGTGTTGGAATCATTCGACCTCAAATCGGATGATGTATGTGAATCTTGTTTATTGGGCAAGATGACTAAATCACCATTCACAGGGTCGTGTGAAAGAGGTGAAGGACTCTTGGACTTGGTACACACGGATGTTTGTGGACCATTCTGATGGACCACAAAAGATGGAAATCGGCATTATGTTACATTTACTGATGACTACAGTAGATTTGGACATGTCTATCTAATTAAGCATAAGTCGGATACTTTCGAGGTATTCAAAAGATACTAAAGCGAAGTAGAGAATCAATTGGGCAGAAAGATAAAGGTTCTCCGATCCGATAGGGGAGGAGAATACTTTAGTATCGAGTTTCTCGATCATCTTAGAGATTGTGGAATAGTTTCACAATTGACTCCTCCTAGAACACCACAGCTTAATGGAGTTGCTGAGAGGAGAAATAGAACCTTGTTGGACATGGTTCGGTCTATGATGAGTAGGGCTACACTTCTGATAAGTTTTTGGGGTTATGCATTAGAAACAGTCGCTCACATCTTAAATCTTTTACCCACCAAGAAGGTTTCAAAGACACCTTATGAGATGTGGAAGGGAAAACGTCCTTCTCTTGGTCACATCGAAATCTGGGGTTGTGAGGTTTTCGTTAGACGAGAAACTCAGGAAAACTAGACTTCGGATCTGAAAAGTATCTTTTCGTCAGTTATCCACAAGAGTCATTTGGATATCTGTTCTACAGACCCGCGGATAATGTGGTCTTCGTAGCTCGAAGAGGAGTGTTCCTTGAGAGAGAAATGATATCTAAAGAGGACAATGGGAGTAAGATTGATCTTGAAGAAATTCAAGAGTCGGCCGATGAGGAACCTATAGTAAACACTGATGTTCAACAAGAGTTGAAAACACCTATTGAACCTGAAGACATATCCTTACCTGTTCGCAGATCTTGTAGAGTAAGCAAACCTCCTCAGTTCTATTATGGTTACCATGTAGAAGAAGAGGATAAAATTAGTGATAGTACACTAAATGACTTAGATGAACCTGCTAACTACAAGGAAGCGATGGCAGGCCCTGAGGCTGCTAAGTGAAAGGAAACTATGAAAAGCAAAATTCAGTCCATGTATGACAACCAAGTTTGGAATTTAGTTGACACTACACCCGGTCTTAAGACGGTGGGTTGTAAGTGGATCTTCAAGAAGAAGACTGACATAGATGGGAAAGTACACACTTATAAAGATAGGTTGGTAGCGAAGGGCTATACTCAAACTCACAGGATTGATTATGAGGAAACCTTCTCACGAGTAGCTAAGATAAAGTCAATTAGGATTATGCTAGCTATAGCTGTGTTTTATGATTATGAAATTTGGCAGATGGATGTCAAAACCGCCTTCCTTAACAGGAAACTAACAGCGGATGTGTTCATGGCACAACCGGAGGGTTTTAAAAATGCAAAGTATCCTAATAGAGTGTGCAAGCTTCAAACGGCTATTTATGGACTTAAACAAGCCTCTCATAGCTGGAATCTCTGCTTCCATGAGAAAGTCACAGAATTTGGATTTTCTAGAAGTGAAGATGAGTCCTGTATATATGTCAAGTTCAGTGGGAGTATTGTAGTCTTTATAGTGTTATATGTGGATGATATACTACTCATAGGAAATGATGTCCCAACATTACAAAGTGTAAAGGACTGGTTGAGAAAATGTTTCGCTATGAAAGACTTGAGAGATGCAGCATATATTCTTGGTATAAAGATTTATAGGGATAGGTTGAGACATCTCATAGGACTTAGCCATGACACATACTTAGATAAAATTTTGAAAAGATTCAAAATGGAGAACTCTAAGAAAGGGAATATACCCTTACATCATGGCATCAACATCAGTAAGGATCTTTGTCCGAAATCTAAGGAAGAATCGGATAGAATGAGTCGAGTCCCATATGCTTCAGCTATAGGATCGATCATGTATGCCATGACGTGTACGAGGCCTGATGTCTCATTTGCTTTGAGCTTAGTGAGTCGACATCAGCAGAATCCTGGAGAAGGTCATTGGACAGCTGTAAAGAATATTCTTAAGTATTTGAGAAATACTGAGGACAGGTTCTTGGTTTATGGTGGAGAAGAAGAACTCAGAGTAACGGGTTATAGTGATGCAAGTTTCCAAACAAATAGAGATGATATCCGTTCACAGTCTGGTTGGGTATACTTACTAAATGGAGGAGTGGTGACATGGAAAAATTCCAAGCAAGATACGGTGGCAGACTCAACGTGCGAGTTTGAGTACATAGCGGCTTGCGAGGCTTCAAAGGAAGCCATCTGGATTAAGAATTTCATTGGAGATCTTAGAGTTGTTCTAATGGTTCAAGACCCCATTAAAATATTTTGTGATAACGAAAGTGCGGTCGCCTTGAGTAGATAACCCAAGGATCACGGAAAGTCAAAGCACGTTGAAAGAAAATACCATTTTGTTCGAAGGAAAGTCGAAGAAGGACACGTGATTGTGAAGAGTATAAGATCAAAGGATAATCCAGTTGATCCGTTCACAAAGCCACTTGGGAAGTCCAAACATGATGAGCATGCTAGGAGCATAGGCTTAAGGGATAATGTAAAGTGTTAGTTGTTAGTTTGATTTTTGAAACATTGTAAACAATGATAAATTGTTATAGACTTGGTGATTAAATAATGGAGATTTATTTATTGGAAGGAGTTCTACCATTTACTATTGTTTGTCATTGTGTTTCTGTTTTGCATGTTTAGACACCACTTCCCGAGTAAAACAGTTTTACTTAAACCTCCTCAGTCATTCACACTCCTAGAAGTAAGTGGTGAATCAAGACTTTCATGGAGTGTTAGTAGATTGTCTATGGAGATTAGACATGGCATGGAGAATGCTGCAACACTCATGGGTATGTAATGGGGATTTAAGTATAGGAGAGACCTGCACTCATGGAAGTTACTTCATGGATTGAAATCACGAGTAACTCTGAGATGATAATATCCTTTATTCTTAAAATGGAGATACATTGAGTTTCTAGTTTTTCAAGTCTGTTATACTTTAGCCTATTCTAACGTTGTGCGTAAATGCCAGTCATAAAGGGTATGCTAGGTATGACATGATGAGTTGACTAGTACTATGTAGTCAAAATTTATTTGTTCCTTTTTGCCTAATGGGGAAAGCGATATCTTGGGCCCTCTGATGATTAAAGATTGACTCTAAAGTGCTAGGCCTGGCCGAGACTAAGTTGATGGTTCAATAGTCTCATAAAGTCAATGTAATCGGAAATCAGAAAACTAATCATGAATCTTGAGATTGATTAAAATCCATGTCTCGATTCATATGATATCAGTAGAGCAAAGGAATAGTTGATCCCTTATCTAAAAGGCTAACTCTAGGATAAGAATCAGAGTTCAGCAGTCGCATTGGATGACACTCTCTGCTTAGTAAATGGATAAGCTTAGACCAATAATAGTTGATGAATTGTCCAAGTGAGAGACTATTGGAATAGTGTCCAATATCATAACTAATTGGTAAATACATCATTAAAAGTGGAGTCCTTTTTGGGTCGCCCTCAATGAACAATAAGAGAAATAAATGAGAGATAATATTAATTGGAATTAATATTATATCCAGTTTATTAATTGGATATTAATTAGAAACTAAAAGAAAAAGGAAATTCTGGAAACTCCATCCATACGCCGTATGGAAGTTCCATACGCCGTATGGATGCTAGGGTTTGTAAGGCGGTGGAATTACCATCCATACGCCGTATGGAAAATCCATACGCCATATGGATGTGTGTCCCACATCGGCTAGGTGACAAAACCCTAGGCCTTCCTCCTCCCCTATAAATAGGGGCCTAACCCTTAGGTTTTCCTGGTACCTTTGAATTGAATTGTTTTCAGTACTTTTTCTCTCTTTCTTATTCCTGTTCCTTGTAAGAGTTTTGCGATCTAGAATCGTGACCTTAGAAGACTTGGGAATTCTCTTAGTTCTTTTGGGTGTGAGCTATTAGAGGTGTTCTAGTTTGGACACTCACCTCCAAGCAAGAAGGTTTTGCTTGTTCGTCTACGCGTGAGAAATTGGTTTTCTCAAAGGTTAGTAATTTCTTATTTATCTTATTTATTTTATTGCTTTTATTTATTCAAGTTAAGATCCTTAGGATTTAGTTTCCTAATTGCCTTAGATTAATTATTTTTGTTATAATTCCGCTATGCATATTAATCTAGTTAGGGAATAGAAAACCCAACATATTGTTTAGTTTAATAACCTTGGATTATGATTGTTTGATGGTTATAATTGTGTTTTGGATCAATTGTCTGATTGAAGATTGTTATGTTATCCGTAGAACCTTGAGTATTGGTGGTTGTTAGTTATTACTTAACGTGGTTAATAATGTCATTGAGATTGAGTTCCTTTGATGTTATTGATTATTGATGATCAAGAATCTAGGTTTATAGTCATTTCTAAATATATTGAGTTTGATAGGTTAAGAGAATAGTAACTAATCAATCTAAAATGAGCAAGCTAATAAGTGATTATTAGTAGGTATTGTTGAGTCATACCGCGAGGATTAATCATAACAAGTCGTGAACACTTAATGCACTATCTAGGGAAAAGCACACAATAGAGCAACATTCTTGCGATGTCGTATCGATGTTTAATGTGGGACTCTAGATTGTAGAAATTAGTTAACCAGAACCGGAGACTAATTTACATTTAACTTGGATTCTTTGAGTAGTAACTAAGTTAATATAAAAGAAATCAGACAATCGAAACACATGAACTGGATAATATGAATCTGAGCGGAAGAACCTAAACAATTACATATCTATCTCCAATTGTTTATCTGTTTCTCTTATCTTATTTTATGTTGTTTGGTTTAGTTAATTAGTTCATCTTGAACGTTCGTACGGAACTAAAACGTAACCCCTATTTTACTGCTTTATTAATAATTTTAATTTAACCGAATAACATTGTTCCTGTGTTCGACCTGGACTTACCATAGCTATACTATTACGATTGGGTACTCTTGCCTGGTTGTGTGATAGTAGTGATTGGTATATCATGTACTTTATAAATAATAAAACTAGACGCTTTCACACGCATCATCTCTCTTGTGATGCCTTTAATTGGCGGTGATTAATTGATGCTAATGGATTTACGATTAATTGTTTAAAGATCCTTGTGCCTTTGAAGTTAAGAAAAGTTCATTGTTGGAATAGGTAGGTGCCTCCGAAAATTAATATTTGTGTTTGATGTGCTTTGAATAACTGTCTTCCCACTATGGAGAACTTATCTAATCGTGGAGTGTGAAACGCCCAAAAACAATTAGACATATACTGAAATATGTACACTTACAGATTGACGAGACTATGGTCAACTAATAAAACCATTTAAAACAATTTGGCTAAAATCTTATTCGCATCGAGATTAAGTAGGATCGTATCGCGAACCTGAGCTATCCATCAGGTAAGGAGCCGGGGGGTATCCGCTAGGTATGGATTAGGGTTGAGTAGGATGTGAACATGTAAAAAGGGCTTATCTAGTCGGAGCTATTTACCCGCTAGATAACCTGGCCGGGTAAGGCAGTTACCATCCGAGTAACGACCCTACCCGACGGGTAAGACCCCTGCACAACAACCTCAATACTTTAACGAAATTGAAACACGCGTAACTTTTGACTCGTACACAATTTTGACATGAAACGACACCTTTCTTATGTCATGATAAAGGTTTCTCAATTTATTCTTTTCAAAATTCACTCTAACGACAAATTGGGGCTCAAATCCAAACTATGGTCATTTTGAACACTTTTGAAAACCGAAACTCAAACCCAATGCCTTAAAGGTTGCAACATCCTATCAACATGTACAATTACCTATATTGACGCAAAAACCATTAACAACAAAAACCATACTTTTACTTTGATTCGTTTTGACGTGTCAACCCATTGACGATCCCACTTGGACACCAAAATGATCCAGTAACAAATTCACTCTTTTAACACACAATTGCACTATCTTTATCTCATTTCCATGACAACATAAGTTTTTCAACATTACGACCAATGCAAAAGTTAACCTTCTATAACACCCCTCATTTTATAAACTATTATAATAATGATTTTTAACTCGGAAGCGTAGATTTGAATTAATATATAAAAAGTACATAATCTTTTTCCAAAACATATTCACAACATTTTAAAAACTATTACTACAATAAATAACTAAAGTGAGGTATTATATAATTTAAACATCGTTACTATCAAAATATATCAGAGTTTAACGTCGGTCAAACAGTCATTCAAAACACATGCTTCCTGCCCGCCCTTAAAAATATAACTTGCAGGAAGCAGAGTGATGGGGTTAGCCTAAAGCTAAGTGAGAAAGAACTGCAACCAACAATATAACTTAGCTACAACAATCAATTACAACAACTAATTATAAACACATAACGCACAAGAGGATCGGTGGTCCTTGAGTACCCAACAACCTCAAGAACTCTTATCAACTATCTGTATCAACATATATAGAGACACCGATAGCCGGATGTTATTTCACATGCCACACAGATCCTTAACATCAACACGTGTACAAAACCCTGTGTCGTCCAATCATAACATCCAAGCCCAACCAACCCCATTGACCTCTGAGCAACCACATATAATGCCAACAACAAAATATCACAACATCTCAGCTCAACAATTACGATATACAGTCTATTCAACAATAAATACATCTAACTACAATTAATCGTTGCAACCAACTGTAACAACTAAATCATGCTGAGGGTTACAGGTCTACTCACCAATACCTCAGTCGTCCACTCAGTAGTCTAATGTCACTAAGTCTTCTGTTTATCTGAAACACAATGGAACAACACAAGTCAGTAACTTGTCTCATAATCATCATTCTAACATATTTATTCAATCAGGTAATCCCTAAAGTCTAAGCAAACAAAAGTTCAATCCAAAATGTAATCAGAAAATGCCAAAACGAGGTTCAAAAGCTGAAAAATGTCATTTTCGACCCTTAGATGACCCCGAATGGCCAAAAACTGCCTAGGCTCTTTCAATAGAGCTTGGATCATTAGGTCATTTCCGAATGACCATGCGAATTTCAATCAAATCCGAGTTAATGAAACTGTCACTTATCCGCGACCCTGAAAACACTACGCATTTCCAAAATTTGCAAAAATAAAAGTTTTAAAATTCTCGAATCGCAACTATCTGGGTTCGCAGAGCCAACTGAGTTCGCATAAACTTGGTTCACTTCGCAGAAACTCAGCTCGCAATGAAATAACTCAGTTCGCACTGCCATCTCGGCTCGCAAAACTCGGTTCGCACCGCAAAACTACTCAGTTCGCACATCTCGGTTCGCACAGCGAGTCAACTCGCTTCGCAACAAGAACTCAGTTCGCAAGATGAACTGGGTTCTGCAATTTTCGCTGATGGAACCAAAAATTTGAAACAATACTCAGCATAACTCCAAAAACTCAGTTTTCAACCTCTCGGTACAAGTATCATGCTTAGAGATAAATCCTTTCATCATCTTCTCCATCGGTAACTCTGCGGCTTCTTGTGGCTGAACTGGTGGTGGTGGCACATTGTCTCTTTGGTATTGGTTATGATAATTCTAACCCTGTAGAGAAAATCTGTTCCTTGATAATTACCCTGATTTCGATTCTGATAACCACCTCGCTGATAATTATTCACTTTGATAATTACTTTGATGCATGTAGTTAACATCTTCATCCGCCAATGAGGTTTAAGCTTCAGTTGTTTTAAATTAAAACGAGACTGAAACAAAAATACCTTATCTCCAGCTTTAAACTCTTTCCTCATTTTTAACTTTCTATCATGCCAAACCTTAGTCCTCTCTTTATACAAACGCGAATTCTCATATGCTTGCAATCTCAATTCATCTAACTCGTGTAATTGCAAGAACCTCTTCTCACCCGCTTCAACCAAATCAAGATTACAATTCTTTAACGCCCAGTAAGCTTTATGTTCAACTTCTACCGGCAAATGACACGTCTTACCATAAAGAAACCGATAAGGTGTCATCCCAATAGGTGTTTTGTAGGAGGTTCTAAATGCCCACAAAGCATCATCCAACTTTTTTGCCCAAATAGCTCGATTGTCTTTAACCGTCTTCTCAAGTATTCTCTTCAAAGCTCTATTAGTATTTTCCACTTGACCACTCGTTTGTGGGTGGTACGAAGTAGAAAATCGATGATTTACCCCATACTTCTTCAAAACCTTCTCTAATTGTTGATTTGCGAAATGGCTCCCACGATCACTAATCAAAGCTTTAGGGATTCCAAACCGACAAAACAAACTTTTCAGAAAATCAATCACAACCCGTGCATCATTCTTAGGCAATGCCTTTGCCTTCGCCCATTTGGACACATAATCCACCGCAACCAGTATGTATTCACATTTATGAGATGGTGGAAACGGACCCATAAAATCTATGCCCCATATGTCAAACACCTCACAAACTTGGATGCTTTGTTGAGGCATTTCATCTCTTTTGGAGATGTTTCCTGTACGTTGGCATGCATCACAAGTCTGACAAAGTGTTTGTGCCTCCTTAAATATGGTGGGTGATGCGTGTGAAAGCGTCTAATTTTATTATTTATAAAGTATAGGATATACCAATCACTACTATCACACAACCAGGCAAGAATACCCGATCGGAGTAGTATAGCTATGGTAAGTCCAGGTCGAACACAGGAACGATGTTATTCAGTTAAATTGGAATTATTAATAAAGCGGTAAAATAGGGGTTACATTTTAGTTCCGTATGAACGTTCAATATGAACTAAATAACTAAACCAAACAACATAAAACAAGATAAGAGAAACAGATAAACAATCGGAGATAGACATGTAATTGCTTAGAGTATTCATACTCGGATTCATATTATCCGGTTCATGTGTTTTGATTATCTGATTGTGATTTCTTTTATATTAACTTAGATACTAATCAAAGAGTCCAAGTAAAATGTATATTAGCCAACGTTACGAGTCCAACTAATATCTACAATCTAGGGTTCCACATTAAACATCGATCTGACGTCGCAAGAATGTTACTCTATTACGTGCTTTTCCTTAGATTGTGCATTAAGTATTCACGACTTGTTACGATTAATCCTCGTGGTATGACTCAACAATACATTCTAATAATTACTTATTAGCTCATTCATTTTAGATTGATTAATTACTATGCTCTTAACCTATCAAACTCAATCTATTTAGCAATAATCATAAACCTAGATTCATAATCATCAATAATCAATAACATCAAAGGAACTCAATCTCAATGACACTATTAACCACGTTAAGTAATAGCAACTAATAATCACCAATAAACAAGGATTCACAAATAACGTAACAATCTTCAATCAAATAATTCATTCAAAACACAATTATAACCTTCAAACATTCATAATCAAAGATTATTAAACTAAACAATATACATAATCTAATTCATGATTCAATTATACAAAAATCAGTTTCAAAATCTCAAACAAAACACATAGACAATGTTCGAATTGAAATCGAAAAAAGATACGCAAACCGAATCATAAACCGAATGAAGTCGAATCGATAGGAATCGATCCTAGCCATTTACGCCTCCGAATCGCCATCAAAATTCTCCCAAAATGGGAGAAAACTCCCTCTGGTCGTTGCTGTTCGTATTAGGGTTTTGGTGGGGAAGTTCTCCTTTGAAAACCCTAAAAATGGACTTAAATAGCTGTTAAAGGGATCCATACGGCGGATGGATTATTCCATCCGGCGTATGGACGTAAAAGCCCATAAAATCCAGCCCATGTACTCTGTCAGCCCACTTTTTCAATCCATCCACCGGATGGATGAATCTATCCGCCGGATAGATGAAAAACAAGTCCAAGTGGTCAAAATGAAAGTTGTAGCCCTCTTTGTTAGCTAAATTCTTCAAGTTGAATCACCTCAATCGAAGTTCGTATGAGGGAGTTATGGCCAAAATACTAACGACTGTCAGAAAACTCAGCTTTTACACGTTACTTCATTTTCAGCTCATCTTTCATTCTTTTTCCGATTTGAGCTTCATATACACTTCAATCCAATCCTCTCATGTCTATCTTCACTTTTTTAGCTACTTTTCTTCACAAAAAGCTCATTTTCTGTTTCTTTTCAATCCAAGCTCCGATTGAACTCCTAAATGCAAATATGAACGAAATGAGTATCTTATTAACATAAAATGCATTAGAAATCTATCAAACACGGGGTAACTTAGTACTAAAATATAATACATTTTGGCGTTTATCGGTGGGCCAATAGAAACTCGCATCAAATACCTTTTTACCCGTAACCGAAGGTCCATAGTGCCCACCGGTTGGTCCATGGTGGCACTCATCCAAAATTCTTCTTGTTTCAGCTCCATAAACACATCTACGAATCATCCCATCAGCACAAACCCGAAAAAGATATGGGTCCTCCCAGAAGTAATACTTTAAGTCTGAGAAAAACTTGCTTTTCTACTGATGAGTCATTCCTTTCCTCATAACACCTGCAACTAAATAATTAGCAAAATCCGCATACCAAGGTGCTTCTTCCTCATTCTCTGCATCGTCACCTACCTGCAAAAGAAATTCCTCGAGAAAGGAATCATCAATGTCAGTATCGCCTGGCTTGTCTAGGTTTGGATTTTCCAACCTAAACAAGTGATCGGCGGCAAGGTTCTTGACCCCCTTTTATCTTTTATCTCAATGTCAAATTCTTGCAATAAAAGAATCCAACGAATGAGACGTGGTTTAGGATCCTGTTTAGCAAACAAATACTTAAGAGCTGAGTGGTCGGTGAACACGATAGTCTTAGACAACACAAGATAAGACCTAAACTTATCAAAAGCAAACACAACAGCAAGGAGCTCTTTCTCAGTAGTGGTATAATTTTGTTGAGCCCCGTTAAGTGTTTTACTAGCAAAATAGATAGGCCTAAAGTGATTTCCTTCCCGCTGTCCTAACACTGCATGTAACACCCTCAAATTTTTGGGTTGCGGAAGCGGTCGGGTCGGGTGTTACCAAATCAAATATCACAAGCACAAAGGTAAATAATGAACGACTCTAAATGAGACGTTTGAAAATAATTATACATTCCCAAAATAAAAGTGTATACAAGTTGCGAGTTCGCAAAATAATTTCAATACATAAGTTGTAATACAAAAGTTATGCAGAGAAATCCAGTTGTTTGAAAACATGCGATTCGAGCTAGCATAGCTTGTAGCAATCCTAATCCTGCTGGGCACCTGAGAACACATGCTAAAACGAGTCAGCTATAAAGCTGGTGAGTTCATAGGATTGTTAGTTGGAAACATAAAGTACAAAACCTTTTATGTTTTGAGAAGCAGTTCAAAATCTGCGATTTTATTATGAATTGTTATAAAGTTGTAACACCAATGTGTAACGTCCTACAAGGTATCTCATACATAAGGGACAGTGATGCGTACCTAAGTACATAACATTGAGGCATTCATGCCTGGATACCTCTCGGGTATTAAGTAATCTATCAATATGAAGCAAAACATGCCTAAGGACAATTGGGTAATTGTATGACTACGTCATATGATGTCGTGTAATAATTTGTGTGCCACTTGGCATAGTGTGTTGCATCCAGCAACAGTTAATTGTAGTCCCGCAGAACTATGATTGAATGTTCATTGTGTTGCATCCAGCAACGGTTGATTGTAGTCCCGCAGAACTATAATTGAGTATTTAAACAAATACTGGGTTGACGGCCTCGCACGAAAGTTCACCGATCCGTTAATTGTACGGATCACGAGCATAAGCTCGCCCATTCGACGAGTGTATCGCTTTACCGCGACATCATACTTGTGCCCACTGCAATACCGTGGCATCGTTTTGTGCCCACTTCTCACCGTGGCATCGTTTGAGTTGCTCGCAAGCAATGTATGTAATTGAGCCGGCAGTACTACGACATGCCCGACTGGTATGGTTGTTGTTTGTAGAGAGTATGTATGTCTATATACATATGTAGATTGTATGCAGCACCAAGTGCTCAATATTGAGTACGAATATGTGTATACATACATATATATATATATATATATATATAACAAATCAACAAACACGTGTAACCGTGAGTGATGCAACGAATGAGAGTAACGTATTGTATCTAAATATATATATATATAACACTTATATGTTATATGTTTCACAATATGCCTAGGCATGACTAATCATCACCTAGTTGTTTTGTATTAGTGTAACGAATCTATACTAACATATGATACTATCGTATACTCCTAGTCTCAGCCTAGGAAGTATATATTGAGGTCTTTGGTTGATGTAGTACTCGAGTTCAATTCAAAATGCGAAGTCCTGAAACGTATGTGCAGTCTTTGATCCTATAAGGAAGCTAATCATGTATTGGTAGAACTAACCAGTTCTATTGTAGTTGATAAGGTTGTCCCGTGACAATAAGGTCAATGTATAATAGTGACTTAACCAAGTCGGGTGATAGTGATTGTTGGTCAACAATCTAATGGTGTACGATGGTAACCTAACTAGGTTAAGCAGTGATATTGTTCCACAACAATATATTGGGTGTAATTCCTAAGTATTAAACATTCATATTACCAAACAGTAATATAGAAACGTGTGAATTACAAAAGATTAGCATTATAATTCGAAAACAGTAATTGAGCATGCGTCTCACCCGAAAACAGTTGAAAGAGTGGGGCTATGAAACTCACCTGAGGAGTTAGCGATCCTACGATACGCGCGTCGTCCGATGGGTAGCCTCTTAGTGTCCTAAACACATGAGGTTATATCAGTACGAGACAAATTAGTTTGTCTAAGCAAGTGTTGCCAATATTCGTTCATCCCTCAGGTTTGAAAACTGTGTACGGGGGTCTGGGGGCAGCGCCCCTGGTAGCGGGGTCCAAGGGGTGGCAACCCATGGCGAGGTCCAAGGGGCAGAGCCCCTGGCTAGGGTTAGCTTGGAAAATTTTTTATTTCAACTATATTGCTTTAGTGAAAACGCTCCGAAATGAAATTTCGGAGTAATATTAGGCGGTAAAATTTGAGTTTCGACACTTAGTAAAAAATGTGTATTTTTTTGGCTTTAGGCGACACTAGGCAAGTGTCGCTATAGGCAACACTTAAGATTGGCGTCACTTGGGAAGTGACGCTACGGGCGTCACTTAAGGGATACACTCAAAGGCGACTAGGATGCGTCACTAATATGCGACACTTACATGCGTCACTTAGGCAAGTGACGCTATACTGCAGGTCTGTGGGCGACACTTGCACCTGTTCGATGGATTTTCACCCAAAAACATAATCTAACCTATTTTTAGGCCGAATCTTGTTGTTATAATGTTAGTACATGATATATTAAGTGTTTTTAACAAGAAATCTTAAGAAAAAGTGAAGAAATCCTTACGATTTGAAGATCGAGGGTTTGAGGATGAAGATGGTGAATATTGAAGATGAAGAAGATGAAGATGATGGTGGTGGATGTTTGTTGTTGCTCTTGTTGATGATGATTCCGAAAATACAAGTGATGATGATGATGTTGTTGTTGTTGATTGTTGTTGGATGATTTGAGAGAAAAGAGAAAGAGATAGGGATATAGTTGTGTGTGTGATTGGATGGAAATGAAACAAAAGAGGGGGGTAGGGTGTGTTTGGGGCGGCTGACCAAAGGGAAGAGGGGAGGGGGTTTTCCCTCACTTCGTCTCCAATTCGTAGTATAAAATACCTGTATATTCTTACCCGATTTTTATACAAATTTAATATGTTAAATTTATAATTTTTGTTCAAACTATTTCGTAAATATTTTAAATTAAAATATTTCACTTAAATTACAAAAATGTAATTTGGTCTCAGCTCATTTCAATTGTGATTATTAAATAATCTTTGTTTATTATATAGAAATATATAAAAATTTCGATCACTTAGTTGTAATGGCATATAATAATACAATTATTTAAAGTTAAATTCGGCGCGAAAATTTGACTTTTTGACCGGGTGTTACATTGTACCTAAGGCGAAATCACTCACATCACACATTCACTCGAAAGGTTGTGACCAATCGGGTGAAACCATAATGGGTGCGTTGGTCAACCTATCCTTTATAGTCTCAAATGCCTTAACACACTCTCCATCAAACACAAAAGGCACATCTTTCTCAAGCAATTTGGTCATGGGTCTAGTGATCTTAGAAAAATCTTTGATAAACCTACGATAAAAACCCGCATGACCCAAGAAACTTCTAACCCCTTTAACATTTACGGGTGGAGGTAACTTGGCAATGACATCAATCTTTGCCTTGTCAACCTCAATCCCCACACTTGACACTTTGTGGCCCAAAACAATACCCTCTTTAACCATAAAGTGGCACTTTTCCCAATTAAGAACTAAATGTGTCTTCTCACATCTTTCAAGCATCTTGTCTAAGTTAGACAAGCATGATTCGAATGAATTCCCAAAAACAGAAAAATCATCCATGAAAACCTCCATGGAAGTCTCAATCATGTCCTGAAAGATAGTAATCATACACCTTTGAAAAGTGGTCAGGGCATTACAAAGTCCGAAAGGCATTCTCCTATATGCATACGTACCAAAAGGACAAGTAAAATTCATTTTCTCTTGATCCTTAGGGTCTATGGGGATTTGGAAATATCCCAAAAACCCGTCAAGGAAACAAAAGAACCCGTTTTCGGCTAGCCTCTCTAACATTTGGTCAATAAAAGGTAAAGGGAAATGGTCTTTCCGGGTAGCATCATTTAATCTCCTATAGTCAATACAAACACATCAACCCGTGACTGTCCTAGTTGGAACTAATTCGTTTTGGTCATTTATCACAACTGTCATACCACCCTTTTTGGGCACACAATGGACATGACTCACCCAAGGGCTATCAGAGATGGGGTAATTTATACCCGCATCTAGCAATTTAACAACTTCCTTCTTGATTACATCCTTCATATTTGGGTTAAGCCTCCGTTGTCTTTGAACAACGGGTTTTGCCTCATCTAAAAGATTTATTTGTATGTTTACAAAATGATGGGCTTATCCCAGGTATGTCGGATGTACGCCAAGTAAAGGCGCCCTTGTGAGCTTTCAATACATCAAGTAACATGCATTTTTCAGAATTAACAAGTTTAGAAGAAATTACAACCGGTAATAGATTTTTCTCCTCCAGAAATGCATACTCCAAATGACTTGGGAGTGGTTTCAATTCCAAATCTCTCGGTGGATCCTCCAACGAAGTCTTGATCCTCAACCGATCATCACCCTTAAGCTCTTCAAAATTCTCATCCACTAGTTGCTCTTCCACATCATCATCATCAGCTTCCATAGCTGCAAGCAACTCCTCCTCAGTCATCCGTTCCTTAACTGACTCCACAAGCTCAGCTAGTTCAGCTTCCAATCCGAGTAATTTCTGTAATTCCTCATCCATTGCTTCATCTATAACAGCAATACTGAAACAGGTATCGTCAGTAGAATAAGGATGCTTCATGGCTTTATCAACCGTAAAAGCAATACTGAAAGTGGGACTTTACTATCTTCCTCCATTTCGAGGATCACAAAATCAACATGAAAGGTAAATTGACCAATCTCTATCAACATGTTCTCCGCAATCCCTACCGGATATTGGAATGATCTATCGGCTAGTCTTATACTCATTCGTCTGGGCTTAAGGGATCATAAAGACAATTTCGCATAAAGGGAGTGAGACATTAAGTTTATACTAGCCCCTAAATCGGCTAGGGCATCACAAGTCATAAACTTCCCTAAATTACATGAAATAATAAAACTCCCCGGGTCACCTAATTTAGGTGGAATTTGATTCTGAACGATATCAGAGCACTCATCATTCAGAATTGTAGCTGATACCTCCGATAGCTTATCCTTGTTGCTCACCAAGTCTTTGATAAACTTGGCATAATTCGGCATCCCGGCTAAAACATCAACCAAGGGCATATTGATCTGAATGCCCTTGATCATATCAACAAACTTCCCATACTGGGCTGCTATCTTCTCCTTCCTCAAACGTTGAGGATAGGGGATCTTCGGTTTATAAGCCTTCACCACCGGTTGTGTGACCGGAGGAGTAGGTGAAACCGGAATAGATGTGGGTTGCACGGCCTCCTGTTCTTCTTCTTCAACCTCGAGCTCATCAGTATCCTGCAAAACAAAGTTAGAAACCTTGGCCTTTTTGGCCGGAAGAGGTGGTAGCTCTTTCCCGCTACGAGTGGTACTGGCATTTGAAAGCTCATTACGGGCAGGTGGTGGCTGATATGGCTTTGGGCCACTGCTAGAAGATTTTTGTCTTGGGTTCTATTGGGTGTTACTTGGTAGACCACCGGCTGGTCTACTACTTTGTCCCTTGGACAAGCGATCCATTTTCCTTTCCAAATCTTGAATTGAAGTCTGTTGATTTTTCTGACTTTGCTCCATACTTAACCTAAGATTTGTCATTTGGGTTTTCAACCTCTCAGTACAAGTATCCTGCTTAGAGATAAATTCTTTCATCATCTTCTCCATCGGTGACTCTGCGGCTTCTTGTGGCTGAACTGTTAGTGGTGGCACATTGTCTCTTTGGTATTGGTTATGATAATTCTGACCTTGTCGAGAAAATCTGTTGCCTTGATAATTACCCTGATTTCGATTCTGATAACCACCTCGCTGATAATTATTTCCACTTTGATAATTACTTTGCTGCATGTAGTTAACATCTTCATCCGCCATCATCATAGGTTGATCATCACTATTACAATCTTTGGTGGCATGATTACCACCACAGTTACCACAACCCTCTCGGAGATCTTTTATCTCTCCCTTGAGAGTCTTGAACTGATCATCAAACTTGGTAGACATAGCTTTAAGCTCTTTCATCATTTCAGAATTGTCAGAATTGTTACCACTTCCACTTCCTTCAACAAAAGCAACGGTCTTTCGGACTGGTTTACCCTTATTATCCTTTGCCCAATTCAGACTTTGGAGAACCCAATCTTCTAGTACCTTCCAAGCCTCATTTGGAGTCTTATTCATAAACAATCCTCCTCCCGAAGCATCAAGAACAGAGGTTGATGGAATATCAAGACCATTGTAAAAGAGTTCAATGATTTCAGCCTTTGATAGACCATGGCCGTGATAGTTTCTCAGCAACTCTTTCATCCTTAACCATGCTTCCACTAAAGTCTCACCCTCGAGTTGCTTAAATGCCTGAATCTCATTCAACAACCTTTTCGCAAAAGCTGGAGGAAAATATCGGTTAATAAAAGCCTCCCTCATTTGGTCCCAAGTTTAGATGGTATCCGGTTCGAGCTCTTGGTACCAAATTTTTGCTTCGCCACGTAAAGACTTGGGGAAAGTCCGTAGTCTGACGGCTTCCTCCGTGTTTTCACCATACTTAAAATATTCCCCTATTTCCAAGAAATCAGCAATATGCTTGTGCGGATCGGCCCGCACTCTTCCATTGAACTGAGTATCTCTGAGCATCTGCAAATGATTACCCTTTAATGAAAAATTAGTATCGATTGGTGGCCTTCGAATTGCTGATGTCGGCGTAGGAGCAACTGTCGTAGTCCGATTAAACATGGGTGTGTCATTCTCGTCAGCCATTGGTTCTTCCTTTTCCTTTTCTGAATGAACTTCCTCTTCGTACTTTGATTCAAGCTCTTCTTCAAAAACTTCCTCAATGATTACAGTTTCAGAAGTATCCCCGGTTTCCGTTTTAGTGTAAATTGAATCCGTTGGTTTATTCTTAGATTTATTCTTCCGTTGCTTCTTGGTGGTTTTCTCTGGATCGGACAAAGGACTTAGGAGTTCGTTACCCGAATTCCTAGTGTTCATCCACTACCTGATCAAACCTGCAAAAGCAAAGAAAATAAAACCGTAAAACGCACCGGCGCAATACAATTAAACTTTAAAAGTAACTTTCAAAAAATTAAATTCTCAGAAAGGATCAATTAACTATACTGAAATTAAATTCTTAAATCACAGTCCCCGACAGCGGCGCCAAAAACTTGATATGTAAAATCTAGTTATAAAATAAACAAAGAAATACTGATCGTTAACTATTACACAACTGAGGTAAGTATACCCTATCATGTATAGTATAGCTACAGTAAGTCCAAGTTCGTTCCACATGGATTATGTATTTAAAAATCATCATTTAAAAGCAGTTAATTTAAACATTTAAATGGGGTTTTGTGTGACCGAATTATCACTTTGCTTAGCAACTAAATTAATAAAACTAAGTGGACTCAGGAAGAGTCAAATTGATTTGTTTAACTTTCAGATAATAAAAACGACACTTGCTTGGATTATTTCACTAATGACTTCAGCATGTATAGTTAAAACTAGTTTATATGCGTATTAAATGTAAATCTTATTAAGATAGGATTAGTGTCCACTTTTCCTACACCTTAAGTCCAATTTACTAATTACAATTTAATCTAGTGAAAGACATTCGCCAAAATCACTAACTTATACATTTTAGTTTAATCGTCTAATTTATTCCTTATCTGCATCCACAATCAAAGTTCAATTATTCATAGACAAACAATTGATAATGAATACCTAAGTGACAAACATTCGCTATAATCACTTATCCATTCACCAAATAAATTAGAACTATTAACTAAACCTAAATACGTAAGGTTCTCGATTAAACGTAATTTAATTCGATATAAACATCAAATGATAATACCCCTAATCATTAGCTAATTCATCCAAGCAAGTGTTAGGGTATTTAGGTTTGTTAAACTTTACCCGATCGGCTAGGCAGTCTGTGTCCTGACTTTTTCGATGCTTTTAAATAATAC
This sequence comes from Pseudognaphalium luteoalbum, assembly GCA_963422505.1. NCBI lineage: Eukaryota > Viridiplantae > Streptophyta > Magnoliopsida > Asterales > Asteraceae > Pseudognaphalium > Pseudognaphalium luteoalbum. The sequence goes on along the minus strand of OY730198.1, from coordinate 6,606,225 downwards.
ACGGTCGATACATATATTTCGTAGTGCAAATATATTAACCCGTACGAAATACAAATACTAAAAAGTTATAAAAGTTATAAAATCTAATGATACAAAGTTTGGGACAAAGTTGTACACGACCGCGGGATATTATTTTAACACGGACAATTAATAATATAACTTTTTGGGCCAAACGGGCCAAATCTAAATTGGGCCAAAATGATTTGCTAAACGTACTTGGGCCAAACGATTTTGGGCCACACATATTTGGGCCAAACTACTAGATTTTGATATTGGGCCAAAACCAATTGGGCCGAGCCCAACAGGCTACGAGATTTCAAAATGCAAACTTAAACCAAATTATATATATGTGACAAGTTAAACGGGACGAATGACATTAGTAACACGACAAATGGGATATATATATAGTGGACGATTATGATTTATATATATATATATATATATATATATATATATATATATATGTATATAGTTATATAAATGAACTACGACCATCGTATTAAAACAAAGTTATTTTTATAACTACTATAATTATGTTTTTAAAACATAAACAATAACGATAAACAATATATATATATATATATATATATATATATACACGGCAAATAACAAATATATATATTAGAATATATATATTCAACTAATAAGTATATGCAAATATATACTTGTTCGCAACGAATATTTCAACACTAATATCACCAACAACTCAAATGTTATAAACATTTCAACTTAACGATTAGTCCATATACTTATGTAAAGTATATTTAAATGTGTCTAGGTAATTGAAAGGCACGTTCGGACTACTGTATTACTAGCAGTACTAGCTGAAGACTTGCTACACGTGAGTTCACAGCCCCTACCTTTTACTTGTTTTAAATGCTTTTAAAACCAGGGGTGGAAAACATAGAACTATGTGCTATTACATGCTACTTTTTTATATAATTGCTTGACATGCTTTTATATCGAATTGATTTGTATAAATGCTCATTGCTTTATAAATCAACCGTTAACTATATATAACGTTTTCACAACTTTTTGGGAATAAGACAGCGAATCTTGGTACGATCCTAGGTTTACGTGAGGTAGTTGTAGTGCACACAAGTCCCAGTGCTTGCAACCTATAACCATTAGCTAGGTGACTCTAGCCACTGAGTATACTGATATTACTATCGATTTGACAACCCTCCTAGGATATAACTCGTTGGTCATTCCAACCACACGACGGCAGTCGTAACGAGGAGTGTATACTTACATTGTTACCGAGGCAACAACATCAACTAGTCGTGGTTTGGTTATAGTACTAGGTATCGTTACTTTAACTTTGAAGGTGTCTCTCACCTTAGAGGGATCATAGTCTATATTTCCCACATAAACTAAACAACTAAACTACAACTTGATTTGGGAAGGGTATTCCCTGTGACAACAAATAGGATTGGTATTCCTACACACGCTTACTTTTAGGAAACGTTTACCTTGATTGAATAAACTTGATTTCCCGACAAAACAACTTTTATAGGAAATATTTACTTGACGGTTAAACCTGTGTTTTCTACAGCTACTTATATGAAAATGTTTACTTGGTTGTTAAACTTGAGTTTCCTGCAACTATTATTAGGAAATGTTTTTGATTAAACTTGTGTTTCCTAACACATGGACTGAACTGTAGTAAGAATGACATTCTTACAGTAAAACAGGAAATGTTTTCTTTTATGAGAATACTTGTGTTTCCTGCTATACATATAAACATTATGTTTGTGTACATGAATGATTTATACAAAGCTTGGTTTAACTACGCTTATACTAAACCTGTGAATTCACTCAACATTCAATGTTGACGGTTTACTATGTTTTTCAGGGAATTAGGACTCAGGTACTTCTGCATGCATAAAGGACGTAGGCAACCCAGACTATTTATGATGCCACTTTTGGGACACTTGGATTTCCTTAGTATTACTAATTCCTTTGGTTATACTTATGAAATCCCTCTTTTATAAACCTGTATTTTGTAAACTTATGTTGTTCTACAACACCACTACTTGTACGACTTGATAGGTCGTACCCTTTAGTAATAACTTTTAAACTTATGGCATCTTAAATATATATGTTCTGTATGATCATATGCTCTGATACAATGAATGCACTTTTGTAATGTCAGCGCCCCCGCTGTTAAACTGTAAACTTAAAATGCTTCCGCTAATAAACAAATGCTTCCGCTAATTAACTAAAGCTTCCGCTAAACCATTAATAAACACGATTACCGATTTTGGGGGTGTGACAGTCTTGTCTTCAGCCCGTCTGTTCTTGACTGTGACCATTTGACTTGGCCTTTTCATGTTTGACTTGGGCCCATCGATTTGCTGCTCCACGTGAAAACCTGAAAGTCATCAATCACCATATTTATCTATTATAATTATAGTTTTACTATTTTTAACTTTATTATTAATGTCATTATTATTATTTATATCAACTTTATTAATTAACGTTAGAACAAGTTTAGGATTAATATTATATTGTTATTATTTACTTATATTATTATATATTATATTAGCCCAACTAATTATTTGGTCCAACTCGTAAACTCTAATAACTGTACAATCTAATTATTTTTGCTAAATACATTTAACTTTTCGAACTCAACTATTTGAAAACTTTATTTATTTATATTACTCTTTTAATTACTTTGTCTCAACTAAATTTTGGTACAATTAACTTTTTTACAAAGAAGACTTTATTTGACTTATTTTCATCCTATACTAATTCAAGCTCTATTCCTACCTATTTTATAAATATGAACCAAATCAGTATCAATTATTAAATAAATGCAATATAAATATAATAAAAATCAAAGAATATTATAAACTAAATATAACATTATTTAATGTTATCACCCGCCCTTAAAAATATAACCTGCAGGAAGAAGAGTGATGGGGTTAGCCTAAAGCTAAGTGAGAAAGAACTGCAACCAACAGTATAACTTAGCTACAACAATCAATTACAACAACTAATTATAAACACAGAACGCACAAGAGGATCGGTGGTCCTTGAGTACCCAACAACCTCAAGAACTCTTATCAACTATCTGTATCAACATATATCGAGACACCGATAGCCGGATGTTATTTCACATGCCACAAAGATCCTTAACAACAACACGTGTACAAAACCATGTGTCGTTCAATCATAACATCCAAGGCCAACCAACCCCGTTGACCTCTGAGCAACCACATATAATGCCAACAGCAAAATATCACAACATCTCAGCTCAACAATTACGATAAACAGTCTATTCAACAATAAATACATCTAACTACAATTAATCATTGCAACCAACTGTAACAACTAAATCATGTTGAGGGTTACAGGTCCACTCACCAATACCTCAGTCGTCCACTCAGTAGTCTAATGTCACTGAGTCTTCTGTTTATCTTAAACACAATGGAACAACACAAGTCAGTAACTTGTCTCATGATCATCATTCTAACATACTTATTCAATCAGGTAATCCCTGAAGTCTAAGCAAAAAAAAAAGTTCAATCCAAAATGAAATTTGAAAATGCCAAAACGAGGTTCAAAAGCTGAAACATGTCATTTTTGACCCTTAGATGACCCTGAATGGCCAAAAACTGTCTAGGCTCTTTAAATAGAGCCTGGATCATTAGGTCATTTCTGAATGACCATGCGAATTTTAATCAAATCCGAGTTAATGAAACTGTCACTTATCCGCGACCCTGAAAACACTACGCATTTCCAAAATTTGCAAAAATAAAAGTTTTAAAATTCTCGAATCGCAGCTATCTGGGTTCGCAGAGCCAACTGAGTTCGCATAAACTTGGTTCACTTCGCAGAAACTCAGCTCGGAACGAAATAACTCAGTTCGCACATGTCGCACCCCCAAAACACGTGGCAGCGGAAGTGGGAGGTGTCACGGGGGCGCCGACCAAATCAAATATCACAAAACAAAGATTAAAGCAAACGACCTCTATATGAGACGTTTGAAAATATTACATTACCATAATTCAAATGTTTACAAAATATTCTGGAGTTCGCATAATAAAAGTTGTATTACATCGCTATAACTACAAAATATAGTAATGCAATTTAGTTCCTTGATGTTTGAATAAATGCGACTCGAGCTATGCTATCCAAAGCATCCTAATGCAGCGGGTTACCTGAGAAATACATACTAAAAGGGTCAACATAAAGTTGGTGAGTTCATAGGTTTGTTAAACAGTTGTTGAGATATCGGTATGAAACACAAGATATAATAATGTTTGAAATCAATCAAATATGTATACTATTGCCATGAGCTCATAGTCCGAAGCTTAACAATGTGTGTCATGCCTCTTTCGAGTACACGATCGTTGGTGCCCCTGCAAGTGTCTAATCCGATACACTCGTATGTACAAATATTAATACGTCTGTTTGACAGGTTAGCGGGACTTACCCGGACGGGGATTATCAGTCCCAAATAGATCTATTTACTAATACTCGCGCTTAGTCCAAATTAACGAAGCTATGATGTGTGAGGACTTTAAATGGATTAGAGTGTTAACTCATGTAATCCGTATAGCGTTGTTTGTTGTACTTGTGTTCATAAAAACAGTTGTGTAAAAGCAGTTGTATGTAATCTCACCCCTGGATATAAAACAGTAAAAAGGGGCTATGAAACTCACATGAGTTTAGCAAGCAGCTAGCAAATAGTCAAATAAGCAAGCAAGACGGTGTGCAACCTTCTAACGTCCTAAACGTATAAGGTTGTGTATGTATGAGTAGATGTCTTAAAGACTATCTAAGTAAGTGGATAGTTAATGTCTACTTAAGCCAATAGTATAGGTGGAGGGTTAATGTCCACCTATAGCTAGTTCATCCAACTAGTATGTCCAAATAAGTTGATTGTTTTCTTTGAGTTTTGGAAAACAGGTACGACCCGTTGGTGTGGTTATGTAATAATAATTTAAAGTATTATTATTATGTTCATCGTGTTATTATACTTCTCGAAGCATATGAGTTTCATATATGATTCTACATCATAAAGGTTTGATCTTTGTAGGTGTTTATTGCTTTTATATATATGTTTATATATATGTCCGAGGTGTTAAGGCTCGGAATTTAGAGTCTAAAATGTGATTTTCTGAAAATTAACTAAGGGTCAAAAAGTCAACTCTCAAGGTCAAAAAGTCAACTCGCAAGTCTTCAGTTCGCAAGTCAAAGTCAACTCGCAAGTCTTCAGTTCGCAAGTCAAACTCAACTCGCAAGTCTTTCAACTCGCAAGTCTTCAGTTCGTAAGTCAACTCAACTCGCAAGTCTTTCAACTCACAAGTCTTCAGTTCGCAAGTCAACTCAACTCGCAAGTCTTCAGTTCGCAAGTCAACTCAACTCGCAAGTCTTTCAACTCGCAAGTCTTCAGTTCGCAAGTCAAAGTCAACTCGCAAGTCTTCAGTTCGCAAGTCAAGTCAACTCGCAAGTCTTCAGTTCGCAAGTCAAAGTCAACTCGCAAAGTCAACAATTGTGTTTTTGTTTTAGTAACATGGTCAAACGGGCTCGGTTTGACCCAAAATTTTTACTCAAACCAAATTTTAGTTAATAGAGTCACAATAATTTATCAGTTTGTGTCGGAGTCATTACAAAGTGTCGGTTTTTAATATGCATTCATAAACTTCAAAGTTTCATATTTGCGACTTTGTCGGTTTGGTTCGCCGCTAGATTTTGCCTACTTCTGGTCCAAATCAAACTTCACAAATGTTACCAACTGGTCTTCTAAGTGTCTAGTTCCTAACATAAGAATTTCAAGATTTATAATGTCCTTTTACATATTTAAACAATTCCGCGTAACAACCGAACACATTTATCGAAAACCATCAGACCAGTCCTATAAATCGGTCAGTAGAGAAAAACGTGTGCGTTTCTGGAAAAAGTGTAAAACACGAAAGTTGTAGATCTTTTCGATACGCAAATTTTTAAAAAATGCGTTGTCTAACTCTTCCTAGAACTCAAGTTATGGTCGATTTTGTAAGCTGTGTTTTTGAGACAGATTTATGTGTTTTCATATATACTTTGTAAAAACGTATTTCAATCTTTTATTTGGATATATTAGTGTTAAATGAGCTACAAAACAAGTAAGTAAACATCATGCAAGTAAATAAAATGAAAGGGTTAGTGATTCTCACAAAGGAATGATGAAGAGAAGTTGAAGATGATGGAAAGGAGCCTTGATTCTAGTACTTTCTTGTTCTTGATCTTGAATGGGTGATGAATGATGATGATAATAGATTATAATGTGATGATGTATGATGAAGATGAACTGAGTTTATGGGGGGTTTTAGAGAGAGAGGGGCAGATTTTTAGAGAGAGGGAGGAGAGATTGTGTGTGAAATGAAAGTGAAGAAGTGTGTAAGTGAGAAATGAGGGGAGTGGAAGAGGTTTGAGGTGGTGTAGTCAAATGGACAAGGGAAAGGAGTGGGGGCAGCAAGGGGCCAGCAGGGGCCCCCACAAGGCTGGGTTTTTTGGTCCAATTTAATTTCCCAAAGTTACGTTAAGTCCAACGATCGTTTACCCGATCGTTTCGTCGTTCATTTAAGCGTTAAACGTTTATCACTTGTGTTTTAAATGACGATTAAAATTTTGATATTTTCGCTTGAAATATTTATTCTAAACACTTGAAAACATTTATAAGAATGTTCTGTTAATTTACTGGTCTCGATTTGCGTGTTCATTTTACGAAGGTTTAATCGCGTAACGTTTTAATTAAACGTTTTTCCTTATCGTTTTAAGACACGATCTTTTAAATGAAAGTTTTACTTGAAATAGTATATTTTAAACTTATAAATATATTTGGTTCTCATTCGATAGTCGGGCGTGTATCGCGCATTTTCGTTGCGTCTATGTTACTTTATACGATATTAATGATTCGTTAAATATTATCACTATAATATTTGTAAGTTTTTGGGTTTATTAAATAATTTCATATTATTTAATATTTTGTTCACCAACGTCCGTATTTATAACGTGTCGGACTCCGTTCGGTTGTTTTGCACAATTTCACCAAATTGCGTAAGCGTAATTACAACTAATTACGTAAGCGTAATATAAATCAATTACGGGGTGTATATTCACATAAATATACAAATAGTTACAAGTAATTGCATGTATTTAGCCTCATACTAAACCAAACACACGTAATTAGGGTTTGTAGAAGGTTAAATAATAACCCTAAATCGTCGGGTGTCACAGCACAGCCATCTCGGCTCGCAAAACTCAGTTCGCACCACAAAACTACTCAGTTCGCACATCTCGGTTCGCACAACGAGTCAACTCGCTTCGCAACAAGAACTCAGTTCGCAAGATGAACCGAGTTCTGCAATTTTCGCTGATGGAACCAAAAATTTGAACCAATACTCACCATAACTCCAAAAACTCAGTTTCTAAATTTTCTAATACTCCAACTAACATCATATATCATCATTTCAATCATTAATTTTACAAATACAACACTAACCCTAATGATTCAAAGGAAGTTATTGTATAAACAATAAGAACACTTACAACTTATTTAAGAACAATATGATGATGCTGATAATCTGATGAAGATGATGAAACTAATCAGTTTATAAGCAAGTAACTCCCAATTTGGTTTCTATTTAACTCAAGTGTGTGTTTGGTTTTGCTTTTAGTAAAGAAATGGAAGCATCAGGGAATTAAGAAAAACAAGTCGGTCTCCACCACTGCCTTCACTTTAAACAGTATCATTTTAATCCCCTTCTAAATCTATTGTCTGGAACCCGAATATCATTCGCGAGTTCAAACATTTTATTTTACCGACAACTTTATTATATTAAAACAACTAATAATTTACATGTCACAATTGGATATTTAACCATTTTTCCAATTATTTTCAAATAAATCAAACAACACTATTTTCTAACATATTAAATAATCATTTAAATTCAAGAAATATTCTAAAACTACTAGGCCCGAATTGAGGATGTTACACCTTCAATGAAATGACGACAATACTATCAAGATTATATCTTGACTACATACTTTCCTTATAAACACAAAACATGGCAAATCATATATTTATCATCCTCTTTTCACTTTCAAAATACATATACAACCAAAACACGAGACTACCACTTTTACCCTTTTGACTTATTAAGTCAAAAGTATATTGTCATCAATATCAAAAGCTTCTAATTTAACCGACATATGATGATCAAAATGCATAGTTGGGCGATTTACACCATTGGTAATCACAGTGATAATTTAAAGAGAGGGACTTGCCAACTCACATACTAGCAAGCTCAATCCACGCTAATCTTTAACGATCACCTTCCTCTCCCTATGCCCACTTGCACCTATAATATTCAACAACTTAAAGGGGTAAGCACACGCTTAGCGAGCATATAGGCAATGAAGTGGGTAATTCACCACATTCAAACAACAAGTAGCAAATAACAACTATAATCATACAATCTTAAGAAAATAACTACCGAGCAAATTGAAGAGATTATTTTCATTGACCGGATTCGGTTACAACTTTCTACTAAGTACATGTGCCACAACATTTGATCACAAGTGTAGCTAACATAAATTAGCTAATCTAATCGCAACTATAGCTAACATAAGTTAGCTAATCTGATCATAACTAATCTCTACAATGCTAAATCCACCTCATTCAACACTAAACAACACTTAATGACAACTAATCAACAATCAATAATATACATTTGAAACCATCACATTTAGCAATTACTAAATGACTGTTGGAGCAATAGTTCCATAAATAGTAGAAAATCAAAATGCATATATAATATATGAAAGAAGAAATAAGAGCACACGGTGTAGCAATGGTTTCGTCGGCATTTTTGGCCAAGAACCCCATTGGACGGCGTTCCGCCGCACCGGGACGACGTTCCCGGCGGTGTTTTGGCCTCAATGTTTTAATCCGGACGGCATGCGAAGCAATGTTTTTTATTTTATTTTTTGTTTCAAACTGTAACTTTAAGTGTGTGTATATATATATATATATATATATTAAAACTAGTCGTTTTTAACGGCAGTTATTCATTTAAAAAAAAATTATACATTTACCTAACACTTCAAACCACACTTCAAACAATTCTTTTATTCCAAAAACTCACAAAAACTCATCCAAAAAATTTATATAATTCATCCCATTTTTTTATCATGCCGAACAACCAAAACAACCCAAATAACCCGTACCATTTACAATCCACTTGGAACTCGTTCACGGGCGAGTAGCAATCCTCACAACCGTCACAAAATCCATCATCTTCCAACCCACAAATTCAAGGTTTTGCATCATACGCTTACAACAAACCAACTTCACCATACACTTTCGTATACAATCAACAACCACAACCAATGCCACCACCACCGCAAATGTCACCAGATGAATATTCTCCATTTCAAATGTGACGTCAAAGTCAACAATAACCCGACGTTCAATCCGTTGAAGAAACCAACCGAACACCCGAATCATCCAAAAAAACCAAAGGAAAAAAGTCTAAAAAAGATTCACCAGCCAAAACAAAAAAAGTCAATCCAAACCGTAACGTTTAAGTACCGAAGGATGAGATTCGTTTGGCGGAAAGTTGGATTTCAGTATCCGAAAATTCCAACTGCGGTATTAACCAAGAAGGGGTTTCATTTTGGTATCTTGTTATGAATTCCTACAACGCCCGCAGTCCACCATACCAACAGTTAAAAGATGCGTTGTCGTTAAAATGGAAAAAACACAACCACAGAAAGCAACAAATGACAAGGCGTATGGAAAAGGCTTTCGGACCAAAAAAGGAGTGATGAAGATGCGGAAAATTTCATGATCCGTTGTCACATTCAATACCGGGTGGAAAACGACCAAAAAAGTTTCACAAATTTGATGTCGTGGAAATTTTTGAAGGATAAACAAAAATGACTACATCCCGATTGTTTGTCATCGGTAGAAAAATGTCCCAAACATCGCGAGACGGTGAATTTGGATGCCTTTAACTTTGATGAAAAACCGGAGCAAGAAACGCAAAGTATTTGGTGACGATCCGCATCCACAACCAGTTGGAAGTCAAGGAAACCAAAGTCCCAAAAACCACATCTTATGGTTCGGCTAATTCCTCTCGTGCTTCGTTTGATGAATCACTCAAAACAACCTTTAAAGGCATCCGAACAGACAAACAAGGCTACTACAAGACGAAGGATCTCGAGGCCAAACTTAGATTTTTGGTCATGCCGACTGAGCATTTACCAAAGTAAGCGAGGTTCATCTTGGAAATGGAGAAGATGAATATCTGCGAGACAATGAGATGGCCATACGGAACGAGAGCTGGAGGTGGTGCTTCGGGTTCGGGATTGGGGGCAAAGATGATTGATTTTATTTCATATTGTAAACTTTATAGCACTTTTTAAATTACATCTTTAATGAATTATATCCCATTATTCATTACTGATCAGTTTAGATCAACACGTAACATAAGTAGCTTAATTATAATTTTTTTAAACAATAGTCATTAAAACCATCGGGTACCCATCGGATAGGCCTGGTACCCGCCGGATATCAATCAAGGTTCCAACTTCTGTCCACATTTTCAAAGAGGTTACCCGATTGGGATGATTTACACGTCGGGTAACTCGGCCGGATATAGGTATACCAGCCGGGTACGACCCTTACCCGCCGGTTATACCTCCTGCACAGTAGTAACTCAGATTTTAGTTACCAATATCGGATGCGCATAACTTTTAACTCGTTTAAAGTTAAAACCTGAAATTTTACGGACACCTCCATGATATCAAAATGAAGGCTTCCCCTTCATTTTGTAATTATTTTTATTTTGTTTTAATGAATTAAATGTTGTTTTACTAAATATATTTGTTGTTAAATATTAATTATACAATAATTTACATTATAAAAACTAATAAAAACAAATAATAAAAAACTCCAAAACATTGTTACCGTACCACATAATCTTTAACAACAACATTCTCCAGAACAATATCCAGAACACTGTGAATATAATGTCACCACACCTCGCGCTCTAAGTAACCTGACTTAGGTGGGTGGCAAGTGCGAATGCCAATGAACATGTGGTCCCATGTTCAAAACCTTTGTGTTACTTTATATTCTTTTTATATATACTATTGTTCACTTACTTTATTTTAAAATCATACTTATGTATTGATGTTAAATTTTATATTATTAACTTCTAGACTTTTTTGTTGGCTTTACATATACTATATATACTATATACGGTTCACTTTCTTTATTTTAAAATCACACTTATGTATTCATGATAAATTTTATATTAATTAATTTCTAAACAATTTTGTTGGCTTTATATATGCTATATTATTCATTTTCTTTATTTTAAAATCACACTTATGTATTCATTTAAAAATTTTATATTAATTAATTTATAGACTTGTTTTGCTGGCTTAGACCACTTGCAGTGCTGCAACCCATCATGGGGCGTTCTCAGCTCCACGTCAGCGTCAACTCCATATCACCGCTTGTAGGGGTAAATGCAGAATCCCCAAAACGCCCCTTAGGACCCACCAATTTAATTTGATTTTCATTTCTTTAACAAAAATAAAATACATTTAATTAATTAATAAAAACACAATACAATAATTAACAAATAGTACAATGGTTTAAATATATAAATATATGAAAATTAATTAATGAAAAAGAAAAATGAAAAACAAAAAGTAATGTAAAAATGAAAAAGGTGAAAAGAATATATCGAGACAAGGAGTATATTTATTATACTAGAGGTATACCCGCGCAATGCAGCTGGCAATAATCTCTGTTTCGATGTCATATTAGTTCATTTATCACTTAAATTTATTTTATACACGTACAAGATTCGATAAATAGTAGTTTATCGATTTTGATCAATGTGTATAAGATTGATGTTTTAAATAATATATTCGTGGATGATTTTTTTTAAGTTATAACATCAATTGATGAATGTTAACAACTTTAGAATTTAATATTCTTCAATTAATGTTATAACCCTTAAAAATAATTAATCAATGAATCTTAACATTCATAGTATTGTGAATTAAGATTAACTTCAATTTTTGACATTTGTAATGACGAAATTATAATAGTTCGTATCAAATATTAACGTTTCCCCCTACACAAAAAAGTGATTTCATGTTGTATCACTCTCATATATATATATATATATATATATATATATATATATATATATATATATATATATATATATATATATATATATATATATATTCTGCAATTGTAAACAAAAATTTATTATCTATTAATATTCTATATTATTTATATAAATTTCAAAACAATAATATTATTAGGATTATATATTTTGAAATCAAAATTATTTATGATACATTAAATTTGATAATTAATTGTATATATTTAAGTGTTAAAAATTATATATTTTAATTATAATATGATAAAAGAAGTGGAGGGTAGAATAGTCATTTACTATTACTCTATTTTAAAACTTTTGTCAACTACATTATATATTGGCTCCTTTCTTCTTCTTCACCACATGTACTTCTTTTTCTCTGCAAACCTCACCTCCACAACTCTGGCTACCGCTCCCCTTCCTCACCTTCGGTTTGTGAGTAATTTTTTTTTTTTTAACATTGCAAACGGTCAAAAAGGGAAGGGAAAGACATTTAAATATTTTGAGCCCCACGTGAACCCTCATCACCTTCCGCGTTCTCCCTTGCTGCATGTGTAACACCCGACATTTTACACAACATATTTTATAATATATTTCGTTATAGGAAGCGCAAGTCCCAAAACATTTGAACAACATTTACAAATCAACATCTTACAAATATATATATATATCAAAAGACATCTTCTGAATATTTAATTACATTACATATTACCAAAACGGGTGTTACTAAAACTTTTCCAAACATAAATTTATCAAAAGATCAGAGTCAGCGCATTTAGTCAAACATCCAGTCAGTCATCCACAACCCGAACCATAACTACCCAAAATCTGTAAAAGATTCAACAACGAGGGGATTAGCTCACGCTAAGTGAATGGAACTGTAACCGACAGTTCAACCCACAAGCAACAAGTCTTACAACTAATAAACTGCAACAAGTAAACACATAAGCACGTATCGTCAAGAGGATCGGAGGTTCCTGGTATACCATCACAGAAACCTATCGATAGCTTGAGTACTACCTTCACTGACATAAGTACATCCTCAACTATGTGTATCAGAAGACCCAGACAGCTACACAGTAGTACCCAAGCCCAACCAACCAACGTTGACCTCTGAATCAACCACATAGTCAACCAATCAAACAACCAACAAACAACAACCAATAACAAGCAGCAACTACAAATCAACTAATCAATATCACAATATAAACCAAACAACAATAACATAATATATCCAAAACTATCCTGGTTTACGCGTTGTAACCGAACCCGTTACAACTGAGTTTAACCGAGGATTACAGTAACCACTCACCGATATCTGAAACTCTGAACTCAGTTGTCTAATGTCACTGAGTTGCTGCCCGCTTATCTGAAAACACAATAATACCAAGTCAGTAATAATCCAACATCAATATTCATAACATATATATAACATATCATCCATCTCATAATCTCACTTAACATAACATCATTAAACTAATTTATACCATCTTTATATTTTATTAAACTATTATCAACTATTCATACAAATACTATATATAACATATATCATATATATATTTCTTGTCTTATATAAACAAAGAACAACAATCAGATTTCAAGAACAGGGGGAGTACCAGCCGGCTAAGAGAGGTACTCGCCGGCTACTCTCCATTTCACCAAAACAGAATTTGCCCTAAACCGGGCTACCCGCCGGGTAAGGGGAGTACCCGCCGGGTACTCGCCCCAGACCCAGATCTGTTCTTGCTTTACCAGCTTAACCCCAAACCGAAAAAACCCAAACATCAACTACTATTTCCAGATTTATTAAGCAAGTAACATAACAAACATCAACTAGCTAAGTCATATATCATCAAATAAGTAATTCTAACATAAATTTCAAGCATACATCATCATCTATCTACAAATTCACCAAACCCTAACTTTAACATTCAAACTTGAAGAAAACTAACTAATTCTAACCATATATCTTCATACAATCAGTTTATATTTACAATCAATTAGTTTCAAACTTCAATTCATGTGCTAAAATCATTAAGCAACTAACTTCAATGAAATTTCATATTCAAAGTTATAAAACATATGAATACTTACAATCAAGTGATGAACAAAATGATGACGATATGAATCTGATGTTTAATTCCCAAAATCCCAAGACAAAACTTGTTTCTAATTTCTCTTTTGATTTTCAAGTTATGTATGTATGTGTTTTTCTCAAGAACAAAGAAATGAAACCTAGAGTAAGAATGGTAGGTGGAATGAGTCGGTTTAATCCACTGCCCCCAATTTTAATTCAGTGTAATATTTATCCCCTTCTAACTCTATTGTCTGGAACCTGAAAATACCCGCGAAACAAAATATTTTATTTTACCGTCAACTTTATTAATTTAAAACAAGTAACATTTTACTAGTCACAATAAAACCTGAAGCTCTTTTACTTGTTTATTTTCAAAACAACCATCTTAAAACATATTAAAATACTATTTAATTCCAGACCCAAAAACTGAGTGTTACAGCATGCCCCCTGAGAATGCCCATGAGAACGCCCCATTGCCCTCGTGCAGGGGCGTTCTCAATCCAAAATCATGCCCAGCACGCCGCGATGCCAGAGGTCTTATAATCTATTAGCATATGATATAAGACCATCCGCAACCGTAATACCAGAACGCCCATTTTTCAGTTGCCACCTCATCATAACACCACAACACCATTTTATTACACACAATCATCAGAACGCCAAGCACCCCTTGTTCTCCCTGAGCCCCACTAATTTCTACATAATTTTTATTTATTTAACAATATAAATACAATTTAATTAAAAACAATACAATTCAATTATTAATAAATTTTTTTAATATTACCGTTTGAGTATATAAAAAAATTGGATAGTCAAAGTCAAAAAAACACACGGTCAACCATATTCTTGCATTTAAAAATACAAACATTTTTTAATTGTAATATGCTCCTATCCTTCATCTTCCTCCTATCTCCCTCCCGTTTCCTCTGCAACTCTCATTTCTTTCTCTCTTTTTTCTCCTCTTCATTTCTGATGATAGCAACCCAAAACAAAGAAATCAAGCAAAACAAAAACAAAAACAATAAGGAAAAAGAATAAAAAAATCAATAACGCTCGTTCTTCCAACGTTAAAACTTGCACGACGCCCCGCCACAACTCCGCCGGTTGCGGACGGTCTAACATTTGTTCACTTGTGTATGTTATGTAACTACTCCACTTGAAAAGCAAACAAGAAGAGCGCCGTACATCAAAAATATTCGTAAAGTGCCATCATTTTGATTGGACATCATTTTGTAGAAGGTTTTCACGCATTTATGGAAATCGGATCTTGTCTTAGAATTCCAAGTGGAAGCTGTACAGCGTATTACTTTACTCGTGCAAGTTGCTTCTATGAGCAATCTGTTTCAACCCAAAACCGTAGTTCAAGTGCTTTATCTTCTGTGACGTTTCCTGGCAGAAAGTGCGTTTTCTTAGCGACTTTGAAGGAAGCCAATAATAACAGTGTTGAAGCTGTACGAAAGGTAAAGACTTGTGCTACATTATTGGGTTCAAGATATTGCAGTAGATCAGAACGCATTCTGAATTTCAAAACAGTGTCCCTTAAAGAGGCTCTGTTAAAAAACCCTAAAGACTATTTGAAAACATAGCACCTCATAAGTGAACCAAGTGCAGTTATGTTTTGGGTGGTATTCCAAACTGTTTTGACATGTTTATGGCAAGTTTTGCACATCAGGGTTTGAAACCTGCAGCTTGATACTGTCAAGCTTTGATAATGCAATATGATTTTTCTTAATTTAAATTGTTGGGAATAAGGGAAATGGTTTTTGAATTTCTTTTGTTTTTTCATATTCCTGAATCATTACCAAATTATTAGCATACTTCCGTTGATACTTGTGTTATTATATTATCTGAAAGATTTTATATGATTTTAGGTAAAAGTGAAAGGTTCTGAGTTTTCTGATGGTATGGAGCTCTCAAGTTTAACAGCCATAAGTCCCTTGGATGGATGCTACCGGAAAAAGGTCAAGGATCTAACTCCTTACTTTAGTGAAGACGGGTGATCTACTATCGAACCCTAGTTGAGGTACAATACTTCTTTCACTATTCATTTGCTTATTATGTTGATTAACTCGCTATTGTGCCATTTTCCATTCTATCAAATTTCGTGAAACATAGCTTTACATTTGTATAATGTAGTTCTAATTACAAACTTATATTATCTCTTAGAAGTTTATGTAGGTAGGTAAGTCGACAACTGGAAGTAACACATAAACTATGGACATCCATGGTGAATATTAAATTGGATACACAATGATGATATTGATGTTTAGTCGAGTCTTATATTTGTTTCTGTTACTTTAGATCAAGTGGCTGCTAAAACTCTCACAAATCCCTGAAGTATATGAGGTTCCAAGCTTTAGCAATGA
This sequence comes from Pseudognaphalium luteoalbum, assembly GCA_963422505.1. Classification (NCBI taxonomy): domain Eukaryota; kingdom Viridiplantae; phylum Streptophyta; class Magnoliopsida; order Asterales; family Asteraceae; genus Pseudognaphalium; species Pseudognaphalium luteoalbum. The sequence continues at coordinate 6,589,600 of OY730198.1, read as the reverse complement.
AGCGCAAACATTTTTGCAAGAATTGATTGATGGATTTAGCGAGGCTTATGCAATGCAAGTAAAAAATGTTGAAAATGTAACTAATCATGGCGTGAAAGTAGTGGAGTATTTTCTCAAAACAACATGTCAAGAAAATCCCGAGATAGCTAAGGTGTGTATCCATTATGTGTCCAAGTGTTATAGAATTTTAATTAATTCTGCCATAATCTTATGTGTAGACAATCATGCTGAATTCATGTTTATAAAAATATTATAGGTGCTTGAATTTTTCCATTTTGGGTGTACATCTGAAGACATAAACAACCTTGCTTATGGGTTAATGCTGAAAGAAGCAGTTAAGTCGGTCATTCTTCTAGTCATGGATGATTTAGTAAATGTGATATATACTATGGCCAAGGCTAATGCACACGTCCCTATGCTTTCTCGGACTCATGGACAGGTAATACACACACATATGTTAACTATGAATTAAAACCACAATTCTCTCTAGTATAGCAATTATATAATTATGAACTAGTAACTCATTATTTATATGTAATGTAGCCAGCCTCACCTACAACCTTGGGGAAGGAAATGTTAATATTTGCTGAGAGATTGAGCAGAGAAAGGCGAGATATTTCACAAGTAGAGATATTGGGTAAGTTTGCTGGTGCAGTTGGTAATTACAATGCACATGTCGTTGCATATGCCGATGTAAATTGGCCACAGATTGCTGAACACTTTGTAAACTCTCTTAGATTAAGCTTCAATCAACACATAACCCAGGCATATTCTATGCATATGACTACTTTATACATGTTTGTGTGTGTGTGTGTGTGTGTGTTCTATGTAAATGTTCATATTAAAACATCTATATGAATTTAATGTTGCAGCTAACTAAATATGTGGAACCTTGTATTGATGCAGATTGAACCTCATGACTACATGGCTAAACTTTTCCATACATTCATCCGATTTAATAACATCTTACTTGATTTTGATAAGGACATATGGGGATACATCTCTGGGATACTTCAAGCAGGTGCACTTTCAATTACTTTATTTGTGATACATTAAGAGGTAATCCTCAACATACCACCAGATATTGACCTTGTGAATAGTTGTGCAGGTAACTAAGGCTGGTGAAATTGGGTCCTCGACAATGCCTCACAAAGTTAACCCCATCGACTTTGAAAACAGCGAAGGCAATCTTGGGGTGGCCAATGCAATTTTAGACCATTTAAGTATGAAGTTGCCTATTTCACGCTGGCAGGTATATACATTTAGCTTGTAATTGATGTTTAAACTCCCACCCACACACAAAGGCTTATTGTTATTATAACTGCAGCATAACTTGACTGATTCTACCGTCCTGAGAAACATTGGTGTGGGCTTGGGTTATTCACTTCTGGCTTACAAGAGTGCACTGGTAGGAATCAGGAAGCTTCAGGTAATAAACTGATGAATTTTCCTTTTTATATGTACCTTTTGTGTGTTTTACTAGTGGTCCTTTATACCAAACAAGTTAACTTATCTTCAAAGTTCTAATAATGTAACGTAACTGAAGTACAAACAAAGTTCTGTTTGATAGTTTTTATATGCATCAAATGTTATTTCCGCCTTTTTAAAATCGTTCGTGGGCATTTTTATGTGTTTTAGCTCACAAGAACTAGTTTTCAAGTTTTTGCATATACTTGATTGTTTTGAATCTTCTTTTGTCAAGGTTAATGAAGCTGCCTTAAACAAGGACCTGGACAACTCATGGGAGGTTCTTGCTGAACCAATACAGACAGTATGTATCTAGCTTTCATATTATATCTTCAATGAATCGGTTAATTCTATACATAATTGCAAATTAGTTGTGTATTATCCGGTGAGTTTCTATCTTGGGTTTTAGGTAATTATGTTCTTATTGAAATGGTCATTACATATTCAAACGTCTTCTTTTAACGAGAAAATTGAATATTTTAATGGATAAGGTTCGTTTAATTCGGAGCAAAATTTTGTCGAAAAATGGAAATGGTTTCTTCTATTGCTCTGGAAATTGAAATTGTGTCTCTTATCCTTCTTTGTGATCTTTGAAGCCATCCTATGTTAGTGGGTGGAGTTTATATCTACACTTGTTTATGCTCTATTCTTACAAGAAACAATTTTTTCATGTACGTAGGTGATGAGAAGATATGGTGGTTCAAGAACTTTGTGGGATTCTGGATGCTAGTGAACTGCATAAGTTCTGGAAAAAGCAATAGATTATGTGGGTTCCATTTTTTATTTCACAGTTTCATAGAATCCCTCATTGATACTAGTTGGAATTTTTATTCTACTCTGCACAGTGGCGGATCTAGAAGATAAGCTCACGTGGTTCATTAATAACTTGACTCTATTATTTGATTGCGGTGACAATAATATTGATAAAATAAATTGGTCGGGTCATCAAAACGAAGCATAAAACATAGATTCATTGAAGGAGCCACTCAAGTGAGATTGAGCCGAAAGAATGAGAGAGCGAAGAGGGGATTTTCACAAGCCAACGTTACTATTTTCTATTTTTGTCTGCAAGGATTAAGGATAAGAATTGAGATTTATGGGATAAGCTAGTAATACTTGGGCTATTATCAAGTTATCATGGGCCAAAGTAGGTCCATTTAGTTTTATAACCTCGTTCATAGATTAATATATATATATATATATATATATATATATATATATATATATATATATATATATATAGTAACTGGTAAATTTCTTTTGACCTTAACGTGGATCACTTGACCCATGTGCTAAACACTTACATCCGCCCTTGACTCTGCATCATAATGATTTTTTATTATTAATTTTATAGATAAAAATATGTCATCCATGTTTCTTCCAGGAAGTTATCCATCCACAAGAATTGATTTAACTTTAAATTCCAACCTCAAGCAGTCAAACTTTAATGAGTACAATCATCAACATCACTTTTGAACCATAGAAGGGAATAAAGGGATCAAAGTATTATTATTGTTTCCACTCTCCATCCGATCAAAAGTCGGGGTTGATGCTTTTTGAACGGAAGTCAAATAGTGACTTGACACCATGGATTTAATTAACATTCTACCACTGATCGTTATTTTAGAACTAGAATATAATTAAAGTTTTTATTAATATTTTTTACTAGCTCGTTACTTTATTTTTGACGATGTATAATATAAACATACTATCATAAATATATTTATATTTCGATATGTCCCATTTTAATTATTCGGTATTCGATTTTGTGATGTTTTAAAATTATTGTACATTTTTTATTTTAACCAATCAGAAGGTTTGAATCGTATTAGTTGACACAATAATCAATGTACTTTTCTAAAATTGTAACAATTTCAATAGTAGACAATTAAATTGGGACATATAGAGTATATCACAATATAATATTTATTTGATATTACATACTTTGTCACCAATAAATAGTTCATGATTCCTTTTTCGGACGTTCCAAATTATTTAAAAGAGAAAATTTCATAAATCATACGTGTGGTTTACACAGATTTTTACAAGTCATACCCAAACCCTTTTTTTTCTATAGGTTATCGATACAATAAATTTTCATTTTGCTCGTAAATGATACCTCCGTCACAATCCGTTGATTTTTGCTGTTAAGTTCCATTACGTGATATACACGAACTTAACGGAACAAACTAACGGATTTGTGACGGAGGTACTATTTACGATCAAAATGGAAACTTATTGTATTGATAACCTGAAATAAAAGTTTGAGTATGAATTGTGAAAATCTGTGTAAATTACAGGTATGATTTTTGAAATTTACTCTGATTAAAAAGTATTAATTTAAAACTGTGTGCATTTTATTAGTCGACAATTGATTTGAGACGAAAGGGGTACAGAGGAAATATTACAGTGTAAAGGAAAACACATTAATGCATTTAATTAAAAAGTAAATATACTAATAACATTATATTCAAATCATCAGTCAAATCATTCTAGCATGAGTTTGACTTTGACGTGGAAAGAGCACTTTTAACCGTGAAAAAGAAATTGCCTCAAAAGTCAATAATTGGGTCTCAATAATCATATCCTTCCTCATCATTTCACATTTTCTAAACCTTAAAAGGGATCAAATACCAATTTATGTCTGATCGACATGGAGGCGTACAGAAGGGATCAAAACATTAATGTCTATGTGAATATGCCCCCATAAAATGAAGTCAATACTTCATAATTCCTCATTATTTGTATAATTTTCTAAACCATTTGTAGTGAAGACAATCATGAATACATTGCAACATGTCTATAGTAATCCGAATTCAAGCCAGCTAAACAAGTAATAATTGGTTTATAAGGTGTGAATTTGTTTTCTTGTAGTATTCAAGTCATTCAAAAATAATCTTTCTTAATTTTCAACGACTGATGTCTTTTTACAGAAAACAAAACCATTTTTTTCCTGATTTATATATATATATATATATATATATATATATATATATGTGTGTGTGTATGGGAAAAGAAGGAAGCTATTTTTAGCCACACATTCTGATCAACGGAAAAGTTAACGCGGTGGCAATAACTTGAAATCACCTCCCAGATTGTTAACATGCATTTCAAAAACATGTTAATCAAAATCAAATTTTCAGCACGTTAACATTCATTTACGATAAATGTTAACTCATATTGTTGAGTCACTGATCGCTGAACTCAAGTGGTCACTGATCACAAGGATTAAGGGGGAGATTATATAGGAGATTGTTGAAGTCATTAATCGCTGATAAGTGAAATCACTGATCATGCTATATGTTCACAGTCTCTGATCTTCTCAATATTGTTCCATGAAGAAAATGATTCAAGTCAAGCTCCTGTTTCTGAAGTTTATAGTCGCTGTTCATATCCTAAACCAGTAGATGAAGATCTTATCAAGATAAAAGACTCAACTATGTGTGTCGCTGATACTCATCTATCAGCGAGAGTCTCCAAGTCTTCTTGAGTTCTCTCTTCTGCTGAATAAAAGAAGTCATTGAAGATTAGCTGTTCAAGTCATTCTTTAGAGCATGTTAGCTCGCATCGAGAATGAGGAGATTGTTGTTTCTATCAGTGACTGCAGCATTAAATAAGAAGTTGACATTCGGCGTTATTACGGCGCAGCACGTGTTCCTCAAAACTTGAAAAGAGTAACGTGGAAGCATCTGATTGGTTTATGGTACAAGGTGATATTTCCCAAGATAGAATGTCATGCCATGATGTATCACATCTCAACTACCTCACCAATCAAGCAGCGACACGTGTTCTTCATATCCGGAAATTAGGGATTTCAGCGTCTATAAATAGCGTAGTATGTTATACTTCATTTTGTGTCGATTACTTGTATTGTCACTTGTTTGTCAGTGACTAGTTTGTCTAAAATACAAGTAACACCAACGAGTAAACTAGTAGTGTGTTTGTCCACTACTAGTTTACCTCAGCGAGTGAGCAAGTTAGCGTGTTTGTCCACTACTGCTCATCTCCTTTGTAATAGCTGTATTGTTTGATTTAGATTAGCTTTGGCTAATCTATTCCGCAATCAACAAGAGATAAATTTTATCAATAAAAGAACTTATCTTTCAGCTAGAACTGCATCAGCAACTGAACTGCTTATCTTACTTATATATATTTGTGTTCATATTGCTGTTACTTCAATACGGTTAAAAACTTGCTAAACAAGCTAACACAGTATAACATAAAAGTTTTTAATTGTATTCAACCCCCCCTTCTACAATTAACTCACTGTTAACGATTCACAATCACTAACATAATAGTGATTAGGGACTCACAATTGGTATCAGAGCGGAGTTGATTTAAATATAATTAAATCAGATCTGCAATGGAATCGGTTAAATACAGTTGTGTTGATTCTGAGTACCAGAAGGGAAATGGCTCCACTACCAAACCACCGGCTTTTGATCCATCTAGAATTGAAACCTGGATGTCCAGGATGATGATGTTCTTAGATCTTGCTGATGATCGTCTTTGTGCTATAATTACTGATGGTCCATACACCCCAACTACTATTGTTCCTGCAGTTGCAGCTACTGCAACTACTCCTGCTATACCTGAAATGGTTATGCCCAAAAGGGAGGAACAGTGGTCAGATGAGGATAAACATATGGTAAGGCTAGATAAACAAGCTAAAATTTACATAAGCATGGCACTTCCTGATGAAGTGTTTGAGTCCATTAGATTGTGCAATACAGCGAAACATATGTGGGATACTCTAAGAAACATATATATTGGAACTCCTGATATAATTCGCTGTAGAGAAGTTAATCTAACTCGTCAATATGAATTGTTTGCAATGGAACCCAATGAATCACTGGCATCTACCTATACTAGATATCAAGCTTTAATTAATAAAATGGAAAAAGCAAATATAGGAAAGGACCAGAGATTTGTTGTTAAAAAGTTTCTAGAATTACTACCTAGGAAAATCTGGGGAACCATTGCAACATGCATAAGACAAAGAAATGATTATAACTTTCTCAATCTAACTCAAGTTTATGGAATTTTGCTTAATTGGGAACAATCTGAGAAACTAGCTGATCAAGGTGAGCACATTCGTGCTGCACTAGGAGGACAAAAGATTTCTAATGCCCTTGTTGCTAAGCTTGATGAAGCTGACCAAAAGCAGAAAGCAAAGCTACAAATGTGTTAGTGCTTCAACAGATCTGCTAGTGCTTCATCAAATGAGGTTTCTAAATCAAAAGGTGAATGCTACAAATGTGGCAAACCTGGCCATTTTGCAGCTGAATGCAGGTCGAAAGCTGTCAACTCTTTCACTGATCAAAAACCTAGCTTCAGAAATGACAAGTACAACAAGTACAAAGCAAAGTACAAGAAGCTGAAGGAATTGTCCAAGTCAAAGAAAATGAATAAAGGATTTATTGCTGAAGAAGGATCGATCAGCGACTCTGACTCAACTTCATCATCTGATGAAGAAGAAGCCATGATCTGCATGGACAGGGATTACTGCCTGATGGCTGACGATGCTGCTTTTCATGAAGACATCAAAGAAGTAGCACAGAAATGTTCAGCATCTGGCTGGGATCCAGAGACTCTCTACAAGGGCATTCTCAGAGAGACAATTTGGTATCTGGATAGTGGTTGTTCCAGACATATGACCGGATGTAAGTCCTTGCTCAGTGACTACCAGGATGAAAGAGGTCCTGATGTAGTGTTTGGTGATAACAACATTGGTAAGACCAGAGGGTATGGGGTCTTGACCAATGGTAATGTTATGTTTAAGAAGGTGGCATATGTTGAAGGACTGAAGCATAATTTATTAAGCATTAGTCAGTTCTGTGATGCCAAAAATAAAGTGTTGTTTGATCATGAAGCTGGAGTTGTTTACAACAAGAATGGAAGCGCTGTCCTGGCTGATCAAAGAAAAGGCAATACATATGTAGTCAATATGGACTCAGCACAATCAGGAACATGCTTTTATTCCAGAACCGTTTCAGAAGAAAAATGGTTATGGCATAAGCGTCTTTCTCACCTGAACTTCAAGGCCATCAGCAAGCTCAGCAAGAATGACTTGGTAAATGGTCTTCCAAAGCTTACTTATGACAAAGACAAGCTTTGTTCAGCGTGTGAGAAGGGAAAGCATCACAGCTCTTCATTCAAAAGCAAACAAACATCTTCAGTGACAGAATGTTTTCAACTGATGCATATGGATCTATTTGGTCCAGTGAGTTCTTCCAGTCTTGGTGGTAAAAGGTATTGCTTGGTAATTGTGGATGAATATTCCAGATATACTTGGGTATTCTTTCTCAAATCCAAAAGTGATGCAACACAGGAAATCATATCCTTTATCAAAAAGATGGAAAACTTAAATGATTGTTCAGTTAAACATTTAAGAAGTGATAATGGCACTGAATTTAGAAATGTTGACCTTGAAAGTTTTTGTGATTCAAAAGGTATTTCTCAAAACTTCTCTGCACCAAGAACACCTCAACAAAATGGTGTTGCAGAGAGGAGAAATAGAACCTTGATTGAATCAGCAAGGTCAATGCTCATAGATGCTGGTCTTAAGACCCATTTCTGGGCTGAAGCAGTCAACACTGCCTGCTATACTCAGAATAGGTCTCTGATTGTCAAGAGACATGATAAGACATCCTATGAGGTGTTAAGGGGGAGAAAACCTGACATAAGTTTTCTTTATGTTTTTGGCAGTACCTGCTATGTCTTAAACAAGAGAGATCACTTAGGAAAGTTTGATCCCAAAGCTGATGAAGGTATATTTGTTGGTTACTCAATCATTTCAAAAGCTTTCAGAGTTTATAATAAAAGAAGGGAATGTATTGAAGAATCAATGGATGTTACCTTTGATGAATCTTATGATAAATCACTCACTGATCCAAAAGACTATGAAAATCTTATTTTTAATACAATCAGTGATGACAAGCATGAGATTCATCCATCAGATTCTGAAAGGGAGGATGATGTCCCTGAAGGCACTTCTGGCTCTACATTAGCTAAGAATGATTCAGGAACTTCATCTTTGCCTATTGATATCCCATCATCATCATCTCATCATCTGCATCAAAATGATAACACTCACTGTCCAAATCAAAGCTTAAACATTAATCATGCTTCTAATGCTGATGTGTCTGGTGGATCATCTCTGAATAATCAAGTCACTGCTGAACCTCACGAGTGACTAAATGGACTAGACATATTGATAATCAATTGATTATTGGTGATCCACAATCCAAGGTCCAGACCAGATCAGCAACTGCTAACTTTTGTTTGTTTGTAAGCTTTGTGTCACTGATTGAGCCCAAGAAAATTGATGAGGCACTCACTGATCATCACTGGATAGCTGTCATGCAAGATGAGCTATCTCAGTTTGAAAGGAATAAAGTATGGAAGTTAGTACCTCAAGTATCTGGGAAATCTGTGATTGGAACAAGATGGGTGTTCAGAAACAAGATGGATGCTGATGGTGTTGTGATAAGGAATAAGGCCAGACTGGTTGCACAAGGTTACTGTCAGCAAGAAGGAATTGACTACGATGAAACCTTTGCACCAGTTGTTAGGCTTGAAGCAATCAGGTTGTTCTTAGCATATGCAGCTCACAAGAAGTTCAAGGTATACCAAATGGATGTGAAAAGTGCCTTCTTGAATAGAAAGCTGCAGGAAGAAGTGTATGTGAAGCAACCACCTGGATTCACTGATCCCAAGCATCCAGGTTATGTCTATAAGCTGGAAAAAGCTTTATATGGACTAAAACAAGCTCCCAGAGCTTGGTATGACACTCTCTCTACTTTCCTAACTAAATGTGGGTATGTCAGAGGTAAAATTGACAGCATCCTATTTATCAAAAAGGATAAGAGAGATATTATATTGGTCCAAATTTATGTTGATGATATTATTTTTGGGTCTACTAACAATGACTTGTGCAAGGAATTCAGTGACCTCATGACTAAAAGTTATGAAATGAGCATGATGGGTGAACTAACATTTTTCCTTGGTCTGCAAATAAAGCAAACCAAGACTGGTATTTTTAGAAATCAAGGAAAATATGCTAAAGATTTATTAAAGAAATTTGAATTCACCAACTGCTCATCCCTTGCTACACCAATGTCATCTGCAGTAAAATTACATGCTGACCCTGATGGTAAATCTGTAAACATCACTGCTTACAGAGGAATGATCGGGTCACTGCTGTATTTAACTGCTAGTAGACCGGACATTATGTTTGCTACTTGTCTATGTGCTAGATATCAAGCTGATCCAAAAGAATCCCATTTGCTCGCTGTCAAAAGAATATTCAGATATCTGAAGGGTACACCAAATCTTGGTCTCTGGTACCCATCTGGTTCAGATTTCTCACTGAAAGGATATTCAGATTCTGATCATGCTGGATGCAAAATGGACAGAAAGAGTACCTCTGGTAGCTGTCAGTTTCTTGGAGAAAAGCTTGTAAGCTGGTCAAGCAAGAAATAAAATTTTGTCTCAACTTCCACTGCTGAGGCTGAATATGTCGCTACTGGAGCTTGCACTGCTCAAATTCTGTGGATGAGAAATCAGCTCGCTGACTATGGTTTTGACTTTGGCAATGTTCCAATTTATTGTGACAGTCAAAGTGCTATTGCCATAGCAAATAATCCTGTGATGCACTCAAGGACAAAGCACATTGATGTCAGATATCACTTCATCAGGGACCACGTCATGAAAGGTGACATTGAATTGCATTTCATTCCAACTGATTACCAACTCGCTGACATATTTACAAAACCTTTAGATGAGAAAAGATTCACCTTTCTCATCAGCGAGTTGGGAATGTTGAACTTAAATGATTAAACCTGATTGTTTAATAAAAGGTAATTACAGAATATATGGTTTATAGTTTTAACTCGCTGGCCTATTATTCTCACTGATGCAATTAGCAAGAACAATAAGTTTGCATAGTTATGATCAATAAATTATATACTTTGTAATTGCACATGAAAACTCTTTATATCATATAAATAAAATATATCTTATGTTTCACAAATTTGGCTAGCTGATTAGATTAGTATTCTAAGTTGTAATCTGATCAGCGAAATTAAATATGAGACATAGTATTTATTTTATTTTAAGATATAACTTCTTTTCATCTCGCTGAAACGAAATGTATCAGCGAAGTTTGTTCTTATTTAATATGACATTTATTTCGACATATATTCCTTACATTTAATACCTTTTGTATTTAATTTTTAACGATATATATTCCTAATAAATGCCTTATTAAATATCTCATGGGAACTCGAAAAGGTACACTTTTTATGACACCTCGTATACCTTTCCGGCGTACCTCTCCCATCACCATTTAATGTTACCACTCATCACCATCATCACCCTACTCCCCTACCATCAACCACCACTTTTTGACCACGTACATACTCGTTTTGACCACATAATCTGTACATCAGTAACCGTATATAAACAGCGAAACCTCTTCCTTTTCATTCTTTACGCTTTCTAATTTTCAAAACTTCATCTTCTTCATTTTCTCTGCAAATATCTCAAATTTTAAATCTTCTACTTTCTTTTCTTAAAAATGGCAAGAACAAAAATTTTCAACAATGCTTACACACCGACCCCAGAGATTAAAGCTCTTCGAGCCTCTGCGGTCAGTGAGACGCTTGTTGTTACAGTTCCCAAATCTAACTATTTGGGAAATGTAACCTGCCCTAAACCTGAGTATGCGGAGGTGATAAACCTTCTTAAAAATCACTTCATCCTCCCTGCTCTTACCTTGTCTCCTGGGGAAATGAACCCAGAATGGCTCAGTGAGTTCTGGTATACCTGCACTCACTCTGTCGTCTCTGGTGTTTCACAACTCCAGGGTTTTATAGACAATGGTACCCATCCCATCACCATAACTGCCAACACCATCCGGTCCATTTTACAACTTCTGACCTATGAGTCGTACGAGTCGCTGCCAGAGAGCGACGTAGCCAAACAAGGCCTCGTCGATCTCACTGAAATTGAGTGTAAATACTCAGTTGATGGCAGTGGCAACCGTAAGTACTCTACGGTCTACAAAACCAAAATGGATGGTGTTTGGAATGCCATTTTCACAAACTTTATTCAATCTTTGGGTACAAAATCAGGGAGCTATGATCAATTCAGCTCCCTGGAGGCCCAGATCAGTTGGTCACTGGTCAACTCTCTACGAGTTGATTATGCAAGTGTGATCTTTAATGAACTGATCACCAAAGTCGCTGAGCCTGCCAGGGCCAAATATGTACCCTACCCTAGGTTTCTCTCACTGATCTTCAGGGATCAGTTTGCTGCCTATGATAGGGTATCTTTTCAAGGTTTTGAGCCGACCCTGGTAGGATCTCAAATCTTTGCTAAACCAGCGACTGCGGTGTTACCTGCTTTTATGAAACACCCGGGGATCCTTGCACCCCAGCCAGTAACTTCTGTACATATGTCAGTTGCTGCCCCCCCCCCCCCCCCAGCGACCACGTCACTCACCACACCCCCAGTGACTACTGTTGGTCAACCACCAGTCAAGAAACCACCCACTACTCCCAAGAAAAAATCCAAATTAGGGTCCTTGACATTAAAGGATCAGGGACATAGCAAAAAGAAGACATCTACGGATGCCAGTGGTGAATCAGTGACTGTACGTTCAGTTGCTGAGGGCACCACTGCTAAACCCTCAACCTTACCTGCTTCACTGGACTCCCGAAAGTCCAGTGACTCTATAAAGGGACAACTACAGACAGCTGCAGTGGATCAAACCACTGTTAGCAGTGATTCGGGTGCATCCCACACCCTCAGATTGAGTCAACCTAGCCACTTGTCATCCTCACAAAAGGATGACATTTCACTCAAAGGGCTAGTGACATCAGTGAGTGATAACACACTCATTGCTGATGTCACACCACTGGCTACAGACCCGGGCCATCTCTCATCTATCACTGCACCGGCTGTCAATGTCTCACCACTGACCCATGGTAAGATACAGGTCGCTACCTCTATTTCCAATGAACCACCAGCTAAATCACAAGCTGATGATGAGGAAATCATGCCCATGGACACCTCAGAGGACACCCAACCCATTCCTCTACCCACATCTAACTCTCCTATCAGAGAGCTTACCCCCACCTCTTTCTCCAGTGACAACATCCAAGTCCCTGCTGATCAAAACACACCCCCTGATCATGTAGCCCAATCTACACCTACCCCCATTATTGTTACCCAAACTACTCCCACAAACACCTCCACCCACTCAACATCAGATCAGCTACTGATGGAGTACATTGCCCAATCCCAAACCCAGATTAAGATGCTCACTGAAGACCGTGAGACACTTATTGACAATGTCTCTGTCCTACAGAAAGCCGTTTTTGCTCTTACTGATGTATACAACTCCATTGAACCATGGAGCACATCTGTTAGTGAGAGGGTACAAACTGTAGCTGATGCTAGTGCTGCAATAAACCATGCAGTCACTGAGCTAGCCTCCACCTCCACCACAAACTTTACCACTCATGCCACTGCCATTGCCCAACTCACCACCAACCAAAATGATTTAGCCATTTCTGTATCTAACTATCTGTTCAACACTGACAAAGTTATCAAGGTGCTTCCACAGGTTGTTTCACAGCTTACAAAGACTAAAGCTGAGGTCGCTGCCCTGAGAGAGGAAAATGCTACCTTCACTGAAAAATTCTTAGGGCAGTAGATCAGTTTGAGCGAACCAGTCAGGGGGAGAGTGATGAAGAAGATGATATTGTCTCTGATCCCGAGATGCCCCATAAGATGACTAATCTGCTGTCAAACAAAGCTCACAGGGACATTGTGCTCAACACTTATGCACTTCGTCCGATCGCTGGGCAACCGGAGTTGGAAGCCCTTGCAGTTGCTGAACTGTATTGGGTGGATATGGAGATAGCCACTGATATGGTGGATGTCGCTGAACGCTTTCCTGAGTTCAGTGCTGAAGAGCTCAGGAATTACAATGGGCTGGAACAGCAATGGGCAGTGGATGAGGCTGCTAGGTTAGAGGGTACCTCAGTGAGCTATGAATTGGCTCGCTGGGAATGGATGAATAGGGAGGTGATAGATGATGTATCTGATGATGAGGAAGATGATACCATCATGCATGATGCTGATGATAATGATGATGACAACAATGATGATGGTCAGGGAGGTGGTCATGGAAATGGTCAGGGTTCAGAAGATGAAGATGATGTAAATATGGAGGATCAGCAACCCATATCATCTGTCATTAAAAGGAAAAGGACCAGTGACACCTCTCCTGCATCTACTCCTCCATCAAAGAAACAACAGGTTAGTGACCCTCAATCACATATTGTCATATCTGAGGTAACTGTACCTTCATCTCCACCAGCAACCCAAAACCTACCCTCACCCACAGCAACTACAACTACCCAAACAACCCAAATAACCCAAATAACCACACCTACCCCAGCAACAATAATACCAATCTCCACAGCAACTCCCTCCAACACTACCACTTCAGACACTTCCCCTACAGCATGCCTTTCCTCTGACTCAGCCTCAGATACCCTCTGTCCTGCTGAAACAAAAGAACAGCGAGTTGCCAGAAAGATAAAGGCAAGACAGGATAGAGAGCAGGAGATGATAATGAAAATAACTTTTCAGGCTGAGTTAAGAGAGGAACAAGAAAGGAAAAGGTTGCTGAAAGAGAAATCAGATGCTGACAGAGCATACCTACTGGAATTGAGCTCTAAAGATGCTAATGAAAGGGCCAGACTGCTTAAGCAAAAGAAAGATCAAGAAGAGTCTGATGCTGCAATTGTCAGGGTACTTGCTGAGATAGAAGAGAGTGAGCTAGAGCAACAGAAACTGAAAACATCAGCTAGCAAGAGCTCTAAAAAGAAAGAGGGAGCTGTCAGAACAGCAATGGATAGGAAATGGGATGAGATAGATAGAAAGAGGTTTGCTGCCCGAATGACAGGGAGATCAAACCCTGCACCTATTACCAAGGTTAAATTGAAGAAGTCTAAGAATCAATCTCAACCTCAGCTACTCATTCAAAGAGGTTCAGAGACCCAAGCCATGCTACTTGATCAAGTATGCAAGCTGCACAGAGAAGAATGGAATGAAATCAGGCTTGCTATCAGCCACTCTACAAGTGCAGCTAAAGCTGATGTCCTGAAAGAGATTGATAGGCTCTATCAAAAGATGGTGTCACTGCAACTTCTCAGACCAGAAGATACTGTCACATTTGGTGAAGAGATTGTTCAGCCACCAAGCCTAAGGTATAGGTCAGGCACTAGCAGCATCTATCGAATCCCCAACACTTCAAGGTTAAATCTATCTATTCCTGATGGTGTGCCAAAGCTTGAAGGACATGAAGTCACTGAGGGGGAGAAGGGTCTGGTATACCGGGACCTAAATGGTGCCCTTAGGTTTCAGAGAGAAGCTGAACTTGAGAAGGTTGATCAAGAACAACTCATACACCTAATCAGGTCAGCTAGCATGCTTCCTACAAATTCAAAGATCAGAAAAGCTATTCTCGATGAAGCCTTGGCAAGAAAATCAGATACCTGCCCTCCAAAGACAAGTATGAACTTGAAGCTGAGCTTGGCATAGTGAAAGAGGAGGAGATGTGGAGAGATAAATAAATTAGATCTTTTGTAATAGTTAGCTTCTGTAAATATTTATTCAATGATATAAATAAGGCTTGACACAGAAAATCTACAAGTACAAGTCACTGGGCGACCAACCTACTGTCAGAGACTTAAATCTTTTCAACAACAAAAATTTACAAGTACAAGTCTCTGAGCTACCAAGATATCATTAGAGACTAAAACTTTCCTTCAATAAGTTTGTCTAAGGGAGCTTTGACTTAAACCATTTAGGGGGAGATTGTTGAGTCACTGATCGCTGAACTCAAGTGGTCACTGATCACAAGGATTAAGGGGGAGATTGTATAGGAGATTGTTGAAGTCATTAATCGCTGATAAGTGAAGTCACTGATCATGTTATATGTTCACAGTCTCTGATCTTCTCAATATTGTTCCGTGAAGAAAATGATTCAAGTCAAGCTCCTGTTGCTGAAGTTTATAGTCGCTGTTCATATCCTAAACCAGTAGATGAAGATATTATCAAGATAAAAGACTCAACTATGTGTGTCGCTGATACTCATCTATCAGCGAGAGTCTCCAAGTCTTCTTAAGTTCTCTCTTCTGCTGAATAAAAGAAGTCACTGAAGATTAGCTGTTCAAGTCATTCTTTAAAGCATGTTAGCTCGCATCGAGAATGAGGAGAATTGTTGTTTCTATCAGTGACTGCAGCATTAAATGCCGCATTAAATAAGAAGTTGACATTCGGCATTATTACGGCGCATCACGTGTTCCTCGAAACTTGAAAAGAGTAACGTGGAAGCATCTGATTGGTTTATGGTACAAGGTGATATTTTCCAAGACAGAATGTTGTGCCATGATGTATCACATCTCAACTACCTCACCAATCAAGCAGCGACACGTGTTCTTCATATCCGGAAATTAGGGATTTCAGCGTCTATAAATAGCGTAGTATGTTATACTTCATTTTGTGTCGATTACTTGTATTGTCACTTGTTTGTCAGTGACTAGTTTGTCTAAAATACAAGTAACACCAGCGAGTAAACTAGTAGCGTGTTTGTCCACTACTAGTTTACCTCAGCGAGTGAGCAAGTTAGCGTGTTTGTCCACTACTGCTCATCTCCTTTGTAATAGCTGTATTGTTTGATTTAGATTAGCTTTGGCTAATCTATTCCGCAATCAACAAGAGATAAATTTTATCAATAAAAGAACTTATCTTTCAGCTAGAATTACATCAGCAACTGAACTGCTTATCTTACTTATATATATTTGTATTCATATTGCTGTTACTTCAATACGGTTAAAAACTTGCTAAACAAGCTAACACAGTATAACAGAAAAGTTTTTAATTGTATTCAACCCCCCCTTCTACAATTAACTCACTGTTAACGATTCACAATCACTAACATAATAGTGATTAGGGACTCACACATATACATTATTATACACCGATGAATGTTATGTTATCATATTAAATAGTGTATAATAATATATATAAATTAATATTTACCATAAATTAATCAATGTTTAAGAGTATTAAGTTGTAATTTGATTAACATGCTTTCCAGATAATGTTAACGGTCTGAAACTTTTTAAATTAGTAAAATTCGATTGGAATGAAAATCATAACTCGATTAATTACATGTTTATAAGTTTTGTACGATTAAATTCGTTTAATTTTATTGTTTTCATTATCGAATCAAAATTTTCTAAAAAACCCAAAAGTTACTCCAGCATTCATAATTTTTTTATGAATCCGAATTAAGACGAATTGAAGATATGTATGAGATTGATGATCTAATTCGAAGATTTATACCGTATTTGATTGATGAATCTTTGAATTACATGCTTTAATTTGCTCTTTTAGATGAAAATTGATTAAATGGGTATTGTGGATGAATATAGAAGATAAGAGAAAATGAGTGGTTTAGATTTGTTTCCTTCATTCCTTCAATTTTGAAGCTTTCCTCTTGATTTCTCTCTCTCTCTCTCTCTCTCTCTCTCATACACACACACACACACACACACACACATATATATATATATATATATATATATATATATATATATATATATATATATATATAGTAACAGAATCAAAAAAGAAGAAACTTTAAGTGGAGAAGAGAGAAAAGCAATATGATTAAGTATTTTTATTACTATGATTCAAAATATTATTATTATAGTTCTATAATTGAGTGTTTTGGTTCAATATTTAAAGATATAATCTTTTGTATTTATGATTCAAAAGTTATAAGTAATAAAAAATTGAATCATAGTATAAAAATACTAAATTATATTGCTTCTTCCTCTGCTCCATCTAAATTTCCTTCTCCATTGAACCGACTCCTATATATATAACGGGATATAAAAGAAGAAAAATTAGTTGGAGAAGAGGGAGAAACAATATGATTCGGTATTTTTATTACTATGATTCATTTTTTATTATAATTCAAGTAATAAAAAGTTGAATCATAGTAATAAAAATAATGAATCATATTATTTATTCCTCTTCTCCACCTAAATTACCTTCTCCATTGAACCGAGTCCTATATATATATATATATATATATATATATATATATATATATATATATATATATATATATATATATCAGAGAGTGTTTATCAAAACTAGTATTGATTTTCTCAAGTACTTAGAATTGAATTATTATGTTGGTTGAAAATTTGGATACAATTAGATATATCCATAACAAATCTTATCGTATTTTTAATCGATTTCCTCCGAAATTCAATGTTAAATCAATTTTAGCTAATAGTAAATACATACCTTATAATCATATATTTTTATGCTAAAATTTATTATAGTACTGTAACCACCATATAGTTGATTTATTTAATGAAAAATCACATATTTTGCACATGATTACAATTTATATTTTGACTTTGTTACCAAAGGGTCATTGGTCTAGCGGTATAATGGTAACCCTTTAATCTTGTGGTTGTAGGTTCAAGTCTGATGGTGGATATATATATATATATATATATATATATATATATATATTCAATTTCACACATATTGGTGATAGATAAGTGTATGTGAATTTGCCTTTCTAAAAAAAATATTTTTGACTTTGTTGATAATATTTGTAATAATACAATTAAAATAAGCAATAGCCCGGGCTTACTGTTCCGTTTTAAATTTAAAAGTTTTCTATAAGTACTTTTCCTATTTCTTCTATGTCGTAGGGTTAAAACCATGCCTATATAATACGGGAGCTGATTTTGGCAAGTAAGTTTTTACTTGTTACAAGGAAACAGTACAACTGTTTATGCATATAGTACAACTGGTTAATGCACTATTTCCTTGTGACAAGTAAAAGTTTACTTTCAAAAATCAGCTCCCATTTAATACCCCTTTAATAAACTTTCAAATTCATAATCATATCAAATGAAGATGACCTTTCAAAAGGTCAACATACTACATTTTATATTTCACTCTATTGATATTATTTATGGCAATATAATTAGTTTTTTAATTAAGTGTATGATTTTAGTTAATATGTTGTTATTATCATTCAAGGTTTGATTTTATCTTGTTAAAATGAAGATTATATTTTAAAATGCTAATGTTTTCTCCTCTTTTAAATGTTATTATCTTGGTAAAACAAAAAAAATTATTTATTTGAATTGCAATAGTAGTAAAATCGTAAAATAGAAATTTATGGTTTCATTTATATTTTTATTTTATTATTACTACAATTTAAATTGCAATATGATATTACCCACACAAAAAATATATATATGTATGTCCATCCTCTTATTTTTTTTAATTGAGTTGAAATAGTAGTATATGAGTTTGAATAGGTTAGGAATAGTAATGTAGTAGCTTAAATTTTATGTAGTCGACGTACAAAACACTCCTACAAACTAGACCAAGACTTAAAGAGAAGTCAAATAAAACTTTATTGCAGTATGTTGAAGGTTTTCACTTCAGTCCTTATCAAATAACAGTACTGAAATCAAAGGACTTATTTTTTCCACTTTCAGCACCATTGAGGCAATGATATTTAAAAAATGTTTGGAGTCTCAAATCCTAGAGATACAATGTGTCAAAAACAAGAAAGAAAGTTGTTAATTGCATACCTTTCTTTGTTCTTCCAAGCAATTGTATTGTTGATAATCCCTGCAACATTTCCAAAAACCCAACCGATCACCTCGCTCTCCTAGCCATTAAGTCTAGCATCACTCATGACCCACAACGTGTTCTAGACACATGGAACACCTCCATTCATTTCTGTCAATGGGAAGGTGTTACTTGTGGTCGTCGACATCCTAGAGTAACCAAATTGGACCTTGGGTCTAGAGGCATTGCTGGTTCATTGTCTCCACATATTGGAAACTTAAGTTTTCTCAGAGTCATAAGAATAGAAAATAACAGCTTTCACAGTGTAATACCACCTCAAATAGGTAATCTGTTTAGGTTACAGACGCTAAATCTCATGAACAATTCTTTTGAAGGTGAAGTTCCAGCCAGTTTATCCAACTGCACTTTACTCAACGGTCTTCGACTGGCGAGAAATAAACTAGTTGGAAAGATTCCACAGAAGCTTAGTTCGTTAGTGAACCTCGTGATCATAACCATTCATTCTAATGGTTTCACAGGAGGAATATCGTTCTTGACAAACCTCACATCTCTTGTAACCATATCGGCTGCCTACAATCATTTAGGCGGAAGCATTCCACATGGTTTCGATAAATTGGGTAACTTGCAAGAAATTGCTTTTGGTAATAACCAACTCTACGGTCCAATCCCTCCATCCTTTTACAGTTTATCATCTTTAAGAGTCGTTAGTTTCACAGATAATGAAATCAGTGGAGATCTACCACAAGATATGGGATTGCTGCTTCCTAATCTTGAGTTATTCCGGATGTCAGGAAACAAACTTACAGGAAACATTCCATTCTCTTTTTCTAATTGTTCAAACTTGGTAGAGCTGAGCTTAGGGGAAAACGGGTTTACCGGAAAGATTGACATAAATTTTAGTCAGATGCCGAATCTTTGGTATCTTGTCCTATTCAACAACAGTTTAGGAAGTTCGGAACCCGATGAGATGAAATTCATTGATTCTATGATCAGTTGTAGCAAACTTGAAATGTTATCTGTTCACCTGAATCAATTGACTGGAGTCCTTCCTATTTCTATAGGCAATCTTTCTACTCAACTAACATCTCTATCTTTCGCTGGGAACTTTTTATATGGGGACTTGCCTTCTGGGATCGGGAATCTTGTGAAGTTAGAGCGCTTAATAATGCTAAGTAATCAGTTCACAGGCAAAATTCCTAATGAACTTGGTAATCTAAGAAACTTACAACTATTATACCTGTATTACAATAGCTTCACCGGGAACTTTCCAAATTTTATAGGAAACCTTTCATTATTATCTGAGGTGGATCTGTCAGAAAACAGATTAGAAGGACATATACCTCCAAATCTTGGAAACTGCATGAGTTTAGTATCATTGGATCTTTCAGTAAACAATCTTACTGGCCCCATACCGATAGAGATTTTTCTGCTATCATCTCTGGTCACTCTAAATCTTTTCCTCAAGAGATTGGAAAGCTCAAAAGCTTGACCAAAATTGATCTTTCACAAAATCATCTGGTTGGAGCAATCCCAAATGCCATTGGAAGCTGCTCAAGCCTTGAGTCCTTATATCTGGATGCCAATTCATTTCAAGGTCCGATACCTCCCACAATGAGTGGTTTAAGAGGAATCATGATCCTTAATCTTTCTAGTAACAACTTCTCTGGAAAAATTCCAAGATTCTTAGAGAAGCTAAATTTGTCTTCATTGGATTTATCGCTCAACGATTTTGATGGGGAGGTACCATTGGAAGGTATTTTCAAGAATGCGAGTTTGATCAAAATTGATGGGAACGATAGGTTATGTGGAGGCCTTCCTGAATTTCGTCTGCCCAAGTGTGCCATAGTAGCAAGATCAAAGACCAGTTCTCGAAAAACTCGTGTAATTATTCTAGTTGTCATTTCACTTTGCTCACTTCTAGTTGCAGCAATGGTGTTGTCTTTTTTGTTTTATCGGCAAAGAAGGAAGACGCAAGCACAACCACCAGCAGGACCTTCACACGTGCAACCATTTTCAAGGGTTACATATGGAAGCATACTTAAAGCTTCCAATGAATTTGCCCAACAAAACCTGATTGGGACAGGGACTTTTAGTGAAGTTTATAAAGGTATTCTTGAACCTGATGATGGAATGGTTGCTATTAAGGTTCTAAAGCTTGGAAACCGAGGAGCGTTGAAGAGTTTTATGGCAGAATGCAAAGCTTTGAAGAACATACGGCATCGTAATCTTGTAAAAATCATTACTGCCTGCTCATCTATTGATTTTCAAGGTAATGATTTCAAAGCTCTGATTTACGAGTTCATGCCAAATGGGAATCTCGAAAGGTGGCTTCATCCAAGTTCAGAACACGAGATAGATGTCGAATCTGGTCCACAAAGATTGAGCCTTCACCAAAGAGTAACAATTGCAACAGATGTGGCTCATGCAATTCACTACCTTCACCAAGAATGTGAAGTACCCATAATTCACTGTGATTTGAAGCCAAGCAACATCTTACTCGATAGTGAAATGGTTGCTCATATTGGTGATTTCGGGCTAGCCAAGTTTCTTCCTTTAAAGCCACATGAAAGCAGTGTACTTGGACTAAGAGGAACTATTGGGTATGCAGCTCCAGGTAATCATTAAACAAAACTTCAAGCAAATTTATAATTCATTTTTTATTTTATTTTTGGTAAAACCAGACTAAATGCCATGAATCTGTAGAGTATGGTCTTGGAAGCGAAATGACAAAACAAGGAGATATCTACAGTTTTGGAATTTTGTTGTTAGAGATGATGACAGGAAAGAGACCAACTGACAACATTTTTCAAGAAGGATTGAACCTACATGGCTATGTGAAAATGGCGTTTCCCGATCATCTCAAGGAAATCATTGAACCGGGACTATTGTCTTTCCACGAGGAAGCTGATCAAAATATCCACTATGGTTACAATGAGAATATCGAAGGCCGAAACTGGAAGAGAATTGAGGAGTGTATGATTTCATTGGCAAGAATTGGGTTAGCATGCTCTATGGAATCTCCCACGGAAAGAATGGATACGAACAAAATGGTGCATGAATTGCATCATATCAGTGGCATGTTTTAGTTAATTAGTTTTATGAACAAGTGTTAAACAAAATGGTGTGGTGCCGCAGTTGGCCAGCTCGTAGGTCTCATAACTAAAGAGTGATACTGAGGTCGAGAGTTCGAGCTTCTCTCACCCCAGTTCTTATAATATTTAACAAGTTTAGAATATTTTTTGCTTACCCATTAAGGCTTTAACACTATGTGTGATTTGGTAAATTCAGTCTTTAAAATATTTAAGTATTGTGCTAAACTGCTATCTATCTATTTATCCAACATAATAAAAATGGATATTGGGCTCTAAAGTTCACTGGTATGCATAATATTCAAAAGAACCATTAGTCATAGTTGCATCAATATTTAAAGCTCGAATACCCCCCTCTCAATGAATTCATAAAACTCAATCTGACAATATGCCAAATACAAGAGGTGCAGGTGTATCTCCATACTTTACCAATATGACACCAATTAGAAAACATTAGGTAAAATTGAAGTATAAGGGGATAATAATCGTAACACGAGTATGAAAAGTCGTATAAATAGATCAAATTATATACTCACCCCGTAGGGTCATAACATTCAAGAATCAAAAAGCCATTATTCGATACTTAAATTAAAAATTCAAGTCTTTAATTACACTTACAGTTACACAATAGGTGAAGCTTACATGGCATATACACATGTTTCTTCTCAAAAACAAACTAATGAAATCAATCATCACCAAGTTAACAGAAACTATAAGTTTAATTGCAAAACATAATCAACAATTTAGGTTTTACCTCTGTATTCCTGTAAAGGAGCTTATGTGTTTAATGGTCCGACTACAAATTCAAAAAGGTCCAGTCCGGTTTGAATTTTATAAATTGAGACATAGCCCATTCGATTGTCATATGCAATAGAGAACCATCTTTCTCCATTCATTCGTTACCACCAAATAAAATCCGTCTAATTTTCGATGTGGGACAAGTTCCTACTCATTTCTTAGCTTTCATTTTTCGTTTCAAGTAGCTCACTTACGACTCGATATCTTATTCACCTTAACTCCATTTTGGACATATATTAGCTCGTTGCAAAACTCTCATAAACACAAATCCACAAAGTATTAACTATATATATATATATACTCCCTCTGTCCCAAATTAAATGTCTGTTTTGACTTTTTGAGTCTTTCTTTTCCAGTTTTGACCTTAAATATTTTTGTTTGTATTATATATAATACTTGATGCAAAATATATGAATGGATTGGGTTTTAAATGTATTTTCATTGGTATAATTTTCATAAATTAATATATAACACAAACAAATATATTATAGGTTAAAGTTGAAAAAGAAATACTTTCAAATCTGATTCAGGACACTAAATTTGGGACGGAGTGAGTATAATATACATATAGTTATTTATGTCCAAACTTGACAAAAAACTGCATGTTTTCATCAAATTTTCCAACATATGCATACATATAACTACAGCTATCATGATCTTTGAGTATATACGGAGTACTATTTAGTTAAAGCAAATCCATTCGATCTAAGGTTGCTCTACATTCAAATCTGTCACTTCAATTTATTTCGATTGATAATCAAAAGAGATGAAAGATAACCAGTTGCTATTTGTAAAAGCAAGATGATTATAACCAAATATACAACAACCATCGTTTTACTCCATTTAAGGTGCATAGACGCTCGGTTGTAAATCTGGAAAGTGATGGAGATTGTGTTAGTATCTAACAGAGGAACTCTTTTCTTTTTCTAAGCTAGAAAATGAAAATTACGTACCTTTTTCGTCACACTAGATACATATCTAGTGGGATATTTCATCATCTCCATAAGTGTGCTTGATATGTACCTCAAAGTTTTATCATCAAAAGATGGTTTAGACATCTCTGCAATCTTGTAAATCTCCTCCTGTTATTTTATTAACATGAGGGACGGTCTAAGAAAACATAATTATCTTACTAAGATTTACTTGACATTGATACCCAAAAGACAGACAGTAATAGTGGCTTACTTGATCTTCTCACAAAAAAATTAGGGAACTGATATATACAACATCAATTTTGATTATTACAACAAAACTGTGCATTAGTAATCTGTCGTGTATGCATCAGTTATGTAAAATTTTGTTGTATGAATTGAAAATTTTATTGTATTTATCAACACCCAAAAAATTAAGTCTAGTATTTTGTTTTGTTTAGACTTGTAGTATTACTCCGTATATAAAATGATGTGGATTTGCGAAATATATGACAATAAGTGGTGAGTAATGGGAAGCATTAATAGCAAACCAAATAAACACAGTCCAATTACAAGAACACTATAGTTGGCTACACTAGTAACAAGAAGCTAAGTGCATTGACAAGGCACAAGAGGATTGAGTTAGGCCTTTCTTGTTTATGTAATAAATTCATAGTAAGAAGAATATATTCACAAAACATATTTACCATTTCAGGACCATGGATGATGCATCTGATATATTTCAGCTCTGTAAAAAATAGATTCAACTGTGCAGGTCTTCCGGTTTTCCTCCACCCTCGTACCTCTGTAACAATAATGTAGATATGAGAACTTGCAAGGCGGCGGGTTAGATAACTTATTTATACAAGTCAAAATGGACGGGCCATGCTGCATTGACCCCTAACACAATTAGCCATTTTAGAAGGTTAATATCAACAATTATTTCTGTAATATTGATTAGAAAAACATTACTAGCTAATATGATTTTAAAACATTTGAAAGTTTCTATTTAAGCCATTTTTTATACACCTTTTATCGGTGTAAGATATAACACAATCCAAATCATTCCATTCAAGTACAAACAGCCACTAACGTTATTACCATAGGGCAGTATCTAGATGACCCTCCAACCATGAGGATGTAGGTTCAAGTCCCGGAGTTGAACAAACGTATATATTCATGGAAAAATGTATATATTCGTGATGGATGTGTGTGAGTTATTGATTTTACAACATGGAAAGAAAAGAAAAAAGTAGAAAAGCCCACCTGTATAGTCAACATCATTACCAACTAAAATTCCAAACCATCCAGGAGTGAGTCTGCCGACCTCCGTTAACTCGAAGAAATCACGGCGACAAAGATAGTACGCTCCTGTACTTAACTGAAATCTAGAAAAATCTCGTCCAAGAATTTCTATCCATCCCATGCTATTTCCCAAGGTTTCATGTACAACTTCATCATCGGAGTACACAAGGCTCACACCACATTCATGTACCTCCAATCCAGTCATTGTAACGATAGACACACTAACTTTATCACCTGTGCCCAATGTGTTTCCAATTGGCCAATAGCTTAACCATATAGCAACTTCACCAATTCCAGGTTTTCCAAAAACTTTGGGGTTATACATCAAATCTACACCATTGGTAGTGCTGATTTTAGCAAACCATACCCACTCATCACTCGAGGTTGTATATTTGAGAGTTAAATTCAATCCTTTGAGCCTCCTATTCTCCGGACACAAAGGCACATCAAAGGACAAAGATGACGATTTTGAGATATACTCAGGTACCATGTTGGATCTGTTATGTCTGGAAGAGATGTGCTCATTATTTCAAATTCGTACAACATCTGTGCCACACAAGCAAAAGAGTTAGATTAGTTGACACAATCACCCAAACACTTCTTATCTAAAAGTTATGCATTATAAACTTATGACTACAAAAACCAAACTGTTGCATTAATAGTCTAAATCTTTGAATAAAAAAATTTAGGAGGTCATATATTTTTAAAAATAGAATGTGGAACTTTCGACCTATTAGAGCCATTCGCTTAATAACTGCTCCCTACGTCCCAAGAAAACTGTCCTACAGACAAATGCACATTTCTAAAAACGTGAAATGATTACACTATTAACAAATAAAATTTGGATTTAAGTATTTAACCATTACAACATTTTTCGATTTGGTGAAAGTGAAAGTGGACAATTATTTTGGGACATACTAAAATGGAAACATGGACCATAAAATTGAGTACTTTCTTATTTTACATGTTCGTGAACAAAGATAACCCATATTTACACATTCATAAATAAAGTGAGTTGAACCTGGACATGGCGATTTCTTCCTACTGTGAGCTCATCATCACCAACAAGACACATCTCATGATTCTGATGTTCTTTTAACCACTTCAGATGCTCCAATTCCGAGTCATCTAGCTTAGCAATTGGTGCCAATTTGATGAAGTCTTCAATTTCAGACAAATTAGTACAACCTTTATAGCCAAATTCTTGCAATGTGAAGCGATGTGTTTGGAAAGTTATTTTCTCAAGTGACTCACAGTAATATACATACAATTCTGCAAGTGTACTTGGTAGACATAAGAGACATTTAAGTTTTGAGCATAAACTCAAGTCGAGGACCCTAAGATATTTAAGATGAACATAACAAGGAAGGGATTCGAATAAACTACCACCTAAATTCAGGTACTGCAGAAAGGGTTGAACGCTAAAACTTAACGGAACAGAATCAGTACACTCAAGATTACAGTCATTAAAGAATAACCGTTGTAGTGAATGTGGGAAGGAAAACGTAGTAACATTTGTTTCCTCTTTGTTATATAGTTTTTTACACCCTGTCATGTTCAATAGAGTAAGACTCGAAAGTCTTTCAATGTTGTCACAAACACGAACCAGACTTTTACAGTTCCAGAGAATCAAAGTCTCAAGGTTTGGGATACGGGAGATGTTACGAATTTCAAGTAGATTGTACGAATCTTTAAGATTTAGAATCTGTAACGAATGAAGAACCTATTGCAAAAAGTATAATAGAAAAATCTTAGCAACTTATATTTTCATACAAACCATTGAAACTTAACCAGCTAAAAGGAAAATGATAAAACAAGATAGTGGATTCCTTACCATGGGCGGATCAAATACATCTAACTTGCTATAGCTTATATCTAAAGCCACCAGGTTTCCCATGAATAACTCAGAGGGTATCTTTCTTAAATGGAATCCAAGCCAGCACAACCATCTTAAATCTTCAGAAAAGTTCTCGAAGGATCCATCGAGTTCCGCAAAGATTAGTTGGAGCAATTTTAAGTTATCCATCCTTTTTAATGCATCTGTCTTGAGGTGTGATAACTGCTAGCATAAAGAGAGTAAGATTGTATCATATCTAGTAACTGTGCACAAAAAATTCCTTACACATTAATAATAAATATAAGAAAACAAAACCCATTAAACTATTTGTTGCTCGAGTAATGTTAAATGTAACTAAAAATATAGTCCCAAACTTGTGCCCAATCCTACAGTATTTCATACATGGGACCAGTCAGTGTGGGACCGTCAAAGGGTTGGTTTACCCTTTTTACAGTATTTCAGAAATGGATTCCACTTATTCTATTTCCTTATATTCACCAACATTTTAGTATGTGTACCAGTAAGAATTTTTGGCACAAGTTTAGGCCTACATTTGAAGCATTTTTCTTGTTGCTTTAATACCATAAATGCAAACTTCTGTTCCCTCAACACTTGCATATCAAGTGCTAGACCTTCAATTGTTTCTGAACCCTAAAAATTAGAAAGAGGTTAATAAATATATCACACTTTTTCTATATAATAGGAGGGTATCTTAAACATACACATAAGAAGAATATCACCTTTCCTTTGCTCAAGATCTTATACGAGTCACTACTAAGCCAGACTCTACTACGTTTCAAAGGGTATTTCAGTGACTCTTGACAAACTATGTTTCTACCCATCTCTTGAAGCAATCGATGCATCATTAGTTTCTTGTTTGGTGAAATGGAAAGAAGACATCTGCTGGAAAGGGTTTTGATTCCAGAAAATGCAGAGTAATTACTCTCCAATATCTGTATAACATAATCCACGTCAACCCCAATAAAAAAACAAGCAATATGCAAAAACAACTCTTTTTCCGAGTTGTAAGGCAATGACTCATAGCTCCTTATGAGAACACCTTGAATTCGAGAATCAATATCTTTACTCAATAAATTCAATTGACTTTTCCAATACGAGACCGTATTGCTCTTTGACAAAGAGGAACCCAATACTTCAAGAGCCAGTGGATTACCCTCACAATACTGCACAGCTTGTACTGCAAGTTCCTCAAAACCTTCCATGGGAACTTTGGATCGAAAGGCATGAAGACTTAAAAGCTCTAATGATTCATTGGTATCCAATAATGTTATTTTGTACTCATAACACCTCCAATATGTGGACTTAAACCATTTACCTGGATTATTTTCCCTTGTTGTTATTATAATCTTGCTCTGGTTATTAATATTCCCGGTACCAAGTAAAGCTACTAACTGACTTTTTTCTATAATATCATCCAGCACAATAAGTGCTTTTTTGGTTTGCAGCGCCTCTTCAATCTTCAAAGTACCTTGACAAACACTGGGTATTTTTCTCCTCTTACCCCCTACAATATCTCCGAAAAGTTTTTCCTGGAGCTTAAGCAATTCATACGGTTCTTTACATCTACTGCTGATATTATCAACAATACTGATGTTTTCAAAATTCTGCCAATTTGAATCGACAATGTACCTGGCCAACAAGGTCTTGCCACTTCCTCCCATACCACAAATAGCTAAAAATTGTGAATCTAATTGCTTTAACCAAGCATTGATTTCCTTATCTCGAGCGTCCATCCCTATTAGATTGGGTGGAAGATGAACTTGTTTGCGATCTAGCTTATTGTAAACAGTATTCACAATTTCCCTCATGAATTTTGTTTCTGATCTGGAACACAAAGAAACTAAGCAAGTTGAATGATTCACATTCCAAAAGTTGTGGTGCAGTGGGTGTGAGTTTGAAAAATTAAAAGAAAAATAGTAATCATTTTGCAAAAATCATTTAAATCAAGTATGAGATGGCACCCTGATTGTCAGAAAACACTGGTGAAACAAGTTGGATTCCCATAGTTATGTTCAATAGTACTTTTTAATTGGTCCTCTGTTCTTCATAGGTGGATATCATTTTTATCATCTCTTAGAAAGACAAAAACAAAATTACTTGTTTATGATCCATCAAGCAGAGCATTCAGCAATATTTTCAACAAAATTGCTGAAATCATCATATTTCACAATAATTGTTCTTGAACAAAGGATCTTCCTGATTTATAGGTTCATCAAAGAACTTCTAAAACAAAAATTCACAAGTAGTGTCAACGTTTCCAAGTCAACGCTAATAATCGTAGAAAAAATTCCGGTAATAATATAATTTATAAGAAGAAACAAGAAGTATACCCAGAAAGAATCATGCCAGCCAATTCAGCAACCTCCATAAGGGCTGCCTTCCAACGGTATACGTTGTGATCTGTCCACCTCGAATAGGCTTTGACTTGTATTGCAAAAGTTCTGTTTTGTTTCCTAACATCTGAGGGGTTGACATGATAAAAAACAGGTAGAACAAACTGATTGTACTCTCTCCTTTGCTCCTTGATTAGTAGAAGCTCATCAAGGCACCAAGTGGAAGTTGCATAATTCTCTGACAATACAACTATCGAGGCCCTGGATACGTTTATTGCTCTCACGATTGCAGGTTTTATTATTTCACCTCTGTTGATCTCTTCATTGTCCATAAAAGTATTGATTCCAGCTCGAGTTAATGCATCATAGAGATGATCAGCAAAAGAATGACGAGTATCTTCGCCTCTAAAGCTTAAAAATACATCATAGCTGCTATCATTAGTATTAGTTGATGCCATTGTAATTAGATCTATGAGGATGGAGGTTGAAATGGCTTTAAGGATCAAGTGTGTATTAATGTCAACGGTATTGACAACATGGTTGCTAAGTTTTCATATACTTATGTTAATTAATTATGTTTCCTTGAAAATTAATTAAACTATTGATTAATGTATGGTTTTACATTGAGTAAATTATACCGATCATTCATGTGCTTTGCACGAAATTACACCGATAGTCCATATCTCTTAGAAATTACATTGATCATCTGTGAATGATACCAAAATGTACGGCGGTAGTCCCTCCCACTAACGACGGTTAAAATTTTTGTTAAGTGTCTCACATGAGGGTACATAAGTCTTCATGTCGAGCTTCAAAATACGGTAGTTGGGTTGGTTTTGGGAAGAAGAAGAAAAGGGTAAAAAGACGTATGTATCCTCATGTGCGAGTCATGTGAGACACTTAACGGAATTTTTTAACCGTCGTTAGTGGGAGGGACTACCGCAAGGCCTGTAAGCGAACTGAACGTTCGGAGAACTATTCGTGAACCGTTCGGCAGGAAATTCGTTTATGTTCGTTCGTTTCGTTATATGAACGAACATGAACAAATTTTTACGTTCGTTTAATTATATGAACGAACATGAACACAAGTCTCATTCGTTCATTTACGTTCGTGAACGTTCGATAACATGTTCGTGAACGTTCGGTTACATGTTCGTTTATTAAGTAATAGTTTAATTTAAATTAATACATATTTGTATATCATATTTTGATTTAAGCTCAATTCTAAGTATAATATGATTAAATATTTAGATATTTTCAGTTAAATATAGTAAACATATAGATATTTTCACCTCACATTTCACTCCACTCCAAACACATCTCCACTCTCTCCCACCAATAGTTCCAGATCTGTTGCTCTTACATACGATCGGACCAAGCAAACGAGTTTATCTTCATATTGTGATCGTTTTGTAATGTTGAATATGCATTGCAAGGTTTCAAGTTCTATAATATATATGTGTAGATGTTTATATATACGGTAATTTACGTTTGTTGAGGTTCGTTTAAGGTATTAACAAAGAAGTGCATTAAATTATATGTTTGTTCGTGTACGTTCGTTTGTGTCCGTGAACAAACAAATTTTCTTAGTGAACGAACATGAACAACAAAATTTGTTCGTTTATCCGTTCGTGTTCATTCGTTTGTTCGTCAAAACCTTAATGAACAAAGACGAACAGACTCCGTTCGTGTTCGTTCGGTTCGTTTACAGGCCTAACTACCGTCATGCATTTTAGTATCATTCAGGGATGATCGATGTAATTTCCAAAAGATAAGGATTATCGGTGTAATTTCGTGCAAAGCACGGGGTGATCGGTATAATTAATTCTTTTACATTTAATAAGCTTCTATATATATAAAAAACAAACATTTCACCCCACTTAAGATTCCACGTGATTTGTCAATGATAATTTTTGCGAATAAAATACGTTTTTTTTCTTATCTACTGTATTTGGCATCAATCTCCATTTCTGTTGTAAAGATGCTATTTTATTAATTAACATTTTTAGAGTTTATGCATTTACAAAATGGAAACTTTTAAGGTGGAAGGAAGCGTTATTTTAAAATAATATAATTCTCAAAATTTCATTATTATACCATGTTTAGACAAATATATATATCCATTTTGTGCCGTCACTAATTGTCGTTATCCACCATATATTCCATTTGTTTTTTTTTTCAAACGGCAAACCTACACTACTACTATATAAATGAACACATACGTACAAAGTTGCCTCGCCCACGAGGTTTGAATTCACAACGTCTACATTGATGGAACATTGATGGATTCCCTACATGCCGCTAGGTAGACTACATGCCCTTTGGTTCCATTCATTCTTTGTTCGATATATCATGCCTTGTCTTTGTTAGAATATATGTTGGGTCAAAATAACCACCAGTGCAAATTCTGAAAATACTCTAAGTATTGTTTCCACCGCTGAAGTTACTACCGCCAGTCAATCTGTTAATATCGTCCTCATTACTTCTACCACCAGTCGATTCTGAAGTTAACACCGCTGCATCATCTAACAAAGTTTCCACTGCTGGATCATTCTGCACCAGAACAGTGGGCCCGGCTACAACAACTTGTGTACCTGTCAACTTGTAAAGCATGTACTCAACTGTTGTAGCAGTCCATACTTAGACAATTTTGTAGTAATGCATTAAATGCTCACTTGTAAATGGTACTCTATTTATGTTATAAAATAGAGTTTTCCATAATCATTAAATGTATCTTTTGACTTAGAAAAGAAATATATGTATGGGTTAGTTTGAGTATGTTGGGATGCATCATCAAGTGTAGGTTTTGTTTTCTCTCAAGGTTTCTACGGAAATCCAAATGCAAAGATAAAGTGTATTTGTATTATATTTATCAAAGAAATAATATTGAGAGTTTGATTATAAAATTGTTCGTCAAGATCATTATGTTACAATCACTGTAGAATATGTGTTCTTCCTAATCTTTACAAGTGTGTTTCCTAATCTTTAGTAATGAATGACCTAAGTGTGTTTCCGTCAAGATCATTATAAAATGTTGCTTTTGTGTCAATGAGCAAAGGAAATGTTGATGTTAGCTCCTATGGACCTACATCACATACATATGGACCATTTCCATCAGTGGGTGTTTCAACTTCACAAGATAAATCTGTTGATCCTGTCATGGAAGCTTTCTTTGCCAGTCATGTGAACTCATCACTGACTAATGATGAACTTTAGCAAATAGATCCTGAAGATTTGGAAGAAATGGATCTAAAATGGCATATGGCTATGATCACTATGAGAGTGAAGAGGTACATTCAAAGAACTGGAAGA
The DNA here is from genome assembly GCA_963422505.1 of Pseudognaphalium luteoalbum. Lineage (NCBI taxonomy): Eukaryota > Viridiplantae > Streptophyta > Magnoliopsida > Asterales > Asteraceae > Pseudognaphalium > Pseudognaphalium luteoalbum. The sequence continues at coordinate 6,556,806 of OY730198.1, read as the reverse complement.
AACAACTTTGCTCTTAAGAAGGATGATGCTGCTGGTTTTGATAAGAGTAAAGTGGAATGCTACAACTGTCACAAAAGGGGGCATTTTGCAAGGGAATGTAGAACAGGAGGTCATAAAGGAAATCTGCTAAGAACTGTGAATTTTCCAAGGACGGGAGGATTCACTGGAACTCAAAGAAGAAGTGTTCCTGTGCAGGATCAAAATCAAAGTACTTCAAAAAGTGCACTGGTATCACAGGGTGAAACAGAACGGGATTGGTCTGATCAGGTGGAATTTGAAGTCAAAAATCATGCTCTCATGGTACATGCTCAAATGGAAACATCAGATGAGGTTCCTTATGAGGTACAATCCAAATTATGTTCATCTATTTGTAAGAAAACTGTTAAGCAATATAGAGATCATAATGCAAAAATTATTAGGGAACTTGATCAATGGGATTCTAGAAGTAAACTTTATGTTGCATCAATAGAGGATTTAGAAAAACAAATTAAGGAATATCAGGAAAACGAAACTCAATTTAAGTATGATATTGAATATGCCAATTGGGAAAAGAAAAATCTGGAAGATAGGGTGGAAGAATTAAATTTAAAGCTAGCTGAAACCATAAGTGAAAGGGAGTGTATTAAGCTGACTGTTAATAAGCTAGAACATGCTTCAAAAGGAGTAGAAAATATGATTCAAACTCAAATACATGGTAGAATTAAAGCTGGCCTAGGTTATCATGAAGCACCCCCACCTTATAATCAAAATTATATCCCAACCAAACGTGACATAGACATTAACAGTTTTAAAGAGATTGTGTCTAAGGAAAAAAAACAAGATGATCCTGTACTTCACACAAGTGAGAAATTAATTGAAGAAAAGACAAAAATCAGTAGGAAGTCTAGATGATCGATTGATAGATGGACTTGAATCTGAATGTACTGATGATGAGAGTGAAGTAACTATCCTTAAGAGAGAGGAAAGTTTAGTAATGAAAGGAAAGCAAGTGCTAGGGAAACTGACCTCAGAAATTACAAATGAAAAATTAGAACAAGGAAAAATGATGTTTGCTGAACTGAGCAAAATGAATATACTCAAAAGACACTGCACAGACAATCAGTCCAAATCAAGTCTAGGATATGTTAAATCAACAGTTAAACACATTAACAAACCAGTGAGCATATCTGTAGAAAAATATGTCATCAATGCAAATTGTTATGTGTGTAATTGCAAAGCAAGCACCTCTTCTTCATCTCAAAAGCATCCAAACAAAATACCCAGAGGAAATCAAATCAATTGGAATCAAATGGTTTCACAAAAACTGGGAAATAATTTTATCATGAGGAAAGAAAGAGCATGCTTTATCTGTGGTAGATTTAATCATCTTCAAAATGACTGCTATCACAATCCCAAGAATTTTCAAAGGAATGTGAGACCATCATGGACAACATATGACAGAATCAATCATCAAAAGTTCAAAACAAAAATTGGTTCTGTAACTGCTGTCAAGAAGAGAAAGATTGAACTGATTAACACCGCTGGTTCAAAATACAGTGCAGCAGCAGTTGTAAATCAAAAATTAGCCAATATTGGAAATAAAGGTAAAACAGCAATCACAAAAGTTAATACCGCCAAGGGAGTTAACATTGTTAAGAACTTTACCATGAATAACAGAATTAACACCGTCAGGCAAAATTTCATTGGATCAGCTACTAACACCTCTAGATCCATTCCTGCTGTTAAACCTAAAATAAGTTGGAGTAGGAAAACAGATAATACTCAAATTGGTTTCAAAGCCAATGTTGATCCAAAATCAATGATCTTTGAGAGAATTGATTTTATGGATGCAAAAGGGAACCCCAAAACCAAATTGGTTTGGGTTCCCAAGGGAAACTAATATTTATCTAATTTCATGTGTAGGGCAAGCCAAAAGATTTGTGGCATATTGATAGTGGATGCTCAAGGCATATGATAGAAAATAGAAGCAAGCTACAAGATTTTAAAAGCTTTGATGGAGTATTTGTAGCTTTTGGAAGCAATCCCAAAGGAGGACGAATTTTCGGAAAATGTGTCATTAACAGTGAGAAAATGAGGTTTAATGATGTGTATTATGTTGAACAACTGAGGTATAATTTGCTAAGTGTCAGTCAGAATAACTGAGAAAAAGAATCCAGTTCATTTTACTGACACATAATATTTTATTCTTTCTGACAAATTTAAAATTGATGAAAGCATGATTTTAATGAGAATTCCCAGAAATAATGATATGTAATGTTGTGACTTAGCAAATATGATACCTCAAGAAAGTCTAAACTGTCTTTTCTCCAAAGCATCTGTGAGTGAATCAACTCTCTGGCATAGAAGGATGAGTCACATGAATTTTAAAACAATAAATAAATTGGTTAAAGGAAAACTTGTAAATGGTTTACCTGAAAAGAACTATTCATGTAATGACCATTGTGTTGCATGTCAAAAAGGAAAGAAACACAAATCCTCCTATAAATCCAAAATCCTCAACACAATCTGTACTCCTTTACATTTATTATATATGGATCTTTTTGGTCCTACAAATGTGAGAAGTTTAGGAGGAAAAGTGTACTGTCTGGTGATAATTGATGATTATATCCGTTTTAGCTGGGTATTCTTTCTTACAAGTAAGGATGAAACAGGTGAGCAACTTAGGTCATTCATTACTAAGATAGAAAATCAAATGGATAAAAGGGTTAAAATCATAAGAAGTGATAATGGCAAAGAGTTTAAACATCAACTGATGGATAAATTTTGTGAACTCAAGGGTATTGAAAGACAATTTAGTGCTCCTAGAACTCCTCAACAAAATGGAATAGCTGAAAGAAAGAATAGGACATTAATTGATGCAGCTAGAACCATGTTAGCTGATGCTAAATTGCCCATGACCTTCTGGGCAGAAGCAATCAGCACTACTTGCTATGTTCAAAACAGAGCTCTAGTTGTGAAACCACATAACAAGACACCTTATGGACTGTTCTTTAATAAACTACATTTATTTCTCAAACAATTTGGATGTCTTGTTACTATCTTAAATACCAAAGATCATTTAGAAAAGTTCAATAGCAAAGCAGATGAAGGTGTTTTTGTAGGATATGCAATTCAAAGCAAAGCTTACAGGGTTTTCAATCATAGATCTAGAGTAGTGAAAGAACCCATGAATGTAACATTCAATGAAAACACACCTTGTGTTGAAGGAAAGGGTCCTGAATCTCTATTTGATATTGATGCACTAACCAAATCTTTCAGATTCATCACATGAAGTTGCAGGTGGTCAAACTAATAAGAAATCATATGAATATTTATTTCTTCCTGTTTGGTCCCCAGCTCCACCTGAAATTATGCAGTATGTTCCACAAGATTTGTCACAAGGCTCGGAACAGATTACAACCACTCCCATTGGTGGCAGTACATCATCAGAGACTGCTACACCTTTAGAAGATGAATCTGTTCAATTGGAATCAAATGATGCAGTTCACAATACAACTGAAGATGCATATGAAACTGCAGATGAAGATGAAGATCAAGATCCACTCAACACATTGGAACTAAATGAAACAAATCTGGAGTCTGATCCTTCTCTAACATCAACCTCCAATTATCAAGCTCACAAAAGCTATCTTCCATTGGAAAATGTGATTGGTGATATTGATAGTGGAATACAGACCAGAAGACAAGCAAAGTCCAGTGCTGATAATACAAATGTTTCTTTGTTTGCTTGATTCTTGTCACAGGTAGAGCCTAAGAAGACTGGTGCAGCTTTAAGAGATCCAAGCTAGATTGAAGCTATGCAAGAGGAGCTTCTTCAATTCAAAATTCAGAATGTGTGGACATTAATGGATCTTCCAAAAGGAAAGAGGGAAATTGGAACAAAATGGGTATACAGAAACAAAAAGGATGAAAGAGGTATTGTAATTAAGAACAAAGCTAGACTGGTTGCACAGGGATACACTCAAGAAGAGGGCATTGATTATGATGAAGTGTTTGTTCCACTAGATAGGATTGAGGCAATTAGATTGTTCTTAGCTTATGCTTCTTTTAAGAAGTTTAAGGTATACCAAATGGATGTGAAAAATGCATTTCTGTATGGCACTATTAATGAAGAAGTATATGTTTGCCAACCTCTAGGATTTGAAGATCTCATATTTCCTGACAAAGTGTGTAGGTTAGAAAAGGCATTGTATGGTTTGCACCAAGCTCCTAGAGCATGGTATGATGTTCTATCTACTTATCTAGTTAGGAATGGTTTCAAAAGAGGTGCCATTGATAAGACTCTGTTCATCAAGAAGGTCTATGATGACATCCTACTGGTTCAGATCTATGTTGATGATATTATTTTTGGATCAACAAGGGATGCTCTGTGCAAGGAATTTGAATCTCTCATGCACAATAGATTCAAAATGAGTTCAATGGGAGAGTTAAACTTCTTTTTAGGACTACAGGTTAAGCAGAAGCCTGATGGGATTTTTATTCATCAAGGAAAGTATGTGTGTGATATTCTGGAGAGATTTAATTACACAGATATGAAAGTTGCTAGCACTCCAATGGAAACACATCAGAAATTACATGCAGACCTTGAGGGGGAGAATGTCGATGAACATTTATATAGGTCTATGATTGGTTCACTAAAGTATCTGACCTCTAGTAGGCTAGATATCATGTTTGATGTTTGTGTTTGTGCTAGGTTTCAGGCAAATCCTAAGGTGTCTCACATTCATGCAGTCAAGAGAATCTTTAGATATCTTAAAGGTCAATCAAAATTGAGCCTTTGGTATCCAAATGATTCCTTATTTGATCTAACTGCATATACTGACAGTGACTATGGAGGTGCCAACATGGATAGGAAATCAACATCTGGAGGGTGTCAATTTTTGGGAGAAAGACTTGTGTCATGGCAATGTAAAAAGTAGACCACTGTGTCCACATCAACAGCAGAAGCAGAATATGTTGCAGCTGCAAGTTGTTGCTCACAGATCCTATGGATTCAAAATCAAATGCTTGACTATGGTCTGACTTTCTTAAAAACTCCTATATTTATTGATAACAATTCTGCAATTAGTATCATATGTAACCCTGTGAAACATTCCAAAACCACACACATTGAAATCAAATACCATTTTATAAGAGATTGCAATGAGAAAAGGTTAATTGAAATTTTCAAAGTGCATACTGATAATCAATTTGCAGATCTGTTTACCAAATCCTTTGATGTTGGCAGATTTACATTTTTGATAACCAGTATTGGTATGATTATTTCAGAATAAACCTCTCACTCACCTTTTGTAAAATTTTGTTTAAGTGTCTGAACTGTTGCTGCATCATGATACTACTGTTAGTACTGCTAATATATAATTTTAATATATTAACACCGACAGTTTGATTTGTACCGCTGGTATCAATTCCACCGGTATCAAATTAACACTGTTGGACTTTTGTCTGTATATATTTCTATGTTTGACTGTGTGCAGGTCTCAACTATATATTAGACATAAGATTCTCTTGTCTCCCTTGCTGCTGTAACCTGCTTACCACATATTTATAATATATTATACTTAAGTTTTCTTTACTCACTATTTTCTAGATAAATAGTAATATTCTCTTATATTTTCTCAAATTTTTCAAGATTCTCTTAATCACTCTTTCTTTCTTAAATCATCTCTTCTACATAATGAAATTTTCATCTAATCTTTTATCAATATTTTTGCTCAAAAAGAAATCTCTTTCAAAAATCCACTCATTTTCAACCGAAATGGAACAACCCGAACAAACTGTGGATCTTAATCAAATGGCTACCACCTACCTATTTAACAACTACTATTCTCTACGAGATTATCTGTCTTCCACCTCTGGTTACACAACTTCAGATACTAAAATTTTAGAAGAAGAACCAGAACCTGAGCTGATCAGCATGGATCAGCATCATCAAATGGAATCATTGCAGAACAAGACCATGATCATGTGATAGAAACTCTTCAGGACCAAGTGCACCAACTGGACAACTACAATTGGGCAATCGTGAATCAGTGTAGAGAAACAGAAACAAGGAGAAGGATTGCAAAAAGATCTATCCCTCATCGAATCAAGGATAGGTTGGCTCACTGGAAGTACTTGGTGAAACGGGCAAAAACAAAAGCAAAACTGTGGATTAAAAGAAAGGTTGATCCATCAAATGAGCACGGTTTGATTACATTCCTCCTTATTCCAGTCATAGTAATCGTCTTATGGATCGTTACTATGCACAGGATATAGAGTTTCCTGATCTTCATGATCCTGAATTGTTTTAGTAGCTATTTATAAAAAAATGGTGTTTTTAACACCGCCAAATTTACACTGCTGGTTGTAAATTAGTACTGGTCATAGTATTTGCACCGCTGGCATAATATATGATATGTTTAGTATCGTTGATGTTTTTAACACCGTTTTTTTTCTGTTACTACCGCTGGTGGTGAACCTGAGGTGCATTTAGTATTGTTGGTAGTTTTAACACCGCCTGCACGTTTTCTCGATTACTACCGCTACCGTTAGTGTTTTTAACACCGCCTGCAAGTTTTCCTTGGTTACTACCGCTGGTACGTTTGCACTGTTTAAAATTAGGGCTTGTATATACCGCTAGTAGTGTCAGGTTTAAACTTTAAAATTCTCATTTTTCAAAATCATTCGCTCTCTCAAACTCTCAAAGTTGATCATCATCATTCATTTTCTTTCAATCGATTGTCATCAACATCTGTCTAATGGCTTCATCTTCATCATCAACTACTCTTCCCATCGTTGAAAAACACAATTTAGTTGCTTTTCTAAAGAAAACAAAAGGTTCTGATGATTATCATGGAATGGTCGATTTTCTGCTCCGAATCAACCTTAATGAAGCTTTAACAGTAAACCCTATTATCTATATTCCACAAATAAATGATTTTTGGACCTCTGCGAAGAAAACAAAGGTTGATGGGGTAACTATTATTGTTGGAAAGGTTACTGGTAAGGAAATCAAAGTGTCTGAGAAGTCAATCCGCACTCATTTGCTCCTGCAAGATGCAGATGGTATGGATTATTTTCTTCCTTCTCAAATTTTTGAAAAATTGCAGTTGTTAGGGTATGAGGGGGAGGATAATGGTAAACTAACATTTTTCAAAGCAATGTTTTGCCCCCATTGGAAATACTTAATTCATACCCTACAACAATGTATTTCACAAAAAATGACCTCTTTTGATCAGTTTAGCAGTAATATTGCATCTGCAATAATCTGCTTAGCAAATGGTTTAAAATTTAATTTTTCAAAACTGATTTTTGATGGAATGTTATACAACCTTGATCATCCCAATGACATGTTTTTAATGTATCCAAGATTCTTGCAACACATTTTTAACAAAGAATTAAAGGATTTACCAATTGATGGTAATAAACTCTTTCTCTCTTCTCATTCAAAAAAGGTTTTCTCAAATATGAAGAGAGTTGGGATGGTCAAACAAAAACAATTTTCTGAGAAGGTGACTCCTTTAACTGCTCATATGATCAATGCACCTTCTACTGCAGAGGCTGGTCCATCAGCCACTACTGCACCTGTAGTTCAGGAAGAAGTCACTCCCACTTCTTCTTAACCCAGAGCTACGGGTTCAAAGAAAGAAAAACAAGAGACCCCAAACCAACCAATCTAAATGCCAAAAAGGCAAGAAAATAGGCATCTCAGACTCCTCTTTCTCAGATGTCTCAGCCCATTGAACCAAATGAGGTGGTCAATGATCAAGATCATGACCATATAGAAAGGGCTACCACTATTGTATCTACCTCAGAACCACAGGACAGTGGTAATGGCAATAGGACCCAATCCATGGCAACACCAGATTTGGAGATACCATTGGATTCCTCTATTACAGAGGATTCAGTGGAAATCAACAAGTCTAGTGATCCCAATACCAAGAACAAATGGGCCTCTGCAATTCATGTCTGGCATGGTACAGAAGGTGGTTTCAGTGATCCACTAAAGGAGGTTAACACTTCCAAAAATGGTGAGGACGGTTCTAAACTAAAGGATTTAACGGATACCTGTACCAAATTGTGTGAGATCATAGAAAAGCAAGGGAAAGCAATTGATGAGATGAGGAAAGAGATGGAGAAAATGAAAGAGGAGATAAATGAGTTGAAGGAAAGAAATTCCAAGGCTAAGAGTATGTCTGAAGGATAGAAAAGATTGGAAAAATTAAAAAGGTCAAAGATAGTCATAGGTACAAGCTCTTCTACTGATAATGATGACAGCAACAAAGAAAATCCATATTAGTTCACAGGAATTGGTAAAAGGGGTGTAGGATCAATGAAGTTTAGTGAACTTGAAGCTGATTCATTGATTGCAGAAGATGAATTAAGAAAAGAAAATGAAAATGTGTGTGACAATCCACTTGAGCCTGAAATAATTTGTTCATCTATAAATGAAGTTGTGGAAATAGATACTCAAGAGGAGGTCTATGAAGAAAGACCAATTCTGGACACATGATTGTTTGAGGATATAGCATCAGATGAAATTGGTGATATCCATGAAAAGGTAGTGCATGAACATCAGGATACTCTTCATATTGAAAACATCTCAACTCCAATCATTAATGATGAGCTTACAGCAGCAGAAGCATTAGTTGAAGTGGAAAAGAACCATCTTCTACTAATACTGCAACCTCTAGAAATTTGGGAATACTGTTTAGAGAACCTGGATCACAAAAGGTGATGCCAGAAGCTGTGAGAAAGGCTCTCAAAGAAAAGGAGATGCTGAAAGCAAAGGAGAAAGGTAAAGGTGTACATGTAGATCCTGAGAAACCTAAGATGAAAAAGGAGATGGAAGAGATAAGTGAGAGGTTTGCTCAAGAACTTCAAGATGAACTTGATGCAGAAACAGAACAAGAAAATCTGGTCAAAGTCACTTATGGTGATAATGTTGAACTGATGTTGACCAAAGAGGAACAAATTCACTTTGATGAACTCTTATCTAAAAGAGTTTATGAGTATCAATGGATGACAATGTCTGCAGAAGAGAGACAAGCTGAATTGGAGAGGCTGCTAAGAGAAAGAAGAGCATTTGAAGCAACTCAAAGACAAGCAAAGCTGAAAGCAAAGCCCAAAACCAAAGCTCAATTGAGGGATACTTATGCTAGATATGTTAGAAGGTTAACTGGTCTACCTCTATACAAAGTGAAACGATGGGACTTTGATGTTTTGAAGAGAAGGTATGAAGCTGATCATCCTGTCGTTCCTCCTAATCAAGAAAAAGAAGACATGAGGGATCCTCACTTGATTGCATTTGAAAGAAGTGAACAAAGGTCAGGATCAGGTGCATTTGATGAGATGAAAAGAAGATGTGATGAGGGGCAAGCTGAAAAGAAAAAGGTAGTGCATTCTGAAATGCACTCTGCTGATGAAAAGGAAAACAATAATGTGAATAATTCAGAAGATGAAATGGATTTGGGGAGACTAAGATCAATGGTCATTCATGACACTAAGATCAATACTTCAACTCCTCTGGCAGTAGAATATCCAATCATTGACTGATATATCATTCATGATCTGAAATTGCAGCCTGTGTACAAAGTTGTTAGAGCAGGGAAACAATTTGAGGTATATGATTCTTTTCTTAAAGTGTTAAAGAACTTCCGTAGAACTGATGTGGATCAGATGTGGGATATGGGAAAAAGGAAGTATTGAAATGGGAGTGAACAGAATATGAATATGATACTGTTTGGATATCTTTAGAGAATGTATGAGCCAAATGCTGAAATGGAGTATTTCAAGAAACCATTCTCACAAGTAACCTTCTAGTATTGATTTGATCATAATGGAGTACACTTTATAAACCAAGATGATTCAACTGTTGGATATTTTCTAGCTGGTAAAGAATATCCACTCAATCTCACTGTGATAAAGTATATGTTGCAGTTGAAAGTAAAGTGTAGGGATGTTGATCTTGCTGCCAGTGTGGTTCACCATATTGAAATGTCTGTAAGAAGAAGAGAATCAAAAAATAGAAAGGAAGATGCAGAAAGGAAGAAAAGGTCAGAAGAGAAAATGAGGAAAATGATTAAAAAGGGTTTGAAGAAATGAAACTTATGACTTCTGGAAGAAGCACAAATTTAGGGGGAGATTGTTGGGTCAAAATAACCACCAACGCAAATTCTGAAAATACTCTAAGTATTGTTTCCACCGCTGGAGTTACTACCGCCAGTCAATCTGTTAATACCGTCCTCATTATTTCTACCGCCAGTCCATTATGAAGTTAACACCGCTGCATCATCTAACAAAGTTTCCACTGCTGGATCATTCTGCACCAGAACAGTGGGCCCGGCTACAACAACTTGTGTACCTGTCAACTTGTAAAGCATGGGTACTCAATTGTAGCAGTCCATACTTAGACAATTTTGTAGTAATGCATTAAATGCTCACTTGTAAATGGTACTATATTGATAAAATAGAGTTTTCCATAATCATTAAATGCATCTTTTGACTTAGCAAAGAAATATATGTATGGGTTAGTTTGAGTATGTTGGGATGCATCATCAAGTGTAGGTTTTGTTTTCTCTCAAGGTTTCTACGGAAATCCAAATGTAAAGATAAAGTGTATTTGTATTATCTTCATCAAAGAAATAATATTGAGAGTTTGATTATGAAATTGTTTGTCAAGATCATTATGTTACAATCACTATCACTGTAGAATATGTGTTCTTCCTAATGTTTACAAGTGTGTTTCTGCCACTTCTTGTGAAATTTCCAAAGTATATATTTTATTCTTGTTTAGAGCTTACAAGCTGGGACTGACAATATCGAAGTCGTCTTCCAAGTTATATATGAAGTTGTCTTCTATGTTGTTTGGTGTTTGCATGTTGACATGTTGTAATTGAGTGTTTAGACGCAAATACATTTTACTTGCTCCCGAGTTATTTTTTCGAAAGAGAAGAGAAGTGAAAAGAATAAAAAAATACATTGTGTTCCCAAGTTTTGTTTATGAAGAGAAGAGAGTCGGGAAGAGGATTCATCATTCTTTTCTCCCCAAACTTTCTCTCTAATATTGGAAAGATTTGGAATGATTTATATAAGCTATAGAATGTCACTTCCTTCCATTTCCATCTAACTCGGGAACACAACAAAACATATAAATTTCAGTTCTTTTCCTTCCTACTCGGAAACACAAAAACGTTTTTCATCTTCTTTTCTTTTCTATCATTTTATTCTCTTCTATTATTTTCTTTCGAACAAAATCTTGGAACAGACCTTGTCAACTAAATTGCTTCATATATCGGTTAACAAGAGCTTCGAAGAAGTATACAAATAAGGTACAATTGTTAGAGGGCTGAGTTAGTTACCCAAACCCAATCGTGGGTTTAGAGTACATTAGGTTTTTAGGGTTAAGATTATATAGCTTGTTGCCTAAGTTACAAACATACAGATCATCTAAGATATGTGCAGTACCTTTTTCCTTATAAAAATCACTTCTCGAATTAAAAAACCTCGTACAGTCATTGAACATCTGCATTCAAATTAAATAATAAATCAAAAGTATTTTCACAAGCCATAATCTTACGACTTACCATTACATATTTCCACGGTTGACGACAATCAACATATTTACAGTTGCATTTCAATATTCACTCCTACAATTAACGTCTTTGATAGATACAAATTAACACAAATTCATAACAAACATATAAAGTAGTATGTTTACATCGATAGTTACTCGCTCTACACTTTCAATTATGAAAATTAATGGCGAAAAAAGATGAAAGATGTAAATGAAAGAAAAGAAAAGATAGACTTACAGTAAATCTTTGTATGTATAAGTACACAATCTATACTGAAGCAATCGCTGTATGACTTACTTGGCGCTCTCTGACTTTCATGTACAAACCCTGCAAATCCCGTAAACTATTTATTTATAGATCATGTGACAAACTAAAGACAAAAATAATTTAGCTACAAATGAATCGGGTCGCGATGGTAGGACGAAGTGTTGAAAATTATCCAAAGTGTAGATCATTTTCTTCAAAAATCTGAATATTAATTGAAGTGATATAAATTTATTTGATGATATTTGACACGCTGTTGGGTCAGATTGGACACTAATGCAAAATGAAAATTATTCTAAGTGTTTAATACTGCTAGGCTACAATGTTTCTACTGCTGGTTAGTATTACTCCTGCTCGCTCAAAGTTTATACTGCTACAAGTATTAGTACTGCCAACCAAGTTTCTACTGCTAGGCATAATTCCTAAGTTAGTACTGCTCGAGTCATTTCCAAGATTAATACTGCTAGTGATTTCATCATTAGTACTACTTAGTGTTCTGTAAGTTCACCAAATCTGTACTTAGTCAACTCTGCAAAAGCAAAACATGTTGTACGGTAGCAGACCATATTTGGACAATATACTTGTCATGCATTAATTACAGTCACGTGTAAATGGACTCTATTGTTTTATAAAATAGAGTTCCATACTTTCAAGGCATGACATGTCTTGGTTGTTTGTGTATAAGTTAGTCTGATAGATAGAGTGATAAGTACATCAGTTATTAGTCATAAGTTAGCAGCTTCAAGGTTCTTGTAACCCCAATACAACAAAGTATATTTGTATATTTATTTCATTGATAATAATATTGAAGCTTTGGTTATAAAATTACTTGTTGTTCTTGTTATTATACATTTTTTACAAGTAATTTATCTTCCTTATTAACAAGTGTGTTTCTGAGACTTCTTGTTAATCATTCAAAGCTTGTGTGTGTGTAAAAGTAAATCTTGGTTAAGTGATCCAAGTAGATCCTGACACACACTAACTGTTCAAAATTCAAAAGATTTGGACAATGAGTGTTTCAATTTAACCAAAGTACCCAACCTACCTGACCCGACATTTTGCCACATCTATTGATATTGCACATAACTATTATAGCTCATTAAGTGAAGCTTATTTGACTAGATAGATAGTGTAAGAATGAAACGGATATCTTTTCTACTAAAGTTAGGATAGGAAGGTTCATGTGAGAAAATTACGCTTGTTGTGTGAATGGTGGCGCCCGTTGTCATGTTAATCTTTTGATTCGGAACCAACTCAAAGTCCATGTTCTGTAAAAAGATTGCTAAAGCAACAATCGCTTCCAGCATTGCAAATTGATCACCTACACATTTTCGCGGGCCACCACTGAACGGGATGAACCTATAATGAAACCTCTCCATGTCAGGATACAATCATATAGATGGAAAAGGGATGATATTTGACATGTACCGTCAAACAAAATAACTTTCACTACTCACTAAAAAAAAGTAAGAAAAAGGAAATGTGGCACCTTTAGTAAACAAATTCACCTAGAATAAGTTGATGTGAATGTCATAACAAATCCATAACACAATTTTGATCTAGAAGGTAATACGTTTTAAGATAAACATGCAATGAAGAACACGAGAAATTACTTATAATCGGTGTTGGATTCGTTCGGCACAGGCCCATCCAAGTCGAATCTTTCAGGTATGAATTCTTCCGCTCTTTCCCATACCTTCAAATTTTATCAATACCAGTTACAACTTTATTCACATCAATGCTTGATTTAAGCGGAAAAAGGTAACAAAATTCTGTAACTGGAAATATAGTGATGTAACCACCTTCGATGAATGATGGATGTTATACACAGATATCATAATATCTTGACCAGGGTTAACCTTGTAATTTCCTGGAAGCTCATCTGCAATAATAGCTCTTCTTATCAAGACCTAAGGAAGATGATGTCAGAAGGTTTTGGTGAACAGTAAAGCTATATAGAAAAATAAATGAATTTATAAAGTGGTATTTGACCTACCGGAGGATGTGGGTAGAGACGCATCGACTCATTTATGCATCGTGTTATGAACTTGAGGTTTTTTACGTCTTCATAAGTTGGTAGGCGGCCTTGTAACACTCTGTCAACTTCTTCTTGCGCCTTCTTTAAAGAAGATGAATCCTACATGACTCAACATAATAATCCCAATATAATATGTCATGTAGAGGTGGCATTTCAAACCCATTTATGCAGGTAGATTTGGGTTCTGATTTGTCACAGATGGCTCAATATATTTTTAGCTATAAGGGGTATGGTTCAAACTTCAAACACTTGAAAATCACCTAAATTGTACTTTGAATGTATATATATCTCCTCCTATTCAACCATGAAGTTGTGGGTTCACGTCCTGGGGACGGGACAGTTGTATATATATATATGTGGATTTAACGTATATACACATGTTAGTGGGGTGTATGGATACTTGCCATTCTAAAAAAAATGTATATATCTTCCTAAGTCGTTTTTAGTTAAATAATGATTATTACTGTACTTATATTATTTTGTAATCATAACCAGGACATTCATCACTTATAACAAAAAATGTTACAGAAATGAAAAGAGAAGTATTACCAAACGAACCCGGCCCAGCACATTTCGACCCGTACTTAGAATGACCGGTATCTTAAAGTATCAAATCACGAGTTTGAATAAAATTGTGAATGGGTACCTTACTTAAAAGATATGCAGTCCAAGTTAACACTGAACCAGTAGTTTCATGTCCAGCAACCAACATTGACAAAAGGTCATCACGTAGCTGTTCACTTGAAACCTAAGCATAAAAAAATAGACTGAATATTAACAGAAACCAAATTATACGCAACAAGTCGGCTTAGATCACTGTTTGCAGACCTCCTCCCTGCTAGCAAGTAAGAATCGTAGAATGCTTGGATCTGCATCATTCACGTAGTCTTCATCATCAATTTTTTCACCTTCTTTTTCGACAATCTCTTTGCATTTCAAAATAAGCTCTTCAACGGTATCTCTAATTATAGTAACTGCATTTTCGGCTTTTATTTGTCTTGGAATGATCTTACATAATGCTTTAATCTGCACACAAAAAAAGTCAAGTGTTAAAGTTTGACCCACAAAGTCATACCTATTAATTTCCTTATGCCTATATTACATTATAGTTCCCACTTCCTATCAATAAATAAGTAAATTTGCATTTGAATTTGAAGTTAAAGGGAGAGTTGAAAATATCTTCAACAGCCCAATAAACTGCATTATAGATCAGAGGAAGTAAATACTAAGTTTGACCTCAAAAGGTCAAACAACCCTCTAGTTTTAAAGTATAAATGAAAAAAGGTGATAATAATAACCTGCCTTCCAATATGGTAAGAGATCAGTTGAACGGGCTTCGGCTTCTTTTAAAGCAGTATACACGGATTCAATAACGGGACTATCAGAAGTTAGGGAATCAAAATTGTAGTTAAATACTGCCAAACCAATAACGTCAAGGGTTAATTGAGAGAATTGCTCCTCCATGTTAACAGCAGTGTTATTGCGCGCGTATGATCTGAGCTTATCAACAAATCTCTCAGAGCATTTGCAAAATACACGATCAACTATCACTGATAAGTACTTCTTGTGAAGTGATGGAACTACAGCCCTGCGCCTTGCCTATAAACAATTAGAGTTTGCACTCAAAAACTAAATGCAACAAAATGAACAAGTTCGGACAACAATCTATAAAAAACCTACATATCATAATAACGTTTAATCCCGTCTCCAAACACAGTATTAAAATTAACTCTTCAAGATCAAAAGCCATAGCCTTTACAAACATTATGCAAAGCTCCTTTTGTTTAAGTAAAATTAGCATCATTGACTCATTGTAAGTTTGTAACTACAACTAACCGACTAAAAGAAATCAAAACGTTAACCAAGACCCTACATCAAAACCACGTACAAACATAAAATTTACAAATCCTACAAATCATAAGGCCAATTAAAGTACGTTTATGTAAAATTACAAATTAGGGAATTACCATCATCGTCAATATCATAAATACAACCAACCAAAGAATACTAAATCAAAACTCGAACAAAACCCACCATCAAACTCATCATATTTAAACATCCAATTAACCAATTTTACAGCAATTTTTAAGGCAAAATAAAACATGTTCAAGAAAAACTAGCACCATCATAACTACAACCAACCAACCTAGAAAAATAAAAAATTTAAAGATAACCCAACATCATATTCACATTTTAAATATCAAATTCACAAACCTCACAAAAAAATCAAAATTCTAAAGGCAACAGTTCAAGTAAAAGTAGCACCATCATCATAACTTCAACCAACCAACCCAAAAAAATTAATCTTGAACAAAACCCAACATCAAAATGTACATAAAATCATCAAATTCACACACTTTACAAGAAAATAATTAAAAATAATGATAATAATACAAGAAGATTACCGTCCAAAGTGAACCTTCAGCAATGGCAAAACCAGACCCAAACAAGAATTCAGACACCTCAGCAACAAGTCCTTTAGCATAAATACTTCCATAATTTCTTAAAACATGTTTAGCAATTGCAGGATCACTAACAATAACAAAGTTTCTTGGCCCAGCTGCTAATCTATAAATCGGTCCATACTCATTCATCCATTTGAACAATGGTAAGAACAGGGCCCCACCCAAAAGGTCTGACACATCATCCAGCTGTGCATTTGCAATTGGGATGTTTGAATTATCTGATTTTGTAAGAGATATTGACCGGGTTATTGCTGTCAGCCAATCCGGGCTGACCCATGACCCGTTTTTTGAAGTGGGTTTTGGTTTTGGTTTGTTTTCAAGCGAGGATTTGATTGTGAGGGGATATATGGGTGGGACGGCGGAGATACGGTGGTGGGTGTGGCGGTGATTGGTGGTTGTTAGCGGAGATAGTGAGTGTACGGAAAGCATGTTGTTGTGAGAGGATGATGAAACTTGAAAGTGGTTAATAATTCTAGTTTCACTGTTTGCTATTTTTGATGATTTTTTTTTAGTAAAGTTCAGAATTGGTCCTTTAAGTACTTATAAGTGTACAATTTTGGACAGCAAACTATTTTGAAGGTCATTAAAATTTAAAGTTTTTATTATACTACCTCCGTCTCATTTTTATAATGTTTTGACTAAGTTTTTCTTTTTCAACTTTAATCTTATATATTTTTGTTTTGTTATAAATTAATTGATGAAAATTATACTCAATGAAAATATATTTAAGATTCAATCCATTTATATAATATTGTATCAAGTATTATATAATACAAATAAAAATATTTAAGGTTAAAATAAAATGAAAAATCTAAAAAGTTAAAATAGGATTATAAAAATGGGACGGATGAAGTATATATTAAATTGGTGTATAGACTCACGGTTATGCTGAATAATAGATTTGCATTTTTAAAGTGGATAAACTGATAAAAATGATCAGTAGTGGACAGTTAATATACTAAATACAAATGAAAAAACAAATATAGTATACTCGTAGTAACTAAACACATAAAGGCATTTTTTCTTTTAGAAACCTATTTTTTTTATTTGTCAATTGATTTTGATAGAAATCGTGATTGTTGGAAGATACAATAAATCAATCACACTAAATTCACTCATTTTTCAATGTGTATTAACAATTTTTAGTGAATACACATCATGTCAAGTTCCTAGCAACATTTATATAGAACATGAATAAAGCACATACAACTAATAAAAGATATAAAAGTATTTTCTTGTTTTATCTTCACAACATAACACTTTGCCAAACAACCATAATAAAACAACATCACACTTTACCAAACAACCATAATGCGATTGTTTAGTGTCATGTAAAAGACATGTTCATATGTTTAGGCGAATTATAATTAATGTACAGATAACAAAATCATACATATAATAATAATCCTCTTTAAATACACAAAGTTGGCAATCAAAAATAGCAAAAGTTGATGACAAAGTTAACCTCATCTAATCTAGAATCTGGATGTAAGTAAACTTTCTTTATTTTTCTTTTCTTTTTTATCCTCATTTCTTTTGGATCCTCTTGGGTAAGTCCAATATTACGGTTTAGTCTTCTCAATCAGGCCATTTGCCAAGCCCACTGATTCAAGCAGAGTCAAGTTCAGCCATGTAGTTCATTAAAGCTGGCTCATAACCCATTTAATTGGATCGCTGGTCAGATCAGATCATTAAACATCTTGATTCAACTTTGACCCGCTCGGCTCGATCATAAAACCCGGGTAAATGTGTTATGGGCCAGGTCAAATCATTTGCCCGAACCGCTCCAAATCTGGCCCATTGGCGAGACCCACCTTGTAAAGGTCACCATAGCAATATTGTGCACCACTTGGTTCCTAGATGGCTAAATCCTCCACAATATGGTAGCCATGGTGCAACCGGGCTAGACATCGACTTCACAGCCTCAAACTTATATATCTTTGGTGGACTTGTAGAATACCATCATCGTCGAACCAAACACCTTTTCTAGAGATCGGGCTTTACGGAGTATAATGATAATCAGCCAAGAACTAAAGAAACTCGACGTATCCCTAATAATTCACTAGGTAAACCACATACCCGACAAATTTGGGGTTATTCACATCAACTATAGGGTGATCAAGTTTGTTTACATTGAGTAAATTCTCATAACATGAAAAACATTTCTTGTAACCCTAATAACTAAACAAAAATGAAGAATTTACAAATAAAACATCTCAATATGGTAGAATGCCACTTCCTTGACCTTGTCCTACACAAATTCGAGTAATCGATTCCTTCACACGTTGAAAGTGCTTAATTGATTGATCTCTAAACGACGAATAATACTTACAATCTTTATCCACATTATCAATATTTATATCAATAATCACACTAGTACGTTGCCCCATTGATAAAGATCTTTTTAATTCCATTCCTGTAAACATTCCCATCTTTTCCCTAGGCAACGACAATGAATTACAATGCCTGAGCATTAATCGTCGTGGCCCAGATGAAAATGTGGGCCTTGTGGGCCCATCATTAACACCAGCATCAACACTGACCGTACTATCTGTTGATTCTGATGTAAATTCATCAGAACCAACAGATGTACGGTCATCAACAACTCCCCCAACCGATCTACAAACCGGACAACCACGAATTTCGTCATCCGGTGCAACAACCGGAACCCGACAAACCGGACAACTCGTGTGTCCCACAAACCATTCATCAATACATTTCACATGAAACAAATGTTTACAATTAGGTAACACCCTAACAAAATCACCATTTTCAACATCACCTAAACAAACCGCACATTCGGATTCATCCGAATCGCCCTTTTTGTATGCGATTACAGGAATTGTTAAAAGGGTTTTCTCATCAACACCGGCTTGTATTTCTTCACCGGTGAAATTATGTAATGCTGCCATTCTTGCTGCATGTCTTCTCATGCAATATCTAACAAGTAAAAGATGGTAAAAAAGTATAGATAAAGCAGTTGCACCAATTCCCATCATGGAAATAAGTAAAGGTGTAAAAAAAGAATTTGTGGAAAAAGTTTGTGAGGTTGTCGATGATGTTGATGATGATCCTAAATCTTCCATGGCTGCCATAATTGTAATCAAAATAAAGTGAGGTAAATTGTATTAGGATTGTGTATTTGTGTATATAAATTGTCTTTTTTAGGGTTTGTTTAATGTGTTAGTTTTTGGGTATGAACAAGTGGCTAATTTTATGGTTAGAAAAAGTGTTTGTTGTTGGAACAAGATCAAAGTAGGTGGACACTTGTTGGAAGGATAGTAAGAGTTTGTGAAATTGTGGTGATGATTTGGTCATGTGGTATGGTGTTGAAAATGGTATTTTAGTGACTTGGCTTAATATAAGAGATTGCTTGTTTGTAGTTTGGTTTATGGTTCATAGAAATAGTTGACTATTGGTATTGATTAGTAATTGATATTTATTTGTGTATTTGATTAATAATTAGTTAGGTCGAGAAGCTACTAACTATTATTTTGTTGATGGTGACTTGTTGTTTGAAATGCATTCCAAAAAAGAAGGAACTAGGCTGAACTTTAATGACAATTTGTTATCATAAAAGTGATTAGTTTGATAACATTTTTTTATAGTTTAATTATTATGTTACATAAATAAACTGAAAGTATACTACATATATCAATGTGTATATGCATATATTGTGTATGTTAGTCGTAAGATTCCTTTTTACCGAAAGGAGGAAAAAGAAAATAGTGCATGATTTTTTATAAGCTTTTTGGAGGATTTTGCTAACCCTTTTGCTACCCACTTAACAGTCAACGAGTTGTTCTAATTAGGCGTGAACAAACACCGGGTATGGCCCGACCCGACCCGGATACCCGAACCGGGTACTGGTCAACGGTCAAATATCCGGTTCCTGAAGAACTCGACCCGGACCCAACTCGGTTTTGAGCGGGGGGAAAACCCAACCCTATAGTACCTGGTTTGTACCGGGTAGGAATCAGTTCGGGTCCAATACCCGGTTCTAAACCTGGTACGATGTACACGCCGGGTATATGGTGTTCCAGACGGGTACTAACGGCATCCCAAGTTCTGTTTCAAATTTCCATATAGTACCCGCCGGGTATCACTATTACCAGTCGGGTACAAGTGTCATGATCCATCATTTTAACCATTTCACACCAAAATTTACCTAAATCCAAACATCATCCCTAGTTAAGCATTTCAAAATATCCAAACATACCCAAACATCATCCCTAAGCAAGCATTTCAAAATATCCAAACATAAAATTAAAAGTACTTAGATAAACCGTTATCAATTTGTGTAGAAAATTGTCTGAATCACATGAGGCACGCAAGCACTCAAAATGGGGAATAGTCATAGGGGAATCCACGCTCCTCCTGCTCTCTCTCCTGCTGCCTTCGATACTCTTCCTTCCTACAGCTCTACCAAGGCGGTACCCTCGTCATAAACCGGTGGTGGATAACTTGCTCCAGGCTGACCCCACATGGGTGGGTAGTTGTAGGCTGTAGGCCGGTAGTTGAGCACCACTTCAGAAAGTCTTTGTGTGTTGTGTGCCGACCAAGCGTTGTGGTAGCGCTGTGCTCCAAACTCATACCTGACTTCCTGTGAAAAATCATTATGGCTAACCTGAAGGCCCTGAATACATTTTTTTATTAAGCATGGATGGTTGTGCTGCGCCCTGCTGCTGGAAACCTCCCTGGTCGTATGCAGCTTCTTCCTCGTGATGTTGTTCATGTTCCACTTGCTGATGTCTTCTTCTTCTCGGTGGCTGAGCAAATTGCTCCTCTGGTGGTTCTTGATATGGCACGAAATTATTATTGACAACTGAGATAGCTTGTGCCCCCTGAAACTGAACTAACCCTACTGTTTTCTGTCTAGCTGTCACTCGCTCTAAATTTGCAAAACTAATGTTGAAGGACTTGGCAATCCTTGTCACAAATTGTCCCCCACAGATAGGGGATGACCCTCTAATCCCGCTGGCATTATGATGTAAATACCAGGCAACAGCGTATGGCACATTGATATTCTCCTCCGCTACAAACTTCCTCAAATACCATAAGTCGGCGAAGCCGACTCTCTCTGTGTTCTCCCTTCTATGCGAAATGGTGTGCGCAAGACATAGTTTTATACGCGTCTTTTACTACACTTATTTGTGGAACCGCTAAACCGTCTTGCACAACCAAGTTAATGATGTGTGCAACACATCTACTATGGTAGAAAATTCCTTTCAAAGGTGGTGCGTATTTTAGTGTTAATTTTTGAACGGCATTTGTGTTATTACTCGCGTTATCAAACGAGATAGAAAAAACCTTTTGTTCTAATTTAAACATTTTCATTACATCTCGTAACATGCAAAATAGATTTTGACCCGTGTGAGGATAGTCAAAGTTTTCAAAAGCAATGGTACGTTTCATCATTTGCCAAGTTGCGGGATCAACCCAATATGCGGTAACACAAAGGTACGAACCGGACAAACCATGAGGAGCCGACCAAACATCGGTTGTTAATGATACACTTGTAGTTAAGTTTTCAAAACCAATTATTAGTTGAATTTTAGCTTTTTTCCACAACTTAAGTACATCACGTCTAAGGGTAAGACGACTTACATGATTATATCGGGATTGGAGAGTATTTTGAATAACCTTAGTAAACCGAGGGTTGTCGAAGTGGTTGAACGGCAAAGCTTCTTGAATCACAAAGCCGACAAATGCTTCTCGACACCGATCTGCTTGGTATGTGAAAATACCTCCATCCCGTGAAATGGTGGCTTGACCTTCCTCCGGATTAGTTTTGTTTGAACTACAATACTTTAAAGTATGTTTGTTCAACGTTGAGTTGGAGTCGGCTTTTAAAAAAATCCCACATCGTTTACAATGTGCCTTAGTCGAACCATCCGACAACAACACTTTGTCAAAGTTACACCAAATCTCCGGATTACGTTTTGTTTGCAAAACTTGAACAATAGTTGGTGCATTTGACGAACCAACAAAATCGTTAGTTGAGGAACTTTGAGTTGCCATTTTGAGAGCGTTTTTAGAGGATGAGAGTAATGTTTTGAGAGTTTCGTATGTAAATCGTAAGCGTTTTGAATGTTTTTTCACTAGAATGAGTGAGTTTGAGTATTGTAACTAACGCAAACCCAAGATATCTATTTATACTAGTTTTAGTTAGGCAAAATGGTAAAAAAATGAAAAAAAAAAAACGGATATAAAACAGCTAGGAGGGTCAAACACAACGGCTAGTGAAAAAACCGGGTTCAAACCAGGTTTAAAAACCGGTTTTTGGAACCGGTTCGGGTATAACCCGGGTACAACCCGATTTGGCGTGTCTGGGGTCGTACCCGGTTGGGTACCCGCCGCCGGGTACTAGTAAAACCCGAACCGGGTACTGCCAACCCGAGTATACATCAGATCGGGTATCCGGGTACTAACCAGGTCGGTTACCCAACCCGATTTTTTTGTTCACGCCTAGTTCTAATCAAATGAAAGTGAATTTTTATACGGAGTATGTGTTAGGCCCAACATTCAGCTTGAGCACTTAAGCTCAAGCCCAAAAGATATGTAACAAGTCCAAAAAAGCAAGATGTAATCCTTTTTTTTTACATAATGAAAACTTATGTTATTTTTTTATCTATTTTTTTATTTCAACATTTAGGGAAAACCGAAAACTTCAACGGATTAAAATACCAAATTCTTATGTGAAAATTAAAAAATTAAAGAAGTTATTAAACTTTTGACATGACTTCCTTCTTAGAATTTGGGAATGGAAAGCATATATGGACATAAACATAAATAATCCTTGTATTTATTTTTTAGTTTATGAGTCGATATCAAATGAGAATGGAAATTTTAGTGAAAATTGAGTAATCAGTTTCAGCTACTTATTTTCATCAAGCCCCACTTCTTTACGTTTTTTTAAAATTAATTATCTCAATACGGCTTATTGGAAATTTATAAGATTGCATCATAAAAATCAGCATTTTTGTCTCTTCAATTATGTCACTAGATATCTCACATGATATACTTTCGACGAGTTTTTATTTCTTCATTATCTTGTAGGCTTTACTAATTGTACAATCACATGTGATACTTGTTAGTATCACATGTCTAGTATCACATTTGATAATCGTTGGTATCACATGGTAATAGTCATTTCCGAAACTTACTTAAAAATGAAAAAATAGTTCGTCGAAAGATATTTCATGTGAAATCTCTAATCCAATAGAAAAAAACAATGATTTTTATGGTGCTAGATATATAATTTTATAATTTTTAAAAACATGAGAAAACTGTATGTTTTGTTAAATAACTTTTTTGTCCCTATTAATGAAGCATTCTGATTAGTTATTCAATTCTTGCTAAGATACTGAACCTTACTCTTTATTTGCAAAACGTGAATGAAAAATATACGTCAATTTCCTCTATTTATATTTTGATGGACCGCTTTTGGGCTTAATACGACCACTATTCTCCAGTTGACCCAATCACTCAATGGTAAAAATAGGCCTGTTGTGAAGTTGGAGCTTTAAAAGATTAAGATTTAAGAACAATCTATATCGATTACAAAAGGGCCAACCCAACTCGTCCCTAAAGTTTATTGAATAACAAACAAGGCAAATATAACTCTCAACTTATAAAATCTAAAATTTACCCACTTAACCACGTTTTAATTGACGAAAATTGAGAGTAAATGATTATATTGAGATAAAAAGTGATAATAATAACTCTTAAATCTATCATTAAATTTATTCTAAAGCTGAAATATTGTTGAAGTTTACAGTTAGATAATATTAAGGAGTGACGATTAATTGTTAATAGGAAAATTAAAAAAAATGCCATTTTTTTTAAGTATATATCTTTTTCTCCGGAAAAAAAATTGACGATATACCCCATGAAATCGCAAAAGCAAATTTGCGATTTGCGATCTCGTGATTTGCTTTTGCGAGCCGTTCACTGACCGAGCCGTGGCCGAGACACCCAGTGCCATCGCAAATCGTAAATTTGCGATTTGCGATTTACCTATGCCCCGAGAAATACTTGCGATCTCCGAGTCGTTTTGCACGTTCCCGAGAATTCAGTGTCATAGCAAATGGCAAATCGCAAATTTGCGATTTGCCATTTGTCAAGGCCTCAAACGCCGTCAGCGACTCGGTCACGTGCACGGGTCGTAAAAGCAAATGCACTGGTTGCAAAAGCAAATTTGCGATTTGCGAATGGAAGGGGCATATCGTCAAAAAAAAATTTCGAGGGGCACAACGTATATACTTGAAAAAAAAGTGGCATTTTTTTTAATTTCTCTTGTTAATATTGTACCACTGCTAATTAAAATTATCAAGTTGTCATTAACAAAATTCGAGATGAAATATAACTAACGTCAACAGAAATATGAACATCATAAATGGAACAACATACTAAGACAAT
The DNA here is from genome assembly GCA_963422505.1 of Pseudognaphalium luteoalbum. Classification (NCBI taxonomy): domain Eukaryota; kingdom Viridiplantae; phylum Streptophyta; class Magnoliopsida; order Asterales; family Asteraceae; genus Pseudognaphalium; species Pseudognaphalium luteoalbum. The sequence continues at coordinate 6,532,060 of OY730198.1, read as the reverse complement.
CATATTTAGAAAAACTTTGCACATTTTTGGTCAATTTAAGCCTACTAACATACTTAGGGATCATAAATGTATATGACAATAGTATAGTGACCAACTACCATTTTAGTATTGCAAAAGGAGCAAATAGCAGTTTTACTATTATTATTAAATAATAGAGTATTGTGCTCCCATTTGTTCATTAGTTATTACAAGAAGTTCTTTTATTGATGACTTCTAAGTTACAAGTTGTTGTTTACTCTCCTTCTCTTTCATAATTTTCTTCTTATCTCTCTCACTAACAAAACTACTTAAATCTCAACAATCTTCCTGTTTCCATTTGGTGATTTCAACAAAATTCTCAATTTCCCAATGGTAATGTGTACATATCAATGATACATTTCCATATGTGTATGTACATTTTTACATTTTGTATGTGTTTTGATGATTAATTTGTGGTTGATTTGGTTTGTGTGAATCAATGACAGCAGCAACTTGTGCCTTCATGGTTGGAGAAGCTTTTATCATCAGAATTTTTCTCAATTTGTCGAACACATGAAAACGCGGCTAGAAGTGAGCGTAACATGTTTTGCATAGATTGCAATGATGAAGCATTTTGTTTCTATTGTCGATCTTCTCGACATAAAGAGCATCAAGTCATTCAGGTTAGTATGTTTTTGACACACATTTGTAACAAAAAAAATCATATATGTTTTGATAAATCATTTTACTTGCATTGTATACATATAATAATGATTGTGATTAGTTTGAAGAACTTTGAACAATTTGGGAAGTGAATTATTTTGTCGTCGTTACAAAGTTATAACCAATGTGTTTAGATAAGGAGATCATCATATCACGACGTGGTGAGAGTATCAGAGATCGAAAAGGTATTAGATATCGAAGGCGTTCAAACGTATGTGATAAACAGTGCAAAAGTTTTATTTCTTAATGAAAGGCCACAACCTAAATCATCAGGAAAAGGGGGTTCACGCATTTGTGAAGTTTGTGGGAGGAGTCTTTTGGATACTTTTCGGTTTTGCTCACTTGGTTGTAAGGTTAGTACTTAATTAATCTCCTACTCTTAATTAATCACTACTCCGTATTTTTTAATTAGCTTTTTTTAAATTATATATTAGTTGCCTTTTCTTGACATTATTGGACAATACAACTCACAATATGCATGAATCATATCATGCAAATTCATATAAATATAGAAAACCAACCCATCATCCACCAATGATAAAGATGATTATATATAAATGTATTGTTTAATACTACTCTTTTAATCTTTAGCATGTGTAGTTTAATTTTTTTTTTAAGACAAATACTTACACACCATACTACAAATATATACATTATTCAACCAACAAATTATACATTTATCTATATCATGACTAAAACCCTCAACCTCATGCTTTAAAGGGCACCATAGACGCTAATTCCTTAGTTTAATAGGTTGGTTTATGTAAAAATGCAAACACCATAGTGATTGATCATTGGCAATCTGTCCTTTTAATTCCATTTTGCTTTAAAAAAAAGAATAACTAGTACATCTCAACATAATAAGTATTGATGATTTTTTACCTTTTTTCTTTAAATGTAAAAGTTTTCCATTTCATTCAAAACTAGTAATGATGTTCTTTCGCTTTTATACTTCAAATGTGAAGTTCTTCTTTATTAAGTACAATCGTTTAAGTTATCACTCTATATAATAAGAAAAGTTGTTTATATTAGCACATTAGGCTGTTTAAAAGATGAGACATTCCATATTCTATGCTCCAAATATGTCTAGTTGTCTATTAACAAGAATGACAAGATATCATTAATGGTGATTAGGTTTTATTTTGTTAAAAGGTCATTTAATCATTAATTATTGCATATAAAACATTTCTACATGAAATCTTGTAAAAGGTTAATCACATTTTTGAGTACAATGTATATAACTTGGTTGCTTTATAATTAAATAATACTCAAGAAAAATGATTACTCCCTCGTCTCAAATTATACTTTAGGTTTGCTTTTTATTTGTCTTAATTTATGTGTCCACTTTTATAAATGGATATATAATAAATTCGACTCTACGCAAATATGAGAGTAAAATTGTAATGTTACCAAAAAGTAGATTGTAATGATTATGTTTTCTTATATTGTATGTTTATTGTTTGGAAACAATTAAAATGTGACGAAGAGAGTATAACTTAATCAATTTGACAATGTGGGATATATATATATATATATATATATATATGTTAATGTTTTAACTTATTTATGTAGCTTGTTGGGATAAAGAGAAATGGGCATTCAAGCTTTATGTTACAAGGACTACTGTCAAACACAAGAGTGATGTCATCAACAACAAGAACAAGAAGATTAGAGATGATGATGGGTGAAGAAGAAGAACAACATAATATATACTCTTCAAGACCACCTTCTACTAGAAGAAGAAAAGGGATTCCTCATAGAGCTCCTAATTAAGAGAACATAATTAAGTATATAACTTACAAAGTAAGTAAATTACTAAAATACCCCTCAAAAGTAAAGACACAACAAATACCCTTTCCTCCTCACCCTACTTTACATAACTCATCACCATTCACCATTTCATTGCCATCCTTTTCCCATGCCATATACCCCACCATTTGTTGTTATTTCAAGTTATTGTATATCTTCTATTTTGGCTAGAAGGGTGGGATATGATAGTGAAAATATGAAATAATCAAACTGAATGTTTTGATGTTAATTGAATATGATTCTTTGTTCATATGTGTATATAATGTGATATGTTAACGACAAACATTATTGCCTTCGTCGATACAATTTGTTTGATTTGTTCCAAAGGAACGATCCATTTGGCATTGCAACTTGATGTTTCGTCAATTACAATTTTCAGATGAATCATCAAGAATAAATTATGGTTTCTTAAATGATAGTTAAGGAGTTAAAAATGCTCAATCATATGACTAATGATACTAATTTTTCTGTTTTGTAGAATAATGTTACAAAATGACACTTTAGTTAGTTAGTTATTAGACAATAGCATGATGGCAATTTTGGTAGATCAGCATTATTTGCTAACTACATTGATAATATATGTTGAACACATCATTGTTGACTATACTATTTTTTTTATTCACTATATGGCCGGCTAATACGTCGGTGCAAATAGTATATATTCACTCCTAGTTTATAGATAATAATGATGATGATATTCTTTATGTATTATCGTCCTTTTACAATTTAACAAATATAATATTAAATTAGTCATTTTAAAAATATTTAATGACAATGAAAAGTTAATGAAAAGTGTGTCTAGGAGTATGAAACTATGAATATATTTCCATTAGGCCCCAATCCACTTCCACATGGGCTTTTTTGCACCCATAAATCAAGGAATAAACACATTTTATTCTTTTTATATTAAGTAATTGCATTTAGCATAGATAAAGCAAAAGTTGGAGCTTTTCTATGATAGCTACCTACTTAACATTGGCTTCATCTTCTTGTCAGTTTTGTGTTGCTAGAATTTTTCACTTCAATTAACAGTATGTTAGTATAACTTAATAGGAATGATTCATACAGCTACTCATACACATTTTGTGTATCATTACACGTTAGACTGCATACATTGCTGTTATTTGTGAAATTAACAATATGTAGTTACTTGTGAAATTACACGTTGGCCGTGTCCAATATTAACAGTGTACATTTATGACCGCGGACTATACGCAGTAAAACATGTAACACTTCACAGGCTACTGATATGTATCTTAATTGTCCCTTTTAATCCAACTATGAGATGATATTTGTTATTGATATATATAACAGCAGTTGTATTACTGGTATCTAATTAAATACTCCGTATTAGAATATGGACTATGTTATACATAGTTACATACACACTTTGAAATGATCAAACTAAAATTCTGTTCTGTTTATAATATTACTCCGTAGAATAGAAATATGGACTATGTCATCATCTTTTGTCTTTACCTATGCTATCTTTTTGTCATTATTTTCCACATTTGTCTGGGTTGTATTTATCTTTTCAAAAGAGAAGCATATAGTATATATGATAGACATTTGTTCGAAACACAAATGACAACACACTTGTGGGTAAGAAACTCGATCAAAACACACGTTCTAGACTCTTGAAGCAAAGCTATACCATTGGGCAGGCCAGGGCACAGCAGAGTTCTGCTATATCGGTAATAAGGATTCGGAAGTACAAGTATGAACACATGAAAACGTCAGTTTGATAAAAAAAAAACATGGTGCAGTTATATAACTATAATAAGTGCAGTTATATAACTATAATAACTTTCAACAATATTGTTTTCATAACTTCCAACTTTGGCAGATAAATAACAAGTATTCGTGAACATAACTCATTTCCCAACCAAAAAAATACATAAACCACTTCAAAAATAAAACTTAAGTTTAGTCACAGTTTAGCCTTCAACTCCTAAATTTTAAATTAAGGACCGCTTATGAAGACTTTACACTAAACCGGCTTTCTTCAAGGCATCCTTGAAATCTTCATCACTTTCCCACGAGGGCACCTAAAAGATGCACACAAAAATAGCACATTGAGTAGGCTTGATATAAAATAGGATTAGATTACCAAAGATTTATTTTCTATGACCCACAAAGTTACTAGTCCCCTCCTAGAACTTTTCATTAAATATGAGTCGGATTTGTAATAGTCCCTTGGCCTAGTTTTATTACCATGTGCATTATCTATCATAACATAATATTTAATAGGTTGCAGAATTCATAATAGTTCTACGTTATAATAATAAAAAAAAATCCAACAGCATTATAATGGACCGGAACACATAAGATGGTTGAAGTGTATAATAAGATTACCTCGGTAACATAATGGTTGAAATGCCTCTCTATTTTTTCCATGATCATGTTATCCCTTTCACCACACAGCAAGTTGAATACAGCACCTGTTACATTATGAAAAGTTAGTAAGGATAGCATCCAGTGAAATCAACCTCTTGATAAAAGTTTAATACTCCAGTGTTCAAAATGAATTGCAATATTTCCCAAGTTCACGATTCCAAATTATATTTTTGCCAACCAATACATGATATCTCTAAACTTCGCTTTTGGCCTACAAGTTGGTCATTTTGTCCTAGTTATAAGACATTTCATAATAATGACCAACAAGTTAATTAAGTAGAACACAACCTGTTTTCAGCATCATTGAATTTGTCAAAATATGCACATTTCACAAACAACTCTTACCATGCTTCCTAGCACCCTATTCTATCTATCATTGAATACTCTACATGAATGGACCTTCCACCAAGTAAAATACAACAATCTAGCAATAGAGCTGGAGAATTCGTTCATAAATGGGTACTTTTCGGTATTCTATCTCAAACGGGTCAGGTCAGAACAGTTAACCGAAAGTAAATGGACCAGATGCGTCTCATGGGTTAACAAGTTGGAAATCACCAAAAATGTATTACTGCATACAGCTTCCTAAACAGTTTTATTGAGAACTTTAGATTTATATCAAGATATCAAATCATTTCATTAAAATTACAAAAAGATAAAAATAAATAAGTGATAGTGAGTCAAACCAATACACCGACCCTAGTTTCACTCGCAGAAACAAGTTACCCGTGTAAACACATTACCACTTTACCATACCCATTCATCTAGTCACCCCTGATTTAACAATTAAAATAACCTAACAGGAAAGCGATAACGATGGATAAGAAATATTACCCTTGCGGCCAAACCGTCCTGCTCTACCAATGCGGTGCAAGTATACTTCATTATCAGGCTCTGTAGGAGAATCATATACTACCGGAAGATCATAATTTACTACCAAATTAACCTAATCAAAGGAAAAGATAAAATAAAATAAGAAACATGATATAGTAAGAACAAAACGGAAGCACAAAACTTAGAAGTGGAAAGCATGGTCGCAAACCTGAGATTGGTCAAACCCTCGAGCGAGAACATCAGTTGATATTAAAACATGAGTCAACCCATCTTTAAATTCTTTGACTATCTTATCTCTATCTTCTTGTGTAAGAGCACCTTGAATTGTTGTTACCTCGTATCCATATTTAGCAAGTGCTTCATGCAACATACCAGCACTTCTTCTAGTGCGAACAAATATAATTGTCTGCCCGATATTCTCCCCTAAATCCATTATTCTGTCCTTAATAACCATAATCTTTGAAAGCTCATCAGGTAAGTTGACTTTATATTGCTTGACAGAGTCCAAAGACAATTCTTCCTTCTTCACAAACAATTGGTTGTATTCTTGTACAAAAAGATCTTTCACGATTTTTGACACAAAAGCCTTCACAGTGTCGTTGAAGGTAGCAGAAAATAGTAGCACCTGTGGATTCAAAACAATGGTCAGAAGTAGATTCGGTATACCTACAAGAAACATATCACACTGTCTGACTTAAATAAAACAATATATTAATCATTACAATATTATAATAAGAGCAAACCTGGCATTTAGGACTCCACCTGACGATTTCCTTCATTATCCTCACAGAATCTTCTTTAAACCCGCCCTAAACCAAAATAAACTAGATGAGCAATCACCAAATGTCACAATGCCCAAGAGCAAACCAATTATATAGTCACTTCACATCTGAATATAGGGTAGGTCTCATCTTCATTAAGAGAAGAGAGATTGCACGATCTGTTATATTGTTATATATCTCACTAATGTCTGCTCGTATCAGCATTTGGGCTTTAAAAACCCGACATAAGGCATGCGGTATACACAATTGGGTATGCCGCATGCATATCATACAGAGAGCATTAATATAAAGCACGTAATGTTTCTTTAACCTATAACAGTTATAAACCATAAGCAAACCAATTGTGGGTTCTTACTGCAGGACTAAGTACTAACATATATATATCAAAACTTCAGAGTCTACGTTCTGTCAAAAGATAATGCACCATCTTTCATGACAACTGGTGTCCTGATTTTATCTTTAGCATCACCAAAATATATCTTAACGTTTTATGTCAACTTTCAAAGTATAAACCAGCACCACTTATTCCACATGTGGCTCCTGATATGGATCCCGGATACTTATATCCAGGCCAACAAACTTTCATTGAGAAGTCTATTCCTTCCAAAGTTGAAAAAGTCGTAAGTCAGGGATTAGTCAGTCGGGACATTTTACGGACTAGTCGGGACTACTCGGGACTAGTCGGATTTTGACTTTTATTGACTTTTTTAGCATTTGAATATAATTTAATATTATATATGTATAAATAATAAATAATAGATGATATAATATAATATTATATTTAGCAAAAATTATTGGTTATTCTTTAAGTAAAAAAGAGTATTGGTCATTCTTTAAGTAAAAAACGAGTAAGAAACGATATTAAAATGGGCATGTTGTAGACTTTTAATTGGGCCAGACTCTGACTTAATAATTGAGCCCATCTAAATAATAAAGACCGTGATATATTTAGGTTTATATGGACTAATTTTTCTAAGCCGTCACTTTCACCTGCAAAAGTTGCAGATCTCCCACATCCATCTCCGGCAGCTTCAACGGCAGATCTCCCACATCCATCTCTGGCAGCTTCAACATCCATCTCCGGCAGCTTCAACGGCACAACGACACACCACAACTTAATCTGATTTTTGATCGACTTGACGCATCTTGAACGTTTTTAGCCGTGAAATCTGCCGATCCAAATCGCGATTGACCACCGTCTTAGACCCACTTTGACCCGCCTTTGACCCAAAAACCCGTCCAGATCCGACCTAGACTCGACTTTGACCTTTTTTCGCGTTGACCCATCTTTGACTGACTTTTCGAGCGACTCGACCATGGATTAGTCGGTGCCCATGTTTTCGAGCGACTCGACCCGATTAGTCGCCGACTAATCCCGTTTTTTACAACCTTGATTCCTTCGACCATACAGTTGCAGGGTTGAAGATAAACATGACTACACATACGAGACAGAACGATTAACTAACAAGAACTGAAAAATGGCTAAAATCAATGTTCTCATAATCTTCCTTGCCGTTACAGATCACAAATTTGTGCAAACTGATCTGTCATGATACATGAATCTAATAAAATCTCAAGGAAAAAATAGAGCACAAACACATCGTTTCGATCGGAATCAAGTATAGAGAAAGAGATAAAAATAATGTGGTGGCTCAACATGTCTAGCCACTAGATGAACTTTAATAATTAGGGCTTCTGAAAGAATCTGCGCTTGGATGAGAAAGAAAAACTGAAAAATGCACAGCTGACGGCAGAGAAATGTAAATGAAATAGACTGAACATTAATGCTTCAATAAAAGCGCTTTACGATTCTTTACATCCAAATTAATTTCAAGGAAAGAATATGTCGACGACAAAAGTTTGTTGGTTCTCTGTAATTCTCCCCAAATTTTTTGCTTTAATGTGACAAGATCCGAATTCCAAACTTCATAAAATGTGTGTGTGTTGCATCCACAGCCTGATAACTCACCTTCAGACAATCGATGTTCACCAATCTAAATGCTTGTAAATGTAAATCCAACTCTTTTTCATCTTTGTAAGAATAAAAATTACTTCTTGAATTATTGCCCACCAGATAAATGAATATTAACTTCATTACTTATAAGTTATAACTTCATATACACATTGTAAGCATTAAACGTATCCTAATAATGCATTTCATCAAAGTAACAAACACTAATGGGGAATAGAACATTGTATCTAATACAAAGTACCTCAAGGACGGATACCACTAGCCATAAATATGCACCCATATTCCTAAGTCCTATCGTGAACACTATGCACCCTGAAATGGTTGATATTAGCTAAATGAGTAAAGAATACATTACCAATTTCTATAAAGTGTAACTTATCATTATGTATGATCGTTTTCTTTAATGTGCAGTTAAGGTACCTAGTATCTAGACTACCAAGTAAGCAAATAAAACATGCAACATGGTTTCCTTACTATGACAATAACAAAAAATGATAAATAAATATAAAAAAAGGAATCCAAAAAGATCACCTCTGCGAGCATATGATCCGCCTCATCAAACACAAGAATCTTCAAATGAGATGTACTCAACTTCTTAGCCGCAATCCATTTATTAATTGTACCAGGCGTGCCAATAATCACTTGTGCCGTCACTGGTGCTCTCTTGGACACCGGGATATAATTGGCCTTATCAGCAGGAAGACCCAACTCTGATGTAATACCAGTGAACTTCCCCATCTTCAATAGCACTTCCATATTCTACACCATTATTATCATAATATCAAATCACAATGCATCTATTTGTCTACATTAACAAGGACTGTACAATTGCAAACATATAAAAATGCCTACTATAAGCTTTATATTCAAAGAACACACGTGACGTTGTTGAAAAGTACCATATCAATGTAACTTTTATCTAACTTTAATTTCTCTTAAATGATGCAACATCCTTTATATTTGAACTAGCTTTGTACCAAATTACCAATGCCATGTGGTAGCTGGTGGTTAGTAGCTAGTAGTGGTTGTTGTGTAAAGAGGTTGTGTTGGTTACTAGGTTATACAAGGTGGGAGAAAAAAATGAGGCGGTGTTCGTTTTAAAGGATACACAGTGAAAGTTTTAGTCTTTAAGATTATACCAACAGATGGTCCAACGGGTGTAATCCTCTCTCCTTAATTTCAAGACCATCGTATTGATACCAGACAGACCCCTCAAGATGTTTACCCTCGGTATATGATTACATGTAAGCAGTACAGGAGTACAGGGGTGTTTAAGTAAGCTTAATTTCCCGTCCTATGAACTTATTACAATTTCAAAATGCTGATAATAAGGTCTTATGATTTAATTAGTTATCAGCTAAATCTTATAAGCTCATACATCAAGCAAAATTCATCAGCTTCTCGAAATACCAATAATCCCATAAACCATAATACTCTGCACTAAGCATAGGCAAGCCACCCTTACATCCAACATTGCACAAAAAGAATATAAAAGATAATTCTAAGAAACATAATACCTGAATTGCCAACTCTCGAGTTGGACAAATACAAAGCGCTTGAGGAACACCTAGTTTCGGATCCACGCGACTCAACATACCGAGAACGAAACACGTGGTCTTCCCGGAACCATTATGTGCTTGTGCGATTAAATTCTTATGCGGCGGAGTCAAAATCATCGGCAAACTTATCGATTGAATCTTACTGGGCCTCTCAAATTTCATCTCAACATATAACCCCTTCAATAACTCAGGTGATAAATTCAAATCCTCAAATCGTACAGCAGATGTATACGGTGTGTCTCCAGACGTAACCTAATTAATTAAGATTAAGATTAAGATTAAATCATAAATCAAAAACCCTAGCTTTCAAAACCCTAACTCAGTATACATAGAATGAGCTTCGACTGAAATGGAAATTGAGAAATTGAGTGATTGTATTACAGCTTGAATGTTGGAATCTTCCGGATCATCGAGGAAGTTGTTGAGCTTTTTTGAGTCGTCGATGGCGAGAGAGTTGAGGTTAACTTCGTCTGCCGTGGCGGCGGAGGAAGTAGACGGTGGTTCGTCGGGGACGTCGTCGGGTTCGTCGGCCCATCTTCCGACGAGGGTGGAGGTGGGGATCGGAGTGGTGGAGGTGGCGGTGGTGGAGGAATCGGTGTCGGACATTGTTGTGGAAGGAGGATGAATTTGATTTGAGATTTGGGGGAACAAGAGTTGAGAAGAATGAGGTTTAGACTTGAGTAGGAGTTATTTTATACTTCTAGTTTCTGCTTACTAATCAAGCTAAATAGTGATTTACTTTTACTTATTTATATCATATCTATGTATCTATCTTATAAAATAAATTAAAAGAAAAACTATTAATTAGAGATGATCATTAGAATAATTAGCAACTTGCTAATTTCATCATTAAAATACAATATAACATCATAATTCTTTAATTAGCAACTATTAAATACCATAACTTTTAAGCATTTAAGTATTAATTATTAACTATTAATTAATTAATATTAAATATATAAATATTAACTATTGGAGTATTAAATACTATTACATTCCTACTAAAAATAAAATAATATGTTTGCAGACATGCAACAATTTAAATAAATTGGAGTTTTTAGCTTTAATGGTCTAATAGGTGATAAATAGATTGTTTGATATATATTATGTAGAGTAAAGCACAAATTGACATTAAACACAAGTTTATTTAAAATGTTTTTCATATACTATTCTAGCGATGTATTTCAGATGCAATAAGTATTCTTAAAAAAATTCCACACAAAAAAAAAAGTTTGGTATTCTAATTTTCTAGACTGTATCTGTAATCAAACATATTTACAAAATAATAGCTTACTCAAAACTCTTTTGCATATCAATTTTTAGGTTATTTGAGGTTTGTAGCAGAATATTCGCGTTGGTTAGATGACCACGCCAAACATATTACCAAAATAAAAACCGCACTTCAATCAAATACTACAGACGTTGATCTGCATAATATTGTGCAAAATGTTGCATTACATTTCAATGACATTCGTAGGATCAAGAGAACTGCATCCGACATTGCCATTTTTCACATCATTTATTGAATGTGGACCTCACCCATGGAACGTTGTTTGCAGTAGATTGGTGGTCATCGCTCATCTGAACTAATCATGGTAATATTTCAAGTAGCAAATCTTGACATAATGTAACTACGCAAATTGTGTCGGTGCTTATATTGTGAACTATTATCCCAATCAATTACAATTTTTGAAGACATTAACCTATGATTAGATATTACGTAATTTTTTTGCATCAATTCAAGTTATTGTATCTCATTTGGACACGTTGACAACTGAGTTGTTGAAACTTCTCAACAATATAAATCAAACAACACTTCAGACTGAGGAATCGATATTTCAACAGTTATACGTAATGCAACAGACTTTCTTTGACACTTTAAAGAATGAAGCAACAGTCGTACAAACTAGCTCATCTGATATTGACAATTACATGGGTCAAATGTCAATGGTCATAGGAAATTTGGGTTCACTTGATCATGTTTTACGTCGGGTAAACAACATAACAACTACTAATGTACGTTGGTCTAATTAAACATGAAAGATTCACCAACATTTCTTATCGCTTAACGTAATTCACCTAAAATTATTTTTAAATGGCTATAGATTTTGTTAATAAACACTTATGTGGCAATAAAGTTTAATAATTTCTTAGTCATTTATTGTTATTATAGCTACCTACAGATTGAACTCACACCTACGTTGTCATGTCTCAGGCTGATGACTTGCGGGAAAAACAATGCAACAGATCCATGCAATACTTACGACTACACAATCTGCACATGCCATCATTGCAATACATAACTACTTCTCTCGGCTACGTGCTCTTAGAACACATTGGGTTGCTCGTCAACATAATAAGTTCTTCTAGACGTTCTTGCATATATATTTTACAGTACCTACTCATGTTTGAATAACACTATCCAATCCAGATATAGAATTTTGTGGTACAAATTACAATATATTTTTTCTATTAGTGTTCATTTAAATTTCAGTTAAAATATTTTTTTTGTTAAAATCCACGAATCCGCGAGTCTTAATCTAGTTATATTTATATTTATAATTATAATATTAATAAATTTAAATTTAAACCCATATTTCTTAAAATGTAAACATGCTAATTGTCAACAAGTACATCTTTTTTTATCTAGTCTAGAATTTGAGATAGTGTTGAGTTTCCTTTTTCATATTACATGTTAGCACGATGGATCAATTATACATCAAGAAGTGACATTTACCCTTTATTATATAAACTAGCACGGTATCCGCGCAATGTAACAGTGAAAGTGGTGACGGTGGATGAAGGTGCAAGTAAATGTTTTAAAATAAAAACATATTGTACTTCGTTCATCCTATTATAAGTGTCCACTTTGATATTTAATCAATCAAAAAAGACTTTAATGAGTAGATTTAATATTTGATAGATGAAAAGTGCAGATAGTGAAGAATAAGTAGTAATTACAAATAATAGATAATGGGACATGGGTATTAATGGAGGTGTAGTTAATGGAGAATAAAAATTAATGATAATAGATAATGGGATAATGATATTAATGGGAATAATATAAATAAGTCAAGGGTAACATCATCTTTTTCATGTGTTGGGTACCAAAATTAAGATATGATAGAGATGTTTTATATATAATGAAGATGAAGATGATTATGTAGTTTACTTTGAAGACAATTGCAAAAATACAAAAAAAAAATGACAATATCAACTCGATACAACATAGAAACTAAAACTTGTAGTTAGGTGCGTCTCTGAGTTTTTGGAGGCCCTGAGCAAAAGTATGAATAATTATTTTACTGATGTCCTATATCGAATTATAAGACTTTTTTTTTACGGCTTAATCAACTTTGAACCAATCAAAACATATTTTTCTTCTTGCAATTAATAATCAAATTATATATATATATATTTGCGGCTTAATCAACTTTAAACCCACACAATTTGAAGCCCCTAGGTCAACCACCTTGCGCACCCTCGAAAATGACCCTGCTTGTAGCCAACATATACCTTAGTACGAATGAGGTTAGAGTTGGCTCTATCTACAATATATCAATTTGAACTTAACACCGTTTAAGGTTCACCCAACGGACCCCAATACCCTAAATTATATTTTTTATATAATTCATATTAATATCATCATCTATACAAACTTTGAACAACTATTGAACATTTAGGGTATTAACTACTTACAACTTTAATATTCACTCTTTTTTATTTTTGTTAAGAAACAATTACTCGACTAGACTCACTCCTTCGTCTCAACCTCCAAACAAATAATGGTAGCCGTTTTTGCAACATGCTATATCAACTCGCTTTACGATTAACATGAGAGAGTTAGATGATGTAATCTATAATTATACTTGAAACTAAAATAAGGTTGACTCAACTTAGATGTCAATCTTTCAGTATATGGAACTGAGAAGTCAAAATCAAGAGACTTGAAAACAAGATTTAAACCTTATAATCTTTACTTTAATATTGCAAGTTTTTCACCATTCAAATATTTCGGTGGATGGAGAGATACGACTTGTTACATGAGCTCATCAAATTACACCAAGATATCGATAGAACATCCAATAAACCTTAACTATTACAATAACAAAACCAATATTAATATAGACACAAAGTTGTACATCCATAATCTGGGATTAATAGCTCACACTCACATTAACTTGTCACTTTATTTTACCCTAGACAATGTAACTTTTTAAAGATTATATGATAATATTATACATCATCAATAGTTATAATTATTATTATACATTATAATTATAATATAATTAATATTAATATGATAATATATATCACATATATCATAAAATCACACATCATCGTCAATCAAACATAATAAGTTAAAGACTTCACAAGTAATATGGTCTACGGCCACAACCCTGCTTACAACAAACCCTTTTCTTATTCAATTTAAATACAAACACACCCACTAAATCACTGCATATCATATATACATATCATCTGTATCTATCACCCATAACACAATTCAAAACAAAAAAGCAAGCATTTTTAGGGGTTAATTTGTTGCAAAAAAATGCCGGTGAAAACCGGCGTTCTGTTATCATTGATCATCTTAATCTTATTGGCAACGTTCACCGTTTCTCCGGCGACGTGCGACGGCGGAAATGATATTCCGGCGAGGGTCTTAACTCTTTCAAGGGCTTTTCCGGCGAACAAAACCGTTGAGCTTGAAATATTAAAGTCACGTGACCGTGTTAGACACGCACGAATTCTACAAGACTTTGACGCCGGCGTGGTTGACTTCAATGTTTTCGGCACCTCTGATCCTTACTACGGCGGGTAATTTTATTATTTATTATTTATTAAAACTAAAATCAAAATCCCATTAATAAAGTTGTTCCTTTTATTCATTTCATATCACCTTTTCCTTTATACACTTTATTTTGAAGTTTATGTAACTATGCGTATGTATCATGTATTATTTTCGATTGTGTGTATAAATTAAATTGCTTTCTGTTATACCCATGAAGTTTGATACCTAAAGTTCAAAACATTTTTAGGAATAATTCATGGGTCTTGGATTGAATTGTATATATTATGTGAAAAATACATGTTTTGTAGAATGTGGTCTTGTTTGTTGACTTATGGTTTGGAAGTCAACTAGTATATTCATCTTTTTGGTAGTACATTATATCCATAATAATTTGTTCATTCTTGATTGTGTTGTAGATTGTATTTTGCGAAAGTGAAGTTAGGCTCTCCACCGAAAGAATTCAATGTGCAGATTGATACAGGAAGTGATATCTTATGGGTTACTTGTAGCTCTTGTAGTGATTGTCCCGAATCGAGTGGATTTGGTGTATGTTTCCATTTCTAGCTCCTCTTTTGATGATCGTAAAAAAGTGATTAACTTGTTTAATAAACGCTAATAAAGCTCGTTCATTTTTGGTTGTTGTTATAGACTTCGCTCCATTTCTTTGATGCTGCAAGTTCTTCAAGTGCTTCTTTAGTGTCCTGTTCAGACTCCATATGCTTCTCAAATTATAAAAATGGCGATTCATCATGTTCTGGTGAAGATGATATGTGTAGTTACAAGTTTCATTATGCAGATGATAGTGGGACATCTGGTCATTATGTTACCGATTTGCTATCTTTTGACACCGTTGTAGATCCTTCCTTGATTAACAATTCTTCAGCTTCTATTACTTTCGGGTGAGATTTTATTATTTCTTAACTCATACACCAGCACATCAAATCAAAAGAATGAGTGTACCATTTTACAATCATGAGAATCTTTTTAGGTTTATGTTTTCCAAATGTATTAAACTTTACACGTTTTACTATTGTATGAGGCGAACTTTGAAAGTTATTCTTTTTTGTATGTATATAAGCTCTAAAATAAATTTATTGTATGCATCTAACTTACTATTGTCTATATAGAACTTACAAAAAGAAGTCTTCACAGGTAGCCAAAAGATACATTATATACATTTGTAGAATTTGCAAAATATACAATAGAAAATTTTGAAGTTCCTTCCGTACAATAGTTAAACGTGTAAAGTTTAATACACTTCGTAACAATAAACCTTTTTTTGTTGTTTTATAAAGAGATCTAGTGATTGGGTTTTGATAATAGGTGTAGTACATATCAATCCGGTAGCTTGACGAAATCAGATAAAGCCATAGATGGAATATTTGGATTCGGGCAACACACGTTATCGGTTATATCACAACTTTCCGCTCAAGGAATCACTCCCAAAGTATTCTCCCATTGCTTACGTGGAGATGGAAATGGTGGTGGCAAACTTCTTCTTGGTGAGATCACGGCTCCAAACATGGTCTATAGTCCCCTTGTTCCATCACAGTACGTATTATCTTCAGTATGCGAACTTTACACTCTCTCAGTCATGCTCTTTTTTGTGTAGATATTGCCTTAAATTATTTGTGCAAATGTGTATACGAACATTCAACCCTGTTCTGGAATTGATTATATGATTATCGCAACTTGCAGACTTGCGGTTTTAACTATTACAGTACTGACTATCATATAGTGAAACAAGACTACCAGTTCACCACAATCTTTAACCTTATTTTGGGCTTTTTACTCCCATTTCACATAAAAACTCTACCTTTCGTTTTATTTATTAAGTTTATAAAGAGTTAAATTGTCTGAAAATGTTACAAACTTTACCCAAAGTTATATTGTATGCATCAAACTTCAAATATTACTATTGTATGTCATGTCATCAAAACTGATGCCATATCATTGGTGTACTATTCATAAGCGATCAGATACCTACAATATGCAACAAATAAGAATTTGATGTATTAAATTAGAAACTTCTAAAATATTAATATTGGATACATTTAGTAGAACTTTGAGTAAACTAGGTTACCTTTTCAAACACTTATATACCTTTTATGTTATTAACAATCATATTGATTATAGCTTGCTATGCCTATATGTATGTGATGTCTAATGATATACAATAGTATGATTGCTTTAGAAACACAACTAATCATCCATTCGAGTTGGGATTATTCACTTTTATTACTATAGATAGATAAATATAATTGTCTGACTACGTTTAATCTTTTGAAATATCTATTTTCAGGCCTCATTACAATCTGGATCTGCAGAGTATCGCAGTAGGTGATCGGTTGTTGCCTATTGACTCATCAGTTTTTGCAACATCCGATAACCAAGGGACCATTATTGATACAGGAACAACATTGACATATCTGATTGCACAAGCATACGATCCTTTTGTCGATGCTGTCAGTTCCCTCTATTACATTTAAACTATAGATGTACTTCGTTTGAATTTGGTGGTCAAACTAGTCAGTTAGGCTTCTTGTGACACGTATAAGTTTCTTGACTGCAGATAACTGCGGCTGTTTCACAACTAGTAACTTCGTTTATTTCAAAGGATACTCAATGTTATTTAGTGATGTCAAGGTACTTCTTAAAACTTTGGTATTTATTTGGTATTACAAGAATTAATTTTAGGACTAAAAAGGTGCAATTGGGACTATTTGGACTGAATAGTGTAGTTGAAATAATATGTACCATATTGAAAAGTTTGAGCCAACTATTGGGACCAATTTTGTAATTCACTCTTTTGGTTTTTCAGGAACAGCATAGCCATGATATTTCCAAAAGTTACCTTAAATTTTGCAGGCAGTGCATCCATGATTCTTAAACCAGAAAACTACCTTGTAATAGGAGATCCTGTTGTAAGTTTATAATTCCGTCTTTTCCATTACTTAGCGTTGCAAATTTAAACAAAGTGACCAGCTTTACCCCGCTGTCCGAAAGTCGATGCAACATCTTCGTTTTTGGTTATAACTTCCAATCCTAGATTGCATGACTTATCCACTAGCATTTCTTACAAACTCAAATTTCATTAATTTTTGTCCATTAAATTTTAAGTATTTTACTATTTTAAGTATTTGACCATTCAGGATAGAAGGGCTTTTATGCAGATTAGTGTAGGACGATTCTAGTGCTAACACGTGTCCTAATGCACTGTGAAAAAAGAAAAATAAAAACGGGTGGTTCATCAAGGTTCAAAATGTGGTGCATCAGAACACGTGTCAACACCAGAATCCTCACTACTTTTTTCCCCATAAACGCCCTTCTTTAGCCGAATCCTTTCCCTATTTGACTAATTTGTCACATGCTGATAGCTGAACAAATTTTCTACAGCGTCATGGAATTCCGTGGTGCATCGCCATTCAGAAATCGAGCAACGGGGTAACAGTTCTTGGAGGTAAGTAAAAATAGTCTTGAACTTACATTAGTCTGCTACATACGAGTGCGTATACAATGAAAAAAGCTACTATTTGACCCTCAATTCATTATCATTTTTATGATAATATCGCCTTCCTAAACTCATTGAATACGTTACTGCAGATCTTGTTCTTAAAGATAAGATCTTTGTTTATGATTTATCAATGAACCGAATAGGATGGGCTGACTACGACTGTAAGCATATACACACACTTGTACATTTAATTTGTGACATGCTTGGGATTATATATAAATTGGACATTATTGTTTTGATATGCCTTATTCAGGTTCAGCTGATGTAAATGTATCGATAAAGTCCAACAAGAATGAATATATCAATGCAGGCCACTTAAGATTTACGGGTCTTGAAGTTCTTCTGGTGCATATATTTTTTTGGTTTTTATTATGATGAACAAGATATGAGCAGGAGTTGCATTCTTTCTGCGTTTGTGATGATTCAGTTGGCCAGTTTTTATTTGGGCGATCAGCAAGCTGCCATTTTTTCTCCTTTGGGTTAACTTTATGACTCCCTAGGGCATCTTCTGAGGTTAAAAATTTAGTCTTTTTTGTCCCTTTTTATTTTCTAGAAATTGTATATATTGTAAGAAAACATATTAGAGAGTATACGTTATATAATTCTGGTCCACGTTAGATTGAATTCGACAATTTGATCGAGTAGCGTTCTCTCAACCATTATTGATGACTTTTTGTATGATGATTTGATTAGTACTAACTTATTATCAAACGCTACGATGTTATGAAATTGTTTTACGGTACAGACAAGTCCAAACTCTAAAAATCAATCAAATGGCAAACTCCAAACTCCTTCAAGGCTATCATTTTCCATCCCTCAAGAACTTCTATGTTTTGATCAAAATAGAAACTTAGAGCACCCACAATGTATAAAGCTTTAGTAAAGTTTTTTTCAAGACACATCATTAATCTTTAAAAAAGCTTTTAAAAAAGCTTTAAGCTTCAATGATAAAAGCTTTTAGAAAGTTTTTCTCTTCAAACCTATACACACAAATTTGGAAAAAAGCTTTTATCTCAAAAGTTGAGATTTATCAAGCTTTACTATAAAAAAGCTATGCACTCCAATGATAAAAAGTCTTTCAAAAGATTTTTTGAAAAAAAAACTTTTAAAAAAGCTATGATTGGAGATGATCTTAAAAACCAAAATATATCAAATGACAATTTCTATCCGCTATTTAACAAAGATGAGTAAGCTAAAACGTTCTACCATCAGCGACTGTAAGCCACAATTTACAGCATGAACTGCGTATTAGATATCTTATTTGTTGTGTGCAAAATTCAAGATAATACAAGGTATGGTAGACTTTACGCTTTTTCCTTACACGCAATATCTTATCGGTTCGGGTGCACTTTGAGGAATGCAATGCCTTCTGTCATTGTTCTCCAAGGTCAGTGTTGTGCATATATCAGCAGGATAGAATGAAAAAGAATGCAATTCTTTAGTACAATAAAATTTAGAAGTTGCAAGATGGGCGGATTGAGTAACGAGTTAAAACATTCATGTTAAAACGGTTCATTGTGGATGAAAGGTTTTAACTGTCCCGGTTACGCTTATTCATTTTTAGAAAGGAAATTAGGATTCAGCAAAAAAATTTAGAATTATTTGAGCTAGTAGTATTAGTTCACATAAACATCCCCCTATTTAGCTTAATTTACATAAATGGTCCCTATAAGTTAATAAATACCCCCTCCATCACAAATTAAGTGTCATGTTTTGACTTTTTGAGTTTTTCCTTTTCAACTTTGACCTTAAATATTTTTGTTTGTGTTATATAATACTTGATGCAAAATATGTGAATGGATTGGGTTTTAAATGTATTTTCATTGGTATAATTTTTATAAAGTAATACTCCCTCCGTCCCACCCCAAGTGTCAACCTTACTATTTTGGGTTGTCCCAAATAAGTGTGCACTTTCATGTTGTAATCAATCGAAAGGAACTTTAGTGGGTATATATGTTATTTGATTGGTAAAAAGTGTAGTTAGTGGAGAATCCTAAAACTGCGTGCAAAGTCAAAGTGGACACTTTGGGTGGGACGGAGGGAGTGTATAACACAAACAAATATATTTAATGTCAAAGTTGAAAAGAAATATTTCTAAATCTGATTCAAGACATTTAATAATTTGAGACGGAGGGAGTACTTTTAATTTACATTTGCTTATTTCTAATAAATCTTCAATCCCTATTCATCAAAAAAGAAGACAACAGGAATATGTTAAAAGTTTCTAACATTTTTTAGGGTTATCTTTTTTTATTGGCATGAAACTTGAAATACTAATAAAAAACTTGTTATTTAATTCGTTTTGACGATAATACTTAGTACAATAAATATATAAAATCGTACTCGATTTAAGATGAAAAATAACTTTAGAATTTCTCGTGAGAATGAGGAACCAATAGATATGTGTTACGTGTCACTTAACTCTCTTTCCTTCAGGTTTTTAAAAATTAAATATCTCTCAAATGGTAACTTGAAAAATTGTAAAAGTTGCATCATAAAATTCAACATTTTATTCTTTTTGATTAAAGATGTGACAATGTATACTTGCGACTAACTTTTTTTTTCCATATTTCGGTGGGTTTTGTAAACAACTAAGACCACTCCCATCCGTAAGTCAAACTGACTGAAACACGTCAGCGTCACGTCATCTTTTTCAGAAAACTGACTGAAAATGACTGACCACTCCTATCCCTGATCTGTCACTTCGATTTTTGTGACCCACTGACTAATTAATTTGTCAATTAGAACACAATAATCTAAATAAACACAATAATTTAAATAAAACACATTTCATTGAAAATAAAAATTACAACAATTCCAAAAAAAATACATTAATTTAAAAATAAAAAAACTACAATTCCTAAAAAAAATACAATAATTAAAAAATAAACGTTACATTTATTGGAAGAAAATACACGAGTGCACTAATTAACGAGAACGAATATTTGGTGGAAGTTGCGAAATGTGTTCGATTAGAGCATTGCGAAGTTGATGATGAATGTCCCGATCTCGTACTTCTTTGTCCATACGCAATGAAGTTGTAACTTTTTCTTCCCACGTGCGTTTTGGTCCACTTGCCGGGTCAGAGGGATAATTTTCTTCTAGTTGACACATATTTCGTTAGTTGTCCTCGGATCATGTTGTGTAAAATCAAACAAGCATACATGATTCTTTTTATGTTGTTGGTGCTATATGGTCTAGTCGGGTTCTTGATGATTTGCCAACGACCTTGAAGTACACCGAATGCTCGTTCAACATCTTTCCTTGTAGATTCTTGATATCTCTTGAAGTGAGCCTCAACTTGAGTTAGTGGATGCCTAAGCGACTTTACAATAGTCACCTATTTCGGATAAATCTCATCCCCTAGATAATAGCCTTTGGTGAATTCTTGCCCGGAAATCATAAAGTTAACATGAGGATCTCTATCTTGTAGTAATTCGGAGAACAAATCTGATTGATTAAGGACATTTATGTCGTTGCTCGAGCCCGCTGGACCAAAGAAAGCGTGCCAAATCCACAAATCGTAAGAGGTAACTGCTTCGAGCATGATTGTTGGACGACCTTGATCACCTCTAGTGTATTGACCTTGTCATGCTACTGGACATTTATTCCAAGGCCAATGCATACAATCAATGCTTCCGAGCATACCCAGAAAACCATGCAACTCGGCATGACGTTAATGTAAACGTTGCACATCTTGTAGTGTTGGTTTTCTTAAATACTCCGTAGAGTATAAATTAAATATACATTTAAAAAAATTATTTAAACACATGTATGATGTTTGTTCACCCATATGCAAGTATTCATCAAACGCATCTGCAGAACAACCATACGCTATTTGACGTACGGTGAAAGTGCATTTTTGAAAAATATTAAAACCGGGTCTACCGATTGCGTCAATACGTTGATGAAAATATGTAAAGTTTTCCGGTACCGGAACTTGTGAATTTGAGATAATTTGTTGGCATATACGAATAAATAATGGCTTACGCATCCAAAAACGTCGTCGAAAGATATCCGCCGGAAATGTTAAGCTCTTGGCAAAGTAGTCTAGAAACAAACGTTGGCGCATTGCTTCACGATCTCTCAGAAAGTATCGACGCGGAGCTCTCGGGATCGGAATTACCTTTTCGTCGGACGATTCGGAGGATATGACATTAATAACATTGACTGCGTAATTTGGATCGAAAATGTCGTTGAGCACTTGCAAATCTTCAAGATCGGAATCGGAAGACATTTATAATATATAGTGAAAAAGTGTAAAAATGTGTAGTGTGAATTGTATAAAAGTGTATGAAAATGGTGTGAATTGTTTGGAAAATAGGGTGTGTATTTATAATGGAAAAAAGTGATTTAAAAAAAACAAAAAAAAAACAAAGGTTGTAATGCCATTGGAAAAAAAAATTTACTCCGGTCAAAAGAAATTAATAAAAACCAAGCGGGCCCCACTCGACCCCCCTAAACTCCGTCGCCAAACCGATGGGATCCAACCGACGAGTCAACTGGACGAGTCGGTGCCATCGCCGTCGGTCTCATCGGTTTGAACCGACTGAATTCGAAGCTCCCCGATGGGAGTGGTCTAACACATGTGTTACCGGCGAGTAACACATACAATCTAGTAACACATGTGTTACTAATTGGGTTTATGGTACGGATCGCCAATGTACTTGACTTTTTATCCCAATGTAATCAATGTACAGGTTTTATTACCAATGTCAGTAATATACTTTTTACTTTTGTCCCAATGTCACCAACACACTAATTATATTACCAATGTCGACAACGAACTTGTTGAAAATGTTTTGAGTTCACCAAAATACTTTCATTTAATGAGCTACGTTTTGAATTTGTTGATTTGGTGTTGTCATGTCATTTCATGTATGTGGCCAGGCTTCCCGTAAGCTAAACATGTACACATATAGTTTATTGGTGATTTTGAAACATTTTTAACGAGTTCGTTGTCGACATTGGTAATGAAATTAGTTCGTTGGTGATATTGAGACAAAAGTAAAAAGTTTGTTGCCGACATTGGTAATAAAATCAGTTCATTGATGAAATCGGGAGAAAAAGTAAAGTACGTTGGCGGTCCATACCGTAAACCCTCTCTAATTTTCTATAATTTGTAAAACCATAAATAAAAGTCGTCGAAAGTATACCTTGTGAAATGGAAAATTGAAGAGAAAAAAATGCTGATTTTTATGGTGTAATTTTTAAAATTTTGCGACTTACCATTAGTGAGATATTTGATTTATAAAAACGTGGAGGAAAATAAATTTTATAATACGTGACGCATTATTGGTTCCTCCATTCTCACAAACTTTTCCATTCTCATTTAAACCTCACTCATTGATTTTAATTAATCATCATTTTCTAACTTTTTAGTTTTAAAATTTGTGTTAGGGGTAAACATAAACCGAACTAAAAACCAAATAACCAAAAAAATATCGAAAAAACCGAACCAAATAAAAATCGAAAGTTTGGTTTACTATTTACGAAAAACCGAAACTATCAATTCGATTTTCACCTCAAAAACCGACCAAAAAATCTGAACCGAACCGAAGTTTTTATATTATATATATATATTATTTTTTATCTATATAAAAGTTATGTGTTCTATATGTATATAGATCTATATATGTTCAACTCTATAATAAAACATATGAATGTACCGAGTAATAAGAAACGTTTTGTTGTTATATTCGAAATACCCACTAATCACTACATTTGTAAATTTATTAGTTACATATCGTATATTGTATATTTTCAACATTGATTCATTATTAGTAGTTTTCCTAATATAAAGTTTAAGTTTAAGTTCATTCTTAATATACATATACGTATATACAATGTATATTTTATCAATTTTAATTTGATAAAAATGCCGAATGGATGAACCGAAAAAACTGAAACCAAAAAAACCAAAACCGAACACTTATGGTTTTTGATTCTTCGACTAAACTTACGGTTCGGTTTTAGCCAAAAAAACATGAAACTGTGTAGGTAAAATATTTTATCCCCAAATATAGTTTATTCATATTTACAAGATGTAACTCGAATTATAAATTGAATTACATATGTAGCAATTCTAATATAATTACTACAATTAAACACAACTAAATATATAAAGAAATATTTAAATAAAACAAATAAGTAAAAGAAACTTATCTTAAAGAAGACCGATACTTGACAAATGTATTTGAAGAACACTTAGACCCGTGTTGAATACGGTTCCCTTAAAACATATCCGTCGTTCACACCTACGTCACCTGTTTCCCCAGGGTACAACAGCCGAAGCAATAGTACTGTCGGACTTGACTAACATCGCTCGAGATTTTATTGGAGAATACTTGTATCTCATTTGATTTTACGTATATTTATAGAATAGAGCCTAGACATCTCTATTTATAGTTTGGTTGGTACCTCTAGTTTTAATTCACCCACCAATGTGGGACAAACTAAAACCCACCAAACTACACATCAAATGGCTAACTTTGTGAATCGATATCTCATTCACATTAGCTCCAATTTAGACACATAATATCTCGTATCGAAGCTATCATTAAGGAGGACACAAATACGTAAACAAATAATTATATGTACTGCACGTAAGTATTAAATTATGTGTCCAAAGTTATTGAAAACTCACATGGTTACGCTAAATTTTCCAACAATCCTCCATATGAATGAATACTGATTGAAAGCACACTAAAGTTCTAATGAAATCTCAATGGTTGAATCTTGCATAAGATAGGTGTTACCCTTTGAACCTTCCATCATTAAATGCACTTAGTCTCCTAGCTCTCTCAGTTTAACGCGATATCCCGTTCTGCCATTTGTGTAGACGACAACACATTTAACACATGATTCTCCCTGACATGGTCAAATCCTCGTAGTCATGTTCGTTATTGTCATAAATACTAGCCTAGTTCTGCAAGAGCTCTTAGGAATTGCGACCCCCACAATTTCCTTCAAAGCGAACCAACTTCTCTCTCACATAGGTACTGATTCTTTATAATTTAAACCCCTGTAATTATGCATATATCATTAAAATCCAAAAGCTTAACCTCATATCATTGTCACTGTTATTTATTGGAATGGACTTGGAAATTAAATAACTCCCTCAAATGGTTGTTTGGAGGATTAAAGATCCCATACAGTGACCTCCCTTAGTTTATACAATTAGGTTATCCTATTGAACCTATATCTTGGGATCTCCAGTCAACTAGGTTAGATTTCCTTTATATAAAGACTTTTTTAAGGGCTTTAATCTCATTCCACAACTTGATCTCTGTTCAACTCTATAGTTTCGGATCTGGAAATATTATCAATTAACTTCACAAAGTAACAAAGATAATCTACAAAGAGATCAGTTGCTCCAGTGGTAACTTCTAATAAATTAGT
Source organism: Pseudognaphalium luteoalbum (assembly GCA_963422505.1). Taxonomy (NCBI): domain Eukaryota; kingdom Viridiplantae; phylum Streptophyta; class Magnoliopsida; order Asterales; family Asteraceae; genus Pseudognaphalium; species Pseudognaphalium luteoalbum. The sequence continues at coordinate 6,506,316 of OY730198.1, read as the reverse complement.
CATTACAATTCTCACTTGACTGTACACTCATAATAACTTCTAATAAATTCTTAAATATGACTCTATAATGTCAAGTATGTGAACACTTTCATATGCATGGTACCACACTTATCAACATTAGCTGCAATGAAACAGAATTCTAGCATCAACTAAATTCTTATCTTTAGCCTTTTAAAACTCATTTTATCATGAATTGTGCATTAATATCAACAGGTAAGACACCCCCACATTTTAATGCTAGTATGAAAAAGTACTCCTTATTTACAATCAATAAGGGTGTCGCACCCCCAAATTCGGGTTGCGGAAGCGAATCGGATCGGGGCACGACTAATCAATAATCACAAGCACAAAGATATAATGAACGACCACTAAATGTGTCATTTTACATTGTATTGATAAAACCAAAGTTTACATCAAAAATATTATTTACATTAGCTCAGTTCCTTGAAATTGAGAGATTTACATTACATAATTACTTTATACAAAATATAATAATGCAACTAAATCTCTGTTTGATTGAATGAAGACTCGAGCTAATGAATCCTGATTTGGGCAGCCAACCTACTGCTGAGTACCTGTGATACATGCTAAAATGGGTCAGCGAAACGCTTGGGAGCTCACAGGTTTGTATGTCAACACATATTTGTATGAATCGCAAGATTTAATTGAATTTAAAGTGCAATTAAGCAAATTAAAAGTTATACAACCATGAGCACATAGTCTGAGCTTAACTTGAGTGTCAGGTCCAATTCAGGAAACCCAACTGAGGTGCCTCCTACGAGTGCCTAATCTACACTCGTCTTCCCAAATGTTAATACGTCCGTTTGACCAGTTAGTGCGTGCTAACCCGGAAGAGGATTGTCAATCCTATATGATATCATATACTAACATTCACGCTACAGATGTATTACCAAACTATGTTGTGGAGGGCTTTGAAATGATTAGTGAAAACAACTCATGTAGTATTTGATTTGTATTGTACTTGCGTTCATATTGTAAAACAAAACGAGCAATGTAATCACACCCTGATGAAAACCATAAAATAGGGGCTATGAGACTCACCTGAGCCTTGAGTGTTTATCGAAATAAACTTGAATTGATTAGATGTGAATTGATGTCCGAAGACTTGTGACCTGAGGGTGTCCAAGACACGCGATGGTTATAAACATGAGTAGGTATCTCGAAGGACTACCTTTGTAGTTGTTCGTCCAACTAGAAATGTCCAAATTACTACGATTTGGTTGATTGAATTGTCCAAATTACTACGATTTGGTTGTTTAACTTGTCCAAGTTACTACGACTTGGTTGATTTGATTATCCAAATTACTACGATTTGGTTGTTTAAATTGTCTAAGTTACTACGACTTGGTTGATTGGTTTGTGTTTTGAAAACGTGTACGGCCAGTTGGTGATTGATTGTAATAATAATCTCAGTATTATTATTATTATGATTTCCAAGTGTTAATGTTCAAAAACGTATCCCGATGTGTTTGAAAAGTCGTATCGTATAAGTGTTTGGAGTTACATAAGTTTGACAATTAGTAAAAATCCATGTTTTCAAGGTTCTGTCTTATGCGACACTAGGTGCGACATAAGCTGTTGTGTCGCAGGTAATAACTGCGACATAGGTCTTTGTGTCTCTATATGCGACATCCGCAATTTAATGCGATATAAGGTATTGTGTCTCTATGTGCGACGGGGATGAGTTTTGCGAAATAGTGTTTTGTGTCGCTATATGCGACGTCCGAAAGTATTGCGACATAGTCATTTGTGTCGCTATATGCGACATCCGTGATGTGGTGCGACATAGGGGCTTGTGTCGCTATATGCGACATAGAACAGGATTTGGCGATATAAGGCCTTGTGTCGCAGGTGGCCTGGAGCCTCTGCGACATAACGGGCTGTTGGCCGGAATTTGGGCCGAAAACGTGTTTTCCGGTTTCCGTTTGACTTGAAACTTTTACCCAACCCATATTTGGACATTTTAAGCTTAAATAACCCACAAATAAGTAAAAATAAGTAAAATCGGAGAGTTTCGGGATTTGTCAGAAACTTACAAACTTAACGCCGGAGAAATCCGAAAAGAGGGAAATGTAGATCGTGATGTCGTGGTTCTTTTTCTTCAAATGGGCGAGATGATCCGAGTGCATTTTGTGGTGTTATTTTAGTGATTTTAGTGGTGGTGGTGTGGTGGTTATGGTTAGAGAGAAATGAGGTGGAAGAGAGAGAGAGTGTGGTTGGAAATGAGAAAGGAGGGAAAGGGGGGGGGGGGGGATATGGCAGATTTTTGGGAAAAAGGGGAGGGAAAATCTCACAAATTTTAGTCCCCGCGTTTGCGCTCCGTACTGTGTTCGTTTCCCCGATCGTTTAATTGTTTAAATAATTATTTTAAAATACGAATATTTATTAATGTTTTTGTTGAAGTATTTCATCAAATACTTTTACTTGAGTTATAAAATATAACTTATTTTTGTTTCGATTATTCGCGCGTTTATTATTTTAATCGCGTAATTGTTGTTTGTACGATACGAATTTGAGTTGAAATATTATCTAAATAATATTTTGGATAAAATAGAGTTATTAAATAATGTCATATTATTTAATAAAATTGTTCACCCAACGTTCGTATTAATTGAACCGAATTGCATTCGATTTGAAACTTGTACGATTTAATCAAATCGCATCTTTGTATATATTCAACAATATATATATATATATATATATATATATATATATATATATATATATATTGATACATTAATTAGCCTAACACATAACTAATTACATGTATTACACTTGATTAGACACTAATTACTAGTCCTAATTTTGACGGGTATCACATAGAGTTACCACATTACTTCATAAAGCTTCCCTCACTTTTCTTGCAACTTGATATGAGTTTTATTCATAATCATATTAACATAATATGATTTTGATCAATCATTCGATCAAACGTCCCACATAAGATTTTCATCATTTATGTTTTAGAATTTATTACAATTTGAGTAATTCTTAGATATAATCTAGGTTTGACATAGAGATGTCGAATTTAGTCAGCTTAACAAAGTTCCGGTAGTCAAATTCTACCTCACTTATCTAAATTATAATAGAATTTTCAAAACCCATGATAATATAACAAAGGATATGATGACATCTTTATACTTAATAATTATCCCCAATTTCATATTCATTCCAACTGATTTCCTAATAAATAATGGAAACAATCTCACATGATTGTGATTATTAATTTGGTTTTCGAGTATATCAAATCTTTCTGTTATATAATGAAATTTTGATTTTGTCTTTTCATCAATTTCATACATTGGAATGTTCTTTGTTAGTTGATCTCTGTAGAAGATCATAATTAAAAAGCCCAAGTCTACCATGCGATAAACTTCAATACCTAAGCAGAAGAGCAGAAGATGCATCATTTCGATTCTTAATAACATTCTTATTACAAGGAATCTCATATCATGTCCCTTGTTAATAATCATTCTTTATTCTAAGAAAAATCCACTAATGAGACTTAAACACCATCATAAATAATGAAATTAAGAAGTGTCTCATATCCAATATTTCTTATCAGTCATTCAGTTTTATTTCATTCATAATCATAATGCATATGCCTTTGATCTATGAAAATTGCATTTAGTTCCCTCCGCCCAAATGAGTTTGCAAAATAAACCCCAGAGAGACATGAGATGATATCAACTATTGGATCATAAAATGAATGATTGAGATGGGGGTTGCTTCTCCTACCTCTCAAACGACCTGCTCTTTTGATCCTTTTCTTTGATGATTCATATTTTAATTTTATGATTTTAGTTAAATTTATTAGTTAAAGATGAATTGTGTATCATATTGATCTTTGTGTATACATTTTTGTAACACCCCCAAATATCGGGTTGCAGAGGCGGTCGGGTCGGAGCGTTACCAAATCAAATATCACAAGCACAAAGGTACATAATGAACGACTCTAAATAAGACGTTTGAAAACTTTTATACATTTCCAAAATAAAATGTATACAAGTTACGAGTTTGCAAAATACTTTCAATACATAATTTGTAATATAAAAGTTATGCAGAGAAATTCAGATGTTTAAAAAACATGCGACTCGAGCTAGTCATATCTTGTAGCGATCCTAATCCTGCTGGGCACCTGAGAACACATGTTAAAATGAGTCAGCTATAAAGCTGGTGAGTTCATAGGATTGATAGTTGATAAAAGTATAAACCTTGTATGTTTGAAAAGTAGTTCAAAAACTACGATTTTGATTTGTATTGTTATAGTGTTGTAACATCAATGTGTATACATATTACGAGGTATCTCATACCTAAGTGATTGTGGTGTGTACCTAAGTATATAGAGGAAGTGGCATACCATGCTAGATACCTATAAGGTATAAGTGAGTCTACAGACGTGAGGTACTACATGCCTAAGTACTATCGAGTAAGTGTATGATCACGTCATATGATAACTAGTAATAGACTAGTATGCCACCTAACATAGTGTGTTGCCTACAGCAACATGTAAGTGTAGTCCCGCAGAACTATAATTGAGTATTTAGCCAAATACTGAGTTAACGACCTCGAGTGTAAGTTCGCCGATCCGTTAATGAGTGCGAGTATCAACTCGTGTGTTTATGATTTGTATCGCTTTACCACGATATCGTTTTGAATCACTTTACCGTGATCTCGTTTTGTGCCAACTTTACCGTGACATCGTTTTGTGCCCACTTTACTGTGGCATCGAATAGCGTTGCTCGCAAGCAATGTCTGTAATTGAGGGCCGACAGTACTACGACCTGTCCGAATTGAGTAATTGAGAGACAGCAGTACCACGACATGCCCGACTGGTATGTACGAGAATCAGCAGTACTACGACATGCCTGACTACTATAAATGAGAGTCAGCAGTACTACGACATGCCTGACTAGTATAAATGTGAGCTAACAGTACTACGACATGCCTGACTAAAGTTATCGTGTTTGTATATGTGTATGTATATCTATATCTATATACATAAGTAAGTTGTAGGTAGCACCAAGTGCTCGAGATGGAGCACGAGTATGTATATATACATCTATATATATATATATATATAAGTCAAATCAACAAACGCATCTACCGAGTATCATGTAACAGATGATAGTGATTTAGTGTATCTAAGCATTTATATACAATACTTAAATATTAAGTCTAGCCCAATAAGCCTAGATATGAATAACTCATCACCTAGTTGTCTCGTATTAGTATAAAGAGTCTATACTAACGTATGTTACTAACGTATACTCCTAGCCTCAGCCTAGCAAGCATATTGAGATCCGTGGTTAATGTTTACTTACGTACAATCTAATATAGAAGTCCTGTATTGTATAGGTAGTCTTAGTTCCTAAAAGGAAGACTAATCATGTAAAAGTCTAGTCGTTATCCAGCGTAGGTAGAACTAACTAGTTCTAGTATATTCGATAGTATTGTCCCGCGACAAGATGGTCAATGTATAGTGATAACTTAAGCAAGTTATGTAATGGTATTGGTTTTTCAACAATTTAGTAGTGTACAATGGTGACCTATTTAGGTTGAGTAGTGATATTGTTCTACGACAATAGGATGGGTGTAATTCCTAAGTATTACACATTTTATATTACATAACAGTAATATAATTAAGTGTGAATTATAAAAGTTTAATATCATAGTTCGTAAACAGTAGTTGTGCATGCGTCTCACCCGAAAACAGTAAAACAGTTGAAAGAGTGGGGCTATGAACTCACCTGTGAGTTGTCAGCGATCCTAAGATGCGCGTATCGTCCGAATGGTATCCTCCTAGTGTCATAAACACGTGAGCTTATATAAGTAAGAGACAAATCAGTTTGTCTAAGCGAGTTGTGGTAGTATTTATTTGTCGTTCAGGTTTGGAAATCGTGTACGGGGGTCCGGGGGCAGCACCCCTGGTAGCGGGGTCCAAGGGGTGGTAACCCCTGGCGGGGTCCAAGGGGTAGAGCCCTTGGTTGGGGTCGAGCTGCCAGGTCAGCTTGGAAAATTATTATTTCTATTATGTTGCTATAGTGAAAAACGCTCCCAAATTCCATTTCGGAGTAAAATTAGCTAGTAAAATTTGAGTCTCGACACTTAGTGAAAAATATGTGTTTTTAATGTTTCTATTACTAGCGACACTCGATGCGTCACTTGGCTTGGGGTGCGACACTGTGATTAGTGTCGCAAAACATTAAAACTGGCATTTTTGGCGACACTTACAATGAGTGTCGCAGAATATTTATTTGCGACACTGAGGCGAGTGTCACTAAGGTTGCGTCACTGAATGCGACACTTCCTTGCGGCACTTACGATGTCTTCCAGCTGCGACACCTGACTAGTGTCGCAGCACTGTTATGGGTCCCTATGCGACACTCACGTCTGTCCGATGATTTTTCATCCAAAACCAAGATCTAACCTATTTTCAGGCTAAATCCTCTTGTAAAAAGCTAGTATATGATAATATAGATGATATAAACACGAAATAACAAAGAAAAAGGGTGTAATTTCTTACGATTTGAAGATCGAGGGTTTGAGCATGATGATGATGAACTAGATGAAGAAGATGAAGATGAAGATGATGATGGTGACGATTTGCTGCTGTTCTTGTTGATATTATTGTTGTTGATGATGTTAGTTGTTGTTGTTGTTTGATTTTCTTTTTTTTAGAGAGAAAAGATAGATGAAGAAGAAGAAGATGATGATGAAATGAGATAAAATGAGAAGGGGGTTTGGGTTTTGTCAAAACTCAGATCCCCAATTTGGGGACCGTGATCTCCAACCACAGTACAAAATACCCGTGTTTTTGTACCCGATCATAAAATAAATAATATTTTTAATTTATAAAATTCTTTTATATGTTTTTGAAATATTTTTGTGTTGAAACATTTTATTAAAATAAAATGTTTGGGTTAATGTTTTATAACTAAATTTCGCACATTTTCAGATAACTAGAATGCGTTTTTAATTAAAACGACTTACATTTTCGAATGTTTAATATTTTTTCTCACAGGTATAATGTTAAATCTATATAATAAAATATTATTTATAAAATTTCGTCACCGAAATTCGGACGTGATATGCTGCGTTCTATCAGATTTGTTTCCTAGTGATTATGAAATAATCATCTTGCATTACATACATACACACACACACACACACACACACACACACACACATATATATATATATATATATATATAAAGTTTTCGAATACTTTGTTATAATTACGTACTAAGTACGATTTATTTGAAGTAAAAATTGGGCGTGAAAATTGACCTTTTTGACCGGATGTTACAATTTGTGTGTCATATTGATCATTCATCATAAATAATATTATGTTTTTTTATTGGTTGCAATAGTTTGAACACTAAAAATCCAGGCACAATAATTGCTATGTCATTTACACACAGATCAAGTTATTACATCCATCCCATTATAAGTGTCATATTACGACTTTTAAAAGTCTTTCCTTTTCAACTTTAAACTTAAATAATTTTCTTTGTGTTATATAATGATTGATAAAAATTATACTATTGAAAATACACATAAAACTCAATCCATTCATATATATTGCATCAAATATTACATAACACAAACAAAAAAATTTTAAGGTTAAAATTGAAAAAAGAAAACTTAAAAACGTCAAAACATGACACTTGTAATGAAACATATTATTTTATTATAATTATTATTAATTGTAGTTATAATTATAATAATTAATTTAACAATAACTAACAAATTAATGAAGACAGAATATATTCACTCTGCTTAATACTAAACGTCAAAAACATAAAATAAAAATAGGATTTTTTTTAATAGCACCATGTGTTAGAGGAAAAAAAACGAGGGGAAATATATAAGCAGTTGGTGGGCCATGAGAAGTCAACAAAATGTCAAAAGGCCAAATTTGGATGGGAATAATCCGATTTTATTATTATCATTGTTATTATTATCTTCTTCTTCACCTTCATCTCTACACCCTTATAAAAAGAGTTTTGTGCATTTCTTTTATAACTTATCTCTATACAATTATACTTCCTCCATCCCACCCCAAGTGTCCATCTTACTATTTTGGTTGTCTCAAATAAGTGTTAACTTTCATGTTTTAATCAATCGAAAGGGACTTTAGTGGGTAGATATGTTATATGATTGGTTAAAAGTGTAGTTAGTGGAGAATCCTAAAACTGCGTGCAAAGTCAAAGTGGACACTTTGGGTGGGATGGAGGGAGTAAAGAGTTTTGCCCATTTCTTTTATAACTTAAGTTTTTAAAGAACGCAAATTACTAAACTACCCATATTTAAATTCAATTAGACAACTTTACCCTTTTATAAATATGGAAATAATCTCCATTTTTCCCATTTATTCATTTAGAAACTATCTTCCTTTTGTAATTAATTTGAAAAGTATTTCCTTTGCCCATTCTTCTTTGTGCAAGGTTAGAAGTCAAAGAAAGAAATATCAACTAATTGTAATTGATTTGATTGTTCTACTACTAAAAGTTTGACCACCTTAGTTCTAAAATGAGATTATTTTTTGTTAATTTGCTATGCTTACAATCACCTTCTATCTCCTTGACATAATTATATATACATGTTAATGTTATACTTTATATTTTGTTATCTAATATTATATTACATGTATCAGTATCATTGTACATTATCAGTCATTGTTTAATGTAAAATACGTTGTTCACAAACAATTGAGTATATCATTATTGATCAATGTTAAAAATTTTACTGCTACAACGTGCGGGTACTCAACTACTTATATATAAAGCATATTCACCATATCCCATTATCTATTATCATTACTCCTTAATCTCTACTATATATAATTGTGTTTCTTATTTTACAATGTATTACTTATGATGATGCATCAATATCGAAAATTTAATGCGTAGAGTTAAAAATTCGGATTAAGAAGGGGCTTAAGAGTATATAATTGATAGAAGTAATAAATTATGAAAATTTTAAATTTTAAATTTGAAAATGTTGATTACCAAAAGTTTAAGATTTCTAAAAACTTAATGCTCCAAGCATTAAGTTACTAGCATCTTGATATACTTTTATACATTTTGAAACAATAAACTATGCATTATAACTAAGATTTATTTTGAGAAAATACCATTAAATTTGCCCGTGAATTAGTTTCTCATTAAAATCTATCTTTATAATTAAAGGAGGAGACTCTAACTTATTTGTCAAATATACACCCATGCCACATCATACATATCCTATATGTCATCACCATATAGAAATACTTAATGATGTGAATTTTCCTACACCATTATTTTAAATAAGATAATAATAAATTTAAAATCTTATTATAACTTAGTCAATTTAATAAGTTAAAATTAAAATTCTATTTTATTATGACATCTTTTAATCAATTTTCCCCCTCTATTTTTGATTTATAGAACTTTTTATTTTCTTTCATTATAGTATTTACTCTCCTTTCACTAACTTCTCTCTCTGAAAAGATAAATATTAACTTTTAATTAGTTACAATAACTTACTTTTAACGTCATTTTAGCGTTCATTATAGTTTGTTAATTCGAAATTTGTTGTTATCATCTTACATAATGAGGGAACTCAATTTAAGTTATTTTGCAATCTGAATACATACTTTATGGATAGGTAGATCATGTTCATCATCATTTTTTTTAAAAGAGTTTTTTTAGTTTAAAGCAAACTCATCAATTATTATTAGGTATGCGACTATTAGCTAGGTAAAAAATCACCTTTTTAACGTATCCATCTTTTTTAACCTTCCTCTGTCATTGATATATCGTGGAAAGAGAATATTGTTGTTCTTATTTCATTTTTAAGGGCTTAAAATTTATAAAATATTACTAATAACTGTAAAAAAAAAAGTTTATGGTGTACATAATATGTGATGATTTGTACAACACAAAAATTTAGCCATACATAATTAATTATGCTTTAAGGTATTGTATAGTACAACAATTTGATGTATATTAGTGGTGTATGGTTAAATTTTGGTGGTGTACAAATCACCACCCGTACATAATTTGAAAGTTATAAACGGTCCCCCCAACATCCAACTTACTTAATATTATCTTTTTTAAATGTTATATATATATATATATATATATATATATATATATATATATATAATATAAAGATAAACGATTGTACACGAACATGTTTTAGATCGTATACCACAAACATGATATTCAGAGTTATATAGTACAACACCTTGAAACACCCTTATATAAAGTGCATACAACATAAATTTGAATATGATTAAAAAATTTCATATAATAAAACTTATGATCCATATATTATATACTTCTAGTCGTGCATTGCACGAGTTTAACACTAGTTATATATAAAACACCCAATTTATCGTTTAAAAATATCTATGAAACTACAAAATTGATCTTATAAAATCTATTTTTTCTTTGTAAATTTCAAACATCAACAACTCAATAAGTAGTAAACAAGAACAAAATTGTTTTTGCAATATATAAGCCTTTTTAGCTTATAAAAGGTACTAACAATTAAACCTTCATTTTAAGGACCCCATAATACTTCAACTTCAACCACAACACATATGGAGGCTGCTACATGCCCTTGCAACCTATCTCCACTCCCTTTTCACAACACAAATACTAGTCCTAAAACTAGGACATCGGTTACATTCTCCGTAACCGCCATTGCAAGGTCGGCCGCAAACTCGTACTCTACCAAATCCGCGGTCGATGTTGTTGTTACTCCACCACAAACGACATTGCTAAAGTTCTCGGCTGATTCATTGCAATATGAACAAGGTAAGGTAGGAGCGGTTCCTGACGGTGTGGTATCAGAGTCATCGGTTAGTGCAATGGAGTACTTGACTGGTATATTGACCTCAAAGGTTTATGATGTGGCGGTCGAGTCACCGCTACAACACGCCACAAAACTGTCCGCGAGGCTAGGAGTTGATATGTGGCTTAAGAGGGAGGACACTCAACCGGTAAGTACGTAGAAAACGAGTCAAATCTTCGTACTTTTCCTAACAGATTTCAAATTATATAAAAAGAAAAAGAAGTTAATTTTTTTACAAGTGCTAATTAACGAGATTCTATAACTTTTGCCACTCAATGAATATATGTTAGCTTTACCACTGCGTCCATAACTCCATTTAAACATACCCGAATATAATTTACCTAAATATCCAAATTAAAAGAATAATTACATTTAGAATGTAATCGTGTATGTGGGTTTTGATGATTTAATTGTTGCTAGCTATAATGATTTGCATAGTCGATGTAATCTAAAAATTGATCTTCAAATATATCAATCTTTGTTAATGGTATTTAATATTTCACCTCGATCATCCAAGTTCTAATCAATAAATAATTTGGACTGAATTTTTAGTCTCTAGCACAATAATAAATCCAACACTCTTAATCAAGTACAGACAAGATACAAGTTAATTATTTCATTGTCAGATAAACTTGTTTATTTGCAACAAAAATTAATTAAGAAAATACATGTCTTCGTCCCCGTTGACGACGTCAATATAATCATAGGCACACGCGGCATGAAAGCAGAGTTTATGAGTTCAAATCTAACTTTAATCACGAGTTACGTGATTTTGTTTTTTCGAATCTGGCATGTGACCTTTCAGTGGTAGTTTTTACAACCTACATTTAGAGGCGGACCAGAAAATTTAGTTACCGGTGTCACAAAAATTTTGAAGCTCCCTCAATTTGGTAGTTGATTAAGCTTATTACATGAGTTGCACTCTTAAATAAACAATAACTTTTCAATTAAATTTACAATAAATTGACTTAATTTATTAATGTCACGTGTCACCGCTGATTATAACGTAGGTAGGACATGACGTACATGTATGCTTTGTATCAATTCATTTAGAAAAGTAGGCTTAACTTTAATTTAATGTGAATAAAGCACCGATATACGGAGTAGTAGTTATGTATACACATATATATTCCTATACATGTGTTAGCATTCATGTCCTTCGAATGTCACGAAAATGTGTTTTCAAAAAACGACAGTAACAATAATGATAAATTGATAATGATAGTGATGTGACATCATTTTCGTTTGCAGAGTGATTTGCAACCATATTATTCTATCCATTCATTTCACGTGTTTTACAATATCGTACTGCACAACACTCAAAAAGATTTAGAGTGTCATTGTTTTGAGGGTTTAGAGGATGGGAGTAAAAATGAGATTGATACCCATTTAATTGTTTTGTTACTAGTTTAGAAATTCATAAACAGAAATTAAACTAGTATCGTGGATTATAATAATAATATAATATTCAGAAAATAAAAATATAGTAGTATAATAGGAATAAAAAAATTAAATAAATACAGCACAAATATCAATTTGTGCTTTTGGGTCACCTTCTTATGCATGCAACGGTGCTCAATATATAATATATCGTGACTGATGTTGCAGATTTTCTCGTTTAAACTTCGGGGAGCATATAACATGATGGCAAAGCTTTCAAAGAAACAACTTGCACAAGGTGTCATATGCTCTTCTGCTGGAAATCACGCTCAAGGGGTTGCGTTAGCAGCCAAGACATTAGGTTGCGACGCAGTGATTGTTATGCCGGTTACCACACCTCGGATCAAGGTTTAAGACACTACTTAATTTTATAACCTGGACACTAGATGATAATTGTCACTAGTTACAAGTAAAAAAAGGTGTCACTAATAATAGAATAATTACCTACAAAATCCAGTCACAAAAGCATTCATTTTTTCCACCTACACATAAATAAATGTAACTGAAAGTGATAGATACAAATCTGCAATTGCGACAAGAAAACTGTGAAAGATATAATTTGTGACACATTTTTTTGTACAGTGTAGTAGTAAAACATTTTACTCCCGCTTCTTGGAAACTGTCACAAAAGTTTAAAGACACTTTAAGTAGGTCACTATATGAAAATTTTCTTGTAGCAGTGAAGGATGATTTTCTTTGTAATTCCCATATCATCATTCTTTTTTCTTAACAATGTGATTAGTGGGAGTCGGTGAAAAGGTTGGGTGCAACGGTTGTTCTTGAAGGGGACTCGTACGATGAAGCACAATCATATGCTAAAAAAAGAGGTGTAACGGAGAATCGCACCTTCATTCCTCCATTTGATCACCCAGATGTAATCTCCGGTCAAGGAACCGTGGGAATGGAAATCATGCGCCAACTACAAGGCCCGATCCATGCCATATTTGTGCCTGTAGGTGGTGGTGGTTTGATAGCTGGTATTGCAGCCTATGTGAAAAGAGTTTCTCCAAAGGTTCACATTTATTTTACAATGTACACTTAAATTAATATTCTAGTTGCAAATGACTATGTTAAACTTGTTTTAAAAGACATCAATAAAATGTTCAAACACAGGTACAAATTATTGGAGTAGAGCCAGCAGATGCAAATGCAATGGCATTGTCATTGCATCATGGCCAACGAATTATGCTTGATCAAGTGGGAGGCTTTGCAGACGGTGTTGCTGTGAAGGAGGTTGGGGTAGAAACGTTTCGTTTATGTAAGGAGTTGATTGATGGAGTAGTTCTTGTTAGTCGAGACGCTATATGTGCATCAATAAAAGTTAGTCCCGCCTCTATTACTTCAAGTTTCTCATCATGTCGATTCTCCTTTGGCGTTTCGTAAGGGTCGCAAGCATAAGTGGCTCGCTGAAGGACCCAAGTTTTCACATACATAAAAAGAGTCGCTAAGATGATAGTAGTAAAGACACACATATATTGGGGTTAAGTATCTGGAAATGCATCCAACTTTTCTCGAATGTCTATTGTATGTATCTAACTTTCAAAAACGGTTTATTGTATGTATTTTGATGATGTGTCGACCGTTTACGATGCCACGTGGCATCCCTAGAAGATGACATGTCATCAAAATACATATAATAAACCGTTTTTGAAAGTTGGATGCATTAAATACACCTCCCGTAAGTATGATACATACAATAGACATTGGGGACAAGTTGGATGTATTTCCAGATACTTAACCTTATATAGTGACATAAAAGTGTGTTGGAATATGATTGGAGCGATTATGTCGTTATAAACCGTCTATAATGACTCTTAATATTTGGTCACAAGGTTAAAAACATGTTAAAAGCACTAACGTATTGAAGTTCCATATGTCACTATAACCGACTATGGTAACAATTATAACTAAAAGTTACCCAATAGTGACAAAAAATCGTCTATAATTTATGCTTGTTGTGAAGGACATGTTTGAGGAGAAAAGAAGCATTTTAGAGCCGGCCGGTGCTCTTGCCCTAGCAGGTGCAGAAGCATATTGCCGATTTTATAACCTCAAAAATGCAAATGTTGTAGCTATAACAAGTGGAGCCAACATGAACTTTGATAGATTGAGACTAGTAACGGAGCTTGCAAACATCGGTAAGCGGCAAGAGGTTGTGCTTGCTACTTTCATGCCCGAGGAGCCTGGAAGCATTCAACAGTTCTGCCATCTTGTAAGTTTGTATACTAGATGCATCAATTTAACGATGCTCTGTTTTTTTCATTCTTATTTAAATTTAATAATGTCTTTTGATGACTAATTACAATGTTTTGTAGGTTGGATCAATAAGTATCACCGAATTCAAATATAGATACGATTCTACCAAAAACCGAGCTCTAGTTTTGTACAGGCAAGACCCTATATACTAGCTACAACAGAAGTCTCATTTACTGAATGTATGTTAGTGACATTTAAAAATGGCATTATATCTATATGATTTTAGTGACATTTTTTAAGGTGTGAGTAGATTGTGTTTTATTAAAACGCCTATTAAGTCACTATTTATGAAGTTTCTAGCGGTACACCGTAAACTTATCCATTTATCGACACTTAAAAAAAACAGACTTAATCACACTCGTAACACTTTTGTGACCCCTGCATAGTTTTGCGAGTAAATTAAGTTTAATCTTTTCAAGTTAATTAGCTAGAAGCATAATTTGATATTTTCTTATGGTCATAACAGCCTTGGCCTTCATACTAAGATTGAACTTCAAGCCATGATGGAGAGAATGAGGTCGTTTCAACTTGAAACTATAGAATTCACAAACAATGAGATGGTCAAGGATCATTTACGACATCTGGTAAGTAACACCCGTTTTGTGTTCATGTTTAGCGTCGGAAGATTATTTATTGGTCTACTTAATGCAAGTAATAAAGCATTCTGAAACTTCAGATGGGTGGTCGATCAAACATTAAAAATGAGCTTCTTTGTCGATTTATCTTCCCCGAGAGGCCCATGGCGTTGTTAAAGTTCTTGGACGTCATTAGTCCCCATTGGAATATTAGTTTGTTTCATTATCGTTCACAGGTTATTTTTTTCACGGCACTTTGAAAACGCTCTGTATCTGGATTATAAACTTTTTCTGAGTACATAACTAAACTGTGCGGTTTCTATCTTTGTAGGGAGACTCCGGTGCGAATGTGCTAATCGGGATACAAGTTCCACCAAGGGAATTGAACGATTTTTGTAGTCTAGCCAATGATCTTGGATACGATTATGAAATCGAAAGTGAAAATGAAGGATTCAAGCTTTTAATGCGTTAAATTAGTCACATTTTACCCTTAAAACCTCATCTTGTACTTTTAAAGTTATTATTACAATAATAATAAACTAAAGTGTAAATTCTTCCAAAAATTTCTTCATCTAATAAATGATTCTCTTTTATGAACTTCTACATTATTATCTTAAAGAAGATGATTGTCATAGATGTGGCAGTAATTGTTGGGTTAATTGGTGTGTTGTGGGCTTAATTTAGATGTTTGGAGGTAAAGAAATATATGTCACGTATTTCTTTGTGTTATGTTACTGTTTTATTTTATATTTTATATTTTTTGCATGATAGGTATTTTTATTTAATCATGTTGCATAGTGAATGGGTGAAAAGGCCATATTGGCCGCTATGTGAATGTTTGAGTAGAAGTAGGAAGAGAGTGGGATGTTAGCTTTTCAAATGTGGGCTGCTATTACTATTTGTAGGTGTCCTTTAGACCATTCTCATCAGTAATAGAAACTGACGTGTCACATCAGCTTTTTCAATTAACTGACAGAAATTGATAGGTCCCTTCCAACAGTGCTCTGTCAATTTTATTTTTCAGGGTCCCACAACCAAATAACTTAATTAAATAATACACAATTATTAAAATAAAAACATATTTCATTCAAATTAAAAACATTACAATTCTAAAAATAAAAACGTTACACTTCTAGAAAAATAAAACGTTACACTAATAAATAAAAATGCAATTATTAAAATTAAAAGTTTTTCAGACGAGATACTACCTCGTGAAGAAGATCCGGCGTCCGATGATTGAGAATTCTTTGACGCTTTTCGACCCGGTGGACGACGTATCGGGTCGTCACGGAACAATGTCCTGATGTTCTCTTCGAGAGAGAACGGAGTCGGGAAGTCATTCCCGCCTAGATCGGTTGCTTCCGGTTCGGGTTGGAACGGGCGTTTATTGTTCATAACGCCTTGCTCGGTGAAGAACTTTGGGAAATGTCTGAGAACATCCCAACAACTCTCGTAACCAAATTTCCGGTTCAATTGGCCATAAAAACCTTTCTTGGCCGTATCCATCACGTCTTTCTCTCCGGCACCGCTTTGAGGGCAAACCTCCCTAAACTTCTTGTGAATGGCTTCGAAGGATCAGACGTTGTTTGTTCCATTTGCCCGTTAGTTTATTGAGGTTACGTTTCGTTGGAACAAACGAATTGTAACCCGAATGGACACTTCTCCAAAAAACTCTCGTTTGATTGATTGTTTCTGATAACGCCATTTTCGGAACAATGTATCCACCGTTCCGTCAAGATTCTCGCTTCGTCATCGGACCACCTAACTTGAACCCGTACGGGTGCATCCGTCTTTCGCCTTGGTTTTTTACCCTTTTTCTTTGCGGGTTCGGGTTCGGGCTCGGGTTCGTCGGAACTTTCAAGAAGATGTTGATGTTGGGTTTCATGTACGATGAAGTTTTGGGTTGGTGGAGGTTGTGAGTAACGGGAAGGTGTATGTTGGTAGCCGTGTGGGTTTGATGAGGTGGTGTCGTGGTATGTGTTTTGTGACCAATCTATGTTTGGTGTAAATTGCGGGTTTTGATACCACCCGAGATGTTGGTAATTTCTTCAGGGGTCGTCGAGGTGACAAAGAATATGGATTTGTAATAGGTGCAAAACTCGCAAATCCCGTCGGTGGAGGTTGAAAGTTAGGTTGATTTGGTAGCGGATTGTCCATTAAGTTTTGCCACATATCGTGATCAACTTGTTCTTGATCATTTTGGTTTGATTTGGGTTTGGATTTGGATTTGTTGTTGTTGTTGTTGTTTTTAGACATTTTTGGAGATGAGAATGAGAAGTATAAAAGAGAAATGAGTTGAATGTGTGTGTAAAATGTGTTAAGGAAGTGTGGTATAAATAGGGTAAAATAATAGATTAAATTTTTTTTTAAAAAAGTAACCGTTAAGATTACCGTTTTTTTTTTAAAAAAAAATTTAAGCCTGCAACGGCTATTTTTTTAAACATTTTTTATATTATTATTTCTTGCACTCGGCCCCATCAGACCCGCACGCCACAAACCGACGCTCCGTCGGAATTCCGACGAACCCAACTGACAACCCGTGCCATCGGTGTCGGTTCCGTCAGTTGGAACCGACGGCAAACCGACGGGTGCGTTGGGAGTCCTCTTACATTTGTTTTGAGAGTGAATAAAAGATATCTGGAAATTGCTCCAAACGTTTTCTTTTTTTATTTTCAAGTAAATATATAAAACTATAACAATAGTTTTGACTGTTTTACTGTTTGATATAAATTTTAAAAGGTTAAAATGTGTAACAAGTGAGGTTTGAGCCTAAAATCTTTAGACCAACTTAATGCTCATTGATTCATATTCGATATATAACGGTAGGCTTATTAATATATAGAATATGAAAGAACCATCATCAAGATGGCATGGTGGTTGGCGTCTGCACATCTTGGAGGTGGTCAGAGAAAGGACTGGAAACAGTCACGGGATATCCCTAATAAATCGCGTACATCTTAATAAAAATATTCACTCTACTCTTTTTAAATATCTAAATGGAAAAAACCTCATCCGTAAATGAAATGAGAGGAAGATCGATTCGTACTCAAATGATACAACATGTTATTGTATTTTATAGAAAAGAAAAGTGCATATTTTTTTTTATGATTTTAAAGAAAAGAAAAGTGAAGGAAAAAAACACAACTATAAAAAATTTATTGGTAAAGTGGGCTAATCTACTCTCAAAGTCTACTAATATGAAGAGAGCTATGAATATGATGACATATTTTGGCAATGTAGATGAACGTATATATTTTATATGTCCTGTTTATACTCTCCAATTTTGAAAAAATGTATGGATATTATTGTCTATAGGTGGTTGGTCCATATTCCATTCACATGTTTGAATATTACAACAAATATCAAAGAAAAGATTCTTGTGTTATTTATTTTACGATTTCTCATTATTATTATTTCAAATTTCAATTTATAATGCATATCACATAATTTTATAAACTATCTTATATATTTTTTGTAAGTATAGCGTCTTCTCACATATGCTAAAGGGAAAAAAAATCAAGGTTAAGTGATAAAACAAAAAAATAAATTTAAATACAAACGATTTTATATAAGATAACAAGTCGATTGGCAAATGAAAAGCATGAAAAACGAAAAAGCATGTTTGATAGTAGAGGTGCACATATGGGCTTTAGCCCGAGCATAGGCCTAGAAAAAGCCCGAAATAGCCAGAAAAAGCTCGGCACCAAGCTCGGTCTGGCCCGAAAATCCTAAAAAGGCCTGAAATTATTCGAAAAAGCCTGGTCCGGCCCGGGCCCGGGTCAGGCCGGGCTAAGCCCAAAGCCCGAAAAAGTCCGGGCTTTTTTGAGATAAAGCCCGGGCTTTTTTGAAAAAAAAGCCCAATAATATTTTAAATTACATGTTTTTAATATTTATATTTAAGTTTTTACTTATATAATATGTATATTACATATATTTTGTTCATGCAAAAAATATCTATGGTATATTATATAACTTAGTGTAATTAATTAGTAATAAACAAAATTAGATTTTTAAAAAAGTCCGAAAAAGCCCGGTCCAGGCTTTTAAAAGCTCGGTCCGGGCTTTTAAATGCCCGGGTTAAGCCCGTTTAGCCCGTTCAGGCCCAAGTAGGCCTAGTTTTTGGTCAAGGCCCGGGCTTAGCCCGGCCCGGACTCTTTTAAACCGAAAAAGTCTAGACTTTTTTAGGCTCGATTTTAGCCCGGCCCGGGCTTTAGGAACCTCTATTTGATAGCATGATGAAAAACGAAAAAGGCACGTTTGATAGCATGATGTGATATGAAAAATCATTTTTTTTATACCAAAAACATTCCTAACAAAAGGGGGGAGAAAAACGATACTTTGAAAATACATGGGAATGTTCGAGTATGAAGGATTGCTATGGTAGGAACTCTAAAAAGAATGTTATTATCACAAGCTTTTGATAATAAAAAGTTTGTTACAAGAAAAAATATACATATATTAAGATAATAAAATTTAAAAAATTTAGGAACTATACCATTACTACCATAAAGTTTTGATTCTACAATAACCGTCATCTGAAAATATAATAACGATGATAACAAAAAAGTAAATATAAAAAAACTGAGATGAAGTTCGGAGAAGAAGATGGATTTTGAGAAGAAGTGAGATAAAGTTTTACACCATTGAAAATGCGTCATGTGTCACATAAACAAATTGATATCTACCCCTTTCACTTTAATAATATCATATAACATCTCCTCCTATTATATATATATATATATATATATATATATATATATATATATAAAATATCATATAACAATTTATTTGATACAATTTAAATCATTTCGTTTACATCCAAATTCTAAGTTTAACTACTTATTACAAAATATTTACTTTTGTTAAGGCTTAAGATTAAATGTAAAGAGGAAAAGAGAGCGTGTAAGAAATTATATTTATATAACTTCTTAAAAAATAATAAAATTTGCTCTCATGATTCATGTATGCAAGATTGATGGCTTAATAATTGGAAATATAGTTGTGCCAACGAAACATTTTTTCTAAGAAAAATGGGGTGGTTTCCCGGAAAATGGGGTGGTTTTCCGAAAAATTTTTCTAAGAAAAGTGAAAAATTAAAAAACGCGTTTAAAATGAGTATTTTTCAGAAAAGTTTCCCAAGAAAATGGAAAAACCACTTTTCCATGTTATAACTAGGAAATGGAAAACAATGATTTCCACTTCTCCACTTTTTTCCTTTATATTACTCCTTCCACTATTCCAAAATTTTCCAAAACCTTTTAAGCTTAACTAGTTTTTCCAAAATAGAAAATCAATAACATTTGAACACATTTTCTAAATTTTCAACACTTTTCTAGAGAATGAAAACTCTTTTCATTTTTAAAAAAATTTAAGATGGAAAATTTTGAAATTTTTTCTAACAACTAAACCCACATTTCCAACTTTTAATGCGATGTATCTTTGTGACAAAAAAGTCGCACTTGTCATGTAGATTAATCCAATAAATAAAGGTAATTGCATGATTTGCGTGTTACCCTTAAAACCCTGATAAAAGCTTAATGTAACCATACAAATAAAAATTTAAGTTTACATTGAAATTTGATTGAATCTATAGTTTCTAATTAATGTAGATGGATTAATGGTGAAGATAGGTAACGAACTTTATCTTTTTTTTTATCGAGTTAGGGTATGAACTTAATTTATTACTCTGATAGGTAACAAATTTTCAAATTTTATGTTGATTTAGGTATCAAACTTATTTTTGAACAGTTTAAATAATGATGACATGTCAGTAAAAAACTTACATGTAGCGGTTTCATTACCAATGTAAGCGACATTTTAAAAATTGAAAACCATCTAACAAACAAAAATGACTGGTTGCCTAGGTCATCCACTAGTATATACCCTAACTCCATCTTTTTTTTGAAAGTTCATTACTCACCAGAGTATTAAATTAGGTTCATACCCTAACTCGGTAAAAAGGATAAAGTTCATTAGCGATCTGCACCATTAACTCTTAAGATATTATTACTAGTTTAGGACTCGCGAAATTCATGTAGTCGTCCAGGAAAAATAACTAACTCACATCATATATATGTATGTTCAGACTAAATTGCATTATAAATGTACGTTAACGGTCTATTAGTCACGAATATTAGCATATGAAGCAGAATGTAAGATATGATTCGAATGATATGAGTATACGTAGAAAAAATATGTTTACGGATTGCATTTGTATATCAAAGAACTTGTAATCATAAGACTATTCAAATGTTTATCGTCTGAATTGAACGACTTAACTTAATTATCAGTGAAAAATGATTATCATGTGAAATCATTTGTTTGAAGTATGATAAGATACATTCTACTATATTATTTGTTAAAATTCCTAAATTATTTTTATTCTTTATAAATTTGTTTGGTTATACTTGTTATAACAGTGAGAAATCGTTTGAACAATTAATTACTTGAATTGTTATCTTCATTCTGAATTCTTGAATTAGTTAATTTAAAGGTTAAATTGTTAGCTTTAAGATTTAAAATCTTGAATATACTATAGTTTATGGTATTTTGGTTTCAGTTTTTTTGCGGTGTTTCAAATTTGCATCGTAATACTAATTGGGTACCCAGTGGTTATTGAAAAACTAACGGGTAATACTAAATAGGTACCCAACGGGTATTGAGCTGAGTATGGATGAATATATTTTAAATGCGTATGGGTACAAATACACTGAACCCCACCCGAACATGACCCGTTGTCAGCCATAATTCAAGAATTGGAATTACAGATTGATAAAATATTTCAAAAAAGCGATCGTATAGAAATTTACATTATCGGGTGATGGTATTAAGCCATGGATTTTTTGGATTTGAAAAATAACATATTAGGGTTTTTTTCAGGAAAAAAAATAAAGACGATTGTAGTAATAGTTTAAATTAAGAAAGAAAATAATGAAATCTAAAGTTACATACATGAGGATAACTGAAACCCACAAATACATTCAAAAAACCGATGTGTAATACTAATTGGGTCCCAACGAGTATTAGGTCGGGTATGTGTACAAATAGTCTAAACGGACATGGGTACAGATACACTAAAAAGTCTCTAATCCAATAATTGAAAATTAGAAATTAATAATAAAAAAAGCGATCAAATAAAGTTTTTAGATCACTGGGTGTAGCCGTGTAGGGGTGTTCAATATTTGGTTTGAAACCGTTTAATCCGAAAACGAACTGAAAAAAAACCGAAAAAAATATCGAACCGAATTCAAATTCGGTTTTCGGTATTGAATTTTTGAATTTGGAAACTTAAAACCATTTAAGAGATATTTGAATTTTTGAATTTATGATTTTTCAACTTACCATTTAAGAGATATTTACGTTTTAAAATGTGGGAGAAAGTGAGTATTATGACACATTGCACATTCTGATTAGTTCCTTCATTATTACTCAAAGTTGATATACTCATATGAACCTTACCCTCCCTATATATTCATGATAAATTTAACTAAATTTATTTTAATAAAGTAAATGATTTAGAGTAATAAATGAATGTAAAATAAAGAGTTTAGTGATTTTTAATAGTTATTGTTTGTAAGTGGACTATTAATTTGTGATATATAATAATATTAATGTGGGAATTATTTTTGTGATGGGATTACTATAATTTATGGTGGTATTTATCATATAGTAAAAGATTTAATTAATTTTTAATGAGCTTACGTACTCTGAGAGAGTTACAATTTTATACATGATAATATTTGTTTTAAAAGTAAACTGCTTAGTAAAATAATATTGAATTATGCTAAAAATCATAGATTTAGAAGTATTAATTTGTACACCACAAAATTATTTTGACCACCACAATTTCACTTAATCAATACACATGGTACACATCATATATGCATATAAGTATGTTGTGGATATTAATTTTATGTTGTAGAAATCTCCACCTTAGATTTGACGATCTTGAGTAAAGCCATATTTAAAATTATCAAGATGACATCAAGTCATCAACTAAATAAATGAACACTATACTTTTGTTGTGGTAATATTTAAGGTGGTTATAAGGATACTTGATGATGTGACAATATTTAAATGGCTATATCAATATTAAGAGCTACCATGATAATAACACTTTTTTAACTATGAAATTTTTGAGGTGAACGTTTCTAAGAAACTAAGATGTGGAGGACAAATTAAGAACACAAAGGGAAAAAATCAAATCTCTAGGACATGGTCTAATCATGAGGGTAGTATTTTATCATGGTGTCGGATCCTAAGTTTTATGGATTCCTTCTTTGTTACCTGGGTCGACCCCAAAGCAATAATGTCTCAAAACGAGGATAATAATATTAATAATTAGCAGGATACCCACACAATGCGACGCAATGTTAAACTTCATTTGTTTAGCAAAATTTTACGAAATTTAATAGAATTGAAATCTTAATTTCATCATACGAAGGTGTTAGATATAAAACTGAAATGAGCTAGCATTAATTATATTCATTCAATTAAATGAATTCACGTTTCTTGAAATTTAACTGGTTTGATGAATTTTAATTACATAATATCATTTCGTGAACTAAACGCATCCTTAAATATTGCTCTAATAAAGTAATAAATGATTTTGGAGGTTGTATATTTATTTAGCATGCGTGTTGTGACATTGAGAAAATCGATAAAGGGTTAAGATGGATAATGGTAAAAGCAAATCAATAAGAACCTTTTAAAAAATTCGATAAAAAGCTTTTGAAAATTAACATCCATTATTTAAATTTTAAGTTAAAAGAAAAATGCATTATGGAGTATGTTTCTAGATAAAAAAAATTCAAATGTGGATGTGTAGTTTAAATATGACAAGTGATCTAGAGTGTGTTTGGTAATAACGGGTTGGAGTTTGTGGTTGGAGCTGGGGCTGGAGCTGGAGCTTGGGGCTGGAGTTGGGGTTTGGGCTTCTATTCACAAGCCACTTTAAAAAGCTTTTTGTTTAGGGGCTTCTGGGTGCTTATTTTTTCAATAAGCTCCATTTTTTTGTGTTGTCAAACAAGGCTTATAGCTGGGTCTTATAAATATTAAAAGCTCAAGCCCCCAAAAGCCCTTAGAAGCCCGTCATCCAAACATACCCTTAGTTTTCATTTTAGAATCGATCGTAGAGCCGCATTCAAGCTCACCGGGGCAGGTTATGATAAATCGCTGTAAACACCATTAATTGAGGGATATCTCCAAGTGCATTACGTAGGCGCATAGAGATACCAATTTTTGAAAACCTCTAATTTTGGAACTAACACATAAACTTGACATTACGTATTATAGTATGAAAAGTTGAAAAAACAACGTTATAATTTATAATTTAATGAATTACATCAAGAAAGAAAGATTTAAAAACTAAAAATATATGGTTAATCTCAAAAAACTTATCATCTAAGAGACACTTTTCGTGTAATATAATTGTTGAATCACGTTTAACCAAAAATATATGGTTACAATGTGACATCTGTCAAATTAGTACTACTAATTAGTGTCTAATCCTATATTTATACATGTAATTAGTTCTGTGTTAAGCTAATTTGTGTAACAAATAATATATATTGATGAATATATATAATTATGCGATTTGGTTAAATCGTGCGCTTTTCAATCGAATGTAATTCGATTCAATTAATAGGACGTTGGTGAACAATTTTATTAAATAATATAACATTATTTAATAGCACTATTATATCCAAAATATTATTTTAATAACATTTCGTTTACATTTCGTATCGTACAAATGATGTCTACGCGATTTAAAATATTAAACGCACGAACACACGAAACAAATCTAAGTTATATTTTATAACTCAACTATAAGGTATTTTATGAAACACTTCAACAAAAATACCGAATAATTATTCGTATTTTAAAACGTATATTTAAACGTATAAAATAATCATCTAACATTTAAACAATCGGGAAACGAACACCGCACAGAGCGCGAATACAGAGGATTAAAATTTGAAGCCAACCACACATGGGTGGGGCCTATGTGGGCCGGGGCCCCTTCCCTCCCCTTTTCCCTCCTTCTTTGACCAAAAACAACCCATATACACAATCATTATCATCTTCTTTTTCACCATCTCTCTCTCTCTCAAAAATACTTCCACCACCACCAACAACCATCTTAAATCACCAAATAACACCATCAAACACCCTCATCTCATCTAGCTCATTTGGAGAAAAAGAAACACGACATCACTATCTACATTTCTATCTTTTCGGATTTCTCCCGCGTTAACTTGTAAGTTTCCGACAAATCTCGAAAACACTTCGATTTCGTTTATTTTTCGTGTTTGTGGTTTGTCTAAGCTTAAAATGTGCAAATATGGGTTGGGTAAAAGAAACGGACCAAACGGAAACAGAAAAACTCGTTTTTGGGCTCAAAAATCACGACCAGTCAGGAGTGTCGCACGGACCAAAGCAGTGATGCGTCACTTCCTTAAGTGACGCCCTAAGTGTCGCTAAAAGCCCTAATCTTGCGTCACTTGCCTAAGTGTCGCAAATTCAACACCCGACACTTGTACCCGACACTTACCTAAGTGTCGCCCCTTATGAGTGTCGCCACTCATGCGTCACTTCCCCAAGTGACGCTTAACTTCTGAATTTTCCATTTTATGCGGCACTTCCTGAGTGTCGCATAAGCCAGTAAGTGTCGCTATAAGTGACGCTAAAAACATAATGTTTTCAACCTATTTTCATACTAAGTGTCAAGCTTGTATAACTTCAAACCCTCGTACGATACAACTTCTAAAACACATTAGGACACGTTTTTGAACATAACACTTCAAAATCGTAATAATAATAATAAACAGAATATTATTACAACCAATCACCAACGGGCCATACACGCTTTCAAAACATAATCAAATCAACCAAGTCGTAGTAACTTGGACACGTTAAACAACCAAATCGTAGTCATTTGGACATTCTAGTTGAACGAACAACTACAAAGGTAGTCTTTATAGATACCTACTCACGTTTATAACTGTAACACCCCGCAATTTCGACTTAATTATAAACATTAATTGCACGCACTTTTAGGCTAATTCCCTAACATAAAGTGAATTCACAACACATTTTAGAGATAAGTCTAGCAAATCCCAACTAGATAATACGCGCATTATTACTTATTCATAGTTAGTTGTAATTATGTACAGAGCAATTTAAAAAACGCGACAAAAATATACAACTGTTGGTGAATAAAATTAATTAATAATATGAAATTATTAGTTAACATTAACGTCTATTAAATATTATTTTGATAATATTTAACAAGTATTTCGTAAACTGAAACAAACTCGAGACATTTCTGTAACAAACCAAGTTATAATTTTACAACTAAGTTAAATTACTATTGTAAAAATATCTCAACTAAAATATATCCTAAAATGTATTTAAAATTTACCAATTTAAAATAACCTAATATTTAACGATCGGGTAAATGAACACGGGTTAAATACCACAAGTTTGGGACAAAACCCCTCCCTTTTTGGCACCAAAATTGACCAACACACCCACCCCACCCCACCTCCTTCTCACTTTCATCATTTTCAACCAAACACCCACACCATTTCTCTTTCAATTCTCTCTCTAAAATACCACACAAATCACACAAAACTACATCAAAAACGCATCAAATCACCTCGCTCATTTAAAGAAAAACGATCACGGAGTCGAGCTCTACCTTCCTATCTTCTTGGATTTCTCATGCGATAATTTTGTAAGATCCCGACAATCCCGCAAACTCTTAAATCTTGCTATTTTCTTTGATATCTCATGTTTATAATACTTAATATACCATGTTTTAGTGTATATCAACTAATATATCCAAATCGAAGCTTAAATCTCATTTATACAAACTGATCTACGAACAGTTCTAAGTGACGCATCAGGCCCAAAAACAGTGTAAGTGACGCACTAAGTGTCATATAAAACCCTCTTTTTGCGTCACTCTGCCAAGTGACGCAACAAACCCTCTTTTTCCGATACTTACACCGACACTTCTACCCGACACTTTCTTACGTCACTAGCTTAAGTGACGCCTATACTCGAATACTGATTTAGACCCGACACTTGAACCCGTCACTTGTTTAAGTGACACCCTATATGCGTCACTTCCTCGAGTGACGCTAATAATGCAGAACTTACCATTTTATGCGACACTTCCTAAGTGTCGCTACCCCCAATGCAAGTGACGCCCTTAAGTGACGCATAAAACAAAAAACTTGCAAATCTTTTTTTTTTACTAAGTGTCGAACTTAACCGGAAACGAATATTTACATACGATACGGTACACGAACTTTATAAACATTACAAATACATTTCAAGCTATCACCAACGAGTCATATACATTTTCAAAACTTCAAACATAAACATCGAACAAACACTTGGACATAACTTGGTTGTACGAACACTGGCATGGATGGTAACTTAGACCACCACGTACTCATTAAATCTCATACGTTTAGGGCGTTAGGAGATTTCGACTAGACTTCTTGGGCTTTAGACTTTGCTAGCACTCGAACATACTCAACTCAACAAGTGAGTTCACAACCCCTACTTTTACTACTTTACTACTTTTGAACAGGGGTGGAAAACACAGTCAACTACTTTACTGATTGCAATAACTACTTTTACTTACATGATTGTTTATCATACTTGTTTACTTGCACGATTTGAGTACTTAGAACTGTTGAACCCTTACAACAAAACTGGTATTTATGAAACAATATTTTCATACTATAAACGTGATAAAACTTGTTTGGTAAATCGGAGAACGACCGGTACTTTTTATGTAAACGCTAGAAAACGACCAGCAACGTATTTTAGTGCCAGAGAACGACTGGCCAAGTGGACGGGAGAACGACCCGTGCGTCTTTCGACCGGAGACCGACCGGTACTGTGTTTCGCTGGAGAACGACCAGCAGTATTTATTGCCAAAGAACGACTGGCCGGATTGGACGGGAAAACGACCCGTGCATATTTAGACCGGAGAACGACCGGTACTGTTTTGGAAACGCTGGAGAACGACCAGCAATGTATTGCAAACTGTATTTTGGGTAACATCCCACGTAAACGGTATTTTGGGTAACATCCCACGCAAACTGTATTTTGGGCAACATCCCAACCGAACTATATTTGGATAACATTCCACAAAACGTTTACTTAATTTGGTAATACATTGTAGCATAAATACTACATGAGTTATCTCACTAATCTTTTCAAAGACCTCCTCGGCATAGTTTGGTAATACGTTGTAGCGTAAATATTAGTATATTGTTCCATATAGGATTGTCCATCCTCGTCCGGGTTAGCACGCACTAACTGGTTAAACGGATGTAGTAATATTTGTTCAGACGAGTGTAGATTAGGCACTCGTGGGTGGCACCTCGATCAGGATACCTTAAATGTGGACCTGACACCTCGAGTCTAGCTTAGACTATGTGCTCATGGCTGTATAACTTTTATTTTGCTTAATTGCATTTTCAATTCAATTAAATCTTGCGGTTCATACAATATGTTTTGACATACAAACCCGTAAGCTCATCAGCGTTTCGCTGACCCATTTTAGCATGTATCATAGGTACTCAGCAGTAGGTTAGACTACCCAATTAGGATTCATTAGCTCATGTCCGCATTCAAACATTCAGAGATTTAGCTGCATTATTATATTTTGTATAAATTAATTATGTATGTAAATCTCTCAATTTCAAACTGAGCTAATGTAAAACTATATTTTGAATGTAAACTTTAGTTTTTATTACAAGTTGTAAAACGACGCATATAGAGTCGTTCATTATATCTTGGTGTTGTGATTATTGATTAGTCACGCCCCGATCTGATTCACTTCCGCAACCCAAAATTGGGGGTTCGACAGATTGATATTAGAGCATAAGGTTATAGTGAACTAGGTTGTATTTAGTGGGCCTAGACTATGACCGTTAGGCAGTATTTCCTTATTAGGTGTAATTGGTTTAGGGATTACATCGTACGAGTTTAATTTAACTTAGCCTGATCAACTATGTACAATTAAAGGAAGATGATGTGAGACCTGAAACGATTATGTTGAATAGGGATACACTAGTTGACTCTGACCTCGAGAGAATCGGGACCCAAAACCTGTCTGTGCTAGATGCTCAATAGGCTATTATGTGATATACATATATATATATAGATAGACCTCTCTACAAATCTTAGGCTATATTATGTACGAATATAGTCCTCATACTTTCTAACACTTTATCTCAGAAATGGCAAACACACCACCCAATTCGTCACACTCTCATCCGTATGGACCACGAAACTCAAGGGTTGCTAGGAGGAACACTGGGTTGCCTCGAGCTAGCCCATATCCTACTCAAAATCAACTCAAAAACCAGCTCCAAAGGCAAACAACAACTAACCAATGGCGATGGTTATCAAACCGACTTAACACCTGGAGGGACGAGGAAGGAATCCAACTCCCTACATCAAATGGAGGATTTTCCAGCATGGAAGTCTCTCCCTATACCCAAGAACCCGCTCACTTCACTGTTCTTGTGTTAGCTACTCGAGTGCACCATCACGAAAGCATGCTACACGACATGGAAATCGAACAGCGTAATGTTCGCTCTAACTGGGTGGAACAAACTCAAGACGGTATCGCTCAATTGTACATAAGTCAGGCAGACATCTCTGAAACCTTGACCCGAACTCACGACCAAATGGAAGATACCATACAAACGATGAAGATTGTTCATAGCTAAGTAATCAGTAACCGAAATGAGATCTCCGTTTTACAATCAAAGCTGAAAGAATGCGAGACGCGCCTGCGGGAAACCGAGGACACTCTCAGAATGGTTAGCAGACTTGCAGAGTCTGTGGACCATCTCACCTCAGTGCTTCCACAACACAATCTACACCAAGATTAGTGTAGTAACTATCTTGTACTCAATTATGCTTTCGTAGGACCTATGTAATTCATCCGGATGTTACAATTCCCGGCATCTTTTGCAAACTACCTAAGTCTGTAACTTTTGAAACTCGTAACTCAAAATTGTCTATAATCATTTAACTCTGTAATGCCAATTGACAATTTCTCTCTATTACTCTATGTTAATGGTCTTTAATATACATCTATCTCAATTATCATTCTGGTACAATCTCTCATGTACCTCTTGTTTCTTTCTTGAAGAATAATGCCGCCAAAGAAGAAAAGTTACAGCGATGCCGAAATTGCTGTCATCGTTTCCCGAGCTGTGGCCGAAGCCCTGGCTACTCGGGAATCACCCCAAACCTCTAGGAGAAGCGATGACACCGCTGACACTACTCCTGTCATCAAAACTTGCTCTTACAAGGATTTTCTCAGTTGCAAACCATTGTATTTCAAGGGCACGGAAGGTGCCATTGGCTTGATCCGATGGATAGAACGTATAGAATCTGTCTTTAGTCTATGCAACTGCGATGAAGACAGCAAAGTTAAGTTTGCTGCTTACACTTTTGAGAAAGGTGTCCTTACTTGGTGGAACACCTATACTAGTGCCGAGGGAATCGAGACCGCTAATCGATTGCCCTGGGCTGATCTGAAGAAGATGTTGAAGGATGAGTATTGCCCGAACGAAGAACTTCAATGTTTGGAAGAAGAATTCTGGAATCTATGGGTACAGGGCACCGACATCGCCAGTTACACCATCAAATTCCAGCAGCTTGCCCTCCTCTTCCCGTCTATGGTAGATCCGGAGGAGAAACGGATCAAGAGGTATATCCGTGGACTCCCGGAGAACATCCAGGGGAACGTTACCTCATCTAAATCAACCACCATTCAAAGTTCTATACGGCTTGCATATGAACTCATGACAATGATTGTCAGCAGTGAGACACCCACCACATCTTCCAACAACAAGCGCAAATCCTCTGAACACCACGATTAACCTGACAAGAAACCCAACATCATTAAAGCTTACCACCCCAACTCTGAACCCAAACGGGGGTACACTGGAAGCAAACCCTATTGCTCCAAGTGTAACCGCCACCACAAGGGTCAGTGTAGTACCCCTTGCAACAACTGCATGAGGTACGGACACTCGACCAAGGATTGTCGAGTTCCCAAGTCCAAAAACAACTCCTCCAGCAGCAACACCAAACAACCCAGAGGATGTTATGAATGTGGAGACACCGGACACTTTAGAAATGAATGTCCTAAACTGAGGAACAAGGGCAACAATAACAACAACGGAAGAGGTAGAGCCTTCATACTTAACTCTGGGGACGCCCGTCAAGACCCGAATGTGGTCGAGGGTATGTTCCTCCTAAACAACTTAACTGCTCCTGTTCAGTTTGATACTGGTGCCGATATAAGCTTTATTTTTGATGAATTTTACCCACTACTTGACATCACCCCTGTTGCTCTAGATGCTAAGTACACTGTAGAACTAGCGAACGGTAAACTCATCGAAACCGATAATGTGATACCTAATTGCACTTTAAACCTAGCCAATGAAACCTTTTCAATCGATCTTATGCATGTTGAAATTGGAAGTTTCGACGTCATCATTAGTATGAATTGGTTGTCTAAACAGCGTGCCGAAATCATTTGTTACGATAAGGTCGTTCAAATCCCTCTCACCGCCGGTAGAACTTTGATCATACAAGGGGAGACCGGTGGGACGAGACTAAACATCATCTCTTGATTGAAAACCCAAAAATTTATGAGAAAAGGTTATCCGGCAATCCTCGCACACATCATGGAAAGAAATTGGGAGGAGAAGCGACTTGAGAATGTGCCCATCATTCGAGAATTTCCAGAAGTCTTTCCCGAAGAACTTCCTGGTCTACCCCCACCAAGACAGGTTGAGTTCTCAATCGATCTCGTGCCAGGTGCTGCATCTGTGGCTCGAACAACTTACCGCTTAGCCCCGTCTGAACTCCAAGAGTTGTCCACCCAATTACAGGAACTCATGGATAGAGGATTCATTAGACCGAGTTCTTCACCTTGTGAAGCTCCGGTCTTATTCGTGAAAAAAGGACGCTTCATTCAGAATGTGCATCGACTACCGAGAGTTGAACAAATTAACCGTCAAAAACCGATATCCACTTCCTCGTATCGATGACCTGTTTGACCAACTTCTAGGGTCGAGTTATTATTCAAAAATTGATCTACGGTCGGGTTATCATCAACTCCGAGTTCTCAACGCCGATATCCCGAAAACCGCTTTCCGAACTCGCTACGGGCATTATGAATTCCAAGTGATGCATTCGGCTTAATCAACGCACCGGCTGTATTCATGGACCTTATGAATCGGGTGTGCAAACCTTACCTCAACAAGTTTGTCATTGTCTTCATCGAAGACATTCTCATATACTCGTGCGATGCACAAGAACACGCGCAACATCTCAAAACCATCCTAGAGCTACTTAGACACGAGGAGATGTACGCTAAATTTTCTAAGTGTGAGTTCTAGATGAAAAACGTTCAATTCCTTGGACACGTCATCGATAGTTAAAGAATTCATGTTGATCCTTCAAAAATCGAGGCTATCAAGTGCTGGAAAGCACCAACAACTCCAACCGAAGTACGGCAATTCCTAGGTCTTGCTGGGTACTATCGGCGATTCATTAAAAACTTTTCGAAAATAGCCCAACCACTCACGACTCTGACTTAGAAAGACAAAAAGTTCGATTGGACTGATAAACAAGAGTCGGCATTTCAACTTCTGAAACAAAAGCTTTGCAGTGCTCCTATTCTATCTTTACCCGAAGGCACCAATGACTTCGTGGTATACTGTGATGCTTCCCATCAAGGTCTCGGTTGCGTGTTGATGCAACGGAAGAAAGTCATTGCTTACGCCTCACGACAACTCAAAATTCACGAAAAAAATAACACAACTCATGATCTCGAACTTGGAGCTGTCTTTTCTTCCCTCAAAATCTGGAGACACTATCTCTATCGCACTAAGTGCACAATCTTTACTGACCACAAAAGTCTTCAACACAAATTCGATCAGAAGGATCTCAATATGAGTCAACGTCGATGGGTCGAGTTACTTACCGATTACGATTGCGAAATCAAATACCATCAGGGTAAGGCAAATGTTGTTGCAGATGCCCTCAGTCGAAAAGAACGATCAAAACCACTTCAAGTTCGAGCCCTCAGTATGACAATTCACAACGACCTAAACATTCAGATTCTCGCTGCTCAACTCGAAGTTCTGAGACCCGATAACATAAAAAATGAGGCCTTGCAAGTCATGGATAAACAATTCGAAATCAAACCTAACGGAATTAGGTACGTCTCTAACCGAATCTGGTTGCCTAGTTTTGGGAACCTGCGAGACTTGGTGATGGATAAAGCCCACAAGTCCAAATAATCTATTCACCTGGGTTCCGATAAAATGAATCACGGCATCAAGAAATTCTATTGGTGGCCGAACATGAAAGCTGAAATTGCCACATACGTCAGCAAGTGTCTTATTTGCTCAAAAGTCAAAGCCGAGTATCAGAAACCTTCCGGCTTACTCCAACAACCCAAAATTCCCGAACGGAAATGGGAATAAATCGCCATGGATTTCATAACCAAACTACCAAAGTCATCAAACGGTTATGATACCATTTGGGTGATCGTGGATCGTCTCAAAAAATCTGCTCATTTTCTGGAAATCAAGGAAACCGATAAAATGGAATGCCTCACACGAATCTACATCAAAGAAATTGTTTCTCGATACGGTGTTTCAATCTCGATTATCTCCGATAGGGATAGTCGCTTCACATCTCACTTTTGGTAATCTCTCCAGAAATCATTGGGTACCCATCTTGATATGAGTACCGTATATCACCCTCAAACCGACGGCCAAAGTGAACGAACGATTCAAACACCGAAAGACATGCTACGAGCTTGCGTAGTTGACTTCGGTGTAAATTGGGAAAACATCTACTGTTGTGCGAATTTTCGTACAACAACAGCTATCATTCCAGCATTAAGGTTGCACCCTTCGAGGCACTCTACGGTCGTAAGTGTCGCTCACCTATTTGTTGGACCGAAGTGGGAGACAGTCAACTCACTGGTCCCGAACTTATACACGAAACCACCGAAAAGATCTTCGAGATCCAAAACAAACTCAAAGCCGCACATGATCGTCAGAAAAGTTATGCTGACATGAGACGCAAACCACTCGAGTTCCAGGTTGCGGATCGAGTACTACTCAAAGTATCACCTTGGAAATGTGTCATTCGTTTCGGAAAACATGGGAAACTAAACCCTAGATACATTGGACCATTTGAGATCCTCGAGAGGATAAGTTCAGTGGCATATCGATTGCAGCTGCCGCCGGAGCTCAACAGCGTGCACCCCACTTTTCACATTTCTAACTTGAAGAAATGCCTATCTGATCAGACACTTATTATTCCACTCGATGAAGTTCGTATTGACAACAAGCTTCATTTTGTTGAAGAACCCGCCGAATCATGGACCGTGAGGTCAAGCAACTCAAACAAAGTCGTATTCCCATCGTCAAGGTCAGGTGGAATTCGCGGCGTGGGCCGGAATTCACTTGGAAACGGGAAGACCAAATGCGACTCAAATATCCTCAGTTATTCACTAACGCTACTCCAATCTCGACTTCAAACTAAATTTCACGACGAAATTCTCCTAGCAGGGGGAGAATGTGATAGCCATAAAATTAGGGCTAGTAATTAGTGCCTAATCCTCTGTTAATACATGTAATTAGTTCTGTGTTAGGCTAGTTTGTGTAACAAATAATATATATTGTTGAATATATACAATTACTTGATTTGGTTAAATCGTGCGCTTTTCAATTGAATGTAATTCGATTCAATTAATACGGACGTTGGTGAACAATTTTATTAAATAATATTACATTATTTAATAGCACTATTATACCCAAAATTTTATTTTAATAACATTTCGTTTACATATCGTATCGGACAAATGATGTCTACGCGATTTAAAATATTAAACGTGCGAACACACAAAACAAATCTAAGTTATATTTTATAACTCAATTATAAAGTATTTTATGAAACACTTTAACAAAAATACCGAATAATTAGTCATATTTTAAAACGTATATTTAAACGTATAAAATAATCATTTAACGTTTAAACAATCGGGAAACGAACACCGCTTGAAGCGCGAATACAGGGGATTAAAATTTGGAGCCAACCACATATGGGTGGGGCCCATGTGGGCCGGGCCCCCTTCCCTCCCCTTTTCCCTCCTTCTTTGACCAAAAACAACCCACACACACAATCATTATCATCTCCTTTTTCACCATCTCTCCCTCTCTCAAAAATACTTCCACCACCAACAACCACCTTAAATCACCAAATAACACCATCAAACACCCTCATCTCATCTAGCTCATTTGGAGAAAAAGAATCACGACATCACGATCTACATTTCTATCTTTCCGGATTTCTCCCGCATTAACTTGTAAGTTTCTGAAAAATCTCGAAAACACTTCGATTTCGTTTATTTTTGTGTTTGTGGTTTTTCTAAACTTAAAATGTCCAAATATGGGTTGGGTAAAAGAATCGGACCAAACGGAAACCGGAAAACTCATTTTTGGGCTCAAAAATCACGACCAGTCGGGAGTGTCGCACGGATCAAAGCAGTGATGCGTCACTTCCTTAAGTGATGCCCTAAGTGTCGCTAAAAGTCCTAATCTTGCGTCACTTGCCTAAGTGCCGCATAAAACCCCTTTTTTCCGACACTTGCCTAAGTGTCGCAAATTCAACACCCGACACTTGAACCCGATACTTGTACCCGACACTTGAACCCGACACTTGCCTAAGTGTCGCCCCTTATGAGTGTCGCCCCTCATGCGTCACTTCCCCAAGTGACGCTAATACTTCTGAATTTCCCATTTTACGAGGCACTTCTTGAGTGTCGCATAAGCCAGTAA
Source organism: Pseudognaphalium luteoalbum (assembly GCA_963422505.1). Taxonomy (NCBI): domain Eukaryota; kingdom Viridiplantae; phylum Streptophyta; class Magnoliopsida; order Asterales; family Asteraceae; genus Pseudognaphalium; species Pseudognaphalium luteoalbum. The sequence goes on along the minus strand of OY730198.1, from coordinate 6,470,264 downwards.
GTGTCACTATAAGTGATGCTAAAAACATAATGTTTGCAACCTATTTTCATACTAAGTGTCAAGCTTGTATAACTTCAAACACTCGTACGATACAACTTCTAAAACACATTGGGACACGTTTTTTAACATAACACTTCAAAATCGTAATAATAATAATAATAATAAAGAGAGTATTATTACAACCAATCACCAACGGGCCGTACACGCTTTTAAAATATAATCAAATCAACCAAGTCGTAGTCATTTAGACAAGTTAAACAACCAAATAGTAGTCATTTGGACATTCTAGTTGAACGAACAACTACAAAGGTAGTCTTTATAGATACCTACTCACGTTTATAACCATCGCGTGTCGTGGACACCCTCATGTTACAAGTCTTCGGACATCAATTTTCGGCTAATCAACTCAAGTTTATTTAGTTAAACTGTCAAGACTCGGGTGAGTCTCATAGCCCCTATTTTATTGTTTTAGTCAGGGGTATGATATACTTCTCATTTTGTTTTACTATATGAACGCAAGTACAAAATTAAACAAATACTACATGAGTTATCTCACTAATCTTTTCAAAGCCCTCCTCAACATAGTTTGGTAATACATTGTAGCATAAATATTAGTATATGGTACCATATAGGATTGACTATCCTCGTCCGGGTTAGCACGCGCTAACTGGTTAAACGGATGTATTAATATTTGTTCAGACGAGTGTAGATTAGGCACTCGTGGGAGGCACCTCGATCAGGATACCTTAAATGTGGACCTGACACCTCTAGTTTAGCTCAGACTATGTGCTCGTGGCAGTATAACTTTTATTTTGCTTAATTGCATTTTAAATTCAATTAAATTTTGCGGTTCATACAATATGTTTTGACATACAAACCTGTGAGCTCACCAGCGTTTCACTGACCCATTTTAACATGTATAACAGGTACTCAGCAGTATGTTGAACTGCCCAACCCAATCAGGATTCATTAGCTCGTGTCAGCATACAAACATTCAGAGATTTAGTTGCATTATTATATTTTGTATAAATTAATTATGTATGTAAATCTCTCAATTTCAAACTGAGCGAATGTAAAACTATATTTTGGATGTAAACTTTGGTTTTTATCAATATAAGATGTAAAACGACGCATATAGAGTCGTTCATTATATCTTGATGCTGTGATTATTGATTAGTCGCCCCCCAACCCGATTCGCTTCCTCAACCTGAAATTGGAGGTGCGACATACAACCTCTTTATCGTTAATATCGCACTATTTATACATCTTATTATCTTTATAACGACAAAAACATATAAGTATTTTATAGAAAGCTATCGTTAAGCTAGAAGCCAACAAACCAAACAACAAACCATTTTCCTAATATAGTATTTCATCCTAAATACATCCATCTATATAGTTATATACTTTAACAAATACATGAAATAAATGACAAAACAGAAAATAACAAACCGTTTTCCTAATTAAAATATTTGTATCACCATTAAGTACATATAGGATAAAATAGTATTTTTCAACTGTTATCTATCAATAGTTCAAAAATGAAGACATTGTAAGTAAAATTCAAAGGCATAATAACAGAATATATAATAAGGTCATGTCATTTTCTTTATTCAATAGGGGCCAAAATGGAAACCAAGTATATCTGTTACATTGAAATAGAAATAATGTAAATTCTCACAAAATATCATTCAATTTCGTAAAGATGGAGAAAATCACAATAATGCTTTACAAATTCACAATATATTACAAGGACTAAATATCATTTCGTAAGATACATTTCACAATATCACCTTTGCAATACGCATATTGACTAAATATCATTTCGTAAGATACATTTCACAATATCACCTTTGCAATACGCATATTTAATTTCGCAAGTAGTTGCAAATGAGGTGGCTATTGGGGACATGGGGAAGAGTTACACATTGAATTTCGCAAAAAAAAAAGATGCAAAGAAAATCGTGATGAGTATTTGAAATATCGCAAGACCCTTGCGAAAGTTTGTGATATTATGTGAAAGTTTTTCAGGATTGACAACTTTTAATAGGTTAGGCTCTATTTGAATAATGGTGTAATTAACCCTCCTCTAGCCTCTATAATGCTACATAGGACCACCTGCAGTCGTAATACCTGAATGCCTCCTTTTTAGGCATCATGTTATCATAATACCACAATATCATTTTTAGGTAATATTATAACGTCATTTTTTACCCCCTAGATCCCACTAATTTTTTTTTCCTTTTTTAATTAAATACGTGAAAGAAAAAGAAAAAAAATAGTCAGTGTATCCCGCAAAACGCCCTTCTTCCATATGTTTTGAGCTACACAATACCCGCTAAACGCCCCATAATAGGCGCGTTGCAGGTGGTCTAAATATTTGCACTAGGTAACACTAAGCTAAAACAACGATTGCCTAACACAAATCGAAAAATGATCTAATTTATCAGTTTAACTTCAAAATTGTATAAGCAACTGTTAATTATAAATAAATATAATTTAGCCCAGAATCACGTTTCATCATTGAAAAATCAGTGGGTGACAAAGTAACAAACACGAGTGCTAAGATTAACGTCCCTTTGATCTAATTAAACAGTTTAACTTCAAAATTGTATAAAGGAATGTCAATTGTAAATAAACTAGTACATAACCCGCGTAAAACGGCAGATAACATATATCAATTGACGTAAAAAAAACTTCTTTGATGACTCGATTCACACAATATCTCATTTTCCAATACCCGAGAAATATTTTAGTATTGATTAGTTTTATGTATTTAATTTATATTATTCATGTGTTTAATTGAATGTTGATTTATAGATTTAGATATCTATTTAATTCTAGAATGTGTAATAAGTATTTGATGGGCATAAGAGTAATTTCTCATCTTACTTTTCTAATGTATAGATTAAGGGGCATCTGGGGATTTCTCATATCCCCTTTACTAAGTTTAAGCCAAAAATATGAAATGTTTAATAAGGGATTAAAATAAAATATATTTTAGCCGAGATTCACGTTTTATCATTGAAAAATCAATGGGTGACAAGGTAACAAACACGAGTGGTAAGATTAACGTCCCTTCGAATATTTGATAGAATATTAGAATGATATTTCAACCTACTTGGGGCTTTTTACAAATTATTGTTTGTACAGGTATTTTTTGCCCGTGCATTGCACCGGGATCGAAAGTATGTTCCATTTATTTTTTGAGATTTAGTATCCGGAAATGCAACCAATTTGCACTCGATATCTATTGTGTGTATCCAACTTACGTATGTTATTTATAATGCATCAAAATTTCAAAAAGGGTGTTTTAATGTAATTTGGTGACGTGTTGATAATTTGTCAAACTCTCTGGATGCCACGTGGCACCTTCAACGAGTAACATGTCACCAAATTACATTAAAACACTCTTTTTTAAAGTTTGATGCATTAAAAATAACATACGTAAGTTGAGTACACACAATAAATATCGGGTACAAGTTAGTTGCATTTCTAGATACTAACCCCTACTTTTTGTATTCGATTTCGTTTGTGTTTCTTCACATACTAGTCAACTGTATTTTAAGGTGTTTCAGCTACACCAATCTTTGATAAAACAAATTATTGCTTTTCATAAACATATAAATTTGCTAGATCCACTTAAATTACATTGTCTTCAAATTAAATTGTCTTCAATCTTATAAATTGGTTTACAAATAAAATACTAACAACAATGGGTATTCGGGCCATCTAACATCGCTAGATAAATCACCTCTATCACATATACCATAACGATCGAGCCGGAACTCACGATTAAGCCTTAACGTTGTGGGACATGCGCTTCATTGGTAATAGGTACCTTTATAATAAATAATACCCATGACAGGTTTCGAACCCATGACCTTAAAAAATTATCAGATACTCTTACCACTAGACTATTTAGTCATTGGTAAATAACAACAACAAAGACAACCTTTTAATAATAAGTAATATAGAAACAAAAAATATGTAATAAATAGTAACTCTAAAACAAAAATATAAGCAAAAATTGAAGAAAAAAAAATTGAACTTCACATATGGCCCAAGGAAGGATTGAACTTGCGTCAGGCAAAGAGGGATGAAGCAAGTACCCCCTCAGCTAAATAAAATCATATATATACTTTAATTTGTTAAACGTTGTATTATCTTTTATTCTTTTATATATATATATAAAATAGAATATAATGGAACAATTTTGACCTTAGATTAATTCTATCCCTAAAGATCCTACGGTTAAAATTATTCCCTTCATTTTTAAAAAAAAATTTTAATGTGTACCCACAACTATTAGAATTGGCATTTCCAGTACTTCCCTATTTTTTTAGTCCTTATAATTTAAAATATCATGACATTTCAAGTGGTAATTTATAAATAAACCAATCATATTTGAAATATTTATCTATATTGATTAATTACATTAAATTTTTTTATCAACATTATGAAACTAAAATCTGGTCATCCATTTAGCCAAACAACCGTAATATCATGAATACATTAAAATCGTAACTAAAATATTTTATGATTTTAACTAATAATCCTTTAAATAATATTCCATCCGTCCCAAATTAAGTGTCCAGAATCAGATTTGGAAGTTTTTCTTTTTTTACTTTGACTTCAAATATTTTGATTGTGTTATATATTACTTTATGAAAATTATACCAATGAAAATACATATAAAATTCAATCTATTCGTATATTTTACATCAAGTATTATATAACACAAACAAAAACTATTTAAAGTCAAAGTTGAAAAAGAACGCCTACAAAGATCAAGTTGACGAATATGAATTATTATTATCGCTATTCAAAATCTATTGTTATTGCTTATATATATGTGTATGTATGATCACAACAATGTACGATTTGGATAGAATTCTAGGTTTGAATTACGAATACAAAATACAGTTATTTGAGTTACACCGAATTCATAGTTAATTTAAATTTTAAAAAATTGTTTTATGGATTACAATAATTCTATGCTACCTTCTTATTAAATGCATATTATATTAATAAATATTTGACTATCTGTCCCTTCATAAAATAGGTAAATGTTATAACTGTTGTGAATGTAAAGAAGAAGAACAATAAGTGGGGAAGAAGAAAGAAATATTATTGATGATTAATGTAGAATGATTACAAATGACTTGTTTATATAGGGATTGAAGTAAACCCTAATAATCTAGTAGGTAAGAGGTGGACTATCCACAAGCCCATGGATTTCATAACACTCCCCCTTGGATAGTCACCGTTTACAATACGCTATAGACTGACTCGTTAAAAACCTTATCAAGAAAAACCCAACGGAATAAAAAATTGATGAAGGGAAAAAGAGTGCAGTGCGTATTATACTCCCCCTGAATTTAATGTATATCTTTCAAGCGTCGAATACCGATCTTTCAAACTAGATGCTCAAAAATTTTTGTCAACAATGATTTTGTGAATAAGTCGGCGAAATTATCGCTTGATCAGACTTGACTGGCATCAATGATTCCATCATTTTGTAGATCATAAGTTGAGAAAAACTTCGATGAAATGTGTTTAGTTTTATCTCCTTGGGTATACCCTTCATTGATTTGAGCTATACACTTCACATTGTCTTCATATATAATATGGATTTCCTTTGATTGTCTTGAGACCGCATTCTTCTTGGATGTGTTGAATCGTCGATCTTGAGTAGACACTTCTCGATCGGATTTATGAAACTAAATAAATTTAGCAATATTTGACGACCTCCAAGAAATTGTGGTGTCTCCACAGGTGAAAACATATTATGTTTTTGATCTTATGTGGATCAGACAAATACCCGCATATCCAAATTTAGCTTTTTCTTTGGGTAAAATAATCCCATATCATGGGTACTACAAAAATGACACAATATGAGATTGATTGCAATATATAAAAGCGTATTAAAACCCCAAGTGGACTTAGATATTATAATGATTGTTTATCATTTTCTTCGGGGTGGAATGAATCCATAAACATATCTAGATAGATAAATTTGAAGGTATGGACATCCATTTCACATTAGTGTACATTACTCCCCCTTGGATGTCCATTATTATAATGATTATACCTCATTAAAACCTTACTAGATAAAACCCGATGGGACAAAAGTCTAGTTAAGGAAAAAGAGTACATAATTCTTTTAATATGTTAGGGGATGTTGCCTCGTTAAAAACCTTGCCAGGAAAACCCAGTGGGACAAAACCATGTTCAAGGAAAAAAAATAGTACAACATTTATTTTCTCCCCCTCATAATCACATCACTTGTGAATTTGTTGACAAATAATATCATCTCATCGAATTTAATGAGAAAGAACTGACTTTTATGAGATAAGTCATGGATCCATCATCGTTGATGTATCCATCAAGTAGAAAAATATTTTATATGTATGCAAGGCAGTGAGTGTCCTCTCATAGATAACAAGTTACCTCGCCAAAAATGTGAAGTAAATGATTTTCAACTCTTTTATGACCAGTGAGAAATATCAACGTCTAATGATATTTGTCATCCTTTGAGGGTCGGAAGGATTGTCAACATTAAAATAATCATTGCATCATGAGGATGTATGACTCTTTGTACATGCTTGTAAACATTTCTTTCATATTCAGTTATAAATATTCATTCGCCTTTAGAACCTTGTAAAAAGTTTAAAGGATGTATGGATTTGAAAATCCTCATAAAGAATGTATTTATAATATGGGCTAAAATGTCCATTTAATAAACAATTTTTCGAGCCCAAATTGATATAAGGACTTATTTAATATGATTCGACAGTGTCCTCGAGAGCCATTTATGAAAAACATGAGGCATTATAAACAGTGAGACATGTCTTTCTCATATCTTCCCAATCAATTGATATAAGATCTTATTCAAATTGAATAAATGGTGATCTCAAAAACCTTTCTAAAAAGCTTAAGGCTTTTTGAAGTGGAAACATCTTTAAGCATTTTATGTCATTGAGGAATCCAAATAGCAAATGAGCTAGACTTGTGAGTTATCATATAACTAGCAAAGAGTCTTAGTATCAACACTCTAGCCTTATATATACTCATTGTGCTTTTGAGTAAAGACCGGTCATACAATAGGCTTTACACCTTTATGAAATGGACTATTAGTCCAAAAATCTCGTATTAAGAGATTTCATAAATTTATTGGGTCTTTTTATATTGGCCGAAAATATTTGCAATTCTTTTCAAAAATAATTTCATGGTGCTCAATCACAATAGTAGCGCTATATTATAATGATAGTATTATCGATATCGATTTCATTTATATCGATTCCACACTGTTCTAGACATGATATCATTTATTGAGATCTCTTCATTTTTCGCGTACCAGAGGTTCTTATAGAACCTTCATGTCTAGTTTCGTTAGATTGAATTGGGGTCTTTAGTCCTCGATTAGACCATCTAAATAACTTGCTCATTTTTTTTCCGAGGATATAATTTGGAATCGACTCACGTCGCACGTGACATAGACTTATCAGCCATTTTAAAAGGAGCATTAACAACTTATCATTCAAACAAATATGTCTGACAACTATCAAAAATGAATTATCATTTGAACTTCGAGTTCATATGAGAATCAATATTATATATTGATAATTCATTTTGAGTTTAAGTTGTTTTAAGATTTTCCCTTTTGGTCTAATAGTTGTGCGCTACGGTTAAGCATATATCGCACAAACAAATAAAAATATCTATGATATATCTTTCGATGACCAAAAATGAACTATAAGGGGGGGAGAAATCTTTTCCTTTGGCGCAATGCGAACTCACATCATTGCATGCATGTTAACATGGCCCCAGAGTATAAATAGCATTATTGCTCTCATAATAGATGTTGATTTGCAATCAACTAAGCCTTTTAACAAAAGCAATTTATGTATGAACTAATATATGTTCAACACTTACTATAATTAACTGAAAAGTTGATGAACTTAAACAATATATACGTTCGCCGAAATTATCAAAACAAAATTTGATATTCTGAAATATGCTCGTAATCTCATTAGCTGAGTTACTTAGTCACGCAAATTTTAGGTTGCAGATTTCATGACCATTTAGACGATGCATCGATTTAAAAACTCTAAATGGTTCATTATATGGATATATGAAATACCCGCTTGTTGATTTCAGAACTTTTAAGGGAATGCGTCCCAATAATAGTACGTATAATTTTTTCTTGACAGCAATACATGTAAAATTATTATGTCAATGAAACTTGAAGTTTCATTATACATTTTGCATCATTATTGACTTGGTATGGTCTCACCGGTCTTGCCAGATAATGTAATAGTCATGGTCCATTAAACATGAAGTTTATGGCCATATGTGCTTCGATTGCACGTTTTATTTTATAATCAAAGCCACATAATATGAGGAAAATTAAAGCAATAATATTGCAATATGAGGTGCATCTAGTTAAAGCAAGTTTTAAAGCATTAATTGCTTTTGATGGTAAAAACCTTTCTTCAAGGTTATAATTCTAACGGATATTGTACCGTTAAATATTCTCTTTAAAATTCCTCATTGAGATAAGGAATATTATTGATTTGATATGATCATATAAAAGGATCTTATCGCCGGTATTCATTTATTCTTCAAATTCCTTTGAAGTAAGATGAGTTAAAAAAAATCATAGGAGATAATTTGAGAAGCTTTATTAATAGAGATGTCAAGAATAGTGAATACCAATTTTGTAAAACTTGACAGTAACTGACGCGCCCCGAACCGTCACCTCAAGAAGCCCTCCTGCCTTTTTGGGGGAACGAGGACCGTCCTTGTCGTCGGAGGACCAGAGACCGAACAGATCAGGGCGGCGTCGGTGGTTAAGTTTTAAATTTATAAAGAGCTGGGGACTCAATTTATAAGTACTATCTATCACACAGGGTGAGCAAGCAGTAAGTATAACTCGAGGTCGTTCTTAAATCGGAGCGAATTGAAACGAAGTGATGCCAAAGATAGAGTTTTGCTTTTAGGATGGGTTTTGTGCAAATAGGTAGATTTTGGGGGTTTTCTAATTTAATTAACTAATTAACTAAAGACAGGAAATGTAAATAAGATAGAGAAGAATCAGTAGCTAGGTAGACAGATAGAGAATTGCGGCGGTTGAAACTTCAATAATCAGTTGCGGGGATGATGCTTATTATAAAGATAATTGGGGACATTTTTAGTTAATAAACAGATACATTATGGGTGTAAACACTAGGACCCTACTCATTCTAGTTATGTACCAGAATTAGTATGTCACGAGACCTAGGCTATCGTAATTCTGATCAGAACATGCTGCTCAACCCCCCACACTGTCTTTGTGGACAAATGACCCTTGAAGGGTGCAGGAATAAGGTAACAGACTGGCACGCAGGTAATTCTGACCGTTCTTAACACCTAAATGTAAATGCCATTTCCTTAACATGTTCAGATTATTTTAACTTGCTATTTTAAACTATCAGTTTTGTAGAGTCTAGGGGTTTTAAGAATCCTGAACCACTGCTGGGCTTGACTTTCATCTCCAGACTCATTCCTTACGTTTGATTAGTTCAACTACTTCTGTCATGATCTAGCCTCTCCTTTGCAATCAGTCATTCAACCCTAGGAACACCAGCGGTGTACAATGCATACTCCTTCCACAGCGTACCAACCTAGGAACCGTTCACGATGTACTGCACTTAAACAGTTCCACAGATTCATGTAACCAAGGATGTACTTGCGGTATACTATGGTGTTTCCACAGCTTTTCATCCCTAGGTACAGATACGGTGTACAATGTTAAAGTGTTTCCACAGCTTCAGTTACAGGGGTAGACAGACTGTGTACTGTAACATTTTCACAGCTATATTGATTTCTAGGCCATATTCTAGGGTCTCTAGGTAATCCACAGTGTCGGCACAGACGGCTCTTTCTGGGGCATTTGCCCAGTATTACAGCCGGATTACAGTGACATACACGGCTTCTTTACTATAAAACAGATAACTTCCTACTGTACCTAGAGTTGATCAGGTTCTAAGCCTAAAGTAGTAGTCACGCGAAGGACTGGAAAGGGTGATCCATAGCTAAGTCTAGATGCATGATAAGTTTAGACATAACAAATATAACAATCCCCAATTATATAGATTTAAAGATTAATTCAACATCATCCCTACTTCTAACTATCTACATTTCAACAACCGCAACAGCACACTTACTCAATAAGCATGGCAATAACAGTAACATACATCATACAAACAGGCAGAAATAATTCGAACATAGTATAAGTATGAAAAGACAGATATCACCAGTAAAATTGAGCAGAGTAATAGCTGAAAAGAAAGGCAGAGTCTTGCACCAAAAATGCTTCTTATTACACCGTGATTACAATACCAGCTTTCCTTCTCTCTCTACTGCTAACCAACTAACTATCTATCTCTCTAGAGAGAGAAAACCCTAGAGAGAGAAACTATCTAAACTAATCTAGAGAGAGAGTAAAAATATAAAAATGTAAGAAAACGAAGATTGTTGAGATGTGAAGTGTGAGATGTGTCTTGGTTTGATGAAATGAGGCTTCTATATATAGAGATCGCACAACCGTATCCGTAGACCGTATCCTAACCATGAAACGCACAACCGTATTGCAAAGGCGAATAAAAATCAGATTTTTATCACCCAAACGCACGATACGGCTGAGCTAGGGTGAATACGGCTGAACTGGGCCGTATACGGCTGTGCATAGGGTGAATACGGCTGAGCTAGCCCGTATACGGCTGAGCGCAGGTTGTATACGGTCTGCACCGGCCGTATACGGTCTGTGTCCAGCCGTATACGGTCTGGCTCAGCCGTATACGGCTGCGTTCAGCCGTATCCTGGCCCTTCGGTTCTTCGTTTCTTCGTTCGGGCGTATCTTCTTCGTCGTTTATCCGTTTTGAGCGATTCTTACGTCCACGCGTTCGTAATTTCCTAACGAAGAGAATGACATAAGTTAGAGGTCATAACTCGGAGCGTACCTTAAAGTGCATTGAAATGAATGAACGGAGGTGCGATAAAGCAGTTTTGCCCCGTTTCTTACGTTTTTCATACCATTTTTAGTGATTTTACAAACATCGACTCCGTTTTGACTTAGTTAGCAAAACTTTATGAATAATGTCCTTTTTAGTATGTTTTTGTTAATTTTGTGCCTAAAATGTGGAAGATAACGTACGTAAAAACATGACTTTTTACGTGTTATCAGTAACCACAAATACAATAAAAGAATGTACTAATAATAAGAATGTTCGCAAATGAGCGACTAAACAAAAGGTGTAATAGAAAAGACTTTAAACATGAATCAGACGTTTAACGCTCATAAAACTAATTTAACCTTTTTTGTGTTTAAAGGTAGTTCAATATTGATAAATTCTTCTATAAAGAAAAGTGAGTATTATATACTTTTAGATTAAAGGTAAATATCGTAGATAAACAAAACTTAAATTATCGTGTGAAGATTTTCATGTTAGTTAAGAAAATAATAATAATTAATGACTGAATCATGTTATGAATAAAAACCATCATTAACTTTTACGATTATATTAACATACATCACCATCCTCTGTAAATGAAAGTATACATGGGACTTGAAACCCTTTTTGGATTTAAAATCTTTGTGTGACATCTAATTACCTGACGTACTGGCACATAATCTAAGTGTATCACAAACATATTTTAATATGAGTATTGCAAACAGATTCATTTACATGAAATGAAATGAATATATAGAACTTAATGATTATGAAAATGATGATGATAGAATTTGAGGTTCTACAAATATGACAATAAGGAGAGGTTATCTTAATTATAAATTCTCTATAGGAGATCATTGTGGATCTTGAGAATTTTAAAAAGATATAACAGCTATTGAATCTCTTTAGGAGATCATTGAAGATCTTGATGATTTAAAAAAAAACATATAATAATAACACGATGTTATTTTAATTTGTGTATTCTCTTGAGGAGGTCATAGATCTTGATGACCATCACAATAACATTATGTTTAATTCTCTTAAGGGGATCATAATAGAAGAATTAGCATTAACTTGAGGTTATGTAATTTTGATTCTTTTTAAAGACTTATAATAAAACAACAATCATAACTTGAGGTTATGTTGTTACGATTCTCTTTATGTAATCACAATAGAACATTATTTGTTCTTGTAAAATTCAAAAGAATTATGAGATCAACATATAAATAAAACTTGAAAGTTTTCTATCTATTTCTCTCAAGAGCCAATTCGTGCTGATAACGTATTGTGAATGTAAAGAAGAAGAACAATAAGTGGGGATGAAGAGAGAAATATTATTGAGTGATTAATGTAGAATGATTACAAATGACTTGTTTATATAGGGATTGAAGTAAACCCTAATAACCTAGTAGGTAAGAGGTGGACTATCCACAAGCCCATGGATTTCATAACAATAACTAAAATGTTTACAAATTAGATAATATATAATTTACAACCGACATATATTTTTAATAACTTAACTAAAAAAATTAAAAAACCCGAACCATACCAAACTGATAAAGTATATGTTATGTGTTATTGGTTGGTGATTATATTATATAAAAATCCGGTTCATTGTACAATTTCATTTGACTTAACTTTTAGTTACACAATTTATAAAATTAAATGTCAAAACTCTGCATTGTCGCGGGACCTCACCTAGTACTCCGTATATATTAAAAAAAAAGGGACCTAATAAAATTAAATTTAAAAAAAAAAACCATTAAAACCGTAACAGAGAGAAAAAAAACTCGATTATATTAGCATCTACTTTGGACGTAACGATTGAAATTGCAAACTTATAAATGAAAAATAATAATTGAGAACGTCGTTTGCGAATGACAATTAATGCCCATTTGCTACCCATCTTTGAATCAGCCACTCTAATCATTAATCATTAATATTAATATACCAATACATCTGAATCAATGTCATGAGAAATTGATAATGTACATTTCAGTTTTCACATATGTGTTAACCCATTGTTAACTTCTAGGTTTTTATTTTATTTTAGAGTTAATTGTTTCGTTATGTATTAAACTTTACACTTTTTATTATTGTATAAGTCGAATTTTGAAAATTTATATTGTTTGTATTAAATTTGTAAATATCATCTATTGTATATACACTTTCCTTTTTTGACATTGACTAAAACAGAAAGTTTCCAATTTTAATCTTACCCTAAAAGCAAATGATACATACAATAGATGATATTTACAAATTCAGATATACAAAAGTTCGACTCATACAATAGTAAAAAGTATAAAGTATAATAATGACAAAACAATAAACCTCTTATTTTATTTTTTAAATGCTCCCTCGGTCCAAAAAAAAGTGGATTTGAAATATATCCGGTAATTATCATTTTTGCCTTTGGAATTAAGGCACATTTGACTCAATATATTTAACAGATATATTTTATAAATGGACAAATATTTCGGGACATATACAAATAATAATGTGAACATTTATTTTGGGACAGATATAATATAGTGCTTGATTTGTTGTTAAATTGGCATTTTTAAATTGGACAAGCCAAAATAAACACGAACATGTATTTAAAAGCTTGAAAAATAAAGTGTAAGAAAGATTAGTTATAATGTTTTAACCCCACAAAACCCTCTTTTAAATTGTTATAATCATTTAAAGTGAATCTACATATCCGAAACACAAAAATAGCAATAGCTTAGAAATAAGTAGCACAACTAGATGATCTTAAAGCATATACGAGAATATAACCATTGTAATGACATTCAACAATTCCATCTTGCAAATTAACAATTAGAAAAATAACAAGAGAAAAGTTATTGAAAACATGGTTGATATTAAAATTAAAGATCGGAGGGGGGAAGGCCTCAAACATGGTTAATAGCATGCCAAATTTACTACAGTTTAAGAATAAATTTGAAGGTTTAAAATGCAGTATCGTTGAAATGAAGTAAAATTTCATAAGTGTAAAATGCAGTAGTTGTTAAAATGTAGTACTCTGTTGGTAAATGCGGTGAATCTGATTGATAATTTGCCCTAAAATGCAGTAAATTCGGCTTGTTCTCCCTTCTCCTGAGAACCTTACTCTAATATTAATATACCAAATAAATAAATTAAATTGGATGAATCGCATATAAAAGAAAATTCATGAACACCTACTTTGTTGTCAAATACCAATTTAATGTGATTTTTTTTTTTTTTGAACGAATTAGTTGAGGCAAGGCAAGTTATAGGTTTTTAGACCACTCTCAACCTAGTTTCATAACTTTTGAGTCTTACATTTACCAATATAACTATATTTACATACACTAAATAAAAAATAATAATATATTAAATATGACTTGGACCACACAAAAACTTTATTTTCTTTCTTGGGTTAGCTGAAGAAAGAAAACCAACGAAACAACCGCACAAGCTAATGGTACCATCAACGTCTGTCAAAAGCTTCGTTGGCTCCCAACCGACTAAACCTGTTGGAGAAGTTTTATTGTATACTCCCTGTAATTCTAACCGAATGGGCCATGACTTACATTTTAGGCTGGGCCACAAAGTAACTTATTGATCTAGTTAGCACCAAAAATGCAAAGTCGGCCTTGACCCTTCTTGGGTATATGTGGATTTTTAAAAACACCGGATTTTTAAAGATTAAATAAGATTAAATACATACAATATAAGTCTTTAAAGTTGAATACATATTAAAGTAAAAGATGTAAAGTTGGATAAACTCTCAAACTATAAACCCTTACATAGTTGCTTTTATTAATGAACTCTAGCTCCTAGCATACAGTTATGTGTTTCAGTTAAGTACAACTAGTTGACAAGCATACTTTGATTTATAAAGGGTGACATACATGCTTTATTTGATGGAACCAAAATAAAACTTTCAACTTCAACTTGTTCACCATTTTTTATCTCCACAATTCAATTGAACAACCACTTAGAAAGTTAGAATCAACTACAATGGCAGTAGTTTCATGTCCTTGTAAAATATCTCCACAACCTCTCGGTCGCAACAAAACCGCCACTAAAACAAGAATGCCAACTACTTTCTCTGCCACCGCCATGTACAATGCATCGACCACGAAAACATTGCTAGAATTATCTTCAGATTCATTGCAATATGAACAAGGTAAAGTGGGAGCAGTGCCAGATGGCTGTGTATCAAAATCGTCGGTTAGTGCAATGGAGTACTTGGTAAGAATATTAACGTCCAAAGTTTATGACGTGGCGGTGGAGTCCCCGTTGCAACATGCAACAAAGATGTCGGAGAGGCTCGGGGTTGATATATGGTTGAAGAGGGAGGATACACAACCGGTGAGTACTAATCAAGTAGAGCATTTTGAATGAACATTAGCTTTTTTGACTAATAAGTATGATATCCCATGTCAAAATCTGTAATTTAGAAATAAGGTTAAGATTTTAAATACAAAAGAGAGTTTGCCACTAACACCAAGAATACAACAAAGGAAGCAAAAAACACTAACAGAAAATTATAGAACCCACAATCACAAACTGCCTGGGCCATGAAATTACTTTTTGGTGTGATAACTCAATCACTCCGGCTAAAACCGCGTTTCTTTGAACGGCTAGCCTACCAAATGTGAGTAGTGATCTTAACTGATCAAGACTTGTTGAGTTACAGAAAGTCACTTTGTTTCTATTTTTTCATAAAATCCAACAGTTTGAGCGAACAATCACATCCCAAATCTTTTTTGTTAAAGTTACACCTATATTCCCAAAATGCCTTGAATCCTAAAAGGTTGAGATATTAAACTCTACTATTTTAACAACTCTGCTCATAAGCATGTATGATTTGATGTGGACTTAGCAACTAAACTAATACTCTTTTAACTCTAGGACATTTTAGTTGATGTATACTTTGCATCTAAACTATATACTTATAATAAACTCCAAGGAATATATATGTCAACAAAAAAAAACACTTCTAAAAAGATCAGACAAACTGATTTGAACATTTAGAAGCTCTCAAATTTATTGATAATCCAGAAGCTGTCAACACAGCACATAAATTTCTCAATTTGGCTAATCAAATACTCCGTAGTTTTTCTATAATTACGAATTTTATTATCTAATAAAAGATGTAGCTCCTACAAATAATTATAACGTTTACTTGTTGAGTGTGAAGATTAAACAACGCAAAACAGAAGAAGAGTGGATGGTGAGGGAGTACGCGGTGGGTACATACCTACCCGGCGGGTAGGCATATTGTATTCGCGAACAGAAAGTTGGATGGAAACGGGTACCGGGTGAGTAGCCCTTGTACCTGGAAGGTACTACGGCGGTGCCAATTTTGTTGTTGCCTAAGGTTGTACACTCCTATATATATAAACCTCTACTCTTGTAAACTCTTCGGAACAAAATTAATATACAAAATCTCGGTTCGGCCCTGTGGACTAAATCAATCTCCAAGTTGGAGACCAGATATAACCACGTTAAATCCTTATGTTCTTTATTGTTTTATCCGTTTTATTGTTTGTGGGTGTAACGGGTTTACACAAGTGTTAGTCAGGTTGTTTTTGCTAACAATTTATGAGAATGATCAACTGATTATTGTTAGTTGTTCCACTGTCAATTCCTAACATTACTCCCCTGGTCTATCCATTGTTACTTATAATAATCTACTTTACGGGTCGGTAGGAGATCCTTTTTGAAGCAGTTCTCATTACCTTCGGGTAGATATATGACTATCTACATCTTACCTCCCTATACTCCTTCATCGGCAGGATTGAGTAGTGTTGTTGTTGTTGTTGTTGTTGTTGTAATGATCTACTTTCCGGTTACTTGTACTGTTTCTATCTTTTGCTATAATTTAGTGAAAAAATCAATTATTAATAGTAGTGTTCAAGTATTTAGTGACATATTTATAACAAAAGTTATGTTATGAAATCATAAATCTAACATCTTGATCATGAGGCACTTATTAACTACTTTTGACAATCAAATAAATAATAGCCAAAGCAAATTATTATGTCAAAGACAAAAACATGAAAGTAGACATTATATATAAGAATCAAGAAAGATGAATTAGAAGTATATATGCAGTTTAGCTTAATTACTTGACATTAATTAATTAGAATTGCAGGTTTTCTCATTCAAACTTCGCGGAGCGTATAACCTGATGGAAAAACTCCCAAAGGAACAACTCGCAAAAGGTGTCATATGCTCTTCTGCTGGCAATCATGCTCAAGGCGTTGCATTAGCAGCCAAGATATTAGGCTGCGATGCGGTGATCGTTATGCCAGTTACCACGCCTCAGATCAAGGTTTAACTTCTTTTTTAACTGTCAACACATTGCTTTTCTACTTTCTTTTGGTTATTAATTACATAATGGTCACTAATTTTTTTAACAATGTGTTAAGATGGAAACAGTTACGAGATTGGGTGCAACTGTTGTTTTAGAGGGAAACTCGTATGATGAAGCACAAGTGTATGCCAAAAGAAGGGGCGTAATTGAGAGTCGCACATACATTTCTCCTTCGGATGACCCGGATATAATCTCTGGTCAAGGGACAATTGGGATGGAGATTTTGCGCCAGTTACGCAGTCCAATTCATGCCATATTTGTGCCTGTGGGTGGAGGTGGTTTGATAGCTGGTATTGCTGCTTATGTTAAGAGGGTTTCACCAAATGTGAGTGTCTACTTTGCAATATTTACTGTTATTATTACATCTATTAGAACTGAAAACATGCAACCTATCCCACATATATGTTCAATCAGACATATATATGCATTGTCTCCACAGACTCTTGGTTGATCCGCTTCTCACTGTAAAACTACAAATGAATATTATTGTTGAACCCAGTTAAAAGAGATTACAATGGTGTATATTTATAGACTTAGCTAAACTTCATGACTAGAATCTAATCTAATACTAATAGGGATATAATGCTAATTATAAACTGACTATGACATATATATCATCTAAACAATATGGGTAGTGATAAATACAACAAAAATTTTTATTCAAACACCAAAATTTTAATTCACTGGATTTGTACTGTGTGCTTTAATGATTGTACACTTTGGTGTAAGAAGTAAATTATTTGTTGTATCTATCAACTCCCAAACAATATATTATAATACTCAGAGACCGCTGAACAAAAACCCTTTGGTCATTGTGATGTATTATATTTAGTGATCTAAATTAATATTTAATACATCTCTTTAAACTCCAACTATAATGTGCATACACAGGTAAGGATCATTGGAGTCGAACCCACTGATGCAAATGCCATGGCTTTGTCCTTGCATCATGGTCAACGAGTTACGCTTAATAAAGTGGGACGCTTTGCAGATTGTGTTGCTGTGAAGGAAGTTGGTGTCGAGCCTTTTCGCCTATGCAGGGAGTTGATAGATGGAGTAGTTCTTGTTAATCGTGAGGCTATTATCACATCCATTAAAGTGAGCCTATTCCCAAACGATACAATTCTTTATAAATGTATATGTGTGCACTTGAATTTTGAACCATTTGAAGTCTTTTTTGGACTAATTATATGTTTGTTTTTTAGGATATGTTTGAGGAAAAAAGGAGCATTCTTGAACCAGCAGGTGCTCTGGCTCTTGCTGGTGCAGAAGCATACTGCAAGTTTTACAGCCTTAAAGATGCAAATGTTGTAGCCATAACAAGTGGAGCCAACATGAGCTTTGATGGATTGAAATTGGTAACTGAGATTGCAAATATTGGAAGGCAGCAAGAGGCCATGATTACTACGTTCCAGCCGAACGGGTCTGAAAGCATTAATAACAAGCTCCGCTGCTCAAACTTGTGGGTACCCACCATCGAATTTGGTACACAAAACATAAGTATATAATCGAACATGTGACATCAAAAGATTCAGCAAGCTCATTCGTTTGATAAGATGTTAAAACTTAAAACATGATGTGTATATACATTGGCTTGTAAACATTAAAATCAGATTATAGTAAGAAAAATTATGAAAGGGAAATGTTAAGTACTTACGATTAATCAATCATATATATTCTTAGTAATAAATATGTATAAAACTGATTGCAATTGGAGCATTTCATCTTGTATACTATCTAAGAGGGTGTTTGGGATTGTGTTTTAGGAAAGATTATCTGATCACCCTCATATAAAGGAAACCTATTTCTTAATACTTCTTTGTGTTTCTGTGAAAAAAAAATTAAGCACAAGTATGATTCACTTGGTGTTTCATAGGTTTATTAGTATGGAATTCTTGCATTACACGCGTATTTCATCATTTGGTTAAAAACTATCCACTGTATTATTATATGATGTTGTTCTAGTATCAGTTTCATATTGAAACATTATTAGCAAATATGTAGTTAATATAAACTTGTCCAACCTGGGTTGATTTTTATACAATCAAAGTATCAAACACTGCAGTTAGTCTTTTACTATAACCCTTCCCTCCTAAAACTGGAGCTTGTACTAAGTAGGTATAGTGGGCACCCAAACGAACTGGAAAGCGAGTAAAGTTAGAGGTGGCAAGATGGGTTGGGTTGACCTTTATAATTGTGTATCAACCATACAATTTACAATAATAATCTTATCTTAAATCGTCTAAAATTACTACGATTTAGGAGGTTTTATGTACTAAAAGTAGACTATATGTAACTTTTATTCCATGACCCGTTCCCATTTTAGCTGAACAAATTCATTTGACCCGTTTGAAACAAAACACAACCAATAATGACTCAGATTAGAAATCGAACTTTAAACTGATTTACATTTCAATAGTATCAGTAGGACTAAGTGTCTAAGTTTAGATGTCACATAAAGAAAATTAAAATACTTTCTAGACTGAAACGTTTTTTATATGGTCTAAATAATAGTATAATACATGAAAGTTACCACAGTTAAAAACTCTACACAACAAGTCAGCAACTTACAATAAATCAAGTGAACAATAATAAATAAATAACTGAAGTGTGAAAACAATGAAAGTAAAGAAACTGCAATTCAAAAACCTTCATACAATGAATAAAGTAAGAATTAGTAGCCAACTGCCTAACTGGGCTAACTTTATAGTGTTACTTAATTCAGATGTTACCGGCCAGACAGAAATAAGTAAACATGTTTAGGCCTTATGTTATATTGTTATGGTACATTATTTATTTTATCATACAAGTTAATGAATGTGACGTGTAAATAAACATGTGTATAAACTAAGAGTCTGTCATCATCAATCAACAGATTAAAATATAATACTCTGTTGAAATCAAAAAATCAATTAACAATTCTGTTAAACACCTTTATAATATTACTTGCAACATAATAAAAAATTAATATAAATATAAAATTTCCCATAAGATAATCCTCACACCCCCATGTTTTAATTACGTATACAAATATTACTATTTATTCATGTCACCCAAGAAACTACGAAATTTCCTGTTTCTTTTAATTAACAAGTTGTCCTTTGTTATTGTTTATAAATAGTAAGGTTAATAATCTTATTTATCACTAAAACAATACTACTTTCATCTCCAAGTTGAATACTTCTCTAAATTCAATCTTAACCGTTTAACAACCACAATGGCGGCGGTTTCGTATCCGTGTAACCTACATTCATTGCCTCTTAGTCGTAACAAAACCGCGACTAAAACAAGACTGACTGCTGCTTTCTCAGTCACTTCAGTGTCCAAATCATCGGCCACCATGAGTTGCGTTCTTGCTCCATCGAAAATACTACCAAAGTTCTCCCCGGGTTCGTTGCAGTATGAGCAAGGTAAGGTGGGAGCTGTGCCAGATGGCAGGGTTTCAAAATCGACAGTTGGTGCAATGGAGTACTTGACTAGAATATTGACGTCGAAGGTTTATGATGTGGCGGTAGAGTCTCCGCTACAACATGCGACAAAGATGTCTGAGAGGTTAGGGGCTGATATATGGTTGAAGAGGGAGGATGCTCAACCGGTAAGTGCAGTAGTATGTACAATTTGGAATCTAATTGGTGCTAAATTATATTATCTGATGAACAGTTTTGGACAAAAAAGTCAAGATTGATGATTAAAAACTGGTTTCAGGTTTTCTCGTTCAAACTTCGTGGAGCATATAACATGATGGCAAAACTACCAAAAGAACAGCTCACGAAAGGCGTCATATGCTCTTCTGCTGGTAATCATGCTCAAGGAGTTGCCCTTGCAGCGAAGACATTAGGCTGTGATGCAGTGATAGTTATGCCAGTCACTACACCACAAATCAAGGTTCAACTTTGATTTGTGTTATAACAATCATTTATTTTCTTTAATTTGGTTGTTACCTAAGCTTACCGTTGTTCTCATTTCTTAACAATGTGTCTAGATTGAGTCAGTTAAGAGATTGGGTGCAACCGTTGTTCTTGAGGGAAACTCGTATGATGAAGCTCAAGCTTATGCAAAAAGAAGGGGTGTACTAGAGAATCGAACATTTGTTCCTCCTTTTGATCACCCAGATGTAATCACGGGTCAAGGAACAGTCGGAATGGAGATTTTGCGCCAGTTACATCGCCCAATTCATGCCATATTTGTACCTGTTGGTGGTGGTGGTTTGATAGCCGGTATTGCAGCCTATGTAAAAAGGGTTTCACCGGAGGTGATTTTTTGCCTACAGCTTCTATAAAAATATATGGCTTTTATAAAACCTATTTAAACAATTAACAAAGTGTGCATACCCAGGTACGAGTCATTGGAGTCGAACCCACTGATGCAAATGCAATGGCTTTGTCATTGCATCATGGTCAAAGAGTTATGCTTGATCAAGTAGGAGGCTTTGCAGATGGTGTTGCTGTGAAGGAAGTTGGTATCGAACCTTTTCGCCTATGCAGGGAGTTAGTAGATGGTGTAGTTCTTGTTGACCGTGACGCCATCTGCACATCCATAAAAGTGAGCCCCTTCGCTAATTGTGTGGATACTATGCATCTTATGTCTAATTGTGTTAAGAGGCTAATAGTATATATGTTTGTCATGAAGGATATGTTTGAGGAAAAAAGAAGCATTCTTGAACCAGCAGGTGCACTGGCTCTTGCTGGTGCAGAAGCATACTGTCGGTACTATAACCTAAAAGACGTGAATGTTGTAGCCATAACCAGTGGGGCCAACATGAATTTTGATAGGTTAAGTTTGGTAAGTGAGCTTGCGAACGTAGATAGACAGCAAGATATCATGCTTAAAACTTTCATCCCGAAGGAACCAAAAAGCATTCAACAGTTCAGCAAACTTCTGAATACCCACCCACTGAAGCACCAAAGTAATTTAGTACACAAATCATAAGTATAAGACCAAACATGTGAGGACATATAACCAAACGTTGAGGACACTTTTTATGTTGGGTGATCGCATTTTACATTAGAATACGTTGTTGATATATTAGGATAGCTTTCGTGTAATATAATGATGAAAGGAAAATGTGAAAATTGATTTCTATATGATTTTCGGTTATTCACATATAAAAATATGATGTGCACAAAAAACAGCTGTGTAACTATACACATCTCTTAATCGATGTCACAAGAAGTAGGATATTGTTTCACCTCTTCCAAAACAATTAGCAGTAGAAAAAATCGTATACATGAAGTATAATCAAAAAAGTAATCAACTTGCAAGCTTAAAAGCATCGATAAACAGACCATAAGTAAAACCCATTTTAAAATTATTTAGCAGAGCAATGGGGAACGTAACCTTAGGCCTGCTGTAATAAAACCTTGTCACATACTCTGTAAGAAGCACACACACAACAGCAGCTATAACATCATTCACACCTAAAGCTCCAAAGGACAATGATATCGTTTGTGCAACATAAAACCCACCAAGAAGAGATATACCTCCAAAAAGTGTTCTACGAGACGGGCTTTTAAAGTAGTTCCTTGAAATATCAGGTACAAGACGAATGATATCTATTAACCTCCTGCGTCCTCCTTCAGTGTCTTGTACGGCTTTGATTTTGGAAAACTTTAGTGATGATGGTCGTGAAGAAATACTGTAAAATTTCGTTGTAGTATTAGAGTTGAATCTGATAAGTTCAATGGACGGAATACTTGTACAAATCGCCATTTAAGCTCAAAACGTGCTTCCTGAAAGAAAGAAACCAGATTGAATTTCTTGATAAAAAACAGTATCATGATTGAGCATTAGCTTAAATCGTTGAAGCTGGAAAAATCAAGTACCACACAATCCAAATCCTTAAAACTCTTCTTTCACTTATTAGTAATCACAGTGTTTATAATATGAACATATGAAACCCTAACAATAACTACAATTCAGAATCCATAATCAATTTGAGCATACACAGGTACAGATCAACTACATGTTTGCAACAATTACACAGTTCATATATAGCAAATCTATAAATCATTCATAAATAGCATTCTACTACTAATAATATTTTGGGGGAAAAATAAGCATTTCAACATTAGTAGAATTATAAATAAAGTTAGCTCAATAGCTGTTCTAGATTGCTAAATTACATTATATATTACAAACGGGAACATAATAAACAGTTAATTTTACAATAAGTGAGGGTATACATGATTAATCAGGTTTTTTTTAATGCGCAAAATGAAGAACCCTAAAACTACAAAACAGAAGAAATCGGTAAAAATTGAAATACATTACATGTACGCATATATACAGTTAGTATTAGTAGCAGTAATAGATTTAATGCTACCTTTTTGAAGAAATCGAGAGGAATTAAACGTTGAAGAAGAAGGCTTCTGTTATGAGGTTTTGGGCGAACCACCTTTGTGTATTTGACCCGGTTCATCTTTTTTATTCGGATCTAATTTGATCAGGCCCATTTAGAGTAGCAGTTGAAGCCCATAGAGTGATAATAGAGGCCCAACTTCTTCTTCTTTTTTTTCTTTTTCAGTTAAAAAATACTCGTAGAACGTGTTGATGAGATTGTTGGAGAACAAAAAACTTAAAATTGAAGTATTAGTTTCGATATGTTTGTTAAATTAAGTTACGGTAATGTTACGAGGGGTAGATGTATATTGAGAGAAACGAGGGGCAGATGATTTCAACATTTGATTTTTATGATCAACGACGTATATTCGATGCATCTTAACGCACTTCATTTTACGTAAAATGCAGTGTCGACATAATATACAATGTTGCAAATTACTATCAACTGTCATCATTCTCTTCAAAATGGAGTTGTAACACATCAAAATCCCTCATGAAATTCAAATTCATTTGATAAATTTCAATTCTATCAAAAATATTTCGTGAATCAAACGTAACGTAAGTATATAATCGGAAACTTAATACAAAGTATTGTCTGTATTTCCCTTTTAAGATGTCACATAAAATTAAATAAGTAATTAATATGCATTGAAAATATTTGGATAGAGAATACAATTTTCAAGAATCACCTAAATGATGTTCATGTGAACATAAAGGTTGTTTCAACGTTACTGGCTGCTTTCTATTTTTAGAAGGCAGAAGACAACAAAATTTTGAAGAAATAATATATAAAAGGAAAATATTTGATCAAGTTGCCAAACTTGAGTGAAAACTAAACTCGTTTTATATGAAGAGGTGGCATGCAATCAGAAACATACCATGATGACTCATATGCTTGAAAATTAAAATGTTGATTTCAATGTCAAATTACCAAATTATCCTCTTCCCAAACAAAATATTGAAAAAACAACTTATAAGTCTCTCATGTCCCAATTATTATTACAGCGTTCTCTACCGACTACCGTAGAATTCGGCCTTCGGACTCGTATTTTGATATAAGTTTTTTATTGTAAAAATTATGTAATCTTACGGTTATAAACAAAAATAAAAATTTCAATTCCTACCGCTCCAATATAGCATATGTTTCTATTTAAACCTTCCACTGTGAATTTCATAATGGTAAGATGTGGTTTTAGTAAAGTCGTGCAAGTAAAATCTCAATAATAAAATACTTTCGATTCTTTTTGTTTCAATATTGCTTTTTCTAAAAATGAGCACACATGATAAAATATATAAAAGCAATATCCCGTAGCTTGTTTGCAGCAAATATATAATATTTGCTTATAATTTGTAAGTGACTAAATTCTTTTGATGCTCATTAGTTAATTAACTACATTTTGTGTACGTGTTAATAAGTAAGAGTTTCTTTTAATGTGTAGAAGTTGACCTGATATATTATTGTTTGATTTGGATATAGTCATCATCTATTTAATCATCGAATATGTGAAGTCATAAATTCCACTTCTCAGGTTATGGCCAATAAACATATTTTTTTGATGATAAAAAATAATAATAATGAAACACTTTTTTTAAAAATACAACTTTACACTGCTTATTTGACGAGTTGTATATATAATCACCATAAATATTTACAAATCGCTGACTAGCTTGAATCTCCTAACCACCAAATTGACAAGTTACTCACCTACAAACACTTAAAACTGATTAGTATCGTATTACGCACCAATTATACACATTTGCACAAAAAGTATATTCGCGGCCGGAGTCATTTGAAACCATGCTATGAATCCATTTGACACAAGGAATGTAATTTTTTTTAGCAAGTAATTTTTCTTTTATTGCTACAAGTTAAAACAGCTTGTGCTACGTAAATGTTCTATGGATGATTAATCCGTTATTTATATTACTCTCTCCATTCCAAAATAAATGTCTACATTTCTATTTTATTTTATCCCCAAAAAAATGTATACTTTCAAAACTCAAAAGTAATAATTAACCTTACCATTTTACAGACAATATAAGTTTTCTTAAAACTGATACATAGAAGTCTGTGCAAAAAGTAATGGGTAAAAGTGTCATATTCCCAACCAGATACCAGACACTTATTGCATGACGGATGAAGCATAAGTTAAAATCTACAAAGTAATAATTAAATCATTTTTTATAAAATCATACTTTTCATGAAAACTTTAGCTATCCGATAGTATGAAAAAAATTCGTGCTACGTGCCACTTTAAGTTTTGAATCCGTCACTTGTATATTTCTCCATTTTAACATTTCATGCTTTCCAAACAATGTTTTAAAAATATCTACGTTTCATGAGACACGGGTTAACGATGAACAGTCACATAATTTAACTTGAAATATAAAAAAAAATAAACCGTTATATGTCCATGTACGTATAATTAAAGCTCGTGTAGTCATGTTTGACTGCTTGAGGTTGATAGGAACCCTATTTAATAACTGAGTAAATAATATCATTGATCTTAAATCGTCATGCACATATTTATTTACACCTTATACGTTCAATGGCGGTGGTTGCTAAAAATTGTGCCGCTCACATTATTAGTTTATGCTTTCCCGTTTCAGAAAATTTGTTTCCTAACAGTTTTTTCTGAATTAAGATATGTTAAATAAATATTAATTTTACTTTTATGTTCAAGGCAAGTTTAACAATATTTATTTAACAAATAAATTTATCAAAAGTAATAAATAAGGATAAAATGGAAAATTTAATGATGTTTAGCAGTTATTCTTTTTTGCAAGCGGATAATTATTTTAGGCAATGTTTTTAAAACCGGAAATCGAATCGGACCGGAATCCTTCAATTTCCGGTCGAACAGGTCGGACCGGTCCGGTTCAACCGGGCCAAAAACATTTTTTAGAAAAAAAAAAAAATTTTCAAAAACCGGCTCAACCGGTCCGGTTCCCGGTTGAACCGCCCGGTTTTGACCAAACCGTCCGGTTCGTTGACCGGTCAACTCTTGGTCAAAACCGGTTTTCAACCGGCAGAAAAACCTAAAAATCCCGATCGAACCAATTGGACCGGACCGGTTCAATCGGTTTTCAAAACATTGATTTTAGGATATATATGAATAGTAACGTGCACATTTATTTTGAATGGAGGGGTTAAAAATATACAATACATAATTATAAATATAAAATACTATTTAAGTAAATAAAATAATAAAATGAGAGATGTGTGCTTGAGGCAGCGGTGGTAAACTGATCGACCTTGCAAGTACAAACAACAAAGTCAAATATACCCTTTCTAGTTACTATTTTATTTATTTATTTGTTTAAAACAATTTTAACTTTTGATATAAGTTTGTTTTTAAAAATACGTACATAAGTTTTTTTTCGCATTATGTTCATATTTACATTAAGTAAATTAAATGTTGCTTATATGACTTACACACGTTAACTAATTTTTATAAATACTGTTTCATTTGGTTTAATCATATGGAAAGTGACAAAATATACATCAATAATGCAAAATTAAATATCTTAAACATTTTGACTGGACCAATTAGTATATACTAGCATAATACCCGCGCTATCCAGCGGATTCGATTTTTATTATAAATAAGGATTCAACGATAATCGTATATTACACTTGTTTTTAGATTAACGACAATTTGCTCGTATGTAGGATTGATGGTTTGTAATACGTGCGTGTGAAAAGTGAAAATTATGAAAATGATAAATTATTATAAAGTGAAAATTACATAAGTTAGATTTGGAAATGTTGAGTTTTATTCTTAAAAGTTTAAATATATAAAACACTTTAATTATTAGTACAGATAGTCATGTCAATAAATGATATTTTCAACCTTAAATTTGATAAATCTATCAAAAGTATGCATTAACATGTTATACTTGTAAAGGACTCGTGGAAGCTGGAAAAACAACTAGATGGAACTAAGTACAATGGTGCTATTCTAAATGTTAACTTGTCAAGATTTGATAGACAACATCAACCAATAAATTACTTGTTTCAACATCAACCGAAGAAAGCAATTCGAGTAGACAGCACAAAGGTTGATAAGACATGGGAAATTATAAAGAAACAAGAGAAGGCAAAAGAAAATGGCTACACAAGATCTTACAGTGAAGTATGTAAAGGCATATCTGGGAAACAAAAAAGCGACGTGAGGGTACTTTCACTTGATAAACCAACCTGCAACTACCCATCGCAATGTTTGGGCAGAACGATCCTTATTAAATTAAAAAAGGTTAAAGCGATGATATTAATGAGACAGATTATGGAGAAGGCAAAATGTCCAGATTATGCTATTGCCTACATAGGTGCTCTACGTTTTCTAATAATCTTCAAATCTAAGAAATTAGCACATAATTTCTTAAAGGACAAGGAGATGATATGGAGAGAATATTTTGAAATAGCAGAAATATGGAATGGCCAAAATGTGGAAACCGGAAGATTATCCAGGGTACAGATCTATGGGGTGCCAATATTATTAAGGGATGATACAATTTATTCACAACTATGTGATCTAGTGGGTTTATCAGTTCTGGAATCCAATTTTTTATGGTCAAACATAGATAATTAGGTTGGTGAATGTTTGGTCCTTACAGATGACGGGAAACCGATAATGGAGGAGGTAGTAATAAAGTTTAGAAATCAACAGTTTCCGGTTTGTATTTAAGAAACGGAACTAAACTGGCAACCTAGCTGGGATACACCGGAAAAAGCTCAGAACATAATCACCGGCCAATCAATGCAGGAAGATGAACAGTTCACAGTTGTTCCAAGGACGGAAGTGGAAGAGCCGGATGCCTCGAACAATGAATTTTAAATGATGGAAGAGGAAAAGTCAGGTAATTCACAGGAAAGCAATCTGCATGGGGAAAATAACCATGCAAACTCTGAGGTTAATAATGTAACGAATAATTATCTACCTAGAGTTGAGATGGGCCATACGGATATGTTTATATTTGGGTCAAGTCTGGAGCCCAATAATGAGCAACAATTGGGACAAAAACAAATGAGGCCCAAGAACAAATTGGAAAAGGAAACAAAAAATAGAAATGGGCTTAAAAAAAGAAGAAAGTTTTTACCATATTTAAATGATGAATTTGATGACCCGTTTGATTTAGATGACCTAATTCGAAAAATTGGTATCCAATCGAAGTCTTATAAACGTAAAAGGGCACCATTGGAGTTGGATCTAAATGAAAATCTGGTAAATACGGTGAAGAAAGGAAGAATGTTATCAGAAGTTAGGCCGGATTCAAATGGAAATGTGATGGAAGTTCTTCAGGAAACACAAGTAATGCAGGAGGAGTTGCAAAGAGTTGAGGATAATTTAGATCTCAATTTGAGGGCTGAACGTCCAGAGGGTGATGAGTCTAGATCACAGGAGAAATGTATGAATATTTTAGAAGAAGAGATCGACAACACCATTCTGATGGCTAATAAAATTGGAATTGATTTGGAAGGGATGAGAGAACAGGTTAGAGAAGTAATTAGTGGTGAAGGTGAATTTTAATATTTTACAATGAATTATCTCTCTGTGAGTATTACAGGGGTGGTGGATGCATGTAAGAAGCAATGGATAAAAGAGATAAGAAAATCGAAAAACATTAGCTTTTTATGTATGCAAGAAACGCTCTGCTCGATTGGAAATACAATCACATTCAAGCAGTTTTGGGGAAATAACAATGCGGAAATGGAATGGGTAAATGCTACCGGTAGATAGGGTGGTCTCGTTTCTATGTGGGATAAAAGCAAGTTCAAAAAAACCGAGGTCATTAAGGACAGGAACTACATTTTGATTCGAGGTAATCTGGTGGATGATCCTACTTGCTTGTGCATTACTAATGTTTATGCTCCTCAAAATCTAGCAGACAAAAAGAGACTATGGGATAAACTTCTAGAATTGAAAAACACGATTAGTGGACATTGGATATTGATAGGTGACTTCAATGAAGTAAGATCTCCGGAAGAGAGGTTCAATTCAAGGTTTAATCAACTGGGTGCGCAAGTTTTCAACAACTTTATATACAACGCAGACTTAATGGAATATGTGATGGGCGGTCGTAAATTCACATTTCGAATGGGGAATACGCAAAAATGCAGCAAGATAGATAGAATTCTGGTTTGTTCAGAATTTTGGAACAAATGGCCAGAAGCGACTCTAACTGCACTTGATCAGCGACACTCAGATCATTGCCCATTAATTTTATCCACGGAGTCATTAAATTTTGGCCCTAAACCGTTTAAATTTTTTGATTCTTGGATGAAATTGCCAGGTTTTGATGCTTTTATTTCTAATAGTTTGAAAAATATGGCAGTTTCTTTTATAGGTCCTCCTGACATCAGATTGGCAAAGAAGTTACGATTCATTAAAGAGGAATTAAAGAAGTGGGTCAAAAACATAAAAGGAGTACAAAAAGAGAAGTATTTAGAGGTCCAAAAGGAGGTTGAACATATGGAAGAAATTGTGGAAAGTAGGCTGCTCTCAGATGAAGAAATGCTGAAACATTGTGAAAATAGAATGAACATGCTAAACATGGAAAGACAAGAGGTTTTGGATCTAAAACAACAAGCAAGGGTTAGATGGGCTGTCGATGGTGAGGAGAATAGCAGGTTCTTTCACGGTTTAATAAATAGTTGTGTGTGCAGGTCACGTATTAATGGCTTAATGAGTAAAATAAATGGTGTACGAAACCGAAGGTGATTAAAAAAGAAACATTTGATTTCTTTGCAAGGAGATTCAAAGAATCGAATAATTTAAGCCCTCATCTTCGTTATGTGGAGGTTAAGAAGTTATCAACAGAAGCTAGAGATGACCTGGAGAGGTTATTCACAACACTTGAAATTCGAAAGGCAATCATCGAATGTGCAGGAGATAAGGCACCTGGGCCAGACGGTTTCAATTTTAAGTTCTTACATAGATTTTGATCAGAATTAGAAGGTGATTTTGTGGCGATTCTAAGAAAGTTTCATGAGACATGATTGATAAGTAGAGGCTGTGCATCTAGCTTCATCACGCTAATACTGAAAATTCTTGATCCGAAGGAGTTGAATGATTACAGACCAATCAGTCTTCTTGGATGTATATCGAAGGTTATATCGAAAGTTTTAGCTAATTGGATAAAATTGGTTTTAAATGATGTGGTTTCAGATACACAATCAGGGTTCATTGCGAGTAGAAATATCCTAGACGGCACATTGTTGATTAATGAGATAATACCATGGATCAAGAGAAGTAATCGGGCGACAATGCTTTTCAAAATTGATTTTGAAAAGGCATTTGATACTATTCGTTGGTCTTTTATTGATAGTGTAATGGATCAAATGAACTTTTCATTAAAATGGAGAAGTTGGATGAAAGGAATTCTTACATCGGCTAGAGCTTCAATTCTAGTAAATGGATCACCCACGCTGGAGTTTCAATACTCTAGAGGTGTCCGGCAGGGTGACCCATTATCCCCATTTCTATTCGTATTGGCTATGGAAACGTTTACTTGTTTCATAAACAATGCCGTGAAAGAGAAGCCGTTCTCAGGTATTAAATTGCCATCGAATGGACCGACTCTCACTCATCTTATGTACGCGGATGATGTACTTCTTTTGGGTGAATAGACAAGTCAGAATTTGGAATGTATCACAAGGTTAATGAGGCCTTTTACTTGGTATCATGTCTAAGAATTAACTTACATAAATCGACTTTATGTGGAATTGGGTGCAGCATGGACGAACAACTTGTTTTTGCCAAAAGACTGAAATGTAAATCAGGTACACTCCCATTCTCATATCTTGGTCTTACGGTTGGTGCAAACATGAATTTGTATAAAAATTGGAAACCTGTTCTAGATGTGATAGAAGCTAGGTTGTCCTTGTGGAAGGCTTCCACCTTATCTATTGGTGGAAGACTAACACTCCTTCAATCGGTATTTGAATGCCTGCCAGTATACTTCTTTTCTCTTTTTAAAGCACCATTAAGAGTTATTCAAAAGCTAAATGGGATTCGTAGAAGGTTTTTGTGGGGTGGAAATAAAGAAACCAAGGTAATTAATTGGGTGAGTTGGGATATAGTCACAAAGCCGAAAGATCAAGGAGGATTAGGCTTATCCTCGTTAAGGGATTTCAATATTGGCTTATTGGCGAAGTGGCAATGGAGATTCAAAAATGAAGAAAACGGGTTATGGAGAAGGGTGTTGCTAGCATTACATGAAGGAAGAAGTAATCAATTCATTCCCAGTAGACCTAATGCAACGGGTGTGTGGAAAGTAATTTGTGAACTTAACAAAGAGTTTACAAAGAAAGGTTTCACTTTAAAAGAAAAAATTAAAGAGAAAGCATTGGATAGTGGGGAGATAAAATGGGTGTGGGAACCGAATGGAAATGATGTTTTCTCTGTTAAATCAGTTCGTTGGCTATGTTCTCAGCAAGATCAAACTTCAAAAGAACAAGTGATGAAATGGAATAAACTGGTTCCATGTAAAGTTAATGTTTTTGGTTGGAGATTGCGTTAGAAAGGAGAAAAATAAGAATGCATAGTAATCTTTGTCCATGGTGCGAAGAAGTTCCAGAAGACATGACACATATTTTTACGGGGTGTATGGTTTCTCACAAAGTGTGGATAGAGATTGAAAAATGGTGTAAATTGCAGCCATTCATGGCTTTTTCGGTAAGGGATATTCTTCGTGTGCAGGAGACTATCACAGGATCAAAATTGAAAAAACTGCTAGTACAATCGATTATGCTAATTACTTGTTGGGTACTATGGAAAGCACGTAATAGTTTAATTTTTAACAATAAAAGGAAATCAATTATGAAAATTGTGGGAGAGGTCAAGGCGTTGGGTCTTCTATGGATTAAAAATAGAGCTCCTCTTAAACTGGCGATGGAAGAAAAGTGGTATGAGCTGGATTTTGATTTTGGGTCCATGTATTGGTGATATAGTAATGTTTCATTATTGGTGTATAATTGATACTCTTTTGGGCTAGATCCTAATGGGATACTATAAAAAACGATATAGGGTGAAAACCGGTGGCTCGGCCCCTAACATCGTGGATTTTTCCTGAAACTCTTTCAGGTTTTTTCATCCCTTTTAGTATCCTCCCAGATGGAATTTTGGTCCAAGGTGTATCTTTTGGTGTCTGTACATTTTTTATGGTCTACTTAGCACCTTGCTATTAGACAGTTATATAATATACTTAGCCTTTAAAAAATACATGTTATACTTAAAGTCTGTTAATGCATACTTTCGATGAATTTATGGAAATATCAACTCCCAATCATATCACATAATTTTTCTGGTATATGCTTCCATCAATATATGCAAAAGTGACGATACCTTTCTTTTCCAAAGTTTATCCGTTTATTAAAATATTTGTTTTCTTTTTCCATTTTAATGTCTCTTTTACTTTATGCTACTATGCAACATAAATTCGTATCATTGATACGTATTCCGTATCTTGCTTATGACGAACTGTGTATCAGCTATATAGGAATATGCACCGTATATAGATAACATGTCACTAAAATGACAATAAATAACAAAACTTTTAATTAGCCGGTTTTTTAGACTATATATTATTATATTTTTCATGCAATTTACTTATTCTCATTGTAAAACGTACAACTAGAATCAACATTTTTTTAATTACTAAGATTATTATATAAACCTTAGAATCTTCACATATCAACAACATACGGAAGACAATATTAAACAAACATTTCAAGTAATTTATCAGCCAAGTAGAGAAATTAAACTGTAGATTGTAGTGTCCTACTTAAAAGGAATACACGATAATTTACTAAGCTACAGATGTAAAGGCTCGACTCTAAAATTACAACATGCAAACGTTTCAACTATGCAAACGTTTGATTATGTAATATATAGTAATGGAACAAACATGCGTTTTAATTTGCCCTGTCTGCATTTGTATATTTGTTCAGAAGAGATGCTTAATTAACGTACTATTGATAAGTTAAAATACGTGTACGTGCTCGCTCGCGTGTATACGCGTAGTAGAAAATACATATGTTTTAACATATATCGTACATCGGATTAAATTAGATATTCATTTGAAGCTTTTTATTATAATATCACTTAGATAATCGTCGCTTTAATTAAGTAAAAAGTAGGTTTTGTCAGGTTTATGGTTGTTGTACGTGTAATTAAACAAATTAATATGTCATGGATTTGTATAACTCTAATATTGGTGTACGTAAACTTTTATCTTATAATTGGATAGTAAGAAGATCACGGCTACTTCATTTGATTGGGTTGTTTGGTCATAAAATTCAACTTCCATGACTCTTACTATCTTGTAATTCTTTTGTCTATGTTTTATTGTTTTATGTTTATGCTAGTTTAATGCAGTTCGTGGTTCAATTTTTAAATGCTTTTTAATTAACTTTATCAAATACGTATATTGAATTTGTGGCATCACATGTGGACTAACGAAAGTTGTATCTTGTTTTATCTTGATTTGTTTTTGTAGGCATTTTGTGTGTCTTTTGTCGTTATTTTTATTACAATTAAAACGCACACTCGTTATTATGTAGTCGTATTGCTCATGTAAGTTGGTTAGTTACGGATGTATGTTTTTTGTTTTTTTTACTTTTTTGTATATTTTAGTTAAAAAGGAAAATTTCTTGAAAATAAAATACAAGTAAATTAAAAGTGTGATGAATTAGTGTTTCACTAAAGTTCGTCTTTGGGATATATCCTTCAGATTTTAAGTTTTCCATCGTTTACCAAAAATGCAACATAACTAATTACTTTCCTGTTGAAAAAAATAAAACTTGAGATTTCTTAATTGATTCAACGTTTCCTAATAAAGGTATTTACCTTTCTAACATTAATTACTCCATATGAATGAATAGTTTCACATTCTGAGAAATAATCGAGTTCATTTGATGCACATTTTCGTATATTAGCAAAAGTCGTATTGATGATAAACTCTTGCGACTTTAACTTTTCTTTTTTTCTTCTTTAGAAGCAAAGAATTTTATTACTTCCTCAATAAAACAGGATATGTACAAGGAGGCTATACAAATAAAAAAAAATAATGATGAAGCCAAGCCACGGTTGAATGTATATTCAGAGATTGATTAAGAATCCAATTACTTCAATTTACAACATCATTTGTAGCTCTAGTTTTACTGTATAATTATTTCATCAACTCGGCGCAAATGTTCTTGTGAAGATGTGATCACAAAGAAGTGACGGGTGTAAAGGAGGGGCACGGGGGCAATTGCCAACGAGAATTTTCAAATCACGTAAAAAAAAATTATTTTAAGGATACTTATAAGTTTTGCCATTCAAAAATTGAACAAATAATTGGAAAAAATATTACCCCCCAATAATATAACTTTTGTGAAATAAATCCCGAAATCAATCTCAACTCCTCCTAAGTTGTGATCTTTGTAGAACGGGTTGCATTAGATAATTTTGAGTTAAATTAAAATTGTTAATAAATATAACCAATTCATTCGTAAAATGTTACTAAAAAAAATAGTAATTTCATATAGAAAATGAAGAAAAGGGTATTTAAGTCAATAACACAAACAGCTTAAAAGCTCTAAAAATAGCCAGTAGATCAGATCACTTATGTTTCAAAGCGGTAACATTCTCCCCCACTCCTCACTCGAGCGCGTGTATTTCACCGTCACCATCCTTCACCAGCAACCTACGCTGGTGATTTTCAATCTCCAATACGACGAGTGTGTAAAACAAACTACACTAAAAATCAAGCAAATTTATGAGATCATCGGTTAAAGCATTGAAGGACATAACCGTAAATAAATACGAGTAAATAAAAACACACAAAACAAAAATGAAATAGATTTATAAATACTTAAATTATCATTTAATTATTTTTGCATGAGCAACTCGAAAACAGAGAACAAAATAAGCGTGGTGGCACAACCAAATTTCACCAATTGTCAAACCTCTTTTTATTTCTAATTTTCTAGCAATAAAAGATATAGATACAGAATATGTATGTATATATTTATAATATTTAGTGTTGTTTTGCTTTTTAGTAAGGTATCATATTCCAAAAATTGAGTGATTTTAAAACCTGGGTTTTGTAGAGAACCTGAAAATTTAAAATGGGTTCATGGCGGAATTCAAGAACAACGTCTACAAAAATTTTATGGTTGATTTTACCGTTGATGGTGGTGACGGTGATTATAGGGGTAAAAAAGTCAAATTATGGGTCGAAGTATAATTATCCTTGGATTTGGAGTTCAGTGATTAATTCTTATTCATCTTCCGTGGTTAAAGAAGAGGTAACGGTGGTGGCTGAAGGTCCTGTTGAATCATTTGGGTGGCGGTCAACGGTGGTCAAAGGTGGTGGTGTGGTGGCGCAAGGGCCATCGGAAGATTTTGGTTTTAATTCTTCTTATCCACCGTTAGCTATGGAAGATGAAATGGATGTTGAGCTACCTGTAAGTTCACTTTTTTAATAATTAATTAAAAATTTCTAATTACTTGGATATTTAAGTGACCAAAATTCTAAATCAACATTAAACAAGTAAAGGATTATTTTATTTCTTAACAATGATTTTTTATTTTTATTTTTTAAAGTTAGGATTAGTAATTAATAGATTAATTCCAAGT
The DNA here is from genome assembly GCA_963422505.1 of Pseudognaphalium luteoalbum. NCBI lineage: Eukaryota > Viridiplantae > Streptophyta > Magnoliopsida > Asterales > Asteraceae > Pseudognaphalium > Pseudognaphalium luteoalbum. Next base: position 6,433,950 of record OY730198.1, on the reverse strand, counting down.
TTTATGAGTTAAAAAGTATAACTTTGATATCGAATTATGCAAATGACCTCAATTTCTGTTAAGGATAAAAAATTCAATCTTTATAGTCAAATATTTAATTACTATGGTAGTAACTATGTACAACTTTAACTAAAAATTAGAAGCTCGTCAAAAGCAAAATATTTCCATAACTATTGTTATCATAACGTCCAGATTAATTAATAAAGTTTTCTATGTGTAGATAGAGTATTTTATTAATATTATCATAATTAATTTTAAATAATAAGGAAGATGACAAGCAAGTTTGTTACAATTTTGTAGTTTAATCAAAAAAGTGTAAAATTACCTGGAAAAAACTAACTCACTTTAGGGTTATATAGTTATTCTCAAAAAGGTAGCCGTGATTAAACGCAAAGAATAAAAAGCCCTTTGAGTTAAAATTATCTAGTTCTATATATGGAACTTTTTGCAAGTAGATATATGCCTATGCATTTTGGCATTTTGACATTTTCTGGTGATTTTTTTAATAGATCGGTAACCAAAAATCATGAATAAATGAAAGTTAATTGCTCACTCCGTTTCCCTTTTTTGGTTGTTTTATTATAATAAGTGTTCAATTTGCTATTTATCAATCGAAAAGACTTATAGTAGATAATTAACGATGATATTTGATTGGTGAAAAATGTATTTAATAAATATTTGTAAAATTATGTGCATAGTTAAAATGGAGATTTTGACTAGAGGAGACGATAGAAGTTTGTTAATTAAATTGAAAAACCAAATGGTAATATATTCTTTACAAATTTGGTCAATTCTGGTTACAAATGAAATAAGTTTGTTAGGAATGGATTCATGTGACACATTCGTGATATTCATTTAATTTCTTTTCGTGAAGAAAGAGTTTTGATCAAGTGAATTAAATATAGGTTAATTAAAATCATAAAGTATAGATATAGTTACACACAAGTATGTATGTGTGTGTGTCTATATATATATATATATGCATTAATGCATGATGCATCATGTATATATCACTTTCAACTCGTTAAATCATACTTTTACCTTTTCGAAAATTACTTGTTCGAATAAGATTGTTTTAATTGAGGATCATGAACGTACGTAACATCCATTTAATATAAAAAAAACTTGCATTATATTATAATTACCAATAACACAACTATATCTTAATGTGTAAACCATAAAAAAATGTTCTGGTTTTGTTTCGATATGATGATTCAACTATAAGTAGTGACTTTTACATTTATAAAATATGAAAAGCTTAATAATAAATGACCTTCTTTACAAATTTGATCTAAATTTGTGTATGAAAGAGTCATTAATCTGGCATTATCGAGGTAACCTAACTTAACAACATTAAAATTGCGAGTTCAAATCCCAAAGTTGGATTAATATTCGTGGGAAGATGTATATATTTGTGAAGGGCATTAGCTATGTACGCTTTTGTGACGTAAAAGTAAAAAATGAAGTTAATTTTTCTATTTAACTTTGGAATGTAAAAAAGTATTTTGAAGATGAGGACGTTTAGGACCATGAATATATTCTTTTTACGCCATCATTAGTCTGTTTTCGACTTTTTTTCTGTTAAATGGAATCTTTTGCTTCTATTTTCAAATTTAGATTTATTATATAAATGATTATATATATTGATTATTGATATTGATATACGGAGTATAAATAGTTAAAAGTTTACGTTAATATACTTTCATTATATGTAACATCTAAAATTAAATGAATTAATCAAAATATCTTCATTTTAAGACATCAAATTGTATTTGATGTACTTAGATAAAGATGTGATGGTTGATTATAGTGATATCATTGATTTATTAGATGTATGTGACAATACTTGAAACAGACATATGGAATAATATGTCAGTATGCTCGATCTTGTAATCAAAATGTACAACTAATTAATTTATAAACCTTAATTAAGTACAACTTCTAATTGCAAAATTGTAGTATTAACAGATTATGGTGTTTTGACAGGCTATTGCCAAGGAAGATGACTTGAACGCAACGTTGAGTGGACCTGACCTTTTTGTGTCTCCAAATCAAACTGGCGGACTTCTTGTTGATATTGGAATGAACAGGAAGTATACCAGTTTGGATAAGCTCGAAGCCCGCTTAGGTCAGGTTCGAGCTGCAATAAAAGAAGCCGAATCAGGAAATAGAACTTACGATCCGGATTATGTACCAGAGGGTCCTATGTACTGGAATGCAGCCTCATTTCACCGGTAACATACCTTTTAATTTTTAAATCAACGTTATGTGCATAAACGATTTGTTTAATTGTGTTATCGTTTGTAACTCAAAATTGACTTTGGTTTTATTTTGTATAGGAGTTATTTGGAGATGGAAAAGCAATTTAAGGTGTTTGTGTATGAAGAAGGAGAACCACCAATATTTCATAACGGTCCTTGCAAAAACATATATGCAATGGAAGGTAACTTTATCTACCATATGGAAACAACCAAGTTTCGGACAAAAACCCCCGAAAAAGCTCACACGTTTTTTCTCCCAATGAGTGCAACAATGATGGTGAGGTTTATCTTTGAGCGTGATCCAAATGTCGACCATTGGCGTCCAATGAAGCAAACAATTAAAGATTATGTTGATCTTGTGGGTGGTAAGTACCCTTTTTGGAATCGAAGCTTAGGAGCCGATCACTTCACTGTTGCGTGCCACGATTGGGTGAGTAAAGTCTTATATCCCATTGTTTTCATGCTTTTATTTATTTTCATAATGTCGACTTGGATGCTGACGTCTTGTGCTACGTAGGGGCCAGAGTTGTCAAAAGCGGTCCCATACCTCTTCAAGAACTCTATCCGAGCTCTATGCAATGCAAATACCTCCGAAGGCTTTAATCCCTCTAAAGATGTATCGATCCCAGAAATTTTACTTCCTGATGGAACAACACGTGGGATTATGAACGGGCCATCTCCGAGGAACAGGCCCATTTTGGCATTTTTTGCAGGTGGGGTTCATGGTCCTATCAGACCGATACTCTTAGAACATTGGCAGGACAAGGACCCTGACGTGCAAGTTCACAAGTACCTTCCAAAGGGCGTTTCATACATGGGTATGCTAAGACAAAGCAAGTATTGCATTTCCCCTAGCGGGTATGAGGTGGCGAGCCCAAGAATGGTTGAAGCCCTTTACACAGGTTGTGTGCCAGTGCTTATTAAGGATCACTATGTGGCCCCATTTAGCGATGTCCTAAATTGGAAATCGTTTGCGGTTATACTTGATGTGGAGGAGATTCCCAACCTAAAAAACATCTTAACCAAAATATCGACAAGGCAATACCTTAGAATGCAAAGAAGAGGCAAACAAGTTCGAAGACACTTTGAAGTAAACTATCCTCCAAAGAGGTACGACGTTTTTCATATGATACTTCATTCGGTTTGGCTTCGGAGGTTAAACATCCATATCCAAAGTGTTGCTGATTCGTGACCAGGGTTCGATAAATACGACTCTAGAGAGAGTTAGTTTTTTGTTTTTATTTTGTTTATCTTTTCCTTCCTGATTGGTGCATAGTAGGAAATAGAAGTGGTTGTAATTTGTAACTGTCTTTCACGCAAATTGGGTCGGGTTTTTCATTTTTTAATTATTTTTTGGGTATTATCTTTACTGTTATTTACTCCGTAGTCCGTACTAGTTTCCAGTATCCTTGGCCCGTTTCAAATGACCCAAAGTTTGTCTGTCTATACACAGGCCGTATACGGGTTGAATATTTAGAAAAGGTAATTTGTTTTTCTTTTTGTTAATAATGATATACAACTCGGATTAAACTGGTATAACTAGATTTCAAGCCCATGAGGAATCATCATTAGCGGCTAATATTTGTAGGTTTTGGGATGTCTTTTTGTATTTGGGATTCTTGTATTTCTTAGACCCTTTCCAACCGTGGTTGAACCACTTTCAAACCACTTCTACCACATCAGCGCCACATTAGTTTTTTACCAACCGATTCAAAACTGATTCATCAATGTTAACAGTTTAACCACTTCCAAACCACTTTATTTTCATTTTAATTATTTAATACAAAACAATTACAATTATTAATGCATCATGTATAACTCCATTAAACCTTAAAAGGATATTTTATTGCATAGGACCATGATTTTTGAAGTGGTTTGAAAGTGATGTGAATTACTTTACCGGTTGTAACCACTTCCACCCTCAAACCGGTTTGAAAGTGGTTTGCGTTGGCACCCCACCCACGAATCGCTTGGCAACCGGTTGGTGAAACCCGTTGTCGTTGGCACTGGTCTTATATTTTGCTGCTTTGAGCCTTATTCTAATAGACGACTTCGGCAGCTTTATCGTCGTATCATCCTTCTATACGGGTTATATTCATGTATAAAAATGTGCTGCCTTCGAAAAAATAAGAGTTAATTGCATGGTTCGTGGTCGTAGTTTACACACAATTACACTGTCAATTTCTAAACTTCACTTTTTGCAGCGGTAGTCCTAAAACATAAAAGTCGTTGTGAGGTTGGTCCCTCAACCAACTATAATGACTACTATAGTCAGTGACGGATTTAGAGATTTAAGTGACCCGTAACAATTGTATTTTAGTTTCTCTGAACCCGTAGCACAAACAAGAAATGTAATTAATAATGCTAATATTAGTTACAAATTAATTACACTGCGTATTTGTAATGAACTCGTAGCAACTGCTACCTCTACCTTCTACATGGTTCCACCCCTGTACTATACCCTTAATGTCTTAGTTTTTTGTATCGAACTTAGTGATGGTAACTTAGTTATTTTAGTTGAAAAATAGACCAACCACGCAACAACTTTAACATTTTTTGGCTGCTAGTGAAAAAGTAAAGTACAAATACTAACGGTATAATTGTGTGTAAACCACATGGACGAAACCATTCTAATAACTAAAAAATTAATAATAATAAACAACTTAAATGTATACAGTGTACGTTAACTTATAATATAATACATATATGGTTGAGTTGTGGTTGATAAAGTCGTTAACGTTTTAATTTCATGTTGTCAATTATGGATTGTTTTTATTATTCCAAAATGTGTTTCAAATGTCGATAATATTGTTATGGTCGATAAAGTCATCAAAGTTTTGGTCCATCTTATATTCTTATTGCGACTTGTCTATCATGGGTTCTTCACATTATACCACTAATAATGCATTTCTAGTAATGCAATATATAGTTGGGAAATATGGTCCATTGGTTCTCATTTCCACTATAAGTTTTATATTTTTCGATTTTATTGATATTGATGGGAATTAATCTTGCATCGATTTACTAGACTTAAAATATAGAATGATTGATATATAACAACTTAATGCTATTGACATATAGTTTGTGATAAAGATGGATTAACTATTTGTTACATGGATATATGGAATTACTAGTTGGGTTAATGGGCTGGAGCTACATTAAAGTTAAGGATATGTCCATTTATAATATGGAGTGTAAATATATTATAAACATTGCATTATTGTTTATGCTATGGATTCACAAAGTTTGAAATACCGGTGATACGAGTTCACCTCAAATTCTGGATCCGCTATTGGTTGAGTTGTTAATGATGCACAATTATGTTAAAGCATGAATTAAAAAAGGTAAAATAGAAATCTAATCAATTCAAAGCAATTTGTGTTAATCTAATTTCAAAGCCTTCAATGATACTAAAGTTCATACACCACAAATACCTTTCTTGATGGACCCTGATATTTACAACACACATTTTGTTGCATACACCACAATAATGCATTAATATATTTGTATTGTTTGTTTTAATACTTGTACAATATGATGTAGGTATCAATTTTGATGTTGTATATATCAATTCCCTTTTTTGATATTTTGTGGAGTAGCTACCATATATTGGAGAAGAAGCTAAAAAAGTGTGATTCATGAATGATCCAAGTTTTTGGGTGAACGGGGCAACGGGCTACCTTAAGGAGTCAAATTTAACTGGAAAATTTGTTGGCCCGTTAGTCCACATGCCCAATTTATTGATCCAAGTATTTTGGTGAATGGGCTTTATTGATCCATAGCAAAAACCCATTGTCCAATGATATTTGGTCCAGCCTATTTTAGCTTCACTCTTTCACTCTTTGGATCATTGGATGTTTGCTAATTTTTAATTTAATAGATAGATAGCTTTATTAATTAATTTGTCAGACATAAGCAAAATGTAAAATTCAATTGTATAACAAGATGACAAATAACAAAGAAGATTCAAATTGAGGTAAATGATTATACAATTAGGAAAAATTCGTAAAATCATAAACTATAATTAAATAAATTTTATATGTGGTAAGGGTGCAATTTTAATAAATTAGTTGTGACAATTTTTAATTACGTAACTATCATTAACTTTTGAAAACAATTTGGATTAACATATTTGAATTATGATTTCACGACATACGCTCAATAGACAATCTCTATATATGACATATATAAGCTCCTTCTTTCATTCCCACTATACCCATACACCTCGTGCACAAAGCCTACGAGTCTCGTACACTACTTCACTTCAACTGTTAACTTTGTGTTTTTTTATCTTCACAACGTATTCATTAACTGTAAATTAGTATTTTTTAAAACTACTTACTTCACTTAATAAACTATACCATATAATAATCATATAATATCATCATCTCATCATTATCATTATATCTCAATATCTATCTATCTATCTATACATATAAAGCATCTTAGGAATTATCATAAAATTTGACTCAAACTAAGAAAATTATCATATTGCTCTTTTGAGTATATCTTTAGAGATGAGATAATTAAAGTACGGTAATTTTTAATAAAATAGGAGTACCAATGATATTGCACCACGTGTACAAAGATAATGCACCACGTGTACAAAACCCATTTACCCACAACATCAATTATCTCACAAATGACAAATTGAAAAATTATAAAAATTGCACCATAAAATTCAACGTTTTCTTTTCTTCGATTTGCCGTCCCTCAAAACATATTTTCGACGAGTATTTTCTTCTTTTTTGGTGGGTTTCACATTTTACTAACACATGTGTTAAAGTGTTGCGTTTAAGGTTTGGGGTTTAGGGTTTAGCGTTTGTGAAAATAAGTTAGATAATAAATGTCAATAAATACATTACATAAATACACTAATGTAAATTCAAAATTTATAGAGAAAATTACATAAATTGTCTTTATCGTTTGGTTCAAATTTCACTCATACTTCTTTAATTAATTTAATTATTGTAATAATCCTTTATATTAAAACTTGTTACGTCAACAGTCGTTTACAAATTTAGTGTAATGGACTAATTACGTAACAAGTTTCAAAATAAAGGATTTCAAGCCCATGAGGAATTATCAGTCACGAAGGCGATTCTAACAATCTTTCTAGTTACTTCGTTCTCTATTTCTATTTGAGAGGGTCCTAAGGAAAAGTATTTAATTTTCACCGAGCTAAAATAAAAAATAAAATGTCGATGTCTCTAGTAAACTAAAGACATTATTTAATAGCTATTTTGCTTCAATTTATTCGCTCCAAATCAAAACAAAAATTGAAGATTTAGTTACGATTAGAAATTAGAAATCTACTTGTCTGTCTTCATCCATGGATTCTTTATTCATACTCATTCAATTGGAAGTATTGATCCAATTTAAAAATTTTGTTTCGCAATTTCATAATTCAAGTTTTCAGTTTTAAATTGACTTTTGGATAAAAATCTCGAAAATTTCTATTTTTCCTTGAATGTGTCATTGAAAGGTGGCTAATGCTTTTATAAACTTTGCGGGGATATGTCTTTTTGCATTCGGGGATTCTTGTATGTCTTATGTTTTGCTGCTTTGAGCCTTCCTCTTATAGACAACTTCAACATCTTTATCTTTGTATTGTCCCTTCATACGGGGTTGTATACTTATATAAAAATGTGTTGCCTTTAAAAATAAGAGTGAATTGCATGATTCGTCATCGTAGTTTATACACAATTACACCGTCAATCTCTATACTTCACCTTTTGCAACGGTAGTTCTAAAACATGAAAGTCGTTGTGCGGTTGGTCCCTCAACCAAATAAAATGATTGCTATACCCTTAACGTCTTAGTTTTTTTATCGAATTTAGTGAGAGTAACTTAGTTATTTTAGTTGAAAAATAGACCAACCGCGTAATAACTTTTAACATTTTTCTACTGCTAGTGCATAAAGTAGAGAATAGGGAATTAACTCAAAAAATGATAATGATAAACAACTTACATGATAGAGTGTACGTTAACTTCATACATATATGGTTGACCATATAGTTGTGATGGATAAAGTCGGTAAAGTTTTTATTTCATGCACGTTGTCAATTATGGATTAATTTCATTATTCCATTAATGTGTTTCAAATGTCGATAAATTGTTGTCGTCGTCAAAGTTTTGGTCCATCTTATATTCTTATCGTGACTTGTCTATCATGCATTCTTCACACTATACCACTAATAATGCATTTCTAGTAATGCAATATATACTTGGGAAATATGGTCCATTGGTTCTTATTTCCACTTTAAGTTTTCTATTTTTCAATTTTATTGATATTGATGGGAATTAATCTTGTATCGATTTACAAGAATTAGAATAGAATAGAATGATTACTATTGACATATTATTTTGTGATAAAGATGGATTAGCAATTTGTTACATGGAATTACTAGTTGGGTTAAGGGGCTGGAGCTACGTTAAAGTTAAACTTAGGGATTACGAATCCATTTATTATATGAAATGTAAATTTCTTATAAAAATTGCATTATTTGTTTATGCTATAAATTCATAAAGTTTGAAATACAGATGATACGGGTTCACCTCAAATTCTGGATCCACTACTGGTTGGGTTGTTATTGATGCACAGTTATGTTAGAGCATCAATTAAAAAGGTAAATTATGATTCTAATCAATTCAGAAGCAATTTGTGTTATCTAATATCAAAGCCTTCAATGATACTAAAAGTCATAAAGCATGAATACCTTTTTTTGATATTTTGTGGAGTAGCTACCATATAGGCATATATTGGAGAAGAAGGTAAAAAAGTGTGATTCATGGATAATCCAAGTTTTTGGGTGAATGGGCTACCTTAAGGAGTCAAATTTAACTAGAAATTTTGTTGGCCCGTTAGTCGACATGCCCAATTTATTGATCCATGTATTTTGGTGAATGGGCTTTATTGATCCATAACAAAAACCCAATGTCCAATGATATTTGGTCCAGCCTATTTTAGCTTCACTCTTTGGATCTTTTCTAATTTTTAATTATAAATAGCTTTATTATATTTAATTTTTCATGCATAAGCAAGATGTAAAATTCAATTGTATAACAAGATGACAAATAATAAAGAAGGTTCAAATTGAGGTAAATGATGTATACAATTAGGAAAAATTCGTAAAATCATAAACTATAATTAAATAAATTTTATATGTGGTGATGGTGCAATTTTAATAAATTAGCCGTGACAATTTTTAATTACTTAACTATCATTAACTTTTGAAAACAATTTGGATTACACATATTTAAGTTATGTTTTCACGGCTTACGCTCAATAACCACTTTCTACATATGACATATCTACGCATCCTTCTTCCATTCCCACTATACACATACACCTCGTGCACAAAGCCTGTGAGTTTCGAACACTATTTCACTTCAATTGTTGATTTTGTATCTTTCATCTTCACAACGTATTCGTTAACTCCAAATCATTATTTTTTCAAACTACTTACTTCACTTAAAAAAAACTATACCATATCATCATCATCATCATCATCTAGAAATAATAAATAAAAACCTTTGATAAGTTTGTACACCAATTTCTCTTAATGAGCAACAATTTACTTATAACATTAATATAAGGGTGTAAATTGAAAGATGTTATATTCACAAGGGTGTGATATGAAACATCCTCTCCTTCGCAATTGCACACCGAAATAAACACAAATATAGTGAAACCAAAGGAAACAAACGATACATCAAATTTCATCAGATCTCCATTTCGCCGGATCAATCAACATTCCGGTAAGTTCCAATTCCCGCCGATCTACACATTTCCTGCCCCGTTATTTTTCCGATCACATTATATCCTTACTCGATCTATACTTATTTTTTTTTTGCCCTGTAGGTTTTATCAAATATTTGCTCGTGATTCAAATCGCTATTGATCTTCAATACTCTACAAAATGGTAATTAATCAAGCTAATTATCTTGTTCAATTTCTTAATTGTATTGTCAGATTTGAGATTAATGCAATGGTTTTGTGTATCGTATTTGATCTGATGATTTGATAGTAACATTAGGGTTTCTGGTGGTTATAGCTGGTTGTTAATTTGATCTGATTTGTTATTGTAGGTTGTTCTAGCAGCTTCTATTACCAGTAAATCTGGCAAAGGTGAGTTGTTTATGTGGCTATTAGTTTAGATCTTTGAACAGAATTTGATGTAATCTTCTTACACTATACATGTATACGTATAAGTATGTATCAATGTATGTATATCTGAAAATGCAAATGTGGAGTGTATGTTTTCATTATTAGTTTATTGAAAGAAAACATGTAGAATTTCTGATTGGCATTGAGGATCTAAGTGCGGACGTTTTAGAAAAGAAAAAGAAAATGAAACTAATAAGATTGATACTGAAATGTAGCTCTTCCTTGTGATTTAAGATTCTAGTACTATAGGATGATTTGTTAAGCTGTTAACATTTTGGTTCTTGCGAGTGGTGGCTCAGATGCACTATAGTGTTGGACCGTTGGTATATATTATCTAGCATCATAATTTTTGTTTGTAAAGATGTCCATAGTTATTTGATGGAAGGTGCTGCCTTCGGCCTACATCATAAAGGCCTGAGGGTTTTAGTGGTGAGGCAAAGATGGAAGCTGTTAGCATCTTAAAATATTGAGTAATTTGGTTGTAGGTAATAAGGTAAACAATGAAAAAGCTATGTGTCTAAAGTACCATCAGGATCATTCATCTTTTATTTAGTCAATAAATACGAAGTCTTGTTTTAGTAGATGTTGTAAACTAATAGTCATATAATTGTGTTGCAGCACTTGTTTCAAGGCAGTTTGTTGACATGTCTCGAATCAGAATTGAGGGGCTTCTTGCAGCTTTTCCTAAGTTGGTTGGAAGTGGGAAACAGCATACCTATGTTGAGACGGAGAATGTGCGCTATGTTTACCAGCCAATTGAGAGCTTATATCTGCTACTTGTGACGAACAAGCAAAGCAATATTCTTGAGGATCTTGATACACTGAGGCTTCTTTCTAAAGTCGTATCCTTTTTGCTACAAAACTAAATTTAACCCTACATGCATTGAGATTTACCAACGTTTCAGGGTTTCATATAAATCAATGCAAAATTTATATATGCATAAATGGTATTGAATGGGTGAGGGGGGGTGAGAGAGATTGAGATGAAAAAGGAGTTGGAAGATTGAACTTTTTATCAAGTAAAGGGCGAATCTTTTATATTGAGAAGTTTTACTGCCACACTCATTTTAAGGCTTGCAGAATCACTAAAGAAACCAAATTTTGAACTTGTATGGTATCAAACTATATCTTTCTGAATTTCTAAACAAAATATTGTGTTTCAATAGGTGTGCGTTTATGTAATACTAGTATATCAGGTTTATCTAACTTTCTCATAAATTTAATGCAACATCCATCCATGATCTGTATCATTTTGATCTGGTGATCAACTTCATAGTTTATGCACCAATTTAGAACGATAAACATCATATTAGTTCATGCATTTTGCAGTCATTTCCATTTCCACAATGATTCAAACATAATCATATTATATTAATTGCGTTAGAGGTACGTACATTTCAATTCCTTAACTATGCATAGGTCCCTGAGTACTCTCCCTCTCTAGATGAAGAAGGCATCTGCAAGTATGCCTTTGAGCTGATTTTTGCTTTTGATGAAGTCATTTCTCTTGGGCACAAGGAGAATGTAACTGTTGCCCAAGTGAAGCAATACTGTGAGATGGAAAGTCATGAGGAGAGACTGCACAAACTGGTATTACAGAGCAAAATTAATGAAACCAAGGATGCTATGAGGCGTAAAGCCAATGAGATCGATAAAAACAAGGTAAGTTGATTAGGGTTTACATTTTCTTTGACTTCCTTTCATCTGAATTAACAAATCTTTGTGTGATTTTTGTAGATTGACAGAAATAAATTGGACAACAAAGGTGGCTTTTCATCTATACAGTCAATGGGTTCTATGGGAAGAATGGATAGTGGCTTTGGTAACGATATGGGTATTTCCAGTGGTAATAATTTTGGAAGTGGTTCTGGATTTGGATTAAGTTCTGACGTCGACTCCTTCTCGAGCAAATCTAAAGGTTGGTGATTGCTTTTATTTATAATCCCTTTGGGCGCCTACTTTCTTAAATGGCTTTCAATATACTTTCTTGATGATATCGTATCGAAATAGAACTCTATAACCAGTTAGTAAGATGGTTTTGGCTTAGATTCAGGAATCACATGGGTAAGGGTTTGATAGCACGGTAGAATGGGGTTCCCTATAAAGTCCACTCCCTTAAATCGAATACATTTAAATAGTATCAACCTGTGCTGTTCAAGAAAAAAAAACTGTATCCAACCCTTACCCTCAAATTCGAACACCCCTAACATTTGTAAGTTGAAATCTATCAGGTCGACCAAGTGCAGCTGTTAGTGCTCCGAGTAAAGGGATGGGTATGAAGCTTGGTAAATCACAAAAGGCAAACCAGTTTCTGGAATCACTGAAAGCTGAAGGTGAAGATATAGTGGAAGATGTCAGACCTAGTGCTAACTCGAGCAGATCAGCTGCTCCACCGCCTACTGACCCAATCACTTTGACTACTGAAGAAAAGCTTAATGTGACACTGAAGAGAGATGGTGGTGTTAGTAACTTTGATGTTCAGGGAACCTTGTCTCTCCAAGTACTTAATCAGGATGATGGGTTTATCCAAGTTCAGGTATGCATCCTACTTCTCCTTCCTCCATGGCTCCATCTGCTATCTACATTCATTGTGTTTTTCTCTACCATCCAACAGTAATAGTCATGTTCTATTATTGTTAATGAAACTTGACCTATATTAATAGTCATGTGCTTAGCACGTGATGCTTCTGGTCAAGAAAACTATGGGTTTTGTTAGGGTGGACTGTAATTAACGATTAGTAGCATAATTGCATCTCATTGGACTAAAAAGTTTAAAATTTGAATTTGAGTGATGGAACTTGCCTGTGACATCAGCCCATCAAGAATTTAGTAATTTACTCTTCAAAAGTTATTTGAAGCTTATAAAGCCATCAACCGAAAGATGACTAATGGTGACAGTTTTAGCCCATTTACTTATAAGTGGGTTGATTTGGGATTTGTTTATTTCATATGGGAAAATTCAGCTGTAGGGGAATGGGCCAATGAGTTAAATAGGATGTAGGTTTCCGGTCTGGTTTTAATGCATGCAACATTAACAGTATTATTCAACGATTTAGATAACTTTTATATTTATTTTAATATTGAAGTCAATAATCGACACATTAGTTATCGTTTTGTAAAATAGAAAAATGGATAAAAAATTATTTTGAGTGTCAACACATCCTGAAACAGCCTGTTTCATATCCATACTGAATTGATCCATTTTGATCTGTTACCCTGCTGCCCATTGTGTATATTGTAGAGATCATGTTATAGTTGTCAAACACAATATATACTTTGACTTCTTTTATTCAATCTAAGGACATCTTTTAGTCTTCTACCGAATACTATTTGAGTGATTGAACATGTAGATGACTCTTATTACTCATATAAAGCTTACTGTTAAACTATTATTATCGATTGAAGATGTTCCTGTTAAATATATTTCTGTAACGATATAATATACAGATTGAGAGTGGGGATAATCCAGAAATCAAATTCAAGACACATCCTAACATCAACAAAGAGTTGTTCTCTAATGAAAATATTCTGGGTTCCAAGGATCCTAACCGTCCATTTCCAGCCAACCAGTCTGGTGATGGTCTTGGTCTTCTGAAGTGGAGGTTGCAAAGTAAAGATGAGTCAGATGTTCCTCTGACAAGTAAGCGTCATCTAATGCTATCTTTTTCTCTGTGATGGATTTTTTATTATTCTAATGCTATTTTGAACAAATCGTTTGTTAGTTAACTGCTGGCCTTCCGTTTCTGGAAATGAGACTGATGTTAGCATCGAGTATGAAGCTTCATCAACCTTTGATTTACAAAATGTTGTTATTTCGGTTCCTCTTCCGGCTCTCAGAGAGGCTCCAAGTGTTAAGAATGTTGATGGAGAATGGAGGTGAAATTCTAGCTTTATTTTGATTAGTGTTGGGTTTCATTTTTTCTAGAAATAAAGTTATACTGTTAGGATCATGGTTTATTCTTTGGATGCCGTTTCTCCATATATATTTCTTTAGTTCTTAAAAATTATATATCGACACTGTTACAAGCATCATTAGAAGCTAAAAGCTAATACAGGAAAGAAAGCTTTTGTAATGCTATGACTTGGGCATTATGGGTTCCGCTAGAGGGGGCATCATCAACCCATTTGCTTGTGAATGGGTTGTTTTGGGTTGTATACGCAGGCAGTTGAAATTTTTTTAAAAAAGAAAAAAACCAGCTGAAAGGCAACAGACTTAATAGGTTGCTAGTTGGCTGAAGTGTACTTCTCGTACAACTTTTTAATTGTATTTAACACCTTCATGTTTTTCTTTTAACTGCAAGCCTACAACCTAACCCGCACACTGTTTACAACCACGATAACTATACACACTCACTGCCTCAAGTGAGGCTTGAACCCACAACCTCTTGGTTGATAGGTTCCTCTCATACCGCTAGGCCAAAGGGCCCTTTGGTGTATTTAGGACGTTTGTTATTTTTAGGAAAATATACAAAAGTGTTTGCACCTCAACCCGACCGGTCCTCTTCAGTTTACCAGTATTGACATTCACTCGTGACCCAGCCCACCCAGTTTCCCCTGTCAAGGCTGTGAAAAAAAATCTTTTAATGCATTTTTAAGTTCTATTGTGCTGAGCTAAGAAACTGGTTTGGAATAAAAGCTTGTCAATTTTGTGGGTGGTTCGAGTTCATATTTTTCTTCTTCCAATTGCAGGTATGACTCCAGAAATTCAATGTTGGAGTGGTCTATACTTCTCATTGATGACTCAAACCGCAGGTTAGTGACAATTTTATTTTCACATTTTCTCTTTTTTAAAGAAAGGTAAGTAATCTTTGACAATATCTTGAGACATAAATTGACACAATTAAATACTTTGTAGTGGGTCAATGGAGTTTGTTGTTCCTTCAGCTGATACCTCAGCTTTCTTCCCAATTTCCGTACGTTTCTCCGCAACAAGTACTTTCAGCAACATGAAGGTATACATTCCACTCCCAAACCTATGTTTAATTAGGCAACTTTTGTTTTTTGTTTTTCTAGTTTTTTTTTTTTTTTTTGGATAGCATCCGCTTGTCCATTTTTACTTTTCACTTTCTTTTGAATCAAGCAATTTAAAAATTACGTGATCAATATGGTTACAGGTTGTGAGTATCCTCCCACTAAAAGATGGAGCTGCTCCAAAGTTTGCCCAGAGAACACAGTTGCTCACTGATAGCTACCAAGTTGTTTGATTAAAGTTACCATATCAAGACATCGGATATCACAGTTATGCATGATATGTGTTGTCGCTTTTCTGTTGCTGTCATATTAATGTGTGTTATAGCTTTGCCTGCAATATAGAAGGAATTAAATTCGACTTTCGTCTGACTTATGGTCTATTTGTAGCAATTTGAGTGTTCGTATTTGGGAGAAAACTTTAATCGGAGAAATTGTATGGTTCTGGTCTTTTGTAGAATAAATGGATTCATATTATGAAATGAACTTGGTTCTCTTACATTAAGTCATTAACATATATTTCTAAATTAGTGTTTTGAAAGATCATAGAAGGGGTGCAGTGCAGTACACAAACTTTGCATTTAAGTCGAAAATACAAAGATGTAAATGCAACCTGCTTTTGTTGGCCGACAGACCTGCTGGGATGTGGATGGTTCATTATAGGCAACAACCATACCCTATAAACTAACGTTGTTCATTAAATGTGTGGGCATAGTAAGAATTGCGTTAACTTGGGTTTGCTAATTCTGGTTTGGGTGGGGGATATGTTAAAACTGAAATGCTAATTCTGGTTTGGGTGGGGGATATGTTAAAACCGAAATACATGCCCGTCTGCAGATTGGGGTTGCTTTTGAATGACAATCTCAATGGCCTGAGTGATACACAAATATTACAGAGCTTCCTAAGAACACGGATATATGCATCCAGAGTTATTAGTTCGAATATTGTTGGTGTTATCGATCATTTGGATAGTGTCAATGTTGTAATCATACATAAGATGCTCGGTTTGGATAAGTGTAATGTAAATTTTAAACCTTGCAAACAGAGAATGACCCAAAAAAACAAGAATGAAAAATGTGTACCTTTTTACTGAGATTTTCATCATTCTTTATATTGATCAACATGATGATGTTAATTGCTACAAAACATTAATCACACCATGAGAATGATTGTCATCTAATAATGATTTTTTGTCATAATCTAAGACGTATATAAATTGCTTGATTAGCACAACAATGTGTACGAGAAAGAATGAGACCGACAAACGTGAATCGTAAGTTCATAACATCCAACTTAACAATTGCATTCGTCTAAACACGACAAAATGTTTTTGTATAAGGAAATAGCATACGACTCTCGACTAGCGCAAGAAAAACTCAAACATGATTAGACTAGCTATTCGAGTTTTTGGTCTAAAAACAAAGTTGACAGTATGGGTACAAAAATGTCTTAGATCGTTATGTGGTCACGCAGACCAAAAGGAAGCTTCGCGTCGGGTAGTATATGAATAGCCAAATCATGAATGGGACCATGGTTAGGCCAGGTGTGCACCCAAATGCCAAACTAGCTTGTGGTACACATGAAATGGTCCATGCCTGACAATGGTTAATATTAGCCGTCCACTTCACAAAAAATTACAGCAGAAAATTACAAAGTCTTTTTGGAAGATTGCGCAGAATGTCACGTAAATTTTGTTACTCAAGTTTGTAATTGTTAAAATGAATCAATTCTGTTATTTATCTGTGCTACTAACTCCTTACGGGTGAGGCGGACGCGTACCATTGAAATATGATATGGGGTCAAAGGTACCCTTCAATTACCTTTTATTTGCGACTTTTCATTCGCATAATCATTTTTAGCAAACGAACGTTAAATAGATCGATTAAGTTACGACATATGACATAGACATGATGGCAGTCGATATTCATAGTTCGGATACAACCAGATTATCCAAATGGTTTATTCGGATTGGACAATTTGGATTTTTGGATCCGATCGAGCAAAACAAATCATTATTTCGATATTTGGATTGGTTTTGGTTACTACTATTAGAACCAGATTATCCAAATAATCCGAATAGTAATATTTATATATGTAATGCTTTTATGCAATACTCTTATTTATCTATCAAAATGTATGTTAAACATTTATTTTATTGTTTTTATACATAAAATTTAACATATTATTGGAATCGTTAATATATATCTTTGAATATAAGTTAAAATCTCAAGTCTGGATATAAAGCACTAATTCCAAATAATATATAACTCTCAACGCAACATGACAATACGTAACCGTTGATATTACTCATTACATTACCCTCACGAGTCAAAAAGATATACTCATGCAATCCACGAGAAAACCAAACGGTAAAAACCGAAACATCTAAATAGTAATTTGGTTCGGTTCAGTTTGGATTCGATATTTGTTTGGATAGATCGAATTTACATTTTGAGAACCAAAATCTAAATGAATTTATATAAATGGATCGGATTTGATCCAATCCATCCAAACTAACACTCTCCCAAATGGTAGATCAGTCATTTTAGTGAGTCAAGGCACATGACATACACTTGATAAAATAAATTATATTGTTTCCATTAAAAGCATAGATGTTATAGAACAACATTGTATATCACATTTATCATAAGGATGTTTCAACTAATTCATATCGATATATATACGTGTAAATATAAATCCTCATAATGGTCCACAAAATGATCTTGATCTTAATCCTAGTGGTCCAACTATTTATAACAAGGTGGAATAATAATAATCCAATATTTGTGTTTTTAGCCTAAGTTAATGTAGATTATATCTACCACAATAACAAACACACCACAAACTTGTACATAACAACAAAAATATCATTTTTGAATATGCACATCACAAAAGAGACGTTTAATGTAGAGAATGACAAATATCTATAAGCATTAAATATAATCAAAAACAGAGATTTGTTAGTAGTTTAAGAAATACTTAATGTTTGTGTTTTAAAAAATATATTTTAAGACAAATAGTTAAATTTTGTCCTCAAACTTTTAGCCAACTTGATTATGGTTAATGGAAGAATAAGGGTAAGTACGTAACTCGTTTGGAAGGTAAAAAAAAAACTTCTTTTTAAGTAACCAAAAATATAAACATATACGTTTAACCTGAATATATTAAATAGAAATTTTAAAATTTGACAGACACAATTGTAAAACATATAAAATTCCATACACATACACACTGATATAATAATTAAACCCTTCAAGAAATAAATGAAAAATGTGTATGGAATATGAAGGGTTTAATTACTATTGTGTATGGATTATTTCTTGAAGGGTCTAATTAGGTATCAAATTTGAAGTTTTAAATAAGTCTCAACACATTTTTTTGACAAAATAGGTAAGTTTCATTTTTTCCCATCTTGAAAATGAAAGTTTACATATAATAGATGATATTACAAGTTCGATACATACAATAACACAAATGAAAGTTCATCTCATACAATAGTAAAATATGTAAAGTTTAATACATAACAAAACAATAAACCCTATATAGTATTTTAGTTAGTTATTAAAGAAACTAGTGAGAGAATGTTACTTATATGCTTATATCTGAATAAATTGAAGTTTTGGAGCTGAAATGAAGAAAAAGAAGAAGTAACTGATTATGAGGAAAATATTCAATGAATGTGAACACAAAGAAGACTGGATATACATACAAAGATAAGATCAAACGAAGAACTCGTCGAGTTGTCCCGACGCCTAGAATCCATCTACAAAGCGAGTTCATTTTCATTATTTCTACACTCATAAATATGAAAATTTCATATACTCATAAGTATCATGTCATATAATTGGAGACTCAAAAATACTTAAAAACATTGTGTTAGTTTAGCATTTGTACGGAAAGAAAGGGCATTCATTACTTCGATTGTAGAAAATAATATTATGGTTTGTAATTATCTAGCTTGTACTACGGATTATAATTTTCTTTATATTGTTTCTTATAAAACTGATTTGTCTATTAGTTGTAATATTGAAATGTAGTTTTATTACAACAACGAAAATAGTGAAAATAATTTGTTACAAGATTTATTTTATGAAATTTTTCAATATTCCTCTTGTAAATCACTATTTTATGATTGACACATAGGATGCTGTTTAATTACAATCCAATCCATGCAATCCCCGTAAAGGTGGGACATGGATTAGCGAATTGTAAAATGATTTATTTTGAGTTCAATTGTTAAAAATAATATCTTATAAATCACTATTTTATGATTGACACATAATCGATGATGTTTGATTACAATCCAATCCCATGCAATCCCCGTAAAGGTAGGACATGGATTAGCGAATTGTAAAATGATTTATTTTGAGTTCAATGGTTAAAAATAATTTCTGATGATAAGAAACTCAGCGAGACTTGTCATGATTCGACGAGCTCGTGTCTGGAATTTATATTAAAGTTTAATTGTGTATTTGTGGTTAGTTAAATAATAATAGCCTTTGTTTATCAATCTGAATTAAGATATATTAATAGTCGTATACGTGTTATTGATACTATGATTCTTACCCTCTACTGATCATGTACGACGTAATCATTTGGTCACATTTGTATTTGATTTGCTATGGGATTCTGACATGTTACTAGTAGACCATAGATTAGGTTAGTATAGTATGATCCGGTCTAATTGTATAGATAAGCTAAGATCCATTACGTTTATATAGTTAGGATTTATTTGTTATATTGTACTATATAAATAAATAACTTAATAAAGTGTAACCTACAGGTTTCTTAACATGGTATCATGACCAAAAAAAAATCATTTTGAAAATGTATTGGGAGATAAAAAGAGAGAAAATGAGTTGAAGGGGAGAGTTATTGTAAAATCATTCTTTATGTTAGGAACTGTATGAACGACTTTTTTCATTTTTAAATTCAACATATGTATACTTTTTGCAAAAGAAAATGTCAAAACTTTTAAAATTTTATCATCTTTAATATAAAATCGATTTGAAAAAGTATAAAATTAATGATACACAAATCAAAGCTGGGTATCACAACTTTTATGTGTGATACAACATTTTCTGTGATACTGTGATACGCACTAAATTTTTTATGATGCGTATCATAAATTTTTAACAATTTTTATCTCATATTAAAGAGTATAAAATTCCAATAATTTTGATATAAAGTTTTTATAAAAAAATATATAATCCTAAGTTAAAAGTAAAAATGTATGTTCTTACCGTTCCAATTACAAGAAGTGTTCTTATTTGCATCTTTCCAATAAGTTGAATCCATGTATTATTCATAATATTGATTATTAATAAATTAACGTATATATTTTAAACACATTGAACATTACTCTGACTAGAATATAACATGACATAATATAGATTACATTAGAATATTACTCTTGCAATACACGTCAACATATAAATAAATAAATAAATTATATATGCTTTATAGTATGTTTTGCTCAATTAAATGTCGTATATTCATGAAAACCGGAAAATAATGTGACATATATATATATATATATATATATATATATATATTTATTTTGATACATTATATTTCAAATTGTTATATGTAAATAACTGTGAAAGTTATTGGGAAAATAGAAAACCCGACCTAAGACTAACACAAATATAAATATGTTAATTTTAGAATTTCAACATGTGTCGGTCTACTAACCAAGAAACCCCAAATATTTTATTTATTTGGGTCTGACTTAGTTTAAATCCAAGTCAACGGGCTAACTGCCTATTTAAAATATTTTTATTTTCATTAAAGACTCAATCTGCCAGTCCATTAGTTCTTTTAACTCGTTTACCTAAGCATGCTATACGTATCTTTTCCTAGTTGAATACATTGATGCCGTTTATAAAATTAGTTTAAGGTTAGCTTTAATTCAAACTTTTGATAACCACTAACTTAATTTGACCCATATCGCAACTCTTAATTATAATATTTTAATATTTAGATAATTGAGTTATAATACCTTTGATAATGAAATATGTGACCTTTAAAAAAAAAAAAATATTACTACCTCAAATATTTGTACAATTTTTATTCGATGTTGTACTAAATAAAACGGTAGATTAATAAATTTTATTCTTATAATTTTAAAACTACAAAATGATTAAACTATTTGTATAGTGATAATATATTAATTAACCTTTATAATTACTTGAATGTAATTAGATCTAAGTGTTTAAATGTTAAATAACGTACTCATATAATTAGTAAATAAATTTATTGAATCTCATTTTTAAAGAGTTTATTATTAGTATACTAAAGATAAAATGTTATAATTTATAAATCTAAAATGATTATATATATATGTTGAGTCACCGATCGCTGAACTCAAGTGGTCACTGATCACAAGGATTAAGGGGGAGATTATATAGGAGATTGTTGAGTCATTAATCGTTGATAAGTGAAGTCACTGATCATGCTATATGTTCACAGTCTCTGATCTTCTCAATAATGTTCCATGAAGAAAATGATTCAAGTCAAGCTCCTGTTGCTGAAGGTCTCTAAGTCGCTGATCATATGTTAAACTAGTAGATGAAGATCTTATCAAGATAAAAGACTCAACTATGTGTGTCGCTGATACTCATCTATCAGCGAGAGTCTCCAAGTCTTCTTGAGTTCTCTCTTCTGCTGAATAAAAGAAGTCACTGAAGATTAGCTGTTCAAGTCATTCTTTAGAGCATGATAGCTCGCATCGAGAATGAGGAGAATTGATGTTTCTATCAGTGACTGCAGCATTAAATGCCGCATTAAATAAGAAGTTGACATTCGGCGTTATTACGGCGCAGCACGTGTTCCTCGAAACTTGAAAAGAGTAACGTGGAAGCATTTGATTGATTTATGGTACAAGGTGATATTTCCCAAGACAGAATGTCGTGCCATGATGTATCACATCTCAACTACCTCACCAATCAAGTAGCGACACGTGTCCTTCAGATCCGGAAATTAAGGATTTCAGCGTCTATAAATAGCGTAGTATGTTGTACTTCATTTTGTGTCGATTGTTTGTATTGTTACTTGTTTGTCAGTAACTAGTTTGTCTAAAATACAAACAACACCAACGAGTAAACTAGTAGCGTGTTTGTCCACTATTAGTTTACCTCAGCAAGTGAGCAGTTAGCGTGTTTGTCCACTACTGCTCATCTCCTTTTGTAATAGCTGTGTTGTTTGATTTAGATTAGCTTTGGCTAATCTATTCCGCAATCAACAAGAGATAAATTTTATCAATAAAAGAATTTATCTTTCAGCTAGAATTGCATCAGCAACTGAACTGCTTATCTTACTTATATATATATTTGTGTTCATATTGCTGTTAGTTTAATACGGTTAAAAACTTGCTAAACAAGCTAACACAGTATAACAGAAAAGTTTTTAATTGTATTCAACCCCCCCCCCCCTTCTACAATTAACTCACTGTTAACGATTCACAATCACTAACATAATAGTGATTAGGGACTCACAATTGGTATTAGAGCAGAGTTGGTTTAAATATAATTAAATCAGATCTGCAATGGAATCGGTTAAATACAGCTGTGTTGATTCTGAGTACCAGAAGGGAAATGGCTCCACTACCAAACCACCGGCTTTTGATCCATCTAGAATTGAAACCTGGATGTCCAGGATGATGATGTTCTTAGATCTTGCTGATGATCGTCTTTGTGCTATAATTACTGATGGTCCATACACCCCAACTACTATTGTTCCTGCAGTTGCAGCTACTGCAACTACTCCTGCTATACCTGAAATGGTTATGCCCCAAAGGGAGGAACAGTGGTCAGATGAGGATAAACGTATGGTAAGGCTAGATAAACAAGCTAAAATTTACATAAGCATGACACTTCCTGATGAAGTGTTTGAGTCCATTAGATTGTGCAATACAGCGAAACATATGTGGGATACTCTTAGAAACATATATATTGGAACTCCTGATATAATTCGCTGTAGAGAAGTTAATCTAACTCGTCAATATGAACTGTTTGCTATGGAACCCAATGAATCACTGGTATCTACCTATACTAGATATCAAGCTTTAATTAATAAAATGGAAAAAGCAAATATAGGAAAGGACCAGAGATTTGTTGTCGAAAAGTTTCTAGAATTACTACCTAGGAAAATCTGGGGAACCATTGCAACATGCATAAGACAAAGAAATGACTATAACTTTCTCAATCTGACTCAAGTTTATGGAATTTTACTTAATTGGGAACAATATGAGAAACTAGCTGATCAAGGTGAGCACATTCGTGCTGCACTAGGAGGACAAAAAATTTCTAATGCCCTTGTAGCTGAGCTTGATGAAGTTGACCAGAAGCAGAAAGCAAAGCTCACCAAGATGAGCTCTAAGTCGCTGATCGCAGAAGAAGAAGGCAGTGTTGCTGATGATCAGTCAGAAGTCAGCTATGACGAAGGACTTGAGAAGCTAGAGAGAGATATGGCCATGATGGTCGCTAACTTCAGAAAGAACAGCAGATTCAACAGATCTGCTAGTGCTTCATCAAATGAGGTTTCTAAATCAAAAGGTGAATGCTATAAATGTGGCAAACCTGGCCATTTTGCAGCTGAATGCAGGTCGAAAGTTGTCAACTCTTTCGCTCAAAAACCTAGCTTCAGAAATGACAAGTACAACAAGTACAAAGCAAAGTATAAGAAACTGAAGGAATTGTCCAAGTCAAAGAAAAAGAATAAAGGATTTATTGCTGAAGAAGGATCGATCAGCGACTCTGACTCAACTTTATCATCTGATGAAGAAGAAGCCATGATCTGCATGGACAGGGATTACTGCCTGATGGCTGACGATGCTGCTTTTCATGAAGACATCAAAGAAGTAGCACAGAAATGTTCAGCATCTGGCTGGGATCCAGAGACTCTCTACAAGGTACATTGTTTTAAGTCAGCATCAGCTACTGAAAAAGATTTAATCTTTGAAACTTTGATAGTTGACTTATCAAATGCTCATGACATTCAGAAAAGACAAGAATATATGATCAGTGACTTAACATCTAAACTTCAACTTCAAGAAGAAAATTTGTTAAAAATAAAGAATCTTACACTTGATCTTGATGCACAAATACATGCAAACCAAAAATGCATTCAAGAAAAAGTAACATTTGAAACTAAATTTTTAAACTCAATGAAGTGATGAAGTCATGGTGTAGATCTGCATTAAAAGTGAATCAGTGCATAAGTAATCAAATCCCAAAACAAGTTAAGGCTATTCTGGGAGGTGATTATGAAACTGCTGCTGCTCTCGCTGATGCAACCAAAGTTGATCAAGTATTCAATCCTGATGAAACATTCTCAGAATTTGTCTTTGAACCAATGTCAATTGTCAGTGAGCCTAAACCAAATTACTTTGTAAGAAGCTCACAGGTTACTAATAATTATGATATTGCTGCAAGTATTAATGAACTAGAGAAACTAGAAATTTATGAATCAACTACTTGCACTGCTCTTGTCAAAACTATCACTGATGACCAATAATCCATCAGTGACCTCACTTCTGACACTCCAGTCACTGATGACTTCATTATCAGTGACTTGAAGTTAAAGAAGCAAAATGAGGTAGTAAACCTGAGAACTTCTATGTCTTTGTCCAGTATGAACAATAAGTCAAAGAAATCTAAGTCCACAAATAAAAAATGTTACAAATGTGGAAGTAGACACCATGTGTCATCAGATTGTTCATCATCACAAGTTTCACTCAGTCAACCATCATCAGTATGTCAGAACGTGGTATCTGAATGTTCAGCTACATCATCTTCAAAATCACAATTAATCAGTGAGCATTCAGATACTATTGATGCAAGCCTGTGGAAGCCTGAACCAAAGGCCGACCACCATGAACCCATCTCAGGATGGGTTCATCAATTGAACTAATTATTTGTGTGTGATGCAGGGCATTCTCAGAGAGACAATTTGGTATCTGGATAGTGGTTGTTCTAGACATATGACCGGATGTAAGTCTTTGCTCAGTGACTACCAGGATGAAAGAGGTCCTGATGTAGTGTTTGATGATAACAACATTGGTAAGACCAGAGGGTATGGGGTCTTGACCAATGGTAATGTTATGTTTAAGAAGGTGGCATATGTTGAAGGACTGAAGCATAATTTATTAAGCATTAATCAGTTCTGTGATGCCAAAAATAAAGTGCTATTTGATCATGAAGCTGGAGTTGTTTACAACAAGAATGGAAGCGCTGTCCTGGCTGCTCAAAGAAAAGGCAATACATATGTAGTCAATATGGACTCAGCACAATCAGGAACATGCTTTTATTCCAGAACCGTTTCAGAAGAAAAATGGTTATGGCATAAGCGTCTTTCTCACCTGAACTTCAAGGCCATCAGCAAGCTCAGCAAGAATGACTTGGTAAATGGTCTTCCAAAGCTTGCTTATGACAAAGACAAACTTTGTTCAGCATGTGAGAAGGGAAAACATCACAACTCTTAATTCAAAAGCAAACAAACATCTTCAGTGACAGAATGTTTTTAACTGATGCATATGGATCTGTTTGATCCAGTGAGTTCTCCCAGTCTTGGTGGTAAAAGGTATTGCTTGGTAATTGTGGATGAATATTCCAGATATACTTGGGTATTCTTCCTCAAAGCCAAAAGTGATGCAACACGGGAAATCATATCATTTATCAAAAAGATGGAAAACTTAAATGACTGTTCAGTTAAACATTTAAGAAGTGATAATGGCACTGAATTTAGAAATGTTGACCTTGAAAGGTTCTGTGATTCAAAAGGTATTTCTCAAAACTTCTCTGCACCAAGAACACCTCACCAAAATGGTGTTGCAGAGAGGAGAAATAGAACCTTGATTGAATCAGCAAGGTCAATGCTCATAGATGCTGGTCTTAAGACCCATTTCTGGGCTGAAGCAGTCAACACTGCCCGCTATACTCAGAATAGGTCTCTGATTGTCAAGAGACATGATAAGACAACCTATGAGGTGTTAAGGGGGAAAAAACCTGACATAAGTTTTCTTCATGTTTTTGGCAGTACCTGCTATGTCTTAAACAAGAGAGATCACTTAGGAAAGTTTGATCCCAAAGCTGATGAAAGTATATTTGTTGGTTACTCAATCATTTTAAAAGCTTTCAGAGTTTATAATAAAAGAAGGGAATGTATTGAAGAATCAATGGATGTTACCTTTGATGAATCTTATGATAAATCACTCACTGATCCAAAAGACTATGAAAATCTTATTTTTAATACAATCAGTGATGACAAGCATGAGATTCATCCATCAGATTCTAAAAGGGAAGATGATGTCCCTGAAGGCACTTCTGGCTCTACTTTAGCTAAGAATGATTCAGGAACTTCATCTTTGCCTATTGATATCCCATCATCATCATCTCATCATCTGCATCAAAATGATAACACTCACTGTCCAAATCAAAGCTTAAACATTAATCATGCTTCTAATGCTGATGTGTCTGGTGGATCATCTCTGAATAATCAAGTCACTGCTGAACCTCAGCGAGTGACTAAATGGACTAGACATATTGATAATCAATTGATTATTGGTGATCCACAATCCAAGGTCCAGACCAGATCAACAACTGTTAACTTTTGTTTGTTTGTAAACTTTGTGTCACTGATTGAGCCCAAGAAAATTGATGAGGCACTTACTGATCATCACTGGATAGCTGCCATGCAAGATGAGCTATCTCAGTTTGAAAGAAATAAAGTGTGGAAGTTAGTACCTCAAGTATCTGGGAAATCTGTGATTGGAACAAGATGGGTGTTCAGGAAGAAGATGGATGCTGATGGTGTTGTGATAAGGAATAACGCCAGACTGGTTGCACAAGGTTACTGTCAGCAAGAAGGAATTGACTACGATGAAACCTTTGCACCAGTTGCTAGGCTTGAAGCAATCAAGCTGTTCTTAGCATATGCAGCTCACAAGAAGTTCAAGGTATACCAAATGGATGTGAAAAGTGCCTTCTTGAATGGAAAGCTGCAGGAAGAAGTGCATGTGAAGCAACCACCTGGATTCACTGATCCCAAGCATCCAGGTTATGTCTATAAGCTGGAAAAAGCTCTATATGGACTAAAACAAGCTCCCAGAGCCTGGTATGACACTCTCTCTACTTTCCTAACTAAATGTGGGTATGTCAGAGGTAAAATTGACAGCACCCTGTTTATCAAAAAGGATAAGAGAGATGTTATATTGGTCCAAATTTATGTTGATGATATTATTTTTGGGTCTACTAACAATGACTTGTGCAAGGAATTCAGTGACCTCATGACTAAAAGTTATGAAATGAGCATGATGGGTGAACTAACATTTTTCCTTGGTCTGCAAATAAAGCAAACCAAGACTGTTATTTTTATAAATCAAGGAAAATATGTTAAAGACTTATTAAAGAAATTTGAATTCACCAACTGCTCATCCCTTGCTACACCAATGTCATCTGCAGTAAAATTACATGCTGATCCTGATGGTAAATCTGTAAACATCACTGCTTACAAAGGAATGATCGGGTCACTGATGTATTTAACTGCTAGTAGACCAGACATTATCTTTGCTACTTGTCTATGTGCTAGATATCAAGTTGATCCAAAGGAATCCCATTTGCTCGCTGTCAAAAGAACATTCAGATATCTGAAGGGTACACCAAATCTTGGTCTCTGGTACCCATCTGGTTCAGATTTCTCACTGAAAGGATATTCAGATTCTGATCATGCTGGATGCAAAATGGACAGAAAGAGTACCTCTGGTAGCTGTCAGTTTCTTGGAGAAAAGCTTGTAAGCTGGTCAAGCAAGAAACAAAATTCTGTCTCAACCTCCACTGCTGAGGCTGAATATGTCGCTGCTGGAGCTTGCACTGCTCAAATTCTGTGGATGAGGAATCAGCTCGCTGACTATGGTTTTGACTTTGGCAATGTCCCAATTTATTGTGACAGTCAAAGTGCTATTGCCATAGCAAATAATCCTGTGATGCACTTAAGGACAAAGCACATTGATGTCAGATATCACTTCATCAGGGACCACGTCATGAAAGGTGACATTGAATTGCATTTCATTCCAACTGATTACCAACTCGCTGACATATTTACAAAACCTTTAGATGAGAAAAGATTCACCTTTCTCATCAGCGAGTTGGGAATGTTGAACTTAAATGATTAAACCTAATTATTTAATAAAAGGTATTTACAGAATATATGGTTTATAATTCTAACTCGCTGGCCTATTATTCTCACTGATATAATCAGCAAGAACAATAAGTTAGCATAGTTATGATCAATAAATTATATACTTTGTAATTGCACATGAAAACTTTTTATATCACATAAATAAGATATGTCTTATGACTCACAATTTGGCTAGCTGATTAGATTAGTATTCTAAGTTGTAATCTGATCAGCGAAATCAAATATGAGACATAATATTTATTTTATTTTAAGATACAACTTCTTTTCATCTCGCTGAAACGCAATGTATCAGCGACGTCTGTTCTTATTTAATATGGCATTTATTTCGACATATATATTCTTTTACATTTAATACATTTTGTATTTAATTTTTTAACGATTTATATTCCTAATAAATGCTTTATTAAATATCTCATGGGAAATCGAAAAGGTACACTTTTTCTGACACCTCGTATACCTTTCCGGCGTACCACTCACATCACCATTTAATGTTACCACTCACCACCATCATCACCCTACTCCCCTACCATCAACCACCACTTTTTGACCACGTACATACTCGTTTTGACCACATAATCTGTACATCAGTAACCGTATATAAGCAGCGAAACCTTTTCCTTTTCATTCTTTACGCTTTCTAATTTTCAAAACTTCATCTTCTTCATTTTCTCTGCAAATATCTCAAATTTTAAATCTTCTTTCTTTTATTAAAAAAAAAATGGCAAGAACAAAATTTTTCAACAATGCTTACACACCGACCCCAGAGATTAAAGCTCTTCGAGCCTCTGCGGTCAGTGAGACGCTTGTTGTTACAGTTCCCAAATCTAACTATTTGGGAAATGTAACCTGCCCTAAACCTGAGTATGCGGAGGTGATAAACTTTCTTAAAAATCACTTTATCCTCCCTGCTCTTACCTTGTCTCCTGGGGAAATGAACCCAGAATGGCTCAGTGAGTTCTGGTATACCTGCACTCACTCTGTCGTCTCTGGTGTTTCACAACTCCAGGGTTTTATAGACAATGGTACCCAAACCATCACCATAACTGCCAACACCATCCGGTCCATTTTACAACTTCCGACCTATGAGTCGTACGAGTCGCTGCCAGAGAGCGACGTAGCCAAACAAGGCCTCGTCGATCTTACTGAGATTGAGTGTAAATACTCAGTCGATGGCAGTGGCAACTGTAAGTACTCTACGGTCCACAATACAAAAATGGATGGTGTTTGGAATGCCATTTTTACAAATTTTATTCAGTCTTTGGGTACAAAATCAGGGAGCTATGATCAATTCAGCTCCCTGGAGGTCCAGATCAGTTGGTCACTGGTCAACTCTCTACGAGTTGACTATGCAAGTGTGATCTTTAACGAACTGATCACTAAAGTCGCTGAGCCTGCCAGGGCCAAATATGTACCCTACCCTAGGTTTCTCTCACTGATCTTCAGGGATCAGTTTGCTGCCTATGATAGGGTATCTTTTCAAGGTTTTGAGCCGACCCTGGTAGGATCTCAAATCTTTGCTAAACCAGCGACTGCGGTGTTACCCGCTTTTATGAAACACCCGGGGATCCTTGCACCCCAGCCTGTAACTTCTGTACATATGTCAATTGCTGCCCCCCCATCGACCACGTCACTGACCACACCCCCAGTGACTACTGTTGGTCAACCACCAGTCAAGAAACCACCCACTGCTCCCAAGAAAAAATCCAAATTAGAGTTCCTGACATTAAAGGATCAGGGACATAGCAAAAAGAAGACATCTACGGATGCCAGTGGTGAATCAGTGACTGAACGTTCAGTTGCTGAGGGCACCACTGCTAAACCCTCAACCTTACCTGCTTCACTGGACTCCCGAAAGTCCAGTGACTCTATAAAGGGACAACTACAGACAGCTGCAGTGGATCAAACCACTGTTAGCAGTGATTCGGGTGCATCCCACACCCTCAGATTGAGTCAACCTAGCCACTTGTCATCCTCACAAAAGGGTGACATTTCACTCAAAGGGCTAGTGACATCAGTGGGTGATGACACACTCATTGCTGATGTCACACCACTGGCTACAGACCCGGGCCACCTCTCATCTATCACTGCACCGGCTGTCAATATCTCACCACTGACCCATGGTGAGATACAGGTCGCTACCTCTATTTCCAATGAACCACCAGCTAAATCACAAGCTGATGATGAGGAAATCATGCCCATGGACACCTCAGAGGACACCCAACCTATTCCTCTACCCACATCCAACTCTCCTATCAGAGAGCTTACCCCCACCTCTTTCTCCAGTGACAACATCCAAGTTCCTGCTGATCAGACCACACCCCCTGATCATGTAGCCCACTCTACACCTAACCCCATTATTATTACCCAAACTACTCCCACAAACACCTCCACCCACTCCACATCAGATCAGCTACTGATGGAGTACATTGCCCAATCCCAAACCCAGATTAAGATGCTCACTGAAGACCGTGAGGCACTTATTGGCAATGTCACTGTCCTACAGAAAGCCGTTACCGCTCTTACTGATGTATACAACTCCATTGAACCATGGAGCACATCTGTTAGTGAGAGGGTACAAACTGTAGCTGATGCTAGTGCTGCTATAAACCATGCAGTCACTGAGCTCGCCTCCACCTCCACCACCAACTTTACCACTCATGCCACTGCTATTGCCCAACTCACCGCCAACCAAAATGATTTAGCCATTTTTGTATCCAACTATCTGTTTAACACTGACAAAGTTATCAAGGTGCTTTCACAGGTTGTTTCACAGCTTACAAAGACTAGAGCTGAGGTCGCTGCCCTGCGAGAGGAAAATGCTACCTTCACTGAACAAATTCTTAGGGCAGTTGATCAGTTTGAGCGAACCAGTCAGGGGGAGAGTGAAGAAGAAGATAACAGTGTCTCTGATCCTGAGATGCCCCTTAAGATGACTGATCCGCTGTCAAACAAAGCTCACAGGGACATTGTGCTCAACACTTATGCACTTCGTCCGATCGCTGAGCAACCGGAGTTGGAAGCCCTTGCAGTTGCTGAACTGTAATGGGTGGATATGGAGATAGCCACTGATATGGTGGATGTCGCTGAGCGCTTTCCTGAGTTCAGTGCTGAAGAGCTCAGGAATTACAATGGGCTGGTACAGCAATGGGCAGTGGATGAGGCTACTAGGTTAGAGGGTACCTCAGTGAGCTATGAATTGGCTCGCTGGGAATGAATGAACAGGGAGGTGGTAGATGATGCATTTGATGATGAGGAAGATGATACCATCATGCATGATGCTGATGATAATGATGATGACAACAATGATGATGGCCAGGGAGGTGGTCATGGAAATGGTCAGGGTTCAGTAAGTGGAGATGAAGATGATGTAAATATGGAGGATCAGCAACCCATATCATCTGTCATTAAAAGGAAAAGGACCAGTGACACCTCTCCTGCATCTACTTCTCCATCAAAGAAACAACAGGTCAGTAACCCTCAATCACATATTGTCAAGTCTGAGGTAACTATACCTTCATCTACACCAGCAACCCAAAACCTATCCTCACCCACAGCAATTACAACTACAACAACCCAAATAACCACACCTACCCCAGCAACAATAATACCAATCTCCACAGCAACTCCCTCCAACACTACCACCTCAGACACTTCCCCTACAGCATGCCTTTCCTCTGACTTAGCCTCAGAAAGCCTCTGTCCTGATGAAACTAAAGAACAGCGAATTGCCAGAAAGATGAAGGCAAGACAGGACAGGGAGCAGGAGATGATAATGAAAATAACTTTTCAGGCTGAGTTAAGAGAGGAACAAGAAAGGAAAAGGTTGCTGAAAGAGCAATCAGATGCTGACAGAGCATACCTACTGGAATTGAGCTCTAAAGATGCTAATGAAAGGGCCAGACTGCTTAAACAAAAGCAAGAACAAGAAGAGTCTAATGCTGCAATTGCCAAGGTACTTGCTGAGATAGAAGAGAGTGAGCTAGAGCAACAGAAACTGAAAACTTCAGCTAGCAAGAGCTCTAAAAAGAAAGGGGGAGCTGTCAGAACAGCAGTGGATAGGAAATGGGATGAGATAGATAGAAAGAGGTTTGCTGCCCGTATGACAGGGAGATCAAACCCTGCACCTATTACCAAAGTTAAATTGAAGAAGTCTAAGAATCAATCTCAACCTCAGCTACTCATTCAAAGAGGTTCAGAGACTCAAGCCATGCTACTTGATCAAGTATGCAAGCTGCACAGAGAAGAATGGAATGAAATCAGGCTTGCTATCAGCCACTCTACAAGTGCAGCTAAAGCTGATGTCCTGAAAGAGATTGATAGGCTATATCAAAAGATGGTGTCACTGCAACTTCTCAGACCAGAAGATACTGTCACATTTGGTGAAGAGATTGTTCAGCCACCAAGCCCAAGGTATAGGTCAGGCACTAGCAGCATCTATCGAATCCCCAACACTTCAAGGTTAAATCTATCTATCCCTGCTGGTGTGCCAAAGCTTGAAAGACATGAAGTCACTGAGGGGGAGAAGGGTCTGGTATACAGGGACCTAAATGGTGCCCTTAGGTTTCAGAGAGAAGCTGAACTTGAGAAGGTTGATCAAGAACAACTCATACACCTAATCAGGTCAGCTAGCATGCTTCCTACAAATTCAAAAATCAGAAAAGCTATTCTCGATGAAGCCTTGGCAAGAAAATTCAGATACCTGCCCTCCAAAGACAAGTTTGAACTTGAAGCTGAGCTTGGCATAGTGAAAGAGGAGGAGATGTGGAGAGATAAATAAATTAGATATTTTGTAATAGTTAGCTTCTGTAAATATTTATTCAATGATATAAATGAGGCTTGACACAGAAAATCTACAAGTACAAGTCACTGGGCGACCAACCTACTGTCAGAGACTAAAATCTATTCAACAACAAAAATTTACAAGTACAAGTCTCTGAGCAACCAACTTATCATCAGAGACTAAAACTTTCCTGCAACAAGTTTGTCTAAGGGAGCTTTGACTTAAACCATTTAGGGGGAGATTGTTGAGTCACCGATCGCCGAACTCAAGTGGTCACTGATCACAAGGATTAAGGGGGAGATTATATAGGAGATTGTTGAGTCATTAATCGCTGATAAGTGAAGTCACTGATCATGCTATATGTTCACAGTCTCTGATCTTCTCAATAATGTTCCATGAAGAAAATAATTCAAGTCAAGCTCTTGTTGCTGAAGGTCTCTAAGTCGCTGATCATATGTTAAACCAGTAGATGAAGATCTTATCAAGATAAAAGACTCAACTATGTATGTCGCTGATACTCATCTATCAGCGAGAGTCTCCAAGTCTTCTTGAGTTCTCTCTTCTGCTGAATAAAAGAAGTCACTGAAGATTAGCTGTTCAAGTCATTCTTTAGAGCATGATAGCTCGCATCGAGAATGAGGAGAATTGATGTTTCTATCAGTGACTGCAGCATTAAATGCTGCATTAAATAAGAAGTTGACATTCGACATTATTACGGCGCAACACGTGTTCCTCGAAACTTGAAAAGAGTAACGTGGAAGCATTTGATTGATTTATGGTACAAGGTGATATTTCCCAAGACATAATGTCGTGCCATGATGTATCACATCTCAACTACCTCACCAATCAAGTAGCGACACGTGTCCTTCAGATCCGGAAATTAAGGATTTCAGCGTCTATAAATAGCGTAGTATGTTGTACTTCATTTTGTGTCGATTGTTTGTATTGTTACTTGTTTGTCAGTAACTAGTTTGTCTAAGATACAAACAACACCAACGAGTAAACTAGTAGCGTGTTTGTCCACTATTAGTTTACCTCAGCAAGTGAGCAGTTAGCGTGTTTGTCCACTACTGCTCATCTCCTTTTGTAATAGCTGTGTTGTTTGATTTAGATTAGCTTTGGCTAATCTATTCCACAATCAACAAGAGATAAATTTTATCAATAAAAGAATTTATCTTTCAGCTAGAATTGCATCAGCAACTGAACTACTTATCTTACTTATATATATTTGTGTTCATATTGCTGTTAGTTTAATACGGTTAAAAACTTGCTAAACAAGCTAACACGGTATAACAGAAAAGTTTTTAATTGTATTCAACCCTCCCCCCCCTTCTACAATTAACTCACTGTTAACGATTCACAATCACTAACATAATAGTGATTAGGGACTCACAATATATATATATATATATATATATATATTAATATATATTTATATTAATTCAATCGTAACCGAAATTTTAATATCAAATTAATATGTTATGTTAGTTATAAAAGTTATAAAACAATCATTTATTTCTGGATAATTGAAAACGAACTTATTTATAATACATCAAATTTAATGAGTAATTGTATTGATTTAAGTGCTAATTATTTCATTTTGATTATAATATTGCACCAAAAATGTGAAGGGCAAAATAGTCATTTACTATTTCTTCCTTTTAAGACTATTGATCAAACTTATTATATAATAATATAGATATATATAAGGGAAATTAAATTTTTTGCCCATTTTTCAGAAAGTATAATTGGGTTTGTCCCTCCAAATTTTTTTTGATAATATGCCCCACCCGGGCGCAAGTCGCGAAATGCGACTTGCGACCCGACTTTACGACTTGTGACTTGTTACGATGAACGAGTAATAGACAGACTCTCAACGAGCCCGTAGCTGAGATCACTCGGACGCAAGTCGCAAGGTTTCAATTTGCGACCGATGCCATGCAACTTGTGTCCGACCTCCACCCTCACCCATTGCGTCTAAAACCTAATTGCCCTGTTCATTTTCCTCTCACTCACCCACACCCTTGCGCCCGACCTCCACCCTCACCCACACCCCACCCGATCGTCACCCTCACCCACACCCTTGCGCTCGGCCACCAAGCACCACCTACCACCACCGTAAACCACCAACTCACAGCCCCCGACCCCAATCACCTAAACCCTCCCGTTGCCACTGTCCCACCCGCGACTTTCTACCCGAACCACCACGGCCACGGATCCAACCACCGCCATCGACGCCATTGTACAATGTAATGCGAAATTGAAGCTTGATTTGCTCCAAACACGGCTTCTCAAAAGGTATTATCTCATTTATACACGATTTATACGTTTTATTTTTGAAATTTTTTTGAGGCATTTCATCGAACACTTGGTGTACGTGCGAATTTTAGATTTTTAGGTTCCTAATTGTTTCGTTTAGGTGATATAATACTGTTTTGATGTGTTTGGTAGCTTTTATTATTTGTGGATTTCGTTTATATTTGATTTATATGTTTCGTTTTTTTAAAATTTCTTTGAGATATTTCATCAAACATTTGGTGTGCATGCGATTTTTAGATATGTAGACTCTTATTTGCGTCGTTTATTTAATATTTTGGTGTTACGGATGTGTTAGGTTTCTTATTTGTGTTTAGATATAGATGGATTAATAGATTAATTCGTATGTATAGTTTATTTATGTATATTTTTTATGTATCGATATAGATAGTTAATGGTATGTAATACGTAAATGTCGTTTAAGAAGCTTCCCATTACCTGCACAACCTAAAGCTACATAACCCGGTGAGCATTACGAATCTCCTTACAGACGATTAGGATAAATTTGTAATGTGTTACATGTACATTGGTGCAGCTGTAAGTAATTCTAGTTATTATTGGTTTACATCTTATGTTCACATACGTACGCTCTTATATAATTTATATACATTTTTATCTGACCTTGCAGATAGGTTCATTTGTCAACCATACACGCCTAATAATTATCGTAGATGGGCCCATTTGAGGGGGGGGGGAGGGAGGGTACTTGGGTACTAACTTAATTGCTGTGGCAATGAACGGTAATAATGGCATCTTGCCACTGGCTTATGGAATTGAGGTGAGAGAGACGTCCGACGTTTGGACGTGGTTCTTGGGAAACTTACGTGACGCTATTGAATTTCCCTGGTGGGATTGACAACCTGACATTCATCTATGATAGGGCTCCAGCAATTGCAGCCGGAATTTCTGTTGTATTTCCAGAGGCATTTCATGTCCTCCGTTGTCATCATTTGTTGATGAACTTGAGAAGCAAATCTTCAAAAGTCAACCACTTCGAATGGCATTACTGGAAAATGTGTAAGGTGTACCATAAGTCAGATTTCGATAAACATTTTGATGTCATCTCTAGACATTTACCAGCTTCATCTAAGATTCTTACATACGTGGGGAAAGAAAGATGGTCAAGGCATCATTCAACAAAGACACGATATGCTTACCTCACAACTAACAGTGCGGAGTCCATTAACGCAATGACCAAGCATGCAAGGAAACTACCAGTCACAATGTTATTGGAGTTTTTTAGATCATCAGTACAACAATGGTATTTCAAACATCGAAACACTGCCACGAAAGTTACAACACCTGTCACACCATATGCCGAACACAAAATCGGTAAGAGGGTTAACAAATCACTAAGCTGGAAGGTCCATCTATCCACAAACTTGATATGTGAGGTGTTGGATCAGAAAAAGAATGTGGTAGTCAACTTGGATGCGAGAACATGCACTTACAAGCAATGGCAATTGTCTGGTTTACCTTGCGGCAACGTAGCGGCAATGAGCCATTTTTTTAAAATGGACAGTGTCAGTGGCTTTGCGGAGAGGTATTTCACCATGGATACATATTGAGCAGTCTATAGTGAGGCCATAAAACCAACACCTCATCCTTTAGAATGAGACGATCCAGGTAATCTACAGACTTCTTGCTTACCGTCGATATTTAAGAAGAGGCAATATGGTCGACCACCTGGGCGTTCTCGTAATCCTTCTAAAGGAGAGGAGAAACGAAAATACACGAGTCAATGTAGTCGTTGCAAGGAACATGATCACATTCGAGTTACTTGTATGTGACACCCGCTCAATTATGACTATAATTAGTGCCTAACTTACCTGTAATCACGTGTATTTAGTTTTGTATTAATCTAAATATGTGTAATTACATACACGCGTACACAATTTGATTTAAATCGTACAATTGATCATTGACGGAGTCCGACAACATGTAATTATGGACGTTGGTGACAACTTTTATAAATAATGTGGATTTACCCAAACAAAGGTATTTACATAAAAATATTACGAAAATATAGTACACATATACGCTTTGTTGCAAACATAGCCGAACGCAACGAAATCACGCGAGACGCGCCGGACAAAGGAAAACTGACAAACTTTTTAGAAATGTTATTTCTAAATATTATTTCAACTGAAAATGACGTAAATATACAACGCTAACCGAAACAGAGTAACTAAGTGTTTAACAACGTAAAATATAACGTGAAATAATGTTTAATCGACTGCGAGACGTAACTCAAATTCAAGGAACGAGTCCTAGAGCCCGAGCTCCCGAGTGGGTTGGCCCAGACTCGCGGACCCAGCCCCAACCAACCCATGACCCAATCCCCCTTTTTATTTTATTTACCCTTCATTTCTTATCATTTCTACACCACACAAACACACACACTCATCAAAATCTCTCCCCCTCCCCACTCAAACCGGCTAGCAGCAGCTGCTGCTGCCACCACCACCACCACCACCATCGAACATCATCATCATCAACAACAAGATCAAGCTCAAGAACCCATCACAATCCATCTCTTTTCTTCATCAAGACCCATTTGTAAGAAAACTTCATTTTTCTTTGCAAAAATACTTGTATTTACACATTATTGAGTCCACCTAACAACAACATATCCAAGAAACCTATTGAAAACGTTTTAAACTCGAAATCCATCTCAAGAATGGCAGCAACTCGTTTTGCGAACTGAGACGAACTCAGCTCGCACCCTTATCTGGAGAAGATGAGGTTTGCGAGCCGAACCGACTTGCAAAGTCAATTTGCGAACTGACTTGCGAGTCAGCCTGCGAACTGCCCCTTAGACCCCGCCAGGGGTTGCCACCCCTTGAACCCCGCTACCAGGGGCGCTGCCCTTGGAACCTCATACGATTTTTTCACACTTGGACATAAATGACAAACATACTGGAAATACTTTTATAAGTATATAGAATACAACGAAACTCATAACATAATAGTTGGAATTATTATTACAAACCATCACCAACGAGCCATACACGTTTTCAAATTACAAACAAAATACTAAACGAACACTTGGACATTTCTGAGTTGAGTAGACAACTAACATGGGTGATCTTTCGAGTCACCAACTTATTTACTTATTTACTTATTTACTTATAATCTTATGCATTTCGGACGCCAGAATGTTGTAGGGTTCAGAGAAACAACATACGGAATTACATCCGACACACGTACGGACTTACATCCGCTTTATTTGTTTGACATAACAAACATACTTGCTAGACTCAGGTAAGTCTTACAACCCCACTTTTTACTGTTTTTACTATTGGGGTGAGATACTTTACTTGTTTTACGCATGAACACAAGCACTGAACTACTTATACTACTTTTACATGCACTGCATGAGTACTTTATATCCACTGAAAGCCTCCTATCGTAAGTTATTAGATATCGACTTAAGAGCGAGTACTAGAAGATGGATCCATTTGGGACTGACAATCCCTGCCTGGGGTAGTAGCGCTACCACGGATTTCACCGTAGAAACATGCAATTAGAATTTGTTACATATGAGTGTACAGATAGCACTCACGGGGGTACATTATAAGGTACTTGATTGTACCTTACTTACAGACTGTGAAGCTTCAACTTATGAGCTCATGGCAACTATGTGCTGACCGACTGATTTACTTACTTATTTTCTTTGCTTGAATGCAAACTGGTACATACTTGTGGTTCATAACGATTACTTTACTACTAAACTTGTAAGATTCACCAACCATTTTGGTTGACCCTTTTTAGCATTGTATCTCAGGTTTACAGCAGCAGTAGGACTGCACACCCACATGATTGCTAGCTCGAGTCGCATGCATACAAACTTTTGGAGATTCTTTTGCATTACTTTTTGTAATACCAATTATGTATTAGAATCTCTAGGAAATTACTTACGAACTCGTAGCTCACATTTTCATTTGAATATTAATGTAATAATTTTGTACTATATTATTACAAACGTTGCATATAGATGTTGTTTGCTTTATCTTTGTACTGTTGATACTTGATTAGTCGCGCCCCGACCTGAACGCTTCCGCTGTACAAATTTAGGGGTGCGACATTGTATGGCTCCCTACGATCTAACAGATGAGACAAGCATATCAAGAACCACTCAAGAGCCAACTCACGGTCTAAATCAAGCTCAAAATCAAGATCGAAGAAAGTAAGTTCTTACTTTGATTCATGTCAAAACAAAACAATTGTATTGTATTATTAATATCATTTTCAATTTTTGAATTGTAGAAAACCTCCACAAAATCAACAAAAAGCCATTTTAAGACGAAGGAGAAGCGTCTTAGCCAACACAGCCTTTTTCAAGTGTACATTTGAGTCACCCTTAAAATTGTTGTGATGACAAAAAACTCTCTTATGTATTAGTTAACAATGTTATTTATGTTTTGTCATTGTGTTTTACTTGATTGAATAAATTTTCTTGATGTTCACTTTTAGTTGTTTGAACATAACTAAAACATTTCATTATATAGGGATTAAAAATACAAACATTAAATAAACAATACAAAGTCATAATTGGTCAACTATCCAGTCGATTGAAAGATAAATACGGATTACAAGATTTAACTAATAACTAATCAAATAATCGTCTTACACTTGAAGAGCCGGTAATAATCTTGGAAATTGGTAACGACATTAAAGCTTCAGAATTCTAGAAATGTGACAGATCGTCACGTGTAACATATACCTCAATTTCTCTATGTATTTTTGCATAGTCGGTAATCTGCTTAAGTTGCACGACATCACCAGTTATCAATTGTAAACCAGTATCTAGGTCTTTATCATGCTCTTTAAAGTAACAGTACCACTTCGCTGAAGCCCAATAACTTAGCTCTTCCAAAACGTAATCAAGAAATTTAGTGGAAAATTCATCGACATCTACGCAGTCAATAAACGTCAACAAACCTTGCGTGTACATTCTTTTGGCGTCCTGAATATGTTCAGCGTGACGCAAAGCGATGGTAAACAACTCAGGAACTGTTGCGTATAATTCATCGGTTAATGGTTCTTCATTTGGAAATCGAAATTGCCAAAAATGATTTGTGTGAACCATTTTAGAAATTTTATTTCGTATTTTCTAAGAATTTATGAAAAAACTGATAATGATGATATCTTACGGTCACAATATTTATAAATCGCGAAAAGTTCCTGAAATCACGAAAAATCTTATCCAAAAATATAAAATTGTGATAAAGTTGATAACTTTGATAAAATCGCAAATCCCCAAAATCGCGGAAAATCTGATCCAAAAAGATATCAAGTGAATTGGCTGGCAATTGGGTGGCCGGGAGCAAATCGCAAGTCGCAGGGCTTCGGTCGCAAGTGTCAAACTTTCTGCTTTCGACTTGCGTCCAACTTGGGTTGGGTCGTGGTGTCTTTTACTCGTTCATCGTAATTAGTTGCAGGTCGCAAAGCCGGGTCGCAAGTCACATTTTGCGACTTGAGCCCGGGTGGGGCATATCGTCAATTTTTTTTAAAGGGGCAAACCCAATTATACTTTCCAAAAATTGGGCCAAATTTTTAATTTCTGCTTCCATCTTAGGTCACTCCCAACCCAAAAACGAACTGACTGAAACTGACAGAGCCACGTAAGCGCCACGTAAGCTTTTTCAGAAAACTGACTGAAACCGACTGACCACTCTCATCCCTGCTCCGTCACTTTAACTTTTGGGTCCCGCATTTACTAATTTACCTTTAATATTACACACACAAAAACAAAAAAAAACAAAAAAAGTGACGAGCTTCGGTTTGACGACGAGACGAACCGACGAGACGAAGTGACGGACCCGTGCCATCCCCGTCACTTCGTCGGTTGAAAACCGACGACAACCGACCTTAAGCGTTG
The DNA here is from genome assembly GCA_963422505.1 of Pseudognaphalium luteoalbum. NCBI lineage: Eukaryota > Viridiplantae > Streptophyta > Magnoliopsida > Asterales > Asteraceae > Pseudognaphalium > Pseudognaphalium luteoalbum. The sequence goes on along the minus strand of OY730198.1, from coordinate 6,392,374 downwards.
GGAGAAGCCTTAGAGCGTATAAGTTTCTCAATTGTTCTCACTTAATATGTGGAACAAACACAAACTCAAGTCCAAGTTTTTTTCTCTTTACATAAATCAATTCATAAATCATTTACATTCACATTTTACATTATTTGATAACTCAAATCCAATGTTATTATACTTATTTGAATCTTACTCTACAATACTACAATACTAATTATAGTGGGCAAATTATCTTTGACGTCAACAACACTTAAACTTCATGTGATTGACCAATAAAAATAAAAGAAATATTTATATTTAACATTTTCAATCCCTCAACTTTGTTTAATACGGAGTATATATATATTCAACCCTTGAGTTTAAACTGACTATACATTTGTAATTTAGGCATTACAACTTACAAATGAATTTCGTATGTGGTGTGAAAAATATTATTTAATGTTAACTGTTCGAGTACTCAAAGACTAAATATAAATATTATAAAATATATCTTTTTAACTTTTTGAATATTTTATATATATACCCACACACAAAAATAAGCTACGTTATCATTTTAAACTAAATAAAACCATACATGTTATTGCGCTATGGAGTATAGACATAGACAATTACAATTATTTTATTAACATTATTATTTCATGTGTATGACATTCCGTCCAACATGCCAACCCATATTTTTTTTTTTTTGTGTGCAAAGAACCCATAACTTATTGACTAACGGCGAAACATAATCGAATCGTGCACAATTGACACAGCACATGTTTGATTAGACATTTTCAGATTTCTCTATATATATTTTACTACATAAATGAAAGATTCATCCCCCAACAATAAAAAACACCTTCCACTTCATATCCTAAACATATTTTGTTATACTAATATGTAGGGGTGACAATTCGAGTCGGGTTGGGTTACTGGGTTCGGGTTGACGGGTCAGAAATGATCAACCCGAACCTAACCTGATTTTATAATCGGGTTGAAAATTACAACCCAACTCAAAAATCGATAACCCGAACCCAACCGAGTAATCCGATTTTTATTTAACTAAATAGGTTTTCGGGTTACTTTCAGGTCAAATGGGTCGGTTCTCGGGTTACTTTCAGGTCAAATGGGTCGGTTTTCGGGTTACTTTCAGGTCAAATGGGTCGGTTTTGGGTCAAATGGGTCGTACGGGTCAAATGGGTCATGTGGGTCAATTGTCTCAAAAATAATAGGTAACCATTAATAAGCATAAAAATGGTTAATAATCATGACTAAAGTCTCAAGTTATATATATAATTGTGCTCCATCATATATAGCATGTATCTCTAACATTAAAAATGTCATTTAAGTAACACAATCAATTTATATATACAATACATATGTAGAGGTTAAAAACTACGTAAGAGAAGGATAATGTTAGCTTAAAGTAAGTAAAATGATTCTGTAATGAACATTTTGAAAACAAATTATCAAATTTTAACTATTTAACTATAGTTGTTATTATATAATTGAAAAGTTTATCACTCCTCACTCCCATATATAATTATAGGGTTTATTGTTTCGTTATGTATTAAACTTTACACTTTTTACTATTAAAGGAAAAATTGCGAGTTGTGGAAATTTGGGCAAATAGAGGTTCATATGTTCTATATATTACCTCAAATATAAAAAATTTAAAAATTTAATTTATATTTTTAGGTTTTGGGTCATCGGGTTGACCTGAACCCGACCTGAAAAAAATTAGGTTGTCGGGTTTCGGGTTGGTGGATCAATGGGTCAAAAAATCCTGACCCAACCCGAATTTTTTCGAGTCGGTCTCGGGTCGTGTTTCGGGGCGTGTCGGAAATTGTCAGCCCTACTAATATGAGAGAATTACATATATCCCTTATTGGGTCACTGACAAACCTAGCTTAAGTTTCTAATGTATTCAATCATTAGAAATGATGAAGGCAAAAACTTTTGTTACTGAAGAAAGAATTCACTGCTGGCATTTGTGCTACTACAAATGTTTGGCTAAGTAAATAAAACTCTACTTGGTGTGTCATCCTCATGACAACTAGAAATTTATGTTACTCACTCATCAATAAAGGCAGAAGTTACTACCCTGAATAAAAGATAGTTGCCGAAGAATGATAAGACTAATAACTCTACAAGAGCATGTTAGCTTAGAGTGAGTAAGGAAGAGTACTATTTCTTAAGTGACTAAATGAAGAATAAATGTTTCCACTCAAGGCATAAGTCACTTTACAAATATGCATAAGCAAGCTCTCCTCAGATTATAAATATATTCAAAATGACGTGTCAACAAGTGATTGGTCAAATCACAAAAAGATATATTCACGTTAACGGAATCAAAGCTCACAGAATGTTTGTTAACCGACTATCTAGAAGAACATAGCTAATCATGCAACGACATGTGTTATTCCAAGATCCTATTTTATAGGAGATAAGTGAAGGAATATTTAAACTATATATAGAGTGATTGTACTTGAAAACTTACCGTTTTTGTGTAAATCACTTTTAAATAAGTGAGTAGTTTGTCTACGCACATTAGCAAGCAGCTAGTAATAGTGCACGTTGTATGCCAACTGCTATTAACTCTGTAATAGATTAGCTTGTGTGTTTGACTTAATTTAGCCTTGGCTAAGCTATTTCTCACTTAACACTTGGTATAATTTGTTTTAATAAATTCACCTTCAGCTACTATTACTTCTGTTTACTTGTTCAGTTTATTACTTGTCAATATACTCTCTTTTATTAATAACTACAATTAAAACGTAACTAATTGATATAAGAAATCATTTTCAAAGTTTTATATTCAACCCCCTTCTATTTTTCTATTTTTTACTTTACATATGATTCCGATTCACTAAATAATAGCGCATCAAGGACGCACAATCATCCCCTAATTAAATCTGACTAGTCTACAAGCCCTAAAGTTTGAGTTCACAAAATTCTTTTGAGTTACTCCGAAACAGATACGACATAATTAAACCTTTTACTTATATACACTATTTATCTGACAGATTAAATTCACCATATAGGAGTTTATCACCACAAAACTCAAAACACTAAATAGCATTTGTGGCAGCCTACAAGAAGTGATCATATAATAATCCTACTTCTTTATCAACTTGTAAAAAACAACTATTAAAATTTATTAAACTTCATAGTTTACCTTCATTTATTATTCGCGATCAAAATTTCATGTGCAACCTGCATTAAATATAAGACCAAAATTAACATTTATTCAAACTATTTTAAATCTAACAAAATATTTCTATGAATGAAACAATATAAATGGGATAGAGGGGTAGTTTCGAACTTAACACTATGTATACATGTTTAATTTAATCCTTTCACCATTTCAGTGTGTCAACCGTCAATATTATTAATTCTAATTTTATTTTTATATTTAAGGCCTATCACTCATTTTTCATTCAACATGCATATAAGGTTCACTATTAATTTTAAGAATTCAACAGGGTGGGAATGAGTGATTTAGGATTCATCAAATATAAAGTAAATATACAAAAAAATTCATGTATGTAGTTTGAAATGACGTATATCTTAGTTACTAATGGGTGGAAATATTATTGCAACAAATAGGATAAGTTTATGGATTCAAGCCATAACACTCCAACAACACAACTCATGAGTGAGTCAGTGAGACATATATACTCTATATATTATAGATAGACAACCGATTTTGACATAATCTACTTTACCCATTAGCAATCTTTACCACAAATATCATCATTAGAATATAGATCGATTAAGTACCAAATTGGAAGGTTACGCGGCGATAAGAACCGAATAAGATGACGCAGTGACGGCATATAAAAACACATGTTGGATAGTATCGGTTGAATTATACTGTATTATAGGAACTCGTATTGTAGTGATGAATGCTATAAAAGTTCATAAATTGTCACAAGTTATATTGTATTGTGAATTTTTTTAGTCATTTGTTGTGATCTATTTTTAACTCGACAACGTGTCTCGAAACATTTAGATCAAATGCATTTTTGGAAAGTGTATAAACGGAATGGGTTGCGATATGTATAATTGGATTAATCAAAAGGACGCATTTGGAGGATTCTTAGTACATATATACATAAGGAAAAATCTAGACTTACATAAATCTTACACAAAAATATATACATAATAAGTTGTCAAAATATGTGGATCAATCACATGAATTTATACATTCTCTCACTTCATTCTCTCTCATGATTTAATTGCTCCACCTAATTATGTAAACAAAATTCTGTAAGCTTTAGCATGACTCTATACATAATGGATGATGCGAGGGGTGTTTAATATTTGGTTTGAAACCGTTTAATTCGATAACCAAACCGAATTAAAACCGAAAAAAACCCAAACCAAATTCAAATTCGATTTTCGCTTTGGTTTCGATTTGGATTTGGTTTTTGAATTCGGTTTTCGGTTCAATTTTTTAATTTGCTTTAACCGAAAACCGAATTCAAAACCGAATTCAAGTTAATAATATATATAATTATTAATAAATGTAGCATATGTATGCTATTTAGAATTTCTAAACAAGTATATTAACATTTAAACCTTAAATTAACTTCACGTCTTTCTTTTTTAACTCTAGTAAAACCCTAACACACGAAAAATTACGAGTCGAAACCGATTAACTTTAAAAAAATATAATTTTTTTTGAAATTTTAGGTTTTAATCGAAACCGAACCGAATTTGAATTCGGTTTTCAGTTCGGATTGGTTCGATTTCCAAATGTCAATTCGGTTTTCGGTTTTGGTCAAAAAAACTTCAAAACTGAACAACTCAAACTGAATAAATCGAAGAAACCGAAAATCGAATCGATGAACGATGATGGAGAGGTACGTTGGGGGGGTGTGTATGAAATAATTGCATGTATTATTCCCCTACTTTACCGAGTTTATAAATACTCTGTATAAAATATACTCTTTCCTTCTTATAAAGATTGTCTATCTTCAAGAAGTAACTACTATTAAAATATATTAAACTTTTCAATTTATCCATTCATTCATTTATGTCAAAGAATTTCCAGCCAAACTTGTTTCGAATATATGAACAAAACTCAAAATTTTATAGGCAACAACAAAAATGGAAGGAAGTTCCATTTTGTCCGCATGATAATTCTATTTTTGTTGTATATGGTACTTAAGTGTGTCTATTAACGGTAATTCGGAATCTCTTAAACTTTTATATTCTTCAAAATAACATTTATTGTACCGACTATCAATATTATTCTTCTATTTAATATTGTTGAAATAATTTAGCATTTTTTTATTTTGGTTATTTAATTATAAGAGAGACACTTGGAATTAGAAGACCATTATGGTGTGATGAATGGACAATTAAAATAAATGATGCACCTAATACGGATAGTTACAAACTTCAAGTTGTGACAATGTCATAATAATAAGTAAACTCTCATAAGTAATAGAAAGCCACCTCGTGCTTAATTTTTGATACTATAATAATATCAATTAAGTATGATTAATTGTGTAAAACACCCGTTTAACTTCTCGTTTACTCACATCATGTTTCAAGTAGATTGAATCTTTTTTGCTTCATCGGTTCAATGTAATTATGCACTACAATATTAGTTAATTATATTTATAGGGATGGTGATTCGTGCATCACCCATTTTTAGTCATATACTACAAAAAATTATTGGTTGCACCCAACGGGAGCATCGGCTTCTAATTGGTTTCAACCGATTACCCAAACCGTGCCATCGGTTGGTAATCGGTGAATTGGCTTCCTCATCGCCAAACCGATTACCAATCGGTTGAATATGGTGGGGTCACATGCTTTTTTTTAGTGTATAAAATGATGATATATTGGTAAATGTGATATCCAGAAAAATGGAGTGATTAGTCATTGTTGACAGAGAATAATCAGATGTAAATCAATTTTGAATAAGTTGTGAAAATCTGACGTGACACTGAGGTGACGAAAGTGATAAGAAAGTGGTTGGGAGTGACCTTATATATAAGAATAAAAAGGGTTCATTTTCTATTTTTATTCTATATGTATATAATAACATGATGGACATAATGTATATTACTATCCTCAACTTGTATGACTAGATTTCTTACTACCATGAATGATTAAGGGTGTAAATTAGACACCTGAACTTGGCAAAATGGTCACAGCTATGATACCTTGACTCGCTTGACTCGGTACATGTGCATGTCACATGACCTTTTCTATACTAAACTAACGGAGCGTTTAGACGTTAGGTTTGAAGGTTACTAATTTTTTGCCGTATTTGAGTAGAAACATATCTTCTTTACATCTTTAGAATCGAGTGCATCAAGTACTATTAAGCCTGGCGATTAGAACACAGACCATGAATTCTAGCAAACTATATGCATATGGATCCAATCTTGTTCATATGACCTCGAATTGGGCTAAGATACAGTTATTATTATTCAAAGAAAGTCAATAACTTTGATATAAATCATGAATTTGGAAGAAAAATGAAAAACTAAAAAATCCCTTCCACTCGGTTAAAAAACATCGACGACACATCATATTCACAGCGCAAATGGTTTAACTTGATCAATGGGATTGATAAAACCCTAATTTTGATACACGAAAATGATTAAAAAAAAGAGAATTAGACCGAATTATCTTTTAAAAATATGGAGAGTTCCTTCAAAAAAACTTTTAATAATATAGCTTGATCATAATATTATTGTCTGCTGTCAAATTTTGAGACAATCAATTTTGAAGTGGAGAGTAAGATGAACACACTCGTTTTATATATAAAAAGAAGATAAGAAAGAGAAAGATAAAGGAGAATGAAGTCAGTGTTATTATCATTTTACTTAGTTAAGGGTACTAATCTACACCCTTAATGATTTAGGACCATAAGAAACCTAGTCATATAAGTTGAGAGTAGTAATATATATTTTGATCTAACATGATTTTTTTCTTCTTATCAAACATATATAAATTAACACTAAAGCTCATAAAATTTGAAGGTTTTCAAAATTTGGTGATCATGTACGCTGGCACATAGAGCACATGTCAATACCCTTTCCTGAATCTTGTCCTCATGTCTCTTTAATCGGGAGTTTCACGATTTACATCTCACATGTTGACCGTTATTGACCGTAAGACCAGTTAATAAGGGACCACCAGAAGGTTGTTTTATCTTTTTATGATAATAATAATAATAATAAAATAACATATTAATTAACATGCATAAAAAGAAGACTTGAGAGGGAAGAGTGATTATTAAAATGCATATTCCATGCTAATAAAAACATGTGATTATGATTTTCATATGATAATTAATTAGTTCAATGCACATCATAATTAAAAAAAGCTTGCGTGCTAGTATCAAAAACGGAAAATGTTTATTAATTATTGAAGTTGGTCTTTAGAGTGATTTATATATTATAAAATAATAATATCAAGTTTTGTTACATATATTTATTAGTGGATATATTGATTTTTTAAATCGATATTCGCTAATCATTTATTTTGTTCAATATTAGGTACTAAATGAATGTATAGATCATCAAAACTAATTTATACTTCATGCATTCAAAAGTATCACCTTTATGTGTTTCACGTACTCTATTTATATAATGTCATTGTAAATTTGTTAGGGTTCAAGCACAAATATTTTAACATGTCTTAAAAGACCGACCTTTAATGACCTTAGAGTTGTAGTTAATTCTTATTCTCGTAATTTATATGGTATAAGACTATAAGTAACTCTTAGAGATGTAGTTAATTCTTATTCTCATAATTTATACGAAGTATGGTATAAGACTATAAGTAACTCTTACGTTTACATTAAGCTTAACATATATTAACTCTAAAGGGCGGATCCAGGAAATGCCAGTAGAAGGGGTGAAAAAAGTTGTTTTTTTTATTATAGTTTCGTGGTGGTGAAATTTACAAAATTTTAGTAATATCTATTTTTTTTTTCCTTTTTACGTGATTTAAAATTTTTTGTGAGAATGACTGTCTACGCGGCCCCCGACCTATCTCCGTCCCTGTTAACTCTCATCCCCTTCTCATCATCTTCATTTCAACACCATCACGCATTCAATTTAAGTGTAAAAAATAAAAAACTGCATGTGTTAAACAAATCATTTGTATGATGTCACGATACTTGCAATTTGGTCACTTGATATATAAATCCAATTTGGTGTTGTTAAAACCACGTGAGCACCTATCTAAAAAGGTAGGGTAGCTTGTAATCTTTAGATCTATGTCGGCCTATTTGTCCGTAATTATAAAACTCAACCCAACTAGAAAGGTCGATTTGTTTGTTTTTTAATCCAATTATAAAATTAGATTGAATAAAATTGAAACTAAACCTTAGAAGATCAGATCGATTAAAGTAATCAACATGCTATTATTCATTTAACTTGATCACAAGAAGATTTGTCAAGCTATTATTTTCTTCCATTTATAATACAAGTGAGAATACTCATTTAAAGCAAACAACATGCTTTTCAAAGTATTTTGTATTAGAGGGGCGAACCCTTATATATAATGTCAATTAAGCCGTCTTAATGTAAGATTAGTTAAAAAATTTCTTCGAGAGTGTTACCACTTATAATTCGGCGTTGTATCTCAATTTTGAAAGAAATTAACTTAAAAACCTACCAAGTGAAATGAGCTTAAAATGTTTTGTGTCACCGGTAACTAAATTTTCTGAGTCTGTCGTAGAGTTTTGTTAAGAGATAAACTTAGTATCTATCTATATAATTATTCTAATAGCATAAAATCCACGTAAAGCAGCGGCATAGTTAGTTATCATTCGAGAGATTCATAGTATATCATGTATGTACCACATTTTATAAACTCGGGTGTTATTCTACATCACACACAAAAATAAATAAAAAGAATTTTTTTTGTTGTGTACCTACACCAGAAGCAAATACGTTATATAGAACTAGGTTGTAATATATACTGTAATTAGGTAAGTAAAGATATGATACTCCGTGCTTACAAGGAAATGTTAAATGAAGAGATCGTGTTGGTAATACATAATTCCACTAATTTAGAATAATTTTATATATCAAAATTTTATCTGACTTTATATTAATAGAAATAACTTGTAAGAAACCTACTTAATTTTTTTTAACGGCAGAATACGAAATGTTTATTAAAAGGCATCCTAGCGAGATGCTAGGAGAAGAAGTACATGAAGTTACCGAGCGTTAGACCATGCTAAACCCGGATTACATGACCAATCATTCCATTTTATATGGATCTTCCTACTTCTATTGGAAATCCATATAAATGAAAATAAAACTACATCATCTCCTAGAGTATCTTTACTAGGTTTCTTATTGTTAAAAGTAGTTTCATTTCTAAACTTCCACAACATCCATAAAGCAGTTTGAATCACCACTTCAAGGCATGCTTTAAATTCTTCAGATTCGTTCCTCGAGTCTGCGAAGGTAACGAGTTCCCTCACGTTTGTTGGGTTTGTCAAGGTAAGTTTCCACCACTTGGCTATCATTTTCCATAGACCCGCAGCGATAGTGCAATCTAAAAACAAGTGCTTCTTTGTTTCTAAGTCATTGTCACAAATTGGACAACGAATAGAATCTAAGTCGATGCCTTTTTTGTCAAGATTAACTCTTGTGGCGAGACGTTCGTTAATTATTCTCCACGAGTTGATATTAATTTTTGATGGGAGCAATGAGTTCCATCTCACATGATCCGGTTCGCTACATAATAATTTTTCTTCAATTAACTTTCTCACATCTTAAACTTGAAAAATTTTGGAAGCGTTCTTTGTGAAATCCCAACTATCACGTTGATCACTAAAGACCATATTATTAAGTATGGAATTTAGCTCATCAAAGTTAGCTTTTTCGTGATCCAACCGCAAACGTCTTCGCCAAGCCCACTTAAACGTTAAGGGCTCATCAGTTATGACTCTTTCCCTTATTTTACAATTTGACTCTTTGTCTAAAGCATACAAACTTTGGTAGCAATCTTTAAGTGGTTCCCCTCCTAGCCACCTTTATGTGGAGAAGCTTGTGTCCCATCCATCTCCAATTTTTTTCTTAAAGCAAGAATTAAGATTAATATCATATTTTAAAAGAATCTCATCAAGTTTACATACTTAATTAGTATCTTTCAAATTTGGATTTTCCAAGTTGCCATATTAAGTTTTGATGGTCAAAATAATAATTTCTGATTGTTGAGTCAAAATTTAAGAAAAAAATAGAGATGCTTTATAGATATTACAGATACAGGTAAAAAGGGATAAAAGAAAAAAATAATAATTTACGTGGTATAAAACTTTGCTATAAATACCTTGCACTTGTAGACTTGTAGTAGCACAATTGCAAATTAACCCAAAACAAAATAAGCAGGCAATTTAGTCATTTTACTCGTCTGTACCCTAATTTGATTCCAAACATAACCAACCGGTGGCTATAAGTAGGTCTGTAAGCGAACTGAACGTTCGACGAACTATTCGTGAACCGTTCGACGGGAAGTTCGTTTATGTTCGTTCGTTACGTTATATGAACGAGCACGAACAAATTTCTACGTTCGGTTAATTATATGAACGAACATGAACACAGGTCTCGTTCGTTCATTTATGTTCGTGAACGTTCGATAACATGTTCGTGAACGTTCAGTTAAATGTTCGTTTATTAACTAATAGTTTAATTAAATTAATACATATTATATATGTTATTTTGATAAAGCTAAATATCAAATAGAATATTATTAATATTCTGATATTTACATTTGATAATATTAGACATCTAGATATTTTTACCCTATATTTCCATATCACATTTCCCTCCACTCCAAAAACACATCAACTCTCTCCCTCCACTAGTTCCAGATGTGCTGCTCTTTCCAACGATCAGACCAATCAAATGAATTTATCTTCATATTGTGATCGTTTTGTAATGTTGAATACGCAAAGTTTCAAGTTATATAATATATAAGTGTAGATGTAGATGTGTGTGTGTGTGTATATGCTCATTTATATTTTTTGAGGTTCGTTTACGGTATTAATGAAGAAATGCATTAAATTATGTGTTTGTTCGTGTACGTTCGTTTGTGTTCGTGAACAAATAAATTTTCTTAATGAACGAACATGAACAACAAAATTTGTTCGCCTATTCGTTCGTGTTCATTCGTTTGTTCGTCAAAACATTAATGAACGAACACTAACAGACTTCGTTCGTGTTCGTTCGATTCGTTTACAGGCCTAGCTATAAGCCTATAATGCTATTTATGTTTTGGGAAAACTTAGGATGAAAAGTCCATGACTTCACCACAGGCAAAGTAAGTAGACGGAAATGGAATTATTTAAACTTTGACATTTAGGGGGTGTTTGGATTAGCTTAGGGGTGTTTGGATTAGCTTAAATAAGCACTTATCTGCTTATTTGCTTATTATAACCGCAGATAAGAAGATCCACACTTTTCTGAAAACTGCTTATCTGCTTATTTACAAAGGAATAAGCACTTAAAAATAAGTAAGGGGTCACATACTTATTTTTAAGCACATATGTGCTTATAAATAAGCTAATCCAAACACCCCCTTAAATAAGCATTTATCTGCTTATTTGCTTATTTTGACAGCAGATAAGCAGATCCAAACACTTTTATGAAAACTGCTTATCTGCTTATTTACTAAGGAATAAGCACTTAAAAATAAGTAAGAGTTCACATACTTATTTTTTAAGTACATAAGTGCTTATAAATAAGTTAATCCAAACACCCCCTTATAGTGTGGGTAAAAAGTAATGATATAAATGTCAGGGTATACAAATTAAAGTTTAAAAATTACATCTTTTTTATTGTCTGTCTTTTTTCCGTAGACAATAAATTTAAAATGCAAAAAGTATATAAAAGAAAAATATAGAAAGGACGGACTCGAACTTAAGCCCCCTCCTAAAACAATGTATACCACAACTATATAGCCTAAAACAATGAAATATCGGAAAGTTCAAATAGTAACACTTGTTATTATAAGGAAATGTAGGAATAAACATTTTTATTTATAAGATTAACTAATCTTTTTAATACAGAGTAAAAATCTATATCACAATAACTAGAATCTTATGCACTTTAATATGAGATATATATTTTTTTAAAATGTGATACACAATTAACTTTTGTGATACACACTACATATATATTTAAGTGTGTAGAAATTCCGGCAAACCCAATCAGCCCATGTCAGATCGTTCTAGGCCCATCACGTGAGAGGTAACCAAGTCTAGTGTCAACCAACTTATATAACAACAACAAATTTTTCTAAAAAAATAGGTTTCTCCTTGCTCCCAATATCGGGATTGAACATATATGCTTTCCAATGTCACATCTCAGAAACCAATTAGGCTACATGTAACACGCTTATTAGAAATTAAAGTTGTGCATCATACATATACTTTAGCAAAAATTAATCTCATACTAGAGAGAATAATATTTTAATATTTATGGTATTATTTTTTTGGGTTTTGTTAATGAAAAACCTTAAGGTTTTGTTTAAAATATTTGGAAATTAATATCATAATTGTACCTTAACTAAAATTAATGGAAATAGATAAATTTGTTATTATCTAAATACATATGAATGTCCTGACATCTTAACATAAGCTCTTAACGCTCTTGTTATCATTATCGTTATTTTTTCCACAAAAATATATATTTGTTCTAAGATTAAATATAAAAATATTTGTGCATAACGATCCTACTATAATGAAATGATTTTATAATAATCATTCCTTAGTGAAATATATTTGACTTTTAAATACATACCATATTATACATTTCAATAAAAAATAAGATTACAATTCATTTATTCCCAAATTGTTCCGATGTGTTTGACAAAACTAGCTATTAACTGATCAAATAATTCAGTAGTTTTTACTGAAACTGATTATTCGGACAAACTTTAAACAAGACGAACTAGAAACTATTGTACAATAAAATTAAACCATGGTAATATGGTAATCAATTATTACAATGGCAAAATATTTCAGTCCCTAAAAATTATTGCACGCCGTGTTTAATTTACACTATATGCCAAACGATATAACACTAAATCAAAGTTGGTACTCAAACGAAACCACACTTCAGTTTACGGTATATTTTATTTTAACGTACAATGAAACGAACCAAGAGATAAGACAGCAGAATATGCGATGTTAGGGAACAATGACTAGAGGTGACACGAAATGGGACGTAGGTATAGTAATTAACACTGTGCAGGTAGACGAAATTCGACCCTAGCCACATTCCAAAATCTGTATATTCATTATTGCCATGATTAGAAATGAACATTACATGAAGTGTTAGCAAAATCACAGTATAGATCGAGTAATATTTGCATGTGGGTAACTTTTTAGACCCGCACACTATGGTGAATATCAACTGACGCGTTGGAGTCACATCAACGTCATGTCAGCTTTTTTTAAAACTGACACAAACTGACACTTCACTGCCTACAGTGAACATTAATTAACATCACTTCTCTTTTTTTTGAGACCCACACACTAATTTCTTTATTTATTTAAAACACAAACTTAAATAAAACATATTCATTAAAACTAAAAATGTTACAATAAATAAAAACAAAACATTACATTAAATAAAAATAAAACATTAAATTAAATAAAAATAAAACATTACACTTGTTAAAAAAATAATAACAATTATTGAAAAAAATACATTTATTGTCTTAAACTCGTACAAGTAGCTAACGCGATCGGAAATTTGGTGGAAGAGTCGAAATGTGCAAGATTAGAGCTTCGCGGAGTCGATGATGCATGACACGATCGCGTAATTCCTTATCCATACGTAAGTGCGTTGCAACCCTTTCTTCCCTCGAACGTTGAGGCATATTATCCGGGTTTGCCGTATAGTCTTCCTCAAGTGGACACATATTTCGTCCATTGTCTTCGGTTATCATGTTGTGTAAAATTACACAAAATACATGATTCGACGAATTTTGTTGACGCTGTATGGTCTAGCAGGGTTTTTGATGATTTGCCAACGGCCTTGAAGAACTCCGAATGCCCATTCCACATCTTTCCTTGCAGATTCTTGGTACCTCTTGAACCTCAACTCGGCTTCTGATATCGTGTGCTTAAATGACTTCACAATCGTCGCTCATTTTGGATATATTCCATCGCCGAGATAATACCCTTTGTTGAATTGTTGACCGGCAATATTGAACACTACGTCAGGAGCTCTATCTTGTAGTAAGTCTTGAAATAAATCAGATTTATTAAGAACGTTGAGGTCGTTGCTCGATCCCGCAGGCCCAAAGAAAGCGTGCCAAATCCATAAATCGTAAGAGGCAACAACTTCGAGCATGATTGTTGGATATCCATGATCACCTCGAGTGTATTGACCTTGCCATGCTATTGGGCAATTTTGCCAAGCCCAGTGCATGCAATTGATACTTCCGAGCATACCTGGAAAATCATGTAACTCCGCATGTCGTTGATGTAAACGTTCCACATCATGGAGTGTTGGCCTTCTTAAATACTCATTTGAATATATATGGAAAATACATTTAAAAAAGTTGTCCAAACAATCGTACGCTGTTTGATGACCCATATGTAAATATTCATCAAATGCGTCGGCAGCACAACCGTATGCCAATTGGCGTAAGGAAGACGTGACTTTTTGATAAACATTAAAACCAAGTTTTCCGGTTGCGTCTCGACCTTGATGAAAAAACGCAAAGTAAGAGGGTAACGGAGTGTGAGAGTACGATAATATACCTTGACATATATGGATAAACAATGGGCGACTCATCCGAAACCGATGCTGAAAATAATCTAGAGGGAATGTCGGGCTCTCGGCAAAGTAGTCTTGATATAAACGTTGGCCGGCACCCACCCGATCTCTACTTAAATAACATCTTGTTTGTGGAATACGAAATGTAAATTCGGTATCCTCGCCTGAATCCGAGTCCGAATCTTGTACGTCGAGATGATTTAGCCTAACGATCGGATTGCGGACGACCATGACGGCACTCAAATCTTCTTTATCGGAATCAGAAGATGACATTTTAATTTTCTAGTGTATTTGGATGAAAAATGGGTATGTAGATGTGTATATATTGTGGATGGAAAATGGATGAAAAAAGAGTTTATAGAGATGTATATATTTTGACGTGGAAATGGGTTAAAAATTATGTTGAAAGATGTGTGTTTATATTGTTTATATTGTGAAGTGGAATGGTTTTAAAAATGTGTTGATAATGGTATGTATATATAGTGTAAAATTGTTGGTATTTTTTTCCCTTTATTCTCCAAACGGCATTTTTTTTTAAACGTTACACACAAAAAACCAACTGACGCGGCCCCACCCTTTCCCTTTTTCTCTTCGGTTTCGAGAAGTTTTCAACCGATGTGGACGAACCGACGCCTCATGCCTATAGCGTTGGTTTCGTCTCTTCAACCGAACCCCCAAACCAACGGATGATAGTGAGCGGTCTTAGTAAAAGTGTTGGTCAATCTGTTGTACAGATTGATGTGAAGTCGAAGAAAGAAGACAATATATGTGGTTGTATATGCCTCATTTTCACATGTTGATATGTCATGGGTAAATATAAAATAGAATTGCTAGATACCCGAGAGATCATCACATAAAGAAACAAGAGATGATACAATGATAACTACAATTAACGTACTACAAAGGATTTTTTTTTACCAGGTGAAAAATTTATTCTTGTAACGAATGAGAAAGAGTATATGATTGAATTTGATCCTAAATTTAAGGCTATTGGGTTTAGGTTTAGGATAAATAATTAAAAAAGGTAATCAGTTTGTCAAAATTTGACAATTAAGTGAATATGAAAGAACTCACATTTTAAAATCGTAGCATAAAGTATTTATGTTGTCTGAAAGGTTATGTTATCGTTTCATTTTAAAAACGTGCCATAAAAGGATTTAATATTGTGAAATCATGCTATAAAAGAATTAAACATTTTGCAATCGTGTCAAGAAATGATTAAACACTCAAATTAATATTCGGATTTAAACACTCAAAAAGTGAAATTTGTGTTAATATCATATGTTTTTCAGGTAAAAAATGTCATGTATTAATTTAATACTTGGGATTTAATGCTTACATTAGACCAATAAAAAACCGAAAGAGAAAAAATGAGACATTAATTGCACATTTTATTGAATCTTTTTGACAACGTAATTCCTTTTATGACATAATTATCAAATGTAGATTCTTTTTGGGCATAAGTTAAAGTGATATTCCTTTTATTGTTAAATTTTGACAAGTTATTTATATTTTCGAGTCATTTGCCCATAGGTATAACAACAAGTCACTAGAGTTGGAGATTGTGGTTAGAGCTTGAGTTGGTGGCTGGAGATTGTGGTTGGAACTGGAGCTGGAGATGGTGGCTGAGGATTTTTTTTCCACAATCTACTTAAAGTAATTTATACGAAAAGGGATTCTAAGGGATTCTTTTTTTACTAATTATTGTTATTCTTTTGTTTGCCAAGCAAGGATTATAAACTTTTAGGAGATTGAGGTTATGAAAATTAGAAGCTCAATCTTGTACAATCCCTCAGAATCCCAATTTTGATCGTGCCAAAAACACCCGTAGCATATCGTACGTGTACTTTTTTTTGTACTAGTATGTTTCTCGTTATAAGAATAAAGAAAACTCTTATGATGGAAGTTGATAGAGATTTGGTAAACTACATAATGTGTTTATCGGTTTCTCTTGTAGCTTTGTAGTATGGGTTAATAAGGTGCAATATAATGTATATACTTATATTTATCTCTTGGTATTCTATAAAAGGTAACTATTTAGTGTTATCTGCGATTTCTATTTGAAAGACAGAAATACTAGTATTAAGATCCTTGGTTCACTACTACACAATCCACTATAGCCCATCCCTAATAGACCACGGAGATGGTGAAAATCACTCCAAACCCGTGATCCATTTGCAAAACGTCGTGCGTTTTTACTTTTCTTTCCATTGACCACGGATCAAAGATTTAGCGGGACACGTACCTGTATTCAAAGCTGTGGTCAAAATCCCTGAATACACAAACCACGGTTACATTCGACGAGGGGTGGTCTATGTTTTTGATAAGGACCACAGTTCCTAACTACAAAGCGAAGTTAATTTAATCGGACTACGACTTTTAATCTCAAACCGTGGTTCTTTCGAAACGAATTAATGACCCAATTGTACTGTAAAATGTATTTCCTTGTGGGGCGTGGGCTGTGGCCTTTGGGCCTAGATGTAAGTTGTTTGGATCAATACGTACGTACCGTATATTGAATAATTTTCTAATACAACCATGTGTCGGTTGTGTGAACCGTGGTCCTTTTGGATGTAGCCATGTAGGTGACCGTTAATTATTTTTTGATCTTGAATAGTTTGAAAGTTGCATTTAATTTGGAAATCAACGGGAGAAATTTATTGCAAATTTATTGCTAATAGTATTCTCATTCTATATAACTCGATGCTTTTTTTTTATATTTACAAAATTTACACCGGTACCATATATATCTCTTTTCTATACACAAAGAAAAAAAATGGCAACTGAAGTTGAACAATATGTGTTGGGCAATAAATTTGACCTACTGATCAAGATTGACAAAAACATTCTCGAGTCACTTGAAGAAACTCTCGAGAACTTGAATGAAGCAACTCGGAAGATCGATAAATGGATCAAAGAACTAAAAGCTAAACGTGATGAATTTAATTGTGAACTTTCCAAACCTGAGATCGAATTTCTAGAAAAATGTGAAGATCATGATCTTGAATTCTACATAACCCGGAAAGTATCGATCCAGTGTCTGAAATCACGTTTCGAAGATCATGATAAAATTCATAAGGATTGGAAAGAGATTATGCTAAAAGGAGACGATGAAAATTATTTTTGTACCTTCGAATTTGATTCGCTAGCTAGTTTGTTTAAATTTGATTTGCAATATGAATTTTGACAGCTTCTGTTTCGTATTCGTATTTGTTTATTTCTTTGTATTAACTAGTTCGATATATCTCTAACACCCACACGCGCGCGCACACACACACACACACACACACACACACATATATATATATATATATATAACGTTATTCATTATTTACTTTTACGCTTATATCTATTATTATTATCGAAAATTGTGATGTGATTTTGTTTTCATACTTACTAGCAGCTCTTATATATTTTTTAACTTGTGTTAAATTAAACATTTAAACTAGTAAAATAAATGTAATGAAATACATATAGTAGTATATGGTTCAACGTCTTAAAACTAGGCAAAACTAAAGGCATGTGGTTTCTGTCATACTATTTGATCCGTGGTCACGGTTCTTCATTAGAACCGTGGTCCTTTTGAAAGATCTATATATGCATCCCAATTAATATTAAAAGCCTAAAATATCACACATATATTATATGACAATGGTAAACGGTAATACCTCGAGTTCTTCAACCGGGGTATCAAGAAATAGAACAAATTCTGCATGGGAAAGTAAAGATTTGATAAACCAAGTTCATGTATTGTGCGAGTGTGGAGATGTGAGTGGTTTGTGGAATCTTGGACTGAAAGCAACCCATGTCGAAGATTCATAGGCTGCCCAAACTACAAGGGACGAAAGAAGTGTGGTTTTTTCATTGGTGGGATCCTGATCCGAATATCGAGCTGTACAAAATAAAACTTGTGGAACTGAAGAATGAAGGTATGGAATATCGTCAGTTGGTGCTGAAATTGGAAGAAGAAGTCAAGATGTTAAAGTCAAGAAATCATGTTTACATTTGTTTCATATGTGTGCTTATCATAATGATTGTAATGTTTCGTTTGAAGTAATTATATTAATTGTAAGGTTAAAGTGTTGTTCTGATAAACTGTTCGTGTTTCGGGTAGTTCAGGTCGGATTATTCAAGTAGACAAAACAATTTAATGAGGTGTTCAAATAATTTAATTCGATAAAAAGAGAAGGGGCGTTTGATTTTTTAGGGTTATTAATTTAATTAGGTAAAAAAGAAAAGGTAAATTACTTCGAATTGTTCTTAATGATTTTGGGGCAAGGTCCTTAAACACCCATCATGACCATTAAAGAACATCTGAAAGGTGTACGTTCAAATCATCAAGTAGACAAAATAAAAGGTCTCCAAAAGAAAGGCTGACATCTCTAAAAAGGTCAATTCAGCCATCGGTAAAACAAATAATTTCCACGGTCCGAAAAATGGTTTAGGCTTTTTTTTTCAATAAAAATGATTTAGGGTTTTGACATTAGCTAGAGTACTCCATAAACCATACATATTGCAAAGTAGGAGATCGAATGTTAATTACGTGACCATGGTCCGAAAATTAACCGTGCTCCGAAAGTTTTTGGAGGGAATTAAAACATTTCAACGTAACATTGTCCACGGTTTAATGAAAGAAACCGTGGTCATATTTTATTCTTGATATCAGATGGTCAAAATTAAACTCCGTTAGCAACCTACACTCACCTACCAAAAAGGCAAAAACCATCTCGATCGGATCATCTTCCAATCAACATTTATTTCAGGTATAAATCCTCAATCGACTGTTATAACATGTGTTTACATACTTTAATTAAATGATTTCATCTACATTTAATTTAGATCGTATACAGAATATAAATAAAGGCGTTGCCGATCCCTCTCATGAAATTTTTCCAACATATATATAAATAGTATTAAATAATTATTCATTTTTTTCTTCTTATTTTAGATTGATCGTAATATGTGGATGTACAGTATACCTCGTGTTAGTGTTGAGTTTGTTACCAATGTGTATTATTTCATGAGAGTTGTCAAGGAACACCGAAAGATAATAAAAAAAAGATATTTGGTGTCCTTGTGTAGAGTGTAAAAACTATCAGCGCTATGCTGATTCTGAAGTGATTAAAGAACATCTTCTTAGGCGTGGCTTTGTTCCGAATTATTTAACTTGGATTAATCATGGTGGAAGAGTTCTAGGGGATCATGATGTGTTTGTAAGTGATCATGACAAGGTCGATGATGAGGATGTTATTGAACATATGTTGCATGACCTGGGGGATAACATTCAGGTGAATAACCTTGACAAATTTCAACAATTATTTGCGGAGTCTGAAAAATCGTTGTATGATGGGTGTATTAATTATACGAAACTTTCTGTCGTGTTAAAGTTGTTTAATATAAAATCAAACAATAGTTGGAGTGATACAAGTTTTACCAGTTTGTAGGAGATTTTGCATGACATGCTCCCGAAAGATAATGAGTTACCAGTTAACATTTATCAAGCGAAAAAACTAATGTGTCCAATGGGATTGAAAGTAGAAAGAATACATGCATGTCCAAATGATTGCATGTTGTATCGGAACGAGTTTAAAGACCTACAAGCATGTAATACATGTGGTACGTCGAGATATAAACGAAGAGATACATATGATGATGAGGAAGAAAATGAAGAACTCGAGGGTAAAACCCCTCTGGCGGCTAAAGTATTGTGGTATTTTCCTGTCATACCAAGACTTAAACAATTATTTGCAAACCCCAATGATAGCAAAATTATTACGTTGGCATGCTGAAGAACGTAAGCAAGATGGTAAATTAAGACATGTAGCCGATTCTCCTCAATGGGGGAATATCAATTCCACATACCCTGAATTTGGACGGGAGATTAGAAACATACGATTTGGTTTAAGTTCTGACGGATTTAATCCTTTCGGTAGTATGAGTAGTAGTTACAGCACGTGGCCTGTTCTCTTATGCGTCTACAATTTGCCACCTTGGTTATGCATGAAAAGAAAGTACATAATGATGTCACTATTGATACAAGGACCAAAACAACCTGGTAACGACATTGATGTTTATTTGGCTCCGTTAATTGATGACCTTAAAACATTATGGATAAGGGTGTTCATTCGGTTAAGTTGGTTTAAATCGAACCTCATAGATGAAACCGATCGGTTTTCGGTTTTGAAAAACTGAAAACGAACCGAACTGAATAAATAAAAAACCAAACCGAACCGAACCTAATTAATATTCGGTTATTCGGATTTTACTATTCGGTTTATGATTTCATATATTAATAACAAAAACATTCGAACAAAATCAAAAAAATTGATCATCAAACAAAACTAATTAGCACGTCTCTTAAGTTCGTGATAAAAGTTTAATAATTTGCAAGACGAAACTAAGATATACTTGAAAATTTTGTGATAAACGATGAATAAAGTTAATAATAGTATAATTTGGACTTAGGGAGAGAGATGTTTGGTGAGAAGATGTCATATAATGCGAATAGAATAATATTGAGTGACTAACCTAATTAATTTGTACATATTTTGAAAGTGGGTGCTTATAATGCATAATATTGAGTGACTAACCTAATTAATTTGTACATATTTTGAAAGTATTACCAAAGTATATTACTATTCGGTTAATTTGGACTGTTCGGTTTCTACATTTGTAATCAAAACCAATCCAAAAACCAAAATAAATATTCGGGTTTGAACCAAACCGATCCAAAAAACCAAATTATTCGAACCAAATAGTCCAATCAAAATTGTCCGATTGGACAATTCGGTTTGTCCAAATAGTGAACAAACCTAATTATGGAGTGACGGTGTCAAAGTCTATGATGCGTATAAGCGTGAACTTTTCAAGATGCGAGCCATGATTTACTGCACTATAAGTGATTTTCCAGCGTACGGTAATTTGTCTGGGTACGGTACGAAAGGAGCAAAAGCTTGTCCTGTTTGTGAAGATGATACATGTTCTAAATGTTAATAAACTGTAGAAAAATGGTTTTCATGGGTCATCGTAGATCGCTACCAAAGTCGCATGGATAGCGCAGAAAACCAAAACTGTTTGATGGTAGAGTTGAGCCCAGAGTGATGCAGTCACAATTGGATGGAAAAGATGTTCTTGCAAAACTTGATCGTTTGGATCCTCCTATTGTGTTAGGAAAAATGTCTACGAGACCTCCAAAAAATATTTGGAAAAAAGGTCTACTTTTTTTATTTGCCATATTGGAGCCAACTGGACGTTCGACACTCTCTTGATGTTATGCATATCGAACAAAATGTATGTGATAGCTTGATAGGTCTATTGTTGAACATCCCCGGGAAAACAAAAGATGGAATTAAAGTTCGAAGGGATATGGAGGATATGAAAATTCGAAAGGAGTTGCATCCTAAAGAAGGTGAAGGAAAATGTACGTATCTACCGGCAGCTTGCTACACGATGTCAAGGGTCGAAAAAAATTCATTTTGCCAAAGTTTGTCTCGAGTTAAGGTTCCTTCTGGTTATTCTGCCAACGTTAGGAGGTTAGTGTCCATGAAAGATTTGAAATTGCTCGGTATGAAATCCCACAATTTTCATGTGTTAATGACACAAATGATTCCAATAGCAATTTGTGGAATACTTCCGGACCACATTCGACACACGATAACAAAGCTTTGTTTGTTTTTTAGCATGATTCATTCAAAGGTAATTGATCCCGAGGGTTTGGATGCTTTGCAAGCTGAGCTTATCCTCACATTATGTCAGTTAGAGATGTACTTTCCACCTTCATTTTTTGATGTCATGGTGCACCTCGTATCTCATATTGTGGGAGAAATTAAGGCTTGCGGGCCCATTTTCTTGCGGTATATGTATCCATTTGAAAGATATATGGGGTTTTTGAAAGGCTACGTGAGAAACCGAAATCGACCGGAGGGTAGTATGATTGAAGGGTATTGTTGTGAGGAGGTTATTGATTTTTGTACGGATTACTTGGCAGGCGTACAACATGTAGGTCTTCCTAGATCTCGGCACGAAGGTAGACTTGGAGGGAAAGGCACAACGAGACTGAATATGTGTGTACCAGATGACCAATCTGATATTCGAAACACACATTTTTTTGTTCTGCAACACATGATATCGATTGATCGTTACGTAAACGAGCATAAGGAAATATTAAGGCTTAGGAAAGAGTAAGGGAAAATTACTAAGACTAATTGGCTAGCTTCTGAGCACAAAAAATAGTTTGAAAGTTGGTTGGGAGCATGGGTACTTCGTGAACAACTTGATGATGAGGTGCAACAGTTGGGGATGGATCCGCGAAGTGTTGTTGCAACATATCAGGCATACGATATTAACGGATCCACATTTTACACCAGCAAACAAGATCGGAAAACTACACTACAAAATAGTGGTGTAACGCTAGTAGCTGCAACAACCGATGATTCTACAGAGAACGACTATCAAAGAAGAGAAACCATTACAAAAGAATCATATTATGGTGTAATTCAAGAAATTTGGGAACTTGAATATGGGGTGTTAACCATACCGTTGTTCAGGTGTAAATGGGTTGACAATGGAAAAGGAGTAAAAGTCGATAAAGATGGTTTCACCCTCGTCAATCTTTCAACAAACGGTTATAAAGATGAACCATTTATTTTAGCTAATCAAGCAAACCATGTTTTCTTTGTTGAAGACCCGGAAGATTCAAATTGGCATATTGTTTTGCATGGTAAACGTCGTATACTTGGAGTTGAAAATGTCGTTGACGAGGAAGAATATAAACAGTTTGACGAGCTTCCACCATTTTCTATCGGTATCAAACCCTTAAATGTTTCTAATGACGATATTACATACATAAGGATGGACCATGAAGAAATACAATGGTGTTAGGTTATTAGTTAGTGTGACACCCGATGATTCAGAGTTACTGATTAACCTGCTAGAAACCCTAATTACGTGTGTTTAGTTTAGTATTAGGCTAAATACTTGTAATTACATGTAGCTATTTGTATATTTATGTGAATATACACTCCCGTAATTGATTTATATTACACTACGTAATTAGTTGTAATTACGCTTACGCAATTAGGTGAAATTGTGTGAAACAACCGGACGGAGTCCGACAGAATATACGACGTTGGTGAAAACCTTTCTATAAATAACTTGAATATATTTTTATAAGTTATTTATCATATATTATTCTTCTTATATAATAATACACAAAAACCTCGACGTTTTGCTTAAAACGTAACAAACGCGGCGAAAATGCATAAACTGAATCCGGGAACCAAACGAAACCCTAATTAATATTTCAACAACTTAATTTTAGTATTTTAATAATACTTCAATGAAAAATATTCCTAAATACGTCATGAATTAAAACGACGAAAGAAAACGTTACGCGATTTAACGTTTAAGCACGAATAACGGGTAAACGGGCATGATACGTAAACACACTCTAAAAACTGAAATTAAATTCCAAAAACCCACCTAGTGGGGCCCTCTGGTCGGCCTCCCTCCCTCCCATGTGATAGTCATCATCATTTTTTTTCTCTTCAACCACTTAGATGGCATGCAATTCTTCCATTCCCATTTTTACACTCCAAAGTCATTTTCCCTCTATTTTCTCCATTACTTTTTCTCTTTAGTTGACTGAATTATCTCAGTTTTTACACCACCACCAAGTCACCCTACATCCACCTTGAACCACCATATCACCACCATAATCCACCATAGCACCACCACTTTAAAAGTTAACATTTTGCAAGGATTTTTGGCTCAAGACTTCAAGCAAACTCATCTCATCCTCTTTCCATCAAACTCATTGTCAGAAAACTCTTTCTTACTCTCATATAGCTCATTTACATGTTATAAAGCTCATCCAACAATATTATGTTCAAATACCTTGCTAAAGTACGTTTTTATAATTTATATACAAAGATTACATAATCTGACCCCAAAAACACTGTTTAGTAAAAACGTCATATCTTGAGTTCTAAGAGGAGTTAGATGATGCATTATTTTTTTAAATTTTTGTATTTAAAATATCTACAACTTTCATTTTTTATGTTTTTACCAGATCCGTACGTATTTTTTTCTACGGGCTGATTTGTGGGACTAGTCTGTAAGAAAACAGAATCTGAGCTAGGCATTGTTGTGTATTTTGTTTCCCTATGAAGATGAGACTTAAAATTCTTAGAAAACTTATGTTAGATACTAGATACATAGAAGATCAGTTGGTAAAAATTATGGGCTCAAATTTGGACCAGAAGTTAGTAAGATCTAGTGGCGAACTAAACCGACAAAAGTCGAAAATATGAAATCTTGAAGTTTTAAGTTGCAATATAAAAACCGAAACCACGCAATGACTCCGACACGAACCGACAAATTATTTGGACTCTATGAACAGAAATATGGGTTGGGTGAAATTTTCGGCTCAAACCGAGTAAGTTTGACCAAGTCAACAAAAGCGGCTCGATTTCTAAAAACTTACTATATTTGGAAAATGGTAACAAAAATGGATTTGGGTAACTTGCTTAGTAACTTAGACAAGAAACGAAACTTAGAAAGTTTTCCGAACGAAAAAACCGACACTTAGAACATTTGGATTAAAAATTTGAAAGCTGACCAGACCCTTAGTGTCGCATGACCTGCGACACTACCTGCGACACTACCTAAGTGTCGCTAACTATGTCGCTACTTAATTGAAATTTATTTAAACCTGCGACACAAGGCTCAGTGTCGCTATCTTGCGACTCTCACCGCGACACTTATCCTAATGTCGCTAAACCTGCGACACTAACCCTAGTGTCGCTAAAGACAGAAAACATGAAACTTGTTTTTCACTAAGTATTGAACTCGGGTAACAACTTATAACCACATATGATACATACTATAACAATGACACAAACTCGATAATAATGTCTCTAAGAATTATTATGATTACAAACTTTCACCAACGGGCCGTACACGTTTTTGATAAACGAACTCGAACAACTTATTTGGACATACTAGTTGATGAACTAGCTTTAGGTGGACATAAACCCCCCACCTATCCGATTGGCTTAAGTGGACATTAACCCCCACTTATACAATCGCTATAGATGGTCTTTTGAGACATCTACTTATACAACCACATACGTTTAGGGCGTTAGGTAGTTGCACACGGGACGAGAACACCCACTACTTGCTAATATTTGATATTGCTTGCTACCTGCTTAACTCTGGTGAGTTTCATAGCCCTTTTTTTCTGTTTTTCAACTGGGTGAGAATACATACAACTGTTTTATATAAACTGCTTTTTTGACCACAAGTACTGGCAATAACTTTTCGTACGAATTGCATGAGACCTTATGATAATCCGCTAAAGCCCTCTACCCATCATAGTTCATTAATATATGCGTGAATATTATTGGATAGTACTATCAGGGTTTGACAAACCTCATCCGTGCTAGTCGCTTTAGCCAACCCACGGGCGCAATATTATTTGTGAATTAAAAGTGTATCGGATTAGTACACTTATCGGAGGCAAACAACGTTAAGCTTGCACTATAAGACTCATGCAAATGGTATACTTATATTGCAATATGAAATACTTTTACTTGTCGTTGGCTAACGATACTTTTACTTATCATTGTTGAATGATGCAAACTTGTGAAATCTTGTGGATCATATTAGCAACTGATTACTTAACAAACCTATGAACTCACCAACTTTATGTTGACCTTTTAGTATGTATTTCTCAGGTAACATGCCGCAGTAGGAAGCTATGGATAGCTTAGCTCGAGTCGCATTGTTTTCAAATATCAAGGAACTAGATTGCATTTACTATATTTTGAAATCATAGTTAGATAATTCTACTTTTGTTATGCGAACTCCTATAACTTTTGTAAACAATTGAATTATTGTAATGTAACTATTTTTCAAACGTCTTATATAGAGGTCGTTTGCTTAATCTTTGTGTTGTGATATTTAAATTGGTCGGCGCCCCCATGACACCTCCTACTTCCGCTGCCACGTGTTTTGGGGGTGCGACAGTTAGCATTTGAAAGGATGTATTAAAACTCTTAACTTCATTAGATCTATCTATTTACGTACTAATATATACAATATTATCTATATATCTAGTTATAAGTATATACAAATTTGAATTAGAGATTGTACAATTACACCAAATATATGCAGAAAGTGAATGCAAATATACAATAATTAATTTCCATAAAATATGCACTATGTAGACGTTGGAGACACTATAACTAGACCAAATACTTACAAAAATTTAATACAAATGATCTTTACAAAAACATATTCATTATTTTATATAAATATACTCTGATTATATTATTAGTTTTGAAAAACCTATATAAGTGATATTATTAATAATTAATTATTCATACACTGTTGGTTGAAGTTTTTAAATGGATAGTACAAGAAAAATATTGACTATTTAATGTATATAATTACTTTACTAAATTTAATAATTAATTGTTATGTATCTTGGTGCTCTACGAGTCAATGTTTGTATAGCACAAGCGAGTGCGTTGATGTTCGAATCTTTATCTCAACTTATCTTATTATTAACTTTCCTTTGTTATGTTGATACTTTTTAAATTATTTATTTCCTTTATTATTGTTATTATTATATTATTATTATACATTTTTCATATTATCTAAAAACCTTTAAACTCAAATATATCTAAATCAAAAGGGCAGTCCTTGATGACCACGATTGTCACAACATAACCGTGGTATTATACTGTACAACATCTGGTAATGTACTGATGTTGTCACGAGCATCACGGTTGTCACGAACAAAGCGGAGGTATTACCTTTCCTTTGTTATATTGATACTTATTATATTATTTATTTCCCTTATTATTGTTATTACTATTATTATTATTATTATTATTATATACCTTTTTAATATTATTGTTATTACTATTATTATTATTATTATTATATACCTTTTTAAAAACCTTTAAACTCAAATATATCTAAATCAAAAAGGGTTGTCCTTGATGACCACGGTTGTCACAACAAAACCGTGGTATTGTACTATCTTTGGATAGTTACTAGGTGGTTGTAAAAGTCAAGGACTAAAAGAAAGTTTTCTGAATTCTGATATTTCAGAGTTTTTTACCTTTTCACTTTTTCAGATATGATTTTACGTCTGCAAGCAAGAAAACTTTTTCACACCACCATTTAAGACGTATTCCGTAGTAATTAATTACTATGAAAAACTTGACATCATCTATATATACTCATCATACCATTTATATATACTCGTCTAAATAATTTTTCATACCACCATTTCCTAGTATCGTTATTTTCATCTTAAAACTTGACAAATTATTTATGATCAACACAGACATTCTAAAATGTTGAAATGAAACAAGTAACGAATCTTGGGGGTTGTGTGTATGCACAAAACGTATTGTAGTTGTAGTATGTATGTGATTTGATGTGCATTAAATTGGATGTTGGGACTTGAGATTTGGAAGGTTAAACACTTTAATTGCATTAAAATATATGGAGTTGATAAAGCATACAGTACATGTTGCAACAACACAACTTTGCAACAACACAATTTTGGTAGATAGGATCCTCATTCGTCACCCTAGTTATATTACCACACAATCGACAATTATATTAATTCACAAAATGGCGACCGATGCAGAAAAGTATGTTTTCGGCCATAGAGTGAGTTTTCTAACAGGCGTTGATGAAAAGATGGTTAAAGCTGTTGATGAAAATCTCCCGAATTTTCATAAAGCAATTCGTATTTTAAGTAGAGACATTTCTCTTCTAGTTGATAAACACGAACATCAGCATGAAGGGGACATTTCCGAAAGTGAGATAGAGTACCTTTCACAACTTCAAAATAATCTTCTTTTTTACCAGGAAGAGAAAAAAAAATGTGAAGAAATGAACACTCATTTCGAGAAAAATATTGAACAAAATGATGTGTTCATAGCTTTGTTGTAATCTTTTCTACTCTCTATATTATATATATATATATATATATATATAGGGTAGGGTTCAAATGAGAATAGAAATTTATGTGAAAATGAGGGAACCAATTATATCAGGCCATGTGTACAAAGAGAATGTTACACATGTACAAAACCCATTTACCCCCAACATCAATTATCTCAAAAATGACAAATCGAAAAATTATGAAAATTGCACCATTAAATTCGTCGTTTTCTCCTCTTCGATTTGCCGTTCCTCAAGACATACTTTCGACGATTTTTTTCCATATTTTTTGGTGGGTTTCACATTTACTAACACATGTGTTAAAGTGTAGCGTTTAGGGTTTGGGGTTTAGGGGTTAAGGTTTAGGGTTTAGGGCTTAGGGTTTAGGGCTTGAGATTTGGGGTCTGTCCCATTCTCACTTAAAGTTTGAGGGACGACAAATCGAATAGGAGAAAACGTTGAATTTTATGGTGCAATTTTCATGATTTTTTGACTTACCGTTTGTGAGATATTTAATTTTTAAAAATGTGGAGGAGAGAGAATAAAGTGACACATGGCAGAAATCTGTTGGTTCTCTTGATCTCACTTAAAGTTGGTTTACTCATTTGAACCTTACTATATATATATATATATATATATTTAGCTTGGTCTGTGTTTATATGAAACCAAAAATGTGCGTTATATTATACACTCCGTATATTTTGGTCACTGGTGCATAATATTGAAACATCATATATGCAAATATGAAATATCACAACGATTTTGTATTATGACCACGGTTAATTAATGGAAACCGTGGTCGTTATTTGAAAAAAATCAGATATTTCTGATCAAATAGCTAGCTAGCTTTTGACTTTGTGACATCACCTAATCACCTAGTAAAAGCCTAAAACAACAAGTGATCATCATTAATCTAGTTACATCTACTTTTTTTCAACAAATGTTTGTGGATTTATAAATTAATCCACCTTTTGGTAATTTTTTATTGAACTGACCCGACCCGAATGATTGTTTGGGTTTTGATCATATTTTAGTATTTTTAGTTACACCCCCAAGGATTTTGTTTCATTTTTTTTCAATAAAAATTATTAGGGAACTTCTAGAGTGAAAAAACATGTTCTAGCTAGTATTATCTTTCCCCCTATATATATATTACAATCACAATGTCTGTATCTCTTTCTAACTCTATTTCTTTTTTGTCCTAAAAACCCTAAAGTTTTTTGAAAAATGGCATCTTCTCTTTTTCCTCATCAAGCAAAAAGCAGGAGTACATTTTATCAAAAGTTTCTCAAACTGATCCTCCACGCCCATTCTCTTTTGTATGAACTTTTCATTCTTCTTGGACAGAGAGATGAAAATCTTCAAAAATATGTTAATGGAATGGCACAATCTCTTAACAAAGATAAATATAAGTACAAGGAACTTTGGGATAAAATCAAGAAACTTGAAAACTCGATGAATGAGAAGAGTGTGACATTGGGTTGGTATAAAAAACGTCACAATTAAGTCTATGTTTTTTAATTTGTTGTTTTTGTTATCATCATCTATGATTTTGTGGGTTACTAAATATCTTTAATTTGATTTCGATATGTAATATTGTAATACATGATGGTTGAAGTGTAATGTCGCATTTTCATATATCGATGAATATTATTGTGTTATGGTACTATTTTACGTTTATATCTATTTTTGTGTACGACAAAACATTACTGTATACCAATTTAACATTCAATTGAAAATCGGTTTAAAGTTTATAAATTATTATATATTTTGTTTCATGAGGAAGAAGGAGAAGATCATGATGCCATTTTTAAAACTTTAGGGTTTTTAGAAAGAAACAAAAAGAAAGAAATAGAGTCAGAATAGAAAGAGATTGGGATTGCTATATATACACCACTATAGGTGGATTAGAGAATTATCATTGCCTAGTTAACATTGGAAAGTGTGAAATTCACTTAATTATCTATGTTTTTATTCCTTTTTTCACCGTGTTACAAAATATATGTATGATTTTTCATTTCACCTATTATTTATTTAAAAATTAAAAATTCGAAATACATATTTTTGGTCTCCATATTAATCATAGTATAAATACTTATAAATTCAACTAACGTTCAATTATAAAAGTAATATGTTCGGATGGACTTTTTCATTACAAACAATATTATTAACTTACAAAATACAATTATTTATGAGTTATAAATTTTAAAAGTAAACCTAGATAGTAACTAAAAGGGAACTTTAAAAGGTTTGAATAACTTAAACATTTTTTAAAGATAAAGCTAATAAATGTGTAAATTATTATAATGAGTAATTATTATCCTAATGGTGTATAGAATCTATAGATAGTGTCCAGGTGGTGTATGGATAGCCCATCCCTTGTCATATAGAAACGGAATAGTAGTAAAGTGGTATGGTGAGTGGATTACTAAAGTAGTAAAAAGTGGTATGGTGAGTGGATTACTGTACAATCTGTACTTGACTCTAGAATACTGTTCAGTGTCCAGAACACTGTCCATCACATCACAAATTCCTCAACTAGAATTCTTTTTAAAATACTATGTATGCATGCATGCATGATCTAATATATATATCACTTTTTTTATTTTTTATTTTAAAACACAATCATTACTGTACTTCTGTACTTTTTCCATCACTTTTTCTTAACATTCTGTATTTTTCTGTAATTTTTCTAGATTTTAGTGGTATGAAAAGAGAATCCATTTAATATTGTCCAGAACATTGTCCAAACTCCAAAGGAATGATCCCTATATTTAGTATAGTAGGTCATAAAGCACCTATTGTATGCATGCATTATTTCCTTTTTGGGTAAAGTAAGAAAAATATACTTTCCTATTTGAGCCGGTACTCATGTTGAAAATAAAAAATAAAAAAAAATGGATGAAAGTAGCTCCCATTTAAGTTCAATACATAAAAAGTTTTCAAAGTTGTACTCATACAACAGTGGAAAATATAAAGTTTAATATATAACGAAACAATAATCATAATAAAAATAATATATTTTCAAACTAAAAATTCAATATATAATAAAATATTCATAAAATGGTGTTATGTTATTAGTTAGCATTTGAATATAATTATAGCTCCTACTCATGACATGTAGGATTTTATCATACATTGTAGCTAGGATTATTCTAACCACAATTTAGTTGATCAATTGTAGCTAGGATTATTCTAACCACAATTTAGTCCATCTATTTTAGTTAAATTAAAATTAAAACATTTATTGTAATTAAACAATCAACACCCGTATCATCATCATCTTAAATCAAATTTAATTAATCAATTAAGTCCCTCTATTTTAGTTAAACTAAAATTAAAATTAGAACCTTTATTTTAATTAAACAATCAACACTCGCGTGTATACACGAGTTTGAGATCTAGTATGCATTATATAAAGTTAATAATCTATATAATGAATTAAAACGTTTTATGGCACAATATCTTCAACATTTTATAAAAATATAGTTAACATAAGTATATTAGGATAAAGACTTCCACTATTGTTATAAATGAATAAGTTCACTATTTTTCATTTGCACAATTTATAACGAATTGAAGATAGAGCAAACGGTTTAACAACTTAAAAGGTAGTACATCGTTTTCATATTTAGTTATTTTCCAATAAAAAACACATATTATGCAAGCTTATAACAACTATACAATCTTCATGTATATAGAAAATGTATATACAGATAGTGAATCATAAAAACGTAAATTTTAGTAAGAAACACATATAGTATAAATCAACCATATATAAGTGTTGATGATATTTTTTGTTATTTGTTGGTTTTGTTACTTAATATAAGTAACAATTCATAAATTAGAAATATGAGGGAATCGACAATGTTATGAAGCTTAGCATTATGGATTTTGAAGGGATAAACAAAACTAAATCATGTAACAAAATGAAGAAAAATAAGTACTATACATTCTAATATTTTATACAACTATTATTTTATTTTTGCATTGTATAAACCCTTTATAATTATCAAACTTTTATTATGAAAATGTATTATCTCCTAGCCGTCCAACGGATGGATTTAACACTAGTATATATATATATATATATATATAAAAATAATATTCGAACATAAATAAAATTGTAATTGAGCATTATATTATGATTAAGTGTTCAAGAGCTGTTCTTGAGAATATGTTGATTAGTGATAATTAAAGTAGATTAAAATGATGATGTGTTGTTAATGATCATAATTTGATAACTGATTATGAATATTGATGTTTGAGAGGACTATTCATAATCTTAGAAGTAATTGGGTTAAATATCATATTGTAGCTACTAAATATAATTGTGATTAATGACTATGAAACTTATAGTTACTAAATGTGTTGACATATTGATAATTGTGTTAATTTATATGAATTGAGTAATTGGGAATTGTTGGTGTAAATCTATTGGAGTGATGTTATATAGATTTAAAGACAAGTGACTAACTTGTGTTATTCTGTTGTATTCTCAGATGTGGAGAAGACTGAGTGACATTAGACTACTGAGTGGACAACTGAGGTAGTCGGTGAGTGGATCCTTAATCCTCAATGTGATTTAGTTGTAATAGGTTTGTGGATGATACGTGGTACTCATATCGAGGCGAGTACTTAAAGATTTCTGTAATGATTGCCAAAAGTGTGAGGTGAAACGACTATCCCTGTCAGAGATAATCGAGATAGGAACGCCGTGTTGGGATACAATTTCTTTCAAGTAGATTCGGGTGAGGCATTCCATTTTATCGGTTTCCTTGATGGCGAGAAAATGGGCAGATTTGGTGAGACGATCAACGATTGCCCAAATGGTATCGCAACCGCTTGACGTCTTTAGGAGCTTGGTGATGAAGTCCATGGTAATTTGTTCCCATTTCCGTTGAAGTATGTCTGGTTGTTGATGTAAACCAAATGGTCTCTGATGTTCGATTTTGAGTTTTGAGCACGTGAGGCATTTATTGACATATGTGGCGATCTCGACTTTCATGTTTGGCCACCAGTATAATTCCTTGATGCCATGATACATCTTGTCGGTTCCAGGATGTATGGAGTATTTGAATTTGTGGGCTTCGTCTATTACTAAGTCTCGGAGATTCCCGAAACACGGTAACCAGATTCGGTTTGCGAAATATTTAACCCCGTTGGGTTTGGTTTCAAATTGTTTCTCCATGTTTCGCAAAGTATCATTTTTAATAATTTCAGGTTTTAAGGCTAAGAGTTGAGCGGTGAGGATTTGAGTGATAAGATCGTTGTGGATTGTAATGTTGAGGGCTTGGACTCGAAGTGGTTTCGGTCGTTCCTTTCGGCTAAGGGCGTCGGCAACAACATTTGCCTTGCCAGGGTAATATTTGATCTCACAATCGTAATCGGTAAGCAACTCGTCCCAGCGATGTTGCCTCATGTTGAGATCTTTCTGATCGAGAATGTGTTGGAGACTTTTGTGATCGGTAAAGATCGTGCACTTAGTGCCATAGAGGTAGTGTCTCCAGATTTTGAGTGCAAACACTACGGCTCCTAGTTCAAGGTCATGAGTGGTGTAATTCTTTTCATGGATTTTGAGTTGTCGGGAGGCGTAGGCGATGACTTTGTCTCGTTGCATAAGCACGCAACCGAGACCTTGATGAGAAGCATCACAATATACCACGAAGTCGTCGGTGCCTTCAGGTAGAGATAGAATAGGTGCACTGCATAACTTTTGTTTTAGGAGTTGGAAAGCTGACTCTTGTCTGTCAGTCCAATCGAATTTCTTTTCTTTTAGAGTGAGGATCGTGAGAGGTTGGGCTATCTTTGAAAAGTTTTTGATGAAACGTCGATAATAACCAGCGAGACCCAAGAATTGGCGTACTTCGGTTGGCGTTGTCGGCGCTTGCCAACATTTGATAGCCTCGATCTTTGACGGATCAACATGAATTCCTTGACTATCTACAACGTGTCCAAGGAATTGAACGGTTCGTATCCAGAATTCACACTTAGAGAATTTGGCGTATAACTCTTCGTGTTTGAGAAGTTCTAGAATGATCTTAAGATGTTGCGCGTGTTCTTCTTCGTTGTGTGAATAGATTAGAATGTCATCAATGAATACTATGACAACTTCTCGAGATATGGTTTACACACTTGGTTCATGAGGTCCATGAATACAGCCGATGCGTTTGTCACCGAAGAGCATGACTTGAAACTTATAGTGCCCGTAACGAGTTCAGAAAGCAATTTTCGGAATGTCAATATCGCGAACTCGTAACTGGTGGTAATGGGATCGTAAATCAATTTTGGAATATAAGCTTGACCCTTGAAGTTGGTCGAATAGGTCATCGATACGTGGTAGTGGATAACGGTTCTTGATGGTTAACTTTTTCAATTCCCTGTAGTCGATGCACATGTGGAAAGAACCGTCTTTCTTTTTGACAAACAAGACCGGAGCTTCCCAAGGTGAAGAGCTTGGTCGGATGAACCCTTTGTCCAGGAGTTCCTGTAACTGAGAGGATAACTCTTGAAGTTCGGATGGAGCTAAACGGTACGATGCTCGTGCCACGGGTGCTGCTCCGGTCACAAGATCGACGGAGAACTCTACCTGCCTAAACGGGGGAAGGCCGGGTAATTCCTCAGGAAAGACTTCTGGGAAGTCCCGAACGATTGGCACATCCTCAAGTCTCTTTTCCTCTGACTTTTTCTTCATAATGTGAGCGAGGATTGATGGATAACCCTTTCTCAGAAATTTCTGGGTTTTCAAGCAGGATATGATGTTGAGTCTCGTCCCACCGATTTCCCTCTGTATGACCAAGGTTCTACCAACGGCGAGAGGATTACGAATGATTTTATCGTAACAAATGATTTCGGCACGATGCTTGGACAACCAGTCCATACCAATGATGACGTCGAAACTTCCAAGTTCAACAGGCATAAGATCGATCGAGAAGGTCTCGTCGGCTAGGTTTAAGGTGCAATTGGGTATCACATTATCCGTTGTCGGTGAACTGGAATTCTTGAAGCTGAGTGGATGAAGATTGGTTTATGGTGATTTCAGGGTTTGAAAGTGGTAGTGGTGCGGGTTGGTTGTCTAATTGTGGTTCAAATGGCGGTGGCTCAACACTCATTCCCTTGAATGAATTTAGTATTTCTTCAACTGAAGGAAATGGGTTTGGTCTATTGAATATAGGTTTATCTCTTTTTAGCCAAGGTATCGGTGTACCGCATCCTAATGGAACAGCGATTGCTTTGCCATTGGTGCGAGAAGATTTCTTTTCAAACAGGTGAAATAGTAGTTCATCAGATGTTGGCGAAGTGATTGCAGAATGTAGCCCATGGTCCTCATTATATAGCTTCCGAATGGTGAGTATGGTGTTAGGTATCGGATCCTGGTTAGATAGTGCTAGTACTTCATGGAGATGTTCATCAAAAATATCATGCATGGTATCACACAAACCAAGGTCATCTTCCAGAGGGTGCTTCATTAATCGATCGACATTAAAGGTGACCTCTTCTTTCCCAACTCTTAATTTTAAAGATTTTTCGTTAATGTTGATTACGGCCTTGGCAGTATTTAGGAATGGTCTGCCAAGGATGAGCGGGATATGGGTGTCTTCCTCTATGTCCATGACAATAAAGTCTACTGGAAAGACGAACTTATCGACTTTGACCATGATATCTTCAGCAATTCCTTGAGGGAGCTTAACTGATCTATCAGCTAATTGGATGGTCATACGAGTAGGCAGTAGGTCATCTAGTCCTAATTTCGTATAAAGGAAATAAGGAATAAGATTAACACTAGCACCTAGGTCTGCTAAGGAGTTACTAATTTGAATTCCTTGGAGAAAACAGGGTATAGTAAAGCGTCCGGTGTCGCCTAATTTAGGTGGGAGACCATGTTGTAAAATTGAAGAACATTCAGCATTCAAGGGTAAACTAACTATTTTCCTAAGTTTTTCTTTGTTTGAAAGGAGTTCTTTAAAGAATTGGCACATGAGGGTATTTTTACTAAAGCATCTAATAATCTAACGTTTAAGTGTAGGCTTTTAAATATTGTGTAGGTTTTGGCAGGGATATCAATTGACACATTTTCACTAGGTGTAGGTTTTGGCAAAGAAGTGTTTTCTGGGGTGTTATCGGGTGGTGGTGGATCAACTTTGGTTACTTTTCCTCCTCTCGTCACGATTAACACATCATCGCTTGGTGGATGAGTGGCGTCATTAGTGCTTGCCGACGTACTTTCCTCAATAAAACTCAAGTTTTTCAAAATAGATTCCATGTTAGAGATTAATTTTTCTGAAATTTTTATCATGGCGTCGATGTTATCTTGAAATCTGGTTACTCTTTTGTTTATAACATTTTGTTCGGACATAAAATATGATAAAGATTGTTTTGAGGAAGGTAAGTGGTTTGTAGGTGAGGAAGCAGCCAAAAGTTGAGTTAAAGGTCCATTTGGTGTGGGGATATTCAAATCAAAATAAGGTGTTGACATGATTGGTCAAGGGTGGTGAAACTAAAACTAAACAAATTCTAAAGGTAAAAAGGTAACTTTTGATCGATGTTGATCTCTCAAAAGGATCGCTAAAAACTAAAGTTGCTAAATTCCTAAAATCGGTTGCCGACGCTCTCCGACAGCGATGCCAAAAACTTGTTGCGGTGCGCACCGGTCGTTGGAATTTCTAATGGTGATACAAGACAACAATGGGTTTTAAATTTATAAGGCTGGGGCCTAGGGTTACTATTATGCTAATCAAGGGGCTAGCAAAGGACAAGTATGACCTAGGATCGTTCTTCAAAGCGCGGCAAATTGAAGCTAGGGGATTAAGAAACTTTTATATTTTTTAGTTGGGGAGAAAAGAGTTGGGTTTTTTTTGTTTTGGTTTTAGGTTTTCTACTCTAAATTAAGTTAAGATAAACTAAAAGGTGGAGGTTACTTCGGGCGTTCAGCAGTTAAAGCGATTGTCTACTATGAAGCGGTTTAGGAGTTGTTGAATATATAGAGTTCTAATGGGGATAAGTTCGTAAGTTAATGTGAGCTATTACTGCAGTCCTTCTATCGGACTAACGCGGAGGTGTCCACAATCAGGCAAATAGAATGTCACATGGGTTGCAAAATATATTAAAGCATACACCGAAAGTTCTCTCAAATGTATGCCCATATTATCTGACAGTTAATCTCGAATCCTATTCCCCAATCTCGGTCGTCAGAGATGTCCGAATCATGGCATAGTTTGTTGAATAAACAATCTTATGAACGAGGTTTTACCCTCACCGGAATAGGTTGGACTAACTGGTCTAGGCGGTCGGATAATATGTCATCACTTATTCGTACGATTTATCAACATTACTCAGGTATGTAAGAATACTGGGATGGTTTGTACTACAAATGGAAACTTAAGTAACATGTTTGTTATTCGATTCATAATACAACTACCTTCGGTCGTTCTCGACTTCCATACATTTGTACTCCGCCGTAGGCGTTTCCAGTACTATATTAGAGAACAGTCGAATAGGGGCCGTCATATTACGTCACGATATTTAATGCTGTCTGTATTTCACTATTATGTCAATCCTAAGGCGACAATCAAACAAGAACATGCAATAAGATGATCAAAGCAACAGTTCAATATAAGCATGTAAAGGTATTATTTAAGTCGAGGATATTCCGAAAGTTATCTCAAAAATATCGTCAATATGAATTTAATCTTAATCTACCTCTATTCCCATATTCCATATCTCTTGGATCCTATTTTGGTCTAGAGAACACCGGCCATGCCGAGCTCAATGATTCAATCTAACATAGTATAACTAAGTGACCTATATCCTATGAGTTAGCTACGTTCTTCTTTCGATAAGGTTTTAGTCACGACATGAGTTGGGCAGATAAACGATAAAGATTTAATTCCTACATCTATTTGTAATATAAACCATCCGCAATCTCATACAACACAATTACATATTAAAACTTTCTAAACGACTATCATAGCAGACGATTGAGTTATCTAATTAATCATGACAATTCTAGCATGCATATTTAAATTTATAAAAGAAAGAACAAACATAATTAAATATGAAAGATAGATTAAAACCAGAAAAAGGCGTACAATAACTCGTAGCTACAAATGCATCCCGGAGCACCTCTGTACAAGTCTTCCTAGATTAGTTAACTAGCTAATCTAATTAACTAAGGAAGAATTTACAAATAAAGAAAGAAAAAGTGAAAGTGTGTGTTTTCCAAGGTATGGAAGGTGTGGTGTGGTGTGTTGTAGGTGTTTTTGGTGTGTCTTTCAAATGAACCAAAGCCCTCCTATTTATAGGTGAAATCCGGTTTACGTTAGCAACTTGAGGAGCACTTTAGCAAAAGGTGGAAAAGGTGTTGCACCAGGTATGTACAATCGCGCAAAGGTGTGGCATCGGTTACGTACAATCGCGTAAAGGTGTGGCACCGGGTACATGAAAGGACCAAAAAGAGGAAACGAGATAGGGGAGGGGAGGCCGGCACCGTCCACCGTGTGGCCGGCGGCGGCTGGTGGTTGGCCGGCAGCGGCTGGCTGCCACCCGCCCTGGTTCACCGTCTTTTGTTGCGTTTATTAATTCGCACGTGTTTTCTTCGTTATGTGTCCATTTTCGTCGATTCTTTTTTCGTAGGATTCGTTTTTCAAAAACGAAGACTTTGATGAAAAGTAATCCCAAAAATGAGTTTCCTATCTCCAGATATTGCGTACGAATCATTTGAATCTTCCGGCGGGCGAAGAATCTTCATTCTTTATCCGTTTTTGTTTATTCTTCTTCTGTTAGACTCGTATTTTGAAAACGAACATCTTGGATAAGATGGATGTTGATGATGGGCACTTTAGTCTTTAAATCTTGTTTTGACTTTTTACGCGATATTAGGCCCCACCCAAGTGTGGTTGGTTCCCATTTTAACTCTCCGTGTTTGCGCTCCATTTGGTGTTCGTTTTCCCGATCGTTTAAACATTTAATTGCTTTTATACGCGTTTAAATATACGTTTAAAATACGAATATTTTATAAATATTTTGTTTGAAGTATGTTATCATATGTTTAGTAAGTGAATTACAAGGTATAATTTACCCTCGTTTTGATTGTTTGCGCTCTTAATATTTTAATCGCGTAATCGTTATTTGTACGGTACAAATTTGAGTTGAAATATTATCAAAATAATATTTTGGATATAATAGTTTCATTAAATAATGTTATATTATTTAATAAAATTGTTCACCAACGTCCGTATTAATTGAATCGAATTACCTTCGATTTGAAATGTGTGCGATTTAACCAAATCGCGTAATTGTATATATTCAACACAGTACTAATTACATGTATTACAAAATGATTAGGACCTAATGACTAGTCCTAATTTGGCGGGTGTTACAATTATGGTTGTTAGTAATAATACTGTTGATATACTGATTAGTCTGG
The DNA here is from genome assembly GCA_963422505.1 of Pseudognaphalium luteoalbum. Taxonomy (NCBI): domain Eukaryota; kingdom Viridiplantae; phylum Streptophyta; class Magnoliopsida; order Asterales; family Asteraceae; genus Pseudognaphalium; species Pseudognaphalium luteoalbum. Next base: position 6,352,237 of record OY730198.1, on the reverse strand, counting down.
TGTGTGACCTGATAAATATGTGGATATGTGATCACGTGATATATATTTGGCCTTCGGGCATCAGTTGTTGATGAGGTCAACGAGTTAATTTGGTTGGTTGGGCTAGTTGGTTATTGTGTGAATTACACATGGTTTTACTTCATTCGTTGTGTGTAGAACCTGTGTTTGAGGATAATAACCATTAGCTATCGGTCTCGTCCGTTATGACCATACGGATATGGTTGGGTGAGTGTTCTTTGAGAGCCACCACGGCAGTAGGGTTTCTCAAAGAGTCACCGATCCTCATTATTGAAATTGTGATGTTGTTGAATTGTTGAAAAGTTGTATTGTGTACTTGAGTATTTAAGGTTAATTGTTGTATACAAGGTTGTTATGCTAAGTTGGACTGTTGATTAATTATTCACTCACTTAGCGTTATGTTAATCCCCCACATTAATACTTCTTGCAGGTTATGGATATAATATGGGTGGGTAAGAAGTTGAACTGGAAGGAATGTTTGACCACTAAGCGTTACTCTGATATTTGATTTGCATAAATCAATGTTATCTTTTGGTTTTGAAATAACAGCCATGTTGATAAACTATGGTTTAAATTAGTTGGATTTTATATGTTGACTAAATAATGTAAACTATTAATAGTTATTTGGACTTGCGCTTCCGACATATTATATTTAAATGGTAGTAAAGGAGGGGTGTTATAATTTCATAATTCATTACGTAATATAATTTTACCATACATATAATTTGCTTAATTATAAAAATCAAATGCATATTATATGTCCGTGTGTATAAACGGGTTTAAGGTCTAGTACGTAATAATAATAATAAATAAATAAATCTTAAATATATATATATATATATATATATATATATATATATATATTAAATATTATTAATTAAATATAATATATGATTCACCTAATAATGTCATCAAATATCTAATTAGCCAATTAAATACTCTAATTTGGTTCAATTGGCTAAATTTAAAGAGATAATGACATCATAATTCAAAAACATTAACATTTAAATTATATTTTACGTTTATATAACTTACAAGTATATATATCTTCATCTAAATCCAACGATAACTTAAGATCATCTATATATATATACAGTTTTTTAATTTAGTGTATAAATACAAACTTTCAAGTTTCCAATCATCATAATCATCATCAGAATATATATAATCAAATCAAACATATATATATATATATATATATATATATATATATATATATATTAAAAAATACTTAAAATAATATCATCAAGGTTTCATGCAAATCGATATTAATGTAATGAAGTTTTTTTTTTTACTAAGTATTAAATCGAATTTGATATTAAATTTGGGTTATGTAAATATTGAAGTTGATTTATCCGAAGTGTAATTTAAATAAAAAGTAACATAAAAATAGTAAGTTTTATTAAATATAAAACAATTTATATATTACTAAAAATTGTTATGCATGATTTTTTTTTATTATATACAACATATAATTCGTTAGTTATAAATTTATAATCAAAATCTTTACCATATATATATAAAATCTAACATGCTCTCTTGATTTTTCATTAGTTAGTGTTTTCATACAAAATGTGAGAATTTTTATCATATATATTATCTGTGTAACTAAAAAAATGAAATATGCATTCGATTGATCGTGTATACACACGGGTTTAAATGCTAGTAGTAATCTAGCTATATACATAATATTTTCAAAGGAGTATAAATTTCATCTATATATACTTAAATAATATAAAAATCGGGTCAAAGAGATTTGATCCGTATATATACCGATTCAACTTCTTATTTTTATATTTGAAGTACTTTTTTATATTTATGGATATATACAAAAGATATAATACATTTTTGAAGAGACGAATGTATAGGAGATAATTAGAATGACTATATAAAGAGTACGTACGAATGATGATTATTATGATATACTGTATATAAATATAAATAAATTTATCAATTAGGAAAAGATATATATGATAATTTAAAATTTTAGATAGCAAAAATTTTGAAATTAGTAAAATGGAGTATATCGTAAACATAAACAAAACATTAACATTAACATTAATAATAATACAATAATTAAAAACAAAAAAGATCAGACGAGCATATAAACATGATCAATGAAAATAAAAGATTTAAGGGTCTGGACTGAAGATGGTCATGACAAGACGAGTGATCTGTTCTTCATGGTCCCTGACCTTTTTATTATTTTCATCTACACGTTTAACATAATACTGATAGATTCTTCATCTCGCTTGATCTTTTCTTTCAACTTCTGAACAATTTTTTCATGCATTTCTAACAACAACTTCTCTGTCCCTAATCGTCCGTCATTACACCTGTCCCAAACATGTTGAGAAACTCCATTGAATTCGTAGGGATTCCTTTTTATGGACTTGGGTGATGGTTGTGGTGATGCTGGTGGCTTGATGATCTCTTGTTGTTTTTGGAATTATCGGATGTGGACGCCATGAGATTTTGTTTTGTAAGGAAATTAATGGCAAGACTTTGTGTGATAATTAGGAATTGAAACGTACAACTTAATTAACTGATAAAAAACTTAGATATGAGGCGTTGAGGAAGAATACAGTTTATATAACCGATCGAATTGTTTACTCAACGGACTCTTTTATTTATTGGAGTAAATAGGCGACGATATATATGACCAGTTGACCACGGTTACTTAATGACCACGGTTAGTTTATAGGGAACCGTGCTCACTATTGAAGCAGTAAATTGAACTATATATTGAAGGTTGTATGACCATGGTTACTTATTGACTATGATTTGTATAGAGTATAGAAAACAGAAATTGCGAAATTGGCGCCAATATATGACTGCGGTTACTTTATGACCACGGTTAGTTTATGGGGAACCGTCGGCACTGTTAAGTCAGCATATTGAAGTACGTTCGATGGATTGATGGTTAGTCTTCTTTGGACTGTGGTTACTTTATGGCTCGATACGCCAGGTGTAATATTTTATGATGACGATAATGAAATTAGTGATGGTTTGCTTAGTTACATTTTAAAATTTTAATTCGATTTACTAGCTAGTCTGATTTATTCTTTAATTTTTAACAATAAAAAATTAATCATGTGTAATTTTATTGTTAGCTTATCATATGGTTTAGGTAGTGACATTAGTTGGATCTTACGACTCCAAATTAAGATGGTGTTTGGTCGAAAGATGATGAAAATGGTTCTGGATTTAGCAATGATAATAATCCTCGTGGTATATACGGAGTACTGATCATCAGAAACTGATGGTGATGAACTGATGATCATTGAAAACAATTTGATGATGAATATGCTAAGTGAAGTGTGAAAGATAAAAATGTTGTTTGTTCTAATAATGCATCTATATACATCAGATTTTATAATTTATTTTTGCTCAAAAAATAAATAAGAAAAAAGAAAACCTACATGGTCCTTTTTGACGGAGACTTAACCATCGTTAGTGTAAAGGATCATTGACGTAAGAAGTTTTAAAAAAAAAGGATGATCTATCATCTATATGTAATTAAAATTAGTTAATTACTAATACGGTTGTTTTCAAGTGAACAACAAAAAATATTCAAAAAGTGCAAAGTGAACGTATCACAGGTCCCTTAAACCGTGGTATTTTAATCTTGTAGATCACGTATATATATATATTCTAGTGAAATCGTGGTCTTTTCAAAAATTCAAGTATCCCGCCATTATTTTCACTTCATATATTCCCCATTACCTTCAAAATTTCTCAAATTTTCACATTTGCCTTCATTCGTACAAAAATATAAAAACACAACAAATCCATAAACCACAATCATAATCCATCATTTTTCTCCATTTTTTTTGTCGAACCGTGGTGTGTTTGTTTATATGAACCCTTGGATTTTTGTCAGTTTAGCGGTGCTCTTTTCCTTCTGGATTTTCGAATTTCAGTTAGGGTTCGTCCAACTACAACTATAATGGTAACTTATTTTTCTTTATACAGCTTGTGTTCAACATAATTTGAATTAAAATGTATAAGAACAAAAAGGGAATGTTTGTATGATATATCACAAGAATTCCAGAAGTGAAGATTTGCTTTTTGTTGTCGGGAATTAATGAATTGTACTATCAGTTTGTGGGAAATCATGTAAGTAACTAAAAGAAAAGTCATTTTTTGTTATGCGGAATCCTATCAGTCTGTGGGGACCAAATGTTTAGGACTTTAGTCCATTTATACACGGAGTAATATATTTGTTTGGACCGATTTAATTACGAGTATTTTGAACTTTGTTTATTATTTTATTTACTGTTTGATGATATTTAATTTGATACATATATATATATATACATAAAAGATTTTGAAGTTATCTAATTATTTGTAGGATAATCAATATAATTTCCTACATATTTCGGAAGATGATATTTTTACTTCAAGATTTAATGATGATGATGATGTTAGTGATAGTCAAGAATGGGATCATCAAGATAATGAGGATGCTACAGAGTCTACTCCACCGCCTACAGGTCAAAGAAAAAAGAGAGGGGTGACATTATATAAGAAGAAGCGTAATACCAAGCTGCTTTGTGATGGAGATGTTGATTTTAATATTTATGGACTAAATATTGGGCCGAGTCAAGTTAGTTTTAGTAATTACATAGGGCTTGTGACTAGGTGCAGGGTTAGTATACTCCACGAGTCATTAAGGTAACTAAATCTAAACCGTTAAGTATTTTTGTATCTCAAAATACAACTATGAATATATTAACAGTTTCTATGAAATCCAGACATTAACACCTAGTATTACAGATAACAAGAACAAGAAGGTTGTTCTTGGGCAATGCAACCAAGCATGGAAAGATTTTAAGAGAAATTTGGTTAAGTAGTATGTGAGAACGGGAGAAACCCCATTTAAGGATTATCCTTATCTCGGAGAGGAAGAAGGACTCCGGGAATAATTCGTTGAAAGGATCAACGGTGAAGAATTTCAGGTAACATGTCATGTTTTTCATTTAACTAATCATATTTTGTTTTTGGTACATAATCTTATTTAGAAATCATTTAACTAGACGAATGATTGTTTTCCTGTTTAAACTATTTCATTTTAAATGAAGAAATTAAGTGACAGAGGTAGATATCTAGCTTCTTTGAACAAGAATCCCTCTAAGCTCGGACCTAAGGGGTATCGGGGACATGAAGCAGAGTAGCAAAAGGAGAGAGAAGAGGCCCAAGATTTGGATCCCACCTCTCTTGTTGCTCGCTTGTTTAAGGTTCACAATAAGCGGGTGTTTACATACATTAGGGCTCGATGTGGAGTCAATAGCCGAAAGCAACTGCTCATACCTGAGGGTTTTGTTCCTATTGTGGAGGAATTGGTAATATCAATTGTGTTTGGTTACATATTTTATTAAACTTATTATTATTTATAAACAATTACAATTTAACTATCTATTGGTTGTAACAGATTCAGAAGGACCGGGAGTTATGTGCAGATCCGGATCCCAACGGCAGAGATGATATATGGGATGTAGTTGGAAAAGAGCACCCGGGGAGGACTAGGGCGGTGGGTCACACAATCGGCTTCACGAAGGCAGCCTCATGTTATGAGAAGCAATCAAGGAGAAACAAAAAGAAGGAGGAAAATGAGAGTTTAGAAAGAAGGGTGGCTCAGCTTAAGAGAATTGAGTTGGGAAGGAGGGATGCGACTGCAACGCAGCCATCAGGGGATCTCGGTATATCTGGAGCAAGTCTCGATATGAGGCAGAGTAGTGTTGAGTCAGGGTTTTATCCTTTTGACGATTTAACGGTATTCAGATTTGATATATTACACTTTTACCAGCTGGAAGAATTATATATCACTTTTATATTTTTTATCATAACGTATCATTGCAGACCTCCACTGCATGTAACTTGCTTGCTGAATTTGGGTTTGAAAGGGTGAAAGTTGCTAGAGGAATGGCTTATCCTCGAGGGCTGCTACACTGGAAGTCTATGTCACCAGACCACAAAAAGGTGCTAGTTGATAAAGTTGTTGATCAATACACGAACATGAAACTTCCTAAGCAGGTTGGTGGAATAACTGCTTTGGGAGAAGCCAAAAACAGTTTCATTTGATGGCCTAGTTCGTTGATTGAATATACTAATGTACGTACCCAATATTTATCTATAAGTAAATCGTATGTACTTCAATTATTGTATTGAAAACCTAACAAATGCATGGTTTCAATTTAATTTGTTTCTAAGATGAGACAGATTTTTTGGTCCATTCGGAAGATGTTGCGAATCAATGGCAGAAAAAGGGTACACCTACAAAACAACTTGTACAACCTGCTACAGTTCAGAAAAAGCGGGCCCAGACACCCGTAAATGATCAGAGTACGCCTCAAAGACAGAAAACGGGTACACTTACAAAACCGCTGGTACAACCTGCTCCAAGTCAGAAAAAGTGGGGCCCTATACCGTCACCTGATCAGCCACAAAACTTTGTCAAGCATACATAGGTAGGAAGTAGAGACCGGCTTTCCAAGCAGAGTGGGTGTTCAACCCAAGCAGGGATGACGTCGAGTAAAAATCCGGGGATGTCAAGTAAAGCACCGGGGATGTTAAATAAAACAAAGCATTTGCTAGCAATGGAAGTCAACCCCCAACGAAATAAAGAAAATGTTGATCTACAAGTCCACCCACAAACAACCACATGAAGGAGTGTGAGTGATCAACAAGTCAAACCTAGTACTCTGAGGAGGGTGGATAAATGTGTGTTAACTACCGAACAGGAAGATGTTTTGGGTCGTAAGCCTCTGGTGGTAACTCGTTTCTGGAGAAAAGTGATAAAAAGGTGTAATTTGAATGTAAATATCCCCGCTGGAGTATTAGGTGCAAACTCTGTCTTCTTATCAATGGATGTTGCAGATATCAAATTATTAGTGATGAATGGGCAAATCGATATTACCATCCTCATTTTTTACTTGACGTAAGTATTCTTTTTAAATGTATACCGTAATACATTCCTAGAACAATATATAATCATGTATTTTTCTAATGATTTAGTATGTTCTTAGGGGGATTATCATGAACTCTGAGAAAGTCCCCCGAAACATATGCGCATTCATCAATACCTCTGGGATTACCAATGATATCATTGAATCCAGAAAGGGAATGGCTACAAGCTTCATCCTTGAATGTATGGACCTCTATTTTCCTTCAAAGACCTTTCTCTTAGCACCGTATTGGCAGGGGTATGATCATGGTTAACCTAATCCTTATTGTTTAGTTATATATGTTTATTGTTATATACTAACATTAATAAAGTAAAATATAATTAGTAAACACTGGGTATTGTATATCTTATTCCCTGGTGGCCGCTCGGTGTACATACTCGACTCCAAGGTCTCCTTAAATGATAAACCCCCAAAGAAGATCATTACCACCTTACAAAGTGTGTTAACGAGTAAGGATTTAAATAACCATGTAACAATATATAAGCTTGAAATGCATCTTATTATAATTTTTAACACCACCTAATTTCTTCATTATGTTTAGAGCATTTTTGTCGAAGTTGCGTTATCATCCAAAATACCATATGGTTGCCTGTTATCAACAACGAGGAGGATGGGAATGCGGGTACTATGCCATGAAATTCATATTCGACTTCGTGTGGAGATATCAATTTGTCTTTCCCAAGAATGTAACAATCATTTTTATCATAATGTTGATATAAAGTTGTTCATTTTTATCATATACGTACTCCAACATATTTTCTTTCAAATAAATTTGGATATAGCTTCCGGAGATGAGGTCCAATACTTCACTTATGCAAGCCGAGTTGGATAGAATTATTTCCGCGTGGTGTTCATGGTTTGACCAGTCGGTTCTGCATCCTGGTAACTAGGTGAATATATGTTATTTCTTTTACAGTTACTTACTCCGAGTTATTTTTATATTAATTATATGCATGTTTGAATGCTTAACTGCTTATGTGCTATGTGCTTGTATATAAGTTTAATTATATACTTAGATGTTGAAAATCCTTAGTTGTTGATCATATGCTTTAGTTCAGTCGGTTTCAAATTTTCCATGACGATCGAGATGCTCAATGATGAATAATAACTAATGTTTAATGGGCGTCTAAGATTTTGAAAAAAGGCAGTGTGAGGTGGTTTCAATGGGTGCAAGATCCTGGATCATGCACTATTATTGTGAGTCAATGAAGGAGGGTTGGGTGAGATCGAAAAGGTGGAGATATTTTCAGAAGGTTGTGGTTGTGATATTTTTTCAAGCTCGCATTGTTATGGCTGTATAGTTTGGATCGTGTGTATATAGTTTGCAGGTTTTAAATTTTGGACTCTAGGTTGGAATTATTAGCATATGCCCAATAATGGGTCTGTTCAATGTTGCATATAACATTCGAGGTTGTAACTTTTCATTTTTTATTTTTGAATGTAGAAATAATAATGTTGGAAACAGCTTCTGAAATAATTAGCAGGGTCCTGTTCTTTATAACGGGGTCTTTTTTTTATATATAATTACAAACAAGGCCCACGGTTCAATATAAAGAACTGTAGCCAATTTCATTAATAATTAAATATTCAGCCACACGTCTAATTATCAGACCCGTGGTAATTTTAACAAAAAAGAACCACGGTTCTTAATAAACCGTAGTAAATAATATTTTATATAATTAAAAATTAAATTTTATGACCACGGTTTATTATAACAGAACCGTGGCCCTTGATGAAAATTGTCAACCTGATTTACCACGGTTTTAAATGATATACCGTGGTCCATGCAGTTATTAGACCACAAAATTCTGACCGTGGTCCTTTAGCTTTGGAAATAGAATTCTCCCTCCTTAGTCTACCCCCGTTTTCCGTGGTCCATATATGATTTTAACCGCGTGCCATTTGAGATTTTGTAGTAGTGGTTGGGTGTCATCATACACTAATACATGATGCAAGTTCGAATCTTGACATCTCTTTTTCAAATTATTTGGCTCGCAACATGTGAAAAGGGCATCTAGTTAGCCTCATGGAAACTTTACTTGAAAACTGAGTGCGATACCTAGAAATAATGCTGACAAATTCTGTCTATTTGTTCCACATCTGGGCAATTCTGGGTATAATGACAAAAAGTTTGGGTTCTTATGAACTAGAGAAATTTTGAGAATGGGCTTAATTGGGTAAAACTCAAATCATGAATGGATCTAAATAGGTGACCATCATGTCATATTCTTTATATTATATAGTTAAAAATGTTAACTTATTTTGGAAAAAATATATATTTTAGTGAATTAGAAAATTTTTTGTATGAAATTTTCAAATAGCCCGTTATGACCCGAGCCCGTTTAGAACCGCACCTGATTAGACCCGAGCCCGTTTATATCCACGTCCGTTTTTACCCGTAACCCATACCCACCTAACCCGCCCATTTTACTAGCTCTACCTAGAAATATATGTCTAAATCTGAACTATACGATATTATTGGTACAAATGTAAAATTGATTGAATAAATGAATCTAATTAAACAATGAATGTTTAATTAAGTATAGTGTTAAGACTATATTATTATACACTAACACTGTGCTCGAGTGTTTTTACGTTTGAAGACATCCATTTCAACCTATATATACGACTTTTGTTTCTCCTTAAAAAATTATCCATGTGCATATAAAAGTTATTATACAGAACTATCAAATTTTCAAATTTATCCTTGTTTATTAATCTCAATAACTCAATTGATTAACGTACGTACAATTGATAAATGAGTTAGATAAATCTCTCTGTCAACTGATTAATGAAAAATTGCTTGTCCCATTTGAATTAAGTAAATCGTTTAATTGGTGTAATTAAATTGGTCCCAAAGCAAATTAATATATGTAAATGTCGAGCCATAAATAATCGTCGTCCTTCCCCCTCAAAGATGTTGAATCATGCATGGTTTTAATGTTGAAATTTAAATTGTGGGTCGGAGGTGGATTCGATGAATTACGGAGCCAGTGAAAATCGAAGCTTCCCGATCGATGTTCCTTCAACTCAAAAGATTGTTTGATGTACGCCTTTTGATATGAAACGTAACAAGTATATGGTTTTTTAAGCGCTGTGTTACATTTCGGTTTGGTTGATTAATTCGGAATTGGCATAATCGTATTTTACATGCTTCGGGGGAGGTGTTGGAGGTAGTTCGAGCTGTGGACTTATTTCCCGAGCTTCAGTCGATGTCAAGAATGGGGATTTCATCGAGACGTAAGCTCAAAACTTCGAATTGGAGCAAATAGTTGACGGATCCTATTAGCATATATCAACTGGGTTACCTTTTGTGTGCTGGGTGCTTTTTTCTGTATTTGTTTGTGGTTGTATTTTTTTAATGGTGTTATAAGATTGTGTACTTATTTTGCTATCAACTGATTATTGTTATGTTACTCGTATTAGACTAATGGCCAATTTTGTTAAAGCCCATTTATTAGGTCAATCTTCAAAAAAATTATTAACAAATTTGACCATACATAACACAAAACTGCCACATTTACAAATGAAGTTGATTCATACGGCAATTATGATTATATATCAATCTTAATAAAGAGGATGATCTCATTAATTTTTTATTTGATCAATAAAATTGTTTAATTTTGTTAAATTGATTAAAATTAGGAGATCAATTATTATTTAAAATCGAGATAGTGTTATGTCATTATATTATTTTTTGATATATTAATAGTGATACGTCTGTTTAACTATTTTAATGTGTTGGAAAAAATTAAGTTTAATGAAAAAGAAAGTAAATATAATGTCAAATTTTGTGAAATAATTGAAAATATTATATTTCTATAGATAACTATTGAGTCTTAAAAATTATTTTAAAAATTTGCCTAGAACACAAGTATAAATTGTTTTATGTATTACTCCTTAGTAGAGAGTAGAGACTAGTAATAAAAAAATTCGAAGTAAAAAAAGGGTTTTGATAAACATCACTCTCTTAGAGTGATAGATAAACATTCCATTTATAACTTTCAACATTAATAAAAGTTGAATATTTCCGTAATAATAATTAATCAATGAAATATAAAAGGAAGGTGATCGTTATAATTATAGAAAAAATTATGTTTAATTAATGTATTATTATTTAATGTTATAAATAGTATACTTATCCATCACCTTAGACCGACGTATATCAACCCCCCACCCCAAAAATACAATTTTTGATTGAATGGGACATCTCTTAATTTATCTTACATAAAGTATTAACAAGTAAATAAAACTTTATGATGTTATATATGTGTTTGGATGCGAGAGAACATGGCCCTATTAAGATCTCATAATTACCATCGACTATACTCAAAATATTCTCTTCTTCCTAATAAATTGTTCGTCAAACACAATAAGGTAAATGCTAATTTTATTCTTATATTCAAGATTATTGTAACTAAAAATATTTTAAAAATAAGTTATTGAGAATAATAATTTGAGTAATGTTATATAGACTTAATTTCATGGACATAAAAGTACTTCTCGGTTAGTTGAATTTTTTTACTTTCACTAATATTATCGAATCAATTTTTCACGTATATCAATCTCTTTTTTAAGTTTATATTTAGGCATAGTAGAAGTTTAACTCATCCTTATTATTCGTCTTACCGTTAACCAACTTGCTATTATTGTATATAAAATAACAGACATTAAACCCGTGTATACACACGAGCCATTGAATATGAATTTGATCTTTATAATTACGTAAATTATGTATACGATAAAATTCTATCATTTCGTAAAAGTTAAAAAATATATGCAATGAAATTCAAAAGTCCTTAAACGAAAATAGTATAATAGATTGATTGCGTGTATTAATTAATGATTGTAATAAAATACAAAGAATTAAGATTAAGATTTTATTTATTTATCACCTATATATAATTTATATATTAAGATTATAAACTACTTCACTTTCCCGAATTTATTGTCTACTTTTTCATTTTGGGATGTCCCAATTTTATTAAATACAAAGAATTAAGATTAAGATTTTATTTATTTATCACCTATATATAATTTATATATTAAGATTATAAACTACTTCTCTGTCCCGAATTTATCGTCCACTTTTCCATTTTGAAATGTCCCAATTTTATTGTTCACTTTGTACTTTCAACCAATCAAAATATTTGATTGTAGTGAGAGATTAAATCGTATTGGTTGTATAGTACAACTGGTACAATTTTCTTAAACTACGTGTGGGACAATAAAATTATGACGGATGAAGTATTTACTAAGAAATTATATTTATAATATAAATAAAATAATATATATAATATAATATATATTAGAATAAGAGTGACTTGTACCGCTTTTTCACTTCTATATATTCAGGTGCCATGTGAGGACTAACATGCTTACAACTTGGTCTCTGTTCCTGTAATATTGTCGTCTTTCTCTCTTTGTATTTTCTAGGTTTTTTTTAAACAAAACAGAGTAAAACAGAGCATTCATCCATGGCAACTCAAGGCCTTGTGTTGTATCTATTAGCAGGCTTCTCCGCTGCTGTTTTATCAGCGTTCATCATCTCCGATTACAATGATCACAAAGGCGATCATCATCTTCATCGGAATTCAGTCGCTCTGAATTCCGATGAAAAAACATGGCCTGTAAGGCTCCATTCTCATTATCATTATCTTGATATTGAAATTTGATTTATTTGTTTATCTATCCATACACTCTTTGACATTTGTATCATTTTTTAATTTTATATGTTTTGATTTGTAGGAATTGGAGTTTAACTGGAGAATTGTTGTGGCTACACTGATCGGATTCTTGGGTTCGGCATGTGGTACTGTTGGCGGTGTTGGTGGCGGCGGTATTTTTGTACCAATGCTTACTTTGATTGTTGGTTTCGATACCAAATCTGCAGCTGCTCTTTCCAAATGTATGTTTTTCTACCTTTTTTCTAATTTATAAACTTAGCGTTATACCCGTGCGATATCGTTAACCTTTCTTAATAAATATGTTAGAGCTAAAATGGTAGCCCATTAAAAAGTACTAACATGATTGGTCATGTTACTTTTATGTGAGAGATGAGAATAACAAATAAAATAACTTAGAATAGTTTTAATATGAAGATTATCAAGTTACATACAAATGGAACATATACTGATTTTATTTAGCATTATTGAAATAGGTGGATATTTGATTTGTGATTTGTTGTGATTTCAGGTATGATAATGGGGGCATCAGCATCATCATTTTGGTATAATCTAAGAGTACAACATCCATGCAGAGATGTACCAATATTAGACTATGATTTAGCACTCTTGTTTCAGCCTATGCTTATGCTTGGAATCACACTTGGTGTTGCTCTTAGTGTTGTTTTCCCATATTGGCTTATTACTGTTCTTATCATCATTCTCTTCTTAGGTAAATCCTTAATCCCCACCTTATTATCGATTTCGATTATCCAGAATCTCAGTGTTTCTATTCGTTGGCAAACGTATACTCATAGTGATTACTGACAGCAAACCGAACGCCACATCATTGAAACATGTGGACTACTTACATATCTATATTTACTTGATACTTCCATTAACACCGTCTTTTGTATTTGGAAACGAATAAAGAATATTCATGTATATATTCCTACTTGTTTTGTTTTGATAGTCGTCTTAGTATAATATTACGAAGCTTCTGATACAATAGATATGAAGGTAATTTAATCAACTAAAATGTTATTTTTATGATTTGGTAACCTCAAGATGATGCAACTCATGTGTACAAAGACAAACAATCTTAGTTCAACATATATTAATATCATTATATTCGCTGTTAGGTGCATTATTTGCTTAGTTTAAACTCATGAGACAATAGGATTATCAATATTCTATTGTCAAGTTGCTTACAAGTTTAGAAACCAACTTTTTTTTATATGATTGTTAAGTATAAGTTAATACAAGTAATTCTCAGTTCAGTCGACGTGCATTTGTTTATTGATTATTCACTAATCATCATTGTTTCTTGATTCAAGTTACTATAGTTTATACTATGTATCATTGTCACAATAATGATACATTCTTTTATATGCAATCCAGAATTTGGCTTATGCCTACCTCAAATTTGATTATCTTATTTGTCATGATTACGAGTTACTTTAGATAATTAACTGATAGTCAAACACTTGTATTTACTTTTGTTAATTTTATTCTGCAGGGACGTCATCGAGGTCTTTCTTTAGGGGCATTGAAATGTGGAAGGAAGAGTCGATACTAAAAGTAGGTCCAAGTCAACAGAATTAAGATACATTTTCAAAAGAATTCTTATAATTTGTTTAAATCACATCAGTAAATCCTTTCAGTTATATTTGTAAGGATCTGTTTATATGTGTAACTGTTATCTTTTTCGACTGATGCAGAAAGAAATGGCAAAACCAAGAGAAACGTTTGTCAATTCACGAGGAGAACGTGAGTTCCATAAAGATTTCTTAATTCATTTGGTGCTATCATGCAAGTTTAATTAGCATTTTTGATGATTCGTTACCTGTTTTCGTTTTCAGTTCTACTTGACACTTATGAGCCTTTACTTCCAAGAGAAGAGAAAACTCCAATGGTGAGCATTGACTGCTTTGACATCTTCACTTTCACCTGTTGACTTTTTGAGTGGATTATGAAAATGTCTAAACTTAATTCCTTATAAAACTACAGGAAATATTTACATTCAATTTACGCTGGAACAAGCTTATGCTACTAGTTGCTGTATGGGCTGCATTTCTAGTTCTTCAAATCATCAAGGCAAGTAAAGAAAATATTTGACTAACAGTCAAACTTAGTCAAACTTGCTTAAGATATTGTGAAATCTTTTTCGATTATGAGACTTCCCAAAATAAAATTTCGCTAACTTTTGGCCTTTTTGTGTGTTCTGCAGAACGATCTAGTAGTTTGCAGTACATGGTATTGGGTACTCACAGTCGCACAGGTACGTTGTAGACTTGTTGTTTCAAGATACTTGCATAATGCACTAGTGAGGGATTTAATTTTGAGACTGTTTTGTATCTCTCAGTTCCCAGCAACATTAGCAGTGTTTGGGTACGAATGCGTTAAGTTGTACAAAGAAAGTAAAAAAAGGAGAAGCTGTGGAAACACTGAATCAGTGTGTGAGGCTACAATTAATTGGACCGTCCCCAATCTTGTATTTTGTGCACTCTGTGGAGTCTTGGGTGGTACTGTTGGTGGCCTTTTGGGGTCTGGTGGTGGCTTTATTCTAGGGCCGCTCTTACTAGAGATCGGTGTCATACCACAGGTACACAAATGAAAATTATGTTCCCTTTTCGTATTGTCATATTTTGAACAGGACTCAGATTAGTAAGATTGAAACCTTATTCTTCTGAAGACCTTAAACAATTAAACAGTTAAAATCCTTGCTAAGCCTCAAGGAAGTTGGTACAAATTGGACTTGACTTAGTTACTACACAACAACAATACCCAATCCCGTAAATTTAACTTAGTTACTATGTTATATTGTTATGTAATTAGTTTTTTGATTAAACTTGTCACCAGTATGTTTTAAATCTTTTGTCTTGCTTGTTGTTTCTCATAGGTAGCAAGCGCAACAGCGACATTTGTGATGATGTTTTCATCATCTCTATCTGTAGTCGAGTTCTATCTACTGAAAAGGTTCCCAATCCCATATGGTATATTCTCAATTTCCCGTCACTGTCTCATAGATATCAATTTTTTCACGAGACGTAAACACTTGAATACGATTTATATTAATCTTTTTACATTTAATGCAGCGTTATACTTGATGAGCGTATCGATTTTGGCTGGTTTCTGGGGTCAATTCTTTGTTAGAAAACTAGTTGTATTCTTGAAGAGAGCTTCACTTATTGTCTTCATTCTTTCTGGTGTCATATTTGCCAGTGCTATTACAATGGGTAACTTTCTGAACTCTTTAATCTCATGTTATACATTGTGCCTACACACTTCGAAAGTACCTGAAAGTCATTTGTTCGCACTTATAAACGTGTACAAAATGTCTACGTTAATTAGTACCTAAAAGTCATTTTATTTTATACACTTAAAAGGATAAACAAAAAAGATGCTATGAGATCAAACACTTCATCCTTACAATTTTAAGTGCGAAAATGAGTGTTATGTTTCTTAGTAACACTTACAAATTCAAACATTTTAGACACGTTATAAGTGTTGAGAAATTTATGAAAGTGCGTAGAAAATATGTGTAGAAAATATTTGCTGAAATATGACTTGTACATCATGCTTACGAAGTTGTACCTATATATGAACAGGGGTTATTGGCATTGAGCGAAGCATCAGGATGATTCAAAATCATGAATTCATGGGGTTCCTTGAGTTTTGTAGCAGTCAGTAAAAAACTCTACAGTTTAAAAATGATAGTGTACTTTTGTACATAATTTATACAACATTGTGTCGAGTTGCTATAGGCCAATGTCCGTTGGCCAATCGACCCTCGACAAATGTTGTTATTTTAATTTATATTCATTGTTACCATATGCCGGGTGCGTTTTCTTTTGCTGTTTGATTGGCAGCAAAGTTAACAACACCACCACCATCGCTGCTAGCGTGGTGTTAGTTCGTAGTGTTGAATAAGGTTGTGGTTGCCGTCGAGTGTTAGCTACTCGTTAACACGAAAGCAACAAGCTTCAATTGGTTTTGCATTTCATTGTATTGGATTTATTCTGCATATAATTTGAATTCACAACTTTGTATATTTACATTAAATTGGGGTCTAGATTCATACTGTGTTCTTTAAATTTGTTTAGTTTTATTTATGGTTTCGACACCACCTTTGATAACTTAGACAGATTTGGAAATGACGAACTACTGAATTCTAGAGTAAACAAAAACAAGACATGTCTTGTAGCTTTTGCTACAAGAGGATTACACAATATTGTTTTATGTAGTGTTTTATAAGGAATAATCACCTTAAAAAAAGGCTAAAACAGTAGATAAACGCTTTTAAACAAACAATTCCAAAAATGATTACTTTCTGATTTGAGCAACTACAAATATAAAACTAACAAAAAAATCTTGATTAATTATGATGTGACAAATATATATATATATATATATATATATGTTCTTTATTTAGGAGGGACAAAAATTATGTTTATTTGGATGACCACATGGAATGTACATAGAAGATTACAGATTGCACGTGATATGACAACCAAAAATAAATTTGGACTACTAAATCAAATTGTGCTCTTCCCGCTAGCTTTTACCACAATTACAAGTACTTTTTACTAAATTAAAAAAAAATTAGTACTATTTTCACTAGATGTTTTTCGAAAGGTATATAACTATCACAAATATATATATATATATATATATATATATATATATATATATATATATATATATATATATATAGGGTAAGGTTCCAATGAGAACACTTCAAAAATAAGAACGGTAAGAATATTTGATAAATGCACAATTAGTCAACAAATTCATTAAATTCACTCATACATCTCAAATATGTGTAGAAAAATTGATTAGAATAGATGCAGACTTTCGAAAATACACAAAAATCGAAAGAATGATTGATGCACAGTTATAGAGATAATCGTGCATCAATCGTTTTTTTCGATTTTTGTGCATTTTTAAAAATGTGCATTTATTTATTTTTTGCATATTTGAGATGTATGACTGTGAATCTAATAATTTTTGTTGGCTAGTTGTACATTTATGAGGTGTTCTCACAGTTCTTATTTTTGAAGTGTTCTCATTTGATCCAAACTATATATATATACAACATAAATATCATTTTCAATTTTCATATATAACAATTGTCACATAATGAAAAATTATACTATTTGTAGAAACAGTTGTACATAGTTTTGTTTAAATTGTTATTTTTTATAATTTTAATGGGTTGCTCCAGACGCATCATGGGCCGATCCAAGTAGAGATCCGTCTGATCTACCCATTAAAATTATAAAACAACTCCAATTTAAATATATATATATATATATATATATTTGAGTTTGACAGACTAATACATATGTAACTACGTTATGTAAAATTTGTAAGTCATAGGAATAATAGCAACTTTCACACACATAAATATTATTAACATCTGAGACAAGTGTTGGGGTATTATATATTTATATATGATATATGATATGATACATTACAAGAAAATTGAACCAACAATATAATGAGAATGCAAAATCAAATTGTATACATCTCTAATCATGAAGACATTACCTAAACCTACCAAATGTAAATATGATCCAATTTTTTATATTTTGTGTTACATCAAATCCTAATCAAGTTTACTTTCAATTTCAAACAACTTTAATGATTTGAGTGTTATAACATAAATATCATTTTCAATTTTTATATATAACAATTCTCATATAATGAAAAAATATATTATTTGTCGAAATAGTTTTACATAGTTTTTTTTTTTTTAATTGGAGTTGTTTTATAACTTTAATGCATAGACAAGACGGATCTCTACTTGGATCGGCCCATGACGCGTCTAGATCGACCCATCCCTCTTAATTATTATAAGAGGATGTGATTAGGCAAATCACTATTAAATAACCTATTATGTTTAAAGCTACTCCCATTTTTTATTAGCAAATAAATAGAAAGGCTTATTAGAAAAGTACCAATATACCCTTCAAATCCACGCCTCCTTGTATACAAATTAGGGCGCCCTTCTTTTGTCTCTTTTGAATTTCAAAAGCTAAACATCCGATCTAATTTTGGAGGCGATTCAACGTTCATGGAGCCAATTAAACCGCATTACTGCTTTCCTTTTTGGTCAATCTTTCCTTGCTGCATCCCTTCTACATATCGCCTGCAAATGAAGGATTACTCTACCCTATCACGCGTACTTGCAGAACCGAGATTAAAGAGTACTACACCATCGCTAATGGCTGCAGAAGTTCTTTTCACGCTGCTAACCGAAATCACAGATGCGAGGATCTGTCTTAAAGGTATGTTTGTGTTTAGTTTAATAAAAATTATAACTTTCAGATTAGGATTCAAGATTTTAGTAATTTTGGTTAATTTATTGATTATTGATGTTTGATTAACTGTTATGAAGGTTGTAAAGATTAGTAAAATTCCATATCAAGTACCTACATGGGATTCTCAACCATTACCTGCATATCAATTCTTTGAGAATGTTAGAAACTTTTTGAAAGCAGTTGAAGGATTAAAGATGCATGTATTTGAAGCTTCTGTTTTGTGAGGTTGAACATTTGTTTATGACGAATTCAATGCATACATTTGATAATGTTTCTTTTTACTGTTTCATGATGAGTTTTACTTAATTGATTAGTATTTTTTTAGATAATTTGGAGATGGTTTTGTCTACAAAGATCGTTGATCGTGTTTTGGGACTAAAAGAATAAAAGGAGATTCAGAAAAGATGGCAATGGATCTTGTAAGCATAATCTGATATCACCTTTACATTCAACGGTAGAACACCTATGTGGTTAGACCCTAACATGCAATTGGATATGTCTGCGTTTTGTGAAAAGCAGTCATCGTCTCAAAATGATGCAAAGAAAGTTGAAGGTTTTACATATTCTTTCTTTATTCTATCTATGTAAAAATATGGATTGTGGTCAAGTGTGTTTGATTAGCTGTTCTCACTAATATCTTATATGAATCTTGGATTAAAAAAAATATGATATGGTCGATTCTTATCTTAAATTGTATCTTTTTGCTACTGTGTAGATTCAATAGTTACGGCTTGAGCTGACTGTATGATTGATATTGAAGAGAAAATTAATGGTGACATGTCTCTTCGTAATGGATATACGGTAACTATTACCTTCTTTTTGGTATTTACTGAACTTTACCTTCTTTGTTTTATATTGTGTCGTTGACTATCCACAAAGGAGGTACCTAATCATCTTTTGAAGCCCAATGGAACCTATGGGGCTGAATTACTTGTTGAAGATATGATCATCCTTTGAAGCCCAATGTAACATATGAGCTTGAAATAATTGCAGAAAAGTATGGTTTCGGTGAAATAGGATTCTATTTGTGAACCCAGCAAATAGTTTTAAAGGATTCAGATATTCTGTGAACCCAACAAATAGTTTGGTAAGTCTAAGATACAACATCAGTCAACTAACAAGGATTCTATCTGGTTCACTTTTAAATCCGTTAAGTTATTTATATTGACTCATGTTGCAGGTTTATGAGGTTCTTCAGCTTCTCCATCATTCTGACTATCCCAAGTCCAAGCTATTAGTTCCCCGGCCCATCCCTTTTCGGATCTTCCATTTCATTGGTTATAGTTGTTCAGGTACCGTTGATAATTGTGACTTGGGAGGACTTTAGGATTTTTAAATTAAACTTAGATACATGTGAAGTTGTTCTACTTGTATATAAGGTTGTTAGACAACTAACACTATCTATGCATCTGCATAACTTCCTAAATATGTAAGGCATGTTCGATCTCCCAACTTAATATTGCTTAATTACATTGGTTGGTGAGATTCTAATCTTGTAAAGAAAATGTTTGAATATGATTTCTTTTATGAATACAGGCTAAAATTAATGCAAGAATTGTGTTCTCTGGCTCTTTAGATATGTTCAAAATGCTACATTTTTAGTTTTGTGTAGAAATATTAAAACTGACATATATTTTGTGATTACATGAAGCAGAGTTCTGATGGGTACTTGAAGCAGAGTTCTGACCATCCATAGACAATGCAGATTCTTCAAATCACCAGTGAAAAGGAAAGGGCCTCAAATAATTCTTTCAAATTATTGAATATTATATTATGTTTAAGTATATACTATTTTCATTATTTCTTTGCAGGGAATAATCTGCTCATTTTAAACATCAATAGCGTCATATTAACTAGCTTCAAATTTAGTTTACTAACAACATTATAAAGTATAAAGCGTGTAGAGCGAGTCAAATTTCCATATAATATAAAAAATTGATTTCATTACTTTGGAGATAAGAAGATAACAAAGTATATTAAGTAATGTACGCATTCATTTAGTGTCATACGAAAGAATTTTCTAAAGCTCATATCATTTGGTATAATAAGTTCAATTAGCCCGCAAATTTTGCGGGTTATGATCTAGTTAAAGTTATAAAAAAACAACAATTTGAAAAAAAAAAACTATGTATAACTGTTTCTACAAATAGTATAATTTTTTCATTATGTGACAATTATTATATATGAAAATTAAAAATGATATATATATATATATATATATATATATATATATATATTAATGGACGTAGCAAAACTAAGAAATGGTACGTATCTCAATTTGTCAATCGATTCACGTATGATTGAAATTGATTCGCTAAGGAAAACTAACTAATCAAATGATCCTAAAGTTTAGGATATACTAATATTGCAATGTTTTGATACTAAGTTACTAACGATTGAATGTAAGTAAATAAATGAAATTTTTCAAAAGATATACGGAGTACTAGGCTAATTTTTTTCCAATAAATGGGTCGATCCAAATCTAGATCCATTGATTTAGTTGGATCTTGAATTGGATCATGATCCAGTAACTAATGGTTCAGATCCATACCATTTAAATGGATCTTGTGACTCATTGGATTTTGTCAAAATCCGACCCGTCCACCCCATTGACAAACCTATTTGAATTTAATATTATATCATGATTAGCTTATATAATAGTGAATCATCATATTTAGGTAATGTTGGGTCAAAATGACCACTGATGCATATTGTAAATTTATCTAAGTGTTTGATTCTGATGGACTGAATGGTTACTACTGCTAGTTGAAGTTAGTACTGTCAGTACAAAGTTTCTACTGTCACAAGCATTAGTCCTACCAGTATATTCGAGGTTTCCACTGCCAACCAAAATGTCAAAGTTAATATGGCTGCAATGGTTTCCACTGCTCAACCGTTTCTACTGCTACAGAATTTGCACTACCGGTATGATTTGCAGGGTTTCTACTGCTAATGTCATCTTTTTATAATTAGCACTGCTAAATGGGTCCTGCTGCAACTAATCTGTACTTCGTCAACTCTTTAAAGTAGAACATGATGTACTATTACTGCCCATGTTTAAACACTTTAGTTACCATACATTAAATGCATTCACGTGTAAATGGTACTCTATTATTTTATAAAATAGACTTACATACTTTTGAGACAAGTCATGTCTTGTCTTGGTTAGTGCATAAGTGAGAAGATAGATAGAGAGACAAACACATCAGTTACAAGTTGTAACTTTGAGCTTCAAGGTTTTCTTTGTAACTCCGATACAAACACACATGTATCCGTATTATTATCATCAATAATATTGAAGCTTTGATTATTGAATATTGCTTAGTTGTTCATTTTGTTTGTTCGTTATTACAAGTGTTACATCTTCCTTACTTAACAAATGTTATTCCGCAAACTTCTTGTTAAGAATTCAAAGTTTGTTGTTCTTTAAATCTTGACTATGATCAAGTAACAGTTTATTTATTTAAATATGATCTAGTTTTTAATTGTTAAAGATCATATGATTCTGTGTACGTGGACTTGTTTAGGAGAAAATTGAAATAGGTAAAAATAATATGGTTCATATTGGAAAAGATAGTTGCCTATCAATATATACTAGTATGGTACCTAGTTGTCTATCAATATATACTAGTATGGTACATCCACAATGAAGCGATATCGCATTTATAAAATAATCATTTTACGATATCGCATTTATAAAATAATGTTATTTTATGACGGCGATAATAGTAGTCATCATGTTAAAACGGTAAGAGATATACAATGTGATTTAAAAACATAGTGTTGTCGTCATAACTGATACACTATTTGTTATTAATGGATGGTAGTTTGGGAATAAATGAAAATGCAGTATTCTGAAGACTTGCTGTAAATTGTGTTGGAGATTTGCAGTAAATAAAATTGCACGCAATTAAAGTGGAATAATTTGTATAGACAATTGTGTTAATTGTGATTTGTTTGTTTTTATTCTTGGAAAACATATTTGTTAGTTATTTGTATCATTGAGAAAATTAATATTGTAACTTACGAAGAGTTAAGAAAAAAAATACGGATTAAATAAGTAGCCTCTAAACATATTTAGATGGTTTACAAACTCGCGTTTTGTTTTATGTCTAGTAAAATCAATAATTTTATCATTTGATTTCTCGCACTAAGGGCTCGCTCCCGAGTTGTTTTTTCGGAGGAAGAGAAAAGAAGCTGGAAGAAATATGAATCACATTGTGTTCCAGAGTTTTGTTTACGGAGAGAAGAGAAGAGAAGTGGGAGGAGGATTTGAGCTTCTTTTCTCTCCAAACTTTCTCTCCAAAAGTGGGAAGAAATGGATGGATGGAAGATCAAACAAGTTATAAAATGTGACTTCCTTCCATTTCTCTTCAACTCAGGAACACAAATCCGTATAAATTTCATTTCTCTTCTTTCCAATTCTTTTCAACTCGGGAACACATAAATATTATTTCTCCTCTTTTCTTTTCTATCATTTTTTATTCTTTTCTCTTCTCTTCTTTCACTCAAAAACTCAGGAGCAGGGCCTTAGTGTTAAGAAAACAAAATACGCATTACGGAGTAAATAAGTAGGCTCACTTTTGAGGTTTACCGGATTCTTTGTCCACCAACAAATATATAGGCCCACTCTTTGTTGAGGGTTGCTGGTGTAAATGTGGGCTCAGTCATATATACGAAGCCCATGGTTAGCCCAACACTAGTTAGCCCTTATAGTTCAATTTGAATATTAGTATAAGAATGCGACTTCTAAATACCGAGTGTAAAAATATTATTGCAAAATATCCACTTGCATGTCTAGAAACTCACAAATGAGCAAATATTAGCCGGCGGCATGCTTAGGAAATTACGGAACACTAATTTTCCGATTTATATAAAATATATTTAAAAATTATCACATAATTCCTTGTAACTAAATGTGCCAAGTCATCATGGTTAACAGCCTAATCAGTAATCTGTGCTAAATCAGCTTAACATAAGCTTTAACTGCCTTTTAATATATAATATTAGTTTAGTGATCCATGAAAACACGGATAAGTTTAAGTATTTGTTACAGTATTTTTTTTAACTACTCCATAATAAATTTGGAAATAATTGTCATGTATTGAGGTACTATTTACTTATATTTTAGCATTCATTTTGTTAACAGAATTAGCCATTTTAGGTAATATACTCCGTAATAAATAACAACGTGGTTTGATAGTTTGTAACATCGCAATCCACTTTAAAGTATTATTTGTTTATGATGAATGGGTAATTTGATTGCATAAAATTGCAAGAGTGTGAACGTGGATTTTATGCTATTTTATTATCGATGATTAAATAAAAATAATAATAATGAACTATAAATCAAAACAAAATATATACACATTAGAATCAAATCAAAGGTACTTCGACATACTTGTAATTTGCTGATAAATCCTTGTAAATAGTTTTATGCTTTTTATTTAAACTACATGCTGCCATTAAAATTATAAAACCAATACAAACAAAGTACAACTAGATAAAACAATCTAGCAGCTATCTAAATGAATAGGGTTTATTATTTTGTTATGTATCAAATTTTACACTTTTTACTATTGTATGCGACATATTTTTATTTTATCTATTGTATGTAATGAACTTGTAAATATAACCTAGGTTTGAAACCAAACTTGTCCTTAGAAGTATGTAATATTTCCTTTTGGGGTAATGCTAAAAATGGAATCCTATTTGGGCCTTACCCAAAAAGAAATATTATATACAATAGACCATATTTACAAGTTCAATATATGCAATAGAAGTTTTCAAAGTTCGACTCATACAATAGTAAAAAGTGTAAAGTTTAATATATAACGAAATAATAAACCCAAATAAATACCTCATACAACAAACACACCGGCAACTCCTAAGGACCGAACTAACCATAACAAATTAAGTTTCATACGTTACTACAACTTTTAACCAAAACTGAGACCCTTTTAAAGTTTTGACCAAAAAAAACATATTTGAAGTCCTCCCATTCCCACGTCATTCGTATGCCTTCCCGGCCCGATCCTTAATTTATCATACACCGAAAGGTTGCCACACTGCAATGATCTACAACTGATAACATCTATTTGTATATTAGAAAAGGGTAAACTATTAACTTCCATGTAAGATATTTACCAACGGGCCGGGGAGGTCCGGATCATTAGGGTGACTCGAGATTTCACCAAAAGGAAAGAAATCAAATCCATACATTGGACAATCAAAGTTGACACATCTCTTAACGGAAGTACAACGGTAGACAATGATTTTGTATTGATGTCTCAACATCGCTGCAACACCAAACTACTGAGGAAAACGATCATCCCTTCTTCGATTTTATCCTCAAACGAGCGAAACAAAGCACTCTTTACCGGTGCTTGGATTTTGTCAGCCGAAAAATGAAGCACACAAATTAGTGGAGTATCATTCAGAGCTTACAATTTGATACAAAATGCTTTGTTTTATACTTTAAAAAACAAATCATACCCTTTCGTCCATAACAAATCTTCCACGATATCAAGGTCAGGGATTAAGTTGTAGTCGCTTTTTTATTGCTTTTGATATATAGGAGCAAAAAAACATTTCACGCCGTCTGAGTTTTTTTGGGTAGGTTTATGTTGAGTTACCAAGCAACATTAGTTTAAATAGAGGAATGGGCTATTCATATTCATTTCCACCATCAAAATTGATAAATTCATCAAAAACATGCATTAGCATATTGTATTGTACAACTTGTTAATGCATATTTTTGATGGATTTATCAATTTTGATGGTAGATTTATCATTAGCCTCTAATTAGTGAAGTGTGAGATATGGGTGGCAGGTGAAGATTTGATCCAGATATATAATTATATATACCCCAATTTTGTATGTCTAGAGCACACACCAACGTCTATTCATTTTCTTCATGTAATTAATTATTAATGAAATAAATCAAAATTACGATAAATTTCCATTACTCTAATCCTACCACGTCATCAGATTAATAGCTTAAGATCTTGGCATGTTAGCTTAATTATGTCTTCCGGCCTAATCCCCCATTTATTAGATACTACAATATAATATAGATATATGTAACACCCCCAAATTTACTGTTTAGCGGAAGCAAGCTTTGGGGTGCTACTAATCAATAATCAAAACACATAAGACATATAATGAACGACTCTATATGCGTCGTTTTATAAATACATTGATAATATAAGTTTTACAATGTATGAATGTTTACAAAAGCCCAATAATTACAATGTTTAGAGATTAATCGGCATAACTTAGTTACAAAATGTAGTAATACAAAATAATCTCCTGATGTGTATGCTGACTCGAGCTATGGGCATCCTGAGTGAACAGGTCCTACTGCTGTTGGGTACTTGAGAACACATGCTTAAAAGGTCAGCTAACGCTGGTGAGCTCACAGGTTTGCATAATAAATATGTAAGTGTGAACCATAAGATTTAATGATAACCGTTTGAAATGAATCAAATGATGTATATGTCTGCCATGAGGTCATAGTCTGCGCTTAATGTGGGTGTCAGGATCACAATAAAGTGCCTGATCGTGGGTGCCTCCAGGCGAGTGTCTAATCCACACTCGTATGAACAAAAGTTAATGCGTCTGTTTAACCAGTCAGTGCTTGCTGACCCGGACGAGGATGGTCAGTCCTATATGGTACCATACACTAACATTCACGCTACATAAAGTATTACCAGAACTATGATCGTAGAGGACTTAAAAGTGATTAGAAAACAGCTCATGCAGAATATAGCGATTTTTGTACTCGTGTTCACGTGTAAAACAGTTAGAGCATGTATCCCCACCCCGGGAGTAAAAACAGTAAAAAGTCGGGGCTATGAGACTCACCTGAGTCTGGAGGTTTGCAACGAAGCAATATGATGTAATAATGCGTGGTGTCCGAAGACTGTAACCTATCGGGCGTTTATAACGCGCAAGGTTAAATAAAATAAGTAGGTATCTTAAAAGATAACCTATGCTAGTTGTTCATCCAACTAGTAATGTCCAATGATTTGATTTGATTGATAAGTTTGAGTTTTGAAAACGTGTACAGCCCGTTGGTGATTATTTGCAATAATATTATTATTATGTCGAAGTGTTATACTTAAAAAGTATTTACAAACTTTAGGTGACGGGGGTCCAGGGGCAGCACCCCTGGTTAGCGGGGTCCCAGGGGTGGCAACCCCTGGCGGGGTCCAAGGGGCTGGCCCCTGGTTTAATGAAAAACGTATCTAAAATTTGAATTTGAGTGAAATCAAGTGATAAAATTTTAGGTCTCGACACTTAATAAAAATTTGGGTTCTATTTCATGCGACACTTATAGCGACACTTAGGGTCTATGCGATACTCAGGAAGTATCGCATAAAATGAGAAATTCTGAGGTACTAGCGTCACTTAAGAAAGTAACACATGAGATGCGACACTTAAGCAAGTGTCGGGTGTGAGTGTCGGGTAAAGGTGTTAAGCGTCACTAGGCAAGTGACAGTACAAATCAGATTTAGGTTATAGGCGTCACTTAGGCAAGTGACGCTAGAAGTGTCGGTAAGTTGTGTTAGGCGTCACTGGACAAGTGACGGATGTAAGTTTCGGGAAAAAGGGGTTTTATGCGGCACTTAGGCAAGTGATGCAAATTTAGGGTTTTATGCGTCACTTAAGTGACGCACGAAGTGACGCTATACTGGTCTGGCCTATGCGACACTTATGTCTGTTCGACGGATTTTGAGCCAAAAATGAGTTTTTCGGTTTTCGTTTGGTCCGATTCTTTTACCCAACCCTTAGATGGACATTTAAAGCTATTAAAAATAACAAACAAGTGAAAATAATGGAAATCGGAGTGTTTCGGGATTTGTCGGGAACTTACACACTTTGCGCCGGAGAATTTCGAAAGGATGGAAACGTAGATCGTGACGTGGTGGTTCTTTTTCTCCAAATACACTCCGAGATTTAAGGTCGCTTAGTGGTGGTTTTTGGTGGATTTAGGTGGTTGTAGGGTGGTGGTGATTTTGAAAGAAAATGGAAGAAAAAGAGAGAAGTGAGAGGGTGATGATGATGAAAATGAGGGAAAAGGGTGGGTCCTCCCCCCTTTTGGCTAATTTCGGTGGGGGCCTACCGAGGTGTGGGTCTCCATTTTTACTTCAGTGTATTCGCGCTCCGTGAGGTGTTCGTTTTCCCGGTCGTTTAAACGTTAAATAATTATTTTATACGTTTAATTATAAGTTTTAAAATGCGAATATTTATTCAGTATTATACTTGAAGTATTTCATCAAATACTTAATAATTGAGTTATAATATATAACTTAAGTTTGTTTTGATTGTTTGCGCGTTTAATATTTTAATCGCGTAGGCTTTGTTTGTGCGTTACGAAACAATTACAAAATATTTATCAAAATAATATCTGTGATATAATAGCGTTATTAAATAATGTTATTTATTTAATAAAGTTGTTCACCAACGTCCGTATTAATTGAATCAAATTGCCTTCAATTTGAAACGTGCGCAATTTAACCAAATCGCGTAATTGTATATATTCAACAATATATTATTTGATACACAAATTAGCGTAATAGTTATAATATTGTTTTATCTAATATTGTGTAATTGTATATAACCAAATCGCGTAATAGTTATAATATTGTGTAGGTCTCTAAATTTCAAACGAATCAAACGATCAATTTTCAAATACGATCCAAATCAAACGCCGATGACTTCAAACCATACAATCAAACGCTAACCGATAAATTCAAAACGGTTAACCAAACAAAACTAAATCGGCTTCAAACGATCTTCAAAACAAACAATCAAACTCGGGCAACAAATTCAAAATCCCGACAAACGAAGATCTTCAAACTACCAAATTTCAAACGATCGAACAAATCCAAACGACATGATACTAATCAAGTCTTCAAACACCAAATCGGTCTTCAAATTCTAAATATCAATTCAAACGACCCACTAATTTGATAAGGATTACGGTCTAAATTTTCAAATTCAAATCCAATCCAAAACCTAATGATCTAATCACAATTATATCCCAAAACCAAAGATCGCTTCACCGAAAACCATACAATAACCCAAATAAAATTCAAATCTAAACAAAAACTTAGACAGAGTATATCTCTCTACTCAAACATCAAATCAAATATCCCAACGATCAAACTGTAGATCTATGTCTCTAGAATGTGCAGTCCAAATTTCGCGACGATCCAACGGTTAACGAATGCGCAACACCAATTTTACTACGGCTGCGCAGAAATTAACGAACCAGAAAATCAAAAACGAAAACGAAACAAACTCAAACGGGATCCCTCCGGATCGCCAACAATTAGTAGACGACCGGAGGATGACTAATTCAAAGCGTCGAATCTAGCGCTGATACCACTTGTTAGAGATATATCCAAACGAACACAAAGAACAAACTAAAGATGAATACGAAGCGGAAGCTATCAAATTCAAATTGCAAATCAAATTCAAATGAACCAAACAAACTAACTAATCAAATTCAAAAAATACAAAGTTTCTAAACTCATGATCTCTATTTATAGAGAAAACTAATTAAACCTAATCCTAAACAAACTCAAATTACTAATCATAATCCTAACGAATTCTAAACCAACTCAAATACCAAAATCAAATTTACCAAACAAACCATTGAAGTTTAAGTCATATTCTACGAACCGAGATCCAACTCAGTTCGCAATCATGATCTGCGAACTGAGTTTTGCGAGTTGACTTTTACTCGCGAAGTCAAACTGCAAACCGAACTGACTTGTGAGTCAATTTGCAAACTGACTTGCGAGTCGACCTGCGAACTGACTTACGAGTCAACCTGCGAACTAACCTGCGAGTCGAGTTTTTGCGAGCCGAACCTTGTTCTGCGAACCGAACTAGGGGCTCTGCCCCTCGGTTTGCAGCCTACCCTGCTTTGCGAGCCCAAACTCAGCTCGACCCCAGCTAGGGGCTCTGCCCCTTGGACCCCGCTACCAGGGGCGCTGCCCCCAGACCCCCGTCATCTAGGAACTTGTAAATACTTTTCACACTAAGTGACGAACACTTACAAATAATGAAAGTTGATACAACGATACATATAATAATAACACTTTTGGATTATTATTACAAAATGTCACCAACGGGCCATACTAGTTTTCAAACTACAAATGAAATACTAAACAAACACTTGGACATTTCCTAGTTGAGTAGACAACTAGCATGGGTGATCTTTCAAGACACAAACTTATTTACTTATTTACTTACAACCTTGTGCGTTTCGGACGCCAGAAGGTTGCAGGGTTCCAAGAACCGATATACGGACTTACATCCGCTTTACTTGATTGATTTCACATCATACTTGCTAGACTCATGTGAGTCTTACAACCTCACTTTTAATGTTTTTCTACTTTAGGGTGAGATACTTAGCAACTTGTTTACATCTGGACATAATGTACTGAACTGATTACACTACATTTTACACACATTGCATGAGTTACTTTTCTCCACTGAAAGCCTCCTATCGTAAGTTGTTAGTTATGGACTTAAGCGCGAGTAGTAGTAAATGGATCCATTTGGGACTGACAATCCGTGCCTGGGGTAGTAGCGCTACCACGGATTTCACCGTAGAAACAGGCATATTAGTATTTGTTGCATATGGGTGTTCAGGATAGCACTTACGGGGGTACTTTATATGATTCTTAATTGATTCATACTTACACATTGTTAAGCTTCAACTTTGAGCTCATGGTAACTATGTTGACTTATTGATTTACTTACTTTGCTTGATAGCAACACCGGTACATACATGTGGTTCATAACTATTATTTTACTACTAAACCGGTAAGATTCACCAACCTTTTGGTTGACACTTTTTAGCTTTGTATCTCAGGTACACAGATGGAGTAGGATTACCCCAGGATACTGGCTAGGGTCGCATGATTTCTACATTGCATTTAACGGAGATTCTTAGCATTATCTTTTGTATATTATGATTATGTAATAGAATCTCCCGCTATACGCGTGGACTCTAGGGAACTACATTTTTGTAACCGAAAACACTATGTTTTCAAATATTGTATCTATGAAATGTAACTATTTTTCAAACGTTGCATATAGATGTCGTTTGCTTTATCTTTGTGTTGTTGATATTTGATTAGTAGCACCCCAAACTTGCTTCCGCCAAACAGTGAAATTTGGGGGTGTTACAAAAGTTGTCAAAAGTATGCCTTGAGGAACGGCAAATCGAAGAGGAAAAAGCGCTGAATTTAATGGTGCAATTTTCATAATTTTTTGATTTGTCGTTTGTGAGATAATTGATGTTTGGGGGTAAATGAGTTTTGTACATGTGGAACATTCTCTTTGTACACATGACACGATATCATTGATTCTCTCATTTTCACTCAAAATTGATGTACTCATTTGAACTCTACTCTTAGATATATTTTCATTGATTTAAGCTTGATTAGTAAATAAATGTTGTTATTTTTGTTTCTTATTTGAATTGTACATATTTTTATTTTATATTCTAAAACTGAAACATTGATTTCTTAAATTTCATAAAACAAGGTACATGTATCTTTTATATTAACATGATGACACTTTGTTGTCTATAAAATGTATAATAGTGTATTTAACTAGGTTGAGTTCCAAATAAAATTTATACAATTTGATATTTTGAGTGGTAATATCAGATTCTATGTAATAACAACATTCAAATCTTTATTAATATTCAAATTATAAAAACAAACAGTCTTAAATGATTATGTTTCAAACTTTTGAATCACCTCTGAATATTCGAATATGGTTTTAATATTTATGAAGAAAACCTCTTAAAAAACAAATTAGAGAACATTATTTCAATCTTCCTTATTTCACTTAAATTGAGACATCAATTCTAATATTTTATAGTCAACTACCCAAATTCACCATTCAACCTCCCTCTATCACCCGCTCATTTATCTGATTACGGTTTGAATAGTTATTGTCTATTGTAGGTGTGAGCTTGGTACCATACCGGTATCAACCGGTTGGTACCGGTTTTTTGCCACAAATCAAATACCGAATACTGATACCACTTGTATCGGTCGGTACCGGTTCGGTCCGGTACCGGTCGGTTCCGGTTCGGTTTAGGTCTTTTGTGTGCATTGTACCATACCGGTACCGAACCGGTACCAATCAGTTGGTACCGCTTTTTTTTGTCCTCAAATCAAATATCGAATACCGGTACCATTTGTATCGGTCGGTACCCGTTCGGTACGGGACCGGTTCGGTTCCGGTTCGGTACCGATACTTCAGTCTAAATGCTCATCCCTAGTCTATCGTCTTTTGCATTCATTCCCTATACTACTTATAAGTCATACAAATCGATAAAAAGACAAAAATTGAACTTGATTGTATACGTTAATAAAAATTTATAATTGCACATTATAAGTAATAATATAGTATGTTAAGATACTTTGGAAAATACGTTTCATTTCAATAGCTTGAACATTTTATTGTATTACTCACTTCTTTAGTTGAAAGTTAAAACTAAAAGGTATAAACTAATATAACCTTTGTAATGTTCGCCAAATGGAACTCGAGTACGTGGATTTCACTATTTTCAACCTTATTTGTACAGCTTTTTGAGTAAATAACAATTTGTGTCCCTAATATGTTACCTACTATGTGTTAAAAAAGACATAAAAATTTAAAATCACTATCGAAACTTTTAAATGTGGATTCTAGCGTTTATCTTAACAAAACCTTATACGAATGTATGTGTTGTTGGTAAATTCATGTTCTTATAATTAACTTCCTGATAACATACAATAAGAGTTTCTTTTCTTTCTTTTTTGTTCTAGCACTTTGCACATAAAATGAAGCTAACAAAATTATCAAATTCATTTGTTAGAGTTCAAAAGCACAGTTAATAGATCAAAGTCCAATATCAAAATATGAGATTGAGATTACTGGACCAGCCCAACTCATTTTACAAAGTAACAACTTGCTGGTTCAAATTCTCCATGTTAAAGAAAAATCATCATTTCATCATGGCAACCAATTTTTTTTATTCATTCACTAAATATATGCATTAAACTTTTGTACAATACAAATTAATATGCATAACATTTGGTGTATGTATCAAAAAATTTATTGTATTTAACATCTTTTCATTATAATATATAGTTATAAACCCACTTCATTTTCTACGCTGTATTTTTATTTCTATTACTCCCTTCGTCTCAATTTTATTGTCCCCAGACAAAAAACACGCAGTTTAAGAAAAACATCACTATCTCTCTTACTTTTTGGTAACAAGACAATTTTACCATTTACTTTTTACCTACCTTTTTGTGTTACATATATAAATTAGGGGCAAAATGAATTTTATCTTATTATTCTTTTCTATTTATGGAAGTGGACAATTAAATTGGGACATCTTAAAAATGAATATTGGACAATAGATATGGGACGAATGGAGTATTACTTTAAGACAAAAGAGTACTTCGTGTCGTAAAATCAACATTTGAAAATAATTATTTATTTTTTATTATTAATTTATTATATACATTACTTAGGTTTACATAAGCCAAAATCCTAACATTATTACAACACTAAATCGACCATTTACCTCAGTTTGTTAAACATTGCAAACATGTTTGTAATTATGCAATAGCAGTTTCACACCACACTATAAAAATCCTACATGTAACATATGCAAAATGTAAAGTAGAAACCGAAAACAAGTCGTATCAAGGCTTTCGGGCCAATTTAACGGATTTGAGTTCTTCTATCAAAGCCGTCAACTCGTTGACAGAAGATCCGCCTTCGTCAACAACCATTTTCGTTTTCATCGCTAGTTCTCTTGAGTTACGTTTAATGCTTTCAGCTATCGCGGATTCACTCATCAATATCTCAATAGCGTCGACAAAAGCCTGTTTTCTAATAATCGGGCTAGCGATATCAAACCCCGAGTTCCAAACATCTGCCCCAACTCCCACTCCAATTCCTAAAAGCTCCACTAACTTCTCGTTGTAAAAGTGCTCCGCGTACAACGGCCACGTCATCAATGGCACGCCCGCCACCACAGCCTCAAGAACCGAGTTCCAACCGCAATGACTCAAAAACCCTCCCACGGCGGAGTGTTCTAGAATCTTCACTTGTGGGGCCCAACCCGTAATAATCAAACCCGTATTTTCCCTCGCGATTCTCTCCTCAAACCCTTGGGGCAGCCCGGGAATCTCCTTATCGTTTTGCCCTTTTCTGACCACCCAAATAAACGGCTGCTTCGATTCCTCCAACGCCAACGCAATTTCAATAATCTGAGCTTCAGGAAATTTCACCATACTTCCAAAACAAACGTATATGACCGATTTTGGTTTCTGATCATCAAGCCAACTCAAACAAGTATGCTTCTCCGAAACACCCTTTTCGCGATTATCACCTACAAAAAACTTAAAAAGTGGGCCGATATGCCATACTTTTGACCCTTTAATCTTCTTAATATGATCAGCATAAGCCGGTTCAATTTCATAAAATGTATTATGCACCAACCCGTAACTTCGTTTCTCCGATTCTTGAACCTTGTTAATCATTTCACCATATCCGGTTTTAGTCTTCAGATGTTCCGAAACTTGAGACCTTTTCATCATAATCTTATCAGGCAAATTAGGAACCAAAAAACATTCAGATTCCGAACTCACTTTCTTTTGTGGCTCATAAACTTTCAAACTATGAAAGATGGAATGATACAAAAAACATGAAGGATAAAACAACAACCTAGGAATATTCAATTCGTCCGCTAAATCAACTGTCCATGGAAGAAACATGTCCGAGAATATACAATCAGGAACCAGATCACGGATCAATCGTTCCATGTCGTTTTGCAACATCATCATACCACGAAACACTTTAGATGACATTTCGTTACTAGTAGCCGCATTTACACTCTCTATTCCAATAGGTAGTCCTAATTCGGACGATGGAAAGTTGATCGTTCGAATTGTGATCGGGTGCCCGCTAATGATGTCACGGTTGACCGAGGATTGGAATATAAGGGTGTTGTGAACGGTTGTGATGATGGTTGATCGGACGCCACGAGCCGCAAACAGTCTAGCTGCATGGACTAATGGGATTATGTGACTAGAAGCGAAAAACGGAAGGAAGACTATGTGAAGATTGTTGTTGTTGTTGTTATGGTTGCCTGTAAACACGATGGGTGAATTTTTCTCGGATGCCATAGTTTGTTTCTTCGGTTTGATTTTGGGTGAAATGCACGTAATTAGTACTAGTAACTTGTAGGGTAACCTTTTTTTGTCTTAACTGGGGAAAATGTTTGAATATAAATTGTCAGCTTGGTATGTAACGAAATGTGATGTAAATGTTATGCATTTAATATTTCATAGGGGTGACAATCGTGAGGTAGTTTTAGAGGGAAACAAAAATCATTGTACTTGTCAAAAAACAAAGTATAATAAAGATGGGATATTAAAAAAAATACCCTAAAAATAAGTAAAAAATTTTGCCAAAAAAATTAAAATTATACCACTTTGCCCCATCTGGTCGCAAGCCGACGCTTGCGACCTTGCGACCCGTAACCTTGCGACGACGGACCCGTACCTTGCGACTTGCGACCCGTACCTTGCGTCTCCATTTAAATTCTTGCGACCAGACACTGGATCTTGCGACTGCCGTGAGAACCTTGCGTCTCGTTGATTATATACCATGCGTCCAACAACTTGCGTCCACCGAACCAACAACTTTCAACGTCCACCGAGAACTCCAAACACCGAACCAACAACACGGGCCAACAACTTGCGGATCGTTTTCTTGCGCACCCACCACCGACGCAAACTAGAGCCAACAACTATTTACAAGTTTTAGATGTCAAATACGCAGGTATGATTATGTTTATATTTTGAGATTTGAGTTAATTTCAAAAATTTCTTAGAAACATTTCATCGAACACTTGGCGTGCACGAATTTTTTTGCATATTTAGTCAATTACACGTTTAGTTTTTGTTATATTATTGTTATATAAGTGATTATTAATGTAATGTGATGTGTTTTATAACAAACAAATGTTAAAATCGATCGGTTATAAAAATTTTCAAAATATCCGTGGCTTGCGTCTCGTTTCAATAATACGCAAGGTTGCGTCTCGTACCCGTAACCTTGCGTCTCCGTACCCGTAGCTTGCGGCCGGTACCCGTAACCTTGCGACCGGCTTGCGTCTCGTACCCGTAACCTTGCGTATCCGTACCCGTAACCTTGCGTCTCCGTCTTCGTTGCCCCGTTGCGACCCGTGACTCGTGCTTGCGTCTCCGGCTCGTACCTTGCGACTCGTCGAAAGTGCTTGCGACCCGTTAATAATAATAATAATAATAACTAATAATAATAATAATAATTTAATAATCATAATAATAATAATAATAACGGTTAATAATAATAATAATAATAATAATAATAATAATAATAACAATAATAACGGTTAATAATAATAATAATAATAATAATAATAATAATAATAATAAATGTAAATATTTTGTAATATATTTGTTCACGTCCTTTTAATTCTTATTAAAGGTCGCTATAGTAAATGAACAAATATAAATGTAAAGCTTTACATTTTTAAACGGAAACAACTAAAAGAAAAACATGTTGATAACTTGAATAGTTTACTCGAATAGTGAGCAACATGCCATAAGGAAAGGGATAATTTGCACTAATTGTTTGTAATTTGTGGATTTTTTTACAGGAGTTTGTTAAGGCAAAGTTGACAATTAAGAATCAGCTTAAGGTTATTTCATTAATTAGACGATGGTTGACCGTTGAGCAGGAGAAACTATTTAGAGAGACATGCTTCGGTCCTTGGTTAGATTTGAGATGTCCGGATAATGACCCGGGCTATGTACATCATTTACTTCAGTTGCGATGTGATCCTCCTGTGCTTCAGAAGACCCGGCTAGAGGACGAGGAGTTGTGGTTTAGGATTATGCCGGGGTATTCTATACGATTCGGTCGGAGGGAGTTTTGCCTAGTGACTGGATTTCGATTCGGTCCGAATGTTGATATGGACAGGTATATTCCTTCAGGGGTTCGTGAAATGCCCCCAACATTTAAACAGCGAGTATTCCGAGATTTTGGCATTACTATACATTTGAAGGACATTGAGGATAAGGTTTTAGATAGAAGCACGTTTATAGGCCCGAGTAAACTTAGTGACGATGATTGTGTGCGATTGTGTATTATATATTTGGTGGAGATTGGTTTTATGGGAAAGCAGGCGTCACATGTAGTTGAGATTGATTTTATGCATCTCGTAGGCGACTTTGCTGCCGTTAACGAGTACCCTTGGGGTTCTCGTATCTGGTGTAGGACTTATGAGCAGTTGAATCAGGGTTTGGGGACCCGTCTTAGTCAGTCTGGGATGAGGTACACACTGAGTGGTTTCGTCTGGGCATTTAAGGTAGCATCAACTTTATTATTATTTTTCAAATTAACGTATAGATTTGTATACAATTCACTAAAATGTAAATTTGATTATTGTTTGCTAGATTTGGATATGAGAGGCATTTTACCATCATTTGGAGACCGTTGCAGTTAGGAAGAACAAACAAGGAGTTCCTCGGGCGATCCACTGGGAGAGAAGAAGACTGATTATCAAATGGTCAGAGTATGCAGAGCTATTGCATATACCGGTAAATTAAATACTTTGTTCTAATATTTTTTTATTTTTAGATGTACGTGATTGTTGGTATAGTATGCTGAGATTAAACTAATATGTATTTTGTTATATTAAACTACAGGCCGATACCGACAAAAAACATCGCTCGGAGAGGATGCTGAAACCGAGTGTGACCGAGCTAGAGTGTCCTTGGTGGATTGACAGCGCCCGCTTCTTTGACCAGGACACAGGTACTGTTCCCTATGACCGCCCGAAGAAGAAGGTGCGTTCCGGTCAGGAGGAGGTGGCGCCTTTACTTGAGACGGTGGCCACGGGTACACGGAGTAGTTGCCCTGACACCTCCCAGCCTGTGTTACATGAGGAGGTGATGATACTACGCGAGACGGTTGCCACCTTACAGAAGCGAATGGATACGCAGGAGGCCGTGAACGATAGACAGGACCAGACTATTATGATGTTATTAGAGCGGATGCAGACGATGGAGCGAGAGCTCGATGCGCTACAGGTATTAATTTTTATGGTCAATATGATTTAAAATTCAGCTTTAGGTTTGTGTGTATTTTTTAATGTGTATGTTCAATTATACAGTCTCAACATGATGTTGATGGATATGCATCGGATGCGGGTTCAGTTTCTGACAGAGGCCATTATGTATCTGATACAC
This sequence comes from Pseudognaphalium luteoalbum, assembly GCA_963422505.1. NCBI lineage: Eukaryota > Viridiplantae > Streptophyta > Magnoliopsida > Asterales > Asteraceae > Pseudognaphalium > Pseudognaphalium luteoalbum. The sequence goes on along the minus strand of OY730198.1, from coordinate 6,313,925 downwards.
TGCCCGAGTCTTCCGCCTCACACTCTGCGCCGCGTGTTTTTGAGTTGCGTCGGAGTATTCGAGAGAGACGTGCGGGTTGGCGTATGATATCGCCGTTTGTTACGCAGGGTGCGCGGCGAGGTGTGAACAAGAAGTTTCATTAGTCCCCAAGCGGCCTGGCATATAATTTAGGTGTCGATGATCAGCATACTGATGAGTTGGTTACGGAGGATGCCGTTACAGAGCCGATGGTTGTCGAGCGGGTAGTTGTTGAGCCACCAGTTGGGCAGGTTGATTTGGGTGCCGATGAGCAGGTTGATTTGGGTGCCGATGAGCAGGTCGATCGTGATTATATACAGGAGCTACTTGCCAGTTTAGAGAACCCGGATAACTGCCTTCTGACTCCTCAACCTCCACCACCTCCCCCAGGTAGTTCGGGTAGGATCATTATCGGACCAGCCACAGTCAGCGACCTTTATGAGAGTGGTGGTTTAGTGCGTTGTTTGTGGATCCCGAAATTATTTTTGACACCAGAGTTTTGGGGACGATTGTCCGGGCAGCAGTACAGTGGATACTTAGATAATTTAGTAAGAATCTAACTCCCTTTTTTTTAATTACATTTTATAAGTTTTTTGCTAACAATGTTTTCTTGTTTATACAGCATATTGACGGTTGGGCGTACCACTTAATGCTTTGGAGACGCAGGATTGAGTTTAGGGTCAGTCAGGTTCCCGTTGCAAAGCGCTTCATGATTATGCCGATCGGGTTTCTAGATATTATGAAGCATTTCATGAGAAACCGCATGGATGGGAAGAATAAGGAGAAGAAAGGGCAGAAACAAGCAGACGATCGGGTGGACTACAAATACTGTATGAGCTTTGCAGATGGTACTCGGGAACCATACCCACCATGGTGGGAAGTTGATCATGTAAGTAGCTAATAAATACCTAAAATACTAATAATTGTTGTTTTCAATAAATACTAACTACTTTATGATACGCAGGTACTGTTCCCTTACCGCCTGAAGAACACCGAACATTGGGTGCTAATGGTGTTGGATCTTATTACGTTTAGCGTAACGGGATATGATAGCTTTCTGACCGTTGGTCGACATGAGGAACGACTCGAGTTTGCTGAGCTTTTAGGAGATTACCTTCCAGGATACTTGCACGCAATAAAATATTGGAAGCACGGTTTGTATGACAAATCCATCTCCAGAGACACCATACAGTTATTGTTTCAGCATGCGGAGGATGTGCCTCAGCAGGATAGCCCACTTGGTGACTGCGGAGTGTGGGTGTGCATAAACATGGAAAAGGTGGCATGTAAACTAGACCACCGGGTGACTGAGTCGACTTACGAGGTGGCTACTGCTTACCGATTAAGGATGATGGACACATTTTTTAGAGCGCGCTATGACTATGAGCCAGCGACCTAGATTGATACATTATTATGTTTGAAATTTTGTCACTTTTGATATATTATGGCATGGATACATTTAGTAAGTCTTTCATTTTGCTAATCCTATTTTTTACTAGAGACTTTTAATTATCGTGGTTATTTTAGGTCAATAAGTTTACAAAAGGATTCATAACAAGTAAATGGATACTAAATAAGCAACATAACGATTAACAAATTACATAAGGATTCATAACAAGTAAATGGATTCATAACAAGATTTGACTTATTATGTTTGATACTTTGATTTAGATCTTGATTGGCTCGGCTCGTCTGTTCTGTCCAAAAGAGATATGCAACCAGACCGACTATGACCAGTTTCCTTGCAACGACTACATTGTTGTGTTGATTGTCGTTTACTTTTCTCCTCTCCTTGCGAAGGAACACGAGCACGGCCAGGTGGGCGACCTGATTGCCTCTTTACAAGGACCGGAGGTAACACGGTGATAAGATCCCCTGGATTATGCCATTCTGAAGGATGATCCATTGGGTAAATAGCCTCCGCATAAGCAGCTCGATACGTCTCTGATGTGAAATACCTTTCCGCATAGCAGCTGACGTCGTCCTGATTGAAGTGTCGAGCCACTGCGATAACGTGACTACAAGGTAAACCTGACAGCTGCCATTGCATGCAGCTACATGTTCTTCTTTCCAAGTTAACTGTTGCATTCCTTTTTCCATCTAACACCTCAAAAATGAAATTCGTGGATGGATTGACAATCCATCTTCTCGATTTCTCATTTCTCTTCCCGATCTTGTGCTCAGCATATGGTGTGACAGTCGTCGTAAGTCCTTCTCCAGTGTGACGATGTTTGTAGTACCATTGTTGTACCGAAGCTCGAAAATACTCTAATAACATTGTGACAGGGAGCCTTCTCGCATGTCTTGTCAAAGCATTAAGAGACTCTGCGCTGTTAGATGTCATGTATGCATACCGTGTATGTATAGCATGATGCCTTGACCATCTGGCTTTCCCAACGTCTCTAAGATCACTAGCTGAGGCTGGTAAACGTCTACAAAAGACATCAAAATGATGATCAAAATCGGACTTACGGTATGACTTGCACATTTTCCAGTAATGCCACTCAAAGTACTTGACCCTAGAAGATTTGTGTTTCAAGTTCATCAATAGATGACAATAGCATAAGGCATGAAATGCATCTGGGAAGACTTGTGAAATAGCAGCTGAAATTGCAGTGGCCCTATCGGATATGATAGTCAAGTTCTCAATCCAACCAGCCGATTCAAAAGCGTCACGTAAGTTTGCCAGGAACCACGTCCAATGGTCGGTTGTCTCCCCCGCCCCGATGCCATACGCCAGTGGCAAGATGCCATTATTGCCATCCATCGCTACAACAACTAAGTTAGTTCCCAGGTAACCACCCTTCAAATGTGAGCCATCTATCATAATTACCGGACGCGTATGGTTAACAAATGAACGTATCTGCAAAGAGAGTAAATGTTAAAATGATAAATTTTTCATGAAAAATTATACATAATTTAAAACAAAATATAGTTACTTACAGCTGCACCAATGGACATGTAACACATTAAAAATCTATCTTTCTCGTCTGTAATAACATTTGTTGTGCTCCCTTCGTTTTTCAGCTTTAGGTTGTGTAGGTAAAGGGGTAGCACCCGAAATGATTCTTCGACGCTACCTCTCAATAACTCTATTGCGTAACACTTTTCCCTCCAAGCTTGCGTGTATGATAGGCTGATTTTAAAACGGGCAGACATATCAAGTTTAATCTCTTTGCCTCTATAAACACGTCCTTTCAAAGTCATCAACTCCTTCAAGATGTGACCGAGCACCTTTTTGCTTGCATGCTTGTTATTGTTCATAATTTGCGTGCGAGAACATGTGTGAACATCAATAAACTTCCTGACTTGGAAGTTATTGCTATCTTTAATACGTGCTGCACTTATTTTCCACCTACAATTGGGCAATAAACAGTACGCTAGGTACCGACTCTTGTCTGACTTCTTAGGCGTAATCTGAAAACCCTCTTCAACACACTTGGTATGCAATTGTAGGAGTAACTCTTCCTTACTTTCAAATGTTTGTCCAAGTTTAACCCGGTAAGAGGGCTCATACATGGTAACTGGTCGTTTTATTTCTTCTCGATCATTCTCGCACAACAAAGGAGGCATATTCCAGAATATATCATTTTTTGATGCTTTCATCGGTATTTCTTTTTCATATGTGTCTTTTGGATCCGGAACCTCATCATCATCATCATCATCAACAACAACATCATTAACAAATGCATGATCAATATTTTTGATTTTCGAGACTTTTGCTTCACCATAATGATCATAATCATGAGGATGATCATCAGGAACCTCCACATGACATTGAGAATTTTCTTGAACATGGTGAAAACTCTCTTGATCATCTCAAGCTAGTTCAACTACCTTAAAGTGTGTGTCTTGGTTGATTTGTATTGGATATGTGTTATTTATTGGGAATTCCGGAGCAGCATGATAATGATATTGTGGAAATGATTGAAAATATGGTGGTGGTGGCTGTGGTTGAAAAGGTACCGAAAATGTTTGGTACTGTTGATTTTCAGGTGGTTGGGTATACTCTTGTGTTTGAATTTGCTGAAAATGTTGCTGAAAACCACTACTGCTACTACTAGGGTGATTGCTTCCCATACCCGAAACATTTCTCACAATGTCAACAACGTAAATTTCTATTGGAGAATTGTTAAGACTGTTACTAATTGCATGACACAAAAACTCCCCGAAGTCATCTTCATCATCAGTAATATCTATAACATAGTGATCAACCTTATATTTTATATGAGTTGGTGCATCAAGTGGTAGACCAAGTTTTTTTAAAAGTACATTTTAACAAAACTTTGTATGTTAGGTTTTTCGGGTGTAACAGGGAGTTTTAAAGGAACCCTATAACAATCTACAGGTAAATACATCGGCATATTACTAACATATTCAAAACGTCCTCCAGAACAAACATACATCTTAAACTTATCAATTCCTTGACTCATATTGCAATTGAATTACAAAAAAATCACATGAAGTAAGTTAGAAATTGTACCTTTAATGTGTTGCAATCTGTGTAAATGTGATGCGTATATGATAGCTGATAATAGATGATTATGTTTTCAAAGTATTTACAAGAATTTATGTTATCCATAAAAGTACAAAAATCTAATCAAAAATCTAAAAAAACTTATCTATAAAATACGTAAAATCTAATAGAAAATCTAAAAACCTTATCTATATTTTATCTAAAAAAAGAAAGGTCACGGGTCGCAACTGAGGGAGTCGCAAGTCGCAAGGGGGAGTCGCAAGGGGAGTCGTAAGTGACGGTCACCAGTCGCAAACTATGGTTCACGGGTCGCAAGATCTGGTCACGAGGTCGCAAGATCTGGTCGCAAGGTCTGATCACGGGTCGCAAACCGTGCCTTGCGACCGGATGGGGGCAAAGTGGTATAGTTTTGATTTTTTTAGGCAAAATTTTTTACTTAGTTTTTTTTTAGGGTATTTTTTTTAATATCCCAATAAAGATTCATGTGAAATATGGAGTGTGTAATGTGTTTTGATTAATAACTCGTGTGATGTATCCTAGACTCCAAGAGAACGGTTTATTTCTTCTCATTTAATTTTGGGGTTAGTGTTTGGAAATGTTTTTAACGTGTGTCTAGTGTCTATTGTGTGTACTCAACTTATATTTGCTTTTCTTAATGCATCAAATTTTAAAAAAGGGTTTTTTATGTATTTTGCTTATGTGTCGCTTGTATAAGGTGTCATGTCATCAAAATACATTAAAACACATTTTTGACAGTTTGATGCATTAAAATAGCAAACATAAGTTATGTACATACAATAGATATCGGGTATAAGTTGGATGCATTTCAGATACTAACCCCTTTAATTTTTAATGTTTATTTTTGTTTTTAAACTGTACACATATTTTAAAAGGTACAATAGATAAAACTAGTTGAATAACAATTTAAAATTAACTTGTAACTTATAAATGATAAATTACATAAATACCTTTATAAATATTTATTCATATATTTTTGTACCCTTTAAAATCAATTCACAACTATAATTTTCTACCTACAACTACTTTTTCAACACTTTTTATTGTTGTGATAAAGCTTTTTCTAAAGATTTTCTTGATTAAGCTCTTACACATTTTGTTCAAAAAGCTTTACAAAAAGCTATAGAAAAATAGTTATTGGGGATGCTCTTATCTATTCTCCCTTATAGCTTACCATTTATAGATTGAAAATTACTAAACTACCCTTCAAATATTTAGCAAAAATAATTAATCAACCATCACCATATATATATATATATATATATATATATATATATATATACTAGTGTTAAAACTCGTGCAATGCACGACAACATTAAAATATATGTTTAACATGTGTTGTACAATTCATCATCAATAAATTACAATAATTTCAGATTATACTTCAATTAGTCACTGTTTATACTAATGAATATTGAAGTGAGATGTAGTAACCTAAATATTGTATAATTTTATACATTAAGAAATTCAAAATATATTGAAAATGTAAAGAACTTATGATGTACATAAAGTCTCTACTCTCTACTGGCATTATGAGTTGGTGCAGTTAAGATCATTCTCGTAAACATTTGCTTTGATCTTGATAGTCAAGTGTAATACATATAAAGCTAATGGTCATACATCAAAAAACATGCACCAAGTAGTGAAGTAGACTACAACTTCTTCATTTTTCCACGTACTTCACCCACAAAAAAACAGATATAACCTTTTCTTAAGCTCCTTGATATCCAGAGTCCTGAAAGTTCACAAATGCATTATCAATCTTTGAAGGTTTGTAATTACTTTAACCCCAATTTATTTCCTAGTTTTTTATATCGATAATACACTTTCAAAAAACTCGACTTCCCCACCCATTTCCCCATTACTTTCTTTCATTACTCATTAACTCAACCCATTTAATTAACCTGTTTGAGATAAATTTAACCCAAAATATTCCATAAACACAAAAAGAGTATCCTTGAGGACCAACATTGTGTCGGCATTATGATTGATAATATGCATACGTCCGTATTAACTATAATGGTTGTAGCGAGTATAGATGGAAGAGTGATGGAGGCCTAAGTATTGAAGATCGAGCCCACGTATTTCTGGAGGCCCACGAGCGTGTAACAAAAAGGGCTGCACGGAAAAGGGCATAACTTGGGCTACAGGGCTCCGTTTCAGGCCCATGAGCAGGCGAATCGAAGCTCGATTCGAGGCCCACCAAGTCGCTAACAACCATAGGTGGTTAGCCCCATGCTCGAAGCTCAAAAACGGCTCCTTTTGGGAGATACGGCCCATTATATGTTTTTTCTGTTCATTTTGAACTTTTGTTTTGGGCTTTGTGTTTGGTCCGTTATGTTTTTTAGGCCCGTTTAAATTTCTGCTTATTATTTAAGCTTTCTTCTTCATTGTAATGAACTCAGTTTTAATTTTCAAGAATTTCGATTTTGCTTCCAATTTTGTGAATCAAGGTTCCAATTTTGTGAATCAAAGCATACCCATCCACGGTATTCTTGGTGAATCAACGTGCTTGGAAGAGTTTTTTCCTGGTATTCATAAGAATCAACAGGTTTAAACTATTTATCATAATTGTGCACTACATCAAAGAGGTTAACACATAATACTTCACCTTCTTGTATCCTTTATATGCTTAATACCTGTAACACCTCTAAATTTCGGGTTGTGGAAGCGGTCGGGTCGGGGTGTTACCAAATCAAATATCAACAAGCACATAGGTACATAATGAACGACTCTAAATGAGACGTCGAAAATACATTACATTAATAAATAAGTTTATACAAAAGTAGTTGGAGTTCGCCAATGATTCCTAGAGATTTCAATACATGACTAATAATACAACAATAATGCAAAGAAATCTCCAGCTAAATGTATGCATGCGAGTCGAGCTAGGATCCTGACGGGCCGATCCTACTAAAGCAAGGTTACTTGAAAATGCATACTAAAACAGTCAGCTATAAAGCTGGTGAGTTCACAGGTGTTTATCAAAAAAACAGTAATAATGATTTTACAAATCATTTCAAGAAGTATAAAATTTATACTTAGTAAACAGTAGTGTTTAGGTGTGTACAATCTTGTATAACAATTTAACCTCGAACGAGTCTTAGCGTCTTAAGTTCTATTCTTGTTTTATCCGGTTTCTATTTTCTTGAGTTTCTTGAATCTATGTTTCTTGAACTATTCTTGAATATCACAATTAAATCAATTAATTTCTTGTTATCTAGATCTAGTTTTCTTGAGTCTTGTTTCTTGAGTTCTTGAAATGTCTAAGTCCTTGGAGTCTAGGTGTCCTAGTTTCTAGTTCTTGTAATTTCTAGTTTCTTGACATTTCTTGACAGATCTTGGCAGATAAGTTCTTGATTATTAAGAGAAAGAGATGAGAGATTTAGATGAGATGAAGAAGAAGATAAAGAAAAACGATGATGAGAAGTGGTTGGTGTTTGCATCGGCTTTAGTGAGAGAGAGGGCAGACCCATATCCACATTTTGTGGGTTTGGGTGGTACTTTTGTCCTCAAACACAGTACAGAATACCCGTATTTTCATATCCGATCGTACAATAAATTAATATTTTTAATTTATAAAATTGATTCGTATAATTTCGAAATGTTTTGAGTCTAAGCATTTTTTTTTTATATAAAATGTTTGTGTTAAAGTTTTATAGCTTTGTTTCGAGTTATCTCAATTGAATAAAACACTTTTAAAATGAGACAAAAATATGTTTAATTTTTATCCAAGTAAATAAATATCATTTTTAACAATAATTATTTATTTAGAAATGTTTTGCACCAACGTCCGTTTTGAATTTCTACGATATGTCAGATTTATTTATACGTGATTATTACATAATCATTTGACGTTATATATAATTATATATATATAATACTTGAATACTTTGGTATTGCGCGTATAACGTGGAAAGAAAGTTTTAATTGGGCTCGAATTTTGCCGTTTTTAACCAGGTGTTACATTACCACTATGCGGTATCAACTTTTAAGTTCTTGCTGTATAGAAACTGGGCAGAAGAACCATAACATTATATAACTGATAGTGAGTAAGATGTCGTTATCGGGAAGTTCTTCAACTCAAACGATGGAATCAAGTAGACTCTGTCTCAACCACTCACAACTAAAAACAGAAGACATTATAGGAATACAAATGCAAAGAAAAAAAAATGTATTTCATCTCAATATTTTTAAAAATTCAAAAATTAACTCAAGTTATTGGTTATAAGTTTTAAGGCTAACCATATAAAAAGAAGCCAGTTATTGTTAGAAATAAAATCATAGTTTAAGACATTCTTCTCGTCAAACCCCTAAAAACAAAGATTCTTTAGAATTGGACAAATTCAGTTGGTAGTTTATAGTAAATTTCCACTAACGATGATTAAATTAACGTTGGTAAACTTTGGTAACACTAACAATGATTAAATTAACATTGGTAAACTTTCAGCAAGGTTTATGCTTAGTTACCCATTTTCACTCGAGGGTCTAGCCAGTTTTAGAAGAAATTTCAAACCTGATTTTTCTTCTGGTGTTGGAAATCGTACCATACCATAGATTGTTGAGGTTACAGCCCCGAATTGTAACATAGCTGTTCTTCCAAGTATGGCATTATACTTAGATGGTGAGCGAATGATTACAAAATCAAGAATAGTTGTTCTGTAACGTGGATATGCCCCCAGTGTGACTTCGAGCTTGATCTTTCCTAGTGGCTAATTTATTTCTCCTGAGAAGCTGACTAGTGGTTGCAGGAACTCCTCTCTTCGAATTTTAACATGCTCCGGAAGCTGTTCAAAGCAGTGCTCATACATAATCTCCGTATAACTACCATTATCCATGTACACCCTGTTAACCTGGAAATTTGCTATTCTAGCCGTTTTTACCAATGGTTCAGCAGATGGATCCACTCTGTGGATAGCAGGGAAGCTTATCTCGTGCAGTTCCCACATCTCGACTTGCTCTATCTTTCTTTTTTGTCTTGGAGCCAGAGGACTACTCATAAGTATGACTTCGTCAGGCGTAGGTAGCTCGGCTGTAGCTTTACCTTTCTTGGCTTCGCCCTAGTGGAAATCCCTAGCTCCCTGTGTTAAGTGCTCCAGCTTGCCATCCTTAATCGCTTTATAAATCTGAGCCTTTAGCTCTCTGCATTCATTTGTATCATGCCCTCCTTCTTTGTAAAATTTGCAGTATTTGCCATTATCCTTTGCTTTGGAAGCTATGGGATGTGGCTTCTTGAATCCCTTAGCAACGGGTTCAGTGACTAGTATCTCGTGTGGGGTTTTTGACAGGGAGGCTACGACTATGTTGTAAGTCCCTAATCACTATTATATTAGTGATTGTGAATCGTTAACAGTGAGTTAATTGTAGAAGGGGGGGGGGGGTTGAATACAATTAAAAACTTTTCTTTTCTGTCATAATATGTCGTCTTTGTTTAGCAAGTTTTTAACCGTATTAAAGTAACAACAATATGAACACAAGTATATATATGTGACAAGCAGTTCAGTTGCTGATACAAATGTAGCTGAAAGATAAATTCTTTTATTGATAAAATTTATCTCTTGTTGATTGCGGAATAGATTAGGCAAAGCTAATCTAAATCAAACAATACAGCTATTACAAAGGAGACGAGCAGTAGTGGACAAACACGCTAACTTGCTCACTCGCTGAAGTAAACTAGTAGTGAACAAACACGCTACTAGTTCACTTGCTGGTGTTACTTGTATCTTAGACAAACTAGTCACTGAAAAACAAGTGACAATACAAGTAATCGACACAAAATGAAGTACAACATACTACGCTATTTATAGACGCTGAAATCCTTGATTTCCGGATCTGATGGACACGTGTCGCTGCTTGATTGGAGAGGTAGTTAAGATGTGATATATCATGGCACGACATTCTGTCTTGGGAAATATCACCTTGTACCATAGACCAATCAAAAGCTTCCACGTTACTCTTTTCAAGTTCCGAGGAACACGTGCTGCGCTGTAATAACGCTGAATGTTGACTTCTTATTTAATGCGGCATTTAATGCTGCAGTCACTGATAGATATATCAATTCTCCTCATTCTCGATGCGAGCTAACATGCTCTAAAGAATGACTTGAACAGCTAATCTTCAACGACTTCTTTTATTCAGCAGAAGAGAGAACTCAAGAAGACTTGGAGACTCTCGCTGATAGATGAGTATCAGCGACACACATAGTTGAGTCTTTGATCTTTATAAATTCTTCTTCTACTGGTCTAAGATACAAACAGCGACAAGAAAACCTTTAGCAACACTATCTTCAACTTGAATTATACTTCATGTACAGAGAGTAATGCTCTCGCTGATATTGATCAGCGACACACAGAGTTGAGCATAATTCTCCTTCAGTAACTTAGTGAGAGAGAGAAGATCAGCGAACATAAACATCAGCAACAGGAGCTTGACTTGAATCTTTTCTTCTTAGAGAGATCTTCATAAAGTGGGTCAGAGACATAAGAGTATAAGACACCATCAGTGACTTCGCTTATCAGCGACTAATGACTTCAACAATTATCTTAGTCTCCCCCTTAATCTTTGAGATCAGTGACCATCTTGAGTTTGACGATCAGTGACTCAACAATCTCCCCCTAAATGATTTAAGTCAAAGCTCCCTTAGACAAACTAGTTGCAGGAAAAGTTTAGGCTCAATAATCTCCCTTACTCTGTTGATAAGTTGATTGCACAGAGACTTGTTCTTGTAAATTTTTTGTAGTTGAAAAGATTTGAGTCTCTAATAGTAGGTAGGTTGCCCAGTGACTTGTACTTGTAGATTTTTTTATGCAAAGCCTCATTTATATCATAGAATAAATATTTACAGAAGCTAACTATTACAAAATATCTAAGTTATTTATCTCTCCACATCTCCTCCTCTTTCACTATGCCAAGTTCAGCTTCAAGTTCATATTTGTCTTTGGAGGGCAGGTATCTGAATTTTCTGGCTAAGGCTTCATCGAGAATAGCTTTTCTGATCTTTGAATCTGTTGGAAGCATGCTAGCTGACCTGATTAGATGTATGAGTTGTTCTTGATCAACCTTCTCAAGTTCAGCTTCTCTCTGAAACCTAAGGGCACCATTTAGGTCCCTGTATACCAGACCCTTCTCCCCCTTAGTGACTTCATGACCTTCAAGCTTTGGCACACCAGCAGGGATAGATAGATTTAGCCTTGAAGTGTTGGGGATTCGATAGATGCTGCTGGTACCTGACCTATACCTTGGGCTTGGTGGCTGAACAATCTCCTCACCATATATGACAGTATCTTCTGGTCTGAGGAGTTGCAGCGACACCATTTTCTGATAGAGCCTATCAATCTCCTTCATGACATCAACCTTAGCTGCACTTGTAGAGTGGCTGATAGCAAGCCTTATCTCATTCCATTCTTCTCTGTGCAACTTGCATACTTGATCAAGTAGCATTGATTGAGTCTCTGAACCTCTTTGTATAAGTAGCTGAGGTTGAGATTGGTTCCTTGACTTTTTCAGTTTAACTTTGGTAATAGGTGCAGGGTTTGATCTCCCTGTCATTCGGGCAGCAAACCTTTTTCTATCTATTTCATCCCATTTCCTACCCACTGCTGTTCTGACAGCTCCCCCTTTCTTCTTAGAGCTCTTGCTAGCTGAAGTTTTCAGTTTTTGTTGCTCTAGCTCACTCTCTTCTATCTCAGCAAGTACCCTGGCAATTGCAGCATCAGACTCTTCTTGATCTTTCTTTTGTTTAAGAAGTCTGGCCCTTTCATTGGCATCTTTAGAGCTCAATTCCAGTAGGTATGCTCTGTCAGCATCTGATTGCTCTTTCAACAACATTTTCCTTTCTTGTTCCTCTCTTAACTCAGCCTGAAAGGTTATTTGCATTATCATCTCATGCTCCCTGTCCTGTCTTGCCTTTATCTTTCTGGCAACTCTCTGTTCTTTAGTTTCATCAGGACAAGGGGTATCTGAGACTGAGTCAGAGGAAAGGCATGCTGTAGGGGAGGTATCTGAGGTGGTAGTGTTGGAAGGAGTTGCTGTGAAGATTGGTGTTATTGTTGCTGGGGTAGGTGTGGTTATTTGGGTTGTTGTAGTTGTAGTTGCTGTAGGTGAGGGCAGTTTTAGGGTTGCTGGTGGAGATGAAGGTACAGCTACCTCAGATATAACAATGTGTAATTGAGGGTTACTGACCTGTTATTTCTTTGATGGAGGAGTAGATGCAGGAGAGGTGTCACTGGTCCTTTTTCTTTTTATAACAGAAGATATGGGTTGCTGATCCTCCATATTTATATCATCTTCATCATCTGAACCCTGACCATTTCCATGACCACCTCCCTGGCCATCATCATTGTTATCATCATCATTATCATCAGCATCATGCATGATGGTATCATCCTCCTCATCATCAGATGCATCAGCTACCACTTCCCTATTCATCCATTCCCAGCGAGCCAATTCATAGCTCACTGAGGTACCCTCAATCCTAGCAGTATCATCCACTGCCCATTGTTGCACCAGCCCATTGTAGTTCCTGAGCTCTTCAGCACTGAACTCAGGAAAGCTCTCAGTGATATCCACCATATCAGTGGCTATCTCCATATCTACCCAATGCAGTTCAGCAACTGCAAGGGCTTCCAGTTCAGGTTGCTCAGCAATAGGACGAAGTGCATAAGTAGTGAGCACAATGTCCCTGTGAGCTTTGTTGGATAGCGGATCAGTCATCTTACGGGGCATCTCAGGATCAGAGACAAAGTCCTCTTCTTCACTCTCCCCCTGACTGGTTCGCTCCAACTGATCAACTGCCCGAAGGATCTGATCAGTGAAATCTGCATTTTCCTCTCGCAGGGCAGCGACCTCAGCCCTTGTCTTTGTGAGCTGTGAGACAACCTGTGGAAGTACCTTAATAACTTTGTCAGTGTTATATAGGTAGTTAGATACAGAAATGGCTAAGTCGTTTTGGTTGGTGGTGAGCTGGGCAATGGCAGCAGCATGATTGGTGAAGTTGTTGGTGGAGGTGGAGGCTAGCTCAACGACTGCATGGTTTATTGCAGCACTAGCATCAACTACTGTTTGTACCCTCTCACTAACAGATGTGCTCCATGGTTCAATGGAGTTGTATACATCAGTGAGAGCAGCAACAGCTTTCTGAAGGACAGAGACATTGCCAATAAGTGTCTCACGGTCTTCAGTGAGCATCTTAATTTGGGTTTGGGTTTGGGATTGGGCAATGTACTCCATCAGTAGCTGATCTGACGTGGAGTGAGTGGAGGTGTTTGGGGGAGTAGTTTGGGTAACAATAATGGGGGTAGGTGTAGATTGGGCTACCTGATCAGGGGGTGTGGTCTGATCAGCAGGGACTTGGATGTTATCACTGGAGAAAGAGGTGGGGGTGAGCTCTCTGATGGGAGAGTTGGATGTGGGTGGAGGAATGGGTTGGGTGTCCTCAGAGGTGTCCATTGGCATGATTTCCTCATCATCAGCTTGTGATTTAGCTGGTGGTTCATCGGAAATAGAAGTAGCGACCTGTATCTCACCATGGGTCAATGGTGAGACATTAACAGTCGGTGCAGTGATAGATGAGAGATGGCCCGGGTCTGTAGCCAGTGGTGTGACATCAGATATGAGTGTGTTATCACCCACTGATGTCACTTGCCCTTTTAATGAAATGTCACCCTTTTGTGAGGATGACAAGTGGCTGGGTTGACTCAATCTGAGGGTGTAGGGTGCACCCGAATCACTGCTAACAGTGGTTTGATCCACTGCAGCTGTCTGTAGTTGTCCCTTTGTAGAGTCACTGGACTTTCGGGAGTCCAGCGAAGCAGGTAAAGTAGAGGGTTCAGCAGTGGTGCCCTCAGCAACTGAACGTACAGTCACTGATTCACCACTGGCATCCGTAGATGTCTTCTTTTTACTATGTCCCTGATCCTTTAATGTCAGGGACCCTAATTTGGATTTTTTTCTTGGGAGCAGTTGGTGGTTTCTTGATTGGTGGTTGACCAACAGTAGTCACTAGGGGTGTAGTCAGTGACGTGGTCGATGGGGGGGCAGCAACTAACATATGTACAGAAGTTACAGGCCGGGGTGCAAGGATCCCCGGATGTTTCATGAAAGCAGGTAAAACCACAGTCGCTGGTTTAGCAAAAATCTGAGATCCTACCAGAGTAGGCTCAAATCCCTGAAATGATACCCTATCATAGGCAGCAAACTGGTCCCTAAAGATCAGTGAGAGATACCTAGGGTAAGGCACATATTTTGCCCTGGCAGGCTCAGCGACTTTGGTGATCAGTTCGTTAAAGATCACACTTGCATAGTCAACTCGTAGAGAGTTGACCAGTGACCAACTGATCTGGGCTTCCAGGGAGCTGAATTGATCATAGCTCCCTGATTTTGTACCCAAAGATTGGATAAAGTTTGTGAAAAGAGCATTCCAAACACCATCCATTTTTGTTTTATGGACCGTAGAGTACTTACGGTTGCCACTGCCATCGACTGAGTATTTACACTCAATCTCAGTGAGTTCGACAAGGCCTTGTTTGGCAACATCGCTCTCTGGCAGTGACTCATACGACTCATAGGTCGGCAGTTGTAAAATGGAACGGATGGTGTTGGCAGTTATGATGATGGGTTGGGTGCCATTGTCTATAAAACCCTGGAGTTGGGAAACACCAGAGATGACAGAGTGAGTGCAGGTATACCAGAACTCACTGAGCCATTCTGGGTTCATTTCCCCAGGAGACAAGGTAAGAGCAGGGAGGATAAAGTGATTTTTCAAAAAGTTTATCACCTCCACATACTCAGGTTTAGAGCAATTTACATTTCCTAAATAGTTAGATTTGGGAACTGTAATGACAAGGGTCTCACTGACCGCAGAGGCTCGAAGAGCTTTAATCTCTGGGGTCGGTGTGTAAGTATTGTTGAAAAATTTTGTCCTTGCCATTTTTAAAAAAAGATTTAAAATATGAGATATTTGTAGAGAAAAATGAAGAAGATGAAGTTTGAAAAATAAAAAAGCGTAAAGAGTGAAAAGGTAAGGGTTTCGCTGCTTATATACGGTTACTGATGTTGAGAATGTGTGGACAAAACGAGTATGTACGTGGTCAAAAAGTAAAAAAAAAATGTGGTTGGTGATAGTGGAGTAGGGTGATGATGGTGATAAGTGGTAACATTAAATGGTGATGGGAGTGGTGCGCCGGAAAGGTATACGAGGTGTCAAAAAAAGTGTATCTTTTCGAGTTCCCATAAGATATTTTAATAAAGCATTTATTAAGAATATAAATCGTTAAAAATTAAATACAAAATGTATTAATTGTACGGAATATATGTCGAAATAAATGTTGTATTAAATAATAACAAAACTTTCGCTCATACATTATGTCTCAGCGAGATGAGAATAAATTATATCTTAAAATAAAATAAACATTATGTTTCACATTTGATGTCGCTGATCAAATTACAACTTAGAATACTAATCCAATCAGCTAGTCAAGTATGTGAAGCATAAGATTTAGTTTATTTGTATGATATAAGGAATTTTCATGTGCAGTTACAAAGTACATAATTTATTGATTATAACAATGCTAACTTATTGTTCTTGCTGATTACATCAGTGAGAATAATAGGTCAGCGTGTTAAAAATATAAACTATTTACTCTGTAACTACCGTTTAATAAACAATCAGGTTTTAATCATTTAGGTTCAGCATGCCCAACTCGCTGATGAGAAAGGTGAATCTTTTCTCATCTAAAGGTTTTGTAAAAATGTCAGCGAGTTGGTAATCAGTTGGAATGAAATTCAGTTCAATGTCACCTTTCATGACGTGGTCCCTGATGAAGTGATATCTGACATCAATATGTTTTGTCCTTGAGTGCATCACAGGATTATTTGCTATGGCAATGGCACTTTGACTGTCACAATAAATTGGAACATTGCCAAGGTCAAAACCATAGTCAGCGAGCTGATTCCTCATCCACAGAATTTGAGCAGTGCAGGCTCCAGCAGCGACATATTCAACCTCAGCAGTAGAAGTTGAGACAGAATTCTGTTTCTTGCTTGACCAGCTTACAAGCTTTTCTCCAAGAAACTGACAGCTACCAGAGGTACTCTTTCTGTCCATTTTGCATCCAGCATGATCAGAATCTGAATATCCCTTCAGTGAGAAATCTGAACCAGATGGGTACCAGAGACCAAGATTTGGTGTACCTTTCAGATATCTGAATATTCTTTTGACAGCGAGCAAATGGGATTCCTTTGGATCAGCTTGATATCTAGTACATAGACAAGTAGAAAACATAATGTCTGGTCTACTAGCAGTTAGATACAGCAGTGACCCGATCATTCCTCTGTAAGCAGTGATGTTTACAGATTTACCATCAGGATCAGCATGTAATTTTACTGCAGATGACATTGGTGTAGCAAGGGATAAGCAGTTGGTGAATTCAAATTTCTTTAATAAATCTTTAACATATTTTCCTTGATTTATAAAAATACCAGTTTTGGTTTGCTTAATTTGCAGACCAAGGAAAAATGTTAGTTCACCCATCAAGCTCATTTCATAACTTTTAGTCATGAGGTTACTGAATTCCTTGCACATGTCATTGTTAGTAGACCCAAAAATAATATCATCAACATAAATTTGGACCAATATAACATCTCTCTTATCCTTTTTAATAAAAAGTGTGCTGTCAATTTTACCTCTGACATACCCACAGTTAGTTAAGAAGGTGGAGAGAGTGTCACACCAAGCTCTGGGAGCTTGTTTTAGTCCATATAAAGCTTTTTCCAGCTTATAGACATAACCTGGATGCTTGGGATCAGTGAATCCAGGTGGTTGCTTCACATACACTTCTTCCTGCAGCTTTCCATTCAAGAAGGCACTTTTCACATCCATTTGATATACCTTGAACTTCTTGTGAGCTGCATATGCTAAGAACAACCTGATTGCTTCAAGCCGAGTAACTGGTGCAAAGGTTTCATCATAATCAATTCCTTCTTGCTGACAGTAACCTTGTGCAACCAGTCTAGCCTTATTCCTTATTACAACACCATCTGCATCCATCTTGTTTCTGAACACCCATCTTGTTCCAATCACAGATTTCCCAGCTACTTGAGGTACTAACTTCCACACTTTATTCCTTTCAAACTGAGATAGCTCATCTTGCATGGAAGCTATCCAGTGATGATCAGTGAGTGCCTCATCAACTTTCTTGGGTTCAATCAGTGACACAAAGCTTACAAACAAACAAAAGTTAGCAGATGCTGATCTGGTCTGGACCTTGGATTGAGGATCACCAATAATCAATTGATTATCAATATGTCTAGTCCATTTAGTCACTCGCTGAGGTTCAGCAGTGACTTGATTATTCAGAGATGATCCACCAGACACATCAGCATTAGAGGCATGATTAATGTTTAACCTTTGATTTGGAAAGTGAGTGTTATTATTTTGATGCAAATGATGAGATGATGATGGGATATCAACAGGCAAAGATGAAGTTTCTGAATTATTCTTAGCTAAAGTAGAGCCAGAAGTATCTTCAGGGACATCATCTTCCCTTTCAGAATCTGATGGATGAACCTCATGCTTGTCATCACTGATTGTGTTAAAAATAAGGTTTTCATAATCTTTTGGATCAGTGAGTGATTCATCATAAGATTCATCAAAGGTAACATCCATTGATTCTTCAATACATTCCCTTCTTTTATTATAAACTCTGAAAGCTTTTGAAATGATTGAGTAACCAACAAATATACTTTCATCAGCTTTGGGATCAAACTTTCCTAAGTGATCTCTTTTGTTTAAGACATAGCAGGTACTGCCAAAAACATGAAGAAAACTTATGTCAGGTTTTCTCCCCCTTAACACCTCATAGGCTGTCTTATCATGTCTCTTGAGAATCAGAGACCTATTCTGAGTGTAGCAGGCAGTGTTAACTGCTTCAGCCCAGAAGTGTGTCTTAAGACCAGCATCTATGAGCATTGACCTTGCTGATTCAATCAGGGTTCTATTTCTCCTCTTTGCAACACCATTTTGTTGAGGTGTTCTTCGTGCAGAGAAGTTTTGAGAAATACCTTTTGAATCACAGAAACTTTCAAGGTCAATATTTCTGAATTCAGTGCCATTATCACTTCTTAAATGTTTAACCGAACAGTCATTAAAGTTTTCCATCTTTTTGATAAAGGATATAATTTCCTGTGTTGCATTACTTTTGGCTTTAAGAAAGAATACCCAAGTATATCTGGAATATTCATCCACAATTACCAAGCAATACCTTTTACCACCAAGACTAGGAGAACTCACTGGACCAAATATATCCATATGCATCAGTTGAAAACATTCTGTCACTGAAGATGTTTGTTTGCTTTTGAAAGAGGAGCTGTGATGTTTTCCCTTCTCACATGCTGAACAAAGCTTGTCTTTGTCAAAAATAAGCTTTGGAAGACCATTTACCAAGTCATTCTTACTAAGCTTGCTGATGGCCTTGAAGTTTAGGTGAGAAAGTCGCTTATGCCATAACCATTTTTCTTCTGAAACGGTTCTGGAATAAAAGCATGTTCCTGATTGTGCTGAGTCCATATTGACTACATATGTATTTCCTTTTCTTTGAGCACCCAGGACAGCACTTCCATTTTTGTTGTAAACAACTCCAGCTTCATGATCAAATAGCACTTTATTCTTGGCATCGCAGAATTGACTGATGCTTAATAAATTATGCTTCAGTCCTTCAACATATGCCACCTTTTTAAACATCACATTTCCATTGATTAAAACACCATACCCTCTGGTCTTACCAATGTTGTTATCACCAAAAACTACATCAGGACCTCTTTCATCCAGGTAGTCACTGAGCAGGGACTTACATCCGGTCATATGTCTGGAACACCCACTATCCAGATACCAGATTGTTTCTCTAAGAATGCCCTACATCAGGAATAAAATGTTAGTTCAATTTATGAACCCATCCTGAGATGGGTTCATGGTGGACAAGCCTTGAACTTGGCTTCCACTGACCAGCAAGACATTTGATTCGCTGCTGATGGTTGGTTTGACACAAGCTTGTACTGATGAACAATCTGTTGACACATGTTGCCTACTTCCACACTTGTAGCATTATTTATTTGTGGCTTTAGACTTCTTTTGCTCATTATGCTTATTTAATTGAGATTTGAAAGAGTTCAGGCTTACTGTCTCAGTTTGTTTCTTTGACTCCAAGTCACTGATGACAAGATCATCAGTCACTGAAGTGTCAGAAGTGAGGTTGCTGAATGACTTTTGATTAATAGTAGTAATACTGATGGGAACTGGATTAGTTGTTGACTCATTTATGCTCAAGTCTTTCAGTTCATCAATACTTGCAGCTATATCACAGTTGTCAGTGACCAGCGAGCTTTTAACAAAGTGATTTGGTTTAGGCTTGCTGAAGACTGACATTGGTTCAAAAACGAAGTTTGAAAAGGATTGATCAGGCTTGAATATTTGATCAATGCTTGTGGCATCAGCCAGAGAAGCAGCTGTGTCATAATCACCTCCCAAAATAGCTTTTACTTGTTTTGGAATTTGATTATTAACACACTGATTTACATTTAATGCAGATTTGCACCATGACTTTATAACTTCATTGAGTTGAGAAAATTTGATTTCAAAACTTATTTTCTCTTGAATGCACATTTGATTTGCATGTATTTGTGCATCAAGTTCAAGTTTTAAATCT
The DNA here is from genome assembly GCA_963422505.1 of Pseudognaphalium luteoalbum. Classification (NCBI taxonomy): domain Eukaryota; kingdom Viridiplantae; phylum Streptophyta; class Magnoliopsida; order Asterales; family Asteraceae; genus Pseudognaphalium; species Pseudognaphalium luteoalbum. The sequence continues at coordinate 6,293,714 of OY730198.1, read as the reverse complement.
TTCATTTTCAACAAATTTTCTTCTTGAAGTTTAAGTTTAGATGTTAAGTCATTGATCATGCATTCTTGCCTCTTCTGAATATTATGAGCATTTGATAGATCAACTATCAAAGTCTCAAAGATATTCTCCTTTTCAGTCACTGAAGCTGATTTAAAACAATGTACCTTGTAGAGAATCTCTGGATCCCAGCCGGATGCTGAACATTTCTTAGCTACTTCTTTGATGTTTTCATGGAAGTCAGCATCATCAGCCATCAGGCAGTAATCTCTATCTAAACAAATCATAGCTTCTTCTTCATCAGATGATGAGGTTGAGTCAGAGTCGCTGAAGAATCCTTCTTCAGCGTCGAATCCTTTTCCCTTCTTCTTGCCAACTTTGGACATAGCTTTCAGCTTCTTGTATTTTGACTTGTACTTGTTGTACTTGTCATTTCTGAAGCTGGGCTTTTGTTCAGGGAGAGGATTGACAACTTTGGATCTACAGTCAGTTGCAAAGTGACCAGGTTTGCCACATTTGTAGCAGTCACCTTTTGACTTTGAGATGTCACTTGATGGTGCACCAGCAAATTTGTTAAACCTTGTGTTCTTTCTGAAATTTGCAACCATCATGGCCATATCTCTTTCCAGCTTCTCTAGTCCTTCTTCATAGCTGACTTCAGACTGACTGTCAGCAGTACAACCTTCCTCATCTGCAATCAGTGACTTTGAACTCAACTTGGTGATCTTAACTTTCTGCTTTTGATCAATCTCTTCTAGCTCAGCTACAAGGGCATTAGAAATCTTTTGACTGCCTAGTGCAACACGAATGTGCTCACTTTGATCAGCCTGTTTTTCAGATTGTTCCCAGTTTAACAATATACCATAAATTTGAGTTAGATTGAGGGAAGTATAATCATTACGTTGTCGATTACATGTTGCAATGGTTCCCCAAACTTTTCTAGGCAACAGTTCTAGAAACTTTTCGACAACAAATCTTTGGTCCTTTCCTATATTAGCCTTTTCCATTTTATTTATTAAAGCTTGATATCTAGTATAGGTGGAGGCCAGTGACTCATTGGGTTCCATGGCAAACAGTTCATATTGACGAGTCAGATTTACTTCTCTACAGCGAATAATGTCGGGGGTTCCAATATAAATATTTCTTAGAGTGTCCCACATGTGTTTCGCTGTACTGCACAATCTAATGGACTCAAACACTTCATCAGGAAGTGACATGCTTATGTATATTTTAGCTTGTTTATCCAGCCTGACCATGCGCCTGTCCTCATCTGTCCATTGATCCTCCCTTTTTGGCATAACCATTTCTGGTAGTGCAGGAGTGGTTGCAGTGGCTGCAACAGCAGGAATAATGACAGTAGGGGTGTGAGGACCGTCAGTTATTATAGAACAAAGACGATCATCAACAAGGTCTAAGAACATCATCATCCTGGACATCCAGGTTTCAATTCTTGATGGGTCAAAGGCTGAAGGTTTTGTAGTGGAGCCATTTCCCTTCTGGTACTCAGAATCAACACAACTGTACTTAATGGATTCCATTGCAAATCTGGTTAAATTATATTTTAAACCAACTCTGCTCTGATATGAGTCCCTAATCACTATTATATTAGTGATTGTGAATCGTTAACAGTGAGTTAATTGTAGAAGAGGGGGGGGGGGGTTAATACAATTAAAAACTTTTCTTTTCTGTCATAATATGTCATCTTTGTTTAGCAAGTTTTTAACCGTATTAAAGTAACAACAATATGAACACAAGTATATATATGTGACAAGCAGTTCAGTTGCTGATACAAATGTAGCTGAAAGATAAATTCTTTTATTGAAAAAATTTATCTCTTGTTGATTGCGGAATAGATTAGCCAAAGCTAATCTAAATCAAACAATACAGCTATTACAAAGGAGATGAGCAGTAGTGGACAAACACGCTAACTTGCTCACTCGCTGAAGTAAACTAGTAGTGGACAAACACGCTACTAGTTCACTTGCTGGTGTTACTTGTATCTTAGACAAACTAGTCACTGACAAACAAGTGACAATACAAGTAATCGACACAAAATGAAGTACAACATACTACGCTATTTATAGACGCTGAAATCCTTGATTTTCGGATCTGATGGACACGTGTCGCTGCTTGATTGGAGAGGTAGTTGAGATGTGATATATCATGGCACGACATTCTGTCTTAGGAAATATCACCTTGTACCATAGACCAATCAAAAGCTTCCACGTTACTCTTTTCAAGTTCCGAGAAACACGTGTTGCGCCGTAATAACGCCGAATGTTGACTTCTTATTTAATGCGGCATTTAATGCTGCAGTCACTGATAGATATATCAATTCTCCTCATTCTCGATGCGAGCTAACATGCTCTAAAGAATGACTTGAACAGCTAATCTTCAGTGACTTCTTTTATTCAGCAGAAGAGAGAACTCAATAAGACTTGGAGACTCTCGCTGATAGATGAGTATCAGCGACACACATAGTTGAGTCTTTGATCTTTATAAATTCTTCTTCTACTGGTCTAAGATACAAACAGCGACAAGAAAACCTTTAGCAACACTATCTTCAACTTGAATTATACTTCATGTACAGAGAGTAATGCTCTCGCTGATATTGATCAGCGACACACAGAGTTGAGCATAATTCTCCTTCAGTAACTTAGTGAGAGAGAGAGAAGATCAGCGAACATAAACATCAGCAACAGGAGCTTGACTTGAATCATTTCTTCTTAGAGAGATCTTCATTAAGTGGGTCAGAGACATAAGAGTATAAGACACCATCAGTGACTTCGCTTATCAGCGACTAATGACTTCAACAATCTCTTCGTAGACATTATCTTAGTCTCCCCCTTAATCTTTGAGATCAGTGACCATCTTGAGTTTGACGATCAGTGACTCAACATATGTCCTTCTCCATATTTTTGTTATATGGCTGAAATCTGCTCACCTTGCTATATCTCCCCCCTGTTGTCCTTTGTTATGTCCCTGAGATGATTGATGTTTGTGATCGCCCCTTGAATTGTTGACAGCCTGCCTGTTTCTTCGGTTTAACTGGCGTTTCTCCATTGCCCTGATGTAGTCCCTGGTTTGAGACACCTGTGCTGCAAAAGTTGGTGGTGTCTCACCGATGAATTTATCTACCAGTGCCTGGAATCGACTGTCATCCAGGCAAGATATGAATCCGGACACCTGCTGGCTCTCCGGCAATCCTGGAATTTTTAGGCATTCATCGGTGTACCTGTCAATAAAATCATCCAGGGACTCGTGGGGATGTTGTTTTATCATGTGGGCTTCCACGTGCGATCTCACTTGTTTTTTCTTCTGGTGGAAGTGACTCACAAACTTTCACTTGATATCATTGAAACAGGTAATGCTTCTTTCTGGTAAATCCCAAAACCAAGACTTAGCATACGACCTAAGCACTGAGGGGAATATTTGGCAGGCAACAATGTCTTCCCAGTGTTATGTTTTAATGGCATGATGGAATGATTGAATAAAATCTTCAGGATCTATTATCCGGACATAAGTTCCCAGAGTAGCAGGGACTAAAATTCCCCGCGGGAGTGGCACACTAGTAATTGCCAGATGGAATTTAGTATTTGAGTCTGGGATCACGTTCTGCGGCTGAGGCGTTCTTCCCCGCATAACTGCCAGGAGGTTCGCCAACATCGGTGGTAGTGGTGGGGGAGGTGGTAATACTACCGGGGGTTGCATTAACTGTGCAAGGAGTTGCCCCAGGGCGTTTGCTGTTTCCTGTGCAGGTGTATGGGGCTGTTGTGACCCCTGTGTAGCTTGTTGTGACTGCAGAAACGGTTCCTGTTGAAACGGCGTCTGCTGGAAAGCTGCCTGTTGGAATGGGACTTGCTGGAAGGATGTGTTGAGTCACTGGTCGCTGATCTTAACTCGTTAGTCGCTGATGTGAAGTCACTGATACTCTCTCTAAAAGACTTATTGAAAATGATCGTAGTTGAAGCTGCTGTTGCAAAAGTTTTAGTCTCTGATCCTATCTCTCCAGTTAGAAGATGAAGAACCTATCAAGATAAAAGACTCAACTTTGTGTGTCGCTGATACTCATCTACCAGCGAGAGTCTCCAAGTCTTCTTGAGTTATTCCTTTTGCTGAATAAAAGAAGTCACTCTAGTACTGTAGCTCAAGTTACTCTTCAAGAACACGTTAGCTCGCAGCGAGTAAGGAGAACTTCTACTACTTCAGTGACTGCAGCATTAAATGTTGCATTAATAAGGAGTTGACATATTCTACACTATTACGGCGTCACGCGTGCTCCTCGTGACTTGGTCCAACATAGAAACTAACGTGGCAGCAAGTGATTGGCTTCAAGGTAAAAGGTGATATTTCCCAAGACAGAATGTCGGACCATGATGTATCACATCTCAACTACCTCACCAATCAAGCAGCAACACGTGTCCTTCAAGATCCGGAAATTAAGGATTTCAGTGTCTATAAATAGCGTAGTATGTTGTACTCCATTTGGTGTCGATTGTTCGTATTGTTACTTGTTTGTCAATGACTAGTTTGTCTAAAATATGAACAACACCAGCGAGTGAACTAATAGCGTGTTTGTCCACTATTGGTTCATCTCAGCGAGTAAGCAAGTTAGCGTGTTTGTCCACTACTGCTCATTTTCATTTGTAAAAGCTGTATTGTTTGATTTAGATTAGCTTTGGCTAATCTATTCCGCAATCAACAATAGATAAATTTTATCAATAAAAGAATTTATCTTTCAGCTAGTATTGCATCATCAATTGAACTGCCTATTATACTTATATATATATATATTTGTGTTCATATTGCTGTCATTTAAACACGGTTAAAAACTTGCTAAATAAATTAACACATTAAAACAGAAAAGTTTTTAATTGTATTCAACCCCCCCTTCTACAATTAACCGACTGTTAACGATTCATAATCACTAACATAATAGTGATTAGGGACTCACAGGATGCGTGCTGGAATGGTTCCTGTTGGAAAGGCGTTTATTGATATGTTGGGAATTGCTGTGATTGTTGTTGGAAACTTTGTGCAAAAAGTTGCTGGAAATTTTGTGCAGGCATTTGTTGATATGTCTGTTGAACATTTTGCTGGGGAAATTTCTGAAACGCCTGCACGAGTGGCTGTTGAAACAACTATTGTTGACCAACACTTGATTGCGCTTGCTGGAAGGGTTGTGATCCAATTCCGAGAAAGGGAGGTTGTCCCTTGTTGGTGTTGGTCCTTGATGTTGTGACGTTTGTCCTGCAGGCGTGGAAAAATCCAGTTGACGGCGTGCCTGTTCGAGCATTGTCGGTGATTCCATGCAGCCATCTCTCCAGAAGTGTCCATTGGCACTTGTGTGTTCTGGACCGAAAAATGCATCATGTTTTCGCCGGCCGTCGGTGAGAGGCCGGTGTTTGACGCCATGGTGTGTGTCGCTGAGTGTGCCCAATGAAAACTGTTAGAATATTTTAATAGCTCAACAAGAGAGTTAGGGTTTAGCAAATGGATAGCGCCATTTGATCAAGCATAATTTTTATACCTGGGTGCAAGATAGGTTAGGCCGATTCGTTATTCTCCGCGACTTGCGTAAGGACCCGTTAGAGTGTATAGAACGAAACTAAGGGTGGCAAGAATCGATGATGAGGAGATGAATAGTGATCTCCTCTAGATGATGACATTGTAAGTATGAGACGTATGGGTATATTTTCTGAGGTGTTAGGAAATAAAATACTGTTCATACCCTTGTATTTATAGTGGAGCTTGTTCACCTTGGTGAGCAAGTTAGCCACGTGTCGTCATCTCATAGCTTTGAACGTACGGTTGATTTACCATCTTGATGGGTACTGTTCATTGTAACACTCCCAAAATTCGTTGATTGAGTTTAGCGGAAGCATTTAGTTAAGTATGGGGAGTGCCACAATACTCAGTACATGCATACGTATCAGAGCTTATGATTACAACAGAACATAATATATTAAGATGCCAAAAGTAATAGTTACAAAGTTTACGATTTGTCAAATCGTACAAATGTAAAAGTTATTAAGTTTACAAACATAAATTTCGTAAATATGACTAAAATCACTTTAGTTATACAAAAGAAATCCAAAAGTTTCAAAAGTTGGCATCCTAAAGCTTCGCGGGCCGCCCTAGTTCCGTATGTGCAGACGGTTCTAGGTGCGCAGCTAATTCCCTAAAAAATATAGTAAAAGTCAACAACGAGGTTGAGTGAATTCACAGGTTTTATGTTTGCAATAGTTGAACCAAGTTTGAGTAGGCTTGTTGGCCTAAATGTCAAATAGTTTCGTTTAGAATGCTTGTTCAAGTATAATCGTGGTGAGATGTTACCCAAAAGTAGTTGTTGTGGGATGTTACCCAAAATACAGTTCACGTGTCGTAGGAAAGCAGTATCCTATTAGTTTACCCAAGAAGTAGGGATTTAAAACGTTTGCCCAAGACGTAGGGACTTTTCAAGTGCGTCCAAGAAGTAGGACTTAAATCGTTGCCCAAGAAGTAGGGACTTTCTATGTGCCCAAGACGTAGGGACTTGTATAAGTTGTGTCCAAGAAGTAGGACTGGCATCCAAGACGTAGGACCCGTCTGCTCAAGAAGTAGAGCCTTCATCCAAGACGTAGGATGGCACCTTGCCCAAGAAGTAGGGACTTTCTGTTTGCCCAAGACGTAAGGACTTGTATAAATGTGCGCAAGAAGTAGGGACTTTCTGTGTGTGTGTGAGCCCAAGAAGTAGGGACTTTTCAGATGTTTATGAAAATGTTGTTTCATAAAATTCAGTTTGTAAAATCGTGCGTGGCTGGTCATTCTCCAGTGTATTCCAATTTAGTTTTCGTATGAAATCCCATTTCATAAATAATAGTTATAATCGTTTGACCCTAGTCACATATACATAGCAATGTAAATCACCACAATTATATAAAAGTTTGCTCACGTAGCAAAAGCGTTGACTATGTTTTCCACCCCTATTCAAAAGCAGTTAAAACAGTAAAAGTAGGGGTTGTGAACTCACCTGTTGAGTTAAGTAACGTGTGAGTGCTAGCAAAGCTTAAAGCCCAAATGTCCTCCAAATAGTAATCTCCTAACGCCCTAAACGTATGAGATTATTAGTATAAGTAGCTGGCTACTCGCCAAACTATGTTAATTGTTCACTAGTTGAACGATCGTTTTGTTTATAGAAGTTATGATACGTTTGTGATGGTTTTCGTAATAATAATTCTTGGTTAAATCATTATTAAAAATCATTTCGTTTTCGATTTTACAAATTCGACTCGCAAGCTCGACTCGCAGCTCGGTTCGGTTCGCAACTCGGTTCGGTTCGTAGTTCGGCTCGGCTCGCAGCTCGGTTCGACTCGCAGCTCAGCTCGACTCGCAGATGATTCAGTTCCAACACGATGCTGTGAATCGAGATGAATCTCAACTCGCAGTAGGCGTTGTAAGTGTGGAATCTTTGAAAAACTAAGTTTTTGAGTTTGATTCTTTCATACAGTGAGCAATAACATGTTTAGGTTGTAAAAGTCATGAAAATAAGTTAAGGGAGGTGTTTTTCTTACCAATTTTTGAGTGTAATCCGAAAATTAGGTGAGTGGTGAAGATGGAGATGAGAATGGAGGTCTTGAGCTTAAATCCTTGTGTTGTTGATGGTGATGACGATTTTGATGATGTTGGAGTCCGAAAATGAAGAAGAAGATTGAGGTTTTTGATGGATTTTTGGTTGGTGATTTGAGAAGAAAATAGAGAGAGATATGTGGGTGTGTGTGTTTGGTAAAATGAGGATGAGATTTGAGGGTGGGATGGGGCAGCCGGCCCAAACAAAAGGGAGGGGGATTTTTGTCCCCGTTTCGTGCTATTTTACCCGTGTTCGTGTATCCGATCGTAAAATAGTATCATGTTTTTAAATGATAAGTTTTTAAATGATATTTCGAAACATTTTTAATCGAAGGAATTTTATATAAATAATTTAATTGAGTTTTAAAATTGCAACTTTATTTTAACTTGGTTTGACGGATATGTTTTGTCGCGCTGAATACGTTTTGTACGATACGAAATACTTTGTAAATATTATCAACATAATATTTAGTATATAAAATTGTTATTTAATAGTTTCGTAAAAGAAATTTCGTTCACCAACTGTCGTGCATTTTGTTACGTTTGTTCCAAATATTTTGTATGTAATTACAACTAATTACAAATAAATAATACTACGCGTATTAACTAGTTGGGCTTTGCTAGACTTACCTCTAAAAGTGTTGTGAATTCACTTTAAGTTAGGGAATTAGCCTAGAAATGCGTGCTAATTACGTTTATAATTATGTCGAAATTGCGGGGTGTCACATTCATCGTACGGTTGAGTCACCATCTCGTGGTTTTAATCGTACGGTTGAATCACCATCTAGTGGTATTGTTCATCGTACGGTCTAGCATCTAGTGGTATTGAATCACCATCTAATTACGTTCATCTCATGGTTTTAAACTATATTATACAGAAAACTAACATCATCTACGATTATTAATTTAAATAGCTCAATTTTTTCTTTTTAATATTATATTATTATTATTATTATTATTATTATTATTATTATTATTATTATTATTATTATTATTATTATTATTATTATTATATCAATTATAGTAAAGTAATATAAACATCTAATTATTTAAGAAAGTACCACATCACTTGTAACTGTTAATTAAAAAGTCGTTTTTTTTTTAATATACACCTTAATTAATCTTCTTAAAGATGTCTTATACATTATTTTATTGGCTTATAAATATCCATCAACAATGACATATAAGTAATTCCAATACGTATAATACTAATTGATTTTAACTTTTTATTCGAGTTTTCAAAAGTTATTTTCTTACTTTGTATTCATAATTACTTTTTCTTATTTTATATAAGTTGGAATTTAGAATATCAAATGATGCTGTGAACCTGTGATCATCGATATAACATTCTGATGAGCTCTATAAAGATGAGAAAAATAACTTTTTATAGTAATATCTCTTGGTACATATATGGATCATCAAGTTTTAGAAGTAGATTTAACACTCTAATCATGTAACTCTTAATTTTACAAATAAGATGTATCTTCGTGAATTTATTGTATAATCATCGATACACATTGTGGCCGACCCATTTTCCTGGTTGTGCCGAATGTTAACCTAGTTACAATATATATGGTGTGTTTAGCAATATCATTTGAAGGGATTTCAAGAGATGGGAGATTCTCATTTGAAGAAACTTCATCTACCATCCTTGTTGGGCACAAATAAAAAGTAGGGATCGCAGAGAAATAATTCTTGAATGAGAAGCTCTCTTCAAAGTAGCTTATAAAATAATCTCAATCTCCATTCTCTTCCACCTCCATCTCCAACTACATCTCAATCCAATTTTACCAAACACACCCAAAATCAAATTCTTCTATCGTTTGGACACGTATGCATCTTTGATGTCGTGACATGCCCCTCACCGAAAATAAATAGAAAGCAACTCTGTCCGTTCCAAATTAAATGTCATGTTTTGACTTTTTAAGTATTTCTTTTTCAACTTTGACCTTAAATATTTTTGTTTGTGTTATATAATACTTGATGCAAAATATATGAATGAATTGAGTTTTAAATGTATTTTCATTGAAATAATTTTGATCATAAAGTAATATATAAGACAAGAGTAGAGTTCAAATGAGTACATCAATTTTGAATGAGAATGAGAGAACCAATGATATCGTGACATGTGTACAAAGAGAATGATCCACATGTACAAAACTCATTTACCCCAAACATCAATTATCTCACAAACGACAAATCGAAAAATTATGAAAATTGCACAACTAAATTCAACGTTTTCTCCTCTTCGATTTGTGGTTAAGGTATAGGTTTTAGGATTTAGGGTTAGGGTTTAGTATGATTTATGGTTTAAAATTTTGTAAAGCGTTTAGGTTTAGGGGTTAGGGTAAACCTCAAACCCTAAACGCAACACTTTAATGCATGTGTTAGTAAATGTGACATCCACCAAAAAAGTTGGAAAAAAAAACCCGTCAAAAGTATGTCTTGAGGGGCGGCAAATCGAGAGGAGAAAACGTTGAATTTAATGGTGCAACTTTCATAATTTTTCGATTTGTCGTTTGTGAAATAATTGATGTTGGGGGTAAATGAATTTTGTACATGTGAAATATTCTCTTTGTATACATAACACAATATTATTGGTTCTCTCATTCACACACACTTTCTTATTCTCATTTGAACCACACGTTATAAGACAAACAAAAATATTTAAGGTTAAAGTTAAAAAGAAAAGATTTTTAAATATAAACCAGGACAATTAATTTGAGATGAGAGGAATATTATATAATGCTCTCAATTCATTTTTTACATAATTGATACTCTCTACCTTTATTTTGTTAGAACATCTCGATGGCACATGAATAATCTCATTATTATATTAAGAGTTAATTACATTCCCTAACTCTGAAGTATGCCACTTGCTTTAGTCCCCATCCTTGGGTCAGATTTTTTGCGAGTTCAATTTTTGACTCGGTTTTTGGTTTCACTCCCCATCCCCCGACTCCTCCAATAGAAAAGGGTAAAATAGGTCTTTGCTTATCTTTCAATTCACAAATTCAATACACATTTTTTTAGCTTTTTAATTTTAATATAAATTAATTTTGTTTTTTGGATCCACAAAATTCAATTTAGTTTAATTTAAAAACTAAATTAAAAACAACAACAACATAACCATTAGTGTAACCACAAATTTCATCATCATGTCACAACACAACCGATATATTAATCTTCAGACAACATAAAACACATCTCGAAACCCAGTTTTGTAATGTTTGACATAAGACCAAAACCACCATTGATGGGAACGTGCAATTTAAGGCGTTCAAGGTTGTGGGTTTTCGAACTATTATGTGGGAACAGGGTGGTCGCCGGCGGTTTGAGATCTGGAGGTAGAAGGAGGTGGTTGACGGTTTCGGTATGTAAAACTTGCGTAGTGGGTGATGGTGAATGGTGGTCGGCGGTGATTAGTTTGAACGATTCCGGGAAGACGCCGACGACTTTTCCGATGAAAGAATCTGGAGAAGACTCAAAGCAAATCTTTAAATCACTCAATGATATGCATGTGTAAAGAAAATGGGTGCTTTGGTCATGAAGAAAAGGGGGTTAATGCGGGTGGGTTGGTGGGGTACGAATTTTATTAGAAAAGAAAAGGTTATTTTAGTCATTATATGCTGATGCGGAACAGGGAGTAAAATCAAAAACCGGGTCAAAGGACTAAACTCGTAAAAAACCCGACCTGAGGACGCGGACTGAAACTAATGAAATACTTGAGGGACGAGGAATGTAATTTACTCAAAAAATTAAACTTCAATATGACCAAACTAATGTTATAGTTAATCACAATACTATTGGATCGATTTATCCGTTGCACTGGAAGGGCTTTGCTAGTAATTGTATAATCGTATACTTGCGTAATACCCGTGTTATGTAACCGAGTATACTATTTTATAGTTAAATAGTTAATCAACGATGATCATATGATTATCCATAATAATAAGTTAATAGTAGTAATTTGTTTGTATGTAGTGTTCAAGGTTTAAGAAATTAATTGGTAAAAAGTGAGAAAATGTGATATTGATAAAGTTTTGGTGTAAAATGAAAATTATCTCAACTAAATAAGAAAGTGTTGAGTCTTAAATCTTAAAAGTTTATAAAATTAAAGTACCAATATGCATTATATGTATTATTGATATAGATTATAGATTATAGATAACATGTATACCATATTATATATGTAGCTATTATCTGCATAATATTAGTGTTGTTGAAAGTATTTTTTTTCTTTAAATTACATAAATTTAGTCTTTCAAAATTAAAAAGTTTATTTACAAATTTACATATTTAATTTAATCAGTCATTCTTTATATTTGTTACCCATACGAAATAAAGTACGTAATAAACATATCAAATGGGGAGTACTGGACAGTACGTCGGATAAAGTAATTGGTCAACTCCATTAAACTATGTTGGGTTTGACAGTTTTACAAATTCCTGTGTACTCTACTCTCCCACCGATAGATACATGCATCTATATCTATATATATCCGTAAAATAAAAAAGGTGGCAGAAAATAAAAGAAGATATACTGTACAAAACAATGGGCAGGATACTTGCCGGTTTAACCAGTTTCACAAAACCAAAACCTCCTGCAAAACCAAAACCACCTGCCCGCCCCCCACAATAACCTTCTTATATCACCCCATCCACATACTCTACCAAAGATCCAAAACAAATCACAAATTTTACATCTTTTCTTGAAATTCTAAATCATGGGTTTTCTTCTACTCATTATTTCAGTTACTGGGTGTTTGTCAAAATCTGTTCTTGCAAAAGTTTTTTAATTCCTCACGTATCATTTTACCATTACTCAGTATCTATATACATGCATAAAATATTGATGATATATACACCTTTTTGTAATATCTGAATTTTGGTTTTCATCTGCATATCATTTCAGTTAGTGGGTGTATCTCAAAATTTAATCTTGTTTATAAATTCCTTGAAATTCGTAGTAGATGGAGATGGAAAGTAATGGCATGTTTTCTAGTAACAATTCCGGTGGGTCCGGGATGTTGGGTCTTGAAATGTCATTAAACAATCACCATCATCAACAACAAAATCCCAGTTTCAACCACCACCAACAGCCACCGTTCGCCGCCGTATACGCACCCAAAAAGAGGTCTTCGCCAATTAGTGATGAAGAAGAACAACCTCATAACAACCATTCAACCACGGAAGAAAGTGGTGGTGATGGGAGTTTAAGAAAAGGGTCACCTTGGCAAAGAATGAAATGGACAGATAATATGGTAAGATTGTTGATAATGGTGGTTTTTTATATAGGAGATGAAGTGGGGACTGATCAAGTACAGGGTGGTGATACGGCGGCGAAGAAGAAATCCGGCGTCGGCGGTGGTGGTGGGGTGTTGCAAAAAAAGGGAAAATGGAAATCAGTTTCAAAAGCAATGATGGAAAGAGGGTTTTATGTTTCACCACAACAATGTGAAGATAAATTTAATGATTTGAATAAAAGATATAAAAGGGTTAATGATATATTAGGAAAGGGGACAGCTTGTAAAGTTGTTGAGAATCAGAGTTTGTTAGAAACTATGGATCATTTGTCGTCTAAAATGAAAGAAGAAGCGAAAAAATTGCTTAATTCTAAGCATCTTTTCTTTAGGGAAATGTGTGCTTATCATAATACTTGTGGTGGTGGGAGTGGTGTAGCACATAATCCTTCACAACAAGAAGTTGCTACAATCGAAAAACAACGGTCGAATAACGGACCGAATTGTGTCCATGATAATGATAACGATAATGATGAAGAAGAAGAGGAGGAGGATGAGGAAGAGGAAGAGGGTGATGAGGAGGAAGATGAGGGATTATCGAGTCGAAAAAGGGGTAGAATGATGATTGAAAATGAGGGAAATGATAATGTGATGCAACAATTTAATGGTGAAGTGAGTTTAGTGATTCATGATTTGACAAAAAGTGTAGGGGAAAAAAGGCAATGGATGAAGGTAAAAATGATGCAATTGGAAGAACAAAGAGTAGGGTATCAAGGACAATCATATGAATTACAGAAACAAAGATTGAAATGGGTGAAATTTAGTTGTAAAAAAGAAAGAGAAATGGAGGTTGAGAAGCTAAGGAATGATAGAATGAAGCTTGAGAATGAAAGAATGGTGCTTTTGTTAAGGCAAAAGGAGATGGAGTTGGTTGATCATCAACAACAATATTCATCAAATCTTCATCATACGAGTTGTTAAAAAGACATAGGTTTTGTTATTTCAAGTCCATCTGTTTTTGTATGTGTATATGTACATGCAGTTGTTTAAATAGCATAGGTTTTGTTCTTTCTTCTTTACTCAATTTCAAATTTTGTTAATTTTGAGTGTTGTATAAAGTACAATACATGGTTAAAAAATGTTGAATCATATGCTAATTTCTCAAGCGAATTCAAGAGCTTGTTATCAGTTTCTAGGTGCCCAAGATTCCATTGTTAAGTTGATTTGATTTCTTAAAAGTATGTTCTGGTAATCATAGTAGATCGAAGATGCATGGACAATGTTGACCTCTTGCTAAATGGCAAAATTAGATATTATGGATTGATCAGATTGGATTTTTCTAGTGATCCATTAGTACTTGGTTCCAGTGGTGATATAGAGAGATAATATTCGAGCTATATACTACTCCGTATAAAGTACAACCAAAATAATAAAGATATTTAAAAAAAAATCTAAGGGTAGTCATATGAATATAATTTTTTTTAGCAAGATGTTTGTTTGGATACTAATTCATCAAAACCCAGAATGTCAAGCTGTGATGAATACAATTATCGATATACGTTAACATCAACTAATCTATCGGACTATCGGTATATGTCGACAATTAACCGGGAAGAATATTATGCTTGAAGTTGAAGTTGGTGACTCGTGGCTCGAACTTCTGACTTGAGCTAGAGAAACCCTTAGACCATCCGCAATCGTAATATCAGAACGCTCATTTTTCAGTTGTCACATCAGCATAATACCACAACATCATTTCATCACACACAATCATAATACTGAAACGCCCCCTTTTCCCCCGGGCCCCACTAATTTTCACATAATTTTCACTTATTTAACAATACAACTACAATTTAATTAAAAACAATACAATATATTAACTAAATAAAATACACTTTATAATATTAAAAATATTTAATTAAAAAAAAGTACACAGACGTATTTATATATATATATATATATATATATATATATATATATATATATATATATAAAGGCTTAATCGATTTACATATACAATGGGCCCTACGATTTAAATATCATTTTTGGTTTTTCTTCCTTTTGTCTTTTTTTTACTTCTTCGTCTCCATCAATTCATCAACTATCTGCAACTCCGGCATTTTTATTCTTCTTTTTATCAATCAGTTACAAACAACAACACAAAACTAAATCAAAAACGAAAAATACAAATAAAGAATTAAACTTGAGAGGAAAAAGGGAAAGAAAATCAAGAGTGGAACCCGCACGACGCCCGTTCTCTCCCCGTTCTCCGAGCACGAACGCCGCCAGATCGCCGCCCAAGAACGCCGCATTGCGGGCGTTCTGGGCGTTCAACCCGTGGACAACGCCTCTTTCTCCTCCCGTTGCGGATGGTCTTACGGAATTTTAAAATGTACTTTAAGAAGACTTTATTTAAAAACTTCCTCTTTCAGTTAATGCCACACATTGCCACCTGAATAGTTCCACTTATATTAGAGGCAAGTGAAATATTAGAAGTTCAAACCTCTAGAATGTTTAATAATCCCGCCGCCAAACACACCCTTTATAAATGTAGATTTATGTTCAATGTTCAATTAGACAAGCCTAATCACTTACGGAGAGTGAAGAAATACAATTGACTTATATGATATTACAGCTAAAACAACAAACTACTTCCCTAGTTCCCCATAACAAAATAAAAATAATGTTGATAACTAAATAAAAATAATGTTGAAAACTAACGTAACAAACTTGTAAAAGTTGATAAATTGGTATAGTTGTAAAAAGTTACTGTGTCAGGATTTAATTAGTATGAAAATATACGATGTTGAATGCAAAATAGTAATAAAAGTGAGATGGCCCTGGGCCATTTGATTCTTTCATTGTATCATCAAGACGACATCATAATCGTATTAGACGTAATTTTTTATATAAAAAAAAAAAAAGCACACGCCCAGTGGGACTCGAACCCACAATCGCCTGATTAGAAGTCAGACGCCTTATCCATTAGGCCATGGGCGCCTCATTGTTCCCGATTCGTTGAAATAATTTATTTACTCGAAAATATTTTTGGTCCGTTCAAATCTCACGTGAAACAATGACCGTGTATGAATATTTGTAGGGGTGAGCTTGATACCATACCGGTACCGACCGGTTGGTACCGATTTTTTTCCCAAATCAGAAAACGAATACCGTACCATTTGTATCGGTTGGTAGCGGTTCGGTATCGGTCCGGTGCGATTCCGGTTCGGTTTAAGTATTTTGGTGTGCATGGTACCAACCGGTACTGAACCGGTTCCGATCGGTTGGTACCGGTTTTTTGTTGGCCCCAAATCAAAAACCGAATACCATACCATTTGTAACGGTCGGTACCGGTTCGGTACCGTTCCGGTTTGGTACCGGTTCGGTTTCGATATTTCGGTTTTTTTCTCATCCCTAAATATTTGTCTTCAATAAAAGGCAAGTGCATTAACATTTTGAAAAATTAAGTGAGCGTTGCATTCCCCTTTATTTCGTTTTTTTATCATTTTCTTTTTTTCTAAAAAGAGATACTCGTACACCCCAATACCATGAGTATATACATTAGTTTACCAATATATACAAAAATATATCTTTATTTTGTCATTGTCTTTCTAATCTGAAAAAACAAATACTTGTACACCTCAATACCACGAGTATATACATTAATTTACGAATATATACAAAATTATTGCATCCTCGTGACTTTTGAACCTCAACTCCCCTTTAAGCCTTCATAGTTTGAGCCAATCTCACTAATAGGGAATCATCATATATCCATTTATTTAACAAAATAACAAACATAGTTAAAGAAATAAAAACTACATACATGCAATATTTCTAAAAATTAAATATCGTATCAGGCTCTCAACCAAGGCTAGAACACGATCACTGGCGGTCCCATACTCCCATAGTGTAACTAATGTGGGCCACCGCCCACACCAAGTTTCAAAATGGATTATTATCATTAATCTAGATGTTTGCCCCAAGCCCAATTGAGAAGAAGTCAAAACTTTAGCCCAATTTTAAAGCATGTGTTGCGTAACAGCGTAAGATTGAAAAGATACACTCATAAAACTATAAAAGTAGCAAGTAAATAGCATGTTGGAAAGCCGACAATCATATAAGAGTTATAATTAATTGCAAGTTTTTCAATTAGATTATTTTATACTGTAGGATTTTAATGTTGGGGTTAATTCTGGTACTTTAAAGTTCTAATTAGCGGAATGGATTTTGTAGACAACTCAAAATAAGTATTAATCTTTTTAATAACACATCTGCACAATGTTTAGAACTTTTGTGGGTATCTTACTACGTTCCAATTTGTTTGTCCAAGTTCATAGATGTCAATAATTGTTCACTATGATTTCAGCTAATAGGAAAGTGTTTTAATAGATATGTGTGAAATCTTATTAGTTGATACATTAATTAATATACTTTTGTAAAATTGTGTGCATTTTTGTATTTTACAATTAAAAATTGAGACGGGTTGAGTATAATTTCTATTTGTATATGATTAGCTATCACAACCACCAACATAACCACCAACATGTAGTCGGTTCCCAGTAGGGGTGTAAATGAGACGAGACAACTCGTGAGCTATTCGAGATCGACTCGAGAAATATTCGAATTCGACTCGGTACTAGTCGAGTCGAGCTCGAGCTCAAGCTACTCGAGTAGAGTTTCGAGTCGAGCTCGAGTATTGAAATACCCGACTCGAGAAGCTCGCGAGCCTAATCGAGCTTGTACTATTTTACACTTTTACCCTCCATTTATATTTATGTTTACATATTTTTCTTATTATTTAATAAACTTCGAGTCGAGTCGAGCATGAAGGTGTCGAGTCGAGTCGAGTCAAGTCAAACTTAAAAGGTCGAGTCGATTAATATTAACTATAAATTATTAAATATATATATATATTCTAAGATTGATAATCGAGTCAAGTCGAGCCGAGCTCGAAAGTATCGATACATTAGTCGAGTCGAACTCGAGCTTGAAATTACAAGCTCGGTCGAGTTCGAGTCGAGTTTCGAGCTTTGAGTTTTCTAATCGAGTCGAGCTCGAGCTTAGCAGTGTGTCGACTCGACTCGACTCGATTACACCCCTAGTTCCCAGGGTAAACTCAACATGGTTACAACCGAATCAGTTTTGAGCCGATACTGAACCGCAAAAAACCGGTTCGCTTTGCAGTACATTTTTTTTAAGTAGGTAAAGCTTTCAGCCTGGGTTTTGCCAATATGATCTGGTTCCAAGCAGCATACACTTTTATAATTAGCCCCTGCCCCCGGTGATATATTTTCTAGTACCTTTCCACGATCTACATCAATCAAGCCCGAAGTGAATTACGGTAGCATTACTCACAATTGTGTTTTCTTGTAACATGACAACTAATTTGCACATGTTGCAATAACTGGATTTCAATAGTGTCTTCATAAAATTCTTACTACGCAAAGAACTGATTTGTAACAATGTTCAAATGGGATACTTGTATATGCATGGGTCTCATAGATAAGATAGGATCTCTATGTAAATATATAAATGCTGCTAAATTACACAACAAAAAACTGTGAAAAACCATAAACCCCTTTTTATTTGATTCTTGATCAAGCTACAAGTAAAAGGGGCATAAATAAGTGTAACAGAAACTGGATTTTGTTAAGCCAAAATTTGCCCCAAACTCAAATGTCAAATGTAATATACGACATACAAGAGTCCAAAAGATGTTGAGATTCAAGAAACCTTGAGGTTGGTGGGGTGCTATCGCACATCACCAACTTCCAAAAAATTAGGGCAAAAGAATAACTTAAAGAAGTTATGAAATGCTGCGTGAACACACTTTCTAATCTTCAAGCTCGATGATTTTAACAACAGATGCATCTCCAACCTTTTGGCAGACCACAACGCGATCATGTGACTTGATCACTCCTGAGGCTTTCCCGTGATCCAGTGCAACCTTCAAGACTGACTCATTTGTCGCACTTGTAGATTCAGCCTGAAAAAATACAAAAGTGAGATGAGTAAATATTCAAGTGACAACTTACCGGAATTCCAGAAATATTATTTATTCAACAGAGTATTAGAAGGCACGCAATTGGAGTAAAGGATAAAGATTTTGATACTATTAAGAGTTTAGGTGGTGTTTGAATTTGCATTTCTGAATAACTTGCAACTTTACATAGCATGCAATAACCAGTTTTTCATTTTGGATGATTAGATTCTGTTTCTAATAATTAGTTTCACACCAATTGGCAACAAAAGATGCGCGTAAAATAAAAATACCTAATTACCCCTTATTTAATCTAACTTTATAATTCTACTACAAATGACAAAAACAAACTTCTCTTTTACAATGTAAAATTGTATGTATATCCTTTTTGGTATCTTCTATGGATTACTTCCTTACGTAATCAGATATATCAAATACTTGAATATTTAACTATCTGATTAATTACAACTTCATACAGCAAACAGAGATCCAGACACCATCTTCTACAGCTGTTAATTATTATAGCTTACTACATTATCTGGTTATTGGATTTTCAGTATGTGCATTCCAACACCGACTTAGTAAGTTTTTTATGTGATTGTTGCAACTTGAAACATCAAATACGTTTTAAAATGACAGTGAAAAAACTTACAGGATGTCGAGGGTCAGCAAGCATTGGGAAAAGACCTCGGACAATAAGTGACTGCCTTGCCTGAGTCATCCACATCAATGATAAATTAAAGGAATCAGTATATGTGAAATAAAGAGTTGTAAGGAATCAACAGAATGTACCCAATCGTAATATACCTCAAATGCACCACTGAAACTCCAACGTAATTGATTAGTCTTTAGCCTAGGAATAACAACTGACAGAACTGGCATTGTTGGGCGATACTTCGCAATTAATCTGCATTGAATACGACTTACTTTCTTTAGATCACAGGCTCATCTTGTAAACAAAAGCATACTATAAATTATATCATAACCTATTTACTCAAGCAAAATAGGAGCTTAAATGCCTTCAATCAATCATAAAGTACCTTGCAGCCCTTCCGGAAGAAGTGAAGCAAATAATAACAGATGCC
This sequence comes from Pseudognaphalium luteoalbum, assembly GCA_963422505.1. Classification (NCBI taxonomy): domain Eukaryota; kingdom Viridiplantae; phylum Streptophyta; class Magnoliopsida; order Asterales; family Asteraceae; genus Pseudognaphalium; species Pseudognaphalium luteoalbum. The sequence continues at coordinate 6,273,798 of OY730198.1, read as the reverse complement.
TTCACCTTAATGGCTGCACGAACCTAAGAAATTCATCATATAAACCGATCAAGACACTGCACTTACACAAACAGTATGAAAAGAGGAGAGAATATGAGAAACAATGAAAGGATACCGCAGATGAAGCAATTGATTCCAAGTGACTCATTGGTTCTCCAACATATTTGACAGTTTTCTTGAAATATAGATCTTGGTTGAAAACCTTTTCTGCCTGCAGGTAAAATCCAAACATTCATGCATTTCATCAGCAGGCGATTGCATTACCAGATTTCATTAACATGAGTTACATTACAAAACCCAATAATTAGTTAATTAGCTCTACTAACGTACAAGTAGTTAATGAGAGAACGAGAATACATTAATACAAGTTCCACATGATGAGGAAATGTTACCTCTGCACAAATTTTGTTAACAATAGATATTGTCTCAATAGGGTATAATCCACGTAGAGTCTCGGCACCAAGAAGAATTGCATCACTTCCTGCAAAATTGTAGAAATTTATCAGGATATTTAGTTATTGACCTATTGACATGTGAACTCACTGCAGTTGACATGTAACTAACCATCTAATACAGCATTAGCAACATCAGTTGCTTCTGCACGAGTAGGTCTTAAATTGTCAGTCATGCTATCCACAACACGAGTAAGAACTGCTGGTTTTCCAGCCATGTTACACTTGTGAAGTGCAGCTTTTTGGAATAAAAACACCTGCAAAATTCATATTGGTCAGGTCAAGTCTTGCACAAACACTATAAAGAAAAGGTGAAAATTTAATACATCTAGGAAAAATTGTTCCCATAAATTATAACCACTCCCTCGGTGCAAAAATATGCAACATTTTCCTTTTCCGATCCTCACCAACTTAAGCAATATATACCTTCTCTGGTGGAAGATCAATGCCAAGATTTCCACGGGAAAGGATGATACCATCTGCCTCTTGCAGGATCTCATCAAAGTGAGTTAGACCCTGTGAAGAAAATGAAGATATCAATGCATATAAACTCACTTAACTTATATATATATATATATATATATATATATATATATATATATATATATATATATATAAAGATAAAAAGCAAAAGAGACCTCCTTTCAAAATTAGTAAAAAAATTATATAAATCAAAGAAAATCACCTCAACATTCTCAATTTTTGCAAATATTTGAGTTTGACTAAGATCACCAAGCTTGGAAAGATATTCGCGTGCCTGCAGATACAAACCGAAAGGTTAAACATGACACCATCAATTCACTTAGAATAAAAAGACAAAGTGTAGTAGAAAAACCAAACCATATGCAATGATAAAAATAAGGACATCTGTAAAAGTATACTTACTTCGCGAACATCTTCTGCATGGCGTGTGTAAGACAATGATAGAAAGTCAATCTTGTTTGCGACTCCCCAAGTGCTGATGTTCTGAAATGGGTGGATAGAAATCATCAACAGAACTTTCCAACTTATCTTTGAAGGTTACAGAACCATACCATATAACTAACAATTTACTACATATATTTATATTATATTATATACACTTTAATATGTGGTAAACAACAGTACTTAGCTACCGTCATTGTACTTTTTAAAAATCATTATAAAAAAACACACAATGTATCATAAACAAAAGTTTAAGACAATCCAGATCCATTAAGTGGTCCACTAACAGCCCCTCCAGAAGTAGCTGATAGGTAGTAACGCATATCAAGGGATGTCCATCAAAACATTAACCTCCAAAAATTGAACCTATACCATATTAATAGGCTTACCTCTTTATCTTTTTCGGTGAGAGTAGGCAGATCAATATGAATTTGGGAAGCATGGAGCGTGAACAGGGCTCCAGCTAGAGTTGCAGAATTCTTAATCTTGCAATCAACATCATTACCATTCACATTGTCAACCTGCTCAATTCAAGACATTAAGAATTATGATCAGTTGTCTGGACAGCGTTTATGCTTTCAAATATCAATTTTCTGTATCAACATACAACTCGTGGATGAAGTCAGCCTAAATAAGCAATGAGAAACGTGCTACAGTTGTGTAAACACATTTTGAAAAGAATGTATTACCTCCAGCCAAACAGAGGTGGTTTCACTTCCTGTGAACAAGTACTGACCAACAAAAATGGTGTCTCCCTTCTTCACGGCCTGCAAACATCACATAAACAGTTCGTAAGCATATATTGAAGTCATTAAAAAAGGATCAGAATAACTTGTAAATGACTCTACACTCAAGACACTAAGAATACGTTGCTCAAGATTGTAAACACGATAGTAAATTGTCATTAATACCCATAAAATAGTTTTTTTACATAATCTAAAAAAAATTTGGGGGGCAACTGCCCCTTCCGCATCCACCTCCGGACTGACACAGATCACGTATATCAAAGGTAGATGGTGGTAGTTAAGTTACAGATAACATAATATGAACAGCTATGTATGTGATGATGAGTAGGCAAGAGCATTCTCACCTTAGCTAGTCCATCAAAGTTGATTGGTAGTACTTGAGAAGAAGCTTCCTGACCAACATCCGGGGTCAGGATAACATTATCATCCTGCTGAAGGGAAATGGCTTTTTCACTCTTATTCACAACCTGCATCTCAGCACCTACTGTATCGAGCATTACCTGAAAGTATAAAAATTACGTTAAGATCTTAACCAAAATGTGATAATCTTAATTCTTGATATGTTTCAGAGAACACCTAGTAGCTACATTAGTAAAATTGCATCAAATTTATGTGATGCTTATATAGAGAGAATTTATCCTAGTAACGTTACACAAAAAATGGGAACCACAATTATATGCAAATGACTCTTCCTATAAAATACACACAAGTTTTACAAGCACTAAAAGGTAATTCTGAGTTTCTGACCATAGATTTTCTTATCACCTAGCATATATTTCCTTTGTTTACAACTAGTATCTACTTTGTAAACAAATCCAGCTCTAATATATGCATCTCCATGTTGTATACTACTGTAGTATGATTTAATATCCTTAAGTTTACCCAATACGACACATATTCTTACTTTGTCAAAAACCTGGAATGCAGTTTCAGATGTTAAAACAAAGTAACCAACAGAGATATACTTTTATCTAATCTCTATGAGGAGCCTAAAGATGAGGCATGAATAGAGATGGCAACGGGGCCGGGGGGTACCGGGGACCTCAATTCCCATCCCCATCCCCGGATTCTAGTTCAAGTCCCCATCCCCATCGGGGAAGATGATTTAAGCCCCATCCCCAACCCGAATGGGGATTGGGGATCTCCAACGGGGAATCGGTGATTTACCCATAATGAATGTGTCTTATAGTTTAGCCCATAATGATCGTATCTTATGTATTTGCCTAATGTATTTGTCCATATTGTGTACATAATGAAGAATTAGGATGAGTATATCAGGTAAAATATGATTACTTAATCTTTAAGAAAATCATAATTTTTAATTTTTTATAATACATATATCACATGTTACATACAAAATAAGTATACATATGTAATATACGGGTCCCCGGTAAATTCCCAATCGGGTACGGGTTCGGGTACGGGTATGGGGACCCGCCTAGTATTCCCATCCCCAGCCCCATACCCGGTTTTTAGTTTCGAGGATTCCCCGCCCCCGTCCCCATCCCCGGTCAACTCGGGGATTCCCCGGTCAAATCGGGTTTGGGTATCGGGTTCCCCATCGGGTGTGGGTTTTTTTGCCATCTCTAGACATGAACCATGAAACAAACTTTTGCCTCTAGCGAATTCAGATAACTCATATCTCTAATGTGGGAAATAATGAGATAGGACGTTGAACTAATTGTACTCCACCTATCTAACAATATGTTAATACTCTTACTTACAAAATCGACAGACTATATTGCTAATATTAGCCATATTAAGATGATCAACCAAGGTTAAAGGTATAAAAGATAGAAACATACAGCACATAGCTTCTTGGTGCTCTTGACGGCCGCCCTCAGATTATCCAAAGTTTCTTGGTGATATGCAGTGTCTCCCCATGAAAAATCAAATCTAGCAACTGCACAATTGCACAATCTCCACATCAACTCAAAGATTCATTACGTATTCACATATAACAACACACCAAGCAACCAAAAGCTAAATCTCACTCATTTTTTGCAATAATATACACTCTTAACTCTTTCATAAAATTAATAAACAGCTGTAATATATAACAAAATCAACATCAACTTTCATATAAATTTTCAACAAACTTCATAATCATAATATTAATTCAATACTAATTTATAATATTACCACACGTCCACACATGAACATGAATATGTGTGTGTATATGTATGTATATATAATTTATATAATGACTATAATTAAATTATAACTATAACTTATAACTAAATTTGTTAAAAGTTGAAAATATACCAGACATGCCAGCTTTGAGGCAACCAGAGATAACATCAACAGATCGTGAACGAGGACCTAACGTTCCAACGATTTTAGTCATCGCAGGGAAAAAATTCTACAAAAAAACATTAAAAATTCCAGATCGTTAATACACAACCGAACATATACAAACATATAAACATAAACACGTACAGTAACATTACGAGCCCTAATTTCACAAATTAAACAACAAATTCAAAAACAGATCGATAAATAAATGCGAATAAATTAAGTAAAACATACAGATTTCGACGGTTCGAGAATCGAAGCCATTCGAATCGGCTCTTCGAGAAGCAAGTGATTAGAATGCATCTTGTTGAGTGATTAACGAAAGCAAATAATTATGAATAATAATGAAATCGATAGATTGTTACAGAAGGTAGCGTGAATGATGTGTGTGTTTTGTGAGATTTGGTTGAAAGGAGGAAATATAAAGGGGAATATGCTAATTGAAAGTTACACATGGAAGTCGGAGAACCCGGTTTTTTTTTATGGAACTGGTGACCCGGTTTCGTAGTCCCCAAGCCACTAGTTGTTGTACTTTTTTTTATATATTTATGGGAAGGTGTAAAAGTATTTTGAGAGAGAGATCTTTTGTTTCGTGAGGGGAGATTTATAATGCTCCACTTAACTTATATTAGCTATTTAATGGAGTACAAGATTGATTTTAAGGATATAAAATATTTTCTTTCTTAGAGCAAATTTTGAATAAAAACGTTTTATCAACGTGCTTTATTGCATCCATTTTTTAGGATGTTCGTGCTACGATTGAAATCGGTTAAAATAAAGTGATTGGTCAGTTTGACTGAGTTCATTTTTCATATTTAGTTACTGGTTAGGATTTTTTCAAACTGTCATAAGGAGTAATGGATTTAGTTACGATTTCAAAATAGTTGTTACAATTTAGTTGATTATTGATACTAATTATAAATGTTAAATGTTATTAGTATGTTATTGGTTTCATTTAATTTAATAAATAAAAATTTGACCACACAAACCATGAAACCAAACATGCCAAAGTCCAAAAAGCCACCCGGGGCCCAAGTTGAAATGCTATTGTGGGTTGTCTACTTGTCTGGTACCCGAAAGGCCACACAACATAAAAGAATGGAGTGTTATTTTATGCATAGTTAGGGTCGTTTTTTATATCAAATTATTATTTAATTAGTAGATTTAATTAATGGCTCTAAAATTTGATCGTGACCTATGATAAAACAATAGATTCAAATAAAAGAGATTACATATAAAAAATGACATTACATTACATTAAATATAATGGTGATTATTATTTTATACGTAAATAAAATTATAATAGTTATAATTTTAAATTAAAAAACACGTGTAATTAGACACATCTAGTGCTACATTTTTTAAAAAATTTATGTTTCTTCAATCTCAACTAAAATACATCCGATATTTAATACAGCAATAACTAATACTGTACAAAAACTGCGATGTTCATTTCAAAGGGAAGGTATTAAAAGAAGAAAATAAAAAAAGGTTCTAGAAGTCACAAATTCTCATATATAAGGAAAAATTTTGTTTGGATTCACACATGTAACCTCTAATCAAAGTCATTCATTTTTTTTTTACTTTCGGTTTTGTACGAAAGTAACAATTTTGTAAATAAACAATGCAAAAAATCATACGGAGTATGTCATTGGTCTAATTTAAAATTTTAAGAATAAAAATATTTCACGCACTTAAAACATAAGTCGACAGATGTGCATAAAAAATTATTTAGTATGTGACTTTATATAGATACTAGATTATAACCCGCGAATTCGCGGACTATCACATGATATTGATACAATGTTTATATTATATATCTATATCTATTTTATTACGTAATTTTCAATTGACATATTTGTGCAGGAGAACTTTACGTTCATATTATCAAATTATTTGTTATTTATTTTTTATGTTATTATAATAAAGTTCACAATTCTTATAAAAAAAATAAAAAATGAAAGAAAATACTATTTCAATTGAGGTAAATTAATAGATTGTAGTTTAATATTATATTATTGTAAGGTATCTAAGAAATCTAAAAACCCAAAGGTAACATAATGAACAAAAAGAAAGTTAACAATAAGTTAACATATTTTGAATATTTTTTTCAAGAGTAGCTAACATATTTTGATCAGGTTTATTATTATTATTATTATTATTATTATTATTATTATTATTATTATTATTATTATTAGTAGTAGTAGTAGTAGTATTATTATTATTACTACTGAAGCTTAGTGTGGGATTCTAAATTCATTTATGGTTTGAAAGTTTTTTAGATGAATGAAAAGATGGTTGCTAGCAATCCTTTGTATGTTGCGGTTGCACAACACAAGAAAGATAGAATAGCAAAGTTACGGGCCAGGTTCTCACAGATGCGTCCAATTGCAATGGCATCAAAAGTAGGACCTCATCAATGTACTCACCTGGTAGTCCTGGTCTAGGGTAACAAAAATTTTATGGTCAAAAACCTACACTGATTCTTCCTTAGGTAATCCCATTTTTTTTTAGAAAGTAAAGTACCCACATAACCACTACTACAAATATTTACACACAATATAGGAATATGTATAATCGTCACATCCCAGTGAATTGAACCCCCAACTTAACGTACCTAGTTATTATTGTGTCAATAATGTTATGTAATTATTTTCACACTTCATATGTAACAACCCGTCCCCCATCGGTTTGAAATAAAAAGTTTGAGTCCCTTATAAGTCTAAAGTTGTGGCTAATTGATACCTTCCACCATGATTTTTAGTTAAAACCTGAAGGTATCCGATTAGTCATGGCTTTAGCTTTGAGGGGCGTTACATATGGTATCAGAGACATAGCCTCTCGGGGTGTGACGGGCACGCGACTCGTGCGTCTCCTGGGGTATGGATCCTGGTTATGTTTCGGCCTGACGAGGACGTCAGGATTTTAAGTGGGGGAGTTTGTAACAACCCGTCCCACATCGGTTTGAAATAAAAAGTTTTAGTCCCTTATAAGTCTAAAGTTGTGGCTAATTGATACATTCCACCATGGTTTTTAGTTGAAACCTGAAGGTATCCGGTTAATCATGGTTTTAGCTTTGAGGGGCGTTACAACATATGTATTTATATATTTTCTACAATATATAAAAAAATGCTCATGGGCCAAATCCACCAAACGACACTATAATACGGCGTAATTTTTGACCTATTACTTATCTGACTGCCTCATATTACTAACAAACTTAACTTGAATCTGCATGTTGTCTTTCTTATTTTTATGAAGCTCTTAGTTACAATTTCTTAATAAATTAAAAAGAATTCTCAATTTTTAAATTATTCGAACAAATTAAAAATCGATTTAAATAAGATGAAAATAGTTATTATAAATGAATGAAATTGAGTCTTTATTAATTTTTTTGTTAACTATTAAGTATTTTTGATTATTTATCAATTAAATATGATACAAATGTACTACTAATCTAATTCCATTCCAAATGGGTATTTGAACCACCCACTGGAGTCACTCCGTATTTATAATCTAACTCAAAATACAAACCAATGTCCGGGGGGAGTTTAACCAATTGCATTTGTGGTACAAACATAATCACTAAATACTTGTGTCGTTGAAAATATATACCTAACTAAAATAGGTTTTTAATTTTTTTTTATTTTAACTAATGCAAAATAAAATAATAAAAATATATATATCTACTTCGTCATTTTCAGCTTGCGTCCTCCACTTCTTTCCATGCTGACATCCCGGATTCATTTACTCTAGTGGTGAGTTTAAACCGAACTGCAAACCAAAAAAACCAAAAAAAAAAATTGAAAAAAAGCCAAACCAAAAAAACTGAAGTTTTTCGTTTTCACCCACAAAAACCAACCTAAAAAACCGAACCAAAATATAGTGTAACACCCCCAAATATACTGTTTGGCGGAAACATAATTTGGGTGTTACTAATCAATAATCAAAGCACACAGATATATAGCAAACGACTCTACATGCGTCGTTTTAACAAAATATATTAATATTAAAATGTTTATAACTGTTGAATCCGTACAAAGCTCGCGTTCGTTTAAATGAGGGATTTCGATACATAAATACTTGTACAAAATATATTAATGCAATGAAATCTCTATCGTCTGCATGCTGACTCGAGCTATAGAAATCCTGAATTGGGCAAACCTAATCTACTGCTGGGTACCTGCGATACATGCTAAAATGGGTCAGCTAACGCTGGTGAGCTCACAGGTTTGGATATCAAATAATAGTGTATGAACCGCAAGATTTAAATGTTGATTTGCATCCAACAAATGATAATGATAGTGTATACAACCATGAGCGCATAGTCTGAGCTTAACTCGAGGGTCGGGTCCCATATAGAGAATTCCGAGCGAGGTGCCTCCACGAGTGCCTAATCCACACTCTCTTCCCAAATATTAGTACGTCCGTTTACCCAGTAAGTGCTTGCTAACTCGGACGAGGAGGGTCAATCCTATATGGTACCATATACTAATATTCACGCTACTTACGTATTACCAGACTATACTGACGGAGGACTTTGGTTCGATTAGTTGAAAATAACTCATGTAGTATATTGAAGTATGTACTCGCGTTCACGTGTTAAAATAGAGCAATGTATCACACCCCTGAGTAAAATAGTAAAAGATGGGCCATGAGACTCACCTGAGCCTGAAGAGTTTATCTTAATAAACTGAGATCGATTAGCCAAGAATTGAAGTCCAAAGACTTGTAACCTGAGGGTGTCTACGACACGTGATGGTTATAAACATGAGAAGGTATCTAACAAGACTACCTTGTAGTTGTTTGTCCAACTAGAATGTCCAAATGGTTACAATTTGATTTATTGTCTAAGTGTTTGAAAATGTGTACGGTCCGTTGGTGATTGTTTGTAATAATAATCTTGATGTTATCATATTGATTTCGAAGTGTTATACTTGAAAACATGGTCCAATATGTTTTAGAAGTCGCATCGTATAAAGGTTTGAGGTTATAGAAGTTCGATACTTAGTGTGAAAGAGGATTGCGAACAGCCTGTTTTTAGTGTCACTTAATGCGACACTTGGGGGCTTAGGCATCACTCAGGAAGTGACGCATGAAATAGTAAAATCTGGGCTGAGGGCGTCACTTAGGGAAGTGACGCATACTGAGGCGTCACTAAGGCAGTGTCGGGTGTTAGTGTCGGATAAGGGTTCTAGGCGTCACTAGACAAGTGACGGAGGTAAGTGTCGGAAAAAAGGGGTTTTATGCGGCACTTATTTAAGTGACGCAACTTTAGGGCTTTATGCGTCACTTGGTGCGGCACTTAAGTGTCGCAAGAAGTGATGCCATACTGGACGGTTTAGGCGACACTTAGGTCTGATCGACGGGTTTTGAGCCAAAAATGAGTTTTTCGGTTTCCGTTTGGTCCTATTCTTTTACCCAACCCTTAGATGGACATTTCAAGCTTAAATAAACAATAAACAAGCATTTTAACAAGGATTCGAGTGATTTCGAGAATTTGTCAGAAACTTACAAGTTAATTCCGGAAGATTTCGAAAAGGTGGGGTTGTAGATCGTGACGCGGTGGTTCTTTTCTTCCAAATGGACGATGAAAACCGATGTCGTTTGGTGGTGTAATTTGAAGAATTATGGTGATGGTGGTGTGGTTAGATTTTGAGAGAAAATGAGAGAAGGAGAGAGAAAGAGAAGTGAGACATGAGGAGGAAAGAAAGGGGAGGTGGGGTTTTTGATGACAGCCCCACTTTCTCAGCTCCTGCAATTGCGCTCCGTGCGGTGTTCATTTTTCCCGATCGTTGAACGTTAAATAATTATTCAAAACATTTGATTATATGTTTAAAAGGGGAAATTAATTACTTGACATTTTGGTTGAAACATTTCATCAAATACTTTTACATTTGAGTTATAAATTATAACTTTAACTTGTTTTGTTTGCTTGCGCGTTTATTATTTAATCGCGCAAATGTTATTTGTATGATACAAAATAAATTCAATATATTATTAACAAAATATGTTGTGGGTAATAGTGTCATTAAATAATGTCATATTATTTAATAAAAATTGTTCACCAACGTCCGTATTTAATTGAACCGAATTACATTCGATTTGAAACTTGTACGATTTAATCAAATCACATACTTGTATATATTCACAAATATATATTTTGATACATTAATTAGCCTAAAACCAACTAATTACATGTATTAATAGAGAGTTAGGCATATATTATTAGCCCTAATTTGGCGGGTGTTACATATAGTATCTTTATTATATATATTCTTTTTTATTTAAATAACAGTTATGTATTTTATATGCATATATATATATGGTTGGACTGAAAGAATAACTAATGGATTTGAATACTTTGATAATCAAATTCCTAGATCGTCATATAACTAATTGTAAAACTTAAAGGTCAATTTTGATTGACACTACATCCAACTATCAGAATTAAAACCGGTTTACAACTTAACAAACATTATTGTTTACAAATTATATTTATATTGTTTTAAAATGTTACAACATAGTTTATAAAAATGAAGGAAAAAGTGAAAAATAAAATAGTTGAGATCTTTTTCATTCTTAAATATACATATAGATAGCTAATTTAAGTGAAAGTATGGATTAAAAATATGTGATTAAAAAAGTTACATTTACTGGTATTAAAACGTAAAAGCTAAATAGAAATACACGAGATCGGTATACTATTTAATAAACACGTGTAAAAGTGATAAAGAATATGTTAATATATGATATATGTGCGATTTTTAATTCTTAAATATACATATAGGTAGTTAATTCACAACTTGAAAAACATTATTGTTTACAATTATATTTATATTATTTAAAGATGTTACGTCATAGTCTATAAGAATGAAGGAAAAGGTGAAAAATAAAATAGTTGAGATCTTTTTTATTCAAAAATATACGTATAGATAATTAATTTAAGTGAAAGTGTGGATAAAAAAAATTGTTATTTAAAAAATTACATTTAGTGATATTAAAACATTAAAGCTAAATAGAAATACTTGAGATCGGTATACCTTTTAATAAACACGTGTAAAAGTGAAAAATAATACGTTAGTATATAATATTTGTGCGATTTTTAATTCTTAAATATACATATAGGTAGTTAATTTACTAATGTTGTGGATAATAAAGAATTGTGGTTAATAAATTTACATTTAGTGATTATAACACGAAGAAGTTAAATAAAATACTTGAGATTGGTACATATTTTAAAAACACATGTATTTGGCAATTATATTTGTATTAAACATGCATTTAGTTAATAAATATGTTTCGGGGTAATTTAGACATTTAGTAAACCCCTCTCCACTATTTAGGTAGTCATTTTACCAAACTAAGATCAATGGTCTAGATTAAAATTTCAAATTTATTAATGGTGAAGATTAGCTTAGGAAGTTCTAAAAATAAAATGACTACCTAAATACCACTCTATTGTAATATTTATGTAGATGTAGATTATAAAAATAAATTAATAAATAATAAATTGATTAGAATCGTGTTAGATGTGTATAATCATAACTTAGTGTAACTTATAATGAGTTACATGACATGTCGAATAACTTCATAAAAGAATATCAACTCTGCATTTTGATATCAAGTATAAAGTATATAATTTATGAAAAAAATTATAACATACACGACTCACAAAAATTAAGATTGTATTTGATGCTAGAAACTAATCAGTATGAGTCAACCGAATATAAGTTCGAAAGCGTCATAAAAATCGATATAACCAAATATAGTACCTTATAAAGCTATACAAGACTTAGACATCATCAAAAATCATTTGAAAGTGATCATAAGTGTAGTAAGACTGACAATGAAATACATCCTATTGTGTAAGGATATCCAAAAGTTGTTTAAATATCTAACATATAAGATACACAAAGTTAAGTGGAGGTGTTGATAAATAAAAAAAGTCTAGTTTATTGGCTTAAAGGATTTATCAGTGTTGAACATTCGCGTAAGAATTGTGGCACTTGATGAAAACTGGCATAGCCAACACAATAATACTCAACCGACTGGTTTATATCCCAAAGTACTCCTATGTTCGATACTTTATGAAGTTAAATGTTAACATATTATATCCGACAACCATGAGGTTGATAGGAGATCAAGCGTGAGAATGAGACTAAAGCCCTTAAAGAATAGTTTACACTTGACTAAAGATCCCAATATCTTGTTTAAATAGGACAAACTAGTTATAATCAAGGTCACTATGAGGGAGTTGTTAAACTTCTTAAGTTGTAGCTAGAGAGTTGCTAAACTTCATAGGTCATTCTTATAAATAATGTTGACAGTGATATGAAGCTAAACATTAGGCTATTAAAAAATTATAAAGACATAAGCCTACAGCGGCTAGAGATCTATAAGGAGTTACCTATGTGAGAGGCTTCGAATTGAAGAGAATTAAGAGGGCATAATTTGTAATAGCTCTCACATGATCAAGCTTTGTTGTAGTCATATTTGGACCTAATGATTTGAAGAAGCTTAGAACAAACTTTTGGGTTAGCTTATGATAACAAGATATTTCATCAATCTTCCGGGCAAGAGGTTCAAGTCCGACAGTACATTCACTTTGATTTTTATATACTTGAAAAAGATGACGATATGTTTTATGAGAATTGCGTTAAACATAGACTCAAGTTACTATTCACTGATATAAATATACATTTCCACTCAAATCTTTTTAATCATTTTTATGTTCTTTGACATGTTTACGTTCTCATTTCTTTGTTGTAATTGTATCAAAATTCCTACGTCTTTCTTTCAAGCTCCAATATTGTACATCAATCACACACATTAAGTCGTACTTCTTTTTACAGAAACATTTATAGTTTTGCAAGTATTATGAGTTTATAACTACTGTGTTTGTTACTTTATAAATGGGCTTCCGTTTATATTACTTGAATCGTTCACGATCATCCAAAAGGTCCCAAAAAATGATTTTTGTTCGTTCAATTACTTTTAAACCCGCCAAAGTTTACCTGTTGAACTTGTTTGGTTAAAGACTTACGTGCCATTTTATTCGTTTATTTTCTTTTGAATTTAATTACAATAACAATGTCTTTAAGTAATTGTCAATATTAGTTCTTAAAACATGAGTCACAACTATAGATGATTATTATTTGTGCAAAAAAAAAAACATATTACGATTATTTTTTTACAAAGATTAGTATCACTATTTACAATTTAGTACAATCCAATAAAAAGTTGCTTATTAATGACAAATATCCTATTCTCAAAACCTGCTATGATGAATGATAAATCATAATTGGGTTTATGACTTGATATGGACCTATTATGGGATATGTTCGTATCGATTGGTATCAGAGTGAGCCTTATCTTTCGAGCTTACAACACCTCGGAGTGGTGGCTTGGACCCAGACAACCGTGACCAACATAGTCGTGACCAACAAGGCCTTGAAGTGGTGGTCTATCGAAAAGAGGGGTGCCAACCGTGACCAATATAGGCGTGACCAACGAGGATGTTGGCTCTTCGAAGCGTGGGGTATTGTTATGATTCTACATTGGCCAAATACGGAATTGGTTGGTGACTTATAAGTTTATGTGTTTCCTCTTCATTCAAGCTAATTTTTGGGAATGAGTTATACACTTAGACTATTATGGCTTAATATGGACCTAGTATGTGATAGGTTCGTATCACTTAATAATGTATAAATCACTTTCTTAAATGTACTATTCTTGTTACTCCCCCCTCCCAATTTTATTGTCACCCGACAAACACGCAGTTTAAGAAAAACATCATCATCTCTCTTACTTTTTTGTAACAAGACAATTTTACTCTTTACTTTTTACCTACCTTTTTGTCTTACATATATAAATTAGAGACAAAATTGAACTTTATTTCATTTTTTATTTCTATTTGTGGAACGGAACAATTAAATTGGAACATCTCAAAAAGGAATACTGGACAATAGATATGGGACGAGGGGGTATTAAATTAAATCTGAGCAAAAAATGACTCAAAAATGTTTAACCACGTAATTCTCACCTAAATGCATGTTTGAATAGAAGTTTAAAACACGTCTTATAAGTTTTACATATATCTTACAAGTTCTTATCAATCAAAGAATATAGAGGTAAGAATCTATAAAACAAGTTCTATTAAGGTCGTCACATCTTACAAGTTAAAGAATTCACATTTTTGTATCGAGTTTGATAATGAACCTATTTTATTGCTAATGTAGATAATAGATTTTTTAGATTTGTTTGGAGGTAATTATATGTATTACGTATCTTTTTTTCTTATCTATTATCTATTACTACTTATAAAATATGTCAACTTTTAAAAGTTAAAACACTTAAAAAATTGAAGTTCCTAAAATACCCATATCCCATTATTTATTATCTATTACAAAATACTACTTATTCTACACTAAGTACACTTTTTCGCTAATCAAATATTAAATTTACCCACTAAAATTTTTTTTGATTGGTTAAATATCAAAGTGGACACTTATAATGTGACATTTAAAATTGTTACTCGCACCTCCATCCACCAATACCACTTTTACCATTACATTACACTGGTATTGTACTAGTTAACAATAAAATAGTTACGTTATTTAATTCAGTAAAAAACAATTAGTTACCACCAGGTTACCATTAACCCATAATTAAAAGCAAAAACATGCTATTCTGGGGTCCAACACACTAAAAGCCTGATCCTACTAACGGTCCCGTCACATGGCGTGACGTTTCTTCCCTCAACACAAACCTCAACGTCTTAACTCCGCTATACTTAACGGCTCACCAAACTTAACGTCGTTTCCAGTTTTCACCCCCAAACCCTAACCCTCCGATGGCATCTTCCGATGACGACTTCCCGCTCATCGGCGACACCACCACCGCCACCACCAACCACCACACAAACCCTAATTTTCACCATCAACTCGCCGCAACCGCTCACTTACTATCCTCGCAAAATCCGATCAACGCGCCACCGCCTCCACGGCCGGAATCCAACGGCGACGGATATAACAACGGCGCGTATGGCTCACAGCCTATGGTTGCTGTCGCATACGAAAACGACTCCGATCCGAATAGATCTAGGGTTAACGGTAAGTGGAGTGATCGCGAAGAACTTAGCGACGGTGGGACGCCGTACGATAGTTACAACAAAAAACCTAAGCTTACTGGTTCGTCTTCCGGCGGCGAGTATCGGAAGGATCGAGAAGAGTGGAGCGATACAGCGATTGCGTGTCTATTAGATGCGTACTTAGACAAGTTTCTGCAGTTGAATAGGGGGAATTTGAGAGGGAGAGATTGGGAAGAAGTTGCGGCTATCGTAAGCGAGCGGTGCGACAAGCAACGGAAGAGTGTAGAACAGTGTAAGAATAAGGTGGATAATTTGAAAAAGAGGTACAAATTGGAACGGCATCGAATGATGAATAGTACGAATGACGTAAATGCAATTAGTCATTGGCCTTGGTTTAAAAAGATGGAACAGATTGTTGGAAATTCGTTGCCGTTGAAGACGGTTTTAGGTGAAGAGAATTCGGGTAGTGGGATGAGTAGTCCTGTCAGACAGCCCAAAAGGTATAACCTATTGTGTTCAGGATTGTGAAAGTTTCGTTTACGATTAATATTATTACTTGCTTATAATGTGATACCGATTATAGAGTTCGTGAATTGCATTGTTTTAAGTATAACTTAATGCACTTGGTTTTATGTTTATTTTGTTGTAAATGACTAAATGCGAAAGAAACCGTTTTGCTTGACGTCATCTATGCTTTCGTAGTGCATGGAAACTGAAGTTGTTTCTTGCTTAAATTGAAAAGAAACGCACTAAAGAATCGTACAGTTTTGGTAAAGTTGGGGATGTGTAAGTGCAAACATAATGATCATACTTGGAAACTTTATAAACTAAGATCTCACATTTTGCCATGTTCAATGGTTTTTAACACTTTCGTAAGAGTGATAATTTGTTTAAGTCATTTTGTTGGTTGACCATGTTCATCTGAACAACTATCTAATCAATGTTTCTGCAGATATACAACAGCAACATCTAGCCCAAGTTGTCAGATTACTGCTATAAAGCCTAAACCAGTGACAAATGCTAGATGGAGGAGAGTTGTTTTTAAAATTAGTGGTGCTTCTCTGGCTGGAACGGCTTCTCAAAGTGTTGATCCTAAGGTTTAATCAACTTCTTAAAGCTGAAACATAATAAATGGCTGAATTACATACCCAAAAATCCTTTTGGGATAATGTTGTTTAGTTTCTCTTGGTTTTTATATTCTTTAGGTGGCTATGCTGATTGCTAGAGAAGTATCAATGGCTTGCAATGTTGGTGTTGAGGTGGGCAGCTTATCAGATATCAATGTTATTTAATATAATTGTAAGTATGATTATGGTTTGAACCATGCTACTCTATTTTAGGTGGCAATAGTGGTTGGTGGGCGAAATTTCTTTTGTGGTGACACATGGGTTACATCTGCTGGTATGGAAAGAAGCACTGCTTATCAGATTGGGTAACGCCATTACTTCCTGAAGCTTTAAACTATACTTGCTTGACTAATGTGTCAGGTTGAAACGGGTCAAGACTGACTGGTTTGGGTTGATGACCTATAAATTATTCTACTAGCAACCAAGAAGTTAGTTATAATACAAATAATCTATATATAAGCACATGAAAATATATAATCTTTGGTGCGCCATCAATCTGATATGCTTATAAACAATGGTTTTGCTTATGTTTTTCCAGTATGATGGCAACCGTGATGAATTCCATAATAATCCAGTCAGCATTAGAGAAGTTGGGTCTTCAAACACGTCTCCAGTCAGCCTTTTCTATGCCAGAAGTCTTCGAACCATACAGTAGACAACGAGCAATCAGACATCTAGAAAAAGGGAGAGTGGTAATTTTTGGTGGTATTGGTGCTGGCACTGGAAATCCACTCTTCTCTACTGACACAGCCGCCGCTCTTAGAGCCTCCGAGAGTATGGGCCACATTCTTTGATGTATTATTATTATTATGTAAATTTGAAGTTAAATTAATATATACGGAGTACTATAAAGATATGACTATAAAGTATCTTTATTGATGGTTATTGTTATCATGCAGTTCATGCTGATGCCTTTATCAAAGGTACTAATGCAGACAGTGTATATGAATGCGATTCTATGAGTAGTGTTCCATTTGAGCACATTTCATTTCGGGAGTTGGCTTCTAGAGGTGCGTCATTAATGGACATGATGGCTGCAACATTTTGTGAAGAGAATGGGATTCCTGGTGTGTTTTTCTTGTCCCTGTCTTATGTATAAATTTCATTTCACAGTTATTCTCTAACAGCTCGCATAGTAGTGTTCAGAAATTTGGATATGCATTTGGAATTGATTGTTTGACTATTATCACTTGAAGTCGCAATTGTTAGTTTTTAAGGTTTGGGTAAACATATCCTGCTTTTGATTTTAGTTATTGAGTTTTCAATCCTACTTTATAATTGTTTCGGATCTGAGGTTGTTTAGTCAGAAAAATTTGGTCATTATTGACATATTGTATTAGCTTTAAAATTTTAATGAGTAGTTGTACTGATTTGCCACATAATAGTTTTAACTTGCAAAATTCATACATGAGAACAGCTATAACTCATTGCAGCACCTTGTGTATGACTTAAACTTCAGAAAATGTTAATCGGTTACTCGATTAGCCCATCTGATTACTTTTCCATCCTCACGATGTCAGCCCTATCTTGACTTATAATTGCATCATGATTCATGGAAATGAATTGGACTTTGAACCTGTGTTTTTTGTTTTTTCCCAGTTGTGTTATTTAATCTTCATGAGCCTGGAAATATATCAAGAGCATTATCCGGAGAACATGTTGGCACACTAATTGATCAGACAGGAAGGGTTGGCTAAATCCGATTCAACCCATTTACTGATGCCGAATCTCGTTACTGTACACTACAAATCCTTGTGTATCAGGTACCGTTGTAAAACACCCCTGATTTTGTCGCTATATCATACCGGCTTTCTGCTAAAGAAAAGCAGACTACATATCAACGTGGAGGTGGATACTGTTTATGGCTATCTAATATCTATTATTAGTTTAATGGGTTTAACCGTGTGTCGAGTGGTGTGACTCACTGACTGCTGACCTTAGTGTTTCTTGTATCTGTCGTGTAAAGCAGTTCTGACATAGATGTCTTAGGTAGAGTGTTGTAATGTGCGTAGTTGAGTCTTGTCTATATTTAAGGTCTTGTAAGTGGAATTATATACAAGTAAAGGATGTGTCTGCGAGTGACGGTTTCACCCGTATTTTGTGCGTTGGTATGTCAAAAAATCGTGTATATTAGTTTGATATCGTCTTGTGGATGGTAACTCTAATGCCTGCACTTGGTACTAGAACCTGTTTAATGGTCCTTACTCCTGACTCCAGAGGACCGACCTTAATACTGTCATGGGTCTTAAGCCTTTAACTTGGGCTCGAGTGGTAACCATTAGGCCTAACTTGGCCGTCTGGTCCTTGTACAATGAAGAATATTCGGGTACCTAGTGGGCTTGGGCTTGTAGACATGGACAGTAAAAGTAATACTTAAAGAAAAAGAAAAAGTTAAGACAAATTTTAGTCATTCAGCTCAAAATAGTTTACTTATTGATTTGAAGATAACCAAATATGCATGTATTCAGTTGTATAATTATATATTAATTGTAATAAAAATATTAGGATTTTGCTAAATAAAGCCCTTAGGGTTCTTTTTAAACCTTTAAAATATGCTTTATGAGTTGTACAAAATAAATAACTAACTCTCTCTCTTGATGAATTTAGGTGGACCCTCAACTTTAATTGATAATACAAGTAATATATGCATGTTAATGAAAGCCCTTACGGTTTTATTTAGTAATATATGCATGCTATAGTATATTTTTCACTCTAAATGATTTATCAATTAAACAGATGTTCTTGAAACAAACAGCCATGTCTCAAGTCATTGTCTAGTTTATAATTAATTAATGCTAATCAATTGTGTAATAGTATAATTTAATTTAAAGGAAAGGAAGAAAAGATTTGATAATGACATTTTCTATTAAAGTTGAAGTTTGGTGAGCATTTTATAAACTTTCCCGCTTTCTATCTTCATTTTTTTCTTATTTTGCATGGTAATGCCAACTCTCATCCTTTTTATGTTTTGAAAGTCAGTTGAATGGCGGAACCAGAATTTGATGATCCATAGTTTGTATCTCATTTTTTTTATTCGTAGTACAAACAAAAAATGCAATATTTTATGAGAAAATGTACAATTCTTATAGTGAACCCGTCCTACTTATAAGGGTCCTTTTTTCTCTATAACCAAAATAAGAAACAAACTATATCAATTGTCTTGAAAAACCATCTTACAAAATATTGTAAGTTACAATAGTGATAAAACTCATAAAAGTTGATACACATAGATATGGATCATAATTAATCGAACCTAGGTCCTACAATGATTTAAATTTGTCGACATGGTTTCAACCTACCCTAAAATCAAGCAACCAATTAGGGTTTAAAGATAGAAGTACTTTAGATAACGATGAAAACAACTAACATTTGAAATTTGGATTAGCTTAACTACGCAATGATTGAAAACTTATTACATTTAAGAAATATGAAGTTGACTTCATCGATATAAAGTATAAATCTTTGTTAAATATACATATAGCTGATAATAGTTAATAATAAAATGAAGAATATATCTTTTAATAATCAAAGAAATTTTGTCAACAAGATTCGATTGTGTCTAGAATTGTTGCATACTCGCATATACCATAGAAGAAATTTAGAATAGAAAATTAGTTTTTTATGCTCTAGTGTTGGATTAAGTTCCATGTAGGCTTATAAGCGAACTGAACATTTGATAAACTATTCGCAAATCATTCGGCGAGAAGTTCATTTATGTTTGTTCGTTTCGTTTCGTTATATGAATGAACATGTACAAATTTTTACATTCGTTTGAACGAACATGAACACAGATCTCGTTCGTTCATTTGTGTTCGTTAACGTTTGATAACATGTTCATTAAAGTTTGGTTAAATGTTCATTTATTAATTAATACTTTAATTAAATTAATACATATTTGTATAACTTATTTTGATTTTATGCTAAATTCTAAATATAATATAATAAACTTTTTAGATATTTTTATTTTATAATATTAAACATCTAGATATTTTTATATCACATTTCCTTCTCATATTTCCTTCACTCCAAACACACCTCCACTCTCTCCCCCCACTAGTTCAAGATCTACTGCTGTTACCTACGATCCGACCAAGCAAAAGAGTTTATTTTCACATTGTGATCGTTTTATAATGTTGAATATGCATTGCAAAGTTTCAAGTTCTATAATATATATGTGTAGACGTGTATGTATATACGTTCGTTTATGTTTGTTGAGGTTCGTTTAAGGTATTAACGAAGAAATGCATAAATTTATGTGTTTATTCGTGTACGTTCGTTTGTGTTCGTGAACAAACAAATTTTCTTAATGAACGAACATGAACAACAAAATCCGTTCGCATATCCGTTCGTGTTCATTCGCTTGTTTGTCAAAACTTTAATGAACGAACACGTCTCCGTTCGTGTTCATTCAGTTTGTTTACAGGCCTAGTTCCATGTGAAATGTTCACATTCTTATTATATCCCATTCAACCGCAATAAAGAATTAGAAAACATTATGCTTCAAAAAAATTTATACTTTCCACTCCATGTTGGCCCAAAACAAGTAAAACAATGTTTTTGTTTACAACTTTCCAATAGTGGTTTAATTTCTTACTAATTGAGTTGCAATACATCAATTATATGTCAGTATCACATTGCCATCTTGTTCAAAAAACAAAAACAAAAAAAATGGTTGCACTATTTTATTTCTTTGAGTAAAAGTGAAGTAATATATGTAAAAAAAAAGCAAGAAAAAGCAAATAAACCGAGTAAAGTGATGGAATTCCCTTTATTTGTCCCGGGGACAAAATCATGCCAAGCATGAGATTTGCAATCCTTCATTTCTTTACAATTCCACTTTACCCTTTTCTTTATTATTTATTATAAAATATTAAAATTAAAACTTTAACACTTTTATTGAAACTTCATTCAAACCCATTATTTGTCACCTAAATTTGAAATTAGTATTAGGAACTAGGAAGTATGAAGTCAATTTAATCAAGTCAACTATTAGATTTTGTACTTTACAAAATACAAGGCAAAGTTTGAAATTTCAACATGTTTGTGGCCTTTTGAATTTCAAAGAAAGAGTCCATTTTGTAGTTTTGTACTAACATCATTGACAAATAATGAAATTAATTTCCAACTTTAGCATTACATTACCATATTACAAGCTAACTTCAAATACTAATAATCACAAACACATAACAAATGTTGCAAACAAGCATAAAAATGGGCATGTAATTAAGCGTTTGATAAATTATAGATGGATGAACCATCTTTCGATCAATCGGTTGTGCCAACCGAAGGTGAAATTGAAGTACGAGACTCGTCATAATCTTCCCCTAACGGTGACTGTTCAACCCGTATGTCTTCTATCATCTTCACAACTTCCGGCATTGTTGGCCTTTTTTCGGGTTGTACTGCAACACAAGTCATTGCAACATGAAGCATCGAAACTAGTTCCTCCTCGATGTTTTTGTATCTTAATAGTTCTTGATCAAACACTTCAGCTGTCCACTCGTCCCTCACCACTGAGCGAACCCATTTTGGTAAATCAATCGATTGTTCCTCTTCCTCAACACCTACACGAGATGGTGAAGGGTATTGAGATGGAGCCCGGCCCGTTAGCATTTCTAAAAGCAAAATCCCGAAACTGTAAACATCTGCTTTTTGAGATAGTCGTTTGGTTTCAAATTGCTCGGGTGCTTTGTACCCTCCAAGTCTAACAGTGGCATGAACCGGGTTTAAAAGCAACGATAACCCAAAATCTGAAATGCAAGCATTTCCGTTCTTGTCAAGTAGCACATTTGATGATCTCACGTTTCCGTGAGGTATTCTTGCAGCTTTGTATACCTCATGGATACAAGCTAGCCCTCGTGCCGCTCCTAACACCAAACTGATCCTTGTTGTCCAATCTAACGGAATTCTACCTGGTCCCCTATTTCCTGTTACCAAAAGAAATAAATAAAAAAAATCAATCTTTTGATTAACACTGTCAGAATGGCTTCCTGATCACCACAAATGGTCAAGCCATAACCAAATAAAGTCGACAAATTGATGGGTGTGTCAACAGTCAACACACCCATCAAACCCTTCGTTAAAATCAAACTCGAGAACCCTTATTTTGGTGGGTCAAGTCCTTAACGAGGACACGACCCATATCCATCTCCATGTAATCTAAGCATCAAAATTGCCAATTCTATCTAATAAAAGGATTAAGTAAACTAAAATATATAGTGATTGAGACCTAATTGGTACCCTAATTATGCAAATAATACTCCACTAGATTAAATTATTTAAATCCTAAATCAACAAACATGTAACAGAATTGACTAAGAATTACCATGAAGGAGTAAATGCAAGCTTCCATTAGGCAAATAATCATAAACAAGAAGTTTTTCTTCCTTAGCATAATAATAAGCTCTCAACTTGACAACATTTATATGTTTAAGCTTCCCAATGACATCCATATATTGTTCAAACTCTTTTCTACCACAAGGATTCGCATCCTTCAACCGCTTCACCGCCACCACCGTACAACCATCGTCCAACACCGCCCTATAAACCGTCCCCAAACTCCCTTTCCCAAGCATCTCCGCCGATGCTCGCAACAAATCCTCGAGTTCAAACTTCTTCTTCTTATCATAAAACACAAGCTTATTATTCCCACCATCACTATCTCCTCCACCGTTATTCGCGTAAACCCTAGTTTCGCTCGCGTAACTACTCCTGCTCTTTCCGATCTCCGAACCTATTTTCGAGCTCGTACTACTGGATCGCTTTCCGCAGTAAAACGCAACTAGAAACGACAGAATTACGAGTAATAATACGGAATTAGCGATCACAATCGCGGCGATTACACCCGGATGTAATCGCTTATGAGCTTTTGTTACATCAATGTTTGTAGTAGTTGGTAATGAGCTAGGGTTTGATTGTACTGTTTCAGGAGGTTTAATTGCGGAACAAGTCTGTAACGGACTTGATCCGCAAAGTCCTTTGTTACCGGAAAAACTATCGTCTCCGAATTTTCGAGCGATATTTTCCGGTAAATAACCGGAAAACTCATTATTCGAAAAATTCACTTGTTTAATTTGCTCAATTTTACCGATAGCTTCCGGAATTTCACCGGATAACTCATTATTCTCGAGTTTAAGCGTAATTAAACGAGTTAAACTCGAGATCGATTCAGGAATCGGTCCGATCAAATTGTTATCGGATAAATCGATACGTAACAGCCGCGTTAAGTACGACAATTCCACCGGTATCGATCCGGATAGATCGTTACCGGAGAGGTACACGTGCTTTAAATTCGTGCAGTTTACGATCGGGAGAATTGTGCCGTTTAAGCGGTTATTGCGGAGATCGAGAAAACGGAGCTGATCGAGGGACCCGAGGGCATCGAGTGGGCCGCGGAGGTTTAAGGACGGGAGGGAAATGGAAGTGACTCGATTGTTGGTGCATTTGATGCCTTGAAATGAACAAGCGGTTGAGTGAGTGATAGAAGAGAGAGTCCAATTGGATAGAAGGATGTCATGTGTGTCGGTTTGGGAGCGAAAGAGCGATAATGCGGCGGTATCGGTGTCGATATCGGTGACGGAAAGCGACGGCGGAAGGAGGAGGAGAAGGAGGAGGAGAGGATGGAGAATTGACATGGGGAGATTTAGTTGTGAGGTTAACGCGGGAAAGAATGTGGGATTTATGATGTGTTTTAAAAAGTGTTAGTATTATAAAAGTACTTTATTTAATTTTCTTTTATATAAAAATAACAAATATAAAAACAAAAGTTACTCTGTTAGATAATATAATTGTCAATATAAATGATATGGATCACAGAGTGTGGTTTAGAAAGTGAAATGAGATAGGTAGTGGTGTACTGCTGTTTGTTTTCCAACAATAAAAGTGTAGCTCTATTTCTTATTTTTTCATCCAAGTTGGCATTCAAAGAGATTAGTGGATATTCTAGTATATTAAACTTCTAATTTTAAGATTCTTAATTCCTTAAAAATTCACAATCCTTATTTGACATAAAAGTTGTAATAAGGCTTCTCTAAAAATAATCCTCAAAATTAGAAGCTCTTCGAATTAGCTTTTACAAATAATACTCATCCATTTATCATATAATTACTAAGTTACCTTTCTAACAATCATTAAAAATTTAAATTGTGAAACATCGTATCCATTTGTGTCGTTTACATTAGTAAGCTCCATTCTCGGCTAGTTTGCCAAACACTTATTAGAATATAGAAGCTCCAGCTCCAGCTTCTAACTTCCATATCCGGCTTCAGCTCTACCTTCATCTTCAACTCGTTTTGCCAAACACACCCTTACACTTGTCAATTGTTATTTTTGTTTGTCGCTACTTAAAATAACAAAAAAAATTATATTAAATTGTCGATTTTACCGAGTTTATTACTCAGTGTAACATATTTCTGAAATATTTACTTCAAAATGTTACTTTAATATAAACCTGAAATTGACATTTTATCAGAATATCGTAAATCCTAACATATATAATATATAATATATCAATGTTCTCTATGAAGTAGATATTTAGATAAAATTTTAGCTAAATATCAGAAAGGGTAGAGAGCATTTGTCAGCTATTAATTGGCTGAATCACTTATCCAAAGATTTTTTTTTTCAATTCATCCTAACTGAAGATGTCATTATTTACTGTATTATATTATATTTGGTTAAGATTTTTTACCTTTTTTTTCAATATGTAAATAATGGGTTTTCCAAATTTATTCTTTTTTATCATAACCGGGTGTAAAAGAAGAGTTACTGAATGAAAAATAATAGTATCAAGTGTAAACAATCATTGTAATACATGTCACCTTGTGTACTATTTTTCATATTATAGATTTTTTCTCCACGACTCCACCAAACGTGATTAAAAAATAAATAAATATTTAAAAAATTAGTAACATATTGTAATATTATTATTATTATACTACACGAAGTTTCGAATGTAATCAAATTTACCAATCCTTCAATCAAGAAAAGGGCACTCAAGTATGGTAAAGAAGGGTGGTTGAAGGTATGATTGTGTTTATAAATTGCTCCACATGGAATGGATGAAAAAGTTACATAAAGCATGCTTCATCTCATCATTTTTTTCCACCAGTTTTCCAACTTTCTACCCAATATGAATCATCTCTCTAGGTACATATTAGAAGCTATCAAATAAATGAGAATTTAATTCAAATGATTGTTGTTATGATAAATAAACATTTCAAGGAATGAGTAGAAATACAAAGCTTATTATGCGTGAATAATGAGTGCGGTTCAGAGGGTCAGAGAATTAAGATGCCGTGAAAATTTTAAGAGTAGGATTGAGTATTATTATGATCCAGTGAATTTGAATTGTAGATTAAAAAATCAATAAATAATATTGTTTGCCTCTCATTCTTTCTCTAAGCTACTCCATAGTATAATGCTACTCGTAATACATCACACCGGGAGATAAGTTTTCACTACTTTTTATTGGCAAGCCACCATCAGCCACAACACAACATGTTATTATCGCTTTACACGAGTATCATGTTAGTGTATCTAGCTTACTTAATGAGATTATGTTGGATGAATTATAAAATTCAACAAGAAAATGTTGATTAATTACTTTGAAGTCTTGAAAACATAATTTACTATTAGTATTAGTATAGTTATAGAACACCCTAACATTATGCTACCGATAGACATGTCCAACTGTCCATTAAAACAACTGATAACACTTGACATGAATTATAAAAAACAGTCTAAATAAAGCTTCATTAAATTGACCAATAGGTAAAGTCATGCTTATTTATAGTGTTTGGGAATGTGTGTTGACACGGAGCAAATATAGACATGAATTTGGTAAAACTGTATAAGGTTGTTGGATATGATGCATAGAAGAGCAGAGCCTATAAATGTAGTATTTCTTTCAATGCACAGGAAAGTAACAGATATAGGGACTTTTGGTAGTTGTAGATGAAACAAGCATATTTGTGATGAGCAAGTTACATAGAAAACCAAATAAGAACCAATTGGTTAAGCATATTGCATATTTGTGATCCGCTCTCAACTTCTCGAGTGTTGTATGGCTTCGATTTCTTTTGTTGTTGCCGGAACTATGTGGAATGATTCCGCAATCACCGCCATCTAAATGAGCATAGATGAATAGACTCTTTAGGATTATAAAGATGTACACCGTCATCAAAAGGGATAACATACTTGCTAGCTACACAATATATATAAAAAAACATAAATTTACCCTATTAAGACCACAAATCTAGCAACTAAAATTGTATGTTTGCACTAGTCAGTCATATAAATTTGTATTTGCAGTACACTTATCTAAAGCCTAAAAAGACAAAAGGAAAAACTATACTTGTGTTTATTATATACTTTAACGTTACCAGAGAAGGGGGAATCTAGCTAAAAACATCCAATCCTACAAGATAAATAATATAACTCCTAGTTTCTTTTGTCCTTTAGTTAAATTGACTCTTTTTAACTCTTTTCATTTTATAAAAATTTTAAAAAAATACCACTTTTTTTCCAGTATATACCGTTTTACCCTCCAAGAAAAAAATTGACGACATACCCCATCAAATCGCAAAAGCAAATTTGCGATTTGCTATATCGTGATCTCCAAGTCGTTTTACACGTTCCCAAGAAATCAGTGCCATAGTAAATGGCAAATGGCAAATTTGCGATTTACGATTTGCTAAGGCCTCAAACGCCGTCAGCGACTCGGTCACGTGCATGGGTCGCAAATGCAATGGTCGCAAAAGCAAATTTGCGATTTGCGAATGAAAGGGGTATATCGTCAAAAAAATAAAATTCAAGGGCAAAACAATATAAACTTGAAAAAAAAGTGACATTTTTTTTAATTTATCTTTTATAAATTTATACTCTTTGGGTTATACAGAATCATACATAGTAGCATTTGTACGTCTATGAGAAACATACTATGTGAATTACTAATACTAAGGATGCCTTTTAGACTTTTAGTTATCGAAAACCCTTTCACTTAAAAAGAAAACTTCTCTATGAAAGTATGAAACTTAAAAAAGGTGTTCAGATCCGCGTTTTCTAGAAATAACTTTACTAGAATTTTATATATATATATATTTTTATGGTTCTCGAAAAAGGAAAATTACATCTTTCACATTTGAACGTATTTTCTAAATTTTCATTTCTTCAATAGAGAAGTAAAATACTTATCATTTTCGAGAAAAACAAAAAGAAAAATAAAAAGAGAGAGAAACCTTTATGTAAGTTAACACGCCATGAAAAACACTAAAATCAACTGTCACCAAAAAATTAGCATAATATCATGTAATGAGTAAGGTGGTTGCACATAAAATGTTTTAATAATTAACTCATTATAATGGGAAAAAATAATTTGCAAAATCAAATTTGCATATGATTACAAAATTTAACAAGCTGATGATATACATGGTAAACTTAAAAAGTTAAAACACAAAATGAAGAGCAGTTAAATGTCTCACATAGCACCACTTGAATAGCACACTTCTTAACTGGCGGCTAAACTAAAGCTAGGAACCATACCTTGTGATAAACTTCTTTCTGAGATATGATCAATATTAAGCTTGTAACATGATATGTGCATTTAACCTTTGAATCCTTTGATCAACTTGAGGGGAAAAACAAGTTTGATTTATGGAGACACATGTTTAAAGATTTGGGAGCAGACGCAGTTGACCGTGAGGGTGATAGATGCAGTGATTCTTCTATTTTGATTCCAGCCATACCATCATGTTGTCGTTTTCAACAGCTTAGAGTAACCTACAAGAAAGGATGGTCATTTTCTTGCTATGTCTATAGTTAAGACAAGATGCTACTTACGAAAGATGGCAAGATAGGTGGGGCGGGTAACAAATCAAGACAGGTGCAGGTTGAAATGGATCATTGTTTTATAAAGATTGAAACTAATGGGTTGACGCAAAAAACACTTCTTTTGTAAATTTTTTGTTTGTTTCGTCTATAAGTAACCTGTACTTTAGATTATTTTAAAAACTATGAACAGTAATCCAAAATATAACTCAATTTAGGAGGTTGTATGAATTAAAATAGACTTTGGGTGAGTTCCACCCCGTTTGACCCATTCCCTTTTAAGCTATGTTCTTTTTATTTGACGACTCAATTTTTAGTTAACTGGTCGAAATCACCTCAATGGTACTTAAATACTTTATGTGTAGCACATTTTACATACAAAAAGCAGTGGGTTTTTTTCTATGTCCAAAACAATTACCTCATCAGATGTATATATAGAAGAACTCTTCTGATAACTATGCAACTATGAGTCATCAAAGATGAGTTATGCGCAATTCTGAAACTGGAAGGACTTCAGGTCAACCTTCTCCTGCATGAACTTTTCTGAAAATATGAAGTTGCAGCAGGTTGCAAACATTTTCAATAACACCACTTGATAGTGTATCAAATGCCTGTTTTGCAGCCATGCGGTGTGCTTCTAGGATTTCAGGTTCACTCAGGAGCGTGTCTAAGATTTCTTCTAGTTTCATACATCCATCTACCTGTATGACCCATTATGTGTTAATACCAAAACGTATACAAAAAAATAAAAATTTCTATCCAGGTTTCATCGATGACAGACTCTCAGAAAAGGCACTTAGGTCATCCACAGGTAGTTAACTACAGAGCTAAATAGTTAATTTGATATTATAGGTAACCAACTCTGGTCCAACTTCTTTATCCAAAAATACTTTATTACTTTGGTCAAACTTCTATTTTTCATAACCTTATTTTTAAGGCCAGAATGATGATTGAAGTTTCACACATTTTTATTTGAAGTGACCAGCTTCCAAAAATTGTGATTAAGTTAATTGGTTAATCAGACCCGTGGTTGGCATCATGATATCCTCACAAGAGGTCTTAGTTTCACATCTCACTAACTACAAATCTTGAGGTGGCCAGGGAACCTCCGTGACTTGTAAAGGCTTTCATGTTTAATTTTTTTATCCCCTCTACCCGCAGTTAATCAGACCAGGTAACAAGTCAAGATGATGACGCACTAACTGATTTGTCAGTACCTTTACCATGTTGACTTTGCATACTTGTTGCTGATGTCACATCTAAGAGTTCATTATCCTTAAGAATTACCTCATAGTAGTTTCTCTTTGTTTTTGGACATTTTGACAGTTTTTTCTGGCTTAAAATAATTTGGTTGCTCACAACAGAATTCAGACAAAATATATGCAATAGCCATTCTTGGTAAAAATACACTCTAAAATGAAAGTATTGTTATTTGTTACAGCATATGCATCTTAAGTTGAACAATTTCATGAATTGAGTGATTAAAAACTGGTTTCAACCTGCGTTATGGATAAACGATTCAACTGTTGCATTGCCTTGGCCATATGGGAGAAATGACCAATATGTTGACCTATCATTGGCAAACCAAGAAAATGTTGAGTATGGATGTTCAGAAACAAGGAACAAAATAAGAAGTACAAGAATTTGAAAAGACTTACCAGTCAAAACAGCACATCCAGCAGCAGCAGCCTCCGCAAGATTGTGGCCAGTTAAACCAGGCAAGAAAGAACCTCCAATAACAGCTATAGGAGTCAACCTATAGAATTGTTTCAGTTCACCTACATAAATACATAATCAGATAAACAGTGTATATAGATTACATATCTAAATATATATATTGTCACAAAGGTATGGTAATATCTGAAAGTGAGCATGTTGTCGTAACCTAAAGTGTCCACAATGTATATGCTTGTTTCAGATGTGACCGAGTCACCACGGGATCTCAAGGCCACATTCACCTCATTTTTCTGCAAGTCCTGCATGCAGCACCAACAAACTATATGTACTTTGTGGTTTCTTGAGTTTATATTTTTTTCCTATTATATATTCCCTATTTGCAAGACATACGACATACATAAAAAAGCCACATACATTTTTTCCTTTTTAGGTAGAATGAAATATGGAGAAAGTAGCAAAGGATTCATACAAGAGCGGTCTTCTGCCCGAGTTGTGGATGCCGAGGAACAATGATAGAAAGGATCTTGGGGTGCTTCTGCATTAAGGTTCTGTGAACTTCGAGCATTACTGGAAAAAAAAATATATTTACAAGGTTCAGATTTTCTGCAAGTATTCCAGGTCAACCCACCCCATACCAAAATTGCCCAATTTATCCCCTATGTAAATCACCTTCTTCTTCACCCTCATGTATTGATGAAGCCATCCAAACACATCTATTAGCAATCTTTTCTGGTAAATCCTCCACACTTCCCATGTTTTTACTTACATTGACCAGCTCTTCAGTACCTGAGAAAGTCAACATCATGGCATAGCACACTACGGCAAATGATACTCAATATGTACCTCTAATAAAGTCAAAGGACATACCAAGCTTTAAGTCACCGCACAAGTTAATGATAAATGGTGGAACATGTAGCAGCTGAAAATGAATTGCTTGAATATTGCTCTGCAACGGGCCAAAAGAAAAAGATAAGAACATTGATATGAATCCAATGACGAACTAAAGAGGTCATACCAATGGAAGTATCAAAGAAAATTTGGACAGCATCAACGATATAAGTTTCCGCACTACCGGCATTGACCAATTGTTGAAGGATTTTTTTGACATTCGAGCATTTACTAACGCTAGTATAACCTACACATACAGATGAATACCAAAAGCAGATTCATCTTATTAGTATTAGATCTAGAACTTTGGTCCATAGCATCAAAAGGTAGATAATATACTTACACCATTTTTGGAGGCACTGAGAACAAGATTAGGCCATAGTTCACTCTCCACAAGCACCAGAGCATAAGGCTTCCAATGTTCAAGAAAAGCATTCACAGCAGCAGGTGTATCAACTGGAGCAAACTGACACGATTTCATTGCTCCGTTAAGGATATATACATATATACTAACTATAATAACTAACTGGTGAAGGCCACAAAAATCACACCATAACAAATCATTAACATCCACTAACTCAACAAACGCCTAAAGTCAGACACAGAAAACCAAAGGTATAGGGCTATATAGGCACAATAGTGCTAAACGCTACTAAAGACACTGTAAAATAAACTCCTAACATCAAATTATAATAAAGTTCAACAGTCACGAATGCTCATGCAACTTAATTCATAGAACAAACTAGCAAAATTTAGATAACAGTATATACCTGATATATGACACCACAGGGAAGCAAAGTCTTTAGCACTTCACTGTACCAGCAAATACAAATATATTATTCACTTTCCACACATGATAAAAGAAAGGGGAGCAATCATGCACCTTCTCCAAAGCAAAGGATAACATTAACCTCTCAATTAATTCCGGAACTAAAACATACAGACTCAATTCCGTACATGATATGTGAACCAGCTCAATTACAATTTTATCATACCTATTGGCTATTACAGAATTGCTCATAACAAGTTCTCTATGCATGTTTGTATGTAAGTGATATACGTAGTCCCCAATAAATCCCGCAATCTTAGGGGTGCTAATGTAGTTATTTGATTATATACGAGTTCAAACTATAATTTGTTATATTCATTCTTTGAGTTTGAATTCGATGCTAATGTAGTTATTTGATTATGTATTAAGCTCAACAAGCTAAACTAGTTGTGCAGTAACTTTTGTTCAAGCAAAACGAGCTTGGCGCCTTGGCTAACTCATTTATCGCACGACTCACTAACACACTTAGGCACAGCATTTACTTGTTTAACCTAGTAACGACAATGGTGTAGTTAACGAAACACACAGTCCCTATTTTCACAATACCTAAAATCAAATAACAAACGAATATAACAACACAGTTATTGTGATTCTTACAATGCAGATGCTGCAGTAGTAGTCATTAAAACCGTAACATCCGGATTTCGTTCAACGCATCGTTTAATCACGGGCATAACACACATTCCTTCACCTGTTAATCACTTTCATCATCTCAATAACCTCATTCAACAACATACACATACACAAACCCTAATTACACAATAAATACATAAATGAGCAAATAATTTTAGGAGTAAATTAACCTAAGGAAACGGCATGAAACCAGATGAGAGCGCCGGCAGGACGATGGACAGACGGTCGGCCGAGACGCTCCGGCCACCGGAGAGGATGTTCGAGGTGACGGAACTTGCGATACCGGAGATGAAGATTGATTAATGGTGTTAAAGTGTATGTAATTGCTTTGTATATCATGTAAACTGTTTCACCGCCTTTATTTGATCTCATTTTTTCAATCTGTTTTGAGTTCAGGTGTTTCTGATTCAATAAGTAGACAAATTGTTTGTAGCTCAAAATTTTTTTTTGGCTCAAATTTGGAAAAGGTATTTATAATCAATATTTTTAGAGTGTACTCCGTATTTTTTAGGTACTTATTCCTTATTAGATAATTAAATAAGCATTTACGAAGATTATTTGTTTCTGCATAATTGCAGTAAAAATAAGCAATAAATAGAGTTAACCTTGATCCACAAGAAAAATATATAAAATCGGTCCCATACAAGTCGATCTTAGTAGCTCGAGTTACTTGAATAAACTAAGCTCAAGTACTAAAAATACTAGGCTGGTAAAGGCTCACGAGCCACGAGCTTTCTTACGGGCTTGTGTCATTTTATGGTAACCCTTTAAATATATGTATATTAACACATATATATATTTGTGTGTACTACTTTTTAGTTACTTCAAATTCAGTTGAGCATGAAAGTATTAAGCTAAGCAGAGTTTTAAAAGAAGAGTTGGTTATTATTATACATTGGGTATGGCTAAGGCTAACTAGTGCCCTAAGGAAGTAAGGGCATATGTTAACCTTCATTTAATACATTAAAAGTTTCTATAAATATTAAAAAATGCATTTAAGTAACTCTCTAATTTTTTATACATGTATATTAATTGCATTTAGTGTTATTCATAGCAACTTTCACCAGTTAGTTCATAAGGTTGATTAGGAAACCAAAGTAAGAGTTGTTCATTTCATCTTTTAAAATTTTAGTGTAGAATACAAATTACGAAGTGTTCAAATAACGGATACTACTTGTTTATGATCCGAATCCTAGCATCAGCAAACCTTTATATAATTAAACAAGTAGAACGATTATGATTACAAAACTTCAACATAAATTTTGGAAAACCTAATATACAGACGATCAAACGTGCAACAACACGCTAATGTTATTGAACAAACCACAAGCAACTTGCCTCATGGAATGTTATTTACAACAATTACAGTTATGCATACCATATTACCGAATTATGGTGACGAAAATTTTACAAACCTAATATCAGTCATATAATGTGATCGACGCTAAGTTATGGTTAAGCAGATAATCGTCACATTCTGTACCACAAGCGGACCCCACAAACGCTTTATCATTAACTTCTCTACCGAATCTTGAAATGTAATGAAGACCCAAAACAAGTTCTGTAATCGCTTCTTCGCTCTTTACTTGATCTGCATAGTGTAAAGTATTTACCAAAAGCACGTTTCCACCTGAACCCATTTGTTGTTTCTCAAAGTTTCTCTCAGAGTGCCATTTTATCATGTTATGAGCTAAAGGTGATAACCAATCGAGCGTTTTTTGGATTTGTGAACTCCAATCATTTGCAATATCACGCCTATAGACTTTGGAAGCGTTGTTTGTAGAGAAAATACTAAGTTTTTGTCTAAGTGAGTTCTTAATACTCGTGGTTAGCATATGATATAAATCATCTCGTGATTCAGGACTGATGAAGTGAGGCGAGATAGCTAACCTCTCGATGAATATAATCACATTTGCATAATGTAGTGCTAAAGCAACATCACCAAGCGTCGGTTTTTGACCTTTTGAAACTCGTTTACTAACGTCAAATATGTAAGGGGTTTGAGTTGTACCGTTGACCTTAGGAGCATCAAATTCATTTCTCATGCATCTTTTTAAAGGTCCGATTTGCGCCAAACTTGTTGCTTTCATGGGTGTGTGGGTCCCACAAAAGGCACGTGGCGGGTAACGAGTTTGAAGTTTCTTTCTTCTTTTATCTCCAAGATTCGAGATCGAGCGCTGGATAGACTTTTCAGAGGGATATACGGAAAGGGCGGAAATGGAATTACTGCGCACAAAGCATCGAGCTTCCGGGAAATCACGTTTTGAAATACCAAAAACGACCTTCACTCGCTCAATAATTGTGAAAAGCGATCTTAGAAGCAGTCTAACAATATAATCATAAGATCGAACCCATGTAGACATTTCACGCAAACCACCAACCTCTTCACGTTGCCACAAAACTTTCTTTTCGAACTCGAGTAACTTCATTTGATTGGTAGCATCATTATCTTG
The DNA here is from genome assembly GCA_963422505.1 of Pseudognaphalium luteoalbum. Lineage (NCBI taxonomy): Eukaryota > Viridiplantae > Streptophyta > Magnoliopsida > Asterales > Asteraceae > Pseudognaphalium > Pseudognaphalium luteoalbum. The sequence goes on along the minus strand of OY730198.1, from coordinate 6,238,856 downwards.
CAGTCGTTTAAACCCATTTTCGAGCTCACTCAATACTTCGAGTTCTTCAGATAACTGCGAAGTAACCGCAGCAAATCTCTTCATCTTTTTTACCCGTTTCTCCATTTTCTTCAGTTTATATTCCCATCCACACCAATTCACATCAATCTCAAAAATATCATCGAAAACATGATCAAGATTACGATATATAGGATCTGTGCATCTTTTCCCAAGCCTAGCAACTGCTTGTGCGACAAATTTAATGTTGTTAACGATCTCAATTAATGCAAGCTCTATCAGATGATTATGATCATCTGAAACAAGCTTTCGAGTGCCTATTGAGTTTGTGAGTTCTTCATGTAATCGTGACATTTGTTTATCACTTAAAATCTGCCATAAGTTCGATACTTTAGTCATTATTTTTGAGACTTCGAGTGACATGATTCCAATAACGGGGCTTTCAGGTTCCACGACTGCGCTTTTGCGTGAAGGTCTCCAAATAGTACTAAACCATGATGATTCTTTCATTGTCTTGATTCAAAATTCTGAATAATTAGCCTAATGTAGATAAATCATTAGTAATCCTGCAACATATACAATGAGATACTATTAATTAGCCAGGATTGTTATAACAACTATTAATCAAATAAACAGTAAGATAACTACTAACAGTTTAAGTAAACAGGTTCTACTACTGATTATTTACGGGTTCATAATAATTAGTTTTGAATAATCATTTCACAATAATAGAACGAAAAGTGGATTTTTAAAGCTAAAGTACAACAACCTAATTACCCCTTCTTTCAACCTAAATAAGACATTATTGGTACCATACTCCCATTACGTTAGACGATTTAGCTTTTTTTTTTAATAAAAGGATATTACCTGACAAACTTTATAAATACAAAAAACATAGATACTTACTCAATGAGAAGACCAAAACTGAAGTTGATCTATGACGATTTGCCTTTGGGTCATAAGAATGTCATTTTCAGTAATTATAATTATTAATTAATTTCTAGAACTAGATTTTTTCAGATTATTAACCAGCTACTAATTCAACAAGAAAAGCACATTCAAACAACCACTGCACCCCATCTTGTGACACCTAAAGTCTTATAATTAAAATCTCTTTCTCATTGTGCATTTGTGCTAGATTCAATTCATACATCTTTCCTGACTAATTATGCAAATTGTAACTATGTCACATCAAATAGTATAGTTTTTCTAAAGGAAGCTTAAGCCCTTTTACAGCAAAAGAGATATACCCTGATTCCATCTTGTCAACCAAAGACTTTTCAACTAGTTTTTTCTTTTAAAAAAAAAAACTACTCCTCAAAAAACAAGTTGATATTGAAGATCTAAACTTGCAACTGTGAAATTCAAATTACACTCTGGATTGATAAGTAGATATTTTGAGCTGATAACTAGAATAAATTTTTTTAATTTAAAATTGGACAGCTAACTCATTTTTCTCTAAAAGGAAGAGCCTGAAATCATTAGGTGCAGTCGTACAGATCTTAATGTTGGCATCAGATATCAACACATATGTGGTAGAAACTAAGCAACTCCATAAAATTTGTTGTTTTTACAAATTTACATGAATTATTAACCAACTCACAGATTTAAAATACTAATTCAGGAACTAATCTGGGTCTACAATAAGAATTCACACAAAAATTTGGGAATTAATTAATAAACAAAGAAATCCATCCCAAATGTAATTAATTCAGCATTCCGAACTGCAGAAACTTAACAAATCAATAAAAAGATGAAAAAAGATAAATCTTTTTATCAACACCCACATCAAATTCATCACAAATTAAGCTAAATAATGCAGCATAAAATCTATATATGAAACCAAAATTCAAAGATGAGTCTTTTTATAACACCAACATTAAATTCACCACAAAACACACTTAATAATGCAACTTATATCTAGGGTATGAACCAAAAAAAGCTCACTAAAACTTAAATTTTGATTTTCCATTATAAGTAACATAAACTAAATGCAAATTAAAAAATCTTTTACAAAACCCACATCAGATATCATCACAGATTAAGCTTAATAATGTGTACGAACCAACAAAACTCACTAAAAGTTGAACTTAATTGCACATTAATCAAGTAACATTGAACTTAACATATACATAACTTGCAAACTAAAGATCGAAACTTTTAACAAAACCCAGATGAAATCTCATCACAGATTAAGCTAAATAACGAAACATATAAATTGGGTATAAATCAAGAAAACATACCAACAATATGTAAGCAGAAATGCTGATGTGTTTTATAGCAGCATTGACCGGGTAATTAGAAGAAGAAAGGGGTGGGATTGATGTGGGTTTTTTGTTGTTGTTGGTGTGTGAAAGAAACGTGAATAAAGGGAAGAGGATTCGAAATAAATGCGTACCAAGTCGGGGAATCCTAGGGATTATTATGATCTGTTTTGCGGATCTTTAGGGGGATATGTTGTCAAACGTCGTCGTTTGTTATGTGGACATGTGGTATTATGATTGCATGTATTTATATTATTATATATATACTCTCACATTCGAGTGTTTGGTCCTCGTTTAGGCTGGTGGTGAGTGAGATTTCCACTACTTATATCCGTCTATATACATGAGCCATCTCACTTTTAAATCTCACACTATTCTTAAATAGTTGAATTTATAATGGTGTTAGAACATTAGTTAATTATGATGTAAAGAAAATAAATGTAATTACATGAAATCGACATCTTTAAATTCGAAATAGAAATATATACATGGGTTATAACAAGTATATGATAACTTAAGTTTTAAATTATAACATTATTTGATAAATAATATTTGTATAATCATATGGATTATTTTATATAGGTTAGGTTTAGATTATAAATGATTAGTTGGGGTTTTGTTTTCAAAATTCAGTAGAATATAGGGACTTAATTGTTCAATTGAACTTTAATTTTAAATAATGATATCACAAATATATTTCTTATATAATTTATTTAAGATATGTAGTGTTTTGAGATTCTAAATTTCATTTCTAAAATTTTCCTAATATCAATTTCAAGACATAATAATCACAGCGGATCAGGTTATAGTCAGCGATGGTACGTGACACCAGTCAATTAAGCCGTTTAGTGTAAATTTGGTTGATAAGTTTTTAATTTTTTAAAAGCGCTGTCACTAATATTTAGACGGTGCACCTCATGTTTAAATAAACTTAATCAACTACCATGTCGAGACAACTTCAAAATTTTTGTGATACTGGTAACTATATTTTCTCGATCGTCCTTAATAATAATCATATTTTCTAAAAAATTTATGTCACTCAATCAATGGATAACTATTGATTTAGACTTATTAGTTATTTTATGTTTCGTAAGCACAAACATCATAATTATAGAGTATTAAATTTTATACTCTCCATGATATAAGAATTTAGTTAGTCTATATTGGAAAACGATGCTTTGATTGTGATCTAGTGTAATCCACAATATTTTACCTACCATGATGAAATCGGTTTGTAATTTATTGAAGGATAATAGTTTGATTATGATTTATTGGATTCAACATATTTTACCTACCCTACACCAAATAAGTCTTTAAAACTACTTTAAAAAATATTATTCTCTTTAAGATTAAGGTAGCGAGTTGAATGTGTATGTAGATGTTGCTAAGCGTATAATCATTACATGAAGCTTAAAATTTTTATGAATATGAATATTTGTATTTTGTTGCATTCTTGGAATGTAATATGGGTTCAAAGATCAAAATATTAGTTTTATACTTTTATGGGTGACCTCAAATACTCGATCCACCATAAAAAAAAATTATTACACCAACTTAAGTAGCACTAAGATCACTCTCAACTATGAAAAAAACTGACTGAAACCGATTGAGCTACATTAGCACCACGTAAGCTTTTTCAAAAACTGACTGAAATAGACGGACCCCTGTCATCCAGTGACCTATCACTTTTTTTGGGTCTCGCATTTACCAATTTTCCTTTAATATTATATACACAAAAAAAGGAAAAAAAACAAACAAGATCTCGGCGGATATGTGACGAGCTGAACCGACGTGAGCAAGGGATGGACCCGTGCCATCCCATCACTTAAGTGACGATCGTCGGTTGCAAGTGACGAGCAAACCGATAATAGCGATGTGAGCCATCTAATAATTCTTTAACCCTGCACCTAAATATCCATCGGGAGTGATTGAGTAAACTTAGTATGAGATAAGTACGAGTAGCATTTGTGCCTGTATATTGGTCGATGATTTATCTACCATATTTTTTCATTGATATACATCATAAAGTACAATAAATAATTTATGAATGTAGTACAACTTTTTATTGTATAGTTTTAGATAATCTGTTTCATAGTGGAAATATCATCATTGGCCATATATATTAGTTTATAATTATATATAAACTTCTTAGAAATAAATATTAACACGTTGACTCTATAAAACGAACTTATTTAGCTCTCACAACCTAAAATCCCCAATGTTGTCTATCATTAAAATTAATCAAAACATACCTTAATCTATATAACTTTTCCCTAACCGAATTACCAATTACAAGTGAGTACTAGGGTCAATTAACACAACTTTGTTTTATCGCATAAAACGAAAATATGCGGAAGCAGGATTAAATCTACAACTGGCCATAGGTTTTGACATTTGCTCATCTTGACATTGTGAGATATATATGGTTAGCAACTTGAATTGGTCATGCCAAATGGATGATACTGTCCATTTTGTCACTTTGCTTGCAACAACTATCTCCCCTTCAATGCCAATTTGTGTGATTCTGTTTGAACTTTTTTGTCCTGAAAGTTGTATATTCCGGTCATTTAGGTACAAGATAACATCTTCGTCGTATATTGTCATAACGTTTCATTAACGGTTTTTTATTTCTTTGACAAATATAGCAACTTGTACGTCTAAACTAAATTATTTTCGATATTAGTTGTGACAAACAAGGTGGTCGGGAAGATATGTCTTCGATAACACCAAATTCTCGAGCATCTTTTTGTCGTCCGATTAGTTATATTTCGAGTGAATACAAAGAACAAAACAAATTCGAAGCGGGAGCTTTTCTGTAAACTAGATATTGAAGGTAAAATGTTTTTTAAAGTATAACAAATTATTTATTTCCTTAATAGTTAATACTAAACAAACTAAAAAAATACTTAAAATTTATGCTTGATACATTTTAAATTAAGTTTTACGCAGTCGTATAAGTGCACTTAATAGTATAGCATAGCTACAATTCAAGTGCATAATTGGTGACTCTGTTCATCATATATCCAAGAAGATCTTAATCCCGACTTGATGCAAACAAAGTTACCAGCAAAAGCTTACTGACCATGACATACTACTAAACAGAGTCTGAATCAAAAAGGCGGTTTTAAGCGAAAAGGCAAAGGCAAAAGGACAAATAAACAAAGAGCTTTCTTGATCAGCATGTATCAGATAATTAGTTACTTGTCATCAGATTTTTCTTTCTTTCCAAAAGCACGAATTACCTTCACGTAATAGTCCCAATCAGGATCAGAAGGCGATATTGCAGGCTCCCCGAACGGGTGATCTTTCACGTAAGTTGGCACATCTTTAGCTTCCGCAAGCCCCTCTAAGAACACCCGTAGCTCACCACCTGGACCTAATCAACATATTTATACAAAACAATACTGACTATGTGACAATTTTGATATATCTAAATCTAAAAATATAAACGGATCACTTACAAATTTAATTTGGGTTTTGTGTATTTTATCTAACAATACATACCGGTAAATAAACAGCTAAAAACCAACTTGTCAAATGGGTTAAAATGCATACTAGATTGCCTTAATCAAACATAAATGGAGTATATAAAATCGAGATAAAATTGAACAAAAATGTTTCAGTTCAATTTTAACACAATCCAATCAAATGGCGTGTCATAAAATTATCAAACATTTTACCTAGAAAATCATCTTTCTTATTGCCAGGATCATAACTCCCCGGAAAAATCGCAGTGTTTGGCTGCAAAAAAACACAATGAATGTAGAAATTTGAGTATATGAACCATAAAGTCATAAACAAACATAACTAATATCAAACATATATAAGGCTATACAGGATTAACAAGGGCCTTCACACGATCCGTGATCAACAACGTGTTAGAAGACGAGTATTCTCCATCACGCCACGGAAGATTCGGGTACTTTTTCTCCCATAGAAGAGCAAGTTCTTTCAAGAACAAAGGCTTGTCTTTGTTATCCAAACACTTGAATCCAGTATCCGTACATTGATTTTGATCCTAAATTTTTTTAAAAAAAAACCGTACTTCCTAAAATCAATTACACAACTTTAAAATTCATTTTGCACATCTAAACTTAGCATAAAATTGTCATAAAACTAAGTTTAAACTCACCCATGTGAACAATAACTTGCTTTTAAGCTCTCCCATTACCTTGTTCAACACTCCTTGTAAATTATGCCTGATAAAAAAATAGATCATATTCAATGCATTGTAACTACTAATATTTGTCTACTCACTAAGAAAACTTCCATAAGCAAAATCAGGACGCCGGTTGTTGAGAATCGTAGACGGCTTACTACGATGTGCTCGATGAACGATGATTCCACCGAGAGGAATCACAAGAAGTTTCTTTCTGGGTCCAAGGCTAAGTTTACTCAACGAAATGCCTATATCGATTTTCGCTTCTTTTTCGATGACATCAGTGTCATTAGAAGCAACACATACATTCTTGATTTCTTGTTTTTGATCACTGATACGACTCGTGACATTGTTATCAGATGAAACGATGGTATATTTGGTGTTACGATTTTTGGTTGTCATGGTTAATTGGTTATTGATATAGGGTAAGTTGTGAAGTGATATCTAAAACGGATTATAAAAATTAAAAAGAGTTGTAACTGGCTATTTAGGATTTAAAAAAGACGATATGGATGAGATGAAACGGTTTTAATGTCTTGAATAATTGTAGATTTTGTAGATTGTTGCCTGCAAAAACGGCTTGGCAGGGGATGGCCTGATGAGATGATCGCCCTGTCCATCAAACGTCAAAGAACGTCTCACTGATTTTATTTATTTATTTTGATTTCCTTCCTTTGTTAGTCATGATTACGACTTATACCACTTCCATCCGTGATTAAAAGTGACTAAAATAGAGTGAGTTACATTAGTTTTTCTTTAACTTTTTTAAAAATTGATTGAAACTGACACAACTTCATCAGTGACTCGTCATTTTATTTTTTAGGTCTCACATTTACCAATTTACCTTTAATCTCTGTACACTAAACAAACACAAAAAAATAATTAAAAAACACTCATGGGCCCCACTTCTCCCCCAACTGACATCGTCGGAATTCCGATGGAAACTAGCTGACAGACCGAATCGATAAGCCGGTGCCATCAGTGTCGGTTCCGTCCATTGGAACCGACGAAAACTGACCATGGCTGATGGGAGTGGTCTTAGGAGTGCTTGGTTAGTGGACGAGAGGGGTTGTATATGTACTCGGTGTTCAGTTTGATGTTCAATTGAACATCGAGCTTTAAAACGGATATAATTTTGAGGGAAGTAATTCAATGTTCAATTCAAAGTTTAAATCGGTCCACAAAAATGATGTTCAATTGAACATCGAGCTTTAAAACGAATATAATTTTGAAGAAAGTAATTCAATGTTCAACTCAAAGTTCAAATCGGTCCACAAAATTATTTTGATCTGACATTCAATAATGCTGAAAATTTGCCTCTACACTCTTCTCATAGGGTATATGGGGATCATGTATGAGAAAAGTAAGGAACGATCATGCTTGATATAATGTGATGTATTGTTTCACTATTTGTTTGTGCATAATCACTTATATTTCACGTATTAATAGATAACGTAACCTATCATTATTTATATAGTCATCACATCCCTCAACATGGTAACTTAACAACCCATCTATTTACTTTGGCAAAACAATTACCAATATTGAACATTTTGGTCATCGGGTATTTTGAAGGTTAAATAATTAACATTTTATATTTATATTTATCCACTTGAGAGGATAAGTTTTATTTTCCTTTTACTGTAAAACCGATAGAACTCTTAATGACATTATTAACCGCTTCTTAAATTATATTTAAGAAAAAAAAAATGCTATAAGTTTCACTAGGACCACTCTCATCCGTGACTGAAACTGACAGAGCCACATCAATACCCCGTCAGTTTTTTTTTCAAACTGACTGATCAGTGACCACTCTCATTCTTGATCCGTCACTTCATTTTCTGAGACCTACTAACTAATTAATTAATCAGTTTAAAAACAATAATTCAAATAAACACAATAATTTAAATAAAGCACATTTCTTTAAAAATATAAATCACAACATTTCCTAAAAAAATACTAAAAAAAACGACTACATAGCCGTTGGGTATTTTATAAAAAAAAATTATTATTTTTTTTAAAAATGTTTATCAAATAGTTTTTTAAAAAAAGTTAAATAACAAGTGAGTCCCACCCCCACCCGTTTCATCTCGTCGCCAAACTGAAGCACCAAACCGTTGGCTCAAATTGACGATTCCGTACCATCGACGTCGGTCTCGTCGGTTTGAACCGACGGTGACCAAGGAGGCCCGATGGGAGTGGCCTAACAATTAAAATGTAAAGTTGCATTTAGTAAATTACACATAACATTGGTTGCTTTGTTCGTCATCCAACAAGATAATATGAAGTGATATTTAATCCATGACCTTAAACCAAACAAAGTTACAAGCAAAAGCTTATTGAATACTGATGGCATACAAGAAACAGATGTCTGAATAAAAAAAACAGAGTTATAAGAGAAAAGCCAAAGCAAAATAGTAAAAAAAAAAAAGGTCTTCTTGACCCCAATGAACCACATTAGTTTTTGTCATCAATAGCTTCTTTCTTTCCAAAAGCACGAACGATCTTCGAGTAATAGTTCCAATCTGGATGTGCAGGCGTTATTTCTGGCTCTCCAATTCGATGATCTTTCACGTAAGTTGGCACATCTTCAGCATCCGCAAGCCCTTCCAAGAACACCCGTAATTCACCACCGGGACCTAATCAACATATTTTATCACAGGTGATTAGATTTTTAATATTAAGTGACAATTTTGATTCAATCAATTATGAACAGATCATTTTCGGGAAGTAACAATCCGAACAAATCTGATTTGTGCCATAAGATTTACCAAATTTGACCTATTAGCCAACCTAGCGGTCCGTGCATTTCGCTACCAATACAGATAAATTTACAAAACCTGCTAACAAAGATACACATGTTACCTAGATAATCATCTTCCTTATTGGCAGGATCATAATTAGTTCCAGGATAAATCGCAGTATTTGGCTGCAAAAGAAAAAACATTATCATAACATTGTATCATTAGCCAAAAACAAACATAACTAAGAGTATCAAACATAAGACAGTAGTTTAAGGTATTACAGGATTAACAAGGGCCTTCACACGATCAGTGATCAACAATGTGTTAGAAGACGAGTATTCTCCATTACGCCATGGAAGATTCGGGTACTTTTTCTCCCATAGAAGAGAAAGCTCTTTTAAAAACAAAGATTTGTCTTTGTTGTCCAAACACTTGAATCCTGTATCAGTGCATTGCTTTTGATCCTAAAAGTTTTAAAAAAACAACTTTTTAAATTAAGCACAATACTTAATGTGCATGTTTTAACACTAATCAAACTTAGCAAAAAAATGTCATAAAAGTAACTTTGAACTCACCCATGTAAACAATAACTTGCTTTTAAGCTCTCCCATAACATTGTTCAACACTATTTGTAAGTTATGCCTAAAATAAAAACATACATGATATTCAATAGATATATACATATATTCACATAAACTAAATTTAAAAAAATACATATAATACTAGTGGTCTAGTACTAGACATAAGTATGTAACATATAACAATACTTACTCCCTAGCAGAAGACCATAGTCCAACTTCAAATCTTTCAAAGCAAAACTTCAAAAACTCTTCGCAAAAAGGCCTTTTATAAACTATACATACATAATTACATTCAAATGTAGATTGTATAACAGAAATTGAAATAATTATGTAATCAAAACATCATTTTTAACTCACCGAGAAAGTTTCCGTAAGCAAGATCAGGACGCCGGTTTTTGGGAATGGTAGACGGCTTAGTACGATGTGCTCGATGAACAATGATTCCACCCAGAGGAATCACAAGAAGTTTCTTTCTGGGACCAAGGTTAAGTTTATCCATAGAAATGCCTACATCCATTTTCGGTTCTTTTTCGATGTCATCAGAAGGAACATCATCCGTTTTCTTAACTAGTGCTTCTTTTTTATCATCATTTTTTTCGACGACACGAGTTTCATTAGAAGCAACAACAACCACATTCTTGAATCCTTCTTTTTGATCACTAGTATGATTAATGACAGTGTTATCGGATGAACCAATGGTGTTGTTGGTGTTTGGATTTTTTGTTGTCATGGTTAATTGGTTATTGTTTTAGGGTAAGTTGTCAAGTGATATACATGTATGTGTTTGGTTTATAAGAGTTGTAAGTTGCAACTGGCTATTGGGATTTAAAAAGACGCGATAGAGATGCGATGAAACGGTTTTTTCGAGCCGATTGTTTGCATTAGATTATCCCTCCTCATAACTCTTTGAATTCTATTCTATGTTGTTGAATTTAAGCTATGATAAAATTTTAGCCGGTTTTTTCAAGCCGATTGTTTGCATTAGATTTTGGAGTATGTTTCGAATAGGTTATTGAATTTTAGCTATGATAAAAGTATTTCACACTTCCAAAAAAAATTTATAGATAGAGATTTACAAATTGAAGTTAAATAATTAGATGACCAAACAAATGCACTTCTTATTACACGTAATTATGAGATTAAGAGGGGTAAATAGGTTATTATAATTTATTTTATATTCTAAAACTCAACATGTAACATGTATTAAAATTAGATTAGATTAATTCATGGGTTAGATAGAATCTCTTAACGGTAATACTTCTACCGTCCAAAAATAAGTGTACTAAATCAAATTTTAGAGTATTTCTTTTTCAACTTTAACCTCAAATAATTTTGTCTGTGTTATATATTACTTTATGAAAAGGGAAATTAATCAAAATGCCATTTTTTCATGTATATATCGATTTGCCCTTTCGAAATTTTTTTTTACGATATACCCCCTGAAATCGCAAAAACAAACTTGCTTTAGCCAATGCCTTTTTTGCCATTTGCTAACTGTTCACGAGATGAGCCCGTTCTCGAGCAAAACAGGCGTTGGCAAATGGCAAACCCGTGGTTGCGATTTGCCATTTACCTACGCACGGGCCGCTTTTGAGAATGCACGAGAAGGTAAGTCGTTGCCAAGAAAAGTATGTCATGGCAAATCGCAAAACCATGTTTGCAATTTGCCATTTACCTACGCACGAGAATGACGAGATATGTGCGGGTTAGAGGGTTATTTTTTGCGATGACACTAGTTTACTCGCACATATCTCGTCGTTCTCGTGCGTAGGTAAATGGCAAATCGCAAACATAGGTTTGCGATTTGCCATGACATACTTTTCTCGGCAACGGCTTACTTTCTCGTGCATTCGCAAAAGCGGCATGTGCGTAGGTAAATGGCAAATCACAAACACGGGTTTGCCATTTGCCAACGCCTGTTTTGCTCGAGAACAGGCTCATCTCGTGAACGGTTCGCAAATGGCAAAAAAGGCATGGGCAAAAGCAAGTTTGCTTTTGCGATTTTAGGGGGTATATCATCCAAAAAAAAATCGGAGGGGCAAATCGATATATACATGAAAAAAGTGGCATTTTGATTTATTTCCCTAATGAAAATTATACTAATTAAAACGCAATCAATTCATATATTTTGTATCAAATATTATCTAACACAAACAAATATATTTAAGGTCAAAGTTAAAAAGGAAAAACTTAAAAAGTCAAAACATGATACTTAATTTGACACGAAGAGAGTATTTAATAGTTGTAGGCTTGTAGGTGAATCCGTGGATATAATCATATAGGCATGAACAAAATCGGGGTTTCACCCAACCCGAAACCCGAACCGGGTTTTGGTCAAGAAAGTCAAAAACCGGGTTGGACCCAACCCGAACCGGGTTTTTTCGGGTTTTCAACCGAGTTTTTGACCGGGTTTCGGGTTTTTGACCTGGTTTTTGACCGTGTTTCCAACCTGACCCTATTTCAACCCGGGTTCAACCCGATTTCGAATTCTAAAAACTCTATCCGGGTACGTACCCGTCGGGTATTCAAAAACCCGAACCGGGTAGGATCAAACCGGGTTTGACCGGGTCGGATTTTCAGGTTTGAAACCGGGTAGAGGTTTAAAACCCGGTTTTTTTGTTCATGCCTATTATAATGTATAATGGATTAATGGGTGTGAAAGAATTGGGCAGAGCTCAACTTTTCTGTGTTTTTTATTATGGACTTTTAGGGCCTGTTTTCTAAGCCCATCTTATATTCTTATTTGTATCGCATCGTTGGCCCATCATAGCTGGGTTCTGAACTCCTGATTTTCTTGTTATATAATAACGATAAGGATTACTTGGCTTATCTGATTTGTATTGCTGGTATGTAACAAGTGGAGTCATCATTAAACATCGATTAAAAACCTATGCTTAAGAATTCATCAAAAAATTGAAATTTATAAAAATTTAAATAACTTTGAGTGGAAAAAATCTTGTGACTTTTATATCAATCCATTCTTTAGTTTTAGCCAAACATAATTATGAATCAAAATTGAGATTTCATTATTCCATTGAATTCAGCAAACCAAATTGTTGAATTCTTGTAGTCTTCTTATTTATTTGAAAAACAACTTTTCATGAGTTACAACTTTACTTGGCTCAAATGCATAAAATATGCACATATAATTAGCCTATAAATGCTAATTAATACTCCAATTCTTGTAGTCTTCTTATTTATTTGAAAAACAACTTTTCATGAGTTACAACTTTACTTGGCTCAAATGCATAAAATATGCACATATAATTAGCCTACAAATGCTAATTAATACTCCAATTCAAAGCCTTCAACAAATTAAAACAAAGAGAGAAAAAGTCAAACACTCAAATGATGCACCGACCCATGCCACAATTTGATTACATCATTTTGTGCTCGTTATGGTTGTTTAAGTGAATTATTATCGATGTTGTTTCATGCCAATGAATTCGTAACCCAATTAATAATCCGAGAGTGGTTTCATTCCTCACTCAAATTTTGTTTTATTCTTCATTTCTTTTATTATATATGATCTTCAAATACACCCATAAAAAAAAGATACAAAAGATAAATAAAAATTATATTACATGATAATTAAAATGCAACAAGCTTCAAGAATTTTTCATTAAAATTATTTAAACGTGCATAAATGATTGTATCTTAACCAGTATATGATAGGTATCATAAAATTTGGTATAATTTGAGTACAATTAACTGATTAAGCATTTCCCAAGCTTAATGATCCTTCTCGTTATCATTTTTCTAAATAATAACAATGTCTAATTCGATTAACAAAGGGTTTTTTTATCTAACTCTAACTAGCAAATATAAGACAAAAATAAGACAAACTTACAAATTATGAAAGTATACTTATTTTAATCAACAAAATTCTACAAAATGTGAAAAGTTGAAAATATTGAGAGAAAAAAACCAAAAATAGAAAGATTTGATTTTTACATTTATTTCGGAACAAGTGACTTATTCATCACGAAAATTAGGAAGGCTATAAATAATTCTAAACACCTACAAATACACAACGTACCTTCTTTTTTCCTCATTCCAATTCTTCATTCCAACTTCTCAAATTTCTGCAATGGCCACAATCAAATCAGTAATCGCTCGCCAAATCTTCGATAGCAGAGGCAATCCAACGGTTGAGGTTCGTTCGTTTGTTTACGTACATCCATTTGTTAATAGACGTATGAATATGAATATGCATTTCGACACGTAGTTTGTGGTTCATGCATCAGTTAAACCTTGTTTTAGTTCTTCGTTAAACCTACGTACATACGGATAATTATATGTGCATATAGACATATTGTATATATATTTTAGTATTGTGATTATGTTTTAGCTTAGTTTTGGCTATGGATCAAGCATGTGTAGAAATAATTATGTGATTCGCGTGTTTATATCCAAATGTATATGTATAGATATACGAATATATGAACATGCTTGAAAAAAATTGTATATTTGATTAGAATTAAAACTTATAAACATGTTAATATGTCTAATTATAAGATTAGGTGTGTTAATGTTGACATTGACTGTTAAGTTATTTTTATATCATGAATATCATTGCATTTTCGATTAGTGTTAAGTTTTATATGAAAAGGATAGTTATTTACGAATACTTTTGCTATGAATCAGAGCTGCTAATGCAGTAATTAGGTGATTGTGGTTTGGTTATCAAGATACAAATGTATGTACAACTAATTATAGAAATGGTGCCTTATCATTGATTTGAAATGAGATAATATAGTTATGCTGAGATTTGGATCTTATTTGTTATTTTTTGTTTTATAGGTGGATATTACTCTATCTGATGGTACATTTGCCCGAGCTGCTGTTCCCAGTGGGGCATCCACCGGTAAGATCAGTTTTGTTGATGAAACAAACTGTTGAACTTCTTTTTGACATTGATGTCTGTAAATGTTCTTTGAGGGTCATTTGAATTTTATAAAAAATTGGAATAGCATTTTAATGTTGTTTATCGATAGTAGGCATGTATGCAATTTATATGTAAGCAGGCTTAATAATTTTATAGAATTTCGGACATTATAATAAGCTGTGCATATAATTTTTGTATTCTAGGTATCTACGAAGCACTAGAATTAAGAGATGGAGGCTCGGATTACTTAGGAAAAGGTGTTACCAAGGTGTGCTTATAGTCTGAATATTCGTTTGTCTATTTAGCATTTTTGACACCCCCTAGTGCTGAGGTATGTTATATTTGCATTATATGATTAGGCGGTTTCCAATGTGAACCATGTTATTGGCCCTGCTATTATAGGCAAGGTTTGTTTCATCAGCCTTAGCTCTTGTGATATATCAATTTGAACATATAATATATCCGATTTCTGATTTGAATGTCTTTTTGTACAGGACCCAACTGATCAAACTGGCATTGATAATTACATGGTTCAAGAACTTGATGGAACCAAAAACGAGTGGGGTTGGTGCAAGCAAAAGGTATATTCTCAATTATAGCTTCATTGGTTTTCTTGCACGAATGGTGCTGTTAATTGTACTTACAAACTAGATAATTCTGTTGTTTAGCTTGGAGCAAATGCCATTTTGGCAGTATCTCTTGCCCTCTGCAAAGCAGGGGCTAGTGTCAAAAAGATTCCCCTTTATAAGGTAATTTACATTATATAGGACCTATATATATTCGATCTTTGTGCTCATCTCAAAGTTAAGTCAACTGATACGTTTAACTGGGAAATTTCGTGCAGCATATTGCAAACTTGGCCGGCAACAGCAAATTAGTGTTACCAGTACCAGCATTCAATGTCATCAACGGTGGATCACATGCAGGAAACAAGCTTGCAATGCAGGTATAAGTTATGATTATATACGTTACACGTGCTCTTTGTGATAATCAGTTGGTGTGGGACAAAGAATATCTCACCGTCTCAAATCTTATAGGAATTCATGATTCTTCCTACTGGTGCTTCTAGCTTTAAGGAGGCCATGAAGATGGGTGTTGAAGTATATCATAATTTAAAGGTGCGTTAAAAATATATTAAAACAAAATTGAAAGTACACTACCAATCTATGACCTTAACCCATAAAACTGAATTATGACTGTGAACTATTCATCAAAAACAGTTGAAACAACTTTCAGCTCATGAATTGCAATTCAGTACACATGTAATACCTGATAAATCAAAAACAATTATGGTGTAGCAATAATAACACATATGAATACTGAATTACTTATCGTTTCTTTTGATTGCAGTCTGTTATTAAGAAGAAATATGGTCAGGATGCAACAAATGTTGGAGATGAAGGTGGCTTTGCTCCTAATATTCAGGTGATCGTGGTTTTACATTTCTCATATACAAGCTTCAAGTTTTTGCACTACTCCTAACATGATAAGGGGTCTTTGAGCTGTAGGAAAACAAGGAGGGCCTTGAGTTGCTCAAGACAGCCATTGCTCAAGCTGGTTACACAGGAAAGGTAATTCCAGAACACTCACTTGCAGATATTTTTTTTCTTTTTTAGAGGTGGCAAAATGATGGTTTGGTACGGGTCAAAATGATATTAGTTAAAAAGATGTAGCTTTGAGTATGGGTCTGGGTCCCCATATTCGTGTGTAAAATATGATTGAAAAACTTCTGTTTTACCACAATAATCATATTATACAGGTATTCACATTCTTAAATTTGCTTTCATGTAGGTTGTCATTGGAATGGATGTTGCTGCATCTGAGTTTTATGGAAAGGACAAGAACTACGATCTGAACTTCAAGGAAGAGGTGGATTTCTCGTTATTTTTATTATACTAATTGTATTTGATATAGAAAATGTTTCTTAGCTTTTTGACATAAACATAGAGTCATAGACCATAAAAATAGAGTAGGGTATATTCCAGTTGAATAATCAATTTCTAATACTAGTTTATGTCATTGATTTCCTAAACAGAACAACAACGGTTCTCAAAAGATTTCAGGAGTACAACTTAAGGATCTTTACAAATCCTTTGTGGACGAGTACCCTATTGTGTCCATTGAAGATCCATTTGACCAAGATGATTGGGAACACTATGGCAAGATGACCTCAGAATGTGGTGACAAAGTACAGATTGTTGGAGATGATCTTTTGGTCACCAACCCCACGGTTAGGATTGCTCCTTTTTAACTTAAAGTACCCAAAAAGTTTTGATTAAATGTTTTTCAGTAACCTTTGAAACTGTCTGGTTTCCACCTAGTCCCAACTTTGACCATTTGACCAAATTCAACCTCTCTTAGTTATCTAACTTGTGTTACAGAGAGTTAAGAAGGCAATTGCCGAGAAGACTTGCAATGCCCTTCTCCTCAAGGTATATCAATAATCGTTTTGTTTCATCACTAGGCAGTTGTGATCCATTTACTCATGAATGGGTTATTTCCCGTTAGATTGGTCCCTAGCGGGTCAAATAGATAACCAAAAGGCTAAAAGAAAGTGGGTCGAGTGGGTCGAAAGCCTCCTAAAGTGTATTTTCAAACACTAAAACCTCTTAACTAATTTTAATAAAAAAAAATATAATGCTCGACTGTTTTTAATATATTCACACGCTAATATAAGAATTATATTTCTTTAGACAAGAAGTGTTTTTGGTCAACCCTACGGGAACTGACTAGTACAAAAAATTACCTATTTTACCTCGTTACCTCATCAACTCATCATGCCAGCTTTTTATTAATAATAAATCCGAGCTTGCAAAGGCACTTACTTTATACTTAGCATTTTGCTCTCCAATCTTAGGTTAACCAAATTGGATCTGTGACTGAGAGCATTGAAGCTGTGAAAATGTCCAAACAAGCTGGTTGGGGTGTGATGGCCAGTCACCGTAGGTATGATAAGTCATACATTATGTATTTCCAGTTGTTTTTGTGGCACCATTTTTTGATATTTTGAAATTGTGTTCCAGTGGTGAAACCGAAGACACCTTCATTGCTGATCTTTCTGTGGGTTTGGCTACGGTAATGATCAATTTTGATGTACATATATATATTATATAAATATTATGAAAATGTTCGACTGATTCTGATTATACAATGTGATTCATCACTCTTCAGGGCCAAATCAAGACCGGAGCACCTTGCAGGTCAGAACGTCTTGCCAAGTACAATCAGGTTTGTTGTTTTCACCTTCTCTGACCAAATCACCATTTCAAAATATTGATTAATTTGATTTTTTTTTAGTCAACAAGACTGTCTCGTATTGTGATCATGATTTTCGTGACGTATTAAATCAATGGATCTTGGACTTATAATCACCAAAAGCCAAATGATTAATGAAAATCAATTTTTGATCAAAATTGAGTAACGAGGTTATATAAGCATTAAAATCAATTTTTGGTGAATTTCAACACACTGGCCCATTTCATTCTTAGCTAACTGATATCAGACTATAATCAAAGGGTAAATGGGTCCAAATTCCCACCTCTACTTTTGAGCAATATGTTCATAGCTAACCAAACTCAATCGGTTTGCACCGTTTGCAGCTCCTGCGAATTGAAGAAGAGCTCGGGTCAGAGGCGGTTTATGCTGGAGCTAACTTCCGCAAGCCCGTTGAACCCTACTAAATTCACTCCGAGTACAATGTCCATCCAAATAATTACCAAGGGACGAGTAAAAAAGTCTTCTCATATAATAATGGATGGTGTCATGGTGACAACTCACTTTTGTTTTGATTGTATGTCTACACGTTTGTGGCAACGATGAAGCTTTATGAGGCCGAGTTAGCTGTATTTAAAAATTGGATTTTGTTTGTGATTATTAGTCTTTTTAGCCCTTGTTGGCTATGTATCTTGCATGATACATGGTTCGAAATGTAACATGGGCTAATTTTTATTTTTATTATTTATTATTTATTTTTCAATTTTTGATGTTCAACTTCTTTGCATTGGCTTATGTATATGATGCATTGAAATCAAATCAAATATATATTTAAAATGCCATCAGTTGTATTTATGCTTCTTAATTTACCGTTTAGATGTATTTCTCGAGACCACACTTTGCATTTTCACTATTGGGTTATTTAGTAAATTCTTATGAAGTTTGTGTCATAATCAAATCTGATTACAATGAGGTTAAGATCTATTAACATGATCATGGTGTCAACCTTTAGCAAACTCATGGATTCTTATTCTTATAAATATGGTTAAAATTGTATAGTCCAACCGGAAAAAATGACATTTTCGGCCGGGATGGAACCGGTTTTGAGGGTGGGTTGACTAGTCAACGGACCGGCGGTCCAATCCGTTTTTGTCCGGTTTTGACCGGTTCAACCGGTTTTTGAATATTTTTTTTAAAAAATGGTCCGGTTTTCACCGGTTTGGGGCCACCGGTTGAACCGGAACCGGAGGGCTAAACGGTCCGATCCAGTTTTCCGTTTTAAAAACATTGCATGCAACTTTGAAGCAAGTTGGAAACATCTAAGGTACTCCTGCACTTTTATAGTTTTATTGGTACATCCAATATCGGTTACTCGGTTATCAATTATCAATAACCTCTTTTCCTTAAATGTTGAAAATAAACCCTTCAGATGTATTATATACTACTATGGCAGTCATAAGTGTTATCGCATTGTTGCTAATGAGAAATTTGCAACAGTACTTCGAGAAGATTATGGAGTAAACCGAAGGGTAAGGCCGTTTCCCAAGTTCACTCTTCTTACTTTAGTTTCAGTGTGCCGTCTATAGATTTGATGGTTACTGAATATAAGCTAAAGTAGACTTCATCGCTGTAACGAATAGATAAGCCCTCGGTTTCCAACTTTTGGCATCTAACCTTCAACTTCCAACTTTTGGCATTTTGATGATTTCAACTTCCAACTTTTGGAAGTAGTTCTTAGTGTCAGCCGAAGAATACTTGATACATCATCATGCATCATGCATCATTCGGCTTATTATCGTTTCATCAAAAGAGTTTAAATATAAAAATCTGAAGGGTGTTTACTAAAGTTTAAAATGGGGAAAATGTATAATATATGTGGTTATCATTTTTATTTTTATTTTCAAATAATTGAAAATTAAGAAAATGATATTAGAACTAGAATAATTTTACTAATTTTAAGAAAGATTAGAAGATAAAATTAATATATAACATAATCACTTAAACCGCTTTAGCTATATATAATGTCATAATCACTCTTACTTTTAATTTTATTGAAAAATAAGTCTATTTCAGCTTTAGCTATAAATAAAATCGTTTTATCTATGGGTCCATTTCAGCTTCTTAACAACTTATCGTCAATTTATTGCAATCTCATAGATTAACTAGCAAATTTAAATGCATATATGTCCCAATAAACTGTAGTTTTTGATAATCAGTCTCGTAGTAACCCAATAAAAATGTTGTGTTAGTTACGTGATTACATTATTGATTATTGAGTATGTTCAACTCATGACTTATGTATTGCTTTCCTACTTTCACTATGACTCCTCCGTCCCATTACAAGTATTATGTTTGACTTTTTGAAGCTTTTTTTCATACCTTGAACTTCAATATTTTTGTTTGTGTTATATAATACTTAATATAAAATATATGAATAAAATAAGTTTCAAATGTGTTTTCATTGATAAAATTTCCATAATGTATTATATAACACATAAAAACAATGTTTTGAAAACCGGTTGAACCGGTCCGGTCCAACCGGCTCGACCGGGATTTTGAGGTTTTTCGGCCGGTTGAAAACCGGTTTTGACCAAGAGTTGACCGGTCAACGAATTGGACGGTTCGGTCAAAACCGGGTGGTTCAACCGGGAACCGGACCGGTTGACCCGGTTTTTGAAATTTTTTTTTCTTCAAAAAAAAGAGTTTTTGAGCCGGTTTTGGGACGGTTGGACCGGATCGATCCGACCGGTTCAACTGGAAATTGAAGGATTCCGGTCCGATTCAATTTCCGGTTTTCAAAACATTGCAAAAAAATATATAAAGTCAAAGTTGAAAAAAAAAATCAAAAAGTCAAAACAGAACACTTGTAATGATACATAAGCAGTATATGTTATTAGTCACTGTACCTTTTTAAGTGTACTATTTATTGTAATCTAGATTTAGATATAACCTACATTTGTTGTCAACCATATAACTTTGTATGACAAACACTCAATACTACGTCGTTTAGGACCCAAAACGGAAAAAAAAACCCTAATAATACATCCGCCTACACTCATGTTGTAACAGCCCTCTTACCACCACACAATATTGTCCGCTTTGCCCGCAAGCCGACTTTGTTCTTGGCGACCACCACTTCCACTTCCCAGGAGATCACTCACCCTGGACACTTCCTCACACGAGCACGCTTAACCACAACGTTATCATGGAATCTACTTCCGCTGTGGTCCCAAAACACATTGTGTCGTATAAGCGGGAATACTACCCTTATAAGTCCTCGGATCCCCCATGTCCACGATCAATGTGGGATTTGCCTAGGGTGTTACAACCCATCATCCTCGATGAGGTTTGCCCCACCATCCCGAACGACACATGAGTTACTCTGATACCATAATTATAACAGCCCCCTTACCACAACACAATATTGCCCGTTTTGCCCGCAAACGCACGACTTTGTTCTTGGCGACCATCACTTCCACTTCCCAGGAGGTCACTCATCCTGGACACTTCCCCCACACGAGCACGCTTAACCACAACGTTCTTGTGAGATCTACTCCACTGTGGTCTCAAAACGCATCGTGTGGATAAGCGGAATACTACCCTTATAAGTCCTCAGATCCCCCATGTCCACGACCAATGTGGGATTTGCCTAGGGTGTTACACATGTTCTCCTCATGTTTGTTAGAAAGGTGTTAGATACAGTGAGAAAAATCGATCTTGATGGTACAATACTGCAATATACATATAGTAGCAGAAGCAATTGAAGATTAAAACTGGTTGCTATTAGAATTGAAGGATATGGTAAATGATAATGTTGGAGGATGATGAGAACGTGGGTTTAGGAGGGTTCATTTTGTTAATTTGGGACAAAATAACGTAGTATTGGGTATTTGTCATATAAGGTTATACGGTTGACAGCACCATATTCACATTCCTATTATTTGTATCCGATTCAATTACTCATGTTAAACAAAGAAGTAATTTTTCTTTCTATATATTTTATCTCAATCAAAATGTTCTGAGTAGAAAGTTTTAGAATTCTCACAATAACTCAATTTTTACCGGTTTAATATGTTATGTAATCATCAAATTTTCTTATATTGGTTAAAAAAATATCGAAGTGATAATTATAATGGGATAACCTAAAATGAGAACGTGGCGGTAATAAGCTTTATATATATATATAAAACATAATACAATGAAGCAATCTGGATCTTAGATTGATTCCATTCATAAAGATCTTACGATTAAAATTATTTCCTTCAATTTTTTTCAATTTTTATAATGTGTACCCACAACTATTGAAATGACACTTTCAATACTTCCCTATGTTATTTAGTCCTTATAGTTTAAATATCATGATATTTCAAGTGGTAATTTATAAATAAACAATCGTATTTAAAATATTTATCTATATTGATTAATTACATGAACTTTTTATCAACATTATGAAACAAAGAATGTTCATCCATTTAGCCAAACAACCGTAATATCATGAATACGTTAAAATCGTAACTAAAATATTTTACGATTTTAACTAATAATCCTTTAAATAATGTAATCAACATATTTTATGATTTGAACTAATAATCCCTTAAATAATATACATTAAACTAAACAATAGACATATGTCATATTCAACCATAATAACATTGTTATATTTTCTTTTTGTGATTCATAGATTTTATATTTTTACAAGTTTTGTTTAAAGCATTATCAAAATAAAACTTTAGTTTTACTATATAACTATTAAATGATAAAGACCCTATTGAAGATCATGAAATTTCAATAAATTTTGATGGTATTAAATTAAATGTACATTTTTATATTAAAATATTATTTTTCCTTTTCATACACACATCTTTCAGTTTATAATAACAAGTTTTAAATATACTTGATAATAAATATGTATCGAGTGGTTTATCAATTTGCTAAAAATTAACGCCTACAAAGATCAAGTTGGCGAATATGGATTTTTATTATCGCTATTCAAAATCTATTATTATTGCTTATACATATGTGTATATATGATCACAACAATGTTTGATTTGGATAGAAATTTATGTTTGAATTAAAAAATACAGTTATTTGAGTTATACTGAATTCATCGTTAATTTAAGTTTTAAAAACTATTTTATGGGTTACAATAATTTTATACTTCCTTCTTATTATATGCATATTATATTAATTAATGTTTGACTATCCGCCCATTGATAAAATGGGTAACTTTTATAACTATAATGTTACAAATTAGATAATATGTAATTTACAACCGACATGTATTTTTAATAACTTAACTTAAAAAAAAAAAACCTGAACTGTACCAAACTGATAGAGTATATGTTAGATGTTATTGATTGTCGATTATATTACCGATTCACGGTACAATTTTATTTGACTTAACTTTTTAATTAAACAATTCATAAAATCAAATGTTTATACCCAAAATCACATAAACTCTAACCCTATAAAAAGGATATAGAGCATAACAATTCCTTCTTTCGGTCGCTTTCCCCCAAAATCACAGAAACTCTAACCCTAGGCAGCCGCTGCTACAACGTAACAATGGCGGAGCATTTAGCCTCCATTTTCGGTACCGAAAAAGATCGAGTCAACTGCCCGTTCTACTTTAAGATCGGAGCTTGTCGCCATGGAGATCGATGCTCACGGCTTCACACCAAACCTAGCATCAGCCCTACGCTATTACTATCAAATATGTATCAGCGCCCTGATATGATCACTCCTGGTGTTGATCCCCAGGGTCAGCCTCTTGATCCTAGCAAAATCCAGGATCACTTTGAGGTTCGTTCTCATTTCTAATTGTAATTTAATCGTTAATTGTTAATCGTATGTGTGTGTGTGCGTGTGTATATATATATACATAGAAGTTCAAAATATCCTTTGATTTAGCATGAATTTGATATGATATGTCCGTCTTTGTGTTTGCTAAGTCTAATTTTTTTGGTTATAATGAGATTTTGTGATTGATATACGAGTTTGAAACCCTAGGTTGATATAGGTAGGTGAGGTTTGCTTTTATATCATGAAACTAAGCGAGGATAGATGCTTGATTCTTCAGGAGTAAGGTTACGGGTGCTGGTTATAATTGTGATTTTAGTAATGTTGTGTTGTACTAAAAAAATGGATTTTGAAGCTATTGGCTATAGTATTAGATGCTGTTTTGGGTTGACGGACACACTGGTTATTATATTTGGTATTTTGAGTTCGTTTATGGCTTTTTATTATGCATCGAAGTTGATATACTTGTTCAAGAACTTAATTAGGTAAATACGCTAATACAGTATATATTCCCGTGGTTGGATTTCTAAAAATCAAGGCATCTAGCCAAGTTTAAGAATGAAGTTTTCATTAATTCTTCATTGTATGTGTGCTGCATTATGATGAATTCATTTGACTTGTAACTGTTGTCATTGTGGTTGGATTGCAAACATGATATTTTACCAACAATTTGATTACCTTAACTGTGGTACGTTCTCTGCTTACGTTTAAATGTATGTATAATTATGCAGGACTTTTATGAAGATCTGTTTGAAGAGTTGGGGAAGTATGGTGAGATTGAAAGCCTAAACATATGTGATAATTTGGCTGACCATATGGTATGTTTGTTTTTAAATCTAAAAATGATTGACTGTTATTGTTTTAAAATGGCTATTCTAAGATGAATTTTAATATGATTTGTAGGTGGGGAATGTGTATGCACAGTTTAGGGAAGAAGAACATGCTGCTGCCGCCCTTCAGAATCTCAGTGGAAGGTTTTATGCAGGTATAGACATGTTTTTCCTTATTTGCAATGCTAGTATATGTTCCAAATGTTGTCAAGTCCTATGAAATAAGTTCGAAGATAAGGGTGAATTACAAGTGTCTTGCAACAAATCAATCTTGAGATGTTTTGTATAATTATAACGTAACCTAAATTATTCTAAACGTATCTTTTTGCACATCATAGTCATTACTGGTTGAGATTTCTACCACAACATTTTTAAACAATTAAAGTTCGTTTTAGGTGTTTGGGCGGCAGTCGACAAGCTGTATGAGCTATTTACCCCTTCAGGCATCGTCATTTCATTATATTTATCTTAGTCTGCTTTGCTACGTAGCTCTCTTACCATGTTATCACATGTTCAATATGTTGCCGTCTATATATGCTTATTCAACACTAGTATTCATTTGACCCTTCTGTTAACTTAAGAATCTTTTTTCAAATAATGTCGTTTTAATATTTGCTGATCTTTTAGCTTATAAGGGTAATGGATAATTGTATTATTCATCTCCTTATACAGCATGTTAGTGAGCTAACACCACTGAAGATAACTTATTGTCTTTATAAATATCTGCTACCTATGCCTTATATGAACTTATTTGCAAAGGCAAGCTTTTCTTTAAATATAAAGAATGAGTAATACTTGAACATGATTTGTCTAACATGAAATCTATATACCTTCAGGTCGCCCAATTATTGTGGACTTCTCTCCAGTGACAGATTTTCGTGAAGCTACATGTAGGCAGTATGAAGAAAACGTATGCAATAGAGGTGGTTATTGCAACTTCATGCATCTAAAGAAGATTAACAAGTGAGTTGACTTGCTATATCTCGCACACTTTTAGCTCTCAACTTTTTGTGTCTCTTGCTAATCCATCTATATATTTTCTTAGAGATTTGAGGAGGCAGTTATTTGGGAGACGTAGGAGAAGCCGAAGCAGAAGCCGTAGTCCTCCAAGGCACAGGAGTCATGATGACCGCCCACGAGGTGGTGGGCGTGGTGGTTCTGGGAGAAGAGAAGGTGGTGGTGGTTACCCTGACCGCCACAGTGACAGAAGCAGGCGGCCTAGAAGTAGGAGTCCTGGACGCAGATCAGGACGTAGCAGAAGCCCGGGAGGGAAGAGAAATCGAAGTCCAGTTAGGGAAGGAAGTGCTGAAAGAAGGGCAAAGATTGAACAATGGAACAGAGAAAAAGAACAAGCAAAATCGGGTCCTGAAACTGCCACTGGTAAAGACAATAATGATAACATCAATGATGATGGTGCTTTACATAATGGAGACCGAGACCATCACCGTGATCATGATCAGCCAAAGCCGGAACAAGGAGATGGAGGTTACGATTACTGATCAAATTGGAATTAATCTGGTTTGTTTTCTTTCTCTGCTCTTGGTTATATGTTATTCTTAAGATACGTGAACGAGTCTAAATATATGAAGAAAATGAATAAGTTTAGAAAAAAACAGTCCCCACTTGGAAGATATGGCTTACTGCCGGCTTTCCACTGTGCAGGAGTACAGGGTACAGGTTGACTGGTCAAATCTAATTTCTACTTTTCTTCCCGTTACCCTTTTAAGGAAATTGAATAAAGATTACAGGGGAAGACCGAGAAAGGATCACTAGCTGTGCCTAAATGACTGAATGCATAATACAATCATCCTTCTATAGTTCCATCATTCTTTCTAGTATATCCTGTGGTATAGTTTCTGGGCATATATACATTTATCTCAGGAGTTCCCTTCCACAGCCCTTTGTTGATTTTGTTCGTATCAGCAGCTATATACCTATCTAAACCCTTTTTACAACCAGAAAAGGAAAATGGTTTTAGTACATATTAAAGCAGCACTGGTGCTGCAAAAAAGAACCTCTTTTTTCTGCCCCCTGCCTTTTTGGTGCGGGTGTTCAATATATCTTCCTGTTCCAAAAAAAATAAAAAATAAATCTCATGTACAAATTCATCTTTTTTTATAAAAAAACAAAAAAGTTCTACTCGTGTAGGCCACCCATCGTTTATGTGCATGGATAGCTAGGTGTTTTGAGTTTTTGCAGGTCCATCTTCTCTTTTTTAAAATGTAAGAGATTAGCAGGGGATTTACTTGTAGTTTGGCTGTCAAGTATGGTAGATCACTAGAGTAGTAGAGGTGGCAAATTGGGTAGGCGGACAGGTTAAGAGCTCATCTTTTTAGGCACGGCCAATCCTAAACGCTTGCTTTTGAAACAATTGATTGTTTTCAAGTAGTTGAAAGTGTCAAATATGATAATACGAAAGTTAAACTTTGGCGACCTTTGACCCATATTCAGTAGCTTGTTTCCTTTTTAAAGCTAATTTTTTTCTTCACATTTATCAAAGATGAATTGCAACCTTTTATTAAACCTTTCACCAGTAGTTGGGCCAGTGTTGCCATCTCTAGTAAATAGGTTGCAACTCATGTATTGATACATGCTGGGCATTCATTTGTTTAGAAATGTGATCTTACGTAATTTACTAGTTTTGCAGGTTCAGGTATTCTGGATGGGTCCTTATTGTTTTGCCGTTTACCATTATATTTTTATACAGGTTTCTTATCCTCATCTCCTGGGTTACAATATTTTAAGAGGTGAAGTGATCCGAGGTGACCAGAAGTTCATTTATGGATGCCTTATAAAGAACTGCTGTTGAAGCACGTAGTGTGGTATTAGGGTCGATTACAAGTTAAGTTTTGTATTTGGGATATCTGGTTGATATTTTCAGAATCTTTATTTACTGTTCATGTATGATTTCACTTCATTTCAATGGACGATTCCAGTTTGATTTGTGTTTTATGTGGACTAGCAATGTATCGAGTAACCAAATTTGAGTTTGTATCTTTTACAAAGATCTGCCTTGGAGAGGAACTCTGATATTTGTGCATAAAACATAAAGCTAAAAATTGACCTAGATCATTTAAAGATTGATAAGTGGTTTGGCTATTATTTTCGTTCTTGATTGTCAACTTACATGATGATTTCATTAAGTTTTTTTTATCTTTATTAATCATTTCTTGTACCCATAATATATTTTGTTGTATTTGGAGATATTCTATAATCCCTTGTTGAAGTCCCTCCAGCTAAGAGTTTAGGGCTCCCGATATTGGGTAGGTATCAATGTGAGGATCATGTCGGCTACTGGAAAACCAAGTGTCAGATTCGTATCCACCCTCTATGGCACACTGTCATTTTTCTAGTTGTGTACTTGTGTCGAGTCTAAAAAAATCTTTGTTGATTAATGAGTCCAATAGTTGTTGATACGCAAGAAAAGAAATTAATTTGCTTTGTAAACCAGGGAACTAAGTTTGTTAGCAGAAATGACTTATTCCGTCGTACCAGCATAATAATATTATACATGTGGCCATATGGGAGAATGCGAGACCTCGTCTTCATCAAGGATTTTACCCTGACCACTTTAACCTTGACGCCCATCAAAGCAATGTAAGATCTACAACAAAATTAACAATAACAAGTGATGGGAAAAAGATGCATACACATTAGGTGAATTCCAAAATAAGTGTATCTCGAAAACAACTTATAGAGTGGAGTCTTTGATTAATTGCTAGTTGGTCAGTGTTGCTACAATAGAAGAGGAAGGATATTTTTGTTATTTGACATTTACGAAGTTCCTGGTAAAACTTGAATATTTCGATCACTTCATAATTATGAACTGATGAGATGCCACGCATTGCTAGTTTTTGTATCCTATATTACGTTTATAAACAACTTCCCATTCAAGAACCGTGTTGGCAGTATTTGCAAATTGCAGACATCACATTGTATGCAAGTCCCATTACCTATTATAGTATCTTCCTTTTGTTTTCCATTTTCCCCCCTTCTTTCCGCGAAACTGTTATTTTGGCGGAAAAAATAAAATATGGAATTGACAAGAGACTGCATACAAATAGAAAAACGCCTAGACACACTTAAAAGACAACCACATACATAAATTGAAAGCTTGACAAATGAACTCTCCAAAACGTTTGGACAGATAGCCATGCTTGCCTAAGACGGCAATTCCGGCAAGGGCGGAGCTAGAGGGGGCATGGGGGGCAGTTGCCCCCCCTAAAAATCTAGAAGTGTGGAAAAAAATAAAATTTTTAAGGTTATTAGTGACAGTTTTGAAGTTTTGCCCCCAAAAAAAGATAGAAAAAAGGGATCAAATTTTTTTTGCCCCCTATACGAAATATCCTAGTTCCGCCCCTGAATTTCGGCCCAAGTTAATGAGAGTCGAGTGATATCCGCTTGTAGCATCCATTATGTTTGAAAGATCGAATTGTTTGCATCGACTCTGTGAATGACGGCCCATCTTTGTTATGCATCTCAATCTTCTTAATGGAAATTCACGTTGATTCTCCCTGCTGAAAGATAATAGCCTGTGGTGCGACATAGTCCTCGACTCCTTGTCCGACACACCACAAAATGAAGCTTCATCAAGAATTCCAGATCCATTCAGTCATCAGTACTCAGTAGCACTCAAACAACTCTTATATTTCTTTTTCCTTAGGATGACAGAGAGTTTTGAGTCTGATATACTAAAACCTACTCCGTATTTGAGAAATTTCTGAGTTGTCTTTTACTTAATTCTTATTGTCTCGAGAATCCTTGATGTTTTTCAAGGCCTTCAAACACATTCAGTTTGAATAGACATTTGACTCGAGATTCAGCATGTATCTGATTCACGTATGCAAAAACATACTTTATCATATATGTGTTCCATAAAACCATTTTTAAATTTGGGTGTGGTTCCTGGAAGAAGGAGTGAAAGTGAGGAACAAATGAAAAGATGACAAGTGTCTCCTTATTTTTTCACCTTTTTATTTATTTCCCCTCCATTTCTCATTTCTTCAACTTTTTTATACAATTCTTCCCATCTCTTTATTTCTTCAAAAAAAAATTCTATTTCATTTTTTTAATTTACCTTTTTGTTAAAAAATTTTTATTATTAAATAAAATTAAACTTAAAAAATAAAAAATTTTAACATGTAAAATCTTCTATAACACTTTTGTTAAAAAATTAACAAATAATTAAATAAAATTTATTTTATCTTTTTTTTTTTGAAAAAATTATTATTTTAAAAATCTAAAAAAATAGTTTTTAACGTTTTTTCCTATTTAGTTTTTTCTTTTTTATATCATTTTAAAATTTGTGATGTACCATATATTAAATATAATGATACACATTAATATTAAAATAAGATGCAATAAAACTAAATATTATTGTGTTCACTAACATTATAACTATGATACACTGATTTTCGCTGAATATGATGCATCGACTTTCAAAAATACTATAAAACATCGTTATAAAATTAAAAATGGTGCATCATAGTTATAAAATATGATTCATAATAGTTATAAAATATGTTTCATCATAGTTATAAAACATGGTGCATCGAGTGTTTAAAATATCATGCATTGAATTTTAAAATATACTATAAAACATCGTTATTGAACTAAAATGTGGTGCATCGTAGTTATAAAACATGGTGCATCATAGTTATAAAAACATGCTTCATCATAATTATAAAACATGGTGCATCGAGTGTTTTAATAGCATGTATCGACTTTCAAAATATACTATAAAATATCGTTATTAAATTAAAAGGTGGTGCATCATAGTTATAAAATATGGTGCATCATAATTATATAATATGATGCATTATAATTATAAATTATGGTGCATCATAGTTATAAATATGACGCTCCGACTTTTATAGGGTAGTGATCGAGAGGGAAGTGCCTTTTTGGGGGGAAGGGGGGAAGCGTTAGTATGCATCAAGAAGCATATTACAATTATCAATCAAAATGTCAACAAAAAAATATTTTTATCGGTAAATAGTAATCAAAACTGATGCTATAAAGAATATTTTAACGAATGAATTTCATTTTTAAGTCATAACATTAATTGATGAATATTTATTTAATAAATTGTTAAAATGCAGTGTGATGCATATTAACTAATATGCATCGCGATGCATATTAAAAACTTCACATTATTTGAAAAATATTTTGAGTGTTAATATGCATCACAATGCATATTAACTAATATGCACCGCGATGCATATTAACGGATTTGGATCTAATATTCATAAATCGATGTTATAACTTGAAGAAATAATTTATCAAGGAAGCTTAACATTCATAGCATCGATTCTGATTAACATTTACTAAATTTCAGTTTGTTTTTTTCGAGATTTGTATGGGTGAAGGTAATATGCTTCCTGATGCATACTAACGCTTCCCTCATTCCCTCAAAAAATGCGCTTCCCTCTGAATCATGCCACGACTTTTATATATATGTGATAAACATCATTAGTGTATAAATCTTGGTGCATCATAGTTTTAACTTTACAATGCATTGAAGTTATAACTTTGTAATCAAAATTTATTTTATTTAAGGTATGAATATGGTGCATCACATAATTTTTTTTATAAAATATAACAACGTGAGTTAAAACAACATAAAAAAGGTTGAAAACGTGAAAAAAACAAACAAACAATGATAAACAAGTTGTGGAAAAAGTTAATGAAAAGGTTGAAAAAAAACTGATAATAACTAACAAGCACTTTAAAAAATGTAAAATAAAAATTTTTAAACAAAAAAAAATAAGAAGAAGAAATAAAATTAATGTAAAAAAATAAATCATTAAAAAAATTTAAGAAAAAAAATAGAGGAGAAAAGATAAGATTAAAGAAATGAAAAAAGTTGAAGGGGGAAATGAAAAGGGATATGTGGCATCACCGTGATCATTCCTCAACTTGCGTTCACTTCCGTCCAAAAGGGACTTTAAGTTGTTAGAACCAATATCTTTAAATTTTAAGGCATTATAACAAAAAAAAAGGTGAAAGTAACATCCCCAAAGAGGCACTAAAGTAGATCCAAGTAGATGGAAGTTACAGCTCAACCGAATTAAACAACCCAAGATACATGACACTACTCACAGCTCAAATCTGAACATTCTGTAGGTCATATCATGTAAAGGTAATCAAGATTAAACAAGGATGGCACGATATCTGATCAAACATTTAGCACATTTCAGACCTTATCAGGTTCATCACTAAAGATCTTTTCAATAACCACACAATTAACACACAAGTGGTAATATGCCAAAACATCAATGGGAGTTCATATTATATGCAAATCATCACAAAATACGCATGGTAAAGTAGAGATTAATAAAAGGAACTTAAAGCAAATCTACCAACAAAATCCAACATGTAAATGGTAGAGCATAATTGCCATGTTCTCTCCACAACACTTCAGAACATAATAGGATGGCTTTTCTTTCAATACTAAAAACAAAACCTACTTAAAAGACGACGATATTTAAACTACCTTCACTCAACTCTTCAACAAAATCTGCCACCCACTAATCTCTTCAACAAACATTCATCATTTACTTGCATGCTTGGCTTGGTTGTGAGACTGAAGAGCACCATCCGTCTTGAAGTTCCTAAGAACAACCAAACATTGAGATTAAAATTAGAACAAATTTCAATGTTTTTCAGTTACATTTATCAAAAGGGTCTTTCAAAGTAGCATACCGGTTGCAAGACTTGCACGAATGAGCACCATCAGCTGCAGAGGCTGGACTTTTCTGGTTTGACTTGTTTGCAGGTGTCTTAGCAACAGCCTTTGAAGGGTGTGGGGTGGCTACATGAGGTTTCTTGCCGTCTGCAAAACAAAATTATAATAATTAAAACATAGGAAAATAGAAACAATGTATGCAATATCATACAACTTCTGTAGCTGACAACCCAAATTATTTCAAAATCAACTCGTTGAACTGAGATAACAGATAGTAAAATGAAGACTCAGGTTAAAGCATCCTGTTAGTCAGGTATTTGTAAAAGAGGCAAGTAAACTAACCAGTCTTTTGGGGGGTGGAAATCTTTGCCTTCTTGTCAGTGCTGGGTGTTTTGATATCTGACTCATTGGGTCTCTTCTTTCCAGATTGTTGCTACAAAAGTGAAATAACAGAGAGAAATGTAAGCCAAAAGACAATTAATGATACAGCTGATCTCAACATCCAATCCTAGAATATAAGATATTAAAACAAAAACAGAAAAAGGTACCAACCTTCTTTGGTGTTTCTTCATCCTCATCGCTATCATCATCACTGTCAGAAGAATCCGCATTATCCTAGAAAAGCAACAAGCATAAAAAAACTTCATCATGAACACAATTTTCAAACTCTATGCTCAGATGACTTCTAAGTATATCCAAAGATATATACTACCCAAAGAGCACAATCATAACCATTTATATATGCATAATCACAATTGAAGAGTGTAGTCAAAACACTTTAGCAATGTAAAAGAAAGGGGACTCGTAACCAGGTAAGCAATATGTAAAATAAGAAATAATTCAAGTAGCACATACCTCATCTGAATCATCAGAATCGTCGGACATTGAATCATCGGAATCGTCAGAGTCCGAATCATCAGAATCAGCTTTCTTATCCTTCTCAGGTTCCACAATCTTCACCTTCTGCTTACCATCCTTCTTGCTAGCTACCACTGGGACCTCGTCTTTCTTAGCTTCCTGCTTAGCCTCCTGCTTGCCTGGAAAGGGAACTTAAAAATTAAGTGAGATTAATCCAAGAGTGCATAATCTTGAGTTTTTAAAATCTCAATATTAAGCAATTCAATTTTGTACCATTAGGAATTGCACGCTGAAGAGCCTCTTCTTCCTCATCAGATTCTGGCAAAAAGAACACATAATATAAGCATGAAATAATAAACAATATACTCAACAGTGAAAATATGGTGCAAATGGATGCTAACCAATATCTTCAGAGTCAGTGATCAGACAGCAAAAAGGCTAATTGGTCAAGGAGTCAACAGCATACAGCTTTGATAGTATTTAATAATAAAAAAAAAGAATGCAGCTGATATATAACACAAAGTGCTTGTTAAAAGGATATTCTTGTTCATCGGTAGGTTGGTCAGCTTTGTATCCATAGAAGTACACACTGCCATTTTTCCAGTTGTGTGAAAGCTGAAAGTCTTTGTCAAACACCAAGTCAAATAGTTGCTGAGGCAACCTTTCAGAGTGAAGTGTTCCAAGAACAAGCTTCTTTTCCTCGATGTTGATATGCAAGTAAACAGATTCACTTGGTTTGTTACTCTTGATTTCTCCAAGACAGGCCTGTAAACCAATACATTTAGTTCATAATGTGATTAATGGAGCAACGACAACACATCCTATAGAAGATTACAAACTATAGTAATAAACTATTTTATACCTGTGAGAGATGTAAAACCTTGCCTTCACCAAGATTTACCTCAAGTGGCTGACCACTTTTAACCTCAACACCTACATCAACACAAGATATAAGAACTTTCTACAATAGAAAACGAAAAAAATCATTAAATGAAAAGGCTAGTAAACCATACATCTGTAAAATAGTCGTAAACAACTTATAGGTGAATTTAACATATAATTGTCAATGCAAAGTGAAAAAAATTTGGATTTCGAAGTTTCCACAAACAATAGTTGAACAAATGCAGAAAATCGGCTTATTGTTCATACATATACACATTAAGTACTAGCTCATACATAAAAAACTAACCAGCAAGAGCATTGCATCAACACCATGCCTGAAAATAATACTCTATACTAAAATGTACAGCTTGCTTCCGTGAATGGCGGGCTTTTACTAACAAGCAGAAACATAAATAACTAAACAAACACGCAAACTCAATAACTATGTACTCAAATACCCAAACATATCTCCATCAAACCAATTTATTAGTCCAAATCACTATTCAGCTTGAAAGTGTAACAACTATTTCAAAAAAAAATCACATCAGTTGTTTCAAGATAACCAGCAATAAGAATTAACAAAAACACATACTGTAAATAACCTACAATAACAAACATATAAAACAACACAACATTTACAAACAAATGCTTACTTATAACAATCCTACTAATTTCCATAACAATAACAAAGCTCTGTCACAAAATTTATAAAAAAACATAAAGAAAATACATCACATATCATTTATTTCAATAAAACCGACAGAAATAATTAGTAAGGTATACACCTAAACCAAGTACTGCCATAACCAAACGGTTCCAAACCCTAAAAAAAACAGAGCATTCACAAACACATACAAATATCTACCAAATTCCGCAACAAAAACGAAGCTCATATCACAAATTATACAAAAACCTAACAAAAACAACCGCACATCAGAACAACAAATCACGCATAAAAACAGAATAAACATATCGTATCGCTACATAAACGTAGAATGACGGTAAACAAACAACTACTAAACACGATTCGTACAGCGCGCATGCTTATTAAAGCAGAAATAACTCCGAAGATTTCATCGGAGAAATAAAAAACCCTAGGAAATGAAATATATGTATGTAATATATGGAGATGAGAGAAATTAGAATTGTTACCCCAAAACTCCATTAGTGATTGCAGAAGATTCGAGAGAGAAGGATGAGCGGCAGAGAGAAGTGTGTAGTTTTTGTGTGAGAGCAGGAAAAAAAAAACGTTAGGGTTTGGAAGAAATGAATAAGGAGTTTATAAAGAGAGGTAGCGGGATGGAAGGTGTGATTCGCTGTGTCGCAGACCACTATAGTACGAGTAATAAAAACTTTCAAAAAATTTACAAATTTTTTTTTACTTGTTACATCGTCAGTGACACCGAAAAAAATGTTATTGCTGACGATTTTGTGATGTGATATTAAGTGTTTGGAGTTTTTTATTTTATAATCTTTAAAATTAAGAAAAATTAAACAAATTAATTAATTTTAAATACAAATAAATTGAAAAGCTAAATAAATAATTCTATTTAACAAAAAACACTAACTAAATAAAAATTTTAATTGAAGAAAATGAAAAAACTAATCATTTTGTTAAAAAAAAATCAACCCATTTTAAATGTTGGATTTGACCCAATATATTGAACCCTATTTCTATTCTCTACTTGATCTTCCTGCAAAAAAACGAATACGCCACACCTCTTCTTCAACCTGCAAAAACAAACACACACACTGCTAAGAAACATACAAAACATGCACAGACACTACAAAAGTAAAGGAAAAAAACGTATAAAGAAAAAAGAAAAAGGAAAAAAAAAGAATGGAAAGCAGCATTTTGGAACGGATGCCGTCCGGAACGGTGCGTTGGAACGCTGTCCGACGGCGTTCTCGAGTGACAATTTTGTTGGGAACGGTTCCCCTCCGAATGCTCCTAAAGAAGCCGTAAGTAGGCCTGTAAACGAACCGAACGAACACGAACGGAGTCTGTTCGTGTTCGTTCATTAAGGTTTTGACGAACAAATGAGCGAACACGAACGGATAAGCGAATGGATTTTGTTGTTCATGTTCGTTCACTAAGAAAATTTGTTTGTTCACGAACACAAACGAACGTACACGAACAAACACAAAATTTAATGCATTTATTTGTTAATACCTTAAACGAACCTCAACAAACATAAACGAACGTATATATACAAATGTACACATATATATTATAGAACTTGAAACTTTGCAATGCATATTCAATATTACAAAACGATCACAATATGAAAATAAACTACTTTGTTTGGTCCGATCGTAGGTAATAACAACAGATCTAGAACTAGTGGAGGGAGAGAGTATAGGTGTGTTTAGAGTAAAGGAAAATATGCAGGGGCGGAGCTAGAATGGGGGCAGTGGGGGCAGCTGCCCCCACAAAAGTTTTGAAATTACGTAAAAAATAAAATTTTCTAAGGTATTAATGACAATTTTAAATTTTTGCCCCCTTAAAACTAAGAAGAATTAACAAACAATTTTTTTTTTGCCCCCTCAATTTATATATCCTAGCTCCGCCCCTGAAAATATGAGAGGAAAATGTGAGGTAAAAATATCTAGATATTTAATAATATTATATATAGAATTTAGCTTAAATCAAAATAAGATATACAAATATGTATTAATTTAATTAAACTATTAGTTAATAAACGAACATTTAACCGAACGTGCACGAACATATTATCGAACGTTCACGAACATAAATGAACGAATAAGACCCGTGTTCATGTTCGTTCATATAATTAAACGAACGTTAAAATTTGTTCATGTTCGTTCATATAACGAAACAATCGAACATAAACGAACTTCCCGCCGAACGGTTCGCGAATAGTTCGCCGAACGTTCAGTTCGCTTACACGCCTAGCCGTAAGAGTTTTTATTAAGATGTTTGGGACACGTATAAAATAGTAGTACCTTAAATTGGATTCAAGGGGACAAACAATATGTTATTTTCAAAGTACATATTTTTATACATGTCTTGATGTTAGTCCTTAGGGATCTCGTTATCAATTTTCTATTTTTATTCAGTGATACCCCATCCTTCCCAATTTTACAGTCTAATTTTCCTTTTATTGATGTTCCAATATTATTGTCCACTTTCATAAATAAATACAGATACTGAAATAAAGTTCTTTTATATCATAATGTAAACATATAAAACAAAAATAGGTTAAAAATAGATGCTAAATTTGTTATCTCACAAAAAAATAAGAGAGGTGAATAAGATTGTGTTTTTTGTCTGAAGACAATTTAGTTGAAACGTAGAGGGTAATTGAATCGTCACAAAGGTAATGCAAAACATAACTTAGTAAGGTTATGATAAATAATTCACCTATGAGGGTTGATCAAGTTACGTATGTTAATTTTCTAAAGGGTTTAAACTTTTAAGATAAAAAATATAGTTGTTTGATAGAACACATACCGAGTGAGTGATAAAATACATTTGAATTTAAGTTTATATTCCAGTTAACATGAAACAAATCGATGTTGATTATAAGTTCTAATCACTAAAATTTAGTCATGTGCCATATTGAGAGTTCTTTAAACTTGATTAAGTATTTAGAAAAAAACAAGGGGAAAAAAGAAGAAGAACAATTAGGAAAAAATCATCGAGGAGACAAAATAACTTTTCTTTGTTCTCTATTCATATTTTAAGAGTCAATAGTTATCAATTACAATCAATACTCTTAAAAAAAAATTCTTTTAGGTAATTTGAAATCTATTGCTGCCATTGTCAAAACATACATTCAATTCAAAATGTTTGCAAATACAAGAAATATGTATAACTTGACAAACCAATGCAACTTAACTATAATCCAAACACTAATATGAAAATAGTGGAAACATTTACATGTGAAATGATTTTCTCATAGTTTTGTTCGTGATTTTTTCACAATATATAAAAATAAACTATAAAATATTTTCTTGACGTTTCGACAAAAATTACTAGTATTACATAAACAAGTCTTGCATCTCATAGATCAAAAAACCATTTATTATCAAACAGAAATCGTATCTAGAGGAACAAGCGTGTAACATTGCATAAGACGACCACCTAGATAGATCAAATTTAATACAA
Source organism: Pseudognaphalium luteoalbum (assembly GCA_963422505.1). NCBI lineage: Eukaryota > Viridiplantae > Streptophyta > Magnoliopsida > Asterales > Asteraceae > Pseudognaphalium > Pseudognaphalium luteoalbum. Next base: position 6,200,822 of record OY730198.1, on the reverse strand, counting down.
ACAAGCATACGCGAGTCTAAGCACTTGATCAACACAATCAAAAGTGCATAACTTCCTTAAGTCTTAACATTCAAACCTATCATTTTTAAATATGATATGTACTTGCAATGTAATATGATATCATAAACATAAATACATGATGGTACCATTTTTTAACTGAGCTACTATTGAGTCTTGGGTAGAGGTCGTCCACTTTAACCGGAGACCTAAGACAAATCAAACGATTTCATTTCCCTCATAAATTTAATACTTCGTATATCATAAGGCAAATACATAAACATGTCCTCTTCTCCAAAAGGTTTTGCAGCAAATTCAAAAAGCTTTTGAGGGCAACTATTCCCTCTGCCTCCTCACTTTCTCGCCTTCACCGTTTTCTTGGCTCAATACAATATCAATTAAATTTGACCAACACCATAAAAACCATTGTGGAACAACACATTCATCAAAAAAGAAATATGTGAGGTGACAATTTAGCCCTATTTACAAAAGAACAATTTGATTTGAGTTGTCTTTTCTTTTAAATGTGTGAACAAATAAAAAATTGACTGTTAGTGGAACATGGTAAATGAGACTAACAAGATACAACATGCCCTCGTGTTGCGATGAGATAAATCTAAATTTGTAAATCGTATGTAATCGTTTTGATAGATGAATTATAGAATCTAAAATAAACCAGTAGTTCAATTCTATTTTAGGTAATTTGTTCATATTATAAATATACTCTGTATTAGTACAATTGTCATTCAAATTGTAAAAATTTTCAACTTAAGTAATTTTTAAAACCAAAATCTACATTTACCTCACCAAAATGCTTATGAGCTTCAAGAACTACATAAACTCAATGGTAACTTCTATATACTTTATTTAAAGGAATCTAAGTATCCTTTTGTTATTTAAATGTTACTCTGCATGACCCAAATGCAACACGCAATGCACACAATTCGCAACATCATATGCCATAAGTCCGATCTTTTCCCCAATTCAACTACTCAACGCACTTCCAATCAAATATCCAATTTTTCCAAACTTTTTGTCTCCTAAGAACCCTATAATATACGTCCCTAATAATGTCCATGCACCTCGTAAAAGCCCTTCTGGTTACATATCCTTGATGATAAATAGCTTCAAAAACATCCCATCCAAAAGAACCGATAGGTCTTAATATACGATTAGCATTCTTGTTTGCTAGTTTGGCAGCTTTGGCTCCAGCTATTTGGGCTTGTTTAGCTGCCACTTTGCTTTCAATGCTTTGAAAGAGTGCATCAGCTAATGTTGATTTAATGGCTTTATTTCTTGCTAGCTCGACACGTACTGTTCTTATATTGTTGGTGTATAATTTAGCACTTTCTCTTACACCACGTCATTATTATTATTAAGTTAAATATTACACTAATTTAAATACAACATATTTTCTACAAAATTTTGTATGTTTGAAATATTAAATTACTTATGTAAGCATGTATCAATTGATATATCTATAACAGATACTTAAAGCAAAAAAAAAGACCTTTCATAACTAGCCTCAATATTTTTCGTAAAAGTAAGAAGATATCACATAAATCTCTCCCTCACCTTTTCATAAATCGGATTTAGTGTTAAATCGTCCACCCAATCATACGTTGTGTTGTGCAGGAAAAAATATTGGAAACTGTCATCTGAACATGGTTATAGAGCGGCAGGACACCAGATGGTGGCTAGACAAAAATCCCAATCTGCCATCATCACCACAATTTTAGAATCAACAAAATTAAAGGGTGATGATATTTCCACTAAGTTTTTTGATAAATCCATAATATTTATGCATTAAACACTTGTACTGAACGAACAGTAGCTTCACAGTTATGAAGTATTTATCAAAAATTTTGATAGAAATATCATCACCCAAAATAAAAATTGAAACATCTTTAATTTTTTTTTGGGATATACAGTTGCAAATGTAAGTAGTTTCTTTAATTGATTGGGTTCCTAAAATCTTAATATGGATTAAAATTGTACTCCACAAACAAACATATCGGGTCTACATGGGCAATGTGTAAAACAAAGAACGGTCTAAATGGGCAATTGGGCATCGATCCCTGAATCGATTCTCACTACATTAATAATCGACCATCTTCTTTCTCGTCCCTGAATCCAATCTTTGAATCTTCTTTCTCCAGTCCATGAATCGTCGACAGCGTGATGATGAGTACGATACCTTGTTCAAAGTCGTTTTAATGGGCGATTCAATCTTCTTTCTCGTAACGAATTTTGCTTGGAATCAAAATCCACTCTTCAAGTACCATCTCTTTCCTTCTTCTTATCTACATTTAATTTACATTTTTTTGGTTCTTGATCTGTTGATGATTACAGATTCAAATTGTTAATATACTCTGCAATTAGGTTATGAGCATTATCGTGGTTAGTTTCATTAGTAACTTGGATTTGTGGAATTTAATCAGTCAGTCTTTATGTTGAATGTTGTTTCCAGGAATACACAAAAACATAATGGTTTTCATTCGAGTGCAGAATAAAAGATAAATAAAATTAATAAATGGAATGAATAACAGGAATTTTGTTAGAAAGAAAGCTGTAAGAATCTTGATTTAGTATTATTTTCCTTACTTTTGTTTGTAAGTTATACTGTGGAGCTAGCTAGTTAGTCTGCTACACCAATTGTGTATATAGGCTTGCATTTTGATTTATGCTTATAAAAGGCTGATGTAAATGTGCAAATAGTGAGTATTTATGGGTTATGTGACCCTGAAAACCAAGTATTGAACTACTTAAGAAAACCAAAAAGGTTGAATCTTGATGGTTTTTTGGACATTCGGGGTAGTTACTTTGTTTCTTTTAGATTGGAGAATTAGATGAATTACTTGATTAAGCGATTACGTATAATGGTTAACATCAGTTGGTAATGTTAGATATCTAATTTCACTTATTTAGAAACTACCATCTGATTCTGGTTTCTTATATACTTCTTTATCATTTTTCAAACTATGTCCGTTTTGACCCGAGCCCGTTTGGACCCGAACCCATTTTAACCCGTAGCCCGTATCCGCCTGTTTTGCCACCTCTAACTAATATTGATATTATGAGTAGTTTCTTTTTTGCAAATGTTTGCTGCTATCTCCTTGAAAATAACAATGTCTGGTGAGCTCCATCATCTTCTGCAATGCTTGAAGCAATTGCTTCTTGTCATGGTCATATGGTAAGATAGATATATCTATTGTTGGTTTATACACTAATCAATCAAAATCGTTGGGACATGATAAAGCTGCAGTCTTTATGAACAAATATACAATCTTTTCCCCATTTCTTAGGATTAATAGAAGAAAAAAATAAATATATTATTGTGTTCGATGTTATTTTTTGTTTTTTGGTGTTTAGTGTGTGTTTAAGATTACTTTAAAACTGTTTAAGCTTTTTAGAAGAATTTGATAAGCAATCACAAACACCCTCAAAGTCAAAACTGCTTATTCTTATCTACCATATTAAAACACAATACGCAGGGAATCAGTTTTAATCCAGCAATTCCCAGCAAACACATTGTTCAATTGCAGATTGGAGATAGGCAAAACTGTCAAAAGTCATCGGTTTCAATTTTTAAGTTATATTGTATGCTCTTGTGTTTTTCTCAGGGCCATGACTTTATCATTCAACCAAGCATTTAGCACTTGCCACACCTTACAGACATGTTTACTGTACCAAACTAATATAGAAAACAACTTGAGTACACAGCACCATTTTCCACTTGTCATGGGATACAATACTGTTGTCATACAGCTGCAATTTTACGAAATGGTGCACCTTTATGTCTTCCTCATTTCTTGGAGGAAGGAAACTTTAATTTATAAGTCAAATCATAGTCAAAATCGAGGAGGGGGAGGTTTGCTATGTATGCAAATATGGATGTCGGTTGTGCCGGCGAGGTCATTAATGATCTCGGATTGGATACTTTCAAGTAATTGTTAAACACTTAACAAAAGCTATCGATCACTCGATGTAGGTAGATAACTAACATTTTCTTTAATTTTATCATCATCGAAAGCAGACAACTCATTGTTCCATCATCAGCTTCTTTGCTAAGTATTCCCGCTTGATCACGCGGGTAGCCCGGGTTCGATCCCTGACAGTTATCCTATTCTCTTTTCTTTTTTTATTACTAGTTTTTCTAAATAATCTATCTAGACCCGGGGAACAAAGTCAACAAACCACCCCTTTTTTTCTTTTTATTTTCCCTTCACAAATAAACCTAGTAGTAGTATCGTAGTAAGATAATAAATAAATAATACAGTAATAAGCAAATCAAAACCGTATGTAGAGTTGTTAATACTGCCATGTAAATGAAATCTGTGTCATTTGATGCAAGCTTAGAAGAAGGTTTAATCTTAATGGGCATGTTCTCCGTTGGTTGTTGAATTGGGGCTTTCTTCTCTGCCCACCTAGTGTTTGATTAAATTCACCTGAGAGTATATAAAGCAAAACTGCTTTCATATATTCAGAACATTCTTTAATATGTTGGGTGATTACGTAATTATAATGATGAATATGCTGTGTTACTAGGAACTTGGAGATAGATCCATAATGCTAGCAAGGAGACTCGGACATGGGAACTCAAAGGTTCTATATGCTGTTGTTCAAGGCATGTTATCTTGCAGTAATTTGAAATGCTGCTAGGTTACAAAAATGTACAAGATATTGTTGTGACAGAGTGGCATTTCATCAAACCGTTAATATCCATGGATGCCAATCTTTTTCAAGCATGTCCAGCACTATCCTCGTCCAAGCTCGGGATCCTGCTAAGCTAAGTGAAGAGTTACAAAATGCACTTGATGAAAACAGGCTTAATGATGCCTGGAACTTACACGAACAACACATGAACATGGAAGGGTTTTCAAGGAAATCTATAGTGAACAATCTTCTTGCAACTTTTGCTCAAAGTTTAGAGCTTCAATGGCTTGATCGGGCTTATGATTTAGTAGTAAAGGCTATTAATGAGCATAAGCGGAACTTGCTTGAAGAGGAAACTCTTATATATCTATCATTATGTCTTGCAAGATACGGTTTACCCGTGAATGCTGCAACCGTTTTGAGGAAGTTGGTTGAAGCCGAACAGTTTCCTCCAGTCACTGCTTGGTCTGCTATATTAGCTTACATGTCACAAACAGCTGCCGGTGCTTTCCTGGCTGCTGAATTGGTAATCGAGATTGGGTTTATGTTTCAAGATGGAAGGGTGGACCCACGTAAAAAGAGTAACGGCAGTTTGATTGCTATGAAGCCTAATACGACCGCTGTAAACATTGTGTTGGCCGGATGTCTTCTTTTTGGGACTAGTAGGAAAGCAGAGTAGCTATTGGATATGATACCACGAATTGGTGTTAAAACCGATGTTATGATGTTGATCATGATGGGTCATATCTATGAACGGAATGGACGGAGAGAAGAGCTCAAGAAATTAAAAAGATACATCGATGAGGCTCACGATTTAAGTGACATTCAGTTTAGGGAGTTTTATAATTGTTTGCTTTCTTGCCATTTGAAATTTGGTGATCTAGAATCTGCATCCCACATGGTTATAGAAATGCTCCGGAAGGCAAAGAAAGCTCAAAATTCGCTTGGTATGTCCACTTTTACGTTTGAAGTTGTGAAAATTGACAAAGTAGAGGCTCGTGAAAGTTTGACCCATAAAAAGTCAAATGATGTGGAGTGCTCTACACCAATTAGAACCCAGACATTGACATGTGAAGAATTTATTAGAGACCGGAAGTTTCTAAAACTTGATGCACAGGCTAAGGAACTACTTGATACCTTAGTAATGAAGTTTCAAACGCAATTAGAACTTATAACAACTGAACGTGGTATTATCCAACCAACAGAAACAGTTTTCGTGAAATTAGTGAAGGCCTTTTTAAAATCTAACAATATAAAGGAACTGCGTTTTTAGTCAAGGTAGAGAAAGAGGATTCATCGCTTTCTCCTGATAGCTCGCCATTGGTTCAAGTCGTCAATTCATGTATTTCTCTTGGATGGTTGGATCGTGCACGTGAATTGCTGGATGAAATGCGCCTTTGTGGAGTTATAACAGGGTCTTCTGTGTATTCAGCTCTTCTAAAAGCCTATTGTAAAGAAAACAGGTCAACAGAAGTCCAATCACTTCTTAGAGACGCACGGAAAGCTGGAATCCAGCTAGATGCTAGTTCTTACGAGGCCTTGATCGAGTTCCATGTGATTAATGAAGATACTCACGGAGCTCTGAGTCTATTTAAAGAAATGAAAGAATCTAAACTGGATAGAACTGGTCAACAGGAATTTGATAAATTGGTTCATGGATATATAGGGAGTGGAGAAGCTAAACTTATGGCAAAACTTTTACAGGAAATCAAAGATGGTCAAACGGTTGACTGTGGTGTTCATGACTGGAACAATGTGATTCACTTTTTTTGTAGGAAGAGGCTAATGCAAGATGCTGAGAAAGCTCTTAAGAAGATGAAGAGTTTAGGGCATGCACCAAATGCTCAAACTTTTCATTCTTTAGTAACGGGCTATGCTGCTATTGGAGGGAAGTATACCGAGGTAACTGAACTTTGGGGTGAAATGAAGGTGCTTGCTTTTCATCATGGAATGACGTTTGATCAAGAATTGTTGGATTCTGTACTTTATACTTTTGTAAGGGGTGGGTTTTTCATCCGAGCTAATGAAGTTGTGAAGATGATGGAGAAAGGGAAAATGTTTGTGGACAAATACAAGTATCGCATGCTTTTTTTGAAGTACCATAAAACGTTTTGCAAGGGTAAGGCTTCAAAATTTCAGACAGAGTCTCAGATAAAGAGGAGGGATGCTGCATTGACGTTTAAGAACTGGATTGGGTTGTTTTGAGGAACATTTTGGAATTAAAACTTGTCATCAAAATCCTTGTGCTTATGTTCTCTAGTATGTGGGATTATATAGCTAGAAGTGGCAAAATAGGCAGGTTGGGTAATGTGTTCAAATGGGTCAAGAAAGCTAAACCTTGAAATATGGGTTGAAACTATTCATGTTGGCCCACAGCGATTCGATTTTATCAACCAACTCAAAGTTCTTCTTTTAAAACCAGTCAATCATGATTAGATATCTGAACCCGGCCGACTTCAATGTTCGAGCGGCTATGATGGCTCACTTGTGCTTAATTTGGATAGTAGGTTGAAGATATTGATTGATTTGAATTTTCTGGTGATCTGGACAGTAGAATGAAGCTACTGTTGAATTGTGAATGTGCACCTCAAATGGTTACTTCTATCAGATATGGTTTTTGACTTTTTTCTACAAGTTTTGTAATTTGTATTATGTGATTGTGAGTTTGTTCAAGTGTAGGATGTAATTTGCTTCACATACCTAATGAACTAAAGTTTTTGAAATTTGAATCAATTCTGCAGTTGTTTTAATGTTTAATATTGCTGTTAAACTACAGAAGTATCTCTCAAGTGTTTTTTACGGTCTTTAAGGTTTTTCTTGAGACATTTTAATGCTGTTTAGGGTTGTCTATATGCTGTTTATGGCTGTTAATTGAAACAATTGGCGAGGTTAAAGATGTGGTTATTCGGAGTTCCAAGAAAAATAGATCAGCCCTTATTGTCATGGCTACCAAAGAAGAAGCTGTGAGTTGTCTAGTCATATTATTTTTAAATCTTTTATATTAAGTATACACATAATTGCTGGTTTTGATTGGTTTTATTCTTGGCAGGTTGCTGCGACTGCAACTGTGTTAGGAGATCTTGACAATCATCTATTAGTTATACCCCTTCAACCTGGAGGACCAAGTGCTTTCCCATCAGCACGTGAGCCTGTGAAGCCTGATCCACAGCTAAATGAAGATCTGGTTGGTACTAGATATCAGCATTTGAAGATTCAGTCTTGCAAAAACTTAAGAAGGTTTGTCGTCAATTTTTTATCTTTGTCATTCTAAATTACGGCTATGTAATGGCCCTTAAATGCAGCCGGTACTTGTCTTCGTCAGTAAGTTTGTATTTAAAGATGTCCCGTATCTTAACCTAGCTCTTTAAAGGGATCAAATTGCAAGGGTCATAGTCATACTGAATGGACTTTAGTACTGTGTTATTGCTATCAAATTTCCTGCCTTTATTGTATTCTTGATATTTATATGTTGTGTGTGAGCTATTGCTAGAACCTGATAAAAGAAACTGTTCTGGTATTGAAAATTGTGGACTGCCTTGTAGAGGAGTTTTGTCAAGCTTGGTCGTCACTACTCATAAGGATCGTTTCTGTGAAGTTTCCACTGGTATTCGCCTAGATTATCTAATTCTATTCTTTTATTCACTAAATCAATTTTCTGTTTGATCTCTTTCGCAGGCTGCGGAAAGACAAAAATGAGCTACGAAAGCATGAAGGCTCGAAGTTCCAAAATCAACATCGCTGAAGATATAAATCCCCTTTTTAGAGAGCTTATGAAATGTAAGAGAAGTCACTACCTTCCTTTGTTTGTGGGTGCACTGACCAATGAGTTGTCATTGGTGTCTTTTACCACCTCTTTCGCCAAGTGATGAATATACCGATAGATTTTAAATAGAGATATCATATGTTGTCGTGTACAATGATTACATTAACCAACTTAATTGGTGTTTTAGCAAGAGTTACCTACTAAAAAAGTTTACAAGCATTAGAATTTAAAGCCATTTTTTGGTTGTAGTAGTGTAATTTAATTTAGTTTGTTGAAATTGGAATCTGAAGCTATTTGCTATTCTGTTATGATTTCTCCAACTACGGTTATATATTAAAATTAAAAGTCAGTCATCATACTCTTAATTCCAAATGGTGATGCCAATCAGCTAATGTACACAAACTTCATTTACCATAGGAAACTTCATACCGTGTATTAGATACCATGAGACGCTATTAATCGTATACAATTGTAGAAACTGTTAGCCTCATTGACACAATGCTAAAATCACTAGACAGATATGTTCCAATACATTTCAGCTCATATACCCTGGAAAAGATATTACTGCCACAGCACCATAAACTAGTATCTGGTGTACTTTCTTTAGGTATAAATCATTAGCATAATTATTTCCTGAGTCATCCTTTATCAAGGCACGAGTCATCTTGCGATCAGGCAGGTCTCCTTAGATTCAAGGCAAGCAAATACCATAGACAGGACTCAACAGATGATAACACAACAATAAGCATTGCCACAAGAACGAGAGTCAAGCTAGCAGTCTTCAGCTGTACACACAAATCAACAGCCAATTTTTAGTGTCAATTTTGTAAGAAAATTACACAATCCAACTACAACACAGACTATCTTTAAAGGTAGCAAACTGGACAGGCAGAGCAACGAGTCAAATCAAAATGCATTGTATCTATATATATTATTTATTTGGTAAGATGAATAATAAATTAAAAAATAGAGAATGAGAGAACCAATAGGATTCTTCTATTTTTCTACAAAACTCACTTCTATTTTTTACCCTCTTGGTTAATTATCTCACAAACCGTAATTCCATAAATTATAAAAATTCCATATTCAGAACCACCGCGTTTTTCTCTTCGACTAGAGATGTCATAAGATATACTTTCGACCAATTTTTTTTCTTCGCTTTTTTTACCGGTTTTGACAATATACTCACATGTGATTTATGATGAAAAATTAAAATTTGTTCACGATTATTTATTCATGGTATTTGCTACTTAACACGTGATTATAACTTAATATTCACCCACATTGATAGTTATAAATAAAAAATTAAAAATTGCAATAGTTTTCATTAAAAATCACATGTGATTGTTATTTATACACTTAATCACAAGTTATTTGTTATATAATCACATATGATTTTCACTTAAAATTTGATATTTGATGAGAAATTTACCGATATATGATAATTTGTATGATTTCAACTTGATTTTTACTTAATTGTATGATTATAGTTAATGATTTGGAAATTTGCATTTGATTACCCTTTAATCACATGTGATTGATACTTTGATGTTCAATCGCATGTGATTACAACTTAGTTTTTTATCTTTGAATCTCTTTATATCATCAATGATTTGAATTAGAAGTTTAATCGGAGATATAAGCGGGTGTGATTATTTTTTAGTATTAAATCACATGTAATTTCACATTAAAACCCAAAAAAATATGTGACACCCGCCAAATTAGGGCTAGTACTTAGTACCTAATCGTTGTATTAATATATGTAACTAGTTGTGTTTAGGGCTAATTATGTGTATCATTTTGTATATTTTTATATATACACACGTACGCGATTTATTTAAATCATGCATTTCATTATCGGATGGAATCCGACACAGTCACAAAATGGACGTTGGTGAACAATTTATTAAAATATGTGAAACCAATTAATTAACTCATTTTTATTATATATTATTTGGCTAATATATACAAACGTATTTCGTATCGTCTAAAACTAACCACACGCGACACAAACGCACGAAACGTTCCTGACAAACGAAATAAACTCAAATTATATTTTTATAACTCATTTTTAAGTATTGTGATAAAATACTTTGAGTAAAAACATGACGATTTCACGCGCACGAATAAAACGTTTAAAAACGCTACACGAATTAAATAAACGTTCAAATATGCAACGAATGCGCAAACCGAGACCCGACAACATTTTAGTAACTTAAAGTAAAGTATTTAGAATAATGCTTTCATTAAAAATATTGCGATTTAAATTGTTATTTAAACACGCGTACTAAACGTTTAACGCCTAAATAAACGTCGAAACGATCGGGTAACCGAACACCACACGGAACGCAAACGCATGGAACAAAAATTGGGGCAACCCAACACCTTGTGGGCTACCCCCTAGCCGCCCCCCTCCTCTCTCTCCCTTTTCTCCTTGAGTGTAAAACACACCAACACAACATCACCATCATTTCTTCTTCCCCTAATTTTCAAAAATATCACCAAATCTCTCTCCCCCTCTCTACCTCTCGGCACTCTCTCTCTCTCTACAAAAAGCATCACAAAAACACCTTGAATCACTTGAAGGCTTGAAGCAAAAACGATCGCCACGCTAAGAGGAACACATCCATCTTCTCGGTTTCTCTTCGCGACGATTTGTAAGATTCTGATACTTTCGAAAACTCTTGTATTTCGTTTATTTTGCTTGTATGTTGTTGATCTAACTTTGTAATGTCCAAATATATGTTTAAAACTTGATTTCGAAACCTTGTCGGGAAATGTCAGTTTTGGTCATTTTGGGTAAAACCGACACCTCGAGTACTTCCGCCACCAATTGAAATTTTTTACAAACATTATAAACTATTCTAAGCATTTTGTAAAAGTTTCGGGTCAAACCGATGTCGTTTGACCACAAACCCGAGCCTTAGAATCCGATCAGACCCTTTGTGTCGCACCAGGCCTGGAGCCTTTGCGACACAAAGCCCTATGTCGCAGAACCATTACCTATGTCGCATATAGCGACACAAATGTTTATGTCGCAACACTTTCAGATGTCGCATATAGCGACACAACACCTTATGTCGCCTTAAATTGCGGATGTCGCACATAGCGACGTAAAGACCTATGTCGCAACCATGACCTGCGACACAAAAACCTGTGTCGCACCCAGTGTCGCACATATCAGAGAAATCAAAACACAGATTTTTACTAAGTGTCAACACTTGAAATTTTACCACTTACAATACCCAAATTCAGATTTTAGATGCATTTTTCACTAAAGCTCGACCTCAGCCAGGGGCTCTGCCCTTTGGACCCCGCCAGGGGTTGCCACCCCTTGGACCCCGCTACCAGGGGCGCTGCCCCCGGACACCCGTCAGCCAGGACTCTAAAATACTTTTCACACTAAGCGTTGAACACTTATTACCACAAAACCTTATACGATGATACTCGTTCCCGCTATACATATACTTTGATAATCATACAACTAACATAATGATAATAATACTTTGACAATTTTTATCATCACCGTCATCAACGGGCCGTACATGTTTTCAAAACACAAACAAACAATCAAACAAACCAATGTATTTGGACATAACTAGTTGGATGAACAACTAGCATTGGTGATCTTTTAAGATACCTACTTACGTATTAACAAACGTGCGTCTTGGACGCCCTCAGGTTACAGTCTTCAGACATCATTGCTTGGTTTAGCAACGCACGTTTATTGAGATAAACGCATCAGATAAATGTGAGTCTCATAGCCCTGCATCTTTACTGTTTTTACTCCCGGGGTGGGAATGCATGCTCAGGATTTGTTTTACACGTGAACACAAGTACAAAACTCGATATATTGACTGCATGAGTTTGTTTTACTAATCATAAAGTCCTCCATCACATAGTTTGTTAATATGGATTTAGCGTGAATATTAGTGTATGGTACCATATGGGATTGACAATCCCTGTCATGGGTATTTGCGCTACCTTGACTGTGATGTCAAACAGACACATTATCATTTGTTCACACGAGTGTAGATTAGGCATTCACTCGGAGGCACCTCGTTCAGCTCCTTAAAGGCGGATCCTGACCCCTCAGTTAAGCTCAAACTATGGATTCATGACAATAATATACACATTTATTTGATTAATTTCAAACACACTATTAAATCTTGTGGTTCATACATTATGTTTATCATTTACACTTGTGAGCTCACCAGCTTTTAGCTGACCTTTTAGCATGTATTCTCAGGTACACAGCAGTAGTAGGACTACTCAGGATTTATATAGCTCGAGTCGCATGCAAACACGAACATCAAGAGATTTTTCTGCATTATTATATTTTGTATAAGTAGTAATGCCATAGAATATTTCAGATCAGGTGTAACACCCCCAAATTCACTGTTTGGCGGAAGCATAATTTGGGTGTTACTAATCAATAATCAAAGCACACAGATGTATTGCAAACGACTCTATATGCGTCGTTTTAACAAAATATATTAATATTAAAATGTTTACAATTGCTGAAACTGTACATAGCTCGTGTTCGATTAAATAAGAGATTCCAATACATAAATACTTGTACAAAATATACTAATGCAAGGAAATCTCTATCGTCTGCATGCTGACTCGAGCTATGGTTATCCTGAGGGTAGTCCGAATCTACTGCTGAGTACTTGTGATACATGCTAAAATGGTCCAGCTAACGCTGGTGAGTTCACAGGTTTGTATATCAAATAATATGGTGTGAACCGCAAGATTTAAGTACTGATTTGCATCCAGCAAATGAAGATAATGATAATGTATACAACCATGAGCACATAGTCTGAGCTTAACTCGAGGAGTCAGGATCACAATCAGTCCCTGAGCGAGGTGCCTCCATGAGTGCCTAATCAACACTCATCTGAACAAATATTAGTACATCCGTTTACCCAGTTAGTGCTTGCTAACCCGGACGAGGAGGGTCAATCCTATATGGTACCGTATACAAATATTCACGCTACAACGTATTACCAAACTATGCTGACGGAGGACTTTGAAATGATTAGTTGTGTAAAACTCATGTAGTATATGAAAATGTTTGTACTTGCGTTCACATGTTAAAAAAAATGAGCAATGAATCACACCCCTGAGTAAAAACAGTAAAAGAGGGGCCATGAGACTCACCTGAGTATTGAAGCGTTTAATCAATAAACGTGAGTTGATTAGCCGATTAGAGATTGTTCGAAGACTCGTAACCTGAGGGTGTCCACGACACGCGATGGTTATAAACATGATTGAGTATCTCAAAAGATCACCATTGTAGTTGTTCGTCCAACTAGAATGTCCAAATTACTACGATTTGGTTGATTTGTTTAAGTATTTGAAAATGCGTACAGCCCGTTGGTGATTTGTTTGTAATAATAATCTCATTATTATTATGATTTCGAAGTGTTTATACTTAAAAGTATGTTCGATTGTGTTTTAGAAGTCGTATCGTATAAGTGTTTGAAGTTATACAAGTTTGACACCAAGTATAAAAATCTGTGTTTTCAAGGTTCTGATTTATGCGACACTGGATGCGAGATAAGGCTTTGTGTCCCTAGATGCGACATTGTAGTTCTAGTGCGACATAGTCTATTGTGTCGCAGATCTTGACTGCGACATAAGTCATTGTGTCGCTAAGTGCGACATCCGCAATTTAATGCGACATAAGGTGATGTGTCGCTATATGCGACATCCGAAGGTGTTGCGACATAGTCTCTTATGTCGCTATATGCGACATAAGAATGGTTTTGCGACATAAGGGCTTGTGTCGCAGGTGGTCTGGAGCCTCTGCGACATAACGGGCTGTTGGCCGGAATTTGAGCCGAAAAAGTGTTTTCCGATTTCTGTTTGACTTGAAACTTTTACCCAACCCTTGTATGGACATTTTAAGCATGGAGAAACCTCAAACAAGTGAAAACATATGAAATCGAAGGGTTTCGAGATTTGTCGGAAACTTACAAACTTAACGCCGGTGAAATCCAAAAAGGTAGGAATGTAGATCGTGACGAGGTGAACGTTTTCTTCTAAATGAGTCTTGAATTTCGATGGCGTTTGACGGTAGTATTCGGCTGTTTTTGGTGGTGGTGGTGTGGTGGTGGTTTAGAGAGAAAAGTAAGAAGGGAGAGAGAGGGAGTTGGAGAAATGAGGAAAAGGAGGGAAGGGAGGGGGTTTTGGTGAAGCCTCCTCTTTTTTCGCCCCTGCGTTTGCGCTCCGTGCGGTGTTCGTTTCCGATCGTTTAAACGTTTAATTATTTATTTTACACTTTTAAATATATGTTTTAAAATACAAATATTTATCTAATATTTTTCTCGAAGTATTTCATCGAATATTTAGTAATCGGGTTTAAAATATAATCTTTGATTTGTTTGTACGTTTAATATTTTGGTCGCGTAGAAGTTATCTGTACGATACGAAATAGGTTTGTAATATTATTAAAATAACATCTTGAATATGATATCGTTATTAGATAATGTCATGTTATTTAATAAATTTGGTCACCAACGTCCGTATTTATTTGTTTCGAATTACATTCGATTTGAATTGCGTACGATTTAATCAAATCGCATAAACGTATATATTCATCAATATATATTTCGATACATTAATTAGCCTAAAAGTGAACTAATTACATGTATTAACAGAAGATTAGGCACTAATCACTAGTCCTAATTTGACGGGTGTTATATCAGGATATCGAGCTTATGTAATCCTTATAACTATTGTAAACTTTTATTACAATCAATGTATTTTGTTAAAACGACGCATATAAAGTCGTTCACTTTATCTTATGTGCTTGTGATTATTGATTAGTAGCACCCCAAGAATGCTTCCGCCAAACAATAAATTTGGGGGTGTTACAGATTGGTATCAGAGCCTAAGGTTATAGTAAACTAGGTTGCATTTAGTGGGCCTAGACTATGACCGTTAGACAGTATTTCCTTATTAGGTGTGATTTGTTCGGGGATTACATCATACGAGTTTATTTTAACATAGCCTGATCAACTAACTACAATTAAATAAAGATGATGTAAGAGCTGAAACGGTTATGTTGAACAGGGATACAGTTGTTGACTCCGACCACGAGAGAAACGGAACCATTACTTGTTGTGCTAGACACTCTAGGCTATATTATATGATATATATATAGGCCTCACTTATTGAAACATTCTTGCCACAGAAATGGCCGACTCATCATCTAGACAAAACACACGTACTTCATCATCTCTCTCTCGCTCACATCGAGGCCACCCAGAACCACTCGTTAGTAATCACACGCTAGACCATACCACAATCCTGCCATCACGGGTAACGTCTCTGCTATAGCTCGCCATCGGGCAATCGCCCACCAATGGAGGTGTATCCACGGTTATGGCCACCTGGAGAATCGAGGAAAACATCGAAATTCTGGCTGATGATGAAAGATTCTCAGCCATGGATCTTTCCCCTCATACTCAAGAACCAACACATCTCACTGTTCCTGTGTTAGCTGCTCGAGTGCACCGTCACGCAAGCAGGCTGCACGATATGGAAATCGAACAACGTAACATTCGCTCTGACTGGATGGAACAAATCCAAGACAGTGTCGCACAGTTGTACATAGGACAGGCAGACATCTCTGAAACTATCAATCATACACACGATCAAATGGAAGACACTGTGCAAACCATGGAGATTGTCCACAATCAAGTACTCAATAACCGAAATGAAATCTACGTTTTACAGTCCAGGTTGAATCAATGTGAGACACGCTTGAGAGAAACCGAGGACGCCCTCCGAATGGTTAGCAGCCTTGCAGAGTCTGTGGACCACCTTACCTACTTGCTTCCACAACTAAATCTACACCGAGATTAGTGTAGTCGCTATCTTGTAATTTGTTAACTAGCTATGTAGAAATCTTTGTAATTCGACCGGATGTAACAATTCCTGGCATCTTTTGTGACTTTAGGTTCTGTAACCTTTTGTAAACTCTAAATCTTGTAATCATTTGAACTTTATATCGTGAAATGATTAGTAACCTTAACATATTATCTTACTCTGTTGATTGTCATGTTGTATATAACCTCAATATATATACATATGTGATATGTCAAAATTCTATACAAACATCTTACTTATCTCTTTCTTGATTTCTCAGCACCATGCCTCCAAAAAGACACACGTACAACGATACTGAAATAGCTCAACTTATTGCACAAAGTGTGGCACAAGCCTCAGCTGCCCGACAGTCAAGTTCTGCAGTGAAGACACACTGAATAACAACCCTACAGCCAAACCCTGTTCCTACAAGGACTTTCTCAACTGCAAACCCTTGTACTTCAAGGGCACTGAAGGAGCCATCGGCCTGATCAGATGGTTCGAGAGGATGGAATCTGTCTTCCGTATCAGCAACTGTGTGGAGGATTCTAAAGTTAAGTTCTCCACCTGCACCCTTCAGGAAGGTGCTCTCACTTGGTGGAATTTATATGCCAACTCTGTAGGCATTGACACTGCTTATCTACTCCCCTGGGAGGATCTGAAAAAGATGCTCACGGAGGAGTACTGTCCTAACGAAGAACTTCAGAAATTGGAGGAGTTCTGGCGCTTATTGGTTCAGGGAACCGACATCATTGGTTATACCACCAGATTTTAACAACTTGCGCTGCTCTGCCCATCTATGGTAGACCCCGAGCACAAACGCATCCAGAGGTACATCCGCGGTGTAACACCCACCAAATTAGGACTAGAAATTGGTACCTAATTCTCTGTTAATACATGTAATTAGTTGGTTTTAGGCTAATTAATGTATCGAAATATATATATTGTTGAATATATACGAATATGCGATTTGATTAAATCGTACAAGTTTCAAATCGAATGTAATTCGGTTCAAGTAAATACGGACGTTGGTGAATCAATTTTATAAAAAAAACATAAAATTATTTAATAACGATATCATACCCTAAAATATTATTTTGATAATATTTTAATTAAATTTCGTATCGTGTAATAAACGTCAACGCGAATTAGACATTTAACACACAAACAAACGAAATCATTTAAGTTATTAAGTATTTGGTAAAATACTTCAACAAAAATATTGAGTAAACATTTGTATTTTAAAACATATATTTAAATGTATAAAATAATTATTTAACGTTTAAACGAACACCGCACGGAGCGCAAACGCGGAGATTAAAATTCGGGAGATCTCCCTCCCTCTTTTCCCAATAATCAGCCAAAAGGGGGTGAGGTCACCACCTCCCCACCCCATTTCCACCTATCTTCTCTCTCTCTCTCTCTATCAATCTCTCCTCTCTTTTCTCTCAAAACAAACCCACCACCACCACCATCTAAAATCATTAAAACGCACCACCAAACGGCTTCAAATCTTCAAGCTCATTTAGGGAAAAATGTTCACCACTTCACGATCTACATTTTCATCTTTCCGGATTTTCACGGCGTTAACTTCGTAAGTTTCCGACAAATCTCGACACATCTCGTTTTCTATTGTTTTCAACGTATAATTGTTTGTCTAGGCTTAAAATGTCCATATAAGGGTTGGGTAAAAGTTTCGGACCAAACCAAAGTCTTCCGACCAAGTTTCCGGCCACCGAAATCCGGTCAAACGCCGATGTCGCTTTTGGCTTGGCCCAATTGCGACATCAGCTGCAATGTCGCAAAACCCCCACGATGTCGCATGGAGCGACATCAGATTCAACGTCGCATTAATTTGCTAACGTCGCACATAGCGACATCAACCCCTACGTTGCAAAGACCAACAACGTCGCATATAGCGACATCAGACTCAACGTCGCAATAAATTGCGAAGTCGCACTTAGCGACGCCATGACCAATGTCGCAGTCATGACCTGCGACATAACAACCTACGTCGCACACAATGTCGCAGATGACAGAACCTAGAAAACGCAGATTTTACTAAGTGTTGAGACCTGAAATTTTATCACTTGATTTTGCCCAAATTCAAATCTCAGATGCGTTTTTCACCAAATCAATGTAGTAGAAATAAAAATTTTCCAAGCTAACCTGGCAGCTCGACCCCAGCGAGGGGCTCTGCCCCTTGGACCCCGCCAGGGGTTGCCACCCCTTGGACCCCGCTAACCAAGGGCGCTGCCCCCGGACCCCCGTCATCCAGGAACTTGTAAATACTCTTTACACCAAGTGTCAAACTTATACAACCTCAAACTCTTATACAATATGACTCCTAAAACATTGTAAGACATGTTTTTCAAGTATAACACTTCGAAATCAATATGATAACATCAAGATTATTATTACAAACAATCACCAACGGGCCGTACACATTTTCAAACACTCAAACAATCAACCAAATTGTAATCATTTGGACATTCTAGTTGGACAAACAACTACAAGGTAGTCTTATTAGATGCCTTCACATGTTTATAACCATCGCGTGTCGTGGACACTCTCAGGTTACAAGTCTTTGGACTTCGATTCTTGGCTAATCAATCTCAGTTTATTTAAATAAACTCTTCAGGCTCAGGTGAGTCTCATGGCCCCTCTTTTTACTGTTTTACTAGGGGTGTGATACATTGCTCTATTTTTAACACGTGAACGCGAGTACATATTTCAATATACTACATGAGTTGTTTTCAACTAATCAAACCAAAGTCCTCCGTCAGTATAGTCTGGTAATACGAAAGTAGCGTGAATATTAGTATATGGTACCATATAGGATTGACCCACCTCGTCCGGGTTAGTCGCGCTAACCTCTGCAATGGACGTACTAATATTTGGGAAAACGAGTGTATATTAGGCACTCGTGAAGGTACCTCGCTCGGAATTCTCTATATGGGACCCGACCCTCGAGTTAAGCTCAGACTATGCGCTCATGGTTGTATACACTATCAGTATCATTTGCTGGATGCAAATCAACATTTAAATCTTGCGGTTCACACACTATTATTTGATATCTAAACCTGTGAGCTCACCAGCGTTAGCTGACCCATTTTAGCATGTATCACAGGTAATCAATAGTAGATCTGGACTGCCCATCAGGATGCATATTAGCTCGAGTCTTCATGCAAACTTCAGAGATTTCATTGCATTATTAGATTTTGTATAACTAATTATGTACTTAAATCTCTCATATTACGAACACGAGCTATGTACGGGTTCAAATTGTTGTAAACCTTTTAATATCAATATATTTTGTTAAAACGACGCATATAGAGTCGTTTGCTATATATCTGTGTGCTTGATTATTGATTAGTAACACCCAAATTATGCTTCTGCAAAACATTAAATTTGAGGGTGTTACACGCGGTCTCCCGGAAAATATACAGGGAACGTCGCCTCATCCCGTCCAGCAACCATTCAGAGTGCCATCCGTCTGGCACATGAACTCATGGCAATGATTGTCAGTCGTGAAACATCCGCTCCATCTTCTAACAAAAACAACGAGAGAAAATGGACTGACAACCACAACAACCAGAACAAGAAACCCGACACCATCAAGGCTTACACTTCAAACACCGATCCCAAGCGAGGTTACACGGGGACAAAGCCCTTTTGTTTCAAGTGCAACCACCATCACGACGGTCCTTGTAGTACTCCTTGTAACAACTGCAAGCGGTACGGGCATCTTGCCAAGGACTGCCGATCTCCCAAGAATAACAACAATCCCAACAACAACACCAACACAAATCAACCCCGAGCCTGTTACGAGTGTGGAGACACCGGACACTTCAGGAATGATTGTCCGAAACGCAAGAACAAGGGCAACCACAACAACGTACGAGGTGGAGCTTTCGTACTTAACTCTAAGGACGCCCGTCAAGACCCTAATGTGGTCACGAGTATGTTCCTTCTAAACAACTTAACTGTTTATGTTATGTTTGATACTGGTGCTGATAAGAGTTTCATATCGAACGAGTTCAGCCCACTACTTGATATTACCCCTGTTGCATTAGATAATTTATACACTGTAGAGTTAGCTAATGGAAAACTAATCGAGGCTGATAGTGTAAAACCAAATTGCACCCTAAATCTCGCAAACGAACTTTTTCCAGTAAACCTCATACCTGTCGAGATCGGGAGTTTCGACATCATTATAGGCATGGACTGGTTATCCAAGCACCGAGCCGAAATCGCCTGTTATGACAAAATCGTTCGTATTACTCTCGCCACTGGTGGTACTTTAGTCATACAAGGGGAGACCGGTGGGACGAGATTAAATATCATCTCATGCATGAAAACCCGTAAGTATTTGAGAAAAGTTTATCAGGCAATCATCGCACACATCATGGAGAAAAAGTCGGAGGAGAAGCGACTTGAGGATGTGCCAATCGTTCGAGACTTTCCGGAAGTCTTTCCTGAGGAATTACCTGGCCTTCCACCGCCTAGGCAGGTTGAGTTCTCCATCGATCTTGTGCCCGGTGCAGCATCCGTGGCACGAGCACCTTACCGCTTAGCTCCATCCAAACTTCAGTAGTTGTCTGCACAACTACAAGAGCTCCTGGACAACGGATTCATTCGACCGAGTTCCTCGCCTTTGGGAGCCCCGGTTCTATTTGTGAAAAAGAAAGACGGTTCTTTCAGGATGTGTATCGACTACCGTGAACTCAACAAACTCACCGTCAAGAACGGTTATCCACTCCCTCGTATTGATGACCTGTTTGACCAACTCCAGGGATCAAGTTTTTATTCGAAAATCGATCTACGGTCAGGTTATCATCAACTTCGAGTTCGTGACTCTGATATCCCGAAAATTGCTTTCCGAACTCGCTACGGCAATTATGAGTTTCAAGTGATGCCATTCGGTTTAACGAACGCACCGGCCGTATTCATGGACCTCATGAACCGGGTGTGCAAACCATATCTTGACAAGTTTGTCATTGTATTCATCGATGACATCCTCATTTACTCGCGCGATGAACAAGAACATGTGCAGCATCTCAAAACCATCCTAGAGCTACTTAAACACGAGGAGTTATATGCTAAATTCTCTAAGTGCGAGTTCTGGATGCAAACTGTACAATTCCTTGGACACGTGATTGACAGTCAAGGAATCCATGTTGATCCATAAAAAATCGAGACGATCAAGTGTTGGCAAGCACCTACTACGCCAACCGAAGTACACTAATTCTTGGGTCTTGCTGGATACTATCGGCGTTTCATTGAGAATTTTTCAAAAATATCCCAACCTCTCACCTCACTGAATCAAAAAGACAAGATGTTCGACTGGACAGATAGACAAGAGTCAGCTTTCCAACTTCTGAAACAAAAGCTTTGCAGTGCTCCTATTCTATGATTACCCGAAGGCAACGATGACTTCGTGGTATACTGTGATGCGTCACAGCAAGGTCTTGGTTGCGTGTTGATGCAACAAGACAAGGTCATTGCCTACGTCTCCCGACAGCTCAAAGTTCACGAAAAGAACTACACCACTCATGATCTCCAATTGGGAGCCGTAGTGTTTGCACTCAAAATCTGGAGAGACTATCTATACGACACGAAATGTACAATCTTCACAGACTACAAAAGTCTCCAACACATCTTTGATCAAAAGGATCTCAACATGCAGCAACGTCAATGGGTCAAGTTGCTTACCGATTATGACTGCGAAATCAAATACTACCCGGGTAAGGCAAATATCGTCGCTGATGCCCTCAGCTGTAAGGAACGAGTAAAACCACTTCGAGTCCGAGCCCTCAACATGACCATTCACAATGATTTTATTATTCAGATTCTCACCGTTCAACTCAAAGCCCTGAAACCCGAAAACATCAAAAGCGAGTCCTTGCGTGGCATGGACCAACAATTTGAAACTAAACCTAACGGGACCAAATACTTCTCTAACCGAATCTGGTTGCCCATTTTTGGGAACTTACGAGATTTAGTGATGGACGAAGCTCACAAATCTCGCTATTCTATACACCCTGGATCTGATAAGATGTATCACGGTATCAAAGAACTGTACTGGTGGCCTAACATGAAATTCGACATCGCCACGTATGTCGGAAAATGCTTAACCTGTTCTAAGGTCAAGGCCAAATATATGAAACCTTCCGGCTTGCTACAACAACCGAAAATCCCCCAATGAAATGAGAGCAGATCACAATGGATTTCATCACAAAACTCCCAAAAACATCGAGCGGTTGCGATACCATTTGGGTGATCGTCGATCGTCTCACCAAATCTACTCTTTTCCTCGCCATCAAGAAAACCGATAAAATGGAACGCCACACACGAATATATCTGAAAGAAATTGTATCCCGACACGACGTTCCCATCTTAATTATCTCTGATAGAGATAGTCGTTTCACATCCCGCTTTTGGCAGTCACTTCAGAAATCATTGGGTACTCGCTTGGATATGAGTACCGCATACCATCCTCAAACCGATGGCCAAAGCGAATGAACCATTCAAACACTGGAGGATATGCTACGAGCCCGCGTAGTTGACTTCGGTACAAACTGGGAACAACACCTACCGTTGTGCGAATTTTCGTATAACAACAGCTATCACACCAGCATTAAGGCTGCACCTTTCAAGGCACTGTACGGTCGTAAGTGCCGGTCACCTGTTTGTTGGATCGAAGTGGGAGACAACCAACTCACTGGTCCAGAAATCATTCATGAAACCACCGAGAAAATCGTTGGTATCCAAAACCGGCTGAAAGCCGCACGTGATCGTCAGAAGAGTTATGCTGACGTGAGACACAAACATCTCGAGTTCCAGGTTGGGGATCGAGTATTACTCAAAGTGTCACCTTGGAAAGATGTCATTCGTTTCGGCAAACGCGGGAAGTTAAACCCTGGGTACATTGGACCTTTTGAAATCCTTGAAAGGATTGGTCCAGTGGCATATCGGTTGCAGCTACCTCCCGAGCTTAGTAGCGTGCATTCCACCTTTTACATTTCTAATCTTAAGAAATGCCTGTCTGATGAGACACTCATTATCCAAATGCGACTCACAATTCTAATCTTGATGAAATCCGTATCGATGATAAACTTCATTTTGTCGAGACGCCAGTAGAAATCATGGACCGTGAGGTCAAACAGTTGAAACAAAGTCGTATTCCCATCGTTAAAGTCTGGTGGAATTCGCTGCATGGTCCGGAATTCACTTGGTAACGGAAAGACCAAATGCGACTCAAATATCCACATCTATTCACAGACTCTGCTCCATCCATGACTTGAGCTAAATTTCAGGACAAAATTCTCTTAACAAGGGGAGAATGTGACACCCGTCAAATTAGTGCTAGTACTTGGTACCTAATCGTTGTATTAATATATGTAATTAGTTATGTTTAGGGCAAATTATGTGTATCATTTTGTATATTGTTATATACACACACATACGCGATTTATTTAAATCATGCATTTCATTATCGGATGGAATCCGACACAATCACAAAACGGACGTTGGTGAACAATTTATTAAAATATGTGAAACTAATTAATTAACTCATTTTTTATATATATTATTTGGCTAATATATACAAACGTATTTCGTATCGTCTAAAACTAACCACACGCGACACAAACGCACGAAACGCGCCCGACAAACGAAATAAACTCAAATTATATTTTTATAATTCATTTTTAAGTATTGTGATAAAATACTTTGAGTAAAAACATGACGATTTCACGCGCACGAATAAAACGTTTAAAAACGCTACACGAATTAAATAAATGTTCAAATATGCAACGAATGCGCAAACTGAGACCCGACAACATTTTAGTAACTTAAAGTAAAGTATTTAGAATAATGCTTTCATTAAAAATATTGCGATTTAAATTGTTATTTAAACACGCGTACTAAACGTTTAACGCCTAAATAAATGTCGAAACGATCGGGTAACCGAACACCACACGGAACGCAAACGCATGGAACAAAAATTGGGGCAACCCACACCTTGTGGGCTACCCCCTAGCCACCCCCCCTCCTCTCTCTCCCTTTTCTCCTTGAGTGTAAAACACACCAACACAACATCACCATCATTTCTTCTTCCCCTCATTTTCAAAAATATCACCAAATCTCTCTCCCCCTCTCTCTACCTCTTGGCACTCTCTCTCTCTCTCTCTCTACAAAAAGCATCACAAAAACACCTTGAATCACTTGAAGGATTGAAGCAAAAACGATCGCTACGCTAAGAGGAACACATCCATCTTCTCGGTTTCTCTTCACGACGATTTGTAGGATTCTGACACTTTCGAAAAGTCTTGTATTTCGTTTATTTTGCTTGTATGTTGTTGATTCAACTTCGTAACGTCCAAATATATGTTTAAAACTTGATTTCGAAATGTTGTCGGGAAATGTCAGTTTTGGTCATTTTGGGTAAAACCGACACCTCGAGTACTTCCGCCACCAACTGAAAATTTATACAAACATTATAAACTATTCTAAGCATTGTGTAAAAGTTTCGGGTCAAACCGAGGTCGTTTGACCACAAACCCGAGCCTTGGAATTCGATCAGACCCTTTGTGTCTCACAAGCATGGAGCCTTTGCGAAACAAAAGCCCTATGTCGCAGAACCATTACCTATGTCGTATATAGAGACACAACATCTTATGTCGCATTAAATTGCAGATGTTGCACATAGCGACGTAAAGACCTATGTCGCAGCCATGACCTGCGACACAACAACCTGTGTCACACAAATCAGAGCCATCAAAACACAGATTTTTACTAAGTGTCAACACTTGAAATTTTACCACTTACAATACCCAAATTCAGATTTTAGATGCGTTTTTCACTAAAGCTCGACCCCAAATAATCAAACAAACCAATGTATTTGGACATACTAATTGGATGAACAACTAGCATAGGTGATCTTTTGAGATACCTACTCACGTATTAACCAACGTGCGTCTTGGACGTTCTCAGGTTACAGTCTTGGGACATCATTGCTTGGTATAGCAACGCACGTTTATTGAGATAAACGCATCAGACTCAGGTGAGTCTCATAGCCCCGCATCTTTACTGTTTTTACTCCCGGGGTGGGAATACATGCTCAGATTTGTTTTACACGTGAACACAAGTACAAAACTCGATATATTGACTGCATGAGTTTGTTTTACTAATCATAAAGTCCTCCACCACATAGTTTGTTAATATGGATTTAGTGCGAATGTTAGTGTATGGTACCATATGGGATTGACAATCCCTGTCCGGGGTAGTCGCGCTACCTTGACTGTGATGTCAAACAGACACATTATCATTTGTTCACATGAGGGTAGATTAGGCATTCGCTCGGAGGCACCTCGCTCAGGTCCTTAAAGGCGGATCCTGACCCCTCAGTTAAGCTCAAACTATGGATTCATGGCAGTAATATACACATTTATTTGATTAATTTCAAACACACTATTAAATCTTGTGGTTCATACATTATGGGGCTGTTTACTTTCCACTTAATGGTCTGTTTCCAGACACCTCTTAATACAGACAGATAAATTGCTGTTTCTTTTTCACTTAATCTGAAAGGAATGTCTGTTTCTGAAATAGAAAAAAAAATGAAGCTCTTACCAAAAAGAGGCACTTAATGATAAATATACATTTTTTTTTCAATATTTTATCTCCAATAGAATTTGAACACGCCATTTTTTATTCAAACTTAATATCATTTAAGTTCATTATTTTGGTAAAAAAAAAATACATTTACATAAACAACACTTATTATAAACAGACATGTTTATCCAGACAGACATCACATGTAAACAACACTTAATAGGAAAAAAAGTAAACAGCTCCTATGTTTATCATTTACACCTGTGAGCTCACCAGCTTTTAGCTGACCTTTTAGCATGTATTCTCAGGTACACAGCAGTAATAGGACTACTCATGATTTATATAGCTCGAGTCGCATGCAAACACGAACATCAAGAGATTTTTCTGCATTATTATATTTTGTAAAGTAGTAATGACATAGAATCTTTCAGATCAGGATACCGAGCTTATGTAATCCTTATAACTATTGTAAACTTTTATTACAGTCAATGTATTTTGTTAAAACGACGCATATAGAGTCGTTCACTTTATCTTATATGCTTGTGATTATTGATTAGTAGCACCCCAAGTATGCTTCCGCAAAACAATAAATTTGGGGGTGTTACAAAATGGAAAATTTTTTTTGTCGAAAGTATATCTTGTTGAATCTAGAATCGAAGAGAAAAAGACGTTGATTCCGAATATGCAATTTTTTGAATTTATAGACATACGGTTTGTGAGATATTTAACTTTGAAAAAAAAGGTGAAAATGAGATTTTGAAATGGAGCAATCCTATTGGTTCCTCCATTCTCCTCTTTTTTACCATTTTTTTTTGAACTTTTCTCTTACAATATTACTGGTTATTATGCAGAGTAATAACAATAACAATATTTGATTATTTAATATTTAGGGTGCTTAAAGGGTGAAGTGT
This sequence comes from Pseudognaphalium luteoalbum, assembly GCA_963422505.1. Lineage (NCBI taxonomy): Eukaryota > Viridiplantae > Streptophyta > Magnoliopsida > Asterales > Asteraceae > Pseudognaphalium > Pseudognaphalium luteoalbum. The sequence continues at coordinate 6,173,999 of OY730198.1, read as the reverse complement.
AACTACTAAGATTAAATCTAAATTGTTGGATCAATTAAAAAAATAGGGTCAAGATTCTTCCATGTGTTTTGTTTTAAGTATTTTTTTTGTTATTTATTTATTATAGATAGATGGTTCCATATTGTATTTTTATTTTGATGGATCTAATTAGACTAACTACTAATACCGATGTTATATTCGAACGTAAAAACTATCAAAGTTTTACTTCCTCCGTCTCAAAATAATTGTCCACCGACAAAAAACACGTAGTTTAATAAAAGCATACTCATTATTGCTTTCTCTTTCTTACTTTTTATGGAATGACAGTTTTACCTTTAATCAATTAATTACTACTTTCTTTAAAGTTTGTAATAATAATTTAAAGTAATGGTAATATGGTAATCACGACCAAAACATTCTTTCTATTTTTGGAAGTGGATAATTAATTTGGGACATCCAGGAAAAAAACAAGGATTATATTTTTGAGACGGAAGGAGTAGTAAATTTTAAGATATCCAACTTTTATTAATGGCCGACCATATAGACGCTTTTCATGGGTGCCAAACAAAGTAAATAATATACTTAAAAAAAGACGGAGAATAAACGTGTCTTTAAAGTTGAAACAGTTTTAACTTTTAAGTTTGTCTTTAAAGTTGAACCACGTTTAACTTTTAAGTTTTAACCGGGAAATTCACCAATTTGTTATTGATGTCTTTCAACATAACCACATCATGCACGTATTGGCACGGACGGAACCATGAAATATAAGTAGAGAGGGAGAAATAATTTTTTGTTATTTAGTGAGGATGAAAATTTTAAAATGTCATTAATACCATAGAAAAATTTATTTTCCGCTGCCTCCGCCCTGTCTCGACCCTGCGTATTGATTAAAGATCGGAATACTTAAATAAATAGATTTAGGAATGATGGTGAGATTCATCATTTACTTTTTACACAAGTTCATCATTTACTAGTGGTATCTTAAATCAGTAGTTATATAGGTATGACCTTATTGTCAATCTAACCTTCAAAACATAATGAAATTATTTTCTTGTTAATCAAAGTTTAACTCATTTTTAAAATGTTACAAAAATATGATACTATAATCCTAAATTCAAACGCTACACGTGTATATACAAGTTTAAAAACTAGTTTACATGATCACAGCAGCCAAAAAAATAGCCTTTCTTTCAAATTAAGGTGCCCAACCATAAAATATTTAATTAGAAAGTCAATATAAAAACTTGCTTCAAAGTTATTATTAAATGATGTCATTTTCTAGTGCTTTATATTCTTACCTGATGTTCAACGGCTGCATACATCATATTAATTGGATTTCTAACTCAAGTTGTATCTTACCATCACCATTTATAAACTAATAGAGTGCTCCAACACACTATACTTTCCATATTCAGAAATTGGAAGTTGGCCCATATAGCTTGGGTCAAGATCCGATTTAGAATAAAACGGGTCACTAAAATATGGAGGTGATAAATACAACATCCAAATTGATTCATACAACACAGTGTACAATATTTAAAGCAAACGGTACAACTTTGGTATATGAATGAATTTATGTGTTGTATTTATCAACACCCCTAAAATATGAAAAACCTTAAGTAAAAAATACTTGATGAAATTTATACGTGGAGCGATTCATACGCCACCTGGCTTTAGCTAGAGGTGACAATTTTAAATCAATTGGTTATTTATTTGTCAAGTTTGATAATATTTATGAGGTAATGAAAATATGTAAGTCAAAGAGCGATTCGTACACAATCTATTTTTAACCACACATTATCAAATGTGTTTTACAATGTTTTAAAATACAATAACATATTTAGTGATGTACAGTTAAAATAGATGATTAGTGATGTACAATTAAAATAGATGATGTATAAATCGCCATTCTATTTGTATAAGCGAATAATTGGTAATGATGATGGCAGAAACAAATATTCTTTTATATATTTTACCAAATAAATACATTGTACAAATAAATTAGTATTGGATTCACGTGACCAACAAGATGGGCCCATCAAAATCCATTTAAGATATATCGGCCCATAAAGCGACAAAAAGAAAAGTCAAACCTGGTCAAAGGCTAACTCACAAAACCATAAAAACGTCATTGCTTGCGTCACCTTTCACTTAACTCTATAGACTTGAAACTTGATGACTCCAAGTTTTTGTAGGGTCCCACCCCACCACCATTCACTCTATTCTCTTCTACGTACCCCATCACCCCTCTATTTCTCCTCTTGTGCATATACACCCCTCCAACTCCTAAAAGTAACAAAACTAACCCAATCAACAATCCTAACCCAACCCATAACCCCACTAGCTTACTACCGTCTTTTGCACCATGCCTCAACTTAAAGTAACCCATTTTGGTCTCATCTAGAACCTCAACTAATGTTTGTATAGGGTAATTTATAGTGTAACAAAATCCGGATGTGTTACTATATACCGCACCCCAACAAGTGCACTTCCCTTCACATGCATTCTCGCATTGTTTCAAAGAACTCACGATAGTGTAGTTCATTACCTCTTTGTTTGGTAGCTCGACCCCAGTTCTTCTCAAAACACCATATTTTTCATGACAAAAGTCGTTATTCAAAGTTCTAGTTTCTCCAATATCACACCGACCGGATGTATAATCCGTTCGATTATTTAAACAAGAACAGCCTTTGCCAGGCTGGCACAGACCATACGGCCCACATGCACTTGGCAGATCGCACTGGCTTGAGATTTGCTTGAAATCTACAAGCCAGGATGATCTAGTCCAATAATATCCAACCAGGTTACCGTCGGATTCAAGAGTAACCCGACGGTTACCTGTCCCTGGTTGCTGAAAGCTACTAAAAGGTTGTACGTCAGCGGGATCTATCCCGTTTTGGTACATTCCTATATACCCATCCGGGTTAAGCATAATCCGAATAGGTCCCCCGCCTTTCACAACCTGAGCTTTGGCTTCCATTGGATTATGCTGAAAGTAAAGCTGACTTGGATCCGAATTTGAATTCGAATCCGCACCAAACTTCGTATAAAACCCAATAAAATCTGGTCCAAGCCTCATGGAATACAACCCGTTTGAAGAAACCAATGTCATATCACTGGTGAAGTTTTGGTTTTCCATAAGGGTATTATAGGGAAAGTCGAAACTTTGCCACAAAGTTAAACTACGCTGGTTGCCTACGTCGTCCACCCTATCGATTATTAAATTCGAAGTGTAAGAGAGCCAAACACGCTCCCCATCCGTGTAACTTGACCATAATACCCCTTCTTGTTTATCCACAAGTACAAGACTACCGTTAAACAACAAACTAACTTTCGAAGACCACCGAGTCAACGGGCTTTTGCCCGTGATCCAGAGTGGTTCCTTCGACGCAACATGGATGACCGCAATAACGAGTTGAGTTCGCTCAACTCGTAAGAAACCAAATGAGTAGTTTCCCACTGAGTCATTAAGTAATGGTTGAAAGAATGCTACTGATGAATCTGGGGAGGCTGTGAAGCCTTTCACTAGCTCTTGAGCTGTGATTGGATGATATAAAAAGGTGAGTACGATGATGAATATTGAGATCTGAGTCAACTCAGTAGGGATTGAAACCATGGTGAAAAGTGGGAGAGATTATAACATATTTATGTGGGAGTGTGTGTTTGTATATATTTGTTTGTGATTATCATATAGGTGGAGCAAATGGGGTGTAGTTGGATTGATCTGCATGGAAATAATATAATAGTGTGCAACTTGAAAATCAAATAAAAAAACTATACTCCGTATGATGGTAGCGTTTAAATGAGGTGTGACTTTGTGCCTATTGGGAAATAAATGGTTGTTGACTTATTTCACATTTATTGTTTTGACAACTTTAAATGTCAAAAAAAGAGTGTTGACTTTTTTGCTTTATTTCTTTTAATCAAGTAAATATATAAAATTGGATATTGTGGTGCATTAAGCCATCTCCAATATAGTTTTGCACCAAATTTGGTGTTTTAGTGCAAAAAATCATCTCCAACTAACTCATCAAATTTGGTGCAGAATTTAATGTACACTAAATTTTTGAAGATTTTGCATTATATTTGGTGCAACACTAAACTTTGCACCAAATTTATAATGTTTCGTTTTAGACCCTACGTGTGAACTATTGTTATTATTTAAGTACAAAACTTGAAGAAACTTATTTATTTGTATGATTATTTTAAATACCATATACTTTAAATTATATAATATGATTATTGAAACAATAAGATATAATTTTCAAACAAATTATAGTAATTTAAACATTGATTTATGCAAAAAACTTATGTAATTGAAGTTTTACGAAAATAAATAAATAAACTTAACATTTAAGTTAATAGTTTGGAAAGTTAATTGATCACAAAAATAATAAACTCACGTCAAGTATAATGTAAAAATAGTTTAGGGGCCAATGTGTAAATGCTAAAAGTAGTTTTAGTGCAGAAATTTAGTGCATAGGTTGGAGATGAAACACATTTGGTGCAAGTATATTCCTGAAAGATTTCTTTATTACACCAAATTTGATGTAGTGTTTACTGCATACGTTGGAGATGCCCTTAGACCCCTCCCAATGGTGAACACCAACCGACGCATCAGTTGATGCCATATCAGCGCCACGTTAGCTTTTTTCAAAACTGACACAAACTGACATTACCCTGCCAACAGTGAACATCAGTTAATATCACTTCTCTTTTTAGGACCCACACACTAATTTCTTTATTTATTTATTAAACCATAAACTTAAATAAAACATTTTTATCAAAACTTAAAACATTACATTAATATAAAATAAAACATTACAATTCCTAAAAATTTAAAAAAAACAGTTACAATTCCTAAAAAAAAATACATTTTATTCAAAAGTAAAAAAGACAATTAGTTGTCTACTCCGAATCGTCCGAACCCACTTCGTCTTCCTTTTCATTGTCGGCTTCGTCCAAATCGTTGACGTGAGCCGAACCCGAGCCCGCTTTGCGACCGAAAACCGTCTTATAATCATTTTCATAATTATCGACAACGCTTTGATGCACCTCCTCGAGCATCCTTTTTTCCTTGCCTTTAAGACCGCTCGGTATTTTTTTATATAACATTTTTCATGATTTTAATATAGTTTTTTTGACCGAATTTTTGTCGATCGTGGCCAATGCTGTTTTTTGTGCTTCCGCGACTTCTATGTTGACTAAACATTTTTTTTCTTTTAAACTACGTGAGGAGGTAGCGGCATCACTCGAACTCGAACTTTTTTTAGCTTTAGCTTGGCCAGGCGGACAACGAATAATGTCGTCTTGGAACAACAGTTCCATGTTGGTTGCTAAAGGCTCGGAAGTAGGCATACCGTCACCAAGATTTATCGGCTCGAGTTCGGCTTGGCTTGGTTGTCGGCTCATGACTCCATCATTTTCTATAAACTTTGGACAATGTCGTAGTACATTCCAACATTTTTCATATATGTAGGCGCAGTTTTGTTGAGACTTAAACGCTTCGTGACACCCCTTCAAAATGTCGGTATCACTTGCCCCGCTTTGACGAGGATTGGTAAAATGTTTGTAGATGGCAATGAAAATTTTGGTGTCGCTACGAATTTTGTTCCACTTTCTTTGAAGTTGGCTCAAATTACGTTCTTGAGGTGCAACCATATTATCCTTTAAATTTTTGTCCCAAAAAGCTTTGAAGCTTTGTGAAACCCCTTTCTTTGAAATTTCGGAACGGTGAATCCAACGTTCGGATATTATTAGCGCCTCTTCGTCGGACCATCTAACTTGAACCCTTTTTGGTTCTCCTCTTCCTTTTCCTTTTCTCGGCTTCGGGCTCGGCACGGGTTCGGGCTCGACTTCGGCTTGACTTGGTGACTCGGGCTCGGGTGGAGTGTGGATGTTTCCGAATTGTGGATAGTTTATTGGAGTAGGTGGAAATGGAGAGAAAGCGGAGGATGGTTGGGTTAAAAATCGTGGGTCTTCAAATGGTGGTGGAGTTTGTTGGAATGGTGGTGGAGTTTGATGGAATGGAGCATACGGTGAAAAGTGTTGGTAGTTTATGTAATTTTGGTAAACTTGAAATTGTGTAGCGTATTGTGAAAAACTGGGGGGTTGACTTGGTGACGTGTTGCTAGATTGAGCGGAAGATGTGGCCGTCGGTGAAGTTGGATTATGGGTCGTGTTCGGTATGGGATTGTTTATTAAATTGTTCCACATATCTTCGCCAGTTGATTGGTTGGGTATCATTTTTTGGTGGTGGAATTTGGTTTAATTTGTGTATGAATATGGTATTTTTTGGTGGTGGAATTTGGTTTAATTTGTGTATGTGAAATGGGTTTTTTTTTGTGGTGGAATTTGGTTTAATTTGTGTTGATGTATGCTATTTTTTGGTGGTGGAATATGGTTAAAAATGTGTATGTGAAATGGGTTAAAGATTGTATATATATTGAGTGAAAATGGAAATGAGATGTGTTAAAATTAGTGAGTATATGTTGTGTATATATAGTGGAGTGAAAACGGTTAAAAAGTTTTTTTTTTCACCTCAACGGATACTTTTTAATTTTTCTTTTTTTTATAGCCGTTTCAAGCAACCGACGGGGACCCACCCTCTTTTCCTTTTCCTTCGGTATTCCGACGCTCCTCACCGACGGGTCGCAACCGACGCCGTACGCCCCGTGTCAGCGACGTCGATTGTGTTGGTTGAACCGAAGCCCTCCAACGACGGACCGTTAGCAGGGGTCTTACTAGTACGTAGTGTGATATAAACTACAACAAAAACAGACGAAAAAAATTATATATCAAAAACCTATTTAAAAGGGAAAACCAAAATGGCCTTTTATTTAAATTTATGTGAAAAGAAAAAGAAAATTGAACTTTTCTCATGCAGCAAATACACGTACTCTTGCATAATGCTAATTATTATATTAACGCTCAAAGAGTCCATCCATTATAAGAAGCATAACTATTTTTTTCAAAGTACGTCCATTCAAAACCGAATGGCCACACGTCTAAGGACTGATCCCAAAATTGCAGCTATCGAGGATTGAAGTAACTAAATCTCCTTTGAATGAATATTCTCAAGCTTTCACTACTAGTCTATTAGGTTACCACCTCGAGGTTATTTCATGTATTAAAGGCACTCTTAAATAAAATGTTAGGGTAGTAGTTATTTTTCGCTTGGGGGTAAGAGCACGAGGAGTGGTGATAATATTTACAGTGTTCTCATGAGAAAATTGATGTTCAAAAAGTGGAAGAGTAGAAGATATTGAGTTTACAATGTTCTCGAAATTTATTTTGATTTTTTAAATGAATGTGTGTGTGAGGTGGAAAAAAAAGCAAGCAAAATTAGCGTCTTAGGCAAAACTTTGTTACCCATAACGCTGTTGAGAACATTGTTGGGAAGTGAGATGACATCGTTACACAGTGTTATTAAATAAGACTTTGTAAAGAACATTGTAATTAAATACCTTTTCCGTATGCTTATCTTTCAATAGTTTGATTGGTTTTGCTCACTGATTTGGTTTCAATTTATGATATAATCATCTTTGGCGTTTATATGCAAAAGCAAGTTGAAATTACGATGTATTTCGTTCTTTGTTAGGTTGAAATGGTTACCGTTTGAAAAAAATTGATAATCCAACAGGAGAAAACAAAAACAACATGCCGAAACCAAACAACTTCACCATTGCAAAAGTTTAAACGAACTTTAGTCAAAGATTTACTAATTTTATTAACAATTGTCAAAGATATTTCATAAAGCTATCAAAACTACACTTAATAAATTCAATAGATAGACTAATGGACGTTCTCATGTGTTCCCATACACCTTTTAAACATTTTTATTCCAACATTTTCCTCCTAGTGTGGCGAATTATTGGGTTTTAGGAATAATAAAAAGAATGTAATTAAGAAGATTCAAAACAAAAATAAATCAAATGCAATCAATATGTCGGGAGAAAATCGATAGTACAAACATTTATGCATTTTCCCAAATATTCATAGTGAAGTGTACTAAAATAAAGATATTCTAAGGATGAATTTCCTCGTATTTAGTTCATGTCGGTTTGCAATCTCTTGATATTATTAAAAGTAGCTTTTATTCAAAGAATCTTCCCTTTGTGGAGTTCATACTTCAATTGATGAGTCCACAAGTTTTATTTCACTCTGTATTTGTTAAAATGTAAATCTCATTTTCTATGGGTGTCATAAGGATAAATACCGGATCTGTTTGGGGTGCTATCAAAAACGATATTGGATGAAAACCGGTGGCTCGACTTCTAATTTTTGGGATTTTTTCCTAAATTTTTCAGGGTTTTTTCATCCCTTTTAGCTCCCTCGCAGTTAAGATCCGAATGATTATGGGGTTTAAATTGTATTTATGTAACTCGGGTTTGTATAATGTTCTGGTGACTATTTAGCGACTTGCTAATAGTCGTGTATTAATGAAATCTCTCTTCCTTTAAAAAAAATGTAGTAATAACTAATAAACGAATTCATTTTGCAAAGCGTTGCTAAAGTTGTCATATCAAACTCTTTGTTTACACCCTCGCGATTTTGCGAGTCGTGGGCATGGATCCCCTACGCATAATTTGTACTGTTACATTTTCTGTAACCCACAAATCTGCAAGTATTTGTCGGCGAGTCTATTTTTAGACCAATACTCACAAGAAGTGAATATTCGCGGATTGCAAGTTTACATGGCACGTATCAGCAAGTCACAGATTATTTCTCATATATTGTCGTCCCTAATTCATTAGATAAAAAGTAAACTAAACACAAGTTAATTAATTAAAGTAAAATGTACTTATTATATTTCCATATAAATATTACAGTACATATATTAAAAACTACAACATTTAGCAAGAGTGTTAAAATGTTACTACTCAATGAATAGTATATAGCCAATCAAGATTTGACAAATATTTTTTTTTTTGCATTTTTATTTAATTAAAATTGCTTATTTAATTTTATGTAATATAACAATGACCAAATTTTGATTGTAGGTAAAAAAGTTATATCTTCCATCAACTTTTTCCCTTCACCCATTCTTATCTTTTGAGCTATAAATTGTTAGACCCATTTACCTAAGAACATTTTCAAAATACTCAACTAAAATGTGTTATCTTTTAATTGATCCCTAAACTCGATTTGACAAAAAGTACAGTTGAGATGTGTTTTATTCAACGTAATTGAAAAAAAATATCATTATTTACAAACTTATGTAATAAAATTGATAAACATGTTGACCCCAAGTTACATTATTAGCTTAACATAAAGGAGTTACGAAGACAAAAGCACTAATTATAATAGTAATCATCTAACTAGATTTGACAAAAATTACAATTAAGACGTGTTTTATTAAAGTGTCGATTCCTTTTATCATTACTTACTAATGTTTTTAAATGAAGTGATAAATGGGTTGATCCAAAGTTAGATTATTAGATTAGTATAAATATGTCACGAATACAAAAACAATAATTATAATGTGGTTGGATGAATTAACATAATAAAAGTGAAATAAAAAGTGATAATATTAATATCACATCTTGATACATAATTGATATTCCACTCATTAAGAATATATGTTTTAAACTTTAATCTTGGCTTTTGATTTGATATTGTTTGTCAAACTAAATTTAACGAAAACGTAAACAATAATATCATTTAACGATAGTACCATTTAACTTATAAATTATTGTACCTATTAGTATTAACTAATTTTTAAATTAGTATATTAATATGTCTACATTCAACCGTAAAAGATGAGTAAACTGATGTGTATTGGGTCTAATAAATACAAATTAAAATAATGATGTCTCTTGATGTTGTTTCACATAACATTTTTATGTGAATTTTTTTTTTCTCATTATAGTTGTGTATACCCTTTCACTTTAACACGTTAATATTATACGTGACCTGATATAAGTTATAATAGTCAAAACAAATTCAAGTTTCGTAACTTATATGTACACGTTAATTTTTTGATGTAAGTACCGTGATTTAATTTATTTGATCTATCACTTTCCATACAATATTGATGTTAACGTAATTGTAACCATGTGTAAGATTCACGTATGATAATTAGTATATATTTTTAATACGTTATTTTTTATATTCAACACCCGTGTATATTTTGCTCCGCTGCAATTGCGCGGGTAAAACCAGCTTGTTATGTTACATTAAGTATTGTGACTACGTGTAACTAACGGTAAATGAGAGAATTGATTCGTTAATTTATAAATAGACAATTATTTATGGGATGAATAAGCATGGTTAGAGCCACGCAGAATTTAGGAGTGGTAATTGTTATTAATCCGTTTGTCATGACACGTGTAATTTTTTTAAAATTAATTGATTTTATTATTATTTTTTTACGGGTCCAAATAAGTTATGCTGATTGATTAGTTCATTTTTATATTTTATTTTTTTTAAAAAAATTACTAATTTCTTATCTTTATTTTTTTTACCATAAAAAAATAATGTATTCATTAACTATGAAAGTATTACGATTAGACAAGAGAAATCATCACTCAAATGACTATTTCAGTTGAGGAAAGATCATGTAACTTAATACAATACTATAAAATAGAACATCAATATCTTAAAACAAATCTAGCTTAAACCATGAAATACTCCGTAAGATGATTAAAAATTTGACTAGGTTGATTGAGATTTCAAGATACTAAAATGTTGACCTTGAAAATTCCTTAATGTTTTGAAGGCTTGCTATTTTTACAAGGGAGATGATATTTTCACTCATAATTTTGATAGATCCACCATGAATGTGCAAGTTGTACTGTATAAGTAAATAATGCATGTTGATGGTGGAATTATCAAAAATGAAGGTGGATTTATCACCATCATTTTACAAAGATCATTCAAAAAGTCATCGAAAACATCATTTTCCGATCTATTTTGTTTTTTATTTAATGTGATTCCGAATGAAGCACCTAAGGCATGGAGATGTTGTTGATAACAAGCATGTTTATATGGTGAAATTTGAAAAAATTAAAAAAATTATAAACAATATTAACCATACAAAGTTTTTATAGTAAATTCAAGCATGACATAAAACGATTGATCTATATTTTCATCATTCATATGCATTATAATATAATTAGATTTGAAGAATCAAAGTGATGTTCAAACATGTAAGCTAATTATTATTTAATGTCACACCCCGCCAGACGGCAATTACAATTAGTTATGTTTAGTTTGCGGAAGCTTTAATAATGTGGCGGGGCTGCGAACAGTAATTTTCAACCAACCGTTACATACACACTCAGAGCATATGGTTATTGCACAACATAATGGTTAAGGATGCCAATTCAAACATTTGTTACAAAAGTAGTACGACTATGTAAGTCGTAACAGTAGTAGTGACGTTCAAAACATTTTAGTTTTAAATCAAAAATACATAAGGTTAAAAATAAGATTTCATAAGTATGACCGCAATGTCTGCAGTTATACAAATGAAATCCCCAAAAGCGGTCCCGACAGTATGTGGCATCCTAATAGGTCCAGGGTTGTCCATCCTGAATGCATGCGATTTCTTACCCAGCTAATTTCCTGAAAAACATAGAGAAAGTCGTCAACAAATATGTTGAGTGAATTTACAGGTTTTCATGTGTATGCGGTTTGTCAAACCAAGTTCGTATAAATGATTTGTTATTCATTTATAAAATACAAGTTATGTAGGGTTGTTACCCTAAAGTATTGTTATACGTGGGATGTCGTCCCCAAGACAAGTTACTGGTTGTTTACCAGTGTAAAACAAGTTACCGGTATGTTTTCCGGTGTCCAACAGTTGTAGGATTCGTTCTTCCTAAAAGTATGTACTGGTCGTTCTCCAGTGTGAAATAAGTTACCGGTATGTTTTCCGGTGTCCAACAGTAGTAGGATTCGTTCTTCCTAAAAGTATGTACTGGTCGTTCTCCAGTGTGAAATAAGTTACCGGTATATTTTCCGGTGTTCAACAGTAGTAGGATTCGTTCTTCCTAAAAGTATGTGGGAATTTTACTTAGACTGTGATCCCCTGAAAGGTGAGCTAAACCTCGCAGGTTAAAGTAACGCGACCTAACCCTATAACCAAACCACAACCAGAACTCATGTTGTTTGCCTGAACGGACATTTAAGTATACGCTCCACCGTAGGAGGGTCGTCACGGCAATAGTACTATCCGTATACTCAGTGGCTAGAGTCACCTAGCTAATGGTTACAGTAGCATGTCACGAGGTCTTTCATGCACACATTCCAAGTCTAGGTCCGTACTAGGATACATTGTCTAAATTCCCAAAATAACAGTGAATATGTCATATCACATGTCAACATTTGTATAAAAGCAATAAAGCATTTATAGTTTGATTGCATGTGTTGCATGCAATTTCTATGTTTAACACCCCTGTGTTTAAAAGCAGAAAACAATTAAAAGTAGGGGCTGTAAACTCACTGTGGTTTGCTCGGTATGAATGCTAGCAGCTGACAGGTAAAAGCCCAAAGGTATGTTAACCTATATACCATAAATGTATTAACATAAGTACGTTTGATTTGTTTAATCAACTTATGTTAATAGTTTGTTTGTTTTGTAGAAATTGTTGATTTCTTAGTAATTTAAGTCGTTGCATTCGTTGGTGACGTTGCGTTGAAATATTGTTATTATTTCACACGTCGTATGCCTTGTCAAGTGTATATATATATATTTATACATATATATATATAAGTTCTAAACACGTGGTTTACGTATTAAAATGCATATAAGTTTTATTTGTCATAAAACTTCTTATTGTATGTATTTCCGTTTATAAAATAAATAAATGCTGTCGTCGTTTAAAAGTCATCTTTTGTATATACGTAAAACATATATATTTATGGATTCGTTGCTTGTTAAAGTTTGTATATATATCTATATATATATATATATATTCATACACATTCCATTTTATAAATACTCGTTTCGTGAAATGATTCGGGTCACGTCTTACGTTTGGGATGTTTTGGAAGTTTATTGGGCTCGGCCCGATTAGTTTTGTTTTCGGCTCAATAACTTAATCCGATTGCCTAATCTCTTTGGCCCATTACAAGTCTTGGTCTAATGGCCCGTTTATTTAATTTAATTCATTTGTTTTTACAATACTCGGCCCAACCCAAAGTCTTAAGCCCAAGGAGTATTCTGCCCAGTTTGCAGCCCATCTCAGCCGATCGGCTTGGGCTAGCCGTTCGGCTTGGCTAGCCAATCGGCTTGGCCTTCAGCCGTTCGGCTTGTACTTCCGGCCCAATCCAAGCCTCACTCGATCCAGTCCAATATAACAAGCCCATTATTTATTTTGGTCCAGTCCACAACACTCGGCCCGTTAAGCATTTTAGTCCGGCCCAAATACACAGCCCACCAGACTCGTATACAGCCGATCGGCTTTGAGCCCTTAGCCGTTCGGCTTTGGTCTCTCAGCCGTTCGGCTTTGTGACCTTAGCCGTTCGGCTTTGGCTCGTTTCCAGGTCTCTGTTCGTTCTTCAAATTTCCAAACTCAAAATCAAAGTATGTTTGTGCCAGTTTTCGAAAGGTTTTAGTGTTTAGATGTTTAGTAACAACAACATACATCCTTATATTACATTTTTAACAAGTTTCATGTATATGATTTTGGATTTCAAGTTTGGTTTCATATAACCCATTTCAAGAAAATCAACATATGATCATCACATTTTTGTGTTATAAACATGGATTGTGATATATATACGAGTTATACAACGAAATTTAAGTATGGAATTCGAAGGTTTTGAAGTCCCTTACAATGGTGAAGTTGATGGTGACGATGATGATGCGAAGAAGATGATGAGGATGTTGGTCCTGGCTTGTTGTTCTACTCCTCTACTTGCTGCTCTCTGCTGCTACTCTTTGAGTGTTTAATCAAAGAGAAATGGAGGAAGAGAAGGAAACTTGGAGATGGAAATGGTGTGTGTTTGAGAGGAAGATCACCAAGGAATGGGGGAAACAGGAGTAAGGTGATGTCGAGTATGGGAGATCACAGTTGTGGTCTCCCAATTATTGAAGCTAGTTAGGTATTTTAAGCCCGTTAATTTCGGGTACGGGTATAATTAGTACAATATAAAATTAAACATTTTACATTTTTATTTTGTAGATGCTCTCCTGGTTCGTTATTTAAATTCGGAATAATGATGTTTTCATTATTTTTGACTGTTGTATAATTTCTGCGTTGGACTGTTAACATTTTAATTGAGTGCCAAATTTCAGTCGAATTTCGGGTTCATATTTTGAGGTAATGTTACAAATGTTTCCAAATGAATGAGAAAATTTGAATTTTTCTCATCTTGATCTCTGAATGCATTTTAAAATTGTTTCTGTTCGTTTTATAATACGTTTTATGTTAAACGTATTTTTAACCCGTTTTATCTATAGGTTATAGATACAATAGTACTCGTAATTAATAATTGCATTATTAATTATGTTGTGTCACCAACTTTTGTCGTATTTATCTGTCGGGTTCGTCTCGACACATTTGTACGTAACTTTAATTACTTACGTATTAGTAATACTTTTTGTTTAAAAGTACTAGGCTGCTAGACTTACATCACATCACAAGTTTTTGTTTTAAACTTAATCAGGAAATTAGCGTAAGAATGCACATGCTTAATGTAAATCAGTACCTAATTTGGAGAGTTGTCACATTTAATATGTAAAAGCTAGAGTTCTTGTTAATATATGAAGCTAATCACTCCAATATGAAGCTAAATATAAATAAAAATCTTCTTTTGCATACCGTGTATCTCACGATCCAACTATTAAAACATGTTGCCATGATTTTTCTATAAGAAAAAATAAAAAAAAGTAAATAACGATCAAACAAAAACGACACTTAACATTAAATAAAGCACATTCAGATTGTACTTTTTTTGTTATATCGAGTTAAGCTATTAAAATCCAACAAATTGATTAATCGGGTGTGTTTGAAAACTAATGTAAAGTAAAATATATGCAATTTACAAAACACACGGTCTACAAATGTAAAACATTCAAAATTTTACCTAAAATGATTTTTATGGTTATGAATATCAATTTAAATAAATTATTATGTTTATTCTTCTAAAATGAGTATCACATCAAAATTATAGTAGTTTTGAAAGTCCGTATAGTTGCCAATCTAATAATAATATGGGTCTTCCTCTTATGTTACAACCGTGACATAGATATTAACTTACACTAACATAATATTGTAAATTAGAATCAACATCTTTCCCTTCTACTAAAAATATTATTGTATATAATGATAAAAAAAATAACATTTAGTGATTAGACACTTCAAAACCGTAATTTAAATTCTTTTTGCTAAAAAGATGACACATTGATCAATCGGATATTTGAAATTTTATGTAATATACACAACTTACAAAACAAACAATTACAAATTTTAAACAAATTAAAGTAATCTATAGTTTTTTTTTATTACTAGTTTAAGACCCGCAAAATTTGCGGGTTGACTTTATTATATGTCTTATATGGATGTGTTATATGGATTTTATAACACCCCCAAATTTCGGGTTGCGGAAGCGGTCGGGTCGGGTATTACCAAATCTAATATCACAAGTTGCAAATTCGCAAAATAATTTCACTTAATAAGACGTTTGATAAACTACACTTAATAAGCACAAAGGTAAATAATGAACGACTCTAAATGAGACGTTTGAAAATATTTGTACATTTCATAAAGTAAAAATGTATACAAGTTGCAAATTCGCAAAATAATTTCAATACATAATTTGTAATACAAAAGTTATGCAGAGAAATCTAGATGTTTGAAATCATGCGACTCGAGCTAGCATATCTTGTAGTAATCCTAATCCTGCTGGGCACCTGAGAACACATGCTAAAACGAGTCAGCTATAAAGCTGCTGAGTTCATAGGATTGTTAATTGAAAACATAAAGTATAAACCTGTATGCTTTGAGAAGTAGTTCAAATCCACGACTTTGATTTGTATTGTTTAAAGTGTGTAACATCGATGTGTATACAGCTATCGAGGTATCTAATACCTAAGTAATTTTGGTATGTACCTAAGTACACAGAAGTAGTGACATATCATGCCTGGATACCTATCAGGTATGGGTGGGTCTACAATGTGAGACATTACATGCCTAAGTATTACCGAGTGTGTGTATGACCACATCATATCGAGGGTGTGGCAATCCGTGCCTTGATACCTATCAGGTATAAGTAAATCAACTAATGTGGGGCAATACATGCCTAAGTACTATCAAGTATATGTGTATGACCACGTCGTATGATAACGAGTAATAGAATTACTAGTTTGGTAGTAAATTGTGGGTGTGCTCCTGGAACGTTGTATTGCGTCCAGCAACATGAAATTGTAGTCCCGCAGAACTATGATTGAGTAGTTAAACAAATACTGAGTTAACGACCTCACGTGAAAGCTCACCGATCCGTTAACTATTGCGAATCTCGAGTGTAAGCACGTCGATCCGTGAATGAGTGCGGATCACGAGCATAAGCTCGCCCATCCGTGATTGAGTGTGAACCCCGAGTATAAGCTTGTTGATCCATCGATTGTGTGTGAACCCCGAGTGTAAGCTCGCTGATCCATCGATTGTATCGCTTTACCGCAATATCGTACTTCTGCCCACTTCTCACCGTGGCATCGTTTTGTGCCCACTTTACCGTGGCATCGTTTTGTGCCCATTTGGCATCGACCGGATTGCTCACAAGCAATGTATGAGAGTCAGCAGTACCACGACATGCCCGACTTGAGTAACTGAGTCGACCGTACTACGACGTGTCCGACTTGAGTAAATGAGAGCCGGTAGTACTACGACATGCCCGACTAATGTAAATGAGTCGACAGTACTACGACATTTCCGACTTGAGTATTCGCGTTTGTATAAGTGTATATATACCTATATACATAATTAGATTGTATGTAGCACCAAGTGCTCGGGATAGAGTATGAGTTTGTATGTATGTATATATATATATATATATATATATATATATATATATATATATATATATAAGTCAAACGACAAACGCGGGTGATAGTGTGTCATGCAACACATGCAAGTAATTTGTTGTATTATATACAATACTTAGATATTAAGTAGCACAATGAACCTAGGTATGAATATTCATCACCTAGTTGAGTTGTATCAGCATACTGAATTATACTAACATAGTCTGCTATCGTATACTCCTAGCCTCATCCTAGCAAGTATATTGGAGTCTCGGGGAAATGTTCACCTAAGTACAATTTCCACTCTGATAAGCAAAGAGTGTATCGGTAGTCTTAGTTCCTAAAAGGGAGACTAATCATGTAACAAATCTAGATGTTGTCCAGTGTAGGCAGAACTAACCAGTTTGAATGTATTCGATAATATTGTCCCTCGACAATAGGGTCAATGTATATTGATAACTTAGTCAAGTTACGTCATGGTAATTTTCTTTCAACAATCTAATAGTGTACAATGGTAACCTATCTAGGTTAAGTATTGATATTGTCCTACAACAATATTAAGGGTGTAATTCCTAAGTATTACACATTTCGTATTACATAACTGTAATATAGATAAGTCTGAATTATGATAATTTATAATTATAATTCGAAAATAGTAGTTGAACATGTGTCTCACCCCGAAAACAGTAAACAGTTAAAAGAGTGGGGCTATGAACTCACATGTGAGTTGTCAGCGACCCTAAGATACGCGTATCTTCTGAATGATAACCTCCTAGTATCCTAAACACGTGAGGTTATATAAGTAAGAGATAAATTAGTTTGTCTAAGTGAGTTGTGTAAATATTCATTTGTTGTTCAGGTTTGGAAACTGTGACACCCCGCAAATTTATACGCGATTACGTACACTAAACATTTGCATTTAGGCCAATTCCCTAACTTAGAGTGAATTCACAACACTTTTAGAGGTAAGGCTAGCAAAGCCCAACTAGTTAATACGTGTAGTACTACATTCGTAATTAGTTGTAATTACGTACAAAACAATTGAAACAAACACGATAAAAACATACGACTGTTAGTGAACAAAAATTATTTAATAAAATGAAATTATTAAATAACGTTAACGTTTATTAAGTATTATGTCGATAATATTTACAAAGTATTTTGTAACGTGAAACATTTATTACGTAAATTGAAACAACTCGAAACACATCCGTAAAACTAAAATAAAACAAGTTATGATTTTATAATTCAACTAAATCACTTCTATAAAATATCTCAACTAAAAATATATTCGTGTACGTATTTAAAGATTTACCAATTAAAAATATTTTAACATTTAACGATCGGGTAAACGAACAGGAGCTAAATACCATAAAATTTGGGACAAATCACCTCCCCTTCTTGTTGACCAAAAAAGTCCCACACCCACCACCCCATCTCACTTTCTCCATTTTCATCTCATTCTCCAAAAACAGACACAAACACCAACTCATTTCTCTCTCAAAATCACTCACCAAAAATTGCCAAATCACCACCATTTTCTTCTTATTTTCGGACCAACAACAACAACAAAACTCATCATCAACTTTATCTTCAAGATCCAAGCTCAAGATCCACCATTTTCTTCTTCATCTTCAATTTTCACCTAACTTTCGTTTTCACTCAAAATTGATAAGAAAAACTACTTTCTTTTCACTTTTACTTCATTACTATAGCTTGCAATCATGTTACAAGTCATTATATGAAAGATCTAAACGTTTTGGGTTGAAAAATTAAGTTTTCGTTCGAACAGTTTGTTGTGTCGCTTTTGGCCCAAAAACAGTGGTGCGACACAAGCTTTTGTGTCGCATTACCTTTCCTACGTCGCACATAGCGACACAAGCCATTATGTCGCAGACTACTCAATATCACACATAGCGACACAACACCTTATGTCGCATAAAATTACGGATGTCGCACATGGTGACACAAACCCTTGTGTCGCAGAACCTTTTAGCGACACAGTCCTTATGTCGCAAAACTCAGAACCTTAAAAACACATGTTTTTCACTAAGTATCGGAACCAGAATTTACCACTTGATTTTACTCCGAATTTGGATTTCACGTGCGCTTTTACTAAATCAATGTAGTAGAAATAAAAATTTTCCAAGCTAACCTGGCCAGGGGCTCTGCCCCTTGGACCCCACCAGGGGTTGCCACCCCTTGGACCCCGCTACCAGGGGCGCTGCCCCCGGACCCCCGTACACGATTTTCTGCTTTATGATATTACAACGAAACTGCCAATAATACTTTGAAATATTTTTACGAAACCATCACCAACGAGTCTTACGAATTTACAAATAAACGATGATCTTTCATGAATGAACGAGTAACATGGTTAGACTATTAGCCACCCGCTTATATGATTATTCCTACGTTTAGGACGTTAGTGACCTACTTGGATTTAGGCTTTGCTAGCGCTCGCAACTTTACTTAGCTCAACATGTAAGTTCATAGCCCCACTTTTAACTGTTTTTAACGCTTTCAACTCGGGGTGAGAAACATAGTCAACTGCTTTATATATTGCCATAACAACTTTTACTTTAATGATTGTATACTTGTTTTACTCGAACAATTAGAGTACTTTAAACTGTTGAACTCTTACACAAAACTGGTATTTATGAAACAACATTTTCATACTATAAACTTGTTAAACTTTGTTTGGTAAACCGGAGAACGACCGGTACTTTTTATGTAAACGCTGGAGAACGACTGACAACGTATTTTAGTGCCAGAGAACGACTAGCCAAGTTGGACGGGAGAACGACCTGTGCGTGTTTAGACCGGAGAACGACCGATACTGTGTTTCGCTGGAGAACGACCAATAGTGTTTAGTGCCAGAGAACGACTGGTCGAGTTGGACGGGAGAACGACCCGTGCGTCTTTAGATCGGAGAACGACCGGTACTGTTTTGGAAACGCCGGAGAACGACCAACAACGTAGTTTAAACTGTATTTTGGGTAACATCCCACGTAAACTGTATTTTGGGCAACATCCCAACTGAACTATATTTGGATAACATTCCACAAAACGTTTATTTAACTATTATGGCAATAACTGTTCACGAACGTATTTGGTTTAACGAACTGTACTTGCAAATTTAAAACCTGTGAATTCACTCAACCTCGTTGTTGACTTTACTATATTTTTCAGGGAATTAGCTGCACGTAAGACTACCGTCTGCACAGATGGACACTAGGCGACCTGTGAAGCTTTAGGATGCCAACTTTTTGAAACACATGGATTTCTTTTGTATAACTAATTTATTTTAGTCATATTTACGAAATCCACTTTTGTAAAACTTAACTAATTTCCTACTTATACGATTCGATGAATCGTAAACCTTGTAACTATTACTTTTGGCATCTTAATATATATGTTCTGTTGTAATCATACGCTCTGATACGTATGCATGTACAATATTGGTGTCATTACCCCCATACTTAACTAAATGTTTCCGCTAACCATGATTAACGAACTTAGGGGGTGTGACAGAAATCGTGTACGGGGGTTCGGGGGCAGCGCCCCTGATAGCGGGGTCCAAGGGGCAGAGCCCCTGTAACACCCCCGAAATTCGTTGATTGAGTTTAGCGGAAGCATTTATTTAAGTATGGGGAGTGCCACAATACACCGTACATGCATACGTATCAGAGCTTATGATTACAACAGAACATAATATATTAAGATGCCAAAAGTAATAGTTACAAAGTTTACGATTCATCGAACCGTATAAGTTGAAAAGTAATTAAGTTACAAAAGTAGATTTCGTAAATATGACTAAACAACTTAGTTATATAAAAGAAACCCAGTTGTCAAAAGTTGGCATCCTATTCCTTCGGGGGTCGCCTACGTTCCATGTGTGTAGGATGTCTTACATGCAGCTAATTCCCTGAAAAACATAGTAAAAGTCAACAACGAGGTTGAGTGAATTCACAGGTTTTATGTTTGCAATAGTTGAATCAAGTTTGTAAGCACAGTTGTTGAGACAAATACGTTAACAAATAGTTATTGTCATAATAGTTAAGTAAACGTTTTGTGGAATGTTATCCAAAGATAGTTCGGTTGGGATGTTGCCCAAAATACAGTTTACGTGGAATGTTACCCAAAATACCGTTTACGCGGGATGTTACCCAAAATACTGTTTACGTGGGATGTTACTCAAAATACCGTTTACGTGGGATGTCACCAAAAATACAGGTTGCAATACGTTGTTGGTCGTTCTCCAGCATTTCCAAAACAGTACCGGTCGTTCTCCGGTCAAAAGACGCACGGGTCGGTCTCACGTCCAAACTCGGCCAGTCGTTCTCTGGCAATAAATACTGATGGTCGTTCTTCAGCGAAACACAGTACCGGTCGTTCTCCGGTCAAAAGACGCACGGGTCAGTCTCCCGTCCACTTGGCCAGTCGTTCTCTAGCACTAAAATACGTTGCTGGTCGTTCTCCAGCATTTACATAAAAGTACCAGTCGTTCTCCGGTTTACCAAGCAAGTTTAACAAGTTTATAGTATGAAAATGTTATTTCATAAATACCAGTTTTGTGTAAGAGTTCAACAGTTAACAGTACTCTAATTGTTCGAGTAAAACAAGTATACAATCATGTAAGTAAAAGCAGTTATGGCAATCAATAAAGCAGTTGGCTATGTTTCTCACCCCAAGTTGAAAGCAGTAAAACAGTTAAAAGTGGGGTTGTGAACTCACCTGTTGAGTTGAGTATGTTCGAGTGCTAGCAAAGCCTAAGGCCCAAGAAGTCTAGTCAAAATCTCCTAACGGCTTAAACGTATGAGATTTAATGAGTACGTGGAGGTCTAAGTTTACCATTTATGCTAGTGTTCGTATAACCAAGTTATGTCCATGTGTTTGTTCAAGGATTATGTTTGAAGTTTTGAAAATGTACATGTCTCGTTGGTGATAGTTTGAAATCGACATTTCAATATTATAAGTGTGTTTGTAATGTTTATAAAGTTCGTGTCTCGTATCGTATGTAAATATTCGTTTCCGGTTAAGTTCGTCACTTAGTGCAAAATCACTTGTAAAGTTTCGGTTTTATGTGACGCAAGGGTTTGTGTCGCATTCCTGCGACATCCACATATAAATGCGACATAAGCACTTGTGTCGCAAATGCTGCGACATAAGTAGTTGTGTCCCAAGTATGCGACATAGGATAATTTATGCGACACAAGGCGTTGTGTCGTATAATGTGACGTAAAAATGGTACTACGTCACAAAAGCTTGTGTCGCACTATTTTTTTCGGTCCCATGCGACACAAAGTGCTGTTTGACGAAAATCTAAATTTTTCAACCCAAAAACGTTTAGATGTTTCATATAATGACTTGTAACATGATTGTACACTATAATAACAAAGGAAAAGTGAAAGAAAAGTGATTTTTCATACCAAATCGAGTGAAATCCAAAAGTTAGGTGAGTGGATGAAGATGGTGATGTTGGCAGATTTTAGAGAGAGAATTGAGAGAGAATAGGGATGGAGTGAGAGAAAGGGAAGATGAAAATGAAAATGAAAATGAAAATGAGGGTGGGGTGGGGGTGGTGTTGGCAGATTTTTGGGGCCAAAAGTGAGGGGTTTTTGTCCCAAATTTGCGGTATTTAGCCCGTGTTCGTTTACCCGATCGTTAAATATTAAAAAAAAACGTTTTTTAAACGATAGGTTTTTAAATATGTTTTCGATTGTACTTTTAATTGAAATATTTTATTTAAAATAATTTAGTTAAGTTATAAAATCTAAACTCTGTTTTATTTTAGTTTTACTTATATGGTGCAAGTCGTTTCAGTTTACGAAATAAACATTATTTGACACAAAATGCTTTGTAAGTATTATCAACATAATAATTAATAAACGTTAATGTTAATTAATAATTTCATATTATTAATTAATTTTATTCACCAACAGTCGTATATTTTTGTCGCGTTGTTTAAATCGTTCTGTACATAATTACAACTAATTATGAATAAGTAATACTACGCGTATTATCTAGTTGGGCTTTGCTAGACTTATCTCTAAAATGTGTTGTGAATTCACTCAAAGTTAGGGAATTAGCCTAAAATGCGTGCAATTAACGTTTATAATTAAGTTGAAATTGCGGGGTGTTACAGCCCTTGGCTGGGGTCGAGTTGCCAGGTCAGCTTGGAAAATTTTTATTTCTATTATGTTGCTGTAGTGAAAAACGCTCTGAAATTCCCTTTCGGAGTAAAATTAGCTGGTAAAATTTGAGTCTCGACACTTAGTGAAAAATATGTGTTTTTAAGGTTCTGAGTTTTGCGACATAAGGAGTGTGTCGCTAAAGGGTTCGGCGACACAAGGGTTTGTGACGCCATGTGCGACATCCGCAATTTAATGCGACATAGTGTATTGTGTCGCTATATGTGACGTTCGGATTTGTTGCGACATAAAGGCTTGCGTCGCACCATGCGACATAACTAATTATTGCGACATAACCTGCGACACAGGCTGTGTCGCAAGACTGTTTTTGGGTCTCTACTACACAACGGTCTGTTCGACGGAAAATTTTGGGGATCGAGTTTTATACCGGTTTTTGGACCAAATCAACTTAGATAACGTTATTGCATGATAATATAAGTGTTATAAACTCGAAATAAAGTAAGAAAACGGAAGATTTCTTACAAATCGAAGATGGAACCGAAAATGGAGGTGGAATCCAAATGATGATGGAATCGAGATTGATGATGAGGAAGATGATGTTAGATGCTTGTTGTTGCTCCTATTGATGATGATTTCGCAGATGATGATGATGATGACGGCGACGGTGGCCGGCGGTGGTGGGTGGTGTAAATGGAGAGAAAGAGATTGAGAAATTTTGGGTTGTGTGTGTAAAAATGAATGGAAATGAAGGAGTAAGAGGGGGGTATGGGTTGGCTTATGTTTGGTTTGGGGGAACACTGTCACCCGAATCGCAGTACAAAATACCTGTGTTTTTGTACCCGATCGTAATATAAATTTAATATTTTAAATTTATAATTTTGTTCGTACTCTTTCGTGAATATTTTAAATAAAAATATTTCACTTGAATTATCAAATTGAAATTTGGTTTCTGCCTGGTCTCAGATTGTTTCAATTGTGATTATCAAATAATCACTGTTTATTATATATATAATTATATATATATATATAAAAAGTTTTTGAATACTTTGTTACAATTGCATATAAAAATACAATTATTTGAAGTTTAAATTTTGGCGCAGAAATTGAACTTTTTGACTAGGTGTCACAGATTTAATATGTGTTTTGTTGTTGCTGTACAGTACATCGGGTTGTATTGGTTTTATTATAAATGAAAAATGTATTAAGGATTTGTATTGTAATAGATTTTAGATTGATGAGTCCAAATAAATAAATAAACAAATAAATAAATAGGGATACTATAGCTTATAATGTCACTTTGTTATTTGTATTGATGTTAAATAATACTATATTATTTAAAATCGTCGGATATGTTTTTTCAAATAAGCAAATTTATCGGTTCAGCAAGTAATACTATTTTGTACTTAAAAAATAACGTTCTTTGCAGTGCATTGGTGGTTTTCGTCTATCTAAGTTACTCTCTGTAATTTAAATCAAAAACCTATAATGCATTACTTTGACTTTCTTACTTTGACGAAAGATGACAAAACATGACAACTCAAATGCAGATTCTACTTACTCGAACGACGTTAACACAACCTTATAAGATTAAATGGTAAATTATTTTAGGTATATAAATCGAGATATAGAGAAATTAGTGGCAGAAGAGTAAATTAGTTAATAATATTGTGCATTATATCACTTCCTTTTTTGTATTTATATTGTTCTATAATATTAATACTATATACTATATTATGTACCGAAAGTTTGCATTAGTTAATTAAAAAGTTAAATTGTTATCTTTAAGATTTCAAATCTTGTAATTCGGTATTATTTTCCCCCTTGTTTCATATTTGCGTCGTATTTTCAATAACTAAATATTTTTATTTCATCAAAGTTACATACATAAGGATAACTGAAACCCGCGAATAAATATGAAAAACCGATGGGTAATATTAGTTGGTTACCTAACGGGTATTGGGTCGTGTATTAGTACGAATATTCTAAACCGATATGTGTACGGATACACTAAAACCCATCAGAAACTGAACCGTTGGCATACATAATCAAGGCGGTAGTATGGGTACAAATATACTAAAATCCGCCGGAACCCGACCCATTGACATCCATGATTTAAGAATTGTAAATTAGAAATTGATAAAAGGATTCAAAATAGTAGGTCTTATAAGAATAGAATTCACTGGGTGATAGAATGAGTTATGAATTATTTGGAATTCAGAGTAACTTATTGAAGTTTTTTTAGAAAAAATAAAATATGGATGTGTTATATGGATTTAATAAATGTTAGATCTTAATTGTTGATCTCCATCTAATGGTCCTTATTCTCTCGATATTTTTCTTTTAATATATAAGATAGATGGATTGTTGGATAGTAAAGTAAAGTACCTAAACTCTAACAAACTATTTTTTAGATTTTTTTTATAAAGAAATATTTCTAAGGATTTTATATATAAAATGATTAAAAAAATAAAGACTTTTCACTATTTATTTAATAGTGTTTCTTCATATAGCTCGTTCTAAATGTAGGAACTTTCAATTCCAATTATTAGTTCCTTCATCATCGGATCATTCATCTTGAGAGATCGTAGATGTACGTTCTTGAAAAAAAATAGGAGTACCAATTAACCAATCTAGATTAAACCTTGTGTTTAATGAGTGTCATAATGACTTTGAGAAAATACTAACTAAATCTTGGGAAATTAAATTTTTTGCCCATTTTTCAAAAGGATTAGTTGAGTTTGTCCCTTAAAAAAAATTGACGATATACCCTACCCGGACGCAAGTCGTAAATAAGACTTGCGACCCGGGCTTTGCTACTTGCTAAACGAGTAAAAGACACCACGACCCAACCACAAGTTGGTCGCAAGTCACAAGTATCATGTATGACCCTTGCGACTGAAGCCTTGCTACTTGCGACTTGCTCCCGACCACCCACTTTTGGCTTCGGTCGCAATGGTCATACATGATACTTGCGACCAACTTGTGGTCGGGTCGTGGTGTCTTTTACTCGTTCATTGTAACTAGTCGCAAGTGGCAAAGCCAGGGTCGCAAGTCTTATTTTGCGACTTGCGCCCGGGTGGGGCATATCATCAATTGTTTTTTTAAAGGGGCAAATCAAATTATTTTTTTCGAACAATGGGCAAAAAATTTAATTTCCCTTAAACCTTATATCTAATGAAATCACACATGTTCTTGAAAAAAGCTATTTGTTTAATAGTATGAAAAAAATTGTGTGGGTAACCTGAATTATGGATCGGTCATCACGTATAAGAGAATAAAGTTGCACACTCTTGGTGACTTTTAGAACACTCTATAGGGGGTATGGGGTAGTTTAGCAACAACATTTAAGATATTTTAGCCTTTTATTTTGATTTTTGAAATAAATAACCTCACGTTACAAAATATTGTGTTTCGATATGAGTCACGTTTTATTTTTCTTTCTGAAAAGCTCTTATAAACTCATGAAATTACTAATGGCTAGGATGTTCATTACTTGACCGAACCATTTGGTCAGCTTGCCTGGCTCTACCTATTTGGCTTTTTCCAAGCCATCATGTATGGTTCACTTTGCGGTTTCAAAAATTAAAATTACTGCTTAAAATAAACTAAACTCCATTAACTTTTATTATATACGTCAGGTATACATATCTAAATCGAAATATATAGTATGCCTTTAATAAACAAATCATATTGCTTCTCTAAGTGTCATTTTGCCTTTGCCGACTTGTGCAACTAATTAAATTAGATGATAATATAGTAAAAGAAGACTTCTGATTTATTTATATACAATTCATATGAAGTTTTATTTATTAATTTGTTTTAGTTATAGGACCGAAGATTACAAAATGATTTAACAACAAATGAATAAAAAATCAAGTATTTAAGTATTATATTAAAGTTTCTTGGTTTAATGGCATCAATTCAAACCTTCAAAAGAAATTTTATAGTCCAAAAACTCCAAAATTATAACATGAAAATGATCAATCGTATTGTTTTCGGTTATAAGAGATTTAACATTTAGGGCCCGCTCCCGAGTTATTTTTTTGGAGGAAGAGAAGAGAAACTGGAAGAAGTATGAATCGCATTGTGTTCCAGAGTTTTGTTTACGGAGAGAAGAAAAGAGAAGTGGGAGGAGGATTTCAGCTTCTTTTCTCTCCAAAAGTGAGAAGGAATGGAAGGATGGAATATCAAACAAGTTATAAAATGTAACTTCCTTCCATTTCTCTTCAACTCAAGAACACAAATCCGTATAAATTTCATTTCTCTTCTTTCCAATTCTTTTCAACTCGGGAACACATAAATATTGTTTCTCCTCTTTTCTTTTCTATCGTCTTTTACTCTTTTCTCTTCTCTTCTTTCACTCAAAAACTCGGGAGCAGGACCTTAGATCTAACTTCTTGATACATACTAGTACATATTTTGAAGTGGTTTCAGCCTAATGTATATTGGTTTTTCACTCTTCATTGACTCTTTAATTTGTACATGTTAATATTCCACTAATAAAATTTTCTAAGAGTCCCTTCACCTTTTTACCAAAAAGAGGTTCGCATTTATTATTAACAAGTTTTTTTAGCCCGTGCGTTGCGACGGGGGCTAAAAAGTACATTTTTAAACTCCGATATGAAATATGAAATTTTCACTTGAATAAGATATGATCAGTTGATGATTTATTTTTTTAATTATACCAACATGTATGCATATAATTGAAAAAAACTTAAATTATTACAAAGTTGATTTTGCATCTAAAAATGTATAGTGTATAAGCACCGATTTTATAAATTGATAATGCAATCAGTTACATGCACTTAAGTCATATATTAAACTGATCTTACAAAATGTATAGTGTATATGTACTGATTTTACAAAATGTATAGTGTATATTGCTCTTCTAGAATTCATTAAGTCATATATTAACTTAATGATATGAGAATGGATCAATGACCAATTAGACAAACATTTATTTATTAAACAGATCATACCATGTAAATTTAAAATTATTGAAAAACCCCATGAACTCATCTAGAATTCATTTTTTGAATGTTGACTATTTAATGTAGAAAATCAATATCACCTTAAAATAAACCAACAATTAAAAATTAAAACGTATAAACCACGCAAATTCCAAAGATGTTAAAGATAAATTAGACCAACTAATTAACCTCAGTTAAAAGAAACTGAAAAATTCAATTTCTCAACACCAAGTCTCCAAATTAAATGATGAGCTCCTCTCAAACTATGATCTAACAGTTGACTCTTATTTATTGATATTTACTTATATCCACAAATGCGTTATTTGGAACTTTACTTAGTGTATACTTTCACTTATGTAACTACATGTAGTCCCCCATAAAATATTTAATTTATGCAAAAGACGTTTTAAAAACTAAAAACGTACAATAGCAAAATCTATAAATTTGTGTATACTCTCAAACTATAAACCTTGAAAATTATGCTTGAAAACTATAATTATAGACAAAAAAAATTATACAAATGTTAGTAATCGAACACATATGAATAATAATAAAAAAAAAGTAAATAAAATTAGTAAATGCAAAAAATTAAAAAATTTTAAAAAAATAGCAAAATGTACTATTCGGGAGATAAAAATTTGGGACACCCACCTTAGTGGGGCCCACCGAAAATCAGCCAAAAGGTGAGGGTCATCACCCCCTCACCTCATTTACACTCCCACCCACACAAACTCTCTCTCTCTCTCTTTTACTTCCATCTCCACCACCATCACAAACCATCACCTTAATTCTCAAAATAACATCACAAAATGACCTCCAATCTCGAAGCTCCTTTAGAGAAAAACGATCACCTCGTCTCGATCTACATTTCCATCTTTTCGGATTTCTCCGGCGTAAAGTTTGTAAGTTTCCGACAAAACCCGAAACACTTCGATTTTCATTATTTTTACTTGTTTATGGGTTATTTAAGCTCATAATGTCCAAATATGGGTTGGGTAAAAGTTTCAAGTCAAACGGAGGCCAGAAAACAGCTTTTCGGCTCATTTTTCGGCCAATAGCGCGTTATGTCGCAGAGGCTCCAGGCCACCTGCGACATAAGCTTTTATGTCGCTAAATCAGACCTTATGTCGCATATAGCGACATAAGCCACTATGTCGCACTAATCACGGATGTCGCATATAGCGACACAAATAGTTATGTCGCAGAAATTACGGACGTCGCATATAGCGACATAAAACACTATGTCGCAAAACTCATTCCCGTCGCATATAGCGACACAACGTCTTACGTCGCATTAAATTGCGGATGTCGCACTTAGCGACACAAGCCCTTATGTCGCAGACATGATCTACGACACAACAGACTATGTCGCACTTAGCGACACAAAGCCGTATGTCGCACGTAATGTCGCAGATAACAGAACCTAGAAAACTCATATTTTACTAAGTGTCGAGACCTAAAATTTTATCACTTGATTCCACCCAAATTCAAGTCGAGGTGCGTTTTTCACCAAAGCAATATAATAGAAATAAAAAAATTTCGAGCTGACTTGGCATTTCGACCCCAACCAGGGGCCAGCCCCTTGGACCCCGCCAGGGGTTGCCACCCCTAGGACCCCGCTAACCAGGGGCGCTGCTCCCGGACCCCCGTCACTTAAAGTTTACAAATACTTTCTAAGTATAACACCTTTCGAAAATCAAAATAATAATGTGGGATTATTATTACAAACAAATCACTAACGGGCCGTACACGTTTTCAAAACATAACCAAATCAACCAAATCGTAGTAATTTGGAAATCTTGAGTTGAAAGAACAACTACAAAGGTAGTCTTTATAGATACCTTCTCACATTTATAACAATCACGTGTCGTGGACACCCTCAGGTTACAAGTCTTCGGACATCATTACTTGGCTAATCAACTCAAGTTTATTTAGATAAACACTTCAAGACTCAGGTGAGTCTCATAGCCCCTATTTTACTGTTTTACTCAGGGGTGTGATATACTGCTCGTTTTATTTTAACTATATGAATGCAAGTACGAAAACAAATGATTACTACATGAGTTATCTCACTAATCTTTCAAAGCCCTCCTCAACATAGTTTGGTAATACGTTGTAGCGTGAATATTAGTATATGGTACCATATAGGATTGACCCTCCTCGTCCGGGTTAGCATGCACTAACTGGGTAAACGGATGTACTAATATTTGTTCAGACGAGTGTAGATTAGGCACTCGTGGGAGGCACCTCAATCAGGATTCCTTAAATGTGGACCTGACACCTCGAGTTAAGCTCATACTATGTGCTCATGGCTGTAAAACTTTTATTTTGCTTAATTGCATTTTAAATTCAACTAAATCTTGCGGTTCATACGATATATGTGTTGACATACAAACCTGTGAGCTCACCAGCGTTTCACTGACCCATTTTAGCATGTATCACAGGTACTCGGCAGTAGGGTGGACTGCCATTCAGAATATCATTAGCTCGAGTCATCATGCAAAACATTCAGAGATTTAGCTGCATTATTATATTTTGTATAGATTAATTATGTATGTAAATCTCTCAATCCCGGAACTGAGCTAATGTAAACTATATTTTGATGTAAACTTTGATTTTATTAATACAAGTTGTAAAACGACGCATATAGAGTCGTTTGCTATATATCTGTGTGCTTTGATTATTGATTAGTAGCACCCCAAAGTATGCTTCCGCCAAACAGTAAATTTGGGGGTGCGACATATACATATATTTAAAACTATATATACACTTTTCGGTTAATCGTTTATCATGTTTATCTCAAAATCATGAACCGAAAACCGAAATATTTTTTGATTCGGTTAACTGAAACCTAAAAACGAAATCAAAATTGGCTCTGTTAACCCAAATTCAGTTTGACTCAATCGATTTTCATTTTCGGAATATATTGAACACCCCTGCTAATAACCTATGACTTAAACATTACCTATATATCGCTTTGTGTGAGATTTTGTATACCTTGTTTAGTATGGGGTAATTTTTTTTGTTTTTGTTTTGTGTGATATAGTATCTTCTATATATTATATTTAGGATGGTAATATAAAATTGGTAGAAATATATCGAACGAATATCAAATAATAAATTAAAAATAATTACGAAACAGAAACGAATATCAAATTGCAAATCAAACAAATCAAATTCAAAGGTACCAAACAAACTAACAAATTCACTTCGAAGGTACAAACAAATCCAAATTATTAATGTCTATTTATAGACTAACCTAACACTAATCCTAATTCGACTCAAATACCGAACCTAATTTACCAAACAAACCCCATTACTTTTTAACAAAAATTAAGTCTAATATTTTTAATAAACTACCAGTCGCTTACATATATTCTGTCATAAAAATGTTGGTTTGAATCTACATCAAAGATAGATACAACCCATTCAGTTCAACCAATGGCATGAACTCATGAAGTCACATTGCTATACACCAAAACAAAAGCCTAACACAACTGAATTTTTTAATTAATCCCACGAGCTGAGCTTTTAGAATCCCCTTTTTAAGTACGTACCTTTGATTGGTTGAAGAATTATAAGTTTTTCATTTCCTTTTGGAACAACTTAAGAAAGGAATAGTAGTATAATATAGATATCTTAATCTTAATTAGATGTAAAACATTTTGATAATTGTCTTAAATTGGAGTATTCAATAATGTCTAAAGTCTAATTTACCCGTTGAATTCATTAATCATCCCAATCTTTCCAAAATCAATAATTGATTTATAATATGTATTGATAACAACCTTTCATTTTTATCTTTGCACATAATCTTTATAAATTTATACAAATTTATATATTTATAGTAACCTTTTGTAAAATATATAGGGATGATAATTCATTAGATGTTATCAAAAAAAATTTTAAATCGAATTATAGCGTTGTACTTTTAATTTGTTTTTCATATCACTAACGGGAAAACAATGATAAAGTTATTAATAGTCTATATATCAAACATGTGGAGTATGTGCGGGTACATTGATAGTAGCCCGCTATGGATCTCTAACCAAAACTAGGACAAGACATAAAAAGCTCGATCAACGTCCTCCTTTTTCGAGGTCCTTCTCTGTTGAGATTCAACTGAAGTCTTTATTCGTATGACTGGATATTGAATTTGGGTAGAACTCCGTTTGCTCGAAAGGAGTGGTGGAACTTAGAGTGTTTTAAACTTTTAATGGGGGTTGGAGGTGATTAATGTAGTTTTACATAATATATTAAAAAACGTCAATATAGTTGCAATATACTATGGAGATTTTTACAAATATAAAAGCAAAAACATAACTCAACGTACGATATTTTCAAGTGTTTAAGTCCATGAACCCCAAGTTCTAGTCTATATAATATGGGAAACGTGAAAATTAAAAACCGAAAAACAAAAGGGTCATGCTTTCAATTTTTCTAAAATTTGATATTACAATATGATGTTAAATTAACATCTTTCAACCTCAGAAGTGGGAAAATAAAAATAAAACAAAACATATAAAGAGGGTGTTTGGCCTAACATTAGTATAAAGCTTTTTAACTTTTTAGAATTTAGATACCACTAAAAAGCTATTTTCACAATTTTTTTTGATCCAAACACATTTTGCTTTTTAGCTTTTCTTATCCTTAAAAAGCTCATTTCTAAAAGCCATCAAATCCTAGCTTTTTAAGTTTTTCACATGGAACAAGCTCTTTTTACAGCAAAAGTTAAAAAACTAATTCAAACACTATCTTAAAAATTGCATTATATTACAGCAAAAGCTAAAAAGCTACAAAGCTAAAAGCTAAAATTCAAAAGTCGAGCCAAATACCCTCAAAATCCAGTATTATTGTTGTGGTTACTTAAAAAAGAAGGAAAAAAAAAAAACTGAAATCTTAGTATTCTGACATATGCTAAAATGTGATTGGCCATACCACATCATCTTCCCCAAAAGCAGAAACAAATATCTGCCACAGGAACCACTAAGGTCGGCGGCGGTTCTAGAATGCACGCGCCGCCCAGTCACCGCCATACTCACAGATATTTTCATTTTACATCTATATACGTTACCTATATATACACCAATCTCTCCATGTAATCCACCGACCATTTTACAGTTCAACACTCTGTTTCTTCTATGAATCCTCATCACCCTTCTTCGCCTTCTCCGATTGGATCCGACCCGATTCCACATGGGTTGTCTCCGGTTCCAGGTACGGTCCAGCAACCACTTCTAATTCCAGTACCAATTGGTCGGTATTCAGTAGCTTTTCACAAAATTTTAATAACTTCATTTCTACCAAATTGCTCTGTTTTTGCCTTGTTTTTAGGTGTTTTTTTCATCAGAATATGATTGATTATCTCTGTTTCTTTTCATGATTGGAAAATAGGATACTATTTTGAATATTTTATCAAATATTTTCATTTTATGTGCTCCAAAACCAAATTCCTCTGGTTGCTCTGTTTCTAACAATACTTTTTTTTGAGTAATTTCATCAATATATTTTTTCTTACAAATGTCTAGATTAATCCCCCTAAATTAATTTGTTTCTGCTCTGTTTTCTCAATAGTTGATACTTCTACAAGATTTTTTCTTAGAATTTTTCCAAATTTTTCCTTAAATCACTCTAGACGCGTTTAGTTACGGAAAATTATCTAATTTTTCTTTATATATTTGTCTAGAGTCCCTTTAGTATGAAAACGCACTCAAATGTGAGCGATAAGTTTTTATTTTTCAAAATAGGAAAGTTTAGAAAACAATACAACGTAAACGCATTTTTCAATGTTTCAATTTTCTTAAAAAAAATTCTAGAAAACTGGAGGAGTTTTTCATAACTAAACGCACCATGTTTCGTTTTCAGTATTTGATATTTTTACAAAATTTTCATTAATTATTTTATATAATTTCAGCAGGTCCAGTTTCCTTAAATCATTATTGTGTTGTTCTGTCTTTCTTTTTTTTGATCATGATTGTTTGTTTTTCCAACAGGAGATGCTAATGCAATGGTGGCAACAACTGGAGAAGGGGAAATGATTCCTCAACCGTTGGAATGCTTACATGGAATACAAATCCCACCGTTTTTATCAAAAACTTTCGATTTAGTAGACGACCCGTTTCTTGACCCAATTATCTCATGGAACCGTAATGGGCAGAGTTTCGTAGTCTGGGACCCGATCGAGTTCGCAAGAGTAATCTTACCCAGAAACTTCAAACACAACAATTTTTCGAGCTTTGTTCGACAACTTAACACATATGTGGGTAAATATTAGTAGTTTCAAAATCACTTGATCATGAGGACTGAATGTCTTAATTAGTTTGTATGTAATATTTCATCTTTTGCTTTCTTTGATTGTATTTTGTTTTTCTTGTTTGTATTCTTTGTAATCCCTCTTTGTTACTGGAAATTTGTATAGATTTCAATGTATATTTTTTTCTATTTGTTTGTAATTCTTGTTTTTTCACATCATTGTATCGGTCTTTTGAGACGGGTATAATAAAAGGTATACACTTTTTTCATGTTATACTGATGCAAATTAATATATGTTTCTATAGATTACATCGTTAGCTTAATATGTTTTCGTTATTGTATTTCGACTCAGGGGTTTCGCAAGATTGATGCCGACAAATGGGAGTTTGCAAATGAATGGTTTATAAGAGGTAAAAAGTATCTTTTGAAGAACATTCAAAGGCGCAAATCGAGCAGTTTTTTAGCTTATGAAGAAAAGAACAACCCATCAGTTGAAGCTGAAATCGAACAACTGCATAAAGAGAAAACAGAAATGATGCAAGAAGTTATCGAGTTACAAAATGAGCATCATGAAACACATCAGTATATGGAATCGGTAAATGAAAAACTTGTTGAGGCTGAACGTAAACAAAAGCAAATGGTCTCGTTTTTAGCTGATATGTTACAAAACCCGACGTTATTGTCTTCTATAAAAGAACAGAAAGAGCGATTGCTTCAAACTTCTTCTTCTTCAAGAGACACTCGAAAGTTTGTTGAACATCAACTCCACGAACCAAATCCTAATCTTGATTTTGGTACAAAAGGAAAAAATGTGTTGGAAATGGTAGAGGATGCA
Source organism: Pseudognaphalium luteoalbum (assembly GCA_963422505.1). Taxonomy (NCBI): domain Eukaryota; kingdom Viridiplantae; phylum Streptophyta; class Magnoliopsida; order Asterales; family Asteraceae; genus Pseudognaphalium; species Pseudognaphalium luteoalbum. The sequence continues at coordinate 6,138,836 of OY730198.1, read as the reverse complement.
CCAAAGTACTTTCCGGAATCGAATTTTGGATGGATTGATGATGAGACTACCGTGAAACAAGAGGACATTTGGAATGATCTTGGAAACTATGAGTTGTCGGATTTACAGAACTTAGAAACGAACTGGCAATATGATGATGATGATATTCACTTTGATGACATTGAAAGGGGTCAAGATGATAGTTCAAAGAAAGCAGATGCATAGAGGATTTGGGTTCTAATTGTTTTAGTAATAAATTTTTTTATAGTGGATGTTTAATATTTCCTAAGTATAGTGTTTAGTTTATTTTTTAGTATTCGAATGTGAGTCGACGTACTAACAAACATAACAAACTACTCTAACGAACTATAACAAACTCTATGCTCAGCAAATTTTATGCTTTGGTCGTTGTTTAAAAGACAATCGAACCTCTTTATCACGATTGTTGATGCTCTAAACAACCATGGACAAATCCCTTGTTCCTATTTTGTACCTCTAGCAATATGTTTAAGGGATAAGTATCTGGGAATGCATCCAACTTGTTCCGAATGTCTATTGTATGTATCATACTTACGGGAGGTGTATTTAATGCATCCAACTTTCAAAAACAGTTATTGTATGTATTTTGCTAATGTGTCGTCATTTTAAGATGCCACATGGCATCCTAGGAATATGACACGTCATCGACATGTCAACAAAATACATACAATAACCGTTTTTGAAAGTTGGATGCATTAAATACACATCCCGTAAGTATGATACATATAATAGACATTCGGGACAAGTTGGATGCATTTCCATATACTTAACCCTATGTTTAACTGCGTTATCCTTCAGTCCACCATGGTTAATCTGCATTCTGCAATAGGTTCACAAATAATTAAATGTCGCGAAATGATGTGTTAACATTGTAGATGATATAGTTTGCATCTAAAGTTGGTCTTCATGGTTCATTTCCCTTTAGAAGCTATGATTTGGTGGTACAAGATTGAGCATTGACAATCTAGCAATTGGTGATTAATATGATGATCCAAATTAGTCATTTCTGTATTAGCATAGCAGCATGCCTACAATTATATAATTAAAATGACGGATTACAAAATAAGGTAACAATAGTTTAGAAACATTCAATATAGAGAACTTAGTTCATTTGTACGTAAAAATGACAGGTACCTATAACCATAAAACACATGGGTATATGGGTAACTTGCAGATAAATGTTCATTTCAATTCAGATGCCTTTACTGTGTCAGGGGAGTTGCCCGGAGTCATCCTAGTGGGATGGATAATGACGGATTCCAAAAACACATGGGACCAAGATGTTCCCGCAAATATACACCTTTTATAAAGGATTGTGGATAAAAAAGAATGAGATTTCAATGTTGTCCGACACAAAATGTTGGGTTTATTTGTTTTCTACATGGAATTCTTCATTTGATGTTACCTTTACATGTGCAAAATTGAACATTAACTCTTTTAAATGTGTAAATAAAATTCCGTTTCTTTATCCAGGATTTTTAAACTTCAATAACTTGTTTTTTCCCCATGAATTTCTCCTTGTATCAGTGTTTAAGACACGGTTCGACCGGTCCGATTGGACTGGAGATTTAAAGGATTCCGGTTAAAAAAAATCTGGATTTTTGATAAGTTGATTAGTCAACCGGCAGGTCGAACCGGGTTGAACCGGGACCTGGAAAAGAGTATCGACCAAGGTCAAGTAATTTACTTTTTTTTTGGTAACCTAATTAACTAATAGATTTTCAAGATTATTAACTTGATAAATTCTTCACCATCTAAATATGTAGATTTGTGATTTTGTAAAATGTTTGCTAGTGTGTAACAGAATAAATATGTAGATGTGTTGGCTTTTAAAATATAAATAGGTTGGACCTTCGCTTAAATCTTTACTTTCTGATTGCTTCAATGGGTTGGACCTTGACTTTATAGACATTTTGCATGTAAACTATGGCATAAAAATAATTGATTAGTTTTGTATATCTTTATTCCATGTATATAATAGATTTTCAAGGTTTTTAACAGTTCCGGTTCGACCTTCCGGCGCAACCAGTCCAACTGGTCCGACCAGAAATATGCACAAATACAGTTCGATTAAAAATCCGGGTTTTAAAACATTGCCTTGTATGGATAGGATAATTTCACGTGGCTAGTCATAAAAGAGGAGTCATTTGTGTATATACATAAAACTTGATGGTTAAATACGAAAAATATAAAACTTCCTTTACTTGCTAATTGGCCAACAAGACAAAAAATTACTAGTAACATTGCAAATAATATACTCCCTTTACCTCTCATCTTTTTCAATTTACATTTTAGTCCATCTATTTGTCTAAACACGTTTTCCAATGGGAAATTAAGCAAAAAGTCCATTTTTTCGTGTGTACTTTTCATTTTACACATTAAAAAAAAAAGTTGCGATTTTGCCCTACCCGAGCGCAGGTCGCATCCCTGCGACTCGTTCAACACGACTTGCGACCAATCGGTTACCGAGTAAAATACCCGACTTCGACCTGCGACTTTCGACTGTTACCGAGTAAAATAGCTAGTTCACCCGGGCGCAGGTCGCATCACACGACTTGCGACCTGCGACCCGTTCACGAGTAAAAGACACGATCCCCGTCTACATCACTCGGGCACCACGACCTGCGACCTCGGGCACCACGACCTGCGACCAAACCCCTGCGACCTGCGTCCGGAATTCTCGACTACCTCGGCTTAAATTACCCACTGACCTTCCATTTCCTCGGGTGCGACCCGTTAGGTGAAAATTGTGTGACCCGTGAGCGATTCACCTTCACCACCCGGCCACCCAAACCTGCGACCACCCGCATCCGCGCCAACCACCACCTAACCCACCATGAACCACCATCATTTTTGAACCTCCACCTCCGTGAACCACTAACCCGTGAACCACTAACCCGTGAGCCCAACCACCGCCACCGGATTTCAAAGGAAAAAAAATGTGAAGCGAATTTGTTTTTACTCGATCAAGATTGCCTCCAAGCATGTCCTCTCAAACGGTACTAACTTGTTTTTACTCGATTTACAAGCTTTATTGTTTAAATTTCGTTGCGGCATTTCATCAAACACTTGGTGTGCGTTCTTAATTTAGATATTTAGACAAGTATATTGTTTCTTTTAATTGATTTTACCGTGTTTTGATGTGTTTGGTATGTTAGAATAATGGATAATCTAGTTTATACTCAATTTATATTTTTTTCTTTTGAAATTTCTTTGAGTCATTTCATCAAACACTTGGCGTGCGTCTTGTTCACTAGTCGTAATTCTTGGTCATTAGTCGAAAATGAACTTCACTAGTCGCAATTGTTATCATATGTATATATATTATTATTAGTATATATATATATATATATATATATATATATACGTATATATATGTATATTATATACATATGTATATGTATGTATATCATATGTATATATATTATTATTAGTATATATTTATATACGTATATATATGTATATTATATATACATATATGTATATATATTTATATGTATATGTATATATATATATATATATACTAATTATCATATATATATATATATGTATATGTATGTATATATATATGTGTGTGTGTATGATTATGATTATAAGTATATGTATATGTATGTGTATGTATGTATATGTATGTATATATATACATATATATATATATATATGTATACGATCATTATTATAGATATTAGAGCCTAGATATTATTAATTATATGTATATATGTGTATATACTAGTATACATATATGTATATGATTAAGCGTTAGACGTTTATGTACATGTATATGTGTTCCCTTTTATTTTTGACTAATAGTGATTGGTTGATGTTTTTTCTGCAGTTTACTCATGCGAAGTTGACATTGAAGAGCCAACTCAGTGTCATTAGTGATTTTGCGCGTGTTCTGACTACCGAGCAAGAAAAGATATTTCGAGAACATTGTTTAGGTCATTGGTTGGATTTGAAGACAATTGATAATGACCCTGGCTATGTACATCATATGCTCCAATTGCGCTGCAATCGACCTAATATGGAGCATCCTCGGGAGGAGGCTGATGAGTTATGGTTTAAGATCACCCCGGAACATTATATACGATTTGGTAGGAGGGAGTTTTGTCTAGTGACTGGACTTCGGTTCGGTCACAACGTTGATATTGCGCATCACATTAGCTCGGATGTTCTTAAGAGGAGGCCTGCATTTAAAGAACGTGTATTTCCGGAGTTAGATAAGGTGAAAGTAAGAAATCTTCAGGAAAAGGTTTGGGATCGAAACACATTTGTAGGGTCGAGTAAACTTATCAATGAGGATTGCGTTCGATTGTGTATGCTACTTTTGATAAACATGGGTTTTATGGGAAAGCAGCTGACGTATGTTGTCGAGGATTATTATATGCATCTAGTTGAGGATTTTGGCGTATTTGACAGGTAACCTTTAGTCAATTTTGTTATTTGATTAGAAAACTTTCAATGAGGCCAGTTATTCACGTATAGTAATATATGTCGTAATTTTATTTTTGTTTGTCAGGTACCCTTGGGGTAATCTTGTGTGGGCTAGAACTTATGCGCAACTGAATAAGGGGTTGGAGAACCGGGTGGCTAAGGAAGGGATGAAATACACATTGAGTGGTTTTGAGTGGGCGTTTAAGGTAGCTCCATTCTAGTTATTATTGTTTAACGTAGTTTTCTATATAATATACTATTATGCTAATTTGAAGTGTGCTTATACGTTATTAGAGTTGGATTTGTGATGCTTTTTCCCATCAATTAGAAGATGTTGTATTCAGGTTGCCAAAGCAAGTTCCTCGGGGTGTCCATTTGACGCGCAAAATGAGGATTGACGAGTCTCAAAAATTTGACAAATACTTAGAAGTGCCGGTAATTGATTTACTTTTAAATATTTCGTTTGATTTTATTTACTTGATGTTATTTATAAACTTATGTTGATACATGGTTGATGTTGCTGAAAGTGTGTTTACTTGTAAGCTGAAACATTAGCTGGTTTATTAGTTTTATAAAAAGGACATTTCCAATTTTTTTTAATTTGGTTTTAAAATGTAGTATGGTACCACTCTTGACATGCTTCCGAAGATGACGTTGAGGTCGACTAAAACTGAGAAGGAGTGCGATTGGTGGAAGGATAGTTACACTTTCTTCAATGAGCAGAAAAATGTCGGTGAGTTCGAGAGGCCTTCTAAGAAGCCACGGAATAGTTATACCTATAAAGCTCATGCTCAGTCATCACCTGCCCCCGTATCTCATGACCAGGCGCTAGATGATATTGCTCTTTCAGCGCCTCATGACGGTCATCCGACTACTCATACCTCGAGTAGTGGTCATTGTCGCACCTCTCAGTCAGCATCACAGATGGAGGAGCCCTCCTTACGAGGTCGTGTCGACGCGCTTGATCAGATCATTTCCACCTTACGTGAGCAGGTGGACACCTTACTTAAGCGGGTGGACGCGCAGGATGTCATTATTGCTCAGTTTCAGGGTCAGGTATGGTGTTGTTATTAACGTTTACCTTAGTAATAGGTATATATATGTATGTATATATATATGTGTATATACATACATATATCAGTTGTTTACTTATATTATTTGATTTCCAGGATGACGTGGTTTACGACGATGGTTATGCATCCGACACTTATATTGCCACTGCGGGTAAGATGTCGGCTCCACGTGATTTGCATCGTAGTATGCGAGATCGACGACGTGCCCCGGTGTAACACCCATTTTGTGACCTGAGGGTAACTAGGTAATTCTCTTTACTTACATATATTATTTGTTATATTTATATATATTGTGTTTTATATGTTTTGAATTATAACTTAGAAAGTTTGGTTGAAAGATTTATTGTGACTAGTAAAATATTAACTGTTTTAAATAGTTATAGGTCACAGTAAAATAAAATACTTTTTCTCGCAATTGGTATTGAGGTTCCAGACAATAGAGTTAGAACGGGTATAATAATTATACTGTGATGTAGAAATGAAAGTGGGCATAACCCGACCTTCACTTTTTCTCTGTGATTTCATGTCACTTACAAAGTTAGTGTATGATATGAAATTTATCTTCAAATCAAGTTAGAATCCTTAAAAGTCTTAAGCTGTGATTTTGGAACCTACAATCAGATCATATCATCATCTTCTTCCTTCAAATTGTAAGTGTTTGAATGCTTTAATTATATATATGTGATTGATTGAAATTAGGTTAGACACATGAATGATTTTGGTATAATATTGAGTTACAAGTTGTTATTGATGTTTATTCATGCTACTATGATGCTATAAGACTAAAGTATAGCTTTAGAATGATTAAAATCTGAGTTTGAAGAGGTGTAAGTATGAAATTCGTAGCTAGGGTTCGTGCTGTAATTAGTGCAGATTCTGAGTTTAAACTCCATAGCCGATCGGCTATATAGGTTTAGCCGATCGGCTATATAGGTTGAGCCGATCGGGTAAGCATGGTATAGCCGAACGGGTAAATTAAGATGAACGGCTAGTTTAGTGTAAAATGGTTACAGAAATTGGCGTTAGAACAAAACTTTTGAAAAGCTACTATATAGCCGATCGGCTATGACAAGTGAGCCGATCGGTTAAGGCTCGTTTAGCAGAACGGGTAAACTTAGTCGTACGGTTGAATTAGAACAAAACTTAAACAGAACTTGATGTTTGAACGAAGGTCTCGAAATTTAGTTGTGCTAGCCGATCGGGTCAATTTGAGCCGATCGGGTAAAGCCTTTTAGCCGAACGGCTAAGTCAGTGTGAGCCGATCGGGTATGGAACTAAAACTGTGATAAAATCAATGTGAATATTGTTGTGCTTTTGTATGTGTACATTAGTATATATGTACTTGTATTAAAGTGAGTTGAAAAGAATTGAATTGAGTTATTAACTTAAGTGCTTTATTGTATTGACAGATAACCCGAAGACTCGGTGATTTAGTCAGCTGAGTGGTTGGAGCAAAGTTAACAGGTGAATTGACTTGGGACTTCAGTATGATTTGGTTGTGACGTATTAGTTACAACAGATTAAGCATAGTAGTGTTTAATGTTGATTGTTTTTGTGATATATATATATATATATACTGCTTTGAGCAATTTGGGGTATCGGAGGTCAACAATTGTTGGACGGGGTTGCTACAGGTTAACCAACATAGGGATTGTGAACATGTGTTGTGAATGGAACTTGTGTTGGTTAAAGGTAGCAAACAGTTATCGGTAAATCACTGTAATGGCCTTCAGTGATCGTAAGTGTTGCTTGGTGGACCACCGCGGTCTGAGGGCGCCACAAGGACCACCGATCCTCTTGGTGATGTTGAGTCTATGTGTTAATTGTTGATAATTAATTATGTTGAACTAAGTCAAACTGTTTGTAACAAGTTTATTCACTTAGCTTCGTGCTAATCCCGTTGTTTACTCCTTACAGGTTTTGACTTGAATGGGACTGGGCAAGGAGTGCTTGAAAGTGGTTGACCATAGCTACTCTGATATTATTTTTGATACATATATTGCCCAGATACTCTTTAATAGTTTGTAATTTGACAGATAATACTTATAGTATATATATAATGTTTTGGTCAATGACGTCATGTCATTTATTATATAAAATGAATGGGATTACGCTTCCAACGTTTAAAAAAAAAATGTGGTGCGTTTCACCCGGCCAGACTATTCCCGTTTATTACCCCGACACAACTTAAGAACGAGTTTTTGAAGAAAAGTGTGAAGGTGCATGAGGAGGCACGCGAGGAAGCATCGGTTAGTTTAGGAGTTGATGATGATCACCGGGAGGTTGATGATCCGGTTTTGCCTCAGGTGGATGATCATCATGTTTTTCCTCGGGTGGTTGATGAGCCGGTTTTGACTCGGGTGGATGATGAGTAAGTCCCGCCTAGTATGCCGATTATCAAGGTAAAACAAACTCAAATTTGTGTATGTTAGTATAAATATATGTACGTATATATTAGTATAAATATATGTATATATATATTAGTATATGTATATGTGTGTAGGGGTATATATATTTAATCTCGTATATATATGTAGTGATTGATTGATGATGTTTTTTACTAATGCCGATTAATAAGGTTAAAAAATCAAGTTTAAGGCAAGAAGAAAGTCAGGTGAAGATGAGGATAAGATTGATGAGGACACTAGATTGGACATGGTTGCGAGTTTTGTGCACCCGGAGACTGGGGAACTCATTACTCCCCCCCCCCCCCCCCCCCCCTGAGCCACCTAGGTTGGATCAGGGCCCATCCACTGCCCGAGATTTATATCTATCTGGCGGCCATGTGCGTTGTATGTTCATCCAACCAGGCGTTAGTTATATGTGTCTTGGTCCAGAATTTTGGGGCCGATTGTATGGTGAAGTCGATGATGGATACTTAGAAAACACTGTAAGACTCTAGATACCTTTATCTTTATCTTTATTCAAATATTGCGTTATATATTTGATTTAGAGTTAGTTTGTGAATGTTATACTAACACATCCTTTTCTTCTAGCATATCGACAGTTGGTCCTATTTATTGTTGTGGTGGCGATATCGAGCATTTACACGTCCGACTCAGCTTAGAAGGTCATTGAAATGGACGATTATGCCCCTTGGTTTTGCGAATATGATAAAAGAATTCGTATACTACAAGGATGAAAAGATTAGACGGAAAAAGAAGAAGACGCGGGGTGTTATTGAGGGTGTAGAGGACAAAGGAGAATCGGGAGTGGACTATAAGTATTTGATGGGGTTCGCAGATGGCACTCATGCACCTTACCCTCCCTGGTGGACTTGTGAGAAAGTAAGTAAACCATATCTTTAACTATCTTTAATTATTTTACTTAATATAAGTGTTTGTATTATACATATATAACGCAATATATTATTCTAAATAGATGTGTGTGTGTGTGTATATATATATATATATATATTTGATATTAGTATATGTATATGGATATGTATTAGTATAAGGTTTAGTATAAATATTTATGTTTGATGTTAGTGATACATATGTGGATGCAGGTACTTTTCCCGCTTCACATTTCAGGACGACAACATTGGATCCTAGTGGTGTTTGATCTTCTCCTTTTTGACTGCTACGGATATGATAGCCTTCCAGGTCTTTGCGCACCTGATGAGCGTAATAAATTTGTCGAGTAGATAGGTCGATACATACTACATTATATGGATGCCATTAGTTTTTGGAGGTATTGGGTCCACAAGAAGCCCTTTGATCACTGTTAGTTGCGTTTACACATGAAGAAGGATGCGCCCGTGCAGACTAGTGGGCTAGGCGACTGTGGAGTATGGGTGTGCAGGAATATGGAGATGATTGCCAATGACGAAGATTATGCGATCAGTGAGGATACCACTACCGTTGCTATCGATTATAGGATGCGGATGGTAGAGACTTTCTTTAGGGCACGTTTTGATTGGCAACCACCCGATCCTAGATTATTATTGCTTTTTGATGTATTAGAATTTATTAGTTCATTTTAACGTACTAGGCTTGATTATCCCATTTTGATGTATAGGGACTGTTGACTTTATGTATTACGTCTTGCCACTTGCGACTTTATGTATTACGACTTTATGTATGGCGGCACTAGATTTTCTGACATTTTTGTGATTTCCAAGATATTGAAGATAAGATTTTATCCAGATAAGTCGATGATAAGATTTTCTGAGATTTTCACTGGATTTTTTTTGTACTTTTTGGATAATGATACGGATAGAGTTATATGTATATAAACTCATTTCTTCAGTATTTTCATAACAACATGCCTTAAAAACACTCTCTCAACTCACAGTCTTTCATCTTCAGGTAAAACATATGCGAAACATCTAAAATCAGTCTTCAGGTAAAATTTTCCACCCACTTAATTAGTATTGCATTTTGTAATGAATAAGTTTAAGCTTTTTATCTGTTATGGGGGTCATTTTGAATATGTTAACAACATGCCAATGTATTTGCCAATAGAATGCAATAGAGTCCCGTTAAAACTTTCAGTGGCACCAGAAAGGCCTATGACGTGCAAAGTTTTGTTGAAAAACGTTTTAAAAAAATTAGGTCTACCACTTGATTCACCGGTTTGTCAAAAATATAAGCTCGGTCAATATGTTGTTGATATAAATGATGATATTGATGACTTTGGGGATTTCCTGTGCCATGCAATTAACAATGCTCCGATAGAAATTTATATTGTTGATTTGGTAAGAAATGTTTCGGGTACGGGTAGCAATCAACGTAGTAGCAGTAGTTCTGCTTGTCAACCACAATTTTACCAACAACATACTAATGAAAATTACCAGCAACCTCAATATCAGTCATTTCAACAACCCTTTCAACCACCTCAATATCATTCATTTCAACAGTCCTTTCAACAATTTCCGTTTCCTTATCAACCACAATATCAATTTCATTATCATGCTCCTCCACAAAATACAGTCTTTCATCCAACACAACAACCCATAAACCATTCATTTAGTGTAGTTGAAGAGACCCAAGATGATTCTAAATTTGATTCGGATGTTCATTATGATCATTCTAATTCAAAATACTATGTGGAGGAGCCAGAGCCCGATCCACATCCTCATGATTATGATCATTATGGTAAGGAAAATCTCAATCCACCAAAGGCTCATGACCATCCGTTTGGTAATCACATTGTTACCAATGATGAGGATGAGGAGGAGGATGAGCCTGATCCAAGAGATATATACGACAAACCAATAACAGTAAAAGCAGCCGAACATGATATATTCTGGAATATACCTACGCCGTTAGGAGAGGAAGAATAAGAAGTTCTAGAAAGACCAGCTACCATGTATGGGACATCTTGTAGGATTCGATAGGGCCAAACATTTCAAAGTAAAGAGGAGTTTCTCCTTCAATTGCATACCAAGTGTCTCGAAGAAGGTTTTCAGATTAAGCCAAAGAAGTCAGACAAAAAAAGGTACACAACAAAATGTATTTTGCCTAATTGTGATTGGAAGATAAGTGCAGCGTGTATCCAATATTGTGACAACTTCCAAGTTAGGAAGTTACACGACGTACACACGTGTTCTCGTACTCAAATCTTGTCAAATAGCCGTCATGCAACCAAGAAAGTTCTTGGTAACCTATTAAAAGAGGCGATGAATTTGGAAGGACGTATATACAAAGGCAAAGAGATCAAAGCTGATATGACTCAACGCTTTAAAATCAGCCTTACATACAACCAAGCATGAAAAGCAAAGTGTTATGCTATAGAGTTATTGAGAGGTAGTCCCGCTGAATCGTTTAACAAGCTTCCCATTTACCTGCATAACCTAAAACTACATAACCCGGGGAGCACTACAAATCTACGTACAGACGATGAGGGTAAATTTGTAATGTGTTACATGTTCATCGGTGCAGCTGTAAGTAACTATTATTACTATACATCTTACGTTCAAATATGTACATTCTTATAGAATTCATATATATTTTTATCTGACCTTTGCAGATACGTTCATTTGTCAACCATACACGCCCAATAATAATCGTAGATGGTGCACATTTGAAGGGTGGGTACTTAGGTACTAACTTAATTGCTGTGGCGATGGACGATAATAATGGCATCTTGCCATTAGCTTATCGAATTGGGGCTGGACAGACGTCCGAGGTGTGGACCTGGTTCTTGGGAAACTTACGTGACGTACTTGAATCTGCTGGTGGGATTGACAACTTAACATTCATCTCTGATAGGGCTCCCGCAATTGCAGCCGGAATTTCTGATGTATTTCCAGAGGCATTTCATGCCCTCTGTTGTCGTCATTTATTGATGAACCTGAGAAGCAAATCTTCAAAAGTCAAGCACTTTGAATGGCATTATTGGAAAATGTGTAAGGCTTACAGAAAATCGGATTTCGATGAACATTTTGATGTCATTTCTAGACATTTACCAACTTCATCCACGGTTCTTACACACGTGGGGAAAGAAAGATGGTCAAGGCATCATTCAACAAAAACACGATATGCCTACCTCACAACTAATAGTGCAGAGTCCATTAATGCCATGACCAAGCATGCCAGGAAACTACCAGTCACAATGTTATTGGAGTTTTTTAGATCTTCAGTACAACAATGGTATTTCAAACATCGAAACACTGTCGCGACTGTTAAAACACCACTCACACCATATGCCGAACACAAGATTGGTAAGAGGGTTGGCAAATCGCTTAGTTGGATGGTCAACCCATCCATAAACATGATATGTGAGGTGGTGGATCGAAAAAAGAATGGTACAGTCAACTTGGAAGCAAGAACATGCACTTGCAAGCAATGGTAATTGTCTGGTTTACCTTGCGGACACGTAGCAGCATTAACTCGTTACTTTAAAATGGACAATGTGACCTGATTTGCGGAGAGGTATTTCACCACGGAAACATATCGGATAGCCTATAGTGAAGCTATAAATCCAACGCCTCATCCTTCAGAATGGGACGATCCAGGTAATCTGCAGATTTGCTTACCGCCTATATTGGTGAAGAGGCAATCTGGTCGCCCACCAGGCCGTGCTCGTATTCCTTCAAAGGGAGAGGAGAAACGGGAATACAAAAATCAATGTAGTCGTCGCAAGGAACACGGTCATAGTCGAGTTAATTGTACAGCTCCGTACGATAGAACAGATGAGCCAAGCCAATCAAGAACCACTGCAAGATCCAACTCAAGGTCAAAATCTAGATCAAAATCAAGATCGAAGAAAGTAAGTTGTTACTCTAATTCATAAAAAAACAAATATTTACATTGTATTATTAAGTTCCTATTTTTAATGCACTCGTCATTATTTTGACTTGCAGAAAATGTTCACAAAAGCAACGTCAAGCAAATTCGAGGAGGAAGGAGAACCGTCCCAGGCGACTCAGACTTTTCCAAGTGTCCATTTGAGTCAGCCTTGAGCCACACTTGAAATTGTTGTGATGACATAAACTATGTTATGTACTTGTTAAGAATGTTATGTACGTTTGCATTATCGTGGTTTATTGGATTCAATAACTTTGCTTAAACGTTACTAAATATATCATTACATAAGGATTAAAAATAAAAGTATATTCACAATACAACGTACATAATTGGTAAACTATCCAATTTATTAAAAGAAAAATACGAATTACAAGATTTAACCAATAACTAATCGAATAAACACCTTGCACTTGAAGAGCCGGTAATAATTTTAGATATTGGTAACGGCATTAAAGTATCCGAATTCGAGAAATGTGACAGATCAGCGCGTGTAACATACACCTCAATTTCTCTATGTATTTTTGCATAGTCGGTAATCTTTTTGAGTTGCTCGACATCATCTGTTATCAATTGTAAACCATTATCTAGGTCTTCATCATGCTTTTTAAAGTAAAAATACCACCTCTCCGGAGGCCAGTAACCTAGCTCGTTCAAAGCCGTATCCAAAAGTTTAGTTGAAAATTCATCGGCCTCAACACAATCAATAAACGTCAACAAACCTTGAACGTACATTCTTTTTGCGCCCTAAAAATGTCCAGCGTGACGGAAAGCAATACTAAACATCCAAGAAACTTCGGCGTATATTTTCTCAGTTGATGGTTTTTCATTTGGAGAACGGAAATACGAAAAATGATCATTGTCAACCATTGTGAAAAAGATATGTGAAAGAGAGGAGAATGTAAAATGTTGGGAATTCAATCTTTCAGTTACACTATTTATAAACAAGTGAAAATCCCGAAAATCACGGAAAATCTTATCCAAAAAGCTAAGATAATATTTTATCTCAAAAAGATAATAAGAAATCTTATCCTGAAAATCACGAAAATTGCGGATAATCTGATAAAAAAAGATAACATGTTTTATCTCCCTTGTCAAAAAGGCCTGAAAAACAATTTAGAGCAAAAAAGTAAAAAAAAAAAGTAAAGTATCAAAAAATAATAACTTAAAAAATTAAGTAAAAAAAAGTAAAGTTAAAAATAAGTAAAAAGAAAAAGTAACGTACTTAAAAAAGTAAAAAAATTAATAAGTAAAAAAAACTTCTAAAAATAATAACTTAAAAAATATGTAAAGTAATCAAAAATAAAATAAAGAAAATGTAGAAAAAATAAGTTAAAAAATAAAAATAATAGATATAAAAAATAAGTCAAAGGTCGCAGGTCGGGAAAGGGCTACTCGTGATCGGCTACGGAAAAAGGTTGGCTGGGCGCAGCACTATGCGACTAAAGACCGAGGAAACTCTTGATTTGGTTGTCTTTTACTCGGTAACCAATCCGGTCGCAGGTCGTGGTCGCAGGTCGCATCATGCGACCTGTGCCCGGGTGAACTAGCTCGTTACGCGTTGTCTTTTACTCGGTAACCGATCGGGTCGCAAGTCGTGGTGAGCGAGTCGCAGGTCGCATGATGCGACCTACGCCCGGGTAGGGCAAAACCGCAACTTTTATTTTTTAAGGGTAAAATGAAAAATACCAACGAAAAAAGGACTTTTTTGTTAATTTCCCTTTTCTAATTCATTAGGAACTTTTGGGTTCAAATATTGACAAAAACGTACCTGTATTAATATATTTTTCACTAAAATCATCCATAAAATATGCATTTTTCATGCAACGATATGAATGAATATAATGAATGTAAACGATCCTAGAAGTTATAAACATGTTGTACGAACAAATTGACATCATAGTCGTCTTACGTGCGACTAACATCCAAATGTGGCAATTTAAGACCTATGGGTCTAGTTGGGTTTTTTAAATTTTAAAGATAGGTCTAGTTGGGTAATTAAAAAAAAAGGCTTAGTGTTTGGGAATGTATCAAACTTTCATCAAATTTCTATTGTGTGTATCCAACTTACAAAACTCTATATTAATGCACTCAACTTGTAAAAACCTTTATATTGATGTACGTTGATGACGTGTCACGCACATAGCATGCCACGTGGCAGAAGGAGAGAGTGACACGTCATCAAAGTACATCAATATAAGGGTTTTTACAAGTTGAGTACATTAATATTGTGTTTCGTAAGTTGGATACACACAATAGAGATTTTGTAAAAGTTTGATACATTCCCAGACATCAAGGCCTTAAAAAATGTTCAAGTATATCATTATTACTCATTATGACCCAATAGATAATAATGATATACTTGGATCTTATTTTAATTACCAATTAGACTCATCTATAAAAATTAGAAAAACCCAACTAGACTCATAGATTTTAAATTGGCACCTCGTCATCAAATCAAAACAATTTAGGATAACGATCACGAAAGCCGTAAAAATTAGGTCTTATATTCCAAGTAGCAAACATAATTCCTAAAAATCGAACAAAATCCGTGAGATACGATTTCTACGATTATAGGTGGTCTGGTCTCACAGCTAGTGAATTTACAACTTTGTCCTTAGATAATAGATACATCCCCCCTTTTCTCATAACATCAAATTTTTTGAAATTTCATTTTATAAAACTACCCACAAAAACAACAACTATTACAATTCTACCCCTAAGAAACATCCCCCCTGTCTTCCCCAAAATTCTACACCATACAATGCTGACATTTTTAAAGTTTATATCATTACTATTTATCAATTTATAATAATGGAATCACCAGTTAAACGATCAGATTACACTTTATTAACTCAAATTCCGGCCAATTCGGACTTTATGTATCGTCAATCGAGTGACAGCAGTTATTATGCTGAAAGTTCACTCTCCGGCGATTACTCTGCGCCGTCGTTCGGCAGCGGTGGCGGTGATTGTGATGGCGGCGGAGGTGGTGGCGGAGTGTATAATTCGCTGAAAAGCTGGGCGCAGCAAACGGAAGAAGGATATCAATTGCAATTGGCTTTAGCGTTACGGCTTTCGTTAGAAGCCACGTGTACGGATGATGATCCTAATTTACTTGATCATGTAACCGATGAAACGGGAGCTTCGCGGTTATCGGTTTCGTCCCCGGAAGCTTTGTCGCATCGGTTTTGGGTATGTAGGCATGTAGCTGTGTTATGTGAGTTGTTACATTCTGCAGGGGTACCAAACGAGTTGAGCTTGACTTGATAACTCGACGAGCTTTTAAATATCGAGTTTTGCTCGAGAAGCGTAAATATAAATATGATTATGGTTTCGAATAATAAAACTTATGTTAAAATATATGTAAAATTTAAATTTGATGACTCAAATTATTTTGAAACATACAAGTGTCAGAACAAAACTCCACTTTATGTCAAAAATCTTTATAAAAGCTCTGATAAATACTATGCAACAATAATGTCATTTAATATTCTAATTTAAAATACTTTCTATATGTGTATACACCTACATACTGCTTGTGAGTCGAAAAACTTAATAAGAGCTCAAGTTGAGCTAGTATAAGCTCGTTTCATTTGTAGCCCTACTCGTTTTTCTCTGTGTTATGGAGAATTGATGTGCATTTTATTATGAGGTTGTAACATCTCAGATCTGTTACTGAATAATGGAACTAAAGAATACTATGTTTGACACTTTATGCTAAAATTGGCGTGGACTAAACACCGAGCACACACTTTTGTACCCTTACTTTCGAGTGTGGAAATGTGTAACTATGGGTAAAATAGTAAAATTGGTAATTTACTTATTACAGTGAACACTCTTTGAGACAAACTAAAAGAAATGTGGACACTTGTTTTGTGACGGAGCTAGGCCATGATATAAGTCTACTGATGTACGGACTTACGGAAAGAAATAAATCATAAACCATAATATATAGAATATAGTAAGACATTTGGATAGCACTATGATTCAAGTTGGCTATTAGCATTAGTTTCTAAGGGCCAAGCTTCAGTTAGATTAACGATTATTTTCTTGGTGCCCTGTTTATGCGAGGTTTAAAGAATTATTTATTCATAGTTACAGGTTATTATGGAAAGTGTAATGGAATTTATATCGATATATATAGAAATAACACAGAAGAAAGAAGTCTAGAACACATTGTTAATTCAGGATAATTGGTATTAAAAATACTTTGAAGACTTTGCAGAATATAAATTTGTGCAAAAATGCCTTTTTTTCTATGCCAGGTATATATTGTTAGTGAGGCATTCGTTGACATATGCGTAGTAACAAAGTTGTCAAAATGTGTACATTGATGTAGTATTCGTACTCTAAGGGTTATTTTGTAACAGGCAAATGGCTGCTTGTCTTACCTTGACAAAATTCCGGATGGTTTTTACTTTATTCAAGGAATGGATCCATACATATGGACAGTATGCAGTAATCCACACGAAAGTGGACGAATTCCATCTCTTGAGTCACTAAAAGCTGTAAATTCAGGGATTGAATCCCCATTTGAAGTCGTTATAATTGACCGACTTATTGATCCCAACCTCAGGGAATTGCAGAATCAAATTCTTAACGTTTCTCGTAATTGTCTCACCGCATCCGAGGTTGCTGACCAACTTGCAAAGCTCGTTTGTAGCCGGATGGGGTGAGATTTTAGCTCATGCTGTAATATAAGCTGTTTACCTCCAAAAATGTTGGAAATCATCTGTACGATCTAAAAAATTAATTAATTTTGTTAATTTCACTAGAGGTGCAGCTTCAGGTGGAGAAAATGAATTGGTTCAGTTGTGGCAGGAATGCAGTGATGGCCTCAATGAACGGCTACGATCTGTTGCACATCCCATTGGTAGCCTCTCTGCTGGTCTTTGTAGACATCGAGCTCTATTATTTAAAGTAAGTTATACATGTATACCAGTTGCTGTGCCACATATGTTTATTGTTGTTATTGTTTAATGTTTTATTTAGAAATTTTACAATGTCATACATAATACATATATCTTATTATGAATGCCACAGGTCTTAGCTGATACCATTAATTTACCATGTCGAATCGCCAAGGGTTGTAAATATTGCAGAAGAAGTGATGCTTCATCTTGCCTTGTTCGTTCTAGCATCAACAAGTAAGCTTTAAGGGATTAAACAAGAGATGACCTTTTTACCCACTTATTTATTAATGGGTTAGTCTGAGTGATGTTTTATCCCTGATGGGTCAAACGGGTAAAGTAAAAAGTATAGCGTCATAGAAGACGGTTTGAAAGCTGGCAAAAGTGTTTTAGATGCGTACAACCTTTTTAATCATTTAGTTCAAAACATCCGAAAATAATTTTACTTTTGTAATGATATAATGGCACACTACTTATTCGTAGTACATTAATTTGGTCCTGTACTCCT
The DNA here is from genome assembly GCA_963422505.1 of Pseudognaphalium luteoalbum. Classification (NCBI taxonomy): domain Eukaryota; kingdom Viridiplantae; phylum Streptophyta; class Magnoliopsida; order Asterales; family Asteraceae; genus Pseudognaphalium; species Pseudognaphalium luteoalbum. Next base: position 6,120,640 of record OY730198.1, on the reverse strand, counting down.
GTCAACCTGGTCGACCTGTTTCTACCTATCTCAATCAATTACCCAGTTTGACTCTGTAATCCCCCCACCCACCTCGTTTTCTACCCTTTGGTTTAACCATGCCTAGCATCTACATTCGTTCTTGCTGTTATCATAGTTAAGTATAAACCTCTACCTAGCTTAGATAAGGCTAGTTGTTTTACAATAAAAACGAAGGAAGGATGGTAACTGAAGTTTGTAAGTCGATACTTTTTGAAGAATGTTGTCTTAAATTACGGTTATGACAATATCATGACACTTTTTCTTCTTTCTTTAGAAACTTGAGGTCTAATTTTTATTGCAGGGAGCTTCTTGTTGATTTAATTGGAAACCTGGGGTGTTTGTATGAACCTGACTCTCTAATAAATGGTCCATCTTCCATCTCGATATATTCCCCACTGCGGTTTCCAAGACTGAGACATATTAACTCCACGGTTGATTTTGAGTCAATTGCCAAACAGTACTTCGTCGACTGTGACATTTTAAATGTGGTATTTGAAGATCCATCTAATGGTAAGGTTTTAGGAACATTCTCATTTCAAGATAATGAACTCACTTTCTTTATGTTAAAGCCTATAACTTCATTCGTGCTTCTTTTTTTTGGTTAGTATTCATACAAGCATTTATTGTATTCTTGCTGCGTTCTCTGTTAGTTATTATTATTATTAATTTTATTTTTTTTACTTTGAATGGCAAAGTAACAAATTTCAGTTTAGAAATGAAACGATTGTTTACTTATTGAAGAAACACCACTGCTTACATCAATTGGCAAAATTCTTACAAAAAAAGATGGAACTAAATTTGCATCATTAGATATACTCGGAGTTTTTTATGTTTATTTTTTTTCTCTTTTCATTATTACAATTGTTATTATTATTAGATTTGAATATGGCTAGTCCTGTCAGCAACAATGAAGATTCTTTGCCTGAAGGTCAAGCTAGAGATTTACAGCTTCTGAATCCTCACAATCATCTAGGCCCAACAAGAATGATCAAGAATGCCCCTTCACAGCATACACCGCAAGTCAGACACGAGAATGACCAATCATATGTTGTCCTTGATGTGGATGTATTTGAGATTTCATGGACCGATATGGTTTTGAAAGAGAAAATAGGAGAAGGTAACCTCTTTTATTTATATATGGATCATACGAACTAGAATTGGACAGATTGGTGGGTCAGGTCACGGGTTAAGATGGGATTCCGTCGATATGGGTTATTATAAAAGTGGGTTGGGGTGAGATGGTCCACTAACTCTTTTGGTATTTTCTTTCATTAGTTTTGATAAATGATTAGTGGTACAAGTTTGATAAGAAAAACTATATTAATATCATGCTAATCCGATTTTTGAAATAAAACAATTACGGAGTCTTTGTACATTTTTAACACACACCGAGAGACTTCCAACTCATTTGACCTCCTTGACCCATTCAACCACCGTTTCAACCAGATTTTATTGTTGACCTATTAGAGATAAAACATAACCCAAGTCCACCCACTTATGACTTGTTAGTATTTAGTAAACCAGACATCTATAATGTAAACTATGTTGACGACAGTACAGTTGTTGCCATGTTTTCTATTAGTTATTCCAGTTCAGAAAGTCACTCAGTGTATTTGCAGGCTCATTTGGTACTGTTCATCGTGCTGATTGGAATGGAGAAGTAAGTAGGGCACAGTTGTTCTAATTTTATTTGAGTGCTTTTTCTGGAACTTAATTGTGATTCTTCAAAAATTGTAATATTAATCTAATGTTAGTAATGATATAGTTTTGAGATTATGGTTCATGTAATAATCTTGTTAAAGATAAGATCTTTATATGCCTTCTAACATTACTCCATGGTCAAGTATAGGATGTAGCTGTCAAGACTATATCTCTGGAACAAGATTATCATCCCGAGAGATTCAATGATTTCTGGCGGGAGGCAAGTCTTTCTCATGTTTCTGGTTTATTTACTTTTATTTTTATTGTCTACTTTCTTGAACTTATGTATATAGTGACTCTTGATTTTTTCCGCCATTGGTTATTAGGTTGCAATAATGAGACGCTTGCAGCATGTTCCTTTTTGTATAGTCATGTTACTTTGATTTTTATTGTTTACTTTCTTGAACTTATTTGTTTAGTGACTGTTGATTTCTTCCGCCATTGGTTATTAGGTTGCAATAATGAGACGCTTGCAGCATCCAAATATTGTTCTCTTTATGGGTGTTGTCACCCAGCCTCCAAATTTGTCAATAGTCACTGAATATTTACCAAGGTCAGTTTATACCGTTATAGTCCTTGCTCTAAGCATGACCATTACGTAGAGGTGGAAAGATGGGTGGGTCAGGTAATGGGTCAAAAAGCATTCGGTTTTAGTTGGTCCATAATCAGTAGAGGTTAAAATTATCCTCTGACACTTTTTCTTTTCTTTTCCATTTTGAAAATTCATTTATAACTAATTAATGCGTTAACTTTGATCCTTAGAACATTGGGAAACTATAATAAGTTAAATAGACTTTGGTCAACTGTTAACTCGTTTGACCCATTTGACCTGTTCCCTTTTTAGCAAACTTTTGTATTAAGTCATCTGAGATGAAACGCAACCCAAAATCGACCCATCTATAAGTGGACGGGTCGAAATTGCCACCTCTACCGTTATGTAACAACTGAAGAGTCAGATTATAATATGTATGATGGCCTAACTTTATTGTATTTGTTTTGTACTGTAGAGGTAGTTTATTTAAGCTTTTGCACAATTCTGCTCCGAAAAAAATCTTGGATGATCGGCATCGCCTAAAGATGGCTCTTGATGTGGTAATAATTGTAAAAATCATAACAGCTACTATTACTATTAGTAATCAATAATAAAAAATAATGATAATCAGCGTTTTACATTAATATAGGCAAAAGGGATGAATTATCTTCACAAGCGCAATCCTCCCATTGTTCATCGGGATTTGAAATCTCCCAATCTTTTAGTTGACAATAATTTTAAAGTGAAGGTAAAAGTTTTGGTTTCTCTCTTCCCTGTATATTTTTTTGTTTATAATATAATATACAATACATGTCTAATAAAGACTTAATTATAGTGTGTAATTTGGATTTGGATTGTTATTCAGGTTGCTGATTTTGGCTTATCACGGTTAAAAGCAAAAACATTTCTATCAGAGCGGTCTGCAGCAGGAACCGTGAGCTGTTTTTGACTTGACTATATAGATTGTCTAAAACCAAGTATAGTTTTTTTAACATTAATTATGTTAGTATATATTATGTTATTACAGCCCCAGTGGATGGCGCCAGAAGTACTAAATGATGAACCATCAAATGAGAAAGCGGATGTGTATAGCTTTGGTGTTGTTTTGTGGGAACTTGTTACTTTGCAGGTGCCCTGGAGTCATCTAAAGGCTCCTCAGGTTTGTGCCATTGGTTATTCTTTTTTAATGGTAGGTAAAGGTGGCAATTTCAATCGATCGAGGTTACGGATCCCGTGTGCAAAATAAATAAATAATTAAACCTAAACTTGATAGTAAGTAGGTCAATAGTCACTTGCTGTGTAAATCCATAAAACTTACAAATTGCTTCATTAAAACAAAATCAGATTATTATTATTTATTGAAATAAAATGATTATTGTAGACTTGTAGTCATTATGATATTGGACAGAAAGTGTTTCATGTCAACTTAACTTGTCTTGACCTGTACCATAATTACTCGTTTTGACCTGGACAGCAGGACCCAACTCGCTCGGCCTGGCGGCTTTCCCATTTTGCCACGATTAATACTTGGAAAGGAAGCAGCATTATATATGCCTTTTGTTTTTATGTATTTTTTGTAGGTTGTGGCTGCAGTAGGCCATAAGCGAGAAAGGCTAGGGATTCCTCGTGAAGTAAATCGTCAAGTAGCAGCCTTAATAGAAGCCTGCTGGGCAAAGTGAGTTCAATGATTCATCGTAAACTGGACAACGTGGGCAGGTTGGGGCGGGTTGTGTAACAGTTAAATAACAGGTTTTGGTTAAAACATGCTGTTTTTAGTACGGGTCAGAACCGGCTGAGTCAACTTATCTTGATCTATAAATAATTAATGCTTTTACTGTCTCGGAAAAAAAGAAAAAAAATACGAGTAGTAGGCTTGTATGCATCAAATATAGACTTTGGGCACCTTCAACCCATTGGTCCCATTTAACCCATTCCCCTTCTACTTTTGAGACAAAACACAACACAAATCGACTCGTTCATACAAGTAAAATGGTTAAAATTGCCACCTCTTATATTCCATTCATGGATGGATGATTGGGTTGGTTCACAATGATTTTGGTTATATATTTTACAAAAGGTATTTTATATTGCAGTGAGCCATGCAAACGACCATCTTTTGCTGGTATAATGGAATCTTTGAAACCATTGATAAAACCTCTAACAAGGGGTGTGGATGATTCACTACTACCATGATCATGCATGAAGAATGCCTTGGTGTCAATTATGTACATAAACAGCGGTATGAGGCCTTTGATTGTTTATTTTGTTAGTTTTCTAATTTTTTTTATGGGTTACAAAATCAGAAGAAAAAAGGTGTATGAGTAACTCAATATAAAAATGTTACGGTTGAGTAAATATGGTTATAATAGCATGTTAAGAAAGAAAGTACATCTCTTACTTGAAAATGATAGGTATGAATGTCAAGACTCGAAGAAGTCATACGTCTTTAGTCGGGTTGGTCTAGAGCTTCAACTCTTGTATCTGTGTTCGTGTAAAATTTGATCTAGTTAGGCTGCGTCTTTTGCAGTTTTATACGCTTGTTCCTGTATGATTGGAGTTTAATAATATATGGTTTTCTGATTCATGAGATAAGCTTGTTTGTGTAATAATAATTTCTTGTAAATACAGGATCTGTGGATAACTGTATATTTCATATACTTGTGAAAAAATCATGAACAAAACAATTAGGAATTCAATAATTAATCAAGCTTTAGCATAATTTACATGCTTTGTTTCATGTCATATGATCTCCTGCTCTACCCAATTAATGGTGGAAAATGGTGTACTTGGTTATGGAAAAATTTATCCATTTTTCTTTTTCTGTTTTTCTAAGGAATGGGAAGTATTTTTTTTTCTAGAAAAGCAATAAAAATTCAGAATACATGTTCAAAAGTGAGTGGTGAAGTTTTCCTTCTCTAAAGAGAAATAAATATTTAAACATAGAAAAATATAAAAAATAGTTTTTAAATTTTTAGCTAGGAAAACTTCAATTTAAATACGTTTTCTAATTTTCCAGTTTTCTTAGGGAATTTTTTCTGAAAAAATAAAGAGTATTCCGTTCCTGAAGTTTTAACTTTTTTTGTTTCATACTAATAAAGTATGAAGGAATAATGCTACTATGTTTTAACCTTTAGTGAGTGTAGACATATTAATCTTAGAGGATTATGTTGTCGTGTTCCTCGTGTTTATGGTCATTTGTGAGTAGGGGTGTACGTTCGGTTGGTTTATGGTTTATTTAGTTTAATCGGTTTTAGAGAAATATTTTTGATCACCAATAACCAAATCAAATTTGTCAAAACCAAAACAATCCAACCAAAAATGAAATCGGTTTATATGGGTTGGTTCTCCATTAAACCATATTAAAAACTCGGATGAAAAATTGAACTGTCAAATTAAATAACGGAAGGTATGCAACTATGCATGTATGACAATTATTTTTGTTACCATGGCAAAGTGACATAACAAATATAACTATAAAACAAATGAAAAACTCTCAAATATTATATAAATTTAAGCAAACTTAGAAACTCACAAGTGATGAATATCATTGATGCATCATACCAAGTTCTTAGAAACCAGTCATTGAAATGAAATGAAACCAACGAACATACCAAGTTCCAAATTAGAATAAATCACTATAAGAAATAATTCATACTTAAAATACCAAGAACAAGAAACACTAGTACACTTTTTGAAATTGTTAACTTGTAATACTTGGATGATATATTTATCATAGAGAATCAATGACCAAATTGTAGAATTGACCTTGATTTTGGTTTGATTGAAAGAAATTGCAAAGGTTAGAGATTGAATGAACTTTAATTTAATTTGATTTGATAAAAGGAACTTGTAAAGAACAAAAGTTCTAATATTTTATTGGATGGTTTCATATATTATAAAAGAAGACATACTTAATTCTATAATAACTTTTCTATAATAACTTGGTTATTCATGGTGAAAACCAAATATGTATATTTAAACCCAAATCCGGTCCAAATAATCGCTTTATAATTCGGGTGCTATCAAAAATCCGAACCAAATCCAAATTAGCCAAACCCGCTTCACCCGAAGTCATTCGGGTCGGTTGGTTTTTCGGGTGAAACCATTTAATGAACACCCCTATTTGTGAGTGTTTTTATATAATTTAGAACTACAATAAAGACGTTCATCGACAAATTCGGCGTGGAATTTGATTTGGTTGATTCATTGGTTTTTTAGCCTTCGGTACAACCTATAACAACATCGATGATAACAGATAAAATTGTACAACCGTTATCACGTGTTTGACAAATATAGTTGCACCTAATTTATGTGTAGCAAACATAGACATAATTTTATATTTTCATCTTTTTAGTTCCTCAAAATACACTAAAATCACTGTAATCACATAATCTTATATGCAGTTTTCTGCACATAAGGTTTTTCCTTATTATGAAAATTAGATAAAAGACCCGTGACAACGCGGACTAACACATTTTTTTTATAAAAAATAAGTTTAAAGATAAAAAGTTATTTATTTGTTGTGTTAAATGTATGATACAATGCTTAAATTAGTTTTAATATAACTTTTCATAATCAAGGATGTGACTTTAACATTTTATCATAACATGTTTAATTTTTTTTTAATTAAAGTTTTAAATATGTTATAGATTTCAATTTTGTAGATATCAATATAAACTGTGAATGTTAAATGTGTTATAACCTTGTAAGTATAAAAATGATGTAAAAAGAAAACATCGTGTAAACTATTGGAAAACGTAAGATTTACATATGCATAACTCATCAAATTGAATGATACGTAGTATAAGTAAGACACGCAAAGAGGGAAAAACAATGTAGTTGACCTTTTAATAGTCTTAATGCATTTACTTGTTCCTAATTAATCAAAGTGGACGTGAACAAAACCACTGACACTTTTTTAACATAGATGAACTAAACATATATCTAGTAGACTGTCAATTATAATTTACCAATACAATTTACAATTATATTACTATTACTATAGCTAATACATAAAAAATAGATTAAAATGATCATACTAAATTGAGAGTAGATTTAAATATCATACAACATACATACACGATACAATCCTCAGCAAACGTGGACTATAACATTTAACTTTTATAAATTTTATAATTAAAAACTTGAGAATTATAAGATAAAATGGTATATCAATTATTGTGTGAAATATATTTCCACATAACCAATAAGCAATTTGTTACCCATGACGATTACAAAACGAATAAAACTACTTGCTAAGTATAGGCTGTAATGTCCTACATAAATATCATAAGAGATACAAATGTGAAACCTAGTAATTGAATATGTGGAATAATACAACCCTTATTGATTAACCCATCATTGATAGAGAATAAAAACCACTTGAAGAAAAATCCTTTTGTTACTGTCTTCTTTGGATCCGTGCAGGGCGTAGACAGGGCGATGACAGCGTAGGCAGCTGGCCCCACAAGAAGTATTTCAAATTACGTACAAATTTAAATTTTTTTAAGGTATTAATGACATTTTAAAAATTCCGCCCCCACAAACTATAAAGAAATAAGAAATAGAATTATTTCATCCTCTATTTTAAGATTTTCTGACTCCGCCCCTAAATCCGTGTCATCGAATTGATCAGCTCCAAAAGATGAAACACATGGTTTGACCCCTCCAGTTCCAAGTGCAATCACCAGATCCTTAATAATAACAAAATAAGCCAATATATTAACTGTGTTTTCTTCAAACACTTTCAAACATCAATGCTTTTACAATACAACAACTTCTTGGTGTCTTCCCAAAATATTCCTAAAATATAAACAAAGTAAATACTAAATATAAAATAACAACCCTTTACATAAAAAACACGAATTAAAAGCTTCAATTGAAAATCATAACAATACTTTGAAGTAATTTATTGTTTTAGCTCATAAAGTAAAACAAAGATAACAACTAAAGTAATATACAGTGATATGAGTAAGATAATTGCACAAAGAGGGTATAAGGGGAACTGATATATTGTCCAGAGTAAGGTTTTGCATATCCTTGTTTTTTCTTCTTCATAGTTACATCCTGAGTAAACAACAATTCAGAGAAAACCATATCAAATTACTGCGAAGAAATAAAAAAAGGGAGATGTCAATGAAACCCAATATAATCATAAAGTTACATGTCAATTGATTCATGGAAATTACGGTTTGAGAAATTGACGACGATTGAAGACTTGAAGTTGAATTTGATATTTGAGTGTACGAACAATTAAAGAAAAGATCAAGTATCGCTCCCTGTGCGGTAAAATAGGGAGATCGGATGAACATAAAATATAATTATTAATATTTGGCGGATTATTTGGCCAATTAGACTAATTATTTATATGTTTATTTATTGCAAACAACGTTTTTCTTTTTTCTTTTTTATTTTTGTAAACACTGAATAATCGATTATAAGAGTTAGATTTAGAGTAAATTTGTTATAGAATGTGTAGATATTTTTATTATTTTATGAGATATGTTATACGTATATTATTATTCTTAGCCTTTTTTTTTATCTTTTTTAAATCATTTTTGATGATTAAAATAATTTAAAAGGGATTAAAGGGGTTTAAATGTAACTATTAATAAATAATCAACATCGTTGGATCGATTTGGGAAAACCCAATTAAAGGCTAAGATTTATCCATTGTATTTTGCTTTAAGTATAGTTTATTATTATTATTATTATTATTATTATTATTATAGATAGAAGGGTTAATTGTCAAATAAATAAAATAAATAAATAAATAAATTCCGATAACTAATCCATTTTGGTTCTATTTTGGTGCTTATTAGGGTATCGACTATTTTTTTCTGTTCACACATTAAAGACTATACGTAACCAATAATGAATGATAATATAAGGCTAAATACCACTCTCAATGTACACTAAAGTAGGAATGAACATGGAACGAACCGGTACTGAACCGGTTGGTATCGATTCTCTTTCTGACCTTAAAGTGAGTACTGAATGCCGGACTATTTGAAGCAGAACAGTACCGGTACGGTTCCGGTATCGATATGGGAAATATGGTACTATATCACTTTGGTATCAAATAATATAAAAGGAAATTAAGTAAACCTATCTACTTATTTTGTACTCGATACAATTCAAAGAATATAAATATCAACTAATCTAAAAAAAAAATAAAAATTCATCATCAATTGACATAGATGGATAGTAACAAAGAAAAACATATATATATATATATACAACAACATTATTTATTGTATCGTGTTAAGTGATTTGGTAATGACACAAGTGATCCTTAGTTTTATATTAACAAGCAATATGCTTGGAATTCGATTTAACTAGGGTGCTAAAAATGTGATTGTTCGTGTGACAAAAAGTACAATCTAGAGTTCTATAAAATTACAACTGTATTCATACGTGGAAGTCAAACTCTAATTTTATATTTCTTAATCACACATAAAATATCATTTTGTATTCATAGACATATCATATGATCATATAAATGATGTTCCAAATAAGTTTATATAAATCTTTATAAAATATAGAAAGAACGTACAACTTATAACAAAGAAAAACATGTATATATCAGATATGGTACCAAAGCGGGAAAAGTGAAAAAATATGTAACACCCCTCAATTTTCATCATTTAAATATATTAAATCCGGAAGCGTTAGTCCAACTATAAACAATACCAAGTTACATTTCAATTTCAACAAAATTGAAAACATAGTTTATTAACATGGGTGTTACTTCCAAACTGCTAAATAACATTAATTTGTATAAACAAATATCAGAGTAGGCTTGGTCAAACATTCCGTTCCGAACAACTTCTTGACAATCCCGTTATATCAAAATCATAACCTGCAAGAAGTGGGTAATGTGGGGGATTAGCACGAAGCTAAGTGAATAAACTTGTTACTAACAGTTTGACTTAGTTCAACATAATTAATTATCAACAAGTATCACATAGATTCAACATCAACAAGAGGATCGGTGGTCCTTGTGGCGCCCTCAGACCGCGGTGGCCCACCAAGCGACACTTACTATCACTGCAGGCCTATACAGTGATTTACCGATAACTGTTTGCTACCTTTAACCAACATAAGTTCATTCACAACACATGTTCATAAACCCTATGATGGTTAACCTGTAGCCTCACAGTCCAACAATTGTTGACCTCCACATCATCAAATGCCCGAAGGCGACTCATCACATATTACACGTGTAATTCATCAATCAATAATCAACTATCAACATTAATAATCACAACTATGTTCATTTGTTGTAACCAATAATGTTACAAGCAATCATACTGAGAGTACAAGTCCACTCACCGACTACCATTGTCACCCACTCAGTAGTCTAATATCACTGAGTCTTCTCCATATCTGAAAATACAACAAAATAACACAAGTCAGTTACTTGTATATAAATTAATACAATATTATTCCAATATTACAAATAACCATCTTAACAACATAATTCACAATCATCTTTAATCATTAAATACTAACTTATCAAACTCAATTGCATAACTAATTTACAATTTAACAATTTCATCAATTCAAGTTAGAACTTAGCTTATAATCACAATTCAAGTATCAACTAATCATTCTAACATGATTACAAGCTTCTCTTCATGCATAATCAACTAAACTCATAACTTAATTCATGATCATACACTAATTCTTTCATTTCTAAGTTAGGGTTTGGATTATAATTCTCATATAAGCATCAAGTAACAATTATACAAGTATTACAAGCTTCAATTTAAGATTAATCATGCTAATTCTATCAAATACCCAAAAACCCAATTTCTAGGGTTTACATTAAATTCAAGAATTAGCAATTACAACATATTTATAATGATGATGGAATGATTAATCCATGTTATTAAAGCTTAACTAACATCAATTTAATCATTTGAAACCCTAATTTCGAATTTTAACCAAGAACACTAAAACCCCCAAATTCTAGGTTATGGAAATTGAAGAACACGAGATTATACCTTGATTAGGATGATTACAGAGGCTTGAATTCGAGTTCTGAAGCTTCAATTTAAGTTTGAGAAGTGATAAAGATAAATTGATCTAGGGTTCCATGTATGTATGCGTACGTATGTATGTGTGTATGTAAATATAAACCGACTCAATCATATAACACTTATCCTATAAGTGTTTAATTTTATTCCCCGTACTTATCATTGTCTGGAACTTAAAAACCATTTGCGGGGAAATATTATTTTATTTTACTGTCAACTGAATTAAATTAAAACAGTTAATAATTTATTAGTCACAATAAATTATTTGACTCTTTTACAATATTTCCTAACATTTCAATTAACCATTTCAAGTCAGGAAATAATAATAAAATACTGGACCCGTAAAGTGGATGTTACAAAATACCGGTACCGAACCAGTTGGTACCGGCTATTTTTTTCCCCTAAAGTGAGAACCGAATACTGTACCATTTGAAGTCGATTGGTACCGTTTCGTTACAGTACTGATAAGGATACGGGATCAAAAATTCGTATTCGAATGCTCACCCTACAATAAACTGATAATGTAAGATCAAATGTATAGATTGGACATATAACTTTTTAGTACATGGTTTTAAATTAATGATGGTTTTAAAGACAAAAAATTTCTTGATACCTCAAAGTGTAACATAAGTGAATTAGTTTTCTTTCTGACAATTTACCCAAAATCCAATGATATCTCAAATTAGTAATCTTGAACGGAAGTTAAATATATCTTTATAACTAAGGGAGGAAACCCTTAATTATTTATCAAATATATACACATGCCACATCATACAAATCTTATGTGTCATCACCATATAATAAAAAAAACTTGATGATGTGGATTTTTCAACACCCTTATTCCAAATAATGTAACATTCAATTAAAATTTATATTATAACTATTTTCATTTAATAAGGTAATTAATGAAATTAAATTATGCTATTTTAATTCAAATAATGTGTCATATAATAACACTTATAACTTTTTATTATAGTCCAAACTCATGACATCCTTTAATCTATTTTTTTCTTCTAATTTTAATCTTTTAGTTTTTCATCTTAATCTTAACCCTTATTCCTCTAACTTTCTATAACACCCGTCATTCAATACATGAATATTATATTAATTTAGTCGGAAACGGTAGATTATAAAACATATTTCATTACTGTACATTCAAGATAATGTACATAAAATTTTTACATAATTAATTCATCACAGTTTAAAAGTTAATAAAACCCATAACACATATATTACATAACAGAGGTGTTATATAATTCTAAAGAGTTTATCAAAATTATATCAGAGTTACATGATGTCAAACATTCCCTGATAACAGTATCATCATCCTGCAACCCATATTCCCAAAATAGAACCTGCAGGATGTAAATATGAGGGATTAGCACAAAGCTAAGTGAATGAATTCACCACCCACAATTCAACTTAGCTTAACCACCTGTTTACATCAAATAATCGTAAACACATATTACACAGTACAATAATTCAACAATGAGGATCGGTGGCTCTTGAGAAACCCTATTGCCGCGGTGGCTCTCAAGAACACTTACCCAACAATCTGTAAGGCCAATGCAGAATAGACCGATGGTTAACGGTTATTATACTCAAACACAGGTTCTACACACAACGAATGAGTCAAGACCTTGTGTAATTCACACAATAACCAAATAGCCCAACTACCCAGTTGACCTCAATAACAGCTGATGCCCGAAGACCACAAAGCACGTAGATTTATAATCAATAACTCAGATTAAATAATTCAACCAACACATCTACGTTCACTTGTTGTAACCAAACAGTTATAACTAAATTAAAAGGTGAGTTTCAAATCCACTCACTGATACCTCTGCAGAATCCACACTCAGAAATCTTATATTACTGAGTCTTCGGAGTATCCCAAACACCACATAATACACAAGTTAGTAACTTGTTCCACAATTGTCATTCTAGCATATTTATTCTATCAGGTAATCCCTGAAGTCTAGGCAAACAAAAAGTCAATCAGAAATAAGATTAGAAAATCCCGAAATGACGTTTAAAAACTGAAAAATACCATTTTCGGCCCCTAGATGACCCCGAATGGCCAAAAACTGCCTAAACTCTTAGAATAGAGCCGAGATCATTAAGCCGTTTCCGAGTGACCATGCGAATTTTAACCCAATCCGAGTTAATGAAATTGTCATGCGTTTTCAAAATTTGCAAAACAAAAAGTTTTAAAAATCTCGGTTCGCAGTGATCTCAGTTAGCAGAGTCAACTCGGTTCGCAACATTTCAATTCGCTTCGCAAAATGTCAATTCGCATAGCGATTCAACTCACTTCGCAAGTTTAACTCGCATCGCAGCGAATCAGTTCGTAGAAACTCGATTCGCAACACAAAATCTCAGTTCGCAAGATCTCGGTTCGCTTCGCAGAACCTCAACTCGCTTCGCAGAACCTCAACTCGCTTCGCAACATAAACTCAGTTCGCAAGACGAACTGAGAACTGCGAACTTCGCCGTTGTTACGAGTTTTTCGAATCAAAACTCACCAAAACTTCAAAAAACTCAATTCTATAGTTTCTAACACTTTACTAACATCAAAGAAACATCTAATAACACCAAATAACAACATATGACTCTCAATTTCATTCAATCTTTCAATATCTCATAAAACCCATTTATGTAACTCAAAATTAACTCACTTCTTTGAGGAAGATGAAGGTGAACAAGATGGAGGTGATGAAGGTGATGTTAGCAATCAGAATCACACAAAGGTTTGTTTCACTTATTGATTATTATTTTTTGATTTGGAGGGTTTTGTAAGTTCTTCAAAATGAAGAATGAAAGGTTCTTGAAAACATAAGGCTTATAAGGTCGGTTTAACAACCGACTTTGATATCCAATTGTTTTAATTTTATACTCATCCTAAATCTATTGTCTGGAACCTAAATATCATCTGCGAGAAAATTATTTTAGTTTACCGTCATCTATAACAATTTAAAACAATTAATAGTTTACTATTCACAATAAGTCCTGAGACTTATCTACTTAAGTTTCACAAGTAAACAATTACTATCAAGTAATTCATAAAAACAATTAAATAACCAATTTAAATAAAAGAATTACCAGACCAGTAAGGAGGATGTTACACTTTCTCTTTTTAAAAAAATAAATAAATAAACTTTTAGTAAATTATAAGAACTTACTTTTAATGTAATTATATCTTTCATTAAATTTTGTTAATTTGAAATTTTTTTTATTATCATCTTACAGATTAAGGTCAATTTCTATTATTTAGTAAACTAAATACAAGCTTTATGGATAGGTAGATCAAGGTCATCATCTATTTTTTAAAGAGTTTTTTTCTATTTTATTAATCTCACACAACTTAATTACAATTCAGTATGCGAATGGTAAGACGTGTACTTCTATTAATTCTATATTACTTTTCAAATCTATAATGTAGGTATATATCTAATTGTTGTAGAATGATTTATATTTTGTGCATATATATGTACATTAGTTATTCAATAAAACGTCTAAATTGTTATAGTAATTTTTACAACTTATTTTTCTCAAGACTATTAACGTACACATTGTTTATTAATTGTTTCAAGGTTAACATATTATAACTATAGGAAACGGAAAGGTCACTATGACTAGACAATTTTTGTTAGCTAGAAAAATGTCAATTTATAACATACACATTTTTTTAACCTTCCTATTTCATTGATATATTGTAGGAAAAATATGTTGTTATTATTAAAATTTATAAAGTATCACTAATACCGATAAAAATTATTCTTTTTCATAATCTGAAAGTTTTTACTATTTCATATAACATTTTGACTTGTAATTCACATATTACGATATTTTATAATGCTAATCGTGCAACGCACGGTTTAACACTAGTAACTAATATTAGTGTATGTACCCAAAAGATATCAAGGTGGCCAATAATAAAAAACGACAACTTCATCCGTATTGTTCGGATTATCATTGCAGCACACTAGGTTTAATATATATATTAAAGTTGTAATTCCTTATTCGTTTAATAATTTCCTTTAATTTAAAAAATATATAAAATGCCAAAAAAGTGACAGATATATGTTACCATTATTTATTATTTACATTCATATACTCCCCATTTTCTTTCATTTATACAGAAAAAGTATAGAGTAGATATAGATACAACATATAGATACAGCATCAATGGCGGATCCCAATCTCTCGTATCTTGCACTGATCATTCTGCTTCCAATCATCCTCCTAATCTTCCTCAAACTCATCGTCCGTCCTCGGCCTACCAAAATCCCAATCAAATCACGCCACGTGTTCATCACCGGCGGATCTAGCGGCATCGGATTAGCCCTAGCTCGTCAAGCTGTAACAGAAGGTGCACGTGTCACTATTCTAGCTCGTAACTTGGAGAAACTACAAGAAGCTAAAGCTTCGATACGTTTATCTACGGGTATAGATGTTGACATTGTGAGTGCTGACGTGTGCGATTATGATGCCGTTAAGAATGCGGTTGAGAATGCAGGTGTGATTGATGTTCTGGTGTGTAATCAAGGTGTGTTTGTTGCTCATGAGATTGAGAATCAGGAGATTGATGAGATTAAAGGAATGATTGATGTGAATTTGATCGGGACGTTTAATTTGGTGAAAGCTGCGTTGCCTGCTATGAAGAAGCGGAGCGATCGGAAACCGGTTTCGATTGCTTTTATGTCGTCTCAGGCCGGTCAGGTACTGCGTGTGTTTGAGTTTGTGCTATTAGAGTTTATATATACTTTAATCTTGATTAATTAGTGTATCTAGGATTTATGGATTGAGGTTGTGATATTAGGGCTTAAAGATGCACTCTAAGTATCCTTGTTTTGGTTGTTGAATGCTGATTTTTCTATTATGTTTGTTGTTTATTAGTAAGATCAATGTTTCCGAATCAAAATTTTGACAATAGGGTTTGGTGCTACGCATGACTTGTTTAATTAGTTGTAAATTAAATACGAGAATGAGATCAATATGATGTATGACAGTGTGAATGTGTGTATATGAATGTAGATTTGAAGTTAAAAGACATTATATAAATTAGGAAAAAAATTGTATTATTCAGCAGATATTAGCTGTGTTGTATCTCTAACCATAGTTTTCCGGCTTATAAAAGTTCTTAGCGAGTGAAAATATTTGGTTGTGGTTTTAGATGCTTTGAAGGATTATTATGTTTATTGACAGATATCTTTGAATATAGGTGGGAATATATGGTTATACAGCTTATTCGGCTAGTAAGTTTGGTCTAAGGGGTTTAGCGGAAGCACTGCAACAAGAAGTTATTGCTGATGACATTCATGTTTCACTTATTTTCCCCCCGGACACGGATACACCTGGTTTTGCAGAAGGTTTAATTTCTCTCTCTAGCTCTTATGTTTAGTAATGAACGTTGAAGAAAAAAGTGGCACACGTTTTATATCTCATAATAATCTCGTACCATTTTAATTTAAATTCTTTAAGCCTATAAATCTTACATTGAATGCCTTTAAATATGTAGAGTCTATTGAGTAGGTGATGAAATTATGATACATGCTCAAATAAAAAGTCCTTGTAAATGAGTTGGTACGATAGCCATCGGTACTTCGTCAGTTTCTTGCATGGTAAACATCTTGGAGGTCATGGGTACACAACGCAATTATTTGTTTTGTCGTAATGTTTTTCTTTCTTTTCATTTCCATAACCATTTCCATTGTCATTTCGTAATGTTTTATGACCATGTTCCTATTTTGTACTCGCCAGATTTTGATATTTGCCAGAGAAATCAAATAGCTTACACTCGCAGGCAAATTTCTTTTATTAATAGTGTATATATGGGTGGCTGAGACTGGTAGTAAGTTCTATATGTCTTTTAAGTCTCAAATGAGCTTTAGGACTATAGCACCACTATAACTTTTTGATTATGGTGTTCCTACTTTAGGCCCTTGACTTTTAATTTTGAACTGAAAAGATTTTAGTAAAAGAAAAATATTGAGATTTATAGTAATATATAGTGTCAGCAGGAGCTGCAGCTAGCTACTAGAGGTTGGTGATTTGGAATATGATAGAGTCAAAGAGAGCAGGTTGTGTGGTTATCTTAAGATGGTTTTGTATATATACAAAAAGCCTTTTTTTAACAAATCAAGACCAGTCGACTCTGCAACAGTGTGTGTGGGGAGGTGTATTTCTTGTTGGTAACTTAAATAAACTTCAATTGGAGATAAAATTTCGATGATAAGAATTTGATGGGCTGAGATGTATCGTAGCACCACCCCTTCTCTTCTTCCTTTAGTCCCGGTTCATTCTGATAAGCGTTTGTTTGTTGCAGAGAACAAGAGAAAGCCACGATTGACAAGCATCATAGCAGCATCCTCTGGTGCAATGCAAGCTGATGAGGTTGCAAAGATAGCATTGAATGGCATCAAATCTGGGTCTTTTTTTGTCCCCTGCAACTTTGAAGGATTCTTGTTGTCCATAGCAACTGCTGGTCTCTCTCCTCAAAGATCGTACCTCATGGCGTTTGTTGAGGTTATTTTTGCCGGTTTATTACGTATTGCTGGATTGTGTTTCCAGTGGACATGGTATGGAAGCATTGAGAAGTGGCACGCAGAAAAGAAATAGTAAGTGTTTTATGAAGTAGATTGTGTATTAGTAAAGTAGAAGAATTATTTGATTAAAGTGGTTATATAATTTCATATTTTGATCCATCTTGTGTTGTTCTAATAGGCTTGCAATTGGATTTTTTATGTTGTGGCCATATTGCTGGTACAACGTCATATACTTTGTTCTGTAGCAATGTATTCGAATTTTGTATTTGTTCATCTGGAGTTGAAAAGAAACCCTTACTAACTTCGAGAATCTACTTAGTCTTCTTCTTGTTTTTCTTTTTAGAGATGGGGAAGTATTACAATGCTGATGAGGAGTTAACTGTAGAAGTGAAGCCTGTATTGCTAGTGTAAATGAACAGAAAAGTCAACAAATCCTTAATATGTGATGTTGACAAACTATTGGCTAATTACAATTTTACAAGTAGATCTCTTGAATTTTGGTTGAAAGTGATAATACAATCCCTTATATTTTGGATAGTTGCAGTATGGGAAGTTTTCTGTAGAAGTAAAACTAACCCCTGCTTCAGAATTTCACTAAATTGGTCAAATTTTAGGAAACTTAATAGCCTCAACTTTGATTACCAAAAATTAGCTTGTGGACTGACTTAAGTTGTGCTCTTCGTTGGAAGTTTTTGATTAGTTTTCACCATGCCAACCAAAATCTCCTGAATTCGAAAAACACCGACACCCACATATCCTTAGTAACATGACTATACAATGAGATCGTTGTATGTATACTGAACGTACATGGACCAAGTTCAAACTCAATGACAATAGCCTGAACAAGATAGTGTTGTGTTTAATATTCTATCAGCAGATAAAGATGCCAGCAGGAATACCTTCTACACATCAAAGTACATCAGCAACCGTGTGAAGTAGGTGGCAAGATCAGAGCGTGGGATGGGTCTGGCTGAATTGGATTGAGTTGACGTGTTAAAACTTATTTGGCTACTTTTAGAACTAATAAATGATGAATATGTTATTGTTGTTTATAAGGCAATATCAATAATAATCTAGATATATTAATCGAATGATTGAGGAGATTGTATGCATTGATTAAAACTTTGGGCGACTTTCGACCCGGCTTGACCTATATGACATTTTCCCTTTCTGCTATCTTTTATTCCAAATTGAACCATTCACAAGTTAATGGGTCGAAATTGCCAATGTGAAGGATGCAAACATATGAATCATTTAGGTCATTTAATTGAGACCATCATTCATGTGACCTGTTTCTCTTACTCGCGTTAAGGTACATTTAAGTGATGATCTGGGTTCAACTTTTGAGTATATGCTACTCCATCCTCCTTGAAATATGCTTGAAACGCTTAAAAGGTCCAAGTTTTTATTTTTATAATTATCTAATGGAAGTCCTGGTAATTTTCAATGACATATCTGTATGCAAGCACAAGCTACAATCATGTGAAACTTGCAGGGTCTCTGCTCTATTTCCTACAGAAACACACTCATCAGCACAATTGTAACCGATTACCCAAGTGGCCAATAATAAAATGATAGTTGTCATATAGTTAGTGGCCCTCACAGATGATAAACTTTAGACTTTTTAATTAAAGTAGAAGTATGGCTATATGAATATAAGATGCCATGTGATGGTGTGATCTCTTAATATTACCAATTTTATAGTTAATATTATGGCCGACTCCAATCTATCATTTCTTGCTCTCATAATTCTCCCCCCAATCATCCTCCTCATCTTCCTGAAACTCATCGTCCGTCCCCAACCAATCCAAATCCCAATCAGATCACGCCACATGTTCAACACTGGTGGGTCCACCGGCATCGTTTTAGCTCTAGCTCGCCAAGCTGCAGCCGAAAGTGCACACGTCACTATCTTAGCTCGTAACTTAGAAAAACTACTAGAAGCCAAAGCTTCAATACGTCTATGTACGGGTAAAGATGCTGATATTGTGAGTGCTGATGTTTGTGATTTTCAAGCAGTTAAGAATGCAGTTGAAAGTGCAGGTGTGATTGATGTTTTGGTTTGTAATCAAGGTGTGTTTGTAGCACATGAGCTTGAAAATCAGGAGATGGAAGTGGTAAGAGAATGATGTGAATTTGATTGGGACGTTTAATCTGGTTAAAGCTGCATTGCTTGGAATGAAGAATCGAAAGGATCGAAAGCCAGTTTCGATTGCTTTTATGTCATCTCAAGCCTGTCAGGTATTGTTCTGCGTTACTCGATCTATATACTTTTTTGTTGTGCGATGATCACTTGAGATTTGTGTTGGGATATGACCACGTAAAATAAACGCATGTCTGGAATATGTTTAAGCCTACGGGGTCACACGTATTGACACTTATGCTCAATATAATTAATTAATATATGTGTGAGATATATTAATTAATACGTTCACGAATAAATAAATAAAATGTTATTAAAGTGTTAATTGTATGTTTATTTGAAAGAGAGGGACTTAGATGTAAGTTAGAGGTTCTGGAATATTCCATAAAACCCCTTAGCTTATTTTTCAAGCTACCTATACCCTATAAATAGAGAGGCAAAGAATCCTAACAAGGATATTCAATTCTCTTTTCCTCCTCTCTCTAATTCGGCAAAACCGAAAACCCTAGGGGTTTGTTTCGGTTTCGTGGTTCGACCAAAGCAAGGCACAAGGGTTGTGGGCATAGTGAACGGGTACTAGCATACGTATTCGAGCTGCTGTTGTGTGTGCGATCGTAGAGGGGTTTTACTTTAAACCCTAAACTATTTAATTATAGTTTTATTGGAGCTTTGCTAAAAGGTAAAATTCTATCTTAACTAATTACATATACGTGTTTATTCGCTTCCGCAATTGTGTGACAATTTGTATATATTTGATTATTATACTCTAACAGTGGTATCAGAGCCACACGTATGTTAAATAATTAGTTAGATAAGTTAAACATAAAATTTGGTGGGGTTTAAGTGATTCGATTATCACAAAGAAAATCGTTTTGGTTGTGCCGTTTGTTCAGAGTCAAAAAACTGGAAAATTTAATTTTCGTTCCAACCGGCGGTTGAATGATTCAGCCGGCGGTTGGACAATGGATATTGGGAATAATACATACGAAGAAAAGGAAAAGTGAATTTTGGTTCTAACCGACGGTTGGACCTTCCAATCGCCGGTTGGACTGCAAACCTTAAATTTTTTCCGTATTGAATGATTAAATTTTATCACAATCCCATCGCAAAATTTAATGTTTAACTAGAATAATAACATGTTTAAATGAAAATTGGTTGTTATTATTATATGTACTTTCAAAGCATTAAAAGGGTATCCATGAAATTCATGCATAGTTTGTCATGGATATCACTTTGATATTAATTGTTAATAGTTACTTGTTTTGACAAGGTGTCCCTAGTTGGCCATATTTCAAATGTTGCATAAAAATTAATTGTTAATTGTTTAATAGGTCATTAATTTTAGTAGTTTATTTATTTTGCTTATTATTGTAACCTGTAAAGCAAAATGGTTTTATGAAAAATAAACTGAACTAATAACTATGAAATAAGATTTATTGTTTTCTTGCAAATCTTATTGTCAACTCGGGTTGGGCTCACATACCGTAATTTTCTCCCACGACGAGATTTGCAAGTTAATAATTTGTTTTAAACCACGACTAGGAGCTTGAATAAGAGAGGTATCTTCGGCTTGGTGTCTAAGATGACGGGTTGGATAAACGATGTAAAGATCCTAGCCCTCCTCTGGCCTCTTCATGGCCTCTCTTGTACATGGCCAAAAAGGTTTAAAACATGTTGAATCGTCAATTTTAATAAAATTGCAATCTCTAATTTAATATGAATATTAAATTAGACATCTTGACGCACGTTAATAATTGGATTAACTGGAAAAGGTTTTATTAAAAACTATGTTACGAAGATATGTGCATGCTTCTTCATACATATTTGATACACATTATCAAATTATTACCCATTTAAATTAAGTCATTTGCCATCCAATTGGTAAGAACACTTGTACTTGCTTTTTGCTCTGCGTGAGACGTAGGTAAATTGTATCCAAGGTAAATTACCACTCATCGTGAGACGGTGGTGGACTATTTACAGTTCTTAATTGGACAACTTAAAACGAGTTAAGTAGTGAGATCCTTAAGCCCGTGGCATACGATGGGATGAAACATGCTTAATGAAACTTACTGATTGATCACTAAGTACACATTAAGTCCCATAATTTCTAGGAATTGCACTTATAATGCAATTATTGATCGTCACTTACCTTTTGAATACACCATTGCTAGCAGATCAACTGATGTGATGGTGGTATGTCAAGTAGGATCCTAGCCTTAAGAAAATTAATTGTTTATATATATAAACATTTGGGTATTTAATTTTCTTTTAAGGATGTATTATCGAAAATACTAAATTTGAACTTTTATCTATTTGTAGATGGCAAATCCTGCACCGAACTCGAATTATTCGGCTTTCAGGCAAATGCTAGATAGAGAAAAACTTTCTGGAAGTAATTTCAATGATTGGTTTCGTCAACTAAGGATTGTCCTTTGTGTTGAGAAGAAAACTGACATCATTGAAAAACCGTTGGGACCTGCTCCTGCTATTACTGCTCCTGCTGAGGAGTTAGCAGCTTGGAATGCTCTTTATGACCGTCATAATGAAGTTGCTTGTTTGATGCTCGGTAGCATGACTCCCGAACTTCAAAAGCAATTTGAAAGTCATAGTCCATTTGACATGATTACAGAGCTTAAATCAATGTTTGAAAAACAAGCTGGAGTCGAACTATTTGATTTGATCCAATCACTCCATGCTTGCAAACATGAAGCAGGCACTCCAGTTAGCTCACATGTGCTAAAAATGAAGAGCTATCTGGATCAATTGGAAAGACTTCAGTACACTTATCCTCTGCCTATTGCTGTTGGTATGATTCTCAATTCCCTTTCCAAGGATTTTGAGGGTTTTGTGCGCAACTACAATATGCACAACATGGGCAAGACTGTAGCTGAACTTCATGCCATGCTCATTGAGTATGAGAAGGGTCTTCCCAAGAAACCGGCTAACCCACAAGTCCCAGCGATTAGAAGTGGCAAGATCCAGAAAGACAATAAACTGCAAACTAAGGGAAAGTCTAAGGGTAAGGGAAAGCAAGGTGCTTTTGTCCCTAAACCTAAGAAAACCCCACCAGCAAAGAAAGAGCATCCGGCTAAGGATGAGGCGTGTCACCACTGCAAAGAAGTGGGTCACTGGAGGAGGAATTGTCCTGCCTATCTTGCTGAGTTGATGAAAAAGAAGAAGAAGCAAGCCGGCCAGACTGGACCTTGAAGTATCTTCACGATAGAATTATATTCTTTCTCTAATTCAAAATCCTGGGTATATGACACTGGTTGTGGTACACACTTTTGTAATACCTTACAGGGATTTAGAGGAAAGAAGAAACTGAAATATGGAGCACTCTACTTGTACGTGGGCAATGGTCTACGTGCAGCTGTAGAAGCCATTGGAAGTTTTCACTTAGTTTTGCCTTCGGGCTTAATCATTGTATTAGACAATTGTTATTATGCACCTACTATTACTAGAGGTGTTGTTTCAATTTCACTTTTGAAAGATAATGGATTTATCAATGTTTTTACTGATTATGGTATTTCAGTTTCTAAAGATAATGTTCATTATTTTAATGCTATTCCTTGTGATGGTATTTATGAAATTGATATGCATGATCATGTTTCAAAAGTAAATTCTATGTATTCAGTTAGCAACAAAAGAGCCAAGCCTAACTTGGACTCTACCTATCTTTGGCACTGTCGTCTTGCACACATTGGAAAGAAACGCATTGAAAGGCTTCAACGTGAAGGGCTTTTAAAACCAAATGATGATGGATCCTTTGATAAATGCGTGTCTTGTGTTTCGGGTAAGATGACAAAGAAACCCTTTCCGCATCAAACGCAAAGGGCTTAAGATCTACTTGGAATCATACATACGGATGTTTGTGGTCCATTTAGACATGTGTCAAGACAAGGTGCTAGTTACTTCATCACTTTTACTGATGATTTCAGTCGTTATGGTTATGTTTACTTGCTTAAACATAAACATGAAGTCTTTGAAACATTTAAAGTGTTTAAGAGTGAAGTAGAAAATCAACTCGGTAAGACCATCAAGATCCTTTGTTCGGATCGAGGTGGTGAATACTTAAGCTAAGAGTTTAAGGATTATCTAAAAGCGTGTGGAATTGTCCAACAGCTTACTCCTCCATACACACCACAAGACAATGGAGTGTCTGAGAGGAGAAAAAGAACCCTGTTAGACATGGTAAGATCCATTATGAACCTTACAACTCTCCCATTATCATTTTGGGATTATGCTCTTGAATCTGTTGTACGTATTTTGAATATGGTTCCAACCAAGAAGGTTGATAACACACCACATGAACTGTGGCATGGAAGAGTCCCTAATTTATCTTACTTAAAGGTCTGGGGATGTGAGGCGCTTGTGAAGCGGGATACGCCTGACAAACTCGAGCAAAGATCTATTAAGTGCATCTTTGTAGGATACCCAAAGGAAAAAATGGGTTACTACTTCTACAATCCTTCTGAAAATACTGTTAAAGTTGCTCGATATGCTGAGTTCTTTGAAAAGAATCTCATAGCTCAAGAAAACAGTGGGAGGGTAGTAGAACTTGATGAGAATCAAGAGGAAGATGAATCACCTTCTACAAACACTAGCGAACATCAACTTGGGGGGGAAAGTGGTCAAAGTGTTGAACCTCAAGTCGATGTTGTTCCAATTCGTAGGTCCGCAAGGAAAATACGTGCTCCCGAAAAGTTGTGTCTAAATGTAGAAACTGAGGAGCACGTGTTAGGGGATCTTATTGAACCTCCTGATTTCAGAGTTGCATTATCAGATCCAGAATCTGAAAAATGGCTTGAAGCTGCGAATGTGGAAATGAAATTTATGAAAGATAATCAAGTCTGGCGCTTGGTTGATCTTCCACCCAATGCTAAAACCGTTGGCTGCAAGTGGCTCTTCAAGAAGAAGACCGACATGGATGGAAATGTACACACCTATAAAGCTCATCTCGTAGCGAAAGGTTATACTCAAGTCTACGGAGTTGACTATGATGAAACCTTCTCTCCTGTAGCAGACATTAGGGCTATTAGGATTCTCTTAGCTATAGCAGTGTACTATGACTATGAGATTTGGCAAATGGATGTCAAGACTGCCTTCTTGAATTGTTACTTAGACGAGGATGTCTATATGGTTCAACCTGAAGGTTTTATTGATCCAAAACATCCCAGCAAAGTGTGCAAGCTTCAAAGGTCCATTTATGGACTAAAGCAAGCATCAAGAAGCTGGAATAAGAGGTTTGATCAGGAAATCAAAAAGTTTGGATTCACTCAAAACCCTGATGAGCCATGTGTATATCAAAAAGCTAGTGGGAGTAATGTTACTTTTCTTGTCTTATATGTTGATGACATATTGATCATAGGAAATCACATTCCAATGTTACAAGATATAAAATCCTACCTTGGAAAGTGTTTCGCTATGAAAGACTTGGGAGAAGCAGCATTTATTCTGGGAATTAAGATCTATAGAGATAGAAATAAGCGGTTAATTGGACTAAGTCAAAGTGCTTATATTGATAAGATCTTAAAGAGATTTAAGATGGAGAATTCTAAGCGTGGAAATGTTCCGATGCAAGAGAGACTTGACTTAAATAGCAAACAGTGTGCTTCTACACCTGCTGAGGTGGAGCGTATGCAAAGGGTTCCTTATGCTTCGGCTGTGGGATCTATTATGTATGCGGTTAGATGCACTATACCTGATGTGGCGTTCGCACAGAACATAACCAGCCGATTTCAACAGAATCCAGGTGAAAGTCACTGGACTGCTGTGAAAAATATTCTCAAGTACGTGAGAGCTACTCGAGATATGTTCCTTGTTTATGGTGAAAATCCTGAAGCTGAGCTCAAAGTGACTGGATATTGTGATGCTGGATTTCAGACCGATAGAGACAATATGAAGTCTCAGACAGGATATGTCTTCATCTTGAATGGAGGTGCAGTGGATTGGAAGAGCAAGAAGCAATCCAAAACTGCCATGTCTGCAACTGAATCAGAGTACATAGCATCTTCAGAAGCTGCGATGGAAGCTGTCTGGATTAGAAAGTTTGTTTCTGGGCTTAACGTGGTACCCACAAATAAAAACCCCATGGAGTTATACTGCGATAAATCAGGAGCAATTATCATTGCCAATGAACCTGGAGTTCAGAAAGGGGTCAGACATTATCCTAGAAGATATCACTATGTTCGAGAGCAGATGGAATTAGGTGAAATCAATCTACTGAAAGTTCACACAGATGATAATCTAGCTGATCCCTTTACGAAGGCTTTACCTAAGGGAAAGCTTAATCAACATGCCGAGGGCATAGGACTTCGTTTTGCTTGTTATTTCATGTAACTCTGTGTTTTAGTATTTGGATAAAGGATGTAAAACAATTATTATACAATAAATGAATTGAAGTACTTGGTATGTTCGTTTTCATTAAATAATTAGTTGTATCCTAAATTTGCATGTTTAAATCCTTGAATAGTTCTTAAATTACTCTAAAACGTCCATTATCGATTAAATATGTGGGAATATAGTTAAACTAAGATAAATCTGAGTGATTGGTATGGATGGTCCCTCCAAACTCACATGATATCCATGAGATGCATATCGGACTACCCCAACTGACAAGTTATCACTTTATGGATCGGCGTCATCAAGTGAAACTTGTAAATGGTTGCTTTACTCATCCTTAGACTTGAGATGCAAGTAGGTCTTGCATGTATGGATTGCATCTTCTTGATATAGTTCTAGCTATCCTGAATAAGGTAGTAATAAAGGGCTATTTTCAGAAGTGTAGTGAAGTACATGACTAACACATGTAGTCAAGATAGGATTTGTTCCTTCAACTAGCTATTGAACTATGATACCACTGGGCCCCTCATTAAAATTAATTAAGATGTATGTACGGCCGTACCCAAGTGCAATCCAGATGTGTCTCGATTGATTTGGTAATCTTGATAAATTAAAGGAATGAGAAACATAATCGTTAAATCATGGAATGACATTGATCCATATCCATATTTAACAAGGTATCTGAAACAAAGGGATAGTAAACGTTAAATCATTTGTTTTATGAAAACTAGAATATACTTTGAGAAACTATACTTAAACATTTCTGGGAGCATTGGCGTGTTGCTAGACGCTTACCAATGTTATTGCCTTTATTTGACATGCTCAAGTGGGAGCTGTTGGGATATGACCACGTAAAATAAACGCATGTCTGGAATATGTTTAAGCCTACGGGGTCACACGTATTGACACTTATGCTCAATATAATTAATTAATATATGTGTGAGATATATTAATTAATACGTTCACGAATAAATAAATAAAATGTTATTAAAGTGTTAATTGTATGTTTATTTGAAAGAGAGGGACTTAGATGTAAGTTAGAGGTTCTGGAATATTCCATAAAACCCCTTAGCTTATTTTCCAAGCTACCTATACCCTATAAATAGAGAGGCAAAGAACCCTAACAAGGATATTCAATTCTCTTTTCCTCCTCTCTCTAATTCGGCAAAACCGAAAACCCTAGGGGTTTGTTTCGGTTTCGTGGTTCGACCAAAGCAAGGCACAAGGGTTGTGGGCATAGTGAACGGGTACTAGCATACGTATTCGAGATGCTGTTGTGGGTGCGATCGTAGAGGGGTTTTACTTTAAACCCTAAACTATTTAATTATAGTTTTATTGGAGCTTTGCTAAAAGGTAAAATTCTATCTTAACTAATTACATATACGTGTTTATTCGCTTCCGCAATTGTGTGACAATTTGTATATATTTGATTATTATACTCTAACAATTTGAAGTTCAACTCTAAATGAAAACGGAAATTTTTCAAAAGATATGACATGATGATCAAAATATATATATTTTGCATAAACAAACTTGATTGTTTTTTTTATTCTTCAAAGGAGCATTCGGCCTAGCAGCATTAAGCTGACACAAACACTTATTTAGCTAGTTTTGGATTGAAGTCATGTTTGAACAAATATAATTGCAATTTAAGGAAGGAAAAAACAAACATGATTATGTAAAAACCAAATTATAAGTTTCATTTTTCATCTAAAAAGGTGTTTCATTACATAAAATCTAGAAAAATTTAAATATAAATATCAAAAGTTTGACCTAAGGTGTTATATATATATATATATATATATATATATATATATATATATATATATATATATATATATAAAAGCCCCAGTTTTTTGCATGAAGGAAAAATCATACAAGGTTATAACAAAGTCATACGTTACTATACGAATACTTATATTAAAATACTATATAAACATATGGATCCATGATCATAAATATGTATTAAATACCATATATTAGTATAGTATTTTTATCTCATGATCATAATGGCCATTTAATGATTATATAATACTTTAATATATATATTTCAATATCATACGTAGCCTTTGAAAACTTATTATTAAAATTAATATTAAAATATTAAAGTATAAAAATTGATAATAAAGATGGTAAGAATTCGATTTACAACCTGCCTGGTCAAAGGGTTTTATTTACCATCTGGTTGTCAAATACATTAGATATCAAAATCCCAGGTAGTCAATGATCAAAATGCCTGACACCACATCCAGGTATAAATGGGCTTACTCATGATAAAGGGTTTGATTTATAACATACAAGGGACCAGATTAACTTTGACTATATGGCACAATCGACCTTGGTATCCATATTTCAATTTTCATACATTTTTTTTTCTTCTTGTTAGCTCATTTCCATGAATTTAGTATTCATAAGATTAGTGTTATCCAACAGAAGAATTTAGCCTGCCATATAGGCGGCGTCTATTTGCATAAATTTAAATATCAAAGCAAAAGAATAAGGAAACTTACAAATTAAACGGTGACACCAATGGAACTATTTATTAAAACTTCCAAGAAAAATTTACAATAGGAGAGTGACAAAAAGAAAGATAGTAAAAGGGATATGAAAAAGATACCTCACACAATGTTAGAGTACCCTTTTATAATAGGCGGAACTTCAAACTTTCAAATTGTGGCCGACATGTTTCAATTATTTTGGCCAATTAATACATTTGAAAACAACCAAATAAAGTAGCCGACAATGATGATTTATTATTGGCCTATTATTATAATTCTTCACATGGCTATAGTAACCCGGAATTATTAGTCTGCAATTTCTTTTTTCTTCTTGTCTTTGTCTTTTTTGTCTTCTTCCATTTTGGAGGATTCTGATTAATCTTCAAAATTTGACTTTTCAGGATATCAAAAATTTCAGGAATATCCAATTCTTCATCTTCATTTGGGTCTTGAGATTCTCCAGCAAGACATTGAAATTGATTTTCACCAGATGTGCTTCCCATTGAGATATCTGACTTTGCTTTTGCTAGTGAAAAATTAAGCAAATCTTGTTGAATTTGAATCATATATGCCTCCATAATTTCTTGTTGAGTCGGATTTTTAACTCCTTTAGCTACTAAATGAGCTTCTATGATTTGTAATGGATTGAAAGGAGCTAATTCTTTCATCTTTTCTTTCTGCTGAATTTGTTGTTGATCTTTATATCTGAGCAATGTTGATTGAATGAACGCTATTATGTCCTTGACATTGATTTGTCCTATTTTTTCATCTATCTTAACCATTCCTATCCAGAATTTGGTAAAAAATGCTCTCTTTAATTGTGGTAATTCTTTGTCACCATATTCAATTTCAGGTTCCCATTTCCAGATCCATGGGATTGAAAATTCAATGAAGAATATTAAAGAGAGAATAATTTCCTTCACACTATCTGCTTTATGAGTGACAACATCAAATAATTTTGGACATGTATTTGCCCATTCCACATATAATTCTTTGAATGGTTCAACTAATATTTGAACTGATGGACCATATGATTTCCACCAATTAAAAAACCAATTTGGTAACTTTGGGTTATAAACCATAGAACATACTTTGATAAACCATGAGTGCTTCCTTTGTGGATTTTGATAAAGAAACACTTTATGAAGACTGTCAACATAGTCCCAATAATTATATTTTATCACAGAATTATTTTCAGGGTTAGTAAATTGTTTTTCCCTGAAAGGAGATAATCCCCATTCTTCTGCAGTAATAATTCTTTGAATAGTAATTTTACTGTAGTTATGGAATCTAATATTATTTTTATGATCCTCTTTTGAATAATATTTAATTTCAACAGTATAGGTATCCAAAAGTAATTTTTCATAATGATTTCTGGACTTATATGTTGATGCAACAAATGATTGATTGTCCAGATACCTTGATAAAATTTCTCAAGGTTTTTCTTGAAAATTGTCTTTTGATAATTCAAAATAATTCATAACATCTTGATATTCAAGAGTAAGAATTGTTTCCTTATGAGGAGTTTTAAAATAATAATCTGAATAGATATCATTATCCTCTTCTTGGATGATTGCATCCTTATAAGGAGTTTTATTTACCCCTTGCTGTTGCACAAATTGCAGAAATTGTTAATATAATTGTTCATTTCCTTGTAATAAAGGAAATTGAGAAGAGAATTGGGATGACCCTGCATTTTGGGATGACTGGTTCTTTATTGAACCTTGCGTAATTGCTTCATTGAATAATTGACCTCTGCCATTTGAAATTATGGCTTTTCCTCTTCCTCCTCTATTAGAGGAGTTGTTTGAACCTCTTTCCCTACCTCGAGGAATCATTCCTGCAAAAATTCTCTAGTTAAGAAATCAGGGAGAGAATTGTCTTCCCCTTTCTTATAAATAATTGTAAAATCAAATGGGGCTAAATGAGCCTGCCATCTAGCAAACATTTATTTTGAAACATCATGTTTAAAATCTTTGGTAAACATAAATTTAGCAGATTGACAATCAGTTTTAATGGTAAAATGTTGATTGTATAAATCATCTTGAAATTTTAAAACACATTTAACAATTTTGAAACACATTTAACAATTGATATGATTTCCTTAGCAATTGTAGTATAAGAGGATCATAAAAATAATGTTAGATTCCTTTGGAATTAAGTTGATAGCATAAGAGGATCATAAAAATAATGTTAGTGTAATAATACTTGGTGTTTATAATGGGAACTTACTACCACTGTTGGTGTAAAGTAAGTTACTCCCACTGTTTGTGTAAATGTATAAGTCGGTTAGAGTTATTTATGGGATAGATTTGAATACCATAATAACTAGAGATTGTGTAGGACTCTATGAATTATAAATAGAGATCCTTAGACCTAGATTAGGTTAAGATAGTTTTACGCAGCTTCAAGGTTTTCTGTAACCTTAATACTTAAGTGTATTCGTCTTATATCATTAATAAGATTGAAGCTTTTGATAATCAATTGTGTATTACAAGTTATTATAATTCTTGATCTTCTTAATATTATTGAGTGTGATTCCGCAACTTCTCAATAATAATTCAAGGCTTATTGAATTGTTTATTAGAGTTTCTGGGTTTAACATACTCTAAACTCACCTCGCAACGTTGACCGGTCAACTTCGCAGTTTTGACCAAAATTGCGATTTTAGCTTTAAATATAAATTGGACTTTTATTAATTTTCACTAGTCAAACATATTAGCTTCCCATTGCGTTTTTGTCACATTTATTCAAACACGGAACGATAAAATGTTATAAAACTTAATTCCAAAGGATAACACAATAAATAAATCAATCCTTTGTTGCATCAACATATAAGTCCAGAAATTATTATGAAAATTACTTTTGGATACCTCTACTGTTGAAATTAAATATTATTCAAAAGAGGATCATAAAAATAATGTTAGATTCCATAACTACAGTAAAATTACTATTCAAAGAATTATTACTGCAGAAGAATGGGGATTATCTCCTTTCAGTGAAAAACAATTTACTAACCCTGAAAATAATTCTGTGATAAAATATAATTATTGGGACTATGTTGACAGTCTTCATAAAGTGTTTCCTTATCAAAATTCACAAAGGAAGCACTGATGGTTTATCAAAGTATCTTCTACGGTTTATAACCCAAAGTTACCAAATTGGATTTTTAATTAGTGGAAATTATATGGTCCATCAGTTCAAATATTAGTTGAACCATTCAAAGAATTATATGTGGAATGGGCAAATACATGTCCAAAATTATTTGATGTTGTCACTCATAAAGCAGATAGTGTGAAGGAAATTATTCTCTCTTTAATATTTTTCATTGAATTTTCAATCCCATGGATCTGAAAATGGGAACCTGAAATTGAATATGGTGACAAAGAATTACCACAATTAAAGAGAGCATTTTTTACCAAATTCTGGATAGGAATGGTTAAGATAGATGAAAAAATAGGACAAATCAATGTCAAGGACATAATAGCGTTCATTCAATCAACATTGCTCAGATATAAAGATCAACAACAAATTCAGCAGAAAGAAAAGATGAAAGAATTAGCTCCTTTCAATCCATTACAAATCATAGAAACTCAATTAGTAGCTAAAGGAGTTAAAAATCCGACTCAACAAGAAATTATGGAGGCATATATGATTTAAATTCAACAAGATTTGCTTAATTTTTCACAAGCAAAAGCAAAGTCAGATATCTCAATGGGAAACACATCTGGTGAAAATCAATTTCAATGTCTTGATGGAGAATCTCAATGTAACATCCTCGACTTGGGCCTAGTAGAATTAAGGTATTTTTCTCAATTTATTTCGCTATTTAAATTGTATTTACGAATACTTGGCATTAAATAGATAATTTGAATTAATAGGTCAATTGGTCAAACGACTTATAGTGATAAAATGAATTATTGTTTGTTTTAAACTAATTTAGATGACAGTATAATAAAATGTATTTTCTCGCAATTGGTTTTAGGTTCCAGACAATAGGTTTAGAAAGGGATTAAAATACACTGAATGATACTTGAGTTAAGTGTGAATGTCGACCCCATTTTCTTCATACACTGAGTTGTGCCTAAAACCTTAAGAACACACACATAAACACTTAGAAATCAAGAGAAATCAAATTACCCTTACTTGGAGCTGTGATTGTGACTCTACATCTGATTATCATCATCACCTTCTTGTTACCAACTCCATTGTAAGTGTATTATAACCATTTTCATGTTTGTGTTTAAATTGATTGTAATTGAGTTAAATACATGATGCATGTATAGATTTTGGTGTTAGATGTTGTTGTTTATTGTTATACTATGTTTATTGATGATACTTGAGGTGAATTATTGAGTGAATTCGTGTTTCCTAATTGTATTTCATGTTTTGGGGTTTTCGGTTCATGCATAATCTGAGTTGCAGGTTAGGGGGGACAGGTTTGAACCTCTCAGCCGATCGGCTGAGAGTGCATAGCCGATCGGTTAAAATTAGCTGAACGACTATTTTAGTTCAAAATGAGAACAGCAACTCGTGTCTGAACTCAATGTTCTTAGTATGCATTGATTAGCCGATCGGTTGGTCTTGAGCCGATCGGGTATCTTGGTTTAGCCGATCGGCTAGAGTCTCATAGCCGATCGGGTATGGGACCACAGGATAGTTTGTTTGTTTGTGTGATACTTTCGTATATATATAAGTATATATGTGTGTATATGCATATATGTATGTTATGCTAAGTAAAACTTAATATGTATAAGTGAATGTTAATTTTGAGATATAATCATTATGTGATCCTTGAGATAGGCTACATTGTTGAGTTTCTAACTCATTAATCGTTTATGTTTTCAGATAATCCGAAGACTCAATAATATAAGACTTTTGAGTGGAGACTGCGATTGTAAGGGTGAGTGGATCTATGACTTACGATCTAAGTTAGTTGCAACAATCTGGTTACAACGGGTAAATGTAGTTTTACCATTTTTAATTACTTATTGTCATGATTACTATGAATTATGTGATTTATTTAGAGGTCAATTGCGATTGGGTTGGGATACTATTACTTGAACAACATTAGTGCTTTGTACATGTGTTGTTTAATGAAATGATGTTGTAAGAAGTAATAGTACCCAACTATCGGTTAGATCACTGATTTGGCCTTCAGTGGTTGTAAGTGTTGCTTGGGGGCCACCGCGGCAGTAGGGTTCCTCAAGGACCACCGATCCTCTTAACGTTAGTTGTTTATGATGCTTTGTTATAAACAATTGTTAATCTGAGTTAGGTTGTTAGTTATTGATCTATTCACTTAGCTTTGTGCTAATCCCTCCTCCTAACTCCTTGCAGGTGATATTTTGTATGTGGGTTGGCAAGAGTTTGGGAAAAGAATATTTGACACCGCTTACTCTGTTTTGATCAATCATGTTAATAGTTTATTATCATATTGGATTTAATAACACTAAGACGTAATATTTAAATGTTGTATTAAGTTAAGTGTTTGAATATTATTATGTGGTTTGCACTTTTGTTTTAAATGGTAAATCATGTTGATATTATTAATTATCGCTTCCGTTATGTTTTAAAAATTTTTTATAGCCTTGTGAATTTGGTGTGCGTTACACTCAAGACCCAAATGAAGATGAAGAATTGGATATTCCTGAAATTTTTGATATCCTGAAAAGTCAAATTTTGAAGATTAAATCAGAATCCTCCAAAATGGAAGAAAACAAAAAAGACAAAGACAAGAAGAAAAAAGAAATTGCAGACTAATAATTCCAGGTTACTATAGCCATGTGAAGAATTATAATAATAGGCCAATAATAAATCATCATTGTCGGCTACTTTATTTGGTTGTTTTTAAATGTATTAATTGGTCAAAATAATTGAAACATGTCGGCCACAATTTGAAAGTTTGAAGTTCTGCCTATTATAAAAGGGGACTCAAACATTGTGTGAGGTATCTTTTTCATATCCCTTTTACTATCTTTCTTTTTGTCACTCTCTTATTGTAAATTTTTCTTGGAAGTTTTAATAAATAGTTTCATTGGTGTCACCGTTTAATTTGTAATTCCTTATTCTTTTGCTTTGATATTTAAATTTATGCAAATAGACGCCTCCTATATGGCAGGCTAAATTCTTCTGTTGGATAACACTAATCTTATGAATACTAAATTCATGGAAATGAGCTAACAAGAAAAGAAAAAAAATTGTATGGAAATTGAAATATGGATACCAAGGTTGACTGTGCCATATAGTCAAGGTTAATCTGGTCCCTTGTATGTTAGAAATCAAACCCTTTGTCATGAGTAAGCCCATTTATATCTGGATGTGGTGTCGGGCATTTTGATCATTGACTACCTGGGGTTTTGATATCTAATGTATTTGACAACCAGATGGTAAATAAAACCCTTTGACCAGGCAGGTTGTAAATCGAATCCTTACCATTTTTATTATCAATTCTTATACTTTAATATTTTAATATTAATTTTAATAATAAGTTTTCAAATTCTACGTATGATATTGAAATATATATATTAAAGTATTATATAATCATTAAATGGCCATTATGATCATGAGATAAAAATACTATACTAATATATGGTATTTAATACATATTTATGATCATGGGTCCATATGTTTATATAGTATTTTAATATATGTATTCGTTATATATATATATATATATATATATATCAAAAAAATTTTTTGCCTATTAAGTATTTTTTTTGCCACTTATCTTCTGCATGTGGTTAGGTGGGCATATATGGTTATACAGCATATTCAGCTAGTAAGTTTGGCCTAAGGGGTTTAGCAGAAGCTCTGCAACAAGAGGTTATTGCTGATGACATTCATGTTTCACTTATATTCCCACCGGAAACTGATACACATGCTTTGACAAAAGGTTCAACCTTCTTACCCTTATCTCTTGTCGCCTTCTTTTCTTGAGTTTATTCTTTTGGAGCATATTAAACATTACAATTTTTACTTTTTTAGTATAGTCACGTGCAAACATATACTATCTCTATTGTGCGTATCCAACTTTTGAAAGTCAGGTAGTTACACTAATAACAACTGTAAAGTCCAATATTAAACAATAATTAAACTCCTTTCTCTTTTATTTTTCTCATATGTGTTTCTGCATACTATAGAGAAAGAGAGAAGACCACAACTGACAACCATCATATCCGCATCCTCGGGTGCAATGCAGGCCGATGAGGTTGCAAATAAAGCCTTAAGTGGTATCAAATCTGGTCGTTTTTCTATACACTGCAACTTCGAAGGATTCTTCCTGTCCATAGTAACCGCGGGTTATTCGCCTCTGAGATCATACCTTATGGCGTTTGTTGAGGTTATTTCTGTTGGAGTTTTGCGTATTGTAGCGTTGTGTTTTCAATGGACATGGTACGGTTGCATTGAGAAACAGCGTGCACAACAGAAAAAGTAAAAGTGTTATACAAAGTAGATCCTAAGTTCGATAAAATAAAAATCTTAATATAAATGGATGTATTTCAAAATATTTGTATCAGAATTCTCATCCTTTTTTATATGAAATACCCACATTGCTACTACATGATTTATTTATTTTTGCAGCGGCAGCTTTGCTTTAATACACAGATACCTTTTTTTTTTGGTGAAAAATGAAAATTAAATTGATAAGATCAAATGATCCAATTGAGTTACAAATGAAAATTGCTAGACGACAATCTAAATGCAACATTTGAAAGTGAACTAAACCCTAACCACATTGAAACACAATGACCAATACATGTCTAACTAAAAATATAAAAAACCCTTGGCTTCCCAAATCAAACATGTCTATCATAATTGGACTTATTAATTGGTGTCCTAAACTTTGAAACTGACTTTAGACAAAATTTATAGTACAAGTAGCTTCTTAATGAACAACAAATAAAGTCAACAAGGCCTTAATTTGTAATGACAGTACCAACGGTCCATCAGTTTGCAAACACGGCAGTCAGTTTTTGTCCACCATTGGCACCAAGTGTTTAGTGTTTGCGTCTGTTCAAATATAATGACATCAGTTTTTCGACAGGCTTCAGTTGTTTAGGTGTAGGGCCACATAATTTAATTATTATTTTTGTTTTTGTTTAATGTATAATAATTAAGGTATATTGCCCGTATTGGTAAAAAACTGAAGTGATATTACCTTTGGTGGTGAAATGTTCAGATTGTATAAGTTTTGTACTATTGGGAGTGATGTAACCTATGTAAAAAATGCTCATTTATTGGCTAATTACAATCAGCTCCCTTAGGTTTCCGTGAATGACAAAATACCCCTCTCAATGAAAACAGATGATTCACAAAATACATTTTGGAAAGACTATGTTGTCCCACACTCACGGATGTGTACATTGTCTTAGATCACAAAACTTGAATTCATAGTTTCATGGTTAAAAGTACCTCGAAATTGATAGACTCGTGATATATGGTCTTAAAGTCTCTTTTGTTACAAAATGATGAACATGTGCGGAAATGAAATATGTTTCATAAATTGAAATAATTCACAATAAGGGACTATATACAAAACATTATTAGGCTAGCTAGCTAACTAATCTAACCAATGTTTTGAAAACCGATTTTTAGTTAAATCGGAGAGGGCTCCGGTTCTGGTTCAACCGGTTTAATCAGACGGTCCAACCGAATTTTGAAACCGTGTATTTTGACCGATGTTATCTATTCGTCTTGATTGGGTGGTGATTCGTACACCATCAATTTTTATCCATACACCATTTTTCTGCTTTACAGTGTTGTACAGTACAACACTATAAAACATATTTAGTGATGTATGAATAAAAAATAGTGATGTCCAAATCACCTCCCAATTTGAGTATTAGTTTGGACTTGACATCGACAAAAAGTGATAGGAAAATAAAGAATTTTATCTTCAATATAAAAGTCATAGATATAGTACATGAAATAAGAGAGTGGATGGTAAGTCATGTGAGATTTTCAAGAAATGAGTCACTTATATTTCTACCTTTTGTTTGTAGTATACACCTTCATCTCCTTCACCTTTTCATTTTAGTAGGAAAAAGGTGAAAAGGGGGTATGGTTAGTAGGATCCTTTTTATTTTCACCTTAGAGCATCTTCAATGCGTTAAACTCTAAAGAATTTAATGCATTATCATATCATTGTCACTTCAACATATTTAACTTTTATACAAAACTTTCACAATACCTTAAACCTATATAGTTTAATAGATCACCACATCAATGTACTCTTTTAATCATTTATTATCAGGTAACTTTTTATAAACTTATCATAAATGTCATATTGTAATTTTGTATAATCAAATATACTCTTAATTGATAAATAAATAGATGGATTATGTCAATATATATATTAAAACGATTAACATCGTTTACAAAATACTTCTGATCATTAACTATATCGTTGATTTTAGAATAATCAAACAACAAAAAGTTAATTGAGATGCAAAATTAGCAATTAAGAATGTACAGGCACGGGACATTGTTTGTTAATTCAGTAGAAAAAATAATGCGTTAAATGTATATAGATATATAGTGGTTGTGGCTCCATTAAAATATTAAAGAAAAGGAAGGGTGAAGGAATTGGGCCCACATGTGAGTTTTAAGACGAGTGTGTATAGAGAGAAACGATGGTTTTAACGTTTTAATATGTGGCAACATTAGAGTGGACTCTACGCTGACATCACCAATATAATTTTCTATTACACCTTGCCATGTTGGAGCATTGGAGAGATGCTCTTATCTGGAAAATTTGTAATTTTTGTCCACGTGATGTTTGCGGTTTGCCGATTTTGTCCCTTAACGACTTTTTTCGCAATTTTTATCCTTACGGTGTTTGATTTTTTCCAATTTTATTCTTTTGACTAACTTTTGTTAAGTTTTTCAGTTAAATCTTGTAAAATGGACCAATGTACCCCATGCCCATTTCCTTGTAACCATAAACTGAACTATACAAACACAAACTCATGTATCCCATGCCCATTTCCTAACAACGACAACTGCGGATCAGTTTAATTGTCGGAGTTATGGCTCACTCACCGGAAAATGCTTCATTTGTTGAATGATACATCATTCACTCGCCGGCATATCCTTATTACTTCAGATCTGCCATCATCGAGTCGAAGCCATCGTTGCTTTTCGAGATGGCGTCCCTCGGTTTACCGAACAATCAGCCCAGTTATGGCTCCGGCAAGAATCCATCTACTCGTCACATATCCGCCGAGTCTCCTGTGATGACTCCGACCACCATATCCGTCACATCCACAGTGTAAATCAAAAACGTAAATCGAGTTTTGTACGAATCGAACATATAAATCAAACACCCAAATCGGGTTTTGTAGATCTGGCGACATAGTGGCGTATGATCAAGGTTAGACCGGGTATCGTTGGGATAAAAAAGTAAAAAAGATGTTTTGAAGTAGTTGGTATTTTGGTCACTTTCAAGTCGCAATCGAAGTAATTGTTGGGGTAAAAGGAAGCAAGAATTTATTAATTAAGGGTATCTTTGTCATTTCGGACGATGTAACGTTGAAAATTAACAGAAGTTAGTCAAATGGATAAAATTGGCAAAGATCAAACACCATAGGGATAAAAATTGCGAAAAAAATTATTAAAGGACAAAATCAGCAAAACACAAAAATCACATGGACAAAATTTTCAAATTTCCCTATCTTCTTTCTCCATTTTATTTCTTCAAAATCATTATCATCTTTTATTCTTTTAAATACCAATTCAAGAGTGGTAAACCAAATCACTTACAATATATATATATATATATATATATATATATATATATATATATATATATATATATATATATATAGGGTAAGGTTTCAATGAAAACACTTTAAAAATAAGAACGGTAAGAACACTTTATAAATGCACAATTAGCGAACAAAATCATTAGATTCACACTCATACATCTCAAATATGTGTATAAAAATTGATTATAATAGATGCGAACTTTCGAATATACACAAAAATCGAAAAAACGATTGATGCACAATTATAGAGATAATCGTGCATCAATCATTTTTAGAACTTTCGATTGATGCACACTTCTAAAAATGCACAAAAAGCGAAAAAAACGATTGATGCACGATTATCTCTATAATTGTGCATCAATCGTTTTTTTCGATTTTTGTGTATATTCGAAAGTTCGCATCTATTATAATCAATTTTTATACACATATTTGAGATGTATGCGTGTGAATCTAATAATTTTGTTGGCTAATTATGCATTTATGAAGTGTTCTTACTGTTCTTATTTTTGAAGTGTTCTCATATATATATATATATATATAGGATAGTGATCTAGGGGAAGTGCAAAAAATGAGGGAAGGGGGAAGTAAATCACCACTATTAATCATATGAATTCTATGATAATTAGTGTGGGGGTGCAACCATGTGATTACCTCTATAATAATCAAAACCCATTTACTTATTTACCCCCAAAACAAATTATTTCACAAACGACAACTCGAAAAATTCTGAAAATTGCACCATAAAACTCAGCGTCTTCTCCTATTCGATTTAAGATCTATCAATGCATATTTTTGACGAATTTTTTTTTGTTTTTTGGTGGGATAATAGTATGCATTGTGATGCATCTTAACATATAGTATGTATTGTGATGCATCTTAACATAAGTTTCTAATGATACAAAGTTTCTGCTACCTTTATAGTTTCTGCTGATCTCATCGTTTCTGTTGTCTTCAGTATTAATAGTATGCATTGCGATGAATATTAACATTGTTTACAATGTAGTGATGTATTTCGATACATGTTAACATACGAGTTGATGATTGATAATAGTATATAATGTGATGCATCTTAATATAAGTTTAATTCGTATTGATGTATATTGATACATGTTAACATACAAGCTGATGAATACTAATCGTATGCACTACGATGCATGTTAACATTGATTTACAATGTAGTGATGTATTTAACAACCACTACAATCAGAACAAATCCCCATCATTTAGCTATATTTGACTTGGTGTAAAATCAGTTTTTATATTGATGTACATTAACATTTGTCTTCACAAGTATTAATATTATGCATTTTGATGCATACTAATTTGTAAAACCTATCAAAAAACGAAAAAAATAAAGTTGTCGAAAAAATGCTTTGAGTGATCTTAAATTGAAGAGGATAAAATGTTGAATTTTATGATACAATTTTTATAATTTTCTGACTTGTCGTTTGTGAGATAATTTGTTTTAGGGGTAAATGAGTTTTCTTTGTACACGTGACATATTCTCATTGGTACTTCCATGATGTTACTAAATTCCCATGAAATGCATACCACAATAATATGATGCACCTTAATTTGATTAGATGAAATGAATGATTAGATCAACACTTCTCCCTTCCCTCTAGATCATTCCAATATATATATATATATTCAATATATTTCTCTCTCTCTTTATATTTCATTAACTACTACCGACATCAACCAACAATTTTAAGGCATTATCAACATACATATAGTTTTTTTTTTTTTTATCTCAAAGTAATATAGTGAGTTGTATGGTATTTCACTATACATTTTTTTTGAAACACATTTTTAAATACCTATTTTTAATATTGGTTAAAAACCGATTTACAATGGACCGCACTTCTTGATTTTTTCAATATAACCGGTTCAACTGGATCAGTCTAACCTTTTTTCAAAACATTCCATTTGTAACTAACTTAACAAGTGATCTATCAAAAGTTACAAAGTAGCCCTTCTATTTACAATTTGATAATTTATGTAATTATGGGTTATTAAATCAAATGGAACTCAACCAACAAAAACTTCCAAATTACTAACTCACCAAAAGTGTAAACAATTAATGGTTCTTACTTGGTACAATTTCGTTACACACATAAATTATTATGATCGTTACACACATAAATTTGAACTTATAATCGTGACACATACGTGTAAGGTTTCTCTCTTTTTTTAAAGAAAAGCTTTGTGCGGCACTTGATTTATGCATTAATAACGGCATAATTTATATCCTGCATCTAGCTCTTCGCTGCATAGACCTCTTCAAAAAATAGTATTGTTTTTTTTTACCATTTTGTGCTTATTTTTTTAATTTTAAACGGGGTTAGTGTCTATGAATGCACTAAACTTGTGCCCGATATCAATTATGTATATCATACTTATACACGCCATTTTTAATGCATCAAATTTACAAAAAGGGTGTGTTAATGTACTTTTGTGATGTTTTGATGACGTGTCAAGTTCTCACGATGCCACATGGCCTCTTAAACGGCACATAACCAAAATACACTAAAACAACATTTTTGAAAGTTTGATACATTAAAAATGACAAGTGTAAGTATGATACACATAACTGATATCATGCACAAGTTGATTACATTTCCAGACAGTAAG
Organism: Pseudognaphalium luteoalbum; assembly: GCA_963422505.1. Classification (NCBI taxonomy): domain Eukaryota; kingdom Viridiplantae; phylum Streptophyta; class Magnoliopsida; order Asterales; family Asteraceae; genus Pseudognaphalium; species Pseudognaphalium luteoalbum. The sequence continues at coordinate 6,078,408 of OY730198.1, read as the reverse complement.
CCCTTTAAATAATAATCGAGAGTGATATCTTCTTAGACTAATATTGAATGGGGTTTCAATTGAATAATGGATACAAGAAATTCCACAAAAGCGTGTGTATTTTACTATAATAGAATGAGAAGTAGCAAACTATTTAGAAATTTTAATCGGGAGTTAAAAAATCAAAATTAAAGTTGTTACTTATAATTGTAGCCGATTGGCTACAAGGACATGTAAGGAAGATATCCGACCCCTTTAATTTATTGTTTGTGCATATTGGGTTATCGTTCTTTCCGGTTGTTTTCTTTTGGTTAGGTGGGCATATATGGTTATATATACAGATTTAGGGGGTGTTTGGATTAGCTTAAATAAGCACTTATCTGCTTATTTGTTTATTTTGACAGCAGATAAGCAAATCCAAATACTCTTTTGAAAACTGCTTATTTGCTTATTTACTAAGGAATAAACACTTAAAAATAAATAAGGAGTGACATACTTATTTTTTAAGCACATAAGTGCTTATAAATAAGCTAATCCAAACACCCCCTTATAGCCAGTAAGTTTGGCCTAAGAGGTTTTGTAGAAGCGCTGCAACAAGAAGTTATTGCCAATGTATTCCTTCGATCCAACAACGTATACACATGGCCACATGCTATAACAAAAGGTTCAACCTTCATTCCTTTAAGTAGTGTTCTACATGTTGCGGAGATAGAGAAAGTGGCACAATTGATGTGTGGTCCCATTTAAACACCAAGCAAAAGAATTACAACAAGATGAGAACAATACGAAGAACCGAAAGAAGATTTTCTAAACCAACTCCGTAATCTTATTAATAACATTAACAAGACAGATACACTTTGTTTTGTATCGGGGTTTAACAAGAACCTTAGGGATAACGATCTCAAGTTATGAGATCGGGTTTATCACAGATTCATCACTATGATAACACACTTCTAAATGTATATGGGTTTCTTTATTTATAGAAACCCACATACTTACATTGGAAACACAATTTACTATTACAAACATGCTTCTAAAGTAAACAACTTTAAATATTATAATATTTAAAGTTGTTTTTACATGTGAGTATAATTAATGCACACCTAACTAAAGTACAAGCATGGTCTTCCACATAGTAAGCATTCCCTGCTTTTAAGGAATTTTGTCTGCCCCACTTGCTTCACTTGCAGTACACTAGCAGTACTAACTTTGTAGTAGCAATGGTAGCCTTGCATGGGCAGCACTAACTTGGGCATTTAAAACCCACCAATCTCCCCCTAAACTTAATATGTTATCCTAACAACATTAAGTTTCTTCTGATCTTCAGCTTGAGTTAACTTGAACAGTTTGATCAATTCAGCTTGAGTCTATATCTTCATGAAACTTGTATATGTTCAAGTTGTAATCTTTGAAGCTTTAATCTTCCCCTTAATATCAGCTACCCATTTGTTAAATAGTTCTCCCCCTAATTTGCATCATCCTTCTTTAACAAGACAGATACACTTCTTTGTATCGGGGTTAACAACCTTAGGGAGATCTACTAAAATCCCTAAACTTGTAAAGAAAAGATCTGTATGATTTGGTTTGAACAGATTTCAAGCTCTTACCCTCAACAACACTTTTAAAGTTAAAAGAGAAAATATTCAACTGATTTAAACATAAGAGTGCTAACCCATCACAGAATGTCAACCCACCATTCTTAACGTATAAATGTATGAGCATACCAGTTAAACACTTTATCTTCAACTTCATAACTGTTGATTAGGCTTGAGCTAACCTATGGGTATGATTTGGGGCTAACCTCCTTTGGGTCTGAGTTCGTATGAATCAATCATCATTTAAGTATGAACTCATGTGAGTTTGAAGTCGTATTAGTCTGCCTTCAAGACGTATAAGTGAAAAGCACTCATTTTTGTACTAGAAGCACTATGTACTAACAACACTAACTTTGTACTAGCAGCACTAACTGTGTAGTAGAAGCACTAACTTTGTGCTAGCAGCACTAACCGTGTAATAGCAGCACTAAGTTTGTACTAATAACATTTAACAATGTACGAGCAGTACTAACCTTATATGAGCAGCATTAACGCTTGACGGGCAACACTAAATACATAACTAGCAGCATTAACTTAAATTTGCAGCAGATTCTGAAGACTGTATCTCCCTGTAAAGCTCAGATCATGCTAAAAATTTTACACGAAGTCTACCAGTGTTTCACTAACCTCATATCCAAAAATCAAGTCGATCCAACGGTTAACGAATATACAGTAATTTTTTGACTTCAGCTACACAAATAGAAACCCCAAATTTTCTGCAGTAACTTCGACAATATGTATCTCTATGTAGACACATCCGATTATGATCAAATTTTTACACGATGTAGAAACCTGTGTCTTGAATCACATATCCAACAATCATGAATATACGTTAAATAACGAAGACACGGTGATCATTTTACTGCAGCTTTTCAGAAAAACCATAGAGTTTCTGCAGCAGATTTCGGATTTAAAGATCTAACAATCAAAAGCTCAGATCGAAAATTCCTCCAGTCAGAATGTGCACCTATGTGTAAAGAATCTACAGTTCAAATTTCACGACGATTGAACGGTTAACGAATGAGATTCGGAATTTTTAATAACACTGTGCAGAAAATGACGAACAAAAAAACTTGTTTTCTTCAATCTTCTTTGATTTCTTCAATACAGCTTCTTTCGCTTGGCTTGGATCTTTACAAATCTTGAATAGATTCGACGTGCTCTGATACCAATTGTGGGGTCCCACAATAATACTTGTTTACACAAATGTATTGACACAAGCTAAGAATTTCTTGACAAGAAGTTTGCGGAATAACACTTATCAAGTGGAAGATTTATGTAACTTGTAATGTAATTGATGTAGAGTTGTAAAACCAAAACAAAAATACAAGTGATTCAATAATCAAAAGCCTCAATATTATAAATAATACGGATACACGATTGTATCAGGGTTACAAAGATAACCTTGAAGCTTGGTTACAACTTTACTAACTGCTAGACAGATTGATACACTTATTGTCTTACACTTAACTCAAGTACATACATATAGACTAAATAACTTGTATAAAATTTATATACAATCTACTTTTCTAACACAACACTTCTAGGAACCACGCCTGCATTAAATGCATTTGACCTTTCTTGTCTGCTGCGTGCACTATTCCTCAAAAGCATGTCTGCAGTAGGTGTACTTGTGTTGCAGAGTTGGTAGAAAGTCAGACCCACTAAGCAGCATTAACATGTAGACGAGCAGAACTATCTTTTTGAACTAGCAGAACTAATTCTTGCAGACATTGGCACTTGACAGCACTAACCTTGTAAAAGCTTGGCAGAACTAACTGTTGATAGACTAGCAGAACTAACTTTGGAAAACTTTATTTTCAATAAATGAACAGAGCTAACTTCCACTAGCAGAACTAAGTCTTCATAGCCCAGCAGCATTAATCTTGAACAGACTTAAACACTTAGAATAATTTGACATTTGAAGAATAGAAGAATTTAGCCCAACAATTGACATACATCATAAGCGCATCCTCGGGAGCAATCCGAGATGAAGAGGTTGCAAATAAAGCATTGAATGGTAGTATTAAATATGGCTGTTATACACTGCAACTTTGAAGGTATCGTCAATCATTTGTCCATTGTAACTGCTGGTCTCTCGCCTCAAAGATCATACCTTACGGCGTTTGTTGAGGTTATTTCTGTTGGTGTAATGTGTATTGTAGCGTTGTGTTTTCAGTGGATATGGGAGAAATGGGATGCACAACATAAAAGTAGATATCGTGTTTGATAAAAGAATGATCGTCTACTTTGTTGTAGAAAATGCATATATAAAGCTGCTTTACATTTGCCCAGTTATACACCATCTAATAATATGAGAACTAATTGTTGGACTATCGAATCCAGATCGAGCTAATCAGCCAAACACCGACAAGCTCAAGCATGAACTTACATATGTTTTGTTACGTTGACTTAATTGGAGTAATTAATTGAGTTGAGCTCAGCCTTAATTATCGAGCTTATGTTATTTTACATATTTAACTTCACATATTTACCATACTTTCTACTACACTTCACTCGAGTAGAGTCAAACATAAATATTCACTCTATTTTGAAAGTGGCAAGTTGATTAATATTAACATCAAATAATTTATTTATGTTAATATTTTAACGCTGATAATAACTGAGTTTCTCATATTGCAATTCAAATTAATAAAATCACTAAGAAACTGAAACTTACTATGCTTTGTATGACACTCATATGGCTACATTACGGTGTTTAAAATATTTGTATTCGAATCCGATATCCGAATATCCAATTCATCCGATTCGAAAATCCAAAGTTTTAGGCATCCGAAATGCAGGTATCCAAAACTTTTGGTATATAATTTTCAAAATCATGAGTAATTTGGATATCCCAATATCTAGAAAATACATTTTTAATACATTATTTTTAGATTTATATTAGTTATTTTGTTAAATTTTAGTGATATAATCAAAATCTTGAAATAGTTTTGCTATTATACATTTTGAAAATGTATTTAGTATTTCCGATCAAAAAAATTGAGATTTTTCGTATACATATATTTTATACTTATAAAAAGTTAAAGTTTATTATTTAAATACTTATAAATGTAAATATGGTTGATTTGAAAATTTTTCAATAATTAAAAAATATATTTCCTTTTTATCCGGGTATTTGAATAACCTGATATCTGTATCCGAATTTCCGGGTATCCAAAGTTCGGATATCTAAAATTTGATATCAGAAAATGAACATCCTTTCTCTGTTGTTACTAGATGGGAATATAATACTGTACTTTTTATGAGAATTAATATATGACTACATTATACATGAATACACTAACTGGTTTGGAGTATAGCTTTTCATTGAGGTTCTATAAAGTTTTCTGGCACACTATCAAAGCTGACTTAATGAAGGCTTTCCATCACTTCGAGTCATCTGGGAATTTTGGTTTGGGCAATAATGCCTCGTTTCTAACTTTAATTCCTAAGACAGACAATCCGTTATCCTTCACAGAATTTAGGCCGATTAGTTTGATCGGTTCTTTGTATAAGGTGCTCGCAAAAGTCTTGGCTAATCGACTCAAAGGAGTCATAAACGATTTGATAGGAGAGGAGCAAACCGGATTCTTAAAAGATAGAAGTATCTTAGAAGGGCCCTTGATAATTAGCGAAACAATTTCTTGGGTTAAAAAAAGGAAGAAAGAGTCGTTTATTCTTAAAGTTGATTTTGAAAAAGCCTTCGATACAATATCATGGGACTTTCTTGATGAGGTGATGACACAAATGTCATTCGGTTCTAAATGGCGCGGTTGGATATCGGAATGTTTAGCTTCTTCCTCTATTTCGGTCCTTGTTAATGGCCCACCGACTAACGAATTTCACCCCAAAAGAGGAATAAGGCAAGGTGAAAGATTGAAGTTTCTTCACCCTTTCAATACGCATGTACAAAAATAAAATCAGGTACCATTAGTTTATGGTTACGAGCATGATTCAGAGGTTTCAAATAATACTGTTGCCACCACTTTTACTTTCCATATTTGTTCCCAGTTTCTAATTTTGTTCTTACATACGACAGTTTCGACCCATTGATGGGTTAGTTCAAGTTATGTTTGCATATAAATGGCTGCAACAGGTGGAAAAACTAAAATAAAACCAATACGGGTCAAACAGATCAGAATTCGTCGAAAGTGCATTTATTATGCAAATATCATCCAAAATCGTGTTATTCAAAATGCTCAAATTATGATTAAAGTGATACAAAGAAACCATGTTTCACACACTTGTTATTGGATAAGGATAAAAAATGTGAACAAAACTGTTGCAAGTCAACGGAACCCAGATATACCCTTTTGACCCATTACCTTACTCACCCAATCACCACATTAGCTGTTTTTTCACCAAATGACACCATATATATATATATATATATATGGGAAAATGATCCGTAATGTTAACATTAAGTGCCTTTTTAGGGGGAAGGGGGAAGCGTTAGTATGCATCAAGAAGCATATTACAATTATCAATCTAAACGTCAACAAAAAAATATTTTTATCGGTAAATAGTAATCAAAACTGATGCTATAAAGAATATTTTAACGAATGAATTTCATTTTTAAGTCATAACATTAATTGATGAATATTTATTTAATAAATTGTTAAAATACAGTGTGATGCATATTAACTAATATGCATCGCGATGCATATTAAAAACTTCACGTTATTTGAAAAATATTTTGAGTGTTAATATGCATCACAATGCATATTAACTAATATGCACCACGATGCATATTAACGGATTTGGATCTAATATTCATAAATCGATGCTATAACTTGAAGAAATAATTTATCAAGGAAGCTTAACATTCATAGCATCGATTCTGATTAACATTTACTAAATTTCAGTTTGCTTTTTTCGAGATTTGTATGGGTGAAGGTAATATGATTCCTGATGCATACTAACGTTTCCCCCCTTCCCTCAAAAAATGCGTTTCCCTCTGGATCATGCCACTATATATATATATATATATATGTGTAAGGTTCCAATGAGAACACTTAAAAAATAAGAATGATAAGAATACTTCATAAATGCATAATTAGCCAACAAAATTATTAGATTCACACTCATACATCTCAAATATGTGTAGAAAATTGATTAGAATAGATGCGAACTTTCAGAATTACACAAAAATCAAAAAAACGATTGATGCACAATTATAGAGATAATCGTGCATCAATCGTTTTTTTCGATTTTTGTGGATTTTTAAAAATGTGCATTTGTTTTTCTTTGCATATTTGAGATGTATGACTGTGAATCTAATGATTTTGGTTGGCTAGTTGTGCATTTATGAGGTGTTCTCACCGTTCTTATTTTTGAAGTGTTCTCATTTGATCCAAACTTATATATATATATATATATATATATATATATATATATATATATATATACTAGTACATAACCCGCACGATGCGGCGGTACCGGATTTTGAAAATAACATTATTTCGTGACGAGGATATTAGCGGCTAACATGTCAAATCGAGAAGGCATATATGATGCAATTTAAAGACAAATTGAGCATTTTTATTGTCGTTGTAGAGATATACTATACAAACACTTGCTTTTGAAGGTCAAAATAGTGTAAATGGCACGACGCTCCACCGACCTCCCCAAAACTGAACCAACCAACCTAAAATAAACTCAAACTCACAACCAGATCCGTGAACATCAAAGAAGATAAATCGTCAAGAATTTCGTTTTATATTTCATAAATGATTTCAATTCCCCAAATCGTCACATTGTTCTTGACTTTTGAAAATGATTTTTAAGTCGACAGGTTCTTGAATAAAAAATTGCAGTGTTGCAAGAACAATATTACCCTTTTTATATTTGAACTAGATTAAGACCCGCGAAATTCGCGGCTTTTAACATAAAAATATATTTTAATTGAAATTTAAATTTAAATGAACATGGATAGAATAAAAATATATTGTGATGTGTACTGCAAATTAGTCATTATACCTCGGATGCTTTCACATAATCACATAAAGATTCAAACACACTAACGTAGTTAATTAAAAAAATTTGTCATTATACCTCGGATGCTTTCTTTTTAATGCCCCAAAATAAGGGGTTTCCGTGAAAATTGCATATTGTTGAAGACGCCATGGGGTTCGAAGATAACTCGCCATTTACAGCTTGTTGAAGATTCTCACGTTGATTAAGACGACTGGTTAAAGTGAGTGTTCGAATGTTTAGCATCGTCTGCAACTCTTTCTTATTATTTTTTTAATTTGGGCATAATCTTACACATATATCACAATATTTTGGACTTTATTTAATGATTGCCTTAAACCATGTATCATCATAGTTGAATTCTATTTAAATGATTGCATTAAGCCCATTACAGCTACCCCAATTCATCTTAAATATATGCATTCACGTATTGACTTATTTTTAGTATCTATATATTAGTATTTAATGATTATAACTAAATCATTATTTTTAATTAATAAATTATTTAATTAATAATTAATAATTATTATTATGCGTTAACTCATTAATGCTTTCATTAAAGGTTAATTAGTGCTTTCTTTAATTAAAGAATCAAAGACTTATGATGTCATTAAGTTTTTTAATGGTGAGATTAACAAGTTGCTAATTAATCCAAGGGTCATCTCTAATGCAAAGTTTTTATTTTAAGTTATAAGATAAATTTAGTATTTGGCTGAAAGTTTATGTTCTGTCATATGTGAATTTACAGTTTTACCCTTTTCATGATTAAATTAATTACATTAACACCTGTACACCACCTCCCACACTTGTATGCCATGATCAATTCCTTTACCTCTTCTACTGCTATCTCCAAAGTTTTCTCTCTAATATCAAATCTCATATTTCTCCATCTACCAAAAAATATTGAAATCACATCTTTATTTGTCTGCGCGTGTTGACACCCGAACTTTGCATAAACCTTTGATTACTGCTACCGGATTGTTGCTTCTATCACCAACAAACATCATCATTGTTACACACACACAAGTGTTCTGAGTAGTCATTATTCAATATAAGGTGTGAAATAATTAATCAGAGTAAGGTAGTAAGTTTTACCATCAACTTTTTTGTTGTAAGAGTGAACATAGATGCATTCAACAAAGTGATTCGTGATTTCATTGAAGTCAGTCACCGGCCAGCAAGTTAAAGTAAAATTGTTGACCTAATGTGATGGTAATGCAGAAAACTTACCGATCATGTTGTATATATGAACATAAATTCTCTAAGCTTTAACAAATTTAAGGTGTTTGAAATCTCATAAAATATATAAACGTGATTTTTTCAAGGATTGGATTGTCGTACGTTAGTCTAATCAAATATACTACACAACATCCGAGAGTCTCCAAGTTAAAATCTCATAAAATATATAAACGTGATTTTTTCAATGATTGCCTTAAACCATGTATCAACTATGTTTGAAGATCTTATCAAGATAAAAGACTCAACTATGTGTGTCGCTGATACTCATCTATCAGCGAGAGTCTCCAAGTCTTCTTGAGTTCTCTCCTCTGTTGAATAAAAGAAGTCACTGAAGATTAGTTGTTCAAGTCATTCTTTAGAGCATGTTAGCTCGCATCGAGAATGAGGAGAATTGATGTTTCTATCAGTGACTGCAGCATTAAATGTCGCATTAAATAAGAAGTTGACATTCGGCGTTATTACGGCGCAACACGTGTTCCTCGAAACTTGAAAAGAGTAACGTGGAAGCATCTGATTGGTTTAAGGTACAAGGTAACATCTTCCAAGACGGAATGTCGAACCATGATGTATCACATCTCAACTACCTCACCAATCAAGCAGCGACACGTGTCCTTCCAGATCCGGAAATTAAGGATTTCAGCGTCTATAAATAACGTAGTATGTTGTACTTCATTTTGTGTCGATTGTTTGTATTGTTACTTGTTTGTCAGTAACTAGTTTGTCTAAGATACAAACAACACCAGCGAGTGAACTAGTAGCGTGTTTGTCCACTATTAGTTTACCTCAGCGAGTGAGCAAGTTAGCGTGTTTGTCCACTACTGCTCATCTCCTTTGTAATAGCTGTATTGTTTGATTTAGATTAGCTTTGGCTAATCTATTCCGCAATCAACAATAGATAAATTTTATCAACAAAAGAATTTATCTTTCAGCTAGAATTGCATCAGCAACTGAACTGCTTATCTTACTTATATATATTTGTGTTCATATTGTTGTCACCTTAATACGGTTAAAAACTTGATAAATAAGTTAACACACTAAAACAGAAAAGTTTTTAATTGTATTCAACCCCCCCTTCTACAATTAACTCACTGTTAACGATTCATAATCACTAACATAATAGTGATTAGGGACTCACAATTGGTATCAGAGCAGAGTTGGTTTAAATATAATTAAATCAGATCTGCAATGGAATCGGTTAAATACAGCCATGTTGATTCTGAGTACCAGAAGGGAAATGGCTCCACTACCAAACCACCGGCTTTTGATCCATCTAGAATTGAAACCTGGATGTCCAGGATGATGATGTTCTTAGATCTTACTGATGATCGTCTTTGTGCTATAATTACTGATGGTCCATACACCCCAACTACTATTGTTCCTGCAGTGGCAGCTACTGCAACTACTCCTGCTATACCTGAAATGGTTATGCCCAAAAGGGAGGAACAGTGGTCAGATGAGGATAAACGTATGGTAAGGCTAGATAAACAAGCTAAAATTTACATAAGCATGGCAATCATATTATTGATGTAAATTTACATAAGTATGGTAAGGCTAGATCAACCAAGTCGTAGTATGTGACACCCGGCGATTTAGGGTTACTGATTAACCCTCTAGAAACCCTAATTACGTGTGTTTAGTTTAGTTTTAGGCTAAATACTTGTAAGTAATTGTAACTATTTGTATATTTTATGTGAATATCCACATCCGTAATTGATTTATATTACGCTACGTAATTAGTTGTAATTACGCTTACGCAATTTGGTGAAATTGTGCAAAACAACCGGACGGAGTCCGACACAGTATAAATACGACGTTGGTGAAAACATCCTTATAAATAACTTGAATCTATTTTTAGAAGTTATTTATCATATATTATTATTTTAATATAATAATACCCGAAAAACCTAGACGTTTCGATTAAAACGTCTCAAACGTAACGAAAACGCGCAGAACACGCCCGACAATCGAACGAAGGTCAAATACACATTTTTGAATCTAAAATATAATATTTAGAGTAAAACTATCAATTAATATATCGTGTCTTTAAATGATAACGAAAAACGTCCAAATAAAATGTCACGCGATTTAGAATCCGTATAATGAACGCGCAAATCGAGATCACTAAATTAACGAATCATTTTTATAAATGTTTTTCAAGTATTTAGAATGAATACTTCAAGTGAAAATATTGAAACTTAAATTGATACTTAAAAACGCGTATTAAACGTCTAACACCAAACCGAACAAGAAAACGAACACCACGCGAAGCACAAATCGAATAAACAAGAAAATGACTAAAATGCCCTTGGTGGGACCACATGGGGGCCGGCCACCCCATGTGCCACCCCCTCTCTTCCCCTCTCTCCTTACATGCAATCTTATGATTGCATTTCTTGAACACCTACACACTCCACTCTTTACTTTACCAACACATTCAAACCACTCTCCATTCTCTCAACTCTCTCTCTCAAATTCCCTTTCACTTCCTCTCAAAAACTCAGTAAGAAATCCCCACCATCATCATCAAAATCTCCTTTCATCACTATCAATTTAAAAGGAAGATCAAGAACAAGCTTAAGAACATCATTTCCTTCCTTATCTTTGCATCATATTCATCATTTCTTTGTAAGGACCACTTGAACCTCTCAATTACTTAGTTAAATACTACTGATTTTAATGTTTATTATCTCATCTAACAAGATTATGTCCAAATATAAGCTTAAAATACGTTTTTATGAATTATATACAAAGAGTGATGAATCTGTCCAGAAAATCACAGCACACTAAAAACGTCGTATCTTGAGTTCTAAGAAGAGTTAGAAAATGATTTTTTTTAAAAATTTGCGTATTGAAAAGATCTACAACTTTCGTGTCTTACACTTTTTTCAGAAACGTACACGTTTTTCTCTACTAGTCGATTTGTGGACTGATCTGGGTAAAAACAGAATCTGGGCTATGCATGGCCATTTATTTTGTTTCTCTATGTTAATGGGACTCAAAACTCTTAGAAATCATATGTTAGACACTAAACACATAGAAGATCAGTTGGTAAAATTTGTGAGACTTGTATTGGACCAGAAATATGTAAGACACATGGTAAAACAAACCGACAAAAGTCGAAAATGTGAAATCTTGAAGATTTGGGACTTTTATAAGAACCGACACTTTGGTGAATTTGGACATGAACCGACAATATATTTGGACTCTATAAACTGATATTTGGGTTGGGTGAAAGTTTCGGGTCAAACCGAGAAGTTTGACCAAGTCAACAAAAGTGGCTCGATTTTGAAAAACTTACTATATTTGGAAAATGGTAACAAAAATGGGTTTGGGTGACTTAGTTAGTAACTTGGACCAAAAACTAATTTTGGAAAGTTTTCCGAATGAAAAACCGATACTTAGAACACTTGGATTAAAAATTGAAAATCAGATCAGGCACAAGTGCCGCCCTACCAGCGACACTTACTCAAATGACGCCTAATCTAGCGTCACTTATCCTTAGTGCCGCCTGAGCCCAAGTGTCGCCTATAGCGTCACTACCCCAAGTGACGCTGCCAATTTAAAAATCACATTTAACGTCACTTGACCTAGTGCCGCTAACCAACCGAGTGTCGCCTATAGCGACACTTACTTGAGTGACGCACATAGTGACGCACAGAGTGACGCCCTAAGTGACGCCTAAAACTGAAACTTTAAAACTAGATTTCACACTAAGTGTTGAACTTTATGTAACATCTAAACTTATACGATATAACTCAGTAACACATAAAACATGCTTTGTAAGCACACGATACAACATCATAATGATAATGTCTTAACGAATTATTATTACAATCTTTCACCAACGGGTCGTACGCGTTTTTGATAAACGAACTTGAATAACTTATTTGGACATACTAGTTGATGAACTAGCTTTAGGTGGACATAAAACCCCCACCTACCCGATTGGCTTAAGTGGACATTAACCCCCACTTATACAATCGCCATAGATGGTCTTTTGAGACATCTACTTATACAACCTCATACGTTTAGGGCGTTAGGAGGTTGCACACGGGAACGAGAACACCCACTACTTGCTAATATTTGATAGCCCCTTTTTACTGTGGTCAACTCTGGTGAGTTTCATAGCCCCTTTTTACTGTTTTTCACTGGGGTGAGAATACATACAACTGTTTTATAAACTGCTTTATGATCACAAGTACTGGAAATAACTTTTTTTTTGTACGGATTGCATGAGACCTGAATAATCCACTAAAGTCCTCTACTTATCATAGTCATTAAAATTTGTGCGTGAGTATTATTGGGTGGTACCATCAGGGTTTGACAAACCTCGTCCGGGCTAGTCACGCTAGCCAACCCACGGGCGCAGTATTACTTATGATTTAGAAGTGTATCGGATTAGTACACTTACCGGAGACAAACAACGTTAAGCTTGACTATGAGACTCATGCAAATGGTATACTTATATTGCTGTATGCAATACTTTTACTTCTCGTTGGCTAACGATACTTTTACTTATCATTGACGAATGATGCAAAACTTGTGAAATCTTGTGGATCATTTTAGCAACTGATTACTTAACAAACCTATGAACTCACCAACTTTATGTTGACCTTTTAGTATGTATTTCTCAGGTAACCTGCCGCAGTAGGAAGCTTTTGGAAAGCTTAGCTCGAGTCGCATTGTTTTCAAAACATCAAGAGATTAGATTGCATGTAGCTGTATTTTGTAAATTCAGTAATGTATTAGAAATCTCTAAACGGTTTATGCGAACTCCAGAATTATTTTGTAAACATTTGAATTATGGTAATGTAATATTTTCAAACGTCTCATATAGAGGTCGTTTGCTTTGATCTTTGTGTTGTGATATTTGATTTGGTCGGCGCCCCCGTGACACCTCCCACTTCCGCTGCCACGTGTTTTAGGGGTGCGACATAGTAACTTGAACAAGTTAAACAACCAAATCGTAGTAATTTGGACAATTCAATAAACCAAATCGTAGTAATTTGGACATTCTAGTTGGACGAACAACTACAAAGGTAGTCTTTCGAGATACCTACTCATGTTTATAACCATCGCGTGTCTTCGACACCCTTAGGTTACAAGTCTTCGAACATCAATTCACGGCTAATCAAACAAGTTTATTAAGTTGAACTTCTCAAGGCTCAGGTGAGTCTCATAGCCCCTATTTTACGGTTTTCATTAGGGGTGTGATTACATTGCTCGTTTTATTTTACAATATGAACGCAAGTACAATACAAATCAAATACTACATGAGTTGTTTTCACTAATTATTTCAAAGCCCTCCACAACATAGTTTGGTAATACATCTGTAGCATGAATGCTAGTATATGATATCATATAGGATTGACAATCCTCGTCCGGGTTAGCACGCACTAACTGGTCAAACGGACATATTGCATTTGGGAAGACGAGTGTAGATTAGGCACTCGTAGGAGGCAACTCAGTTAGGTTTCCTTAATTGGACCTAACGCTCAAGTTAAGCTCAGACTATGTGCTCATGGCTGTATAACTTTTATTTTGCTTAATTGCATTTTAAATTCAATTAAATCTTGCGGTTCATACAAATATGTGTTGACATACAAACCTGTGAGCTCACCAGCGTTTCGCTGACCCATTTTAGCATGAATCACAGGTACTCAACAGTAGGTTGGCTGCCCAATCAGGATTCATTAGCTCGAGTCTTCATTCAATCAATCAGAGATTTAGTTGCATTATTATATTTTGTATAAAGTAATTATGTAATGTAAATCTCTCAATTTCAAGGAACTGAGCTAAAGTAAACAATATTTTTGATGTAAACTTTGGTTTTATCAATACAATGTAAAATGACGCATTTAGTGGTCGTTCATTATACCTTTGTGCTTGTGATTATTGATTAGTCGCGCCCCGACCCGATTCGTTTCCACAACCCGAATTTGGGGGTGCGACAAAAAGGTAATACTGTAAATTCGCATATGACAAAACATAAACTTTCAGCCAAATACTAAAATGCATTATAAGGGGTATTAGATATTATATATAAATATATATATTCCTATATAGGGATGGGTTCTGGTGAAAACAATGGGATAAAAAAACCCAGTGAAAACACATCTCCACCCTCCATCTAATCTAACACACACACACACACACACACACACACATATATATATATATATATATATATATATATATATATATAAGGGGTGGGGATAAAAAAACGGTGAAAACACTTTTTGATTCACAATTTTTTTAAGTTGTGAACTTTCATTTTTTTTGTTTCACATTCTTTTGTGAACCCTTATATTTTCTTTATTCACATAAAATTTTCGTCATAAATCTTTTTTTTTTTTGGCTTCACACAAAGTTTTTAACTTTTTTGAATGTGAACCTTATTTTTTTCAAATAATTTTTTTTTGTAAATTTTTTTAAGTTTTTTTGTTTGTGAACTTTTATTTTTTTAGGTTCATGAAAAGTTGTTAACATTTTCAACTGTGAACCTTAATTTTTTTTTAATTCACGAAAAGTTTTTAACTTTTTCAATTGTTAACCTTTTTTTTCAACTGTGAACCTTAATTTTTTTTTAGGTTCACGGAAAGTTTTAAAAAAATTCAATTGTGAACCTTTATTTTTTCAACTTTGAACCTTAAATTTTTTTGAGTTCACAGGAAGTTTTTTACTTTTTCAATTGTGAATCTTAATTTTTTTTGTTCACTAATAGTTTTAACTTTTTTAATTGTGAACCTTTTTTTTTCAACTGTGAACCTTAATTTTTTTTGAGGGTTCACAACAAGTTTTTAACTTTTTCAATTGTGAATCTTATATATTTGTTTTGGGTTCACAAAAGTTTTTAAGTTTTTCAAATGTGAACCTTAATTTTTTTTTTGTTTTCGGATTAGACTTTTAAAAAAAACAAAAAAAAAAATCACATAAAAAATATTTTTTTGTGTGAACCTTAATTTTTTATGGTTTACTTCAAAAAAAAAGTTCACACCTTAAAAAAATTGTGAATCAAAAAGTGTTTTCACCGGGGTTTTTTTTATCCCCGCCCCTTTTATATATATATATATATATATATATATATATAGATTAGATGGAGGGTGGAGATGTGTTTTCACTGTTTTTTATATCTCCTTGTTTTCACAGGATCTCATTCCTATATATATATATATATATATATATATATATATATATATATAAGAAAGAAATAAAATATACCATGATAGAGACTCATATAAATTATAAGGAAAGATTGATACATGAATATTTTACAAGTGCTTGTCCATGAAAAAGAAATCATAAGGATCGATGATCCATCAGTTACAGTAGAGTTACATATTTATATCATACAGCTCGTCTTAAAACATAATATTTTATAGTACAAGTTTCAAAAAGACATTTTTCTTGCATGTGCCAACTCTTTCTTCATTGGGCCAAAAGTTGACTTTGAAGTTCTTTATTCACATGTGCTTCACCAGACTTGTAACACCCGGTCAAAAAGGTCAATTTTCGTGCCCAATTTTTACTTCAATTAATCGTACTTCGTACGCAATTATAACAAAGTATTCGAAAACTTTGTATATATATAATTATATATATGTAATGCAAGATGATTATTTCATAATCACTAGGAAACAAATCTGATAAAACGCATTCTAGTTATCTGAAACTGCGCGAAATTTAGTTATAAAACTTTAACCCAAATATTTTATTTTTATAAAATGTTTCAACTCAAAAATATTCGAAAATATTTTATAAATTAAAAATATTATTTATTTTGCGATCGGGTACAAAAACACGGGTATTTTGTACTGTGGTTGGAGACCACAGTCCCCAAATTGGGGATCTGAGTTTTGACAAAACTCAATCCCCCTCCTCATTTCATCTCATTTCCTCCTCCTCCCTCCATCTTTTTCTCTCAACTCATCAAACAACAACAACAACAATCAATAACAACATCATCATCATCTTCAAGGAAAAGGAAGCTACTAACAACAACACTATCATCATCTCCATCTTCTTCATCAAGATCATCATCAAGTTCATCATCACCCTCAAACCTTCGATCTTCAAATCGTAAGGAATTACCCACTTTTTCTTGTTATTTCTTGTTAAAAACACTTAATATATCATGTATTAACATTATATCAACAACATTTGGTCCAAAAATAGGTTAGATCTTGATTTTAGGGGGAAAATCGTCGAATATTGGATAGGGGTCAAGACGCTGTCGGGCGCCGGCGGCTGACTCAAGTGCCCCCCGAACGACGCGAGTATCGCACGGCCAAGTCCAGTATAGCGTCACTTCCTTAAGTGACACATTAAGTGTCGCATAAAACCCTAATCTTGCGTCACTTGCCTAAGTGTCGCATAAAACCCTCTTTTTGCGTCACTGCCTAAGTGACGCAAATTCAACACCCGACACTTGAATCCGACACTTACACCCGACACTTGCTTAAGTGTCGCCCCTTATGCGTCACTTCCTCAAGTGACGCTAACACTTCAGAATTTCCCATTTTATGCGACACTTCCTGAGTGTCGCATAAACCCCTAAGTGTCGCTATAAGTGTCGCTAAAAATAGAAAGTTCACAACTCATTTTTCACTAAGTGTTAAGACTCAAATTTTACCAGCTAATTTTACTCCGGAATTTCGGAGCGTTTTTCACTACAGCAACATAATAGAAATAAAAATTTTCCAAGCTGACCTGACAGCTCGACCCCGGCCAGGGGCTCTGCCCCTTGGACCCCGCTAGGTGTTGCCACCCCTAGGACCCCGCTACCAAGGGCGTTGCCCCCGGACCCCCGTACACGGTTTAATTTCCAAACCTGAACGACAAATGAATACTTACACTACTCGCTTAGACAAACTGATTTGTCTCGTACTCATATAACCTCACATGTTTAGGACACTAGGAGGTTACCCATCGGACGACGCGCGTATCGTAGGATCGCTAACTCCTCAGGTGAGTTCATAGCCCCACTCTTTCAACTGTTTTACTGTTTTTGGGGTGAGACACATGCACAACTACTGTTTTGAATTATAATGATAAACTTTTATAATTCACACTTATCTACTTTACTGTATGTGTGAGTCCCTAATCACTATTATGTTAGTGATTATGAATCGTTAACTTGAGTTAATTGTAGAAGGTGGGGTTGAATACAATTAACAACTTTTATGTTTTAGTGTGTTAACTTATTTATCAAGTTTTTAACCGTATTAAGGTGACAGCAATATGAACACAAATATATATAAGTAAGATAAGCAGTTCAGTTGCTGATGCAATTCTAGCTGAAAGATAAATTCTTTTGTTGATAAAATTTATCTATTGTTGATTACGGAATAGATTAGCCAAAGCTAATCTAAATCAAACAATACAGCTATTACAAAGGAGATGAGTAGTAGTGGACAAACACACTAACTTGCTCACTCGCTGAGGTAAACTAATAGTGGACAAACACGCTACTAGTTCACTCGCTGGTGTTGTTTGTATCTTAGACAAAATAGTTACTGACAAACAAGTAACAATACAAACAATCGACACAAAATGAAGTACAACATACTACGCTATTTATAGACGCTGAAATCCTTAATTTCCGGATCTGGAAGGACACGTGTCGCTGCTTGATTGGTGAGGTAGTTGAGATGTGATACATCATGGTTCGACATTCCGTCTTGGAAGATGTTACCTTGTAACTTAAACCAATCAGATGCTTCCACGTTACTCTTTTCAAGTTTCGAGGAACACGTGCTGCGCCGTAATAACGCCGAATGTCAACTTCTTATTTAATGCGGCATTTAATGCTGCAGTCACTGATAGAA
This sequence comes from Pseudognaphalium luteoalbum, assembly GCA_963422505.1. Lineage (NCBI taxonomy): Eukaryota > Viridiplantae > Streptophyta > Magnoliopsida > Asterales > Asteraceae > Pseudognaphalium > Pseudognaphalium luteoalbum. The sequence continues at coordinate 6,059,792 of OY730198.1, read as the reverse complement.
ACATCAATTCTCCTCATTCTCGATGCGAGCTAACATGCTCTAAAGAATGACTTGAACAGCTAATCTTCAGTGACTTCTTTTATTCAGCAGAGGAGAGAACTCAAGAAGACTTGGAGACTCTCGCTGATAGATGAGTATCAGCGACACACATAGTTGAGTCTTTTATCTTGATAAGATCTTCATCTACTGGTTTAAGATATGAACAGCGACCATAAACTTCAGCAACAAGAGCTTGACTTGAATCATTTTCTTCATGGAACATTATTGAGAAGATGAGAGACTGTGAACATATAGCATGATCAGTGACTTCACTTATCAGCGATTAATGACTCCCCCTTAATCTTTGTGATCAGTGGCCATCTTGAGTTCAGCGATCAGTGACTCAACAGTATGTAATTCGAAATGTGTAATGCTTAGAATTACACCCATCATGTTGTCGTAGATCAATACCAATACTTAACCTAGGTAGGTTAAAATTGTACTTCACTAGATCTTAAACAATGACTACCATTTTATAACCTGATTAGGTTATCACTATACTTTGACCGTATTATTGCGGGACAACCTTATCGAATAAACTAGAACTGATTAGTTCTACCTACACTAGACGACAGGTAGACTTTTACAGGATTAGTCCTCCTTTTAGGAACTAAGACTGCCAATACACTCTATGAGTATTAGAATGGAAATTGTACTTAAGTGAACATTTCACCGAGACCTTAATATACTTGCTAGGCTGAGGCTAGGAGTATACGTTAGTAACACCCATTAGTATAGACTTCTTATACTAATATGAAACAACTAGGTGATGATTTATTCATACCTAGGATTACTGTGCTACACCTTATATCTAAGTATTGTGAATATATATCTAGATACAATAAATTACTTTCATGCGATGTCTGATACTCTGTTACTTGTGTTTGTGAATTGACTTATATATATATATATATACACACACACACACACACACACACACACACATACTCGTACTCTATCTCGAGCACTTGGTGCTACCTACAATCTATGTATGTATATTGGCATACATACACATATACAAACACAAATTACTATAGTCGGGCATGTCGTGGTACTGCCGGCTTTCAATTACCCTAGTCGGACATGTCGTAGTACTGTCGGCTCTCAATTACTCAATTCGGGCATTTCGTGGTACTGCTGACTCTCATACATTGCTTGCGAGCAATCAAGTCGATACTAAGTGGGCACAAAACGATGCCACAGTTAGACTGGGCACAAAATGATATCACGGTAAAGCGATACAAATCACAAACACACGGATGGGCGAGCTTATGCTCGTGATCCGCACTCATTCACGGATCGACGAGTTTACACTCGAGATTCGCATTAGTTAACAGATCGGTGAGCTTTCACGCGAGGCCGTTAACACGGTATTTGCTTTAAATACTCAATCATAGTTCTGCGGAACTACAATTTCATATTGCTGGAGGCAACACAATATGCTAGGGGGCACACTAACACCTTACTACTGAATAAGTAATATTAATACTTGTTACCATATGACATGGTCATACACATACTCAAATTGTACTTAGGCATGGATTGCCACACCCTCGATATGACTATGTCATACATACACTTGTTAGCATCTAGGCATAGATTGCTTGACAACATCATAGACATACCATTACCTGATAGGTATCAAGGCATGGATTGCCGTTTTCCTCGATGTACTTATGTACACTACTAAATCACTTAGGTATGAGATACCTCAATAGGTGTATTACCCACGGATTTTACAATACTATAACAATACAAATCAAAATCGTGGATTTTGAATCATTTTCCAAAACATACAAGGTTTATACTTTATGTTTTTAACTAACAATCCTATGAACTCACCAGCTTTATAGCTGACTCATTTTAGCATGTGTTCTCATGTGCCCAGCAGGATTAAGATTGCTGCAAGATATGCTAGCTCGAGTCACATGTTTTCAGACATCCGCATTTCTCCGCATAACTTTTGTATTACAAATTATGTATTGAGATTATTTTGCGAACTCACAACTTGTATACACTTTTATTTTGGGAATGTATAACTATTTTCAAACGTCTCATTTAGAGTCGTTCATTATGTACCTTTGTGCTTGTGATATTTGATTTGGTAACATCCGACCCGACCGCTTCCGCAACCCGAAATTTGAGGGTGTTACAAGACTTCACATGAAGTGAGTTATTGATGTTTCTATAGTATTAAAATATCTTTATGCAGACTTTTTATAGGCTTCTATCTGTCTTCTTGTTCATATTGCACGTGTCATCTTTATTGTTTAGTCATTATCTTCGGATGATGCTAAATAAACACATGTATCTTCTTCTTTTTCCTTTTGTGGAGAGCATGCTGGACACGTGCCTCTTTCATGTTGTCTGAATTGACAAATCTTTGCCTGGGCCTGTGGGCTTGATTTCAGATGTCCCTTATTTATCAAATTTATTTTTCCTTTCATAAAATTTAAAGCTGCATTGGGAGTTGTTTTTGCAGGAGATATCATGATTGAAGAAAATCTTTTCTTTCCACTGTAAGTGCAGAATCCTCTTTTAAAACTAGCCTCCATTCCTTTGAGAACTGTTCTTAGAGCAATTGCTCTTCTGAAGTGAATATCACTTTGACAATACCTTTGAAATTCTTTTCGATTTGTTGGGAAAGAAATAGTAAAACATTCAGATTTTCCCAATTGTATGAAATGGTAAGCTGGATATGTTTGTTCTTCATAAAAATCTGGCCCTGCTGAAAGGAATTTCAAAACTAAAATATCTCTGGGTGTGATGGTTGGATTTTTTAAATAACAATCTTTGACTCCTTCTCCTATCCAAAATGGTAGTTGAGAAATCTATGAGAAATTTGGAGAAGTAAGGTATATCGAATTTATGGATCCAAAATCATACCAGTACCTAATTTCTTGAGGAGATGATCCTTGTAGATAGTTGAGTCTGGGATAAATTCCAGAAAAATCTATATATCTAGTATCGGTCTCACCGAGATTGTATAATTCTCTCATCATAAAACTTTGTGTTTCAACAAAATTTAGTGGCATCGGTTTTTCTAATATCATTTTCTTGTCACTAAACATCGTTTTATCAAAGTGTGGTCTAAAAGAAAAGGATTCTCCTGAGTTTTTAGAATCCACATTATCTGGGAATTGATCTATCATTGTTTCTTCTGACGAAGTAGAAGCAATATCTATCCTTGAAGAAGAACCAATATCCATTTTTTCAGTTTCTTCTTTTATAGAAAACCTTAACTTACCGCTATCAGTTTTATATTTTCCGATTTTTGTTCTTATCAACATACAAGGAGTTGTAAGTAAATCTTTAACTTGCCCTATATTTCCTGGGAGGTTGGCAATATCTATAATATTTGAAACAATGTCGTTGATTGTCTCTAGTTGTTCCGTCATTAGAGGAAGAGTTCTTTCAACCTCTTGAATTATCTTTGCCATCTCGTGTCAAGAAATTTGCTAAGACATTTTTATTAGACTTGATAATCTCAATATCAAAATTATATTCAGATAAAGCGTCAGCCACCTTATTAATCTTTTAAATTCAGGTTTAGAAGGAAAATTGTTTTTAATAAAAGCTTTTACCTGAGTATTATCCGTCCTTAACAAGAAGTTTTTTGGTAACAATAAATAATAGAACTTTTGACAACTTTTTACTACCGCTAATAATTCTTTTTCATTAATATGATATCTAGTTTGGGTATCTGTAAAAGTCCCAGAGCAATACATACATATACTTTCTCCTATTTTAAGTTGTTCCGAGTTATAATCTATCCTTTTAAGAACTCCACTCCAATGGTTTTTAGAAGCATCTGTTTCAAGAATTAAATTATCATCTTCTTTTGGCAATTGTAATTTAGGTAAATTTTTACAATGGTCTTTTATCTTTTTTATTTGATTTTCTAGGTTTTTATCAAAACTGAAAATTTTATCCTTTTTTAACAAGTCTTGAAAAGGTTTTCTTAATAATGCTAAATTTTGGATAAAATCAGAAGCATAATTGAGTATCCCAAGAAAACTTTGAACTTGTTTCTTATCCCTTAATTTCTCTGGAAAAGCTGTTATTTTTTCTAAAATATGGCTTTGGAGTTCTATTCCTTTACCATCAATTTTCATTCCTAAGAACTCGATTTTTTCTTGTAATAATTTTGTTTTCTTTTCAGACAAAGCTAATCCATTTTTTATACACAAATCAGCAAAAACATCTAATTGTTTTAAATGTGACTGAATATCATTAGACAAAATTAATATATCATCAACATAGACAAAAATAAAATCATAATCTTTAAAAATACTATCCATTTTTCTTTGAAATATTTGTGGGGCATTCTTTAATCCAAATGGCATGACAAGCTATTTATATTGCCCTTGGGGAGTAGAAATTGTTGTGTATGTAATACTATCTGGATGCATATTTATTTGCCAAAATCCACTTTTACAATCAAATTTAGAGAATATCTTTTTATCAGTAGTCCAATTTATAAGACTTTCTTTGTGAGGTAAGAAGCATCCGTCAAATACAGTATTATCATTCAATTTCTTATAATTTATCACTATTCTAGCTTATCCTCTAGTCATCTCTGCATGTTTTCTAACCATAAAGGCTGATGAGCTATGAGGGCTATTGCTTAGTCTAATTAATTTAAGATCTAGTAGTTCTTTAATTTGATTTAAAAATTCTTTTTGATCTTCAGGGTTGTATCTCATAGGTTTTACTCTAATTTCTTTATCTTTGTCTTTCATTTCTAGTTTAGCTGTTATTTGGTTTTTATCCCAAAATTGCAATGGATTGTCAGTATAACACTTTCTTAATCTTTCTTTGATATCTTTTATATTCGAATCTAAATTTCTTAAATTAACCTGATAATCTAGAATGCATTGGTATTTCAATAAAGGTGTTCCTTTAGGGAAAATCGGTTTTTTCTATGTATCCTAAATCACTACGCTGGGCTGTGCGGGTTTTAAATATTATTGGTCTTGGTTTTCTATAGGCACTTTTAAGTCTTTTGACCACTACCCAATGGTGGCATGGTGTTTTAAAACTTACCTGATAAGATACATAATCGAATATAACTTTATGAAATGTTTGTTGAAAGTTGTTTCCTAATAAAATATCAGATGATAATTGATCATAAAAGTAAAAAGGAGGACATTTTATCATATATGATCCTAAAAGTATTATTGGATTTTTAATCCTTTTGTCCATTTTAATAATAACATTGGATATTCCTCTTCCTATATGGGTTTCTAAATCTTGGTGGTATTCTTTAGGAAAACAATCTGATCTACATATACATGTTCCAACACCATTATCTATGTATGCCGCAAAATATTCAGCTCTATAATCTTTATAAGTAATTCCTGTGGGTATATAAATACTAAGAGGACTCGTCATTTTGGTATATATATCATTTTATTATTGTATGTTATTTTTAATCCATACAATGTTATATGATAGGGTTTAACATTCTTTAAAAATGTTAATCCTAACATAAATTCCAAAATATCATTTTCACCTTCATTTTCTATTAATAATCTTATAGGAATAATTTCCTGGCCAAATTTTAACATTGTTTCTATAGCCTCATTTATTTCATGTAATTCTCCATTAAAATTAGTATATTGATGGGGCTCGTCTAATTTGAACTTTTGTAGTTGTAAGCATAACTTATGACTTATATAATTAGCATTTGCTCCTGTATCTATTAGTATGTTGACTGATACAAATTTTATTCCATTATAATATTATTCTTGGACTTGATAATTTTTAAGTTTATCTTCTTTAGCTGTTATCATAGATTCAAATCTATTTGAACTAGTTAGTCTTTTTAAAGGGTGATTCACTACACCTGTATTTGTAAAAGATAATCTAAGTATAATTTGACCAGTTAATAATGGTTTATCTTGTAAATCTAGATTTAGAGGTCTCGACTCTATTTATTCTATCCTAGGTAAAGTGGGTATCTGTACTTTACATACTTCATTAAATAAGTAAAGAAAATCTATGGTATCTTTTATGCTAAAATAATTTGAATGATGTGTGTTGGATATAGCATAAGAAATAGCATATGTAATTGAATAAGGTTTATTATTCTTTTTAAATAAATGCTTTCTTTTAAAGTCTTGTAATAAGCTTAAAGTTTTATCAAAATCTTTATCTTGTATATGATAGGAAATTCTTGGATAAATATTAAATTTTAATTTTCCATATTGCAAATTTCCTCTAAGAATTCCTAAACATGCATCTTCTCTATTTTGAATTCTGTTATCCATTATAGCTAATTCGATGAGACTATCTATTCCTTCTTTAAAGGTTGACTTTATTATTATCTGTATTGCTCCTATATGTATCCATCCTAAAGCACATCTTATTTCAGGCTTTATTTTTTGTAACTTGTCTTGAATATCTTTTCTACATAATAAAGGTATCATTACTTTGTTGGAAGTCACATTTATATCTAATGCTCTTTCTTGGATATTCAATCCATAAAATAAGTGATGATTTATTGGCCTTATTTCTAATTTTTGTAAAGTCTTTACCTTAAATCCGGAATAGTTAGATAAAGAAAAGTGTTCATGTTGTATTTGTTTCAACTTTGTCTTATCTACTAAAATTTCTTGTTTATATTCTCCAGTTTGTTCATTTTGATCATCTATTATCGAGCCGTCTGTATTATAAGAAATTGTTGATGTTATCTATAAGTTACTCATTTTCAGACGATGTATATTTGGTGTCTGTTAAAATGAATATGCTTTCTTCTGAATCTATGTCTTGAAAGTCATTAATTTGGATGAAATCCCCTTCATTAATCATTTTTTCTATATCTTCATCTATTTCAAATATTTTAATATTTTTATTAAAATTTTTTGGACATTTATTGGCATAATGACCTATCTCTTTGCAGTAATAGCATTGACACTCTTTAGGCTTTTGTTTCCTTCTATAAGTTGGTTTGAATGTTTGTCTAAAACCTTTTTTCTTATAATATCTAGTTTTTCTCCTTTTAAAGTATCATTTCTTATACTGGCTTCTCTTTTTGTATTTTCTTTTAATTTTTCCATAATAATAAGAACTATCACATCCTATCATTATAGGCATCTTAGAATTATCACAACACCAAAATATTCTTTTCTTTAATCCTCTAGTGGTTTTGGCTAGTATTGCATCTGCAAACCATTCACTTAGTTTATCCCTTAAGAATGTTATTCTTTTTCCTAGGGTATCTGTCATTCATGGGTTATACGTATCTATTAGTTTTTGTCCCCATGGGTCAGGTATTTTGGTGAAAAATAGTGGTAAATAACTACCGGTATCCATTACTTGATTATATATATATATATATATAAAAAAATAATCTTGAAAAACACATATATATCTATCTATTTCACAAATATCGCATAATTGTAACCTTAGTAAGGCAGTAGTATATTTTTGGACAGTAGAAAGATCTTTTAATATATTTCCTTCTCCACAAAACTCAAGTCTAAATACTTCTACAGCTCTAGTTATAAAATTCGCTACTATATCATCCGTTTCAAAGATAGTCCTTGTTGTATCTGGGTGCATGTTTTGCCAAAATCTTAAGGCACTATTTAATAAAGTTTTTTCTAAAAAACCTTTAATAGAATCTATTTCCATTTTGTTTACTGAGACTGCAATTCTAAAAGCTGTTTCCCATTTATCTATTGTTTCTTCCGTATTAATTATACAATCTAAATCTAAATATATTCCAAAGGGTTAATTCGTTCATTTTTCATGACTTCATAGGGAACATAATTTTCTTTTTTCCTTTTAATTGATTGGACCGCTGCATAGCCTTTAGTTGTCCTATTAAATTCATTCCTTATGGGAATTTGTTTGCTATTACTTGGAGTATCATTTACTTTGGCATTCCAATTTTCTGGTTTGATCTCAGGTTTTATATTTACTATATTATCTTTAATATTCATATCTCCTATTTGAGTTATTAAGTTATCTACCTTCGAAGGTATGTAGTCTATTTCTGAGTCAGAAGACATATCTAATTTTCTTTATATCCTTTAGGTATTTTCATATTAAGCAATAGTTGAATTAAAGGGTCTTCTATATTATCTATATTTTTATTTATTTATTTAGCCTCTTTATTCTTTTCATTTGTTTAGTTAAATGTTTTAAGTAAATCTCCTAGTTTAATTACTTTTAACATTATTTTTTCTCCAAAAAAAATGGTAGTCTTTTATATTTTAATTAAATCTCTATCTATTTTTAATAAATTATCATTTTCTTTTAGTTGACTAAATTTAAGTTTTTTCATTGAGAAGAGTTATATTCCCAATAAGAATCATTTACTATGTAGTCAGAACTTGTCCACTTAAATCTATCATAAGTAAAATCTTCATCCGATATATAATCTTCATTTTCTATATCGGAATTAGAATTTTCAATTATTAATCTATCATTCTCAAAAACTGTAACTTCATTATACATAAAATTTATTGACATCGCTAAAGTTTCTTCAATATTTATAATTCTTTCCATGTCTCCCTCGAGAAAACTCTGTGTGGCTCTCTCTCTCTATATATATATATGTATGTATGTATACAGTCAAGAAGACAGCGTACAAACAGAGAACCGTGCATATATCATTTATGTATAACGATAAGTCTCAAACTACATGAAAAGATCCTTATATTAACCAATTAAATATTATCTTAAACAAAGTCAGTAAACTTGTAGTTTAACCACTTTGAGCTCCATCTCTGTAGATTCAGTAGCTTCAATCTCATAGTGAATGCCATCTAAATCATGTCAAGCCTACTCTTGGATGTTACATACTAAAAAAGTTCTTGCGAAACTATATTATAATTAATTAGACCAATACCGGCCAATTATATATTCTCAAAATTTAAGATTTTAATAGTAATACTTTTCCTACAAACTTTATAACTAGTTATAGTTATAGTCTTATACGGAGTATATATGTATATATATATATATAGTAACGGGATCTAAAAAGAAGAAAAATTATGTGGAGAAGAGGGAGAAGCAATATGATTCAGTATTTTTATTACTATGATTCATTTTTTTATTATTATAATTTATGAAATAAAAAGTTGAATCATAGTAATAAAATACTGAATCAATATTGTTTCTCCCTCTTCTCCACCTAAATATCCTTCTCCCTTGATCATAATCCTATATATATATATATATATATATATATATATATATAGATAGATAGATAGATGGATTATATTATTTTATATTTTATAAATAAATGATAAAAGATAATATAATATTAAATACTAAATTAAATATATAAGAATCCCTCTTCTATTCTATTAAGTATTATAACAAAATTGTTGAAATACCCGTTTTGCCCTTAAGTAACTTGTATAAACCCATGCTCGGTTCCTTTGGACTTTAATCGAATTTTCCCACTTTTCTCCCCTAAATCCCACCTCCATGTCTTCCTACATCACAAAATATACGGGTAACAAGTTCGAGTATTATTATTTTTATTTAAGTTACTGATTTGTTTCATGAATTGCTTAGACTTTTCAGAAAATATAGTGAGACATATATTCTGTTCGTTCTTATAACTTAAAGAAATCATGTTCATGTTTGAATTTGTATTTGTTCATTAAATAAACAAACATTAACGACCTCTATTCGTTGAACGTTTGGTTCGTTTAAAGTTCTACGTGTTTCTTATATACTAGTAGTATGCATCAACTGATTCTTAGTTTTTCTTACTATTTGGTAATTGATGATCAAGTCTCGTTAAGCATCCTTCTGGCATAATGAACTTATTAACATTATTGTTGTTGCAGTAGAATTTGTTGTCTTTCAGAGGAAACAGATTTGAATTTGAGTGTTATTTCTCATAAACAAATTCCTTCTCTTATGTACGTATCAGATGATCAGCTTGTTGCTAATGCCGCGTACCTTGGTACCCCTGGTAAGGGTATACTTGCTGCTGATGAGTCAACTGCCACGATTGGGAAGCGCTTATCTAGCATCAACGTCGAAAATAATGAGCCAAACAGGAGAGTGCTTCGTGAACTTCTTTTCTGCACTCCTGGAGCCCTCCAATACCTTAGTGGAATTATTCTTTCTGAGGAAACTCTCTACCAGAAGACGTCGGCAGGTAAATTGATATATTTTGAACGTCGTAAACGTTGATTGATTGTATAAGTTTTCTAGTGATTGTGGGTCAAATCATTAGCATAATGCATGTTTGCAGGTAAGCTGTTTGTGGATGTCATGAAGGAAGCTGGAGTCCTCCCTGGTATTAAGGTAGACGATTATGGAACCGATGGCGAGACCACAACTGATGATGGTCTTGCCCAAAGATGTGCCCAGTACTTTTCAGCTGGTGCTCGGTTTGCCACGAGGCAGTTAGTCAAAACGATCAGCCCCAATGAACCATCTGACCTTGCTATCAAACTAAACGCCTTGGCTCGTTTTGCCAGAATATGTCAGGAGAATGGTTTGGTCCCCGTTGTTGAGCCTGAGATTCTTGTAGACGGACCCCGAGACATCGACAAGTGTGATTACGTCACAGCGAGTCTTATATCTACCTGCTGCAGCGTGCTTTTGGAGCAGAATGTCCTTCTTGAGGGTGTCGTTTTCAAACTTAGAATGTTTGCACCCGGGTCTGATTCCATAAAGGTTGAACCTAAAGATGTAGCGCATTGCACTGTTCGTACCCTGCAACGATCGTTGCCGATGGCTGTCCCTGCAGTTTTTTTCTTGTCAGATGGTCAGAGTGAGGAGGAGGCTACTGTCAACCTCAATGCCATAAATCGATATGTAGGAAGGAAGCTATGGAAACTTTCTTTCTCGTTTGGGCGGGCCCTGCAAGAAAGCACACTCGAGGCATGGTCTGGAAAGGAAGAGAACGTGAAAAAGGCGCAAGATGTGTTCCTTTCCAGGTGCAAGGCTAACTCTGAGGCAACTCTTGGAAAATATAAAGGCGGTTTTTAGTTTATTGAAGGTGCATTTGAAAGACTCCATGTTGAGGACTACAATTACTAAGTTACATAGAGATCGCGTTACATACAAAATTCATTCATTTGATTATGTTTCTGTATGTCTTATTAGCCCTTTTATTTGGAAAACTCTACTACTTTGGTGCATATTTATTGGCTTTTTTCCTGCTTTTATAACTCATTGTATAGGGTGATCATAATTCAGTTACAGTTGTGCTTTTATTCGGGTTAGATCAATTGTGCTCTTTAACTAATTAATAGACTTGGTGATACAAAAGGCTTATAGCAAAAGGAGTTGATAACATATGTTAAAGTCAAGCTGAATCTGAAATACCCTGATAAGACTGTTAACTAAGTGAATTCTCCATGAAGAAAAGTATTTGTGAAATTCAAATCCAGCAATCAACCCCTGTAAGTTGCCAAACGCTTCAGGCTTATGTACTACACTTGCAACTTTATATTCAATTTGAGTTCGTTTTCTTAACGATAAACTAACATAAGCAACTTCTGCTGGTGTTGGATGGGAGTTTTTAAGTACTATATTTTGTGTTCTGGTTATAAATGTGCGCTTTGAGCTTTGAAGGTTTAAAAGGTTTCGAGCTGCAAAGTTTAATTTTACGTAAGCATCTATGGTTTATACAATTGATTTGGCTGGCAAGTATGCCCCCAAGGAGTTTGGCAGAAGCGCTACATGTCTTCTTTCTATCTGTAACAAAGCTAGTCCAATTACCGGTACGAACAATATGTAATGTCTATGAAAGATCAAAGTGGTACATATGATTCCTATCTCTGTTTTTTAAAAGATCTCAATAGGCATATATATAACATTCTACATGTAATTCAATTAGAATACGTAAAGCTTCTAAAGTGTGTCTTGAACTTATTGTGTACATGTATGTAGACAGAAAAGCTAGTCCATTTGAATGATTGTTAACAAAATCTAATAGAGGCAGCCTCATACATTGTAATGCTCAATGTTTTAAAAACCGGTTGAACCGGCCCGGTCGAACCGGTTCAACCGGATCCGGAGAAGTTTCCGGTTCAAAATGAGCCGGTTCTTGACTTTTTAGTGGATCGGATCAGATCGTTGACTTTTCCGGTTGAACCGGTTTTGGCGAATCGATTGAACCGGTTTTTGGGTTTTTTTTATTTTTTAATTGTTTTTATATTATTATTATAACTTTTTTTGTTATAGTTGTCAAAAACAAGGAAAATTGTTTAGAAAATGTTATTTTTTTAAAAAAATGTTAAGAAAAATACTTAAAAATTAAAAAATAATATTTTTTATTTATTTTAATAGTGACCGGTTCAACCGGCCGGTTCAACCGTTCGAACCGGTTCGATCGGTCACATTTCCGATTCGCTTAAAAAACCGGTTTTTAAAACTTGGTAATGTTGCACCTTTTTGACTTTTGATATATACCCTTTTTGACGTTTGAGCAATGTTTTAAAAACCGGTTGAACCGGCCCGGTCGAACCGGTTCAACCGGATCCGGAGAAGTTTCCGGTTCAAAATGAGCCGGTTCTTGACTTTTTAGTGGATCGGATCAGATCGTTGACTTTTCCGGTTGAACCGGTTTTGGCGGATCGGTTGAACCGATTTTTGGGTTTTTTTTATTTTTTTTATATTTTTTAATTGTTTTTATATTATTATTATAACTTTTTTTGTTATAGTTGTCAAAAACAAGGAAAATTGTTTAGAAAATGTTATTTTTTTAAAAAAATGTTAAGAAAAATACTTAAAAATTAAAAAATAATATTTTTTATTTATTTTAATAGTGACCGGTTCAACCGGCCGGTTCAACCGTTCGAACCGGTTCGACCGAAATCGGTCACATTTCCAATTCGCTTAAAAAACCGGTTTTTAAAACATTGCGTTTGAGGTAAAATTTCCATGTTTTCAGTTTACGAGTAAATTTCACAAATGGTCAACGCGACTTATATCAATTTATGAAAATTGCATTTAAACTTTTATTTTCACGTTTTTATTTCAATAACTTATCATTTACATTTCGTCTTTAATATATTAAAACATATAATCTTAAATAGATAGTAAGAAAAGGATATTTAAATAGATAGTAAGAAAAGGATATTTTAGATGGACAAAAGACTATTTTTTGTACCCTTATTTGATTGAAAACGAGAATTAGCAACTTTTAGAGATGATTTTTGTTGATTGGTATAGATCACATTGATCATTTACGAAATTTACTCTATAGCCAATACAATAAAATCCTATTTGAAAGTACATCTTAAAAGAAAACATGTTTAGTTCATTCCAAGCGTCAGATTTATAAGCTTTTTCATTGCTTATTTATGAACCTTCTACTAAACATTAAAAGAGAAATTATAGTTATATTGTATCTTTATGAGATCCCTTTTATCGTCGCTTTGAGTCAAACTATAAACATTAATTCTCATATTTCATTGACAAACCATTGTTTAATACTAGTATTAGAATGTAATAGAAACAATCAATCGATAGCTACAAAATTTGTATGATATGCATTGTGATTTATGGGAGTGATTCTACTATCCAAATTGAAAGTTCAACTAATTATGCAAATTTTATTTTATCAAAACAGATTATCATTATCATTATCATATGATATGATTCTAATTAATTAATCTTGTCGATATACTTAAGATAAACAAATGTATTACATAACAATAGTTTTGATCACCCACCCAATGATTGTTGTAGATAAAACAAGTGACTATCATATCATACCCTCCAAAGTTAGAGAAATATTTGTCTAAAGTTATAGTACATAAGTTAACAGCAAGAAATCAAAAGTAACAAAATAATTGAGTAATAATAGACGCAACTTATAGAACGATGAAACTAAAACATTATACTAATTTAATTATTGTTTATTAGACCTGTCCCAACGCCTCCGTCGGTTCCTCCATCACTTTTCGTCATTAAACCGACATGGATGGCACTGAGGTGTCAGTTGTGCTCGTCGCTTTGATCCGTCGCCAAACCGAAAAAGCGTCGGTTTTTTTTTTGTGTGTGTGTAAAATTAAATGTAAATTATTAAAAGTGGGCCCAAAAATTAAAGTGACGGAGTCAATGATGGTAGAGGTTTGTCAGTTTCATTCAGTTTTGTAAAAAGCTTACGTGGCGCAGACGTGGCGCGTCAGTTTCTGTCACTGTAGGGAATGGTCTTAAATATTTTTGTCACTTAACGTACAACATGATAAAAGATGAACATTTTCATTAAAAGTTGAGTATTATTAACGACAAAATAAAACTCCTCCTAGTGGGAGCCTTCGGCTCACGTCGGTTTTCAACTGACGAAGTGACGTCGATGGCACCAGTTCGTCACTTCGTCTCGTCAGTTCTCCTCGTCACATATCCGACGCGTCATTCTTTTCTTTTTTTGTGTGTGCATAATAATAAATGTAAATTGGTAAATGTGAGATCCAAAAATTAAAGTAACGGGTCACTGATGAAACTAAAACATTACACTAAAACAAAAGTAACAAAATAATTGAGTAATAATAGACGCAACTTACAGAACGATGAAACTAAAACATTATACTAATTTAATTATTGTTTATTAGACTTGTCCCAATGCCTCCGTCGGTTCCTCCATCACTTTTAGTCATTAAACCGACATGGATGGCACGGAGGTATCAGTTGTGCTCGTCGCTCTGATACGTCGCTAAACAGAAGCAATGTCGGTTTTTGTTTTTCTTTTTCCTTTTTGTTTGTGTGTGTAAAATTAAATATAAATTATTAAAAGTGGGCCCAAAAAATAAAGTGACGGAGTCAATGATGGTAGGGGTTCGTTAGTTTCATTCAGTTTTGTGAAAAGCTTACGTGACACAGACGTGACGCGTCAGTTTCTGTCACTGTGGGAAATGGTCTTAAATATTTTTGTCACTTAGCGTACAACATGATAAAAGCTGAACATTTTCATTAAAAGTTGATATTATTAATGTAACATCATCTCCAGTGGTCTGGTAATTTCTTACTTTAATTGAGTATTTAACTATTTTAGGAATTACCTGGTATTATTATCTAATTGTGCAACTTAGATAAATAAGTTCCAAAACTTATTGTGAATAGTAAATTGTTACTTGTTTTAATTTACTATAGTTGACAGTATCATAAAAATCACAATGGTTTTTAGGTTCCAGACAATAGATTTAAGGTGTGAAGTTAACATAAATGGACATTAAGTCGGCTCAAGTTATGAACCGACTCTATTTCTTTTTATTTCCCAAAGTAGAAACTTTCTTAAAAACTTTGGTTACCACTTTCCTTATTGAACCCCAATACTATACCTAACAAAATTAGTAACCAAGCAAGGAAGAGATTTATTTGGTGAATTGATTTGAATACTTGTGTCCACATCATCGTAAGTGCCTATTTCTTCTTCCTTTGTAAATAATTGTTTTATCTCTATGAACTTGGTTGTGGTTTAAATTAGGTATTATAAACATGAAGAAATTTAAGATTGAATGATGTTGTGGTTTAAATTAGGTATTATAAACATGAAGAAATTTAAGATTGAATGATGTTAATAACTAAAGAACTGAAATTGGAATAGTTGTTCTTAGCTTTGACTCCTTTGAGTGTTCTTGAATTATGATTTTTAAAGTAAATCATAAGAATTATTAAATTTTAGGAAATTGGTATGATGAGTGGTTATATTGATATAAAAGGAAACCTTAGTGTTAGATATCTTATAATATAGATTTGGTATATGAATTTAAGGCTTTATGAAGGTTGATCCAAAATTGAGAAAGAGGGGATTTAGTCTGCAAAAGGTTTGGGACAATGGGAGGGAGCCGGGCCGGCTACTTCTTCATTAATTTTGTGATTTTGATTATTAAGTTTAACTTTCATACAATTGTTAATATAATAGTCATATTATGTATATTTATTAACAATGAGAAATGATTATGAACATATTATTTTGATGTAAATAATATTTAGTTTTTGAGTCAAGTATTTATAAGTTATGTATTGGTAAGACGAATTACTAACTTATATTTGATTTTGATTATCAGATCCTTCAAAAGATAAGTGATACCTGGAGTACGAGATTGTGAAGACAAAGGTATCGGTGAGTGGATTTAGAACTCACCATTTAATTTAGTTGTAACTATTTGGTTACAACAAGTAAACGTAGATATGTATTAGACTGTTTAGTCTTGATTATTGATTATTAATCTACGTGATATGTGAATCTATGTGTATCAGACTATTGAGGTCAACGTGTAGTTGGACTTTTGGTTATTATGTGAATTACACAGGTTTTGATTCATTTGTTGTGTTTGAGACATGTGTATGAGTTTAATAACCAATAGTTATCGGTCTATTCTGTATTGGCCATACAGATTAACGTTAAGTGTTCTTTGGGAATCCCCGGGTATTATGATATCCCAAGATCCACCGATCCTCATTGAAAAAGAATGTGTTTACGATTATTTGCTGTAAACAGATTGTTATGCTAAGTTGAATTGTGTGTGATAAATCTATTCACTTAACTTTGTGCTAATCCCTCCAATTACTTCCTATAGGGTATGTTTTGATTAATAGTGGGTGCAGGAGGTGAATGGTTATTTAAGGAATGTTTGACTGCGCTTGAAGACTCTGATATGATTTTGTATAAACCTTATTTTGTAAAATATAATACCTCATTTTGAGTACCTTTGTAATATTTTAATGACTTGAAAGTTTAATACCAATTATGTAAACAATATATATATATATATATATATATATATATATATATATATGTATGTATGTATGTATGTATATTAAGGTAATGTATTTTTAAATTCATGCTTCCGAGTTTATTAATATAATATTTTGAAATGTGAATGAGGGGTGTTATAGTTGGTATCAGAGCATAGATTTGGGTGAATTGAGCATTATAAAGTGTTCAATCTCAAATTTAGAGTGTGTTACGTCAAACATTTCTGGGTATGGGATTTAGCATTGGTCATGAATCTGTTAGTAGATAAGTGCTAACGATTAACAAGTTTTAAGTTGTTATGTGAATACAGATATGGCAGATAACGAGCAACCGACCACCAACCCTAATAATGCCTCAAGGATCGATGTTCCTCCTTCAGATATTCATAATGAGAGACATGATCATGAGGGTACTTCCATTCCTGCTCGTGAAGAATCGAATAGAGATGATTATCTTTTTCAGTTAGAAGATGAGGTGATTAATCTATGAGAATTTAAAAGACAGACTGAAACTGCATCATCTCAGCAACGTTCTCAACAACAAATGCCTGTGTTTGGTAATATTCCTCCCTTTCAGTCAAATAAACAGTGTTCCTTTAAAACATTCATGGCAAGTAAACCACCGGAGTTTAGAGGTAGTACAAATCCGTCTGTAACTTTAAATTGGTTAAGGGATATGGAGCGGAAATTTGATGTTTCTCACTGTTAAGAAGAATCCAAAGTGTTTTATGCTATTCAGTGTTTAAAAGACGAAGCCATGGTTTGGTGGGACTCGATTACTGGGCATTTAACTCAACAACAGAAAGAAGCTATTCGATGGCCTGATTTTCATCAAGCTGTTTGTAATCAATATTGTTCCGATTTTGATATGGCACGTATTAGGAGAGAGTTTGTGAATCTTCAATTAACCGATAAGATGACCATTGATGAGTTAATCACACAGTTTTCGAAGAAACTACGATTTGTCCAGCAGTGGGTTCCCGATGAGAAAACCAGAATAGAGCAGTTTCTGGAAACCTTACCTCATAATTATTGTACTACCGTGAGGTTAGCTAGTAATCTATCCCAAGCGTTTACTCTTGCACGTTCGGTTGATAGTGACATTAGAGGTTTTCGAGAATCTCAAGCTAGAAATACTTCTTCTTCATTTCCAAGAGCTAGAACAGATTTTTCGGGTAAAGGAAAGTCTAGGTGGCAAGGAAATCGTCAAGGTCAAAGATTTAGTAATAAAAGTGGTTCATCCGGAAGTTCTAACTGGTGTACTTCTTGTCGATCCAAACATACTGGTCTATGTACAATTCAGACAAACAAATGTGTTAAATGTGGTGAATTGGGTCATGAGTTTAAGAATTGTAAGTTTCCTAATTATGTATGTTGGAACTGTAAGAAAGAAGGGCATCGTGTTGGGCAGTGTCCTGAGGCAGGAAAGCAGGGTTCGGTTTCGGTCAGAAGTTCGTCATCTTCCGGTCAAAAGCGGAAGAATCCTTTGCCAGCGACGAGTAGGGTTTTTCAAATGACAGTCGATGAGGCTGTCCACACAGATGACGTGATTACTGATACTTTTCTTATAAACTCTGTACCAGCTCGTGTTTTATTTGATTCTGGAGCAAATTGTTCTTTTATATCTGTGTGTTTCTGTGATAAGTTGAAACTGATCCCTACTGTGATAATTAAGCCCTTAGAAGTAGAGATTGTTAGTGGCAAACTAGTTCCTGTTACCACCTCGGTGACTGGAGCTAATATTGTGATAGATGGTCAGACTTTTTCAATTTCGTTTCTATTAATGCCGATACCAAGTTTTGATGTGATTATTGGCATGGATTGGTTAAGTCAGTTTAAAGCAAGTATAGATTGCCACCATAAGTTGATTAGAATCCCAATCTCTGAAGAGTCATACGTTGTGGCTCGAGGAGAACGGGATAGTGGGTGTATTCCTCTGATTTCCATGATGAAAGCTAGGAAGTCGTTGTCAAAAGGCTGTGAGTCTTATCTAGCTTGTGTCATTGATGCTAAACTAGAAAAGAAGTCCATTTCTGAGGTTCTGGTTGTCTCTGAATATCCAGAGGTGTTTCTCGATGATTTACCTGGTTTACCACCGGTTAGGGAAGTTAAATATCAGATTGATCTCATTCCTGGTTCCACGTCTATAGCTAAAGCTCCCTATAGATTAGCTCCGTCTGAAATGCGTGAAATGATGAATCAGATTCAGGAGTTATTGGATAGAGGTTTTATTAGACCTAGTTCTTCTCCTTGGGGCGCACCGGTTTTGTTTGTTAAAAAGAAAGATGGGTCATTCAGAATATGCATTGATTATCGGGAGTTAAACAAAAGAACAGTAAAGAATAAATATCCTCTGCCTCGAATAGATGATTTGTTTGATCAGCTGCAGGGATCTTCTGTATATTCTAAAATTGATTTGAGGTCGGGTTACCATCAGGTTCGTGTTCGTGAACAGGATATTCCAAAGACTGCTTTTCGTACCAGGTATGGTCATTATGAATTCCTGGTGATGCCTTTTGGTTTGACTAATGCTCCAGCAGTTTTTATGGATTTAATTAAAGTAACGGGTCACTGATGGCAGAGATCCATTAGTTTCAGTTAGGCCTGTAAACGAACCGAACGAACACAAACGGAATCTGTTCGTGTTCCTTCATTAAGGTTTTGACGAACAAACGAACAAACACGAACGGATAAGCGAACAGATTTTGTTGTTCATGTTCGTTCACTAAGAAAATTTGTTTGTTCACGAACACAAATGAACGTACATGAACAAACACATAATTTAATGCATTTCTTAGTTAATACCTTAAACGAATCTCAACAAACATAAACGACCGTATATACACATCTACACATATATATTATAGAACTTGAAACATTGCAATGCATATTCAACATTACAAAACGATCACAATATGAAGATAAACTCGTTTGCTTGGTCCGATCGTATGTAAGAGCAATAGATCTGAAACTATTGGTGGGAGAGAGTGGAAGTGTGTTTGGAGTGGATGGAAAAGTGAGGTGAAAATATCTAAATGTTTAATATTTTTAAATGAAAATATCTAAATATTTAATAATATTATACTTAGAATTTAGCTTAAATCAAAATATGATATACAAATATGTATTAATTTAATTAAATTATTAGTTAATAAACGAACATGTAACTGAAAATTCACGAACATGTTATCGAACGTTCACGAACGTAAATGAACGAACGAGACATGTGTTCATGTTCGTTCATATAATTAAACGAACGTAAAAATTTGTTCATGTTCGTTCATATAACGAAACGAACGACCATAAACGAACTTCCAGCCGAACGGTTCGCGAATTGTTCGTCGAACGTTCAGTTCGCTTACAGGCCTAGTTTCAGTTAGTTTTTTAAAAAGCTGACGTGACTTAGTCTGTCACACCCCCAAATTCGTTGATTGTGGTTAGCGGAAGCATTTAGTTAAGTATGGGGGTAATGACACCAACATTGTACATGCATACATATCAGAGCATATGATTACAACAGAACATATATATTAAGATGCCAAGAGTAATAGTTACAAAGTTTTACGATTCATCGAATCGTACAAGTGTAAAAATAGTTAAGTTGTACAAAAGTGGATTTCATAAATATGACTAAAATAGATTAGTTATACAAAAGAAATCCGTATGTTTCAAAAAGTTGGCATCCTAAAGCTTCACGGGTCACCTAGTTTCCATCTGTGCTGGCGGTAGTCTTACGTGTAGCTAATTCCCTGAAAAACATAGTAAAAGTCAACAACGAGGTTGAGTAAATTCATAGGTTTTATGTTTGCAATTGTTAAACCAAGTTTGTGTAAGCTTGTTGTCCTCAAAGTCAAATAGTTTCGTTTGAAATGTTGTCCAAGTGTAAAAGTAGTGGGATGTTACCTAAAATGTAGTGATTGTGGGATGTTACCCAAAATGTAGTTATCGTGGGATGTTATCCAAGATACAGTTTACTAGTTATTACAGGAATGTCGGTATCCTATAAAATGATTCGTGGGAAAGTCAGTATCCCCCCTTATCCAAGTCAGTAGGATCGAGTACCCAAGTCAGAAGGATAAAACCAGAGTAGTAGGGAAAGTCAATATCCCTGATCCAAGTCAGTAGGATCGAGTACCCAAGTCAGAAGGGTAAAACCAGAGTAGTAGGGAAAGTCAGTATCCCTGATCCAAGTCAGTAGGATCGAGTACCCAAGTCAGAAGGGTAAAACCAGAATAGTAGGAAAAGTCAGTATCCCTGATCCAAGTCAGTAGGATTGATGTGCTAAATCTAGTTATAAAATTATCGTTAAAAAGTAGCCAAGAAAGTACCGAGCTAGACCAAAACACAACCGGGCAGTGGACCCTGTCGAGTAGTAGTATAGTTTGGTAAGTTCGGGCTAGAACACAGGGAACTTAAGTTTAAGTAATCAATATAAGTGTGAGCAATTTAGAAGGTAAAAATAAAAGTTGGTTTTTGTGTGACCGAGTTGTCACGTTGCTTAAAACTACAAATTTTGAGTTAAACTAGGCAAGTGGACTCTTAAGAGTCAAAGTTATTGAATTGAAACTTTCAAATATTAAAAACAATGCTTGCTTGAACTATTTCCCTAGTGGTTTCGGGGTGTAGAGTTATAACCGGTTAAATAAATATGCCAAAGGTAACATTCATCAAAACATAAGCTCAACGTTCGCTAAGACCTATTGTTCAATTCAAATTAACAAACCTATGATTTAATCTAGTAACGGGCGTTCGCCATGGTTATAAACTTGCACAATTAAGCTAAGATCATTTGACACTTTCCAGAACTACATTCGCAATTTGTTTGATCATTTATAGACAAATAATCAATAGCAATTTACTAGGTTGAAAACTTTCGCTATATCAATAATTAAATCACCAAATGGTTAAATTCTTGATTAAGCTCAATCACACAAGGTTCTCCAATTAAACATAAGTTAAGATTTTGTGAGTTTGCAAATCATCCACACGATAGACATTCGTTAAAATCGCTAACTTGTTTGTATTTAACTAATTGTTGTTACAATCACCAAAAGCTTTGTTCCACAAATGATAAACAACTTATATAGGTATTTTCTATAAGCAACAAACGTTCGCTATAATCGCTTAGTTAAAATGCCAAAAGTTTATTTAACAACAACAAGCTAAACTCATACAAATTCATGGATGATTCACAAACTCAAGCATAAATTAACACTAAAGATACACCCCTAACCAACTAGTTATTTCATCCAAATAAGCATATAAGTAACTAGCCACACATGGTCACAATCATCAAGCAAAAATCATAAACACTAAACAAATTCATAAATAACTCAAAATTAGATTAAATCGAAATTATACCAAAATTATTATACAAATGTTTCCAAGTGGTGTTGCTTGAATGTTCCCCTCACAAGCTCCTAGTGAATGCTAGAGAATGATTGAGAGTAAATGGTGATTTTGTTGGTGAAGGTGAAGTAAAAATGGTGGTGGGAGAGTAAATGATGGTAGTAAAATGATGGTGGTAAATGATGGTGAAGATGTGTAAAAAATGAATGAGGTGTTGTATGTCTGCAATTTGTTACAAAAGGGGAAAAAAACGTTGGGCATTTAATGCCAATCAATCACAATTGCACAACACAACAAACAACCTCGTACTTTGCTCAGATCGAAAGATAGCCGAACGGCTTTAAAAGCATAGCCGATCGGCTTTGAAAGCCCAGCCGATCGGCTTTGTAAGCCCAGCCGATCTGCTTTCTTAGTTCAACCCATCCAGCTCCAACGAGGAAAAGTTCTGTGATGAAAATGTACTAGCTAAACCGATCTGCTTAGTTTAGCCGATCCGGTATACATGTGAAACCGATCGGCTTGGATGCTTAGCCGATCGGCTTAAGTGCAGAAACAGCCCAGCCAGCCTTGGTCCAAACTTCACCAATTCTTCACCCATTCGCATGCGTTTACAACTTCTTAACCTGAAATGGATTTCCAAACAAAATAAGTATCGAAAGTTCCAGAAATCTACTAAATTACATATGCAAAATGATGATATCGCGATTGATTTATCTAGCCAAAATGAGCGATATCAAGGATCAAGTACCCAAGTCAGAAGGGTAAAACTGAATAGTAGGGAAAGTCGGTATCCCTGATCCACGTCAGTAGGATCTGGTCCATGTCAGTAGGAACCATTAGTTGCTCAAGAAGTAGAGACTTTGTACGCATGCCCAAGACGTAGGGACTTCCAAATCACTTTTGTAAAAAGTGTTGTTGGTCGTTCTACAGTATTTCCAAACAGTACCGGTCATTCTCCGGTTTATCAAGTATAGTTTAACTCGTTTGTAATAGTTTGTAGTATGAAAACATTATTTCATAACACCATGAAAACATTATTTCATAACACCAGTTTCTGCATAAGTTTAACAGTTCAAAAGTACTCAAATCGTTCGAGTAAACAAGTATACAATCATGTAAGTAAAAGCAGTTGGCTATGTTTTCGACCCCTGTTCAAAAGTAGTAAAACAGTAAAAGTAGCGGCTGTGAACTCACCTGATGAGCTAAGTATGCTCGAGTGCTAGCAAAGCCTAAAGCCCAAGTCTAGTCCGAAATCTCCAAACGCCCTAAACGTATGAGATTTAATAAGTATGTGGTTGTCTAAGTTTGACTATCCATGCTAGTGTTCACGCAACTAGATTATGTCCAAAGTGTTTGTAAATAGTACTTTTATTATTGAAATCAAGTTTTTATATCATTTTTAAACTCTAATGTCAAAGTATTATCTTTTGGGTAAACATTTACATTATATTATAAAGTGCTGAAAATGTTGACCAAGGTTGACCGCGAGTTGAGATTGCCCCGCGAGTTGAGATTGAATCTCAACTCGCGAAATTTGCTGTTCGCGATTTTTGTTCAGATTTCGATTTTTAAAGCGTTTTTAATGGTGTTTTTGGACATAATAAGTTAATATAACACTAATACATGGTATATTAATCATTATAAACACGAAATATCAAAGGAAATATCGAAATCTAAGAGTTTTCGAAAAATGTCGGAAACTTACGCGTGTCGGTTTAAATATCCGAAAAGGTGAAAGTGTAGCTCGTGATCCCGTGATCGTTTTATTCCAAAGGAGCTAGACGATTCAAGTCGTTTTTGTGGTAGTTTTTGGTGATTTTATTGAGTTTTTAGAGAGAAGGAGGAGAGAGGTGTGTGTTTTTGGTGAAGTGGAAATGAAATGAAAGTGAGGTTGGGGTGGGATGGTTTGGGCTGGTTTTGGGGGATCAAGGGGAGAGGGATGTTTGTCCCAAATTTTTGTGGTATTTAGCCCGTGTTCGTTTACCCGATCGTTAAACGTTAAAATATTTTAAAACGATAAAGTTTTATATGCATTATTGATTATATTTTTGGTTGAGATATTTTATAGAAGTAATTTAGTTGAATCATAAAATTTATAGCTTTGTTTTATTTCAGTTTTTGTCCGATGTGTTTTGAGTTGTTTCAGTTTACGTAATAAATATTGTACGATTTCGGAATACTTTGTAAATATTATCAACATAATATTTAATAATTAATAACGTTATTTAATAATATCATATCAATAAATAATTTTGTTCACCAACAATCGTAGTATTTTTGTCGTGTTGTTCCAAAGGTTTTATATGTAATTATACTAATCACGAAATATGTGATACTACGCGTATTAATTAGTTGGGCTTTGCTATACTTACCTCCAAAAGCGTTGTGAATTCACTCAAAGTTAGGGATTAGCCTTATAATGCAAGTGTTTAACGTTCGTAATTGCGTTTAAATTTGTGGGGTGTCACATTCTCCCCTTGTTAGAGAAATCTTGTCCCGAGATTTAAAAATCAAGTCGGAACGCCCGTTGCGTATGTTTTCCGAAAAGACGTGTTGTTACTAATGTGACGTCGTAAGTTACCGCGTAACTCGTAATAGTTTTGGTATACTCGTTGTATGGTTTATCTAGTTGTACGTTAAAAAGTGGTTAAAGTTGATCAAGTGTTAGGTTCGAATCGACACTCGAATAGTGTAACGCTAAAGTGTAGTAATAGTTTGCTAAATCGTACCAATGTTAGGGTGGGGATCCTCCGGTGCATCCCGTGCACGAATGATGTATGCGCGTCCGCAAGCTGGTTCGTTGTTGGCGTTGCGGTTGTTGTTGAGTTGTGGGCATTGGTTTCGGTAGTGCCCTGGTTCACCACACTCGAAGCACCCATTGTTTGTTCGAGTGGGAGGGTCGGTTTTACATGAATGGGCTCGGTGTCCCCATTGGCCGCATTTGCCACAAAGGAAACATTCACCCTCGTGGTGCCTTCTGCACTTATCACATTTTGGTTTGTTGTCAAGGTAGGATTTTGATCCAGTTGCGGTGGTGGCAACATACGCCCTAGAGTTCCCCGAAGGTTTCTTACTTGGTTGGTTCTGGTGGTCGTTTCCCTCACTGTTCCATTTTCGTTTGTCACCTCCGTACCTAACGATTTCAGTGCGGGCTGGTTCGCTTTCCCCCGTAGCAGCTTTCAGGGTTCCAGTTAGGACCGCTTCATCGGTCAAGCTTTGAGCCAGGTCAACAACACTCCTAAAGGTAGTCGGTTTGGAGGACATAACCATGCCTCTGATATGAGGTGCCAAACCCCCGGTGTATCGTTCGATGCGCTTGCTTTCGGGGGTTACCATATGGGGTACAAGGCGTGCAAGCTCTTGAAACCGGGTCGTGTATCCAGTAATATCAGCACCGATCATCTAGATGTTCCATAATTCGGTTTCGAGTTTCTGATGCTCACTGTGAGAGCAAAACTCTTCCATCATCATCTGCTTCAAAGTCTCCCACGAGATGGAGTAGGCCGTTGTGCGTCCAAGAATTTGAATCTGAGCGTTCCACCAAGTCAACGCTTTGTCATCTAGAGTACACGTGGTGTATTTCACTATCTTGTCGGTGGCGCAGTCGCCGATGTTGATTACTGATTCCGTCTTTTCAATACAGTGGACTATACCAATGGCCCCTTCAGTCCCGGTGAAGGTACTCGGTTTGCAAGCTTGGAAAGTTTTGTATGAACACCCTTGTTGGGTATTCGCCGGTGTCTCACTGTTGACGGGAGTGGTTCCACTGTTGTGCACCACATTATCACGATTGCGGCTTGCCTCGTATTGGGCAATAGTGTCGCACCCCCAAATTCGGGTTGCGGAAGCGAATCGGGTCGGGGCGCGACTAATCAATATACACAACACATAAGATATAATGAACGACCACTAAATGCGTCGTTTTACATTGTATTGATAAAACAAAAGTTTACATCAAAATACTGTTTACATTAGCTCAGTTACTTGAGATTGAGAGATTACTTTACATAATTAATCTATACAAAATATAATAATGCATTTAAATCTCTGATTTGTTTGAATGCAGACTCGAGCTAATGATTCCTGTTTGGGCAGCCAACCTACTGCTGAGCACCTGTGATACATGCTAAAAGGGGTCAGCGAAACGGTGGTGAGCTCATAGGTTTGTATGTCAACACATATTTGTATGAACCGCAAGATTTAATTGAATTTAAAATGCAATTAAGCAAAATAAAAGTTATACAGCCATGAGCACATAGTCTGAGCTTAACTTGAGCGTTAGGTCCAATTAAGGAAACCTAACTGAGTTGCCTCCTACGAGTGCCTAACCTACACTCGTCTTCCCAAATGCTAATACGTCCGTTTGACCAGTTAGTGCGTGCTAACCCGGACGAGGATTGTCAATCCTATATGATATCATATACTAACATTCACGCTACAGATGTATTACCAAACTATGTTGTGGAGGGCTTTGAAATGATTAGTGAAAACAACTCATGTAGTATTTGATTTGTATAGTACTTGCGTTCATATTGTAAAATAAAACGAGCAATGTAATCACACCCCTGATGAAAACCGTAAAATAGGGGCTATGAGACTCACCTAAGCCTTGAGTGTTTAACTTAATAAACTTGAATTGGTTAGCGGTGAATTGATGTCCGAAGACTTGTAGCCTGAGGGTGTCCAAGACACGCGATGGTTATAACATGAGTAGGCATCTCGAAAGATTTCCCTTGTAGTTGTTCGTCCAACTTAGAATGTCCAAATTACTACGATTTGGTTGATTGAATTGTCCAAGTTACTACGACTTGGTTGATTTGATTGTGTTTTGAAAACGTGTACGACCCGTTGGTGATTTATTTGTAATAATAATCTCACATTATTATTTTGATTTTCGAAAGGTGTTATACTTAAAAGTATTTGTAAACTTTAAGTGACGGGGGTCCGGGGGCAGCGCCCCTGATTAGCGGGGTCCCAGGGGTGGCAACCCCTGGCGGGGTCCAAGGAGCTGGCCCCTAGTTGGGGTCGAGATGCCAAGTCAGCTCGAAAAATTTTTATTTCTATTTTTTTGCTTTGGTGAAAAACGGGGTGTCAGATTTGAGCCTCAATACTTAGTGAAATATGGATTTTAAACTTTCTGTTTTTAGCGACACTTGATGCGTCACTTCCAAAATTTGGGCGACACTTAGGAAGTGTCGCATAAAATGACGGTTATTAACGTCACTTGGAGAAGTGACGCATAAGGGGGGGAGTGTCGGGTTCGAGTGTCGGTTTCTGATCATAGGCGACACTTAGGAAGTGTCGCTAGAAGTGTCGGATCAAGGTGTTAGGCGTCACTAGGCAAGTGACGGTTGGAGTGTTGGGAAAAAGGGGTTTTATGCGGCACTTGGGCAAGTGACGCAAATTTAGGGTTTTATGCGTCACTCAATGCGGCACTTAAGTGTCGCAAGAAGTGACGCTATACTGGACGACCTATGCGACACTTAAGACTGTTCGACGGATTTTGAGTCAAAAACGAGTTTTCCGGTTTCCGTTTGGTCCGATTCTTTTACCCAACCCTTAGATGGAAATTTCAAGCTTAAAGAAACAACTAGAACTTGAAAACACTAAAAATCGAGGAGTTGCGGGTTTTGTTAGAAACTTACAACTTCGCGCGTAAGAAATTTGGAAAGATGGAAATGTAGATCGTTGCGAGATGGTCACTTTTCTCCAAACGAGTTTGACGATTCGGTTTCGTTTCGTGGTGTTTTTAGTGGGTTTAATGGTGATGGTGGTGGTAAGTTTTGAGAGAAAAGAGAGGAAGAGAGAGAGAGTGGTAGATGATGAAATGAGAAGAAAGAAGGAAAGAGGAGGGAAAGAAGGGGGAAGGAGGGGGGCCGGCTGGTGGGGTTCACCAACAATCGTAGTATTTTTGTCGCGTTGTTCCAAAGGTTTTATACATAATTATACTAATCATGAAATATGTAATACTACGCGTATTAATTAGTTGGGCTTTGCTAGACTTACCTCCAAAAGCGTTGTGAATTCACTCAAAGTTAGGAATTAGCCTAATAATGCACGTGTTTAACGTTCGTAATTGCGTTTAAATTTGCGGGGTGTCAGTTAAAATATTTTAAAACGATAAAGTTTTATATGCATTATTGATTATATTTTTGGTTGAGATATTTTATAGAAGTAATTTAGTTGAATCATAAAATATATAGCTTTGTTTTATTTCAGTTTTTCATTATATTTTTAGTTGAGATATTTTATAGAAGTAATTTAGTTGAATCATAAAATATATAGCTTTGTTTTATTCCAGTTTTTGTCCGATGTGTTTCGAGTTGTTTTAGTTTACGTAATAAATATTGTACGATTTCGGAATACTTTGTAAATATTATCAACATAATATTTAATAATTAATAACGTTATTTAATAATCTCATATCATTAAATAATTTTGTTCACCAACAGTCGTAGTATTTTTGTCGCGTTGTTCCAAAGGTTTTATACATAATTATATTAATCACGAAATATGTGATACTACGCGTATTAATTAGTTGGGCTTTGCTAGACTTACCTCTAAAAGCGTTGTAAATTCACTCAAAGTTAGGGAATTAGCCTAATAATGCAAGTTCTTAATGTTCGTAATTACGTGTCACATAGTCGGTTTCAGCCGATTTTATTTACGGTGAGAGTGGTGTCAAAACTCACAATATTAGGGCAAATATTAATGCGTGTCATAAACTTTTGTTTGACCGACATTATTGCTACTATCGTTATCATTTTTGTTGTTAGTAGTTTCATTTATCATTTATTTAGATTTTACATTTTTTAGCAATATTTGTTTGTCATCACCTAACCATCTTGAAGAACAAGAAAGAAAGGGTAAAATAGTCAATAAGCAAAACGTAAACCGCCTCGAAGACCCGATTCTATATGCGATGCCTGATTCGGGGCGATAAAAACTATGTCCTTCTAATCTCTATCCCTCTCTTTAAATATAAAATCCTCACACTCTTTACTTTTGACTCTTCACCAATTTCTTTTTCTCTCTACAAACTTCTTCATTTTCCAGATCTCAATTTTTTTCCAATCATGACTGCTTACAGAGGAAAGTATGCTGGTATGATCTCCATCTCTGTATGTATATTATACGTATTTATTTATCTGTATACGTATAGCTGCTTCAGTTTTCTGTTTCTGATCTTTCTGCGGTTAATTTTTTTTGCTTAGATGATAGATCTACTGATCTGTTAGGTTTTGTAGTTGTTTTAGTACTGATTTGGATCTGATTTTTATTATTTAAGTAGTTGATGTTTTGTTTGATGTACGTATGATGTTTTACCTAATTTCGAATGATTTAATTTGACTTATTTAGTGATGTAAACTTTGATTAATAATGTTTTTTTTACTAAAATTTTGAAGGTAGTTTGTAGATGTTGTTATTTGAACTTATTGCAATTTGCGAGTGATTTTATTCAACTACTCTGATTGTTATAAACATTGATTGATGATAAATTTGTGATGAAATATAGAAAATAGGTTGTTGATTTGCAAGAATAATCATGATTTATTAAGGAGTTGTTTAACTATGTATCTATATTATATAGGCTTCGGAACTGGTGGTTAGTTTTATGTATATAGTTGTTGCGGATCTGCTTTTTGTAGGTGAAAAAATGGAGATTATAAGTTGAAAATAGTTGATCTGTTTTATTGATGCTTTATAATATAATGATATATTTAGCTGATATTTTTAGTCATGCTGTGTGTATGTGGTATTGCTAAGTGGAGGCAACAGTTTCTGAACAAGGTTTATATGGTTGCACATCTAAAGTTTACAACTGTAAACTTACTATAATAGAACACATGTATAGTTAGTTAAAAATTAAGTTAAAATTTGAACAGGATGGATGAAAATTCATCTGGATCTGTAATTATTCTATTCATATTCATAGATTGAACCTATATGTGATATTAACAATAGCAGGGATATGGATCAGCTGTCTTAAAAGTAGGAGTTTGTCATCTCGAATTTGTTATTGTAGAGCTTGGCTTGAAATAAAATTGCTGTATTATGGATTCATGGCTGGTTTTCATCCTGATGATATTCAGGAAAATTTAATTTATTGTACATCTGCGTCTTTGAATTTTATACAAGCTTGTTTTTTCCCCTGATTTTGATAGGAACATAAAGATATGCCATCTTATTACAAGAAACATGTTTGTACTTATAAATTCTTTCTTCATTATCAGATGAACTAATTGCCAATGCTGCGTACATTGGTGCCAATGGTAAGGGTATTCTCGCTGCTGATGAGTCGACTGGCACCATTGGGAAGCGTCTATCCAGCATCAACGTTGAGAATGTTGAGTCAAACAGGAGAGCCCTTCGTGAGCTTCTTTTCTGCACTCCCGGAGCCTTCCAGTACCTCAGCGGAGTTATTCTTTTCGAGGAGACTCTCTACCAGAAGACTGCTGCAGGTATTAAATGATACGAATATTTTGTGAAGTTTGATTGTCAAATGGTTCTGTTAACCACAATAAGCAATTTTCAACCATTTAATGCCAAACATTACTTACCATTGGTTCACCATTTAATGCAACACAGTTAACCTTCACATATAATAACAGATTGTGTCTTTTGGTAAACATATAGATGTATATTGTATAAAATGGCCAAAAGAAATTACATTGCCTATATTCTGTGAATATAGGTATGTAACTTGAGTGCTACATTGAGTTATTTTTGCGATTTTCACAAGTTTACATGCATATAATTTTTGAAGAAGGAATTTACCTCTATAAATTTTGTTTGTTTACTAGTTATAAGAAATGTACTTGTTATATATAGTGTTTCTCTCAGTTTATGAGTGATATTCAGTCTAGTTCTGACTCTAGTAATATGATTGTAGGTAAGCCCTTTGTTGATGTAATGAAGGAGGCTGGAGTTCTTCCCGGTATCAAGGTTGACAAGGGTACCGTCGAGCTTGCTGGAACTGATGGTGAGACCACAACCCAAGGTCTTGATGGTCTAGCTCAGCGATGTGCCCAGTACTATACAGCTGGTGCTCGATTTGCCAAGTGGCGTGCAGTTCTAAAGATCGGCCCGAACGAGCCATCGCAGTTGGCAATCAATGACAACGCCAATGGTTTGGCCCGTTATGCCATCATCTGCCAGGAGAATGGTTTGGTGCCCATTGTTGAACCTGAGATTCTTGTCGACGGACCCCATGACATTAACAAGTGTGCTGAGGTTACCGAGCGTGTTTTAGCGGCCTGCTACAAGGCTCTTAACGACCACCATGTTCTTCTTGAGGGAACCCTTTTGAAACCCAACATGGTTACACCCGGGTCTGATGCCAAGAAGGTTGCACCAGAAGTTGTAGCAGAGTACACTGTCCGAGCCCTGCAACGAACCATGCCACCAGCTGTCCCAGCCGTTGTGTTTTTGTCAGGTGGTCAGAGTGAGGAGGAAGCCACTGTTAACCTCAACGCCATGAACCAATACAAGGGAAAGAAGCCATGGAACCTATCTTTCTCATTTGGACGGGCCCTACAACAAAGCACACTCAAGGCCTGGTCTGGAAAGGAAGAGAACGTCGAGAAAGCTCAGGCAGCATTCCTTGCCCGTTGCAAGGCTAACTTCGAGGCAACCCTTGGAAAATACGAGGGTGGTTCAGGTTTGAGTGAAGGTGCATCTGAGAGCCTACACGTTAAGGACTACAAGTACTAAGCTTTGGTGGTCAGTTTCTTCAGTAATTCTTTACTAATTTGGGTCGTAATGACAATTTTGTCTAAAAGAGCTGGCTTTTTGCCATGGACCTATTTCTATTTCTATGTTTGTGTTTTTGTTTTTAAGCTGTGGTTTTATCCTAAGTAGTGATAATGGTTGTAATAAGCATGAGAGACTTCTGCTTGTTTTGCGGTTTGATCTTTATTTTGAAATGTTTAGATTTTCATGCGTATCTTTGTGCTTTATGGGTCCCTTTTGAAGCTTTCTATACGTATGCTCTTTGTTGTCTTTAGGGATGTTACAATGTTGTGATTCGAGTTGGTGGTTTAAGAACATGGAGAGTGACTCATAAGTAGGTTATATATCCTCTGTGACAGGATTTAAGTTGGCCTGTTGGGTGATCAAAAGTAGAGAGAGATTCAGTGGGTTGGTTTCTTGGTAGCTTTTTATGATGATGCTTCTTAACCTTTTGATGTGTCTTATATGTAAAATAAGGTATGAAAAAGTGTTTTTTATGATGCTTGATGCTTTCCTACCCCTTGTTTTGTCTTTGATTATTTGTGGAATTAAGAGTTCAAAAGGTGACAGTTGTCTACCTAAAATTAAAAGTATGAAGGAAATTGCTTGAAAAGGAACGAAAAGGTCATTTTGTTCGAGTGGAAAAGTGTGAAGTTTTACTTTGAGTTTAATGCGTTAGGTGGATTTTAGATGTCAGTGCAAAATGTGGTAGATTAGACTACTCGCAGTCATAACACCAGAACGCCCATTTTTTTAGGTGACACATCAGCATAACATCATAACACCATTTTTAACACGTACAATGGTAACACCAGAACGCTCCTTTAACAAACTAAATAATTTTTTTTTGAGTATAACTACAATTACCAAAGCACAATGTACAAGTTTTTAATGCATAACACCACCAAAACGCCCATTTTGTTCCCGTTGTTTTCTACACAACGCCCCCATAACGCTCCACCAGAACGCCTCCATTGCGGGCGTTGTGGGCGTTCTCAGTCGAAAATGGGCTTCAGAACGCCCCATTCCCCTCCAGCTCAGCTGTCTTTCAATGTAGCTAATGGATATCCTAATACGGTGTGTAATTAAAGTGGGTATTTTTCAAGTGTGTATATTTACTAAGACAGACGGAGTATATGTCATCATTTTTGTCTTTTGCAATAATAGTTTCTTATGCTTGTAAATGAGATTTCAACTTTCGTTAATATTTAAAATTAAGTGTTACTTAGATAAGAAAAAGTTTTAAATGTGTAATCAAGGATGCTATTCTATGAAAACATCAGATAATAATAGATTAGAAAACTTGGTAACTTACATTTTAACGGTACCTCTTCAGTAATTAGTAACACATTAAAATCAGAAGATAAAAATCCATGTATAACAGATCAGTCCAGATGCACCTCACCCATACATACAGTGCACCAGAACTCATTGACTACATTTTCTCCAGATTACTGCAAGCCAATTGTGATAGTATTTTAGGTAGTTAGGAAATTGGTTAAATTGTTAGTAGTAGTTAGTTTGTTCATCAGGTGTTAGAAGTTCTTTGTTTATATGTATTATTAATTTATGATTATATAATATATATACCATGGACTGGTGTAACGTTGCTGATTGAATTGAATGAATTAGCCAAATTTTCTTCTTCCACCTTCCTTTCTTTTTCACTTTACCAATCAATCTTAATCTTTTCGTGGCCGCCCCTCCTGGTAACTGACCGTACCCCAAACTTACACAGATGCCCAAGTAGAGTATACTAGGGCGCTTGAGAAAATCATGTCACAGGAACTCTGCAAAATGACCCTCTAACTTTGGCGGAAGGGGTGCTTTCGTATCTTCTGATTAGGAAAGTGACACCAGGGGTAAGCGATAATAAACACAGGACTAGCCTTGTCGTTGTACACAAGTAATTATGTCTCACCAAGTATTTGATTTCGTTGGAAAACGCTAGCTTGATCCATATTCCCCGGTGACTTCACTAAGTAAGTGAAGGTTCGGACATGAATTAGATCACACCAACAGAACATCATGTCTTCTTCTATTAGCTCATCTATTCTTCCTAGTAGTACAAATACCAAAAACAAACCTACTTTCTCTTCTTCGCCCCTATTATCTTGGAAAACTTCATCACATCACTTCAAAGTCGTATGTAATGCTGCTGCTAATGATGATAACAATAAAAAAAGCTCTGACACTACCCCCAAAAGCCTAATACTACCCAAAGCACCATCATTTGAATTGCATCAACAGCAGCAGCAAAGTATCGACAGGAGAAACTTCCTTGTGAGACTTGGAAGCATGTATGCTACAGCCAACTTGACGTCCATCCCATCAGTGTTTTCCATACCCATTCAAGCCCCGAATGATATTTGGGATTGCCACCTGCATGAAGCCTACATACGTAACCGTAACATGGAAAGCTACTCTGTGAGGGACTTCAATTGCTGCGCTCCAGAACCTGCAGCAGATGCACGCCCCATAAAAGATTACAAGTTTCCTCCGACAGATCCTAGGGTGCTTCGTGTTCGTAGGCCGGCACATTTGGCATCCAGGGATCCAACGTATGTTAAAAAGTATCGACGAGCAATTGAGAAAATGAAATCTCTCCCGGATAGTGACCCACGAAGTTGGAAAAACCAAGCGAAGATCCATTGTGCATACTGTTGCGGCAGTTACACTCAAGAACATAGTGGTCGTGATGATGTAACCCTCGATATTCACTTTTCGTCACTCTTCTTTCCTTTCCATCGGTGGTATCTCTATTTCCACGAAAGGATATTGGCAAGTTTGATTGATGATCCAACCTTCGCTTTGCCATACTGGAACTGGGACAACCCTGCCGGAATGAGGATGCCAAAAATGTTCATACGCCCCGTGCGCTTTCCCTTTCATAGTGAAGGCTATGATAACCCTCTATATAATCCTTACAGGGATCCTGCACATCTGAACACTTTTATAACTTTGGATGGTAAACAAGACGTGATAAATAGAAATCTTGGTGTCTTACATCGACAGATGGTCAACTCTGTTGGTATACGATCCTTCATCGGTGGCGTGTTGTCAGCCGGTTCTTCAGAAAGGCAAGGCGGGTCAATAGAGAATGGGGCCCACATAAGGATTCACAGATGGACGGGTGACTCCAGGACGCCTTTCCACGAGGACATGGGGAGTTTCTACTCGGCTGCGTATGACCCTATCTTTTACTCCCATCATGCCAATGTTGATCGGATGTGGTATCTATGGAGACATCAACTCAACAACGATGCTAACATAAATCCAACCACCGATGAATGCCGTGATAGACCACATGTTGACGGTTGCCACACGCCCCGTGACTGGGAAGATTCATCGTTTGTGTTTTATGATGAAGACAGAAATCCTGTACGTGTTTACAACAGAGACTGTGTGGATATCGAAAAGATGGGATACACGTATGTAGCTTCCGATATAGGTCCCTGGAGAGATTTTCGGCCAAAAGTTGCAAATCCTGAGGGGCCAAACATTGTAGCTGCATTAAACCTTGCCGCTGGGTTCAACGTTTCTGTTCTGTCAATCGGACCACGAAATGAGTTACAAAACATGATGTTACCTATCAATTTAGGCACCAGAGTGAAGCTTCTTGTAAAGAGACCTGCTATAAACAGGACAAATGAGGAGAAAAATATAGCTAGAGAGATTTTGTACATAAATGGATTCGAATTTGATGGTACCACAAGTTTCAAGTTCGACGTGTTTATCAATGACGTGGATGATGGAACTCCTATCAATGCGTCTAGCACCGAGTTTGCTGGTAGTTTTGAGCAGTTGCAGCGTGGCCCTGTCAGTCCCATGAAAATGAGCACCGGGGCGATGTTCGGGATCACAGAGATATTAGAGGACCTTAAAGTTGATACCTTTGAGTATGTTCTAGTGACTTTGGTGCCGAAATTTGGCTGTGAAAATGTCACCATCTCCGAGGTTAAGATTGAGCTGATTATTGTTCGTTGATTGATTCAACATGTAATTTCGTTTTAACAAGTGATTGTAACACGTGTGACAGAGATTATCTGGTCATCTGATATCATACAGCGTGTTCGCGACCCCGGATTTCTAACATCGATTACATTCCGTAACGTGTAGGCTCTCTCTAAGATTGCTGTGGAGTACATGTTTTTTTGTTTAATCATTTTTCAATACTTGAAAAAATTCGAATTGTATTCACAGATAATACAGTGCAATACAATATTAGCAGCGAAACGCGATTAACTACCATGTTAGTGCAAAAATACAGGTGCTGGACCCTTAACAGGGTGCTTAACGTTTGAATGGTTCAACATAATTTGTTTTGTCATTAAGCATAAGGTTTCATTATAAGGTTGCATACAAACACACTCAATGCTGACCAACTTAGCACGTAGTGCTGAACCATTACATTCAATAGTAATTAAACACAACCTATCTACGAGTTTCCAAAAGCAAAAACAATCAGACTACACAGGAACCCGCATGTAGACTCTAAAATCGTCAAATTTGAATTAATGACATGACACATTTTTTTTCTTTCTTCTTAAAATACTACCGTCGCATTGCGCGAGTACATACGACGAGGTTAGTTATTTCCAACATCCTAGTCATATATGCAATAATATACACAGTTTCAGCTGTAAAAATCAAGTGTGCTATAATTGAATGCAATTGAAGAAAATTAAGTTGTTTTATGTTTTGACTTTTTTATAAAGCTAAGTAGTCGAACCCAAGTTTGAAAGTTCAGATTTGGTTAGTGACTTTGATTTTATAAGTATGCAGTTAGAAGGTGATAGTTTCATTTATTTGTATGATAAAGTTATCTGTATTTTACTTTTACATTTAATAGTTTAATCACCAACTAAAATAAAATCCTTTTAGACCCCCTATAAAATGCCATACATAATGATCCAAGCCATAAACTTAGCGTACGTAGTGTAATAATATGATGGCTACTCAAAGGACGTTGTTGATTTCGAGTATACTGCTACTAGTAATGGTTGTCAATGGTCGACCTGTTGCCGTTTTAAACAACCCGACTGCTCCAACTCCAGGGACCACGACTACAGACGATTCCCAAAACTTGAACCAAGATTCACCATTTCCTGACAATCCATTTCAAAACCCGATTCCAAATTTTCCATTCCCGCAGATCCCTGGCTTCCCTTTCCCTTTCCCTTTCCCAATTCCAAACCCGCAGCAGCCTCCTTTCAACATCCCTATTAGTCCTTTCCCTGCGCCGCCTCCTATGTAGTTGCATTATGTCGTCATAAAGATATATATAGCAAAAATAGCAAAATATGTACGTTGATCATCTCTATATGTTATGTTGATCTTGCATGGATGTGTTCAATAATATATGTGATTTCATCTCATAATATAGCACAAACTATTATTTTGTTGGGTTTTGTTAATGTGTGACCCAGTTGCACACGTTAAACCACATTTAATGAAGTTAAAATTTCCTTAAATATCAGAATTTGTAATTAATATGTGTATATAAAAGGTATATATTAGATTGAATTAATGAGTATTAAATGCAAATGATAATATTTAAGAAAATTTCAAGTTCATTAAATACGATTTAACATGTGCTACGGGGGCACACGTTAGCAAAAACCCTAATTTGTTATTACATACCATAACAAATAATATTACTCCACATCATTTACTGAGTGATAATGGTATAAAATGCAATGACACAGAGGGGCGGAGCTAAAAGGGGGCAGTTGCCCCCTTATAATTCAAAAATTTTCAAAAAAATAATTTTTTTAAGGTAATTAGTGACAGTTTAGAATTTTGACCCCCTAATGTGATATAAAGAAAAAAAATTGACCCTTTTCGAAAAATTCCCAGCTCCGTCTACGATGACACACATTGTGAAACTTGCACAATATCATTCAAGTGTTTATTTTACTTCAGGTATAATACAAACTAGCTTATAAACTCGATTATTACCCTAATATACTAAACAAGTATATATTGACAAATAATATGGAGTATCGAATTCTTATTGATATCTATTATAATTTGATTTTTGCAAGTTTGTAGTTAATGTAAGTGTATAACTACATGCACCTTAAAATTAAATTGTGTGAATGTTAGCTATCTCAACATATCGAACAGTTAATAGTAGGCCTGTAAATATGACATTTAAAATAATTCGTGTAGCAAAACCGCACGATTACAAATGAAATATTCAAGAATATGAGATATAGCAAACTAACAACCGTATAACAATATATCCTGTTAAATTTAAATGGGTTTTGTTAATGTGTGCTTCGTGATTAGGGATGGTAATGGATCGGATATGAATCGGATGATGCCATATTCACATCCATTTAAATATTTTCGTCCATATCCATTTAATTTCAATTCATCCATCCATATCCATATCTGATGGATTAAGCGGGTTAATTGATGTCCGTTGGATATTCAAAATATGTTTAAAAATTTTCCTAATATGAAATGAAACCAGCAAATATTGTAACAAAAAAATAAGTATAATATAACATACATAAATCTATTTACAAAAGCATGTAACCATTGTTGTCAATGAAGCATAATTTGTTGCAATTACAACTAAACATATATTTTGACAAATGTAATTGTGTCTTCTATGTTTATCGGTAAATCACACATGTTTTATTTGTTATATATTGTGGATTGTGACTTTACTATATGATTGGAAGCAAAACTTGTTTCAACGCAATATATTTATGCATTTCGATTTGTTAATGAAATATAAAATACAAAAAGACCCTCAGATATACATCATTTTTTTAAACTTTACTAGTTTATATATTCAATACCACCTTAATAGTTTATGGTTTATATGTCTGTAAATATGTAATTTATATGTTTGTGTGTGTGTGTACATATACATATACATATACATATATATATACATATATATATATATATATATATATATATATATATATATTTATTTCGGGTGAAATGAGTGAATCCATGGATCAAAAAATATAATCCATATCCGATCCACTAAATATCCATATCCGCTATTCATCCATTTAGATCGTCCATATTCGTCACAAATGAATCTGGATGGAGGAATGTCCACCGGATCGGATGAGAATTGCCATCCCTACTCGTGATACACGATACGATGCATTTAATGAACCTATAATTTTCTTTAAAAAATAACAGAATTTGTAATTAATGTAGGCATAAAAAGAGAAAATATTAGATTAAATTAATGAATATTAAATGCAAATATTAATATTTAAGGAAATTTCAACTTCATTAAATGCATGTTAATATATACCACGGAGGACACATAGAAAAACCCAATTTAAAGTTAATTATATTAGGCCTTAACTACGCCCAGTTCAGTTCCAATTTCAAAAGTCCGGGGTCAATCTTGGGCCTTAACTTGAGACAAAAATATCATTCATTCATTAAAATATTAAATCGAGAAATATAAAGAAAAGAAAAATCATCTATTCATTTCTTACTTCAAAAATAATTCACTTCCATGTGATTTTCTCACTAATTTCTACATATATGTAAACTTAACCGACATATTAATACTACACCGTCCCAAAATTATTGTTCAGTTTTGACTTTTTAAAATCTTTCTTTCCCAACTTTGACCTTTAATATTTTTGTTTGTGTTATATAATACTTAATAAAAATTACACCAACGGAAATGCATTTAAAACACAATCCATTCATATACTTTGCATCAAGTATTTTATAACAGAGACAATAATATTAAAGGTCTAAATTGAAAAATAAGACTTCGGAGAGTCAAAACTGGACCATTATTATTGGACGGAGGTAGTAAGGCTCAACAAAATTCGTTAATCATGTAAAACGTTTATAAACTCGAGTATTGCTCACTATTCAAATAAGCTCGAGTTTTAAACCGGAGCTCAAACTAAAAAATCCGAGTTGCTCGACTAGTCTATACTTTTAGTTCTAACACCATCCGTGGTTGTCTGATTATTTGTGGGAGCCAAGCTTGCTTGTTCCTGATCAGACTTTGACCTTTTTATGATTTTTATTTATCTATGAACGATAATTCGATACTTAACATTCTCTTAAATCATCATGTTGGTTTTGACTTTTGAAGTTACATTAATGCTAACTTGAGTATTTATATCTTAGGAAACATTAGAACTACAGGGAGCCTGAGTAGTGAGTTCATTAGGATATTGACTTAATTTGACTGTATGAACCAATAAGATGCATGGTAGCAAAATTCAGATTTCATACATTCACATTTATTTAATCAGGTATAGTAAATGGATACGTACGAGGGGTAATAAAACAAAGGTGGTATGTAATAAAAGTGTTTATTGGCAGTGAAACTTACAGTAGAGTTTAAGTTGCCATTTAAAGAAAGTATTAATTTGAAGAAAGAAACAAAGTAGGTTACCAGTTTTAGGAATCTGAGAAGAGTGAGTTTGTAGCAAAAACAGCAGTCTCACAGTTTGGCTTCATTCACTTGTCAAATCACATGCCATCATCAACTCACACAGTATATACACTTGTTTCTACATATAAATCCACCATTCAAATTATAAGTTCATCAAAAATATATTGTGGTGAATTTTTAAATTTTAATGGTGGATTTATCATTAGTAAAATTTTGTATTTCGTATTATTAATAGTGAGCGAAAATGAGTAGAAGAATTTGATTTTTTTTATATTAATTATTTTGGTTTATAACTTAGACCAATAGCAATGCACTAGTGGTGGAAACTGTGGAGGGACAAGGTGAGCACGGAGCGAGTAGTACCCGTGCTCACTTGCCATCGTCAAGAATACAAAGAACCCATCACGGAAGAGCAGTGGGCCCCACACAAAACTTTAATTGTTTTCCATTTCCTTTTCAAGTGTAAACATAGATAGGAAGTTTTTAGTCGTGAGTAGTCGTGAAAAACTGTGGGTTGACATTTAGTCGTGCTGACGTGGCACCTGTGACTACCAAGAATTACCCATCTGTCACCACTGCAAGTGGTCTTATACTCCATCAGTATTAAATGAAATGTCTACATTTTAAATCTGGTTTGTAATGAACGCTAATTGAATTAAGTTGAGTATACATAATAGACATGGATAGACATGGAGAATAACTAGAAAGCATTACTTATCACTTATCCCAATAAACAAAATCCAATATAAAATCTCTTTTGGTCTTACTTTCCAAATCTATGATAATTGACCAAAAGTATTAGCATATGATGTAAGAAGCAAATTTTAGTAATGCAGTGGGGTGACATTGACACTGGTAAGCTCTTCTGTTCCTTGTTTTGTTTGTGGTTTGGTTATTCCTTCAAGAAAAGGAAGGTTGTGTAAGAAGCTGTGAAAGTTGCAGTGGGTTGTCTATCATGTATACATGCATCACACTTCATTTTACATCAATTTGCATGCATTCCCTATAACTTCTACTTCTTTCAATATTTTCCAAACCAATATTATATATATATATATATATATAACTATGTATGTATAGGTATATGTATAGGTATGTATGAATTGGGAGGGAGTCAAAGCAAATTCCATAATTATGAATTCTTAATTACCTGACCATTCCAACACTTCTGTTGTGTTTTACAACCAAATTACTTATATATAAAAGATAAATTGTGTTTTCCTAATTAGATGCATGTGGCACATTTATAAGGATGGTATTTTTGACAAGGGTATAGTATGTGACATTTTTAATTCAAGTGATTTAAGAGAAAATCTATGTAACAGGACTCTTTTTCTGATCACTAGCTAGTGTCATAATGATAATTTAAACAAGAACCTAGTTATACCTTATATTCTACTCTATCTGTTTCAAATTTATAATCCACGTACATTTTTACTCCATGTTAATTATGTAATAGGACTTTTGCTATCCTAACTTCTTACTAGCTGGTTCCTAATAAATATTTTTGTATTTACCGGTAAGAAAGAAAATAAAAATAACATTCAAAGGTATGAAGTACTCAGTTGAATTGATCAAACCATGTAGAATAATCCAATCAATGCATGTCAATATATTTTTATCAAAGAAGATTCATGGAGACAAAATTTATTTTAATATTAAGATTTGAGATTTAACTGAATAAGAAACACATATATAAATTACTTAATAACTTCTTAAATTACATAGAACATATAACAAATATGATACGAAACCAGATAGTATAAGTTTGAAAATGGTCATAACCAAACTGACAAATTTTAGTCAGATATTTCCATGCAGATACTGTGACATAATCAAGATACTCAATCAAATTTGTCTTAAATTTTGACAACACACATAAAGTCAAACCTTTAGAATCCTTGCTAGCAAACCCTAAGATACTATGACATCTCTTAATGTGACACAACCAAGAATAATTAACACAATCAAATTTATCTTAAATCTCTCAAATACATAAAGTCAACCTTAAATTAATTTTGTAATAATCCCTCAATAGTGCTAATGCTTCTCCCCTTTAGCCATATTCATCTCATAGCAATTCCACATCATCTCAGGATCACTCATCAGTGCAACACATCTCTCACTTGCTTGATGATCAAATAAGTAATTATCTTGATCAGAATACAAATTTGAGCATCTTGTTGTGTTCTCTTTTCTTTTCTTGGTTCTCAATAGATAATTTATGTGTTCCCACTTAGCTTTGTAGATCATAGCATTCCTATCGTAACCCAAATAACGCATTGTTAAAGCAATTTCCTCCCATAAGGCCTCATCCATACATCCACCTTGCTCAAATCTTGTTTCCATACTACTCCTTAGTTGCATCAGTTGTGTAATCTCATTTTCCCCCCAATCTGAGACAATTTGGTTTGGATCATTAACATATTGAGGTGCGAAATCTTTAAAGGTTGATTCGCTCGCGGTTAATTTCTGTAAAGTGGACAATAAAGCTGTGTCCCAAGACTCCATCCGCGCTCGTTCATTTGATCGATACTTTTTCTTTGATTCGAACCTTTCAGCCTCTTCTTTTCTCCATTGTTCCTCTTTCGAAATTCTCTCTTTTTCCTTTTCGTTGATTGTATTCATCATTTTCTCCATCCATGCATCTTGTTTCTCCATAAGTGTGTTCATTTTTGATTCAATGAAATTTGTTATCATGGTTTTCCAATGCTTCTTTTTCTTCGCCAATCTTCTTTTGTTAAGTGTCTTCTGGACACGATCGATATCTTCAATGAACGGAGGCAATGTTTCATTTCGATTTTGTATATCCCATGACGGAGAGACATCTAATAGAAGAGATGGATTATTAATGACGGGCTGTGGGTTAGGGTCAGGATTAGTACTAGTGCTTGATTCGCCATATATAGCGTCTAGTTGGCGAAAGAAGCGATAATGCTTCTTGTCTTGTCTTCCAGCTTTCCCTTCTTTAATCTTCTTGTAATACTTGTACAAGTTTTCAAATTTCTCACTGCATTTTTTCCCAGTTCTTTTAAACCCATGCTCCGTACACATTAACCTGATAATTAAACACCGAATTGAATTAATCAGTGAGAAAGAAAATCTATATAGGAATATAGGAGTAAATACTTAAAGATTATTTCTGGCTAAAGTGTAACTTGAT
Organism: Pseudognaphalium luteoalbum; assembly: GCA_963422505.1. Classification (NCBI taxonomy): domain Eukaryota; kingdom Viridiplantae; phylum Streptophyta; class Magnoliopsida; order Asterales; family Asteraceae; genus Pseudognaphalium; species Pseudognaphalium luteoalbum. The sequence continues at coordinate 6,016,413 of OY730198.1, read as the reverse complement.
TTAGGCTAATCTTTTAAAGAAAATTTTCAGGTTAGCTAATCTCTTACTTTATTTAACTGAAATATGTCTAATACGAAGATTAACTTTCAAAATACATGATAAACTTGGAAAACTAATCAAATTCTTCAATTATAACATCAAAGCTTTTATCTAAACCTTGTGTTTACATCACAAAAATGGTAAAGATTGAATCTTTAATCATTAAACAATCAAATGATAATTAAGTAAAGAAAATGATAAGTGATCAAATAGCTTAGTTACAAAGAGGTGTATGTTTATTCATATCCTATAAGTTCTTGGATTTTGGCTTCTATGTTAACTAAATTTTATCTAGAGAATAACCCTTTTTGAATGAACCATACCCAAGTTAGTTCTTTATATATAGTAAACCCCAAAATCAAAGTTTAAAACCAGGATTAAAGAATAATAAAAAAACAGTGTAGGATGTTGAGAGAAATACAGTAAGAACCTGGAAACCTCATCCCACAAAGGGCCTTTGTGAGTAGCTTCTTTAAACTTATAATTAAGTCTTGATCTAATCTCAAGTAGTACTAGGGTTTCTTCTTTTGGCCATCTTCCACCACCATTCTCCATATCTAAACCATTATTACCACCACCATAACCACCACTATCACCACTAAACCCTGAAGTTGCTGAACCCATACCCATTGTTGTATGATCAGATCCAAATGAAATCCCACCATCTCCTCCACCACCACCCAACATCAGCATAGCATAATGCAAGTCATGAGTTTGTGGTTGAGTTATGGAAGAAAACATGGGCCTTTGGTTCATGTAGTTGGTGATTAGATCCATCATTCCATACTTTTCTTCCATTCCCATATCTTGGTTGTATGAAGTTTTTAGTTTTTTTAAAGAAATTATGGAATGAATTTTGGATAGGGGAGAGAAGAAAAACGTATGATTAGGTTAGAATGAGGTTGGACCCATCTTTGTGGTTGTTCTTAAAGAATGCATATACCTTAAATAGTACTAGAAATTAAATGTGTACAGTATATATCTATGTGTATATCACCTATACACGATATACTTCACATGTATCATATCAAATCTCTATTTATCTCTATCTTTTAAGACAGATGCACAGACCGGTAAAAACACATGTTCTTGTGAATTTATATGTTGCTTATGTATCAACAGTGAACAACAGTGCATAGGACCTCCCCTTTATTATTATTTCTCCTTTGAGTGTCCCCTTTAGTCTTTAATAATAATAATAATAATAATAATAATAATAATAATAATAATATTATTATTATTATTATTATTATTATTATTATTATTATGTTATAATTTAACTATAATTAAGGCTCTATTAGCAATATAATATAAGAACTTTTTTAAGTAGTAAAGAAAGAACAAGATGGAGAGTAAAAAAATACCACTAATGAAAGTGTATCATGATGTGCAATTTTCTCATTCAACTAATGTAGTATTTATACTACTTGCATACACTATACAATTCACACTTTGGGGTAATTAGGGGGACAAGTTACTAACACATTATTGATCTAGCATTGACAAAAGTGGCAACCAAATATAGGCATGTGTATATATATAATATTATAACACTCCCCCTTGGTTGTTACTTTTCAATGTAAAATCAACTTTGAAGTACTGCCTCATTAAAAACCTTGCTAAAGAAAACCCAGTGGGAAAAAACTTTAGCTAAGGGAAAAAGAGTGCAGCGTATAGTTGACTCCCCCTCATGTAAACAACCATAATGCATTACATGTTTTGAACATGTCGCATTCCAATACTATGAACGTGATTTCTGAAAATTACAGTAGGAAATGCCTTCGTGAAAAGATCTGCTGAGTTATTGCTTGATTGAACATACTGCATCTCAATCTGATTATTCTTGATAAGGTCTTGAGTGTATGAAAAGAATCTTGGAGGTATATGTTTAGTTCTGTCACTCTTAATATACCCTTCTTTCATTTGTGCAATACAAGCTGCATTGTTTTCATAAATCACAGTTGGCATCTTTTCATTCTCTAGTCCGCATGAGGATAAAATGAGTTGTGTTATTGATCTTAACCATATACATTCTCTACTAGCTTCATTCAATGCAATGACTTCAGCATGATTTGAAGATGTTGCTACTTGTGTTTGCTTTTGAGAACGCCATGAAATTGCAGTGCCTCCATTCAGGAATACATATCCAGTTTGAGATCTAGCTTTATGAGGATCAGACAAATAACCTGCATCTGCATAACCAATCAATTCTTGCTTGAATTATTGGAATAAAATAAACCTAAGTCAGTACTTCCACGTAGGTATCGAAATATGTGTTTAATCCCATTCCAATGTCTTTTGGTTGGTGCTGAACTAAACCTTGCAAGCATGTTAACTGCAAAAGAAATGTCAGGTCTAGTGCAATTTGTAAGATACATAAGTGCTCCAATAGCACTAAGGTATGGTACTTCTTGTCCAAGGACCTCTTCATTTTCTTCGCGAGGACGAAATGGATCATTGTCCACATTAAGTGATCTAACAACCATTGGAGTGCTTAAAGGTTTAGCATTGTCCATATTAAAACGTTTTAATACCTTATGCGTGTAATTTGACTGATGAACAAGTATTCCATTAGGCATGTGCTCAATCTGTAAACCAAGACAATATTTGGTTTTTCCAAGATCCTTCATCTCAAATTCTTTTTTTCAAATGCACAATGACTTCATGGATTTCTTTATTCGTTCCAATGATGTTTAGATCATCAACATAGACAGCAATGATCACAAATCCAGACGTTGTTTTCTTAATAAAGACACATGGACAAATAAGATTATTTGTATATCCTTTACTCATCAAGTAATCGCTTAAACGTTTATACTACATGCGTCCCGATTGTTTCAACCCATATAAAGATCTTTGTAGTTTGATGGAATACATTTCTTTAGATTTTGCACTTAATGATTTAGGCATTGTAAATCCATCTGGGATCTTCATATACATATCGCTATCTAATGATCCATATAGATAAGCTGTAACAACATCCATAAGACGCATTTCAAGATTTTCAGATACTGCTAGACTGAGCAAATATCTAAACGTGATTGCATCCATAACAGGAGAATACGTTTCTTCATAATCAATTCCAGGTCTTTGAGAAAACCCTTGAGCTACAAGTCTAGCTTTGTATCTTGTGATTTCTCATTTCGCTTTCTTATGAAAACCATTTGTACCCTACAGGTTTTATGGTTTTAGAAGTGAGGACAATACGACCAAAAACACTTCTTTTATTAAGCGAATTTAATTCCGTTTGTATTGCTTCTTTCCATTTATTCCAGTCTTGTCTATTTTTACAATCCATGACGGATGTTGGTTCGGGATCACCATTTCCAACAATAATGTCACATGCAACAACATAAGAAAATATTTCATCAACGTTTTCCATTTCAACTCGATTCCACAATATTTTTCAAATGCACAATGACTTCATGGATTTCTTTATTCGTTGCAATGATGTTTAGATCATCAACATAGACATCAATGATCACAAATCCAGACGTTGTTTTCTTAATAAATACACATGGACAAATAAGATTATTTGTATATCCTTTACTCATCAAGTAATCGCTTAAACGTTTATACTACATGCGTCCCGATTGTTTCAACCCATATAAAGATCTTTGTAGTTTGATGGAATACATTTCTTTAGGTTTTGCACTTAATGATTTAGGCATTGTAAATCCATCTAGGATCTTCATATAGATATCGCTATCTAATGATCCATATGAATAAGCTGTAACAACATCCATAAGACGCATTTCAAGATTTTCAGATACTGCTAGACTGAGCAAATATCTAAACGTGATTGCATCCATAACAGGAGAATACGTTTCTTCATAATCAATTTCAGGTCTTTGAGAAAACCCTGAAGCTACAAGTCTAGCTTTGTATCTTGTGATTTCTCATTTCGCTTTCTTATGAAAACCCATTTGTACCCTACAGGTTTTATGGTTTTAGAAGTGAGGACAATACGACCAAAAACACTTCTTTTATTAAGCGAATTTAATTCCGTTTGTATTGCTTCTTTCCATTTATTCCAGTCTTGTCTATTTTTACAATCCATGACGGATGTTGGTTCGGGATCATCATTTCCAACAATAATGTCACATGCAACAGCATAAGAAAATATTTCATCGGCATTTTCCATTTCAACTCGATTCCACAATATTTTCGTGTGACCATAATTTGTGACACCCGACGATTTAGGGTTACTGATTAACCTGCTAGAAACCCTAATTACGTGTGTTTAGTTTAGCACTAGGCTAAATACTTGTAATTACTTGTAACTACTTGTATATTTATGTGAATATACACTCCCATAATTGATTTATATTACGCTACGTAATTAGTTGTACTTACGCTTACGCAATTTGGTGAAATTGTGTGAAACAACCGGACGGAGTCCGACACGGTATAAATACGGACGTTGGTGAACAAAATATTAAATAATATGAAATTATTTAATAAACTCAAAAACTCGTAAATATTATGTTGATAATATTTAACACGTTACTTATATCGTATAAAGTAACAAAAACACGATGAAAACGCGTAGAACGCGCCCGACAATTGAACGAAAGTCAAAATACATTTTAGAATTTAAAATATATCATTTAGTATAAAACTATCAGTTAAAATATCGTGTCTTTAAACAATAACGAAAAACGTCCAAATAAAACGTCACGCGATTTAGAATCTGTAAAACGCTAACGCAAATCAAGGATGATAAATAAACGGAACATTTTATAAGTATTTAGAATAAATATCTCAAGTGAAATTATCAAGATTTTGTTTTTATTAAAAACGCGTGCTTAAAACGATTAACGTATATATAAACACCGAAACAAACGAGGAAACGAACACCGCGCGAAGCACAAATCGGAGAAACAAGAAAATGACCAAAATACCCTTGGTGGGACCACATGGGGGCCAGACACCCCATGTTCCACCTCCCCTCCTCCCCTCTCTTCTTCCATGCAATGTCATGATTAGATTCCATTTCATGACAACACCCTACCCACATGCACTCCATTCACTCTCATTTTCATTTCACCATCTTACTCCACCTTCTCTCAATTCTCTCTATTCATTCTCTCACTAAAAACTCAGAGAAAAACACAGCCCAAAAACCACCATAAACCACCTCTAAACCACCATCAACCACCATCATTTGAAAGGAAAAATCAAGAGCAAGGAACCAAGAACAAGTCTTCCATCTTCATCTTCCTCATTCTCCATCACTTTCCTTTGTAAGGAACACTTTATCTCTCTAAAATTTTACTTGCATAATGTTTATTTACATGTTATAAAGCTCATCCAACAATATTATGTCCAAATACCTTGCTAAAATACATTTTTATGATTTATATACAAAGATTACATAATCTGTCTACAAAAACTCAGCTTAGTAAAAACGTCATATCTTGAGTTCTAAGAGGATTTATACGACGAATGTTTTTTTAAAATTTGCGTATTGAAAAGATCTATAACTTTCATGTTTTACGTTTTTACCAGATCTACACGTACTTTTGTCTATAAGCTGATTTGTGGGACTGGTCTGTAGGAAAACAGAATCTGAGCTAGGCATTGTTGTTTATTTTGTTTCCCTATAAAGATGAGACTTAAAATTCTTAGAAAACTTATGTTAGATCCTAGATACATAGAAGATCAGTTGGTAAAAAATTGTGAACTCAAATTTGGACCAGAAGTTAGTAAGATCTAGTGGCGAACTAAACCGACAAAAGTCGGAAATATGAAATCTTGAAGTTTTAAGTTGCAATATAAAAACCGACACTTTTGGTGAAATCCGACATGAACCGACAAATTATTTGGACTCTATGAACAGAAATATGGGTTGGGTGAAAGTTTCTGGTCAAACCAAGTAAGTTTGACCAAGTCAACAAAAGCGGCCCGATTTCTAAAAACTTACTATATTTGGAAAATGGTAACAAAAATGGGTTTGGGTGACTTAGTTAGTAACTTGGACCAAAAACTAAATTTAGAAAGTTTCCCGAATGAAAAACCTACACTTGATAACACTTGGGCTAAAAATCGAAATCTGACCAGACCCTTAGTGTCGCATGACCTGCGACACTACCTAAGTGTCGCTAACTATGTCGCTACTTATTTTAAAAATTGATTTGAACCTGCGACACAAGGCTCAGTGTCGCTATCTTGCGATACTCACTGCGACACTTAACCTAATGTCGCACACACTGCGACACTTATCCTAGTGTCGCATGACCTGCGACACTGACCCTAGTGTCGCTACTAGTGTCGCTAAAGACAGAGAACATAAAACTTGTTTTTCACTAAGTATTGAACTTGGGTAATAACTTATAACCACACATGATGCATACTATAACAATGTATACAATAACACAAACTCGATAATAATGTCTTAAAGAATTATTATTACAAACTTTCACCAACGGGTCGTATACGTTTTTGATAAACGAACTTGAACAACTTATTTGGACATACTAGTTGATGAACTAGCTTTAGGTGGACATAAACTCCCCACCTACCCGATTGGCTTAAATGGACATTAACCCCCACTTATACAATCGCTATAAATGGTCTTTTGAGACATCTACTTATACAACCTCATACGTTTAGGGCGTTAGGAGGTTACACACGGGAACGAGAACACCCACTACTTGCTAATATTTGATATTTCTTGCTACCTGCTTAACTCTGGTGAGTTTCATAGCCCCTTTTTACTGTTTTTCACTGAGGTGAGAATACATACAATTGTTTTATAAACTGCTTTATGATCACAAGTACTGACAACAACTTTTCGTACGGATTGCATGAGACCTTATGATAATCCACTAAAATCCTCTACTTATCATAATTTGTTAATATATGCGTGAATATTATTGGATAGTACTATCAGGGTTCGACAAACCTCGTCCGGGATAGTCGCGCTAGCCAACCTACGGGCGCAATATTATTTGTGAATTAGAAGTGTATCGGATTAGTACACTTACCGGAGGCAAACAACGTTAAGCTCGAACTATGAGACTCATGCAAATGGTATATTTATATTGCAATATGCAATACTTTTACTTGTCGTTGGCTAACGATACTTTTACTTATCATTGTTGAATGATGCAAACTTGTGAAATCTTGTGGATCATATTAGCAACTGATTACTTAACAAACCTATGAACTCACCAACTTTATGTTGACCTTTTAGTATGTATTTCTCAGGTAACCCGCCGCAGTAGGAAGCTTTTGGAAAGCTTAGCTCGAGTCGCATTGTTTTCAAAACATCAAGAGATTAGAATGCATGTAGTTGTATTTTGTAAATTCAATATTGTATTAGAAATCTCTAAACGGTTTATGCGAACTCCAGATATATTTTGTAAATATTTGAATTATTGAAATATAACTATTTTTTTCAAACGTCTCATATAGAGGTCGTTTGCTTTAATTTTTGTGTTGTGATATTTAATTTGGTCGGCGCCCCCATGACACTTCCTACTTCCGCTGCCACGCATTTTGTGGGTGCGACAGATTGGTAGGAATTTCTTTATTCATGTCATTGACTTCATCTCTTTGGGAAATATCCATATTTTGTGTTTCTTCAAACACATCATCCGTATGGTCAATTGCATGTTCTAATCCTTTTCTTTTTCTAGGATTTTTATCCGTTGAACCAATTAGTCTCCCACGTTTCGAACATGCTTTAGATTCTTGAGTGACTTTATCATTAGTTTGATCATTTGGAATTTCTACTCGAGCTGGAGCATTAGCAGCCGGTATATAAGATTTAGTCACTCTCTTTGTATCAGTAAATGCATCAGGTATCTGATTAGCAATTTCTTGCAAGTGCATGATCCTTTGAACTTCTATTTCACTTTGTTTAGTGCGAGGATCAAGATACAACAATGAATGTTCACACCATGAAACATCCTTTTCTTGAGTTCTCTTTTCTCCTCCAAGTGCTGGGAAATTTTCCTCATTAAAATGACAATCAGCAAAACGTGCTGTAAAAAGATCACCTGTTGAAGGTTCAAGACACCTTATTATAGAGGATGTTTCATACCCAACATATATTCCCAATCTCCTTTGAGGACCCATTTTTGTACGTTGTGATGGTGCGATGGGAACATATACTGCACAACCAAATATTTTCAGATGAGATATATTTGGTTCTTGCCCAAAGACAAGTTGTAGAGGAGAATACTTATGATATGCACTTGGTCTAATACGAACTAATGATGCACCATGTAAAATTGCATGTCCCCAAATGGACACTGGCAATTTTGTTCTCATTATCAATGGTCTAGCAATCAATTGGAGACATTTAATCAATGATTCAGCTAAACCATTTTGTGTGTGTACATGAGCAACTGGATGTTCAACAACAATTCATACTGACATGCAATAGTCATTGAATGCTTGAGATGTAAATTCACCAGCATTATCAAGTCTTACTTTCTTAATTGCATGATCAGGAAAATGTGCTTGTAATTTTATAATGCAAGAAACTTTGTAAATGTCATATTACGAGTTGATAATAAACACACATGAGACCATTTGCTTGATGCATCTATTAATACCATAAAGTATCTGAATGGTCCAGATGGTGGATGAATAGGTCCACATATATCACCATGAATTTTTTCAAGAAACTATGGTGATTCATTTTCAACTTTAAGCGGTGAAGGTCTCACAGTCAGTTTTCCAAGAGAACAAGATGTACATGGACTCATTTTATCATGTGAGACTTTTTGATCCTTAAATGGATGTCCATGGGTACTTCTAATTATTCTCTTCATCATTGTAGATCCTGGATGACCTAACCTGTCATGCCATAAACTGATAATACTAGGATTACTATGTTTTTCTTTAACTAGCATATGAGATTCTGCTACATTTATATGTGTATAATGTAAGCCGGAATTAAGCATTGAGAATTTTTCTAACACATTATTCTTATCAGTAATGTGCAAATATTTCCCATTATCTGTAGTCACAGATTGATGATCATATCCATTAAAATATATGTCATTAAAACTCAACAGATTTCTTGTTGATTTTGGGGAGTATAAAACATTTTCTACCAAGAACTTGGTACTATTTGGCAATATAAATCTGGCTTTTCCAACTCCTTCTATCAAATCTGCAGGGCCTGATATTGTATGTATTATTGCCTTTGTTGGTTTCAATTCAGAGAAATATTTCTTAGATTTCAAAATAGTGTGTGTTGTACCACTATCTGGTATACATAGATCTCCACCATTTGCTTCATGATCTAGCCCGTTGTAATTCATATCAAACTTCAAATATGAAAATATTAGAATGAGTGTAAATAAGTAATAAGAAGGATGTAACAAAAGATACATCTTATTTCAGAAATATATTACATGAAATGACAGACCAGTCATAAAGGGGAAAACATAACTAATAAAAGGGAAATACATTTATGAAAACTAACATAGTTATGATAGATTGTTGATAGCCACATTGATTCATATGTCAATATCATTGTAGTAATCTGCAGCATTCATTTCAACATTTGTGAACTCAAGGTCATCAGCAAGGTTCACTTCTTTATTTTTTTCGGCAATGGATGCCTTACAGAGATCATCATTCTGCTCAACAACAAGGAGAATCACATATAATTCATAATGCATCGTAAACTTTTGAAATCTTACATATTTCAATTCTTCCATATCATATGGAAGTGAGACTCCTTTTTTATTATCAAATCTGATTTTGATATCTTTTCACAAAATACTAGGATCTTTTGTGTGAAGATATTCATACTTAAACATATCATTAATATGCTTACGAAGAAGAATAAGAGCCTTTGCCTTTTCTTGTTTGGAACAAATGTTATTTTCTTTTATAGCATTTGAAATGCCCATTGATTCAAGCTTTGACTGCATATCTATAGTCCAAGACATATAATTCATTCCATTTGCATCGAGTTGTTTAAACTCGGTCTTTGCAACACTTGACATATTGTAGCTATCAACAATTTGAATAAACAACAACAAAGATTAGAATATATTATCGATAGTTAAAACAATACAGAGGAGTGGAAAAACCACAAATATAAATAAGCCTAAGAAAAAATACAGTTCTCCTCGAGGGAGAATTACAAGTGGGATAATGAGTAGTACTAAAATTACAAAGATCAGAACTAAAACTGAATAAATCATCTTGAAAGAAATTTTAAACTGAGATGATTGTGAAAGAGTCTATGTTTTCAAAGAAACTGAATATTGATTGTAGCCAATATATAGTGATAAAGATAGCCGTTATAACTTTGTCGGCAAACGGTTTGCAATGACCTCGTTACCGTTGTAAATTATTTTTAAAATATAAAGTTAAACGGTGAAACGGTAAACTTGTAAAAATATTATACTCAGTTATATAAAGATTTTGAAACATGATAAAATGTTTGTAAATAAAAGTTGGTTAGATGAATTAATAAGAATTAGTATACAAATAAAATAAATGTTAGAGTGCATAAACAAAGATTAGTATAATAATAAAATGTTAGCTTGCATAAATAAATGTTAGAGTGAATAAGTAAATGTTAGTACGATAATAAAATGTTAGCTTGCATAAATTTAAAGCTAGCACAAGAATATAAGGTTAGTATGCATAAATAAAAGTTAGTAGTCCAATATATTAGTAGTCCAAATGTCCATAGTCCAAATGTCCATGATTAAATATAACCTACTTTTACTAATTATTACTCATTATGATGTATAGTTATATATATCTTTTTAGTACCTATGATAACTTATTATTTAGAAAATGTTTTTATTTAGTTTATAATAATAGTTATCTTTCTAGCATATACTATAATTTATTATTAAGAAAATGCTTTCATTTAGTTTATAATGTAGTTATCTTTCTAGTACTATAACATATAATTAAGAGAATGTTTGCCTTGACTAGTTATCTTAATTAAGATGGATTGCTTTTATCTTCCTTAATTAGAGAACTTTCGTGCTGATAATGTGTTATAATTATAATTAAGGCTCTATTAACAATATAATATAAGAACTTTTTTAAGTAGGAAAGAAAGAACAAGATGGAGAGTATAAAGATACCACTAATGAAAGTGCATCATGAGGTGCAATTTTCTCATTAAACTAATGTAGTATTTATACTACTTGCATACACTATACAATTCACACTTTGAGGTAATTAGGGGGACAAGTTACTAACACATTATTGATCTAGCATTGACAAAAGTGACAACCAAATATAGGCATGTGTATATATATAATATTATAACATATTATTATTATTATTATTATTATTATTATTATTATTATTATTATTATATTTTTTTTTCTATATAAGTTTAAAGTTTATATAATCCTTTTAAGGCTTTTATGATCATATATTCCTTACTAATATTTTTTGATCATCTATTTGTTATGTTTTTTATATTTTATTAATTGATTTGTTTGTTTTAATCATTTTCCTCTGCTTCTTATCTATCAAAATTCTCATCTTGTAATTTTTGAATTTCATTCAAAATTTGAATGCCAAGCATGCATCTATCTATAATAAAGAGGGGTTTTGCTGATGTCATAAAGCTGATTTGGTAAGTCATAAGGTATGTTTTGATGCTGACGTGTCAAGCTAAAATTAAAAGAATGATATCATGGATATGCGGAGGTTTTTAAATTGCAAAAATTTTATCTAAAAAAGTTTTGTTATTTATTTTGTGAGTTTCTAGAAAAGTAATAATTTCATTGGTCTCTCCCACCTCTTCCATCGTGCACCATGCTTCTTGATTCTCTGCAATTTTTCTCAGCTTCCCATTACTTCTTTTTTCAAGATTTCAAATTCAAATTAAATCTCTCTCTCCATCTCATTCTTTACAGATATCTAATCAAATCACAATTTTATATATGCTCGCGTATTTCTTCACTACCTAATTAATCGTTTGGCTGCTTGATTTGGTTAATTTAAGCTGTAATAATAATGGCCGGAGGTCGGAGGGAGTTTGCAACGATCGTGAAGTCATCTCGCCAAATACAAGGTCTGTTCTTAGTGATAATGTGTATGGAAGTGAATAAATGTGATTTTATGTTCTTAATTTTTTGAATTTATGTTCATATAGAGATCATTATTAAGTTGTGATTTTATAGTTAAATAATTGCATTTAGAGTATTTGTTCATGTTTGCTCAAACGAGCGAAAAACGGCAGTACATTCACCAGATAGTATTGTTATATTATATTTACATTCATTCATCATGTTTCTAATTGCTGTTTTTGTATTTTAATGTATGAAGCAATTGTTATAGGTATTGTTATATTATATTTACATTCATTCATCATGTTTCTAATTGCTGTTTTTGTATTTTAATGTATGAAGCAATTGAAGTTTTCTAATCGATTTTTGGTTTAAATTGCTAAATATGTGTCATATTTGAAGTTAATTTGATGAATATTTTTTTGTTTTACAGTGAATCATGTAATAAAAATGGTTTGTTGTGGTGTAGGGATGATTTTAGGAAAACATATAAGGAAGCACACCCTGATAGCAAAAAAGTTTCCATGGTAATCTTTGAATGCGAAGTTAGGATGTTTTGTTGATCATTGTTTTAGCCTTCTTTGGTGATGTTCTGTTTTTATTTTTGTGTAAAGGTTGCAAAAGAAGGTGGTGAGAAATGGAAGTCAATGACTGAAGAAGTGAGTTGCAGAACTATGTTATTTTGTTTTGTGTTGTTGAATTGGTTATATATATGATGCATATTTAAACTGATTATGTTATGTTTCAGGAAAAGAAGGCTTATACTGAGAGTGCTGCAGAACTTAAGGAGAAGTACCAAAAGGCTTTGGTACATGAGCTCCTTCACATTACTAACTTAGGTTTTGGATCTTAAATGACAAGAGTAATACATGAGCTCCTTCATAAATGGACTGTTTTTATGTACATGGACTATTTTTTGTCTATTTGTTGGCTAAGGGTATATAACTATATATTAGTTTCATGTGCTTAGTTTTTAGGAAGTTGGACATGCACACTGTTTTAAGACATGACGTTGGAATGGTAGTACAAGGTCTTTGAATTTGGTTTAGAAGAGTGGGTAATCCAGTATAACAAATTAGCTTTTAAACTTTTCACTTCCAGTTGTATTTATTAGGTTATTGATTTTAAAGTGCAAACCCAAACACTCTTTATGTATTCTATCTAACAGAACCATGTATCAGGTTAGTTTGATAACCAATTTTTCTGTATATATGACTGAAATCAAAGGAATTTCCCGATTACCTGTTTAGAGAGTTTTATGCTTCAAAACCCAGTGGGTTGGAGGATGATGTTGCTCTGATATAGGTTTGTAGTAATGCCTTTTGTTCTCACTGTAGTATTTTTGTATGCCACGTTGAGTTGGAACTGTTGCGTTGCTCTGTAGCACTTTGGTCAGAATTGTTAAATGATTTAAGATTACACACTCTCGGATGGGTTTTTGCAGTATGCTTTCTATTTTCTAATATTCGGAGCTGCAATAGGTTATGCATAGCTTGCATATTTGCCTCCTATAATTGGCCTATGTACGCTTTAATTATTTTGTTCTATAAAGAGCTGATATATATATAGTTCATGCATGCTGATTATTTGACATATGGTTCGTATATTTAAAAATGATATCTTTTGATGATCATGTTAAGCAGCTAATGCTTTCTGATTATCTTTTGAGCGAGTTCCTGCATATGGTGGTTTTTGGTTAGAATTTTTTGTTACCAGGTTCCTTCTTTATCCCCTAAGCTCTGGATTGTCAGCAAAATGCACCAAAAACATCAATGGTATCACTTAATACGCGTATTGTTGTTTTTTAAACATCTGACATTTGTTAATTAGATTGATTGCATATGAAATTAACTTATGTTACATATGCATTTTCTTAGAGTATATGGTGAAATAATCTTCATATAGAAGAAAGCGAAGTTTCAGAATTGTGTGATCAACTCTATAGTGATTACGGGACAACAATGGCTGGTTTGTGGTTGGCTACGAATACAACCATGATGACTATCATCGGTACCTAATCTTCCCATTTCCCTTTTTTCTATTAAGACATACTCCGTAATAAAGTAACATCTAATATTTTCGTTGATTGTTGATTAACAGTTTAGTACATGGGAGATTGCCTTACGAATTTCTGAAACCTGACTTTGTTCTGAAAAGTCTTTGGAACAGCTTGCCTATTAGGAAAGTGGTAAGTCTTCAAGTCTTTTTCGACTCATTTCACCCTTTGAATGGTTTCCTGTAAATGCATTTTGCATGAACGTTTCGTTGGATGTTTCACAGATCTTCACAAATGCTAATGAAGCACATGTGGCTGAAGTTCTTGGCAGACTTGGGTTAGAAGACTGTTTTGATGATGTCATATGTTTCGAGTCTCTGAACACCAAAAGAGAAACCACTGATGCTCCTAAAAGTTATGTTATTGGAGATAACGATAATGAACCCGTTGATTTACTACCAAAGACTCCTATTGTCTGTACAACCATTTGAAAATGCTTTCCAACAAGCCTTCAAGATGGCAAAAATTAACCCTAATAAAACAGTAAGTTATCAACACTCATATTGCTAAAAAGGCTCTCTAGGCCTATATAACAAATAGGTAGTAATCTTCTTGAATCTCACGGTAATTTTAATTTATGGTGTTTCAGTTGTTCTTTGATGATAGTTTACGCAATATACAGACTGCAAAGCTCACAGGTCTCACCACCGTATTGGTATGTCAATTCTACTGACGGCTTTATCTATATTAATATCCCCCGATTATCTTTTGAGCGAGTTCCTGCATATGGTGGTTTTTGATTAAAATTTTTTGTTACCAGGTTCCTTCTTAATTTAACTCTATGATATTGAATGTGCTTATGTACTTGAAACCAGGTTCCTTTTTAATTTATAAGCCTTGCGAATGGGGCAAAGTTTTTGGACAATTTAGGTTCATCAATTCCATGTATAATGTTAATTTGTAACATGTAGGTGGTTATTTCAACCCATCTACTTTTGAATGGCTTAGTTTGGGTTATGTATCATTTTTAATGGGTCAAAAAAGTTATACAAAGATTAGCGAATCACTTAATCTGTTAGTATATATTAAATAGTCATGTTTGATGTTTGTAGATTAATGGGTAGTTTATACATTACAAAAAGATAAGAACTGTTTTGCTTGATCAAGTCTTACTGTTTTGATTTGGACCGAGACTAGAATTATTTATTTGGGTTTTTTAAAATTCAAGTAAAATTTTTGTTGTGCATACCCAGTTTATCATTAGAAAATTTTATTGTATCTATTTTGTTCCATAAGATTATGTTTTTATCGACTCATTCTTTTTAGCATTTTAATGCCAGTTTATCTCTTTTCATTTTCTCTTTCAAGTATCCATGAGATTATCATTTTCCAGGTTTTAGAGATCCAAAAGGTTTGCAATTTTGAAGCAGTATGTGATTTGGAGTGTAAATGGAAGCTGTCAAGATAAGTTGAAAGCAAGTTATCTGGATCAGTTCATAAAAAGTCAAAGTTTTCTATAAGTATTGTTGTGATAGGTTCTATAATAATTATTGTAATATTTTCATATTTATAGTCATTGTTATTATAAGGACTATAATATATTGTAGAGTTTGTACTAGATCTAAATACATGTATTAGAACCCATTCTCTTTTAGTAGACACAAATGATAAGTATATTTCATGAAAATACTTGATAAGTACTGCATTTATTGACATGGGTTTGGTTTGTAAAAATTAGTCGTTTAATGAAATCTGCTGCACTTATACACATTATTTTTTAGAGTAAGGTTCAAATGAGTCCATGATTTTTGAGTGAGACTAAAGGAACCAATGACATCATAACACATGTACAAAGAAAATGTTTCATACTACAAAACCCATTTACTCTAAACATCAATTATCTCACAAATGACAAATCGAAAAATCATGAAACTTGCACCATATTTTTCAGCGTTTTATCCTCTTCGATTTACCGTCCCTCGAGGCATACTTTCGATAAAAAAAAATTTCGGTTTTTTGGTGGGTTTTATAAATTAGTTACACATGTGTTAGTGATTGATTGTACATTTTATTTACGGTTATGCTTAGAGTTTAGGGTTAGGATTTAGCAGGGTTCATGGTTTAGGGTTTAGATTTTATGTTTTAGTAGGGTTTAGGGTTTATTAGGGTTTAATATGATTTAGGGTTTAGAGTTTTATAAAGCGTTTAGGGTTTAGGGTTTGGGCCCCAAAACCTAAACCCTAAACCCTAAACCCTAACCCCTAAACCCTAAACGCAACACTCTAACACATGTGTTAGTAAACATATGAAACCCACCAAAAAAATGAAGAAAAAAAATCGTCGGAAGTATGCCTTGAGGGACGGCAAATCGAAGAGGATAAAACGCTGAAAATTATGGTGCAAGTTTCATGATTTTTTCGATTTGTCGTTTGTGAGATAATTGATGTTTGGGGTAAATGGATTTTGTAGTTTGGAACATTCTCTTTGTACATGTGCCATGATTTCATTGGTTTCCTTATTCTCACACAAACTTTTAGTCTCATTTGAACCTCACCCTTATTTCTTATTCAAAATGTTTTTATGTTGTGGTTTCGCTTTCATAAAATGCTCTTGTATAAATGTTTGTGAGATACAAGTATACAATTACATAAATCTTTTAGCAGTTGAATTTAGGTTTTTTAATTATTAAAACTTTCCACAACTCCTTAGTTTATCTAAGCTTTCAAGTTCATTAACGGAGAGTCAGTGAAGTGAACTGTATCTTTCTAACACGTGTATATGTGATTGTATAAGATATTACTAAAATAAATCGTACATATAAACATATGGCAATAATACCTCATCATACATATACATATCTTTAGTTAAGTGGTTTAATTGCCTAGATAGAATACAGAACGTGGTGAAATAAAAACCACTGAGTATAATACATAATATACTACATAATACATAAAACTTATTTCTATATATCAATTATATACTTGCAACTTTATTTTTTAATTTTATTTTTTTTAAAAAAAGTCCGTGTTTTCACAGGTCTTAAAATTAGTGTCTAGATTAAGGGAAGGAATGAAAATAGGGAGTCAAATTCGTGGTTATCATTTATTTCATCGTATCCTCCTTGGCTAAATTACCATTTTACCCATAACCTATCAACATTCTGGTCATCTAAGCCACTCTAATGTCACATATTTACAAGTATGCCATTGCTCATCTAAGCCAATTATTAAGCTACGAAAAGCTTATGTGCGAAAAAACGATAATATTACTAACTCACAATTTTTTAAAAGTAAACACTCGGTGCCATATTGTTTCTATGGTCGTACAACACATCCATCAAAAATTGAATTCCAAACTTTCAGACTTAATAGCACATCAAAATCCAGAAGATTGACTCGAACTAAAACATGAAAAGTATATTCCAAATTATAAAGTTTAACTCAAAAGGCAAAAAATGTAGAGTATATGATCAGTCCTAGACGAAAATAAGAATACTTCACTTTAAATGTGTTAAATATCAAGGTATACTATTCACCAAGAACACCAAAAACATACATAAAAATACAACGGTATGTAGTTTGCATTCAAAACTTTTTGGTTCAGGTAGTATCTACATGATGGCTATTTCAAAAACCTTTTTCATTTTCATCGTGGAGGAAGCTGGTAATATATCTTTTAAATAATCTATACAATTTTAATTTCATTGGGATACTCTAATATAACAAAAACTTCCACTGCAACAAAAGATAAGCAACCTACTTTCAGGTCAATTGTAAAAGAAAGTTCAAATTTGTAATTTCCCCCTAATATCAATTAAGCAATACCCTAATATCAATTAAGCAATACTATAAATAGTACTTCACAGATTTTCAATTACCACCCTTTAACTTTCAAATATTTTTTATTTTCTACTCTTAACTTTTTTATTTTTTACCCTTTAACTTTTAATCCTTTTTCATTTCGCCCCCTAATGTTTTAAAACTTTTTTATTTTCTATCCTTTAATTTTTAAATTTGTACCCCTTATCTTTTAGAATATTTTCACCTTTTACCCTTTGACTTTTAGCTACTTTTTATTTTCTTCATCTCAACTATTAACACTCTTTCATTTTCTACCCTTTAGGTTTTAACATTTTTCATATTCACTCTTTAATAACTTTTAATTTGTTTTTTATGGCATATTAGTTTAAATATATTTTGATCCTCATCCTTTAACATTAATTAACAAACTATTATTAATATTAACTCTTTAATAACTTTAAAATTTGTTATGGGTTATATAAGTTTAAGCCTTTAGTGTGATATTGTTTTTTCTTTGATCCTTATCATTTAATATTAATTAACAAACTATTATTAATATTAACTCTTTAATAACTTTAAATTTGTTATGGGTTATATAAGTTTAAGCCTTTGGTATGATATTTATTTTTCCTATTATTTTAAAAATCCATCTAAACCTTATATCAACTATTTGCATATAACTCATAGTTGCTATTATTTTTTTATGATACTATGAGCTATAATAATTATATTCTATGGTTATTATCTCTTAATATTTATTATTGAATTCTTACATTTTTATTTTTCGAAATAAGAAATTAATACACACACAATTACAATAACTATATTTCATGATTATTATCTCTTGATATTAATATTCAACTCTTATGAGTATATGTTTTACGTTTTCCAAAGAAATAATATTTTACATATATATATATATATATATATATATATATATGATATGATGACGAAGGTAAAAATTATTCAATAAGTATGTTATACCACCACTTTATGTTACATTTTTTGTTTTCATTTCTATATTTAAGAAATTTCAGTTAATTCCAATAGTAATATGTATAAGATAGAAATAAAGACACTGATAGTAAAAAGGTACAAAAGTTTAAATTTATAGTTATTACTCTTGCTACGATAAATTTAACTTGGGTAACTACAATTAGTGTTTCATTGTTATTGTTATTATTATTATCTAGATCTAGATCTAGATTATCATATCATTGGTATTCTAAATTTTTTTAATAATTTACAATTAAAAAGAGTATCAGCTCATAATTTCTCTATTAAAATTATAAAAAAACAAATCAGAATGTGAGGTTTCAAATATTTATGTAAAAAATATCAATTTTTTAAAACCCGTCACATCGTGAGGGAAAAAAAACTTGTTTTCATCATTTACCCAATTAATGCGACAATTACATATTTGCTTTACTTTTCGTAAATATCACAATCACACATTTACCCAAGATTAACCTACTTTCATGTAATGGTTTATACTTTATATTTATAGGTAGCTAAGACAAAAGTACCTTTTTAACAAATTTGAAATAAGAAGTACATCTCGAAAATGTTGTACATCGTGCCTCAAAAGTGGTACCTATTTTTTCTTTTCGATAGAAACTTACAAAATAAGATTTCAGATTTTTTGAATTTCAAGCCTAAGCACTTGCAAAACATGAACTTTTAAGTAATGCATTAGTGATTAAATCCATGTCCAATAATGTTTTCAAACAATTCCAAAAAGGAGTTGATAAATACAACAACGAAAATGGTTTATACATCAAAATTATGTTATTGCAACATGTACTGTGAGCTTTAACTATTGTACAGTTTGATGTATGAATCATTTTTTTCGTTGTATTTATCACCTCTCATTCCAAAAACTAATGTTGCCACTGAGTTATACAAACACAACCCATAAGCTTTCCTTCTCTTTTCTTTTATAATTGAAAACCACATGAAGCAAAGAAAACAAACAATACAGTCACACATTACATAAATCTTCAATCTTCAACACCATTAAAGCAAATGCATGACCAATAGAGATATATCGGTAATTAGTAATAAAGACCCTCTCATTCCAGGCTTCAAGCTGTCAAATTAGGGGGTGTTTGGATTAGCTTAAATAAGCACTTATGGGGAGAGACATAAAAAAGGTCACTGAGACTGTCCATGCAATTCAAGTAGGTTGTGAAATTTGTGAAGGAATGCACTTAGCCAAGGATTGCCCCAAAAAGGATTCGAGAGAAACCAGTGAGGAAGTTAAATTTGGAGAAGCTCAAGTAGGCTACCGCCAAGGAGGTGGGAACTATTTTTGAAGACTGTACCAGGAAGGAGGTCGTCAGTTCCGCCAAACTCAGCCAGGGCTTTACTCTAAGGAACAACCCACGACACCTTTCCCCGAGAAGAAATCTAATTTGGAGGAATTGATGGGGAAATTTTTGACTACTAACGAGCAGTTTATTGCTAGTTCGGGACAACGGATGAAACTACCGAAGCGTTAGTACGAAATCAAGGTGCCGCACTCAAGCAAATTGAGGGGACTGTTTCAGCATAGCTAAGGTTCCCCAAGAGAGATTTCCGAGAACTTTACCGGGGTTCACCGAAACCAACCCACGAGATCAAGCCAAAGCAGTGACTACCAGAAGTGGGAAGGTTCATGAAGACCCAAATTTTGCTAGGAATTCCGTATCCGAGCTATTGTTGGAAAAGGAGAAGGAAGCGGAGGTTGTCAAAAGTCCTAGGGTGGACACGAAAGCTGATCAAATTGCTAGGGATAAGCAATATGCGAAGGATCACGCACCACCCCCACCTTACCCCACAACTTTGAGAAGAGGAAAGGATGAAGCTCATTATCACCAATTTCTTGAAAATTTGAAACAGCTTCATATTAACATTCTGTTTGTGGAAGCCATTGCTCAAATGTCGAAGTATGCGAAATACTTGAAGGAGCTCTTGACTAATAAGAGCAAGTTAACAGAAGCAACCACATTGACGATGAATGAGCGATGCTCAGTCGTGATGCAAAACAAGTTGCCACCAAAAATGAAGGATCCGGGAGTATCACTATTCCCTGCCTGATCGGTAATTTGTACATCGCAAATGCACTAGCAGATCTTGGAGCTAGCATATCCATCATGCCTTATACTATGTATGCTAGACTTGGGTTAGGAGAACCCAAGTCCATCCGAATGTGCATTGAGTTAGCTGACCGCTCTATTCAATACCCAAGAGGAATGGTCAAGAACGTTTTAATTAAGGTTGATAAGTTTGTGTTTCCTTGTGACTTTGTGATTCTCGACATGGTGGAAGATCCCAAAGTGCCGATAATTCTAGGTAGACCTTTCCTCACCACTTCGAGAGCTTTGATCGATGTTTTTGATAGAAAAATCACCATGAGAGTGGGTGATGGGAAGGTTGTCTTCAAAGTGAATGAATCTATGCAATATCCGGCATCAACGGATGATACTTGTTACTTTGCTAGCGCAAGAGGACTGTCTGACGATGACGAGTTTCTGCAAAGTTTGAGGGATGACGAAGAATTGGATCCAATGATTCTTGTTTAAGTGGACAACAATATCGGTAATCCTGGTGAATCATCTGTTATGCCTAATAATACATGAGAAGGTTGTTTTCCTAGGAGAGTTTCTTGATTGCTAAGCCTTAAGGTAGAATCAACTTTAAGATAAAAATTTGGTTTGCGGAATGCTGGTAAGTATGTAAGTCCTTTTGCACTTTTGTTTGCCGTTTATATTGAAGGTTTTAAAGTTTTAATTGATAGTCTACTTGAGGATAAGTAGGATTCAAATGGGGGATGTTTGATGAATGCCAAAATGTACTAGATTATAGTACTAATTACCCCCTTTGTTTGATTCATTTCTAATGCATTTTATGTGAATTCGATACTTAATTCGTTAATATTTGCATTTAGGAATTTATTTAGAGCTTGGATTGAAAAGAAACAGAAAGCAAGCTGATATTGAAAGAGATAAGTTAAAGATTTGAAGCTTGGAAAAAGAAATTGGAAAGAAATGAAGAAAATATGGTTTTTTAATTCCATCCGCCGGATAAACAATCCAACAGGCGGATGGATTGATGTTCATGGGCTGTCAGATCGCGGGCCAAGCAGAATTGCATTTAACATCCATCCTGCGGATGGATCTCTTCGGCAGAATAGTTTAAAACCCTAAATTAATCTCATTTTTAGGGTTATCACCCCACAACTCTTTCCATCCGATTTTCACCTCAAAGTACCTCATTTCTGGAGCATTTTGGAGGATCAAGAGCAAGAAGAAGTGAAAGGTCTTTGATTGTGCATTCATTTCTTCGGTTTCTCGGTTCGAAAACGTTATTCTTTTTCATTCGATTATGATTTTGATTACATTTTCATTTCTGAGTTTCTGTAACGTTATGATTGGCTAAATCTTATCTTCTTAGATGATGATACTTACATGATGGTTTGATTATTGATTTGCGAAAGATATTGGATTTTATGAATGTTTGTGTGTTTATTTGATAATCCTTGATTATTGATTGATTATTAGTGATTACCCAACGTGGTTTTCTATTTAATTGAGATTGAGTTCCTTTTGAATAGTAAATTATTGATGATTGTTGATTTCGATTTGCAATTATTGCTAGATATATTGAGTTTGATAGGTTGGGGTAAATAATCAGTAATAATCTTCAATGAACAAGATAGTTATAATTATATATTGACTTTGTTGACTGAAGTCGCGAAAGTAAATCACACAAACGACGTAGGTTTAATTTAGAACACAATTCGGTGGGCAATGTTAGTTGAACAATTAGCTTGTTGAAAACAACTTACTGTCTTTCTTAGTTGTGTTAGATTAACTTACCTCGGAAAGGGGGTTGTCTTATTAGTTAGGTTGCAATAAAATCCATTGTTTAAAGAAAATCAATAAAGTGATAATCGGATTCTAAGGAAAGTAGTCTAAGTGAATACATTTCTTTAATCATTTGAATCAAGTATTTTTATTTGATTATTTGTTTATCAAATATTTATTTTTAATTAAGTTTTAATATTAAGTCACCTTTCATAAATTTTAGTCAATTGTTCGAACAGAACTAAAACTTCCCTTTATTTGTTGTTTTCTTTATTATTCGTAACAATTTCCATTTTATTCGAATTGACATCCGTTCCTCGTGTTCAACTCGGACTTATCACACTATACTATTATGCGATCAGGTATTCTTACCTGAGTTGTGTAGTAGCAAGTAAGGTACTTTCCATTTTTAAAACTATAACCTCGTTTACACGATATCAGTCTTCAATAAAGAAAACCTGGTTTGCTTGATTAGCTAAAATAAATGGTTCATCTTTATAACCGTTTATTGAAAGATTGATGAGGGTGAAACCCTCTTTATCGACTTTTACTCCTTTTCCATTGTCAACCCATTTACACCTGAACAACGGTATCGTTAACACCCCATATTCAAGTTCCCAAATTTCTTGGATTACACCATAGTATGATTCTTTTGCAATGGTTTCTCTTCTTTGATGGCCGTTCTCTGTAGAATCATCGGTTGTTGCAGCTACTAGCGTTACACCACTATTTTGTAGTGTAGTTTTCCGGTCTTGTTTGCTGGTGTAAAATGTGTATCTGTTAATATCGTATGCCTGATGTGTTGCAACATCACATCGCGGACCCATCTCCAACTCTTGCACCTCATCATCAATTTGTTTACGAAGTACCTTTGCTCTCAACCAACTTGCAAACTGTTTTTTGTGCTCAGAAGCTAGCCAATTAGTCTTAGTAATTTTCCCCTGCTCTTTCCTAAGCCTTAATATTTCCTTGTGCTCATTTACGTAACGATCAATCGATATCATGTGTTGCAGAACAAAAAAAATGTGCGTTTCGAAGATTAGATTGCTCATCTGGTACACACATATTCAATCCTGTTGTGCCTTTCCATCCAAGTCTACCTTCGTGCCGAGATCTAGGAAGACCCACATGTTGTACTCCTGCCAAGTAATCCGTACAAAAATCAATAACCTCCTCACAACAATACCCTTCAATCATACTACCCTCTGGTCGATTTCGGTTTCTCACGTAGCCTTTCAAAAACCCCATATATCTTTCAAATGGATACATATACCGCAAGAAAATGGGCCCACAAGCCTTAAATTCTCCCACAATATGAGATACGAGGTGCACCATGACATCAAAAAATGAAGCTGGAAAGTACATCTCTAACTGACATAACGTGAGGATAAGCTCAGCTTGCAAAGCATCCAAACCCTCAGGATCAATTACCTTTGGATGAATCATGCTAAAAAACAAACAAAGCTTTGTTATCGAGTGTCGAATGCGATCCGGAAGTATTCCACGAATTGCTATTGGAATCAATTGTGTCATTAACACATGAAAATCGTGAGATTTCATACCGAGCAATTTCAAATCTTTCATGGACACTAACCTCCTAACGTCGGCAGAATAACCAGAAGGAACCTTAACTCGAGACAAACTTTGGCAAAATGAAATTTTTTCGACCCTTGACATCGTGTAGCAAGCTGTCGGTAGATACGTACGTTTTCCTTCACTTTCTTTTGGATGCAACTCCTTTCGAATTTTCATATCCTCTGTATCCCTTCGAACTTTAATTCCATCTTTTGTTTTCCCAGGGATGTTCAACAATAGACCTATCAAGCTATCACATACATTTTTTTTGATATGCATAACATCAAGAGAGTGTCGAACGTCCAGTAACGCTTTGTAATCTTCGGAGTACGCTCGGAATTGTGTCAATTAATTCAAGTCTATTCTCTCTCGCATTTAATCCTGGTTCTTTCTATCCTTATCTATCTTAATTAATTACGTTTATATTGATTATGCTAGATTTAGTTATTTCCATGATTAGAGAGTAGTATACTTGTTGTGTCTGCTTGTAATGTAGTTAGTTAATTATGGGATGATTTATAATTAAATATTAAAGATCGGAAGTATTGCTTTGATCGTCTTATTGCATGTTCTTGTTTGATTGTTGGCTTAGGATCATCATAGTAGTAAAATATAAACGGTCTTAATTATCGTAAAGTAATATGACGGCCCCTATTTGACTGTTACTCGATATAGTACTGGAAACACTTCAAGGTGGAGTACAAATGTATAGAAGTCGAGGAACGATCGAAGGTAGTCATATCACGAACTAATATATAAAATGAGAAACCTAGTTTAATTAACCTTTCTAAATAGACTTTTAAACTTCAAATTAATCTATCGCCTTTTCACCAATAAACGTGATTACAACACCTTTTAACGACGTCCAATTAAAAGGTAGTCAGTCATCTGTGTCAATATAATTTGTCAAATGTATGAAACTATGGAACCGCAAGACTACATGGGGATTATCGTAGGACAAGACGTGGTCAAGGTTTGAAGCGGTGGAACCACTTAAAGTGAGGAACGCTGTGAATAACTAGGGGATTTATTGGGTAGTTGACGCGCCACCAATGGTCGATCGGGTTTTCACCCTGTCGTCGGACCGTCCGTCAGCGGCGGCGTCAGTGGAGTTTTTTAATTTGTTTTTTGCTAGGCCTAAGTATATTAAAGCTATGGGTGAGTACAGCGATAGGTATGACCTAGGGTCGTTCTTCAAACTACAACGGGCATGGGATCTAGGACTTTAGTTATCTAGGGAATTTAGCTAGGGTTTAAAAGAGGTTTTGGTTTGTTTTGGTTTTAACTAACTACTAATTATCTAAAATTAAAATAAAGTAAAGTGGAGGGGAGGTGGCAACGAGAACTTATAGGTGAAGAGAGTGTTTACTATGATAATTACTCATGCTATTTAGAGGTAGTTAATGGGATAAAGCCTTAGTTAAGATGACATTAATATTTCCTAATGAGCCATAACTCCTAGCCTATTATCTATCTAACGTAGAGTTGTCCGCAATCAGATAAATAATATGTCACGTGGATAACAGTTATGGAATGTAAACTACACCGGAAGTTGTCCCAAGTGCAGCAACCAATTTAACCAATAACCATCCTCGAGTCTTGTCCCCCAATCTCGGACATTTGAGATATCCGAATCATGGCATGAATTGTTGAATAAACAAAAACATGAACAGGGGTTTCCTACCGGGACAAGTTGGGATGGTCTGGTCTAACGGCTGATTAAATTGTTCATCATTATTTCATATAAATCATCTTAACTATTCTATGCATGTTAAACTGGTATATGCAATTGATAAATATTCGAAAACCTAATCATGTAACTAATCAGCATAACAGATACTAGCATGCAAACCCTAAGCAACAATCAAACAAGAACATTGTAAGTCCCTAGTTCTAGGATCGATAACTTCGTTATCTATAGTATTAAGGTGCGGAACTGATTCAAAAGTTATGCAAAAGTTATGCCAAAGTTATGTTTTTCAAAAGATGAAAAACATTATATAGTATATCTCGTCTCGGCTCGCATGGGCTTGCGAGTCCAGTTCGACTCGCAGCCCAAGTCCAACACTGAACTCGGCTCGCTAAGACTATATTTTGTTCTCTGCGAGTTCAGATCTCATCTCGCATCGCAAAGCCTTGCGACTTGAGATCTCGACTCGCAGCAAACGTCTTAATCAAATAAGTCGATTCGCAACATATGTATATATATTGTTAAAATCTATATTCGTCTAACACTTTATCATAATAATATATTTAACGAATATTAATATCAAAACAATATCAATTTACAAATCTAAACCAATATATCAACATAATAACAATTACACTAGTCATTTTGCAAAGCTAGATCTGTTGTCACAAACTATGTCTCAACAAGTTTCTACTTATGGTGTTCATATGAATGTTGAGTGTATACTATATGTTGGATACAAGTTTTTATTTATTTATGAAAATCGACCATTTCAATTTATGTTGATAGAGTCCGTGGGCTTGCTTATTGTTGGCTTTTTCTCAATAATATGTATTTGCCTACATTAGGTTTTTGACCGGATTAGAGTAAGCAAGTTTCACTTGAAATTTCTAGGTTGATGAAATTTCTTATTGGGTATTTGGGTTCTTCATTATCTTTTTGATGTTGACTTAACTTTCGACTATACAGTCCTTTCGTAATGTGTGAAAGTGGATTGCAAGCTTGTGTAGTCAATTTCAAATGTTTGACCGGACTAAAACACTATGTATAATGAGTTCCCTTCCCTTTGAATTTTTACCAATTATCACATGTAGTACAACATAGCTAAAAATAATAAAGTATACGGGTGCCAAAAATGGCAATTGAAATTATAATGATACATTATAATTAAGAAACATAACTTTATATTATAGAAGTGAAAAATAAAGTTAACTACTATAATTTCAAAAAATGTGCCTAGGTGACTTCGAATATGAATCTAATTAACAGTTAAACAGCACCAATGACTGGATATACGATGCAACTACTACTGCTGAGATTTGAGGTTGTTTAACATTTATACAAGGACTAAAAAGGTGAGAAAACTAACGACAAAGGAAGGTTATTGAATATATAAACAAGGACTAAAGAAAACTTACGAGGACTAATGAGCGATATACATTTTGTGTGAGTTATGAATTTATGTTTGTATGTAAATTGAGTTATAAGAGGGGCAATTGTGACACCCAGCAAGTTTAAACGCGATTATAAACGTTAAACATTTGCATTATTAGGCTAATTCCCTACTTGAGTGAATTCACAACTACTTTTAGAGGTAAGTCTAGCAAAGCCCGGCTAGTTAATACGCGTAGTATTTAACGTTTCGTAATTTATTGTAATTACGTACCAAACATTTGGAACAAACTCGATAGATATACATACAACCGTTGGTGAACGAAATTATTTAAAAATATTATTATTTACTAAATATTATGTCGATAATATTTAACACGTATTTTGTAACGTATAAAACTTACAGTACGCGACAAAAACGCGCAATTCGCGCCCAACGAATGAAATAGTTACAAGTTATATTTTTATAACTCAAAACAAAGTATTTTGATAAAATACTTCGATTGAAAATATTGAGAATTGTATCGAAAATGAAAACGCATTCAAATAACGTTACGCGACTAATTATACGTTTAAACGAACGAGTAAACAGACACCATATGAAACGCAACTTTTGGAACAAGATTTAACACACCCACATGGGGGTGGGCTCCCCTTAAAATCTTCTGGAAATCAGCCTTATCCCCCCCCCCCCCCCCTCCTCTTGGTTGATCACTTCACTCCACCACCCCATACCTCATTTACCATCGCATCACTTCTTGATTTCTCTCCTCCTTCTCTCTATTATCTCTCTCTAAAATGACTTGGAGGCTGCCATAAGCAACCAACACAGCCTCCTAACACCACCATATCACCACCATACACGATCCGCCACGCCGGAATTCAAGAAAACGCATAAAAATGAGCATTCGACTTCTTTCTTCCTTCTCCTCTTCATTTCTTTGTAAGGAACTCTTTATTCTTCATTAATTATACTTGGAACATATATATATACATGTTAGTATGTTTACTCAACTATAAAATGTCCAAAATATAAAACGAAACGCGTTTTAAAACTCGAAATATATAATTTTGTTTCCTGTCCAGATTTCTGTTCTAACTTCAACGAATTATTTAAAAATCATTTCATGATAAACCAAGATCTATCTAATAAACTATTAGATAAATGCAGTTTTGAATGATTACTAAGAAGTTTGCGGAATAACACTTAGTAATAAAATGAAGATCAATAACAATATATCAAGACAGAATAATAAAAAGCTTCAATCTTATTAATGATATAAGACGAATACACTGAGTTGTATTAGGGTTACAAAACCTTGAAGCTGTGCAAAAACTTAACCTAATCTAGGTTTAGGATCTCTATTTATATCACATAGAGTCCTGCTAAACAATCTCCTATAATCATGGAAACAATTACATTCCATAATTATTCAAACTTTACTTTTCCGCCTATTCTATACATAAACAGTGTTAACTACCACAACTATACAAACAGTGGTAATTCCTATAACAGTATTAACACTTGTACAATTTACTAGACTAATATACCAACAGTGGTAACTAGCCTAAGCAGTGTTAACTGTTGTAAACAAGCTAACAGTAATAACACACTAACAGTTGAAACAATTACTAACAGTTGAAACTCTTGTCTTCACTTCAATCTTCAATAACAGTTGTAATCTTCTGATAACAGTGATAACCATCACTAACAGTGATAATCTTTGAAGCCTTGAACTAACAGTTGTAACTTGTGAAGACAGTGGTAGTCCTTAACACTAACAGTGTTAATACCAGTAGTAACATTAACACTAACAGTGTTAATGCCTTGTGCATTCTGTAATCAACAGTAGTAACAGTAGAAATCTTATTTCCCAACAATCTCCCTCTAAACTTAATCTGTCCCCAACAGAATTAAGTTTCTCTTGATTTTTCAAGTTACCCTCTTTCCAATACTCTTTCAGAATAACTATCTTTGATCTCTGTGTCTTCTCTCATACTCTTCTTTCTTATGAATCTGATTCAAGATCATATATACCAAATCCTCTGCCAAATCATTTTTGAATGAGACAGATAATTTAGCATGCCTTAAGCTTCTTAACAAACTCAAACTCATATCATATTCTCTGTCAGTTAGCATCCAAATAATAGTAGCATCATCAAAAATAACCTGATGAACACTAGGATTGCTGAGATAGATCCACTGCTTTACATTTCTGAAAGTATTGAACTCAAATCGAAATCTTTCTGGTTCATACATCATTGAAATCCCAGACCAAACACCCAATTCATAAACACTATCAAACTTCTTAGTGCTCAGTCCTTTCTCAGATCCAATCTCATACATTCTGTTCAAATCTTCTCTAACAAGCACCCTGATCAACTCTTTAAATGATCTCCAAAATGAGACAGAAGAATCTGCTCTTTCAAGCCTAATTTTCTCACACTTAATTGGAAATAAAATTTTTTCAACAGACCAATCTATGATTCCAGGAGAGTTATCAGGTGGAAGATGTACCTGTAGAGGTTGCACCACAATCAAATCTTCCAAATTCAACTTATTCTTAGGCAAATCTGGAATTGATGCAAGTTCTTGTCTCCTCTTCTGTTTAAGCTCAGTACTCATCCTTTCCCATTCCTTTTCATCTTCAATCTGTTTATCAAATTTTACTTTCTTTTTCTTTTCCCTTTCTGCTTTATCCTTAGCTTTCTTAGCTTCTTCTGCTCTCTTAGCAGCCTCAGGATTTAGAAATGTATCCCTATCCCAGATTCTTTGTAGACTCTCAAGAGACATGACATTTAGTCTTGCAGTTGAAATGTTGCCACCTCTTAACTTCAAAATCAGATTTCTTTTCTGTTGAGCCTTTGTCAATGGTTTATTCCTTTTAGCAGCAGCTTTGGCAGCTCTAGTCTTTTTCATTTCTGCTGCCTTCTTTTTCTTAATCTGTTCCACCAGATATTCAATATCATCATGTTTTTGCTCTCTCAGCTGTGCTTCATCCCACTCCTCAACCTGAGCCTTAGTCATTTTCACATATTTACCTGGTTACACCTCAACATCAATCAATTCCTCTGCTAGCACATCTGCATTAATCTCAGCAAATAACCTCTGTGCATATTCATCATCATTCATTGTAGCTTCTGGAGGCATGGTTTTCTGCTTTTTCACTTTGGGCTCTTCCTCCAAGACACCCTTACCCTTATCCTTAGGATCAATCTTGGGCATATTATGTGCAGTAGCAGGTGCAGATGGTTCTCTAATCTGAACAGGTGGTAAGGTTGTTGATTTGAGTTTCTTTGCTTTAAGAGACACCACAGGAATAGATTTCTGCCTTTTAGCCTTTGGAGTTGTCTCTTTCTCTTGCCCTTTATCATCAGCTTTTTCTCTGACAATCTCGGGATCATTAGTAGTTGGTGGTTCCATCTCTATTTCCTGCTCAACTTTTTCAGAACTTGATCCATCAACACCATTCTTATCATCATGACAATCATCTCCTTTATTGGTCCAAAACTTCTCCCCCTTTTTGAAAGCAGTCTCTGCAGACTCACCTTCAGCTATAACATATTTCTTCCCTTCTTTCAAAACCTTTACAACAATGTACTCCAGTTGAGCAACCCTCTGCTGTAGATTTGCAATCTGTTCATCCTTTTTTTTGTTGTTTCTCCTTTCCAATCTAAATTTCTTCCACACATAGTCTATCATTCTTGTCAATTCCAGGTTAGTTCTAGCCTCATCACCATCAGAATGTGACTTCCTAGGTGAATCATTGACAAGTGTATCAAAACCTGTATCATACCTAGTATGATCAACAGATTCCCCTTGGTTATTGGTACTGGGACCACCAAAATCATCTACAGGAATAGAATCATATTTTGGTGTTGCCTCTGCTTGGGTCTTATTGATGTTACTTCTGTCCTGCTCTGCCAATGGGCTAGAAGCAGTAGAAGTAGCCCTTACAGAATGGTCACCCCTCTCCTTATGGACCCCATGCTGTTCATGACCCTTGTCATTGGACTGAGATGACTGAGCAGCATGATCCTCAGTCACCTGGTGTGTAGCCCTTTTGGCTTTTCTGGTGTAGGTTGTAGTGAATCTGTTCCCTTGTTGTTCATTGTTACCCCCAGATGTTGTGGGATAAGAAGGAATGGGTTGTTCCATTCTTTCAACAACTGGTTCAGCTTCTGTTGGTGGTACAGATGCTGTGGTGGAGGGTGCATGAAGCATTGTTGGAAACAATGCTGTTACCCTCCCAGAAAACACAATGCCTTTGATAGAGGTATCTCTCTTCATATTTGAAAATACTTTTGGTTTAAAAGAAGAGATACCTATTATCTTATCCAAGGCTGGCAAATCAGATATTTGTTCATTTAAAAAGCATTGCACAAACCTTGGATACATTAAAAATTTAATTTTAGGTTGGTTTATGTTTCTTAGCATACCAGCAAAAATAAATTTTGAAAAATTAAAGTTTTGGCCAGTTGCTAAACATACCAATGCATATGCTACATTACTGCTGAATTGTTCAAAAGATGAACGTTTTGATGATAAGCAGTGCAGTAATGTATGAATTAAAAATCTCCATTGGTATGAAAATATTGTTTTCTGAAAAACATACCCACCCAAGTTACCCTCATATCCCATTCGTTGTAAATTAGAGTATAAATCTTCATCAGAAATTGAAGTTATACCTTCTTCATCCTGAAGATGAAGAGAAGAACGAATGGTTGCCTCAGAAATCATAACTTGGTGTCCTGCCACTGTGGAAGTAATCTTTGGAACACCTGCTTCTTCCTCAATTTGAGCATTAACCCAGAATTCATTGATATGATCATGGGAAATTCTAGGTGCTACTGTAAGAGCATGATGTATGGAAGAGTTACGCAGAAAATCAATGATTTCCACGTAATCATTGGCAATGGAGGGTTTTACCAGATAAGCGATCATGTTATGATCCTTACCTAGTGCAAGTTGAGGTGTGGTTGATGAAGAAGCCATGAAGAATTGATGTATGATTTGCGATAGCAGTGGTTATATGGTTTATGAAAGCAGTGTTTATGAGAGCGTAGGAGAATATGTACAAGTGTTGGGTGTATTTATACTGTTAGTTTCAATGACCTAATTTTGAAATAAAAATCCCAATTTGAACACTAACAGTGGAAACCATTTTAAAACAGTGGAAACCATTTTAAAACAGTGGAAACAAAAAGAACTAACAGTATTATACATGTGTTAATAATACTAACAGTGTTACAACTAGTGGATGGAAATAACCCCTGACCAAAGGAATTATAACTCAACACTAGTGACTGCATTAGTATTACTAACAGTAATTATTTTTTTTTAAATAATAATAGGACAGAAAGATAAACACTGATAGTGAAATTTCAACTGGATAGTATAAACAGTGGTAACTGATTATACTAATAGTGTTAAGATTTACACTAATAGTGGACACAGTGAAAACTGTTTACACTAACAGTTATAACTGAATAGTGAAAACAGTGGAAACTGTTTACACTAACAGTTATAATTGCTTTTGCTGACAGTGATAACCTACAAAGAGTTAGTTCAACACAAACAGTGATAACAGTAGAACTAACAGTGAAAACAAAATAACTAACATATACAGTGGCAATTGAATAGGAAAGCCAAACAGTTGTAAGACTATTATCACTGTTAGTATCAATTACAACTACCAGCATCTAATCCTTAAGCATTATAGAGATGTTTTATAAAATAGTTATGGAAAAACAACTTAAAGAGATTTAATCGGACCAATACTTGTAATCAGAAATGTAAATCTGCCCACATCAAAGGCTTTGGTGAACAGATCTGCAAGTTGATTGTCAGTATGGACTTTTATAATCTGAATAAGTCGTTTTTCATTACAATCTCTGATAAAATGATAACGAATCTCTATATGCTTAGTTTTAGAATGTTTAACAGGATCATTGATGATGCTGATAGCAGAAGTATTATCAATATAAATAGGAGTATTTAAGAAAGTTAAACCATAATCAAGCATCTGATTCTGAATCCATAAGACCTGAGCACAGCAACTTGCAGCAGCTACATACTCAGCTTCAGCAGTAGATGTTGATACAGTTGTCTGTTTCTTGCATTGCCATGAGATTAACCTTTCTCCTAGAAATTGACATCCTCCTGATGTTGACTTTCTGTCCATGCTAGCTCCCCCATAGTCACTATCTGAATATGCTTTTAGGTCAAAAGGGGAATCTTTTGGATACCAAAGACCTAGATCAGATTGTCCTTGTAAGTATCTAAAGATTCTCTTGACAGCATACAGATGTGATTGTTTTGGACAGGTTTGAAATCTGGCACAGATACAAACAGCAAACATGATATCTGGCCTGGAAGAAGTTAAATACATCAATGATCCAATCATTGATCTGTACAGATGTACATCAACTTCCTCCCCCTCAGGGTCTGCAGATAGTGGCTTGTGTGTCTCCATTGGTGTACTAGCCACTTTTGATTCAGAATATCCAAATTTAGTAAGTATGTCTTTGACATATTTACTCTGATTTATGAAGGTACCATCTGAACTCTGCTTGACTTGAAGTCCCAAAAAGAAAGTGAGTTCCCCCATTGAACTCATCTGGAACTTTTGATGCATTAATTTTTCAAACTCCTTGCACATACCATTATTTGTAGACCCAAAAATGATGTCATCAACATAGACTTGCACTAGTAAAATATCACTTTGATCCCTTTTGGTGAACAGAGTCTTATCAATAGTGCCTCTTTTGAACCCATTCTCTAATAGATACACAGATAAAGTCTCATACCAAGCCCTGGGGGCTTGATGCAGACCATATAATGCCTTATCCAATCTGCAAACTCTATCTGGATAGCTAGGATCTTCAAATCCAGGTGGTTGACACACATACACCTCATCATCAATAATGCCATACAGAAAAGCACTCTTGACATCCATTTGATAGACTGTGAAACCTTTATATGTAGCATATGCTAGGAATAGTCTAATGGCTTCTATCCTTGCAACAGGAGCAAAGACATCATCATAATCAATCCCTTCTTCCTGTGTATAACCTTGTGCCACCAACCTTGCCTTGTTCTTGATTACAATTCCTCTTTCATCCTTCTTGTTCTTGAAGATCCATTTGGTGCCAATTGCCCTTTTTCCCTTTGGCAGATCAACTAGTGTCCACACATTCTGAATCTTGAATTGTAACAACTCCTCTTGCATTGCCTCAATCCAACTAGGGTGTTTAAGAGCTTCTACTACCTTTTTAGGTTCTACTTGAGATAGAAAACACACATATAGAGATGTATGTATTTCTTCTTCAGTGACAGTAGTTTGCTGTCTTGTTTGTACACCACTGTTAACATCCCCAATCACCTGTTCTAGAGGATGATCTTTGTTCACATGAAAGTTGGATGTTGATGTCTCTGGAATGATTTCCTCCAAATTGGTAAGATTACCATTCTGGTCAGAACTTTCATTGGATGGTGTATCAATTTGTTCTGAATCCTCCATAATCTGAGATGATGTTTCTGGTGGTTCTTCTGTGTCCATATGCTGTGATGACTGTGGCAGATCAGAAGAAAATACCTCTGGAGGATCAGGAGTCCAGATTGGAAAGATAATGTACTCCAAAGACTCTTTATTCTTTTCTGAGGACATATCTGATGTAACCTCACAAACTCTATCTGCTTTACTTGATGTGGTACCTGTGCATGTACCTGTACTAGAATTGACAGTTGTATATCTAAAAGCAGTGTTAAGAGCATCAATATCAAACAAAGACTTAGGACCTATTCCATCAGGATTAATGATATTCTCATTAAAAGTGACATTCATTGATTCTTCTATGACTCTGGTCCTTTGATTGAAAACCCTATATGCTTTACTCTGAATAGAATATCCTACAAATACACCCTCATCTGCTTTGCTTTCAAACTTTCCTAGGTGATCTTTGGTATTCAAAATAGTACAAGGACATCCAAAAGATTTTAAGAAACTAACCAGTGGTTTGTTCTTAAACAACAACTCATATGGGGTTTTGAAATAAGGCTTAACTACATTTACCCTATTCTGTACATAACAAGCTGTGCTAGCTGCTTCTGCCCAAAAAGACATAGGTAGTTTTGCATCAGCTAGCATGGTTCTTGCAGCCTCAATTAGTGTCATATTCCTTCTTTCAGCAACTCCATTCTGTTGAGGAGTTCTAGGAGCACTAAACTCTCTCTTAATGCCTTTTTCATCACAGAATTTATCCATCTCATAATTTTTAAATTCTGTTCCATTATCACTCCTGATGATTTTAACCCTTTTATCTAATTGGTTCTCAATCTTAGTTATAAATGATCTAAGTATTTCACCTGTCTCATCTTTTGTTCTAAGAAAGAAAACCCATGTAAATCTGGTATAATCATCAATTACAACAAGGCAATAAGATCTTTTTCCCATACTACTTATACTTGTTGGTCCAAATAAGTCCATATGCAATAAGTATAAAGGAGTATAGTTTGAATTCACTGCTTTGGACTTAAAAGAAGTTTTGTGTTGCTTCCCCTTTAGACAAGAAACACAATGATCATCACATGAATAGACCTTCTCAGGTAAACCCCTAACAAGCTTGTTTTTGACAAGTTTATTAATGGTTTTGTAATTCATGTGACACATCCTTCTATGCCACAAATTAGACTCATTTAAATTTGCTTTAGAAATCAGGCAGTTTAAATCAGGTTGAGGTGCCATGTTTGCTAAGTCACACTTATAGACATTATCCTGCCTAGGAATTCTCATTAAAATCATACTTTCTGGAATTTTGAACTCCTTTGATAGAATAAGACATTCAGTGTCAGTAAAATGAACAGGATTCTTTTTATCTGTGATTTGACTCACACTTAGCAAATTGTACCTCAACTGTTCCACATAGTAAACATTTTCAAAGC
This sequence comes from Pseudognaphalium luteoalbum, assembly GCA_963422505.1. Taxonomy (NCBI): domain Eukaryota; kingdom Viridiplantae; phylum Streptophyta; class Magnoliopsida; order Asterales; family Asteraceae; genus Pseudognaphalium; species Pseudognaphalium luteoalbum. The sequence goes on along the minus strand of OY730198.1, from coordinate 5,980,113 downwards.
TTAACTTGGCACTTTGAACAGTTCCTTTGCCTGTGATCTTTCCTCCTTTGGGATTGCTTCCAAATGCTACATATCCACCATCAAAAGACTTGAAGTTCTGTAGCTTTTCCTTATCTCCAGTCATGTGCCTTGAGCAGCCACTATCAATATGCCATAAACTTCTTGGCTTGCCCTGCACACAAACAAACACAGAGAAAAATTAATTTCTCTTGGGAACCCAAACCAATTTGGCTTTGGGTTTCCCATATGTATCAAAATAATCAACTTTCTTGAAGATCATTGATTTTGATACATTGTTGGATTTTGAACCTCTGGATACATTATTCTGAATAGGTGTCCAAATCCAACTAATTTTAGACCTAGCAGTGGGTTTTGGTCTAACAGTGTTAACTGAATAACCATAGTTATAATGCCTAACAGTGTTAAACCTGTTATAACTGTTATTATGTCTAGCAGTGGTACAATAATTAACACTGTTAGTATTCCTCACAGTGTTATTTACTCTACCAGTGGTAACAGTTGAATTAACTGTTCTAACAGTTTTAAAAGATTTATCACTGTTTACATTATACTCTTTTTCCACTGTTTTAGCCTTTTTATTGTTGGCTAAATCTGTAACTTTTGTTCCTGCAGTGGAAACCTTTGCAGTAACCTTAGCTTGATTTGCCTTATTGTTCATCTTTCTTGCAGCAGTTTTATGATTAACTTTAGATTTAAAATTTTGTTTGTTAATCATATTAGCTGCTGTCCATGACTGTATCACCTTCTGTTGAACAGATTTTGGATTATGATAACAGTCATGTTGAAGATGATTATTTCTGCCACATATAAGACATAACTTTTCTCTTATCACTGTTACATCATTTCCCAGTTTTTGAGTTACCATTTGATTCCAATTTCTTTGATTACCTTTGGGAATATGTATTTGAAAATTTTGTGAAGTAGAAGAGTTATCCTTACATTTGCAATGATCACATTTATTCAATGCAGATACACGATTCACAGAAACAGATGATTTCACTGCATTTCTAATCTTCCTTTGAACATTCCTAGGAGTATTAGGTGTGGCTCTTACATTTTCTATCTTATATTTATCCTTTTCAATGAACATTCTTTTACCCTCTTTTAGCTTTTTATCCTTAAGATCTGAAGCTAGACCAGTAACTTGATTGCTGCACTCACTAGGTGTTGTAACAGATTTATTCATTACATTACCCTCACATTCAGATGTACCACACTCTTCATCATCTTCCTCACTCCACTCATGAATTTCAACTCCATCAATGTTCACATCTTCTTTTAAACTGTTAACTGGGTCAATCTTTTTAACATCATCATTCAATCCTTCTTTAAGTAAATTTAAATCAATTTCAGTTTTTGAAGGAAAGTAGTTGTTGTTATAAGGAGGAGGTACATTACTATATCCTAACCCAGTCTTAAGTTTATCATGAATCTGTGAATTGATAAGTTTATGGACACTCTTAGATGCATTTTCTAAATTACTTACATTAAGTCTTATGCTATCTCTTTCACATGTGACCTCAGCAAGTTTCTTAGTTAATACTTCTACCTTATCCTTAAGAGTATCTCTCTCCCACCTAGCATACTCAATGTCATACTTAAACTGTGTTGCATTTTCTTCAAATGCCTGAATCTGTTTTTCAAGATTTTCTATTACAGAGATTGTGTGTCTACTTTTGATTTCACATTGTTTTAACTCATCACACACTTTCTGGTTATGATCCCTATAATGTTTCACAGTTTGTTTACACACAGTTGAGCACAATTTTATTTGTACCTCATAAGGTACCTCAGATTGCTTATCTGATTCAGCTGTTGCCATGAAGCATTGATTCTTCACTGCATGCTCTTCCTGATCACTCCAATCCCATCCACATCCATCAACAGATACCAGTGCATTTGATGAAGTATCTTGGATTGGCACATTCTTCTTTTGGCCCACATTTCCTCCACTTCTCTGGCCATTTCCTCTCTCATTCTGATCAACCTTTGGGCTTCTGCATTCCCTAGCAAAATGTCTCAACTTGTGACAGTTGAAACATTCAACTTTGCTCTTGTCAAACCAGCTAGCATCACTCCTCTTCTGTGCAAAGTTATTTCTACCAGTTCTTTGCATAAACCTTTTTGCTCTTTGTGTGATCAGGGCAATTTGTAACTTAATATCCATCTCTTCTAGATCATCTGACTCAAACTGATCTAAGTCTTCATTAGTAAGTGAAGAGTTCACATTACTAGCAAAGAAAGATTCTAAGATTTGATCATTAGAATAATTTGATGATGATCCAACTCCTCCAGACCCACAAGAAAAACCTTTCTGACTTGATTCTGCTTTTGTTCCAGCCATTGACATAAATGCAGAATTGTTGTTGTTACTTCCTGATCCCATCTTCTTGTTCTCCACTTCAGCTTCAAAGTTTCTCAGATCATTATATATGTCTTCTAGCTCTTTTGATTCCAGATCTGCACTTTGTCTTAACCCAATAGTATACATGGTCCATTCATCACCCAAGGATCTCAAAAACTTCCTGTTTAAATCATCTCTATCTATCTTCACTTGATGATTTTCCAGATCTCCAACCAGTTTAGAAAACCTATCAAAGGTTTGGGTCAATGTTTCTGACCTTGTAGAATTAAAATTCTCATACTGTTGCTTAAGTAGAGATCTTTTATTCTTTTTGGTGTTATCATTACCACCAAACCTTTTTTCAATTGCTTCCATTAACACTTTAGCATCTTGACATGCCTCAAACCGCCTCTGATATTCATTTGGTATAGCTAGTAATAGAGTACTTAAAGCTTTGTACTCTATTGATCTGATCTTCCTTTCTGCCTCAGAAGTTGGTGGTGATCTTGCCTGTGGAACACCATCACTGTTAAGTGTCACTGGAGGACCATTAACCACTACTTCCCACATCTGATAATCTGTGAGAAGCATATATTGTCTGATTCTGTTTTTCCACAGATCAAACTCATCTGGTCTAAGCATTGGGATCTTAGTGACCTGAATTCTTTCACTACCTTCTGCCATTGCTTTGATTTGTTGATTATAAAAATGATCAATAAAACAGTGAAAATCGACCATTTCAATTTATGTTGATAGAGTCCGTGGGCTTGCTTATTGTTGGCTTTTTCTCAATAATATGTATTTGCCTACATTAGGTTTTTGACCGGATTAGAGTAAGCAAGTTTCACTTGAAATTTCTAGGTTGATGAAATTTCTTATTGGGTATTCGGGTTCTTCATTATCTTTTTGATGTTGACTTAACTTTCGACTATACAGTCCTTTCGTAATGTGTGAAAGTGGATTGCAAGCTTGTGTAGTCAATTTCAAATGTTTGACCGGACTAAAACACTATGTATAATGAGTTCCCTTCCCTTTGAATTTTTACCAATTATCACATGTAGTACAACATAGCTAAAAATAATAAAGTATACGGGTGCCAAAAATGGCAATTGAAATTATAATGATACATTATAATTAAGAAACATAACTTTATATTATAGAAGTGAAAAATAAAGTTAACTACTATAATTTCAAAAAATGTGCCTAAGTGACTTCGAATATGAATCTAATTAACAGTTAAACAACACCAATGACTGGATATACGATGCAACTACTACTGCTGAGATTTGAGGTTGTTTAACATTTATACAAGGACTAAAAAGGTGAGAAAACTAACGACAAAGGAAGGTTATTGAATATATAAACAAGGACTAAAAAAAACTTACAAGAACTAATGAGCAATATACATTTTGTGTGAGTTATGAATTTATGTTTGTATGTAAATTGAGTTATAAGAGGGGCAATTGTGACACCCAGCAAGTTTAAACGCGATTATAAACGTTAAACATTTGCATTATTAGGCTAATTCCCTACTTGAGTTAATTCACAACTACTTTTAGAGGTAAGTCTAGCAAAGCCCAGCTAGTTAATACGCGTAGTATTTAACGTTTCGTAATTTATTGTAATTACGTACCAAACATTTGGAACAAACTCAATAGATATACATACAACCGTTGGTGAACGAAATTATTTAAAAACATTATTATTTACTAAATATTATGTCGATAATATTTAACACGTATTTTGTAACGTATAAAACTTACAGTACGCGACAAAAACGCGCAATTCGCGCCCAACGAATGAAATAGTTACAAGTTATATTTTTATAACTCAAAACAAAGTATTTTGATAAAATACTTCGATTGAAAATATTGAGAATTGTATCGAAAATGAAAACGCATTCAAATAACGTTACGCGACTAATTATACGTTTAAACGAACGGGTAAACAGAAACCATATGAACCGCAACTTTTGGAACAAGATTTAACACACCCACATGGGGGTGGGCTCCCCTTAAAATCTTCTGGAAATCAGCCTTATCCCCCCCCCCCCCCTCCTCTTGGTTGATCACCTCTCCACCACCCCATACCTCATTTACCATCGCATCACTTCTTGATTTCTCTCCTCCTTCTCTCTATTATCTCTCTCTAAAATGACTTGGAGGCTGCCATAAGCAACCAACACAGCCTCCTAACACCACCATATCACCACCATAGTGCCACCACGATCCGCCACGCCAGAATTCAAGAAAACGCATAAAAATGAGCATTCGACTTCTTTCTTCCTTCTCCTCTTCATTTCTTTGTAAGGAACTCTTTATTCTTCATTAATTATACTTGGAACATATATATTTACATGTTAGTATGTTTACTCAACTATAAAATGTCCAAAATATAAAACGAAACGCGTTTTAAAACTCGAAATATATAATTTTGTTTCCTGTCCAGATTTCTGTTCTAACTTCAACGAATTATTTAAAAATCATTTCTCCATGAAATGATGCGTTTCTTAAGCCTAGAATGTAGTACAAGAAGTTATATTTCCAAAAAAATTAGTCTCGTGACTTTTTGACTCCGTTTGCTACTCGAAAATATTTTTCTCCGGTGACATAGGTTTACTGTTCCGGCAGACAGGAATTTTCAGTAACTTCTCGGGACTATATCTCGAGTTCTAGACCTCAAAAACGTCTGAGACCACTTGGAAAATCTTGGTAAATTTGTTATCTACAAAAATTCCTTTGTGGCTCATTCCAGAAATGCATCCATTTCTCCAGAAAATTAGATTAGTGAGAAGTGGTCTAATCTCGGATTAAACTGAACCCTGACACTTAGTGAATTTTAATAAAACATCAAACGACCTCCAAAATTCATAAAAATATTACAGGAAGTACATAACATATGTGGGAACATTTTGTAAAGATTTCAGAACGATTCGATAATGTTTACTCTTTTATATAAAAATCACAAGGAATCCGTGAATCACATTGTCGGATGAACAGTACTCCGTGAATCACATTGTCGGATGAACAGTAACTCCGTGAAAATATTGATGGATGAACAGTAACTTTGACTTGTTGACTCACGCATGAACAGTAAATTTGACTTTTGTTGACTTTCGCATGAACAGTAACTTTGACTTTCATTAACTTCGGCTAAAACATACACTTTCAGAAAAATAAACGTAAACTTAATTATACTCTCGCATACACTTTTATAAGTGTACAAAACAATGAAACACTTAATAATAATACCTGAAATTATTATTACAAAAACTCACCAACGTTCTGTATACAATTTTAAAACACGAACAAACAACTAAACCATTTGGACATATCTAGTTGAGGGAACACTAGCATGGATGGTCAACTAAGACATCCACTTACTCATACTTATAAATTTCATACGTTTAGGGCGTTAGGAGATTTCGGATTAGACTTGGACTTTAGGCTTTGCTAGCTCTCGCACTATTACTTAACTCAACAGGTGAGTTCACAGCCCCTACTTTTACCGTTTTAACTGCTTTTGAACAGGGGTGGAGAACATAGTCAAACGTTTGAAATACATGATTGTATACTGATTTACTCGAATAATTAGAGTACATTGAACTGTTAAACTGTTACACAAACTGACGTTTATGAATAAACGTTTTCATACTACAACCACTGTAAACGTATTAAACTTGTTTTGGAAACGCTGGAGAACGACCAACAACGCTTCTACGAAATTGACTAGGTAACTAATGGGTCCTTCTGACATGGACCAGATCCTACTGACATGGATCAAGGGACACTGACACTCCCTACTATTTGAACCCTACTGACCTTGGTACTAGATCCTTCTGACATGGATCCGTTGTACTTGTAGAACAGGGGACACTGACACTCCCCACTAGGTGAAACCTACTGACATGGATCCGTTAACAACTATTAGGATACTGACATTCCTACGAACAACCATTAGGATACTTACATTCCTACAAATACTAATAGGATACCGCTTTCCTACGAATCTTAAACTATATTTTGGGTAACATCCCACGTAACTACATCTTTGGGCTACATACCACTAAACGTACACATTGGATAACACTCCACGAAACTTTATTTGATCGTGATGACGATAACTATTTGTGAACTTTTTGAAACAACCAACTATAATTGTGAACATAAAACCTGTGAATTCACTCAACCTCGTTGTTGACTTTTACTATGTTTTTCAGGGAATTAGCTGCGCATATAAGAACCGCCTGCACGTTAGAACATAGGCGACCCATGAAGTATAGGATGCCAACTTTTGACAACTGGATTTCTTTTATATAACTGAAACTGTTTAGTCATATTTACGAAATCTACTTTTGTAAACTTAATACTTTTAAACTTGTATGATTCGAGGAATCGTAAACTTTGTAACTAATACTTTGGCATCTTAATATATTTGTTCTGTTGTAATCATATGCTCTGATACGTATGCATGTACTGTGTATTGTGGCACTCCCCATACTTAACTAAATGCTTCCGCTAAACTAAATCAACGAATTTGGGGGTGCTACAGATTGGTGTAAGTCCGTTTGTATAGGATCGATAACGAGGTTATCTTTAGGTATTAACGTGCGGAATCCGTCAATACTAAGTTCACGGATAGTGAACGATTGTTTCGCAATATATTAGCGATTCGGATTATCAAATACGACTTTGTATCGATTCAATACGTTGTTCTATCAATACCTAGTCGATTAGAATGCTTAAGTTCGCACAATAGCTCTGGAAATTCGTATGGGCAAAAGTATTAAACGTTTAGGGTTTAATTAATATTTATAGTTTGAGTTTGCCGAACTTCGCAAGCCTTCCTGGGCTTCTGCGAAGTTCAGGCCCAGCCTTGCGAAGTTGGGCCTCTGCGAAGTTCAACTGAACTTCGCAGGTCAACTTCGCGAGTTGACTTTTTCAGTCAAACTTTTACTTTGATTTACATCTTTTAGCATTTAAACAATTAACTCTAAAATGTCTATCAAATCATATTAAACGTTTGCAATTAACAAATCAATAATACAACTTGATTACAAATAACGTTTCAACTATTACAAGCTAGATCTGTTGTCACACACAAACATGTCCCAACAGACTCCCCCTTGACAATAGCTCTAGCGTCAAAAGTCAAAAATCTTCAAGTTGTCTTTGATCATTCTTTGTATAGCGCACTCCCAAAATGTATTCCCAGTCTTATGCATTTTGTGACCATTGACTGATAATATCTAGCTGCATCTCTCCATCCTTCATTAGAAACTATCTTGATCTCATCTAATTTGATCAAGTCATTCTTTGATAGATTCATTAGATGCCTGCGATCATAAACTGTCAAGATAATCTTTTCTTCATTCTCAACTTCATCATCAGCTTCAATCATGACAGCTTCACCAGTCACACAATCAACTTCCCATCGTTTCAACTTGCCAAGTATATCTTGTGGCATTTTCTTGATAGGAATTTGTTTAATGCACTTGACTTCTGGATATACCTTGATTCTCCTTCGTCTTCCTGTTCTCTCACTAATCTGATCAGTCTTGTGAGTTCTTCCCTTCCTTGGCTTAATCAAGTCAGATTTTCCTGACCAAACAGCAGATCTAATAATCCTTTGAATATATTTAGCATACTCATCTCCACTTGGATTATTCATCTCTAATCCAGCCAAGTCTCTCACATCATATCTTGATAGAGAATTGAAGACTTTGTAATTCCTTGCAAAATACTGAACGCCGTCATATCTCTTGATTGCGAACAGCTTCAAGTCTGAATCATAGTACCATCCTAGAATACCTCTTCTGGGAATTCGATTTCCAGTTATATCAACTTCAGATATTCCAACCTGCTTCTCCTTCTCTTTCTCAGGTTTCCTGAACCATTTATCTCTTTTGCTAATTGGTCCTTCTGGGTCAGCTTCAGAATCAGTTGAGTCTTTGTCAAGATCAACTCTTTCTCCAGCTGCTGTTTCAATAACAAACTCTGTGGCAACAGGATCCATAAAATGTTCATCCACATGAGAATCAGGATCTACAACTTTATCTGTCTCAACCACAGGAACAGAAGTCCAATCATCTGGCATCCAATCATCAGGTATCTTGAACTCTCCCTCTTCAAGTTCATAATCTACCTCATCTTCTGGTTCATCTGGAATCTCTGAATCTGTATCACTTTCGACATTCTTTTCTGTAACCAATTTAACTAATACAAATTAGACAAACAATATAAATTCTTTCATTGATTTCCCTGAATCAATCTAAGAATTTCTTTATTTATCTCAATTGCATTAATTACTCAAATATGATTTTCACTTGTCAAATAGATCTCAAGTCTAAATCATATTTAGTAATCTTATATCATTTTAACTTATCATTGAAAATCTTAAGTCAAAATCTTATATCATTAAATATTTAAACTTAATTTACATCATTAATCTTTAAAAGTTATTACAATCTAAGACTAATCAAATGTACATAAAGTTTAACATTACACAACATTCTCAAAAATAATCTAAGTGAACTAAGTGGTTTTCGTACCAGCTTCAGCAGTACCAGTACCACTACCACCTTCACCACTTCCTTCAACATCTGTAGACTCCCCCTGAACTCTAGCAGGCTCACTAGTCGTTGACGGACCAGTCGGCTCACTAGCAGGCGCTTTATCAGCTGTGGGATCATCGTCTTTATTCTTTTCCTTTTCTTTTTCTCTCCTGTCCTCCTCCCTCAGCTCCTCAGCTGCTCTGCACTCATTGATGTACTGCCTGATCTCCCCCTGAGACGACTCGGCCGGAACCCAACGAACAATCAAACGTTCCATTCGGTCAAATCGCTCATCTAGAGTTCGAGTCATATCAAGCAGTTCGTTTTGAACTTTTAGCACATCCAACAAAGTAGCAGCCTGACTCTCAAAGGCACCAGCAAGCAAATAACTTTGTGCCTGCAATTTGGCGACCTCTCTAGGGATATCCATTGGAGCAGAAGGATCAAAAGAGCCTTGGTCTCGTGTAGATGACAACAAATCTTCATGAAGCTTTCTTTGCTCGGTACTAACTACACCAATAGCTTCTGTGAGCTTTCGGGCAGCCAGTCTAGCTTCTCTCGTCGCTCTACCCAAGGAACGAAAAGGCATCTCCTAAAAAGTATACAAAATTAGTACTTGTCATAGCTCAAGCCATCTCAAATACTCTCTAAGTATATGTAAAACCAGCGAAAAGTCAATGTTAACTACACAGAATTCTCTAACCTTCTCGGAGGTCGCAGAAGGCTGTGCAGTCGCACGCTGAGCTGCTGGTGGTGGCCTCTGTGCTTCTTGTGGCACAGGGCGAGAAGCGGCTGTTTGTTGCCTTGTCCTTCTCAGCACAGGTTGTTGTGGAGCATTCGAAACTGTAATAAAACAATATATCTCAGTTTCAACTTGCAGACCAACTCAAGTTATTAACAAGTAACTTGTAAGATATTAACCTGCCATTCCACCAAAAGATAAAGCAGGAACAGAAGTCCTAACACGCACTGAACGCGTATTCTTAGGAGCTTCAGCAAGCGGACGCTTGCCCTTCCTTCTATCTTCACGAGTAACCAACCGAGCACTATCAGACTCAGTGGAACTCGAATCAGAATCTACTAATCCCTCTCGTCTCGGAGGACCTGACGGAGCAGTAGCAGCAACAGGAGGTTGAGAACTTGTTCCCTCAGATCGAACGACCTCTGGGACAACAGTCTCAGAATCCTGTTCAAGAAATAATCACAAATATTAAGTTCAAACATGCAAAAGACAATGTTTTAACTCAATTCGTACCCAAAGATAATCATCTTACATATATTAACCGACTATAGCGGGATACAGTTAATACTTGTATTAATGAAAACTTTGAACTAGAATTAATAAGTGATATATGCTTAAATATGCCAAGTTTGTGATAAAATGAGAGTTATACCTTAAATCCTTCAATCTCTTGAAGATCAGGATCATTCTCATCATCATTACGCACCAGTACTTCATGAAGAAGAACTTCACGAACCTCAGGAATGGATTCCTGGTTCAGTACTTCATTTATTAAAACCTGAGCGTCAGCTGCAGGTTGCGGTGCTTGCTGTGGTTGTTGTTGCGGCTGTTGTTGTTGTGGTTGAGGTTGTTGCTGTAGTTGCTGAGGCTGTTGTAGTTGTGGTTGTTGTGGTTGCTCTGGGAGATCCTCTTGATCACCAGCAGCTTCAGCAGCTGCCTGAGCCTCCACAGTATCCATCCACCCATGATTAGGCAGAGGTACATATGCAGCATCAACTACAGCACCAAAAAGATCAACATCTGGTGGCCTGGGAATCTCTTGCTTCTTAACAGAATGAAGCCACATCGACCCATATCCTCGAACAGTCATACGGGCCACTGTTTTGTTGCCCTGAACTGCTAGATCAGGAATAGAGTGTCGAATCAGAAGCATCGTGAATCTAGGATATATCAAAAACGGTGCACTCCTGGTTTGCCTAGTCACTTGTCCCACAAATGAATCAAAAATGTAGCCACTGAAGTTGTATGGCTTGTTGTAAACCAAGGATAGTAGCATAGACATCAACTCTGGACTCGCATCATCAAATCCAGACTTCTTGTTTGCAAAAACTTTCACGATAACGTGAAACAAGAATCTCCACTGGCCCATCAAAAATGACTTGACAAACTGTTGGCCTCTGGAGGGTCCAGAATATCCTATCCTGCGTGCAGCACCCCATATAAACCTATTCGGGAAAACTTGGGGTCCGTTTTCCTGAGCAGCATCTCCAAGTTGGAGAACCTCTCGTACCGTTTCTCTTGAGAATACAACCGGACGATTATTCACGGTTGCGCGGATGACTGGAGGGTTAACTGACTCATCATACGCAATGTCAGTCCAGAAATCTCTTAAGACAGCAAAATTCAAAGCCGGAACCTCTGAAACTGCAAACCCAACTCTAGATCGACGTAGAAACTCTTTCATTTGTCTCACAGCTTGGCTCCCGGCCTCTTCAACATCTAAGTTGATCCAAATATTGTGTTCTGGAACAAATGGTCTATCAGCTGCCATATCTGCAAACAACAAAAACCATTAAATAAATGAACATTAGTTAAGTTGAACGTTCACGTATTATGACCATAAGATCATCAAACGTCTAAGTTCACTTTTAACTAATAACTTAATTTACTGAAACTTAACTGAACCTAAAAGTATAATCTTTATCGTTCAATTATAATCTTTAAATTAAATCAAAGTTCGTTTAAAACATAAACTTGAATTGTAACACCGCCGAAACTAAAGTTACGGGACACGCCGCTCGACTACGCTATGAGTCGGAAGACTTTCGATATTAACAAGTTCAAAGTTTAATAAAACATAAGTTATAATACTGCTGAAAATAATATCAGGACACGCCGCTCGATTACATAATGAATCGGAAGACTTTCGATATTATTAACTCATTATTTAATAAGTAACATGTTTTAACTTATAATGTGAAGTTCTTAAGTTCAAACATGCTAAAAATAATCAACTTGCTTTTTATTTATAACTATAAAAACGTCCTTAAACTAAAAACAAGTTATAATATTCGAAAATTTTATGTAAACTTTATTAACAAAAGTTAAACTAAGTCTAAACTAAATTCTCGAGTTGAAACCGTCAGCCAAAGTTAATTTAAAAGTTAGATTTTCTCAAAATAAGCTTCGGTCAACGCGGGTCAACGCGGGTCAATGCCGAAGTTGACTGAATCTCGAAGTTCAGCTGAACTTCGCAAGGCTTTGCGAATTTTAGGTTAACTTCGCATCAGTCCAACCTGGGTCAACCACGAAGTTGACTGGGTCAACTTCGCAAAGTGTAAACTTCGTCACGAAGTTTGACCTGGTCAAACTCCGCAATGAGGAGCGTTTGCGAAGTTCGCAGATTTGAACTTCGCAACTTCGCGGTTTCAATTTTAAATCACTAAAATGATGATCTACACGAGTTTGAAGCAATTAATCACTTCGAACATGTTATAGATACATCGATTAAGTAATATGTTTAAGTTTTTCGGTTTTACAATCACTTAAACAAGTTGAATCCGTGAAATCCCAAACCGAAACCATCGAAATACAAAAACGATCGATTACGAGCAAACTACACGGTGAAATCTTGTGAAATATACCTCAATAGATTCGCAACAACGAGTAGATGATTGTTAACGGAGCGAAAATCCCTTCCTCTTTCGCGAATTTCGTAAATAACCGATCAAATCAAGTTCGTCTCAAGTTCGCCGCACAGAACTTCGCAAAGGCTGTGTGAACTTCGCAAGATTTTGGGAATTGTAAGGGGTTTGACTCGTTGACTTGTTCCTTTTATAGTCTAAGTCTAATTCACGAAGTTTGACTGGTCAACTTCGCAGGATTTGACCAACTTCGCGAATTTAACTTTAAAAATAAATAAATTGAACGGTAATAATTTTACACAAGTCAAAATTTTAATTTCCCAAGACGTATTTGTCACATTCAATGATTCCGGAACGATTAAAGATAGAATAAAGTGCTACCAAAGGTATAAAACACGACACATAAAAATAAAATTGAACTTTATTTATAAACAAAAATTACAAATGCGAAAAATAAATAAACCAACTTAATCTAAATAAAACGAATCTTAACCTAGATAGAATTTCAACTGCTTCGGGATCATATTAGGAAGAATAAGCATTTATTAATTAGCTTACGTTAAGTCTAAGACAAATTGCTAGTAAAATTTCATATAAATCTCATAGAATTATGTCTTCATCTTTACATATATTTGGACCTAATTATTCACATAAGTGAACGATCCAAGTGTCTCTTTGATAGTTCAAGACGATTATCGGTATAATGATCCACATAAACAAATTAAACCTAGATTAATGAGCAAACCTTATTATTATTAGTTGTGAACTATATCCAATATGTTCCCCAATATAATATACTGAAGAATTTCAAGTAAAACTAAAACACTGCATCTATTAAAATTTTCAAGGTAGCGGTTATTTTATAACATACACTTGACTTTGCTTTGAGTTTATGACAAATACCAAACATCATTTAAAGATACTAGTGGCTTCTGGTCTGTAGATACTACAACAATCGTCGCCCTTAGTATGAGTAAACTAGTTTGGGACTATTAATGAAATTAGTGGCTCCTGGTCTGTAGATACTACAACAATCGTCACCCTTAATTTCATTAATAACCATTACCATTTGCCTTTACTCTTTAAATTTAGATTTTTGATAACAGTGTATAGCAGTACTATCATTCAATCAATTAAGACGTTGTGTCATACATTATAAAGTTAACCACAAAAGATATAGTCACATCATGTTATTGCTTCTTAAATGCTCAAAAATCTAAGAATACTTTGCGTACCGATACATCATATGATGAAGCTATCTAGACTTGTAGTACCTTTTTTTTTTAAAAAAAATATCACATGTTATTATCAGTGGATATAGGTGCATAACAAGATAAATATAAGCTGTTTACTAAGTTAAAGAATTAATTCTAGTAAGACTTATAGAAACTTACTAACGACTTCTAGCAAGCTATCATTCCTTGACCCGTTATTGGGATTCGTAAAGTTCTATCGGTAAACCGAGATCAATAACAGACCCGATAAGAGGTTAGAAATAACAACTTACCAAAAATTTCAACTCGATCCTAGAACTTAAAGATTATTATTGTTATGCTTACTCCCCTAATTTACTATCATCTCCCGAGTTTTTACAGTTAAAACTCAAACAAATTTCTAAAAGAACTACAGTTGTTCTTTTATTGGAGGCGATTCCCCGCAGGTAACAAGCAAATTAATGCCATACGTCCCCCTCATTTTTTTTTTTTATTATTTTATTATTTTATTATTTTTTTATTTTTTTATTTTTAACACATAGAACTAGAAAAAGAAAACAAAACAAAAATAAAAGTACTTAAACAAAAAGACCTTTGGAAGACGCGTTATTCCGGATTTTGCATGCCGTTCCTTTGAATCAATGTCTCAAACCGCGTCCTGTCGAAAGCCTTAGTATACAAGTCTGCCAAGTTATCAGTTGAGGGGACCTTGACTAACTGTATAAGCTTTTTCTCCGCACAATCCCTTATAAAATGATGACGAATCTCGATGTGTTTCGTCTTACTATGTTTCACCGGATTGTTTGTAATCGAGATCGTGGACTCATTGTCAATCATGACGGGAGTATTTGTGTAATTAAGACCATAGTCTCGCAGTTGTTGTTGTATCCAAAGAACTTGAGATACACAACTCCCAGCTGCAACATACTCAGCTTCACATGTAGAAATGGCTACTGAGGTTTGCTTCTTACACTGCCAAGACACTAAACGATGTCCCAAAAATTGACATCCACCGCTCGTCGACTTTCTATTTAAGTTGCATCCTCCATAATCTGAATCTGTGTAAGCCATAAGATCCAAGTCTCCCCCAATCGGATACCAAAGTCCCAGCTTAGGTTTCCCTTTAAGATAACGAAGAATCCGTTTTACAGCTTGCATGTGAGATTCCTTAGGATTGGCTTGATATCGTGCGCAGATACACACTGCAAACATAATATCCGGCCTGGATGCAGTTAGATACATTAGTGATCCGATAATAGCCCTATAAAGAGTAGGATCTACATCTTGATCACTCGATGTATCCGGACCAAGTCCAGGACCTTCTTGAATAGGAGTCTTGTAAATCCTTGTATTATCCATCTTGAATTTCTCTAATAGCTCATGTGTGTATTTAGACTGATGAATAAAGAACCCGTCTTTCTTTTGATCAACTTGCAACCCCAAGAAAAACGTCAACTCTCCCATTGCAGACATCTCGAACTTTTTCCTCATCACTTGCTCAAATTCTATGCACATCTTTTCATCCGAAGATCCAAAGATGATATCATCCACATAAACTTGAACAAGCAGAAAGTCGTCATTCTTCCATTTCACAAAAAGTGTACTATCTATTTTTCCTCTAGAATATCCATTTTCGAGTAGATAAGTAGATAGTGTTTCATACCAAGCCCTTGGTGCCTGATGCAATCCATATAGAGCCTTATCTAGACGATATACTCTATCAGGATAGTGTGGATCAGAAAACCCTGGAGGTTGTGAAACATACACCTTTTCTTTGACATCTCCATACAAAAAGGCACATTTGACATCCAACTGAAATACCTTGATCTCTTTGAATGTAGCAAATGCCAAAAACATCCTTATTGCTTCTAGTCGTGCCACAGGTGCAAACACTTCGTTGTAATCGATACCCTCCTGTTGATTGAATCCTTGAACAACTAAACGAGCTTTATTGCGAACGATCACTCCTCGATCATCTCGTTTGCACTTAAACACCCATCTAGTACCAATCGGATATTCTCCCTTTGGTAGATCAACCAACTGCCATACCTTCAATTTCTTGAATTGAAATAGCTCTTCTTGCATCGCCTCAACCCATGAATTATCTTTCAAAGCCATTTGAACATTCTTTGGCTCTACTTGAGAGATAAAGCACGAATACATGCACTGATGAGCTTCACTTTCACGGAAATTGGCTTGATGTGAATCGGTAAACTCTGAGATTTTACTAACACTTCCTCTAGTTTGAACAGAAGCCTGAGGATCACCAATAATATTTGAAGGGGGGTGATCTTTCGTAGCTCTTGAAACACTAACCGGTTCACTTCTTAAATTATCACCCAAGTTAGTAGCAATTTCTTCCACATCCTCATCATCTCTATCAAACATGAAATCTCCTGTAGAGGATCTGGAGGGAAGAAATACTCCTTTAAGAACCCTTTGTTGATATTCAAGAAACGCAGGATCTACATAGTAAGTAGGAGTCTTTGGAGGAGTTTTGGGTGATTCAGGAGATGAATCATCTGAACTCGAATCATCCTCCACTTCCTCAACATCCCTATCTGCATTGAGTTTTGATCTTGGAGGTGTATCTTCATCATCGGTCAATGCATGATCTGGAATGTCAGGATCAACCGTGTGGTCACTCACAGGAACTTTAAAGGATTGAAAAAGATCTGAATAATCAAACTGCCAATCTAGTCCCTTATGATTATCATGTGTATAGCTCGTAACTTCAATGTTATAAACTATTTCCACACGACCTGTGACTTTGTTGAAAACTCGTTTATTTGGAGAATTTGGCACATAACCTAGGAAATACCCTTCGTCAGCTTTCTCTCCAAATTTAGATTGATGTTGAGTCTTCAACAATGTACAAGACACACCAAATGGTTCAAAGCCTTTCAAATTTGGTTTCTTCTTGTTCAAAAGTTCATAACAAGTCTTGTTATGCTTCTTAACAGTCAGAACCCTATTCAAAACATGACATGCTGTACTCACTGCTTCTGCCCAAAAGATGACAGGAAGCTTTGAGTCTGCAAGCATAGTTCTAGCGGCTTCGATCAATGTTCTGTTCTTCCTTTCAGCTACACCATTCTGTTGAGGCTCATATGGTGCACTGAATTGATGTTCAATACCCTTGGACAAACAGTAAACATTGAATGTCGAGTTCTTAAATTCTGTACCGTTATCACTACGAAGTCTCTTTACTCTCGTTTTATAGACATTCTCAATTTGATCTAGGAATTGCATAAGTATTCCGGGGGTTTCATCCTTAGATCCTAAAAAGAATACCCATGAGAATCTAGAAAAATCGTCGGTGATGACTAAACAGTACCATTTCCCACCTAGACTTCTTTTGCTTATTGGGCCGAAGAGATCCATGTGGAGCAAATCAAATGGCGAGGTGATAGAGTTTATTGTCTTGGACTTGTGTGGTTTCTTGTGTTGTTTTCCTTTCATACAAGATACACACCTGTCTTCCAACCTAAAACTCTGTTTTGGCACTCCCTCTACTAACCCATTCTTGGTTATATAATTCATTTTTCGAAAGTTTAAGTGTGCCATTCTCCTATGCCATAGTAAAGAGTCGGTTTCTGAAGCCTTGGACAAAAGACATGTAGATGCCATTGAAGAAACTGGAGCACCCATGTTGATAGCATAGATATCCTTCTTCCTTGGTGCCCTCATTAATATCCATTCTTCAGGAACTTTAAACCCTGGCTTCAAGATTAAGGCCTCCTTTTCATTAAAATGAACTGGATGACCTCTATCACAACATTGGGAAACACTCACTAGGTTATGAACTAGTTGCTCAACATAGTTCACATCCTCTAGAGTCAAAGCTCCATTAGAAACTTTTCCCTTCCCAGTTATCATCCCTCCTTTATCTCCAGCAAAATTTACACGCTGTTTCAATCCACCGTTGAAGTCTTGAAGAAGACTTCTATCCCCTGTCATGTGTCTTGAGCATCCACTGTCTACATACCACCAGCTTGTCTTGTTCACAGTAGGCTCCTGCACATGACATTAGTACACAATTAGATCGTAAGAGGGACCCAAGCCATAACGGTCTTGGTATGTCCCTCATCATCGACAATCTTAGTTTCTTTAAAGTAACCATAGTCATTTCCATCAGGAACCTTGGCTACTTTAACGGGAACATAAGGTTGTGGATGAATAGTGGTCTTGGGTCGACTTGGAGACTTGGAGGTAAATCTCCTTGACTCATAACCTTGGGATTTAGACTCATGGTTTTTATAATCATATTCAAAATTCATCCCTTGAGAGCGAGAAGTAGTGCCATTTTCATTACGACTATGGCCTCTACTTGGTGTTTGAAACCTAGACGGTACTTTATCCTTAGATTGAAATGAAACATTAGCATTAGGAGTTAAGATCCGTTTAGGTTTAGGTGGAGACACACTGTGTGTTCCGTCCCTCTTTAAAATGTTTACAGGTTTAACAATAGATTTACTTCCCAACCCTGGTTTAGCATTTAACCTGTCCACATTAGTCTTAAAAGCTACAGGAGTCACAATATTGTTAACCTGTCCTAGACCTGTTTCTAGTTTCTTATTTGGACAACAAGAAGCTACGTGTCCTTTTTGATGACACTTAAAACAAGATCTTTGCTTTCTAGACTTAGATTCTTTACCCATTTGAGGAACACTATTAACGTGAGTTACTAAATGTTTCTCCTGTTTATTAATCACCTTATCATCTAATTTGGTTTCATCCTTACTAGACTTAAGGTCTTTATCAACAGGCTTTTCTAACTCAGTTACCTGTGGGATTTCCGCTTTTGGTTCTTTGGAAACATCAGACATTTCCACATCAGTTGAAGTAGGTTTGTAGTTATCATTATAAGGTGGGGGTACTTCACCATATCCTAGTCCAGACCCATCCTTAGGACTACGTTGTGAGCTAATTATAGTATTTAAGGTCAAAGAAGAAGTTCTAAAACCTTCAAATTTACGATTAAGCTCAACCATCTTCAACTTAAGATCAGCCAACTCCTTATCCTTTTCAGCAATGGTTTGATTTAAGTTAGCCACATTTAGATATAACCCATCTATAGTCACAGCTTGATCCTTAACAGTATCACTAAGGGTAGTCTTATCTAAGTTAGCTAACCGAATCCTATCACTCAAATCAACCTTATCGCTACTTAGCCTACGCACATCACTTTTAGCTTCTCCTAGTTCCCTATTCAAGGCATTATGGGAATCTACATAGCTACCTAATTGAGCTTGTAGACTAGAAACTAAATTGCATACGTCAATCATAGTA
This sequence comes from Pseudognaphalium luteoalbum, assembly GCA_963422505.1. NCBI lineage: Eukaryota > Viridiplantae > Streptophyta > Magnoliopsida > Asterales > Asteraceae > Pseudognaphalium > Pseudognaphalium luteoalbum. The sequence continues at coordinate 5,961,083 of OY730198.1, read as the reverse complement.
GCAAAATCGAAACATACCCGTTTCTTGTCGGTTTGAACATCTGCCATGTGTGCCACGAAGTCCTCAGCAGTTAGATCCTCAGTTGATCCAGCATCATATACATCATCTTTAGCCGGAGGAACAGTCATATCAGGTACCTTGACTTGATATTCCTCAGCAGTCGGCATATACGCAGTTGCTTCAACTGTCTTATCCTCATCCACAATTTCAGCCATGAAGGCTTGATCAGCCATAGCACTCCAGTCAAAGGATCCATCCAACTGTTCAACAACTAAAGCCTTAGAAGCTAAAGTGTCGTTCTTTGGATTTGCGTTTTTATCAGCTTTAGGTCTTTGGCAATCCCTAGCAAAATGTCCATTGTTTTGGCAATTATAACATTTTACTTTGGACATATCTAATCCACCTTTTCCTCCTATTGTTTTCTTTCCAGTTTTTCTCAGAAAATTCTTAACCCTTCTTGAAATCATAGCAAGTTGCCACTGAAGGGCAATTTCCTCTAGATGTTCTGGATCGATTTGATCATAATCCTCATCATATTTTGAAGGATCCGTGATCTTTCCCTGAATGTAGTTTTCATAACAAGCTATGAATGATGCCAACATAGACAATTGTTCTTCAGCAGTCTTAACACTCATTGGCATGTTAGTGTATTCCTTAGCTGTCTTGAGAGCTACTTTGACAGGAGGTTTTGCTTGAGTACTACCACTTGTGGAAGAAGACACTAAGCACAGTTCATCAGTAACAATCTCGCTATCTTCATCTGCTTCACCAATAGTCAACAAAGCTTTGGTCGAGCTAGAAGTAGCCTGATTGAGAGTGGCATTCCCATGATATAGTCCTGGATCCTGAACCTGATCAGAATCAGAGTCTCTTGTCTTCTTATCAAAATCATAACCTTTTAGCCGATCAATGACTTGCTCTAAGGTCATGGTAGAATAGCGAGTCTCATTATCTTTCAACATCACTCCATACATCTCCCATTTCTTTGGTAAACCTTCAACAAATTTGTTGACAATTTTAGCATCAGTATAGGCAATGTTATGTGTGATCAGCTCACTTAACAAGTGGTAATATCTTTCAGTATAAGCCTCGAGGTCTTCTCCCTTAAAAGCTTTGAACATCATCCACTGCTTCTCAAGGAGATTGGTCTTACTAGCAATAACCTGAGGACTACCTTCACCTCTTTTCTCAAGAGCTTCCCAGAGCTCCTTAGCAGTATGAAAAGATCTCAGTTGATGATTGATGTCCTTAGGTAAGCTCATCCTGATAGCATGAAGAGCTTTACATTCCTTCTCATAAGCCTTAGTTTCTTTGTCACTCATTTTATCATAAGTGATCTCAACTACCACTCCATTCACAACGTTAGTTGGAGGGGTGTAACCACTCTTGATACATAACCATATGCTTATGTCATGGAAATGACAGTAAGACTCAAACCTATCCTTCCAACCATAATAGTCTGAGAGTCGGAGTAACTTAGGTGGTCCACTAGCCTTACCAACTTCGTGTTCCATCTCAATCAACTTACTAACATCAGACATCTAGGCTAGCTTTGGTACTTAAAAACGCAAACTTTTTTAAAAAAAAACTGAATTTTTCACGAACTTCGCACGAACTTAACTTCGCAAAATCTGAACTTCGCAAAGACTGAACTTCGCAACTTTCTGAACTTCGCTAAATCACTGAACTTCGCCAAAAACCCCAACTTCGCAGAATCGGCTGAAAAACCCTAAAAACGAAAATTTTAGGTTTCTAATCGACTAAACCCTAAGTTTTCGGTCGATTACGAATCTAAAAACTTCCAGAGAGTGATTTTAATCGATTTTACGCAAGAATCCACGTACAATCAAACCCAAATCAATCGTTATTATCCGAATAACCCCGAACCTACGCGTATCTAGTCGTAGGCTCTGATACCAATTGTAAGTCCGTTTGTATAGGATCGATAACGAGGTTATCTTTAGGTATTAACGTGCGGAATCCGTCAATACTAAGTTCACGGATAGTGAACGATTGTTTCGCAATATATTAGCGATTCGGATTATCAAATACGACTTTGTATCGATTCAATACGTTGTTCTATCAATACCTAGTCGATTAGAATGCTTAAGTTCGCACAATAGCTCTGGAAATTCGTATGGGCAAAAGTATTAAACGTTTAGGGTTTAATTAATATTTATAGTTTGAGTTTGCCGAACTTCGCAAGCCTTCCTGGGCTTCTGCGAAGTTCAGGCCCAGCCTTGCGAAGTTGGGCCTCTGCGAAGTTCAACTGAACTTCGCAGGTCAACTTCGCGAGTTGACTTTTTCAGTCAAACTTTTACTTTGATTTACATCTTTTAGCATTTAAACAATTAACTCTAAAATGTCTATCAAATCATATTAAACGTTTGCAATTAACAAATCAATAATACAACTTGATTACAAATAACGTTTCAACTATTACAAGCTAGATCTGTTGTCACACACAAACATGTCCCAACAATTGGTATCAGAGCCATTGGTTATAGCGAACTAGATTTCTTAGGTGACTTAGAGACCTTAGAGACCTAGACTATAGCCTTGGCTTGAATGCACATGCATACACACATTTGCATACAACTAACTATCGTTACGATACATCGATACGCGTAATCCACTTGTTGAACCATACTACGTCTGAACCGCTCACTTTCATTCTGATCTCATACGAACCTGATCGTATTAAGTGGTTGATGAAAAGAAGTATGTATTTAGCATCATATAATGACGCCTGGCCAACGTGATTATATTATACTAAGTGCATATGGGCGTTTCATAGTCGCAAGATACGTGATGGGGATCTTGTCAATCTCTTTTAATGCTCTGTAACTAAAAAACATGTGGAACTTTATTCTTCACATCCTTTTCATTGGCATTGACTTTTGCATTCCTTCATCGCAGAATGTCATCATGCCACCTAAACGAAGAAATACCCGAAACAGTCGCCGAGCGCCCACACCTCCTGTCGTTGAAACTACCGAACAGATCATCGAACGACGTGTGGCTGAAGCAATTGCCCAGTATGAAGCAAGCCGCAATCGTGATAATGTGGTGCACAACAGTGGAACCACTCCCGTCAACAGCGAAACTCCTGCGAATACCCATCAGGGGTGTTCTTACAAAACTTTCCAGGCCTGCAAACCGAGCACCTTCACCGGGACTGAAGGGGCCATAGGCCTAGTCCACTGGATCGAGAAGATGGAATCGGTCCTCGACATCAGCGACTGCACTACCAACAACGTGGTGAAATATGCCACCTGTAGTCTAGCTGACAAAGCGTTAACCTGGTGGAACGCTCAGGTCCAGATTATTGGACGCTCAACCGCTTACTCCATGACCTGGGAGACTCTGAAACAGATGATGATGGAGGAGTTTTGCTCTCCCAACGAGATCTAGTAACTCGAGACTGAACTGTGGAACATCCAAATGACCGGCGCTGACATTACCGGTTATACAACTAGATTTCAAGAGCTTGCACGTCTTGTGCCCCACATGGTGACTCCTGAAAAGGAACGCATCAAACGATACATCAGGGGTTTGGCCCCACAGATCAGAGGCATGGTGATGTCCTCCAAACCAACTACCTTTAGGAGCGCCGTTGACCTGGCTCAGAGCTTGACTGATGATGCAGTCTTGATCGGAACCCTGAAAGCTACTACAGGGAAAGATGAACCTACCCGTACTGATGCGGGCGACTCTGGAAACAACAAGCGGAAATGGAACAACGAGGGCAATGACCGTCAGGGTCAACAGAACAGGAATGGGGGAAACACCCGAGCCTACGCTGCAATCGCCAACACTGAAACGAAACCTTATCTTGGCAAGAGGCCCAAGTGTGGAAAGTGCGGAAAGCACCACAAGGGAGATTGCTTCTTCTGTGACAACTGCAACCGATTTGGACACAGAACCTAGGCATGTAGAACCCATCCCGCGAACAATGAGCAACGAAATAATGGGTGTTTCAGGTGTGGTGAACCAGGACACTACCGAAACCAGTGCCCACAACTCAACAACGCCAACAACAATCAGAACAACAACAACACCGTTGTTCCACCAGCTCGCGGACGTTCTTACGTCATAGGGGAAAGGGATGCACAACCAGATCCCTACGCTAACATTGTTACGTTTTAACAAACTATTACGCTTAAACGTTACACTATTTGAATGTCGATTCAAACCTAACACTTGGTAAACATTGACTATGTTACAAACGCACTACTTATCCAACTATACCGCGAGTATACATGAACCGTTAGAACTTTATGGCAACTTAAAGCACCACGCAAAATATTATTATTGTTAACGACATGACTTTTCGGAAAACAAACGCGATGGGCGTTCCGACTTGATTTTAAATCTCGGGACGAGATTTCTCTAACATGGGGAGAATGTGACACCCCGCAAATTTAAACGCGATTATAAACATTAAACATTTGCATTATTAGGCTAATTCCCTACTTGAGTTAATTCACAACTACTTTTAGAGGTAAGTCTAGCAAAGCCCGGCTAGTTAATACGCGTAGTATTTAACGTTTCGTAATTTATTGTAATTACGTACCAAACATTTGGAACAAACTCGATAGATATACATACAACCGTTGGTGAACGAAATTATTTAATAACATTATTATTTAATAACATTATTATTTACTAAATATTATGCCGATAATATTTAACACGTATTTTGTAACGTATAAAACTTACAGTACGCGATAAAAATGCGCAATTCGCGCCCAATGAATGAAATAGTTACAAGTAATATTTTTATAACTCAAAACAAAGTATTTTGATAAAATACTTCGATTGAAAATATTGAGAATTGTATCGAAAACGAAAACGCATTCAAATAACGTTACGCGACTAATTATACGTTTAAACGAACGGGTAAACAGACACCATATGAACCGCAACTTTTGGAACAAGATTTAACACACCCACATGGGGGTGGGCCCCCTAAAAATCTTCTGGAAATCAGCCTTATCCCCCCTCCTCTTGGTTGATCACTTCACTCCACCACCCCATACCTCATTTACCATCGCATCACTTCTTGATTTCTCTCCTCCTTCTCTCTATTATCTCTCTCTAAAATGACTTGGAGGCTGCCATAAGCAACCAACACAGCCTCCTAACACCACCATATCACCACCATAGTGCCGCCACGCCGGAATTCAAGAAAACGCATCCCTTTCCTCTCCTCTTCATTTCTTTGTAAGAAACTCTTTATTCTTCATTAATTATACTTGGAACATATATATTTACATGTTAGTATGTTTACTCAACTATAAAATGTCCAAAATATAAAATGAAACGCGTTTTAAAACTCGAAATATATAATTTTGTTTCCTGTCCAGATTTCTGTTCTAACTTCAACGAATTATTTAAAAATCATTTCTCCATGAAATGATGCGTTTCTTAAGCCTAGAATGTAGTACAAGAAGTTATATTTCCAAAAAAATTAGTCTCGTGACTTTTTGACTCCGTTTGCTACTCGAAAACATTTTTCTCCGGTGACATAGGTTTACTGTTCCGGCAGACAGGAATTTTCAGTAACTTCTCGGGACTATATCTCGAGTTCTAGACCTCAAAAACGTGTGAGACCACTTGGAAATTCTTGGTAAATTTGTTATCTACAAAAAGTCCTTTCTGGATCATTCCAGAAATGCACCCATTTCTCCAGAAAATTAGATTAGTGAGAAGTGGTCTAATCTCGGATTAAACTGAACCCTGACATTTAGTGAATTTTAATAAAACATCAAACGACCTCCAAAATTCATAAAAAATTTACAGGAAGTACATAACATATGTGAGAACATCGTGTAAAGATTTCAGAACGATTCGATAACGTTTACTATTTTATATAAAAATCACAAGGAATCCGTGAATCACATTGTCGGATGAACAGTACTCCGTGAATCACATTGTCGGATGAACAGTAACTCCGTGAAAATATTGACGGATGTACAGTAACTTTGACTTGTTGACTCACGCATGAACAGTAACTTTGACTTTCATTAACTTCGGCTAAAACATACACTTTCAGAAAAATAAACGTAAACTTAATTATACTCTCGTATACACTTTTATAAGTGTACAAAACAATGAAACAATTAATAATAATACTTGAAATTATTATTACAAAAACTCACCAACATTCTGTATACAATTTTAAAACACGAACAAACAACTAAACCATTTGGACATATCTAGTTGAGGGAACACTAGCATGGATGGTCAACTAAGACATCCACTTACTCATACTTATAAATTTCATACGTTTAGGGCGTTAGGAGATTTCGGATTAGACTTGGACTTTAGGCTTTGCTAGCTCTCGCACTATTACTTAACTCAACAAGTGAGTTCACAACCCCTACTTTTACTGTTTTAACTGCTTTTGAACAGGGGTGGAAAACATAGTCAAACGTTTGAAATACATGATTGTATACTGATTTACTCGAACAATTAGAGTACATTGAACTGTTAAACTGTTACACAAACTGACGTTTATGAATAAACGTTTTCATACTACAAACACTGTAAACGTATTAAACTTGTTTTGGAAACGCTGGAGAACGACCAGCAACGCTTCTACGAAATTGACTAGGTAACTAATGGGTCCTTCTGACATGGACCAGATCCTACTTACATGGATCAAGGGACACTGACACTCCCTACTATTTGAACCCTACTGACATGGGTACTAGATCCTTCTGACATGGATCCGTTATACTTGTAGAATAGGGGACACTGACACTCCACACTAGGTGAACCCTACTGACATGGGTACTCGATCCTACTGACATGGATCCGTTAACAACTATTAGGATACTGACATTCCTACGAACAACCATTAGGATACTTACATTCCTACAAATACTAATAGGATACCGCTTTCCTACGAATCTTAAACTATATTTTGGGTAACATCCCACGTAACTACATCTTTGGGCTACATACCACTAAACGTACACATTGGATAACACTCCACGAAACTTTATTTGATCGTGATGACGATAACTATTTGTGAAATTTTTGAAACAACCAACTATAATTGTGAACATAAAACCTGTGAATTCACTCAACCTCGTTGTTGACTTTTACTATGTTTTTCAGGGAATTAGCTGCGCATGTAAGAACCGTCTGCACGTTGGAACATAGGCGACCCACGAAGTATAGGATGCCAACTTTTGACAACTGGATTTCTTTTATATAACTGAAACTGTTTAGTCATATTTACGAAATCTACTTTTGTAAATTTAATACTTTTAAACTTGTATGATTCGAGGAATCGTAAACCAAGTAAAAAATCATCCTTTCGTCGCAGTCAAAGTATCCACATTGACTTTGTACACAGTTTTAGGATTCTCTACTAACTACATTTTTTACACATCAAATAACATATCTACCAATCAAAGTCTCTTTCCACCGGTTGAAACATAGAAATGAATATTTATTTAATTTGGGACAACCTAAATTAATAACATGGACACTTATTTGTTTTAGGTCATTAAGGGGGTGTTTGGATTAGCTTATTTATAAGCACTTATGTGCTTAAAATATAAGCATGTGACTTTAAGTGTTTATTCCTTAGTAAATAAGCAGATAAGCAGTTTTTATTAAAGTGTTTGGATCTGATTTTCTGCTATCAAAATAAGCAAATAAGGTGTAGTATATCCATTCTTAATGCACATCCAAATAGACAAGTCATGGAACCGACAGTGTGATTCAAATATGTCTTTCCATCCATAGTAGTCTTCAAGTCGGAGCAATTTAGGTGGAACATTAGATTTCCCAACCTCATGATCCATCTCAATCATCTTACTTATGTCAGACATTGTTGCAAATTCCAGAAATTAACAAATAAGCAGAATGCTCAGTTCGCAGGATGAACTCAGTTCGCAGGGAAGAACTCAGTTCGCTTTGCAACTCAGTTCGCAGAACAAACTCAAATCGCGGAATCTCAGTTCGCCAATTCAGTTCGCTTCGCAACTCAGTTCGCAAAATCGGCTGAAAACCCCAAAAACGAAAATTTTAGGTTTTTGAACGTCTAAATCCTAAATCCTAAGATTACGGACGTAAACAAACCCAAAAACTTCCAGAGTATGATTTTGATCGTTTTTACACAACAAATCACGTACCAACAATCACAAATCAACCGTTATTATCCGAATAACCTCGAACCTATGCGTATCTAGCCGTAGGCTCTGATACCAATTGTAAGTCCGTATGTATTAGGATCGATAATGAGGTTATCTTTAGGTATTAAGGTGCGGAATCCCTTAATACGGTGTTTACGGATTGTAAACAGTTTGTTTCACAAGTATTAGTGAAATCAATAATCTAATATGTTTTGTATTGATTATAACTGATGTTAATCGATCAATACCTAACCCTTAGATTATGTTGAAAGCCCTGGAAAGTTCAATTCGTTCGTAGTTATCAATTGGCAAAAGTTAATTAGGTTTCAAACCTAATTTGGTTATAAACACGTCTCGGTTCGCAACTTATGGGCTCTGCGATCCGACTCGGTTCGCAGCCCAAGTTGGCCCAACGAATCCACTGGACTCGCTTCGCAGGCCTGCCCTGCGAACTCAACTCAGTTCGCATCGCAGGTTCTTGGTCAACCTTGGTCAACATTTTTCAGTATTTAACATTTAACTCTAAAATGTTTACCAACCGATATATTCATTACAATTCAAAACCAATTTACAAACTTGATTACAATAATCTCTAGTACTATTACAAGCTAGATCTGTTGTCACAATAACATGTCCCAACAAATAGAAAATTGGCTATTGAAAAAGAAAATGTAGATATAAAGGAGATAGAATAATAAATTATCAATAATAGTCAACACAATTAAAACTAAAATGATATTAACAAATATTAAAAAAGTTGCTATAAATATTTACCCATTGCTATATGAAAAGAGGGTATTAGGGTGAAAATTGGGTTGTAGATAGAAACAGAACGCACATCACTATTTTCCCTAATTTCCGAAGCAAGAACCCTAAAAACGTTCTCATTCTGTCTCCGGCGATTCAACCAACCAGATGCGCGGTCAATAGTTTGATCAACTGTTGCCGTCCGGTTCTACGCCGATGGTATCATATTCTCGTCTGATCTGTTCTACTCTGGCACCATTTACCTTCAACTAAGAGGTTTTCTAAAGGTAAACATATCGATAATTCAAGTTTTTTTGGTTGAATTCAACTACCATTAGATGTTAATTGTGAATTAAGGTATTGAATCGCGGAAGTGGATGTTGACCTATCAAATGCGTTGAAGGATTGAAGTTCAATTTCGCCTTCAATTACCTCAAACGATTGGAGAATTGTTCTATAAGGTTTTGAGTTAATAACGTTTTTTTCTATTTTTGATCTTTTTTGGTTTGAATCGTACTATCAAAACTTCAATTATTTACAATTTTCGTTATGTAATTGGTTGATATTGACGAATCTAGGTTTTGAGCTGGCTAGTATCATTATTCATTTCATCAATAGTGGTGGATGAAGAAGGCTGTGAATATGAAATTAGGTATGACACAAAAATTGTTTAGAAATTTCTTATAACTTTTAAATCAACTTAACTTGAATTCTTAAACCGTGGTTTGCTTCTAATTTGTGGAAAGGATGCCCGAGAAGAATTATGATTAACATTTTTGCATATAGTAGGTAATAAGCTGATCCTGATAAGACACGAGAACTGTTTGTATATCGTAAGTACTATTATACATAATTAAAATTTTGTTAGTTTGATGTATGTGCATCAAATAGACTTACAGTTAGAAGCTAATCCCTTTGAAACTAGTATAAGTGTGGATTGGAATGATTCTTGGTGTATATCATGGTATTGGACTATTGGTGCTATCTCAGTTGCAACTACTTTTCTTAAACTTGCCATATTTTTGCTAGGCTGGATGGATGTACACCAAGATTGTTTGCTGAAACAAAATTTGCAAGCATTTGCAAAAGCTTCATATTAAGGGAAGGTTGCTTGTGTAGCTGTGTTCACTTGGGTTCCATTTCTTGGCTTCCTATGTAGGTATTTCATATGTCCAAGCATTTAGTTGTTTAGATGCTGGTTATTACGTTCAAGTCATGACCTTCAAATTTGATTTGATGTTTAGTTTTGTAATGCGTTAAGTGATAGTTATTAGTTACTGGTGTAGAAAAATCTCCAAATGTGACTACAAGTCATGCTACAATTTGTTGTCTACCATCGATTCCCATTTTATTATGTTCGACACATGATCATTATGTTCTTTTCTTTTTGGTGGTCTTACAGGATAACTAGTGCAAGGAACTTCTTCTGATACATCTACAAGTTTGCGTTAAACTTAAAGGAGGACTACTTGAACACATGTCTAATTTTATAGAAAAAAAATATTACTTATTCTTTCATGCAGATTGATGCATTTATTTTTCTTTTGTTTTGCAGAATTGTGGTGTGGTACTTCACACATATCGCTTCTCTAGTAAATGAAATAATGGACTGAAGTGCTAAAAAAACCACCATGCCAAACTCTATGGTAATTTCATCAAGTACTCGTCGTTTTGCAGAATTACAGTGTGGTACTCCCCCGCTTTCATGTGTACTCAATGTTTTGTTTACTTTAGGAATACCATGACTAGCATAGGCTTGTGTCACCCTCACATGTGCACTCATTGTTTTTATTTTTGCTTAGCCCAGCCTTAAGATTTCCCTAGTAATAATTAAAAATCGGGATTGATTTGGAGACAAACAATCATAACTACTTCTATTAGTCAATTGTGTTGCTAACGTCTGATTTTTGTTAAGAATTATACTTAGGATGGGAAAAAGGTTGCAAGAATTGTCTACCACAGAAGTGCAACAACCCAATGAAATATGTTTTTGATACATACACGATTTGAAAGTTGGATACTCAATGGAGTCGCAACACTCTTGTATAATATAGCTTTATATGTGACTTCTATTTCTGTTTCTCATTTTCTATTTATTATATTCTATGACAAGTGTTTTTTGACATTGCAGAGAAAAATATAATTGGCTCCTCTATCACGCAAACAATATCAATGAGTTACACTTAAAGTTGGAATGTATAGATTTTCTACTGAGGTTGTGGTATGTTCTTCTACCTGGTGATCACTAAACTCATACTTTAAAGGTTTGTTTTATTGTTATATGTGATAAGTTTAATCCCACAAAGTTCAGGTTATCCAGTGCATAAAATCAGTACCTTTATAGTTCATTTGCTTGTGTTTAAACACTGTTTCTATACTTGCTGCGTAGATGAAGGCGAAGACCATTACCGAGAGTCATACTGAGGCAGCAAAGAACATGGGTTCAACTGCGAGTATAAGGACAACTTGTGCTTTGGGGCACAGATTTTGTAACTCTTTTTTTTCAACTCTTTGTCCCTATGTTCTTAAATGTTATAAAGATCTCAAGTCTAGAATATTTGTATACTGTGATGTTATAATTGCTTTGGAATTTTATTGTAATTGTTTTAAGCAATAAGATTACATTTTGTTTACATTGTGACATGTATTTATTTTAGTATTAGTATTTATAATTATATTTATCTTTATATCTATATATAAAATAGTACAATAAAATTGAGGCTTTTGGTGATAATACGTTTGGACCTTTAATGACTGAAAGCTTAGTGATTATGGCATTTTCAGCACAATTGGTGAATAACCCCTATATTGACTTATATATCAGTCATTAAATCTTTTGTGTTATTTCTGACTGAAATATTCAGTGAGTATAGATTTTTAGTGATGGCTTAGTTACTGACACTTTTTTTATAAGTAGGAGTATACTTTTAAGGCTTTATTGACTATTTTTACCTCTTTACTGACACTTTATTTCAGTCAGTAAACGGCATTTATTTTGTAGTGTTAACGACTCAAAAATCGCTTTTAAAAATGACGTCATCTCTTCTACTCGAATATATTTGTATGACTCCAATCGTTTCGAATTGAACAGTTCCATGACAAACAATTTATGGCCTTGCGCCCAATAAGGCCCATAAGGGGACCAAACGATATCCGCGTAATTATATGTGGTGTATTTTGCACCAGCTATTTTAGCACGACATGCAAAGTTGGTGTCCATAGTCTTCAAGAAGCTTTAGCCATTTTAACGGATGAAGCGATGACCACCTTACGTGAACCAAATTTGAGGTACATGGTCTCTCCATATTTTTTGGAGAGTTCATGGATGGAACGGTGAGGAAGTGAGCCCATGAGGTTAAGGTTGCCAATAACGGGCCATGGTTTAGAGCCGGGAGGTAGGTTTAATTTCGTGGGATCACGAAGGAGATGGCGAGTAAGGAGGAGGAGGAGGTTCACCATTGTGGGTAGCCATATATCCGCACAAGAAGATAATACTCCATTTTTATTGATCTATGGTGTGCGTGATGAAAAAGTGGTAAAATGAGGGTGTATTTATAGTTGGCCTAGAGCTAGGATGTAAGCCCTCAAACGGAAAACAAGAAATGAAGTCTATTCATTTGATTTAAGGATAATGATAACGAGACTAAAAACGTCAAAGTAATTTTTTGATTTAAGGATAATGATAACGAGACTAAAAACATTAATTTTTAAGTAATTTTATTCGTACGAAGAGTGAAAAATATAATAGCGTCAAAGTTTAAGGGAGTGAAGTAAATTTTTGCCCAAAGTTTGTCAAACCCAAAAAAGTGATTGGTATGTTCATCAACACAAAGAGGATTGAAAACTAGATGAGAGATTTCGGTAGCTTTATTCAAGGTCTGATTTTCAAGGTCTGATTTTGAGCGATAAATCACCATCACAAAATCAACAATGAGGCAATAAGGTGTGTACGTTAGATGCAGGGAGGTCTATTCGTAATGTCAAAGTCTTACAAAATTCATGCACACAACCATTTTTAAAGCCGTTTATACAACTTTACACAATCTATCCATGTATTCCACTTCATAATGTTTAGAGAGTTAGGCTCCTAATTGCTTGTATTAGATTAATTATCTGTTAATTGTTAATAATTAGTTAATTACCATGGTCAATTGGTACTATCCTAGGATTGTATCTGTATTTTTAAGCCCTTCAACGTGGCTATATATTTATATATTTTCCATTTTTGCCAAAAAATAAATTAATTAATTAAAAAGTAAAATTGTGCCCGACCATGGTGAAAGTGAAGAATTGTTGCCGTATTCATGTCTTGATTTATTAATGACAACCCTTATTGTTAATATAACACCTCATCTTTCACAACATTATTTAAATTTATTTTACATCGGAAGCGTAAGTCTAAACAAAATTTAAAATTTCAGTTATAGAATATTAAGTAATTAAACCATAATATTTCAAAAACTATAGTATATCTAAAATGTGTGTTATTTAATTCTAAATACAACTTGGGTTTATTCCAAATCCAATATCAGAGTAAGCCGTCTGATCAAACATTCCATCCAATAAACAAGCTTCTTGCCCGCTCATTGTATCAACACAATAACCTGCAAGAAGTGAGGTGGTGGGGTTAGCATAACGCTAAGTGAGTGAAACTATAATCAACAGCCCAACTTAGCATAACAACTTTATTTGCAATAAATACTCGTAAACAAAACATCAAATAGATCGATGGTTCTTGGGGAAACCTTCAGCTAAGAATACCAACAGTAACATATAATATCAATGAGATAACATCTCAATACACAACATATCAATTATCAAATACAACTGGCGTCAAAGAGGACTGGTGGTTCTTGAGGAAACCTTCTCAAAGAACACTTTAAACCAACTGCAGGCCAATACAGAGGTTTAACCGACTACTTGGTGCTATTAACCCAAACAACACAGGCTACGACAATAACACTTGTACTAAGACCCTGTGTAGTTCAAACAATAGCAAACACAAGCCCAACCCCATGCTGGCCTCTGAATATCGTCAAAGCCCAAAGGCTGAATATCACGTGATCACATACCCACATATTCAATCAGATCAATATATCCAACTAAACATTCTATCAACAGTATTATTACTATTAAACCAAAATCATCATAGCAAATTCAAAGCATTAATAATACGTTTACCCGTTGCAACCAAACTTGTTACAACTAAGTAAAATTGAGGATTAAGATCCACTCACCGACACCTCAGTTGTCCACTCAGTAGTCTAATGTCACTGAGTCTTTCTCCATATCTGAGAATACAATATAAATAACGAGTTAGTAACTCATCTATAATAATCAACTCATGTTAAAGTCGTACAACATGATTCATAATCTCAATTTCAATGAGTTATTACTTAATTCATTATTCACTTAGTCATGATTAATGATCATGATAATCACTTTCCAATTCAATCAAATACGTGATTATTAGCTTACATTACTTTAACACCAATTATGCCAAGGTCATAAATAATCATCTTAATATCATAAATTCATAATTACTTATCAAGTTTATGATCATTATGATCACATCACTTTAGTCATGTTAGACTAACATAATTAGACCTTTAACAAAATTATTAACCTCCAATATCAACAATTCATCAAAAGCCCAATATTAGGTCTAATGAATAATTAGCAATTAAGCTCACACAATCATCTTTAATCATCAAATACTAGCTTATCAAACTCAATTGCATAACTAGTTCACAATTTAATAAATTTCATCAATTCAAGTTAGGGCTTAGCTTATAATCACAATTCAAATATCAACTAATCATTCTAACATAATTACAAGCTTCTCTTCATGAAAAATCAACTAAACCCATAACTTAATTCATGATCATAATTCAATTATATTAATTTCTAACATATGGTTTCAACTATAATCATGAAATTAACATCAACTAACAATTCTAACATAGTTACAAGTCTCAGTTTCATCTCAATCATTATTAGTTCATCATATGCCACAAGAACACAAATCAATTTCACAAGCCCTAGCTTAATTAATGTTAATCATCATCATTAATAAGCTTAAACAACACTAATTTAGCAAAATCAAACCCTAATTTCGGATTTGAACTTTCCAATTTGAAAAACCCCAAAACAAAATATATAATTTGATTAATTTAATCTGAGTAGTTATAAAACTGATTTTGAAGGAATGTTTGGTCTTCTCTTGAAATATTTTCAAAGAATCAATTTTTAAATGGCTCCCATTTAGGTAGCCTAAATTCTTTTAAAATTAAGGATCTTGCCTCTGATCTTTTTGAGAAATCATTTTTTTCTAACTTATCCATTAAATAATATCAAAATCAATTTCTGAGGCAAGAATTTCCTCATCATAATTACCTTGAACAATATTATCATTTATCTTTAAACTTTCAATTTTTCTTTCTCTTATTTGAGAGGTTGAAGCCCTTGATGGAATTGATGGAGGAATTTCTACTTTATAATCAAATGGAGAAAATTGTGAATAATTAGATCTGGTTCTATTTGATTTACTTCTTCTTATTAAAGGAGATTCATCATCTTTTTCCTTTTCATTTTCAAATTCAATTTTTTTATTGTTCCATCAGAACTTTGAATAATATTAGTTAAATTACTATTAATTTTAGGTTGAGGAGGGACTGCTTCCTCTATGATCCAATTTGTTGGAAAATCAATTTCATCCCATTTAATTATTTTTCTAGTAGAAATTTTTGATAAACTAAAATTAGTTTCTATTAAAATTGTTTCATTCTTTGGTTTATTAACCCTTTTACATTTAGGGTTCATAGTGACTAATGGCTTATAATAAATTCTGTAACATATACAAATTAATTCAGACCCTGGCATATAATTATACCCATGAGTCTTAACATTTTAAGTTAATGCATCTAGAATATTAACGTCTGTCAAAGATAACTGCAAATTAGGATATACATCAAAATAGACTGGACCATGTGCCAAACTAGATTGTATAATTCCAATTAAAGATTGTTTCCAATTTCTATTTCTACCATCTCTTAATACAGCCATAAAGCTTTCTGGTAGACCTTGTAGTATTAAAGGTTTAAATGCAATTTGCACTAATCCTATATGTAAATAATTATATTCATTTTTATATTTATGAATATCTCTTTGGTTAAGTAATTGAATAACCATATCATCATTATCTAATGTTAATGTTTCTTCTGAGGTTTTTACAGTTTGAATTAAACCTAATTCCTCAAAAGTTCCTAATTCATATAAAATCCTTGGTTGAATTTTTGGGATAGTCCATTTATTCAACAAATCTAAATTTTTAGGAATTTCATATTCCTCAAGCAAATTGTTTTTAATGTTTTTATTATTTCTTTTAAAAATATTCATTAAATTCATTGTTAAATTATGCTGGATAACACTTCTCAAAATCCTACTAACCCCATGGTTCTGATACGCTCTGATACCATATACAATTTGAAGCATATATATACAAGCCCCTTTATGTTAACAAGGAAATTATATATATATATATATATATATATATATATATATATATATATATATATTTATTTATTTATTTATAAACACTTAACCCTTTTTTAAATGTTAAGTCAACGCACCCCAACTCCTTTTTAACTCGGTAATTGATTATATTAATTAATATCATCATCGTGCAACGTACTAATTGTTGTTATAGCTTAATTAACATTCCATTTCCCTTCTATAATACGAATTGTGTGTGGAGCAAACAACTAAGGCCCTAACTTTTGAGTTGTTTTTAGTATAGAAGAGAAACGGAAATAAGAAAATCACTCCGTTTACTTGAGTTATTTTTGAATAGAAAAGAAAAGAAATGTGAGGAGAACTGTGAACTTTTTCTTTCTAATATGGTTAATAGATAGGTAATACATCAAACTTTCATAAAATGTTCAACCTAAGGAACAATATAATTCTTTTAACAAAATAATAACCAACTTAATTTTAAAACTCTTCGTCTATGTTAAAACCGAAAAGGCTTAGCAACTATAAAGAAACAATTTGTAAACTTTAATTATCTTTAAACATATTACGTATTTTTATGCTTGATTGATGTAAACAAAATTTGATCATTCCTAAATTGAAAGTTTTGTAAAAGGCCCCTTTCGAATATTGGCAAAGATAACGGAACCTAAGATAAGATTAAAAAAGTTATAAGATTTTATTACCCACATTTCTCTTCAACTTAAAAACGTGAAATATGTAATTAAGTTTCATTTCTTTTGTTTGAAATATAAAATATTATTTTTTATTCTTTTTTCTATCATTTTGTATTCTCTTCTTTTCTTTCCTATAAGACCATTTGCAACGCAGACGTTCTGGCCTAGTTGGAGCCTCAGAACGCCCCAGAACGCCGACAACAGGGCGTTCTCGGGGCATCGATCGGCGGAGCACGGGCAGGCGTGGGAGCGTGTCGTGGGGCCCAGTTCACCTTTTTCGCTTTTGACCGTTTGAAGCTAATAAAAAAAAAATTTAAAAAAAAAAACGACCGTTAGCCTATTTAAAAAACAAAAAAGTTTTAAAAGTTGTGGACCGTTAGAAAGGCCATAATGGTAGGAAAATTATTATTTTTTTTAAAAAAAAAAAAATACTTTTTCCCTATCTTAAATTATTGTATTTTTAATTTCTAGGAACCGTATTGTAATTTTCAATTTTTAGGATCGTAACTTTATTTTTAATAAAAATGTAACGTTTTAGTTTTATTTTTAATGAATTAGCTTTTAATTATTAAATTGTAGTTTAATTTAATTAAAAAGAAATTTTAGTTTCTTTTTTAAGAAAAAATAAAATTAAAAGAAAAATATGGGGTCAAGGGGGATGATGGTCGTTCTGGGGCATTCTGAGTTTACCACTGCACGTGCTGACTATACGTCGACACTAATGTGCCACCTAGAACGCCCCAGAATGCCCTGCGGGGTTGCAAATGGTCTAATCGGAAACTCGAAAAAAGACAACACCTTGTAAAACCCAAACAGCCTAAAGTCGATTACTATAACAACCAAAAATAGTACGTAGATCACTTGCCACACACGGTATAGATAGCGGCAACACGGTTTGATTTATTGATAATGATAATGCACCATATATGAATTTCCGCACTCATTTGAAGTGGGTCCATCATATCCATCACTCGCAAGTTACTCCATTGTCCCCCCACCAAATTTACCAGCACACTCAAACAGTCAAACCCCATTCCTTGTTTGAATGATATATAATAATGTAATCTAATAAAATATTTATAAACTACAGATATTTAAATGTTACGTACAAGCCTAAGATAAAACGTTTTTATTATATTTCAATATGTAAATTAGATTAGATTCCTCGTCATTATGATATGCTACCTGTTTCACCCCCGGTTCTCGAGTCAGGTTTTATGTGGGTTCATTCTCTTATTTGGATTTTTATTTAACTCCCAATCCTTCAAATGTAAAAAAAGAAAGTTTAAAATTTTAAAAGTATTTTAGTGATTTCATGAGATATAAGAGACCAAGAGCAAAATGCAATGCGGGTCAAAGAATTGAACCCGTAAAAAATCCGATTAAAAAACAAGGAGCGAAATGGATAATATACCACAAGGATGGAGAATGTAGTTTACTCTATTTTAATTTAATTTGACTTATTAAAATACACATTCAATTTATGGACCCAATAAAACCGGTAATATATACTCTCTCCATCTCACAAAAAATGTCACCCAACATTTTTTTTGTTGAGATTAAGAAATATCGAGTAAATGTTAGTTTTGCCTTTATATTCAAAGAAAACGTGATTGGATTTATTTCAAAAATAAATAATTAAGAGTAATAAATAAGGACAATATGAAAAGTAATGATTTTTAATAGTTATTATTGCAAGTGAACAATTATTTTAAAACATATATTAATAGTTGTGCTACTACTTATTTTGGGACAGAGATGGTATGACATTTTTATAAGTTATAACTTTAATTAGTTGCACACAAAAAGTTATAATCAATTTATAAGTATTCAACGAATGTTTCACAACTTTTTGGAGCTTCTATAGTTCCTAAGTGATGTTTACTCTAAATTTCCTAATCTATTGTGGATAGTGTTGTTTAAGATAGTTTAATAAAGGGAGGTGATATATCCATCAACATTTTTGATAATTCTATCATTTCAGTGCATTACCCAATTGTACTGTACACGTAAATAAAGCATATGTATGATGGATTTATCAAAAAAATATTGGATATATCATTACCTTTAATAAATGAACTGGAAGCCACCAGAGAAGTTAAAAAAATCTACTTTTAAAAACATTGCACCTATTTACATGCCCACTTAATTATAGTAAAGTTATATTATAGAAACACAAATCCACCAACAATAATATATAATTAATTAATTGGAATTATTTGAGACCAATCAAGAGTAAGTTCCTGTCGATCTACAAGTGGCTAGAAGCAAGACATGCATTTGTCATTTTGAATATTCGTTAGTTTAGGCAAAATGGTTTTTTTTTTTTTTTTTACCGTAATATGCGAATGAATATTACCTCTTTTGTGAGAATTTAATTCAACTTTCTATATTAAAATTTTGGAATTTATTTTTTCAAGAAATAATTGTCTATGTCCCAAAAAGGAAAGATATTTAAGTGTTAGAGTTACGATGACAAGATCTGAGTTTTTGCCTTAACCATTGTATATTGGAAATGTATTTGCAAAAACGTTGTAGTTTTAAAATTATTTGCCAAAGACCATTATTTTCTATTTTTTACCCCCACCTCTCTATTTTTTACCCCACCAACCGATTTTCTTTCTCCCTTATCACATTACTTAGACACGTTTGACTCAATTTGTATATATAGACTGTTTCTTAAAAATTTAATAATACAGTAATAATTAAGATACAACATTTATGCATATAGCTATATTAAAAAAATTCACACCTTATTATTCAAGCAACCTACGACTTTTGTACATCAAAATTACTCCCACTATTTTATGATTATAAACGCTTTCCTCAAATCCATAAGAATGCAAATTGAATTGCACTAAACAGTCTCCAATAAACTGCTCGAAATAATATTGAAATACTAGACAAATTTTCGCTAAAAAAGAACCTAAAAGAAAAACGATTCATAATATTGATAAGTCTTTCTCCGATAACAATCAATTGAAACTACTCCAAAACAATTCGTCGAACCAATAAAAAAACAAAGTGACTGTAAGTTTTGCCTTTGCTAATAATAAATTCCAAAGACTCTTGAAGGTGCAAATTATCAAATAAATATATAAGTTTATATATACTTGAGATTGATCGGAGGATGTATGTCTACTTTGAAGGTTTTGTAAAATCCGCAACAGGAAGGAATAAGTTGCAGGAGTCAGTTCGCAAATGGGAGGAGTACGACATATAGATGCTAGGGTTTTATATTTAACCGTCTCCTCTTATTTTTTTTACCTTCGTTGAGGGATTAGATTTGCATAGGAAAAGAGAATAAATGGGCTTTAGGCAAATAAAATTGAAATCACAATCTTCTTGCAAATACATTATTAAAGGACAATTGATAAGGCAAAAACTCGACAAGATCTTGATTATAATATAACTAGGTTTGGAGCCCGTGCGTTGCACGACCGCAATACAAAGCAAAGTATATTGGAATAACGAAATGACCCAAAATGCATCAGCAGATAAACAACTGATGTTTGAGGTCTTGCATTCTCTAGCATTCCATCAGTTTTGTCTAAGTCTTATTAGCTGTTACTGGCAACAACGATTTCTTAGATTTAGAGGTCGAGGACTTCACGGACAGTGATGTTGTCTCTTGATCAGTTTTAATGCGCTTACTTACAGAGCTTTCATCTGTGCTTATGGTGACATCAACAACATTTTCTGCAGTAACAGATTTTCTATCCTGCACCATTGTGTCAATGTAGTGGTTGTTGGATGAAATGATGAATACAAAACAGATAAATAAGAATTTCATTTTATAATTAAGAATTCCATTTATACTGTTAAAATACTAATGTATTTCTAGAGATTACTAGAAATAATAGTATTTCTAGAGATTACTAGTAATAATTAGAATTAACTAGTGCTATTAGATATTTAACTAAATGTAATTAACTAGAAATAACTAGATTGTTCTAATCAAGCCTATAAATAGGGTCAAGAGTATTACAATTGATGTACAACAACAACAATTCACATTAATAAAACTCTAAGTTTGTTCATCCACTAAGAATCCTACATTTCACATTCTATTTCCTAAACTTCCCTTCACCACTTCACATTTAAACTAATATTTAATCACCACATAAATAACCAAATTCTATAACAATTCTAACAATTGGTATCAGAGCTATTAAGGGCGTTTGTTCGAGCACACCATGACTACCATTAGTACATACAACATTCCCGTCCCCGTCTTTGATGGCGACAACTATGATTATTGGAGTATCCGAATGAAGACATATTTCCAAGCACAAAGCTTGTGGGATATTGTTGAAATCGGATTTACAACTCCAAAAGATGTTGAAACTCTGCCCGCGGATCAACAAGAAAAACATAACAAAAATGTTGTAAGAAATGCCGCCGCTCTAGGCTACATTCAACAGGCCATGACGCCATCTATCTTTCCACGAATCATGGAAGCTACGACAGCCAAAGAGGCGTGGAGAACTCTACAAGAAGAATTTCAAGGAAGCACGAAGGTACGATCCGTCAAGCTTCTAACACTAAGACGAGATTTTGAAAATTTAAAAATGAAAGATTTTGAGACTGTAAAAGATTACTACTCTAGAATCAAAGAGATAGTAAATCAAATGAGAGCTTATGGAGATTATATAACTGATAAGAGGATTGTTGAAAAAATTCTTATCAGTATGACAGAAAAATACGATCATGTGATTACTGCTATTGAAGAGTCAAAAGACATCGAGACTCTTTCAGTAACAGAATTAGTTGGCTCTCTTGAAGCATATGAGGCTAGACTGAGTCAGCGAAGTGAAAACTCACTTGAAAGTGCCTTTCAGTCTAAACTCAAATTAAGGTCTCAAAAATCTAACAATGAAGGGAAAAGAAATTTTGAAGAAAATTCAAAAGGAGGAGAAAAACCCAGATCCAAGTTTGACCAGAGAAGAAAAAGCTACCCTCCATGTGGTATTTGTAAAAAGACAAACCATTTGGAAAAAGATTGTTTTCACAAAGGAAAGCCACAATGCAACAACTGCAAAAGATTTGGGCATCTTGAAAAAGATTGTCGTTTAAAACGCAATCATCAGGCTAACTATATCGAAGAAAATGAAGATATATCTGAAAAAAGCAATCAATTATTCTACGCGTGTCATGCTGCAAATGAGCAAAAAGATGACACATGGTTCCTCGATAGCGGTTGCAGCAATCACATGACAGGAGACGAGAAGTTATTCCGCACCATCAACTCATCAATAAAATCTCGTGTCAAGTTGGGAAATGGCGTACGCGTTGATGCTAAAGGAAAAGGTACGATATCGGTTCAGACTAATAACGGCACGCGGTCTATTAATGATGTTCTTTTAGTCCCAAGTTTGGACAGTAACCTACTAAGTGTAGGCCAAATGATGGAGCATGGTTATTCTCTACTCTTTGAAGACGATTCATGTGTAATTCGTGACAAGAAAAACAACAACAGATTGATTGCCGAAGTACGAATGGTAAATCGGAATTTTCCGCTTCGTTGGAATTATATCATAGACACAGCCATGAAAGCGCAAGTCGAAGAATCATGGCTATGGCATCGAAGATTTGGCCACTTCAACTTTCAATCACTAAAGATTCTCCAGCAGAAAAATATGATGAAAGACTTGCCAAACATACAAGAGATCACAGAAACATGTGAAAGTTGTATGATGGGGAAACAACATCGAAAATCTTTCCCTCGTGACAAAGCCTGGAGAGCAGATGGCATATTGGAGCTAGTTCACACAGACATATGTGGACCTATGAGGACTCCGTCTCACAACCAATCCAGGTACTTTATTCTCTTTATCGATGACTATTCTAGAATGACCTGGGTATATTTCATGCGTGAAAAATCAGAAGTTTTCAATATATTTAAGAAATTCAAGAATTTCGTAGAAAAGAAAAGTGGCCATTACATAAAAACACTAAGAAGTGATAGAGGAAAAGAATACACCTCTAGGCAATTTATTAAATTCTGTGAAGATGAAGGAGTTCATCGCCAACTTACAGTTGGTTATGCTCCTGAACAAAACGGCGTCTCTGAACGTAAAAACAGAACTGTAATGGAAATGGCCAAGACAATGATACATGAAAAAGGCCTTCCAAACAGTTTCTGGGCTGAAGCCGTATACACGGCAGTATATCTTTTAAATCGATGTCCAACTAAAGCTGTAGAAAACAAGACTCCAATCGAGGCATGGAGTGGAAAGAAGCCATCGGCAAAACATCTAAGAGTATTTGGAAGCATTTGCTATATCCACGTTCCGAAAGAGAAACGTCACAAACTCCAAGAAAAATCAGAAAAAGGAATATTCTTGGGCTACAGCACACAATCAAAAGGCTACCGAGTCTTTAATCTTAAAACTAATAAGGTAGTGATTAGCCGAGATGTGGAGTTTGACGAAGATGCTTCCTGGAACTGGGAAAAAGAAAAAGTCGATAAACAGATATATCTACCATGGATATCGATGGAAGCTCCAGCTCAACAATCACCACAAATTGAGCACTCTAAAGGAGATCAAAGTACAAGCAAGGGAAATCCTACTACATCAACTTCTCCGTCAATAACCTTACCTGTACAAGATGACTCAAGTCCGGAGTCAACACCGGGAAGAGTTAAAACATTAACAGAAGTATACGAAACTTGCAACTTCACAACGATAGAACCCGAAAGCTATGAAGTTGCAGCTAAAGAAGAAAAGTGGGTGACTGCTATGAATGAAGAAATAAAAATAATCGAGAAGAACAACACGTGGGAGCTAGTTGATCACCCGAAAGATAAAGAAATTATAGGAGTTAAGTGGGTTTACAAAATGAAATTTAACCCCGACGGTTCTATTCAAAAACACAAAGCAAGACTAGTAGCAAAAGGCTACTCACAGCAACCTGGAGTCGACTATACGGAAACGTTTGCACCTGTCGCTCGACTTGATACTATAAGAGCACTTGTGGCGCTAGCATCTCAACGAAGGTGGAAGATTTACCAACTAGACGTGAAATCAGCCTTCCTAAATGGGTTTCTCGAAGAAGAAATATACGTGGAGCAACCCCAAGGGTTCGTCAAGAAAGGAAAAGAAAATAAAGTCCTCAAGCTAAAGACAGCTTTATACGGACTTAAACAAGCGCCACGAGCATGGTACAGCCGTATCGACGGCTACTTCACAAGTTCAGGATTCAGGAGGAGCCAAAGTGAGCCAACACTCTACATCAAAACCCAAGGTAACTCCGACACTCTCATACTTTCCTTGTATGTCGATGATCTTATATATACGGGAAATAATGAGAAGATGATTCAAGAGTTTAAACAAGACATGATGAAGACGTTCGAGATGAGCGACCTTGGATTAATGCACTATTTTCTTGGCGTCGAAATTAGTCAAGAAAATGAAGGTATATTCATATGTCAAAAGAAATATACCGAGAACCTCCTGAAAAAATATAAGCTATACGGCTGTAAAACTGTACCTACACCACTTGTTGTTAACGAGAAGATGAGAAAAGAAGATGGATCTGAGAAGGCTGACGCTTCAAGATACAGAAGTCTCATTGGAAGTTTGCTCTATCTAACAGCAACAAGACCAGACATAATGTACACAACAAGTCTACTATCCAGGTACATGCAAAACCCTACTCAAATACACTATGGAGCTGCAAAGAGAATATTAAGATACTTGCAAGGTACCATAGACTATGGCATATGGTACAAGCCCACTACAGACTCGAAGCTTCACGGTTATACAGATAGTGATTGGGCTGGATCAGTGGATGATAGGAAAAGTACTTCAGGATATGCATTCACACTTGGATCTGGTATATTCTCTTGGGCATCTAAAAAACAAGATACGGTAGCACAGTCATCAGCTGAAGCCGAGTACGTAGCAGCCTCAAACACAGTCAATCAAGCAATATGGCTAAGGAGAATTCTAGAAGACATGACTGAAAAACAAGATGAAGCTACACAAATATATTGCGACAACAAGTCTGCAATTGCAATGGCAAAGAATCCGGTGTTTCACGGAAGAACAAAACATATTGCCATCAAGTATCACTTTCTACGTGAAGTTTTGGCAAAAAAAGAGATTGAACTACACTACTGCAAGTCAGATGAACAAATTGCAGATATTTTCACGAAAGCATTGCCAAGACCAAAGTTCGAGTTTCTACGCAACATGCTCGGAGTAACATCGAAATACATTAAGGAGGAGTGTTAAAATACTAATGTATTTCTAGAGATTACTAGAAATAATAGTATTTCTAGAGATTACTAGTAATAATTAGAATTAACTAGTGCTATTAGATATTTAACTAAATGTAATTAACTAGAAATAACTAGATTGTTCTAATCAAGCCTATAAATAGGGTCAAGAGTATTACAATTGATGTACAACAACAACAATTCACATTAATAAAACTCTAAGTTTGTTCATCCACTAAGAATCCTACATTTCACATTCTATTTCCTAAACTTCCCTTCACCACTTCACATTTAAACTAATATTTAATCACCACATAAATAACCAAATTCTATAACAATTCTAACATATACCTTTGTTGATGAATTTAGCTGAGATAATCCAACATTTTCTGAAGTACCATTGCCATAAGATTGATTTTCCTGGAGATTGAAATGTCATGGATGGGGGTATATAGCAGGTTAAGTAATTGTACTATAGTAATTGCTAAACGGTATATAAAGGTAGATTTATAATATACCTCATCAGATCCATATTGTTCTTTAAACAATTTGATATGTTCCTCATCATCATGGTACTTAACTACAGTGTAAACCTGATAGTTACGGTTCTTATTAAATTCTGTTACTGAAACTTTTGTCCTACGATCTCATTCAACTCATCCGGTATGTCATCATCCTCACCCATGTTTTTTCAAATATCATATGCAGTTTTGTTAATCATGGACATGATATCAGTTTCAAAAAGTGTGAAAGATGCTGAGCCTGTTTCGTTCGCAACTCATATCTGCACTTTGAACCTATGAACATATAAAGTATGATAGTTGTGGCTAACAAAAGAGTAGCAAGTAGTACAAAGATGGTATAACATACAAACATTACCTGAGATAAACATTGGGGTTTGAGCCACACTTTACACAAGTGTAGTCATGGGCTAGTTTCACATCAATCGGGACAGTGACATCATCATCATCATCAATGGGAGTAGCCAATATTTTACATTTTCTACATGTAACTGGGATGATACTATTGATGGTTGCATAAACAACAAATTCACCAAGCTGCAGTACAATTGAATGTTTTCTGAGTTAGAAAGGTTATCCAATAATTAAAAAAAAATGCGTTTAATTACAGTTTGTTTAGAGTAAGGATTGAGGAGTTACCATTGATGGTGTGAGCTCATCCAACCCTATGTTTTTGCATCCATCAAAGAAGGATTTAGCAGTCACGATTGATGGCGTGGTTGCCGGTTTCAAACTTTCAATCTTTTCATTACCACTTATAGCAATCAACCTATGATTATTCATTAATTTTAAAAAATCGTAAAGTACATGAGAATAGTTGTGTAGTTGTTATACAATATAGTAATACAAAAGGGGGAACATGTGTGATGTAGATGAAACCTGGTTTCGAAATCATTGATCTCTGGTATATAGGTGTTCATAAACACTTTTGTTGCATACCAGTCGGTAGAAACAGTGAGGTGATCTGATAAAAGAAATCTTCGTTACCGAATTAAATAAATTTTAAAAGTAGAATTATAGAAAAGATTAACATGTGTGTACATACCCAGGTAGTCTTTGTTCTTAGCAAAATTGTAAGATCATGATGGCACAGTTGCCAGGTTCGTAGTTATCCAAAAAATCAGACACTTGATCTACATATTTACCCCAGAATGTGCAACATATCTTAAGACCACTATGAGTACAAAACAACCCAATTAGTAAACACAGAAATTGTAAAATTAAAATATTGTGGAAAGTAATGCATGAGATAGATATATTAAAACATACTCGAGATCTTGTATATCAATATTCATCAGTTTGGACGGTTCCCGTTGTAATCAAGGACACCAATTCCAACAACACGTCCAACCACATCTGCGTAAAGATAGAATAGTAGGTTCGGGTTCAAATGAGAATAGGAATTTGTGTGAGAATGAAGGAACCAATGATATCAAGTCATGTGTACAAAAAGAATGTTCACATGTACAAAACTCATTTACCCCCAACATCAATAATCTCACAAACGACAAATTGAAAAATTATGAAAATTGCACCATTAAATTCAGCATTTCATCCTCTTCGATTTTCCGTCGCTTAAGGCATACCTTCGACGAGTTTTTTTTTTCTTTCCATTTTCTTGGTGAGTTTCACATTTACTAACACATGTGTTAAAGTGTTGCGTTTAGAGTTTAGAGTTTGGGGTTTAGGGGTTAGGGTTTGGGGTTTCTCCTCGAAACCTCAAACCCTAAACCCCAAACCCTAACCCCTAAACCCCAAACCCTAAACGCTTTACGAAACTCTAAACCCTAAATCATACTAAACCCTAAACCTTAAACCCTACTAAACCCTAAACCCTACTAAACCCCTAAACCCTACTAAACCCTACTAAACCCTAACCCTAAACCCTAATTTTAACCAAAAATTAAATGTACAAACAATCACTAACACATGTGTTACTAATTTGTAAAACCCATCAAAAAATGAAGAAAAAAAAAGTTGTCAACAGTATGCCTTGAAGGACGGCAAATCGAAGATGAAAAAATGCTGAATTTTATGGTGCAATTTTCATGATATTTAATTTTTAAAAATGTGGAGGAGAGAGAATAAAGTGACACATGACATAAATTTGTTGGTTCCCTCATTCTCACTCAAAATTGATGTACTCATTTGAACCTTACTCTAGAATAGTATTATGTCAAACCATGGGAAATTATTAAGAAAATTGCATATATTATTTACAAACGGTCTCACCCACCAGCAGTACGATCGACATTGAGAGAGTAGGATACAATATCATTGAAAGGGACAAACTGAAACCCATTCATAGGTCTGTTACAGTCAGTGGTTTCCTTGACCATGGTTTTATGAGCGAAAAGCAGTTTGTAAGGATGTGATATATATATTGATTTGTATTTGTTTTCAACAACTGATACATCACGGATGATGTAGTTTCCTCCTTCCTCTAGTATTGGTTGGAATTTGGGCATGTGCTTACTTCTCACAGTAGCACCTATCTTATCACCCTTGTGAATGATAGAACTAGCAAGTGTCAGTTGCAATATTATGTGAACTTTAATAAATTTTGTTAGTATGGATATAAAATACGTTCAAACCTTTTCATCCATAAGAATGAGTTCCATAATCTGGAACTGTTTCTCAGTTTCAAATCCTTTCTGATGCCACAAATGAAGGACCTTAACTTTGATTGAAAACTTGACTAAAGCGGGTGTTATGTCAGCGATAAAAACGAATATTATCTATAAGGGGGGAAAAAATTCAGTACAACACGAATGATAAAAGGTTTAAGATCAATACAATAACACTACTACAGAAGAAACAGGCAACAACGACAAAGTTTTGCGGCAGAAATAAAAACCATAGCAAATTTATTGCATTTGCGACGCATTTGTCACACTTTTGTGACGATATATTAGAAGAAAAAAAGTCAAACATTTGACTGATTTTTGACACATATTAGTGACAAATTCGCGACGACATATAAAAAGTCAAACATTTGACCAAAAATTGCGACGGATTTGTGTCAAATTTGCGATAGTAAATCATGATTCAAATAGTTGACTTAATTTTCAAACCTTTGACTAAGTTTTGCGATGGATTAGCGTCAAATTTGCGACAACATATAAGAATTCGAATAGTTGACTGAGTTTTCAAATCTTTGACTAGAGATTTGCGATAGATTTATGTCAAATTTGCGATTACTAATCAACATATTTAGTAAATTAAATAATTCATAATTTACAATTATAATACTTGTAGTATATCTGTTGCAAAATTAATCAAAAAATAAGATTATAATAAATAATAATAAATGAAGTTGTCGCAAGACAGTCGCAAGATTTAATCCTGGATTTTAAAATAACAAATATATCGAAGTTTTCTCTGGGTTGATTTTATGTGGCCTGTTTTTCTGTATATATAGCATTATTTTAAAAATGGTGGTGGTTATTTTTTCTATAAATCTATGATATCTATTATATGAAAGGATACATATTGCAGTAGAATTAATTTAAAATTTGTAGGAGTATCATTACTAAATTAGACGGATCTTTATATGGATTGATATTACCTAACTAATATAGTGAATTATTTTTCTGTCATGGTATTAATAGACTTAATTATTTCAAATGAATATGTATATAATTGCAGCACTGTTATCAGTATCCATTGCCTTAAACATCAGCTCTCGACTATAATCTAATAACAAATATTTGTTTTGAAAAATTAATTTTTCCCATATGGTTTTCTGGTTACATACTTGTCTTGAGAAGTTTTAAAGATCATATCTTTTTATAAGTTTTATTATGTCACATGCATACCGTAAAGCCATCTTAAGTGGAAGATCCCATTCTTTGTCGGGAGCAACACCATTTTCACAAATCCAAGGATATTCATTCTGGTAATAAGTAGTTAAATATTTTTACAATTAACGAATTTGAAAACAGCAACATGTTCACAAAAGCTTTTAATCATTTTGATTTTTTCTAAATCATGTACTTCAAATAATTATCCTAAGGCACTAAACCAAATGAAAGAGTAATTGAATTGTACCCGAGGTATTGAAGAGGGTGAGCAAGGTGAGTAATGAGATAAAATCGTGTGCGAAAAATACAATCCAATTAAAGGTTACCTGAATGAAATTGACGGAATTGAGATGCCGATTTGTTGATTACCCGAGTACACTTCTAGTTGCAATGGGTTTTGAAGGTGGGGTGTATGCTGATGGTTTTGTTTTTTGAAGATAGAAGAGGTAAAGAGGAGTATTAGGTTTAAATAATTGAAAGAAACTCATATATGATCATAACTAACCATCAACTTATAGCAACTGCATATCTATACTAACAAAATTTCTAAGAAAGCAATGGAATTCATTTTAAACTATATGATCGAAGGGTCGGGTTCACGTACGCACGATATTAACGTACGCACAGTACGCAACAATTATAACATGTGCATTATGTATCAGTTATAACATGTGCATTGTGTATCATACAAATCATTACCGTCTTGCAACTTTTAACATATTCATTGCACAAATTTTAAATAAAAATAGACAAATTTTAATATGTTCATTGTGTATCATTTAATAATTAGATATGTTTATTGTGTATCATCTTCTTCATTCCATTCCATGCTCTTGCAACTTTTAATATTCTCACTATATATCATACAAATATTAAATTAAAACATACAAAAATCGTCTTTGTGATTGAAATTTGGAGACAATTGAAATAAAGTTATGAATTTTGTTATTTTACAAATTCGAGAACATAAGTTGTTTGATCGAATTTTGAATAAAATCTTTGAAAAAAAGGGAAGGAAATCGTTTATATACGAAGCAAGTTAAGGGAAAATAATGTCATTTAAGGTCAGTTGAAAAGGGTTAAAAATTTACAGAATTACCTGGCGGAGGTAGAAGGTGAACAGGAAATGATCGGAGCAGAAGGACACGGGGGTATCTGTTAATGTTAATGGTTGCGTATACTGTGTATGCAAACATGACTGCGTACTTGAACCTTGATCTTACTTCCGATTGTGTTGTTTTTTAAAAAGACAAAAAGGAGTATTATGAAAAAGATTGGAGTATTAGGTTAGATATTTTAGGCAAAGTAGCTATGTGGCAGTGGCGGAGAAAAGTTCAAAAAAGAATGATAAAAAGATGGAAAATTAAGAAATCAATATGATTGCTTCATTTCAAAAACTCATTTCCACATTTTTTTCAAAGTTAAATATCTCACAAACCGTATGTCTATAAATTATAAAAATTGCATATTCTGAATCAGCGTCTTTTTCTCTTCGATTCTAGCTCGAACAAGATATATTTTCAACAAAGTTTTTTTATCTTCATTTTTTTGGGTTTTAATGTGAAATCACATGTGATTTAATACTAAAAAATAATTACACCCGCTTATATCTTCGATTAAACTTCTAATTCAAATCATTGATGATATAAAGAGATTCAAACATGAAAAATTAAGTTGTAATCACATACGATTGAATATCAAAGTATCAATCACATGTGATTAGGGTAATCAAATGCGAATTTCCAAATCATTAATTATAATCATACAATTAAGTAAAAATCAAGTTGAAATCATACATAAATTATCATATATCAGTAAATTTCTCATCAAATATCAAAATTTAAATGTAAATCATATGTGATTATATAACAAATCACTTGTGATTAAGTGTATAAATAACAATCGCATGTGATTTATAATGAAAACTATTGCAATTTTTAATTTTTTATTTATAACTATCAACTAGTTTAAGACCTGCAAAATTTGCAGGTTGACTTTATGGTATGTCTTATATGAATTTAATAAGTGTTTTGGTGTTGGTGTACGGTACATCGGTTTGTATTGTTTTAATTTTAAATGAAAAATGTATTAAGGATTTGAATTGTGATAGATTTTGGATTGATGATTCCAAATTAATTAATAAATTAATAGGAATAATATTGTGTATGATAACACTTTGTTATTTGTATTGACATTTAATAATATTATATTATTTAAAATCGTACGGATATGTTATTTCCAAATAAGCAAATTTATCGGTTTAGCAGGTAAATACTATTTTGTACTTAAAAAATAAAACTTTGTTGCAGTGCATTGGTGATTTTCGTCCATCTAGGTTACTCTCTGTAATTTAAATCAACAATCTATAATGCATTACTATATCTTTTTAACTTTGACGAAAGATGACAAAACATAACAACTCAAATTTAGGCTCTACTGACCCGAATGACGTTAACACGACCTTAAAAGATTCAATGGTAAATTATTTTAGGGATGTAAATCGAGATATAGAGAAATTAGTGGCAAAAGAGTAAATTAATTAATCAATTATTGATAATATTGTGTATGATACCACTTATTTTTTTGTATTTGTATTGTTCTTTAATAATAATACTATATACTATATATTATGTACCAAAACTTTGAATTAGTTAAATAAAATGTTAAATTGTTAGTTTTAAGATTTCAAATCTTGTAAATCGTTATCGTTTTTTTTCCCGTGTTTCAAATTCGCGTTGTATTTTCAATAACTATTTTTTTTGTGCCAAAGTTACATACA
This sequence comes from Pseudognaphalium luteoalbum, assembly GCA_963422505.1. Classification (NCBI taxonomy): domain Eukaryota; kingdom Viridiplantae; phylum Streptophyta; class Magnoliopsida; order Asterales; family Asteraceae; genus Pseudognaphalium; species Pseudognaphalium luteoalbum. Next base: position 5,928,649 of record OY730198.1, on the reverse strand, counting down.
TGAGGATAACCGAAACCCGCGAATAAATATGAAAAACTGATGGGTTATACTAATTGGGTATCCAACGGATATTGGATCGGGTATCAGTACGAATATTTTAAACCGGTATGTGTACAGATACACTATAATCCGCCGCAAATCGACCCGTTGGCATTCATAATTCAAGCATTGTAAATTAAAAATTGATAAAAGGATTCAAAAAGACGGCAGTATGGGTACTAATACACTCAAATCCGTCAAAACCCGACCCGTTGGCATCCATGATCCATAAATTGTAAATTAGAAATTGATAAAATTATTCAAAATAGTAGGCCGTATAAGAATTTAAATCACCGGGTGATGGAATGAAGTTATGAATTTTTTGAAATTGAAAATAACTTATTGTGGTTTTTTTTATAAAAAATAAAATAAATAAGGTTGTAGGAAAAGTTTGAATTATAGAATAAATAATAAGTTATAAAATATTTGGAGGATTTCTGCAATTAAATGAATAACATAGGATTTATATTGTAAATATTGAAGAGTGTATATTGTAAATATAAAAGGGTAATTTAGTCTATTAGTCACCTAATAATGTGATTAATGATGTCATGAAATAAATTAAGGGTTAGATATTAATTGTTGATCTCCATCTAATGATCTTTATTCTCTCAAGATTTTTCTTTTAATATATAAGATAGATGTGGGTGAATATTAAGTTATAATCACGTGTTAAGTAGCAAGAGTAAGGTTCAAATGAGTACATCAATTTTAAGTGAGAATGAGAGAACCTACAAATTTATGCCATGTGTCACTTTATTCTCTCTCCTTCACATTTTTAAAAATTAAATATCTCACAAACGGTAAGTCGAAAAATCATGAAAATTGCACCATAAAACTAAGCATTTTCTCCTCTTCGATTTGCCGTCCCTCAAGGCATACTTTGACAACTTTTTTTTTCTTCATTTTTTGGTGGATTTTACAAATTAGTAACACATGTGTTAGTGAATGTTTGTACATTTAATTAGTAGTTAAAATTAGGGTTAGGGTTTAGGGGTTTAGTAGGGTTTAGGGGTTTAGTAGGGTTTAGGGTTTAGTAGGGTTTAAGGTTTAGGGTTTAGTATGATTTAGGGTTTAGAGTTTCGTAAAGCGTTTAGGGTTTGGGGTTTAGGGGTTAGGGTTTGAGGTTTGGGGTTTCAGGGTGAAACCCCAAACCTCAAACCCTCCCTGAAACCCCAAACCTCAAACCCTAACCCCTAAACCCCAAACCCTAAACTTTAACACATGTGTTAGTAAATGTGAAACCCACCAAAAAAATGATAAAAAAAAAAAAAAAAACTCGTCGAAAGTATGCCTTGAGGGACGGCAAATCGAAGAGGATGAAACGCTGAATTTAATTGTGCAATTTTTATAATTTTTCGATTTGTCATTTGTGAGATAATTGATGTTGGGGGTAAATGAGTTTTGTACATGTGAACATTCTCTTTGTACACATGGCTTGATATCATTAGTTCCCTCATTCTCACAAAAATTTATATTCTCATTTGAACCCCACCCTAAGTAGCAAATACCATGAATAAAAAATCGTGAACAAATTTTAATTTTTCATCATAAATCACATGTGATTATATTGTTAAATTCGGTAAAAAAAAGCGATAAAAAAATTGGTCGAAATTATATCTTATGACATCTCTAATCGAAAACAAAAACGCGCTGGTTTTGAATATGTAATTTTTATAATTTATGGAATTACGGTTTGTGAGATAATTAACCAAGGGGTAAAAATAGAAGTTACTTTTGTAGAGAAATGGAAGAATCCTATTGGTTCTCCCATTCTCTATTTTTTTAACATTCTTAAAAGAACTCACCTCCTATGTGGCATAGGTAGAATTGTGTCAATGAACATTTTTTTCTAATTGCTTGACATGTCAGATTACATACGTACTAATAAATTGTGTTTTAGGCTGCCACATAAATAAAATAATCTTTGTTTTAATAGAATGAACTAGGCTTAGAGCTCGTGCGATGCACGGCCATTTACAAAATATAACTATATTGATTTATAAGTTCAATATTGATTGATTAATTATAAAGAAAATAATTAGTAACATAAATCAAATTATAACTGATGGACTTATATTTATTTTTGTAGCATATGATACATCAAATATGACGTAGTCTTTTTCTTTCCTTGAGAGCGGTTAAAACTTAGGTCTCTATCCACTTCTTATGGTAATACCGATCTTGTCTCTGTGTGAATGAGAAAATTAACAATCATTATTTGGAAAATTATGTTAAGTTTTAAAATACTTATTGAGCCATTACAATGCTCGCTAATTAATAAATCAAAATTAATCATATGATTTATTAAATTTTCAATTGTATTAATATTATTGAAAGTTGAAAATTTTATTATTAAAACTTAATAGTAACATATACCAAAATGCATATAAAATAATTAATTTTATATATTTTATTAAACTAATTTTTCTTAAAATATGATAGTTGATGATAATAATATTAGATAATTATAATACATGTGATATCAATGATAAAAATCATTATTAATTAAATGTTTTGCAAAAGTTTAAATAGCTATTATAATAAAACTGAATTAGTAGTCTAAAATAGAAGGTAATAGTTTGTTATGAATTTAAAATTTTGTAAAGGATGAGAGTATTATGAACTATGAATATTTTTAGGAAAAACTAATTTGATTATTTGGCATAATTAGAAGGTTTTCAGGATAAGATATGAAGATGATATGACATAGCTAAACAATAAATGAAGATTTATATAGGAAAAATTATTTTGATGATGTGGCATAATTAGAAGGCTTTTAGAAAAAGGTAAGGAGATGATGTGGCTTATCTAAAAATCAAAGAAAAAACCTTGTTTTATAATTAGCTCGTACGATGCATTGCCATTTATAAAATTCATTTAAATTAAGTTTAATTTTGTTAATTAAAAGATACATTTATTATTTAAAATGAAAATAACTAATAATATAAATCAACTTATCATGGATGTACTTGTATTTATTTTTTCAATAGTTGATACATCAAGTATGATGTAATTTCATTCTTTATTAAAATTTGATTTCTGTTAACTTCTCACGGTAACATCAATCTTATCACCTTGTGAATGACAAAAGTAACAACCATCAATTATAAAGTTATGTTTTGTTTTAATGCATGTTGAGCCCTTGCAAAATAAAAAATTATTCATATGTTTATAGGTTTCAAGTTGTATTTTAATATTGTGAAATTTTAAAATTTATTATTGAAAGTTAATGTACAATCAATGTCATATAATTTAATTAAAAAAAATTAAACATGGTAGTTGATGATGATAATTTTAGTTAACTGCAACTTATGAGATATGAATAAGAAAATTAATCTATTTTTTATGTTGGAAAAATTATTATATATTTGTAATATAGGAATATTAAAGATTATTATAATTAGTATATAACTGATAAATAATAGTCTTAGTAAATTTTAAGATTTTAAAAGAAAAATTAATATGATGTGGCAATTTAGGAGACTTTAAATAAAAAGAAATGTGATGATGTGGCATGTCTAAAAATTAAGAAAAAATATTTGTTATAATGATGTGTCAAATTAGGAGAGTATAAAGAAAAGGTAATTTGATGATGTGACATATCTAAAAATTAAGAATAAATCTTTGTTTTATATATATAGAAATGGATCTTATGTACAGTGAATATAAGTATTTCAAAACATAGTGTAAACACCTTACAAGTTTGTTGTGTGTGTTGGGTTCAAAGGAATTCATGTAAACTGGCTCTATGCCCAGCCAACATAAAGAAGAAATATTTGACAGTATATTTATCCAATGAAAGTTGTATCCTGGGCTAGCTATATAATTATACAACCAAGTCAAAGATGAAGTTGAAGATGGAGATTGAAAAGCCAACGTTGGGAATAAAATCTACATTATTAAGCCAACTCAGAAAATGGAGATAATCAAACTTGTTACAGACTTAAGTTGATGACATATCCAACACTTAGGAGCATCAATGGTTATCCAAACAACACCTAAAACATAGTATAAATGTACAACATTGTTAAAAATAGACGTTTATAGTGTGGTGCTCCCTCTACCAAATGTCAGCCAATACACTAGCACGTGTAGCTAAGTCTCCTCCTAACCCAGCTCGTCAGCTCCCGTCGGTGAGCAACCGACGAATCGACAGGGATGGCACCACATTGTCGGTTGAATCTGTCGGTTTTGAGCTTCGGTAAACCGAAGTTCAATCAGTTTGTTTTTTTTTTCCTTTTTCTTTTGTGTGTATAAAATGAATGTCAAATTGATAAATGCGGGATCCAAAAATTAAAGTAACGGAGTGGGGATGGGAGTGGTCAGTCAGATTCAGTCAATTTTTAAAAAAACTGACGTAGCGCTGAGGTGGCTCTGTCAGTTTCAGTCAGTTTGTTTTAGGGTTGGGAGTGGCCTAACTTGCGACATGAACTGCATTGTGCAGATTCTGTTTGCAGTACATGTCAGGATATACCACGAGCATGTATGAAATTCTTCAATAGAATTAAAAGCACATTTAAAGAATCTAATTGTCTGAAGATGATAGAAGGAATGTGCTAGCTCGCTTATAAATAGTAGACTTCATTCTTGAAATCTAGTGTGAAACAATTGTCAGTTTTAAAAGCATAGTATTTAGCATTCCATTGTAACCAACATAGAGGGTGTTCACTAGTATGGTAATGAGCATGGATGTCAAGATGGTGATCTTGATCGTAGGATCGTACGATCCTACGATCTTACTAAGTGAAAACGTTTAAGATCGGAGTAGGATTGCTCAGGACGTAGGATCGGAATAGGATCGCTCTTAGAATCGTAAGATTGGTGAATGGTCTGATCATACAAATAGGCTAATTTTTTTATTTCATTATTATAATTATTACTATATTTTTCTTTTTACAATTGGGCTAAAATATTTCTAAAGCCCATATCATAATCCAAAGCCCAATGACTTTCATGGTTCGTATGAAGTTACGATTGATATCTTAGATAAGTAATTTTCATTTGTAGGCTCGTTTGCTCAAACTTGTTATGACTATTGATGCAATTATAGTATGCTACTATTTTTTCTTTTAGTATGTTTATCTTCCTAGAAACATATGTTGACAAATTGCATATTTTTGTAATTTAAAAGTTTGAATGTTACATTAATTTCTCTAATTGTTAGTATCCGACACAAATTAAGATATTTTTAAATTAATAGTGATATTTTGGTAAGATCTTACAATCCTGATCCGATTTTACGATCACGATCATACAAAGGAAAAAACGATCCTACGTATTAGAATCCCGATCCTAACAACCTTAATATTGAGTGTTAATCTATATTCATCAGTTAGATATTCCGCTTAAAGATATAACTTGTAATTCTTTGATTTAATTGATAAAGAATTAAATTGCAATTGTTTTTCTTAGATATTTGTTCGCGCTTATAGTTTTGAACATATTATACACATTAATAAGTGTGAACAACTTGATTATATTTTTCATACTTTTTAAAAATGTGAATAAATTAGTGTGAACAATTAACATATTCGTTAATGGAGACTCAACGAAATTATTCCCATCTACAAGAACAAGGGTGATGCACAAACCTGCAGCAACTATAGAGGTATAAAGTTACTTAGCCATACTATGAAGTTATGGGAGCGAGTGATAGAGACTAGACTTTAACGTAAGACAAAGGTATTAAAGAACTAATTAGATTTTATGTGAGGACGTTCTTCAATCGAGGCGATACACATTATTAAAACCCTTATGAAAAAGTATGGGGATAAGCAAAGAAACCTACACATAAGCTTTCTTATACGTGGAGAAAGCCTATGATAGCGGGTAGAGAGAGTTAATTTGGAGAATCCTAAATGATAAAACTACCCCGAGTAGATACATTAGAGCTATTCGTGATATGTACTATTACACCCCTCTTTCAGGAGAACAATACTCTATTATTTTAATCGGAAGCGTATATTATAAAATACCAGTTCATTACTCTACATTAAATAATATACATAAACAATTTAAAAATTCAATTCACACTAATTTAAAACTGTTTAACAACCATTCGAAATGGGGTATTATAAAATTCTCAAAACAAGGTTTATTATAAAACCATATCAGAGTCTTCCAGCGCAGTCAAACATTCCTTGAACAACTATTCACCTCCTGCACCCACTATTAATCAAAACATTTCCTGCAGGAAGTAATTGGAGGGATTAGCACAAAGCTAAGTGAATGAATTTATCACACACAATTCAACTTAGCATAACAATCTGTTTACAGCAAATAATCGTAAACACATTCTTTTTCAATGAGGATCGGTGGCTCTTGGGATATCATAATACCCGGAGATTCCCAAAGAACACTTAACGTCAATCTGTATGGCTATTACAGAATAGACCGATAACTATTTGTTATTAAACTCATACACAGGTCTCAAACACAACAAATGAATCAAAACCGGTGTAATTCACATAATAACCAAAAGTTCAACTACACGTTGACCTCAATAATCTGATACACATAGATTCACATATCACGTAGATTCATAATCAGTAACACAGATTAACAGTCTAATAGTCAATCTACGTTTACTTGTTGCAACCAAACAGTTACAACTAAATCGAAGGGTGAGTTCTAAATCCACTCACCGATACCTTTGTCTTCACAAACTCAGAATCCAAGTGTCACTTATCTTTTGGAGGATCTGAGAATCAACAATCAGATATAAGTTAGTAATCCAGATCATAAATACTTAGCTTATACCAATTTATAACACATAGCAACAATTTAACACTGAACAAAGTCAAGTAAACATGAAGTGTTGGATAGGGAAAGCAAGCCGCCGGCTAGGGTCCATGACCCGCCGTTTTAACATCATGAGCCGCCGGCTCAACCTGCTAAGCCGCCGGGTACAATGTGTTTTGAGGGAACCGAACCAAGTCGTGTTTTAAAGCCTCTAGCAACAGCCGGGTAGGGTGGTATACCCGCCGGTCCAAAGGGTCAAGCCGCCGGCTAAGGTCTTTTGTCCGCCGGCTAGCCAGTGTTCACAAAGAAGCCGCCGGCTTGGGTGTGCTACCCGCCGGCTTGTTCTTCAATTACAGCAGCAACAGCAGAACCAAATACTCTGCACGAACTAAATTTACCAATTCCTAACTTTTGACTACTAATTCACTCAAGCAATGTTTCTAGCATCAAAGGGGTGTCATATTACAACTACTAACTTCAAACAACCTCTAACATCTTCAAGAATTTCAAGTTTGGTGACAAAATCATACAACATATGTATTTCATTTATTTGAATCAAAATTGCCATTTAAGAGCTGTAATTCACAGATTCAAACTAAGAATTCAAGTTCATAGCATCATTTAACATCAGAGATCATCACTAACAATTCAAGAAATCATTCAATTTCCTATTCTCATCACTAAACCTAGAAACACATAAGTTCATAAAATAATCATACATACATCTTATAGAAAAGATGGTGATAGAAATTAGATGGTGATGATCACAGCTTCAATTTCCAGTACTTTGCTTTGGATTTCTAAGGTTTTATATTAGATTCTTAAATTTGATTCATTAAGGGAGTGTAAAGCAGTGAAGTAACTTTCCAAATTGGGGAAAGTAATAAAACAAGGTCGATCTCCTCATTTAAGCCCACCCAATCAGTGGGTATTTTATACCCGTTTCAAATCTATTGTCTGGAACTTTAAAATCTCTTGCGAGAAACTTATTTTATTGTACTGTCAACTATAGTAAATTAAAACAACTAACAATTTACTATTCACAATAAGTCTTAAGACCTATTTACCTAAGTTTCTCAATAAACAAATAATATCAAATAATTTCTAAAATAATTAAATAATCAATTTAAATAGAGAATTACCAGACCCAACGAGAGGATGTTACATGTACGAAGGGGCAAAGACGTGCGTAAGGACACCTGTGGGACACACTGAGTTTTTCCTAGTAGAATTAGTCCTACATCAGAGATCTGCCCTTAGCCTGTACCTTTTTGCTTTAATCCTAGACGAGTTATCGTGTAGGATATAAGAGTGCATCTCGTGGTGCATGATTTTTGCAGATGATATATTGTTCTGGTTTTGGAAACCAAGGATGGGATAAATAGTAGTATGGAGCAATGGAAGGAGGTCCTTGAAGACCAAGGTCTAAGAATCAGTCGACAAAAAACCGAATACCTACATTGCATTTTCGACAAGAATGAGGATTAAGAGAACGTTGGAGTGGACATTCACCTTGGGGGCATGATCTTGTACTCACTTGAGTCTATTAGATACCTGGGCTCGATATTACATAGTTCAGGAAGGAACGGCGAGGATGTGGGTCACCAAATAAAGGTAGGCTGGTTAAAGTGGAGAGCAGCAGCAACAGGCGTCATGTGTGACAAGAAAGTCCCTCGTAAACTGAAAGGGAAATTCTACAAGGTCGCTATAAGACCTGCTATGTTGTATGGTTTAGAGTGTTGGTCGATGACTAAGGCGCAAGAAAGGAGGATGGAAGTGGCAGAAATGACGATGCTAAGATGGACAATTGGTAAAACCATGTTAGACATGATACCAAATGAAGTTTTTAGGGCGGAGTTAGAAGTCACGAGCATCACCAATTAGTTGAGAGAATGAAGACTAAGATGGTTTGGACATGTTAGGAGGAGATCTATCAAAGCGCCGGTTAGAAGAGTGGAAGCTCTCACTGTTGATGGCCCGAGGAGAAATGGTAGACGTAGACGTAAGTGGGAGGATAGACTGAAGCTCGACATGAAGGAGCTTCTCTTGACCGAGGATATGACCTCTAATATGAAATTGTGGAAAAGTAGAATTAGGACGGATGAACAGAGTATTTTTAGATAGAATAATATATGTAGCAATATTTATTGAGATATCTATATAATTAACTAATTTATGTAGAGGTATCTAGGTAGAATCGGTATAAATGCGTTTTAGTGTTTGTAGATATATAGATATCATTTTATATAAGGATGTGGGTGTTTTAAGTCGATAATATTTATTTATTACGGGGTTATATTATGATATAGGGAGATAAATGTTTATTTATTTGGGAGATATATATATATATATATATATATATATATATATATTTATGGGTATATACCTATGTATTTTTTCAACATATATAGGTATATATATATACGTGTGTGTATATATCTTATATATCTTTATATATTTTATTATTTCTACTGTTTAGCTACTAGAGACACCAATATTTAATTTTACTATTATTCTACTACGATATCTGGTATTATTTAGTACTATCTACTGTTATTATTATTGTTATTATTATTATTATTATTATTATTATTATTATTATTATTATTATTATTATTATTATTATTCAATTTTGTATACGGGTCCGTCGAAGATCTTTTAGGAAGCAGTGTCTTTACCTTTGGGTAGGGGTATAACTGTCTACATTTTACCTTCTGATGTAACGTGAAAATAATAAATACAAATTAAATAAGATATCGCAATAAGATAACAAATTAAACTTGTTGATTCTAAGAATATCCAAGAATAATTCCTTCTAATTAATGTTGATTCACCAAGAATACCGCAATTAGGCAAAATTTCAATTCAAATGATCAACCCAATTTGAGAGAAAAATTCAATTTCATAAAACTCAAAACTCATCATCTCCCTTTCTATTACATATGGAAGCCTTTATATAGGTTGCAAGATAAAGAAGCTAATAACTCATGAAATATGAAAAGTCTAAGGATAATCAAAAGTCACAAAGCTATTAAATAAAATATTAAAACACAATTATGGTACTAATTATCATAAAGATTAAACTAAATGCATGTAATTTAATCCATAATCTTCAATTAATTGTTGGTAGCTTAGGGTCATTTCCGCATCATTCTCCCCCTCTAATTTGGGACTTGTCCTCAAGTCCTCTCACATAGACTCCGTTTCTCTTTCATCTTGCATCTAATCTTCCAACTACTTCCATATTCAATTCTTCCTCGACGGTAGCTATTATGAACATTGTTTTGTAAAACAATGAGCAGCCACAGAATTCAACAATCAAATCATCCATTTGAACTTGACAACCATTTGTAAATAATTTAACAAATTCAATAACCATATCAAATTCAAAAGAATTGTGATCCAAATCAGACACAAATGAAGCAACATCTAAATTGAATTCATGAGATTTAGCATCCACATCAAATGCAAAAGATTCGATATATATATATCAATTGATGCTACATTCACACAACTTCCTCCATCCATAATGACATCACTATTGTCATTTTTGTTGTTGCAACTCGGATGGAATATGTCTTCCATATCTTCATAACTATAAAACCCAAATTTGCCATTGAGAATTTTATCTATAAACAAAATCTCACGTTCATCGGGTTTCTCTAGCTCCTCATAAACATTGTAGATTACCATTTTGCTTTCTAACAGGATTTTCGGTTCTGATACCAACTGATGTAGCGTGAAAATAACAAACACAAATTAAATAAAATACCGCAATAAGATAACAAATTAAACTTGTTGATTCTAATAATACCCAAGAATAATTCCTTCTAATTAACGTTGATTCATCAAGAATACCGCAATTAGGCAAAATTTCAACTCAAATGATCAACCCAATTTGAGAGAAAATTTCAATTTCAATTTCATAAAACTCAAAACTCATCATCTCCCTTTCTATTACATATGAAAGCCTTTATATAGGTTTCAAGATAAAGAAACTAATAACTCATGAAATATGAAAAGTCTAAGGATAATTAAAAGTCACAAAACTATTAAATAAAATATTAAAACACAATTATGGTACTAATTATCATAAAGATTAAACTAAATACATGTAATTTAATCTATAATCTTCAATTGATTGTTGGTAGCTTGGGGTCATTTCCGCATCACCTTCCCATACCCTACCCTAGGCGCGATTGGGTAGTGTTATTGTTGTAATTAACGTAATCGTTGTAGTGTCTAATGTGTAGGAAACCTGATAAAGGCAATGTAGAAAGGGCTAGTATGCAAATTCTTGAAGCTTAGAAGTGGTGAAATAGAAATTACTAAATAAGTGCTTATCAAGTATCAACCGTCTTATCATACCTTTTAAAACCACAAACTGACTCATTACATATAAGGCCGTAAACATAGAATTCAACTAATGTGATCGGATTGACATATGCTCCCTACTACTTGTGCCTTTTATAACATCCATTAAGCATTTTGCCTTACACCTCAAAACCTCACAAAACGCAGTTCATCACTTACTGGTGTGCAATTGCTAACAATAAACCCTAAATCATAAACTGTTCTTGACCGATTCCTATATATATGCATGGCGGAGGTTATTATCTTCATCTTCATTCACAAACACAATTATATAATTTTCATGCAAACATGTGAAGACGGAAAATTAGAATGTCGAAAAATACTACTACTTCTTCTGCTAGTTCTTCTGGAAAACACATGAAATATAAAGGAGTGAGGCAAAGAAGTAGTGGAAAATGGGTATCAGAAATCAGAGAACCAAAGTCTCCTAATCGTATTTGGCTTGGTACATTCACCACACCCGAAATGGCAGCAGTGGCTTATGATGTAGCAGCATTAGCTCTCAAAGGTGTTGATGCTGAGCTTAATTTCCCTAATTCAGCTTCTTCATTGCCTAAACCGGCTTCTTCTAATCCACGTGACATCCAAACTGCTGCTGCTAGTGCAGCAGCAGCAGCGGGGGCCGCCATGGATGCGTTCTTGGCTCGTTCTGGTCATCGTCATGATCATGATCATGGTCATGGTGTGGTTACAACCGAACCACCAGTGATGGGAGGGGGAGTGTTTGTTGATGAAGATATGATATTCGATATGCCAAATGTGCTTGCGAATATGGCTGAAGGAATGCTTCTTAGCCCTCCACGGTTTGATCTGGTCAACGAAGAGAGCGCAACAGGAAGCTCAATAGACTATGACTTCTGGAATTAACCTATTCGATGAACTATATATACGGAGTATTTGGAATTGTTTATATATATAGTTTGCATGCAAGTCCTATACTCCTATATCGCTTGTAATATATGCATGAATAATGTGGCGATTGTTGAAGGCTATAGTTATAAACTAGAGCTTCAAGGAGTGATATTTATGTAATAGATCGAATTGAAGTTTTTCAGATTTGAAGTGCTGTTCTTAATTATATGTTGTGCCTTACTTTTATCAAAGTCTCTATATATATAAAGATTGAGATGTAGCTTAGGCTTGAATTCTAAGTTTTACTAATAACTTAGGTATACATGATCAATCAAATAAAAGAACAAAAAAGTAAGAGCATGCATATATATTTTAGGGATTTGGTCTATGGAGTAACAACTAGATTATTGACAAGATCTTGGCTTATTTGGTCCACAAATTTAGACATCATTTATTGTTCCTGTTATTATATATTCGTATATGTTTGATCATGAAGATTAGAAGAACTATATATATGTATACGGTCGGATCATGGTCCACCTTATCAGAAGTTGAGATGTCACATTCTCAAAAGGGATTTATAGTTTTTCTCTTTACAGTTAAAGTGGAACTGAAAAACAGAAGTATATAGAATAACCACAAGCATAACCATAACCATGGTACATGTGATTTTAATAACACTGATTCACTTGTACAAAACCAGTAAACAGAAATTCTTTCAGTTCAGATTAGCCGGGAAGGACGAGTATTTAGGTCTACCAGTTTAAGTTCACCAATCATTTTTCATTGTTTTTATTCAGATGTACGTGGTCTAATCGACGTATGCCCTTGACTGCTTCTGACCATTTTCTTGGTCATCCCAATATGTGCAACTTGTAAGACAAGAACCATAGACCTATTGTGAGAATTTCAAGACGTCAATTAACCACTAGGCCTTTAAGAGGCCAATCACATGTACGAGTGCATTAATAATGTGATTTACCTCAAAAATATTACAATGTTTAAATTCCATTCTCAACCAAAGATCCATGCTATACTTTACTTACTCAATATTTAATTCCATATTCGTAAATACTATCGTTGTTTTAGTATAAAAAAACAAAGGTGTGATACAATAGTTGATTATGTGAAACTTTTATTTTATAATTGGATAGTAGGAAGAGGAAAACTATTTTCATTTGATTGGGTTGTTTGGTCATGTAACCCAAGTTCTATGACTCTTACCACCTTATAATTCATTTGTCTAGCTTCTTGCTAGTTTAATGAATTTCGCCGTTTAAAAAAAAGATTGAGATGAAATATCAGCTTAACTTCAACATACATACTTGCCAATGCATATATAACAAGATTAACAACCTTATAAAATCACGAAGGGGGATATAAACAATAATATTGTATCATGGATACAAACTTTTATCGCGTACAGTACAAGTGATTCAACATATGTTGCAACGTATATGCGGAAACAAATCACTGGGAAACTACTAATAACATAACAGATGACCAACCAACTGTAGTGGCCTTTCAAAGCTAGTAAAGGGTACTATATATAGCAGGACAACTTGCCAAAATAATGGTTAATATTTCAACTAAAGTGATTATTAGAGATTAAGCAAAAATTATGAAATTATCAAAGGGTAATTATGGCCATTAATGACTTTTAAGCTCCCTATTCTGTTTGTGGGTCCAATTGACATAAGCATGCCACTCCATGTCTCTATTTTGGAAGTGAAACAACCAAAATATAGCTGTCTTATCTTCTTAAATTGATCCCTACACCAATTAGTAGTTAAACTCTGTTTAATTCGCCAGCTAATTTAGGTTTGATAAATTCTTCAGATTATTCTCTCAATTAACATTTGATACATTATGTATCTTCTTACTGATCCCAAATATAAATAAATATTTATTATTTATTAGCAAGTATTAACTTGTACCTTCAAAGACCTTTGATTAGCTTAGATTCATGTTTTAGTTACAACAATTATTATTATTCTCGTAGATCCTTAGACCATATAGTCTATCTTATACAGTATTAGCTTTCCCAAATAGATATATAGCTTTTACATGGATGTTATGCAGGTGTAAAATGTGTACGTCATAACGTTTGTATTAATGGACTTATTTTAGTTTTATGACTATATATATAGTTTAAGAAAGCAAGAAGAAGAAAATTAAGGTGAAAGAAGATGAAAATATATGAAACGGCCATAAGGACCGTACTATACGAATGTATGTTGCTACTTATTGAGAGATATAACACATTTAGATGACAGTTAGTTGAAGAATCTGCAAGTTTTAGTTCTTATAGATTCAACCAGCATGAACAATATCGACCTTGTAATAGTAGATCTCTTTTAGTGAACTCATACTTCGAATACAAAACAGAGAAGGAAATGGATGAAAGATAAACAAGAAATATAGCAAAAGTCACAAAACCAATAAATGTATATATAAACTTTGTTATCATGGATAATAAGGTACATATTCAGAAACTTCTTTTAGTCATATCACATTCTTTTTTATGACCAACAACAGTAGTTTTGATGACACTTTTTGTTGTTGAAGTGTGTCTAAAAGATACTTTGTTTTGCATTTTTTTATAAGATATGTAGATATGTAAGATTTAGTCATTTTAGGTCTTGTTTGGTTCGCATAATCTTTTTGATGTAATTCGAATTCATATGAATGTGAATTACCTTAAGTGTAAGAATTTGATAAGTTATTCATGAATCAAACACCCTTATGGAATGGAATTGAGATTCCAATTTCATCGAATTCCGTTGAATTTTGTGAATCAAACGCAACCTTAAATATATTAAGCTCTTAATAATACAAGTGGTAAGAAATGTTTTGAAAATCGGTTGGTGCATACTGAAATGTTTGGTCCAATGTCTATTTTATTTGGGCTTGCTGTCATTCATGGGCATCTATAAGTATAATGAACAGTTGTGGGAGTGGGATTACTAGACGTGCAACCGAAAACCGGTTTTTTAAAAAACCCGAAAGAAAACGGCTAACCGATTATTAGGAAAATCGGTTTTTAAAAAACCGAAACCGGTTTTGGAAACCCGACTGGTTTTGATCGGTTTTGAGTTTGGGCGCCAACCAGTTTTTTACCGGTTCAAAAACCGGTTTTAACCGGTTATGAAAAAAAACCGGTTTTAACCGGGTTTTTTTCAAAAAAATCACCAAACGGCTAGTAGCCGTTGGAGGAGCGGGTTTGGGGGTTTTTTGAACTTTTTGGGGTGTTTTTGCCCCCTCACTCACACTATAAATAGAGGTGGTTTGCTTAGGTTCAAACCACACCAAAATCTATCAATTTCTCTCTAATTCAATCACTTTTTATCATATTCTCTCAAAAACTATATATATATATATATATATATATATATACTCTTTTCGTTTGCGAAATGGAAAATATACAATCTCAAACTTCCGGTTCCGGTTCCGTTGGTAGCAATGTACGAAAGAAAGCTTACACAAATGAAGATATCGTGCAAGTTAAATCAACGAACCGGAACCAAGAAGTTTGGGTGAATTATGATTTGTGCATTATGAATGATGGGGCGAGTAAGGCTCGTTGCAAGAAATGTGGGAACTTTTATAACGCTTCATCAAACTCCACATTACGAGCTCACATGACCGCGGCTTGTAGATCGACTAGTCAAGATGCCTCACAATCGACACTTGGTTCGGATGGTGGGGTATTTATATACGACAATGATGATCTTCGAGAAGATTTTACCAAGTTTGTCATCCAAGAGGCGCTTCCATTCAACCACTTTGACAACCAACGGCTTACGAGTATCATCAAAAATAGACTACAACCGCGATACCAACAAGTAAGTCGTACTACCCTTAGAAACGATGCGTTTAAATTATGGAAAAATGCTAAAAAGTATATAATTAATGGTTTTTCTAAACTATAAACATGGCGTTTCTATTACTTGTGATGTTTGGACCGCACTACATGGTACGGAAAATTCTTATTTAGCCGTTACGGCCCATTGATTTCATCCCGAGTTTTGGTTATTAATGAAACGTACAATTGCTTTTAAATTGTTTGGTTATCCACATACGGGATGTAACTTGCAAAAAATTTTAAATGACACTTTAATTGAATATAATTTAGACGATAAAGTTTTAACAATTTCAATAGATAATGCGTCAAATAATACGAGAGCTATGAATTTACTAAAATTACGTTTAAAACCATGTTTAAATGGCGCTTTTTTCATTCTCGTTGTGTTGCTCATATTATTAATTTGGCCGTGCAAGCGGCATAAAAAATATGTGATAATTAACGTCAAAAATTTAAGAGTTTATTAGTAACTATATATAGTTCTAGTAACGAACGTCAAGCTAATTATAGACGTTTTCGTGTACAATGTGGTGAAACTCCCCTATGCCCATGCTATGATAATAATATTAGGTGAAATTCTACTCACACTATGTTTGAAAATATTTTAAGACAACGTGATACTTTAAATGCTTTTAATACGTTGTTAGTTGATAGAAATAAGTCCGTAGCTATAACCGATTTTGAATGGGATCAACTTTATGATTTGACTTCTTTTTTAGTAGTTTTTAAAGATGCTACTACTATCATTTTGGGTGTATATTACCCAACTAGCTCCTTAGTTCTAAACCAAGTTTTTATAATGAGCGAAAAATTATAAGAATTTGAACTTTCGTCATTTCCCATTTTTAGAAAAATGGTTAAGCTATTAAAAGGAAATTTATAAAATATTTTGGTAGCATGCCTTTGGTTTTTACTTGTGCCGCCGCACTAAATCCAACTATAAATGTTGGCGGCGTACAACGTTTACTCACAACTATTTTGGAAAATTTAGACTTAAACTTAACCAACGACCTGAACTTTATTACAAATGAAATTACTAAATTTGACAATGGTTTTACACAACTATTTGAGATTTATGCAACAAAAATTGGTTACCAACCAAACCCAATTGTTGACTCCATGCGGGCGGGAACATCTCGGGCATCATCGAGTGACATAAACATAAACATTTATAACACTTTACTTGAAGACGCTACAAAGCGTCAACGAACATCGACTCCAACAAGCGAGTTGGGACACTATAAGTCTACAAACTTTCTAACCACTTTAAGTCCCGAGGCTTTTCGTAATTTTGACATTTTAAGTTGGTGGAAAGAAAGAGAAGTAAAATTTCCAATTTTATCCGCTATGGCTCGGGATTTATTAGCCGTCCAAGCTTCGACGGTAGCTTCCGAATCGGCTTTTTCTACTAGCGGTAGAATCATATCGGAAAGAAGATCAAGACTAACTGCTGAATCCGTGGAAGTATGTGTATGTTTGAAAGATTACTTGGATGGGGTAGATAGGATACAAAATGTAACAACGTTGGAAGACCCACTATTAGGTAATGTTGAAGAGATTATCCAAGATGAAGAAGTCGCATTAGGGATATCACCTCCAACGACCGAATTAGATGAAGGTGAATTTGAACCATTTGAAGTTGAATCCGTGGATGAGGATGAAGTTTGGGATGAACTAAGTGGTTAAGTGTATCCGGGTGATGGCCATGCCGAAGCTCGATATACTTTATCACACAATTACATTTTTGGGTGATGGCCATGCCGAAGCTCGAATGTATTCGTATTTGTATTTTATATTTTTAGTTGTAATTGTATTATTCAAATAAAAGTTATGTTTGTATTTTATATTTTTAGTTGTAATTGCACTATTTAAATAAAATTTATGTTTGTATTTTATATTTTCATTTGTATTATTTAAATTTTGTTATACAATTATACCGAATCCGGGAAAAAACCGAAAAAAATAACCGATTAAAACCGGTTCAAAACCGAAAAAAACCGATTCCGAACATTTAAAACTGAAAAAAACCGATTCCAAAAAACCGAAACCGATAAAAAATCGATTTTTTAAAAACCGGTTTTTAAAATACCGAAAAAAGCGATTTTTTTGCACCCCCAAGGACTACTATAAAGAATATGAGTTCCTACTGGATTTTTTGTCTTATGTTAAAATGTCCATAATCTTATATCTTATCTTTTTATCTTATTTTATATATAAAATTAAACCAAAATTTTATGGAGAAATTTAGACATTTTGATATGTTTTTTCAATATGATTTAACGATATATAATTAGATTAGATTAAAGTAATAATATTACACTTTACCTACACTAAATAAATAATAAATATTGATAAAATTACAAAACTTATCCCTTCGGATTTTTATAAATCATAAGATTACATAGGCTATTTTTTTAATTGTATAAAAAAACTTTGTTTTAAAATCCCCAACATTAGCACTGATATTTCAAATAGAATATATAATATATAATTTAATAAATGAATAAATTATATATATATATATATATATATAATTATAATAAATAAATTATAAACTCATTTTTACTCATGGTGAATTTGATATATTTTAGCTTTGTATATTTATTTTTTATTGTTTAGTACTCACGATTGGTTAAATGAATAGTAAGTATTAACTGATCCATGTCTAACTAAATGAGTTTATTAAAGTTGGATCTCTAATAACATTATTACTATTATATAATTTCATGGTTAATCCCGCGTTGTTGCGGGTCTTCAACTAGTAATTGATAATAAAATAAAAAACAATAGAATACCAAATTTTTTATAATTTGTGATATACCGGTATGTAAAAAACTTGACTTCTATAAAGATAAAATCATATACTAACATAAACCATTTTATTTAAATATCAGATGAAATAACGCCACCATCAAGATTGAAAATGTGTAGCAAAAGCCAAAGATCTTAACATGGATAAACACGTACAATGACAAAGATTGTTAATCTCTTGGGATTCACCATGATCATTAGGCCCTCTTCTAATTTTGCGGTGGTGGTTTACATGGATTTGGATAAACACAATGACAAAGATTATTAATCTGTTGGCATTCACCATGGCCATAAGGCCCTCCTCTAATTTTGCACTGGTAATCGCATTTTGCTGTAATACATGGAGCGGGACCATCTCGCCACCATTCTTCGCATCCTTCAACAATCATCGTCTCCATGCCTAACACCATATGATCATTTAAGAACAAAAACTAGCTAATCAATAAAAATAAAAACTCGAGAAAAAAATATAACAAATCGCTAAAACTTTCAAGCATATGAAATGACACTCAATCGAACTACTATGGTTAAGTTATAGTAATGAATTATTATCGTTAAAAACGATATAAAGATTACCAGCAATTGTGAGTATGAGTAGAAGAGCAACATATAGCTTGATGGATGCCATGATATGTTAACTTTTATTTTTAATCACAAGGTTACTGATATGTGATTATCAAATGGTTAAAAAAGTGAAAATTTATCTGGCTATATATACAACATGAGCACCTTGACCATTATCTGGCTATAAATCAATAATATCATTAATTGACGATAAATGCATATAATTTTGGTCCTTGTAATTCCTGACAACCCGACAATTGTTGAAATCTATGCAAAGGTGAAAAAGTGTATCTTGTATTAAGAATGATTTAAGTGCAGTGATGATGCAGTCAATTACTCCATAAAGGATTGTTAAACATGTGTTTTGAATATAAAAAGCTAACAACTTTAACCATAATTACAATAAATTAAATGCATCTATATTTTTTTATTATTTATAAAAAGAACTTTTAAGAATATTTACTCCTTCTTAACGTGTCTAGTAAAATGTTTATAGGATGTGTCAACTGTCAAACAGTTAAATGAAATAGGTTGATTATTGGTAGGATATTTGGGCCAACATTAACTTAGCCCAGCTAATGTGGACCTACCAAATATTGTTTCTCCACATCTTGGGCTGGATTCATAGCTCGTATGCTGCAATCAAAATGACCTGCCCGATCAAAAAAACACAACTCAGGATCATGAACCTTTTTAAGCTCGTTCAGACTTCAGATTAATAACTTTAAATAATTGAAAAGGTCTTTTAAGGAGTGGAAACGCACTTCTTATAAACTTAGATCATTCAAGGCACTCAAATTGCTTCGTCAAATGGCAGTCTAATCTGTATGCTAGGAAATTCAGGTGTCGTTTGTGTACTTCCTCTATTACAGCTAACTAGTTAAGTAGGTGTTATAGCTAGGTTTACTCTATTATATATTCAAGGCGCTCAAATTGCTTCGTCAAAACGACATCTTTTTTTCTCTTAAAAACTTCCAGCGTAGATTTTAATTTGGTTTCCGGTCAATGTCATGCTGATCCTGTGGTCCAATAGACTGTATATCAAACCGTTTGTCACAGTGTCTTGCTTTATTTGCGTTTTGGGGGTTTTTCGTGGGCTTTATTATTTTTAAAAATGAATTGTCATTTCGTGTCACATAAGTAGAGTTACCAAGAAAGAAGAAATTAATTTTTGAGTCTCACGTTTATCAACAATACATCAATTAGATACTCAAAATAAGAACGAGACAAATTAGGTTGTGCCAACCACCACTTCCGTCTCGATGCACCCAAAAAAACCCTTGGCTGCATTTGCCATCTTTTTGCTTTCTTCCGGAGAAGCTCCCTGCCAGCTCCCAAAGATGAAGCCGTATTACAGGATGTCCTCTCCAACATGTATTATTCCAAAAGTATTTTCAGTTCCTACATGTAATTCATTTCATTGTTGTTCATGAACTATTATTCGAAAGTTAGATGATTGAACTAGAGGATTTTTAAAGGTCAAAATCATTATAAATGATAAACTTTGAAGATTAAACCATTAAAATCATTATAAAAGAATAACTTAAAGGGTTAAACTACTAAAACTTTGAAACTTGGAGGGATAAATTATGAAAGCAAAATTTGAGTGTTAAAACGAAATAAATTATGAAACTTAAACCATTAGTAACTCAATATATAAATATTAAGATTTTTCTATTGTATTGTATATCTTGACTGGTAAATCGTTCGTTAAATTGTTCGTTAATGCATGAGTGACTCTCTTAATTCATCACATTTAAGATCTATAATTCAGTACTCACGATTTTCATACGACTATGTTATGTTAACCGTCAACCGTAAGTTTAAAACAACTTTTATCACTTAACACCATAAACTAACCGCGTCTTTTACATATAAGATGTTATACTACCGCAACATTGTGCGGGTAACCTACTAGTATATATTTAAAGCTTTCCATATCGACTATGGAGCAAAAAGCATATTGTGATTACCATTTTTAGTACTTCTTGGCTGATTGTGGTAACTCTCTTTAAAATTCAAATCATATATTATTTCTATATCTACAAATTTAAGTACTTACGGTATTAGATGTATTGTTTTTAAAGATAGCATTCATTTAGTTCATGTCATCATCAGAAAACATCTTACTATTAATTACCACGTTGAACGTTTTGTGCATGTTTCTGTGTCTGTGTGTTAAACAACCATTTCATTCTAAAAAATATAGCATCGCAAATTCATGATCAATTTTAAAAAAAAAAAATCCGGGTAGTCAAAAGGATAAATAAAATCCGGCAAAATTTTAGGTACACATGGCAAAAATCGAATGGTAGGTTATTATATGTTGACTGGTAAAATTAAAAATCTAATGGTAGGTTATTATATGTTGACTGGTAAAAATTGTGTTGACCGGCGATTTATTTGGACACATGACAACCAATAAGTGGTTTAAAAAATCGCCTATAGATTGCTGAAAGGGTATTTGTATTTCGGCAATAATAATGCCTAAGTATTGAAATAAGTATCTGACAATGTTCATTTGAGTAATTTTCTCTTATGTTTACGCTATATATGATAGCTCGTACTACAAGTATATTGGTACATAATTTTTTTTGTTTCCCTAAATTTGAATATTTTACATATATCACATTATGAAAACTGTAATTCGACGGTCAAAGAATCGAAACCATTTTGAAAGGGAAAAAAACCCCTGGTATTTTATATTACAATTTCTTGATAATTATCGTTGGAAAATCTTGATAAAAACATGCAGTTTTTGTCAACTTTGGACATAAATAACTATATGTATATATTGTATATATAGTTAAATGTTTTGTGGGTTTGTGTTCTCCTTGATGAAAGCTTCACAGCGAGCTAAGATATGTCCAAAACGGAGTTAAGATGGATGAGATATCGAGTCGTAAAGTGAGCTACTTGAAACGGAAAATGGAAGCTAAGAAATGAGTGAGAACTTGTCCCACATTGGAAAGGGTTAATACACATGGAGGGGATTAAAGTATCCTAAAATTTTCACTTGGGGTACTAAAGTTTATGATTTGACAAACTATGAGTTAACTATACATGTTTACAAGGATAACTAAAGTTTATTAAAATGGTTACAAGGATAATCAAAGTTTATAAAATAGTTCAAATTGATGAATCTTTATCAGCTCATTTTTCACTTGCGGGAGGTTTTAAAAGTTGAGTTATAGTTTTGTCAAATCATAAACTTTAATACCCCAAGCGAATATTTTGGAATACTTTAATCCCTTATGTGTGTATTAACCCCATTGAAAATTGCACATATTTTGTGAGTAATTTATACACTTAATGGTTGAGGTCATGGTGTGATCTCTTATAATGTGTTTTATCTTCTTGCCTACGTGCGCGCAAGGGGTGCAAATTTTGGCCAAACTGGGTTCGACCTGTGGACACAAATACAATTCCGAAATTATTGATATCGAGCTTGCGCGGGTTCCGTTTTGCTTCAGCCCACAATAATGTTTCGAAGCTTTATGTATATATATATATATTTCGTATCTATTTTATACATAGTAAAATCGTTTTCGTTTTTTGTACGGATTTGAACTTGGAGAATAAGTTTTCGTTATAGTATAAATTGAGACATAGCTCCATTCGAAAAAGATACACAGAAAACCTACACCTTATACTCCAAAATTCGTCAACCATAATTCATACGCACGATTGTTTCGATCAGTTTCAGGCAAGTGAATAACTCCGGCAGTACGCTGCTTTTAGTCGCCATACCCTGAGAAACGGATGCGAATCCGTTTTAAAAAAATTGTGTTCAACACAAGCTCGGCTACCTTTAACGATTCGTTTCTTTTATGTTCTTTATTATTTTGTTTATTAAATAGTTTCCTACAATTACTCCCCTTTAACATTATTTTGTCGAGTTTATTCCGATTAATATACGCATGTTTTCAGAATCGAAAAATCCAATAATGATAAAACCTTTAAAAGTCAATTCATCATCTTTATATTATTTCCTGCCAAAAGCACCCGGCTCCCTTTATTTTTCTTTTTCAGAAATTATTATATGTTCATATAATTCTAGGCACGATAACATAAAATTTGTAGTTTTATTACAGGTAAAATAAGATAACCATTGCGAATTTGTTACAAATAGCTAACGATGTTTACATGGATAAGTACAATGACAAAGATTTCTAGCCACATCGCACTCACTGCGGGCATTAGGCCCTCCTTTACTTTTGCAATACTCATCACATCTCTCTGGAGTACAGGGATCGGGCTCGAGGTGTCGCCATTCATCGCATTGTCCAGCCATCGTTGTCTCGATGTCTAAATAGCGTATTAATTGAAGGATAACATCCACATCAAATTAAATCAAGCAATACAAAAGAAAGAAAAAGATAACAATTTTCCATAGCTTTTAATTATAAGAAACGACACTCAATCGACTAATCTGACTACTATGATAGTATGATATGAAAATCCAAGTTTTTTTTGGGGGGTGGGTTTAACCATTGTGACTATTATATATACTACTTATTTCAAAATACATGTTCA
The DNA here is from genome assembly GCA_963422505.1 of Pseudognaphalium luteoalbum. Lineage (NCBI taxonomy): Eukaryota > Viridiplantae > Streptophyta > Magnoliopsida > Asterales > Asteraceae > Pseudognaphalium > Pseudognaphalium luteoalbum. Next base: position 5,904,864 of record OY730198.1, on the reverse strand, counting down.
CATTTATCGCAGAAGAATACCCACGTACAAAAACATATTAATCAATTTTGAAATTTTAAGCGTTATTTACACTTTTTCACAAAAAGTCAAAACATAAAGCAAGGGAAATACAAACATTTAACAGTAAAAATGTGAAAAATGCATGCTTAATTTTAAATTGTTCCCAGGTTCTTAAGTAGACATTTGAGAGCACAATTGATTTATGATTATTATAAAAGAAGAGATACGGATACATTACCAGCAATTGTAATTGTGAGTATGAGCATAAGAGCAACATATAGCTTAAATCCCATGCTTATGAACACTCTGGATGATCTTGATTACAATCAATTAATATGTATTATTCATCAAGTGGTACATGAATTATCAAATTCTTTGGAAATAAATACCGGAACAAAAATGTTTTACCATTATTGAATTACCATTTAATCAATATATTATATTAAATGCATATGTATATTGTTGGTTCTCTGTAGCACCTAATAATTGTTTATATGCAAAAGTTAATGAGTTGGAGAACATTCCCATATAAGACCTACGTGAAAGTTTTAGGTGAGAATCATTCTTTATTGTTTAACAATATGATTATTGTAATAAAAATAAAAATAAAAACACTATGTGCAAATTAATTTATAATAGACAATTAAATTGGTATGATGGAATAAAAAAGATTGTTTTCCATGTTAACATTAAACATACTACTTAGTGGAGTATCAAATAGTGTTCAGTGTCGAAATTTGATCCAACACTATATATTACATTAAACACTATATATTCACTAACAAAATAATACTCTCTCCATCTTAAAATAAGTGATCATATTTTCATTTCCATTTTAGTTAGTCCCAAAATAAATGCTATTTTCAAAAATAGTATATTAACTTTACCATTTAACCCTCAATATACATTTTTACAAAACTAATACATGGGAGTCTATGCAAAAAAGTAATGGTAATAGCATCATATTCACTATCAGATAATGTAATTTTTTAAACTCCGTTAAAAATGAAACAAGACACTTTTTGGAAGGGAGAGAGTGTATATATATATATATATAACTAGGTAAAGGACCTGTGACAACATGAGTTTTGATATTTTACTTTATAATTTTTTGTTTCTATGCATGTTAAATGACTTTTTGATTTGTTTTGTTTAATTAAGGAGACATAACTTTTCATAGATGTTAATTTAACATTGTAAAAGAGAAGGTTGTCTAATTATAAGATTTTTTATAAAATTAAAAATGTCTACTAATAACAATGTTTATTGTTGTAATAATTTGAATAGTAAATGTATTAGTAGTAGGTGAATCAAAGTTACATTGTTAGTATATTTTCGATTTAATAATCGAGTGTTTTTGTGAGGTTATTAGATATTGATTAAGTAACCATCATAATTGTAGCAATTGTTTCAGGTTTTAAGCTAAAGTTTATTTTTCTTGAAAAAGAGTATCATCATATAGCTTAATTATACCAAAACATACACCCTATACGTTTTGTTGAAATAATAAAGTATGTTTATTTGTTTTACCATCAACTTGCATATCCATCAATCAAGAATGTATCTCTTCACATATTTTTATTTTTCATAGAACGGAATAACACATGTTTTGTTAGACAATTTAACACCTTATAAATTTGTCGGGTCTAATTCCCTTTTATCTTCAAATCAACACCTTATATTTGTCTGGAACTCATTCTGTAATAATTATTAAACACTATGTGTTAATAAAAAAGTTACATATATTATAATGTTTCAAGTATAAAACATATGTTTACTAAAGTTAACTATAATGTGTATTAATAACAATTCTTATTGTTGTTTCACTGTGAAGACAAAAAGATTGTTATAAACTTCAACGCAATATATAATTAAGTTTCATCTCTGACAATTAGAAAGTTTTATTTATAAATGAAAACAACTTCTACTAAAAAAAAATTCTTTAATATTTTTTCACATCCATGAAGTCCATGAGGGCAAAGAGCTAGAGCCTACTGCTGTAAACTCAAATACTATTCTAAATAACTGACAGTAATTTATTGTAACTTTCGTCATTCCAGACAGATCAACTAATATATGATAAGTATATGCAATCTACATAGAATATAACATGTTAATGCATACATGTATACAAAACACAAAACAAAATCACATATGAAAATATTGATTGTAGTTATATGACTATAATTTGTACTCAGATAATGATCTTATGTAACAAAAGAATGTATATGATAGTAAATTGAGTGTCACTGAATAAAAAATTTGACCTAAATGTGACTTTAATTTTGTGACAACCATGAATGGATATGGTTGCCGTATTCAACCATGACTTGTTTTATGGATTCTAAGTTTAGGGTTTTAAATAACAAAAGATCATCTATTGGCTATTATTATTATTATTATTATTATTATTATTATTATTGTTATTATATTAATATATGATTTATTTTTATTATTATTTTAGATTTAGATATGGACTAGGTGAAGGACCCGCGACAACGCGGGTTATGATATTTGAGTTCGTAAAATTTTGTGTGAAATAAATGATTAACTTGACAAACTCTTTAAGTTGAGTTGAGATACAAAACAATGAAAGCATGGATCAATATACATAATTCTATATTTTTTTTCTATATAACAGTGTGAACTTACATGATTATATTTTTTTTATCTATATGATAGGTTCCACCAATATTTTGATCTAACCATCTCCCAGGAAGAAGAATAATGTTTCTTTTATTTACACATCTCAAAGTATATTTAACTGTTTGCGCATACCTATTTTGCTTACTAACTTTGACAGCATGCCACTTGCAACCTGCATGGTTGATCTCTTGCAAGACAATCCACAATTAAGAAAGAAATAAAAAACATGATCACTATTGGTAAAAAAAATGGTTATAACATTATAAATGATATACCAATACACATAATGAAAAATGCATATGCCACTATAGGTAAGAACCAATAATTTAGGTTTTAATAATTCATTGCTAACGGAACCTAAGTTTTATCATTTGGATGATTAATAATAAGGCATATGATTGAAAATCAAGAGTGTTAGTTGGTATCATCTTTTGAATATATAAACATGTAAAGCATATACCTCTTCATCGTGTAAGTGTAACGTCCATTGCTAATCATGAATGTTCCCGACTTTTTCATTCATACTATCATTAACGTTCTCCATTTTTTCATTGTGAGAAAAAATTTGCACTTCTGTACATATTGAGAATCCTACCAAAATTCTAACGCGATATAAGAAACGAAACAATATAAATTATAACATGCAATATAAGAAACGAAACAGTAGTTTTCATATATTTTATCATATTTTCTTTAACCCACCTCATCTTGCTCATGTTGATTATAATAGAATAACAATAAAAAGGGTTCAATCAACATTTGTACAACAACACCAACCTTTTCAATTAATTTGGATCATCTATTAAGAGAGAAAGATAGTTTTTGTTGTTGAATTCATTGGCAAATACGTGCGTGAAGTTATGATGGAGAATGAGGGATATAAATAGAGTTTAGAGTAGGGTTACAAATTGGTTAAGAAAGTGTCGTGGGTGTTGAATATGATAGGGTTCTGTGAATTTGTTTACCATGTTTTTAATATAATATATAATAATATAAAAAAGAGAGAATATTTTTTTAAAAAAGTTAAGGAATTGACCAGACCGTTTTCTTTGGGCTATGAGGTGCAATGATTTTGAAATATATTCGGACATATTTGGGTTAGTATATTATTGTCATGTTTATTGTATATGGACGACAAAAAAATATATAATGTATAATGTAATATATATATATATATATATATATATATATATATATATATTCAACTTTATATAATAAGTTATATTTCTATCTAATATCTACTTCATTTGTCCCAAAATTATAGTCCGTCAGTTCTTTTACGAACGTACCAAATTAATTATCTACTTTCATAAATGGGTAGGGAAGGTTGATCGTAATTACCATATTATCCTTAATTGAAATTATTATTACAAACTTTTTAAGAAGTAGTAATTAATTGGTTAAGCTTAAAACTATCATTATGCTTAAAGTACGAAAGAGAAAGAAGTAATAATAATATTTTTATTAAACTTCATGTTTTTTGTCGGGTGACAATTATATTTGGACGGAAAGAGTATTGTATTATATATTACAATATCAAAAACTTAATGAAATAATTAAGGGTGGAAGGTGTAATTATGAAAATGAAATATAAACCATTAGATCGTAAGGAATGAACATTAAAGGGTCAAGATTCATCCATTGTATTATGTAGTAATAATATTTTAATTATTTATGATCAAATTCATTCATAAATGAATGGTATATACATGGTTAAGAAAATATGATTTTAAATAGTAAAAATATTATGTAGGATTTTATTTCACTTTTCTATATAACAATAACATTAATAAAATTATAAATATAGACGTTTTAATGATATCGAAGATTGTGTTAGATCAGACCATTTTTTTTGTTAACATTGATGATTATTTAATTTGATTTACTTGATTTAATTTATTTGATAATCTTTGATTTGATAATTTAATATATATATTGAAAAAGTTATTAAACTAAAGTTTGTTAATAAGTTACTTGATCCGGTCGATTTTGTTTGGTTATTATTTTACTTTTTTATTTAATTTAAACTTATAATTTATATAGTTGATAATAATATTTTAAGAATGTTAATAAATAATTAGAGGGTGCTAAGTGTAATTATATTAAACAAATCTAGATCGTTGATCATTAATGAAGAAACCTAATCAAGGGCTCAAACTCCTCCGTGCTATTCTGTTTTATATATATATATATATATATATATATATATATATATATATATATATATATATATATTAAAGATACGTGATGAGATTTGGAGCTTATATCCAGTCACTATTTTATTTTTTATTATTGAATTTTTTATTTTAGTTATATAATATTTAATTCTTAAATATTTTATTATTTAAAAGTGATTTAGGGGTGTAAAGTGTCATTATACAAAACTAATCTAGATCGTTTAATCATTAAGGAAGAAACCTAATCAAGGGTCCAAACTCCTCCATGCTATTCTGTTATATATATATATATATATATATATATATATATATATATATATATATATATATATTATAATAACTCAAATTATATTTATATTAATATAATATATTGTTTCTACATTTGTCATAAATATCTTTACAACCACCAAATATAAATATGCTACTGTATTATTTTATTACCAAAACTCAATATAAACTTAGCATTCTTCTAAAAATACTAAATACGATACTCCCTCTGTCTCAATTTATTTATCCATATTTTTATTTTGGTACGTTTCAAAATAATTATCTTTTTCCAAGATCAACCAATCAAAATGCTTGAAAATAGTAATTCTATTTGTAATCAATGATAATAAATGCACTTTTCTTAAACTGTATGTTTCTTGTTCGGTGATGATAATTTTGGGACGGAGGGAGTAATTGTTATTATATTTATTACGAGACTTTTTTTATTTTTATAAGAAAATCAAAGTTATATGGTTGAATATTGTATTTTAACTCAAATTTAAAAGCGTTCAGTGCAAAGATTTAGTTACATTTAAACAAATTTTTACTTGTAAACATATATATCCAAGACTACATGTTTTTATAAAATATATATATTATACATTTAAATCAAATATTAAGATACGTTTAATCAAACATTCTCTTCATATTGAAAATACATTACACATACTTAGATAGTTAGATATAATTAAAGACCAAGTTAAATTACATGATAAACCGATAAAGAACAATCCACATACATAGGACCATTCCAATTTAAGATAAGTTTTTTCTTTTGCCCAATTTTCCATTAATTGTAGAATTTCAGTCCAATCTCATATTAGTTTCAATTCATTCTAGTCTCTCTTTTTTTCATGGTTAGATATTTTTATTAATAGTTACTCCGTACAATTTAAACTTTTATTTATTTTCATCTAGATTTTGTTTATAATTACGTTATTAGCAACTAACTTTTGACCAGCAATATAACTTTATTTTTCGTGGTGCAAGATTTACAATTAAAAGAGTTAACAAAGGTGGAAGGCTTATCATTGAATCAATAACTCAACATGAATTAATAACAAAATATTAATAAGTTAATTTTGTTTTAATAAAAGGCTAATGGACTTTCCATATAATCAATTATTACTCATATAACTAATCAATTGTTCAACTATAATAGTTTAACACGTAAAAATCTATCTAATAACAAATATACTAACCTAAATCATTATAAGTTATGAGTAATAATAAATTAATGTTATGATGGTTAAACCTAAATCATTCCAAATCTGATTCAGGATCCTCAATTTGGGACGGAGGTAGTATTATAGATTCAAAAATAATAATAGTTTGATTTTTAAAATATAAAAAGTATAATCCTCATAACAAACCGAAATAAAGTAGGAGGTGTTAAAATTTTTCTTCTTGATAAAGCGTTTAAATTAAGGGTTTCTTTTAACGAGTAGCAGCCCATTTTACTGCTAACTTCCAAAAAAACACTTATAGAACAAGTTTCATAACTTTCATGAGTCGCTGAGTACCGGGATGGTTTATAGTTCCCATTGTGTAATCTAGGTAATACTAACATGATTTTTTAATTTTCTGCATTCCTTTCCTATTAGCTGTAAATAAAAATCATCAATTGAAGCTAAAGTGGATAATTACATGTCACTATTATCTACGGATTTTGGTCGAAGATAAAGTCATAAAACATATATTGATAATGAATACCGTGGAAAATCTGTGGCTAAATAATAAATATGTAGGAAATAATTAGAAAGTTTTTGGAAAACTATAACTTTGGCTAAGATTTTTCACAATTGAGCAATGAGTAGAAAATCAACGATTATCACATATTTCTCACGGAACTTTAAGATCAATGGATAATCCGTCGAAAATTGCCCACATATATACACAAATTACTGTGTTATGAGAAATCCATGGGAAATCAATGAGTAATCCATGAGTAAGTCAAGATTAAAAAAAATCTAACTGAATTTCGAAAAGAATTCATGAGAAATATGTAAAAATTTCTCACACTCCGTGGGTATTAGCTTTTCGAACTATTAATAGTGTAATTAATTTCCAATTTATTTGATTTTAGATATGAACAACATTTCCATATACAACTTTTTTTCGAAAAGCATTCACATAATTGAATAATAGAGTATTTATGTAATTTCTATGGTTAAGACATGGTTAAAAGAGTAATTTACATTCTTAAACTTGACATTACGTATTTTGGTGGTGAAGATACATACTACATTCGCTTTGTATGTAAACATCATTTACATTACATTAAGTCATTTTATCTATTGCATTAATTCTTAAAAAAGAAAACACACAAAATATATGACTTAGAAATACATTATTTGGCAATAAAAAGAAGAAAAGAAAGGGAAGACCAAAAGAAATACAATATACATAAAGGTTTCTACCAAACACAACATAAATTGTTTTATGCCAACATGACTTCCCATAGTTAAAATGCTTGTTTTTCAAATTCGATAGATCTTAATCTTATTGATCACATATAATCACATACAAAGATTTTAAAAAATTTTGTTTCCACAAACTTAGTTGCTATAATAATTTAAAATCACAGTCATTCACAGTGCGATAATATCAAAACAAACTCTTTTATTTAAACTAAATTAGATTACATCACATAAAATGTCTTTTTTAATAAGAATTGAAAGATCTTAACAGGGATAAGTACATCTACAAATTTTCTTTGAAATGCATACACCATGGGCAGCCGACCCTCTTCTAACTTTGCATTGAACTTCACAATTGGGTTGTGAACATTGTACAAACACTGTAGTATCTTCACACGCTTCACCAATTATTATTTCGGTCCCTGAAACAGACATAAATCAAATCACATCAACCAACTAGCAAATCATTAGATGTACATTTTTCAATAATCAATTCGAGTAAAACAATAAGCAATAAAAATAACCAAAAATTACCGCAAACTGTTAGTATGAGCAAAAGAGCAACATATAACTTGATGGATGCCATGACTTGTAATTTCTGGAAATTAGATCACAAAGTTATGGATGAACTTGTCTACCAAATGGTTGACCAATAGAGAATTTATAGGAAACAAAGAGCATGTGACATAATTAGTTATGCTTAACCATTAAATTGACATTTAACTCACAATAATAATAAATACATAGGTTTTGCTGACGGTGACCCATGATACACGTTAAACCATATTTAATGAAGTTGAAATTTCTTTAAATATCAGAATTTGTAATTAATATGTGCATAAAAAAATAAATATTAATTTAAATTAATGAATATTAAATGCAAATAATAATATTTCAAGAAATTAAGATTTCATTAAATGCGGTCACATTAATAAAACCCTAAATACATACAGATATTGATCAAATGATGGTAAACTTTGAGTAAATTAATTATAAAAGTAAAAAGTACTCCGTATCATTTTCTCTGTAATTATGTTGACCATCTATTAAATGCGCAGTAATTACATAATCTAATCATTTACTACCTTCTTGTAACATTTTTTGTTTAATAAATCTAATTATATATTGACTACATTAGAAAATCGTAACCAATGTTTTATTTTCAAGAGATAAAAAAATAATTTTGAGACGAAACGAGTAATAACTAGAGATTTATAGCATGTACAAACTACAAACAATAATACGGATAACACATAACTTTTGGTGTTAATGATATAATAATAGGTTTAAGTAGTGATTTTGAAAAAATAAATAAATATAACAGAGTGACATAATAAAAATAAGAATAAATTAGTCACAATTTTATGTTTACTTTTGTATAGGCATTTATTACATATTCTTATATTTGATCATTTAATACATTATAAGGGCAATTACTAACATATTTTTAATTTGTAGATCAAAACTTAATTATCATGGGCACTAAACAGGGGACAAAAATAAGGTATTCAATATTTTCCATTCATGATCAGTTTTTTCATTGATTGATTTGTAAGTTATTATTCATCCTGTTTTATAAAAATTTATATGGTCTAGTGGTATGAGAAGGGCTCCAACTTAACGTGCGGATCGTTGGATCACTCGAGTGAGTCGGGTTGGTTTAAGTTGGATCGTTGGATCACTCGAGTGAGTCGGGTTGGTCTCCTAGAAAAAAGGAAGACGGGCTCCTTAAAAGGGAGGAAATGTGTGTATGTATTGGTTAAAGTAGATATGGGCATCTGCTAATCTGCCTACACATGTGCAACTTCACATACAAGGTAAAATGTACTTCGGTCGACTACTACAATCGAGACTGTAAATATTGATTAAAACATGGGAGATTCGTACATCATAAAAAAATTATTTATATATTACTAAATTGTACTTTATAATAGTACTATACAACTTTATAAAATACGGTTACTGGTATACGGTTAATTTTTGATGGTAAACTAATTTTCACGAATTAAAATATTCGCCAGAATTGTAGTTCTAGGCGATACATGAGCAAGAGAAGTATACGGCTAAAATAGTCTAATTTTTGTTGTAGGATATAGTTAAAAATGTATGGTGTGACACTATGTGATAAATGGCATATAGGTGATGCCGTGATGGGTGTATGACGTACAACTTCATTGACTTGACTAACAAATATATATACAATTATTGGCTGCTAATATGAAAAATTGTTTTCATAGTTTGCATTATTATGTGTTACAAAATTGCCTAATCATTTTATAGTCTAGAAATCTACATCTATCAACAAATAAAATAACGGTTGAAACAGTGAATGAATTTGATAACTTAAAAATCAATTCATACGTGAAAACAACCTTTATAGAAATGGAACTGAAATTACAATTCTATTGGATTTCACGAACCAAACATAACATAAGGATTAAAAATACAGAGTAATTACTTTTGAAGGAGTAAAAAGTATTTACCTACTTAGAACTATCAAAATTGATTATTAGTTTGACTTCAATTAAAATAATATCAAATTTCGTTACTTAGTCAAAATAGTTTCCTTCAAAGAAATGAAAAAGTCAAAACACAAGTGGTTTAGCTTAGTTTTGTATACGACCTTTTCTGTAAATTAAACAACGTGTCACTATTATTTTCAACCATCTGAAATCTTCCTGAATTTTTTTAATTAATTATTATTCCATGATGATATTTCCTTGAATCTTCACTTTTACGACACTTTCAAACCTTAACATCGGTTAAAAGAACAAAAAAAACTAGTATATATAGATAAAGCCATTATATGATCATTCTTCAATATTAATCACGCAATTAACTAAACATAACAATTTGATCAAATTTATTAATGGAGTTTCATAATTTGCCACAACCCACAAGACCCACATCGTTTTCAAATCTAACTTCGTTCAAATATTCATCAACAGAACGAATCGTCCTACAAGATTGTGAACCATCAACGTCGACATCCAATTTGCAACAACAAGATATAGATGAAGACGAAGTGTTTAATGAGCTAACTCAAATACTTTTTGAGTGTTTAGAAAATGTGAATAATGATCACAAGGGTTCACTACTTTGTAAAATCTTCATGGAGCTTGAAAAAGAAAGTCAAATGGAAGATTTCATCGTCGAAAAGCTTAAGCGTACTCATGTAAGAGTGATCTCCGAGTTTATTGGAGGATATGTTGGGAGTTTAACATGCGAGAATATTAATCAAGATGAAGCAAAACATGATCAACAGAAGATTGTTTCTAGAGGGTTGAATGATGATTTGATTAAAGCGGGTGCAAGTGGTGGATCGATAGTCAAATTATCGCGTAAACTTGAGAGGTTCAAAGTGAAAACTATAAGTATCGAAGGTGGTGTAATAGTCAAGAAATAACCTAGAATGACATGTGTATGGCTGTTCATAATACAAGTCTTTCATTTTTATGGTTTCATGTAAGAAAAAAAGCATAATTTGTTAAGTAACTAGATATTTTGATATTATGATTGACCGATTTTTAATTTTGTATAAGAAACTGATCGATCTTCAATCTTTATCTTGAAGTTTATGATTAAAGTTTACTATTATAACTATGTTTCCGCAAGATTTTTGTGCTGTTAGTAAATATTCAAAATTAAATATGTGGTGTATAATATTCTAACTTATTACGCACAATTTTGATACGTAATAAGGGAAAATAGTCTGTGCTATTGAACTCCACGGATCAATCGTTTTGTTAGCATTAAAGAAGGGATTATTTTTGTATATACGGAAAAGTTGAATGACTAAACATATAAAATACATACAATGCTCATTGATCAACAACATATTTGTGAAATGTACTTTCAACGCCAAAAATGCTTTGTAAGATTTTGTCACATAATGGACTTTTATTATTGGGTACAACCGTACAATTTTGGATCATCGATTTTACATATGAATTACAAATTGGCCCAAGATGAAATGACTGTTGGTGGGCTGAAAGTAAATTAGTATTTATTAGTGGTAATCCTAAAAGCCCAATAAAAATCTGATGCATATCTTTAATTTAATGGTTATTCAGCATACAAGTAGATTTAAATCTAATTTGCCAATTATCTAAGGAACCAATTGATTGATTATAACTTTGGGAAATGATAATGATAGCCATTAGAACTGTTAATGAAAACATCTATAGATATTTATTAAATCTGAAGTTTCGTTTTTAACCAAATATCTCATTTAATACATCATATAAAAGGAAAGATTCAATGAATTAAATGCAAACATTGATTAAATTATATATAATCTTAATTTAATATGGAAAGTTTCAATGTATATGATGTATTTTATTGACATTGACAGTCATTAGTGATGTCATTATCATTTCCATTATAACTTTATACATCCTTACAAAAGGAAGTCACGAACATTTAAAATGTTTCAAATCAGGATTAAGCGGCGATGGAAATTTATTAGGTTTTAGAATCAAGGTTTTGCTATACATCAAAACATTTTAGGAGACTAAAGGCTGATTGTTTCATGTGATTACTAATATATAAATTCGTGTTACAAATTGCTTTTTATTTTTTGTACTCCCTCTGTCCTAAAATTATTGTCCACCAACAAAAAACACACAGTTTAATAAAAGTGGGACCATAACAGTTTCAACCACTCAAATAGAATCTGCACCCACTAAACTCTCTTCTTATTGGTTGAAATGGGAAGTCGACAATTATTTTGGGACGTCCCAAAAAGGAAAGATGGACTATAATTTTGGGACGGAGACAGTAATAAAAAACTTTATGTGTTAAATAGTATATTTCTTAATGGTCCCCCAAAACTTTGAATGTTAAGAAGAAAAGCTTTAAACTATAAATAATTATAAAGCCCTCGGGCTAAATACAAATCATATCGTCATATTTGAACTAACAAGTGGCCCAAATATCATTTAATTACGTGACATCACAAAACCATAAAACTCGTGTATTTTAGCAAGCATCACCCAAAACAAAAAACAAAAGAAAAAATGCCACACAACATACCTTTTGATATACAAATCGAAATCATCACAAGTCTTCCAGTTAAATCATTGTTTCGATTCAGATCAGTTTCAAAAGGATGGAAGTCTTTGATCGATAGCTCTAAGTTTATAGGTAACTACAACATTCGACTTCAACACTCTCAATGCAAAAATCTAGTTGTTAAATATGATGATGATAAATATGTTTCGTTTGTTGATGATGATATTTTTCCTGGAGATAAGTTTTCCTTAATTGTTCCTGAGACGGTTAAATTACTAAAGGATGTAAAAGTAGTTGGTTGCACCCACGACTTGTTATGCTTATTCGGTTATCATCTTAATCCGGATAATTCTAGAAGGGAGATGATTGTTATTTGGAATCCTTCGATTAGAAAAGTGGTTGCTATTCATGTACCTACTGATAATGGATATGCATTTTATGCTTTTGGAGTTTGTCCCAAGACTGATGACCCTAAAATAGTCAAGATCACAGAATACACACTACCTACAAAAGTTGAAGTCTTTACATTAAGTTTAGGGGTTTGGAGAAGTTCATTAGGCAATAAGGCGGACCCTTATAATGTATTCAATCTGGAACGTTGAGGAATTGGAATACGGTTGTTATGGACGGGTTTGTCTATTGGTTGTATTCATTCGATTTGACAAGTGAAGAACTTAAGGAAGTCTACCTCCCACACAACTTTTTTCGTAGTTACACGTACGGCAGTTTTCCCATATGTAAGATAAGGGAGTCTATTGCAATAGTTACGTGCAAATCTAGCATCAACGGAAAAGTTTTTGAAGTATGGATGATGGAGAATGGATTTCAAAATCGTTAACAAAGCTATTCACCGTACAGTTACCAGTCACATTAGTAAGGACATTACTCGGATTTACTAGAAATGGCCAACTTATTATGGAAACTAGAGATAATTATAAAAATGAATCAGCCGCACTTGTAGTTTATGATCCCTGCTCAGAACAAATGAACAATCTTGGGATTTGTGGGAAACTTGATTCATTCTTCATCAGCTCCTACACCGAATCGTTACTTTTGCTTGATCACTAACACTCTAAGAAGCATTACTTGATGAAGAACATGATGGGCACATTACGATTTGCATGGTGTAGAGATTAGAAGATATGAGTTATGTGTTGGCCCAGGAGGCGAGAACAGGGCTTCCTGTGCATACTCAGATTATGCATCTTCTTCAACAATTAAACTCACACACACAATGAAAGATAATGTAGATAATCTGTATTTTACTACAATGGTGATAATAAACATCAGAGTACATTGATGGGTATTTATACCCTTCAACCGGTACATACTTAAGCATCACACCTATTCCTAAACGACACAAATCGCTGTTAACTGCCATGAACGGTTTTGCCCTAAGCGACACTATTTACAGACATGCCTTTTGGGTTTTATTTATTGGGTCTGTAGTTATAATATTTACAATACAGACCTTACACTTATTTACAATACTAATAGTTCATATAAAGCTATAGATACTAATTTGATATTGCTATTAATATCCAATACTTCCCCCTAATAGCAAAATCAAATTTACCACTGTTACTTTCTTCATTCAGAGGCTATGGAGATATAATCACCATAGTCTTCCTTGCTTCCATTGTTGCTGCAATAACTTCCAGCATCATCAAGAGTTATAACAAGATGTTCTCCATCATCAAAAAGTATATTCACTTGGCACTCCTCATTTTCATTTTCAGTTTCTGTTGCTGCTATCCTAACTCCTTCCTTACTGAATTCTTCATTGGTCTTGAGAACACCCTCTTGGCTTCTACTGGTCCCTCCACGAACCTGGTCATCTCTTGACCCGATGCATACAACCCCACACAACCCAGGTGGTCTACTGTTACCTACTGCACTCATACTAGCCAATCCTTCCTTGTGTTCTTCTTCCTTGAAGTCCCTCTTGAGAGCCTTATAAAATGAATCTGGTAGGTCTAAGTATCCTTCAGCCATTGCCTTAAACTTATCCTTTAGGCATGCTGGAAACCCAAAACTAAGTGCCACAATACCCCATCTTTCATTATTTGTTATTTCCTCACTTCCACCCATACTTCGTATCAATAAGTAGAGGTCCAAAAGACAAACCTCCAAGTCATAAACCTTGGGTGGTATTTCCATATAGGTTCCGAGTTTTAGAAACTCATTATGGAACCAACGAACCATCTCATCAAAACTCTTTCTAAACGAGTCCCTATTTTTCATCACAACTGATATATTCTGTATCATCTCCATAAACCTCATGAATTCCTCATAATCCTCTATTTTTAGTTCAAACTCTTTCCCTTGCCAAGAAACATACTGTTTATTGTAAGAATTCTCCTCCTTTTTGGCAACATCATAATGGACATCAAGTTGTTGCAGGTTTCTGACATAAACTTCTTCTATTTTGTCTTTGTAACACGCCAGGTAGCCTAGAGCCATGGGTAAACATTTCCATGTCTCTTGCACTGTTACTGTCCCTGCTCCTCCCAACTCTTTAACTATCTTCAACATGTCCATCAGGCACACCCTTTTGGTTCCTACAACTGGTGGTAATTCCCTTGTTGTTTGATCGTGCATGTAACTTTTGTAGAACCAATCCACCAACTCATCAAATTTCTTTGACAAAGTCTGCTTATCCTCAGTATTAATAAACCGAGTTTTGTCTTCAAGAATCATGTCAATAAATCCAACCACATGCTTCAACTTAACAGGTATTATCTCATTTGGCTTTTTCATTGCTTTGTTGCTGAATACTTTAAACTTTTCTCCACCAATCTTATCACAGAAATTACTTACATATTCCTCAAATATCACTTTGGTCATGCCAATTGTTGTCTCCCTTTCCAATTCTTCTATTCTTCCACCAATTTCTTCTTCTGTTTTGCCACTTAATTTCTCCACCACAGGGTTATAAGTATTCACTAGTTTACATCTATTTTCTTTTACTTCGATATCAAACCCTTGGCGTCTAAGTTGCAAAAGACTAAGTATATTTACAATTATTCCCGGTGCATATGATACATCAGGGATATAGAACTCACTACCATCACACCACAGTGGCCTCGCCAACCCTGTAAATCATCAGGGGTTCTCCATTAAAATCTTCTTGATGGCTAATTGGTTTGAGTTCTTTAAACACATGGAGGTTCTGGGCCATGTGCTTGGTATGTACTTTATTAACATACCAAATTTCATCCCAATTACCATTATCCGATCCCAAAATCATGAAATCTGTATCAATATGCATTTTAGGTCTGTAAATGTACCTTTGTATGATGTCTTTGTTGCCTTCATCAGAAACCCGTTCTTTGCCCTTACTAGAGTCGCCCATGAATCTCTTCGATACTTTACTCTTACAATTTCAGTAGGCATGTCCTTTTTGCCTACACAAATAACATCTCGAATTCTTCATCTTTGACTTCAGAAATCCCAAATTGCCCGAGTCCTTTAGATTCATTGTACGTAATCGGTTAAGAACTTCTCTTCGGGTCTTCACTCCATGTTCCTTTCGATTTTCCAGAACCAATATTCCTCAACTTTCTTTCTTGCCTTTTGCGAATTGAAGAATAACCCTTGTTGGTTCTGTTTGCGATTCCAATATTTTCTTCCGTGCTCTGATACCAATGTAGCGATTTTCCTGGGCATCGCCTAACCCTCTGATCATGCAGTAAAACTGGATGAACCATGCTTCTGATCAACGATCTGATGTTATCGAATGAACAGAGAAAGAACAGATGTATACAATGATAATATCTAATATATAGAGAGTATTGTACACGAATGGATACGGTTTTCTGTTTACATGAATACATATATATAGGCATCCAATCGGTTTTCATGAACCGATGCATCTGTTACCAAGGGCTGCGCATTGACAGTTATCTAACGACATACCAATTCCTATTTACACATTGCAACCCCTTTAATTAACTATAATACATAACTAGTACATATAATAATTAACCTTTGTTATTAAGGTCCAACATTCTCCCCCATAATAACAAAGTCTTCACTTCCAGCAGCCTTTATTTCGAGTATGGGCTGCTACTTCCATTGCTGTCATAATATTCAACAATGCTTGGGTCTTCCTCATCGTCGTTGCTGTCCGCTTCCTCTTCAAAAAATATCACAAGTCTATGTCCATCGTCATATACAATGTTTCCAGCCCCATAGTCAAAATTTTCTTGATTCTCTTCTTCACTTTCATTATCTTCAATCACATGTTTATCCTGAATTTCACCATCACTTTCCTTGCTATCCTCTTTTCCAGGTATCATGTCCTCTTCACTTCCATTGTCTTCGTCAAGATCAATGTAACCCGCAGTAGATTTTCCTGCGTTCCTGCCTTCGGTGGCAGTCTCCCTTTCTTCCATGACAACCCTGTAGTATTCATCCAACAATTCCAAGTATCTCCCGAATATTCCTTGGAATCTGTCTTTAAAGTGTGATGGTATTCCAAAACTCATAGCCACATCATTTCATTCTTCCTTTTGACTAACTGTTTCGCTTCCACCCATGCTTTCCACCAATACATACAAATCAAATAAACATATCTCGGTGTTTCCAACTCATGGGGGTAACGGTGCTTCAAACACACAATTCATATAATCCTTGTAAAACCATTCAACCAAAGCGTTTATCTTCCTTTTGAGTAAGTCTTTGTACCTTGAAGCCGTAGGTGCGTGCTTTAGAATTCCCATGAAGTTCATAAATCCTTCCTATGTATCAACCTCTAAAGTGATCCGCTTTCCATTCCACACCACAACTTCTTTCTCATTTGATTCCAACAATCTTTTGCTAACATCATAATACATCTCCAATTGTTGTAAATATACCAAGTAATATTCCTCAAAAGTTCCAGCATATTCAACAAGATACCGAAGTGCCATTGCACTTTATCCCATCTTCCTTTGACAATAATGCTTCTTGCCCCTTCCATCTCCTTAATTGTTCTAAAGAAATCCATAAGGCATACGTTCTTTTTCCCAACAACTAATGGTATTTTTCCTTCAAGTGGGCAGTTTAAATATTCTTTGTAAAACCACACAATCATGTTGTCAAAGTTGTTTGCATAAACATCCTTCACATTTTCAGCAAATTTTCCAAGTATGATTTGATCTATAAAATCTATGACTTTCTTCAAATCACTTGGAATTACCATATCCTCTCTATACTTATCATTGTAGAAACCTTGATTGCTTGATTCTCCTATTCTATCACAATTCCGAGTCACATATTCGGCAAGCATTCTCTTTGTGATATCAATTCCAACAATTCTTTCAAGTTCATTCAATTTCTCCTCATCAAAGGGTACCTTTTCAATTTCAACATTCCTAGTTTCCAAACTAGTACCACCAATTTCTGTTTTTTCAAACATCTTCCTTATCACACAACGACTTTCTAAGAATTCAACAACAAAACCTTGGGCATTCAATTGTGTTAGGCTAAACATATTCATTCCTAGATTCGGCACATATTTCACACTAGGGAACAAGAGGGCTATTGTTAAGAAAGGAAACAAGTGAAAATGCCACAGGAAGGGAACACCAGTGGGTGTTCGGTGTTGAAGGACACAAACAAAAAACAGACTTTTGTGAAGGAAAGGGACGAAAAAGATTGCTGTGAACCATGGACAGAAAACACCACAGGAAAGAAGCATGAAATCGTTACACCATCAATAAATTGGCAAGTGAAAGGGAGTGACTATGGATCATGGAATTGTATATGGTATGTATCTGATGAATATCAGAGACATATGACCCCAAATATGGAAATTTTTTATAAATTCAAACCAGAAAATGAGGGAACAAGTGCAAACGGTCAAGACGGTTTGAATTTTCAAGGGGTTGGCGAAGTGATACTTCAAACGGAAACAAGAAACTTCATGATACCAGGGGTGTTTTATGTTCCTAATACGGGTTTGAACACACTGAGTTTAAACCAATTGATCCAACAAGGGTTTAGTGTACACTTCAAGAATATGAATTGTGAAGTGAAGAAGTTGTTTGATGATACATCTAGCGAGGACAGCAGCAGCCCCAATGATGAAGAAAATCATGTGGGAAAACAACGAAGTCTAGAGGCAGTCAAGAATAAAGCCATTGAACAAGTAATGCGTTATTGTGATTCTCTATACGATAAAGAGAACACCATTAAAGAAAGACTGGATGGCAACCAAGGACCAAAAGGGCCATCAAGGTATGATTTCGAGAGTTTGATTGGTTTTATGGAAATGGTTAGCGAGCAAGAAATAAAGGAAGGCTGTAGGAATTTGGTTAAAAAACATTTCGGAAAAATGGTGTATTGGTTCTTAGAAAAGTTTATGGAAGTGGAGGAACGACCATTGACTCCTAAGGTAAATAGGAAAGATGTATGTTTGTATCATCTTTACGTTACGGTGAAAAACATGGGTGGTCACACTCGGGTGTTCATGGAGAACAAGTGGATTGGAGTGGCTTATGCCATGGGGTTTCCCGAAGATTATGCAAATGGCTTAAAGGAGTGCTTTGAGAAGCATTTGGGTCTCTTGGTAGCATACTATGAAGTGGCAAGAGACATGACCAATAGTGCACCAAAGGCTAGTGACGGCAAGGGTGCAAGTGGAGAGACAAGCCGAGAGCATAAAGAAACCAAGGCAAAACAATCTAAGATTGATGAACATGAAAGAATGATGGGCAAGATAGTGCGAGGATGGAGATAGAATGGTCATAACATTTGAAGACAACAAAGAAGAACCAATGGAACAAGATGCAAATTTCGAAGAAGCTCACCAAGTGTTTGAAGAAGGAAAAGATGGTGATGATTATGTTATCATCAATTGAAGGAAGAAACATCAAGTATTGGCATTTTGACATTAGGGGGGAGATTGTTGGACTTAATGTCAAAACGGATCAAAGGTAATATTGTCTATTATTAGTCTGTTAATATGTAATTAGCCCAGTGGGTCAAGATAGTATTATTGTCATTAAATGAAGCCCGTTAGCAACTTCTGTTTGGGCCGTGGCACCCATTCAGAATAGTAAGCGTTTAGGGCTGTTAGTGAATAGATGCATCGGTTTATTATAAAATGATTAGGGTGAAGTGTTGCATCGCTTCAAAGTGTCTGTTAGTATGTCGTTTCATTGTGTATATATATGAAGTCTGTAAAGCAGTTTATTGTATCAGATTCAATTATTTGTAAAGTATATATTTAATGTACGTATTCGTTCTACATTCTGCACACTTTTGAATCTGTGAAACATTTGAATCAAGATGGTGAACAACAATTGGTTGATAGAATAAGATTACTGGAACAAGAATCGGTTTGGTAAGAAACCTGTGAAACATTATGGAGTGCCCAGGCAAGGTACCAAAACAAAGCGCAATTATGTACTTGTTATTTATAAGTATTAGTTCTAGTTAATTACATTTGAGTCTAATTTAGTTTTGAGACAAGTCATTTGAGAGTGTACATTCATCAACCTGTTCCGAAAATCCATATGAAAATTCAATGTTCCATGGGCATTGAGGGATGTTAGAGTTGTCAAAATTTTGGTGGAAAATCAAGATCGAATTTTTAGAAATATTTGGGATATTAGTTCACATAACAGAGTCACTTTTGTAAATGCTGATAAGTGGTATTGTGATTTTTCTTGTTTATGTTAATGACTTACTATCAGAATCTGGTGTTGGTTTTTACTTCATATTGTGGTGTTTTGAAACAACAGGTATGTCGATCGAGTATAAATCTTGAACTAGAGATTAAAGATGACGCTCTTCGGAAATTAGGTTTTCAATAATTTGAATTAGCTTCTTGTGTTAAGTTGCTAATTTGGTATGATTTGGACTTAGAACCTGCGTTAAGTAACTACGCCAACGCATAATTATATACTGCTAGTTTGGTCGTATTTAGTATTTTAACTTGCATTAAATTAAAAGACCAAAATGTTATGTTTCTGTGATCGACTATTAGATGTACTATATGGTAGGATGATATAGAGTTTGAGGTTGTTGTAGTTAATAAGATCATGATCATGGTAAATTATATAATTAACAAGAGACCGTTAGTAAATTACTAAATTATAAGATTATGATCATGGTAAACTATATAATGAAGAGACTGAGTAAATTATACTCCGTACTCCGTAAGATTTAATCATTTAGTTATAAGATTTCAAATTATTTTTTTTAGCAAAATAAGATTTCAAACTTTCAATTATTGGTATGTTGCATCTACCGTACTAGGATTTCAAACTTTCAAATGATTAAATGATTTCAAAATAAGATTTCAAACTTTCAAACTTTCAATCGGGTAGGATCGGGTCGGGTATAATTTCAAACTTTCAATCATTTAATCATTTGCATTTACTGGGTAGGACCGGGTCAGGTACTCAGGTTCAACATACCAATAATTTCAAACTTTCAATTGGTTTGACCGGGTTTGACCAAAACCAGGTTCGAGTTTCGGGCCGGGTCGGGTTGAGCAAATACCCGATTTTGTTCATGCCTACTCAAGAACAAAGTCAAATAAGGCCGGCCCGGATTGGACTATTAGAGTGGACCGGAGCCCAATTTTATATCATCTCACAATCTTCACTCTTCACCGGGAAGAAATCTAAATTTAGGTTAATTAAGTAAAATAATACTTTGTACTTGCATCTACATAAATAAACAAAACAAACCAAAACTCTAAAAACACATAACCATAAAAAATAATAAAGAATGCCAGACTACATGCTTATAGATGCACAAATCTAAATTATAGCAGTCCTCTGTTAAACCATTTATTTCCTATATGTTTTAGTTTATGTTATATCTTTTAATCAACAATATAGCCGTTTTTGTAACATATTTAGTGTAGTTTTTATACTCCTCTCAAAACCTTATTGTGTAATTTTTACTTATTATATTGCAAATTTAAATTTCATGAGAAGCGGATCTTGGAATAATATAAATACAATCACCGTATGAAATAAATTCTAGTGAAGGTTAAGATCTAATAATATGTTTTTCTTTAATGAATCAAAAATTATATCTAATTTTATCATTAACCAGATATTCAACATTTTTTAACATAAATTATTAACCTAAAGCCCAATGCCCTTATCTTACAAGCTCAAATGAATAGCATACTTGCATTCATGATACTTTAGGCTTTAGGAATTTATGTCATGATCATTTCAATACTAAAAGTCCAATTATCTCTCAAACCAGAAACAATATTATTTTAACGTCGGGCCGGACTAGACTGGGCCGAAGCCCAATTTCTTATCACCTCACAACTCACAAGTACAATCTTCACGGGAATCAAACTTTTGGTTAACATATGATACCTTCAATCTACGTAAACAAACAAAACAACCCTAAACCCTACAAACTCATCACCACCAAAAAAAAAAAAAAAAAAAATCCCACGCCACATCCCTTTAGATATTAAAATCGAAATAATCACAAGTCTTCCTGCTAAATCATTGATTCGATTCAGATCCGTTTCAAAACCATGGAAGTCTGTAATCGATAGCTCCGAGTTTAATGCTAAGTACTCTGCCCGCCATGCTCAACGACAACATCTACTTATAAGGTGTGTAGATGTAGTTAAATATGGTAATAAATATGTTTCGATTGTTGATGATGATGCTTTCCCTAGGAATCAGCTTTCCTTGTATGTTCCATCATCCGTTAACTTACTTATGGGTACAAAAGTAGTTGGTAGCTCTCACGGCTTGTTATGCTTAGTCGGTTATTATAATAATCCGGATAATTCTGAAATGACGATGACTATTATTTGGAATCTTTTAATTAGAAAATGTGTTGCTATTCCCGGGCCTACTCTTACTGATATGTATGTACTTGCATCAGTCTATGGTTTTGGGGTCTGTCCTGACACTAATGACCTTAAAATTGTTAAGATAAGTATATACACAGTCCCTAAGGAGGATGAAAATTTTACATTAAGTTCAGGGGTGTGGAAACGTTCATTGGATTCGATTTGTCGGAATTTTCAGTAGTTCTGGATGGATCTATTTATTGGTTATCATATAAGCATCATCCTTTGGGTAAGAATGTTGCAATGTTTATCTTGTTTATTTGACAAGTGAAGAATTCACAGAATTATACTTTCCAAATAAGTTTGCATATTACGATAGCTTTCTCATATGTAAGATAAGGGAGTCTCTTGGGTTGCTTACATGCAGAATTATCGAAGATGGAGAATGGTGTTTCAAGATCGATTACAAAGCTATTTACCATCAACACACCTACACACACATTATTCGTAAAGACAATACTGGGATTTACAAGCAATGACAAACTTATAATGTATTGGACTATAATGTCAAACGGGCCAAAAGTATATAGGAATGGGTCAAACCCGTATTAGTACAAGTTAGAATAAGTATGTACAGCCCGTTATATTTTTTGTATTGGGCTGCAGGCCATCACAAACAGCAGGAAACAAAAGGAAGCGACAGTTAGCAGTTAATATGTTAGGGGTTGTAATGGTTCACAGAAACCGGTTAGTGTGAAGCGACACAACTGTTCATAGTGTCGGTCTGTATGATATATATGTATGTATTGAACGAATAGAATGTAACCAACAATTCAGTTATTATTATACATATCTATATACATATGAGGATTGTGGTTCAACAGTGGTATCAGAGCACGTTAATCGATCCAGGGAAGAACAAGTGCAAGCGGCGATCAATTGAAAAGCAAGAATCAACATCGAAGGGTTTCGTACAACAATCGAACGAAAGAAAGAAGAAAGCAGATTTGATTCAAGTTGAATCAATCAAAGAAGAAAGAAAGTAAGAAGCAAGATTGATCACGTTTGGTGATCACAAGAAACCGAGTAAACAAGAAAGAAAGCAACAAAGTATGAAGATAGGAGGAGAAACATCTACAACAATGCGCGACCAAAATGTAACACTTCAATACCCGAAACTGAATGAATCAAACTACAGTACATGGGCAATTATGATGGAGACAATATTGAAGACATATGGTCTTTGGGAAACACTTGAAGAAACACAAGAAGAAGATGGAAAGAAAGGAGGAGATGGAAATAAAGAAGTAGATGAAAGAAAGATGCATACAACAAAAGCATTGATTCTAACAACTTTGCCTGAAGATATTCTAATGCAAGTTGCACAATGCTCAAATACGAAGGAAGTATGAGAATCAATTAAAGTACGATATATAGGGGAAGACCGAGTTCAGAAAGCATGCCTGCAAACTTTAAGGAGCGAATTGGAGACTTTGAAAATGAAAAACAATGAAACCGTGAATGACTTTGCTGGAAAATTGGGAAGCATAAGAGGCAAGTTTAAAGGTCTTGGTTTGAATCTTAAAGACAAAATACTTGTAAGAAAATTGCTGAACTCCGTTCCAAGGAAGTTTCTACCGATCGTGGCATCCATCGAGCAGTATTCGGAAGTTGATAAAATGTCATTTGAAGAAGCAACGGGAAGAATAATAGCATTTGAAGAACGTCTGAAAAGTCAAGATGAATCGGACATAGATTACCAAAACAAACTTCTTATGGCAAGTTCAAGTAATCAAAGCCGTGGTAGGGGTCGAGGAAGAAACTTCAGTAGTAAAGGAGAAAGAGGACATGGAAGAGGTACAAGTCGAGGAGAACAAAACAAGGATGGAATGAGATGTTATGAATGTGGAGAATTCGGTCACTTTGCATATGAATGCACCAAATGGAAGGAGAAAGACAAGGAGCAAGAAGCACATCTCATTTGTCAAAGCGACGAAGAACCTACATTGCTGTGAAGACACGCCAAGGAATAACGGAAGACTTTGGTGTTTGACATTAGGGAGAAATATTGAACTATAATGTCAAACGGGCCAAAAGTATATAGGAATGGGTCAAACCCGTATTAGTACAAGTTAGAATAAGTATGTACAACCCGTTATATTTTCTGTATTGGGCCGCAGGCCATCACAAACAGCAGGAAACAAAAGGAAGCGGCAGTTAGCAGTTAGTGTGTTAGGGGTTGTAACGGTTGACAGAAACCGGTTAGTGTGAAGTGACACAACTGTTCATAGTGTCGGTCTGTATGATATATATGTATGTATTGAACGAATAGAATGTAACCAACAATTCAGTTATTATTATACATATCTATATACATGTGAGGATTGTGGTTCAAGATAATGGAAACAAATTTGAATGATGATGATAACAGAAAAACAGCCGTATGTGTAGTTTCTGATCCCTGCTCGGAACAAATAAAAAGTCTTGGGATATATAGAGAGCCGTATTCATTCTTCATGAGCTCTTACACATAATCGTTACTTTTGCTTAATCACTAAGATTCAAAAGTTGATGAAGAAGAAAATGTGCACATTGCAAGGTGTAGAGATTATACTACAATAACTGCAATCTTTCTAAATATAGGTACAGGACTTGGAACTTCATGGCCATTATAATCTTAATTCGAATACTTAGCAATACTCTCAAATTTTATAGCCATTATGATTAACTTGTGTTTGACGACTTGGTACTCTAGCTAGAGAGTTCGTTTGTTTTCTCATTTGTATTGAATTTTTTGACTATATTTTCCCTTAATCACGAACTATTGTTCTCTTTCTTCTCTCTGTAGGTATAAGAACATGCTCACTTTTGATAGCTGTGAATCTATATGTTTCTTGCGAGAGTGGTTAATTTCTGTGTCCCTTTTAGCCAGCTTTCAAAGTTCTTTGGTAAGAATCTAAAAAAGTTATACCTCTTATCTAATTATCGAAACATGAGACCTGTGTGGACATCTTGACACTTACTACCATTCCACCTTGGTAATGGTTTTGTTATGTGTTAATCTCTTTGAGAAATCATGATATTTTTTCGGTTTCATGAATTAAATTATGGTATGATTATCTGCTGAAGTCAATCAAGATGTAGTATGGATGATGGTTACTATAGGCCTATGGGCTGTGGCCAGTTTTATTCCCTCTCTTTTTCTTTTCTTGGACAGTTGAAAATTAAAGTAATTATTACCAATATATTCAATTTATAAATTAATTGTTATAAGTTCTTTTTTAACAGTTATTAAGCTACCGATAAAAACAAGTTCGGTTTACCGTGAGCTAGCCAGTGATGACACTCTTCGAGAATTCTTGATGCTGTATTCTTGAATTTTGGTCATAAATAAATATAAATATAAATATAAATAATGATATTTAAAACAAATTGGAAAATGCAGTGCCTCAGTCAAACTTGCCCTTTCTGTTTTGACACGAACCCATTTAACCACATTTTCAAAGTGATGCAGGGAAGTATCCTAATCATGATGGACTCTATTACGGTGTTGGAATTGGATAATATTAATCTTATATTTTCTATGATTAGTTAGGATATTTTATTTTTGATGTTTATCGATATTTATTTGTTTTCTAGTTAGATAAGGTGTCTTTCTCCTCAAGAAAACAACCCTATAAGTATTAGGTTTATTTGTTACATTAGTTAGTTTTATGTTTTGAATAAAGTTAAGAGTTAAAGAGGAATTGCCCATCGGGATTTCGTTTATTGGTTCTTTATTTTATGTTTGTATGTGTACGGCCATTTAATCATATCGATCCTTCACCACAAAGTATCCCATTTTGATCCATTATCAAATCCCATTCTGTTTTGACACTGACCATTTTGACACGTTCATCTTTTTAATAGTGCTACTACTCAGTCACGCGTTTGTCGTACCATAAATGGTATGTGGATTATTTTTTTATGGGCTTGAGTTTCAAGTTTAAAATAAGGCAGTTCCACTTGTGATTTTGATATAAAATATGTATGTTTAGTTGAAAATTTGGATGCCTACCATAGAGTACAAACTGCAAAACTATTATACTATGCATATGAAGTTTTTACTTGAAGATTTGACTTCAAATTAGAGTCATAAAAGCCGAAACCATATATCTATGTGTAATTAATTGTTTATGATGTTTGACTTTTTGGTTTACTTTGAGATGTCAACTTGAGAAATGTAAAGTAGCCCCATCAACTTTTTGTATATCTAAGGAAGAAAGTGACGAATGCCACACTTTTGCAGTGGATAGAAAGTCTAAGGATGTGTCCATTGTTGATACGATTTGTGTTTGGGAACGGATAGATATCGAAGGTACGAAGAAGGATGAAGGAAAATATTATGGTTAATATGAAAGTGTAGAAGACTTGGATCTTTATAGTAGTAGTCAGCAAAGAGGCAAGAAAGTGTGTATTTAGCTTCCTAGCTCGTTGACCGATTAAAAGTCATCGAAACTTTGGATTAATGCAGCTAAAGACGAGAAGATTAATTTAGTTGACTAATTAAACATATGATAGATCAAGTAGGCTGATCAAGTGGCTAAGCAAGTGTGCAACTACGCAATTATAAACAGTCATAGATAGTTAATTACTAGCTACTAGACAGATAAATTGACACTGTATTATGAACACAAATACTCTGTAATATTCTAGCTTTTCCCCCTTTTGAAATCTTCCTGTTGTTTGAGATACTCTGTTTTAAGTTTTAACTTGCCAATTCAACAAGCATTCTTCGACAATTTGGTTCCTCGTCCTACCAGGTTGTTAATATAGTTAGGATTGAGTTCATATATTTATATTCGTACTGTCAAAATAGCATGGAAACTCAGTTAGAAATATAAGATAGAGACAAAAGACATACATATAGGTCGAAATATGTTTTGATTTAGGATTCATTTAAACATCATTTCTAAACACATTCAACATTACTCACTCAACTAACATGGATATGATGATCGATGGGATTTTTATCGCCTAGTGAAATCTAAACAACTCCAACTGAGTTTAGTTTGATTTGCTACATATAAACAAATCCAAATGACTAACTAAAGTTAGTAGGTTAGGTAGCCATTAGAAACTAGTTGACTCTAAATAGTTCTAATTAAGTCCTTAATGGCTTAATCTATCACTGCATTCCCCATCGTACGTTACGCTTTGGACCTTTTGAAACAATTTATTTGAAAACTGTGAAAATGGTAAACGAAAGTGAAGGGGGCGAAAAAGAACATCAACATGCCATCGGAATTTGGAAAATCAATGAAGATCGATTCAGGTTGATGCAACACAAACTTTCGGATACACCGAAGCTACTGAGTGTAGCAGCTGGCTGTGAAACCTGCTCCATTTTCAAAGTCCCTCAAACCCTAATCGACATCAATGGTAAATCTTACCAACCCCACATTGTCTCGATTGGACCCTACCACCATGGCCAGCCGCACCTCCAGATGATCGAGGAACACAAGTGGTGGTACCTCCACCAGTTATTGAACCGGACACAAACCAATGGGGTGCTCTTAGAGCATTACTTGAGGGCCGTACAACCTTTAGAGGTCACGGCCCGGGAGTGTTACTCTGAGAGCATCTCGTACAGCTCTGATGAGTTCATCGAGATGATGGTGCTAGATGGTTGTTTTATTATTGAGCTTCTTAGAAAATTTGGACGAATGATAGAGGCCGATAAGTTTGATCCACTTATAACGAAGTTGTGGATCCTTTCTTTTCTGTCACGTGATCTGATCAAGCTCGAGAATCAGGTTCCATTTTTCGTTCTTGAGCGTTTATTTGACTTCACAAAGATGCCAAGCGACAAGTCAAGCCCAACTCTATCAACACTAGCATTGGGGTTTTTCAATTACACGCTACAAATACCCGTAGACGTACTAGAAAAGCATACCAACAGAGTAACAAACATCAAGGCCAAGCACTTGCTCGACCTTCTTCGATCGATTTACCTTCTACCAGATATCGTGGAACCCACAAAGTCCAACAACCTTCCACCCCCGCATATAATTCATAGTATATCAAAGTTGCGTCGAGCTGGAATCAAGTTAAAGCCCTCAGATGCAGACAGTTTTCTCGTTGTTAGCTTCAAAAGGGGTACAATCCATATGCCAACCATAACCATCGACAATTTCATGTGTGCTTTTTTATTGAACTCCGTAGCGTTCGAACAGTGTCATAGTGGGTGCTCCAAACACTTTACTACATATGTTACATTGCTCGACTGTCTGATAAATACTCCTAAAGACGTTGGATATTTATGTGATTGGAACATCATTGAGAATAATTTAGGTACAGAGGAAGATATTGCATCTCTTGTTAACAGTATGGGAAATGATTCTTCTTTTGATATTGATTCATGTTACTTAGCTAAGATTTTCTATGACGTGAACCGGCATTATCATAACAACTGGCACGTTCATTTGGCGAGTTTTAGGTATACTTATTTTGATACACCATGGTCGTTTATATCAGCTCTGGCGGCTTTCGTTCTTCTGGTTTTGACAGTGGTACAAACAGTTTACACAGTTGTTGGTTACACTCGGGCTGACTGAAGTTATGATCGTCACAAATATTTCAATTCATATTTATGTATTGCAACATGTTATCTTTAAATTAAAGTATATCATGACCTCTTATTTTGTTATGTACATAGTTCACTACAAGCAAATTCGTAGTTAAAAACCACATAATTTTGTCTATATCCCCTTAAATTGATTAATGTTAATGAATATATTGTATAAGCCCGTTTCATATAGAGCGGGTTTGGCCCATAATTAGACTAGTGTTTTAAGGGAAACGAAGTAATATAATATATTCACTAACAATTACGTAGTAAAATAGAGTATCCTGCAAAGTGTAGAAGACTTGGATCTTTATAGTAGTCTGCAAAGTGGCAAGATTCTTTATAGACTTGGATCTTTATATTACGATTTGTGTATTTAGATGTGTCCAAATGGTAACATTGGTCAGCCTTCGGTTGCAACCGACGGAACCGACACCGTTGGTACGGACCATCGGTTTGGAGCTTCAGTTTGGAGACGGAGGAGAGAGGCGAGAGTGGGCCAAGTGGCTTCTCTTATTAATTTTTTTTTTTATGTTATATGGCTCTGTTTTTTTTATTCTGTTGCGATGATGATGATTAGGCGTGAACAAAGTTGGGTTTCGGGCATACCCGACCCGGTTACTCGAAATGGGTATTGGTCAACGAGAAAGAAACCGGTTCATTGACCAACCCGACCCGACCCGGGTATTTGACCGGGTTTTTTTCGGGTTTTCAACCGGGTTTCCAACCCGACCCGGTTTGAACCCGGGTTCAACCTGGTTTTGAAAATAAAAAACCTTACCCGGGTCCCTACCCGCCGGGTACTCAAAAAACCCGAACTGGATAGGGTAAAATCGGGTTTGACCGGGTTAGGTTTTCGGGTTTGATTTCCGGTAGGGTATAAAATCTGATTTTTTTGAACACCACTAATGATGATGATGATGAATGGAATTAGGTTTATAAATATGGGCTTTTATAAATGGGCCATAACTTTTTGGTTATTTTAATGGGGAAATGGGTCACCATATAACCAATTGTTTTAATTTTTTAATTACTAAATTATTTCAGTATTTTCTTTTTAATTAATTTATCATTTTTAATTTAACGTAATGTTTTTAATTTTACTGAAAATGTTTTATTTAATTGTGTTTAAAATTAAAATGAAGTAATAATGTATGGGGTCTAGAAAAAAGTGAAGTGATGTTCACTCTATAATTACTATAAAAGCAACTACTAAATATGATTCTGAATACATGCCATGGAGTTAGAACCAAAACTTGCAGACTTACATAGTTTCTACGAATAATTAAACGCAGTAACTAAGGTCTAAGTTTTACTCATCGAAGAATTGCTCACTATGTAATGCATAAAATCAAGAACTGATCTTTACACTCAAGTTGTACTCTATGCTAACTATTTTTCCAGATGCTATATATAATCAAAAAGGCTGGAGCTTACAACAAAAGTTAATGAGATGTATTATTACCTTACAAGCAGAATGTGTTTCTTAAAAGTAGTGAGTTACAAAATCTAATACTTGCTACACGGAGAGTGTGAGAGACCTAAAAACAATAAACCAAGGAACTTAAGAATTATTTCGATCACCATATACATAATTGTCATATCATAACTAGAATTATAACAAAAAATTTAAAAAATCACACACATTAAAATGAAATCAGGATACATAGGAAGAACGAATCACATGGAATCAGTTAGCAGAGAAGAAATAACAATTAGTTTTCCTACTTATTACATGTGATTAACAATATAGATTATAATAGTTTTTGTTGGTGAAGTTATAGGTGTTTGTGCTCAAACTCCACCCCATACACCACCATTCATTAATATACCCTTAGTTTAAGTTCTAATTTTGTTCCATCTAATTCACAGGACCACCGATAGACCTCTATATGTAATCTACTTAGTTGCAAGATCCGTGAAAACACGAGTTTGACGAAAAATCAAGTTATAAAATTACATATATAAGAATTTTTTTTAACTACAATAACTGTTAATATAATATATATAAATTCTATGGTCAGAATAAGTCTCAAATGTTCACTTGGAGTTTAATCTATCTAAAGTTCTCCATGATGATCTAATCAACTGCAATCAAGTACTTTTCGGCATAGAACTAAGCTAGAATCCAGCAGGTCAATAGAAGGAGATTGTGTATACAACTTTTCTGCGGTGTTGTCGCTCAAATGTAGATAACTTCATCAATCATATCTTACCAACGATCAGTTGCTTCAAGACACATAGGACACCACAGAATGAGCAGACGCATCCTCTAGCAGAAAACAAATACCTTTATCCATTGCACCCAAGTCTCTGCAAACTAAATAATATACAACCTAATGCCCAGATGGCGCTGTGAAACAAATCTTCCATCCAACACCTGCACATATTAACCCAACAATATATTCTGACCCACCCGCAGAAAATGACATCAGTGATTACCAATAAACTAACACGATAGAATCTGATGATAAATCCCCACCCGTGTCTACTACACCCATTGTTCTAGACCAAAATAATAACAGACAACTGCAATAGCATTTCAGAATCGAAAACCTTAAAAGATTTTTAAATAAGATGTAGGAGCTTAGGAGGTTTTATGCATTTGAAAGTTTTTTGTTTGACTTTCAGCTTGTTTGACCCATGCCATTTCATATTGAGTTAAACCTTCTATCGTAACCCTTTTGGGCAGTAAGATATATTGTAATACATGACCAAATCGACCCATTTTAAAGGTAAATTGGTCAAAAAGATGAAACTGTAAGTAACTAAATCTTACATCACCATCAAGCGGAACCGTACGCACCTTGAAACTTGCAGGCATCAATCCTTGACCGGGACTATGACAATCCATGGGTTTCTCCCAACTCTATTTGTATATATACAAACAAAAAGACAATCAGTTTTGACTTGGCCTATCATAAAGAGTAGAACATGTCATGTAGCAACATAGTTATATTAGATTAAAAGTAATAAAATCGGCAATTGAAGGGTATGTAAGATGAAGTTCCATACAATATCATATTCTCCCTTTAAAAGAAAAGCAATCCCAGATGGTATAAAATCACGTATAAAGACTTGATCATAATTAAGAATGCTAGAGTCACTTGGATCATAAATAGTGCATGCAATAGTTCCACTTGGATCATGCACTACACAGAACCTCAAAATTAACTTATACTAAATAAATGAAGTTTATTGATATTATGCAATCAAACTTGGCACACTAAACTTCTTATAAAGAAATGGGATAAAACTATTTGGGGCATATACTTGAAGTTTGGTGGATATAGACTAGCAATAACACAAGTCAGCCCACTTATAGTTAAACGTGTCAAAATTGCCACCTATTGACACGTTTAGGGCTGGAACCATTTCTTACTCTCTTATTAAGGAAATGACTTGAGCATGTGTCAATAATTAGTTCTGATATTAGTAAAAATGTTTACATGTATCAATTTTCAAATTTTAGATACTGTGAAATAACATAGTGTATAAGACCACTCCCATCAGTGACTGAAACTGACAAAGCCACGTCAGCGCCATGTCAGCTTTTTACACAAACTGACTGAAACTAATTGACCACTCCTATCAGCACTCCGTCACTTTAATTTTTGGGTCCCGCATTTACCAATTTACATTTAATATATACACACAAACAAAAAAAAACCACACACGTCGGTTTGGCGACGGAATTAACCGACGATCAAGACCGACGATGTGGTAACATTGGGGTCGGTTTCATCACTTTCAACCGACAGAAAGTGACGACCACCGATAGGAGTGGCCTAAAAACTATCTTTCCTATCTAATAAAAACTGAAGAACAAACAAACTTGTCAAATGTAAATACATTAAAAGTGAAATCTTATAAATACATACATGAAACAACCATAAATCGAAAATTACCATCTTAAAAATCGGGTGAAAACCTTGTACAAATAATATCGATAAAACTAGTTACTGTAAAGATTATAATTTTAAATGTAAAACCCACGAAATATACACAAGCATAAACATATTGAAGGGTTTTAAGGAAGTATGTTTATGGAAATATATTGATAAAGAAAATTGAAACCTTACTGGAGAATCGATTGAAAGAAACCCGGAGAATCGAAGGAAACAGAAACCCTGATGTGAAGAATAACATGATGAAGATGATGTTTGAGAGATGAAGTTATTATATTGATTTACCTTAAATAGATCTGTGAAGAAAGCTCGAAGAAATGCGGAGAAAACCTGGAGAAAGATTAGGATGGAGAATATGATAATTCATGAATTTTGAATGGATATATGGAGATTTATTAGATAAAAGTATTTTACAAATTTGAATTCTTGGTTGAAGGGATGCCAATAGAAAGAGAGTAGGCATGCAAAACTTTTTTCAAAGCAAGCATACTTATTACGTTTATTGTGCAGTGGACCATGTCTAGGAAATGAAAAAACTTAACTATTTTCTGAATTATTAAGAAAA
Source organism: Pseudognaphalium luteoalbum (assembly GCA_963422505.1). Taxonomy (NCBI): domain Eukaryota; kingdom Viridiplantae; phylum Streptophyta; class Magnoliopsida; order Asterales; family Asteraceae; genus Pseudognaphalium; species Pseudognaphalium luteoalbum. Next base: position 5,871,492 of record OY730198.1, on the reverse strand, counting down.
TTCAAAATAATCACAAAATTTCTTACTTCTCAATGTGCCACGTCATCATGATTATTGCTTTAGAATTCCACAAATCAACTTTATGACATCATCATCAACTCCTTTTTATTAGATAGGAATATACGACAGTACTATATAATGCATTTTGACTTTAAAGCATGCATTAATATTTGTATTTATACTATAATAAACTCCTATGACCCTGAATTTAAGTTGACCTTTATAAATATCAATTAAAGTATAATCAAGTTATGCACATTATCGACAACCTTAGAACTGTTATTAACAAAACCCTTTAAAAAGTCAAGAATGTGTAACCTCCACTCATTTCATAATTTATGACATTTATTCACTATCTCCTACACTAAAACTCAAATGTTTAACAACATAAATACTGTCATCACCGATTCATCAGTGTGGCTAGTTCATGAAAGAAAAAGAAAAGCAACATAACATGATCAGTGATTCAATGCTATACATGGAAAAAAAATAATGTTGCACTAGTTAATCGTACATACAACTATTTTGATATTCTAATCAATGTTGCACTAGTCAACAGTACTTTTGGTATTCAGTGCCAGTTGTTGCAGCCTCTACGCCCGTGTTAGCTTCTGCTTTCTATCAAACAACATTAAGATTTCTAACATGTTCCCATCCTCATACTTGGATGTCAACCTCTATGAGCAAATCAAATACTCCGTATAGCAATTCTAATGAAAACAAAACAAGTTTGCTGTTAGAGTGGTCCTATCGTTGATACGCATATATGGATGCGTACCCGGGATCCGATTACTAGATTACGAGTGCGGAATCCTCATAAACTAATCATTGAGATTATACATAATATGCGAACGATAATGAACTGAATAATAAACACAATACAAAATAGAATTGGAGATAAATACTTTGGTAAAATAAATCATTCATTAATAAATCAAACAGATTACAATAAACTAATATTTACAATACCAAAGGAGTATACGTCTAATGATTTAAAGGATTGAATCAACGAGACTAGCCTAGACACTTACATGAGACAAAAACTGTGACAACTAAATCATCAACTGAAACCATAAACCTAAGAACTCTATTTATACTAAAACCCTAAACCTAACTTCGCAGGTCATGGGCTTCTGCGAATTCACTTTGTTGGGCTCAGTTGCAGTCCATGTGGCCCAGCGAGACCAATCAGTTCGCTAGCCACCTTGCGAACTCAGATCTCATCTCGCATCGCAATGCCTTACGACTTGAGATCTGATTCGCATCGCAGTTCTTTGGTCTTCTAGGCTCGTTCCTGAACTGTATAGCGATGGTCACCATAACATGTCCTTAACACTTGCCCGGAAAAATGAAAAATACTCAAGGGAGATGAGAAACAAGAAGCAAATATCAGACTCGTTATATCCAACATCATAATTTTTCATATATTTCAAGTATCAACCAAATTACAGAATGAATTTTATTCGAGGGAAAGTGTTAAAAAGATGACTTATTATCCCTCATGTATATTTAACTCCAAAAAATAATTGGATCATTGAATAAAAAATTAGAAAATAAAAATAAAAAAATTGAGGTTATGGTCAAACCGTCATCGATGAATCATCTGTCTCTGCCAGAATCAAGCCCGCATTCCTTAAAAAAGAGTGAGAGTTGAGTAGTATACAACTCTGGTTCATGCCTAAAATGATCAACATGTGGTGTTGATTCAAAGTTGCATGACCTGACTACACGCCCAGTTCTCTGTTGTGCCTCTATGAAAGACTCAACTGAACCTGCAGGAATGACTTTGTCTGCACTGCTATATATGTACAACTGTGGACACGTTGGTTGTCCCGATTTCAGCTGTACTAACACATCCGACAGCCTCCTATAAAATGAACCATTGAATTTACTATTGTTCTCAAAGCAACGATGGGTATAAAAAGTCATAACATGATTTTTGTTTATATGTTATTGATTAATTGATTAGAGATGACAAGATTGACAAGTTGGTTAACAGACCCGAACAGGTGGAAACTGGTAGCTTTTTACGGGTCAGAACAAGCCGGACCAGGTTGATCCACTAGCACTTTTTATAGCTTATTCTTATAAATATCAAATTAAAAGCAATTATTGTGATTTCAGAACAATATTATTCGGACAACAATGTACATTAAGTAAATTGATTTAGATGGATGATGCATCACAAATAGACATTTGTAGTCATTCAACTTTTCCATTTTTAGCATATTGTTTAGCTTTACTTACACGACAAAAATCTAAAAAGGATATAATAAGTAATATCTAAAGGGATTGACAACAATCTAGTATAAGTATATAGGTCGAACTTGCCACCTAAAGAAGATGAACACAAGTAATATGTTTTGATGTAATGGAAGATAAAACCAAGTGGAATTACTGGTTAACTGTGGGTAAATTTAAAATCACGTCAAAGAACTTCTCCAGAACCATTAACAAAGCCGTTTCACTCATCGTTGGTTTGGCAGCAATGTCATCAGTATATCTGTATCCTTTTGCTGCAATACTGTTCTTCTTCAGGAATGCAGCAGAAAATCCGGAAGCCCAAACCTACAAAGCAAGTACATAGCAGTTAAGTTATTATCGACACAGAAGAAGGAAATAAGAGGTCTCGTTGGGAAACACTACTATTGTCTATTTACATCCTTCGGCAAATGGGATTTAATCAGGAACGAAGATACTTATATGAAGAAAACCAATCGGCATATTTTTTAAGATGCTTCTGTTTAGCACCCAACCATCCAAGCAAAACCACTACCATCTTGGAATTTTTGCATAAATCAGCAGCATTAGGCTGTGGTAAATGCCATCTGTAAACCGTATCTGTAGACGTCACGTTAGATGCACTAGGGGCGTAGTCTATTGGTCTGGGAGCTTTCACTAACTATGCTGAACGATATACATTAACCAAAGCAGGACATGATGCAGCATTATAAGCAATGCTGTTTAAAAGATGACTGCTGCCCACATGACTCGTTGAATATCTAAAGTTGGGAAGAGGTATCCGACTTTTTGTCACAAAAGATTTGGAGACACTAATATCAGAGACCCGAGGCCATTTCATTTCACAAATCGAATTTGAGGTACAACTATTTGATTCTTCCGATGGAAGACATGAATCCAGTGGTTTGGATGGCCAGAAGTTATCACGAAGATCAGTAGAAACAGATGCTAATGCAACAGCAGAGGCTGCAACAACCGGTCTTTGAAAAATACCGGATAACGAACCCATAATCTTGAAATCAGCTACGCCCAATCTCTGAAACATAGATGAGCAATTGTAAATACATACTTAAGAAAAGACCCCACCAACCCATAAGTACAAAAACAATCCTAAATTTGGTAACAGGTCACCGACATGAAAAACACGCATATATAAAGTCAAACTCAAAGTGATTGTTCAAGATTTGTTACCTGTAGTGGGTCTAGATTGAAGTCTTTCTTTGGGCTGCCAATAAACGTGTGTATTGACAGCCCACCCAGGTCATAGTCAGCAAAGCAAAGCGAAGCTTCTTCCTATTTACAGCAAATATTCTCGCGAAGCATTAGATTAGATATATGCTACCTGTAAATTCTAAAAACGCAAACTTTTGATAAACCCAAGTAGTGGGATTATTGAAACAAAAAGGGGCATAACCATATACATATTCTTGATTCTGAGAACCTAGGCCATGTTTGGTACGATAGAATCGTAGAGAATGGAAATGTAGGGAAAGGGAATCGACAATAAGCCATTCTTTAGTTTGGATGTTTTTTGCAATGGGAATGGAACTGAGTTTTGTAATACAAAATTTACTCTTTTCTAATCATGTAAAAAAAAAAATACTGTAATATAAATATTTACAATTACAATACAAAAACTCCTTTTAATTTCTTTCTTCTCCAATCGACAAACCCAATGAAATGTAATCGTTGTATGCATATGAGTGATTCAACAGTCAACTTGAACGAACCAAAATAACAGATTAATTATTTACTGTAATTGATAATACAAACAGTTGACGAAAATTAAATTTACAATTGATGTTACATAATATTCTTGTTTGCAAACTGATTGGATTAATTGATGTCATCGCATATCTCGTCAACAAACAAAAGGTATGAACGGTGGCTAACCTTGACGTGAAGCAGCAGCAACTCCGACAACGATGATGAAACAGTGGATAATGTTAACAAAGAAGAAAAACAGATCCACCAACAAACGACGGACACGGGATTACCATTTCTCACTCAAAAATAAAGGAGAATCATCATCACCTTACAAAAATAACGGATGAAGATTGAATAAATGAAGATTAAGAATATATATTTTGGTCTATCTAGGATCAAACATTTTGAGCTTGATTACGAAGAAAAACTATGACAAAATTTTCAGGCATGTGGTTCAAGTCCGTGGGAAACAGACGGCGAATCTGTTTTAAGGGAACCGTGTCTAACACGGGCCTTGGCATGTAATTTGGCGATATCCTTTTGATTCTATTCATTTCTTTTGTTTATTTCATTACACTGTAGTAATTGTGTGATAATTAATATTTTATTAGAAGGTTTGTAATCGTATCGTATTACAATCCGTTATCATAAAGAAACTGTATTCGGATACGCTACATATTTCCTATAAGGAGGATGTTGCATCACTTGTTAATAGTATGGAAAATGATTCTTCTTTCGATATTGATTCATGAAACTTGGCTAAGATTTTCTATGACGTGAACCGGCATTATCATAATGGTTGGCACGTTCATTTGGCGAGTTTTAAGTATACTTATTTTGATACACCTTGGTCGTTATCAGCTTTGGCATCTTTCATTCTTCTGGCTTTGACAGTGTGGTACAAACAGTGTATGCAATTGTTGGTTACACTCGGGCTGAATGATGTTATGATCGTAAAAAAAATATTTCAATTCATGGCTATGTATTGTGACATGTTCATGACTTCTTATTTTGTTATGTGCATAGTTCATTATCATAAAGAAATTGTATTCGGGTACGTTACCTATTTCCTACATGGAGGATGTTGCATCACTTGTTAACAGTATGGGAAATGATTCTTCTTTCGATATTGATTCATGTTACTTGGCTAAGATTTTCTATGACGTGAACCGGCATTATCATAATGGTTGGCACGTTCATTTGGCGAGTTTTAGGTATACTTATTTTGATACACCTTGGTCGTTTATATTAGCTTTGGCATCTTTCATTCTTCTGGCTTTGACAGTGGTACAAACAGTGTATGCAGTTGGTTACACTCGGGCTGAATGATGTTATGATCGTAATTTTTTTTTTTTTCAATTCATGTTAAGGTTATGTATCGTGACATGTGCATGACTTCTTATTTTGTTATGTACATAGTTCATTACAAGCAAATTCGTAGTTAGAAACCACATTATATTGGCTATAACCACATAAAGTTGATTAAAACAGAGTATCCTAACTGAGTGACTGTGATTTTTTATCACTAACTCATGATATATGCCCTCTGACAGTTCGTTTCGATGAGGTTCGAACCCACATTAGTTCTGTAGTAGGGCAAATCCACCTCCCTGGTAACCATCTTGACTTCTACTTAAATAACCAAAGCATGATAAACAAGATTAAAATGATAAAGTTGCAAATAAAATAAAAACTTCAACTATTTAGTTAAATACAAGAATTATTTAAGCTCAAACTGATTTTCAACTCACAATTACATACGCATAAGATACAACCCCAAGTTACATGTAAAAGAATCAAAGAATCAACTAATGAAGTTTTAAAGAATTATCGGACTGAAACTAATAAATTCATTTTTGATCGTCTTTCACAACCCCTACAATATTTACGGTCTTGACTTTAAATCGCTCAAGTTTCTCGCTAATTTCTTCATCAATACCTGCACCTCTATCCGAAACCATGAAATCTTCATATTTCTCATGAGGTTTCATCTTCTTTCCAACTTTTTTCGTAATCTTTCCGAGAAAGTCCTTAGCTCGAGTGTCCCCGATCGCTTCTCTTGCAAGCCTTCCTAACGGAATTTCTACATCAACGTTAGAAATAATTTTTCTGAATAGTTCTTTCCCTTTGATATCGATTTCCTCTAAACTTTCCTTAACGGCATCAAGTATATGAACATCCACCTCATTTCGCTCGTCTTCATTTTCTGAATACTCATCATACTGCATTGACGACGGCTGATGATAATACTGCACTGCTTCTGTGTCGTTGTAACCAAGGTTGTTTATCGTCATTCTTAAACTTGGCAGTTTGAGATAGTTGTTTTTGATTAATATCGAATAGAATAGACAATTTTTGTTAGTTTGTTTGTAATGATAGATGGATTTTAGATTTGGGTTGTGATGATATTTATATCGAAATGATTGTGTGCCCAACAAGTTTGACTAGTCAAACATTCCAAGGGGCTGACTAATGAAAATTCTATGGTTTTGGACTAGTCAAACTTGTTTTCACGAAATTTCTATAAGTTGAAAAAGTCATGATCGATTACTTGTAAAACTTTATTTCTATAAATTCGAAGGCTTGCTCGCCAAGATGTAACACACGTTGTCATGATATCACCAAAATAAATTTACGTACAAAGAAAAGAAAGGTATCAAATTTGTTGAACTTTTCAGGTACAAGGACTTTTGTTGACTAAAATTAAAGTACGGTAGAAAAAGGTCTAGGAAAAGTAGGTCAAAACAAGTATGTAGTCGATAATAACAGTGGAAAAATGATTGGTATGTCAAAATCGTAAGCTTAAATAGATCTAAAATTGTGATTAGTAGATGGAAAAAATTGATTGGATGAGATTAAAAGAGACACAATAATTCAAACAATCAAACAAGTAGGTCTATTTTTAAGTCTATGTAATTAATCCTATATAGCATTACTACTTGCCCTATCATTAAAGAAGGGATAGGATAGAATTCTTGAGCAGCTTACTCCTACAAACATGATTCAAGACATATCTCTACTCCTTATAAAACATATCACATTCTCTCTTTTAAATACTTAAAACACTAATTATGCACAATATACAACTCACAAAACTTATTCACAATATGATTAACGCCAAAATGTATTATATTATAGTACTAATTTACCCCGTCTTTGATAGATTTCTAATGCATTTTATATGAAGAAGACACTCATTTTGTTCATATTTGCAATTAGGAGTTTAATCAGAGCTTGGATCGAAAACAAGCAGAAAACGGGCTAATAGAGAAGAAAAGAAGCTAAGAGAGTGAAGATAGGCAAGAGAGGATTGAATCGAATGGTGAAAAACTGAAATTGTGTTTCCAACCGGCGTTGGATTGAAGAAATGGGCTGCCAGTTTACGCGAGCCGGGCTATTGGTGAAATTTCATCTAACCGGCGGTTGGAAATTCCAACCGGCGGTTAGATTGAAACAGCAGATTAGGTTAAAAATCTCATTTGCCTCATTTTAACCCTAACTTCTCATAACCAAAAACCACAGGGTAACAGCCGACAAGCAGAGGATTTTTCTCCCTTTTGGGAGTGATTCGATGGCGATTTGGAGGCGTAAAAGGCTAGGATCGATTCCTATTGATCCTACTTCGCACGGTTTATGATTTGGTTTGCATATCACTTTTCGTTTTTAATTTAAACATTGTCAATGTGTTTTGTTTGAGATCATGAATCTGATTTTGTATGATTGAATTATGAATTAAACTATTTGTATATTGTTTAGTTTAATAACTTTGGTTATGATTGTTTGAAGGTTATAATTGTGTTTTGAATGAGTTGTTTGATTGAAGATTGTTACGTTATCCGTAGAATCTTATTTTTTGGTAATTATTAATTGCTACTTAACGTGGTCAATAGTGTTGTCGAGATTGAGTTCCTTTGACATTGTTGATTATTGATGATTATAGATGTAGGTTTATAATTATTGCTAAATAGATTGAGTTTGATAGATTAAGAGCATAGTAATTAACTAATCTAAAATGAATGACCTAATAAGACTTGAATGAGATTATTTGCAATTAGGAGTTTAATCAGAGCTTAGATCGAAAACAAGCAGAAAACGGGCTAATCGTGAAGAAAAGAAGCTAAGAGAGTGAAGATAGGCAAGAGAGGATTGAATCGAATGGTGAAAAACTGAAATTGTGCTTCCAACCGGCGCTTGAATAATCCAACCGGCGGTTGGATTGAAGAAATATGCTGCCAGTTTACGCGGGCCGGGCTATTGGTGAAATTTCATCCAACCGGCGGTTGGAAATTCCAACCGGCGGTTGGATTGAAACGGCAGATTAGGTTAAAAACCTCATTTGCCTCATTTTAACCCTAACTTCTCATAACCAAAAACCACAGGGTAGCAGCCGACAAGCAGAGGAGTTTTCTCCCTTTTGGGAGTAATTCGATGGTGATTTGGAGGCGTAAAAGGCTAGGATCGATTCCTATTGATCCTACTTCGTATGGTTTATGATTTTGTTTGCATATCACTTTTCGATTTTAATTTCAACATTGTCTAAGTGTTTTGTTTGAGATCATGAATCTGTTTTTGTATGATTGAATTATGAATTAGACTATTTGTGTATTGTTTAGTTTAGGAACTTTGGTTATGATTGTTTGAAGGTTATAATTGTGTTTTGAATGAGTTGTCTGATTGAAGATTGTTACGTTATCCGTAGTGTTTTGGTCAAAAAATTACACAAGGAAATTCAATGAAAAAATTAGTAAAGTGAGGTAGTGTGCTTTGATTTGATTTCAAGACAATTTGATTGAAAATTATAGTTTGAGATGAAAACTTGTAACTTTGTCAATATGGGTTTAACTTAAGATTAAATCTTGTTAAATATGCAATCAAGGACTTTGTAAATGATGAATTTGTATGCAATAAACCAATATGAATGCAGAAAAATAAGTACAATCCGGGATAATTCCGGGATAATACAGTAAGTATGATAAAGAATGCAAATTTGATAAAGTAAATTAATGATAAGCGCAAGAACACAGCGATGTACGAGGAAAACCCTTGATCTATAATAGATCTCTGGCACAAAACCTAGGGAAGGATCAAACGATCCTTGCCTTATGTTTATCTTATTGAATGAAATGAAGTTACAAACTAAAGAGCACAAGAATGATCGTCTAAGTGTGAAAATGGTGAAGTGTGAGAGTGTAAATGAGTTGCAGAGAGTATAATTGAGTGTAAGTGATGAATATCAGTTAGCCTAATCGATCATTCAAGCCTCATTTATATACTACAAATCGATAACAGGTAATTCCAAAATATCCGGGATCATATCTCTCATATTCAGTGGAGCGTCCCAACGTTCATATGACCGAGTATTCCACACGTGTTGACTTCCTTCTTCGTAATTCAAATATTCCTCCAGCTTGATACGATCCAAGGAAATCGGAACTACTTCCACATCCCTCATGACCTAGTCAAAACATGATAAACACGCGAAAATATTAGTAGTAAAGGGATCCTGAGATATATAATATCTGGGATCCTTATAATAAGCATTTATTATAAGATAAACAAAATAATACTAAGTCCAAGACATTCTATTATCCCAGACTTAATTATATTCGGGATAATTATAAGTTAGTGATCCTGAAATAGAAGACAATATCCCTACTGGGATCCTGAAATATAACAATTTCAATAGTAAGGTTAAATGACTATTATCCCTGTTTTAACATAATCTTGAGGATAATATAGACATACCTGAGGATCCTTCATAATATAGCAAGTCAAGATCATACCTTTTCTTGTCCAGATCGTAAGCTTTGTATCCTGCATATAAGTTATTCCAAGAACGATCCAGGATCCTTATAAACACTCAGCATAATAACTAATCTGGGATCCTGCATGGTTAGTAAAAATTCTACCCACAATAATTGCCCCCAAAGTTGTATCGTTTGTTCGGGATCCTTAAAACGATATAACTTCATCCGATTCAGCTACCCATTTGAAGTTAGGTGAGATATTTTCGTTTATCGATAATCATGTCGGAGTATTAATATATCTGATGGTTATCAAATCATTGTCATATCTTCAATAAACTTGTTCATCTTTCATATATCTTCTCCCTTTCTTTTGCCGTTATTTTCGTCCAGAACACCTTTATATTCCCACTCGAATCGCACAAGGGATCATTATTCGAAGATAACCCAAGATACGCAGAAGAATACAGCAATGTCAGGTAACTCTTTTCTTCTTCTGTATTATCACCATATTCTTCTATTCCCCTATCTTATTTTGATTTTGCAGTCCATTTTACTTTGTCCAACATTGACCCAGAAGTTCCACCACGAAAAGAAGTGATTAGGATTGGCGATTCAAGTTTCAAGCCCTTTTCGAATCACTTCCTCTCTAAAAAGAGGAAAGTTGAGGAATTATATGATCTTAAAACTCCTGCTTCCAACCTCTTGATGGTAAGGCCCTTTACTTTTAATTTCTTTTTAAATGCAAACTCTAACACCAGTTTCATCTATTAGGCTGCAGATATCTTGATAGATAGATATTCGGAGAAGGTTGGAATGATTGATGATCTGGTCGCAGCCCAAAAGAAGAGTACCCTTAAACTGGAAAAGGCTAAACGGAAGATAGAGGTCCTCAAAATGATGCTCGCCCATAAATCTGGTCATGCCATTGAGGAAGGATCAGAAGCAAACAGCACCCTTATTGAAGAAGTGAAGAGGGATGCTACTATTGCCGTGTTGGAATCCAAAATCCACATGGCCACAGAAGCCGCTGAGAATGGACTGGACGCCAGCCTATGGGATGTTAAGGGATGGAAGGACAAGCTGGCAAGAATGAAGGATGATTATGCTGCAAGTCCACTTCTTATTGGTCTCGGGGGATCCAAAGCTCCGAAAAAGATAGCAACCAAGGCACCCAAAATCAGGATCACTGGCGAAGCATCTAATTCTAAAGGTGAAGATATAAGGGTAGCTGAGGATCCAGTCGATAGTGAAGAATCCTCGGGAGAGGATGGCATATGACTAGCTGGAGCCCGATTTCTATTTTGATGCTTGTTTATTTTAGGAGGACTGTGATTGTAATCAAACAATTATTCGGGGTGAGGTTAGCCTGGCATGGCTAACCATGGTGGTGTAAAAAGTGGTTTATGTTGTCCACTTGATCTTCTTTTGAATATCACGATGAACTTTATTTTCAGGTTCTGATGATCCTGAAATCTTTTGATAATAATATTAGGATTTGCTATATATCTTCTGTTTTTCTTTGAATGTTGAGGAGATTCCCTCAACACATATGCATTGCTTGATAACCAGGTTCCTGAGGAGATTCCCTCAGGATATGCAGTAGATAGAACAGGATACAGGATAATGGAAAGGTTTCTCCATTATAAATCTGTAAACTTTGAAATCCCGAGGGGATTCCCTCAGGATATATCCAAAATAATAGAAATTTTGTCTTATAACAAAGGTCTTCTTGTAATTTCGGGATCCTGAGGAGATTTCCTCAGGATAACTTTGTATAATCAGGATTTCAGGATCTTGCGATATACTCCAATACAATATAGATAAGTCATATCCTGCAATGTAATCATAGAATAAATGACAAGTTATCTTTACATGTTCAAAACTAATCTTAGAAATCAATTTTAAAATTCTCAAAGTAAGTTCATAAAACAGTTTACAAACTTTCGAATGTTTCGATAAAACATTTTGAATAATGTGAATACATTATAACCAATAGACTTAAGATTGGATAAGACCAATAAAATCAAGTGTTTGTAATGTAATATCATCACATGGGGTATTCCGTGTCTCGGGATAATCCATCTTTTGTATGGTACGAAGATACCAATATCCTTAGGTAATGTGAAAATATTACAGACCTTGTGTGATATTCAGTGTATAAACATGATAAGCCTTGTGTTCTTTAGTGACGTGAACATGCCAAAACCTTTAGGTAATGTGAAAACATCTAACCTTTTGCTAAGTGTAATGTGAAAACATTACTATCTTAAGGGGTCGACACCTAGTGCACTCAGTGACGACAACCAAAAAGAATTTGATCTATAGGTCTATGGTCATGAAATTATCTGGTACCAAAGGCATCACTGGTCCCATAACCCTGATTCTATAATCAAACACGCGCGCTCCAGGCTAGAGTGTGAAAACTCATATGAAAGAGAGGTGATTATGCGTTTTAGCATACTCAAAACCTTTAGAGGAATCCCTGGAATTCCCATTCGGGGGAGAGAGGTGGCCAACCTCTTATCCTCATAGCATGATCTACAAATGTATCAATTACAACAAATACAAAATCTTGGGTAAAGGTGGGTGTTAATTTGCCTAACACCCCTCTGATGCTTAAGTCAATACAAGGTTCATGTGAGAATAATAAAAAATTAAACACATACATATATATACATATATATTAATGGCACACACACACACATATATATATATACATATATATATATAAGAGGAATAAATGTAATGAAAAGTCAAGGATCACAGAAGTACCTTTTATGTTAAATATAAATATTTAACTTACACGTGATATAGCTTTAGATGAATGGCATTCCAAGATCTCGGAAGTAGCTCTCCATCCATGTTTGCTAACCAATATGCCCCCTTTCCAGCATTCGAATCAATCAAATAAGGACCTTCCCATTTTGGTGCTAATTAGCCTTCAGCAGGATTCTTGGTGTTTTGAAACACTTTTCTCAATACAAGATCCCCAACTTGAAATCTTCTTATCCTGATATTTTTGTTGTAGGATCTCGAAATCCTTTGCTGATAAGCTGCAATCCTGAATTTAGCACGATCCCTAATCTCATCCACAGTGTCCAGATCCTGAATCAATGCTTTCTTATTTGCTTCTTCAGTCTGCATTCGGGATCTTGCCGTCGGGATCACCATTTCCGTCGGGATCATAGCTTCATATCCAAACACTAAAGCTAAAGGAGTTTGCTTGGTCGCTTGTTTTCCGGTAGTCCTGTCAGCCCATAGAACAAATGGTAACTCTTCAACACATCTCCCTTTCTTAGCACCCAGTCTCTTTTTAAGATTGTTGATGTTGATCTTGTTACTGGATTCCGCTTGTCCGTTAGCTTGGGGATGGACTGGTGTTGAAGTTATCATCTTAATGCCCCAACTTTCACAAAACTTGGTTGTTCTATTTCTAATAAACTGAGATCCATTATCACATATTATTCCTGTCGGGATCCCGAACCTGGTCAGGATATTTCTTTTGATGAACGAGATCACATCTTTTTCCTTTACTTGCGCAAATGCTTCAGCTTCAATCCATTTTAAAAAATAATCTGTCATTGCAAGCAGAAAGACTTTTCCTCCAGGAGCAGTAGGTAGCTTTCCAACAATATCCATTCCCCACTTCATAAATGGCCATGAGGAGATAATTGGATACATCGGTTCTGCCGGTTGATGATGGATGTTCCCATCTCTTTGAAAAGCATCACATTTGCGAGCGAAATCCATGGAATCCTTCCTCATAGTTGGCCAAAAGTAACCTGTTCTGAAAGTTTTTGAAAATAATGCTCTACCCCTAGAATGATTTCCACAGTCTCCCTCATGCATATCCTTGAGTACTGCTTGTGCTTCAGGATCCTCAAGGCATCGTAATAATGGTCCAGCAAGAGATTTGCGATACAATATCCCATTTTGAATAATAAAACGAGATACCTTAAGTTTGAAAATTCTGGGATTTGGTTCATCCTTCGGGATTATGTCATTTCTTAAGTATTCCACAATAGGTTGCACCCATGATCCCGATTTACCCCCAGAAGCTGATGTATCTGAATTATCTCCAATATCAGGATCATCAATTCTGCATACTTGCTCTTCTTTCTTATCCTCTATGGCTGGTGACAAGATATGAGCAATCGAGATCCTAACGTCAGGCGGGATCCTGAGAGTTGATCCCAAATTTGTCAATGCATCCGCTTCTGAATTGGCTTCTCTTGGTATCTGGTCTATACTGAATGTCTCGAAATTACCTGTAAGCTTTTTAACAACATCCAAATACAAAGCCAACTTTTCTCCTTTTACAGCATAAGTACCATTATAATGATTAACAACTAATAAAGAATCTATGTAAACTTGTAAATGTTTTACTCCTATATTCTTAGCTAGTTGTAATCCAGCAATTAATGCTTCATATTCTGCTTCATTATTAGTAGCTTGAAATTCGCAGTTAATTGCTTGTAGCATTATGTCTCCCTGTGGTGATCTTAGTATTATCCCTAATCCAATTCCGTTCATATTAGATGCTCCATCAGTGTACAAAATCCATTTATCTTTCGATTCATCTAATTGTTGTACCTCTAAATCTACTTCTTCTTGAAGATCACTAGTGAAATCAGCTATAAAATCTGCTAAAGCTTGGGACTTTATGACATTTCTTGGTTCATATATTAAATTAAATGCACTTAATTTTACAGACCATTTAGCCATTCTTCCTGACATTTCTGGTTTTCTAAGTACTGATTTTATGGAATAATTTGACCTTATATGAACAGGGTGTATTTCAAAATAGTGCCTAAGTTTAGTCGAGGCCATTACTAATGCAAGAATAAGTTTTTCGAGATTGGAATACCTGGTTTCAGCATCAAGTAGGCTTTTACTTACATAGTACACAGGATGCTGCTGACCTTCATGATCCTTGACAAGCACTGCACTCACCGCATTTCGGAATACTGCCATGTATAAATATAACGGTTCTCCATCCTCTGGTCTCATTAACAAAGGAGCCGATGATTGATAATTCTTTAATTCCAAAAATGTTGCTTCTTGTTTATTACCCCATTCGAATCTCTTATTCTTTTTCAGGATATCATAGAATTCTTTACATCAATCCGAGGACCTTGAAATGAATCTATTGAGAGCTGCAATCCTTCCAGTCAATCTTTGTATATCTTTGGTGTTGATCGGGGATTTCAAATCCAGAATAGCCTTAATTTGTTCTGGGCTAGCCTCGATTCCTCTTTTAGTCACCATATAGCCCAAGAACTTTCTTGCCCCCACTCCAAAATGGCATTCAGCAGGATTAAGCTTCATGTTATATTGGTCCAGTATGACAAAAGCAGTTCGAAAATCCTGAAGATGATCCTCAGCTCTCTTGGATTTAACCACCATATCATCAATGTAGACTTCCATGGTTTTGCCCAAGTGATCTGTCGGTGTCATGAAGCCTGTATCTTCTTGATCAGATGGTTCGATCTGTATTTGCTGAAATCCTGAAGATGCATCCATAAAGGTCAGGATTTCATGACCAGCAGTTGCATCCACCATTGAATCTATGTAAGGTAATGGGAAAGGATCCTTCGGACATGCTTTGTTGAGATCAGTGTAGTCTACACATACTCTCCATTTCCAATTCTTCTTTTGCACCACTACCACGTTCGCCAACCATCTTGAGAATTTAACTTCCTGAATCATGCCAGACTTGAGCAACCTTTCCACATCAGCTTGTATGATTGCATTTCTTTCCGGGGCAAACTTTCTTCGCTTTTGCTGAATTGGCCTGAAACTTTTATCAATACCAAGTTTATGAGTAATAATATCTTTAGATATACCTGTCATATCCTTGGGTTTCCAGGCAAAGGTTGCTTTTCTATCCTTCAGGAACTTCACAAGGTCTTGTTCAAGATCCTTTGGTATTGTGGATCCCAAGAATACTTTTTCCTCAGGATCATCAACGTTTAGCGGCACTTCTTTAAAATCCTGTTCAGTTGCTTCCAAGATGCTCCGTGCTCGCGTCTTTAATTGCTATGCTGGTGTGGGCTTGGTAGTAGATTTCATCGACGTTGTGTAGCAATCCTTAGCCTTTTGTTGATCACTGTTAATCCTAACAACTCCCCATGGAGTGGGCAACTTCACGCACTAATGATATGTTGATGGGACTGCCTTTATGTCATGAATCCATGGTCTACCTAGAATAATGTTATAGCAAGATAATGAATCCATAACACAAAAGCGTTGCATAGAGTTTACCCCCTCAATATAGACTGGAAGTTTGATCTCCCCCACAGTGTTTTTAGCTTCACCACCGAACCCAACGAGGACAGTTGAGTTCGCAATTATCTCTGATTTCGGGATCCCCATCCTCTTGAGTGTCTCTAGTTGGATGATATTTACAGAACTGCCACCATCAATCAGGATCCTGCGTACAAAATGATTTGCAATATATAGGGTAATAACCAAACCATCATGGTGAGGATCCTGAACGTTCTCCTTGTCATCTTCACCGAAAGTGACCACCTTCTCATCTTTCAAAGTTACTGATCTCATGGGCTTATCCCGCTTTTCTGACTTCGATTCCTTTGCATGTCTTTTTGCTGCGGAATAAGACGTACCCTGGATGTCAGAACCACCAGATATGAAGTTAATTACCTTGGCGTTCGATGGTGGTGATCCTGTTCTCTGTGGGATCCTGGAATGATCCTGAACTTCAAGATCACGAGATTTATCATGATTCCGAGCTTGATCTTTTCTTCTGTTGAAGAGCTCCTTCAGATGACCTTTTCCGAGCAAATAGCTTATTTCTTTCCTCAAAGCTATGCAATCCTTAGTTATGTGACCGAAATCCTCATGGAAAGTACACCATTTCGATTCGTCTTTCCATCCGGTGCTCTTTTCATTCTTCTTTGGCCATCTGACTCCGTTCCCAATGTTTCTCATCGCATAGAGGATTTCTGCGGTGTCAGCTGCAAAACAATAATCAGTTAGTTTTGGACAATCCTCAGCATCCTCTTCCACAGCGTTGATCCTTCGATCGTCAATCCTGAAATATGGTTTGCCCCTGCTTGGTTTGAACACAGGTATCGCAGCTTTCCTATTGGGTTTATCATACGTTGAAGAAGTACTCAATTTTTTCTGGATCAATGCGTCTTCTTCTAGCCGTATCAATCTCAAAGCTCTATTCCTTACTTCATCCAAGCTTCGACACGGGTTCATCACAAGATCCTCATAGAAAGGTGAATCCCTCTTTATCCCCATTTTGAAAGCCTGAACAGCAGTTGCCATATCCAGATTCGGTATATCCAATGATTCCCTGCCAAATCTTCCTACAAAATCTCGAAGAGTTTCGTTATCCTTCTGGACAACTGTGACATCAGACAAATTAGGGCTAGTTATTAGGTCCTAATCACTTGTTAATACATGTAATTAGTACTGTATTAGGCTAATTGTATGTATCATTATATATATACACATGTACGCGATTGAATTTAATCGTGCATTTTCATATCGGGCGGATCCCGATACATTAATACGGACGTTGGTGAACACATCTTATTAATTAATATGAAATTTTTTAATAACGCTATTGTTTCCTAAATATTATTTTGATAATATTTCATAAGTAATTCGTATTGTATAAAACCCTCAAACACGACCAAAAACGCACAATTCGTGCCCAGCAAATCGAAAAAAACAAAAGTTATATTTTTATATAACTCATCAAAAAGTATTTTGATAAAATACTTCATTATGATTATTGTAATTTATAGCGTTAACAAAAACGTTTAGTTTAAACGTCATGATTATTTAAATCGTACAACGACCTCGTAAATCATTACCGGCACCGTACCAAACATTTTAATAAATGTTTCTAAGTAATAATAAGTATTACTTCAAGCTAAAAATATCGAACTATAATCGTTATTTAAAAATACGTCTAATTATACGTTCAAACGACCGGGGAAGCGAACATCGCACGGAGCGCAAACTCGGGGAACCAAAAATTGAGACACACACCCTCATGGGTGGGCCCCATGGGCCAGTTTTTCTAAGCCCCCAAACACCCCCATGTTTGGTGGATCTTGTTTCTTGACCATAACAACCACCACCATCTCCCCATTTCACTCATTCTTGCACCCCCTCACTCTCACTTTAACATCTCACTAAAACACACACATCTTTCTCCTCTCTTCCTCCACTCCACGGCTCCATCACCACCACCATTATCCACCATCATCCACCATCATCCACCATCATTTACTTGAAGAAAACAAAGGAAAAGGAGCTAGGAAACAAGTTTGAAGCATCACCATCTCATTTCTACTCTAGATCATCACTTTTTCTAAGTAAGAACTCACTTTCTCTCTCTAGAAATACTTGATTTATGTTTATTGTCATGTTAGTGAGTTCATTTAACAAGAAAATGTCCAAATCTAAACTCAAAAAACGTTTTTCATACATATATACAAACATCACTTTCTGTCCAGAAAATGGGTCTCACCATTTCGGCTATAACTTGAGTTCTAAAATGAACCAACACATGAATCTTATACAGAAATCTTTGTATGAATGTCCTATACAAAAAGTTCTTCTATGGCCTGACTTGAAAACCCACTGATTTTGTTGTAGAAACCGAATTATGGACTGAGTCGTTCATCGACCAAATCTGGCCACTTTCCATTTACATTTTTGTTTAAAATAGTAAATTAACTTATAAAGTTACCATAAAGTGAAGAAATAAACTATACATATAGGGGAACAAGTTTGATTTTTGGTTAGGCTTGGTTTGGACCAAAAGTAAAAGAAAACGAGAGGTTTATCGGGACAAAATTCTGGAAAAATATGAGCATAAGGGCTGTTTTGGTAAGTTTATAAAACCGACACCTCGGGTTAACCTCGACACGAACCGATAATTTTTATGAACTTATTTTACCATTTTAAGGGTTGGTTAAAAGTTTCGGGTCAAACCGAGGTCGTTTGACCATGTTTCCGCAAAGGCTTGGACTGACCAGACTTAAGTGACGCATCAAGTCCCAGCATTATGCGACACTTCACGAAGTGACGCCAAATTGCACAAAATCATTTCATACGACACTTATCCTAGTGACGCCATACCTAAGTGACGCCCCTTTTACCCGACACTACCCCAAGTGACACCTATCATGGACTGACGCATACTAGCGTCACTTCACCGAAGTGACGCCACTAACGAATGTCTCACACCAGCGACACTTAACCGAAGTGATGCCTATTTTAGAAATAGAACACCTGCGACACTCACCATAAGTGACACAACCTAGTGACGCCACCTTATGCGACACTTCACTCAGTGACGCAAACCATACTGAATTTTATTATTTATGCGACATTCGCCTAAGTGACGCCAAAACTAATAAGTGACGCAATAAGTGACGCACAAAACAGATACTCAGAAACTAGTTTAGACACTAAGTGTCGAACACGTGTAAACTCCAATACTTACATACGAAACAACACACGAAACATATACTTTGATAGTATACAACGAAATAACATATAATAATAATACTTTAAGATTATTATTACAAAATCCGTCACCAACGGGCCGTACATGTTTTCAAAACTCAATCAAACCAAATAATTTGGACATTACTAGTTGAATGAACAACTAGCATAGATAATCTTTAGAGATACCTACTTATATCCATAACCTTGCGCGTTTAGGACGCCGGCAGGTTACGATCGTTGAGATGATAGCTTTACTTGTACACCATCATTATTTGCATTTAGCAAACGCATCAGACTCAGGTGAGTCTCATAGCCCCTCATTTTCCTGTTTTCACCCCAGGGGTGGGAATACATGCTCCGTTTTACTTTTACATGTGAACACAAGTACAAAACATCGATATATTGACTGTATGAGTTTGTTTTACCTAATCATGAAGCCCTCCACTACATAGTTTGTTAGTATTGCTATAGCGTGAATGTTAGTGTATGGTACCATATGGGATTAACAATCCCCGTCCGGGGTAGTTGCGCTACCACGACTGCGGTCGAACGGACGCATTATCATTTGTTCATACGTTTGTAGATTAGGCACATGCAGGAGGCAACCTCGCTCAGGTCCTTGAATGTGGATCCTGACACCCTCAGTTAAGCTCAAACTATGGCCTCATGACAGTAATATACAATCATTATTTTATTTGCTTAATTGCAAATCATCATACTTAAATCTTGTGGTTCATAACTCATATTTCATCATTATACAAACCTGTGAGCTCACCAGCTTTTAGCTTACCCTTTTAGCATGTATTCTCATGTACACAGCAATAGTAGGACTGCTCAGGATTAGCTAGCTCGAGTCGCATTCAGATATCAGGAAATTCACATGCATTTCTATATTTTGTACAATTAGATATGCCTTGGAATCTCTAACATTTAGCTTGCGAGCTTTTGTAAACAGTATAACATTGTAAAACTTTTATATTATCAATGTAATGGGCTAAACGACGCATATAGAGTCATTTATGTGCCTTGTTTATTGATTAGACGTGCCCCGACCCGATTCGCTTCCGCAACCCGAATTTAGGGGTGCGACAGATTAGTATCAGAGCTTAAGTTTATAGTGAACTAGGTTACATTTAGTGGGCCTAGACTATGACCGTTAGGCAGTATTCCTCAATAAGTATGATTAGGTTCAGTGACTACATTGTATTGGTTTAATTTAACATAGCCTGATCAACTATGTACAATTAAATGAATATGATGTGAGATCTGAAAGGAGTCATGACTGAACAGGATACACCAGTTGACTCTGACCTCGAGAGAACCGGGACTCAAACATGTCTATGCTAGACACTCAATAGGCTATTATGTGATATACATATATATATATATATATATATATATATATAGATAGATAGATAGATAGATAGACCTCTATACGAATCTTAGGCTATATTATATATACGAATATAGGCCTCATTCTCTCTAACACTTTGTCACAGAAAATGGCAAACACTCCTATCGAAACACCACCTACTTCGTCACGTTCTCATCAATCGGAATCACGTAACTCGCGGGTAGCAAGGAGGACTAATGGTTCACCTCGAGCTAACCCCTATCCCACTCATGATACCCACACTAACCGAGCCCGTCGACTGGTTGATGCCCGCTGATGGAATTGGTTACCCGACAAACTCACAACATGGAGAAACGGGGAAGGAATAAAACTTCCCAACGAAACCAGGGAATCTTCCAACATGGAAATCTCTCCCTACACTCGAGAACCTGCTCACTTCATTGTACCAGTTTTAGCTGCTAGGTTAAACCGCCACGAGCAACAACTACGAGATATGGACATAGAATTACATGAGACTCACGAGAACTGGAGACTCACCGCTATGGAGCGTATCAATCAAGTCTTTGAAGATCATGAAAATACCGTTAGTAACATGGACGTTCTTCATGACCAACTGGAGGAAACTACTGAGACCATGGGGATCGTCCACAATCAAGTAATCAATAACCGAAATGAGATCTCCGTTTTACAATCAAGGCTGAACGAATGTGAAACACGCCTGCTGGAAACCGAAGAGGCACTCAGGGTGGTTAGCAGACTTGCAGAGTCCGTTGACCGTCTCACTTCCCTGCTCCCACAACTCAATCTACACCAAGATTAGTGTAGTATCTATCATGTAGCCTGTTAAGATATCTATGTAAACTCATTCGACCGGATGTAATATTTCCGGCATCTTTTGTAAAACAACTAAGCTTGTAACCTTTTGGAACTCAAATTATCAATCAAAAGTCTACTTCTATTATCTTACTATGATGTTATATACTTACCGCATTAATATATACATCCATGGTAACCATCATCCTGGTGCAAATTCTAATGTACCTATTATTTCTTTTATTGAAGAATCATGCCGCCTAAGAGGAAGAATTTCACTGATGCTGAGATTGCCGCGCTCATTTCTCAAGTTGTGGCCGAAGCCTTGGCTACAAGAGATTCACCGCGGAACACTCACAGAAGTGATGAGACTGTGAACAATACCTCTGTCATCAAACCTTGCACATACAAGGACTTTCTGAACTGCAAGCCTCTTCACTTCAAGGGCACGGAAGGTGCTATTGGCTTAATCAGATGGATCGAGAAAATGGAGTCTGTTTTTCACGTTAGCAACTGTACTGACGAAGACCGAGTCAAGTTTGCCACCTGCACTTTCTTGGAAGGTGCTCTTACCTGGTGGAATTTTTATGCCACATTTTTGAGCATCGATGTTGCATACCAACTCCCTTGGGAGGATCTGAAGAAAATGTTGAGGGACGAGTATTGTCCCAACGAGGAACTCCAGCGCTTGGAAGATGAGTTCTGGCATCTGACGGTTCAGGGAACCGATATCACCAATTATACCATCCGTTTTCAACAGCTTGCTCTTCTCTGCGGCGGTTAAATAATCCAACCGGCGGTTGAATAATCCAACCGGCGGTTAGATTGAAGAAATGGACTGCCAGTTTACGCGGGCGGGGCTATTGGTGAAATTTCATCCAATCGGCGGTTGGATTGAAACTGCAGATTAGGTTAAAAACCTCATTTCCTCATTTTAACCCTAACTTCTCATAACCAAAAACCACAGGGTAGCAGCCGGCAAGCAAAGGAGTTTTCTCCCTTTTGGGAGTGATTCGATGGCGATTTGGAGGCGTAAAAGGCTAGGATCGATTCCTATTGATCCTACTTCGCGCAGTTTATGATTTGGTTTGCATATTACTTTTAGATTTCAATTTAAACATTGTCTATGTGTTTTGTTTGAGATCATGAATCTGATTTTGTATGATTGAATTATGAATTAGACTATTTGTATATTGTTTAGTTTAAGAACTTTGTTGTTGAAGGTTATAATTGTATTTTGAATGAGTTCTCTGATTGAAGATTGTTACATTATCAATAGAATCTTATTTGTTGGTGATTATTAATTGCTACTTAACGTAGTCAATAGTGTTGTCGAGATTGAGTTCCTTTGACATTGTTGATTATTGATGATTATAGACTTAGGTTTATAATTATTGCTAAATAGATTTAGTTTGATAGGTTAAGAGCATAGTAATTAACTAATCTAAAATGAATGAGCTATTATGACTTGAATGAGATTATTTATAATTAGGAGTTTAATCAAAGTTTGGATCAAAAACAAGTAGAAAACGAGCTAATTGTGAAGAAAAGAAGCTAAGAGAGTGAAGATAGGCAAGAGAGGATTGAATTGAATGGTGAAAAACTGAAATTGTGCTTCCAATCGGTGGTTGAATAATCCAACCGTTGGTTGAATAATCCAACCGGCGGTTGGATTGAAGAAATGGGCTGCCAGTTTACGCGGGCCGGGCTATTGGTGAAATTTCATCCAACCGGCGGTTGGATTGAAATGGCAGATTAGGTTAATAACCTCATTTGCCTCATTTTAACTCTAACTTCTCATAACCAAAAACCACAGGGTAGCAGCCGACAAGCAGAGGAGTTTTCTCCTTTTTGGGAGTGATTCGATGGCGATTTGGAGGCGTAAAAGGCTAGGATCGATTCCTATTGATCCTGCTTCGCACGGTTTATGATTTGGTTTGCATATCACTTTTCGATTTCAATTTAAACATTGTCTATGTGTTTTGTTTGAGATCATGAATCTTATTTTGTATGATTGAATTATGAATTAGACTATTTGTATATTGTTTAGTTTAAGAACTTTGGTTATGATTGTTTGAAGGTTATAATTGTGTTTTGAATGAGTTGTCTGATTGAAGATTGTTACGTTATCTGTAGAATCTTATTTGTTGGTGATTATTAATTGCTACTTAACGTGGTCAATAGTGTTGTCGAGATTGAGTTCCTTTGACATTGTTGATTATTGATGATTATAGACTTAGGTTTATAATTATTGCTAAATAGATTGAGTTTGATAGGTTAAGAGCATAGTAATTAACTAATCTAAAATGAATGAGCTGATAAGACTTGAATGAGATAATTAGAAGGTATTGTTGATTAATACCGCCAGGATTCGTAACAAGTCGTGAACACTTAATGCACGATCTAGGGAAAAACACGCCGTAAAGCAACATTCTTGCGACGTCGGATCGATGTTTAATGTGGGACCCTAGGTTGTAGATATTAGTTAACAAGAACCGGAGACTAATTTACATTTTACTTGGACTCTTTGATTAGTAACTAAGTTAATATAAAAGAAATCACAATCAGATAATCAAAACACATGAACCGGATAATATGAATCTGAGCGGAAGAACCTAAGCAATTACATGTCTATCTCCAATTGTTTATCTTTAACTCTTTACCTTGTTTTATGTTATTGGTTTAGTGAATTAGTTCATATTGAACGTTCGTACGGAACTAAAACGTACCCTTATCTTACTGCTTTATTAGTGTAGTTAATAATCCCAATTTAATTGAATAACATCGTTCCTTTGTTCGACCTGGACTTACCATAGCTATATTATTCCGATCGCGTATTCTTGCCTGGTTGTGTGATAGTATTAATAAGGTATTCTCGGATCACAATACAAAACTTTATGCTTGTTAATGATGATATTTGGGTTTATTGTTTCGTTATGTATTAAACATTACACTTTTTACTATTGTATGCGTCGAACTTTAAAAACTTCTATTATATATATTTAACTTTTAATATGGTCTATTGTATGTAAAATTCTTTCTTGGGTAAAGCTCAAATAGGAAAGTTTCCCCTTTTTGAGAAATTAATAAAAAAGCTCCATTTTTTTAGTTTATAATTCATTATGCCCTCTCAAAAAAAAATTGTCATTTTACCCCACCCGATATTGCGACTTGCGACCTAGTAAATGCGACTTGCGACTTATCATATATCGGAGTAAAAGACATAGTAACAAGTTCGATTTGACCACATAATCCGGACGCAAGTCGTAAGGCTGCAACTTGCGACCCAATATCTGCGACCTGCGGTCGGTTTTTTTTCCATAAACCTGGGATACACTCATAGTGGCATTGATTTTTGTGTGTGTAACTTTAATTTGATTTATTAATTGTTTGTATTTAATTAACGTACTATTCGTTTTTCTTTAATAACTTTTTATATATAATGTATACAATAATTACGTATATATTCATGATCGATGTAATTTTATCTACATTTCGATATAAATTTTATCGTCATATGTTATGTATTTAACGAAAACATTTTTCAGTCTCGAAATCAACTTTTTTTTTATATCAGAATGTAGATAAAAATAAATTGGTCATAGTGGTATATTTATATTTGTGTAACATATAAAGGTGGACTAATAAATATTACCCCGTATATCATTATTTTTGATAAACCCTAAATTTTTGAATTCTTTTATTTTTTTCTTAGTTACATATTTTGAAGTTTTATTTACCATTTTATGTGAGTGTTGTCAAAAATAATGATATATATTTACTAACATAGGTTTAAATTATACCTATTTTTTCTATTGGTAAAAAATAATGATATAACATTTATTAGTTCACTTATACTAAATAAATCTAAATATATCATCATGACCAGTTTATTTTTATCTACATTCTGATGTAAAAAAGTTGATTTCGAGACTAGAAATGTTTTCGTTAAATACAGAACATATGAAGATGAAATTTATGTCGAAATGTAGACAAAATCACACCGATCATGAATATATATTCGGAATTATTTTATACATTATATATAAAAAGTTATCAAAGAAAAACAAAATAATGCTTTAATTAAATACAAACATTTAATATATTAAATTAAAGTTACACACACAAAAATTAATGCAATACTATGAGTGTATCCCATGTTAATCGGAAAAAACCGGCCGCAGGTCGTAGACCCGACAATGGGTCGCAAGTTGCGTCCGGTTTACGTGATCGGGTTCGAACTTGTTTGTATGTCTTTTACTCGGATATATGACAAATCGTAAGTCGTATTTACTAGGTCGCAAGTCGTAATATGCGACTTGCGTCCGGGTGGGGCAAAACGACAATTTTATTTTTGAGAGGGCATAATGAATTATACACTAAAAAAGGGTTTTTTTTTATTAATTTTCCTTCCTTTTTTGGCCTTACCCAAAAAGTAAATAATACATACAATAGACCCTATTTATTAGTTCACTACATGCAATGTAACAAATAAAAGTATGTCACATACAATAATAAAAAGTTTAAAGTTTAATGCATAACGAATAATAAACCCATGATATTTTTTATGTTTCAAGTGTTATTCATCATATTATTTTATATTATTATATTTTGTTCGATCTAAGACGTATCATTTAAATTAATATTTTTAACACTTAATCACTTTTTTTAATGAGAAAATTGCCCGTTCCGTCCAGGTGTTTGTCCAAAAAATCACGTCTCGTCCTTGAGTTCACGAAATGTCATTAGTAATCCCTTGAGTTCACGAAATGTCATTAGTAATCCCTATATTTATCATTTTTGCTCACTACTCGTCCCTCTTTACAAACTTCGTTACTTTTCTCCGTTAAGTCATGGTAAATGACCAAAATACCCTCATCTTCTTCATTCAAACACTTTAATAAATTTCTTTGCAGTTCTTCATTCAAACACTTCGTGAATTTAAGGACGGAACGTGATTTTTTGGACAAACACATGGACGAAACAGATAATTTTCTCTTTTTCAATTTATTTGAATTTGTTTTCGCTGCATTGCGCTAGTAACTAGCTAGTATCTTGGAAACTAAACAACACAATGATCAAGAGTGGGGTAGCTTTACAAATTGATGATATTGTACGTGTCGATGACAACACTAGAATTGGAAATGATTTGACGAATTCTTAACAACATTGCATCCGTAACCGCAGCAGCGACTACACAAAACGGATTTTTTTTCTTTTTCATTAAAAGAAACCAAAAGCAAAAACTAAGGCTAAGGAGAGAGAATGGGAAAATGGAACCATCAATAATCTGTCCCCATTCTCAATTGTACCTGCTCCTGCATATAAGAGGGGGAAAAAAAAAGATAAAGTTGAGATCCTTTCATGTCGCCAAAAATACACATATTATTTAATGGTTTGATAACAGTTTAATAATTTGAATTTTATTCTTGGCGTTTTAACCCTTTAAGTATTTTTTCTCTATGATTAAATCTTTCAAATTTTATAATTTGGGTGGTTTAGCCCTTTAAAGGGTATCCGACCTTTACTTCAAAATTTGATGGTTTATCCATAAAATTTATCTTTTACAATGATTTTGGCTTTTTAAAGTTGGGTTTAAGCTATTAATTAGCAACGTAACTATCTTTTTGTACCAAGTTGATTAATTTACCAATTTTATTACCAATGCGAGTAATTAACTCTTAAGTTTTGTTCCAATGTGAGTAATCAACTCTTAAATTTTGTTTCAATGTTAGTAACATGATACTTTAGTCACAGTTTAATTATATACTCACATTTCAATGACATGTATAATTTTTAAAGACATGGCATGACACATTAGATACACTTAGTGTACTTAAACTTTATTTGTTAATGAATTTCATTTAGAACATTAATTTTATAAGTTAAAATTCAACATAATGGTTGTGGAAAAAAAATAGGGTAACGAATAAATTTCATCAAGAAATAAAGTTTAAGTACACTAGATATATCTAACGTGTCATACTAAATCATTAAAAGTATATAGGTCAGCGACATGTGAACAATGTCGATAATTAAACGTTGACTAAAGTACTATGTTACTAACATTGGAACAAAATTTAAGAGTTGGTTACTCACATTGGCAATAAAATGTATATGTTACTCACCTTGGTACAAAAAGGAAAATAGGTTGCTAATTTATAACTTAAACCCTTCAAAGTTATCTAGTTTAAATATCTAATTTTCAAAAGTTTGGTATTCTAACCTTTTGAAGGGTTAAACTAACACAAATTTGAAGAAATAAGAAAAAGTCAAATAATTAAAACGCTAATAAATTAAAATTTTAGTATAAGTTAATTGCATGGTTCGTGTCTATGGATTACACACAATCGCATCGTCAATTTCTATACTTCATTTGTTTGCATACGCGGTCCTAAAAGATGAAAGTTGTTAGCTTGATTGGTGATTGGTCCCTTCTAAATTAACTATATTAACCGTTTTTAACCTGACTTATTTTGTAAGAGGATGGAAAAATAAACGTGGCCCTTTACTTTATAAAAAAAGAAAGTAAATAACAATATAAAGTCATCTTTACAAATAGAGTAAAGTGACTTATCATGTTGTTTTACCGTGAATCTGAATTTGTTTAATATAGAAGGTAATAAAAAGCAGAATTTTGATAATTAAATAAAGAAGGAAATCATACTAGCTAGTGTTTATGTGTTTGTTACTTACCACATTGTCTTGTGGAGTTAAGGGTTGAGGAGCAAATACACAACATTCCTTCCGTGTCAACATCGAACCCACAAGTTCCACCTGATTTACGACATCGATCACACCCCGTATCGGGCAAGCTATACGATAGCTTTATCCCATACGACCAATCCAACGGTTTGTCATCATCGTTCAACTTGTCCACATCATAAAAGCTTGTATAATGCGTACAGTCAAGTATATTCATGCTCATAAACTTGAGTGTATTGTATGAAGTAAAGCAACAAGCGGGCGGAGTATCATTAGACATCATTTGAAAGATCTTGAAGGAAGTGCACGAGTTGTATAAATCTTCGCACGAGTGGGTTGTAGAGAAGTTGAAGCAGAGGGATTTATAGTGGTTGAGAACGGGAGAATCGATTGAACAGTTGACGAGTGCAAAGATAGTGTCGGGAGAGGGAGGAATTAAGGCGGATTGGATATCGGACATTATAAAGTCACGATGAGGTTGAAGAATTGTGCAAGTGGACATTGAAGGGTCGTAAATTGTTATCGTCTTTGAGTTGTAATCGATAGACTCGACTTTGTAACTACCCGAAGGGGTTTGGAAAAAGAGAGAAGTCGAAGAAGGGTTTGTAATGGTATTGGAAGTTGGCGTCGACGAAAAAGTGGGAGTGAGAAAAGGTGGGGTGCTACTGTTGTTGTTAGTAATTGTGGTCGTGGCAGCAGGGGCGGCAGAAGATGCAGTGGAGCAGTTGAGCATGTTGCGGTATACTGGAGCCCCACAACCATCGTCGATACCAAAAGGATAATCGATTTGGATGGAAGCGCATGAGTTTCGACAAATCGGAAGAGATTGAGATAGATAGAAAGTAGAACAAACAAGAAAGAGGTGACATATGATGAAAAGAGACATAATATTGCTATTGTTTGGTACAATGTGTAGTTTTTGTATGTTTGATAGATTGAGTTGGTTTAAAATTATGTTATGAGAAGATCAAAAGAAGCCATGGATATGATTAATCTGCTTTCGGTGCATATAGCAAGCTAGTTCCCACAATTTACTCGTACACTGTCTGTGTTACAAAAGGTGTTTTTTTGACCTTTTGGGCTTTTGGCCCCCAATATCCGTTCTAGGATTCTATGCAAAAGTGTAAGATAACATTGAAAAAATGTCCAAATGTAGCATGATGAGTAGCTTTTGTTGTTATAAAACTAAGAATTTCATTATCCTATTCCCACAATGTTCCCTACTTCCCTCCTCTACTTTTTTACTTTCTATATGTATATGTGTAAGTATTTGCGATATAAGTCACTAGAGTAGGTTTTAGGATTATCTTATTTTGGGGGTTGGTTGACTTATTCAATCAGCTCAAAAAATGGAGTTTATATAGCTTATTGTCTCACATAACTTCAGTAAAATAAGCTTTGTCCAAACATGAAGAAGTACTTGTTAACTTAACCTTAGTAAAATAAGCTTTGTCCAAACATGAAGAAGTACTTGTTAACTTAACCTTAGTAAGCTAATCCAAACACCCCCTAAATGCGTCACATTTTTAGACAGAGTACGTACATAAAGATGTTGATCGGCATCATTAGTGCATTGTACCTTCGTGAAACAAGTAATTTTAATTGACCAACGCAACTCTACTAGATCAAGACGTGTAATGTACATAAAATACATATCAAACACTACATAGTTTGATGAACTTGAAGTATTTTATCTTTCTCTAACATCTTATAATTTACATAATAATCTTTCATATAATTATCACACCCCATCTAAAGCGGAAACAACGACGTGCAACGAACAACTAGATTAAAACACATTGTATTCATAGAAATTCTCTAAATGAAATCAAACCACGCGTTGTGACGTCGCACGACACAAATGGGGACTTGTGCCGTGGACAAACACATCCACGATACAGTATTTGAGATAAGTCAAGGCAAAACACACCCTTCCAACAATAAGTGTAAAGCAAATAGTTTGAAGAGTTCAAGCAAGTCAAAACTCAATGCAAGCTAACAGTCCCGCTAAGTCCTTTTAGTCTCAACTCCTAATGTATTAGTGCTACTTGAAACGAAATGCTCGAAAGGGTCAACACAAAGGTTGGTGATTTCACATGTTTAGTATGACACGCATAAAATAGTTGTGTATAGTGATATTAGTAGGACAGATGAAATAAAAGGTGCACATAAATGAAATTAATGTATTCAAGAGTCTCATAGCGTTGAAGTGTCTCATAGCGATGTCGGATCATATTTACCCAATGATGACTAATCAACAAAAGAGTGAGGCCGCAGCCCAATCACACTATTAATATTTCACCATAGAATTCGAGTGCGTGATGTCTTACCTCAGCGGTGGAACTTAACCCACAAGTGCAAGGTGATAGCGTGCGGGTTTGACATGTCTTACCTTAGCGGTGGTACTTAACCCACATGTGCAAGACAATAGTGTGTAGCATAGTATAGTCCAATAACAATATAGAATCCACATAAATTGTATTCACAATATCACACAAATCATTCATTATGTCCCAAAATAGAGCAAATAAGTTCACAGCATAAAATCAGTTCAAACACGTTGAGCATTCTTTTCCCCTAAGGAAAAAGTATAAAAAAATGGAGTAACGAAACTCACCTCAATAAGCAAGCAAGCAAGTGTTTCCAGTTAGTCCGCACCATGATCTACAATTACATATGCGAAGGTTACAATTTAGACAAAGCCTTTAGCGTTTTCATTGTATCCTATTTTTGATGAATGACTCATGATTGACCTTTCTCTTATCTTATCTTAGTTTCCAATCGAACATGACGTGCCTTATAAGACTTATACGTTTGTGTTGTCACTTAAATCAAACACTTAACAAATCTATGTTTTCTACTTTCTAAGTGACTTAAAATGTGATACACTATTTCAAGTAGATGTTTTCAAGACTCTATCTCATACTCCACCGATCTCACGTTATTAGTATTTCAACATTTATAGTTTTCTTCATTATATTCCTTATACAATTTTAGATGTTTATAACATTCGAATTATGTTGTTGATGGCGCACTGCAAAGTTTGACCCTATCTAGATATCGAAATGAACTCGTTTGAAAATGAAACTTACTTTTCTGAAAAGCTAACACCTTAAAGTATATTATAGAATAAATTTCATTCAATAATTTGACAAATCGAAAGATATATTAATAAACAAAGTCAACCTAAAAATCTGTCACCGAAATCAGATTTGACCCTTTGACTTGAAATAATTATTTGACCGATCAATAATCATCCTTTTGACACGAAACCACTTGGAACAGAAAATAAACTTTTTGAACTTCATTTTAGACCAAAGAATCATCCAAAAACATGTTTGACCAAGTTACGACTCCACAAAATCAGTTATCAAATCTGTCCAGATTCACGGCCTTCGACTAAATAAATCTTTCATCACAAAAACGTTTTCACAATGATCCAACGATATTACGGTTACAATTTTAGTATACCATAAGTTTATAACATTCTTAAACCTAATCATCAAGTGTTTTCATCAAGAATCGAATTCCTATGAATTGGAAATCAAATAATCGACACGAACGACATAAGTCGAAAGAATAAGGTTAGAGATCTGCCAACAAGTGTACGTAGAACAAAACTCCTCTCGAGATTCTATATAAATAGGGTTTATGAGAACCTAAATCACGTTCTTGAAAGAATACCAAGGGATATTGAATGAGAAAAGTCGAGAACTTACCACCAAATGTGATACACAATGATCTCGATTAGTATAATGGATTATGGGATTAAAACCCTTTATATTAGAGTGTTTTGGTGCCAAAATCGTCTGAGAATAATGTTAGGTGCGGCTGGAAAGTAGAAAAACATTTAGGATTTGCATTTGTGTTGTATTTATAGGTTCGGCCATCAGACCAATCCAACCTGCCGGCGGTTGGGTCAAGTTTGCTTGCGAATCACAAACGCATCTAAGGACTTTATCGACTTAACCTTTCAACCGGCGGTTGGATATTGCCAATCGGCAGTTGAACCTTCAATTGTGAAAATCCAACTCTCGATTAGCTCTTTGCGCGCATTAATATAATTGTGTTTCCATGATATATATATATATATATATATGTATGTATATATATATATTTAACGTAATCTCTTATACTAGTGTACTTGTTGTTCACGTCACTTAAGACCATAACTCGAAATTGGATATTATTAAAATGATAATATTTAACCAAGTCTTATTTTGGTAAATATATATTTTGGTTGTTTTTGTATAGTTTTAATATTGCAGGGCTACATTTGTAAATAAAGACTTGTTGATGGAATTACAAAGGAAGCTGAAGTTCAAAGGTGTTTTGTGTAAATATTAGTATTAGGGTTGTATCTAGTGTAGTATACGGTTTTTGTTATACATAACATATTTTGATTATTCTCTCTTTTTCTCTTTGAGCCGTATAATACACCTAAATTCTGGATTTCTATTGATCAACTAGTTATTTGAGTGTGAATGATCTTCACCTGTTGGTGAATGATTCATTGAGAGTTTTTATTGTAAGTGTGAGGATTATTTTTGGTTTTATTTTTGGGTTTATACCCGGTTTGGTTAATAGAGTGCAGTATTCATTCATTGTTTGGGTTGTTCTTGTTGATTCTAGCTTTCTTGACATGGTATCAGAGCGATTATAGTTAGATCGACATATTCTCTTGTTTGATTTCTTAGATCTGAAGATCTAGGGTTTCTTCGATTCATCGGATTTGGGTTTTTTGTTGGAAATCTGTTTTTTCTCATTCGATTGTTGCTGGATCTGTTTTATTCTCAACATCTGGTTGAGATATTATCAACGATTGTTTATTTGTAGTTGGAAACCCTAATTTACAAAATTAGGGTTTGTGATACTCTTGGCTGTTCCAGAGTGTTTCTTCTATTTCCGCTGCGATTTCTTCTGGTTTTTCTTTTATTATTTGCTCGGAGTACTTTGTGAGGAATTTCTAACTCTATCTCATATTTTAGTTCATACGTGCTTAATTGTTTGTTATCTAAAATACTTGATAATTGCAATCTGTGTTGAATATCTTTTGTACTTGTTGTGTGTGGTTATCTAGGTTGACTAACTCTTGTTTCTTGTGATAGAAGAGAGGTCTCTAAGTAAGACCTAGGGTGGAATCCCTTTGAGAGTTCACCTGTAAGGATCCCTGCTTAGACTAACCTTCTAGGGTTGATTTATAATTGTGCATTTTTTTTAGGCATTTGTGTGTATTTGTGCATTGGTGATTGTTGATTGTTAGTTATTTGAATCAAAATAGGTAATCAGTTTTCTAAAATGGCTGGGGATGATGATTATGGTACATCTGTTACATTGATAAATAAACTTGACTTTGGAGATTCTCTTTATCTCCATGCTAGTGATACCACTAGAACTGCATTAATTTCAATAAAATTAAAAGGCACTGAAAATTATAATGTTTGGAGCAGAGCAATGTCACTTGCTCTTGCTACTAAGAATAAAATAGGTTTTATTGAAGGAACTTGTTTAAAAAAGGATTATGAACATGATGATGTTTTATCTGGTCAATGGGATAGATGTAATTCAATGGTGTTAACATGGATATTAACTGCTATATCTGATGCATTGTATCTTGGACAAATTTTTTCTAATAATGTTGCTACTGTATGGCAAGAATTAAAAAAAACTTATGATAAAATAGATGGGTCAGTTACATTTAATTTACATCATAAAATCATATCTTTGACTCAGAAATGAAGTAGTGTTTCAGAATATTATCTCAAACTAAATTCTCTTTGGAAACAGTATGATGCTCTTATTAAACTACCAACTTGGACTTATAAAGGCTCTCAGCAGTTTTCTGATCATAATCAATTGATAAAACTTATATAGTTTTTAATGGGATTAGATGATATTTATCAACCTATTAGAAGTAATATTCTTTCTAGAGATCCTCTTCCTAGTGTCAAAACAGCTTTTGCTTTGATTTCTAGAGAAGAATCTCATAGGGGTATCACTGCTAATGAAGTTTCAACTTCTAAGTCTCAAAATACTGCTTTCCTTGCCAAGTCATTTACTCAAACTAATAATAATAATAATAATGGAAGAGTAATGAGAGGGCATAATCCTAACTTTAAATGTACACAGTGTGGTATGTTGGGTCATACTGTTGATAGGTGTTATGAGCTTGTGGGTTATCCACCTGAGTATAAAAAGAAACCATTTAATCAAAATGCACCTAAGTTTGTGGCTAATAATAATAATTTTGTGTCTGATGTATGTGCTTCAAATGTATCTAATATGCCATTTACAAGTGAGCAGATAATGAAATTGATGAGTCTTATTAATGATAAGTCAGAATCTGGATCTGGTGTGAATGCAAATATGGCAGGTGATTTTATAAACTCAAATGTGATTTTTAATCTCAATTTTGACAAAAATTTTTGTTCTAATAGTCAAACAAAAACTAAAGTGTTTGATAAACAATGGATCATTGACTCGGGAGCAAATCAACACATGATATGTAATGAGTCTTGTTTAATTGATGATGTGGATGTTACAAATTTAGGATTAACAGTTGGTCATCCTAATGGAACAAAAGCACTTGTTAGAAAAATTGGTAATTATCAAATTAATAATTCAATTAGACTATTTGGAGTGTTGTATGTTCCTGAGTATTGTGTGAATTTATTGTTTGTACATAAACTGTCAACGGACAACAAATTATTTGTTGGATTTGATGATGTAAAATGTTATATAAAGGATTTGAATTCAAAAAAGGTGTTGGGGATTGGTGATGAATCTGATGGTTTATATATGTTCAATAGTAATTGGTCAGGTAGGACTAATATGTTGAATTGTTCTTATGTATGTTATGTGTCTAAACAGTTATGACATAGTAGATTGGGTCATCCTGCTGATCAAATTTTACATGTTTTAAAAGATAGTCTGCAAATTAATAATAAACCAATTAATACACCTTGTGATATTTGTCATAAAGCTAAACAAACTAGAGAACCTTTTCCTCTTAGTGATCACAAAACTAAGAAGTTGGGTGATTTAGTTCATCTTGATATGTGGGGGCCTTATAAAATTCAAAGTAGAGAAGGGTTTAGATATTTTCTGACCATTGTGGATGATTACACAAGGGCTGTTTGGGTATATCTTCTAAAGTCAAAGCATGAAACTTATGAAAACATTGTAAGTTTTTCAAAGTTACTCAATAATCAGTTTGATGTTAATATTTAAATCTTTAGAAGTGATAATGGGACAGAGTTTGTTAATTCTAATTTTGAATTATTTTGTAAAAATTATGGAATTATACACGAAACAACTTGTGTTTATACTCCACAGCAAAATGGAGTGGCTGAAAGAAAGCATAGACATTTACTTAATATTGCTAGGTATTAGTTTAAATATGTGTACTGATTGTGTACTAACTGCTACTTATTTAATCAATAGGTTACCTTCTTCTGTTCTTTCTGGTAAGTCTCCTTATGAATTGGTGTATGGGTTAAAACCAAATCTCTCCCACATTAGGTCTTTTGGGTGTTTATGTTTCTCCACTATTTTAAACAATTCTGATAAATTTGAAAGTAGAGCTGGGAAATGTATTCTAATTGGTTTTTCAACTGTAAAAAAGGGATATAAGTTGTTAAATTTGAAAAACAAAAACATTTTTTATTCTAAAGATGTCAAGTTTTATGAGACTGTTTTTCCTTTAAAACTCAAGAATAAAAATGTTTTTGAACATGGTGATTTAGATTTTAATCATTTGAATTTTTATGATTTTACAAAATAAAGTTTTAAAAATCTCAATGATGAAGGGGGAGATAAAGTTGATAATAGTGATGGTATTGGTTCAAACAAATGAACCTCATGTAACATTTAATAATGATGGCAGTGGTTCAACAAATGAACCTCATGCAACATTAGGAAATGATGGCAGTGGTTCAAATGTTTATATAAATAAACCAAGTGTAACATTGAATGATCATAATGTATTACATTCTGAAGGAAATTCTGAGTCTGTACCAATTCATGATTTTTCACAAACAAGAAGAACTAGTAGTAGAACATCTATAATACCTAAGAAGTTTAATGATTTTGTGATAGAGGGAAAGGTTAAATATGGCATTGAAAAGGTTGTTAATTATTCTTTTCTTGATTCAGATAATTTCCGTTTTACAACTAATCTTAATAAAAGTGTTGAACCTTCAAATTATTGGGAAGCCTCTAAAGATAAACATTGGGTAGATGCTATGAATTTAGAAATGGAGGCTCTTAATAGAAATAGGACTTGGGTTCTTGTTGATCTTCCTCCCGGAAGAAAACCTATTGGTTGTAAATGGATATATAAAATAAAATATAAATCAAATGGTGAAATAGAAAGAAATAAAGCAAGATTAGTTGCTAAAGGTTTTAGTCAAAGAGAATGTCTTGATTATGAAGAGACTTTCTCTCCTGTTGTGAAAATGGTGACTGTTAGATGTTTAATTGCTTTAGCTGTTAACAATAATTGGCCTTTATATCAGTTAGATGTTAATAATGCTTTCTTATATGATGATCTTATTGAAGATGTTTATATGACACCACCTCAAGGGTATTATTCTTCTAATGAAAATAAGGTATGTAAACTTGTTAAATCATTGTATGGTCTTAAACAAGCACCAAGACAATGGAATGCAAAATTGTCTTCTGTTCTTAAAGATAATGGTTTTGTACAAAGTCTTAATGATTATTCTCTATATGTAAAACAATCTTATGATGTGTTTCTTGTTGTGTTGGTATATGTTGATGATATTATTGTGACTGGAAATAATACTCTTGAAGTTGAAAGTTTTAAAAGTTTCTTGAGCTCAAAGTTTTTAATCAAAGATCTTGGGAAACTTAAATATTTTCTTGGTATAGAAGTTTTAAATATTTCAAATGGAGTATGTTTGTCTCAAAGAAAGTATTGTATTGAGTTGTTACATGAGTATGATTTATTAGGAAGTAAACTTTTGTCTACACCAATAGCACAAAATATTTCTATTGCTTGTGATGAAACTGAAAATGATAAAAGATTGGTAAATATTACCAAATATCAACAGCTTGTTGGTAAGCTTATATATTTGACCATGACCAAACCAGATATATCATATGCAGTACAATGTCTTAGTCAATATATGCATGCTCCTTTAGAATCACATCAAAAACTTGCATTTCATGTACTTAGATATTTAAAGTTGTCACTTGGAAAAGGATTTTCTATTACCAAGTCAGATTCAATTGACTTAAATGCATTTGTTGATGCTGATTTGGCTAAGTGTTCAGCATCTAAGAGATCTGTGACTGAATATTGTGTTTATTTGGGCAATTCTCTTGTTTCATGGAAAAGTAAGAAACAAAATGTTATTTCTAGGTCTTCTGCAGAATCTGAATATAGATCATTGAGTATTGTTTCTTGTGAAATTATGTGGATCTTGAAATTACTTGATGATTTGAATATTAGAACAAAGTTGTCTGTTCCTATTCATTGTGATAATAAATATGCTATACAACTTACTGCTAATCTTGTGTTTCATGAAAGAACAAAACATCTTGAATTAGATGTTCACTTTATTAGAGAAAAGGTTGCAGCAGGTACTGTTTAAACTGTTAAAATTGCTTCACATGATCAAACTGCATATTTATTTACATAAGGGTTGAGTACTTCTCAACATAATATTTTTTGTAAAAAATTGAGAATGATAGATTTATTTCAAAATAAGATTGAGGGGGAGTATTAAAATGATAATATTTAACCAAGTCTTATTTTGGTAAATATATATTTTTGGTTGTTTTTGTATAGTTTTAATATTGCAGGGCTACATTTGTAAATAAAGACTTGTTGATGGAATTACAAAGGAAGCTGAAGTTCAAGAGTGTTTTGTGTAAATATTAGTATTAGGGTTGTATATAGTGTAGTATACGGTTTTTGTTATACATAACATATTTTGATTATTCTCTCTTTTTCTCTTTGAGCCGTATAATACACCTAAATTCTGGATTTCTATTGATCATCTTGATCAACTAGTTATTTGAGTGTGAATGATCTTCACATGTTGGTGAATGATTCATTGAGAGATTTTATTGTAAGTGTGAGGATTATTTTTGATTTTGTTTTTGGGTTTATACCCGGTTTGATTAATAGAGTGCAGTATTCATTCATTGTTTGGGTTGTTCTAATTGATTCTAGCTTTCTTGACAGATATATTACGAAGTATTTTATATTTGGTCTCAGTGGCGGATCTAGGATTTTAAGTGACCTGTAGCAACGGTATCTCAATTTTTCTGAACCCGTTACACCAACAAGAAGTGCAAGTAAAAATGATATTTTTCAATAGAATTTACACTGTGTATTGGTTATGGACCCGTAACAACAGCTACTCCTACCTTTTACATGGCTACGCCCCTATTTAAACTGCCACCACATCAAGCGAGCATAAATAATTGTTAGAGTTTATTGATTCTACATGAACATGAGTTTCTCAAAATGAAAGATATAAATGCCAAATTAACGAGCCGTAACTATATTGTAAGCATAAATGAGTTTCAACGGTTAAACTACTATTACGATTTGGACGGTTGTCACAATCATCATCGTGAGTACATAAGAGGCTACGTAAACAGCCACACATTGAAGTTTGAACATCCCTCTAAATTAAGTTTTAGCATTCGACATACGATGATTAGAATTTTGATAACTACTTAGTGTTGTTAATATTTTTAGACTTGCATAGATAAATACTGTAACTTCAACGAATATCTTGAGCTCCAACGAATATTAAGGGGCACCACGAGTTTATCTTGACCCGTATTGATTTATGTTTGAAAACTTTATTGACGGTCTTTGAAACTGTCATCGTCAATGTAAATAATACGGAGTAGCTTTTATAACTAATATGAAAAAACGTCATATAGATGAAACATAATTCGTTTAAAATAGACCGAAATCGGAGAGAAAAATGTATATTACAAGTATAGATCACACATAATGTGAGTACAAATTCTTTGACTAGGGTCCATGATCACAAATACTACATAACTTTTAGTTATATCCGTACAACTTAATCACCGGCTAGAAGCATGACTAGATCGTGCCGGAGACTATTGCAACAAATCAACATTGTTGTATAACAAGTCTCCCTCATTTTGTTACTTTTCGTCTACTATACTTACTGCTAAGAGATAAAGTATAATTAATACACTCAAACAATAAACTCGGATTAAGTTATGACTATAAACTCATATTATTATTAAAAGAATGGATAAGATCAAATCAAGTATGCAGCTGATTGTTATTTCATTAATCATATATGGTCCCTGTCTGCTTCACCAAAAACATCGTTATCTAATTCAATATCAAATTCCACGTACAGCTGCTATATACCAAACTTTTTGTAGTCGTTTAACTATTTTATATATAGTCAAACCAATTAAAATCCTTGATGAATAATGATCCACCAATACAAGTTCTCAACCATCTTATTATTAATTTGTACTCTCATCATGTATGTATTTTTATATAATAAAAAGAATAATAATAAATCATAAGTCATGAGTCATACATCAACCAACAAAAACGTTATCCCATCTTCTGTGGTTTTGCTAGCATTCTTCAAAGAATTCAACAATCTGACTATCTCATATTCCTTGTAAAATAATTAAGCAGATAAATAATAAAAACTCTATCACATAGTCGAAGATCATATACCGATCAAGGAGGACGAACGTAACTAAGAATCGTGTAAATTGTTTGTGCAACGGTTAAAATCAAAAGAATGAAGGCTGCTAACGCTGATACAAATGACCATGGGGTGTTAAAATAAGTGTACTTTAAACTCGCCCATTGAACGTGCCACCCGCTATGATAGTGCCGGTTCACGTCATCAAATAACCGAGCCATGTAACAGTCATCGATGTCGAAAGAAATATCCTTCCCCATGTTGTTGAATAATGCTGCAACTTCAGCATCTGTGCCAAAATAGTTCTCAATTATGTTCCAATCACATAGATAGCTCACATCTCTAGATGTATTTATCAAACAATCTAACAATGTAACGTATGTCGTAAAGTGTTTCGAGCATCCACTATGACATTGTTCAAATGCCACCGTGTTTAACAGAAAAGCACTCATGAAATCGTCAATGGATATCGTAGGCATATGGATTACGCCTCGTTTGAAGTCAACAACCAGGAAGCTTTCGGCGTCCCAAGGCTTCAACTTTATCCCCGCACGCCGGAGCTTTGAGATGCTATGAATTACATGTGGTGGTGGACGGTTGTCGGGTTTAGTTGTCTTTTCGAGTTCGTGTGGGAGAAACGTTGACCGCAGAAGGTCTAGCAAGTGTTTCGCTTCGATATTGGCGTATTTCTCTAGAACATGCTCTGGTCTTTGTGTAGCTAAATTAAAGAAGCCCAACGCAAGTGTAGCTAGCGTTGGGCTTCCTGGTGTTTTCGTTAAGTCAAATAAACATTCAAGAATGAAATATGGGATCTGATTCTCAAGCCTAATCAGATCCCGTAAGAAAAAGGAAACGATCCACGACATCCTAATAAGTGGATCGTAATCTTCAAACTCAACCAATCCTCCAAACTTTCTAAAAAGTTCGATAATAAAACAACCATCTAACACCATCATCTCAATAAATTCATCCGTAGTATAAGGGACGGTCCCAGAGTAACACTCACGGGCCGTGACCTCGAGCGGTTGCACGACCTTCAAGTAATCCTCCAGGACCATCCCTTTAGTCGATGTTCGGTTAAGTAACTGACGCAGAAACCGCCACTTATGCTCCTCGATCATCTTGAGGTGCGGTTGGCCGTGGTGAAACGGTCCCACGGAGATGATGTGAGGTTGGTACGATTTACCGTTGACATCAATCAATGTTTGCGGAACTTTGAAAATCGAACAGGTCGACTTACCAGCTGCAACGCTAAGTAGTTTGGGCGTATCGGAGAGTTTGTGTTGCATAGCCGTGAGTCGATCTTGGTTGATTTCCCATATCGTGACGGCATGTTGATCAACCGATCTTGTAGAATCGATATCCATTTTCATGTATTTTTGTTTAGTATAGAATAAGATAAGAAATATGTTATATGTTAGATCTTTTGTTATATAAGTAGGTTTGGTGAATTAATGTAGAGGTAGAGGGGATCAACACGCTAAGATGGTGTTGTTTGATAGCGTGAAATGAATAATTTGTGAACGACGTTTTTTTTTTCTGTGCCACAAATTTGTATATACTGTACTTTTATTATTATTATTTTTATCATAGCCGCCTGGTAACATTCGACGGATAAAATTCACGATGGAAAGTGACTTATCTTTTTTCTATTTTAATAAAGGGAATGGTTTCGGAGGGAAAAAAAAAAAAAGAGAGGCAGAGACTATTTTACAATTTTGACATAATTTTGGACTTGCCTCAAAAACTATCCAAAAAAATATCAAAATTGTCTTTTTTTTTAATCAGAAAATTTATTAATATGTGAAATACAGTCAAATTTTTAAAGAAACGTAAGATGCAGTAATAATTAAACATGATGCAGTGAACAAAGTAATACGAACTTTTTATTCCAACATAAAATCAAGATTTTAAACACATAAAAAAGCTATAAAAAAAACTGTAAGATACAATAACAGTATACAAGATGCAGTAAATAAGTACTAGCACAAAAATACATGAGTTGCATTCAACATGCAGTAACCAAAGATACACTAACAAATACACAAAGACATAGTAACAATAATACATGATGAAGTAGAAAAATGTACGATGATGCAGTAGAAAAATACACAAGATACAGTAACGTATGATGCAGTAAAAAAAATGTACGATGTAGTCAGACCTAAAAGTAGATTTAGATTTAAAAAGTAGATCTACTTTTTAGATCTACTTTTTACATCTTAAATCTACGAATTTCAAGATCTATTTCATCTTAGATTGAAACGATTTTACAAAGTGATGGTGTTATTAACAACATGACGTAAGTGGTGGTGGTGGAGGAGCGGCGATGGTGGCGGTTGTGTGGTGGGAGAAGATGGAGAAACATCACGGTTGGTTACGTCCGGTGGAGGCCGGTTCACCAACGGTGTGGTTCGCATCTTAACTCTCCGACTACAAAATTCGCCATTTTCGCATCTTTTTTCCGGGCAAGACGCAGTGGTGATGGTGGTGGCGATCGCGGTTGGGGCGGCACCGATGAATGGTTGCCGGAGGTGGTGGCCGGAGGTGATGGTGGTAGTGTGTAAGTGTTTATGTGTTTTGTGAAGAGAGAGATAGATGGATTTAGAGAGAGTTTCTATATGTTTAAGTGTGTTTGTGTGAAGAGAGATGTTGCCCTAAATGACTCCTATCATCTTAAGTTAGTTTAAATGATAAGTTAGTCCCTCCATTAAAACCCAATTGCAAACTAGTCCCTGTGATATGGCATAATCTACACCATTGATTTCGAAATGAATGGTCCTGATCTTTTACCCCTTTTAGCTCTCTCAAAACCCCCTTCCCCTTGGATCTCAAATATTTAATAAAAAGCAAATTTTTCACAACACATGCAATTAATTAAAGTTCTAATTAATCAATAAAAAAAATCTCATCAAAGTTTAAATAAACTAATAATCATAAGACAAATTGTACATATCCATTTTTTATTTTTATTCTTACGTTTTTTCTACCTATAATGTAATAAAACCACTATTTATCACCTATTATGTAAAACCACATATTGTGTCAAATGAAGCTTGTAACTCACTACAAGAAAAAGCGCCACGTTTTTTTTTTTTTTTTGCGACGACTTTAAGATCACTAAACGACAAAATTTTCAACTTTCAACGTTTGAAAGTCAAACTAAACTTTTTGCGACGACAATGTAGTTGCGATGTCGTCGCTAAAAGTAAGGAAAATTACAAAATTGACTTTTTGGTCAGAATTGTATTTGCGACCACAATGTCATCGCGATATCGTCGCGAACTTTTTTTTTAATTTTTATTTGGATTTTTATTTTTTTCCTCCGGAACGAAAAAAATTCTCGCGCAAGATTTTACGATGACAATGTCATCGCGATATCGTCACGAAAATTTTTTAATTGGTATTTGAATTTTCTTTTCTCTCTCCGGAACGAAAAAAAATCCTGCGCACAATGTTGCGACGACAATGTCGTTGCAAAAGAATTTCTTTTATTTTTCTGTCTGTAGGACCCATTTTTTTTCGTCGTCAAAAGTCGTCGTTATGACCTTTTGGAGACAAAGATATAGCAAAAGCGCGTCGCGATGACTTTGTCGTCGCTAAATCAGATATATTGACAACATTTGGGCTTATGGCGACGACATATGCTGTCGCTAAAAGCCTTTTTTTTGTAGTGACTTACAATTATTTTGATTGGGTTGTTACTTGCATTCGCATATGCTAATGTTCTTTGATCATATTATTTTATTGTTAAATATAAGTCCTTACATTTCTATCTCTAGTAAAAATAAAGTAGCTTGAAAATGGATAACTAACAATTATTTCAAGAAAAGCAAACATGAGAAATTAAAACTACAAAGTTACCATTTATTCGACGAGTTTTGATAATGTGATTCGTGGTGAGGTCTTCCATCTTGCAAATAAGGCATATCTTGTCTAGGTAAAAAAATTGAAATAATACCCTTATTTTCATGTCTTCCAGCTACTTTATCGCCTACTTTGATTTCACGTTTCTGTAAAATATATACACGAATACTTTCTGTTTTTTCTGTCTCATCTATCTTAGAACTCTTGACCCTTCTCACATCAATAACTCGACCCCTACCGCCTATAGGTGGTTTTAGACAAGTTTCTTTTGAAGTATATACCCGCATGCCAAGTATGGTTCGTAACAAATCATTGGTTGTCCACAAATTTCATTATCAAGAAGTGCATCCACGGCTTCTTGTAGCAATTTTTCCTGAGATATTATTAATTCTTTTGGCGTAGCTATACTTGTTGTTCTCAGCACTTGTGGCGAATTCAAAGTAGTATACTAAACCGTTTCAGGTTCGAAAAATATGAGTTTTGAATTCTAATCTTCAACGGTAAAGAGAAGTTATTACTAGAAAATCAGGACGAGCATTTAGACCGAAGTACCAGTACCGAACCCGAACCGAACCGGTCCCGTACCGAACCAGTACCAACCGATACAAATGGTACCAGTATTCGGTATTTGATTTGTGGACAAAAAGAACCGGTACCAACCGGTCGGTACCGATTCGGTACAATGCAAACAAAATACCTAAACCGAACCGGAACCGACCGGTACCGGACCAAACCGGTACCGACCGATACAAGTGGTACCAGTATTCGGTATTTAATTCGTGGACAAAAAAAACCGGTACCAACCGGTCGGTACAGGTTCAGTACCGGTATGGTACCAAGCTCACCCTACTAGAAAAGACAAAATCTTAAATACTTGATTGCCGAGTTCGGTAACGTGAGCATGTGGCCAAGTACGGCACTGAAGTAGTGAAGTTAAATGAGAAATGGCAAAAGATATGGGCCACCAGAGGCTTGTAGAGCCTGGGCCATAAATGGTACCATGACCACCTAGCTAGGCTTTTGTAGGTCATTTGGACCCAATTTAAAGGGGATTTT
This sequence comes from Pseudognaphalium luteoalbum, assembly GCA_963422505.1. Classification (NCBI taxonomy): domain Eukaryota; kingdom Viridiplantae; phylum Streptophyta; class Magnoliopsida; order Asterales; family Asteraceae; genus Pseudognaphalium; species Pseudognaphalium luteoalbum. Next base: position 5,826,814 of record OY730198.1, on the reverse strand, counting down.
GTTCACAATAATAGCCTAATAGGCATGGTCACAATATCCGTAACATGGGCCACCTAGGCCTGGATTTATAAAACATACTTCACTTCTTAACCTTCAAGGCTTCATGTGACATAACTGTAAACAAAGATTATTGTTGGATAAATTGATATCTTATGCTGTTACGTTACGTTCACCATCCAGCTATAAGTACTATTAGAAGAGGGGGGAAAATGAAACTATCTTGTATAAACGTTATTAGAATACTGTAGGTTACATACAGAAATCTTGTCATCGGGTGCCGTCCCCATAATACTACATTTAGGAGGTGTTTAGGATTGCGTTTTGATAAGATTATCTGACTAGTATGTTAATAATTTGTAAATAATCAAGAAATAGTTGTTCGTTTAATAGTGATTATCTACTTTTAGTTAGAGAGAAACGCACTTTTGAAAAAACAAGTTGAGACATACTTTTTTAAAACGCCATTTTGAAAAACGCATAATTAAGTTATTTGAAAACGTAATTCCAAACACCCTATAAATGTTAATCAAAGCTTTAATTGATAATCAGATTAGAATGTTTAAAGGATGTCAATAATCACAATCAATGAACAAGACAAATATTTCAAGCGTTCAAATAGTCATTCTTAAGTTTGTATTAAAGACTCAATGATTTATTATTTTAATATACACTAGTCTTTAAATATATATAAAAATATCGTTTTCAAGTATTATCATTTCAGTAAATCACACATTTGAGGTTTAGATTTGAGAAAGAAACGTGTTATAAAGGGAACATTAAAGATCGACCCATGTTGCACTAACTTCACAATTACTACTACCACTTTATTTATTATTATCATCTAAATCTAGATAAATAAAATTAACAATATTTATTTATTGAAACATACGCCCACAAAAACACTTGTTAGTAAATAGCAACAGTACGGTTGGGTTGGTTTATTCAAATATGTGTATGTTTAAAGGTGTTGATCTATACTACACAATTTTATATGCTTAGAATAAATATATAAATTGCAGTGTTGTACAATACTGGATCACTATGCATATAAGTTGGTATGTGAATAAAAAGAATTGTTGTATTTATCAGTAACCTATGTCTACAGGAAAAATATTATGTACTAATTAAACTCGAAGTGGAGATTCAAATGTGATTTATAGTTATGAAATAGAGATTGACTATGTATTAAAAAAAAGTTGAGTGTTTGAATTATTTCCTATTAATCATCAATACAAAAGTTGGTGTTGTTGAGATTACTAATGTTTTGATGATAATTAGATAAACATAAGATTTAGTGTTCATGTGTGTAGAGTAACTTGTAAAAATGGGTAGAAAACTACGTTGTTGGACATAATAGATCTTGGTTGACTTTGACTCGTTTGACTTGCTTAAATTATAAACTAATTCATTTTCTTAGAAGGGTAAATATGTATATAACAACACACTACATATTTATAACTGGATAATTTAAACCCGCAACCTCTAGGACATAATAGACTCTAGGACATAATAGATTGATAGGGCAAAAGGCCTTTGATAATTCGTTTAAAACATTTTAAGTAAAACTACAACGTACTCAAATTAGCCCATCACTAGGTATATGAGTTAACTGTTGACTAAAATTCCTATTGATTGATTGAAAATTAAATGTACACTCAATGATAAGATCTAAAAGGAATTAAATATTTCAAATGTGTGATGATTATATGATCGTCACCTGTTACAAGTATTGATTTGTACAACACATCTTTCGCTAAGCAAAACACTAAATTTTTCAAGGACAATGTACGATACTTCTGATGCATAATTGTCGTGTTATAATTGAAAATTAAGTTATACAAATCATCACCCGTTACTTATAATAAGATAACATTTTTCTTAGAAAAATGATTTATTAGCCCCAACACAAGTATTTTTAAACATTTTGATTGATAAATATTTGAATGAAACTTTGAGAGCAAAGTGTCTTAGTTGGAGTGGGGTTTAGTCAATCTCCAAACAGAGAGATTTTTACGCTAAACATACCCGACAAGAGATGCTTAATTAATGCTAATTACCATAAGTTTTTATAATATCTTAATAGATTATGGAAATATATTAAGATAGGGGTGTTCACTATATTGAACAATTTGGATTGGACTATTTGGTTCGGATAATTTGGTTTTTTGGATCAGTTTGGTTCAAAACCAAATATTTATTTTGGTTTTTGGATTGGTTTTAGTTACTAATGTAGAAACAGAATAGTTCAAATTAACCGAATAGTAATATATTTTGGTAATACTTTCAAAATATGTACAAATTAATTAGGTTAATCACTGAATATCATGCATACTTATACCATTATTAATTTAATTCACCGTATATTACAAATTTCTTAACTATACCTTAGTTTTGTCTTTCAAAGTATTATATTTTTGTCATGAACTTAAGAAACGTGCAAATAAGATTTGTTTTATAATCAAGTTTTTTGATTTTGTTTGATTGTTTATATTATTAATATATGAAAGCATAAACCGAATAGTAAAAACTGAATAATCCGAATAGTAATTAGGTTCGGTTTGGTTCGGTTTTTTATTTGTTCGGTTCGGTTTCATTTTTTGAAAACCGAAAACCGATCGGTTTCATCTATTAGGTTCGGTTTAAACCGAATGAACACCCCTAGTTAAGAAGCTTCTTTCTATATGTTTGGTCTCATTCAATTTGAATATGATTATTAAGATTAAAGAAGGTAAAATGAACTCAAACATTATGACTTTTCAATGCTTGACATATATACTGATTTTTATCTTTCTTATATTCATCGATCATTCAACAAGTATTTCCACCGCTCCATTTCAAAATTACTGTCACCAAACAAGCAAAACACAGTTCAAGAAACGTGTATTGACGTGACTATGGTTGACAACTAATAAAATTTATCCTTACCATTTTGAAGCATTCTTATTGGTTGATTTTGAAAGCGGACAATTATTTTAGTACATACAAAAATAGAAAGGTGAATAATAATATTGAAACGGAGAGAATATTTTTTTTCTATGTTTAAGTAAGTGATAAACTACCCCTAATGATTCGTCAATATTATGTTCTTGTATTATAGATTTAAAAAGTTGTATCAAACATAATCTCAAAGTTTATATTATTAAAAAAAGTTTAGGAGCTTATAAATATTAAGATGCATTTTAAATTAGTTTCAAACATGTTTAGCTCTTTTGACTCTTATCCTATATATATAGTTAGTGTATCATGGTTGACTTTCTTTTTTTACAACCTAATTGAATCTATATCAACCTTACACCACTTGCAACTTTGTAAGTTGCAACGTGTACGTTGTGAGCTTGGTTCTACCATCACAACACCACCATGATCCCAGTGGATTTTATGGTGGTGGAGCGGTGTGGTTGGAAGCATGGAAAAGAGAGCGTCATTTTGTTAAGCCACACAAAAAAAATCTTTTCCATTATTTTCCACAAGTTTAATTCAAAAGTTATTATCAAAAAGTTTGTTTTTGCTAATTGAAAGAAAAATAAATTAATTTAGTGTGACCTACCTCGACAACACTACACAACCTTGTTATACCATTACAAAAGTTGTGATTAAAAAAGAGGGTTGTGATGACGTTACGCCACAACCCTCTACAACCTTATATGATCATTGCAAATAATCTTAGCTAATAGCATCTGATACGTTGTGTATATAAAATTCTCATTGTACAAAATTTTTTTAAAAAAATCTTATATATATACTCACAAAACACCACCATTATTTGTAATTGTGATAACATATATTATTTTAAAAAGTCAAACTCATGTAGAGTAACTTGTACAATTATCAAATAGGTTCAAGAAATAATTCATTCAATATTATAATCATGGGTATACTTTTGCTCAATCTTCACCCAACATTGTCTTGTGTCTCACCATTTTAGTCATTAGATGATACCAACTGCTTTCTAATAATTAACAACCCTTTGCCATTTTTATAAACATGTCACTCCAAACTTTAGGTAGAGATATGTTCTTCCATTATAAAATATATATCAAAATATTATAATCATATATATATCCATTAAACTATGACAAGTTAACCAACATGAAATATTAATTTCAAAATTAATAAGAAATGGAAATCTAACAAGAAAGTGTTTACATCTAAATTAATAACCAACCATTATTGGTATTTATGTTCGATTACCATAAAACAGGCACCTTACAACCACCCTTATCGCGTTATTAACTTAATCACGATCCGATGAATGTGAAATCAAATTGAACCCAAATCAAAAAATTTCGATCTTAATAGAATTTGAACGAATTTTAGATTTGACGAAAATGTTAGGTTGAAAACTTGCAATCTCATTCTCCACGTAATTAGACCAACTAACCACAGAGTAACTTTTTAGAACGTAATAATGCGAAGGTATACTAATTTTTGATAATTCGTGTTGTTAGTTGCACATATCAATTTTCCGTGATTTAATTACTCATTAGTTACTTACTTTAGAATAAAGATGTGTACGTTGCTAGATTACAAACTTCACAATTTTTTTTAATGTTAAGGTGAAGCATCCAATATAATTTCAGTTTAGCTATTGCGCAAACAAACACCGACACAAGTATGTTTTTTAAGTTGTTCACGTATTAATATGATATTAATATGCACAAATAATCAATGAAGCTTTTGAATGAAATTTAATTCCAACTACAAAAAAGGTTTAGATCAACATACGGGTCTTTGTTAACGTGTGACTCGTGACACACGTTAACCCTCTTTAATGAAGTTGAAATTTTCTTAAATATCAAAATTTATAATCTATCTTATATATATATATATATATATATATATTAAAAGAAAAATCTTGAGAAAATAAGGACCATTAGATGGAGATCAACAATAAAAATCTAACCCTTAATTTATTTCATGACATCATTAATCTCATTATCATGTGACTAAAATACTAATTTACCCTTCTATATTTACAATATACACCATTCAATATTTACAATATACATCTTATGTTTTCCTTTATTTGTAGATAAAATCCTACAAATATTTTATTAAATTTCAATTCAATAACTAATTTATTATTTATTTTATAATTCAAACTCTTTCTACAATCTTATTTATTTTATTTTTTGTGAAAAAAAACCCAATAAGTTATATTCACATTCTATTGTCTAGTGATTTAAATTTTTACACGATCTACTATTTTGAATCATTTTATCAATTTCTAATTTACAATTCTTAAATCATAGATGCCAACGGGTCGGGTTCTGACGAATTTTAGTGTATTTGTACCCATACCACCGTCTTTTCTGAATTCTTAAATCAATTTCTAATTTACAATGTTTGGATTATGGATGTCAATGGGTCGATTTTCGATGAGTTTTATTATATTTGTATACATACCTATTTAGAATATTTGTACTGATACCCAGCCCAATAACCGTTGGGTACCCAATTAATATTACTCATCAGTTTTTCATATTTATTCGTGAGTTTCGGTTATCCCATGTATTTAACTTTGGCAAAACATTTGTAGATAATCCTCCAAATATTTTATGAAAATTTCAATTTAATAACTAATTTATTATTTCTTTTATAATTCAAACTCTTTCTAAAATTTTATTTATTTAATTTTTTCTAAAAGACCCCAATAAATTATATTAAATTATAAAAACTTTATAACTTCATTCCATCGCCAAGTGATTTAAATTCTTACACGAACTACTATTTTGAATCGTTTTATTAATTTCAAATTTACAATTCTTGTACCATGGATGTCAACGGGTCGGGTTTCGATTGATTTTAGTGTATTTGTACCCATACCAGAGCCTTTTTTGAATTCTTTAATCAATTTCTAATTACAATGCTTGGATTATGGATACCAACGGGTTGGTTTCTGACGGATTTTAATGTATTTGTACACATACCCATTTAAATATTCGTACAGATACCCGGCTCAATAACCGTTGGGTACCAATTAGTATTACTCCTCGGTTTTTCATATTTATTCGCGGATTTCGGTTAAACATGTATGTAACTTTGACAAAACAAAAAAAAATAGTTTATGAAATACGACGCAAATTTTGAAACACAAAAAAAACAATTCCAAAATACCATAAACTATAGTATGGCAAAACAAAAAAAAATTGTTATTGAAATACGACGCAAATTTTGAAACACGAAAAAAAACGATACTAAAATAATATAAATTATAGTATATTCAAGATTTGAAATCTTAAAACTAACAATTTAACTTTTTAATATAGGGTGGGGTTCAAATGAGAATAAGATTTTGTGTGAGAATGAGGGAACCAATGATATCATGACATGTGTAGAGAGAGAGTGCTCCACATGTACAAAACTCATTTACCCTCAACATCAATTAAAAAGGTGGGTTGGAAAGGAATTTTATAAAAATACCCTCATGTGATGGGCACATGGGTGTATTTAACGGGAATAAGTTAACTTTCGTTAGGGGAAGGGTATACTTGGGACGAAAATAGAAACCATAGTGACAGGGATTGTAATAAAAAATTGGGAGGGACAAAGCATGAGAAAACGAAGGACCACAGGGGCAGGGAATGTAATTTACCCTATAATTTATATAAGATTTAAGATAAGATGATATACTTCATTAAACTTTCACTTTTCTAATTATTAGTTACCAAATAATAAATACAAAAATAAAATTAGACACTAGAAGATGAAATATTCAATTAACTTATTGATTGATTTGAAATGTGTATTAAAAATTAGACACTAGAAGATGTAATTATGGGGTGTGCAAATAGAATTACCTAAAAAAAATATTAAACTAATTAATAACTATTAAATGCAATGATAACATTTAAGAAATTAGACATCATAAAATACAGCTTTGACACACCTTATCAAAACTCAACAAAAATACTCTTAGTCATTAGAATCTATAGTTTTGTTTGCTACATAAAATTGACTTACAGGTCAAACAATCCATATCCCACCTATAAGTAAGTTATATGATCATTTGTAAGTAGAACAAAAAGTAATTCTAGACTTCTTGATTATGTTCTAAAATGTTATTAGCAACAAGAATTAACAAGTTCTTGAACTAATTCATCCACCAAGAACCCGAAAATGGCAACCTCTATATCCATTCCCGTTTCTCTAACCTTCTCTTCATCGCACCTCTTCCACCCTTCACTTCTAAAGTCCATTTCAACCATCATGTCGATTGTATTAAGTTCAACCACTTTCCACGAATGCAACCGCTTGCATACCCTTTGCACAACTACTTGAGGTTCTTTGTTCTTGTTCTCTTCATCAATGAGGTCTAACACGAGTTTTTTCATGTACCATGGGATTTTTCCAACACCTAAATGGTTCACTATTTCCCTAACAAATTCTTCATTCGACACAATTTCTTCTTCATATGCTATAACATCTTCGTCGTCAGCATCATCTTCATTGTATTGTTGTTCTAACATATGTTTTTCAAGGTTAATTGGATCCAACCCTGCAAGTCTCTCGAACCGTTGAAGCTTTAGTAAGAGTTGATGCTTGGCTCCTATCATTTCAAAACAAGAAACTTCTTTAGACAGAATAAATTGTTAAAAAAAGCCGAAAAAACTCAAATATTGACATATCGACATATTATAGTAACAAAGCTAAATTTCCTTGTACAAAACAAAACAATACAAATAATTATATATTGCTAAATAATTGAAATAATACAATAGTGACATGTCCTTTAATATAGTATAAAACAACAATTTGTGCATCTACAAATATTAATGCTTTTTGCAAGATATAAATCTCATGGGCTCCACAAATAATTTGCATTATTACACTTAAGTAGAAACGAATAATACTCCGTAGTACTTAATTAGTACTTTAATTAATTTTATTGCTAATAATCATACCGGCCGACACAATCTACATACCACAAAAGGTTAAAATATGTCGATTTTAATTTAGTAAATTGTCGTGTTTTGTTTTCCCTATATGCATTTAATGTACAGATTTCGATGCACGACGTACACTTTACTATACAAAAACCAAGTCGATGGACACAATCTACCAATGCCCAACAAGAAGCATAAAACACAAATAAATGCACATATATAATAAAAAAAAAGTTGAAAACGACTCATGAACCGATTTTCATTTTGTAAATATGTGACAAAATTACAAAACTCATTATAATAATTCGTTACAATTATTATACAACCATAAATTTTACTAAATTTGTACTCATTTGACAATAGGGAGTTATAAAAAGATTTATTGATACGTTTTTTTTTAAAGGCATAATCTTTTATTAGTAAAATCTACTAGCAAGATACTAGTAGATCACCAAAGTACATAAGTACATACACAAAAGTGTTGGAACGAATAAGGACTAATACACCCTAAGATTTATTGATACGTACACATAACATGTCACGTATTTAAGTTGTACTATAACTATCTTTTTTGTAATTTGTAAATTTTTTGTAACGATACCATTATAAATCGCTCCATGTGTATGTAATACGTAGAAAATATCACTTACTTTGTACGCTCGCGTAGCTACATTCAATATCATCATCGTAACAATCATCTTCGGTGGTCCCACAATCACGTTCTTCCTCTTCATCATCAAACAAAGGATCAAGTACTGAGACGGGGCTACATTGTTCTTTCTCAGCGTCCTCTTGTCTATGAGGTTCTTGAGGCCGCTCGCCTTCATAACTTTCTTTGTCCTAATTGAAGTATACAACACTTAATACAAGTACTATATGGTAACATAACAGTTTAAAACTAGACAGCATTTACTATATGACATCTTGAAAATTTGTGGTGTAACATACTTTTAACTTTTAAGCACAAATTATACCATATGTTTTCTGCCATTATTTAATCATGAGGTTGAATCTAGAAAAAGTTGACGTTTGACTTTTCTTCTAGCTTGTTCTATGGACACCCATACGTTTATTGTACATGCATGTGTGGTTATTGGATTGTTTGGTACAATTAATAAATACTAACAAAGATCCAATAAGACAAATTTAGGTGTTGTCTATTTGTGGTTAAATTTAATTTAATACTCAATTTATACCAAATGTCTATACCTAGACAAATAATTATCAAATTATCAAAAAATACATGTAATAATTTTTATTCGTCCTACCTCAATGTTAATAAGGGTGTTTTTGTCACTACACATGGGTACCCAATAAATAGATAATCAAAAATCACAAATTGATTGAATTATTGAAAGTAGGGGTGGAGCTCGAATGGGGGTAGCAGGGCAGTTGGCCCCTCAAAATTTTTGAAATTTTGCTGATAAAACTTTCTATATTTTTAGGGGCATAATAGCTTATTGCATTGTGTGACTAGGATGACACTGCTTTGTACCCAAACTAGTAGTTTTTGCAAAATTTAAATGTCAAATTACATTACGGGTGTGTTTGGTAATAATTAGTTGGAGCTGTAGATTGTAGATGGAGCTGGAGCTGGAGATTGTGGCTGGAGCTGGAGCTTATTTTTTAAGCTACTCAAAAGAGCTTTTTCAAAAAGGGATTCTAGGAGATTCTCGGGGATTCTTTTTTCAATAATCCCTTCTATATTTTTGTTGCCAAATAAGATTGAGAGATTGAGATTCTTAGAAACTAAAAACCTAATCTACTACAATCCCCTAAAAATGATGTGCCAAACACACCCTACATATTACATAAACAATGAAAACAAGAAAAGAAAACAAATTTGTACAATTTTCTTCTAGAGTGATAGTACATCTTTTGTTTTAAAATCAAAGAACTAATTTTTCTCCTCACCAAAGAAGGTAGAAAAAGACTATAAACTTCTTCTGTTTTTAATTATCAAAAAGTAGTCTACTTTAACTAGCCAATAATGTAAAGTCTACATTCTATAACTCAACCAAATTCGTATACAAATATTGTTTTACCTAAGATTTTTTTCATTTTAAAACTAATTATTATATACTTTAATAATCCGACAAAAGTTAGATAGCTTATATCATTTCCACCAAATTAATTTGTTCTAGTGAATAATCATAAATGATTTAATTATAATTATGGAAAATAATTTTAATCAATCCAATATACATATAAGTACAAAATTGTACAAATACATAAAAATATTACTATATATTAATTTAATTTAATTTATTTATTATATATGTATAATAATAAAAAAAATACGGTGTAGACAAAACCTGTTGGAAGTGGCGGCTGGGAGATTCCACCGGCGAAGACAAATCCGTTTTCCGGCGAGTTGGCGACGGACTTCTTTGCAACGAAAATCTAAAAGGGCTTGATGGGTTTGAACAATAACACTCAATTTCCTCTAAATCATGAATTGATCTTGAACTACATGAAGTTTCCATCTCCGACGACTTTTCCGACCAATAAGAAAAAGGTTTCTCATCACAGGTATTCACCGACTTTTTCCGGCTTCTTTTCGTCGGCGGTGAAGTGGGTATTTCATAAACCGGTCCAAGTTCACGGCTTTTTGTTTTTATGCTCCGGTCTTTCAACCGCCGGAGAAACGACCCGAGTAACCCGAACCCGGTCTGAGGTTTAGTGCCGGAACCGGGTTTGGGTTTTTGAACCCGAGTTGCCGCGTCAAGTAACATGGCGGCAGTTCTAGCCGGAACATTGAGAAACACGGCGGCATTGTTACATGGGCTCTTCGCCGGAAAATCAAGAAACGGTGACTTTTTATAGTCCGGCGAGTCATGAAACGCGAAAAAACAGACGTGGTTTAACGTTGATTTAACAATGGGTTTTTGTTTTTTAAGATGAAGAGATGTTTTTCCGGTGGTGGTTTTTTTGAGTTGTGTACGGCGATCGGCGATGAATGTTTTGAGTTGAAATGGTTCTTGATCCTCTTTTAGTAGTTCATGTAAAAAATGTTTATTATTACTACTACTACTCATGATGATTATAGTATAAAGTTTTTTTTTTTGGGATGATATTATTAGATTATGATATGATTATTTGCAAGAAATAAACATGAAATAGAAAAAAGGTGGAATTTGAAAAAAGTGGAATATGAGTTAGTTGAAGAGATTTCAACAAGAAAAAGGGAAAAAGTTGGAAATTGTGAAATGTTTGATATGAGGTGGTGTTTGTAGTTATAAATAAATATGGAAGGAGTAATTGGGGCACACCACACCACCGCCGCGAAGAGTTTGGTGAAAAGATACTTTTGTATTGAATTTGTTGTTGTGTGCATATAATTGATGATTCCAAATAGTATGTTTTATTGTATCATGTTATATGGTAAATAATGAGTTAATTTTAATGGTATTTTGGTTGGTATTTCAAGTAAATAACTTGAATTGGAGATCAAAGTTTCAAATGTTATCTTGTTTGATGGTTTGAGAAACTCATATTCTAAAAGATTTGATGTTAGAAATTGGAATAAGGTGCGATAATTAGTTAAATTTTGTTGGTCGTGTTGAATCACTCGGTTTATGAACATTTTTGTAGAGAATTATGAACAAACAATAAGATTTTGCTATGCTTTCAAAATGGCTTTTTAATTTTTATACACAAAATCATTTATTACAAGATGGTTGAAAATCAATTGACAAGTCATATAGATAACGACTATTTGTATTGACTAGATTACATATAATAGGATTTGCGCCCTAGGGGGCTAGACTCCAAAAGGGCGATGTTTGCCCCACAAAGGGGCACAACCTCCATCTCTGCTAATTTTACTTCCTCCGTCCCATTACAAATGTCCACTATTGACTTTCCGAAGTCTTTATTTTTCAATTTTAATCTTAAATATTTTTGTTTGTGTTATATAATACATGATAAAAATTATATCAATCAAAATACATTAAAAACCCAATTCATTCATATATTTTGCATCAAGTATTATATAACACAAATAAAAATATCTAAGGTCAAAGTTGAAAACAAATAACTTTCAAAAGTCAATAGTGAACATTTGTAATGGGACGAATGGAGTAATAGTTTCAAGTTAGATTGTACGAGTTTGGACTCTATATTTTATTAATATAATTTAATTTAGAAATTTTTTTAATTCAGAGTAAATAAGAATTATACTAATATTTTCAAAATGAACTTTATATTGAAATCATAGTACAAACACATATCACTATATGATTTTTATGTTCTTATGGAATCGACCAAGACACACTCATGATATATATCTGATACAAAATTAAAAAGAGACATTGTTCATTACATAAATATTTTTTTGATTGATTAGCAGTGACATATATATTTGTTGATTTGTGCTTAATGACAAAACAGAGATCTACAAACTTTTTGTATTTATTTTGAAAATCTTAATAATTCACAATTAAAACACAAAAACTTGTATTGCAAAATATTATTCTTTTTAATTTGTTTGATTGAAGTTTGTCCAAAATTCAAAAGACAAATCAATTCTTGGCATATTGTAATCTTTGAACTATTCACTTAACCAAATTGAACTATAATTGATAGTGTATTATACTCTAGTCATATATTCATGTTAAATCACATAATCAAGAAGATAATTTGTCTAGTTCAGATAATTTAGTCGATGGTAATTAGTTATTCGATACTTTAGAATATCATTTTATTTACTCTACCGTTACATATTTTTATATTGGTAGTTATTGTATTAATTTATCATACGTACCCTAATACCATGCATGTGAGAACACAAAAACTAATAAAATTCAATGCAACGAGGAAAAATTACAATGAGATGAAACATTGAAAATAACTAGTTTTATATTGTCCGTGCATTGCAACGGGTAAAATTTTAGTTTAGTTTAGCATCAATTTATTTCATTTTTTTTTATTTTAATAAATACATCACATACATATCCTTTTCGTTTTTTGTGAAAAAACAAAGTTATTGTAAACGTATCCTTCTTGGTCATTAATCATAAATCTAACTGATCAAACAAAAGTATATAAGTATTGATAAAATGAAATTAATTGACCGAATTTCAAATTTAGATTTTTTTCAACTGCTTCGATGTTGAATCCGCATTAATAAATTCATCAATAAGTACCCAATTTTTAGTATATTTCTCGACGTTACCTTTATATGGCTAAATAATCAAACAAAACTTAATCAAATACCATATTTCATTATTACATTATTAGTACTCCTATTACAATTTTTTGGAAAAGGAAAATGAAAATTTGATAAGTTTAATAAAAAAGTATAATACTTTGTTAAGATTTATGCTAAAACTTTGAACATATGGTAAGAACTAATTTATTCACCGAAAGTTTACTTGTTTAGAATCTTAAATAAGCATTTTTTATTATCACTAATCAAAATCTAAAACACGAAGATTTTTGTATGTATAAAAAGTTTAAGTAAAACATATTTAGTTTTAATCAAAGCATCTTTTTATGTACATCTTATTTATTAAAAGTATTAAATCTAACTTTTATAAGTACTACATAAACTCAACTAATGAAAAGTAAGTGACATGTAAAATATGGTTTATTGTTTCGTTATGTATTAAACTTTACACATTTTACTATTATGTGAGTCAAACTTTAAAATCTTCAATTTTATATATTGAACTGGTAAATATGGTCTACTCCATTATATATAGAATTTCTTATTTGGGTAAGTCCCAAATAGGAAAGTTTCCTTTTTTAACCATACCCAAAAATGAAATAATACATACAATAAATCACATTTACAAGTTCACTACATACAATAGAACAAATGAAATTATGTCGCATACAATAGTAAAAAGTGTAAATTTTAATACATAACAAAACAATAAACCATATTACATGATATAGGCCAAAATATTAAAATGTGAAGAAGGATTATGTTAGGTTTGAAGCAAGGTCCAAAATATAACAGGCAAAAGCATTACCATTAAGCTAAAAAGCTTTTATTTATATTAACACTTAGATATGTATTTATTAAGATAGAAAATAAGTTTAAAATAAGACAAACAACATACTATTCATAAGTGGTTCTAAATTGATACTAGGTGATAATAAACTATACAACTTCACATGTCTTAAGTAGGATACATGGGCGGAGCTAGGATTAGATTTTTGAGGGGCAACACATGCAGAATTTCTCGATTATATTTTTTATTTTTAGGATACAAAAGTCATGAATATTATTAATTAATACTCTTAGAAACAATTATATTTACATATTTGAAATTTTTTAAACGTGCCCACTATCTACATATGCCCCTTACCATGTACTTCGCGTTTATATTATTTGAGTTTGATTTTAATATGTAGTATCTAGATTCTAGAAATACATATAACGGTGAATGTTGTAACGTTAATAATCTTACAACACCTAATTAAATTGATTCTTACAACACAGTTCGCAAAGGTGAAACAAACAAACGACACATTCTACGATTTCATACTATTATTTGTAGGTTAATATAGTGAAAAGAGAGAGGGTAAAACTGACCATCTGACGGTTATCCCTTATAGATTAATCTTATGGCCAGCATGAAAGAGGTAATTTACGTAATCACAATTAAAGAGACATTGGAAGGGAATTTGAGCCCGTGACCTCCTTTTCATGTTGCATGTCCTCTACCACTAGGCTACTGTCATTGGACCGTAAGTTAATCTAATGATTATGTATCGAGTTTAGGGGGTAAAAGGCGACAAAAAGAGATCATGTTTTTCTTAATTTAATATTCATCTCACTTCACCATGTGTTTTGTAATAGTATCCGTTAATTAGGCTGAGCCACTTTCTTGCCCTCAATTAGCGAACACGTTATATTAATAAACAATGTTTTAGATTTTGTTTAGAACCAATTAAGTAGGCTAAACCGGTTTGTCTTTATTTGGTATATGTAAACGAAATCTCACACTGTCTTGCAATGTGTCTCATGAGTCATAGCCATGTCTTATGAGTCATAGAAACGACTAAATATATGAGGTTTTCTTTCTTTGATTAGATATATTCGAAAAAATAATTTTTTATTCACGCGTCCAAAAACCTAAAACGGGATATCTTATGATCATTTTTTTAAAAGTTTTATGATCCCTTCATGATAAACATGTTTCTTTAGGAAAGTTTTTCTATGAGGTTATTAATTAGACATCTTGGTGATGATTGTCTGTTATGGGTCATACGTTTTAATGAGTTATATCATGTTAATTTTCTTCACTTCGTACGTATTTGTTTGTATATTGTACTTTTCAAGGAACAAGTAATTAAATTGCATGTCAAGGAAAAATGCAGTACTATATAGCAATGTGTGTATGCTCAAAACGTGTTTCATTCATGAAATGTTGCTTTGAAGTCACATGTAATTTGTTTCAAGTATATGATACCTAGCGAGTTAAATACGAGATTAAATCATAGTGAATTATCATTTTGTGCAACTTGATTCGTTGAGAGGCACGGTCACGACTCATGACTAGTTTCATGGTCCGTCATCGTATTGCAAGCTTTGGAACTGGCCGGATGTAACCTTTTGAAATCCATTAGATAACGGGCAAGACGTAATTAATACATAAATGTTTTTCGACATATACGTCAAAAGTACGCATTAGGCTAGTGATATTTCGATAGTAGATTTTGACCATTTCACCATAACCGTGCATAGTACATATAGGTGTACATATAGGTGATGCACAATTATGGTAAATTTATCAAAATTCATAGTGAAAATATCAACGCCTTGTGCATTAACTTATATACTTGTATTTACTTTCTAAACTAAAATGAAGTTACATTTTCAGTAGAGTTGATGTGTAATTAGAGCATACCAATAATATTTTTTATAAAGCTTAGTATCAAATATCAAAGTAACAATGTTGAAGGATGAAAAGTTCAAGCAATGTTGTTTTGGTAGCCCAGATCCTCAAAAGAATAAATAATAGATAGATGTTAATTTTTATGCAAAAAGTGGAGCATGTCAACTCTACCACAAGACAGGGAAAAAGAAAAGGTTAACCATTCCATATATGTGTTCATTCTAAATTCTTAGAAAAAGTGTCTTTTGCAATATCCATTTTTCTACCTTAATAAAATTTATATTTTAATCAAAAAGAAGATATAACTAGATTTTATGGATAAGAGTGGATCCAAGAATCCGTTCAATATTCAAGTGAATAATCAACTTGAGTATTGAAACACATTTCGTTTTCTGACTTTCTAATTTCTTAAGAAACGGAAAAAAGGCTTCAAGATCGAGCACAACCGAAAACGAATGCTACAAGAAGACCAAGAACAAACTCAAAGATTTACCGAGTTAAAATATCATGTGGTTTTGAATCCAAAACATCCCAACTTAGCTTAGCCTGCTTACTTCTACACCCCATCTAAAGCAACAAAACTCTTTGAACAAATGAGAAAATATTATCTTGAAGAACCTATTATATTTTTATTTTTAAATTTTATAACATAAAAACACTCGTTTCTTATAAGACTGGTATCACAACTGTAGCAACAACAAAAAAATCAAAAAGCCTTATGCACTTTACACGCTGAATGGACACATAAAACAGACTACCCCTAAATTCAACGCAGTTTCGCCATATTATTTTTCTTAAATTGACGGAATGTTTTTGTTAGGATAGATACATGTATAAATTGGAAGAAATAGTAAATGAGATGATCTTTATTTCACAAACAAGAAATTTGTCAAAACCAACATTTTAAAGTGTGTTCGATAAATACAACATAAATTTTGATTCATACAACAAAATTATACATACTCTGTTATAATTCAATGATGTACAATTTTACTGTATCAATCAAAACTTATGTTGTATATTTCACTTACCGTAAAAAACAACATCGTATTTTATATAATTCTTACACTATCAAATAATTATTCCATAAGGGTACACTTTATGGAAGTTGATATATACAACAAACAAATTCATTCATACAACAAACTGTACAACTGTTGAAGCTCACAGTACAAGTAGCTTATGCTATAAGTTTGTTGTATGTATCAATTTTTTTGTTGTATATAACACTCCCCACACTCTATTAAAAGCCAAGAATGGGCTTAAAAAAAGATGGACAGCTAGCTAGGTAGTTACATTTGGTGAAAACAGAACTCCAACACTCATAAATTTTTGTCTGAATATAATATGACGTTCCTATCCGAAACCACTCATCTGGACTGTCTGATTCGGATCCGTACCCTTTTTTTCTGACCCGAACAGTCCACTTCCTCTTTGACAGTCAACTTTAATTTAAAATGTAATTGGGTAACAGTTAATTTTTAAAAACAATCATTGTGTTTTTTTGTTTTTTTATATGTGAAAGGGTATGACTATTTAAGTTAATGTTAATGGAAATGGATGAAAAGACATTTTTACTGTTACTATATTTGCATGTTTTTTTTTGAAATTTCAAATGATATTTTTTTACCATGGTACATGGTTACTTCTTGTATTTTATATTCTTTGAATCTAGCATGAAAATTTATAGAAAGTAAATTTTGGTACAGTTGGAATTCTTAATCGTAGTTCATTCATCAATTAGGAGGTTGTGACATTTTTATATACTTTGCCGGGCACAGACTTTGAAATTTCATTATAATAGGAAAAAAAAAACTTACTTTCTTATTTTCTACAACTAGATTAAGACCCGCGAAATTCGCGGATTTTAACAAAAAAAAATTGAATTGCATTTTAAGTTAACATGGATAGAATATAAAATTTGATGAATGAGTACTACAAAAATATATGTCTAGACTTGAAAAAGTATTTTCAGAGTTTAATAGGTACTATAAAATATGTTATTTAGAGTAGCAATTCAACATCTGAAAAAACTAATTATAGTGGTGAGTAACCGAGAGTGTGCTAAGAGCACTTAGCCGAGAGAAGTAGTTATGTATCCATATTGGACAATAGTAACATGCAAGTTTCAACAATTGGAGAAAATTATGTGTTACATTATGTTCACGTTTCATGCTTGCATTTAAAAGATGAGATAATAGATATTTCTATAAGTCATTATATAGATGCTTTTTAGAATAATTCGAATTTGATTGTCTATTCTTATGAGTGTATATATGCACATAAAGTAATACATGATGAAAAATTTCATTTAGTGGTTTCGATGTATACCTGATAGTCAAGCAAGATCATTTTCATGCTAGATACTTCGGTTGAACTATTCTTGTACATATGATTCTAAACATGATACACTTTAACACATATCACCCAAATCGTTTCTATCACTATTCAAATCGCACAAAGGAGTGCAAACAAGTTAAGAGCATACAATTCGAGTGATAAAAGATATAAATAAATTATTGCACAAAGTTTCATAAGATAGTCCATTATATATCCAAGTAAAAGTAGAATGTCGTCCATTTTATCGTGGTTTTGTTTCATATCAATTCCTTGATACACACAAATTTCAAATACACTTTATAATTGATTTTAAAAAATAGCCACACTTCATCTAAAAATAACTAACTGTTTGAATTATCACTTTGCGCTACGTGGTTTTATCATTAGTTTGTGTAATACAGGGAAATATGCTGTTTTCAATACACTTTGTTAGTAACAATTACTCCATATGTCTCATCTAAAATGTGAGCTTTAATTATGCACATAATTTTAAAATTCTTCACCAACTACTGTTTTATCAAATTTAATAACATATCAACCCACTAAATTCTCTTTTGATTAGTAGTAACATGATAATGGATATTTAATTTATTTAGGAGAATAAAAAATAGTAATGTGAGACATATGTAGTATGACGGACGGAGTAATTTTATTAATCGTCAATAGTAACTGGATCTTTGGAAAAATTCATTTCATTTGAAACTTACAAAATACATATTATTGTATTTCTTAAATAAACGTGCATCTCACGAGCTCAAAGCCTAGTTATACTATATATACCGTGTTACTATATATAATATATATGTTATATGCTATATAAATTTGTATGTGTGAATTATTAATGACTACAATTATAAACACAAAAGTATAGCTCAAATAATAATAAGAAGAAAACGTTAGTGTGGTGTTTAATTAATGTTAGAAGTTTTTGTGATAGAAATATTAAATGACTGAAGAAGTTTAGGAAATGGTTGTAGCTATATATAAATACATGGGGTTAATTGTATGAAATTAGGAATCATAAAGGACATGTAAAAATATTTCATTAATGGTAGATTAAACTTTCCATTAAAAAGGTTATAGATATATGATATCATTAAAAAAATTATTAGTGAGATCAACTAAGTTGCTATTTAATCTAATGGTGATTTCTAGTTTATGGTTTTTCTTTTAAGTAATAATATAGATATAGATTTTTACAGGGTAAAAGTTTTATGATATCATTACTACACTTATATTCTACGGAGTATTTAATCTTACATCATTTAAATTTTTTTATGAGTCAGCTACCCCTCTTTCCCGTCGGCCTTGTAGCTCATCCATGATGTTTTGGTTGACAAAATTGGAAGGATATTATAGTATTTAAGATATGTGAAACAAAAAGGAAAATGTATTTTTTGACGTAGCATGAATCTATTTAAAGTACAAAAACAACTAAAACTTAGAAATTGGTCCAACCTAATTATATTTTGAAGTCATAAACATAATTCATGTACCTAATTGAGATAACTAGTCATGAACTCATGATCACTAGTTACTACCATTAGGGGTGTTCATTAATCTGTTTGAACTGAAAAATCACTCGATCCAAATATGTTTGGTTTAATCGGTTTCGGGTTATTTGGGTTTGGTTCGGGTATTTGGTTTTAACCGATATTTTAATTGGTTTTTGGTTCGGATTTGAATTTTAAAACAACCCGATAAAGTACTAGTAGACTATTTTTTAGCATTGATTTACAAATTGATAGCGTTGATTGTATTCTGAAGTCTACAACACTTTGCCTTATTTCTTTCTTTATATGAACTAATTAAGCAGTATATTACAAATCCTTTACAAACTCACATCTTTTATGAAATTTCTTCTTTCTCTTTATTTGTAAGAGGTTTTCACTTATTTATTCATATATACATTGTAAAGGTTCGCTTGAATTTTTCAGTAAATACAACATATTTGTAGTTTCAGACAAAGTACGTCAATAATTTGATAAAATGAATATTAGATAATTGAACTGAAAGCTCGTCGAATCTTATTTATCTCAATATAGTATAATGTATATTATACATCCATTTTTTAAAATAAATTGATATCATTTTGTTGGATTTTTCAACTGTTATCATAGGTTTGGATTCACGGGCCCTAAACCGATTAACCCGGTTGTAATTTGGTTAGTTTGAATTGGGTTCGTGTAGTTTTAATTTGGGTATTGAATGATTTTTATTTTTTACAAAACCAAACATCCCGAACCAAATAAATCATTAAACCGAAAACCGACTGTTTGAACACCCCTAACTACCATCAATGAATATAATCGATAGATAGTACTAAATTAATTAAATTAGTTATTGCTTTTATAAAATTGCTAGAATGGCAATCGGGAAAGCTGGCTAAGAACATAAAGTTATTTTCAAATTTTTACTTTTTATTTTCCATAAAGTAGTAGTTTTTCTTTTTAATATGCACGTTCATTTAGAAAAGGACACATGGATATGGTAAGATCTTTAAGATTCGACTTTAACAGCCCCACTTCTTTTAAAGTTTTTACGGAGTACTCGTATATAATAACCTAAAGAAAGTATTATTAATTTGGTCAAACAAATAGCTTAATATATTAATTTTTGTTAATCATCTTTGTTTGTTAATCAACCCTCAAGCACGTAGCTTAGTTGATTTTAGAGGGGAAAAGATTACAAGAAAATGATCATGTTTCCCATTGTGGTTTGAAACTCTTCTTAGCGAGCCAGTGAGTCGATTTGTAACGTATGACCAGCATTGTCTTTTACATATTGTCCTCAGGACGGAGTGTATGAGCCGGTCAACATAGTCGTTTATTAATGTAATTTTCCTTATTTATTTACGGTAAACATAACAAAGATGAAAGATTTAGTAAATTTATGTAATTTTCCACATATGCATCAAGGTCCCTACAAATTTAAATCTTATTTGAAGGAAAATGTCATTGACATACTATAATGGATTTGGAATATTGACAATAAGTAGTCACCCTTCTTCTTGTCATTTCTCACTTTATGTATAAGTGGAGTTCCCCATTATACATTCATAACTCATAAGGGTCATTTTTTCAAAAAATAATCATTTAACAAAAACGGAAAGCATATGTTTAAATTTATTTAATTAACTTTGATATTCAAAATATTTACTAATTAATATGTGGCCACTTATTTTGAGAGGGATGAATGATGATATATGTTTTGCATAAGTACATGCATTTGTCGTTTACAGAAAATAATACTTCGTAATATATATATATATATATATATATATATATATATATATATATATATAGTTTTTGTGTTAGAACTTAAAAGTCAATATCCAAGCAAATTTGGATTTTTTATTAATTAAACTTATTAAGACTTCTCCCAACCAAAAAACCAACTGACTAAAACTGACGGAGTCACGTTAACGTCACATCAGCTTTTTCAGAAAACTGACTGAAACTGACTGACCACTCCCATCACTGCTCCGTCATTTTAATTTTTAGGTCTCGCATTTACCAATTTACCATTCATTTTATACACACAAAAGAAAAAATGAAAAAAAAAATAAAGCGACTGGCCCTACTCCAACCGATCGCTCACGTTGGAATACCGAAGTAAGCAAACCAACGAGACGACTGACGGTTTGGTACCATCCCCGTCGGCTCGTCGGTTCGAAAGTGACGAATGCCGACGGCCTGCGTTGGGAGAAGCCTAACATATAATTATTCCAAAAGGTTTACACATGCCTGATTAATTAACACAAATGACCGTTGTTTTTATTTCCCCAACTAATTAAGTAAGCGTCAAGCAATCAAACTTGAACGTACTCACTCGAATTTAATATATTATAGTAACACATCGTTGTTTTATTATCAATAAAAAAATATGAAAAGTAAAGAGCGTACACATATATTTTTATTGCAAGCTGTAACTTGTTATTGAGTTAAAAATGGTACTTTTGTTCATCACGTCTATGTGAAGACACTTATGAGATTCCCCTAGGAGTAGATGATTTTTATTAAACAAATAATTAGATTAGATTAGATGTTAAATACTAATAAGATAATAATAATGCTAAAATGCCACTGCACTATTTAAGATATTTTGTAAACCTGATTCACCAATTAGGAATTTGCTATGTAATGTGAACTTGTCACGTAATTACTTCTTCCGTCCCAATAAAATTGTTCACTACTAAAATGTACACAATATTAGAAAAGTATACTGATTACCGTATCAACCAATAAGATCTAATATCTACCTACTAAAACTTTCTAATTAGTTGAAATCAAAAGTATACAATAATTTTGGAACATCTTAAAATGGAATACTGGACAATTAAATTAGGACGGATGCCGTATTAATTAGTTATTTTCACATTTTTTCCCTATATAGTTGCCATTATTAATACTATTTAATCTTTACTAGTATGATAATATCCTCTTATAGAATGATCAAGAATATCTTTGAAGGTGATTGACCGTTCAAGGATACGATTATGAATTGGGACCTTAAAATGTGTGAGTTTGAGTGTGGGTATAAATATATTATATATATAATTCTATATTTCGATTGTTAATTGTAAAAAATAAGAAAACAATATATTCCATTTGTTTCAAAGATGATGGAGCTGCAACAAAAAGAATAACATTGTAAGTCCGTATGTATTAGGATCGATAACAAGGTTATCTTTAAGTATTAAGGTGTGGAATCCCTTAATACTAAATTTACGGATCGTAAACGGTTTGTTTCACAAGTATTAGTGAAATCAATTACTATTTAGCTTTGTATTGATTTAAACCAACGTTAATCTATTAATACCTAGCTCTTAGAATGCTTAGAATTGCTCTGGAAACACAGAAAATTCGTATGGGTATTATGGCAAAAGTTAATTAGGTTTAAAACCTAATTTGCATAAATACTCGACTCGGCTCGCAGCTTATGGGCTCTGCGAACTGACTCAGTTCCCAGCCCAGCTTGGCCCAGGGAGTCCAGTCAGCTCGCCTCGCAGCCCTGCCCTGCGAACCCAACTCGGTTCGCACCGCAGGTCACGGTCAACTTTTGGTCAACATATTTCAGCATTTAACATTTAACTCTAATATGTTTACCAACCAATATTTTTCATTATAATTCATAACCAATTTACAAACTTGATTACAATTATCAATACTCCTATTACAAGCTAGATCTGTTGTCACAATAACATGTCCCAACATACTCACCCTCGACAATAGCTCTAGCATCTATGTCTTCAAGTTGTCTTTGATCTTCACTTGTAAATTTTACTTCCAACATACATTTTCAGTTTAATACAAGTTTTAACCATTAGCTGATAATCTCTTCCTAAATCTCCCCATCTTTCAGTAGTAGTGATCATGTTCTTGTATAACATCAACAAATCACTTTTGGAAAGATTCACTAAGTGTCGATGATCATATACTCTCAAAAGTTCTCTCTCATCACCTTCCACTTCATCATCAGCTTCAAAAATCACAGCTTCACCAGTTCCAGCTTCTACATGCCATCTCTTCATATTTCCCAGAATATCCTGAGGCATAAGCTTTAACGGTATCTGTTGTACGCATTTAACTGCTGGATATATCTGTTTACGCAGTCGTCTTCCTGTTCTTTGACTTCTTTCTTTCAACTTGATAGTCCTACCGACTCTTGGCTTAATACGTTCAAATTTCATTGACCAACCCTCAGTCTTGATTATCTTTTCGACATACCTTCCATAAGGATCATTACTGGGGTTCTTCATCTCCAATCTAGCCAAGTCTCGAATTTCAAATCTTGGTAAAGAACTAAAGACTACAAGCTTTCGTTCAAAATATTGAAGTCCATCATATCTTTTGATTGCAAAAAGCTTTAAATCTGCGTCATAATACCATCCAATTATTCCTTTCTTAGGTACACGTTTTCCAGTAATATCAACTTCTGATATCAAAGTCTTTGCCTTTTTCTTTTTCTCCAAAGGCTTAAACATCGGATTATCTTTATGACTATCAGGAAGATTTTCTTCAGAATCAGAATCAGTTGATTCATTTAGATATTCATCTAAATCTATAACTCTTTCTCCTTCTTCATCCTGAATAACCACATTAGTCCTTGAAGGGTTTATGATATGTTCATCAATATCAACATCAAGATCAACACCTTCAACTAACCCAACATCAGTAATAGAAGTCCAATCTTCAGGAGGTACAAATTTACCTTCCTCTAGATCATAATCAACTTCTACTTCAACCTCATCGATAATCTCAATATCAGAATCACTTTCAACATTCTTTTCTGTAATCATTTTAAATAACACGAATTAGATAATATAATATAAATCCTTTCATTGATTACCCTGAATCAATCTAAGAATTTCCTTTATTTATCTCAATCATATAATCACAACTAATTATTAATCTTATATAATTTTAACTTGTTATAAAACATCTCAAGTCTAAATCTTATATCATTAATTTTATATAATTTTCACTTGTTATATATAAAATCACAAGTCTAAATCTTATATCAACTTAACTTATATACTTACAAAACATTAATATTTCAAAGATTATAAATAATATTACAATCAATCTAAGATTACAAAAGTATATCAGTTTCAAATTACAAAACATAACTACTTCTCACCAGCTCCACTTCCACTTGCACCTGCACCAACAGACTCAGACTCCCCCTGAATCGTAGCTTGCTCACTAGTCTTTGAAGGAGCAGCCGGCTGACTATCTTCCTGTGCATTGGGATCATCATCTTTATCATCACGTTGCTTCTTTCTCAGCTCATCATCCTTGCATGACTCATGGTATGCTAGAATCTCCCCCTGAGACGGCTTGTCCTTGTATAGATTCAGAACTAATCTCTCAAGACGACCAAGCTTTCTCTGGTTATCCTCATCATCTCTGAGCAACATCTTATGTGCCTTCAACAGGTCATTGTATGCCTGACCCTGAGTCGTAAATGCTTTGGCAAGGGTCACATGCTGAGCTTCGAGAGTTTGAACACGAGATTCCAAGCTGGAAACTCATTCAGAAGCTTTTACCGGTGGCTGTGCAGGCTGAGCAACAGGCTGTGCAGATGC
Source organism: Pseudognaphalium luteoalbum (assembly GCA_963422505.1). Taxonomy (NCBI): domain Eukaryota; kingdom Viridiplantae; phylum Streptophyta; class Magnoliopsida; order Asterales; family Asteraceae; genus Pseudognaphalium; species Pseudognaphalium luteoalbum. The sequence goes on along the minus strand of OY730198.1, from coordinate 5,801,648 downwards.
AAATTGTACATGTGTTTAAACCAGCGGTTCAAATGCATCACTCAGCAAGCCCGCAGCAACACGACTAGCCTTGTTAGTCGGAAACCGGGAAGTAGGAGTAGTAGTAGCAGGCACCTAAAATTAACTTAAATCAGTAAATATCATAGACTGATCTGTCCCAATCCCTGATTAAGTAAGCAATATTAACATAATATGTATCTCTAACCTTCTCTAAGGTTTCAGACACAGAAGAAGTCAATCGTTGCCTCTTAGGTTTAGCCTGAGCAGGCTGTCTTTCCCTAGCAACTGTTATAAAAAATATCTATCTCAGTCTCTAGAGTAGAATATACAGCATAATACAAATAAACCTAAATATAAAAAATTACCTGAACGAGACAAATCCCCAATAGTTAATTGGGTAGTAGCAGAGTGTATACGCTTTCTGCGTGATGTCACGAGAGGTGTATCCTCATCATCCTCTGAATCCTCATCAATCAAATGATAATCAAGATCCTTCTCATCAGCTTTATTCTTGAATTTGTTGGCTGAATCCAAGAATACCCTTGATCCTTTCTTGATCATACCCGGAGGAATACCCATAGGAAACATGGGTCGAGGATTAGTATCATCATCCGTATCCTCATCATCAGAATCAGATGCCGTGGCACCCTCTTTACCCAAACTTCCAGATGTCCTGGCATCCGGTCCAGTGTGCCTCAAAATGCCCTCAGGTCTTGTCACATCCGGCCAAACGGTGATTACAATAAGTACTAATTAAATATGCGGAAGCTTTGGTGACGTGGCGGGGCTGCGATCAGTAAATCAACCAAATAGTACATTCATACTCAGAGCATATGGTTATTGCACAATATAATAAGTTAGGATGCTAAGTTTAACGGTTATTACAAAAGATTACGACCAGGTAAGTCGTAACAGTAGTAGTAGTGTTTACAACATTAAGTTTCACAATACATATAGATAAAGTAAGATTTCATGGGTATGACTGCAATGTCTGCAGTCATACAAAGGAAATCTCCAAAAAACGTCCAAAAATATGTGGCATCCTATTAGTCCAGGGTTGTCCATCCTGAATGCATGCGATTCTTACTTACACAGCTAATTTCCTGAAAAACATAGAGAAATCATCAACAAAATTTGTTGAGTGAATTTACAGGTTTATATGAGTATGTGGTTTGTTAAACCAAGTTTGTTTTTATTATTGAAATGTTATTCATTTACAAAAATATAAGTTTGTAGGGCTGTTACCCTAAATTATCAAGCTTTATGTGGGATGTTATTCCAAAGTATATTACTGGTTGTCTGCCAGCATAAAATAAGTAACCGGTGTGTTTTCCGGTAAGGAACATTTGTAGGATTCGTTCTTCCTAAAAACATGTGGGAATTTCTTAGACTATGATCCCCGACAAGGTAAGCTAAACCTTACAAGTTAAAGTAACACAACCTAACCCTATAACCAAACCATGACTAGCACTTATGTTGTTTGCTTGAAGGACATGTAAGTATACACCTTATCCGTAGGAGGGTCGTCACGGCGATAGTACTATCCATATACTCAGTGGCTAGAGTCACCTAGCTAATGGTTACAGTATGTATGTCATAAGGTCTTTTTATGCATACATTGCAAGTCTGGGTCCGTACTAGGATACGTTGTCTAATTCCCAAAACAGTTTGTGAAAATGTAATTTCATCAATCAACAGTTATATAAAAGCAATAAAGCAATTTATAATTTGATTGGATATGTTGGCATGAAATTTCTATGTTTAACACCCATGTGTTTAAAAGCAGAAAACATTTAAAAATAGGGGCTGTAAACTCACTGTAGTAGATGTGATGTGAATGCTAGCAGGTGTGTGTAGCGTCGCCCAAGGTATGTTGACCTATACGTAATCATTGTATTAACATAAGTACTTTGATTTGTTCATCAAATTATGTTAATGGTTCGTTTGTTTGAAGAAATGGTTGATTTCTTAGTTTGTATTGTTCGTTGGTGATGATGTTTTGAAACACAAGTAATGTTTCTCGAGTCACAATCTCGTTAAGTATGCATATACATGTATGTAGTTGTGTGTATATATGTGTGTGTCGTTCTATCCCCATTGTACATATATATACTTGTTCTATATATATATATGTATATAAGTATACTTGTTGTATATTACAAATTTGTACGTTTGTTAAACGTATATTCCATTTGTATGTCAACATACATGTTTTACGATTGTCGTATGTATATATATATATACATCTATATATATAAGTTTTAAATACGTTGTTTACGTATAAGAATAGACATGTTTTCGTTTGTCAACAAAATTTCAAATTGTAAATATCATATTATCCATCTATAGTTGACATCAATGGACGTATGTGTATATATATATATGTAAAAGTTTGTCGTTTGTTATATATATACTAAATAACGTTTCAAACGATATGTTAACTCGTCACGTTTTATTTATCGTATTTATTTCTGTTTATAAAATATATAATGTTGTTTCCGAAAATCATCGTGTACGATTGATTGTATCATTGTTAAAATTTTTGAATCGGGTTTCACGATAATGTAAACGTATAAAGGTTCACAATCGTAGTTTTCAATTTCGTATATGTTTTGAAATTAAGCGGCTCGTTGGGCTTGACCCATTATTCATTCGGGCTAATTATTAAACGTAACTTGGTAAGCCCATTAAGGTTATAAATAGCTTTGGCCCAATTTAAATGAACCCAATCCATTTGGCCCAATTAGAAACAAACAGGTCCGTCCCATTTACCAACCACCCGTCCGGGTCCATGACCATACCCGTACGAGTTGATCATGTGACCCTTCCGGGTCCCTTTGTTTTTGTTTGATGCAGCCCAAGCCCAGTCCTACCCCATTAACAAGTTCGGTCCAATATGCAAAGTAACCTGTTCGGGTGTATGGTCTTACCCATCCGGGTATAGGTTCATACCCGATCGGGTATGGAACCTTACCCGTTCGGGTGTCTATTGTTTCTGGTCGCACTATGTTAGTGGTTCAATCTCGGTCCAGATTGTATATATATATATATGGTTTGTTTGGTTCCAAACGATTTCTCAAGGTTTTCAATCGTTTATATCAACTAAATATAACATATGTAACAACTCAATGTCACATATGTAAAGTTTTGTTCATATGTGAAATTTTGGATTTTAAGTTTTGTTTTCTTAAACTCCATTTCAAGAACATTATCCCAATAAATCATCAATCATCAATATATATACACAAATTATGTTTTAATAACATCATATATGATGAATTTTAAGTAGAAATTAAAGAAGGTAGGAGTTTCCTTACAATGAGATTTTGATGGTTATGCTGATGATGATGACAGTGACGATGATGATGATGATTATAGTGTGAGTGTTTTGTTATTGTTAGGTGAGGAGAGCTTGGAGATGATGAATGAATTTTGTTACTAGCCTTCTTTCTCCTGCTTGCTGCTGCCGATGGACTCACAGAGAAGAAGCAGAAGGAAATGTTGGTGGAGCTAAATTATTGTAGTTAGGTGTATGTGTGTTCACAGAGATGAAGGGAGGGAGTATATAAAAACATATTACGGGTTTAAACTTCAAAGGGTATGGAGACTGACAGTATATTATCTCCAATAATGCAAGTTTAGGTGTGATATTTAACCCTTTAATTTTGTGTACGAGTCTAATTATTTGTACCCCGTGTCCCACTCAATTATTCGTTTGTTTAAAATTTATTTTAAACATTATAATTGATAAAAATGAAGTTGAAATATTTTATTAAAATAATTAATAAAATTACTTGAAGTGTGTGTCGGTACAGTTTGTGAGTTTCGTTCGCGTTTGATACGTTTATTTCTAAAACATATATTACTTTATATTATCGCAATAATATAATTTAAATAATGTTCGTAATTAATAATTTCATATTATTAATTAAGTGTTCACCAACATTTGTATTTTCTTTTTGTCGGGTTCGTTCCGATAGTTCGTACGTAATTATAATTAATTACGAAATACGTAGAACTTTTTGTACAAAAGTCTCGAGCTTGCTAGACTTATTTCACATCAGTAGTTTTTGTTTAAACTTTTTTCAGGAAATTAGCGTAAGAATGCACATGCTTAAGTTTAATTAATACCTAATTTGGAGAGTTGTCACATTCTCCCCCTGGTAGGGAAATTTTGTCCTGAGATTTAAGTTGAGCCGTGAGTTGCGGTCACGCTCTCGGATAAGTGAGGATATTTCTTTCGCATCTCGTCCTCTCGTTCCCAGGTAAACTCTGGGCCATGTTTCGAGTTCCAACGAACTTTAACAAGCTTGATTCGTTTGTGTCGAAGTTTCTGCGTTTTTGAGTCCATAATGTTGATGCATATTAGGTTGTCTGTCAGTTGGTCTATCGAGTTGTAATAAGTGTCGTTAGTCGTATAGTGAAAATATAGTTTTTGTTATATGCGACACTTAAGTTTTAGGTTAGGCGTCACTTGCCTTAGTGACGCATAGCGTCACTTAGGTAAGTGACGCATGAAGGCGGCCACATGCGACACTTACACAAGTGACGCATGTCGGCTGACTTTTAGTATAAATACAAACCTACGGGTTTCAGGCTAGGGTTGACGAAACCCTAGCACCATTTGTCGACTAAACCTCTCTGTAATCGTTCCCAATACGTTAAACAAACTGATATACAAATTTACTTTGTTGAAATATATTTGTTTCGGTTTGTGTTTGTTAGCAATACGTGTAATTGATTGATTCCGCCTTTCAATTGTAGTCAATTGTCATCTAGATCCAACGTCAGGGGCACTCTCAACTGGTATCAGAGCATTTGTTGATACATGTCTATTGAACAGACAGATTCTTGGAGGTTTAGGTGAAGTTGTTGATAAGAGAGAGGATTAGTGCTGGAAGATACTCAAGCTAAAGTTAAGGATTTGAAGACATATCCAAGCTATTGCCAAGGGGGAGTTTGTTGATGCAAATCAACATGTTTTGTCAATATCTTGTCTAGAATATTTAGCTTGAATTTGTATGTGAAATTGCATATGTTTTATGGTCTGCGACATTAGGCATGCGATATTAAGTCTATGTCGCAATGGGCTTGGGCCTGCGACATAAGGCTTATGTCGCAGGGTCCAGATTATAAATATGCAATTAGGTTTTCATTTGAAGGTGATCGATCATTTTGAGTGTGTGAGGAACGTTCCGAGTTCAGAGAGTTTGTATTGTGGAGCTTAATCGTTTGTTTTTGTTAATCAATAAACAGAAACATTATTTATATTCTTGTGTTCGATTCATTAAATGTTCAATACTTGTTTGTTTGATTTCCGCTCTTGCATTCAAGTTATACGATCTGATTAGGTCCGTACCGGGAACCTACATGTGGTATCAGAGCCGTGAATCAAGGATTCGACGGTTTCGGATCGTGTTTTGAACGTTTTCGGTTGATTCGCGAAGGTATTAATCGATTATAATCAGTTTCTAGGTTATTTGTGTTGATTATATTGAGTTTTATGTTGATTTTTGGTGCAAGTTCATCTGCCGTTCGTCAATTTTCGTTAGGGTTTCGAAAATTTCGATTTTTAGGGTTTTTGGAGATGACAGCCGCGTCTTTGCGTCACTCATCACTTGATAGCGTCACTTGATAGCGACACTTAGAGCGTCACTTCCGTGAGTCACTTCTTAGCGTCACTTACCCCCTAGCGTCACTTCAGTACGTCACTTACCTGCGTCACTTACCCTCTAGAGTCACTTCAGTGCGTCATTTTAGTGCGTCACTTAATAGCGTCACTTGTGATTTTTAGCGACATTTATCTAGTGTCGCTCTAGATTCGAAGAAAAAAAAGAGAAAAAAAAAAAAAAGTTTTTTGGCGGGAAACTCAATTTTTTTTTTTGCATTTTCAAAATTTTTCTATAGGCTTAAACGTATTCAATTTTAGCCTGGAAAAAGTTTCATTTTACCCGGTCATTTTTGACGTTTTCGGACGAAAATTTGGCGGGAAAAACGCGAAAAATTTTGTAATTTCAAATTTTGTTTTTTAAGCTTAAAAGAGCTTAATTTTAGTGTCGGAAAAGTTTCGCATACTAGAAAAGTTTTCGAAATTTTCGAATTCAATTTTGGAGGGAAATTCGAATATGGACTTTATGACCCAAACCATGAGAGACCGGTTGAAGTCTTTATTTAATGAGGATTTTGATCGTTGGAAGACCATCTTTGAAGATTTGATTACGTTGTATGATCCAAATTTATGGATTTTCATTACTGAGCCATATGAACCTCCAACAATTGCAGAATATGAATTTTTCCCAGAGATACCTACAAGTGTAAAAACGGAAAGCCAAATGTCCTACACGGAAAGGAAAATGTTTAATTTGGAAAAGAAGACATTTGAAACAATACTGGATTGTTTACCAAACGGAGTATCCTCACATTACAAAATAGAACCTACATCATTTCATTTGTGGGACTCTCTTAAATTTAGTTACGGAAGTAATACTTCGTTCAGTGTTATAAGTTATGAAGAAGGAATGAAAGAGGAATTGATAAAGAAAGAAGAAGAAATCAAGGCCCTTCAATCTCAGATACTTACAATGGAGAATGAACGCGAAGAAACACGATAAAAAATTATCGGAATTGAGAAGAAGGAAGAAGAGATTAAAAACCTTCAATCTCAACTGTTTAATATGGAAACTGAACGTGAAGCAATGCGATCAAAAATTGTCAAATTGGAAGAACAGGTTAAATTATTTGAAGTTAAGCAAAAGTTGGTAACCAAACTTCAACAACCGATTGTTGTCAAGTTAATAGAAGATAAGGAGCTTGCATTAAAAACTATTGAAGATCTTCGCAAGCAAATTGATAATATCTCTCAATCACCCAGATCGCCAGTCAAGAATAAGAAGAAGATTTGCACTGATAAATCTTCCGAATTATTTTGTGCGAAAAAGATTTCTCAGTTTACAAATTATTCGTTGCATAAGAATAATAAGTATTCAGAGAAATCTCAATCAACCAGACAACGTAATCATCAAAAGGTTGATTGTCGTGATAATTCCGGTAACATTAAATGCAACAAAAGTTCGGCTTCGACATCTCTAAAGAAATCAAGAGATTTAAAACCGACACTACAACCGGAATCGATACGAACAAAGTCTTGTGCTTATACTCGCGAGCAAATGTTTGCGTTTGCACCACCACGGTTTCATCATATGGTGCAAAATAGACGAAAAGATTTTGCTTCTTTCTCCTGGAGGACATCGGTTCGGCGTAACGAATTCAGAAATGAAACAAGATGTTTAAATTTCAGGTGGAATTCGATGTCTTTGGATTTTATTGATGAATCATATCAGAAGGTCTCAAACCTGTCAAGAAAGATTGGGACCGTGCTCAAATGGGTTCCGAAAGTTAAAATTTAGTTTTCGTTTTTGTTTTTGTAATTGTATATAGTATACAAATATACAAGATATACTAAAAAAAAAAAAAAAACTAAATTTTGTTTCTGTTATTTGAGCATGGTTAAATATTTATTAGAAGACCAAGGAGAAAGATTGAAGAGAAAGAAGAATCCAGCATCATCAACAAAAAAATGTTTGATACCACATGTAGGTTCCCGGTACGGACCTAATCAGATCGTATAACTTGAATGCAAGAGCGGAAATCAAACAAACAAGTATTGAACATTTAATGAATCGAACACAAGAATATAAATAATGTTTCTGTTTATTGATTAACAAAAACAAACGATTAAGCTCCACAATACAAACTCTCTGAACTCGGAACGTTCCTCACACACTCAAAATGATCGATCACCTTCAAATGAAAACCTAATTGCATATTTATAATCTGGACCCTGCGACATAAGCCTTATGTCGCAGGCCCAAGCCCATTGCGACATAGACTTAATATCGCATGCCCAATGTCGCAGACCATAAAACATATGCAATTTCATATACAAATTCAAGCTAAATATTCTAGACAAGATATTGACAAAACATGTTGATTTTGCATCAACACATAATTTCGATAGGTTCCTCCACAAAGTTTAGTTTTGAGTCAATAAAGACTTCATCAGGAGGAATGATCAATGTCTCGTTTGATAGACACTTCTTCAAGTTAGATACATGAAAGGTGTCATAGATGCTACTAAGCTCTTGCGGTAGTTTGAGCTTGTAGGCAACAGGACCAATCCTCGCTAGGATTTTGAAAGGTCCAATGTAGCGTGGGTTTAATTTTCCTCGTTTGCCAAATCGTGCAACCCCTTTCCAGGGTGCTACTTTGAGTAAGACCTTGTCTCCTACTTGAAATTCTAAAGGTTTTCGTCTGTTGTCAGCATAACTCTTTTGTCGGTCTCGTGCCGTTTTCAATCGATTAAGTACTTGAGATATCTTGTCCGTTGTTTCTTGGACTATCTCAGGACCTGATAATTGTCTGTCGCCCAACTCTGCCCAACAGAGTGGCAATCAGCACTTACGTCCATACAACACCTCAAATGGTGGCATTTGTTGCTGGTGTGATAAATATTGTTCTAGAAAAATTTGGCTAGAGGTAGGTGAGTATCCCAATTACCTCCAAAATCTATCACACATGCTCTTAACAGGTCTTCGAGCGTTTGTATCGTTCGATCGCTCTGGCCGTCGGTTTGTGGGTGGCTGGCAGTACTCATGTCGAGTCTAGTACCCAATGCCTGTTGAAATTTTTTCCAGAAGCGAGATGTGAATCGTTCATCTCTATCGGAGATGATAGATAGTGGCACAGCATGTCGGGAGACAATCTTCTTCAGATAGATTCTAGTTATTTTTTCCATCCGGTCTGTTTCTTTGATGGCAAGGAAGTGGGACGATTTTGTCAATCGATCGACAATCACCCATATGGTGTCAACTCCGGATGTTGTTCTCGGTAACTTCGTGATGAAGTCCATCGTGATGTGTTCCCATTTCCATTTGGGTAGCTCAGGTTGTTGCAAAAGCCCAGACGGCTTTTGATATTCGACTTTGACCTTTGAACATGTCAGGCATTTACTAACGTATGTGGCAATGTCTCGTTTCATGCCAGGCCACCAGTAAAAACCTTTCAAATCGTGATACATCTTATCTGCACTAGGATGTATCTAGTAGTTGGACTTATGTGTTTCGTCCAATATCAGGCTACGTAGTTCATCAACACAAGGAATCCAAATTTGGTTCATAAAATACAACACTCCATTGTCCTTTGTTTCAAGTTGTTTATCCATTCCCATCAAGGATTCTTCTTTAAGGCGTTCGGGAACGAAAGCTAATTGTTGAGCATCGCGAATTTGAGTAATAAGGTTCGAGTGGATTGTCAAACCCAAAGCTCGAACTCTGCGAGGTTTAGTTATTTCTTTACGACTCAATGCATCAGCTACAACTGTTTGCTCTGCCCGGATGATACTTGATCTCACAGTCGTAATCATTTAGTAGTTCAACCCAACGTCTTTGTCTCATGTTGAGTTCTTTCTTATCAAATATATGTTGAAAACTTTTGTGATCAGTGAAGATAGTACACTTTGTACTGTACAAATAGTGTCTCCAAATCTTTAACTGATGAGATGCATAAGCAATGACTGCTCCCAGTTCTAAGTCATGCGTCTTATAGTTCTTCTCATGAACCTTTAACTGACGAGATGCATAAGCAATGACTTTGTCGTTTTGCATTAACACGCCACCCAATCCCTGATGTGAAGCATCACAATAGACAACAAAGTTTTCTACTCCTTTGGGTAATGATAGAATGGGTGCGGTACTCAGTTTCTGTTTCAACAATTGAAAATCATTCTCTTGCTTCTCGCCCCAATTAAATTTCTTATCTTTTTGAGTTAGAGCGGTAAGTGGTTGAGCTATTTTCAAGAAGTTCTCGATGAATTATCGGTAATAGCCGGCTAACCCAAGAAATTGTCATATCTCGGATGGTGTTTTTAGGGCTTCCCAATTTTTAATTGCCTCGGTTTTAGATGGGTCAACGTGAATTCCTTTGTTATTGATCACATGACCAAGGAAATGAACCTCACGCATCCAAAATTCGCACTTAGAGAACTTTGCATAAATCTTCTCTTTCTCCAGTAATTCAAGAATCATTCTCAGATGTTGTTCGTGATCTTCCTTCGTTCGTGAGTATATCAATATGTCATCGATAAACACAATGATGAATTTATTAAGATAAGGTTTGCATACTCGATTCATGAGATCCATGAATAGTGCTGGCGCGTTGGTCAATCCAAATGGCATGACTAAGAACTCATAATGACCGTAATGAGTCCTAAACGCAGTCTTAGGGATATCCTCATCCCGTACCTTCAGTTAGTGGTAACCAGATCGCAAGTCGATCTTCGAGTAGTAACTTGACCCTTGTAGCTGGTCAAACAAGTCATCGATGCGTGGTAATGGATATCGACTCTTGATAGTTACTTTGTTCAGTTCCCAATAATTGATACACATTCGCATTGATCCATCCTTTTTCTTGACAAACAAAACCGGAGCTCCCCAAAGTGAAAAGCTCGGTCGGATGAATCCTAAGTTTAAAAGTTCCTGCAATTGTGCAGACAACTCCTGCATCTCCGATGGAGCTAGACGATAAGGTGAACGAGTAATTGTTGCTGCTCCAGGCACTAGGTCGATATGAAACTCAACCTGTCGCGGGGGTGGTAATCCTGGTAACTCATCAGGAAACACTCATGGATAATCACGTACAATAAGCACATCATCTATGCGCCGCTCCTCAGGTTTCTTTTCAACCACATGTACTAAGAATGCTTGGTAACCCTTGCGTAGAAATTTATTTGCTTTCATGCACGTAATTATTTTTACTGCACGTTTTCCTTTCTCTCCTTGTATTTCCAAGGTTTCACCTGACGATAACGGTAGACGTACCAATTTCTCAAAACATACAATTTCTGCACGGTTTTTTGACAGCCAGTCCATTCCAACCACTATATCGAAGCTCCCTAGTTCTATCGGTAGTAAGTCTATTTTGAAAGAATATCCTTCCAACATTAAGGTACATCCTGGTACTATTTCTCCTGATTCAATCAACTTACCATCGGCTAGCTCTACAGTGTATTTGTTATCTAACTTAAGGGATTCGATCTCTAATAGTGGTCTAAACTCAGTGGACACAAAGCTTAAATCAGCACCAGAATCAAATAACACATATGCAAAGTGGTTGTTTACTAGTATCGTACCAGTAACTGTGTTAGGATCCTGTCGTGCTTCTGCTGCTGCTATCACAAATGCACGTCCACGAGCTGGCTGATTGTTGTTGTTACCGCGGTTGTTATCATTGTTGTTGCGGTTGTTGGTGTTGCTGTTCTGATTATTCCGGTTGTTGTTGTTGAGGTTTTGATTATTGAGTCGAGGGCAACGGTTCCGATAATGCCTCGTGTCGCCACATTCAAAACACCCTTGATTTTGGCGTTCTGTATTTTCCTTAGGTGTAGGGTTAACCTTACAGTTTTGCGTTTTGTGACCCCAACCTCTACAGCTGTTGCAAAACCAACATTAACCCTCGTGGTGTTTGTTACACTTGTCACACCTTGGTTTGTTACCCAAGTATGGCTTTGGTTCCACAGTGGTGACAGCATAGGACTTTAGGTTTCCAGATCCTTTCTTATTTGTTTGACCCTGATGGTCACTCCCTCTGCCGTTCCACTTACGCTTCGCACCCCAAGAACTACCAGCTTCAGTGCTGCTTGGCTCAAATTTTCCTGTCACAACCTTTTTGGTTAAGGTTCCCATTCTGACCGCCTCATCGGTCAATCTCTGAGCTAGAGTAACAGCACTCCTGAATGTGGCAAATTTTGATGATGTAACCATGCTACGAATCTGAGGTGCCAGTCCCCAGATGTAACGCTCAATGCATTTGAATTCGGGTGTCACCATATGTGGCACTAATCGTGCTAACTCTTGAAACTTAGTGGTGTACCCAGTGACATCAGCACCAACCATTTTGACGTCCCATAATTCCGTTTCAACTTTCTGCATCTCGCTACGGGGATAGAACTCCACCAACATCATGTTCTTCAATACTTCCCATGACGACTTGACTGTTCCACCATGTAAGAGTTTTGTCAGCAAGGGAGCAGGTGGCATACTTCACCATACAGTCAGGTGAACAGTCACTAATGTTCAATACCGACTCTGTCTTCTCTACCAGTGTTTAATTCCAGTAGCACCCTCGGTGCCACGAAAAGTAACTAGCTTACAAGCCTGGAATGTCTTGTATGAACACCCTCGGCGGGTATTCGCAGGTGTCTCAGTGTTAACAGGGGCAGATCCGCTGTTATTTATCACATTCTCGCGATTTCGGCTTGCTTCATACTCAGCAATAACTTCAGCTATTCGACGCGCGATCATTTGTTCAGTAGTTTCCTCGTTGTTGGGTGGTGGAGTGTTTTCAGGGACTGGAGGTGCAGTTGTCCGTCGACTGTTTCTAGTAATTTGTTGTTTTGGTGGCATGATTCTGTTATGCGATGAATAAAATGCCAGGATAATGAATGTGATGAACAAGATTTCACATTGTTTTTAACAAAGGAACAATATGAAGGATTGAAGAACAAGATTTCACATTACATGTCGCACGACTTTGAGACGCCCATATGTACTTAGTATAATATAATCACGTTGGCCAGGCGTCATTATATAATACCAAATACATATTTCTTTTCATCATCATTTAACACAATCAGGTTCAAAGGAATTCAAGATAAGAATCAATAATCAAAGTGTGGTATGTTTCACGATTTTCAAGAAATGATTTCAAGTGTTATTGATTGGTTATCGTTTCTAACACACGCATATAAATGTAGATATAATACTATAGTCATTGTCAGATGTAATGAACATGAAATACAACCAAACATAAGTTATATTATATCAAAAGGTGTAACGCTGATACAATAGTTTAGTACAAAACAAGATGGGATCCCTAATACGCCCATCAGCGGTTAGCGCTATACAAAAGACAATGGGTTTTCTTATACATACACCCATTCTAACATCAGTTTTTACCTAGTACCAACCTAATAAATTCATACACATGCCCACCTGATACACATCCATATAATACGTGATGGGTCTCCTAACATACCCATCAACCAAAGTAGTCAATCTAATACCTAGTAGGCACAACCTGCCATACGTAGATCTAATGAAAATAAGGTAAAAACAATCCCACGGCTGTCCTCAGCACAGCTATCAGCACACAAGCTCCAATCACAAACCCTACTGCCCTCGCACGTCGCTCCAGTACCCTAACACGTACACGGGCAGACTCAACTATCTCTCTAGCGGCAACCATGTTACCCAACAGGAAGTGGCAATGCTCTTGCATGTCTTTCATGTCTCTATCCAGATGAGAGACATCGGTCAGTAGCTCTGCAAGGAGAATACCCCTGCCACCGGAAATACGAAACAAGGTACGAATCACAGCAATAATGGTGGGGAGGGTCAACTCTACAGGCTCTCCAGTAGTAGGCAGTGGAGCTGGGGATCGCAAGGACTCCCCACTCTCAAATGTAGAGGGAAAACCCTCCAATGACCTCCATCGCCCTAACATAGGAGTCATCCACTCCAGGTGAGCAAACCTAGGTACCCTTTGTGGCGGCTCATCACAATGTATCTCTCTCCTCTGTCATCGGCGCCTTGTCGCAGGGTGCAAGTGGTCCTCTAGGGTTATTATGGACACACATCCGGGGTGTCCTCCTAGGTACTGCTCCTCTAGAAGGTCCAGCAGTCATATGGCATGTCGCCATAAAGGTAGACCCTAGCATATGAGTGGTAGGATCAGTGGTAGCAGTAGTAGGTGGGACCACAGGTGCAGTCAGTGGTGGGGTGATGTAGGCATCACCGGTGTCATCAGATAGAGCTCTCGGGTGAACTGATGGACTCACAACTCCGGTTCTAGCGTCGCTATGGTAGGAACCCTCGGTCGGCTCCTCATCAGAAGCATACAAGTAGATCGGATTTTGCCTCGACATGCTGAGACAAAAGAAGTTGTGGGTGACATGTCAGTCGTATGTTAGATGTATGCAAAGTATATGTGTGTATGCATAAATGTTTCTAGCCAAGGCTATAGTGTAGGTCTCTAAGGTTTTTGGTCACTTAAAGACTTCTATTTCGCTATAACCAATGACTCTGATACCAAGTCTGTCAACCCCGCCAAACAGTGATTACAATCAGTACTAATTAAATATGTGGAAGCTTTGGTGACGTGGCGGGGCTGCGATCAGAAAATCAACCAAATAGTACATTCATACTCAGAGCATATGGTTATTGCACAACATAATAAGTTAGGATGCCAAGTTTAACGGTTATTACAAAAGATTACGACCAGGTAAGTCGTAACAGTAGTAGTAGTGTTTAAAACAATAAGTTTCATAATACATATAGATAAAGTAAGATTTCATGGGTATGAATGCAATGTCTGCAGTCATACAGAGGAAATCTCCAAAAGTGTCCCAAAATATGTGGCATCCTATTAGTCCAGGGTTGTCCATCCTGATTGCATGCGATTCTTACTTACACAGCTAATTTCCTGAAAAACATAGAGAAATCGTCAACAAAATTTGTTGAGTGTATTTACAGGTTTATATGAGTATGTGGTTTGTTTAACCAAGTTTGTTTGTATTATTGAAATGTTATTCATTTACAAAAACATAAGTTTTGTAGGGCTGTTACCCTAAATTATCAAGCTTTATGTGGGATGTTATCCCAAAGTATATTACTAGTTGTCTGCCAGCATAAAATAAGTAACCGGTGTGTTTTCCGGTAAGGAACAGTTGTAGGATTCGTTCTTCCTAAAAACATGTGGGAATTTCTTAGACTATGATCCCCAGCAAGGTGAGCTAAACCTTACAAGTTAAAGTAACGCAACCTAACCCTATAACCAAACCACGACCAACAGTTATATTATTTGCCTGAAGGACATTTAAGTATACGCTCCTATCCGTAGGAGGGTCATCACAAAGATAGTACTATCCGTATACTCAGTAGCTAGAGTCATCTAGCTAATGGTTACAGTATATATGTCATAAGGTCTTTTTATGCATATATTGCAAGTCTGGGTCCGTACTAGGATACGTTGTCTAATTCCTAAAACAGTTTGTGAAAATGTAATTTCATCAATCAACAGTTGTATAAAAGCAATAAAGCAATTTATAATTTGATTGCATGTGTTGGCATGAATTTCAATGTTTAACACCCCCGTGTTTAAAAGCAGAAAACATTTAAAAATAGGGGCTGTAAACTCACTGTAGTAGATGTGATGTGAATGCTAGCAGGTGTGTATAGCGTCGCCCAAGGTATGCTGACCTATACGCAATCATTGTATTAACATATGTACTTTGATTTGTTCATCAAATTATGTTAATGGTTCGTTTGTTTGAAGAAATTGTTGATTTCTTAGTTTGTATTGTTCGTTGGTGTGGATGTTTTGAAACACAAGTAATGTTTCTCGAGTCACAATCTCGTTAAGTATGCATATACATGTATGTAGTTGTGTGTATATATGTGCATGTCGTTCTATTCCCATTGTACATATATATACTTGTTCTATATTACAAATTTGTACGTTTGTTAAACGTATATTCCATTTGTATGTCAACATACATGTTTTACAATTGTCGTATGTATATATATACATCTATATATATAAGTTTTAAATATGTTATTTACGTATAAGAATAGACATGTTTTCGTTTGTCAACAAAATTTCAAATTGTAAATATCATATTTTCCATCTATAGTTGACATCAATGGACGTATGTGTGTATATATATATGTAAAAGTTTGTCGTTTGTTATATATATACTAAATAACATTTCAAACGATATGTTAACTCGTCACGTTTTATTTGTCGTATTTATTTCCGTTTATAAATTAAATAATGTTGTTTCCGAAAATCGTCGTGTACGATTGATTGTATCATTGTTAAGGATTTTGAATCGGGTTTCACGATAATGTAAACGTATAAAGGTTCACAATCGTAGTTTGCAATTTCGTATATGTTTTAAAATTAAGCGGCTCGTTGGGCTTGGCCCATTATTCATTCGGGCTAATTATTAAACGTAACTTGGTAAGCCCATTAAGGTTATAAATAGCTTTGGCCCAATTTAAATGAACCCAATCCATTTGGCCCAATTAAAAACAAACAGGTCCGTCCCATTTACCAACCACCCGTCCGGGTCCATGACCATACCCGTACGAGTTGATCATGTGACCCTTCCGGGTCCCTTTGTTTTTGTTTGATGCAGCCCAAGCCTAGTCCTACCTGATTAACAAGTTCGGTCCAATATGCAAAGTAACATGTTCGGGTGTATGGTCTTACCCATCTGGGTATAGGTTCATACCCGATCGGGTATGGAACCTTACCCGTTCGGGTGTCTATTGTGTCTGGTCGCACTCTGTTAGTGGTTCAATCTCAGTCCAGATTGTATATATATATATATATATGGTTTGTTTGGTTCCAAACGATTTCTCAAGGTTTTCAATCGTTTATATCAACTAAATATAACATACTTAACAACTCAATGTCACATATGTAAAGTTTTGTTCATATGTGAAATTTTGGATTTTAAGTTTTGTTTTCTTAAACTCCATTTCAAGAACATTATCCCAATAAATCATCAATCATCAATATATATACACAAATTATGTTGTAATAACACCATATATGATGAAATTTAAGTAGAAATTAAAGAAGGTAGGAGTTTCCTTACAATGAGATTTTGATGGTTATGGTGATGATGATGACAATGACGATGATGATGATGATTATAGTGTGAGTGTTTTGTTATTGTTAGACGAGGAGAGCTTGGAGATGATGAATGAATTTTGTTACTAGCCTTCTTTCTCATGCTTGCTGCTGCCGATGGACTCACAGAGAAGAAGCAGAAGGAAATGTTGGTGGAGCTAAATTATTGTAGTTAGGTGTATGTGTGTTCACAGAGATGAAGGGAGGGAGTATATAAAAACATATTACGGGTTTAAACTTCAAAGGGTATGGAGACTGACAGTATATTATCTCCAATAATGCAAGTTTAGGTGTGATATTTAACCCGTTAATTTTGTGTACGAGTCTAATTATTTGTACCCCGTGTCCCACTCAATTATTCGTTTGTTTAAAAAATTTATATTAAACATTATAATTGATAAAAATGAAGTTGAAATATTTTATTAAAATAATTAATAAAATTATTTGAAGTGTGTGTCGGTACAGTTTGTGAGTTTCGTTCGCGTTTGATACGTTTATTTCTAAAACATATATAACTTTATATTATTACAATAATATAATTTAAATAATTTTCGTAATTAATAATTTCATATTATTAATTAAATGTTCACCAACATTTGTATTTTATTTTCATCGGGTTCGTTCTGATAGTTCGTACGTAATTATAATTAATTACGAAATACGTAGAACTTTTTGTACAAAAGTCTCGGGCTTGCTAGACTTATTTCACATCAGTAGTTTTTGTTTAAACTTTTTTCAGGAAATTAGCGTAAGAATGCACATGCTTAAGTTTAATTAATACCTAATTTGGAGAGTTGTCATAGGTCTAGCAACCTCTGGGCTAGCATCATCCTGTGATGTAGAATATTTAAACTTTGATGATTATTTATTAATCTCGATCATCTAAGTTTCAATATAATTATATTTAAGTACTAAATTAAGTACCTGAGGTTGATAATCCTCAATCGCTTGAAGTACTGGGTCGGTAACATCATCTTGATGTCCCAGTACATCCTGCACTACCTGAGCTGCAATCTCAGGAACTACATGTTGTTCCTGCTGACGAGCCTGAATCAAAACATTCTCAATCAGATTCTGAGGCTCAGCTGCAGGTTGAGGCTGTGGTGGTGCTTGAGCTTGATGTTGAACTCTTGCATCCATCCAACCGTTGTTGGCCGGAGCAACATAATGCTCATCCAAAAGTTATCCAAAAAGATCACAAGCTTCCGGCTTCATGTGATCAAGACGCTTAGCAGAATTATGAAAACATGCATTGTATGTTCTCAACCCAATGCTATCAACATGCAGATCAGGTGCAAAAGCTGGCAGGTCAGTTTTTGATGGCGAATAATAAGCATGCAGAATCGCGGATATATCAGAAACTTCATCCTGACTTCCCCATTAATCTGACCAATAAAGGAGCCAAAAATATAAGAGGAGAAACTGTATGGTTTGTTGTAAACCAGGGACAACAAAGCAGACATCAGCTCTGGGCTCAACTCATCATAGCCAGCCTTTTTGTTACCGAAGATAGTAACAATGATATGGAACATAAATCTCCACTGTCCTAGAAAAAACGTCTTGATAAATCGGCGTCCTCTCTTAGGACCTGAATATCCCATTCTACATAGAGCTCCCTCAATAAAATCAGTAGAATAAGCAACGATACCAGCTTCTTGCTCAACGGTACCCATTTGCAAAATCTGTCGAATATCGTTAGCAGAAAAAACAACCGGATGTTGATTAACTCTCGTCCGAATCATCGGAGGGTTAGCCGCAGCATCATACTCCGTAATGGCATATCGGATCCTCGATCTAGCCAAATACGTCAAAATCTCAGTAAAGCGCTTAGCACCGCGCTCATTTACGTCCAAACTCACCAGAATATTGTGAGTAGACGCAAAAGTTCTAGCAGCCATATCTGTAGTCAGAAATTACACAAACGACAATTAGCTTAATCTAACGAACATTAGTTAAATTAAACTTCAACGTATTATGATCAATTGATCATCAAACATCTAAGTTTACTATTAACTAACAACGTAATTTACAAAACTTAATTGAACGATTAAGAAAACTTAACTTTTCAATCATAGTTATTAAATTATATAAAGTTTTTAAGTTATAAGCGAAAATTTGAGTTACCATACCGACGATAAAATTCGGGACACACTGCTCGACTACTCTATGAGTCAGAAGACTTTCGATATGAAATAACTCAAAGTTCTAAAGCGTAACACATATATAACTTATTAACGAAAGTTCATAAGCCTAAACGTGTATTAAAAAGATAACTTGTAAATTATTTGTAACTTTATGATTCTCAAATCAAAAAACAAGTTATAATTCGTAAGTATAAATTTAACTTTATTTTACAAAGTCAACCAAAATTAATAATTCCGGTTCGCAAAGTCAAATATTGCTAAATTTAAAGTTCAGTTCGCAAAAGTCAATAAAAATCAAATGGTTCAACTCATTACGCAGAGGCGGGTTGCGAGTTGAATCTCGATTCGCTAAGGTCAACTCAATTCAAAGCGTTAAATTCGTCTCGCTTCGGTCAACCAAAGTCAAACAATTGGGTTCGGTTCCCAAAGTCAACCTGCGACCCGAGATCAAAACATTGAACTCGCTTCGCAATAGTCAATGCGAATCAAAGTATTCATCTCGCTTCGCAAGGGAGGTCTGCTAGTCAAGTTATAATTGACTCGGCTTGCTTCGCAGGATCGAGCTGCGAACCGAGTTTGAATCTCGGTTCGCAAGAGCGTCTGCAGAACCAATTCAAACTTAAAGGCATCGATTGATCAAATTATAATGTAATTAAATGAAGCAAGCTTGTGCGCTATACATCAAGTAATAAATCCTATGATTTTCAAGTTCTATCTTCCACTAATTAGTATTTAATCCGTGAAAAATTAAACCGAAGCCTTCGAAACATAAAACTAACGATTAAACGCAAATTACATGGTGAAAATTGATGAAACTTACTTCAAATGATGCGTAATCGAAATGTGTATAAGTTCCAAGGAGCGAAAATCCCTTCTTGCTTGAAAATCGAAAATCACACGAAAACTATGGTCGGTTCGCGTCGCAAGAACTCGTATCGCAGGGGTGTTTGGGTTCGGTTCGCAAGGTATGTGGAAAGTGTGAGGTTGGACTCGTTTTACTTGGCCCTTTTATACTCCAAGCTCACTTCACAGAATCTCACATCGCAGGGATGTGGATTCGCTTCGCGGAGGAAAGTGATTTTTGACTCGTTTGACTTTTGTTCCTTTTATACTCTAAGCTCGATTCGTAGGTTTGACTGG
This sequence comes from Pseudognaphalium luteoalbum, assembly GCA_963422505.1. Classification (NCBI taxonomy): domain Eukaryota; kingdom Viridiplantae; phylum Streptophyta; class Magnoliopsida; order Asterales; family Asteraceae; genus Pseudognaphalium; species Pseudognaphalium luteoalbum. The sequence continues at coordinate 5,781,612 of OY730198.1, read as the reverse complement.
TCAACTTCGCCAGTTTGATCAAAAATGCAAATTTAGCTTTAATGAAATTGAGCGTTTAATTATTTTTTCAAGTCAAAATTGTTTACTTTCCATTGCGTTTTTATCACATTTATTCAACACGGAATAATAAATTGCAGTTCAACTTAATTCCAAAGGATAACACACTAAATACATTAAAACAAAACTTTATTTAATTATAATAACGTAAACTTTATAAAATAAACATGTAAACATACTTACTAAACAAAAATAAATCTTATGCTCAAATGATTAAGAGTTTATCTGATTAGGGATCATATTAGAAAGAATAAACTAAACTTATTTGATTTTTAATAAGTCTTAAGACAATTGTCAGTATACATACCTCATGAAATTCATATAAGCAAAATAAAATCAAAACTTTAACCAGTAATACACTTATATTTATAAAATTATATCTTAGTTACCTTTATCCACACGATTAACACATTATTGAAAAATAACTTATTATTTCTTTAGAACTTATTATTCACGAAGGTGAATATTCATTTGTAATAGACAGTTCAAGACGATTACCGATATTAGGATCTACATAAACAAATTATACACAGATTTCTGAGCAAACCTTTTATTGTTAATGTGAACAATATCTAGTGTTTTCCACTATACAACATACTGAAGAACTCAAGTACAACACATAACACTGTATTTTTTATTTGTAAGGTAGGAGTTACTAAATAATGTCCTTTAGAAGCATATAACATACATTTGACACTAGATACTTTGTATCTTTCATATATAAGGTAGAGGTTACTAAATGATGCTCTTTAGAAACATATAACTCACCTTTTAATCCTTTGATACTTTGTATCTTTTTGTTTTTGTTTTACATAACAGTGCATGGAAGTACTATCATTCAACAATTAAGACATAAGTCATACATCGTATAGCAGTTTCACAAAAGATAAGACACATGAAATTAGCATTTCTTAACTGCTTTGAAATCTTAGCATAATCTTCCTACCAATAAATCGTATGATGAAGCTGACTAGACTTAAGTTATTGTTATCACTTGTTAAGTAAAAAGACAAGTTATAATAAGTGGATATAGGTGTATAATAAGATAAATATAAGTCGAGTCCTAGTTAAAATCGTTATCTTAGAGTGACTTATAGGAATCTACTAACACATCGTACTTAATATTAACGTAATTATTCTTAAGCTTATTCTCCTAATGTACTATCATCTCTGAAGTTTTTGCAAATAAAAACTTAAACAATTTCTAAAATAACTACTGTTGTTCTTTTATCGGAGGCGATTCCCCTAAGTTAACAAGCAAATGAATGCCATACGCCCCCCCTTTTAATATAAGACATAAATAAATTTACAGCTAACTATTACATATCCTTTGGAAGACTTGTTATTCAGGATTCCTCATTCCGTTTAGTTGAACCAATGTCTCAAAATGATTCCTGTCAAAAGCTTTTGTGTTCAAGTCTACCAAGTTGTCCAACGATGGAACCTTGACTAACTGAATAAGCTACTTTTCAGCATAGTCTCTTATGAAATGATGGCGAATATCAATGTGCTTTGCCTTGCTGTGCTTTACAGGATTATTGGTTATTGATATGGTGGGTTCATTGTCAATCATCATCGGAGTGTTGGTCAAGTTTAATCCATAATCTCTCATTTGTTGTTGAATCCACATCACTTGAGAGCAACAGTTGCCTGCAGCAACATACTCAACATAACACATAGAAATGGCTACTGAGGTTTGCTTCTTGCACTGCCAAGACACTAATCTTCCTCCTAGAAACTGACATCCACCAGTTGTGGACTTTCTATTCTGATTGCAACCTCCATAATCAGAATCAGTGTAAGCAATAAAATCTAAGTCTCCTCCAGTCGGATACCAAAGTCCCAGATTCAGTTTCCCTCTGAGGTAACGAAAGATTCGTTTAACTGCTTGCATATGAGACTCTTTAGGATAGGCTTGATATCTTGTGCAGATACATACTGCAAACATTATATCAGGCCTAGATGCAGTGAGATACATTAGTGACCCAATCATGGCCCTATAAAGAGTAGGATTCACATCTTTGTCACTCGATGTATCCGGACAAAGTCCATGATTCGCTGGAATAGGAGTATGATATACACGTGTTTCATCCATCTTAAATCGTTCTAACAGTTCATAAGTGTACTTTGTTTGATGAATGAACATACCATCTTCTTTTTGATTAACTTGTAATCCTAAGAAGAAATTCAACTCTCCCATAGCAGACATCTCGAACCTTTTTTGCATGACTTTCTCAAATTCTTGACACATCTTTTCGTCAGAAGACCCAAAAATGATGCCATCAACATATACTTGAACAAGCAGAAAGTCATTCTTTTTCCATTTAACAAAAAGTGTACTATCAATTGAACCCCATTGTAAATCCATTCTCAAGTAGGTACTTTGATAGTGTCTCATACCATGCCCTAGGTGCTTGATGTAATCCATATAGAGCCTTATTCAACCGATATACTCTATCTGGATCAACAAACCCTGGTGGTTGAGAGACATAAACCAATTCTTATACTTTTCCATACAAAAAGGCACTCTTAACATCTAACTGATACACTTTAATTTCTTTGTAAGTTGCAAATGATAAGAATACCCTTATTGCTTCAAGCCTGGCAACTGGAGCAAACACTTCGTTATAATCTATACCTTCTTCTTGATTGAAACCCTGAACCACTAAACTAGCTTTATTGCGAGTAACAATACCCCGATCGTCTCTCTTGCACTTAAAGACCCATTTAGTTCCAATTGGATATTCACCAGAAGATAAATCAACCAACTCCCAAACGTTCAGCTTTTTAAACTAAGTCAATTCTTCTTGCATAGCTTCTACCCACGAGCTTTCCTTTAGCGCCAGTTGAACGTTTTTAGGTTCAACTTGTGAGATATAGCATGCATGAAGACATTTATTAGTGATCCCAGTTTCTTTGATTGAAACATATAAGCTGGTGTATTCAGAAGTACTAGCTTTAGCTTGACTCCTGGTTAACATTGGAATGTCTTGATCACCAATGATATTTTCCACATGATGATTCTTACTTGTTCGAGTCATAGTTACTGGTTCAACAAGTATCTCATCATTCAAATTGGTGCCAATCTCTTCCAGTGGTGGCATATCCTCATCAGTACTGTACATCTCATCAAAAGTTATTCTTTCTCTCAATTCCCTTGTAGGGGTAAAGATATTATCTAATATCCTTTGAGTAGCTTCCGATAACTTGTCTTGCTCTTGAGGTTTTTCCACTGAGGGCTCTTTTAAAGCACTAGTAGATAGATTATTTGCAGACGTCCCATATGAAGAAGCATTCGATGTATGTGTAGGGCCAGTGTCCCCATCACCATACAATAAATGTTCCGGGATTTTTGAATTAACCACATAGTCACTTATAGGGACTTTAAATGACTTAAAAAGATCTGAATAATCAAATTGCCAATCTAATCCCTTGTGTTTGTCATGAGTATGACTGGTAACTTCAATGTTATAGACAGTTTCCACACGGCTAGTGACTTTATTGAAAACCTTCTTGTTTGGTGAATTAGGAATATAACCTAGGAAATATCCTTCGTCAGCCTTTTACCCAAACTTAGGTTGATTGCTAGTCTTCAATAAGGTGCATGATACACCAAAGGGCTCAAATCCCTTCAAATTATGTTTCTTTTTGTTCAGAAGTTCATAACAAGTCTTGTTATGCTTCTTAATAGTTAAGACCCTATTCAGATATAGGTGGTGCTGTATTCACCGCTTCTGCCCAAAAGATGACCGGAAGTCCTGAATCAGCAGACATGGTTCTTGCTGCCTCAATTAGAGTTCTATTCTTCCTTTCTGCAACACTATTTTGTTTTGGCTCATATGGTGCACTGAATTGATGTTGAATTTCTTTACTTAAGCAATAAATATTCAACGTAGAATTCCTGAACTCTGTACCATTGTCACTACGAATTCTCTTAACTCTCGTTTTATAGACATTCTCTACTAAATCTAAGAACTCCATAAGCATTCTTGGAGTTTCATTCTTAGATTTCAAAAAGAATACCCATGAGAATCTAGAGAAATCATCTGTAACAACCAGACAATACCATTTGCCACCTATGCTTCTCTTGCTTATTGGGCCAAAGAGATCCGTATGTAGCAATTCAAATGGCGAGGATATTGAGTTTTCGGTTTTAGACTTGCATGGTTTCTTATGTTGTTTTCCTTTCAAGCAAGAAACACACCTGTCTTCAAACTCAAAACGTTTCTGTGGCACACCCAGAACTAAACCATTTTTGGTTATGTAATTCATTTTCCGAAAGTTCAAGTGTGCCATTCTCCTATACCATAGAATAGAATCAGCTTCTGAAGCCTTGGATAATAGACATGTAGACTCCATTGAAGTAACCGGAGCACCCATGTTGATAGCATAGATGTCCTTCTTCCTTGGTGCCCTCATTAATATCCAATCTGCGGGAATAACAAATCCTGAATTCAGGACTAAGGCTTCCTTTTCATTAAAATGAACTGGATGACCTTTATCGCAGACTTGGGAAACACTCACTAAGTTGTGAGTTAGTTCTTCAACATAATTCATATCTTCAAGAGTCAAAGTTCCATTTGAAACTTTTCATTTTCCCGTAATTACTCCTCCTTTATCACCAACGAAGTTTACTCACTGTTTCAAACCACTTTTGAAGTCCATCAGTAGACTTCTTTCCCCTGTCATATGTCTCGAGCATCCACTGTCTATGTACCACCAGCTATCTTTGTTCACAGTCTTCTCCTGCACATGACAAGTTGTACACAGTTAGTTTTCAAGAGGGACCCAAGCCATTATGGTCTTGGGTTGTCCCTTATCATCAACAATCTAAAATTCCTTAAAGTAACCATAACTATTCCCATCGGGAGTCTTGGTCACTTTTATAGGAGGTTGAGCTTGTTGATTATTAATAGTCTTATGCCTATGAGGAGAGTGAGTAGAAGACCTCCTAGGCATATTACTATACTAATGTGCACGTGAGGTAGAACCATTTTCAAACTGACTATGGTTTCTACTAGGAGTCCTAAACCTCGAAGGTGTCTTATCTTTTGGTTTATTGAAAATATTATCACTTTGAGTATAACATCTGTTAGGTTTAGGAGATTAGACACTATTTGTACTGTCTCTCTTCAACATGTTTACAGGTTTAGTCACAGGTTTAATTCTCAACCCCGGTTTAGCACTAGACCTGTCTACAATTTTTGGTTTTTCGTTATTCACGGGCTTATGTACAGCTTCCAACTTCTTATTGGGACAACAAGAAGCTACATGCCCCTTTTGGTGGCACTTAAAGCAAGACATCTACCTCCGTGACCTAACGTCTTTTGCCTTATTTTCAATCTGAGTCTTAGATACTAAAGGTGCATCATTTTGTTCCTTAATAACCTTATCATCTACTTTGGCATCATTCAGCATCCAACCCGAGACCAATTGTACATTGGTGGAACCTGATGTCTTACCAATATTAGATGATTGTTCTTTAAGAACATCCTTCTATATCTTAGAAGTTTCAGATTCATTGGGTATTTGAACATCAGAATTAGCAGTAGCATCAATCATCTCTAGGTCAACATTTGTAGTAGTGTAATTAGCGTTAAAAGGTGGAGGCACATCACTCTAGCCTAAGCCAGTCTTGTCCTTTACACTACGTTGAGCGTCAATTATAGAGTCCATAGTCAAAGAAGATGTTCTATAACTTTCAAACTTACGATTAAGCTCAACTAACTTAACCTTTGATTCAGCTAACTCTTTTTCCTTTTTAGCTACACCTTGATTTAAGTCTTTTAAGTTCAAATAAGACCATCAATAGTCACATATTGTTCATTAATAGTGTTTCTAAGTAAGGTCTTATCTGCTATATAGGACTTAATCTGCTTCTTAAGTTCTAGCTTGTCCTCATTTAACCTACGTACGTCAATTTTAGCCACTTCTAGTTCAGATGATAAAGCCTTATGTGAATCAGCAAATACATTAACTTGGGTTTGTAAACTAGTCACTAATTGACATGCATCTATAAGTGTAGGAACATCAAGACATACCCGTTTCTTGTCAGTTTGGAGTTCAGCCATTTGTGCCACAAAGTCTTCTGGACAAAGATCTTCAGTTGATCCTAAGTCCAACACATCATCTTCAGCTGCTGGAATCTTCATTTCAGGAATTTTCATTTGATAATCCTCAGCAGTAGGCATGTAAGATGGTGTTTCATCAGTCTTAACTGGATCTTCAGTTTCAGCCATAAGAGCTTCCTCAGTTAAAGCTTTCCAGTCATAAGAACCATCCAATTGTTGAACAACCAAGGCTTTAGAAGACATAGTAGCACTTGATTTTTCAGGATTTGCGGTTTTGTCAGTTTTTGGTCTTTGACATTCCCTTGCAAAATGTCCATAACTTTGACAGTTAAAACATTTCACTTTGGACTTGTCAAACCCAATTTTATTTCCCACCAGTACGCTTCAAGAAATTTTTAACTCTCCTTGACACCATAGCAAGTTGCCACTGGAGGTCCATTTCTTCTAAGTCATCTGGGTCAACCTGATCATAATCCTCATCAAAAGTAGCTGGATCATTGATCTTACCCTGGATGTAGTTTTCGTATGAAGCAACGAATGAAGCAAGAACTGATAGTTGTTGTTCAGCGGATTTCACACTCATGGGCATTTTGTGATGCTCTTGAGTTGACTTCCCAGTTGTCTTGCTTTTTGCTTCACCTCCAGATGAACTTATAAAACACAAGTCTTCAGATATCATTTCACCAGTTTCTCCAGTATCACCAACCAGTAAAGCTGTGGTTGAACTGGACGAACTATTAGAGATAGTAGATTTTCCATGATAAAGCCCAGGATCCTGTACCTGATCAGAATCAGTATCTCTCGACTTCTTTGTGAAATCATATCCGCGGAGCTTATCAATAGCCTACTCCAATGACATAGCTGCATAATGTTCATCATTATCCTTGAGCATAACTCCATACATTTCCCATTTCGAAGGAAGACCCTCAATAAACTTGTCAGTCTTCTCCGTATTAGAATAGGTAATGCCATGGTCATCTAACTCACTTAATAGATGGTAGTATCTGGTGGTGTATGCATCAAGATCTTCACCTTTCATAGCTTTAAAGACTATGAATTGTTTCTTCAACAGATTACACCTACCTGCCTTAACCTGAGGACTTCCATCACATCTTTTCTCTAGAGCTTCCCATAGTTGTTTAGCCGTATGAAAAGACTTCAACTGATGGTTGATCTCTTTTGGAAGACTCATTTTAATTGAAGAGTGAGCTTTATTTTCTATTTCATAATCTTTCTTTTCCTGATCACTCATCTGATTATAGGCAAGGGCCACATCTTTATTACTAACTTTAGCAGTAGGTGTAGTATACCCGTTCTTGATGCACATCCAGATTGACAAATCATGGAACCGACAGTGTGATTCAAATCTATCTTTCCATCCATAGTAGTCTTCAAGTCGGAGCAATTTAGGTGGAACATTAGACTTTCCAACCTCGTGTTCCATCTCAATCATCTTACTTATGTCAGACATTTTTGCAAATCTCAGAGAAAAAAAATAAAAAAAATTAGTAATTTCAGTTCGCAGAAACTCAACTCGCAGGACAAACTCAGTTCGCAGAGGAGAACTCGGTTCGCAGGTTAAACTCAGTTTGTAGAGGAGAACTCAGTTCGCAGGTCAAACTCAGTTCGCAAAGCAGACTCAGTTCGCAGGACAGACTCAGTTCGCAGAATCTCAGTTCGCCAACTCAATTCAGTTCACAGACTCGGTTCGCTTCGCAATTCAGTTCGCAGAATCGGCTGAAAACCCTAAAAAGAAAAATTTTAGGCTTTTGAACGTCCAAATACAAAGATTTCGGATGTAAACTAACCTAAAAACTTCCAGAGACCGATTTTGATCGTTTTTACGCAAAAAATCACGTACAAACAACCCTAAATCAACCGTTATTACCCGAATAACCTTGAACCTACGCGTATCTATTCGTAGGCTCTGATACCAATTGTAAGTCCGTATGTATTAGGATCGATAACAAGGTTATCTTTAGGTATTAAGGTACGGTTACGGATCGTAAACGGTTTGTTTCACAAGTATTAGTGAAATCAATTACTATTTAGCTTTGTATTGATTAAAACCAATGTTAATCTATCAATACCTAGCTCTTAGAATGCTTAGAATTGCTCTGGAAACACAGGAAATTCGTATGGGTATTACGATAAAAGTTAATTAGGTTTAAAACCTAATTTGCATAAATACTCGACTGGGCTCGCAGCTTATGGGCTCTGCAAACTGACTCAGTTCGCAGCCCAGCTTGGCCCAGCGAGTCCAGTCAGCTCGCCTCACAGCCCTGCCCTGTGAACCCAACTCAGTTCGCACCGCAGGTCATGGTCAACTTTTGATCAACATATTTCAGCATTTAACATTTAACTCTAATATGTTTACCAACCAATACTTTTCATTACAATTCATAACCAATTTACAAACTTGATTACAATTATCAATAGTCCTATTACAAGCTAGATCTGTTGTCACAATAACATGTCCCAACAAACATCTTACAACCATAGTTGTTAACTCGTGATTCGGATTGTTGATTTTTAACTCGTGACTCGTCTCGACTCGTAAGAGTCATAATTTTACAATAAATATATATATTTATATCTATAGGTACATTATTGTTTAGATTTTTATTCTTAATTAAAGTAGAACATGATGAAAGCCATTGATTAACACAAATGTTTGATTTAAAATTGATTATTAGTCATTTCTTATCTCATTTAGTCATTGTATGTTTTTTTGTTACATTACATTAAAAGTGTATCCGATTTCTGACTCGTAAGAGTCGCCTAAGACTCGGAAGAGTCACACACGACTCGTAAGAGTCAATAAACGACTCGTAAGAGTCAATGTTATTTGTGAGTCGGAGTCCGAGCTGCTTCATATTTTAAAATTTTGAGCCGACTCGTAAATCGAAATAGTTTAACAATATGCTTACAGCTACATATATTGTCTCTATTTGGCAAATAATCAGTTTTTGTCCCGCGTGAGCTTTCTAAAACTCAAAATTGTATGGTAAGATCATTTTTTCAACCCGTGGCATTAAACATTTTCATTTATATGTATTATATGCTCAATAAAACTAGCTTTAGAACTCATGGATTTTCAAATATTTCGGTGTGTTGTGGTTGCTTATTTATTTAATTGTTTATCTGGTTATTGATTCGTTACGTGCAAAACAAAGTTTTGAAATTCAATTCTTATCCTACTTTAAATGCAACATAATTGAAATCAGGACCAAAATGCAACTTTATTACACATAAATAAATAGATAAATAATGAGAGTGAAAATTTAGATGCATGAGATGAATGTGTAAGACAAGTGACAATGTAACGGGCATGGATGTATGAGTCGTCATTCGATGGACGTAAAAAGGACGGGGCAGTTTAGACAGTTACCTCTACAAGATATTTTAAATTACGTAAAAAATAAATATTTTAAGATATTAATGATATTTTAAAATTTTTACTCTCATGAAATTGTAGAAAAATTAAAAAATAAAATATCTCTGCCACCTTCATTCGTATTTTTTGGCTACGTCCCTGCTCGTGCTATGCTACTAATTAATGACAACTACATTTAAACTATTTTCATATTAAACGACAAAAAACTTAAATCGTACGTTAGTGTAGATTCGGACAACAACATTAAATGAAATGAAAGTACGTAGCACACACATGTGTGGTGATTTATATATTTATATTTTTACATTTAATTATATATATATATATATGTGGCTCAAGGCCTCAGGGTCGACAAGAGAATCCTAAGATCTTTTTTATTACTACGAGTTGTTTGTTTTTAATAGCCGTTTCTGGAAATTATGTTTTGGTGACGGACTTTTGTCGGTTTTTAATATGTATCTGAAATCTTATTTATATGTCACGTATTTGTAGATCAAATGAATGGTTCGTAGGGTAGGGTTCAAATAAGAATAGAAATTTGTGTGAGAATAAAGGAACAAATGATATCAAGTCATGTGTACAAAGAGAATGTTCCACATGTATAAAACTCATTTACCCCCAACATCAATTATCTCACAAACGACAAATCGAAACCCCAAACCTCAAACCCTAAACCCTAACCCCTAAACCCCTAACCCTAAACGTTTTACAAAACTGTAAGCCCTAAATCATATTAAAGCCTGAACCCTACTAAACCATAAACCCTAACCCCTACTAAACCCTAACCCTAGCTCTAAACCTTAACCTTAAGTACAAATTAAATGTACAATCAATCACTAACACATGTGTTACTAATTTGAAAAATCCACCAAAATATGGAAGAATTTTTTTTTTTTGTCAAAAGTATGCCTTGAGGGACGGCAAATCAAAGAGCAGAAAACGCAAAATTTTATGGTGCAATTTTCATGAATTTTCGACTTACATTTTGTGAGATATTTAATTTTTAAAAATGTGGAGGAGAAAGAATAAAGTGACACATGACAGAAATCTGTTGGTTCCCCTATTTTCACTCAAAGTTGGTATACTCATTTGAACCTTACTCATGTTTCATAATCAAACACTTACGTTACGTTGGTTCGTGAAATTCAACATACTTTCATGGAAGTAAAATCTCAATTTTATTAAGAGTGTTTGATTCACGAATGAATTGATATGAAAGTCATTAAATTCATTCACCCAAAAGAACTTACATACCTTCGAATTACAATTCCTATGGATAGATTTCAAATTCATTAAAACATTCCGTGAATCAAACACACAATTAAGGTGATAAATTATTAATTTGTTTTTTTATAGATTGAAGGGTTTCAACTAGAGCTCTCCAATTGATTGTGTGCATGAGATAGCAGTGGCGGAGAGAATATGAGACTATTTGGTTTTGTTTTTCACTACTAAAATTTTAGATGCAATTTTGCTTTATCCCATTAAATATTTTATAAAATTTGGATACGTAATGTTAATATTCTAAATATGCAATCAGCAAGATGATTTCATGTTAGGATATTTGTAAGTTGATATCTACCTTTTGAAGTTCTAATAAGCCGAGTAGGGTTACACATCATATACCACATCATTGCTTATTTTTTTGGTTGACATGGAAAAAATTACACGGTGATGAGTTTGTATACTCACATAGAAATTTTAACCCAAACTATTAATTCTATCAATTTGAATTAATTGAATGAACAAACTTAACAGTTTTATTAGCAAAATAATAGGATCAAAACCATATTTAAAATCATGACGGGATAAATTGGTTTGAAGAATTGAAAAGAGTACTAGTTAATATGCATAGTGTACAAGTTACCTTATTACTTAATAGTCATGATATTGACACGTAGGAAAAAAAAGTCACAAATGCACTTTTAAAAAGTTTAAAAAGTCAAATAATATATATTACCGGTAAATAAGGTGTTGGGACATGTATGTGTGACAACAGATCTAGCTTGTAATAGTACTAGTGATTATTGTAATCAAGTTTGTACAATTGATTTGGATTTGTAAATGATATTAGTTTGGTATTAATATTCGTTAAATATATTAGTATGTTAAAGTGTTAGACGAATATCGAATACGATGTTACAAACTAAAGTCTGTGAGATAAGATCTCAAGTCGCAGAACTTAGTCATGCGAGATGAGATCTGGGCTCGCAGAGCTGCGAACTGAGTCGAGATGGGCTTGGTCGTGGGCTGCGAGTTGAACTCGACTCGCAGAGCCCATCGACCTGCGAATCAAGTTTTGCTAAAACCTATAAATACTCAATTAGGTCAAATCCGTAAAGGACTTTTGGCAATTCGTTTTTCCAGAGAACTAAAACGATTCTAAGCAATCATAATGTTAGGTATTGATCGATTTACATTAATTAATCGATACAAAACCTTGTTGATTAACCAATTCGCTATTATCTTGCGAAACAAATTGTTCACATACTGTGAACCAAGTATTGAGGAATTTCGCGCTTTAATACCTAAGATAACCTCGTTATCGATCCACGTACTAGGGACTTACAATTGGTATCAGAGCTTTCGGGCTAAATACTTAGTTAGTTCGAGGTTATTTGGATAATAACGATAGATTTAGGGTTGTTGTTACGTTTATTCTTCGTAAAAACGACCAAAATCAGTCTCTGGAAGTTATTAGTTTCGTAATCGACCGAAATCTTAGGGTTTAATCGATTAGAAAACTAAAATTTTCATTTTAGGGTTTTTCAGCCGATTCTGCGAACTGAGTTCCCTGTGCGAACCGAGTTCTCACTACGAACTGAGTTCCCTCTGCGAACTGAGTTCCCCCTGCGAACTGAGTTCCCCCTGCGAACTGAGTTCCCTCTGCGAACCGAGTTCTCACTACGAACTGAGTTCCCTCTGCGAATTGAGTTCCCCTGCGAACCGAGTTCCTGCCTTGCGAGTCGAGTTTCTGCGAAGTGAACTTTCTGATTTTTCTGATTGTTAATTCCCGAAACTTTTAAAATGTTTGACATTAGTAAAATGATCGAGATGGAGCACGAGGTTGGAAAATCTAATACTCCACCTAAGTTGTTACGTGTTGAAGACTATTACAGTTGGAGAGATAGGTTTGAATCTTACTGTAGATTCCATAATCTCTCAATCTGGATGTGTATCAAAGGAGGATACACGGCACCTACCCAAACTGTTCAAAATGCTGTTGTTGTGGTATCCTATAATCTGATGAGTGAACAACAAAAGAAAGATTATGAAAATGAGAATAAAGCTCATTCTTGTATCAAGATGTGCTTATCTAAGGAAATTAATCATCAGTTAAAATCTTTTCATACTGCTAAAGTACTCTGGGAAGCGCTTGAGAAAAGATGTGAGGGAAGTCCACAGGTGCAAGCTAGCAAGAAGAAGCTTCTGAAAAAGCAGTTTACTTTGTTTAAAGCTTTTAAATGAGAAACTCTTGATCCTTATGTTACTCGTTTCTACCATTTGTTATCTGAGATTGAAAACCATGAAATCACTATTGAGGAGGTAGAGAAAACCGACAAGTTTTTTGAGGGTTTACCTTCTAAATGGGAGATGTATGGTGTGATGATTTCAGACAATGAAACCAGATATGTAACCATGACTCTTGAGCAGGTTATTGACAAGCTCAAAGGATATGATTTCACTAAGAAGTCGAAAGATACTGATTCTGATCATGTTCAGGATCCAGGACTGTATCATGGAAAAACTTCTATCTCGACGACTTCATCCAGTTCGACCACTGCTTTGTTTGTTGGTAATGCTGATGGAAAGGGTGAAATGATAACTGATGAATTGTGTTTCATTACATCATCTGGAAATGAAGCTAAAAGGAAACCTTCTGAGAAGTCACCTCAAGAACATCAAAAGATGCCTATGAGTGTGAAATCTGCTGAGCAGCAACTGCCTGTTCTTGCTTCATTTGTAGCTTCATATGAGAATTATATTGATTGTAAAATTAATGATCCAATTCTTTTTGATGAAGACTATGAACAGATAGATCCTGATTATCTTGAAGAAATAGATCTCCAGGACCAACTTGCTTTGTTGTCAAGGAGAGTTAAAAATTTCTTAAAGAAAAATGGAAGAAAAGTTGTTGGCAACAGATCAGGGTTTGATAAAATCAAGGTCAAGTGTTATAACTGTAAAAGTTACAGACACTTTGCTAGAGAATGCCAAAGACCTAAGGTAGAGACTGGTGAAGGAAAACAAGGCTCGGGAAATACTTTGCATTCCAAAGCCTTAGTAGTGAAACAGCTAGATGGGTCTTATGATTGGAAAACTCAGTCAGAGGAAGCTTTGATGGCTGAGATTGACGATCAAGAGATTGTAGCTGAGTCATTATCCTATATGCCCACTGATCCAGCGTTTGAAATAAAGGTGCATGAGACTCCTGTTAAAGCTAATGTTGATGATGTGTTAGATTTGGGTTCAACTGAAGATTTGGATTCTGTAGATTTTGTAGCTAAGATGGCTGAACTGCAAACTGATAAAAAACGGGTATGCCTAGATCTTGTCTCTCTTGTAGATCTTTGTCAGTTAGTTTCTAGTTTACAGTCCCAAGTTAGTGCTTATGCTGATTCCTACAAGACTTTAACTGAAACTAATAATACTCTGTCATCTCAACTTAGCACAATTAGTAAATCCAGTGAGGCTATAAGATCTGAACTTGACCTAGCTAAGTTAGATATATGTAGGTTAAGTGATGATAAACAAGCCTTAAAGGATAAGATTAAGACAGATGCGGCTGACAAGACAGCTTTTAGAGATACCGTGAATGAGAAATTAATTAGCATAGACGGTCTCTATATGAACATAAATGACTTGAATCTGTCCATTGCTAATAAGGATAAGGAGTTAGCTGATTGCAAAACAAAACTTGTAGCTCAGAATCGTAAGCTTGAGAGCTATAGAACATCTGAAATGGATAAAATGTTAGGTGCTCAGCGCAGTGTGAAGGATATGTCTGGTTTAGGTTATAATGATATGCCTCACCCATTCAATTCAAATTACACTAAAACTCCTGTAGATATTGAGATGACGGATGTTAACCCTGAGACGAAAGTAACTAATAAACCGGAAAAGGTAGAGGCACAGAAGAGTGTTATTAAGAACCCTTCATCTGATGATAGTAAGAAAATTCCTCACACCAAAGTACATTTTGTACCGAGTGGAGTAATTAATGATACTAAGACTGATGAAGTGGTTAATAAAGAACATGTCATTGAACCTTTAGTGCCTAAAACTCCGGTAGCGGATGCAAAAGTTAGTAAGTCATGTAAACAGATGTCTTGCTTCAAGTGTCACCAAAAAGGACACGTAGCTTCTTGTTGCCCAAATAAGAAGTTGAAAGCATCACATAAGTTAGTGAATACTGAAAAGACACCGACTATTACTAGTTCGATTGTAGATAGGTTAGGTTCCAAACCGGGATTAGGAAGCAAACCTATAAATATTCTGAAAAGAGATAGTAATCATAGTGTCTCTCCACCTAAACCTAAAAAGGCTTATACTCTAAACGAAAATACTTTCAATAAGCCAAGAGATAAGACACCTTTGAGGTTTAGGACCCCAAGTAGAAACCATAGTCAATTTGAGAATGGCTCTACTTCGAGTGCACAGGGAACTAAGTATGTGCCTAGGAGGTTTTCTACTCACTCTCCTCATAGGCCTAAGACTACAGATCATCAACAATCTCAAACTCCTGTGAAGGTTACCAAGACTCCCGATGGGAATAGTTATGGTTACTTTAAGGAGGTTCAGATTGTAGATGATCAGGGACAATCCAAGACCGTAATGGCTTGGGTCCCTCTTGATAACTAACTGTGTACCACTTGTTATGTGTAGGAGCAGACTGTGAACACGGACAGCTGATGGTATGTAGACAGTGGATGCTCAAGACACATGACAGGTGAAAGAAGTCTACTGAGGGACTTTAGAGAAGGTTTCAAGCAAAAAGTAAATTTTGCAGGAGACAAAGGAGGAGTAATTACTGGGAAAGGAAAAGTTTCAAATGGAACTTTAACTCTAGAGGATGTAAATTATGTTGAAGAACTAACTCATAACCTAGTGAGTGTTTCCCAAGTCTCCGATAAAGGTCATCCAGTTCATTTTAATGAAAAGGAGGCTTTGGTCCTGAAGCCAGGCTTCACAATCCCCGAAGAATGGATATTGATGAGGGCACCAAGGAAGAAGGATATCTATGCAATAAACATGGGTGTTCCTAATTCTTCAATCGTATCTACATGTTTACTATCCAAGGCTTCAAAAGCAGACGCGCTACTATGGCATAGGAGAATGACACACCTAAACTGGAGAAAAATGAAATACATAACCAAAAATGGTTTAGTTTTGGGTGTACCGCAAAAACGTTTCGAGTCTGAGGATAATTGTGTTCCTTGTATGAAAGGAAAGCAGCATAAGAAACCATACAGATCTAAGACTGAGAACTCAATCTCCTCACCATTTGATTTGCTACATATGGATCTCTTCGGCCCAATAAGCAAAAGAAGCATAGGTGGAAAATGGTACTGTCTAGTTGTCACAGATGACTATTCTAGATTCTCGTGGGTATTTTTCTTAGGATCTAAGGATGAAACTCCAGGTATTCTAATTGAGTTTTTAGATCAAATTGAAAATGTATACAAAACGAGAGTTAAGTGTATTCATAGTGATAATGGAACAGAATTCAAGAATTTGACGTTAGATATCTATTGCTTAAGCAAAGGGATAATTCATAAATTCAGTGCACCATATGAACCTCAACAGAATGGTGTGGCTGAAAGGAAGAACAGAACGTTGATTGAAGCTGCTAGAACAATGCTTGCAGATTCAAAGCTTCCGGTCATCTTTTGGGCAGAAGCAGTGAATACAGCATGTCATGTTCTGAATAGAGTTCTTACGGTGAAAAAGCATAACAAGACTTATTATGAGCTTTTGAACAATAAGAAACCAAACTTAAAAAGATTTGAACCCTTTGGAGTTGCTTGTACAATATTGAAAACTGAGAATCAAGCTAAATTTGGTGAGAAGGCTGATGAAGGATTTTTCTTAGGTTATATGCCTAATTCTCCAAATAAAAGGGTTTTCAATAAGGTCACTAGTCGTCTGGAGATAGTTTATAACATTGAAGTTACAAGCTATACACCAGATGTACATAAGGGATTAGATTGGCAATTTGATTATTCCGATCTCTTTCAGTCATTTAAAGTTCCCATAAGTGACTTTGTCAGTGATTCAGAGATTTCACAACACTTATTGAATGGAGACTTGGACAATGGTCTGTCTTCAACATCGAGTGTTTCGAAATCTGGAATCAGGACAACAGATGACTCAAATGAAGCTTCTTCAAGTGGGTCTCAACAATTTTCAAAGGATAAGTATCAAGAAACAGAAGATTCTGAAGAGGATCTTCAAACAACGTTTGATGATGTGCTTACTTCTTTGAACCATTTAAAGATCTCTTCAGCAAGTTCAGAAGAAATGCCTTCATTAGAAGAGATTGGTACTAACTTAGGAGATGAGTTAATAGTTGACCCTATACCGGTTACAAGAATGAGTAAGAATCATCCCGTTGAAAACATCATCGGTGATATTAATACTCCTATTCAAACTAGGACTCAATCTAAAGCTAGTACTTCTGAAAATTTAGAAAGCTTGTATACTGCTATGAAAGAGACAGGGATTCCTAATCAATGCTATATTCATGCTTTATCTCACAAGTTGAGCCTAAAAATGTGCAAATTGCTCTCAAAGAAAGCTCGTGGGTTGAAGCTATGCAAGAAGAACTGCAACAGTTCTCAAAATTACAAGTTTGGGAGTTGGTTGACCTACCAAAAGGAGAGTATCCAATTGGAACTAGATGGGTATTTAAGTGTAAGAGAGATGACCAGGGAGTCATTACTCGCAATAAAGCACGTCTAGTGGTTCAAGGTTTTAATCAACAAGAAGGCATAGATTACAACGAAGTGTTTGCACCAGTTGCTAGGCTAGAAGCAATTAGAGTATTCTTAGCATTCGCATCTTTCTATGATATAAAGGTTTATCAGTTGGATGTTAAGAGTGCCTTTTTGTATGGCAAAGTGGAAGAATTGGTGTATGTTGCTCAACCTCCAGGGTTTGCTAATCATGAGTATCCAGATAGAGTATATCGTTTGAATAAGGCTCTATATGGATTACATCAAGCACCGAGGATGTGGTATGCAACACTATCATCGTATCTACTTGATAATGGATTTACAAGAGGAGCAATTGATAGTACATTGTTTGTAAAATGGAACAAGAAAGACTTTCTATTAGTACAAGTTTATGTTGATGACATTATCTTTGGATCTTCTGATGAAAAGATGTGTCAAGAATTTGAGAAAGTCATGAGAAAAAGGTTTGAGATGTCTGCAATGGGAGAGTTGAAATTCTTATTAGGGTTACAAGTTGACCAAAAGAAGGATGGTTTCTTTATTCATCAATCTAAATATGTTTATGAGTTATTAGAACGCTTTAAGATGGATGACAGTAAAGTCTACAATACTCCGATTCCAGTTAATCACAAACTAGGTCCGGATACATCGAGTGATCAGGATGTGGATCCTACTCTATATAGGGTCATGATTGGATCACTAATGTATTTGACTGCCTCTAGACCTGACATTATGTTTGCTGTTTGTCTATGCGCAAGATATCAGGCCAATCCGAAAGAGTCACATATGCAGGCTGTTAAACGGATCTTTCGTTACCTCAAAGGGCAACCGAAGCTGGGACTTTGGTATCCAATTGATGGAAACTTAGATCTAGTAGCATATACTGATATGGATTATGGAGGATGCAATCAAAATACGATATCTACGACTGGAGGATGTCAATTCTTAGGAGGTAGATTAGTATCTTGGTAGTGCAAGAAGCAAAGCTCAGTAGCCATCTCTACATGTGAAGCTGAGTATGTTGCAGCTGGCAGCTGTTGTTCTCAAGTTCTTTGGATACAACAGCAACTGCGGGATTACGGGTTAAATATAACCAATACTCCTATGATGATTGACAACGAATCTACTATGTCGATCACCAACAATCCTGTGAAGCACAGTAAAACTAAGCACATTGATATTCGACATCATTTTATTAGAGACTGTGCTGAAAAGAAAATGATAAGGTTAGTTAAGGTTCCGACTGCGGATAACTTAGCAGACCTCTACACGAAGACGTTCGACAGAGCAAGATTTGAGACATTGGTTCAACTGAATGGAATGAGAAATCCAGAGTGATTAGTCTTCCAAGGGTATTTTAGTAATAGTTAGTAGTTATATTTAGTACTTATTTAAAAAAAAAAATGAGGTGGGGGGGTGGGGGGGGGGGGGCGTATAGCATTCAATTGCTTGTTACCTGCGGGGAATAAAAGAACAACAGAAGTTCTTTTAGAAAAAGCTATAAGTTTTTAGCTGTAAAAACTTGGGAAATGATAGTACATTAGGAGAATAAGTCTAAGAATAATAACCTTCAGTATTAAGTATGATGTGTTAGTAGATTCTTATAAGTTGCACTAGAATAACGATTTTTAACTAGGATTACACTTATATTTATCTTATTATACACCTATATCCACTGATTATAACTTGTTCTTTTATTTAACAAGTGATAAGAATAACTTAACTCTAGTCAGCTTCATCATACGATTTATTGGTAGGCAGGTTATGCTAAGATTTTCGAGCAGTTAAGAAGTCTAAATTTCATGTGTCGTATCTTAGGTGATTTGTTATATAACGTATGACATATGCCTTAATTGTTGAATGATAGTACTACCGTGCACTGTGATCTAAAATAATAAAAAAATTGAAATGATACAAAGTATCATAATGTCAAAAGGTGAGTTATATGTTTCGAAAGAGCATCATTTAGTAACCTCTACCTTGCTAATACAAGATACAGTGTTATGTGTTGTACTTGAATTCTTCAGTATGTTGTATAATAGTAAACACTAGATATTGTGCACATTAACAATAAAAGTTTGGCTCAGAAATCTGTGTGTAATCTGTTTATGTGGATCATAATATCGGTAATCGTCTTGAACTGTCTATGATGTTCGAACATTCACCTGTGTGAATAATAAGAAATAATATGTTATTTTTCAATGAAGTGTTATATCATGTGGATAAAGGTACATAAGATATAATTTTATAAATATAAGTTTATTACTGATTAAAGTTGTGATTTTATTGTGCTTATATGAATTTCATGAGGTATGTATACTAACAATCGTCTTAGGCTTATTACAATCAAATAAGTACCGCTTATTCTTCCTAATATGATCCTTAAGCAGTTAAAACTTTAAGCGTTTTATATTATGCTAGTTTATTTTCTTAGAATGTTAAGTAGTTTTATTATTTTATTTTAAGTTTTAAGTTTTGTAATTATTTCTTCGACTTAATAAATAAAAGTTTTTATTCTTGTTTTATTTAGTGTTTACCCTTTGAAATTAAATTAATCTAGTTATCTTATATCCGTGTTGAATAAATGTCTCAACTTCAAGTGAAAAACGATTTATTTATTTTTGACTTGAATTTTGACTTAAAACCATTTTAATAGTGGTATAAGTTGATTATGCAAAAATGTTTATTGTTTTGGCTACATAATTACGAAGATAATTATTTAATTACGTTTTAATTTATACTTTTCATTTAATTCGAGTTTTACTAGTCAATCTTTGCGAGCCGAGTTGAAACATGCGAATCGAGTAAATAGTATAAAAGAAACAAGTCCAACGAACCGAACCACACTTTCCTATTTACCCTGCGAACCGAATCCAAAATCCTCTGCGACTCGAAATTTGGCGAAACGAATCGATTATATTTTTCGATTGATTTTCTGATTTTTAGTACAAGGAAGGAATTTTCGATCCGTGGAACTTTTACAACTTTTGATTACGCATCTTTTGAAGTAAGTTTCATGATATTTCACCGTGTAATTTGTGAGATATTGATTGGTTTACGTTTTCGAATGTGTCGGTTTAGTTTATCACGGATTTTGTGTCAATTAGTGATTTAGAAAACCTAACACATGTTTATAATGCTTAATCGATGGTTAATAAACATGTTCTAATCGATTAACTGCTTTGAAACATATTAGATTGCTAATTTGATGATTGAATTCGTTGAGCAGATGGTCCTGCGAACCGAGATCTATCTCGCTTCGCAGCCCGCTCCAACGAACTGAGATGATGAGTTGACCGAAGCGAGATGAGTTCACCTCGTTTGACTTCAGTTGACCGAAGTGAGACGAGTTCACCACGTTTGACTTCAGTTGACCGCAGCGAGACGAGTTCACCTCGTTTGACTTGAGTTGACCGAAGCGAGACGAGTTCACCTCGTTTGACTAGGGTTGACCACAACGACTCAAATTCAACTCGCAGGATTTCTGCGAAGCGAGTTGAAAGATTTAATTATTTTTATTTCTATTTTTATTTTTATTTTTAAAATTGACTTAATTTGACTTTGAGAACTGAATTAACTTTGTTGACTTCAGTTGACTATGTAAAATTTAGTAAATTTTATAATAATTATAACTTGTTTTCAATTTGAGAATCGTTTGGTTACGAATAATTAACAAGTTATCCGTTTTTATACATATAGACTTAAGAACTTTTGTTTATAAGTTAAAATATGTGTAATATCTTAACTATTTAATTTATTTCATATCGAAAGTCTTCCGACTCATAGTGTAGTCGAGTAGCGTGTCCCGATACTTATCGGCGGTATGATAACTCAAATTGTTATTCTTAGCTAATGAACTTTATATATAATTATAGAATATAATTGAAAAGTTAATTCAATTAAGTTTCAATGAATTACGTTATTCGGTGATAGTATACTTAGACGTTCGATGATCTTTTTGATCATAATACGTTAAAGTGTAAATTATCTAATGTTCGTTAACTTAATTCTTTTGCTATTTGTGTAATTTTGAATTACAGATATGGCTAATAGATCTTTTGAGAAGGGTCACAACATACTGGTGAATTTAGATGTCAACGAGCGTGGTGCTGAGCGCTTTGAGCAGATTTTGACATACTTAGCACGTTCGAGAATTCGATTTGCTATTACCAAGTCACCTCCACTGAACAAAGACCTTCTTACGCAGTTTTGGACGAATATTGTATATGATGGTGCTGCTAATCCGCCTACAATACGTACGACGGTAAATCAGCATCCGATTTCTTTTACTGCTGATGATTTATGACAGCTACTACAGCTAGGCACTTCTGAGCAAGAAGCTGGTCCGGCTGCTTATTCAGCTGACTTTATCGAAGGAGCTCTAGGTCGTACAGGTTATTCAGGACTTAGGAGAGGACGCCAGTTTGTCAAGGCATTCGTACTAGGACAGTGGAGATTTCTTTTTGCTGTTATAGTATCTATTTTTGGAAACAAGAAGTCAGGATTAGATGAGCTTAGTCCTGAGTTGATGTCAGCTGTATTGTCACTGGTTTATAATAAACCATACAGTTTTTCTTCGTATATCTTTCAGTCCTTCAGAGGACAGATCACCGGAGCTGATAGGACGTTGTTTATTCTTTATCCTAGATTCTGCATGCTCCTGATTCGAGCTCAAGTTCCAAACTTGCCAGCTTATGCAGCTAATTTTCAAGTTGAGACCATCGGATTGCGAGGTTACAACGCTTGCTTTTTGTTATCCAAGCGTAAAGATGAGATTAAGCCTGAGGCAGCTGATCTTTTTGGGCATCTTCTTGATGCTGATTATGTTGCTCCACCACACAATGGTTGGATGGATGCCGGAGCTCACGGTCAAGCTCAAGCTCAACAACAACAACAAGCTCAACCTCAACCTCAACCAGCAGCAGAGTCACAGGAACTCATTGAGGATGTTTTACATCAGGCTGAACATCAAGGCCAACAAGTTGTGCCTGAGCTAGATGATGAGGTTCTTCATGAGGTTTTGGTACAGATTGATGATGATACTGATCCCTTGCTACGGGATATTGATAGTTATGTTGCACAATCTGCGGTAATTTTATAATTATATAGTAATATTGGTACTTCGCTGTTATATTATTATCACATTATTATATAATGCATATGTTATAGATATGTCGTTAATTAGATATTATTTCTCATTATAAAATATAAATATCATTATGATCAGGAAGCTGAGACTGCAGACCCAGAGGTCACTCGACCTGAGGGTGAGCAGGGACAGTTTGATAGATCTGAGGGTTTACCTTATAAGGTATTTATCAGATTAATCATAAATATATAGAACTTGTATGATAGAGCTTTTAGCTAATCATAAATGTTTAATATATTTAATATTTAGGATTCTGATGTTGGTCCATCTGGAGGACGTGATGGTCAATCGGCTTCAGATGATGATGATAGTACTCCTTCTCCACCTCCAGATACTGGTTATATTAGATACCGATCTCGGATGATTCCAGATCCAGCACTGAAGGAAAAGAGAAAGGCTAAGGAAGTCGATCCAGACTTCAGTATTATTGATGAAAGTCCTGAGGAAGAGGATCTACCTTTTATTCCTCAACGCCGTAAGCGTTCCAGGACATTGATCATTCAGGATGGTATGTTTTATTTAGAGTTAGATAATCTTAACTTGTTGTTTATCAGGAGTTAAACTGAGACAGTTAATTCTGTGACAGTTGCTCAAGATATATCCCAGGTCGAGACGATGATACTGGTGGTTACTGAACCAATATCTGTACCATCTGAGGTATGAGATAAACGTTTAGTACTACGAGTATTATATTAGAGATTGAGACAGAGTTATCTGTAACAATTACTTATTTAATTATATCTAACTTTATAGGCTGAGAAACTGCTTGAGTCAGTGGAACCAGAAATGGTCTCCAAGACTGTTGAGGAGGGAGTTGCAAAACTGGTGCATGATGCTCAGTTTCCGACCAATAAAGCTAGTATATTTGCAGCTAGTCTTCTCAAAGAAGCGTTATCTCAAGCTATTCCACCACTTACACGTGAATCATACATTGCTTCAGTGACACCGCCTGGACCATCAACAATTTCTGTTATTCCGACGACTGATGCTGAAAGGATTACATCCTTAGAGTCAAGATTTAAGGAATTGGAACAGAGTACTTCTAGGATTCCAGGGTTGTTAGCTGAGAATGTTTCTCTTGCTCAGCAGATGGTTCATATCAGTGAATCGCATTTGACTCTGCTGAAGACTCATGATACTTTGCTTGCTGATTTTACTGCCCAGCGACTGAAGCTTGAACACTTAGAACGTTTGGTGTTGAGAGTGTATTCACGACAGTCTGCTCAGGGGGAGATAATGATATATCATGAATCTTGCAAAGAGGATGAGTTAGCTAAGAAGAGAAGAGATAATAAAGATGATGATCCCGATGCTCAGAAAGATGGTGAGCCGACTGGTCCTTTAAAGACTGGTGAGCAAGCTATTATTCAGAGGGAGTCTGCATGTGTTGGTGTTAGTGGTGATGGTGCTGGCACAAGTGCTGCGGGTACCAGTGAAGCTGGTAAGACAGCTTAGACTTGTGTAGATATTTGTACTTAGAATTTTAGTTGAATTATAATTGTAATTGAATAATTGTAACTTAATAGTTTTTGTAATATATTCAGCTTGAGATTATTATTATTACAAGTAACATATATTATAAATTGTTTAAGTTATTTGATTTTGAAAAGTTAAATAAATTAGTGATCGAAAGTCTTCCGACTCATTGAGAAGTCGAGCGGCGTGTTCTGATTTATTTCAGCGGTCAAAGTTTATTTTAACTTAGACATTTTAGACTTGAGAGTTTTTATAACTGACAAGTTAAATATGTATGATTTTTAACTAGACAAATGATATATAATTTAAAGATATAGTTGAAAGTTAAATTGTTGTGATATAATAGTTCAATTAAGTCTTGGAAATTATATAAGGTAATTAATAGTGAATTTAAATGCTTGGTGATTATTCACAATGCATTAGAATTTAAAGTTAATTAATATTTGTTAAGTGTTTATAAGACTTTAGAATTCTTTGATTGATTCAAGGTAATTAATAAAAGAATTATAAGCTATATAGATTGGTTATATTAACACAATTGAAATGAATAATGAAATTTTTAGATTGATTCAGAGAAATCAATAAAAGAATTTATATTATTAATTTGATTTGTGTAGATATGGAAATGCTAGAATTGAGTGACTCTAGAAGTGATATGCTTGATGAAATCGATGAAGAAATTGATTTTGATCTTGAAGAAGGAGAATTTTTACTACCTGAAAATTGGACTGCTATACCTGAGAATGTTCAAGACATTGGTGTAGATCCAGATGAAAATATTGATGAACACCATGTGAGTCCATCTAGGAAAGAAGTTATTATTGAAAATAATCAAGGTCCAACAGTTATCGATGTAGATGAAGAAATCGATGACTCAACCGATTCTGAAAATGATGAAATCTTGATTCCTACCAAGAATCTAACAGTTTTTCTTAGAAAACTTCCTAAACAGAAAAAGGTTGGAGTTTCTGAAGTTGATATAACTGGGAAACAGGAACCTAAAAGAGGGATTATTGGTTGGTACTTTGACTCTGAGCTGAAGCGGTTTGCTATTAAAAGGTTTGCTGTAGTTCAATATTTTGAGCGAAAGCTTGCAGTATTTAGTTCTTTGCCTAGATTTGAGATTCGAGATTTGGCTCGATTACCTTTGAATAACCCAAGTGATGATTTTGTTGGAAAATATGTTGAACACATAATCAAGACTGAGGTTAGAGCAAATAAATTTGAAAAGATTAAGCCAAGAAAAGGAAAGACTATTAAACTGGCAGAGAGAAGTCAAAGGACAGGACGAAGAAGAAGAAAGAAGATTTATCCATCTGTTAAGTGTTTACAGCAGATTCCATTGAAGACAATGCCACAAGATATTTTGGAAAATATGAAGAGTTGGCATGTGGATTCAGAGACTGGAGAAGCTGTCATGGTTGAATCTGATGATGAGGTTGAAGGTGGTGAGAGAGAAATCTTCAGAGTTTATTACCATCGACACCTAATGAACATGTCGAAGAATGATTTGATAAAATTGAATGAAAATAGAATCTTGACGACAGTAGCATGGGGTGACTTAGCACGTGATTATCCAATGATGGTTAAAACTTGTATTAAATTGAAGATTTATGTTGGCAGTAAGATTTATAAGTAAAGATCAAAGACAACTTGAAGACATGATAGCATAGATGCTAGAGCTATTGTCAAGGGGAGTCTGTTGGGACATGTATGTGTGACAACAGATCTATCTTGTAATAGTACTAGTGATTATTGTAATCAAGTTTGTACAATTGATTTGGATTTGTAAATGATATTAGTTTGGTATTAATATTCGTTAAATATATTAGTATGTTAAAGTGTTAGACGAATATCGAATACGATGTTACAAACTAAAGTCTGTGAGATAAGATCTCAAGTCGCAGAACTTAGTCATGCGAGATGAGATCTGGGCTCGCAGAGCTGCGAACTGAGTCGAGATGGGCTTGGTCGTGGGCTGCGAGTTGAACTCGACTCGCAGAGCCCATCGACCTGCGAATCGAGTTTTGCTAAAACCTATAAATACTCAATTAGGTCAAATCCGTAAAGGACTTTTGGCAATTCGTTTTTCCAGAGAACTAAAACGATTCTAAGCAATCATAAGGTTAGGTATTGATCGATTTACATTCATTAATCGATACAAAACCTTGTTGATTAACCAATTCGCTATTATCTTGCGAAACAAATTGTTCACATACTGTGAACCAAGTATTGAGGAATTTCGCGCCTTAATACCTAAGATAACCTCGTTATCGATCCACGTACTAGGGACTTACATAAGGTAACCGGTTACCATCTTGTTCACATCAGTACAAATTCATTTGGTTGATTGCATACTTGAACAATTTTTGTAGTAGATTGCATACTTAAAATATTTTGTAGCAGTACTGATGGCGCCCGAACAGTCAGGTTTTTTAAGCTCTCTCCTTGTGAGGGGTGAGAACCCGTCCCTGTCGTCAAGGGACTGAACGGACAGTACCGAGCGCCGATCGGTTGTAAGTTTTAAATTTATAAAGAGCTGGGGACTCAATTTATAAGTACTACCTATCACACAGGGTGAGCAAGCAGTAAGTATAACTCGAGGTCGTTCTTAAATCGGAGCGAATTGAAACGAAGTGATGCCAAAGATAGAGTTTTGCTTTTAGAATGAGTTTTGTGCAAATAGGTAGGTTTTGGGGGTTTTTCTAATTTAATTAACTAAAGACAGGAAAAGTAAATAAGATAGAGAAGAATCGGTAGCTAGGTAGACAGATAGAGAATTGCGGCGGTTGAAACTTCAATAATCAGTTGCGGGGATGATGCTTATTATAAAGATAATTGGGGACATTTTTAGTTAATAAACAGATGCATTATTGGTGTAAACACTAGGACCCTACTCATTCTAGTTATGTACCAGAATTAGTATGTCACGAGACCTAGGCTATCGTGATTCTGATCAGAACAGGCTGCTCAACCCCCCACACTGTCTTTGTGGACAAGTGACCCTTGAAGGGTGCAGGAATAAGGTAACAGACTACCATGCAGGTAATTCTGACCGTTCTTAACACCTAAATGTAAATGCCATTTCCTAAACATGTTCATATTATTAACTTGCTATTCTAAACTATCAGTTTTGTAGAGTCTAGGGGTTTTAAGAATCCTAAACCACTGCTAGGCTTGACTTTCATCTCCAGACTCATGCCTTACGTTTGATTAGTTCAACTACTTCTGTCATGATCTAGCCTCTCCTTTGCAATCAGTCATTCAGCCCTAGGAACACCAGCGGTGTACAATGCATACTTCTTCCACAGCGTACCAACCTAGGAACCGTTCACCATGTACTACACTTACACAGTTCCACAGATTCATGTAACCAAGGATGTACTTGCAGTGTACTATGGTGTTTCCACAACTTTTCATCCCTGGGTACAGATACGGTGTACAATGTTAAAGCGTTTCCACAGCTTCAGTTACAGGGGTGGACAGACGGTGTACTGTAACATTTCCACAGCTACATTGGTTTCAAGGCCATATTCTAGGGTCTCTAGGTAATCCACAGTGTCGGCACAGACGGCTCTTTCCGGGGCATTTGCCCAGTATTATAGCCGGATTACAGTGACATACACGGCTTCTTTACTATAACACAGATAACTTCCTACTGTATCTAGAGTTGATCAGGTTCTAAGCCTAAAGTAGTAGTCACGCGAAGGACTGGAAAGGGTGATCCATAGCTAAGTCTAGATGCATGATAAGTTTAGACATAACAAATATAACAATCCCCAATTATATAGATTTAAAGATTAATTCAACATCATCCCTACTTCTAACTATCTACATTTCAACAACTGCAATAGCACACTTACTCAATAAACATGGCAATAACAGTAACATACATTATACAAACAGGCAGAAATAATTCGGACATAGTATAAGTATGAAAAGAAAGATATCACCAGTAAAATTGAGCAGAGTAACAGCTGAAAAGAAAAGGCAGAGTCTTGCACCAAGAATGCTTCTTATTACACCGTGATTACAATACCAGCTTTCCTTCTCTCTCTACTGCTAACCAACTAACTATCTATCTCTCTCTCTAGAGAGAGAAAACTCTAGAGAGAGAAACTATCTAAACTATTCTAGAGAGAGAGTAAAAATATAAAAATGTAAGAAAACGAAGATTGTGAAGTGTGAAATGTGTGAGTGATGAGAGATGTCTTGAAATGGTGAAATGAGGCTTGTATTTATAGAGATCGCACAACCGTATCCGTAGACCGTATCCAAACCTTCAAACGCACAACCGTATCGCAAAGGCGAATAAAAATCAGATTTTTATCACCCAAACGCACGATACGGCTGAACTGGACCGTATACGGCTGTGCATAGAGTGAATACGGATGAGCTGGCCCGTATACGGCTGAGCACAGGCCGTATATGGTCTGCACAGGCCGTATATGGTCTGTGTCCAGCCTATACGGTCTGGCTCAGCCGTATACGGCTGTGTTCAGCCGTATCCTGGCCCTTCTTTTCTTCGTTTCTTCGTTATGGCGTATCTTCTTCGTCGTTTATCCGTTTTGAGCGTTCTTTATATCCACGCGTTCGTATTTTCCTAACGAAGAAAATGACATAAATTAGAGGTCATAATTCTTTGCGTAGATCAAAATGCATTGAAACGAATGATCAGAGGTGCGGTAAAGCAGTTTTGCCCTGGTTTCTTACGTTTTTTATGCCATTTTTAGTGATTTTACAAACATCGACTCCGTTTTGACTTAGTTAACAAAACTTTATGAATAACGTCCTTTTAAGTATGTTTTTGTTAACTTTGTGCCTAAAATGTGGAAGATAACGTACGTAAAAACATGACTTTTTACGTGTTATCAAGTACGTAGTCGATTTTTGTCATTTACTCTATTCTTTTAACATAAATCCCCCATGAAAGACGAAGAATGTAACCTTATGCTTTATTTCTTGTAACCTTGTGATAAGGGTATTTTAGTAATAAACAATGTAAGATGGTTAGAATATAAATGGGGTAACTACATAAAAATGTAATTAACTATGATCTGACATTCATAGTGTGTACTTAACTATTCGGACTACCATTGTGTGTAACAACTATTTATTTCTTTCCATTGTATGCAATTTGGTGACGTGTCAACGTGTAAGGATGACACATGGAAAAATGCCAGAAATTACATACAATGAAAAGAAATAAATAGTTTGTTACATACAATGGAAACCTGAATAGTTAAATACATACTATGAACTTCAGGTGATAGTTAATTGTATTTATACGTCCTTACCCCGAGTATAAATAGTTTAACCCTATTTATCACAGGTCTTTGGCTGTAATTCCCTTGTACGTTCATATCTATCAGCCGTATCAAGTTTTTCTTCATTTGTGTTCTTAAAGTTGATTTATCAATAGTTGATCCACTGTTAAGATTTTAAGTGCAAGTATGCATTATCCCATTAAACATTTGTGAAACTTTAAGTCGAAATATCTTATTAAGAAAGTGTAAGTTACACAATTAAAAGATTATCCAAAACTATTACCAAACACTATTCATATTCTTTAACATAAATCCCCCATGAAAGACGAAGCATGAGCAACGATAAACGTGCAAGATATCAGTATGTGTTTACGTTTGTGTATTTAATGACTCATTTGTCGTTTGCCCTGTTTTTCCCTTTTGGATGCTTTTACAACATATTTTGTCTCTATTTAACTTTGTTTGGATTTGGTGATCTATTCACTGATGAACATGTTTATTTATTTTGTTTTGGCCCACAAATATCGGAACTATTCTTGAGGTGGCAAATGCTATCAGTCACACATTTAAGATTCCTAAAAGTGATTAGTTGGGGATTAAGAGAGGGAAACAGGATTTATCAGAAAATTTAAAATGCTAGCTAGCTTTGTACATGTACAATGTATACGTGTTTGTATATATCTCTGATTCTAATTAACAAAAGATCGATCCGTAGTACGTTAGGTATCGTAACATCCTGAATGGTTTGGAGTCGAGTGGTGATACTAGCTCGCCTGTATCGAGATTTAGTTCGTTAAGTATCACATCCTAGCTAGCTAGGTCATTGCCTACATCTAATTAGGAGATCATCAACTTGCATGTAGGGGTCGATTTGTCGTACTGACTGTGGCTCACTTTTGACAACCTAAATGGACCACACTAGCGTCTAGCGTAAAGACTTGCCATACGCATAAACATGATATATGGTACGTTATGGTGGTGTCGGCAATCGCAAAGGAGATAGACATATATATACCTAGTTCTTGATTACGGACTTAGTTTTGTAAATTGTAGCAAAAGATTGTGATTTAAGTACTACGGAATGATACTTATTGGTGTTTGTTTTTTGTTTTCATCTTATATTTAGGTGCTTTTAGTAAAGTTATACTACTTTTATTTGCAGAGAATTTATTGAGTTTGTTGGCAACACTCAAATTAAGTCATAAATAAATGAGAGATGATGTGTAAAAATGAGAAGGTTTAAGATTTAAATAAGTAAAGAATTTATTAAAAAGCTACTTTATCAAATATTCCAACTCCTTCGATATGCTCATTGACAAAAACATTTAACTAACAAAGGATGTCTTATATCTAGCAATAAGATCTCTTTTTCTTTTCTTTTTTTAATTATTTTTGTTGCGGTTCAAGCAACTTATTTGAAACAACTAGAATATGGGCCATGTAACCTCGAGACTTTTAGCGTTCAACCAGCTCGCTCACCTTTAAATACGGCTCTGAAAAAGGTACATATAGAATACATAAAACTATTATCTGGAGTATTATTGACGTGAGGTTTATAATCAAGAGTACGGATGACCGATCTTCAACCGTCTTTAATATGTGGACGCATAATATTCGTTACAATGTGTGGGCTAGTTTCGACAACTAACCCAGATCGATCTCGTATGTCAACATGTATGTCCACGAAAAGGTAATTTACATCACAAATCACGCATATAGTCATACAAAAGCGCATTGTCGTTTGTGATGTCTTCTAGTCTCTTATTACATGTTTCGTTTTTTTTCTTTTCTTCCATAACTTTTTACGCTTTCACACTTTTGTCACTTATGAAAAATGCTCAAATTGGATTTATTTTCTTTCTTGGGCACGAAAGCAATTGTTATGTATTCATCTCTATTAACATGTGTCAAGTGATATAACATAATCGATCGTATGTGGCTGCATATTCATCGAACGACTTATATTAATGAGTTTTCATGCGAAAAATAACAAAGTCTTTGTAAAACAAAAGCGCAAAAGCGCAAATATCTTGTTGGAGCATGATCTGAAAACTTTTCATTATTTTTCGACACATTCTTAGCAATTTATCATAAAACAAACGAATATATGATTAAAACCGATACTAAAAGATAAACAAGTGAACATGTCTTTTGGCTCGTAAAAGATATCTTGAAGTGGGGTTAACAAATTGAATCAGAATATCATGAGCGACAAATATTCCACCCTTCTAATTCGTGAACGTACGTGTGGATTCATATATATATCGGCCACCACCAAAAACGACGCAAGCGATCCGCTCGAGTTGTCAGGATCTATGCGCTGTCTTTCTTCTTTAAGGCTTCAACTATTCGTACAGGATTTGTTTTGTATTCTAATTTGTTCCTCTAACTTTACATGTTTTCTAAAGTATAGAACACAAGATTATGGAAGTACTATCAGAATTTGAGATTTTAGTGACTACATGACAATATTTGTCTTATCATTTGTTTGTGCACACACTGTTTTCTTAGATTTCGTTTACATGTAAACTTTTAGATCTTCTGATTCATACAAATTTTACATGATGTGAACATTACAGGTGTGAAATCGATCACACGTGATGAATGTGAAATAAACACATATATTAAGTATTAATATACAATTTCAAATGTAGGTCGTGGGTTCAACACTCATGATTAACATTTTATGTGCGTACGCAACATAATTAAGAAAGATCGTACAAAAGTCACATATTGTTATTTACGTTTTAAACTTATGATAAGATCATAATCTTCAAGGTTTAACATTTTGGTGTTCTTTGTTGTCTTGTTTGTCTCATTTCCGAAAGAAAGAAAAAGGTGTGATGAATAACTAACAACATCCAACAAATGAATGTAAACAAAAATTGTCTAAAAGTAGTGAATATATTTTACATTGAATAGTCAAAATTTCGCAATCAAAATAAGATATTTGCAATACAGGATTTTTAACAAATTTGTCCACAATCTTAATCTCTAATAAGCCATTTATTGCCGGCTATTTAACCATCGTATCTTTTACTAGCCGGAAACTCGGAAAGGGTGTTGTTGCCGAATAACATACCATTGAAATTTTCTTATATCATTTGCAAATATTATATCTTATCATTGCCTCTTACTATTGTCACTAATAATGATAAGATTAGATGAATACGTGATAAATATGTAAAACAATAAAAGTATATCAAACTTCAACAGCTTGTTTACTCACAATTTGGGTGAGTATTAGTGGTGTTAAAAATATTCCGAAACCGGAAAACTGAACTGTAAAACGGTTGAATTGAACTAAAATTTAGTTTAACTGAACCGAATGTTTTTCGTTTTTCAGTTTCGGTTAACCGAACCGATATTTTTTCAATTTTCCTGTTTCGTTTCATGATTTGGGATAGACGTGATAAACGGATAACCGAAAAAACCGAAATGCTTATACATTGTTTTAAATAGAAGTATATATTATATTTATATATAGACATTTACACATGTATTTTAATATAATAATTTATATATTTTTTTTGTTTCATTTTAATGCAGTATAATAGCTTAACTTTTCCATGATATACTAATTATTACTACTTAGTTCTAGTTATACCCAAATGATTAACATACGTATAACATAAATACAAAGTTATAAAGAGTAAAATGCTTATCATTTAATACGTTTTATTACCAAAAATATTTTTAAATATAGTGAACACTTATTAATGGATATGTATCTGTGTGTTATTATGTAACACTCTGTCAAAAAGGTCAATTTTTGCGCTTAATTTTTACTTCAATTAATCGTACTTAGTACGCAATTATAACAGGGTATTCGAAAACTTTATATATATATATATGTAATGCAAGATGACTATTTTATAATCACTAGGAAACAAATCTGATAAAACGCATTCTAGTTATCTGAAACTGCGCGAAATTTAGTTATAAAACTTTAACCCAAACATTTTATTTTTATAAAATGTTTTAACTCAAAAATATTCGAAAATATATAAAAGAATTTTATAAATTAAAAATAGTATTTATTTTACGATCGGGTACAAAAACACGGATATTTTGTACTGTGGTTGGAAACCGTAGTCCCCAAATTGGGGATCTGAGTTTTGACAAAACCCAAACCCCCTTTCATTTTCATCTCATTTTCTCCTCCTCCCGTTCCATCTTTTTCTCTCAACATCAACACCAACAACAACAAACAATAACAACAATAATCAACATCATCATCATCATCATTTTCGGAATCATCATCATCATCTCAAGGAAAAGGAAGCAAGCTTCATCATCATCTTCATCTTCTTCATCACCAAGTTCATCATCATCATCCAAAAACCCTCAATCTTCAAATCGTAAGGAATTACACCCTCTTTCTTTGTTATTTCGTGTTAATAATATCTATATTATCATATACTAGCTTTGTACAAGCGAATTTAGCCCGAAAATAGGTTAGATCTTGGTTTTGGGTGAAAAATCATCGAACATACGTAACTGACGCACGACCAGATCCAGTATAGCGTCACTTCCTTAAGTGACGCATTAAGTGTCGCATAAAACCCTAATCTTGCGTCACTTGCCTAAGTGTCGCATAAAACCCTCTTTTTGCATCACTGCCTAAGTGACGCAAATGCAACAACCGACACATGAATCCGACACTTACACCCGACACTTGCTTAAGTGTCGCCCCTTATGCGTCACTTCCCCAAGTGACGCTAACACTTCAGAATTTCCCATTTTATGCGGCACTTCCTGAGTGTCGCATCAACCCCTAAGTGTCGCTAAAAACAGTAAGTTTACAACTCATTTTTACTAAGTGTCGAGACTCAAATTTTACCAGCTAATTTTACTCCGAAATGGAATTTCGGAGCGTTTTTCACTACAGCAACATAATAGAAATAAAAATTTTCCAAGCTGACCTGGCAGCTCGACCCTAGCCAAGGGCTCTGCCCCTTGGACCCCGCTACCAGGGGCGTTGCCCCCGAACCCCGGTACACAGTTTCCAAACCTGAACGACAAATGAATACTTACACAACTCGCTTAGACAAACTGATTTGTCTCGTACTCATATAACCTCACGTGTTTAGGTCACTAGGAGGTTACCCATCGGACGACGCGCGTATCATAGGATCTCTAGCTCCTCAGGTGAGTTCATAGCCCCACTCTTTCAACTGTCTAACTGTTTTCGGGGTGAGACACATGCACAACTACTGTTTTGAATTATAATGATAAACCTTTATAATTCACAATTATCTACTTTACTGTATGTAATACAAAATGTAATACTTAGGAATTACACCCATTATATTGTTGTAGAACAATATCACTATTTAACCTAGATAGGTTGCCATTGTAAATTGTTAGATTGTTGAATAACAATCACCATCACATAACTTGACTAAGTTATCATCATGCATTGACCAATTTATCGCGGGACAATACTATTAAACACACTAGAACTAGTTAGTTCTACCTACGTTTGACAACGACTAGACTTTTACAGGATTAGTTTTCCTTTTAGGAACTAAGACTGTTGTTACATTTCATAATTAATAGGATGGAGTATACTTAAGTAAACATTAACCACGGACCTCATTATACTTGCTAGGCTGAGGCTAGAAGTATACGTTAGTATAGACTCTTTATACTAATGCAAAACAACTAGGCTCATCGTGCTAGACCTAATATTTAAGTATTTGTATATACATGCTTAGATACACTAAATCACCATCATGGGTTACATGCTACTAGGTAGGATATGTTTGTTGATTTGACTTATATATATATATATATATATATATATATATATATATATACATACTCGTACTTTATCTCGAGCACTTGGTGCTACCTACAATCTACATATGTATATTGGTATACATACACTTATACAAACACAATTACTATAGTCGGGCATGTCGTGGTACTGCCGGCTCTCAGTTACCCTAGTCAGACATGTCGTAGTACTGTCGGCTCTCAGTTATACTAGTCGGGCATGTCGTAGTACTGCCGGCTTTCGATTTTATACATTGCTTGCGAAGCAACCGGTCGATGCCGAGGAGGCACAAAACGATGCCACGGTAAAGTGGGCACAAAACGATGCCACGGTAAAGTGGGCACAATTACGATATCGCGGTAAAGCGATACAATCGATGGATCAGCGAGCTTACACTCGGGGTTCACACTCAATCGATGGATCAGCGAGCTTACACTCGGGATTCACACTCAATCACGGATTGGCGAGTTTACACTCGAGATTCACATTAGTTAACGGATCAGCGAGCTTTCACGCGAGGTTGTTAACTCAGTATTTGATTTAAATACTCAATCATAGTTCTGCGGGACTACAATTTCATGTTGCTGGAGGCAACACAATATGCCAGGGGGCACACTAACACCTTACTACTTGTTACCATATGACGTGGTCATACACATACTCAAATTGTGCTTAGGCATGGATTGCCACACCCTCGATATGACTATGTCATACGCACACTTGTTAGCATCTAGGCATGGATTACCTGACATCATCATAGACATACCATTACCTGATAGGTAACAAGGCATGGATTGCCGTTTTTTCTGATGTACTTATGTACACTACTAAATCACTTAGGTACAAGATACCTCAATAGGTGTATCACACACGGATTTTACAATACTATAACAAAATAACTCAAAATCGTGGATTTTGAATCATTTTCCAAAACATACAAGGTTTATACTTTATGTTTGCAACTAACAATCCTATGAACTCACCAACTTTATAGCTGACTCGTTTTAGCATGTGTTCTCAGGTGCCCAACAGGATTATGGTTGCTTCAAGATATGCTAGCTCGAGTCGCATGATTTCAAACACTTGGATTTTCCTGGCATAACTTTTGTACTATAATTTATGTATTGGAATTATTTTCGCGAACTCGCAACAATGTAAACAATTATTTTGGGAATGTAACAACTGCTTTTTCAAACGTCTCATTTAGAGGTCGTTTGTGATATCTTTGTGCTTTGATATTTGATTTGGTAACACCCGACCCAACCGCTTCCGCCACCCGAAATTTGGGAGTGTTACATATTAATTGCTTTTTAGAATAGTTATTAATTAATAAACGGTATCGATGAACCAAATTGAAAAATCGATTAACCGATTACCAGTTAACTGAACTTTTCAGTTTAAGTTCAAGAAATTAGTGAACCTAATTTTCGGTTTAAGTTCAAGAAATTTTAAGTTCAAGATATCCGGTTAACCGTCCACGAACACCCCTAGACCGAGTATGTGTTGATTTCGATCGGGTCAAATTGGCCCGTAACAGAATCTGGTTACAGTAAATTAAAAAGCTAGGCTAGGCTAAATGGTTATAGTCTTCTGAGTTATAGACCGGATATTAACTATCGGCTTTTTTCCATTTTTATGGGCCTGTAATAGTTCGGCCCAATACACAACAGCTTAAGAAACATTTATGCTTTAACCAATTTATCGCCTTTTTTTACTTTTAATAATGTAAAAACAAATTATACGAACAATTTATAGTGATAAAGGTTGAGAAATTTTAATAAGGACACAGCATATAGTGATCCAAGTCTACCTCGTATACATTATACGGAGTACTTTGCAAAACATATGAAAGTGTTATAAAAATGTTTTGACCGATTCGGGTACTGAGGTTGTCAAGATTGCGATCCTGATCGTAGGATCGTACGATCTTACGATCCTACCAAGGGAAAACGTGCAGGATTAGAGTAAGATCGGTCAGGAGGTAGGATCGGGGTAGGATCGATCGTAAGATCGTTGGATCGTTCAACGATCCGATCCTACAAATGGACTAATTTTTTTTATTTTTTTTACGGTTAAACTTGTAAGGCCCATAAGTAGTCCAAATCCTATCTCAAAACTTACCATACATTTGTTTCCAAGTTCAGTTTCCCCATTTATTATCAAATTAACCTAAGAAAAAGTCTAGAACCTCTAAAACGACGATCATGAATTTTCATTTGTAATATGCTCTCAAACTTTGGTACAATTGTATTATGCCGCTATCTTTTATTTTAGTACGTTTATCGTTCGAGAAATATATGTTAACGAATTACATCACTTTAGTAATATAAAAGTTTGAATGTTAGATTAATTTCTATAAAAGTAGTTATTTTGGTAGGATCTACGATCCCGATCTCGATCTTGAAAAGACAAAAACGATCCTACGTAGGATCCCGATCTTGACAACCTTGATATATATATATATATATATATATATATATATATATATATATATATATATATATATATATATATATGTTTATACAGAAAAAAATATGAAAAAAAACTAAGTCGTGAATTCAATCTACTAAGCAACTGTGGGTTAAAAATAGAGGATCTGCTGGAAATAACATGGAGCAATTGGTGCTTGAATTCTGAGTAATCTTTTTACTCGAGTTGATGACCAATTCATTGGGTCTTTTGGTCTATTATTGAGCCATGCTGTTTTGTACTCTATATTTCGCTTTGTAAAGTGTTTTTAGCTCCTGCTTGGAGCTATTGGCTATATATAAAAACTAGGTGAGGTCCCGCGACAACGTGAGGTTTCAACATTTGATTTTATAAATTGTGTAATTAAAAAGTTAAGTCAAATGAAATTGTACCGTGAACAAGATTTTTATATAATATAATCGGCAACCAATAACATCTAGCATATACTCTATCAGTTTGGTACGGTCCAAGTTTTTTATTTTTTTAAGTTAAGTTATTAAAAATACATGTCGGTTGTAAATTATATATTATCTAATTTGTAAACATTTTAGTCATAACAGTTACCCATTTTATGAAGGGGCGGATAGTCAAACATTAATTAATATAATATGCATATAATAAGAAGGAAGTATAGAATTATTGTAACCCATAAAATAGTTTTTTAAAACTTAAATTAACTATGAATTCAGTGTAACTCAAATAACCGTATTTTGTAATTCAAACCTAAATTTCTATCCAAATCAAACATTGTTGTGATCATATATACACATATATATAAGCAATAATGATAGATTTTGAATGGCGATAATAAAATCCATATTCGCAACTTGATCTTTATAGGCGTTATTTTTTAGCAAATCAATAAAACGTTCAATAGCATATTTATTATCAAATACATTTAAAACTTGTTATTATAAATTGAAAGATGTGTGTATGAAAAGGAAAAATAATATATCAATATAAAATGTACATTTAATTTAATACCATCAAAGTTTATTGAAATTTCATGATCTTCAAGAGAGTCTTTATCATTTAATATTTATATAGTAAAACCAAAGTTTTATTTTGATAATGCTTTAAACAAAACTTGTAATAATATAAAATCTATGAATCACAAAAAGAAAATACAACAATGTTATTATGGTTGAATATGACATATGTCTATTGTTTAGTTTAATGTATATTATTTAAGGGATTGTTAGTTAAAATCATAAAATATCTTAGTTACATTATTTAAAGGATTATTAGTTAAAATCATAAAATATTTTAATTAGGATTTTAACATATTCATGATATAACGGTTGTTTGGCTAAATGGATGAATAGTTTTTATTCATAATGTTAATAAAAAATTCATGTAATTAATCAATATAGATAAATATTTCAAATACGATTGTTTATTTATAAATTACCACTTGAACTTGAAATGTCATGATATTTAAACTATAAGGACTAAAAAAATAGGGAAGTATTGAAAGTGTCAATTTCAATAGTTGTGGGTACACGTTATAAAAATTGAAAAAAATGAAGGAAATAATTTTAAATAATTATTCTTTTACCCTTTTGCACTCATAAATGAAATCATTTTAAATGGAAAAGTTTTTATTCCAAAATTACATATATAAATTTCTGTGTTGTTAGAATAAAATATCACTATATTAAACATAATTAGTGAGAATATATCTATACTTATTTGTAAAAACATGTTAAACAACGATGAAAAAATGTCATATTACCATTATGAAATGACATTGTATTTAACGAATTAACAAAATAGATATATTAATTGTTACCGCCGCATTGCGCGGGAGATGTGCTAGTAACCTTTAATGCATAAGTTGATTCTTAGCATTCATATATTTGGTGTGCAAATATAAAATTCAAACATAACATTAACTGAAACATCAGTATCATGTACACATGCTAGTACTGAGCAATCATATCACATACATATAACAATCATGTCCGAATAATTACGCTGCTAGTCTTAACTTATGCCCAACCATTCTAACCCAATCCTCAACCTCATCAGCTTGCAGTTGCATCCAAGCTTCCCTATAAGTCGCACTTTCACAAAATATAACGAGAGCCATTTTGTGCAAAGGGTTTTTAGCTCCCCAACCAAGACTGCACAACTTATCTCGACATTCCTTAAATGAAGGTCCATTGTTCCCAGTAATGAATAATTTTAAAGCTTTTGACATGTCGTCTTCAGTGACCGAAATACTTGGATTCTTCAAAGTTTTAGCCTTTTTCGCTGGTCTTTTAGGTTGGATATGAGAAGAACAATTTCTCTTTGAAGTTGAAGTTTCTTGATTTCCGTTTATCTCTTCGGTATTTTTGATTAAGATGGGTTCAGGACTTGAATTCTCTAAAGTTTTGGCCTTTTTTGTTGAGCTATCAGGTTCAACATGAGAAGAACAATTTTGCTTTGAGGTTGATGTTTCTTGTGTTCCGTTTATCTCTTCAGTATTTTGGATTAAGAGAGGTTCAGCACTTGAATTCTCTAAAGTTTTGGGCATTTTTGTTGGGCTTTCAGGTTCGACATGAGAAGAACAATTTTGCTTTGAAGTTGAAGTTTCTTGTGCTCCGTTTATCTCTTCAGTATATTTGATTGAGATGGGTTCGGGACAAGACCTAGACTTTTCAGAAGATGATTCCCCAATTTCATCCTCTATAACTACCCCGTCATAAAGTTGTGCACAAAGATTAGGAAAGAGGAGCGTTGTACTCTTCAATGATTCTACATATTTATTTTCCTGCATTAGGTTAAAAATAAGATTTGCATATACTAATTAACAGATGCTCTATTCCTCTCAAAATTACTGTCCATACACAAAAAACAGAGTTCAAAAAAGTAAAATTAATACAGCATTACAGCCTTTCATCTATAATAACATAACAGTATTGGACTCCAAATTCAACTATTAAATGCTTACATTCAGTTTTGATGAAAGAAAATGTATCAGGGGTAGTATGGAAAAATTGATCACTTGTACCCATCTTACAATTATTTTGGGACAAATAGAAAAGCAAAGATGGACAATAATTTTGGACACAAGGGGTAAATAAGAAAAGGAAAAAGATATAAGGTAAAAAGGTTACCTTAATTTCTGATTCCCATTCCTCTTCTGTTAAATTGAACGTGTTGGTCACAGGATCATACACGTTCCCGGCTATGTTTTTTAGTTTTGACCATGCTTTATACTTGGATTTGAGATAGTCATAATGATTCTTCATTTGTTTTTGATCGACTATGAAATTATGACTACTTTTTAGCTTTTCTGCAACTTTCTTCCACGAAGATGCTTGCATGTGTCCATTTTCTGCAACTTCCGCAATACATGCGTGTAGAAAAGTTTTTACCACCTTCACACTTTTCCAGCTAATCCTAAATTTCCTTCGTTTTTGAGATTCACCATTTTGTTCCATACCTAAAGACGTAAATGAAACCAACATGTTTAATTCAAACAAGTCGTTATCATTAATGCTATTAAGATAAACTATAGGAAAAAAAAATTGGCATGTTACCGGGACTGCTAAATTTTCCTTTGGGAGAAGGGGTTGACATTCTGATAACAATGGTTCTATATCATGTCCTTTTGGACCTTAAAAAGCCTTATAGGCAAACCATAACTTCAAACCGATTCGCTGCCATTGAAAGAAGTTCCTAAAAAAAGAGAGAACTTTTAGCCATTAGAAGCATGCTTTAAGACTGGAAACTCGTTGTTCACACTACTACACACAAAAATTGATAATACTCAGTAACTTATTTCGCTATAAGATGTCTACATTAAGTGTAAAAATGGAGATGAACGATAACGCCCAAAACTTATTTCTCTTAAAGAAGCTATTCTTACCAAGTATTCTCATCAACATTTACCAACAGGTAAACTATCATTATTATTAAATAAACAGTTCCTCTAACGTGCACCATTTACTATCCTGTACCATTTTCTAATTATAATTCATCTGTTTCTATACCAAAACGTAAGCTTTTCTAACCCGCCAAAACGCTCTGGTAAAACATGCCAGTTCAAACAAAAAAACACATATTACAAAGTAACGATGAATTGCAGTATATTCAAATTATGTGCCAATATTGATATAAAGCATCACATATGTATAATTCCCAGCAACAAACTGCTTACAAAACCATGAATAGAAACAAATAACATACAAGCTATAGCAAAGCATTACCAAAAATAAAAGCGAACTTGAGAAAGATCAATATATCGATTGTCTTTTCGGTGATTTACGATCCTTTTTTATCCCACTTGTGTGCTAGTTAGCAGGTGTTGGGTCAGGTTCTGTCCTACCCAATTTTCAGACACCCCGAGTTTGGGATTGTGTTTCGAAAGTAATAACAATGATTAAATAATTAGCAATTTGAACTTTTAACAAATTTCAGGATACACATACGTTAACATCCAAACTAGTTTGTTTCCATTAAAGGGTGTTCATAAACATGAAAAAAGATAGCATCTTTAGTCACATCTAAGCATGATGATTCATCAGATAGCTCTAAGTATACATGATTCCACATTGTGATAAAGCAGAAAAATTGATTATATTGAAACATATATATTCAAGTTGCAAACTAAAATAGAAATATATAAATTCAAAAACTACAAAGATTATAAGTGATATACGAATCGATTGTATACCTCGTTGGATTAAAGGGGGTGAAAAATTGATAATCGCCGAGTGTTTCAATTTGAACAGAAAGTAAACCCTAAGAAGAAAAAAAAAACCAATTGAAAACGAAGCCCCGTGTGTTTGGTTTTCTGCTTTAAAAAATAAAAATTATAATTAATTAATAGTATTCATTAATATTAATAAATATAAATGTATTAATAATTTAATAATA
The DNA here is from genome assembly GCA_963422505.1 of Pseudognaphalium luteoalbum. Classification (NCBI taxonomy): domain Eukaryota; kingdom Viridiplantae; phylum Streptophyta; class Magnoliopsida; order Asterales; family Asteraceae; genus Pseudognaphalium; species Pseudognaphalium luteoalbum. The sequence continues at coordinate 5,739,120 of OY730198.1, read as the reverse complement.
CTAGTATAGTACCCGCACAATATAGGTTATGTTTGGCACGCTCATTTTTTAAGCTTATGGGAGCTTGTAGCTTATGGTTTTCATAAGCTTCGTTTGGCTAATAAAATTTTAAGTAGCTTATGGTTTCCATAAGCTCCAAAACCATAAGCTACTTGAAGTAGCTTATACAAGTAGCTTGTAGCTTATGGAAGATGAAATTATATAAATACCCTTCAAATAATTATATTCATCTATTAAAATTAATATATTTGTCCTTTTATGTCATTTTACATTCATAAGCTACAAGCTCTAGCTACTCTGCCAAACACAAATATTACCAAAAGCTCCAGCTACAAGCTACCAGCTACAAACTATCAGCACCAACTACAAACTACCAGCTCCAGCTACTTGCGCCAAACATACCCATAGCGGTTGTTCATTTATAATTTATATTTAGTTAATTAAGCGACAAATTGTGTATATTTACGTACTTTTTGTTGAGTCGGGTTACATGTTTATGTTATTCCCCGAGTAGTATTGCATTTTTTCTAATATTCAGTGCAATAATAAAATTGATATGGATAAATAGTTTTTTTATTAGTTTTGATTTTGTATTAAATATTGAAAAATTATTTAAATGGAATGAAAATACTCATACTACGTATATAGAAACTCTATATATGGATGATTGATAAGTCTGATGTTAAGGGTACAAATATAATTTTAATTATTGTTGAAAGTTTAAGATAATGGAGATGTTTTATAGATAGTTATAGATTATAGATAATGATAATAATCGTGGATATTTTTCTAATTCTTATAAAACTTTTATCAACTTTTTATTTTTTCGCAGGTCATTTTCCTATAACGTTATCATCACAGAAATAGTGGACTAATTAAATTAATTTTACTTTAATACCCACCTCAGTAATTGGAACAGAAAAACTTCTTCCCATTTTTAATTTAGCAAAACCATTTAAAAACATGTCCATATTATTATTTGTACCAGTCCTAATATAATTGTGGAGTTGTAAATAATAACTATTTTAAAACTATTCAACCTTTTGTTTTACTCTCATTTATTACTATTAGTATCAATAATTTACTTTTAAATAGATCCAATCAAAGTGTCTTGAACACAAAGACAAAACTAACATTTATCAAACTTATTTTAATTCACACAAAAATTATTTTTGTGAGACGGAGAGAATAGCATTTTATTTTGGAGAATCAACCACTCGTTTTTCAATCCATTGTTCAAATTAAGTTACCAAGTTTCTATAATATAATTGATATATTGTTGAGTTATTTATAATAAACATTTTATAGAAAATGGATGACTTTACCTGAACACTCTATATAGTCATATAATCGAAAAATGACATTACTTAATCAATGTATGAAAAATAAGTATTGAGTGGTTAAACAAATAAGTAAATGTTCGATGAGTTTAGTTGTTGAACAATCATAAAATTCGATAACTACTTGATGATTTTTATACATACTAATACCTAATGCATAACAACTAACATATATATGTTTCATAATTTTTTTTGGGCCAAAATACAAATTTGTTACTCTAAACGCGTCTAATCAAATACTTTAAGTGGTTAGCACCCTACACTTGTAAAGATACAATATAATATATTAACTTGTGAAATCTATAGTCCTTGAAAGCTAGCTCAAGTGGTTGAGCTAAGTGGTATCGATCCACTAGGTCATGGGTTCAATCCTAGGCAAGGACATCTTAAATTCTATTGGAGTCTTAGCTCAGTGGTCAGGGAGTTTTCTACTAAAGTGGTTTTTTTCCTGGAGGTGATGAGTTCGAATCTCGCCCATGGCATGCCTGGGGGAGGGGGAGACTCCGCGGCGCGATACTCATCTAAGACATGGGAGAGCAACCCCTTTAGAGCATCGCCGAGATTACGAACTATGGAGTGATTCTCATATCGGGGAGTAATCGCTTATGGAAGATGAACGAGTGGATAAAAAATGGTCCACAACTTGTGAAATCGCTTATGGAGTGATTCTCATATCGGGGAGTAATCGCTTATGGAGTGATTCTTCTCATATCGGGGAGTAATCGCTTATGGAGTGATTCTCATATCGAGGATAAAAAATCGCTTATGGAAGATTCCACAACTGGCTTTAAAAAAAATACTTGTGAAACCGATAAAATTAAGACATCCACTCACTCAACTCGATCATGTGACATCATGAGCTTTCTCCTACGTTACAACATTTGACGGTCCCAACTAGCAAACAAAACGACTCAACTTCATTTTGATTTTAATTAATCATTGAAGATGTGTTTTAATAAACTTTGATTCTTATTGAAGAAAGATACTTCACATTGTAACAAGCTTATGAGCGAAAAATGAGTTATTCGATCTCGAGCTACTCATAAATAGACATTTATTTTGGTTATGATACAATAATATTACATTCTCACTAGAACTTAAATACACATTCATAATCATATAGTGTTACAGAAAAAAATAAAAAAGTCAACCATCGATTTCCATTCATTTGGTAAAAAGACAAGACAATCAATTCATATCACTGACTCCGATCACAATATTCTGAATATTTATATGAATTCATTGTAAGCATCAAATCAACGTTCATAACAAAGTAACACCAAGAAATGAAGCTAATTAACATGATTGGTACTCTTTTACTACTAATCACAGCGTCAACCGCGACAACAACGATTACAGGTAATAATTCTTTTTTAAGTATATTCATCGTAACGTTGTTAACTTGATGCGTACAATGATTCTATTAATGTTTAGATGATACAAAGATCAAAGTATGCGAAGTTCATGTGACATGGGTTAATTGTCCACAAAACCTTAGCGAGTGCCAACGTTTTTGTCGCATTTGGAAGGGGAAGCTTGCAGATGGAAAATGTACGGATCAAAATCATTGTCAGTGTAGATATATATGTTAATGTTAATTAAACAGCTAATAATAAAGAAGTTTTTAGTTCTATTTATCTTTTCAATCTGTTCTAGTTTCAAAATTATGTTTGTAAAAGTTAGTCGTTGATTAATGTTGTTAGTCGTATAGTATAGTGAGAGAGGTTCAAATAAAATTCTAAAAAAATAATAATCATGCGAAAAATCTTGAAATGCGATAACCAATCTTTAACATCGAATGAATTTGATCAACGGTTATGATGATGGATGATGACATGCAAAATAATGATCATAATCAATGGTAGTAAAATAAAATAAAAAGTAAATTTTCATAAAAGATGCAGAGGTATTAAGTTATTAACTATTAAGGTGACTTTGTAAGTTTCTATGATTCTTTCAAGGTATAAGTGCAAAAAATTAATTATATATATTCTCACATTTATAGTGTCTATTCATACATTCATTATGTGTAATAAACTTATTATTCATCATTGAGAGCTGATTTTGGCAAGTAAACTTTTACTTATCACAAGGAAACAGTGCATTAACCAGTTGTACTATATGCATAAAAAGGTGTACTATTTCCTTGTGACAAGTAAAAACTTATTTGCCAAAATCAGTTCCCTTCATCATTATTCTATGTAAGTGTAAGTTGTTTTTACTTGCGTATCAGTTGTATGAGGCGACACGTGTCATCATTACAAGTTGACAACATCATCAATATACATACAACTAGTTTTATGACCCGTGAAAATACGTGTTTTGTTTATAAGCAAATTAAATTAATACATATTAGTATAATAAATATCTCTTTGATATTATGTGAGTTCCAAGACAATTTTTGATATTGCGTGAGTTCCAAGACAATCTTTGATATTATGTGAGTTCCAAGATAATTTTTGAATGTAAAATAAATATTTATTTATCAAATTGATTTTTTTTAATTATTACTCTCATCACATCACTATGACATCAACAGAATAATAAGAAGAAACCACGTCAGTAGCAAAATCAACTCTAGAAAGTGCCAAATCATTTTCATGACATCAGCTTTAGTGTCCTTTAATAGTGTCCTTTAATATATAGTATAGATAGATAGCAACAAACTAAAAGTTTCTTACACACTACGAATACTTTGTTACATACTTTGAATCTGAGAGTATATATAATTACAGTTTTATAAACTTAAGCCTATATATCTTTTAATCCCAATGAAACCGTCACCCGAATGAATGATAAAGTTTTAGCAAATTAATACATGGAATATATATTTTAATGAAATACTAATAATTAAATTAATTCAAACATGTTATAAGTTCATTTCAACTTTCAAAGATTATCAAAATTGCGATTATAATCGTAAGATGATTACGATCCTACATACCTAAATCGTGTTGTGTATTTGTGTTGTTCCAATATTGCTAGAACTGTAAGATCATATCGGAAGTATGATCGTGAGATTGCCTGTAAACTTTTAGGACTCGCAAGCTATCCGATCTTACCAAATACCAATAAACCATTCTTATTCATATTTCTTAATAAATCATTGAAAATGGATGTAGATGGTGAGAAGCAACACAGAAGAAGAGCCCAAAATAAATACTTTTTGTTTTACATATTTTGTTGCTAACAACTTAAGATAGAGCAAGTTTTCTACCTGTACATAAATTTAAAGATATATTTTGTTGGCTTGCAAACAGATAAAAGATGCCTTAGTATTTGGCAAACTAGATGCATTCATACATCTACAAGTAACACTGTGAACTAATATTTGTATACCTCGTAGAAATTATAAGCATAGAAAAAAACCAGGAAAGTACAAGGATTTTGAAAAGAATGAAAGTTTATTTACCTCCTAACTTAAATATCTCACAAACGACAAATCGAAAAATTATGAAAATTGCACCATTAGATTCAGCGTTTGATCCTCTTCGATTTGCCGTCCATCAAGGCATACTTGCAATGAATTTTTTTTCAACTTTTTTTGGTGGGTTTTACTAATTGCTAACACATGTATTAATATTTGATTAAATATTTAATTTAAGTATAGAGTTTAGGGATTAGGGTTTAGGGTTTAATAGGTTTAGGGTTTAGTATGGTTTAGGGCTTAGTAAGATTTAGGGTTTAGAGTTATATAAAACGTTTAGGGTTTAGAGTTTGGGGTTTAGGAGTTAGGGTTTGGGTTTTGGGGTTTCTCCTGAAACCCCAAAACCCAAACCTTAACCCCTAAACCCCAAACCACAAACCATAAACCCTAAACGCAACACTTTAACACATGTGTTAGTAAATTGTAAAACCCACCAAAAAACGTGGAAAAAAAATTCGTCGAAAGTATGGCTTGATAGACGGCAAATCGAAGAGGATCAAACGCTGAATCTAATGGTGCAATTTTCATAATATTTCGATTTGTCGTTTGTGAGATATTTAAGTTAGGGGTAAATGGGTTTTGTATTCTCTTTGTACAAATGACACTCTTCCATTGGTACTTCCATACTTTTCATAATTCATGTACTTTCATGATCCCATCTCTATAAGCATAACATGTCATGATTCGGGTCTTTGTTGATACCAAAACGAACTTTAGAGCTTATTTTTTTTAGTTTTTACACATAATATCAAATAGAGTGCAGAAACAACATCGTTAGACCAAATAGTTGTGAACAACCCATTGTTCTTTGATGTACCTAGCTGTTGTTTGTCTCATATATTAGCGTTCTCTAATTATTTTATTTAAGTTTTATTGTGTTTGTTCTTGTATTTGATCATTCAAATCAGGTTTATTGCACAACAATTATTAATAAAGTAAGTCTGTTATCTAAGTCTGCACAATAGTAAAAGTTCTTTACCGATCTATAGTTTCTATCATTCATAAGTTTTACGGTATAAAGTTATCGCTATGTATTCTCTTAAGAAGGTTATTCAAACACCTAATCAAATAGGCATATACTATCTCACATTAATTAAATTCATAACCTTTTGGTTGGTAAGCCACTTACATACGAGTAGGCCAAAGGGTTGTTGATAAAGTTTGTATCTATTTAGCATATTACACATCAAATAACACAATGAAGCAAAAAGAAATCTAGAAACTAAGGAGAACCGTTGTATAGTTTTAGGGAAATAATCGTTTTGTTTGCGGTTGTTTATACTTTTTGATACTTAATGACGACATTTGCGATTTCAATAGCCATTTTTTTTTTTTGTATAAATCTTTACGTATTGCATTTTTATGATCTAGCTAGCATGTAATTATTGCACAGATCGGTCCAAATCTTGAAGAAGACCATGTCTATAGTGTTACGTACCAAAAATATATGTCGAGATTTCAACGAGATGAAGTGTGACAATTAAGAAAGAATGGTCCAAATCATCAAACTCATTAAGCTTTTATATTTTAACCCCCTATTAAGTTTCATAATACAACCAATCAACCCCTTAAGACTAGGAACAATATACATTGTGTTATAAAATATATTTGACCCTATAGCTAGATGGCCGTGTTTAATCACATTGTCGTTGTATTAGCCATTTTACTTCCGGCCACCACCATAGCAACACGATATATGGTGGGAGATGAATGTGGTTGGTCCACCGGTGTCGATCATCAAGCTTGGGCTGAGGATAAAGTATTTAAAGTTGGTGACCAACTTGGTAAATAACTTCAACAATTTTGTTTTATAATTTTATTTTGAAATCCTAGCACATCTTATATTCTTATATTACAGAGTTCATTTATCCAAAAGACACACATAACCTATATGTAGTGAGTGCAACTGCGTTTGATGATTGCAATATTACAGAACCCGCTAGATATTCTTCCGATTCTGGAGATGATGTAATTGGCTTTTCCCAATCTGGCACATTTTATTTTATTTGTGGTGCACCGGGACATTGTTCTGATTTTAACCAAAAGTAGACAATCGATGTAATTAATGCTTGATGACGATTTACCATGCCACGACTTGGTGCTGAATTTTCACGGTTGCTACTGTCAATGACTAATTGATGTCAAATAAAAACTTGTATGTTTTGTGTAATGATATAAACGATTCTTCTTTAAACATTCATTTCCATGCTTGGTACACAATTATCATGCTATGGTCATTTGACATTATAATGTCATTGCACATTTAGGTTCTTGTTATTCTTAAATTTATACCTGAGTGTATTTAAGCACATGCATTGACATGTCAAGTGAACCATACGAGTTCATCTCAAATTTTTAAAAACCTTAGTGATGCTAGTGAATTTGTTGCTAATAATATTAATGATGAAACATGATTAGATAAAGACCAATTAATGATGAAAGTTTAAAAGGTTCTAAGACCCCTCCTAATGGTGAACATCAACTGACGCATCATTTGGTGCCACTTCAGCTTTTTTTAAAACTGACACAAACTGACACTACCCTGCCAACAGTAAAACATCAGTTAACATCACTTCTCTTTTTTGGGACCCACACACTAATTTCTTTATTTATTTAAAAAATAACCTTAAATAAAACATTTTTATTAAAACTAAAAACATTACATTAAAATAAAAATAAAACGTTACAATTCCTAAAAATTTAAAAAAAAATGTTACAATTCCTAAAAAAATAATACATTTCTTGAAAATTAAAAAGATAACTAGTCGTCTACTCCGAATCGTCCGAACCCGCTCGGTCTTCGTCCGAATCGTTGACTTGAACCGAACCCGAAACCGAATCGCGATCAAAAACCATTTTATAATCATTTTCATAATTATCGACAACGGTTTTTCGCACCTCCTCGAGCATCTTTTTTTCCTTGTCTTTAAGGTCGCTCGGTATTTTTTTATACAACATCTTCTACGATTTTAATATAGTTTTTTTGACCGAATTTCCCTTGATCGTGGCCAATGTTTCTTGTTGTGCTTGCGGGGCTTGTATGTTGGCTAGCCGTTCTTTTTCTTTCAAACTACGCGAAGAAGTAGCGGCATCACTCGAACCCGAACTTTTTTGACTTTTGTTGGCTTTAGCTCGGCTGGGCGGACGACGAATAATGTCGTCTTGGAACAACCGTTCCATGTTAGTCGTGAGAGGCTCGGAAGTAGGCATATCGTCACCAAGATTAATCGGTTCAAGTTCGGCTTGGCTTGGTTGTCGGCTCATGACTCCATCATTTTCCATAAACTTCAGACAAAGTCGTAGTACATTCCAACATTTTTCGTATATGAAGGCGCGATTTTGTTGAGACTTAAACGCTTCGTGACACCCCTTCAAAATGTCGGTATCACTTGCCCCGCTTTGACGAGGATTGGTAAGATGTTTGTAGATGGCAATGAAAATTTTGGTGTCGCTACGAATTTTGTTCCACTTTCCTTGAAGTTGGCTCAAACTACGTTCTTGAGGTGCAACCGTATTGTAATCTTTCTTTACTTTTTCCCAAAAAGCTTCGAAGCTTTGTGAAACCCCTTTCTTTGAAACCTCGGAACGGTGAATCCAACGTTCGGATAATAATAGCACCTCTTTGTCGGACCATCTAACTTGAACCCTTTTTGGTTCTCCTTTTGCTTTTCCTTTTCCTTTTTTCGGGTTCGGGCTCGGCTTCGGCTTGACTTGGTGACTCGGGCTCGGGTGGAGTGTGGATGTTTCTGAAGTGTGGATATTTTATTGGAGTAGGTGGAAATGGAGAGAAAGCGGAGGATGGTTGGGTTAAAAATCGTGGGTCTCCAAATGGTGGTAGAGTTTGATGGAATGGTGGTGGAGTTTGTTGGAATGGTGGTGGAGTTTGTTGGAATGAAGAATACGGTGAAAAGTGTTGGTAGTTTTGGTAATTTTGATAACCTTGAAATTGTGTCGCGTATTGTGAAAAATCGGGGGGTTGACTTGGTGACGAGCTGCTCGATTGAGCGGAAGATGTGGCCGTCGGTGAAGTTGGATTATGGGGCGTGTTCGGTATGGGATTGTTTATTAAATTGTTCCACATATCTTCGCCGGTTGATTGGTTGCGTCTCATTTTTTTGGTGGTGGAATATTGTTTAATTTGTGTATGAATATGTATTTTTTTTTTGAAGTGGAAGTGGGTTAAAGATTGTGTTAAAAGTGATGTATATATATTGTAAATATATTGTGTGAAAGTTTGTTAAAATTTGGTGTGTATATGATATGTATATATAGTGGTGCACAAAATGTGGTTGTGGTTTTTTTTTTTTGGCTACTGGCTCCCTAACCCAACGGATACCTCTTTTTTTTTTTTTTGCTAGCCGTTGAAACAACCGGACAAAAAAGAGAGAAAGCAACGTGGACCCCACGATTTTTTTTCCTTCGGTAAACCGACGAAATCAAGCGACGTGAGGAAACCGACGCCCCGTGTCAACGGCGTCGGTTCCTTTCTGTTTGCCGACGGGTCCAACCGACGCAGCGTTGGGAGGGCTCTAATAATCACGATTCACGACTTATGAGTTGTGCCATCTTTAAACCCCTTGATTATATATATATATATATATATATATATATATATAGATATACTTCAACCCTCTTATCTAATTTACCTCTTTTCTTACTCACTCTCAAAGTGCATCATCTTGTGGAAAACTAGGGATTTTATTGCAAAATTATGTTTCTTATTTTCTTAAATTTTTTGAATCCGATGGTTAATTATCCTAGCTACGCCCCTGTATACGTGGATGAATTATTATCAATGAAAATAGTTCTAATTTTATTTTTCATAAAGTTGTATGCGTGTACGCTACATATGTAAAGTAAAGAACATTTAGCTATAGAAGCGAGTCAAGCCCGATCTTGATGAATAAAATGCTTAAAACCTCCTAATATATAATTTGTAAATATATAGTTGTGTAGTAATTGTTGAGTCACTGATCTTCAAACTCAAGATGGTCACTGATCTCAAGGATTAAGGGGGAGACTAAGACAATGTCTACAAGCAGTTTGTTGAAGTCATTAGTCGCTGATAAGCGAAGTCACTGATGGTGTCTTACTCTCTCAAGTCTCTGACCCACTTAATGAAAATCTCTCTAAAGAAGAAATGATTCAAGTCAAGCTCCTGTTGCTGATGTTTATGTTCGCTGATCTTCTCTCTCTCTCTCACTGTATTACTGAAGGAGAATTATGCTCAACTTTGTGTGTCGCTGATCATTGTCAGCGAGAGCATTACTCTCTGTACAAGAAGTATGATCCAAGTTGAAGATAGTGTTGCTGAAGGTTTTCTTGTCGCTGATTGTATCTTAGACCAGTAGAGGAAGAATTTATAAAGATCAAAGACTCAACTATGTGTGTCGCTGATACTCATCTATCAGCGAGAGTCTCCAAGTCTTCTTGAGTTCTCTCTTCTGTTGAATAAAAGAAGTCGCTGAAGATTAGCTGTTCAAGTCATTCTTTAGAGCATGTTAGCTCGCATCGAGAATGAGGAGAATTGATATATCTATCAGTGACTGCAGCATTAAATGCCGCATTAAATAAGAAGTCAACATTCGGCGTTACTATGGCGCAGCACGGGTTCCTCGAAACTTGAAAAGAGTAACGTGGAAGCTTTTGATTGATCTATGGTACAAGGTGATATTTCCCAAGACAGAATGTCGTGCCATGATGTGTCACATCTTAACTACCTCTCCAATCAAGCAGCGACACGTGTCCATCAGATCCGGAAATCAAGGATTTCAGCGTCTATAAATAGCGTAGTATGTTGTACTTCATTTTGTGTCGATTACTTGTATTGTCACTTGTTTGTCAGTGACTAGTTTGTCTAAGATACAAGTAACACCAGCAAGTGAACTAGTAGCGCGTTTGTCCACTACTAGCTTACCTCAGCGAGAGAGCAGTTAGCGTGTTTGTCCACTACTGCTCATCTCCTTTGTAATAGCTATATTGTTTGATTTGGATTAGCTTTGGCTAATCTATTCCGCAATCAACAAGAGATAAATTTCATCAATAAAGAATTTATCTTTCAGCTACATTTGTATCAGCAACTGAACTGTTTATCATATATATATATTTGTGTTCATATTGTTGTTACTTTAATACAGTTAGAAACTTACTAAACAAAGATAAAACTGTAACAAAGAAAAGAAAAGTTTTTAATTGTATTCAACCCCCCCTTCTACAATTAACTCACTGTTAACGATTCACAATCACTGACATAATAGTGATTCGGGACTCACAATTGGTATCAGAGCGGAGTTGGTTTAAAATATAATTTAACCAGATCTGCAATGGAATCCGTTAAGTACAGCTGTGTTGATTCTGAGTACCAGAAGGGAAATGGCTCCACTACAAAACCTCCAGCTTTTGACCCATCAAGAATTGAAACCTGGATGTCCAGGATGATGATGTTCTTAGACCTTGTTGATGATCGTCTTTGTTCTATAATAACTGACGGTCCTCACACTCCTACTGTTATTATTCCTGCTGTTGCAGCCACTGCAACCACTCCTGCACTACCAGAAATGGTTATGCCAAAAAGGGAGGAACAATGGACAGATGAGGACAGGCGCATGGTCAGACTGGATAAACAAGCTAAAATATACATAAGCATGTCACTTCCTGATGAAGTGTTTGAGTCCATTAGATTGTGCAGTACAGCGAAACACATGTGGGACACTCTTAGAAATATCTATATTGGAACCCCCGACATAATTCGCTGTAGAGAAGTAAATCTGACTCGTCAGTATGAACTGTTTGCCATGGAACCCAATGAGTCACTGGCCTCCACCTATACTAGATATCAAGCTTTAATAAATAAAATGGAAAAGGCTAATATAGGAAAAGACCAAAGATTTGTTGTTGAAAAATTTCTAGAACTGCTGCCTAGAAAAGTTTGGGGAACCATTGCAACATGTACTCGATAACGTAATGATTATACTTCTCTCAATCTAACTCAAATTTATGGTATATTGTTAAACTGGGAACAATCTGAAAAACAGGCTGATCAAAGTGAGCACATTCGTGCTGCACTAGGCAGTCAAAAGATTTCTAATGCCCTTGTAGCTGAGCTAGAAGAGATTGATCAAAAGCAGAAAGTTAAGATCACCCAGTTGAGTTCAAAGTCACTGATTGCAGATGAGGAAGGTTGTGCAGTCTGAAGTCAGCTATGAAGAAGGACTAGAGAAGCTGGAAAGAGATATGGCCATGATGGTTGCAAATTTCAGAAAGAACACAAGGTTTAACAAATTTGCTGGTGCACCATCAAGTGACATCTCAAAGTCAAAAGGTGACTGCTACAAATGTGGCAAGCCTGGTCACTTTGCAGCTAACTGTAGATCCAAAGCTGTCAATCCTCTCCCTGATCAAAGGTCCAGCTTCAGAAATGACAAGTATAACAAGTACAAGTCAAAATACAAGAAGCTGAAAGCTATGTCCAAAGTTGGCAAAAAGAAGGGAAAAGGATTCGTCGCTGAAGAAGGATCCTTCAGCGACTCTGACTCAACCTCATCATCTGATGAAGAAGAAGCTATGATTTGTTTAGATAGAGATTACTGCTTGATGGCTAATGATGCTGACTTCCATGAAAACATCAAAGAAGTAGCTAAGAAATGTTCAGCATCCGGCTGGGATCCAGAGACTCTCTACAAGGTACATTGTTTTAAATCAGCTTCAGTGACTGAAAAGGAGAATATCTTTGAGACTTTGATAGTTGATCTATCAAATGCTCATGATATTCAGAAAAGGCAAGAATGCATGATCAATGACTTAACATCTAAACTTAAACTTCAAGAAGAAAATTTGTTGAAAATGAAAGATCTAAAACTTGAACTTGATGCACAAATACATGCAAATCAAATGTGCATTCAAGAGAAAATAAGTTTTGAAACCAAATTTTCTCAACTCAATGAAGTTATAAAGTCATGGTGCAAATCTGCATTAAATGTAAATCAGTGTGTCAATAATCAAATTCCAAAACAAGTAAGAGCTATTTTGGGAGGTGATTATGACACAGCTGCTTCTCTGGCTGATGCCACAAACATTGATCAAATATTCAAGCCTGATCAATCATTTTCAAACTTCGTTTTTGAACCAATGTCAGTCCTCAGCGAGCCTAAACCAAATCACTTTGCTAAAAGCTCGCTGGTCACTAACAACTGTGATATAGCTGCAAGTATTGATGAACTGAAAGACTTGAGCATAAATGAGTCAACAACTAATCCAGTTTCCACCAGTATTACTGCTATCAATCAAAAGTCATTCAGCAATCTCACTTCTGACACTTCAGTGACTGATAATTTTGTCATCAGTAACTTGGAGTCAAAGAAACAAACTAAAACAATAAGTCTGAATTCTTTTAAATCTCAATCAAATAAGCATTTTGAGCAAAAGAAGTCTAAAGCCACAAATAAAAAATGCTATAAGTGTGGAAGTAGGCAACATGTGTCAACAGATTGTTCATCAGTACAAGCTTGTGTCCAACCAACCACCAGCAATGAATCAAATGTTTTGCTGGTCAGTGGAAGCCATGTTCAAGGCTTGTCCACCATGAACCCATCTCAGGATGGGTTCATAAATTGAACTAATAGTTTATTCCTGATGTAGGGCATTCTTAGAGAAACAATCTGGTATCTGGACAGTGGGTGTTCCAGACATATGACCGGATGTAAGTCCCTGCTCAGCGACTACCAGGATGAAAGAGGTCCTGATGTAGTTTTTGGTGATAACAACATTGGTAAGACCAAAGGGTATGGGGTCTTGACCAATGGAAATGTGATGTTTAAAAAGGTGGCATATGTTGAAGGACTGAAGCATAATTTATTAAGCATCAGTCAGTTCTGCGATGCCAAGAATAAAGTGCTATTTGATCATGAAGCTGGAGTTGTTTACAACAAAAATGGAAGTGCTGTCCTGGGTGCTCAAAGGAAAGGAAATACATATGTAGTCAATATGGACTCAGCACAATCAGGAACATGTTTCTATTCCAGAACCGTTTCAGAAGAAAAATGGTTATGGCATAAGCGACTTTCTCACCTGAACTTCAAAGCCATCAGCAAGCTCAGCAAGTATAGCTTGGTAAATGGTCTTCCAAAGCTTACTTTTGACAAAGACAAGCTTTGTTCAGCGTGTGAGAAGGGAAAGCATCACAGCTCTTCTTTTAAAAGCAAACAAACATCTTCAGTGACAGAATGTTTTCAACTGATGCATATGGATCTATTTGGTCCAGTGAGTTCTCCCAGTCTTGGTGGTAAAAGGTATTGCTTGGTAATTGTGGATGAATATTCCAGATATACTTGGGTATTCTTCCTCAAAGCCAAAAGTGATGCAACACAGGAAATTATATCCTTTATCAAAAAGATGGAAAACTTAAATGATTGTTCCGTTAAACATTTAAGAAGTGATAATGGCACTGAATTCAGAAATATTGACCTTGAAAGTTTCTGTGATTCAAAAGGTATTTCTCAAAACTTCTCTGCACCAAGAACACCTCAACAAAATGGTGTTGCAGAAAGGAGAAATAGAACCTTGATTGAATCAGCAAGGTCAATGCTCATAGATGCTGGTCTTAAGACCCACTTCTGGGCTGAAGCAGTTAACACTGCCTGCTACACTCAGAATAGGTCTCTGATTGTCAAGAGACATGATAAGACAGCCTATGAGGTGTTAAGGGGGAGAAAACCTGACATAAGTTTTCTTCATGTTTTTGGCAGTACCTGCTATGTCTTAAACAAGAGAGATCACTTAGGAAAGTTTGATCCCAAAGCTGATGAAGGTATATTTGTTGGTTACTCAATCATTTCAAAAGCTTTCAGAGTTTATAATAAAAGAAGGGAATGTATTGAAGAATCAATGGATGTTACCTTTGATGAATCCTATGATGAATCACTCACTGATCCAAAAGATTATGAAAACCTTATTTTTAACTCAATCAGTGATGACAAGCATGAGATTCATCCATCAGATTCAGAAAGGGAAGATGATGTCCCTGAAGATACTTCTGGCTCTACTCTAGCTCAGAATAATTCAGAAACTTCATCTTTGCCTGTTAATACCCCATCATCATCTCATCATTTGCATCAAAATAATAACACTCTCCTTCCAAATCAAAGCTTAAACATTAATCATGCTTCTAATGCTGATGTGTCTGGTGGATCACCTCTGAATAATCAAGTCACTGCTGAACCTCAGCGAGTGACTAAATGGACTAGACATATTGATAATCAATTGATTATTGGTGATCCTCAATCCAAAGTCCAGACCAGATCAGCATCTGCTAACTTTTGTTTGTTTGTAAGCTTTGTGTCACTAATTGAGCCCAAGAAAATTGATGAGGCACTCACTGATCATCACTGGATAGCTGCCATGCAAGATGAGCTATCTCAGTTTGAAAGGAATAAAGTGTGGAAGTTAGTACCTCAAGTAGCTGGGAAATCTGTGATTGGAACAAGATGGGTGTTCAGAAACAAGATGGATGCTGATGGTGTTGTAATAAGGAATAAGGCTAGACTGGTTGCACAAGGTTACTGTCAGCAAGAAGGAATAGATTATGATGAAACCTTTGCACCAGTTGCTAGGCTTGAAGCAATCAGGTTGTTCTTAGCATATGCAGCTCACAAGAAGTTCAAGGTATATCAAATGGATGTGAAAAGTGCCTTCTTGAATGGAAAGCTGCAGGAAGAAGTGTATGTAAAGCAACCACCTGGATTTACTGATCCCAAGCATCCAGGTTATGTATATAAACTGGATAAAGCTTTATATGGACTCAAACAAGCTCCCAGAGCTTGGTATGACACTCTCTCTGTCTTCTTGATTAAATGTGATTATGTCAGAGGTAAAATTGACAGCATACTTTTTATTAAAAAGGATAAGAGAGATGTTATATTGGTCCAAATTTATGTTGATGATATTATTTTTGGGTCTACTAACAATGACATGTGCAAGGAATTCAGTAACCTCATGACTAAAAGTTATGAAATGAGCATGATGGGTGAACTAACATTTTTCCTTGGTCTGCAAATTAAGCAAACCAAAACTGGTATTTTTATAAATCAAGGAAAATATGTTAAAGATTTGTTAAAGAAATTTGAATTCACCAACTGCTCATCCCTTGCTACACCAATGTCATCTGCAGTAAAATTACATGCTGATCCTGATGGTAAATCTGTAAACATCACTGCTTACAGAGGAATGATCGGGTCACTGCTGTATCTAACTGCTAGTAGACCAGACATTATGTTTTCCACTTGTCTATGTGCTAGATATCAAGCTGATCCAAAGGAATCCCATTTGCTCGCTGTCAAAAGAATATTCAGATATCTGAAGGGTACACCAAATCTTGGTCTCTGGTACCCATCTGGTTCAGATTTCTCACTGAAGGGATATTCAGATTCTGATCATGCTGGATGCAAAATGGACAGAAAGAGTACCTCTGGTAGCTGTCAGTTTCTTGGAGAAAAGCTTGTAAGCTGGTCAAGCAAGAAACAAAATTATGTCTCAACTTCTACTGCTGAGGCTGAATATGTCGCTGCTAGAGCCTGCACAGCCCAAATTCTGTGGATGAGGAATCAGCTCGCTGACTATGGTTTTGACTTTGGCAATGTTCCAATTTATTGTGACAGTCAAAGTGCCATTGCCATAGCAAATAATCCTGTGATGCACTCAAGTACAAAGCATATTGATGTCAGATATCACTTCATCAGGGACCACGTCATGAAAGGTGACATTGAATTGCATTTCATTCCAACTGATTACCAACTCGCTGATATTTTTACAAAACCTTTAGATGAGAAAAGATTCACCTTTCTCATCAGCGAGTTGGGCATGCTGAACCTAAATGATTAAAACCTGTTTGTTTAGAAATAGGTAGTTACAGAATAAATAGTTTATTTTAACACGCTGACCTATTACTCTCACTGATATAATCAGCAAGAACAATAAGTTAGCATTGTTATAATCAATAAATTATATAATTTGTAACTGCACATGAAAATTCCTTATATCATATAAATAAACTATATCTTATGCTTCACATACTTGACTAGCTGATTGGATTAGTATTCTAAGTTGTAATTTGATCAGCGACATCAAATGTGAAACATAATATTTATTTTATTGTAAGATATAATTTATTTTTCATCTCGCTGAGACATAATGTATCAGCGAAAGCTTTGTTAATATTTAATACAGCATTTATTTCGACATATATTCCCTACAATTAATACATTTTGTATTTAATTTGTAACGATTTATATTCTTAATACATACCTTATTAAATATCTTATGGGAACTCGAAAAGGTACACTTTTTCTGACACCTCGTATACCTTTCCGGCGTACCACTCCCATCACCATTTAATGTTACCACATATCACCATCATCACCCTACTCCACTACCACCAACCACATTTTTTTTTTACTTTTTGACCACGTACATACTCGTTTTGACCACACATTTTCAACATCAGTAACCGTATATAAGCAGCGAAACCGTTACCTTTTCATTCTTTATGCTTTCTAATTTTTCAAACTTCATCTTCTTCATTTTTTTCTCTGCAAATCTCTTACATTCTAAATCTTCTATTTTTTCTTTCTTTAAAATGGCAAGGACAAAATTTTTCAATAATGCTTACACACCGACCCCAGAGATTAAAGCTCTTCGAGCCTCTGCGGTCAGTGAGACCCTTGTCATTACAGTTCCTAAATCTAACTATTTGGGAAATGTAAGCTGTCCTAAACCTGAGTATGCGGAGGTGATAAACTTTTTAAAAAATCACTTTATCCTCCCTGCTCTCACCTTGTCTCCTGGGGAAATGAACCCAGAATGGCTCAGTGAGTTCTGGTATACCTGCACTCACTCTGTCGTCTCTGGTGTTTCCCAACTCTCATCTATCACTGCACCGACTGTCAATGTCTCACCACTGACCCATGGTGAGATACAGGTCGCTACTTCTATTTCCAATGAACCACCAGCTAAATCACAAGCTGATGATGAGGAAATCATGCCTATGGACACCTCTGAGGACACCCAACCCATTCCTCCACCCACTTCCAACTCTCCCATCCGAGAGCTCACCCCCACCTCTTTCTCCAGTGATAACATCCAAGTCACTGCTGATCAGACCACACCCCCTGATCAGGTAGCCCAATCTACACCAACCCCCATTATTGTTACCCAAACTACTCCCCCAAACACCTCCACTCACTCCACATCTGATCAGCTACTGATGGAGTACATTGCCCAATCCCAAACCCAAATTAAGATGCTCACTGAAGACCGTGAGGCACTTATTGGCAATGTCTCTGTCCTTCAGAAAGCTGTTGCTGCTCTCACTGATGTATACAACTCCATTGAATCATGGAGCACATCTGTTAGTGAGAGGGTACAAACAGTAGCTGATGCTAGTGCTGCAATAAACCATGCAGTCACTGAGCTAGCCTCCACCTCCACCAACAACTTCACCAATCATGCTGCTGCCATTGCCCAACTCACCACCAACCAAAATGATTTAGCCATTTCTGTATCTAACTACCTGTATAACACTGACAAAGTTATTAAGGTACTTCCACAGGTTGTCTCACAGCTCACAAAGACAAGAGCTGAGGTCGTTGCCCTGCGAGAGGAAAACGCAGACTTCACTGATCAGATACTAAGGGCAGTTGATCAGTTTGAGCGAACCAGTCAGGGGGAGAGTGAAGAAGAGGACTTTGTCTCTGATCCAGAGATGCCCCGTAAGATGACTGATCCGCTATCAAACAAGGCTCACAGGGACATTGTGCTCACTACCTATGCACTTCGTCCTATTGCTGAGCAACCTGAACTGGAGGCCCTTGCAGTTGCTGAACTGCATTGGGTAGATATGGAGATAGCCACTGACATGGTGGATATCACTGAGAGCTTTCCTGAGTTCAGTGCTGAAGAGCTCAGGAACTACAATGGGCTAGTGCAACAATGGGCAGTGGATGATACTGCTAGGATTGAGGGTACCTCAGTGAGCTACGAATTGGCTCGCTGGGAATGGATGAATAGGGAAGTGGTAGCTGATGCATCTGATGATGAGGAGGATGATACCATCATGCATGATGCTGATGATAATGATGATGATAACAATGATGATGGCCAGGGAGGTGGTCATGGAAATGGTCAGGGTTCAGAAGATGAAGATGATATAAATATGGAGGATCAGCAACCCATATCTTCTGTTATCAAGAGAAAAAGGACCAGTGACACCTCTCCTGCATCTACTCCTCCATCAAAGAAACAACAGGTCAGTAACCCTCAACTACACATTGTCATATCTGAGGTAGTTGTACCTTCATCTCCACCAGCAACCCTAAACCTACCCGGTCCTACAGCAACTACAACTACAACAACCCAAACAACCCAAATAACCACACCTACCCCAGCAACTATAACACCAATCTCCACAGCAACTCCTTCCAACTCTACCACTTCAGATACCTCCCCTACAGCATGCCTTTCCTCTGACTCAACCTCAGATACCCCTTGTCCTGATGAAACAAAAGAACAGAGAGTTGCCAGAAAGATAAAGGCAAGACAGGACAGGGAGCATGAGATGATAATGCAGATAACCTTTCAGGCTGAGTTAAGAGAGGAACAAGAAAGGAAAAGGCTGCTGAAAGAGCAGTCAGATGCTGACAGAGCATACCTACTGGAATTGAGCTCTAAAGATGCCAATGAAAGGGCCAGACTTCTTAAACAAAAGAAAGATCAAGAAGAGTCTGATGCTGCAATTGACAGGGTACTTGCTGAGATAGAAAAGAGTGAGCTAGAGCAACATAAACTGAAAACATCAGCTAGCAAGAGCTCTAAAAAGAAAGGGGGAGCTGTCAAAACAGCAGTGGATAGGAAATGGGATGAAATAGACAGAAAGAGATTTGCTGCTCGAATGACAGGAAGATCAAACCCTGCACCTATCACCAAGGTTAAACTGAAAAAGTCAAGGAACCAATCTCAACCTCAGCTACTTATACAAAGAGGTTCAGAGACTCAATCAATGCTACTTGATCAAGTATGCAAGCTGCACAGAGAAGAATGGAATGAGATAAGGCTTGCTATCAGCCACTCTACAAGTGCAACTAAGGTTGATGTCATGAAGGAGATTGATAGGCTCTATCAGAAAATGGTGTCGCTGCAACTCCTCAGACCAGAAGATACTGTCATATATGGTGAGGAAATTGTTCAGCCACCTAGCCCAAGGTACAGGTCAGGTACCAGCAGCATCTATCGAATCCCCAACACTTCAAGGCTAAATCTATCTATCCCTGCTGGAGTGCCATAGCTTGAAGGTCATGAAGTGACTAAGGGGGAGAAGGGTCTGGTATACAGGGACCTAAATGGTGCCCTTAGGTTTCAGAGAGAAGCTGAACTTGAGAAGGTTGATCAAGAACAACTCATACACCTAATCAGGTCAGCTAGCATGCTTTCAACAGATTCAAAGATCAGAAAAGCTATTCTCGATGAAGCCTTAGCCAGAAAATTCAGATACCTACCCTCCAAAGACAAATATGAACTTGAAGCTGAGCTTGGCATAGTGAAAGAGGAGGAGATGTGGAGAGATAAATAACTTAAATATTTTGTAATAGTTAGCTTCTGTAAATATTTATTCTATGATATATATGAGGCTTTGAACAAGAAAATCTACAAGTACAAGTCACTGGGCAACCTACCTACTATCAGAGACTCAATCTTTTCAACTACAAAAAATTTACAAGGACAAGTCTCTGAGCAATCAACTTATCAACAGAATAAAGGAGATTATTGGGCCTAAACTTTTCTTGCACCTAGTTTGTCTAAGGGAGCTTTGACTTAAACCATTTAGGGGGAGATTGTTGAGTCACTGATCTTCAAACTCAAGATGGTCACTGATCTCAAGGATTAAGGGGGAGACTAAGACAATGTCTACAAGCAGTTTGTTGAAGTCATTAGTCGCTGATAAGCGAAGTCACTGATGGTGTCTTACTCTCTCAAGTCTCTGACCCACTTAATGAAAATCTCTCTAAAGAAGAAATGATTCAAGTCAAGCTCCTATTGCTGATGTTTATGTTCGCTGATCTTCTCTCTCTCTCTCACTGTGTTACTGAAGGAGAATTATGCTCAACTTTGTGTGTCGCTGATCATTGTCAGCGAGAGCATTACTCTCTGTACAAGAAGTATGATCCAAGTTGAAGATAGTATTGCTGAAGGTTTTCTTGTCGCTGATTGTATCTTAGACCAGTAGAAGAAGAATTTATAAAGATCAAAGACTCAACTATGTGTGTCGCTGATACTCATCTATCAGCGAGAGTCTCCAAGTCTTCTTGAGTTCTCTCTTCTGTTGAATAAAAGAAGTCGCTGAAGATTAGCTGTTCAAGTCATTCTTTAGAGCATGTTAGCTCGCATCGAGAATGAGGAGAATTGATATATCTATTAGTGACTGCAGCATTAAATGCCGCATTAAATAAGAAGTCAACATTCGGCGTTACTACGGCGCAACACGTGTTCCTCGAAACTTGAAAAGAGTAACGTGGAAGCTTTTGATTGATCTATGGTACAAGGTGATATTTCCCAAGACAGAATGTCGTGCCATGATGTGTCACATCTTAACTACCTCTCCAATCAAGCAGCGACACGTGTCCATCAGATCCGGAAATCAAGGATTTCAGCGTCTATAAATAGCGTAGTATGTTGTACTTCATTTTGTGTCGATTACTTGTATTGTCACTTGTTTGTCAGTGACTAGTTTGTCTAAGATACAAGTAACACCAGCAAGTGAACTAGTAGCGCGTTTGTCCACTACTAGCTTACCTCAGCGAGAGAGCAGTTAGCGTGTTTGTCCACTACTGCTCATCTCCTTTGTAATAGCTGTATTGTTTGATTTGGATTAGCTTTGGCTAATCTATTCCGCAATCAACAAGAGATAAATTTCATCAATAAAGAATTTATCTTTCAGCTACATTTGTATCAGCAACTGAACTGTTTATCATATATATATATTTGTGTTCATATTGTTGTTACTTTAATACGGTTAAAAACTTACTAAACAAAGATAACACTGTAACAAAGAAAAGAAAAGTTTTTAATTGTATTCAACCCCCCCCTTCTACAATTAACTCACTGTTAACGATTCACAATCACTGACATAATAGTGATTCGGGACTCACAGTAATACATCAAACATTTCAAAAAAAAAGAAAAAAAAGTAACGCTACTTCCAGCCGGGCACTATAATTTGTGAATAAAGAGGCGGTTATAACTGTAGTAAGTAGTAACAAGAAACAATGGCCACGCTACGATCTGTGCCCAAAGACAACATATGGACCCATGGCAGTTGATCAACACCGTGGATAGACCACCAATAACAACCATTACTGGCTCACCAAAATCGCAAGGCAACATAGGACACCCGAAAACTTCGACGTATAGAATTCTTTCCCAACAACCGGGAATAGTTTGTTACCAGATATATGTTGCTTTACTAACAACAACAAAAAAGTCATTATGTAATACTAATTTCCTTCCGTTGTTCTGAATAATCAGTTAGGCTCTCTTGTTGTGTATTTGCTTATTACTGACAGCATAAGTAAGGAAGTAAGGAAGTCGGGTTTTATGATATGTGTTGTTTTGAGTATGTTTCCGATTTTGCTGTATATGTTGGCTAATCAACATGTAAAATATATATGCCATGTGTTTTGGACCAAATTCTTCACTTTTCACAACAATTTGTACATCTATAGTTCTACACTCTCAAATGATTCACAGAGTGATACTTCACCAAATTAGTGTCGTGACGGACATTGATAAGTAATATAAGTGGTTTGTAATGGAATATTAGATTGCGAAAATAGCTAGGGTAACATCGCTTTCTTCATATTTAAATAGCTACAATAAACTTGAGTGTCCACGAGATAAACCTAACATGTAAGAATATCAAGAGGGACAGAGATATCTAGAACAATACATGATGACATGAGTGCCATAATAATAGTTAGAAAAATCGGGTAAAAAGTGTATTTTCCCAACTTTGGACCTAAATATCTATATATGTATAAAATACTTATGATTTATATTTTATATGGTTGTGTATTCTTTGACAAGAGCTTCGTAATGGTATATTATATTTCCAAAGTTAATAACAGGTGAATGAGATAGAGAGTCTCAAAGAAAGGTATGAGGAATAGGGATGCTGACCCATATAACTGACAAAGGTCTTGCAGATATGGGCCAAATGGAAAATGGCAGACCAGGACCTAATGGCAGACTTGACCCTTAAGTCACAGACTAGGATGCCTTATTGCAGACAAGAGTCGTATTGCAGACAGGTCGAGTGTCAATTTTGACCCATCTGAGAGTAAACGGGTCGGGTGGCAATCTTGATCCATCTGATAAGACCCAATTCCTTCAGCTTCATTTCACTTACACAGGTGTATAACATGAAATGATTCAGCTTCATTGTATAACATAATTAATCATTAAGCTGTAATGATTTGTTTAATGCAACAGTTACGATTTGCTGAATATAAACATCACCTCCACCATTTGAGACCACCTCCAACAAACTGAATACATAAACACTAAATCTTTCTTACTGCAACTTAAGACAAGTGATCGTCATTTCTGGAAGTACGTTGCTTCGACCGCAATACCTTGAAAAACAGGCTCGAAATCTGTTTTAAGGGAATTGTGTTCAACACAAGCTCCGGCCACCCCATATTATTTTGGTCTTATTATTCTGTTTCTTCGAATTCAATTGTAAAAGCTTTAATTTTAATTTCAGTACTTTGAAATAATTCAGTTTCATATACGTAATATTTGCAACAATAATCGCATTTTTTTGATTGCTATACATTAGCATAAAACGAGTTGGTTTTTTGTAAGAAAATATGTTTATTCATCAGTCAGTAAGTTTACCGTTAATGGAACCTGCACAAAGGGTGTGACCCTCTGAACTCTGCAATTTTTCTGGCTTACATTCATATGATATCAATTATCATACGAGTGTGCCTCCATACCCTAAACCGTAATACATTGTATGAATGCTGAGACTAAATAATTTTCACTCGAAGTAATAATCATAATTTTGATCAAAAAGAGGGAATTCTATCAGCCCACTAACTTGACCACCTTTACTAAACAAGATCTCATATTCTTCAATGAAATACTGGTTCCCCCTCTCTTCTACTAGCAAATTCTCCTTTCTCGTGTTTAGTTAAATACAACACATATACATCACTCACCCATAGTGAAACTGTTTTACACATTTCATACACATATTAATTCATCATAGTGCATAGAAATTAGAAGCGGTGGATATGTGAAGGATCTCACAATATGTGAATACGTGGGTTCATTCTCACATATCATACAGATCAGTAGCATACCAAACAATAGAAAAATATTTTAATATTAATATTAAATAAACACCAAGAGAAAAGATAGTAAGTCAAGAACAAATCCTAGAAATAATATTAAATAGTAATCAATCTCCCCAAGTAGGTAAACGAAGAAATGGCGTAAACTAAATCAGATATCAGACAAAGATGTATAGCAAGCAGAAGGAAACATCAATAGGAACTAAATATAACCAATCAAGTAGTTTCTTCCAATCTCCTTAACTTGCCTTATCCCCAGCATCTTGGTGAACAACAAATGTATCAACACACTGATCAAGCAAAAGTAGTGATTCCGAGTAAGAGCACACAAAGCTATCTGCTAAATGACACGATTCATAAATCTCAAGATCATTGATTTCTTGTATCCAGGGTTCATAAACAACAAGTCCAAGATCTTTCATCTTCATAATAAGTTGGTCATTATTCACAAACCCATGTAGTTTACTTAATCTAAGATGCGATATGTCAATTGTAAATAACTTAGTAAATGATTTTGAATCACCTTTATCCATGAACCATACTTTATAAACTTCTTCATCAGCCTTCATTTTGCTTTGAACCACAACAAGAGACTCCCATAGCTTATACTTATATGAATTAATGTCACCTGATGATTTATCTGGGAGCTGGGCAGTTAAAATCGGCGATATCTTGTTGGTATCTCGGATATCGGGAGTCTGAAAAATATCGGTTTCAAATATCGGAGGAAAATATCGCTACCGATATTATCGGTGATATTAGGCGAGATTTTGGCGAGATTTAATATCGGAATTCCTAAAATATCGGCGATTTTTTCTTTTTAAATCCCACTATATAATATCGGCGATTTTTTCTTTTTAAAGCCCACTTTGTAAGTGGCCCAACTTTAATGGCCCATTCACCTTAAACCTAATTAAAACACACACGGATTGTTTCTTCAGCCCCTTTTTTCCATTCAACGATTCTTCACAGCTTCCATTCCCTTCAGCGATTCTTCACAGCTTCCATTCCCTTCTTTTTTTCTATACGACTTTGATAGGTAAATACATCCGATTGATTTTTTTCTATACAACTTTATATTAATTGATTTGTGTTTGTTGTTTTAACTTCTTGTTATTAACTTGCTGTTATTAGCTACTGATTTTGTTCAAGTATGTAAGGTCAATCTTCCCATGCTTACATAAATCCGAATTGTACTTCATCATCGGATGCTGGTACAAAATGTACAACTTGGGATATGGCTTGGGAATGGGGGGTTTGGAAAGATCCCACAAAAAATAATATTGTTTGGTGTACACTTTGTGACGAGAAAATGTCTAGAGGGATCACAAGGTTAAAACAACACCTTACTCATAAAAAATAATATTGTTTGGTGTACACTTTGTGACAAGAAAATGTCTAGAGGGATCACAAGGTTAAAACAACACCTTACTCATAAAAAATAATATTGTTTGGTGTACACTTTGTGACTAGAAAATGTCTAGAGGGATCACAAGGTTAAAACAACACCTTACTCATAAAAAATAATATTGTTTGGTGTACACTTTGTGACGAGAAAATATCTAGAGGGATCACAAGGTTAAAACAACACCTTACTCATAAAAAATAATATTGTTTGGTGTACACTTTGTGACGAGAAAATGTCTAGAGGGATCACAAGGTTAAAACAACACCTTACTCATAAAAAATAATATTGTTTGGTGTACACTTTGTGATGAGAAAATGTCTAGAGGGATCACAAGGTTAAAACAACACCTTACTCATAAAAAATAATATTGTTTGGTGTACACTTTGTGACGAGAAAATGTCTAGAGGGATCACAAGGTTAAAACAACACCTTACTCATAAAAAATAATATTGTTTGGTGTACACTTTGTGACGTGAAAATGTCTAGAGGGATCACAAGGTTAAAACAACACCTTACTCATAAAAAATAATATTGTTTGGTGTACACTTTGTGACGAGAAAATGTCTAGAGGGATCACAAGGTTAAAACAACACCTTACTCATAAAAAATAATATTGTTTGGTGTACACTTTGTGACGAGAAAATGTCTAGAGGGATCACAAGGTTAAAACGACACCTTACTCATAAAAAATAATATTGTTTGGTGTACACTTTGTGATGAGAAAATGTCTAGAGGGATCACAAGGTTAAAACGACACCTTACTCATAAAAAATAATATTGTTTGGTGTACACTTTGTGACGAGAAAATGTCTAGAGGGATCACAAGGTTAAAACGACACCTTACTCATAAAAAATAATATTGTTTGGTGTACACTTTGTGACGAGAAAATGTCTAGAGGGATCACAAGGTTAAAACAACACCTTACTCATAAAAATAATATTGTTTGGTGTACACTTTGTGACGAGAAAATGTCTAGAGGGATCACAAGGTTAAAACAACACCTTACTCATAAAAAATAATATTGTTTGGTGTACACTTTGTGACGAGAAAATGTCTAGAGGGATCACAAGGTTAAAACAACACCTTACTCATAAAAAATAATATTGTTTGGTGTACACTTTGTGACGAGAAAATGTCTAGAGGGATCACAAGGTTAAAACAACACCTTACTCATAAAAAATAATATTGTTTGGTGTACACTTTGTGACGAGAAAATGTCTAGAGGGATCACAAGGTTAAAACAACACCTTACTCATAAAAAATAATATTGTTTGGTGTACACTTTGTGACGAGAAAATGTCTAGAGGGATCACAAGGTTAAAACAACACCTTACTCATAAAAAATAATATTGTTTGGTGTACACTTTGTGACGAGAAAATGTCTAGAGGGATCACAAGGTTAAAACAACACCTTACTCATAAAAAATAATATTGTTTGGTGTACACTTTGTGATGAGAAAATGTCTAGAGGGATCACAAGGTTAAAACAACACCTTACTCATAAAAAATAATATTGTTTGGTGTACACTTTGTGACGAGAAAATGTCTAGAGGGATCACAAGGTTAAAACAACACCTTACTCATAAAAAATAATATTGTTTGGTGTACACTTTGTGACGAGAAAATGTCTAGAGGGATCACAAGGTTAAAACAACATCTTACTCATAAAAAATAATATTGTTTGGTGTACACTTTGTGACGAGAAAATGTCTAGAGGGATCACAAGGTTAAAACAACACCTTACTCATAAAAAATAATATTGTTTGGTGTACACTTTGTGACGAGAAAATGTCTAGAGGGATCACAAGGTTAAAACAACACCTTACTCATAAAAAATAATATTGTTTGGTGTACACTTTGTGACGAGAAAATGTCTAGAGGGATCACAAGGTTAAAACAACATCTTACTCATAAAAAATAATATTGTTTGGTGTACACTTTGTGACGAGAAAATGTCTAGAGGGATCACAAGGTTAAAACAACACGTTACTCATAAAAAATAATATTGTTTGGTGTACACTTTGTGACAAGAAAATGTCTAGAGGGATCACAAGGTTAAAACAACACGTTACTCATAAAAAATAATATTGTTTGGTGTACACTTTGTGACAAGAAAATGTCTAGAGGGATCACAAGGTTAAAACAACACCTTACTCATAAAAAAGGAGACGTATCCGGTTGTCCTAATGTGACAACAGATATAACAAAGAGAGTTCTTGCATCAATGCCGGAAAAGGATAAGATAATTAACAAAGGAAAAAAAGAGAAATATAGAGATTCTAAGGTCAGCAAATACGATGGAGTTATCCGAAGACGAGGATGTGGATGATGAGGTTGTAGGTGCTAATCAAGTCAGGGGGAATGAAAGTAAGAAACGAAAGTTCGTAGGTGCTAGTAATGTCTGCGATCCTCTTGATGCTATCTATAAGAATGATTTTGAAAAAACAAAACAAAGTACATTGGATAAAAACAATCCAATAAAACAGAAATTGAAGATGGTTGCATGGAAAAAAATTTGCAAGTTGGGCTTATGCGGTTGGGTTACCTTTCAATGCAGTACGTGACGAGAGCTTTCAAGATATGATTTATGCCATTGGAGAATATGGAAGAGGTAATCAGTTAATTGCTTTCACAATATTTGATTAATATTTATTATTTAATATTTACTGATATTTTGACTATGTTAGGTATGCCTGCTCCAAGTTATTATAATCTTCGTGTAACATTGCTGAAAGATGTTTTACAAGATACGAAAAAATTTGTAGATTCGTTTAGGCCGCAATGGCAGAAATACGGTTGTAGCGTTATGTCTGATTTTTGGACAGACGGGAAAGGAACAATGTTTTAAAACCCGGGTTTTTAGTCGACCCGGAAAAATGTTAATTTCTGGTCGAACCGGTTGGGCCGGAAGGTCGGACCGGATTTAATAATAGTATACAGTAGTAGTATTTATAATTATAATTATAATTATTAATTATATCATGTATAATAATTATAATCCATAGAGTAATAAAGAGTGATGACACATCGATTCCCTTGTTATTCTTGGAATCCACATCAATATAATAATTATATAATCCATAGAGTAATAAATGATGATGAAACATCAGTCAAAAATTCCCTCATTACTCTCATTATTCTTGAAATACACAATTAGTCAATATAACCTAATTATAAATGATTAAATGTACATAGAAATTGTAAAAAAAAAAAAAACATGAAACCGGGTCAATGCGCCGGTCCGGGTCCCGGTCCAACCCGGTCCGACCGGCCGGGTCAACCGGGTCGTTGACTAGTCAACATATTGAAAAACTCGGGTTTTTTTGATCCGGAAATCTCTAAAAATGCGGTCCGACCGGACCGGTCGAACCAGGTCTTAAAACATTGGAAAGGAAGGTGTTTGATAAACTTTTTGGTCAATTGTCCTAGTGGCACGGTATTTCTAAAGTCACTTAATGCATCGGAGCATGTAAAGGATGCGCAATTAATTGTGAAGATGATTAATGAAGTGATTGAAGATGTTGGAGAAGTAAACATAGTGCAGGTAATTTTAGTTTCTTGATGATTTCATAGTTTTTATTACCTTTTCAACTTTTATCCGTACTATTTAATTAAATTCCTTTTTTATTTCTTATAGTTTAAGTTTATTATAGATAACGGCTCAAACTTCAAAGCTGCGGGAAGGATTTTGGAGGAGCAACATCCCAAGTTGTTTTGGACACCATGTGCAACACACTGTGTGAACCTCATGATAGGAGATATCGGGGAGAAAATACCGAAAATAAAGAGTGCTTTGAGTGATGCAAGAGCAGTCGAGGTTTACATTTATAACCACGGAAGGATTTTAAATATGATGCGGAAATTGACAAAGAACAAGGAGTTGCACAGGTCTTGTGTAACTAGGTTTGCAACTCAGTTTTATACTCTACAGAGTGTGCATGAGAATCGACATCATCTACAGGTGTTATTTGTGTCCGAACAATGGACCAAAAGTGACTTTGCAAAGAAAGCAGTAGGAAAAGAGTCTGAGAGAATAGTTGCAAAACAAGAATTTTGGGACAATGTTTATCTAGCTTGTCAAGTACTCGCTCCCTTGGTCGATTTGGTTCGGTTGGTTGATACGGAAGAGAAGCCATGCATGGGTTATATGTACGACGCGATGAGTAGAGCGAAAGAGCAAATAAGCAAAAATCTACAACGTGGGCCGAATGAGAGACTAGTCAGTAGAGTTTGGTCTATGATTCAAACAAGGTGGAGCGACTGGCTCCATCATCCTTTACATGCATAGTCTGGGAGGTATATTTCCCTAAATTCTTCACTCGTCAGATCAAATGAAATAATCATAATAATCTCCTCACCCTCATAGAAACCCAATATTTTCACAGCAGACCAATATATAAACCCATCTATTACAACCGCATCATGATGCCACATTTGAGAATAACAATTATTAGGCAAATCGCAATATGGACTTCTCCAAACCCTAGAGCTTAACGTAAAAATCTCAACTTGCCAATTACGAGTTAAAATTTTTGTATCCATATGAATATTTTGATGTTTAACAATCTTAGGGTCACTAGTGTTAAGACAAACCCCGAAAAAAACAGCAGATTCGAAAGAATCGATAACCACACTAGGCATATGAAAAGCTACGGATTCTCTAATTGAAGGGTTCCATATAACCGCCAAATCTGCAACAGGACCAGAATCACCTAGATCATCATAATAACGTAGAATGCAAAACAATCCGCAAGAGCTACGGACTACTATTGAATCATCTAGAAACTTAATGGACTCAGGAACAGTTTAGGTTTTTTAATGTATGGGGAACGTATCATCAAAACGTATTTGTAGTAATGTCCACATACTGTTCCATACCTGATACATATATGTTGTTGCTGAGATATATGTTGCTGCTGAGAGTTTCGAATGCTGTAAGCAGCGATAAATTCCGAGCTATCAATCAACGACTTCCATGATTTAGAAAGTGATCTGAGTCGGTTCGCTGGGCCATGCTGTGCTGCGAACCGAGTCGGTCCGCAGAGCCCAGAACCTGCGAACCGAGATGAGTATTTAAACAAATTAGGTTTTAAACCTAATTAACTTTTGTCATTTGCTAATTACGAACGAATTTGAGTTTCCAGAGCTTTCAACATATTCTAAAGGTTAGGTATTGATAGATTAACATCTGTTATAATCAATACAAGACATATTAGATTATTAATTCACTAATTAATTGTAAAACAAACCGTTTACGATCTGTAAACTAGTATTAAGAGATTCCGCACCTTAATACCTAAAGATAACCTCGTTATCGATCCTAATACATACAGACTTACAATTGATATCAGAGCCTACAGCTAGATACGCGTAGGTTCGAGGTTATTCGGGGTAATAACGGTTGATTTAGGGTTGTTGGTACGTGAATTATTGCGTAAAAACGATCAAAATCAGTCTCTGGAAGTTGTTAGGCTAGTTTACATCCGAAATCTCATTTTGGACGTTCAAAAGCCTAAAATTTTCGTTTTTAGGGTTTTCAGCCGATTTTGCGAACCGAACAGAGTTCGCGAACTGAGTTGCGAAGTGAACCGATTTTGAGAACCGAACAGAGTTTGTGAACCGAACTGAGTTGGCGAACTGAGATTCTGCGAGCTGAGTTTAGTCCTGCGAACTGAGTACTTGCGAATTGAGCTTCTGCGATTTGAGTTCTTCTGCGAACTGAACTTTTGCGAGTTGAGTTCTTCTGCGAACTGAACTTTTGCGAGTTGAGTTCTTCTGCGAACCGAACTTCTGATTTTTTTTTATTTTTAATTTCTGGGATTTGCGAAAATGTCTGACATAAGTAATATGATTGAGATGAAACACGAGGTTGGAAAGTCTAATGTTCCACCTAAATTGCTCCGACTTGAGGACTTCTATGGATGGAAAGACAGGTTCGAATCAAACTGTCGATTCCATGATTTGTCAATCTTGATGTGCATCAAGTTCGGGTATACCGCACCTACTGCTACAATTAGTAATAAAACTGTGGCCCTTGCCTATAATCAAATGAGTGAAAAAGAAAAGAAAGATTATGAAATTGAGAATAGGGCACACTCTTCAATAAAGATGAGTCTTCCAAAGGATATCAATCATCAATTAAAATCTTTTCAGATTGCTAAACAACTCTGGGAAGCTTTAGAGAAAAGATGTGAAGGAAGCCCTCAGGTTAAGGCAGGTAGGTGTAACCTCTTGATAAAACAATTCATAGTATTTAAATCTATGAAAGGTGAAGATCTTGATGCATACACTATCAAGTACTACCATCTCCTAAGTGAGTTAGATGACCATGGCATTTCCTATTCTAATACGGAGAGAACCGACAAGTTTATTGAGGGTTTACCTTCGAAATGGGAAATGTATAGCTCAAGGATAACATGAACGCTATGCAGCTATGTCATTGGAGCAGGCTATTGATAAGCTCCGCGGATATGATTTCACATTATTCAGGATAAAGAAGGAGAAAGAGTTATAGTTTTGGATGAATATTTAAATGAATCAACTGATTTTGATTCTGAAGAAAATCTTTCTGATAGTCATAAAGATAATCTGATGTTTAAGTCTTTGGAGAAGAAGAAAAAGGCAAAGACTTTGATATCAGAAGTTGATATTACTGGAAAACGTGTACCTAAGAAAGGTATAACTGGATGATATTATGACGCAGATTTGAAGCTTTTTGCAATCAAAAGATATGACGGAGTTCAATATTTTGAACGAAAGCTTGCAGTCTTCAGTTCTTTACCAAGATTTGAAATTCGAGACTTGGCTAGATTGGAGATGAAGAACCCCAGTAATGATCCTTATGGAAGGTATGTCGAAAAGATAATCAAGACTGAGGGTTAGTCAATGAAATTTGAACGTATTAAGCCAAGAGTCGGAAGGACTATCAAGTTAAAAAAAAAAGAAGTCAAAGAACAGGAAGACGACTGCGTAAAAAGATATATCCAGCAGTTAAATGTGTATAGCAGATACCATTAAAGCTTATGCCTCAGGATATTCTGGAAAATATGAAGAGATGACATGTAGAAGATGGAACTGGTGAAGTTGTGATTTTTGAAGTTGATGATGAAGTGGAATATGGTGAGAGAGAACTTTTGAGAGTATATGATCATCGACACTTAGTGAATCTTTCCAAGAGTGATTTGTTGATGTTATACAAGAACATGATCACTGCTACTGAAGGATGGAGAGATTTAGGAAGAGATTATCAGCTAATGATTAAAACTTGCATTAAACTAAAGATGTATGATGGAAGTAAAATTTATAAGTGAAGATCAAAGACAACTTGAAGACATAGATGCTAGAGCTATTGTCAAGGGGGAGTCTGTTGGGACATGTTATTGTGACAACAGATCTAGCTTGTAATAGTACCAGGGATTATTGTAATCAAGTTTGTAAATTGGTTTTGAATTGTAATGAAAAATATTGGTTGGTAAACATATTAGAGTTAAATATTAAATGTTGAAATATGTTGACCAAGTTGTGCGATGCGAACTGAGTGAGTTCGCAGGGCACTGTTGCGAGCCGAATCGAGTCGGTTCGCTGGGCCATGCTGGGCTGCGAACCGAGTCGGTCCGCAGAGCCCAGAACCTGTGAACCGAGACGAGTATTTAAATAAATTAGGTTTTAAACCTAATTAACTTTTATCATTTGCTAATTACGAACGAATTTGAGTTTCCAGAGCTTTCAACATATTCTAAATGTTAGGTATTGATATATTAACATATG
This sequence comes from Pseudognaphalium luteoalbum, assembly GCA_963422505.1. NCBI lineage: Eukaryota > Viridiplantae > Streptophyta > Magnoliopsida > Asterales > Asteraceae > Pseudognaphalium > Pseudognaphalium luteoalbum. Next base: position 5,705,777 of record OY730198.1, on the reverse strand, counting down.
TTATAATCAATACAAGACATATTAGATTATTAATTCACTAATTAATTGTGAAACAAACCGTTTACGATCCGTAAACTTAGTATTAAGGGATTCCGCACCTTAATACCTAAAGATAACCTCGTTATCGATCCTAATACATATGAACTTACAATATATACGGTTTGTTTTCACATTAACAATTAGTTAATTATCAATAAAATTTTATTTATTTAAAAGAAATTGCCTTCTACTCCTTCAGTTCCAAAATAAGTCTTTATTTTTACCCTTACTTTTTGCAATTAGGGTTGTCGGTGCAACTCTAAAACTCATTGGGTGACCCAAATCCGATCCAAAAATATAGCAGGTTAGCGGGTTTCGGGTTGACAAGTTCATGAGTCAAAAAACCTTAACCCAACCTGTTAATTTTTAAGTCGTTTCGTGTCGAGTTTCGAATAGTATCATAAATTACCAGTCCTAATTATAAATAAATTCCCGCCGCGTCGCACGAGTTACCAGATAGTTTTTACATAGTACTCAAATAATTTAGAAATTCAAAGTCTTAAAAGGTTGACCCCAAAGTCAAAGTGGTAACACTCACCGTTAGTGCTTTGCCTGACTGATCCTAATCTTTCATATACATGAAAACAGACTATAAACATTGCTGCTGCTGCTTCTTCTTTTTCTTTAAAAAACTACCTTTGTAAATTTTTAGCATTTTGACATATAATAATAAAACATTGGTAAAATAGAAATACTTAAAAAATAATTCTATACGACAATGATAGGCACACAAGACGTTGAGTTCTTGTTTCTACACAAGATACAATAACACTTTCATAAATGGAATTTTCTCTATCTCAATATCAAATAACAAAACACCTCAGTCCAATGAAACTAAATATTATCGATACATAGTCGTCTAAATATGTAACATAACATTGCAACCATCGTTTATGAAGCTTCAATTAAAAAAGAAATCGGTTTTTCGTAACAGAATTTTCCATAATCAAACTCCAATAAGCTTAATGGTGTGCTTAATTAATGACCCAAATGATCATTGTATATTTGTATACTAGTATTTACAAACTTATTAGTCTACAAATCCTTATATAATTAGAAGATTATAAGACCGTTCTCAACGGCACCGTCGGTGGTCCGTCGGTTCCAACCGATGGAACCGACACCGTTGGCAACGTCCGTCGATTTCGGTCCGTCGTTTGGCTCCGTCGAATATCCGACGGAGCGTCGGTTTGGTGGTGTGGGGTTCGTGGGGCCGAGTGAAAAACAAAAAAAAATTTAATTTTTAAAAAAATAGCCGTTTGAAGGATTTAAAAAAAAATAATTTTATTTAAAAAACGGTAACCTAACGAATCTTTTTTAAAAAAATAAAAAAAAAATCTAATATTTAACTCTATAAATACCACACTTCCCTAACACATTTTACACACTTAAATCTCACCATTTCTCTCATATTTCATCATTTTCAACCCCAAAAAATGTCTAACAACAACAACAACAATTCCAAATCCAAACCCAAATCCACCCAAAATGATCAAGAACAAGTTGCTCACGATATGTGGCAAAACTTGGTGAACCACCCGCTACCAAATCAACATAACTTTCAACCTCCACCGACGGGATTTGCGAGTTTTGCACCTATTGCAAATCCATATTCTTTGCCACCCGACGACCCCCGAAGAAACTACCAACATCACGGGTGGTATCAAAACCCACAATTTACACCAAATATGGATTGGTCACCAAACACATACCACGTCACCTCCTCATCAAACCCACACGGCTTCCAACAAACACCTTCCCGTTACTCACAACCTTCACCAACCCAAAAATTCATCGTACCCGAAACCCAACATCAACATCTTCTTGAAAGTTCAGACGAAACCAAGCCCGAGCCCGAACCCGAATCCGAACCCGAGGCCCAACCCGAGCCCGCAAAGAAAAAGGGCAAAAAACCAAGACGAAAGACGGACGCACCCGTACGGGTTCGAGTTAGGTGGTCCGACGAGGAAGCGAAAATCTTGACGGAACGGTGGAAACATTGTTCCGAAAATAGCGTTATCGGGAACAATCAATCAAACGAAAGTTTTTGGCGAAGTGTCCATTCGAGTTATGATTCGGTGGTTCCAACGAAATGTAACCTTAATCAACTAACGGACAAATGTAACAAAATAGCTCACGACGTGAGAACCTTCGAAGGCATTTACAAGAAGTTTAGAGAGGTTTGCCCTCAAAGCGGTGCCAGAGATAAAGACGTGATGGATGTGGCCAAGCAAGGTTTTTATGGCCAATTGAGAAGGAAATTTGGGTACGAGAGTTGTTGGGATGTTCTAGGACATTACCCAAAGTTCTTCACGGAGCAAGGCGTGATGAGCAACAAACGCCCATTTCAACCCGAACCCGAAGCAACCGACCTAGGCGGGAACGACAACCTGACGCCGTCCTCTCTGGAAGCAAACATGAGGTCCTTGTTCCGCGACGACCCGATACGTCGTCCACCGGGTCGGAAAGCGTCAAAGACTTATCAATATTCGGACGCCGGCTCTTCGTCACGAGGTAGTGTAGCGTCCGAAAAACTCGAAGCCATCGAAGCGGTTAAAGCCCAAGCCCTAAAAGTCACGGACACACTTGAAACGTTTAAGAAAAACAACATTTAAAAAGCGGCGTTTAAGGCTTTGAGTTTTCTTTACAAAAGTCTTCCGAAACGGGCCTCCAAAAAGGAATTAAAAATTATCAAGTTGGCACGCAAAGAAGTTGTTGAAGAATTTGGAAATTTCTACAAAACGACAAATGAAGATGAAGACGAGAACGAGAATGAGGCAGCGGACCAAGACGAAGAATCGAGCTCGGATTAGGATACTTTAAATTTAAATAAATGTATTTTTATTTTTAGAGTAACGTTTTTTTTTTTTAGGAATTTAATTTTTTTTTTTAGGAATTTAATGTTTTTTTTAGGATTGTAATGTTTTTAGTTTTTAGGATTGTAATGTTTTTAATTTTAATGAAATGTGTTTTATTTTAATAATTTTGTATTATTTAATTTGGTTATTTAGTTGTGGGGCCCTGAAAAATGAAACTGACGGATGACTGTTGGGAGGGGCCTGTCAGTTTCGATCAGTTTCTGTCAGTTGTGTGAAAAAGCTGACGTAGCGCTGATGTGACGCATCAGTTTCTGTCACTGTTGGGAATAGTCTAATAGCACATCCTTTGGTCTTATAAAAAAGTAAGTACTAAGACCCCTCCCAATGGCTAAAGCCAACTTACGCATCAGTTGGTGTCACATCAGCGCCACATCAGCTTTTTTCAAAACTGACACAAACTGACATTACCCTACCAACAGTGAACATCAGTTAACATCAATTCTCTTTTTTTGGGACCCACCCACTAATTTCTTTATTTATTTAAAACACAAACTTAAATAAAACATTTTTATTAAAACTAAAAACATTATATTAATATAAAAATAAAACATTACATTAAATAAAATTAAAATATTACAAATGTAAAAAAAAAATACAATTATTGAAAAAAATATACATTTATTAAATTAAAAAATACAAGTAGCTAACGCGTACGAAAATTTGGTTGGAGAGTGGAAATGTGTGCGATTAAAGCTTCGTGGAGTCGATGATGCACAACACGGTCGCGTAATTCCTTATCCATACGTAAGTGCGTTTCAACCCAATCTTCCCACGATCGTTGAGACATATTTTCCGGGTTTGCCGTATAGTCTTCCTCAAGTGGACACATATTTCGTTCATTGTCTTCGGCTATCATGTTCTGTAAAATTACACAACAATACATGATTCGACGAATTTTATTGACACTGTATGGTCTAGCAGGGTTTTTGATGATTCCCTAACGGCCTTGAAGTACTCCGAATGCCTGTTCCACATCTTTCCTTGCAGATTCTTGGTATCTCTTAAACCTTGTCTCGGCTTCTGATATCGGATGCTTAAACGACTTCACAATCGTCGCCCATTCTGGATATATTCCATCGTCGAGATAATATCCTTTGTTGAATTGTTGACCGACAATATTGAACACAACTTCAGGAGCTCTATCTTGTAGTAAGTCTTGGAATAAATCAGATTCATTAAGAAGGTTGAGGTCGTTGCTCGATTCTACAGGGCCAAAGAAAGCGTGCCAAATCCACAAATCGTAAGAGGCAACGACTTCGAATGATTGTTGGATAACCGTGATCACCTCGAGTGTATTGACCTTGCCATGCTATTGGGCAATTTGCCAAGCCCAGTGCATGCAATCGATACTTCCCAGCATACCCGAAAAACCATGTAACTCCGCATTTCGTTGATGTAAACGTTGCACATCTTGGAATGTTGGCCTTCTTAAATACTCATTTGAATATAGATGGAAAATACAATTACAAAAGTTGTCCAAACAATCGTAGGATGTTTGATGACCCATATGTATATATTCATCAAATGCGTCGGCGGCACAACCGTATGCCAATTGGCGTAAGACAGATGTGACTTTTTGGAAAACATTAAAACCAGGCAATCCGGTTACGTCTCGACGTTGTTGAAAATAATCAAAGTAAGAGGGTAATGACATGTGAAAGTACGATAATATACCTTGACAGATACGGATAAACAATGAGCGACTCATCCGAAACCGACGCCGAAAATAATCTAGAGGGAATGTCGGTCGCTCGGCAAAGTAATCTTGATATAAAAGTTGTCCGGCGCCCAACCGATCTCTAGGTAAATAACGTCTTGGAGCTCGAGGAATACGAAATGTAAATTTGGTATTCTCGTCCGAATCCGAATCTTGTGCATCGAGATTATTTATCCTAGCGATCGGATTGCGGATGGCCATAACGGCACTCAAATCTTCGTGGTCGGAATCGGATAATGACATTATAATTTTCAAGTTTACCTTTTTTTGTAGATGAAAAATGGGTTAAAATATATATATATATATATATATATATATATTGTATATATTGAGGAGAGAAAATAGATGAAAAATGGGTTTTAAGAGGGATATATATTGTGAAGTGGAAATGAGTTAAAATTGTGTTGAAAGAGGTGTGTATATATTGTTGAGTGAAAATTGGTTAAAAAATGTGTTGATAGTTATGTGTATATATAGTGTTTAAAAATGGATGAAGTTTGAATTTCTTTTTTTTTGCCCAGCCCATTCCAACGGATACTACACTTTATTTATTTATTTTTTTTGAGCCGTTTTGCCAACTAACGTGGGGGGCCCTTTTTCCCCTTCCCTTTCGGTTTTCCGACGCCGAGCAACCGACGCTCCGTGCTAACGGCGTCGGTTGCGTCGGTCAAACCGATGCTTCAAACCGATGGACCGTTGGTATGGGTCTAATTAATCAGTAACCCATGGTCAAGTATCAATGTTAGCGAGCTATTACTTAGATAGGCCTATTCTATATTCAACTTAGCACATATATAAATATATTAAAGTGAATAGTGCTCATTAATTCAATAATATGTCAAACATAATATAAATTATAAATACATGACACAGCAGATAGACTAAGCCCAACATAAAATAGATGTAATAACTCACTAACAAGCTAAACAAAAAACATAGACGGGTGAGATACATTGCTTACGTTTTTTTGAACACAAGTGCTAAATTACTTACTTTTCATATACGGGCTTACATGAGTTACTTACTAATCTACTAAAGTCCCTCCATCATAGTTTCATTAGTTATGGACTTAAGCGCGAATATTAGTTAATGGATCCATTAGGGACTGACCCTCCCCGCCCGGGGTAGTAGCGCTACCACAAACCGTTATGTATAAACGGGCGACTTTTATTTGTTTCGTACGAGTGTTTGGATTGGGCACTCGCGGGGGCACTATACGGTACTTGGCTGTACCACCGATTTGCGAGTTAAGCTTCGACTATGAGCTCATGGCAACGGTATATACATATCTACTTATTATTTGCTTGGTTGCAGATACTTGATTTCGCCTGCGGGCGCAACTGATAAAAATCTTGTGTTCAAACTATTACTTACTTACAAACATGTGAGATTCACCAACATTCATGTTGACCCTTTTTAGCATGTATTCTCAGGTACACATACGGAGTAGGATTACTCCATGATTTCTAGCTAGAGTCGCATGATTTCCAAACTGCATTTAACGGAGATTCTTTAGCATTATCTTTTGTAACTATGGTTATGTAATAGAATCTCTCGCTATGTACGCGGACTCTAGGGGACCTTACTTTTGTAACGAAAACATTATGTTTTCAAACATTATTTTATATAGGAATGTAACTATTTTACAAACGTCTCATTTAGAGGTCGTTTGCTATACTTTGGTGCTTGATTATTGATTAGTAACACCCAAAGCTTGCTTCCGCGCAACATTAAATTTGGGGGTGTTACACATTCTCTTTGTACACACCGCATGATATCATTGGTTCCCTCATTTTTACACAAATTCCTATTCTCATTTGAACGTCACCCTATTATTATTATGTATGTAATTATAGAATCATTCGATCATCTATCCATCCATTCTAATAATTACTAAAACAACGAGTATATAATATATTATTATTAATTACTTAATATTTCACTTACACGTAACTTTCACAAATATAAGTTTAGTGGATGATCAATTACATATAATACATATTGATGATTAGAAATTTAAAAATCCAAATATAAAATATATATGTGAATCATAATCAGTCTGATTTAATTTATACATTCTTGACAAGTTACTACAATAGCTTGAAAAGATATATATCTAAATTCATAATTGCTCAAATAATGTTTTAATTAAAGGTTCGAAACTAAATAGTAATAGTACGCACTAGTTATTTGTATGTTTTGTCTCACATGGATGTAAAGTGAAAGCCAGAGTATTGAAAAAGTCTATTAAAGGAATATATTAAGTAACCGTCTATGGGCCTAAGCCCTAAGGCATATTTTGGGCCTGTTTCTTATTTTTGTTTGTAGGCTTGGAATTTAAACTGGTAACCCCGGTTTTCTGGATTTGACCCTTTTTTACAGGGCGGTTTTTTAAGCCTAATGAACCGTTTATGGCGCCAGGTCTTGTTAAACCGGTCGGAGAGCCCCGTTCAATCCGGTTTTAATAACCTTGGTTAACTTGTTCAAATTATTACTAGTATCATTGTTGTGTTGACACCGATATTCAATAATGAAATTAACTTCAACAACTCCCACTTCTAATGCATATGTTTTAGTGTGTGCTAACTCAAGTCTCGACACAGAGCGTTGAGCATTTTGGATCACTCATTTCTCATAACCCGTTTATTTAAGGAGCGTATTGATTTAGGTTATCTATTACTGCTAATAATGTGAATAAAGAAATGAAAAGAAAGACATAGCTCAAGAAACGGCTCAAACATGTGAAATCGTCAGTACTATGTTCTTGTTGAGTTGTTTCATAGACCTCCTAACTCATAAATTATTTCAAATTGTTCTTGAAATAATATAATTTGTCCAACATATTTGAATACCACAAATTTAAATAATAAACTCACAACGTAACGTATTGCATTCATTTACTTTCCTTTTTTAGCATAAAATTAGTAGGATTTTGACATGTAAATTCTCTTAAATTACTAAATATTCAATTTAACGAATTAATAGCATAACTTTCAAAGGATTATAAATTAAAGCACACGTATGTAAAAAGTTGCACAATCCATTGTCGTAAACTTCGAATTCAGAGAAAATAAAGCAACAAAACACTAGTGATGAAGCTTATTATTAGCGTGTTTATTACCATTTCACTACTTATCACATCAACAATGGCAAAGCCATCGAAAGAAGGTAAAAAATTTACATTTAAATTTTGTATACATGCTATATATAATGTTTCATTATACTTTATTGTTTAATTTGCTTTTGTTGTACTAACATAATTTTATGTATCTTGAATTGTGAAATATTGTTTTCGTGTTAGATGATACGAAGATAAATATTAAGATATGTGAATACGATGCTTCATGGGATGATTGGTAATTGTGAAGATGCAAATTACGATAGAGATTGTGAAAATTGGATGAACAAGATGGACACGGGGGAAAATGCAAGGATGCATATACTTGTCATTGTGAATGGATCTGTTAAAAGTTGCGACTTAAAAAATAATAATTATAATAATAATACGACATGTTATATATTTACCAAATGAGTAAAATAATTTATGTAATGATTGACACATGATTTCATCGTTAATCTACTCTCTTATTATCTTCTCGACATTCTTAGTTCCAACTCTGCTTCTCCTAATTAATTGCTATGGTTCACACTAATCCCCTAAATAATTATTAAGATTAAGAATCGTGATGATAATGTTTAAACCATAATGTATGATGTATTTAATTTTAACATGGCTTGCTTCATTGAGTAGAAAAGTATTATAAAGAAAACATATTTAGACCATAAAATCTCGAAATGAGTGATTATCACTTAAAGATTGGACTTTACATAAGTTTAGAGGGTCATTTTCTTTTGGACGAATCAAACTGTATTCATTTTAATTAATTAATGAATTATTGACATAATAATTTAATTTGATGGGATTATAAAAACCAATCAATGTAAGCACGTTTAACAATTTCCATTCTCTTGAAGTTGAATTCAGAGAAAATAACTACACGATATGTATGCTAGCAATGAAGCTTATTGGCATGTTCTTTTATCATTTCGCTACTTATCACATCAACAATAGCAACAACGTCAATAAAAGGTGCCGTTTTACCAAAGTATTTTGTGTACGTTTTAGTTTGCTTTCTTATTCTAGCATAGTTGTTAACATTGATTTTAAACTATTGTTGTCGTGTTAGATAATACGAATACCGATATGAAGATATATATCAAGATATGCGAATACGATAAACCTACCATTTCCAACCAATCTAGAAAAAGAAAAGATGAATGGGATCCCCGAATTATGAAGCTCCCATCCAGATTTCACAATGTCAAATTATGTTTGGGACATGATTTGGAATGGTTGTACCACCCAAATTACCATAAATATCTCTAATAGTGGTCGCCCATAGAGAATCACCATCTTTACGAATCCTTCACTACCACTTTGATGCGCAGGGCCAAGTTGTAGGCTTTTAGGCTACCAAAACCTAGCCCACCGTGATCTAATTTTGTCATCGCTTGGTTCCAGGAAACACGTAATTTTCTTAGATTCACGGTCACCACCCCAAAGAAACTAGAGGTGACTATGTGAGCATAAAACCGATTTAACTGAGCATAAAACCCATGTAGTATTCTGAAATGCAAATGCTCTTAAATTGGTAAACATTCAAATTCAATGTAACAAATTAATGACACAACTTTCTTAAAAATTATAAATTACAGCACATCTATGATCTATGTATAAGTTTCATAATCCATTGTCCTAAATTTGAATTAAGATAAAATAAATCAACAAAACACTAGGAATGAAGATTATTATCTACTTGTTTATTACCATTTCACTACTTAATTAGCACATCAACAATGGCAGCGACATCGCTAAACGGTGAGTTTGTACATATATATTGTGCATATATGTTGTATTATAATGTTACATTGTTATTTTCACGCAGTTTTTTTTTTTAACTTGAATTACGATATATTGTTTTCGTGTTAGTTGATAAGAATCTCGTTTAAAGATATGTGAATACAATGCTTCATGGGATGATGGTGATTGTAAAGATGCACATTGCAATAGAGATTGTAGTCACTGGATGGAAGATATGATGATCTGGGGGAAATGGAAGGATAAATTCAAAAATAATAACTAGCATCTTATTAGATGTTATTATGTATTTACGAATTGAATTATGATATGTTGGTCTAATATATCAACCAAAGTTATTAATGTAGTATAATTTAATTAATAATTGATATATGATTTCATCATTTTTATGTCTCATTTGGTCTTCACCGTTTATCATGTCATGTTGCAACATCATTGTCTAGTTTATTAGGTTGGTTTTTAGATTTATAAGTTTATGCGTATAGATTTCTCTTGTGAATTTTTATGTAGAGTTATCGTTAAAAAGTCTTCGTTACAAAAAAAATATTTTGAGTAATGAAATTACGAATTTAATCCGCTCTTTCCTACTTTCGGTAACATATATAATACACGTAGGTATGAATAAAATCCTAATGTGGTTATTTTCACCTTAATAATTGTAATATGAGTTGGTGAGTTTTACTAATTTTCATGACATTCTTAGCTTCAACTTTGATTCTTCTAATTAATTGTTAAAATCAGACTAATCCATATTGTTAAATTCCTAGCATCTGTTTGTTTGTCCACTAGGCTAATTAACATTTTCTTTAATTTATACGATACATGACATTATATATATATAGTAAGGATCAACGTGGAATCGTTATTTCTTGAAAAAGCAAAGAACCGTTAACATTCATCACATGTTGCTAACATTTTTTAATGCGAATATCAAAAAAATGTTAATTGGAATCGATATTATGAATATTAAGTTTTATACATTGATGATTTTTTTATAATATACAGCATTAATTAATTAATATTATATTATATTATAGATTCGTTAACAAAAAATGAATGTAAAAATTGATGAATATTATTACTTATTAGCAACATGTATTTGACTAATACTAGTAATTTAACGAATATTTATTGATGACTTTTAAAATAATATAAAAACATATATTGTATTTATATTATCTTATTATTAATAGATAGATAGATAGATAGATAGATTCATAGATTAGATTTTAGATATACATAATAAGTACATAACAGAACTACAGAACTACAGAAGTGCCAGGCAAGCCCATTTACCAGAACATAGAACCCATTGAATACAACACTTGACAAGTTGAGATCCATGTAATCTGTAGAGATCCTCTGTTTTGGTATTTTGGACGCTTTAATCAGATTAACTCTCTATTCCTCCCATGAAGCAATCACATTTAAATGTTCGCTCTAGTTTTGACACCCATAAATGCCTTGAACTTCGTCACATATATTTTAGTCACCCATAAATGGTGGAATCCTAATGTTTCTTAGCAACACTTGTGGTGTACTTGTTGTAGCGGTGATTTTGGTTTCAAATGGATTTTATCAAGAAATAAGGTTTAGTACACTAAATATATTTGACGTGTTATGTTATGTCAATATAAAAAATATACAGGTCGACATGTCAGCAATGGTGATAACTAACTGTGACTAAAATATCATGTGACTAAAATAGCATGTTATGAACATTGACACAAAACTTAACAGTTGGTTACTTATATTATTAATAAAATAGGTATATAGTTACTCATTTCGGTACAAAAAGGTGAGTACTTTGCTAATTTTATAGCTTTACTCGCCTAAAAATGCATCCCAAAATCCAGGACTAATGATTTCGTGGATGGATATGATATAATAATGAGATTAGCATGTGTAAATGTACCTAATTTGGACACGATCTGAATATGCGGTATCCAAATTTAACTTTTTTTATTGTGGGTATCGAACTTTCAATTTAGATATATTGTGTCATTGTGTGTATCTAATGACTTGTACAATCGGTTAACGGTAATTTTATTGACGTGGCAATAGATTGTATAAGACATCATGTCATCTTACACATCATTGACACATAAGCAAAAACGGTTACCACATATTACAAGTAATAACATGTTAGAGGTTAGATGCACACTATAGATCAAAACAAAAAGTTCAATACCCACAATAGAAATAATTAAAGTTGATTACGGACAATTTATATCATATCCAAGTTAGAAAAAGTGGAAATTATGTGGCATCCATGTGTTATGGAGTCTATAAATTATTACTTAAATTTATTTAATACTCGTATATATATTTTATGAGTAAAGATCAGGAGAGCAAGTGTCAAATGGAGAGCAAGTGTTATGGAGTCTATAAATTATTACTTAAATTTATTTAATACTCGTATATATATTTTATGAGTAAGGATCAGGAGAGCAAGTGTCAAATGGAGAGCAAGGAGAGCAACCAATCACAACATGTCACATGTCCAACACAAATTTCATTTTAACTCATCATCTATATTTGTATTATGTTTACTTTCCCTCAACTTCTTCAATAACACTCCCTCACCCCCCACTACCACCAACCACCCACTCCCACCCTCTGCCACCACCTGCCGCCCACTGCTGTCAACAGCCACCGCCCGCTGCTGCCGCCAGCCGTTGCCGGATTCAGGCTTTTTTTTCTTCATTTTTTGTCTAAATTTTTTTCTCAACTTTTTTTTTAAAAATTTTGTAACTAACTTTTTCCTCATTAAAAACACTGCATATTGATTTAAAACAGGAAAAAAATATTTAGTTGCATCTTGTGGTTATTTAATTTTATATATATATATACTACTGCATATTGTAGTTATGTGTTGCATCGTGTATGTTTATATATTTATTATTACTTATTTTTCAATACGTGATATCACAAACTGCATTTTGTATATATATTTATTGCATCATTCTTTTTGTATACATGTTAGTCTTTTTTACTACATTTTGTATTTTATGTACAACATCTTATATATTGTATATATGCCGTCATCAAAATGCGGTACAAAATAGTATAATATATATGATACAAAATGCAATATAAATGAATAATATGTACTAAAAACATATAATTAAAATGCGGTAAAAATAACTATATGTAGTATAATTTTATACAAAATGCAGTACAAAAACAAACAATATGTACTAGAAATTATGTATACAAACTGCAGTGAAAAGAAAAATATACATTATAATTTTATTCAAAAATGCAGTAAAAATATAATACATATAATATAAAATGTAGTACAAAAGCAAACGATATCTACTAAAATTATATACACAAAATGCAGTAAAAAGAATAATATGCAGTATATTATATATAAAATTCAATAAAAAGATAATACATATAATACAAAATGCAGTACAAAAAATAATATATATTCTTAAATATATATACAAAATGCAGTAAACATAATAATATGCATTATAATTTTATTCAAAATGCAGTAAAAAAAGATGATATGTATAATACAAAATGTAGTACAAAATAAACAACATGTGTTACAAAATGCAGTCAAATAAACAATATATAGTATAATTATTATAAAATGCTGCATAAAAACGGTAATATGTATAATACAAGATCAAGTCTAAAACAACATGTGTACTAAAAGCTATATATATACAAACTGCAGTAAAAACAACATGCAGTACATTATAAAAAAAATGTAATTAACAAAAATAAAAATGTTAAAGAAATTTGGAAAAAAAATTTAAAAATTGAGTTTTGAAAAAAATCGCCGGAATCCGGCGGCAGCGGGGCGGCGGTTGGCGGCGACGAGGTGGTGGCAGGCGGCAGCAGGGAGGGGGATGGTTGGTGGTAAGAGGTGGGAATGGGTGGTTGGTGGGGTGGGAGTAGTGGAGTGTTATTTAATAAATTTAGGAATGAAAGTTAAATATTTTCAAAAGTGGAGGGATCAAAATGAAAATTGATATGTGACACATGTCATTTTCTAGATGAATGTAAAGTTACCCTCCTTTCTCTCCAAATGATCCATGCCCCCATAATCCCATATCATATTTTATATATACACATTTACCATTAGTCATTGCTCGAAATAATAACTAGCTTCTAATTAGATTTAGAATTTTCTTGTGTATATTCTAATATAGCACGCATTAAACATTAAATTATCTTATACCATTAACCGTATAATCTACGTTTAACCATTAATGGGTTTTTCATTTATTTCTATGGAATTTTTTTAATGTGTGCCGCTAGCTTTAGCATTAAATAATCTCGCACTGTTACGACTTACGGTACAAAATCCACATTAAAATTAATTATACTTTTCATTTTTACTCTCCTTCTCTATCTTTCAGTTGTATACTCTCTCAATATCTTCACCTTTCATACCTGAAATATATTGACTTTATTGTCCTAATAAATTGAATAAGTAATTGAGATGTTGAGATTAAGTGATTAACCATTACTTCTTAATCCAGCAAAATGTGTAAATTAGCCGGAACACCGTGGTTCCTTTTGCATTTGACTCTAGTCATTGTCTATCTCACAAAGATGACTCGGAACAACTCCCCTGACACGGTGGTGGCATCTGGAGTTGTAATGAACCTTTATCCAACAAGTTCCTTAGTGCCCAAATTTTGAAGAAGAAAAAAAGTTCTAACTTATTAAAATGGAGTACTCACGTTCTTAATACGCGTCGGAGTATTAAATCCTAATCTAATTATTTTCATACCTTACCAATTATTGTAATGAGTTTGTAAATCTTATAATCACAATAGTTTGTAAATCTTGTAATGAGTTTACTAATTATTTCATGACATTCTTGGCTCCAACTTTGCTTGTCCTAATTGATTGTTATGATCACAATAGTCTCCTAAATAGTAATTATTTATAATCACAATCATAATTTCTAATATCATGACAATCTTTCTTGGAAAACGTTGGTCCCGAACAGAGAAAAAATCCCCGACTTAAATTCAAAGTGAATTTATCCAGCTGAGGTCTTGAGACACCATGTACCTTTTAAAAATAAGTAATTACTCATAAAAAATAAAATAGTAATAAAAAAAGAATAAATTACAAATAAGAAGAGACATATATAGGTAAATGGTATTTTCATAAGCATATTAATTAATAAGGGAGAATTTAACATTATATGTCAAAATGATTGAAAGAATTAAAAGTTGATTATGTGTACAAAATAACAAAAAGTAACAACATACTTTGTACGATAAAAAGGTTACATGTTTTATTGTATGTCACATTAGGTGTTATAAACGGTGATATGACGCTTACCCGATAAAAGCTAGCTAGGTTTCATTTTTTTAACATAATTATACATATAACCTTTTTATTGTGCAAGATCATAATATGTTTCTTTTATCGATCGTTTTGAATATATCATCTTTATCTTTCATGAAATTTGCGCTATAAATAACAACGTGTGTTTCTCCGTTTTTAATCAAATAACCGAAACATGAATAACCAAGATGTATTACAATTACAATTTCATATTGCGTATAAAAGATGTTAACATTTCTATATATGTATCGCTTCATATCAAGGAGATCTATTTAACAATGTAACCATCATATATAGTATTTATTTTGCTTTTCGATCGATCTGTCTTTAATCCCGTTTCTTGATCAAGCCTTCGATCTTGAGGTCTTTAGCTCACACAATTTGTATCGTGTTTATTTTTCACGTTACCTGCATGGAGAACATTAGATGGATACATTAACATGAGCAAGTACAAGCCTTGAGACGACGTTTAGTGACATATTTTGTGACACTTTAAAGGGTGTCATATATCAATACTTCTAGTGACACCTTTCTTTGGTCACCAAGTGTCAATAGAAAATGTGTAACTAAATGTACCAACGCTAAGCCTAATATGTAGTGACATAAAAACACTTGAGCATTAATTTACGTGACGTTATCAGTTATCTCTCTTAAAATGTGTTGGTAACCAAAATTTTAATACACAATTTAAAATTACACCAGAAAAAGTGTTACCAATGGTATATTTGTTTAGGGTGGTAATTTGTACATCACTAGGAATTAGTTATATACCGCGCATCATTGTACAAGAATTTAAGACCTAGCTATTAAAGTTATTAAAAGAAGAAATTAGAGTTTTGAGTTATTATACATAGTTTGTAGCATGGCTGCTTGAGTACTGGATCATCTTTCAAAGGAGGAGGTTCCTGCCCAAATATCATCTCACAACTCATATCATCAAAATCTGCAAATCACCATTACTTCTAATTATTTTACTTATCAACACTAAGTGTAACCGAATTATATATTAATTGTATTGTGACTCAGATCTACTTACTCGGAACCATGTTAATAGGGATGCCAAATGAATTCTTAATGAACTCTTGTGATGGTATCTTGCATAAATTGGTGCACATTCCTGCGCAATTAGTCGATTCCAAGAACCTAAATTAACCGAAACAACGTTAATATGGTAAAAACAAATGTGTTCCTATGCCAAATGAGTAATTATATCATAATGAACTTTTGTAGGAATGGTCGAAGTACCTGCATTTCGTTACATGTACAACATTTTTCTCTTTTCTGCCATCAAACTCGGATTCTTTTACCTTTTATAGAAAGGTAAAAAAAAAGTCAGGTACAAAGAAGGCACAATTTTATCCGTATCCTTATGAAACTTGAAAATTACACAGTTGTTTACGTGACTATATCGCGAGTTATATAACGATTTTGGGCAAGAAGTCAAAATCTGTACCTCACATGGACCAACAAGCCAAGGGAAGAAGATGGTCGTGAATGCTGCGAAATACTCCCTCGAAAACTTGGAAGGTGGCATCACCTTCTTTATCTGTTTAATCAAACAAACGAAAAAGTTCAACTAATTGATATGTAACATATATTGATGTCGATATAAAGGTCTGTTTTAATTTGTTTCGCAAAGAAAAAACAGAAAATGGGAAAGGCATTGTATAGAAAGCAAATTTCGACTTAATTAGAGCTCGTTTAAAAGAGAAAATTAGGCACTGATGCGCATCGTCTAAAAAACTGGACGTATAAAGTATACGAGACATGATAATTTGTGAATCCGTATGTATCAATATGAATCAGATTACAATAACCAACACTAGCTAGAGTAGTTCCAACGAGCCGTTTGGCTATAATGTAACATAGTGACGATCGATAATAACATTGGATAAGCACTTGCCAGGAATGCGACAGGCGCAGGAACAGCACTCTGTAGCACATTTACAACGATCTGACGTTGTTGGATCGGGTCAAAGCTTCTAAAAACAGCTCCAGCTGCAACCACCAAGCTATCATACCCGCTCTCAGCGTTTCCCACCCCTGCATTTTCGACCAACAACAAATTAAGATCAATAACATATAACATACATAATAATCAAATGCAACATCTCTTAAAAAATTAACAATTAATAAATTAGTTTGGATTCAAATCTCACACGTAGATATGTCTTATGACTCGTATATATATATTTTTTTAAGAATAGTTGTAGTTCAATTTGTTTGGATTTAAAAGAATTACCAAAATGAAATGATCCAATGAACTTTTTTTTTTATTCTTTCGAGACAGACAGAAAAAAAAAGTTCATCGAGAAAACTAACAAGAAGCTAGAGATTACAACGCTCCAACAAAACACCATAACGATACAATAAGTTGATTACTTTGAGATATAAGAGAAAGAACTACAAGGAGTTGTCAAACAAACCAGCGGTATCTTGGACGGCTTTAGAGAGGTAGTTAATGGCAAGACGATCGATCCATGTGTCTTTATAAACGTTCTTCGTTGGGGTAGTACTTGTACTATAACTAGTTCTAGACTCGGTTTTCAACCCGTTAGTTGAAGTAGATGGTGTTAATATAGATACAACTGCAAGATGGTTGCGTTTCGGTTGAAAACTACGTTGTGGCCGACGAGTTTTAAGCTGGACGGAATATGGGATTCCGATGGTTGCTCGAGTAAAACAAACGGTGGTTTCCATGGTTTAATTTTAAATAAGACATAATTAAGGTTAAGAAGAATGTTTATATATGGGTTTGATTGTTATTTATAATAGATACAAATGAAAGAACAAGAGAATTTTCACAAAGTCTCTTGTTTAGATGCTTTGTTATACCATATTTAATTTTAGATTATTTGTTGTTTAGTCATATGTGTTTATTCGTGTTAAATTTTATATTGGTCCGGCGTACGGCCAAAATGACCAATTGCCAATTCGGTGTTTATGTAAAATATGATGTTTAAAATATAGTCTTGTTACACATGTGAGACACACTATTGATCATATCATAAGAACTATTAATTCACAACAATCTACGAAACAGATTATGTTTACATATATGTTACATGGATAGAAAAAGTAAACCCATGAAAATACTAAAATTAAGGGATTAGTAATTAATATTTAGTTAACATCATTTTGGTCTATTATGTGTTTCCAACTTTTATGAGTATTCAACTTTTAAATATCGTTATTGTATGCTAGCAAAAAAAATATATATATATATATATATATATATATATATATATATATATAAAATAATGATATTTAAAAAGTTGGATACATATGATATAGGAAATGATGTTAATTGAATAAAAACAAACATTTGTACAAGTATATACAGACGCAGTAATCCCTGTGATTAATCATAGTGATTGTTAATTATATTAAATATTAATTGTAGTTTGACTTTCTAATTAAGATGTGAATTTAATTTGATATGTTATTTTAGTTAATACTTAACTTTGTAACTAAAAATACAGACGCAGTAACCCCTGTAATTAGTTAGAGTGATTATTAATTATATAAAGATTAATTGTAGTTTGACTTTATAAGATATGAATTAAATTTGATGTGTATTTTAGTTAGTACTTAACTTTGTAACTAAAACTAAAAATATGTATATTTTATTTAAGGTGTACGATCAGAGTAGCAACTCCATCTTCAGGTGAAAGAGGGATAGACGATGTCAATCATTGATTTTTGTAATCAACTGTTCATATTCGCTTAATCCAAACAATATTGCATTATATGCATACATCGTGCACGTAAAGTGGAGTGTTGAGAATCTAAGGTGTTAATCACATTAATCAACGGTTGTGATCGTCTACCCTCCCTCCCAAAATGCAAGTACATACTTTAAACATGCAATGACATAGTGCTTGTAATAAATCTTCACGAAAAAAAATCGATCCGAAATGAAATTGCACATAACAATAACAAGTAGTCAATAAAAAAGACACTTAAAGGAATTAGTCATTTATTTTAATATTATATACTCGTATAAAGAAAATTTATGTAGTAATACAATTAAGCGATGATCCCGGATTTCTAAACTAGTATTTATAATAAATTCTAACGATTTCTTATAATTAATGAATAGCTTACTTTGAAAACTTACCTTTCTACAGAATTAAAGTTCATGACTTTAAAACAACACAAGAATTTATGATAACACACATGCATTTATTGTAATTTGGATTGATTAGAGAAAACCAGAAACGAAGCTTCTTTTACTTCTTGTCATAGCATCAATCTTTACGAAATCTATATCAGGTTCGTTCACAATCTATATTTGTCCGTTATCAACATGAACCGTGACATTTTTTATGTCTTAGATGATGATACAATTGAGATAACGAAGAAAGATAAGATTTGTGATATCGAAGTTCCGACAAATAGTTGTAGTGGTGGTTTGAGATGCATGGAGTAATTGTCAATGACAATGTGACAATATATATGATGATCATTAACTTAAATAAAGTTTAGTTATTTTATATTTTGATTTCATAATGTGTTCAAGTTTCTTAAGATAGATTTTGTTGCAAAATGCTGTGGGTTAGAATTTGCTGTTGCTTATATCCAAGTTTAAAAGGCCTCAATTACAATTTACAAAGGGCGTTCATGGATGTGAGCCCAAATAGTTAGGCCCATAACATTTTAACCATAATTGTATATATTCGGGCCCTTTTAAGCTCAAAGTTTAGACTATTTGTGAATTGTGACTTAAACTTTGAGGAAAAACAAATCATGACCTCTAAATCTCTAATTTAATGTGTTGTTTATAACTTTCATGATTTGATGAATATTAGAATTATGGATGATGACCGGACTTAAAAAGAAACTCCCCCTGAAAACCAATTGCTTGAGATTAGCGATGGTACAAAAATATGTGCGAGTCACCGGTTGTAACGGGTAAAAATGAAGTGAATGATGTAAATAACTCATTTCGTAACTACAGTGATTTTGTTGAAAAAGAATTAAGTTTAATGACTGAAATGGATTTCAAAAGAGTACAATAACTCTACGGTATATATTAACCCTAAACCTAAAAAATTATCGATTTATGGTCTCACTTCCCTGAAACCATAAGGATATGCCTATTTGCGTGATTTCAACTCGATATTTACTTTGAATTTTTACGAATTCTAATTTGTAATTACTTGTTACATAAGCACATATACATTGACACTAACATATGTAGTTACCGTTAATCAACGAGTGCTTTAAACCTTACTTATATTGTACTACCGCATCGGGCCATCAAAATTCATCGAACAAATATGCCCCACCGCAAATAAATGGAAAGAAATTTGTGGGTTTTGCACGTTCTATTCATTTTAATGGTGATTCTACTTCAATACTACAACCGATGCATGTGTTAATTCCAACCTTTCGTGGTTTAGTAGTAATTAATAAAGTTAAAGTAACAATAAACACAACTGTATATCAACATCCTTGGATCAACTTTTTTGGATTTGTGCACAGGGACTAAAAAGTACTTAGATAGAAAGTTAAAGGGGTCTATTTGTAATAACAGATGTTAAAGTAACGTAGAAATGTTGTCCTCCAGCTTGTCTTCTGCCAGCCATTCACATGTCCATGATCCGGTAGTTGTAGTAGGACTCCAACTGTCTTAACCATATTCCAACACTAAATATCTTAATATTTAATTAATTATCAAATATCTATGTGTATATTATTTTTATCCATATCGAAACAAACAATAAAACAAGCAACAAACCATCAACAACATGATTCTATTGTTACAACTTGCAACCATATCATAATCTTATCTTTTCGGATAATCTGAACAAGAAAAAATCCTCTTGTGTTTAGACGTGGTACGTTTATATCACATACCTCTTTCTTTACGTATGTATGTTTTATGAGAGGTCTTTTCCTCGCATTTATATGAAGTAACAAGTAATGTCAAGTCTCGCATTTATATGAAGTAACAAGTAATGTCAAGTCTTGTAACACATTAACCAATCCGAATTGTAATCCGTGGTTCATTCAATACTTGTCGAGGGTCTTGTTTAGTCATAAGTACCCAGATAAAAGTGATTCAATTCTCCATCCCAATCCTCACCCCCATGATAATTTTACAAAAACGTTGATAACCAACGACACCAAACTTAAAACGTATAATTCTAATGCCGTGAAGCTTAACGACCCATCACTTTGTGGAAGGAAACAACGATGGATAAAGTGGTCACTCAATAGAATTGAGAAGTAGGCAAACACAGTTGTCATTATGCACATAATTATGGGCCTATGGCAGCGATCAGGCATGCAATAATTTGATTCAGTACCACCACCCAGCAATGATCATTTGGACCACTCAAAACTTACCCATATACTTCACTTTCAACCATCCAAATAAAAAAACATCTTATCTACACATAGAAACCTTTTACTACAACAGTTGCCCCAAAATCTGACAAATGCAAATCAAACTTCATTATAAATAGGATAAACAAAAATATAATTACGAAATCTCGAGCAAGTTGATATAACAGTATTGCTCGAGATTTGGTAGTGTAAGGGAACCTACGGAAACAAAACCGGAAAAGAAAGGTTTTTTGACATGATTTTAGTTACAGACTTGTTTTTACAAAGGTATTTCCAAACCTAGATCAGCAAATACAACCACCATTAACGACTACTCAAACTGAAACAAATGAAAAAAGCATAGAAATTTCAACCAAACCGAGACCGACCCATATATAAGAACATAGTGAAGAAGGGGAAAATATCTTCTTTTTAATACATCACGCAAACCTAATTAGCTTAAGCCCATCACCATCATCTTTCATCATGTTATCTTCAAACTTATTGTATCGTTTCAACACTCTTGCTCAGCTCTTCCAGTTTCTTCATCCTCAACTTCTCACTCTCGCTAACCAGCTGCTTAATAATTATTACACCCACATAAAGAAAGTGTGTTAGTTAAGTCCATAAGAAATAAAAACAAATTCTTATCAATTTTCATAACAAACATAGACATTAAACTTGAGACCAACCTCCATCAATCTGGTAATAAGTTGTACTTTTTCTTTGTTCTTTTCATTGAAAGCATCTAGGGCTTCCTTGTACTCTCTCTCCTGCGATAACAAAAAGGCAATCAAGATACAATCTAGTAACCAAATCTGGAAATTCTGGCATCTGGAAAAGGCGTTTTTACCTTCTTCTGACAGGTCTGTCCTAGTGGCTTCAACTCTTTGTTGACGGAATCGATCTTCTTACGAACAACTGTAACTTCTTTCTTCATTGGGTCGGTTAATGCTTCAAGTTCCTGATACGACACCCATAATTTAGTTTCGGAAATTTAACCAAAATCCCAATTGACGTACATAGCACGAATGCTTTTCAAATTGAAGCCATGCCACATGGAAGAAATTAACACAATTTTAAAGCATGATAGGGATACAGCGGTGGGGTAGTAAATGCTTAATGGTACCAAAGATTCAGCCCTAAGAAATGGGGCATATAACCTTTGCCATGAAGGCAAACCGCATTGAAACTAATGAGAGGTGACAGTAGTAAATGCATTAATTTTATTTATTAAAGTTTATTTTAGTTTTGTGGTACCCAACATCTTTGACTAACTAGCCTATGAGCTCAATACAAAACAATCCCTCCAATGATTTGAACCCTTAAAAATAAGAAGTACACGGCCTGTTACAACTACCAAGTGTAATAAAGATTCATTCTTGCACGCTATAACTTCATAAAGGCTTCATCATTTCTTAAGTTCACAACTACTTCATGTGCCACCATTGATTAATGAAAACTTATATACTACCAGGTACAACAACAACACAGACACCCAAAATTCAATTCATCCTATGAGTAACTACTCTATAGAGACATACCAAAAATACAGAACTGGAAGTAGTTTCAAGGAAAAAGATGGTACAGAGTTGCAAAGACAATTTTGGCAGTAAAACTTCGGTTAGAATTTACAAGGCATGATACAACTAACTGATTTGATTTGTAAAATACGAAAAGATAGCTCACCCGTTAGATGAACCATCTTACCAACCATATAACTTTTATAACTCATAATTTTTACATGAATATGTATGTTCAAAATATCATATAACAAGAAGTCATCAGGTACTCTTATATCTTTTGACAGATCCTATTAATAATCAGCAAGGGTGTTATAATTTAGGTGACTGAAAGCTTTTAAAGCAACTGCTCATTTATATCTAAAAAATAATAAATATAATTTCAAGAAAGTCATAAAATCCATATAAAATTAGAGTTTTAGATCATTAAAACCCAGATCTATCATATAAGGTTTTTACCCCTGAATTTCAATTATATAATTAAATAATATATATATAATATACCATATACTAGTAGTATTTAATAATTTGAAGTCCTCAAACCCTGATTTAGTTTTACTCAAAAGATTCGATATTCAAGAAATTAAAATTTAACCCAATTTGCATCAATTTTTTGAGAAAAACACCCAAGTTCGCATTCCCCTAAACCATACATAAAAACACCCAATTTTCCTTCTCAAAACCCCAACAAATTTTGCAGATTCCTTCCATATAAACACACCATAAGCAAAACAATTGTAATTCCCCAAAAACAGCAAATAAAAAAACCCTAATTATTCTGACAAACAAGAAACCCCCTAATTCAGCCACAAAAATTAGCAAAATCATATAAATCCTTCAACACATGAAAACTTCACCAAAAGATAAAGTTTAGCCGCTTAACTTCTAAATGACAAAACAAAATTAATAAATAAAATAAAAACCCTAATTTCATTTCACCCAAAAATTACCACAAAAAATCAAACAAATCCTTCAACACATATTCACAACTCATCACGAACAACACCTTCCCCACTTCAATTTCCAGATAACAACAACACACACAAAAACCCTAATTTTTCCCCAAACCAAAATTTTAACAAAATTCATCAAAATTTAAGAATCAAACCTCACGAATGGTAGCCAAACGTCTCGTTTCTTCCTCGATTCGTCCTAATTGAGCTTGAACCCTTTCCCTAACTTCCAATTTCTTCTTCTCAATTTCCTCTTCTTTCGCTTTAAATGTCGATAGCGCAGATCTCGACATCTCCTCATCTTCCTTCGTCATCAATCCGTTAAAACTTAAACTTCCAGAAATCTGTCCAGCTTGCATCAACGTTTGCAATTGATCACTCGATTGCAACCTCTGTGTTACCGCCGCCGGTGGTGCTGCTGCTGCTGTTGTCGGATTTTGAATACTCGTAGTCATCTCTGATTCTTCTTCTTCTTCTTCTTCTTCTTCTTGATGTTGTTTCTTTGTTTTCTTCAACCAGAATAAATAATAAAATTCTCTCTTTATCTCTCTAATGGTGGTTTTTATGCTTTATTGTTTGTGTGTGTGTTTTTTGTAGGTGTTTTTAGTGTGTGTGTTTTTTGGGTTGTGAGAGAAGGGTTTAATGAGAAAAAAAAAGGTCGGCCCCAGTATAGATACAGAAGTGTGTATGTATAGGTCTATATATAGAGACAGGGAGGTGTATGTATAGATTGTATAGATACAGAAGGAGTGTATGTATAGGTTTATTATGACAGGTGGAAAAGGGAAATGACCAGCCTGCCCATGGGCCTCTTTTTCCTCCCCAACGGAAAGATCATGAAATTGGCCAGATAGAAAGGTTTTTATTTTTTATTTATTTTTAAAAAAAATTACTTTTACCATACTCATGGAGTTGATGGTTTTTTAATTGATTTTTCTATTAAGGTAATATATGTGTCATTAAGGTTTAAAACATGTGTAAATATTTGTCGTTAACAAACTCATTTCAATGTGTTTAATAATGACCATATAGTAAGTATAAACAAATGATAATTCCTTATAAATAATGATGAGAAAACCTTTCTATTGAAGTTGATATATATATGATTCACAACTATTTGTAAGCTTTCTATTTAATGATGAAGATGCAGTATAAGAGCATACGGAGTGGCATGCAACCTTCTTTTCAACGTTTTTCTTCCTTCAATGTCAACAAACTCACTATCCATCTACGCTGAAGGTTGTAGTTAAGCACTCAATGGAGTGTTGAGCTAGTTTTTCTTTTTTTCCCTTCAATTGGTACAAAATAATTTATGTGTTCTTTTCATTACTGAATTACTTCTCAATTGGTACAAGATAATTGGTATTTAATGTGTCAACTTGTTCTTAAGGTAACTCATAACAAAAATAATTAAATAAAAACTAAAGATATCAATATACTTGTTTGTAATATAGAGAAAGTTATCGATTGTTGTTATAACAAGTGTGAAACCAAGACACGTTTTTATCACATAAGCTTAGAATACATAAAAGGTAAGTAGTAATTGGGAAGAATTCAGAAGAGGAATAAAGTGAACTTGTTACAAAAGGTGCATCATGCCCAAAGTGCATTGCCTTATCTTCTAACTTTTTAATCCAACGTTCCCTTTGAGAATGGTAACATAAAACCCCATCAATTATTTGGTAAAAAGGTAAATAACCTATAAATTTTATAAAAAAGGTTATATTGTGTATTTTAGAGTGTATTTGAGATTGCTTATTTGCGTATATACATTTATTGGTTAATAACAAATAAACAAATACAAACAATCTCTAAAACACAGTCACTCAACTATAATACTACACAAAGCTCCTTCAACTATGAAATTAGTTTGTTTTTTTTATTTTTTTGAAAAAAAAAAGTATCATATGTTATTGAATATTAGATTCGAAATTATTCTTAATATGTTAAAGGTGTAAATTGACAGGAACATCCTAGTCCCCATGTGTTTTTGGCATCAGTCATTATCTACCCTACAAAGATGACTCCGATCAACTCCTCTGACACAGTGGGGGCGTCTGGAGTTGGAATGAACTTTTATCCGCAAGTTCCCCTAGAGCCCCATGTGTTTACGGGTGTGGAAACATAACATGCTAAATGTTTACCCAGAGCATGATTGAACCCCTGATCTTTAGGAAGCCAACAGCTCAACCTACCACTAGGCTATTTAGTAATGTGGTTCGAACTTGTGACACCCGACAAATTAGGACTAGTATTAGTGCCTGATCATTTTGTAATTACATGTAATTAGTTTAGTGCAAGGATAATTACGTGTAACATTTTGTATATTTATATATATACACCCATGCGATTAGATTAAATCATGCATTTCATATCGGATGGAATCCGACACTCATGGACGTTGGTGACATATTTTCCTAATTAATATAAATCTATTTAGTAACTAAATAGTCATTATTTACTATGTATAACTATTGAGTAATTATATACGAGAAACTACTTCGTTTGGTATAAAACGTAACCAATACGAGAAAACGCGCGAATCGAGCCCAACACCCGAACGAAACCCAAAAATATATTTTGGAAACTCAAAATATCATGTTTAAAAATGTTTAGTCAATCTAAAAATCATTTAAATATTAAAAATGTACACGAAAAACTTAACGTCAATTATTAACGCTTAACTCGCACGTTTAACGTCTAACCGACTAACAAAACGTGACCCGATTCGAGTAACGAGCCAAGGGCCCAACCCATGCTTGGGTCAGACCCGTTTCATCCCAACAAGCCCACGAGAACCAGGCCACAATCGGCCCAAGGGCCAAGCCGTAACCCTACCCTTTATAAACCCCTTATCTTCTATTCCTTCATTTTTCTTCAAACATTAACACACACAACACCACCTCTTTCTCTCCCCATCTGAGATTTCCAGACCAATCACCACCACCTCTAGCCTCCTCCACGTCCCCAAGGACCACCACGAAGCCCCATCATCATCTAGCTTCATCTAGTTTGGATTTTGCAAAAGAGGAGTGAGAAAGGACAAATTCTGCACACCTTCGAGTTCCCAGCCTTAGATCGACGTTTCGCTTGGTATAAATCTCTTCCCTTTCACTAGATCTACTTGGATTACACATATTAACATGCTAGTACTTCATCTCAGCTTGTTTATGTCCATAATCTTGCTTAAAACCAAAAGACACTACGAAAAACCAATGGGTAAAAGCTTTAACCATTGGACAATAATCGCGTACCATTCTTAATAGCCCCACAAATGAAACAGGAAAGCCCATTTTGCAGGCGAACCCAATCCACATGGAGGCTTATCAACAGGAGACTTTATTGACAGGAAACATGTGAGCAGGGAGTTCTACTGACACGATAGCCCATTATGCTTAACCCAATTACCAGGAGGCCCAACTCACAAAGCCCAAGCAAAATGGTACAAGCCCATCAAGATAACGTCCTTGTCTTCTGTTAGGAGACAACCTTATAACGGATTCCACTACGTTAGTGGTGGTCTCCACAGTGACCGACAAAGATCCCCATCTAGCCACACCATTGGTCCACGTCACCGCAGGGGACCCATAAACAGGAAGTATCAATCACAACCGTACGATTGACTCTACCAAGATGATGAGCTAAACGTACGATGAACAGTACCACCAGATGGCGATTCAGCCGTACGATTAAAACCATGAGATGGTGAATTAGCCGTACGATGAATAGTACCCATCAAGATGGTGACTTAATCGTACGATCAAAGCTACGAGATGATGACACGTGGCAAACTTGCTCAACAAGGTGGCCATGCTCCACTATATATACAAGGTATGAATAGTATTAATTCCTCAACACCTCAGAAAAAATACCCACTCATCTCATATTCACACTTTCATCTTCTAGAGGAGATCACTATTCATCTCCTCGCCACCGATTCTTGCCACCCTTAGTTTTGTTCTATACACTCTAACGGGTCCTTACGCAAGTCGCGGAGAGTAACAAATCGGCCCAATCCATCTTGCACTCAGGTATAAAAACTATGCTTGATCAAATGGCGTCATCCATTTGTTAAACCCTAACTCTTTTGTTGAGCTATCAAAAATATTCTAACCATTTTCATTGCGCACACTCAGAGACACACGTTATGGCGTCAAACACCGGCTTATCACCGACGGCCAATGAGAACATGATGCATTTTACGGTTCAAAACACACAAGTGCCAATGGACACTTCGGGAGAGATGGCTGCGTGGATCCACCGACAGGCGCTTGAGCAGGCACGTCGTCAGTTGGATTTTTCCACACTAGGAGGGCAAACGTCACAACACCAAGGACCAACACCAACAACTGGGCAACCTCCCTTTCTGGGAATGGGATCTCAGCCTTTCCAGCAAACGCAATCAAGTGTTGGTCAGCAACAGTTGTTTCAGCAGCCACTTGTGCAGGCCTTTCAGCAATTGTCTCAGCAAAATGTTCAACAGGCATTCCAGCAAACACCTACACAAAATTTCCAACAACCCTTTGCGCAAAATTTTCAACAACAATCACAGCAATTCCCACCATTCCAGCAGGCACCATTCCAACAGGCACCATTCCAGCAGGCACCATTCCAACATGCACCATTCCAGCAGGCATCATTCCAGCAGATACCATTTCAGCAGGTACCATTCCAGCAGGCAACTTTCCAACAGATGCCGTGTCAACAGACACCAATTATGCAGTCGCAACAAACTGTGCAGGGGTCACAACAGACACACACATCTGTGCAGGAAACAAAAAACGCCCTGGGTAAACTCCTTGCATAACTAATGCAACCCCCGGCTATTGCTAGTATACCACTCCCACGGGGAATCTCGGTCCCTGCCACCCTGGGAACCTATGATGGGATAACTGACCATGAAGATTTTATCCAGTCATTTCACCACGCCATTAAAACACAGCACTGGGAAGACGCAGTTGCCTGCCAAATGTTCCCCTCAGTACTCAGATCGTATGCTAAGTCTTGGTTTTTGGATCTACCAGAAAGAAGCATTACATGTTTTAATGACATCAGGCGAAAGTTTGTAAGTCACTTTCATCAGAAAAAAAACAAGTGAGATCACACGTAGAAGCCCACATGATAAAACAACATCCCCACGAGTCCCTGGAAGATTTTATCGACAGGTATACCAATGAATGCCTAAAAATTCCTGGGCTGCCGGAAAGTCAGCAGGTGTCCGGATTCATATCTTGCCTAGATGACAGTCGGTTCCAGGTACTGGTAGATAAATTCATCGGTGAGACGCCACCAACATTTGCAGCACAGGTGTCTCAAACCAGGGACTACATCAGGGCCATGGAAAAATGCCAGTTAAATCGGAGGAACACACAGGCCGTAAACAATTCAAGGAGCGATCACAAAAATCAATCTTCTCAGGAGCATAACAAAGGACAGCTGGGGGGAAGGTATGGCAAGGTGAGCATATTTCAGTCATACAACAAAAATATGGAGAAGGACAGGGTTGTGGCCTCCCTGTCAAAACCCCACATGAAATATTGGTTACTGAACCCGTTGCTAAGGGATTCAAGAAGCCGCATCCCATGGCTTCCAAAGCAAAGGATAATGGCAAATACTGCAAATTTCACAAAGAAGGAGGGCATGATACAAATGAATGCAGGGAGCTAAAGGCTCAGATTTATAAAGCGATTAAGAATGGCAAGCTGGAGCACTTGGCGCAGGGGGCTAGGGATTTCCATCAGGGCGAAGCCAAGAAAGGTAAAGCTACAGCCGAATTACCTATGCCTGATGCAGTCATACTTATGATTAGTCCCCTGGCTTCTAGACAAAAAAGAAAGATAGAGCAAGTCGAGCTGTGGGAGTTGCAGGAGATAAGTTTTTCTGCCATCCACAGAGTAGATCCATCTGCTGAACCACTGGTAATCACGGCTAGAAGCAAATTTCCAGGTTGGCAGGGTGTACCTAGACAGTGGTAGTTACACGGAGATTATATATGAGCACTGCTTTGAACAACTTCCGGAGCATGTTAAAATTCAAAGAGAAGAGTTCCTACAACCACTAGTTGGATTCTCAGGGGAAACAAATTGGCCACTAGGAAAGATCAAACTCGAAGTTACACTAGGGACTTATCCACGTTACAGAACAGCTATGCTTGATTTTGTAATCGTTCGCTCAGCATCCAAGTATAATGCCATACTTGGAAGAACAGCTATGTTACAATTCGGGGGCGTAACCTTAACAATCCATGGTATGGTACATTTTCCAACACCAGAGGGCATAGCAACGGTACACGCGGATAGATTGTTGCAAATTGAATGCTCACAAGTAAACCAAACACCAGAATCAGGGAACCTACCTCAGGCGGATAGAGAATAGGAAGAAATCATAATAAATCAATATTTCCCGGATAAAACGGTTTGTATCGGTAAGAAGTTACCCTCCCGGATAAAGCAACAGTTAAACGCATTACTGATTGAAAATCAGGACGTGTTTGCTTTTCAACCAGCAGATATGACAAGGGTACCAAGAAGCATAGCGGAACACTCCCTAAACACAAACCTTCTGTCACGCCATCAAGACAAAAGAAACGGGGAATGGCACCAGAAAGAAGTGCATTCCTACACAAGGAAGTGGAAGATTTGGTCGCTGCTGGCATACTCGGGGAAGTCAAATATCAAACGTGGGTCGCAAACCCAGTCATGGTAAAAAAAAACCAAATGGCACATGGAGGATGTGCGTCGATTACTCTGATTTAAACAAGGCCTGCCCAAAGGATTACTACCCTTTGTCTGAGATAGACTGGAAGGTTGAATCACTCGCAGGATACAGGTTGAAATGCTTCCTGGACGCTTACAAAGGCTATCACCAAATCCAAATGGCTGAGAATGATGAAGATAAAACAGCCTTTCACACGAATCAGGGAATCTTTTGTTACAAAAAAATGCCTTTCGATCTCAAAAATGCAGGAGCGACATACAAGCGTGTAATTGACTTTGCTTTTAGGAATCAAATTGGCAGGAACGTTGAGGCATACGTAGACGACTTGGTAATTAAAAGCAAGACAGAGGCTAGCATGTTGGATGACATCTCAGAAACCTTTGCCACGCTCAGAGGCATTAATATGAAACTCAATCCTTCTAAGTGCTCTTTTGGAATGGAAGAAGGCACATTTCTAGGGCATTTAATTACCACTGGGGGATTCCAGGCAAACCCGGATAAAGTACAGGCGATAACTAGTATGTCATCCCCTAAAACCAAACAAGACGTACAAAGTCTTTCAGGAAAGTTGGCCGCCTTGACTCGTTTCCTGTCAAAAGCCGCAGAGAGATTCTTGCCATTCTTTGCTACATTAAAAGGAGTTAAAGATAAAAAAGATTTCCAATGAACCGAATAGGCGGAAAAGGCCTTTCAAGAAATGAAAGAGTTTATGGTAAAACTTCCAACTCTAACAGCACCAATCCCTAGAGAAGCCCTCACCCTGTATCTGGCAGCATCTAATTCCGCTGTAAGTTCAGTCCTAATAGCAGAAAGAAACAAAATACAAATGCATGTGTATTTTGTTAGCAAGGCCCTTCAACCAGCAGAATTGAATTATTCGCATATCGAAAAACTCATATTGGCCCTGGTGCACTCAGCGCGACGCCTGCGTCGAGATTTCCAGGCGCATCAGATAATAGTACTCACAGATCAACCAATTAAGCAGGTGCTGCAAAAGCCTGAAAAATCTGGAAGATTGGCTAAGTGGGCAATAGAATTGGGAGAACATGAAATTGAATTTTGTCCAAGAAATGCAGTAAAGGGCCAAATCATAGCAGACTTCTTGGCTGAGTTACCCAGGGAATGTGAAGGAAAGACCTCCCTGACCACCAGCACTCCCGTCTGGGACATTTGGGAGCTCTATACTGATGGTGTAGCAAGCTCTGGGGTCTCAGGAGCTGGTTTGATACTTACAAGCCCAACCGGGGAAGAACACACATACGCCCTGAGATTTGATTTCTCAGTCACAAATAACGAGGCCGAGTATGAAGCTCTGATTGCAGGCCTGAAGATAGCTGATCAAATGAACATTGTTTCCCTCCAAGTGTTCATTGATTCACAGTTGGTGGCTAACCAAGTTAATGAAAGTTTTGAAGCAAAAGAACCAGCGATGAAAAAATACCTAGAAATCGCTCAGGGGATGACCAAGAAAAATGAACACATTAAAATCGATCAAGTACTAAGGAGCCAGAACAAAAAAGATGATGTGTTAAGTAAATTGGCATCCCTGACATTCGCCCATCTGACAAAAGAAGTGCTAGTAGAAGTCCTGAAACAGAAGTCAATTGACAGGGATAACGAGGTAAGCCCTATTGAAGAAACAGAAGATAACTAGATGACCCCGATTAGGGAATATCTCCTGCATGGAAAGCTTCCTGATGACAGATTCCTCGCGAGAAAAATCAGAGTCAAATTGCCAATGTATACCATCGGAAAAGGAGAATTACTCAGGAAGTCATTCTTGGGCCCAAACCTTAGGTGTGCTGGCCCAAAGCAGGCAGAAATGTTGATCAAGGAAGTACACGAAGGATTATGCGGCCTACACTCTGGTCCAAGGGCAATCACTGGAAAGATAATGAGACAGGGTTACTTCTGGCCAACTATACATCAAGACACCTTAGTTGTGGTAAGAAGGTGCCAGTCCTGTAAGATCCACGCCCCAATATCAAGAACCCCAAAACATGATCTTATCCCGGTCACATCCCCCTGGCCATTTTACAAATAGGGGATTGATATCGTGGGACCTTTCCCTCCTGGAGTCAGTGGGGTTAAGTTCATCGTGGTGGCGGTGGATTACTTCACCAAATGGGTTGAAGCCAAGCCGGTGGCCCAAATATCAGGAAATAAAATGGTGAATTTTGTATGGGAAAACATAGTTTGCAGGTTTGGGATACCCCATGAGATTGTCAGCGACAACGGAACACAATTTGCCTCCGACCCATTCAAGTCATGGTGCAGTGAGTTATCAATCAGGCAGGTTTTCACCTCTGTTGCCCATCCTCAGGCGAATGGGCAAGTGGAAGTCATGAACAGAGACATTGTTGCCCGGATCAAGGCAAGGCTAGGCAAATCCAGAACAGGGTGGGTCGATGAACTGCCTAATGTGTTATGGGCTCATCGCACAATGCCAAAGGAAAATAGTACATGGGTAACCCCCTTAGCCTGGTCTATGGGACAGAGGCGGTCATCCCAGCGGAAATTAGTGTTCCAACAGAAAGGGTCCTACAGTTTGATGAGGAGGCCAATCTGGTGTCCTTGAAGGAAAATCTTAACTTTGCAGAAGAAATCAGGGAAATGGCAGCTGTTCAGCAGGCAAGGAACAAACACAAAATGGCTAGGTATTACAACAGGAAGGTACAATGCAGGGAGTATAAAGCTGGAGACTATGTATGGAGGAGAAACGAGGCCTCCAGGGCAGAAGATACAGGAAAGCTCGGACAGAACTGGGAGGGACCCTACCAAGTTACAGAAGCACACGACAATGGAGCTTACTCCCTGGTCCACCTAGACGGTACTCCGGTTCCCCTCACTTGGCACGCCACAAATCTAAAAAATGCTACATATGAACAACTATCTGTAAGCCCCGGAGGGCCTGATCACCCCTCCTGATCGGCATGTTTTATTGAATCACTTTATCAATAAAACTCAGTTGTTCATGCTAAGTTGTTATCTATTTCATAAATGTCAAATTAATCACAAAGTGCCAAGGACATGCACCCTTGCAGGGTATGTCATATGCACAGGACCATCTAATGGGTCGGAGCTAAACAACGAAGCTCCACAATGCCCCACCCCCTCCACTTAGCTGACAGAGTCAACTAAAATGGCAAACGGGAGTGGCGGTCCTACCACAGTGGAAGGTGAATTCTAGCCCTATCTCTGGCACAGATTCACCTCAACCAATAGGTTGGCAAAGTGTTGAATCAGACCAAGGCAGGAATGACACAAGCATTTGCCAATAGGCTTGCTAGCTGATCATCCCTGTGCAGCAGGCAAACTAGAATTTGCTAGGTCATGACTACCCAATAAGTATAAAAGAAAAGTTATAAAGCGAGTACTCAAAGCAATCAAACACATGAAATAAAAATATGAAGCAACAAGAACACTTATATATATATATATATATATATATATTACCACAAATATTCAAAATACAAGATCATACAAAGTGTTAACACAATGTTTACAAAATGTTTACAAAAAGAAAGAACAGGCTAAGGCTTTAAGGCCAAAATAGCCTCAGCAGGCATATCCAGATCTTCAACCAGCTTCTCTAGAAAGGGAGAGGTAGATAGATTCTTCAGGGTAGCTTTGGCAGCCTCTAGTTTACCCCCAATCTCTGGATCGATCATGCTTGCTAATGCCTCCGGAAGGGGATTCAGGAATTGCGCTGCCAGGGAAGCCGTCTCGTGTCCACCCTGACCCCTGACGCACTGGACAAGCCTGTCAAAAGGATTCAAGATTCTAGGGCAGCCCATCACAGTAATAATCAAGTCAGGAAGACCGGCTTGCAGGGTTTTCTTCTCTGCAACTGCACCGTCTCTCTCGGCGATTGCCTGATCCCTTTCAGCTGCTACCCTTTCCCTAGCAGCCAACGCCTCATCCTTTGCCAGGTTGGCAGCATTTAGTTCTAGCCCGCTCTGCTGCAGGGAAGCCTCCATCTCAGCAGTAGTCTTAGCCTGACAAAAAAAAATCGCAAATTAGTATGAACACTTCAGGAGCAAAGAAAGAAAAGTAAGTTACTAAGTCATAAAGAGATAATACCTGCTCGGAAAGTTGGGCTCTCATACACTCGACCTCGGCTGCCATCTGGTCAACCTTGGCCAGTTCAGCAGCATGGTCAGCCTTGAATTTCTCAATAGCTTCCCTCTCTTGGGCCGCCTTAGCCCTGTCTTCTTTAAGGGAGAGCCCTAGCTTCCTGCTAAGCTTTTAAAATAATCAGCAGTCTTCAGGGTATTGATGCCTCACATGAAAGAATCAAACGTGGCCTTGATCCCATGATTGATGCTTTGTCGTGCATTTAGTGAAGCCATCTTTTGCTCAATGGCCAGGGGCATCGCATGCATGACATAGTCCTTGCAGGACTGGAGGTCACGCCCAGGGTTGTCATCCTGAAAACCCCACCTGGGAGCAAAAACCGGGGAATCGCCCATGTCAGACTCAGGCCTAAGAGATATGGGACCCCTAGCACCCCCTAAAAAGTCGGCAGCGTCCTCGTCCTCGTCCTCATCCACATCCATATCTGGAAAGGAGAGGCTTAAGCTGCTGGTCCCCGGGAACCTGGAGGAGGAGTCTTCACCAGTCAAAAATTGAATCCTCCTTCTCTTCCTAAGGACGGTTGTCTCACCCTCCTCATCTGCAAAGCGAACAATTGGGTCAGAATTTGACTAAGTATAAAATTCAGGAAAAGGAAATGAAAATCAACTTACCGGTAGTCTCATCCCTAAGCCCCTGCGAAGGACGAGATGAAGAAATTGGGTTCGTAGCCTCCGAACCACCAGCGTCTAGACCACCAGACTCCAGGGTGATCTCCCTAGCGGGACGACTCACCTTCTTCTTCTTCTTCTCACCACCACCAGCAGCCTTTTTCTTCTTTCCGGCCATCTCTCCAAGGTCATCCACCATTACGTAGTCAGGGGGGATCTCGGACCCCGGAGAGAGCGTAGATAGGGAGGTACCATCAGGATTGGTCGGAATATTGTCCGCGGATGTGTGACCAACCTCCACCCCAGTCAAGTCATCAGCAGCCAGGAAGTTGTTGAAATCCATCACTGAAGGTCAAAACAAAAACATATTAAATATTAGACAGAACACCAAATGTTTTTTTTAAAAAAATAGGAACCATCTTGCTGCCACCACTATCTCCCTTTATTCTTGTACGTACAAATCATGATCCTGCCAGGACTATTCCAATTTCGACTCATGTTAGCCATCGCAAGAACGGAGTCGGGATACGGTCTCATGATGACACCGCCCTGCTTTAGCAACCGGAAGAAATCCTGGTCCACTTCAGGATTCAAGTCACTAACCTATTGCATAGCATTTTTTACTGGACCTAGTCACAACACCCAGTCCTGGGGGTTCACCCACTTAAACAAGCTTTTCTTGTCGGCTGGAAGTATCCCGACATCAACAAAGAAAAATCTCTCCTTCCACCCGCGCCGGCCATCTACTCTCGGCCCGCAAAAATTCGTGTTGCATCCTGAACGTTTGGCAACAGAAAACCAGCTCTCTGGAGAGTTGGTCAAAGTAATTTGTGAAGAAAAATACAGGAGAGTAGGCTCCTTCCTGTGAAGTCGACAACACATCTCAAACATCATAATCTTATGGAGCCCTAAAGGATGAAGTTGGGAGAAACCTATACCGTAATACTCCAGGAGAGAAATCAAGAAGGGTGTGGGAGGGAGCCTAAAGTTACTGGTGGCGAACCAGTGGGAATAAACGATCACTTTTCTCGCAGGCGGTTTATGGGCATGATGCGTCGGAAGGGGCGCAATGGCCTCAAATAAATCTATACAGTGGTATAAGGAAGAAAGCTCTAAAAGATGGTCACGGTCTATAATACTCTGTACACAATCTACCGTACCGCCGGAAAATTCGACGGTGACCTTGGCGATAGGGCCAGACACAGTACAAGTGGTGGCGGGGTGTGATGGTTCCATGGTTATTTGGTAAACAAATATATGAAATGTAAAACGAAAGACGAAAAATGAAACAACAAAGTATGAAATACAAGAAGACAAACTTACGTCGTAGCCGGAAGTATAACTTGATTGCCGGAATCGCACAGAGAAAGAGAAGAAAAGTGAAAGTTGGTAAATTTTTGAAGTGAGAGTGTAAAGTGAAGAATGAAGGCATGGAGACCCTATTTATAGGGAAAGAAGGTAACCATCATGGGCCTGTGGGCTTTAATCCGCATCGTACACGTGTCGCAATCTCAAGAAGGGCGCGTGGCAAGCTGCATAGGTAAATGCCACACACGCCTCTACCGCCGCTTGCGCAAATCCCCATACGTTCAAACGTCTAGAGCATTTAATGCTCTGACACATTGATGGGACGCCATCAGTCAACAAAAAACGGCTACGAGCCAGCCACGTCTTCCTAGTAACACTGATCGTCTTTTCCCTTTTTCTTTCCTGTCAAACTTTAAAGATACGAAAATAAATCGACCAAGATCAAGAAGTCTCCGGGGGTTCACTTCCATGTAGAATGAGGCTTTTAGTTTAGTTACCTGGTTCAGGCACCAGCAAACTAAACTGGAGGACTTAATCGTGTACCATTCTTAATAGCCCCACAAATGAGGCAGGAAAGCCCATTTTGCAGGCGAACCCAATCCACAGGGACGCTTATCAACAGGAGACCTTATTGACAGGAAACATGTGAGCACGGAGTTCTACTGACAGGAGAGCCCATTATGCTAAACCCAATTACCAGGAGGCCCAACTCACAAAGCCCAAGTAAAATGGTACAAGCCCATCAAGATAAAGTCCTTATCTTCTGTTAGGAGAAAACCTTATAACGGATTCCACCTACGTTAGTGGTGGTCTCCACAGTGGCCGACAAAGATCCCCATCTAGCCACACCATTTGTCCACGTCACCACAGGGGACCCACAATAGGAAGTATCAATCACAACCGTACGATTGACTCTACCAAGATGATGAGATAACCGTACGATGAACAGTACCACCAGATGGCGATTCAGCCGTACGATTAAAACCATGAGATGGTGAATCAGCCGTACGATGAATAGTACCCATCAAGATGGTGACTTAATCGTACGATCAAAGCTACGAGATGATAACACGTGGAAAACTTGTTCACCAAGGTGGCCATGCTCCACTATATATACAAGGGTATGAATAGTATTCATTCCTCAACACCTCAGAAAAAATACTCACTCATCTCATATTAACACTTTCATCTTCTAGAGGAGATCACTATTCATCTCCTAGCCATCGATTCTTGACACCCTTAGTTTCATTTTATACACTCTAACGGGTCCTTACGCAAGTCGCGGAGAGTAACGAATCGGCCCAATCCATCTTGCACTCAGGTATAAAAACTATGCTTGATCAGACAATAAAATAGATCGGTTTAGATACGCCATAAACGACTCATTTCTTAATGAAATCTCATGATTCTTAGCTCTAAATTGAAGTATTTTGAGTCTACTTTACGAATATGTAAGCCTCATGTTTTGTTTCAGTCGTTACCCATTTTTAAAGTGATGAATA
The DNA here is from genome assembly GCA_963422505.1 of Pseudognaphalium luteoalbum. NCBI lineage: Eukaryota > Viridiplantae > Streptophyta > Magnoliopsida > Asterales > Asteraceae > Pseudognaphalium > Pseudognaphalium luteoalbum. Next base: position 5,667,857 of record OY730198.1, on the reverse strand, counting down.
AAAGCACATACACAGTCTGTGTTTTCAGACCAGAATTTTGATTATCTTGTTCAGAGCATATCTCGTAAAATACACAATGAAAACTAGTGAGACTACTTGGAAAAGATCATAAATTTTGTTAGATTTCCAAATCCTACTGTATGTTTTCGTTAAGTTTTATAAAACACAACTTATGACCCAATTACTTGATATATGTCACAAAAACGGGTTGTTTGACCCTTGTCCCTTTGTCATTTAATATAACAAGTTTCGTTTGACTAAAAGACTTATGAAAATATGAAAAATAAAGCTAAGACATGTAGGAAAATGTGTGAATTTTCTTGGATCTTATTGTCGCCGTTTTAATGACTAAAACGCTTGGACAAAAATGTCTTATTTTGGAAAAATATAAATGGTTGAACATATTAGTGTTTTGGTAAAAACGACACCTTCGGGTTCTCTAAAGACCATAAAACCTACTTCTTAAGTATTTATAATCATATATGAGTATTGTGTCAAAGTTTCGGGTCAAATCGAACATTTTTTTTACCAAAACCACAAAGTTAAAAACCACCTCAGGCCGATTTTGCGACACAACCCTTCTGTCGTAACTTTTAGCGACAACAAACCTTCAATTGCGAAACAACCCTTCTGTCGCAACTTTTAGCGACAACAAACCTTCAATTGCGAAACAACCCTTCTGTCGCAACTTTTAGCGACAACAACTTTCATTTGCGATACAAGCCTTCTGTCGCAACTTTTTGCGACAACAAATTTCATCTTACGACATAACCTTTCTGTTGCAACTTATGAAAACTTTTCTGTTGCAATTCTCGGAATACTTAAAAATATTTAACTACCAAGTATTGGACTCGCGTAACAACCAAACAATACGCGACACTACTCGTACTTATAAAACATATACTTATGAAGGTATACAATGAAACGATACGCAACTTAATAATAATATCTTCGGGGATTATTATTACATACCTAAAATTCGCCAAAGGGCCACAAACAGTTTTAATTAAAAAAACGAATAATTACTTGGACATAACTAGTTGAAGTGAACAACTAGCATGAATGATCTTTTGAGACATTCACTTATACATACAACCATATGTGCTTAGGGCATTGGAAGGTTGCGGGTTCGGAGAACCTACAAATAATTTATATCGGATACACGTTTATTGATTTAAACGTCTGCATTCAAGACTCAGGTGAGTCTCATGGTCCCTTTTACTGTTTTTCACTCAGGGGTGGAATACATTGCTCTATTTGTTTTACATACGAACGCAAATACTAAAACCTCGATATGTACTACATGAGTTTTCACACTAATCATTTTTAAAGCCCTCCATAGCATAGTTTGGTAATACTTTTGTAGCGTGAATGTTAGTGTATGGTACCATATGGGATTGACAATCTCCATCCGGGTTAGAAGCCCCAACTGGTCAAACGGACGCATTATTATTTGTTCATACGAGTGTAGATTAGGCACTCGCAGGGAGGCACCCTCGATCAGGTCCTTGAATGTGGATCCTGACACCTCAGTTAAGCTCAGACTATGTGCTCATGGCTGTATATACATTCATTTATTTATTTGCTTCGTTGCAAATCATGATACTAAATCTTCCGGTTCATACACATTGCTTTATTATACAAACCTGTGAGCTCATCAGCGTTAGCTGACCTTTTTAGCATATATCTCAGGTACACAACAGTAGATTTGGACTGCCCATCAGGATGCATATTAGCTCGAGTCTCCATGCAGAAACATCAGAGATTTCATTGCATTATTAGATTTTGTATAACTAATTATGTTTTTAAATCTCTCATATTACGAACACGAGCTAATGTAACTAGCTTAATTGATGTAAACATTTGATTTATCAATGTAATGTTTAAGACGACGCATATAGAGTCGTTTATTATATACCTTGTGTGTTTTGATTATTGATTAGTAGCATTCCAAAGTATGTATTCGCCAAACAGTAAATTTAAGGGTGTTATAAAACTACGCATTCTTAGAAAGGGATTATGTTTTATATCTAAACAAGGGCTAAATGGCTAATCAATTCATAGAGTTGTTAATGTAAAAAGGTGGTGGCATGTGCAAAATGAAGGTGTCCATGTAACATGAGATGGATGAGTTGGTAGAATTCCATATTTTAACCTAACTTTTGTTCCTTCTCTTTGATATGGAATAACAGAAATTGCTCATTAACATGTAGAATGATACTTTTAATTGATTTGAAGTTTAGTATTAATTTTATATATATATATATTATCATATAATTTCATGTTGTGTTGGCTGTAATCTGACATCCCAATGATTAGTATACACCATTTGACTTCAAATTAGTTGTATATAAATATTGATTACTAGTTAAAATTGAAAAGTAATTTTATAATAGTTATATTTGAGATTTTAAAGTGATTACAATAATATGAAAAGTACTGTAACATTATAACAGAGGTTATGATAAATGATTTCAAAGCTTACTTAACTTTTCGTTATAATATTATAACAAAACAATTGTGATAAGTAGATCGAGTAGCAAAACAAACTTAACTTGTCGTCTATTTTTAGCATTAATTTTAATATTTATTTATCAAATCTATCTTATATATTAAAAATAAAATCTTGAGAGAATATTAACCATTAGATTGAGATCAATAATTAAGATTTAACCTTTAATTAATTTAATGACATCATTAATTCTATTTTTGTATGACTAAAAGACTATTATATCCTTCTATTTTACAACATACATCATTCAATATTTACAATATAAATCATCTATTTTTCTTTAATTGTATATAATACTCAAAATATGTTAAGAAAATTTTAATTTAATAACTACTTTATTATTATTATTTTTATAATTCAAGCTCTTCCTAACAAAAATTTTATTTTAAAACTTCTGCAAAAACTCCACAACAAGTTATTTTCAATTCTAACAAAAAAAAAAAAAATTCTTTTATCAATTTCTAATTAACAATGTTTGGATTATGGATGCTAACGGTTCGGTTTCCGACGAGTTTTAGTGTATCTGTACACATACCGGTTTATAATATTTATACTGATAGCCGACTCAATAGCCGTTGGGTACCCAATTAGTATTATTCATCGGTTTTTCGTATTTATTCACGGTTTCGGTTATCCTCATGTATGTAACTTTGGCGAAACAAAAAAAATAGTTATTAAAAATACAACACAAATTTGAAACACGAAAAAAAAAACTATAACGAATTACAAGATTTGAAATCTTTATCATGAAATATTAATACAAATAACAAGGTGATATCATACACAATATTCTCACTATTAATTAATTTATTTATTTGGATTTATCAATCCAAAATTTATCACAATTCAAATCCTTAATACATTTTTCATTTGAAATTAAAACAATACAAACTGATATACCGTACACTAACACCAAAAAACTTATTACATGAATATAAAACATCCATATAAGACATATTATAAAGTCAACCCGCAAATTTTGCGGGTTTTAAACTAGTTTAGTATGAAAAATGATACAAATATTTAATCATACGATGATCTATGCATTTTAGAGGTTCTATAGATTCATAGAATCATTTTCTTATGGTTAAACTGATAGAATTATTTCCAATATCACTTAACTCTATGAACAATTTTCATTGATATATGTATTAAAGATATTATGCATAGTTATTAATCAAATCAATAATTAAATCACACCAAATTAAATGTAATACTTTAGAAAATGGATGAAAAATGGTGGTTCGGATATTTAAATTTTAGATAAATAAATGAATTAATATTCCATCACCTCAAATATTGACTAAACTTGTGTTCTCGAGTTTGTTACTTTGTTATAGAATTCAATAAAATGAATGAAATGATTTAAAAAGTAAATTTGTGTTTTTAATTTGTTTTATACAATGAAAAGAAGAAGAAAGAAAAACGTGAAGAAATATAAGGGGATACATTTCTTGTTCTTGATGATCGGGGAAGAAATTAAATATTTCTTTTCTTTTCTTTTAAATTTAAACAAAAACGATCACTAGTTAATTTTCATCTCTTTTTTTAAAAAAAAAAATCCGCTTAATTTAAAGTTCGTGAACTAAATGCAAGCTAAATCAATCACTAACCTCTATAGTATCTTTAACTCTTTAATCTGTCATTGTTAATGAATATTTTTATATTCATGAGCTATGAATTACAATAAATATATTATCTCTCATTTTATATTTATTTCATAGAATAATTAATTGAATAATTAATGACAATAGTAATTAAGATGAGGTTCAAAGGAGAATAAACTATTTGAGGAGAAGAATGAGAAGAATTTTCAAAGATTCATTTTCACTCTCTTCACCTTTTTAATATTGTACACTACTCTTTCATACTTTATTCCTCTTCACCCCTCCCCTCCACCTACCACCACCAACCACTAGTTGCTGCCATTAGCTGCTGCCAACCGCCGTCAGCGGCTGCCGGAATTATTTTTTCTCAATTTTTTTATTGTTTTTTTTCATAGTTTTTTTTCAATTTTCTTAAACATTATCACTTGTACTGCATTTTATTAGAACTATACTACATTTTATTTTTTTATTGCATTTTTTTTATATATGCTTAGCATATATTGTTCATTTTTTATTGGATTTTGTATTTTACACATTATTCTTTTGATGTTTTACTGCATATTATTTATACACCTCGATCTAATATATATTGTTTATTTTCTACTGCATTTTAAGTTATACATAATATATTTTGTACTGCATTTTAATAAAATTACACTGCATTTTATTATTACTACTGCATTTTGCATATATTGAAACGCCCCAATTTATCCTTTATTTTAAAACATATTTTATTTCATTTCATTCTAGTCCCATTGTAATATTATAATATTTATCATATTTTGACGACTTTAAAAGTCAACCACATACATATTTCCACAACTTACAAACTTCTTTTCAGAGCATTTGACTTAATAACATAAAATAGGCGACTTATACAAGTAAACATCATTACAACAGTTTAAAAGAAAGAGAAGCTTGTCTAACTATACAGCAAGCTTCAATCCACGTTAACTACTGACAACCACAATCATATCTTCAAGCATATTGGTTCAACCGGACCAAACCTACAACATAAACAACTGAAAAGAGTAAACTAAAGCTTAGTGAGCATATGACTAGTTAAATGAATAATTTATCACACAATATTATATAACAAGTATTATTTCATAGATATATAAATAATATTAATTACATTCCGATATTATTTTCTAAGGATCCACAATCTACCATACTGATAGTATGATACCAGCAAATACCACAAGTCAATGGTTACAATCATTGCTTACACCAAATTATAATTATCCAGCTAATGACCGCAACGATAACTGGACACCAATATCAAGTATTCGAATATTTTTACACAATTCCATATCAATATGCACATAATTATTTATTTAGCAATCATAGAAACTCTACATGGACTTTGCCTCTTAGTATCCCACCTCTCGGGTGATAGCATACTAAGTATTTATTTTATGCTAATTATCCACAATTAGTCTTACAGTTATTTCCCAATTAATGCCCGCGTATTGAATATCATTAATTGAGACTTTTCATTCACCGCGCGGAAGTGATGGAGTAACCCCGACACAAGTCCATTAGAGATTTCCAAAATAAATATTCACATAACAAGTCATTTTATCGTTACGGGTCCTTAGTATTAAACCATGCTAATTATATACAATTAACAATCAACCCAGTCTATCACAAACCATATACCAACAATTTATTCACATGCTATTATCATAGCATATAATATATCGTTACCAACTATTTATAACACATAAATAATGAAAATCATTCATATTCACACTTACTGATTGATTATCTGTATGCCACATCATAATACACAATGTAAATATATATATATATATATATATATATATATATATATATATATATATATATATATATATAAAATCATACTCCTATATGTAGCACAACTACACACGATAAATCATTTATCTGATTGTGTAACCTTTTCGCTTAAAAGCAAGTCGGTTACACAATTATTACCCATTTAACCCCCATAATACTCACCTTTGCTTTTTTAGAAGAATAAACACATATGCAATAAAATATTAGCTTTTAGATGCTACGTCTTGAATTACCTATCATATAACACAAAATTATAACAATACATTTAGTCTCTAATAAAGTAATAATCATCATAATCAAATAACTAGACTATTTGTATTGTCATTAGTTTTAATCTTGTATTACTTTAATTATTTCTTAGACATAAACTCATATGTCTACAATCTGCCTATAACATGTTCATTACTTCCAACACATTTCCACGTTAGTTTAATCTCTAACTAATTGATCAAACTAAACTCTTAAATAAATAATTGACTTAAGTGATTATTCACTCAAATCTCAACTTAAAATCTGATATTTAACCACTATCACTATATATTATCATTTATGTTTATAGATTTTTATTTAAAGCATAGTTAAGTTGGATTAAAACAGAAACAAGATTCCGATGTACAGACAATCGCGTCGCGATCCTATATGGTCGCGTCGCGACCATCGTCGTCCCCAAACCTGCACCTGCTGTTCTAACCATGGCAACTCAGATTCTAACCCAAAAACATCCAAACCAGTTTTCTCAGCATCCCTTGTTAACTACTAAACATTAAATAAACATGTTTCTCCCTCAATTACATATCTAAATCAATAACCCATATCAGTCTCATCATAATCCACTTTTTAGGTTAAAAAAAAAAGAAACTAAACTTACAATTAGATTTAGAATATGATGAGGATGAAGAATCACAGCTTCTAATCTGAGTTGAAGATGAAATTTTGATGGGTTTTGGTTCCTGATTTGAATCGCCAAAGCACAGGGACGATTTCATGTGTTTATTTCTGGAATATTTGAGAAGTGAGGGAGTAATATGGTACGCATACATACATATATTGGTATTAATTTGGTCCCCTTTAATACCTATTGTCTGAAACTTAAAAACCATTCGTGATTTCAAATATTTTTATTTTTCTGGAATTTAAACCGGTCAATTATTTATGCATCACAATAAAAGTTTTAGATTTTGGGGTGTTACATATATTACATATTGCTTATTTTTTTTACTGCAGATTATATTATACATATGATCTATTTTTGCTGCATTCTGTATGAAAGTATACTACGTATTGTTGTTTTTACTGCATTTTGCATCTATTTATTTTATACACATTGTTCGCTTTTTAACTGCATTTTATATTATACATAATCTTTTACTACATTTTGTTATTTTCACTGCATTTTATATTATACATAATTTATTTGTACTGCATCTTATTATTTTTACTGATTTTTGTTATTTTTACTGCATTTTTGTTATATTTCATTTATTATATATTGTTTGTTAATCATTGCATTTTGTATTATACATATTATATATTTGTACTGCATTTTGTATTATACATACTATCTATTTGTACTACATTTTGTACTAAAGTATACTACATATTGTTGGGGGAAGAAGAAGGTAGGACGGGAAAGAAAATAAAGTGGAGGGGTTGAATGTAAAAATCTAAATAGTGAAAGGGGTGTGAGGTGAAATTCAATGTTATGTTTTTTTTTTTTTTTAACTAATACCCTTATTTTTTAAAATGATTACAAAATTGTCATCCATTATAACCATTAATCCAACCTAAAAAATAATTCAATGGCTACAAATAAATCTTCTCCTCCTCCTTAACTCATTCCCCTATAATCACCAATCTAATAATTAAATAATTCAAACTTAAAACATATATCATTAATTATGATCTTCTTATTCTTTTCTACTTTTTTTATTTTTCGCTTAGTTTAAACTACGGTACTAATACTATACTATGCAATGTTTTAAAACCCGGGTTTTTAGTCGACCCGGAAAATTGTTATTTTCTGGTCGGACCGGTCGGACCGTTGGGCCGGAAGGTCGGACCGGATTTAATAATAGTATACAATAGTAATATTTAGTGAATTTTTATTTTTCTTATAATTATAAATATAATTATTAATTATATCATGTATAATAATTATAATCCATAGAGTAATAAAGGGTGATGACACATCGATACTCTTGTTATTCTTGAAATACACATCAATATAATAATTATATAATCCATAGAGTAATAAATGGTGATAACACATCAGTCAAAGATTCACTTATTACCCTTATTATTCTTGAAATACACAATCAATAAACATTCCCTAAATATAAATGATTAAATGTACATAGAAATTTTAAAAAAAAAAAAAAAAAAAACATGAAACCCGGGTCAATGTGTGTTTCCGGGTCCCGGTCCAACCCGGTCCGACCGCCCGGGTCAACCGGGTCGTTGACTAGTCAACATATTGAAAAACCCGGTTTTAAATGGCCCGGAAAACTCTAAAAGTGCGGTCCGACCGGACCGGTCGAACCGGGTCTTAAAACATTGATACTATGGTGCGTACTTATCCTTTTAGAGAAAAGCGGCAGATAAATTATTAGTTAAATCAATCACTAACCTCTTTTTTATATTAATTTTTTATTGTTAATGAATATTCTTATATATTCATGAGCTAAGAATTACAATGAAAATATTATTCTTTCATTACATTCTTTTATATATATAATAAATAAATAAATTGTGATAAGTAAAGTGGCATAATCAGAAAATATGGTGGCATGTGGATGTTGCTTTCGATGATTACTTGTAGATTTTATTACACTCCGGCAAACGCGTTCTTTTTAGTTTTTAATTGGAGAATCATATTTAACGTCTAGTAGTGTTGTGGAAGGACTTGTAATACAACGTTGACTTTTCATTTGACCATTTTAAAAATTTACACTTTTGACACTTTCTTCTTGTATCCTTTCCAATCTCGTCTCAAATGGTTCAACTCCTTCTACACGAAGGTGTGCATGGTCCAGAACCGGACCAAACTATCTCGGTTCGGTTCGGTTCGGTTCCGAGACCCGAATTATAACAGATTCCTGGATCAAGGACCGGACCATATATCATCGGTTTGGTTTGGTTCGGTTCCAAAACGGCCCTGCTCGATTCGGTCCAAAAGACCGATCCGTTTGGTTATGTATAATTTTATTGTCATTTTGTATTTAGCCGATGTTAAGTAATCGTTTATTTAATAAATATTTAATAAAGGAGCTATACATTTTGGAGTAAGTGCATAAACAAATTCTAGTATAAAGGTTTAATGAATTTAAACAATAGACCACTTTGGTTAAATAAACAATCCAATGCTTTTTTATAGTCATCCAAAGATGTACATCTATGGAGGTTTGAAACTGAGTTCTCTCGTAATTAGGTATCGGGATGTCAACCAATAGACCACTTACATTGACCATTATATAATTTAGATATAAAATTTATAAGGGAACAAAACATAAAGCCATAAGATTTATAAACATATGTATACATGATTTAACTAACTAACCGAGTCCCACATAGGTGTTAAAGAATTTGGATGAACATTTATTTTTTGACGATACATAAGAAAGTTATATAAAATTAAATGCTATATTTAGTGAATGTATGCGGAATATTCGGTTCGGTCCATTTTCCATTTTTTTCGGGTTTGGTCCAGGACCGGACTGAGTCCCAAATATCCAAAAAACTATGGATCATGGACCGTACCATATATCCTCAAGTATTTCGGTTATGGGACGGTTCCTCCTCGGTCCTCGGGTATTTTCGGTTCTTCCCATAAAATACACAGCCCTAATTCCCCTATTACTACTCTAGAGAAAAATATAGTATAATTTCTCAAAACTTGCGTAATTGTTATCGTTGATGCATGTTTGAAAATGTTATACCGATCTGGGCTATAGTTATCGTTTTTTTATCAGTTTACGATGTCACTTAATTATTAGGAAAGATATCTTCTTTTCTAATACTTAATCCGTCCCATTATAATTGTCCATATTATTATTTTAGGTTGTCTCAAATAGATTTTCATTTTCATCTTTCAACCAATCGAAAGAGATTTTAGTGCGTAAATATATTATTTGATTGGTAAAAAGTGTAGTTAGTAAAGAATCTTAAAATTGCGTGAAAAGTTAAAGTGGACAATTTAATCGAGACGTAGGGTATAACTAACAAGGGTATCAATGTCTCGATGGGATAGACTTTTTAAAGTAAAAAATTGTCATATGTTTGCTTAGGTGGTGTAGACGAAACCATTCACACCTACACTATACCATATTTCAATTCAAGTAACTCTGGAAAGTTTAGTTGTTTAATTTATTCTTTTTAGTTAACCGTTGTATTCTTACAAAGTTGATATATATCTAATCAACAATAGGATAACTCTTGAAAAATAATGAATTAAATACATAACAGGTTATATACACACTTAACAAACTATAATACTATATATAGGTTTTCATTTAGCACGTATCATGAACAGGAAAAAATATATAACCTTTATATATATATATTATATTTATTAGGAATGATACCTTTTTATATATATAAACCAAACATCAATATTAATTTATTATATAGTTTTTTAGAAATGCAAGTAATCACACCTTATAACGAAATTTTCCACGATTTATTTATATTAGTTCAATCCCATGTGTCGAACACACAATCTCAAAGTTGTTAGCTTACCTCGATACCACTAGATCAATAACCATTTGACCATCGACATTAATTTGAAAAAAGATATGTTTTGAAAACAAATACCACTCCATAAAGTGCGTATTATGTAAGGTTAACCCAAGGAAAATATTCCAAAGCGGCGTAATCTTACAACCGAACACGCTATCAATCGTGTTTTTTAACATTATAAACTGTACCAAATGTGATTATTTTATAGATGATTGAGTGCATATATAATAAACTTAAGTTTATATATTTGATTAAACAATTATAAAGATGGGTATAAAAATAAGCAGCAGCTAAGCTAACCTCCATTGACAAATGAGGCCATCTTCTAAGAAAGATTCTGTCTTTCAGGAGTAATTATATTGTACTATACAATAAACAAATTATAGAAATATAATTAAATATATAGATACATGTAGTTATTATAATTATACGTATACATATTGATCATATCATATTATATAAAATCATTTAAAACTGGTTTGGTTTGTTAATTGTTGGTATGAGTTGGTAAAGGTGTTTACTTTAGTTTTTATGGATAAATAATATAATAAAATAATAAATTCTTTTATTGTTGTTTCTGTAAAGTTCCACAACGTTCAAACTTAATACTTCAACCTTAATTAACATCCTTCCTTCTTAAAAATAGATGATAAATTACACCTGGAGAAAAGTATTAAAGAATCACTCATGTGAGATGCATCTAATATTGAAATATCTTAAAAGTATAGCGGGTGTTTTTATATAATTTGGATTTTTTTAAGAGATATATAAATTATGATAGCTATCGATTAAATCTTCATCTTACAATAAACTCGTCGTTACTCTTATAAACAAAACATAATTGCCAAGTAAGAACCGCACCAAATTTAAGAATTATTATGACATTGTCGTACTTTTGTTCGATTAGGAACTTCGAGAACTGTTCAAAAAAATCATCTTATAAAATGTAAAGTAACAAAGTTTATAGAACTACATAAAATGAAAAGTTATATAGCACATATAAAAAACATTATAACACCGCAACATACAAAGTAACAAATTTAAAGGAAACACACAGAAAATTAATTACCCATGGTCTTACGATAAACCTCTAAATCGAAAGATACCATCTTTACCGGTTCGAGGGTGAACAGGTGAATAGCTAATTTACGTTTATACGATACAAAATAAAGTCTCTGAGTTTTAACATGTATTTAGGGGTACTTTGTATTAATTATTAGTGCTTATATCAATCGTGACATCTTATTAAACTTGATATAATTACATAAATATTGTATTAGTGATAATTTAAATTAATCCAACTTAAATAAATGTGACGTAAGTAATATAGTTTGCATATAAATGATTAAATGTAGTTTAAATCTAATTTTTTTTTATTTTTTTCTGTATTTGCACATTGCAAAAATCGGCTCTTCAAATCCGTCAGAAGAATAAACATGACTTCCAGAAAAGCGACGAGAAAACGTTTTGTCGGATCATGTGCTAATAAATAAATAAATTTGTTATTGACCATTTATTGCTAAAAAAGCTATTCAATTATTATATTTGTTGTTTTTATTTTGGTATTTTTTTTATTTGCTTCCCAAAATCTTCTCACGTTACTATTTTTATCGGTTAAAAGAATTTATCTACTTACAAAAAAATAACTAACTATTGAATACTATACTCCCAAATTAACCTTTATTTATTACTTTTGACGACTTACTTTTTCAATGTGTTGAATTAAAATTACCTTGAAAGTTTGAATATAAAGATAAATATGTCATTTCATTAGATGATGAATAATAAGTTTATTACACACAATGAATACTCGAATAATTTGATACACACTATAAACGTCAGACTATAAATAGTTACATTTATATGTAGTTAAGCTTAAAGTAAATCACCTATGAATTAGCATGGTCACAATTGTATGAACTACGATGAATAAACGATCGAATCGTTTAACAAGCAATCATTAATTTTAAATTTTATAATTTATATTAGAAAATTTCCTGAAATATATTTCATTGATGATAAAATCAATTACCATAATTATAAATGCCATAGAAGCAATACCTTCGAAAGCAACTACAATACTCCGTAATAATTAGAAGTACTATCATGTATGAGTGTAGTAACATTAAAATTAAGCCATAAAGTCTTTTTCAAAAAAATAAACTTACACCGTAAAAGTAAAAATTACCAAAGTTCTAAAAGTAAAGAGACACGTCACGTTACATCTACACCACACTGAAAATCATTATCTGTTTTCACCACCTAACTTTATCACACAAATCACTGTCTTAACGCTAGAGTCATCGTACCACCGTGGTACAACGATCACGGGGCAACCTAAGGGTTAAGAATTAAGACGAGTCTGTATGCTCTAACGAATTTACGAATCATATATACCCTTTTGTGTTTCATCTCTGTATAGTCATAAATTATGCATATATAAATCAAATATTAAAAATAACTTTTAAAAATAGGATAACGGATGAATGTATGTTGGGCCCTACGATATATTGCGTCCCCAAAGCATGCTCCTCAGGGTGCTCGATTGATTCTTTATAAATAAATATCTTAGTATCACTATTTTAATTATTACTCCCTATTTACTTATAACGTTTGTTCATTCCCATGAAGGTTTTTTCTATAATGCGGAAAGAGCTAGAACTGAAGATTGTAACGGTAGATTTCTTTTTCAAAAGGTATTTAAAAATGCTTTTTTGAAAATAGATTACTTTTAATAATCTCTATTATATTTTTGTTATAAAAAAAAGATTATTTAGAGGGATTGCAGTTGTAAAACTGAAAACGCCACTACACCAAGTCCCTAAAGTCCCTAAGCAAAACATTAAACATACCCTATATATCGTAACATTTTTTTATTACTATTATTATAAATCGTAAAATATATATTTTTTGAAACGGCAAACCTACAGTTTAACATACGATTATGTACAATCATCACGAATAATTACAACTCACTATCTCAAGTGAGACTTAAACCCCAACCTTTAGGTTAACGGGTCCATCTTGTACCGCTAGGAAGAGCATTTGATTCGTAAAGTATTGATTAAATAAGGTAAACATGAACGTCGATCAGATGACGACTTTTACCAAAATGGAGAGCAGAAAGCAAAGTGCACCCTCATTATTTTATTTTATGTTTCTTTCAAACTTCAATCATTTGTGTGTCATGCCAACAATTAGATATACGGAGTATATATTTATTGGTTAATCTTGTTAATTATTAAATGAATTAATTTATTCTATATATAGTTAATATAATAAAATTAATGAGGGGTTTTATATTATAATTTAAATCTTACTGTAATAAGTACTTAACATAGGTTTAACCAAGTTACTTACGTTTAAATAAAACTAACGAGTTTTTGTAATTAGAGCCTAGTATAATTTTATAATCTGTTAAATAAAAATATTAATTTAAAATTTGAGGGAAATATACACACGCATGACACAACATAATAACATGATCATTAGTATGTTATGTTGTTTTAGGTGGTTAACCAACTGTATCACAGAATCTTGGCCTTATAAAAATTTTAATTTATCACAATTATAAGTAATGAATAAATTGATTCATATTATGTTCTTGGTTGTTTACTTAATAACAATATAATAAGCTAGGTTGGCTACGTTGATTTATGTTGTATTACAAAGTTTAATTTTCAGTTCAAATTCATAATCTTAGAATAATTCAGAAGATTGTTCAAAGACGAAATATTAAGAATTTTTTGTATATTATATACGGTTAATATAGTACAAAAAGTGTGACAGTTATTCACAAAACATTGATAATCAGCTACGCAAATCGATTCACAAGTCACGCCCCAATGAAAAATGTGTAAGACAATAGTAAAAATGATTTAGTAAAAGAATGTTCAATGTCCGTCAATACTATAAAGGAAATGATGTCAATAACACATATATAATGCATTTACTTATCTTAAAGTTTCCTTATAAAATTACTACGCGTATTAATATACTAAAACTTTCCTTTTATATGTGACGTATTAATTGAAGTCTTTGATTAAAATTGAAACTTTAAGTTCAATAAATACATTATATTTGTCTTATTGACAACCATTTAGGCTCTCATTATCAATTCCCTACTATAAAACATGACCATTTTCTCAAAGTCCTATTTGAAATAACGACGTCTCATGGCTAACTACAAAGTTACGACCTGTAAGTTCATTATGTAAACATTATCACCAAATTGGTTGTCTTCCTTTCGAGTTCATGTCCATATCGACGTACTTCACAACTTCACATGATTCAAAACATAAAATGATAAAATAGTTAACATGCGCCAAAGATTAACATGTCTTTTTTAGAAAAATTTGTTACCATGAATTGTTAAATATAGTTAAGTTATTTATTTATTTAGTGATCGCAACTCATGAACCACCAAAGCGATAGTAGTAGTGGATGTCTTGTTCTTTCTCCTAAAGTTACAACCAATATTTTTATTTTGTCTTTATGGGCATAAAGGCCTTAACCTTGATCCATGTCTTCACTCACAAGTAAACATTCTTTCTTTCTTTCTTTCTTTCTTATCATCATTCTTTCTGTAAAAAATACACCAGGTACTTTTGTTTGTTTAAGTAATGTTATATATAAAGTTAATAAACAAGCCAATTGAGTCAGCATCATCAATTTACAGACTTATTTCCTCCGATCGTACAGTTTAGTAGCAACGAAAATCGTCTTATATAACGTTTAAAACCAATTTTGGCAGACAGAATTATACGAGTACCTTTCACTAGTGATTAGTGAAATGAAATTTAGTGCCATTTATTATACAAAATTATGGTCCAATTTGTAAACTACGAATTCTAGTTATCATATAATTGGACCTTTTGTATATTATTGCCTTATTGGTTGTACATTGATTTTATGGATCTGGTTGAAGAAGTAACCCATTAAATAATTGCAGTCAACCTTTGTGATGTATAGCCCAAGCCCATATATTTTGGGCTAAATGTACTGTTTTAAAAAGACTATTGAGGCAACATTTTTTGACAGGTATGAATCATCAAATAAAGTGAGAAGTAAAATTTGAGTCAAGAAGGAGACAAGATTACATATAGTGAAGGACATGATCACAATACGAAGCACCGATGACCCAACAACTCGAAACTGATACCGAAGCTATATATGAACAAGTTACTCTGCCTATACGAAGAAAAAAAGAAGAAGAAGAAAACAAAAGAATACGTAGAAATGAAATGATCAACAAATTTATTGTTAAAATGCAAAGAAGTGTTCATTGTTCCAGCTTTAGAGGAGAAAGGTTAAAAAGAAAACGAAGAGTACATAACAGTGTTCATTTGAACTAAATACTTGACTACAAAATACAAGTTTGCAAAATGCAACAGTAAGATCAGGAATATTAGGATATATTCAGTTGGGTACAAGTGATCAATCGGCACTAGCACAGCCATTGCAACCACAATGCACACATCCTATTACGCTTTCCTCACTCAGGTGCTTGGGCACTCGACAGACGCACGTTGTCTGAAAGTTATGATCATGTGGTTCAATGCATCTTAAACAGCAAAGTCGTTCGTATCTAGGCAAAAATTTAATGCTGAACCATCAGAATACATGGTATAAAAGGTATGTCAACACAAAGCGGAAACAATCCAGTTGAGTAATAGGTAATAAGAGGTAGTTCATGTACAAGTCAGGTTACCTAGAAACCTTTTTTCCAAAAATTTAGTCGTAATTAGCCACAATGGCAAATTATCTTAACATTCTATAATCTTTTCTTATTGGTTATATTATCTATCTGAATGCATTGTTTGTATCAAGTGAGAAGGTTGAAGACACTGAAACCGATGATGTCTAGGCACACGAATTGAGGAAGCGCTTGAATGTATTACATCTCTTTTATTTTTCGATCAAACTTTTTTAATGTCACCTTCCATGTCATAAATCTGCAATATTAATGCCCTGTTATAAGTGCTACTAGTTTAGCCATTACCCTTTTTATAAAAGCTTTGTGTTCCTTTCCCTTTGCAGGAAGCGTCTAACATGCCTAAATTCAAACCTGAAACTAAGTGTAACGTCTCTTCTACTTGTGACCTTTATCACACCTTTATTTCCCTCTCACTTTTGGTGTTTAGATTTTGGAAGGTTTTAAGTGTCTATGCAATATCTACTCCTCTACTATTGTATAGGTTCATTTTGACGTTATCATTTGTCTTTTTCATTGAGATTACTGGTCAGGTACTTCTGAATCTACATGGATCCTATCTAGAAATTTCTGATCATTCTTCATAAATGGCGGTATATCAGCTACTTCCTTAACCAAAATATTAGTATGGATACACACTTAAAAACTTAATGAGTTGCAACAAAAGGAACCATGTTCCAAATTTATGAACTTAATTGTATGTTAAAACTCTTGATTTTGTCGTGTGCATTGTCTGAATTTGGCTTTGGTTAAAGGAAGGATCAGCTGAAGAGCTTGGTTTGTTGGTTCGTTTCTCCCTTTCGTTTATGAACATAACTTGCAACTAAGTTAACTTGTAATCTGTTATAATTTCTTGTAATTGTAATACTTGGTAGGAGGAAGACTTGGAAATGAAACTGATTTTCATGCAACTGCCCCCCAGCTTTGCCTCTACCAAAGCAATCTGTCAAAAACAGAGGGTCGTGATGGGACAACTTTGAGCTCAAAACCATTTAATTATGGCAAGCTTGAACGGCAACGAAGTTTAAATGAACTTTCTGCAAGCTTCATGGGTAAAATGTTGGTGTATAAGAGCGGTGCTGTAAAGCTGAAACTAGGTGATCATCTGTACAATGTGAGAATTGAACCAAAAGTTTTGAAGCAATGTGATGTCTGTGAACACAATAGACATTCCTAAATTTGAACATTGATATAGAAACACAAAACAACATTGTCTGGACTGTACTTTCGCCCAGGATGTTGTTGCCATCAATACTGAAGAGAAGCATTGTTTCAATGTGGGGAACTTAATAAGCGTTCCATTGTTACTCGAGATATAGACTCTATCTTAGACAACATCAAGGACTTAATACAGGTGTCAAATATCGATACAGATTTTTTACTTACTACACATGGAAGAAGAATCGTTTGACTTGCATACAGATTTCAAATATTGATAGAGATCTTTTTTTTTTCCTGAGAAACATGTTTAGAAGCCTTTGAAGTTTTGTTAGCATTTGTAGGAATGGTAGAGGCTGATAACAAACAAATGCAAACATTCCTTGCTATATTTTTGACAAGTGATGGATTAAATTTGTCAAATTAAGTTGAGACCCAGAACGAAATTTCCAGGAGTTCATTGGTGATGGAATTGATGAATATGTTTGAGCTTGCAACCGAGTGATCCAAGCAATGGTCTAAATGACCGAATAATATACAAAAAAAGAATTTATATTCTTGAGGAACATGTTAATTTTAATTTGAATATAAATAATGGGTGACACCACATACAAGGTTTCGTATATGATGAAGCAAATACGGTTTACGTGATTGAAAGTGATAATCAGAATATATATGATGGTATACGCTTTTTATATATAACGTAATCAAAACATTCACAGCTTCAACTCAAAATGAAATCAAGGCTCTTATGTTTCGAACATAGGAATAACCAACAAACAGAATGAGATGAAAACACCATAATAGTATACAGTATATCATACATATCACGCATTATTGAAGGAAAACATAATGAAGCAAAGAAACAGATCATGAATGACTTGTAACGTTTGGTGGTGGAAACACAAAATCCACCACCAGCTCGCTCTCTATATAATCCTTAACAATTTCTGCACCTGCAACTGAAGATTCCAAATCAGGAAAAAAAGCAATCATAGCAATCAAGTATCCCTTTGCCATAACATGAATGTTGTGACCAAACCTAATATGTTCAGCTGCTTTTAACTCATTTTTAATTCCTTCCATCACTACTAACTTACTATCTTCGATCAGATCGTCTTTCAACTTAAACATCCTAACTCTCATTGCAGATCCTGGGTTTGGTGAGTCAATTGTAGTGTTGGATAACAAGTCAACAACTACCATATCTTCAATTACGGTTCGAACCTGAGTGGCCACTCGTATGTGGTCAGGATGAGTAGAGAAAATTTGCTGATCATCGGCTGATCTGAATCAACAGCGAAAGAGGTGAGTGAAAGTGATCAGAGAAGAGGATGTACTACTCATTCGCAGGATTTTACCGGCACTCGCTTGGAGTGCAACGTCGAGTGAAGCCAATCCGTTGAGTTCTTTAATCATGGACTCGACTTTGGTAGAGTCAACGTCGGATCTAAAATTAAGGAGAACTATGTGTTCAATCATATAGTTCTGTGAGGATATTCTGATGCAAGTATACCAGTTTTTGTTGCTTACTTATTTACTCATCCATTTATCAGCTAATCAGTCTTTTTCAAAAGTTATTCAATTATATTATTCATTATTATTATTATTATTATTATTATTATTATGATTATTATTATTATGATTATTATTATGATTATTATTATTATTATTATTATTATTATTATTATTATTATTATTATTATTATTATTATTATTATTATTATTATTATTATTATTATTATTATTATTATGATTATTATTATTATGATTATTATTATGATTATTATTATGATTATTATTATTATGATTATTATTATGATTATTATGATTATTATGATTATTATTATGATTATTATTATGATTATTATGATTATTATTATGATTATTATGATTATTATTATTATTATTATGATTATTATGATTATTATTATGATTATTATTATGATTATTATGATTATTATTATTATTATTATTATGATTATTATTATTATTATGATTATTATTATGATTATTATTATTATTATGATTATTATTATGATTATTATTATTATGATTATTATTATTATGATTATTATTATTATTATTATTATTATTATTATGATTATTATGATTATTATTATGATTATTATTATGATTATTATTATTATGATTATTATTATGATTATTATGATTATTATGATTATTATTATGATTATTATGATTATTATTATGATTATTATGATTATTATTATGATTATTATGATTATTATTATTATTATTATGATTATTATGATTATTATTATGATTATTATTATGATTATTATGATTATTATTATTATTATTATTATGATTATTATTATTATTATGATTATTATTATGATTATTATTATTATTATGATTATTATTATGATTATGATTATTATGATTATTATTATTATGATTATTATTATGATTATTATTATGATTATTATTATTATTATTATGATTATTATGATTATTATTATTATTATTATGATTATTATTATTATTATTATGATTATTATTATTATTATGATTATTATTATTATTATGATTATTATTATGATTATGATTATTATTATGATTATTATTATTATTATTATTATATGTTATGATGTTAACACATTTGTAATTAAGGTTTTTTGTAATTATTAAAGAGAAGAGATGGTCTACGGTTTAGTAAAATATATAAAGAATGTATGATAATGCACATCATACGAAATTCTAATTCCAATTAGTCTATCTATTATCGATCTATATAATATTACAAGTAGATTTGGAACACCCTTCCCTGTCTCCAAAACTATATTTTCTGTAAAACTGAGATCTTTATGTTACCATAGTCTATAATCAAAACTGCAAAATTAATTAACATCTTCCATATTTTGATCCTGGCGAATTAAAAGAGTGACGACATTAAGATGGTTGATATGAAACATGTTTATGTCTGTAACGTGTCAATCAAAAATAAAGAAAAAATAGAATAGGATGTTCAAAGAAAGCAGGTCAAACCGCTCAAAAGTTATTCAAAATACACATTTTCAATTATGCATGCATATTACTCGCCTACATTGTATTATAATATTAATTATATTCCAATTATCATGTATTTTGACCCTTTTTGTAGATTATTGGTTGTACATTAATCATTTGGATTTGGTTGAACAAATAACCCATTCAATGATTGCAGTCAACCTTTGTGATGTTTAGACCAAGCCCATTAAGTTTGGGCTAAATGTTACTATTTTAAAAAGAAGTGATCCATACATCACCAATAGTTATCCATACATCACCAACTGTACTTTTAGATGTTGTACTGTACAACACTGTAATACACAGTTTATCATATACGGAAATTTTTTGTAGTGTACGAATCATCACCTTTTAAAAGAAAAACTATATTGAGCCAACATTATTAGTAAAGAATATAGTGAGAGTAGTAGGAGACAAGATTAGTAAAGAATATGATCACAGTACAAAGCATCTATGACGTGAAACTGGTACCGAAGCTATATATGAAAACTTACTCTGCTCTACGAAAAGCAGAAAAAAAAAACCCTAGTAAACAAAAGAATAAAAAAAATGAAAGGAAATGTGCAACTAATTAATTGTGAAAAAGCAAAAAAGTGTTCATTGTTCCAACTTAGGGAAAACATCAAGAAGCAAATGAAGAGTGCATTACATTGTTCATTTGCATCAAATACTTGACTACAAAATACAAGTTTGCAAATTGCAAAAGCAAGCGCAAGAACATTAGGGTTACCTAATAGATGTTCAGTTGGATAAAAGTTATCAATCGCCACTAGCACAGCCCTTGCAACCACAATGCACACACTCTATTACACTTTCCTCTCTGAGGTGCTTGGGCACTCGACAAACACACGTTGTCTGGAAGTTGTGATCACGTGGTTGAATGCATCTTAAACAGCAAAGTCGTTCATATCCAGGCTGAAATTCAATATTCAACCATCAGAACACGTGGTAAAAGGTAGTTAAGACAAGCATAGATTCATGACAGTTAAGATGGAAAAAATCCAGTTAAGTAATAGGTGGCAGTTCATGTGCGAGTCAGGTTACCCAGAAACCTTTATCCGAAAAAACCATTCGTAATTAGTGCACAAAATACAATCACAATGATTACATTATACCAATAATGACCTAGTTTTGTAAATTAGCTGCCTAGTATTATGCTTTTAAAAAACTGCACTTCGGGAGCCTTTCAACTTATTTCACATGTTTGACCCATTTGACATATTTCCTTTTGAGCTAGTTAATTTAATTTTACTCATCTGACAATTTAGATACAAAAACATAACCCTGAATCAATCCATGCGTAATTAAAAGGTCGAAATTGCCACTTCTATAAGCTATATACTCTATTTAATCAATTACACCTAGTGGGCTATTGTAATTATCATTCTAAACATATAACAATATCATTAACGATTAGGGGCCATATGATTATATAAAACTTTCTGAAAGTAGGGTATTGCATAAAGTCATGAAATGTCAGGAAAACCTAAATAAAAAACAGAGTATCTTGCCTTCTTCCATTTGGCGATGAGATTACGGTCAGCATACCCTTGATCCAAGCAGAATTCATACAGCTCTGGGGATATTTCTTTCCTGTGATGGTACAGATCAAAGACGTAGCGACTCTGCTGATGTGCAATTTTAAAAATCGGCCACAGCGTCTCACATTTTCGCTTCCCATCATGTGGGTCATTCTCAGCTGTCAATTTGAAAAGGATAACGTAATTAAATAGATATATCTTAGTATATATTTATAATCCATACGCTAGTAACAGTATGCACCATCATAATAAATGTCCCAACTCACTTTTTACAAGTGACAAAAAGTATAATTTAACATAAAAAAGTCGATAACACTGCAAACTTTTTATGTTCACAAAAGATGAATAAGTAATGCCACTCTGAAGAAGATTTATAATAGCAAAGTAATTTTTCATATTTGATATTTCCCACATTCAAAACCAAATTACATCAGGACCATTTAACCTAATTAGACTATTTACCAGCAACTTTGATCCAGTTATGCTGATAAATTTTTCTGTTATGAATATTAAAACACACTTTAATGCTTTATATTATCCTTATTATCTTTTCTTTATTCATATAAGACTTCTATTTTAATAGACTTAGTCATACGCATCATGGATGTGTTAATTCAATACAATGATCACATCAGAAATAGAACACTACATTTCTATATACGCCATTTTCAGTTTAATATGCTATTTACAAATGAAACAGATGCATCTTAATGTGAGAACAAATAAAAAAACAAACCTTCTCTCATTTTTGCAAGTAATTCACGAAGAGTAGGTTCTACGAGTTCCCAGCCCTCCGGATATTTGACGCGATTTGTCTTCACTTTAGGCATCTTTCTGACTACAAATATACAATAATTAACCCGATACAACGTAAATCAAAACTACGTATTACCTACACAATGTATTAAAACTGTTAATCTTCTAAATGTATCTAGGGTTTTCACTTTCAGCATTAACAAATAACAAAATTGAGAGGTTATAATTGATACGTTCGGAAAGTTAATTACCTGATCAATGTATCAAAAGAAGTTTATCGGTTGATGAAAATAAATCAATTTAGGGTTTCCAAACTCAAAATTAGGGCTTTCAGCACTCTAAGTTTAAATTAAGCGTAACAAGTAACATAAAACTCCAATTAAAATAGCTAAAGTCTAATGCGTATAGGTTATGAAAAACAAGTTGATTGATTTAAGTTTAATGAATTAGCAATGTAATAAGTTTTGGTTTTTTTCACATTATATTATGAAGAAATTAAAAAAAAAATTACTATGAAGAGATAGTGCTGGAAGCAGAGGAAAATACTGTCACCGGAGAATGTAGCGCCGGAGCTGCTCGAGTGGCCGTTCCGGCAAGTAGAGACGGCGGCGATGATCGGGTTAACGGGATCGGAGCTTGAGAGTGAAAGAGAGCAACGGCGGTTAATTATTGGTTTAATTTTAAAAGACCCAATTTGAACGACCCGGACAGTTTTAACCGGCTGACCCATTTAACCAGAAACGACCCGTTTACAATTGGAGCAACCAAGAATTTATAAAGGCGTAGAGTTTTTTTTTTAAAATTACACCGTGTAATTGATTCGAAACAACCCCAAGCTATTCGAGATCAATTTGAGTAATACTATAAATTAACTTGTTATAAGTTGAGTCAAACTCGAGCTTAATTACGAGAATAGACTTTCGAGTTAAGCTTGAGTATCAAAATACCCTGACTCGAAATAATCACGATTCGTGATCATTATCAAGTTTGCATTATATTACGTTTTACACTTTATCTATTTTTTCAATAAAAGTCTAGTCGAGTCGAATATATAAATATCAAGAAGATGCGTTGAGGCAAACTTTAAAGTCTCGACTCCCATTAATATTAATTTAAAATTAAATGTTTATAATCGGATGGAGTCAAGCCGAGCTCGAAAATATCACTTCATTAATCGAATCTATCTCAAGCTTGATCGAACTTGAACTAATCTCAAACTTCAAGTCTTCTAATCAAGTCAGAGATTAAACTTGAACTAAGTATTTATTGCTATCAATACACTTATTATACTTACGCTTGTACCAGAAAATACTCCGTGATATACACTTGGGACACCAAATTTGCTCAAGTAAGAGTAAATTGATACACTCCTTATCGCACATTGACTATTTCTAAAGGAGATGTTGGGTACATCATTGCAAACATCTCTTCAACTAGTAAACGTGTCGTAGCATATGCTACGTATCAAATCAACGATCAAATCCGTTAGTTACAATCATCAAAACGGACAATATTATTCACTAAAAGCAGTTGGAACAACTATTCGAATGAAAATATCAAAACGAACAATATCCGAAGGAAGAAATTGCACGTAAAAATGGTATAGGCCTTCTTTAAGTTCATAATAACTTACGTTTGTACCAAATTTACCTTACACTTGAGATACACATAATTTGATCAAGTGAAGAGTAAATCGATACACTAGCTTCTTATCACACATTCCATGTTGGATACATTATCGCAAACCTCCCCTCGACGTGTCTTAGCTTAATGAATGGATCCAATTCAGGGATAAATACGTGAGGTATAGTTATCAAAACGGGTAAAATGATATGTGAGGTCCAAATACTAAAACGTACGTAAACATGATATAGGCCTTCTGAAAATTCGTACTAATCATACTCCCATCCGTCCCACTTTTATTTTCAGATGCAAATCTTATTGGATTTAAGATAAGTTGAATGAATGTTAAGTTTGCCTTTTATTTAAGATAAATTTGACTCAAAATTCTTCAGAAAGTAATGATTGACAATAGTAAATGGGGTAAATTAGGGAGTTTAATAACTTTTATTAGTTACTTTTTGTAAGTAGATAATCTTTTTGAGAGAAATAAAATCTAGTAAGGTGGACAATTAAATTGCGAGAAATAAAATCTAGTAAGGTGGACAATTAAATTGCGAAGATATGTGCAGAAACTTTACATGCTACGTCTTGATACAATAAAATCCTCAAATTGATGCACTTTCTAGACACCGACTGCGATAGAATCGAAAGCATCCTCCTATCTTTCTGATTTATTTTGTCCCTTTACAATTATTTTCCACAAATATATTAGTTTTTTTTTTCTTTCACTTCTCTTTGGGTTCTCCTATTTTATTTCTTTATACTCCGTATATTTTTTATTCATAAAAATACTTAATTTTTTTATTTATTTTCTGTTATGGAATCAACAGGTGGAAATGGTCGATCTTGACCACTTGAAATAAGCAGCAAATAATCATCCCAAAAACTCTCAACAGATCCTGCAAATATGTCGAAATTTCATTACTAAGCAAGAGCTTGTACAACTGCCCCGATTAAACATTTCAAAACTCGGGCCAATAACTACTCATATATCTCCTATCAACATTCCAGCCATATCACCATTGCTGCCGAAAGTAGCCACCATCTTCATCTTCAAAGACCAGATCCTCAATCGCCACCACCACCACTAGCTGAAAAACAGCTTCTTTGATATTGATCGTTTTGGGGCCGATGGCTTGCATTTTTATACACCAATGAGACAAATATTGTCCATTTTACTAGAATAACTCGAACTCCAGGTGCCCATCAGAAGACTCAGAGTAATCCAAATACTTCTTAGCTTTCTCTAAAGATGCAGCCTTAGAAAGTGTAACATCATACGGCTCAGGCAATTCGGGCGGAGATGTACATCGTATCAATGCCCAATTCAAACCATCAAAAAACGGGTGTTGTTTGATTTCAGCTGCGCCTCTCTTTGAACCCAATCGGTTTTCAGGCTCTTTTACTAACAACCCTTTAATCAAATCCCGAGCGTGAAAGCTAACAAGGGGTGTTTCAGGAAACCGAAGGCTCTCCAAAACCACATTAGCTAATGTCTCATCGTTTCCCGGACCTTTAAAGGGCGTTTTCCCATATAAAAGCTCATAAAGAAAAACACCAAAAGTCCACCAATCGACTGCACTACCATGACCTTCTCCTTTGATGATCTCGGGAGCTAAATACTCGTGAGTCCCAACGAATGAGTTGGAACGGGCTTCTGTTGGTTCAGCCACAAGCTGTGGTAATGAGCGGTTTAGCGTTGCTAGGTTGAGTTTTGCTTTTCTGCTTTTTGGTGCGGGTAAGATTCTGGGCCTGAAGCATGAGACTTGACAAGAAGGTTTAATACAGAACGGGTCTATGCAGTTGGAACCGGCACATGGGCCGGACATTCTGGGTGGCTCGAGTTTACCCGTTGAAGGTGATTGCAAGAGAACTGGGTTCACGGAACAACGAAGTGAAAGGTCAAAATCTGTGACCATGATGTGACCGTCTTCTCGAACTAGAATGTTTTCGGGTTTTAGGTCTCGATAAACAATGCCAAGCATATGCAAGTATTCCAGGGCAAGTAGGACTTCCGCAACATAAAATCTACATACATTAATTGTACTGGTTAGTTAAATCTTAACAGATGCATAAATACAAGTTTTATTAATGAATTTATTCATCAAAAAGTCATATATTTCTTGGAACAGATTAGTCCAGGACTCCAGGTTGGCCCGAACCACCTTTTTCCAAAGTATTTCAGGTGTGTTACAACACTTGTGTTATTACAAAAACAATCTAGTTCATCGATAACTAGATTAATGAATAATAAAAATAAAAAATCAACAACAAGATTTAAAAAGGTTCATAAAATGGAAATCTACGCTAGGTGAATTTGACCCGCTTCCCATTTGACCCATTTCCATTTAGGCTACTTTTCCCTTTCACGATTTCACCCATTGAGGATCCATAAACCAAACTACACAATCATAAGTATAAATTAGATTGAAACCTCTAGTAAACATAAATAAATTCGAAAGAACAGAAACCGGATGTTTGACTCACCGAGCTGCTTGTTCGTGAAAAAATCTGGCAGGTTGCTTCTGCCTGAGGACATGCAGATCTCCACCTGGACAATACTCCATAACCAAACATGATAAGTTCTCGGACACAAAATGAGCATAAAGTGTCGGGAGAAATGGATGATCCAACATGCTCAAGATCTCTCTTTCCATATGGGCTCTAGGCATCTTTTGCCTCCTTTCCAAAAACTCGTTATCCATGACTTTTATGGCGAACGGGTAATTTGTGCCGACTAATTCAGCAAGATAAACTGTGCCAATATCTCCACAACCAAGCTTCTTTAATAGATTGAAATGTTTTAATCCAAGAAACCCATATTGGTTCATCATATGATTAATTGCTTGCCATCTGATGTCTTTTGACATATGAGGTCTATTGATAACAATGCACCCGCTGAGATTTCTCTCTTCGCTAATACTCGTACTACTACTGTATTCACAGATACTGCTGCTATTTGAACTTTGAGTGAACTCCCCTTTATCTCCATATTTCGAGTTCTTATTGTGTAATAAGGATATAGTTTTACCGTAGCTAGTCAAAGTGTTGACTTTTTTTTGCCTACCGTTGTCTTTACTACTTGTAGAAACAGGTGATGCAACGTCTTTACCGGGCTCCTTTTTTTCATCTTTTATAGCACAGTGACATTTTTGACAAATTGGATGGCTTGCGTCAGAACCCGATTTAGCATTTGCTGAAACAGATGCACTAGAAGTGGTGTGAGATGCTGAAGTCAAATCCGGTTTTGACTTTTTCTTCACGATATTCTTGGTCCGAATTACCGTCTTGATAGCACGAGGGGATGTTCTCATTGACCTTCCTTTATAACGTGATTTTGGGGTTGACTTAGTTGGTGTAGTACTATTCCTATCACGATTATTTACTACAACAACTTCAGAATTAACCGACTCTAATGAGCCTTCAGGTTGCAAACCAGAAGGTGGTGAAGGTATAGATACAACCTTCTTCTCTTCTATAATTTCATTTGACGAATGACTCTCCGATTCTGGTGCAAGTAGAATCTCCTTCAGCTTCACTGGAGGTCCCACATTCTTTATTGACTTATCAATATACATTCGAGGGGTAGACTGTGCACTGTTGCTGTATGGCATTGATGACCTTCTTATAGCAGCCATTTCCGAAGCCTGAGCAATGCATAATCCTCTTAAAGCCTGTTTTATAGACACAGTATCAGATGACCCAATACCTGAAGAAGATGATAAACTCATCCTCATTGGTTTCTTTGATGGGTTTTTCCTTGGTGTGGCCCCGCCTGTTTCATCAGAGCAGCTTGAACCATTAAACGAGGTTCTAATATTAATCGCTTGAAATAGCTTATTAATATCATCTTCCATATATCTACTGCACCCAACAGGTGGTTTTTTCTCTTTGTCATCCAGAGCATCACTGAAAATAGGTTCATCTTTCAGCTCAACAATCTCATGAGTACCATAGAACGAACCCATCTCTAATTAAATACCCCTCAATTTATTAATTAAAAATTTTAAGCACGTATTAGTCCTTCACTAGCCACGAAACATGTACATGCCTCAGCCTTCAACCATGGGTTACACACCAGAATCCAGGTCTGAACATAACACTAAAATCTTTTAGGCAAAAAAAGAAGAGTGTAATGAATCCTGCAATGGGACAGATTCAAAGCAAAATTAGTCAGATCAACTTTTTGGTCCTTATCATCATCATTAAATGTGTATAAAGTATACTAGCACAGCTCAAAAGTTCACTTGATAATTGTATCAATAGAACAAACATAGTACAGTAATAGCATAAAGAAGTAGGAGTAACATCTTACTCAGTTCTTAAATGCTTACAGAACATAAAGCATTTACATTTACTTTTTTATATATTCAAATGACCCTTTATGACTTCAGCTTAATCATGAAGTTATTAAGAAGTGTGAGGCGATTAAGCACTAGAAAGTCGCAGCTCACGAAACCACTTTACATCTTTTGACATATTTATAACTAAAAAACATGACCAAATTTGACTGCATTAGTCACTATAACAATATATGTAGCACTTACAGCTATACTATCATAGTAATTACCATTAAAAACCTAGAATAACAACCAATTAAATCTCATCATACAGCTAGTGTATTAGGATTAATCGACATTAACTAACACAATCCCGAATCCTATGCATTTTAACAGCTGTGAACTACCTACCAGATTCACATACAAATAACTTAAGTATCCAGATTCAAAATCACTAATATTACATCTAACAGATATCAATATATCATTCTTTACACTATGAGCAAACTGCAGATCATCAATCAACATACATTCGTTCGAACTAACAACGCAGTAAATTATTCGATTCGCAACATTCAACATACAATTAACAGTTACATAAATCAAAAAGATAATAAATCACCTGTAAGCATTGAATCATTCAAACTCAAAACTTAGATACTTCACACAAATTAGCACATAAAAGTTAAAACTTACAGCAGAATGAATTAATTAAACGGATAAGAAGCAACATATATATGTATATTATATGTATTGGGAATGAGGAAACGAAGAAATCGATAAAGGATTAGATATAAACTTACATGAATATGAATATAAATAAAAAAGTGAAAATGTGAAGGTAATTAAGAGATCTAGGGTTTATACAGAAAATTGGAACCCTAAGTGAGTGTGTGCAGAGAATCTTGTGGATGGAGAGAAATGAAAGGGCATATATGCATATGATGATGATAATAAATAACTATAAATATATTTTATTTTTATGGTTTTTTTTTAATTTTTTTAAAAAAGTATAAAGTTTTTTATATATTTATTAATAACGACAGTATCTGAAATAGGTGATGGACCCTCAACGTCTCTTTGTATCTGGATCTCTATCAAGTATCAAAACAGCAGCTTTGGGTCCTACTTTTTAAGATCAGTATATTGATTTTGATAGTTATGATTGTTTATATATGTAAAAAATATAAAAAATATATATGTGTGTAAAAATAAAATAATTGTTAGTGATTAAATGAATTTGAAAAGTTGGTATAATTGGGTGTTATTGGCATTAATGTTGGTGATACTTGTAATCTGCCGGTTCAGTTTTAGAACGTTATTGTTTGAATATATTTTTGGAACGTTATATATTTAAATAATTAATTGAATATTAGTATGAGAATTTAAGGGTGTGTTTGGTTACAAAAACTACTCAAAGGTTTTGAAATTTTTTTACAAGAAAATGTAAAAATGTGTTTTGAGTTAAAGTTTTCTAGACAAAATTTTCTTTAGAAGTGAATCTAGATTAAATCTACTAATATGTGGTTTTCTATGTTACGTATTATTATTATTATGGATTATGGAAAATGAAAATGAAAATTTCATCTATTTAAATTTGTATTTTGAATTTTCTTTAGTTTCGAGAATTACAAAACTCTAATAAAAAGAAAAGGAAAATTGGAGATATTTCTCCGTGACTAAATGTATGAGCTTCAATATATATACATCTATACAATATTATATACTCCCTCCGTCTCAAAATTATTGTCACAAGACAAGAAATACACAGTTTAAAAAAATGAATTTAATATTATTGACCACGAATAAGATTTCATCTTTACCATTTTTAAGCATTTTGATTGATTGATAGTAAAAGATGACAGTTATTTAAGAACATACCAAAATGGAAATATAGACAAATAAATTAGGACGGAGAGAGACAGAGAGTAGCATATACTCTTCTAAGTTAATCAACATTTTAAAGATCAAATATTAGCCTTATATCCCTAATGATCAAGTTAATATATGGAAAACAATTGTTATCTAATGATGCACGTATCATCGTGCCAGTATTCCATCACGATATCTGTTCGGAAATTTTACAATTTATTGTCGCGATCACGGTACTTATATTTGTGATCATGCTCTGCGATGGGGTTTCCATCATCACAATTCCGTCACTCGAGTCCGACTCAGTCATTTAGTAACCGTTGAGCTAACACTTAGGCTCATTTTCATGATGGTATTTTTGTGATGCCGCTTCGGTAACGCTTCGCTAAAGCCCCGAGCTCATATGTAATTTAACACTCCTCTTTTACTACAACAATATTATATTATTTTACTCGGAAGCGTATGAATTTAAAACATATTTATATACTGTACATTAAAATAATGTACATACACAGTTACATATTAAAATATACCAACATAGAACTCTTTAAAAACTACATATGTCGGGGTATTACATATTACAAAACCAGGTTTATAGAAAAACCATATCAGAGTTTTAATCTGTCAGACATTCCCTGCGAAAGCATCCATTCCTGACACCCACATATATATCAAAAACCTGCAGGAAGTAGGATGAGGGATTAGCACAAAGCTAAGTGAATGAATTCATTACCCACAATTCAACTTAGCATAACCACCTGTTTACCCCAAACAACCGTAAACATATATTACAACTAGTCAACAATATAGTAATGAGGATCGGCGGCTCTGGGAATACCATAATACCCGGGTGGTTCCCAAGAACACTTATCCAACCATATCCGTTTGGCCATAACGGACGAGACCGATAACTAGTGGTTACTATACTCAGACACAGGTTCTATACACACAACAAATGAAGTAAGACCCTGTGTCATTCACACAACAACCAACTAGCCCAACCAACCAGTTCAACCTGTTGACCTCATTAGCAACTGATGCCCGAAGGCCACACATAGCACGTAGATTTATAATCAACTATGAATATTAGATATAACAACATATCTACGTTTACTTGTTGCAACCAAATAGTTACAACTAAATCGAATGGTGAGTTCCAAATCCACTCACCGATACCTTTGTCTTCACAAACTCAGAATCCAGGGATCACTTATCTTTTGGAGGATCTGAGAATCAACAATCAAATATAAGTTAGTAATCCGAATTAACAATACTTAATTTATATCAATTCATAACATTAGGAACTTAACATAATTGACATCCAATTTACAACTTCTTAATTATGTATTAATAATTTCAATGTAGTTATCATCATGTACTGATACTAGTTTATCAATGTTACACCATATAACCAAGCAATTGACATTAACAATCAACTATTAAAAGAGATGCTGAAATGGCTCATGACCCGCCGGCTGGGGTCAAGGACCCGCCGGTTTGACCATACAAGCCGCCGGCTTCGCCCTTAAGCCGCCGGGTGAATTAGATTTTGAGCAAACAGAAACAAATCGAGTATTAAAGGCTGTAGGAGCCGCCGGCTTGGCCGACAACCCGCCGGTTCTCCAATATAATCAAGAACCCGCCGGGTAGGGTACCAAACCCGCCGGCTTGTTCTTCATTTCTGCAACAGCAGATTTTGGTCAAAACCCTGAGTACGAACTAAGCTTCAAAATCTCAACAATCCAGTCCTCAAATCACTATAATCCACATTCCAATATCACAAGAACCTATTACTACTTCTAGCTAGCATCAAACAACATCAACATCATAAATCAATTCATATTTCTTGCCAACTTCATAGCACTTGATAATTCACACCTTTGAACTCTAAAGTCCTAATTCAAGAACAATACATCAAAATTTGCATATCATGTACACATATTCAGTTTCTAACATCAATTAGCATCATTGACATCAAAGATTATCACAAACAATCTACGCAATCATTCAATTTCGTCATAATGATATTTGAGTTCATAAATAACAAGTCACTTACAATTTGATAGTTAAGATGATGATGATGATGATTTAGCTCATAATCTTAGCTCCAGTTTACTTTTCTTGCTTGAAATTTCAATTTGTGGTTTGTAGTTGTAAGTACACAATTTGAAGGTTTTTGCTATTTTGGGAAGATAGGATAAGAAGGAAGTAACCAAATAAGGAGGTCGGCTCTCCTTATAAACCGACTCTCATTTTCGAGTATTTTATACCCGTCCTAAATCTATTGTCTGGAACCTAAAACCATTTAGCGAGAAATATAATTTTATTTTACCGTCAACTATAGTAAATTAAAACAACTAACAATTTACTATTCACAATAAGTCCTGAGACCTATTTATCTAAGTTTCAAAATAAATAATTAATATCAAATAATTCCTAAATTAATTAAATAATCGATTAAAATAGATTATTACCAGACCCGACGAGAGGATGTTACAAATCTCCCCTCCTTTAGGAGATTTCGTCCTCGAAATCTAAACTCGATCAAACAATCTAGGATATCTGGATTTCATAGACTCTTCGGTCTCCCAGGTCAAATTGGAACCTAAACTGTGTCTCCATTTCACTAACACCATCGGTATTTGTTTCTTTCTAAGTTTAGTAATTTTTCTATCAAATATTTCAATCGGTTCTTCTACTAGTTTCTGGTTCTGGTCAACTTTCAAATCTTGCAAAGGAAGAATCTGAGATTGATCCTCGACATTACACTTTCTCAAATAACAGATATTAAACGTGTCATGAATACCAGCAAGCTCTGGAGGAAGTTCAAGTGTAACTGACTGATCATTAACAACTTGACGAATTTTAAAGGGACCAATGTATCTAGGAGCTAATTTCCCTCGTTTTCCAAACCGGATAACACCTTTCCATGGAGAAACTTTAAGATAAACAAGTTCTCCTTCAGAAAATGTAACTGGCCGTCTACGTGGGTCTGCATACTGTTTCTGTCTATCGCGTGCAGCTTTCAGCTTTTCTCGGGCGATGGCCACTTTGTCAGCAGTAATCTGTACAATGTCTGGGCCTGCAAACTGCTTTTCTCCCACTTCCAATCAACAGGTGGGGGTACGACAACGACGACCATATAGCATTTCATAAGGAGGCATACCAATACTGGAATGATAGGAATTATTATAAGCAAACTCCACTAAAGGAAGGTGAGAATCCCAAGAACCTCCATACTCTAAGACACAAGCTCTGAGCATATCCTCTAACGTCTGAATAATACGTTCTGACTGACCGTCTGTCTGAGGATGATAGGTCGTACTGAGATTAACACGTGTACCCAATTTTTCTTGTAAACTCTGCCAGAAATGAGAAATAAATCGAGAATCTCTGTCTGATACAATTGACAATGGAATACCATGTCTTGAGACAATTTCATTAACATACAACTGTGCGAGTTTACTAAGAGAGGCAGTCTCACTAGTCGCCAGAAAATGTGCACTCTTGGTCAATCTGTCAACAATGACCCAAATCATGTCATTCCCTCGAAGAGTACGTGGAAGTTTAGTCACAAAATCCATAGTCAAATGTTCCCATTTCCATTCTGGAATCTCTAACTGTTTCAATGACCCATATGACTTTTGATGTTCAGCTTTCACTTGAGCACATATATGACAATTACCAACAAATTTTGCAATATCAGTTTTCATTGTAGGCCACCAGTACAAAGGTTTCAAATCATTATACATCCGTGTACTACCAGGGTGGACAGACAACCGTGACTTGTGAGTTTCAGTTAACAACATATCTCGAATATTACCAATCAAAGGAATCCAAACACGAGACTGAAAAGTCTTTAATCCTCTAGAATCGTCAACCAGTAAGTCCTTTCTTTTCAACATAATTTCTGACTTAAGATTACGTTCCAACATAGCTTCTAACTGTGCAGCTTTAATTTGATCCACTAAGTCAGAAGAAATATTAACTTTCAGAAAATAGACTCGGTCAGAAGTACCTTTTCTGCTCAATGCGTCTGCAACTACATTTGCCTTTCCTGGATGGTAACGTATTTCACAATCATAATCTTTGATTAATTCTAACCATCGCCTTTGACGCATATTCAGTTCTTTCTGTGAAAATACATACTGCAGACTTTTATGATCAGTACAAACAATGCATTTAGTACCATATAAATAGTGTCTCCAGACTTTCAAAGCAAATACAACAGCTGCTAGTTCTATATCATGTGTGGGATAATTCTTTTCATGAGGTTTCAATTGCCGAGAAGCATAAGCAATGACTTTATCCCGCTGCATCAGAACACAACCTAGACCAGAATAAGATGCATCACAATAAACGACAAAATCATCAGACCCACTGGGTAGTGTCAACACAGGAGCCTGACATAATAGCTGTCTCAAAATCTGGAAAGCTGTTTCCTGCTGATCAGTCCACACAAATTTCTCATTCTTACGGGTTAATTTAGTCAACGAACCGGCAATTTTGGAAAAGTCCTTAATAAATTTCCGATAATAACCCGCCAAACCCAGAAAACTTTTAATCTCAGAAGCATTCTTTGGAGTTTTCCAGTTCATTACAGCTTCAACTTTAGAAGGATCAACTTTAACCCCATCGTTACAAATAATATGACCCAGAAACTGTACCTCCCGAATCCAGAACTCACATTTAGAAAATTTGGCATATAACTGTTCTCTTTTCAAGGTTTCAAGAACTAACCTCAAATGCATGGCATGTTCTGATTCAGACTTGGAATACACAAGAATATCATCGATAAAAACAATTACAAACTTATCAAGAAATGGTCGACATACCCGGTTCATTAAATCCATGAAAACTGCTGGAGCATTAGTCAAACCAAAAGGCATCACCAAGAATTCATAATGACCATACCTGGTACGAAAAGCAGTCTTTGGAATATCCTGTTCACGAACACGAACCTGATGGTATCCTGACCTCAAATCAATTTTAGAATACACAGAAGATCCCTGCAACTGATCAAACAAATCATCTATTCGAGGAAGAGGATATTTATTCTTTACTGTTCTTTTGTTTAACTCCCGATAATCAATGCACAATATAAATGACCAATCTTTCTTTTTAACAAACAAAACCGGCGCACCCCACGGGGAAGAACTAGGTCTAATAAAACCTCTATCCAATAATTCCTGAATCTGATTCATCATTTCTCGCATCTCAGACGGAGCTAATCTATAGGGAGCTTTAGCTACGGGAGAGGAGCCATGAATAAGATCAATCTGATATTCAACTTCCCTAACCGGTGGTAAACCAGGTAATTCATCGGGAAACACTTCCGGATATTCAGATACAACCGGAACATCAGAAATAGACTTCTTTTCTACTTTGGCATCAATGACGTAAGCTAGATACGACTCACAACCTTTAGACAACGACTTCCTAGCTTTCATCATGGAAATCAGAGGAATACACCCACTATCCCGTTCTCCTCGAGCCACAACGTATGACTCTTCAGAGATTGGGATTCTAATCAGCTTATGGTGGCAATCTATACTTGCTTTAAACTGACTTAACCAATCCATGCCAATAATCACATCAAAACTTGGAATCGGCATTAACAGAAACGAAATTGGAAAAGTCTGGCCATCTATCACAATATTAGCTCCAGTCACCGAGGTGGTAACAGGAACTAATTTGCCACTAACAATCTCTACTTCTAAAGGCTTAGTTATCACAGTAGGGATCAGTTTCAACTTATCACAGAAACACACAGATATAAAAGAACAATTTGCTCCAGAATCAAATAATACACGAGCCGGTACAGAGTTTATAAGAAAAGTACAGTAATCACATCATCTATGTGGACAGCCTCATCGACTGTCATCTGAAAAGCCCTACTCGTCGCTGGCGGAGGATTCTTTCGCTTTTTCCCGGAAGATGACGAACTCCAGACCGAACCAGAACTTTGTCTTCCTGCCTCAGGACACTGACCAACTCGATGCCCTTCTTTCTTACAGTTCCAGCACACAAAATTAGGATACCTGCAATTTCTGAGGTCGTGCCCAAGCTCACCACACTTAAGGCATTTATTTGTCTGAGGAGTACATTGACCAGAATGCCTTGACTTACAAGAATTACACCAGTTAGAACCTCCAGAGTAACCACTTTTGTTTCCAGATGAACCACTTCTATTATTAAACCTTTGACACAGAACGTGCAAGAGTAAACGCTTGGGATAAATTACTAGCTAACCTTACTGTAGTACGATAATTATGAGGTAAGGTTTCCACAAACTGCTCTATTTTGGTTTTCTCATCCGGAACCCAATGTTGTACAAACCGTAACTTCTCCGAAAACTGTGTGATTAATTCATCGATAGTCATCTTATCGGTTAATTGAAGATTCACAAACTCTCTTCTAATACGTGCCATCTCAAAGTCTGAACAATATTGGTTACAGACAGCTTGATGGAATTCAAGCCATCGAATAGCTTCTTTCTGCTGTTGAGTCAAATGACCAGTAATCGAGTCCCACCAAACCATGGCTTCGTCTTTTAAACATTGAATAGCGTAAAACACTTTAAATTCTTCTTCACAGCGAGTAACATCAAATTTTCGTTCCATATCTCTTAACCAGTTTAAAGTTACTGATGGATTGGTACTCCCTCTAAACTCGGGTGGTTTACTTGCCATAAACGTTTTAAATGAACATTGCTTATTTGACTAAAAAGGAGGAATATTACCAAACACAGGTATCTGTTGCTGAGAACGTTGCTGAGATGATGCAGTTTCGGCCTGTCTTTTAAATTCTCTGAGATTAATCACCTCATCTTCTAACTGAAGAAGATAATCATCTCGATTCGATTCTTCGTGGGCAGGAAAAGAAGTACCCTCATGATCATGTCTCTCAGTATGAATATCTGAAGGAGGAACATCGATCCGTGAGGCATTGTTAAGGTTGGCGGTCGGTTGCTCGTTATCTGCCATATCTGTATTTCACACAACAACTTGAAACTTGTTAATCGTTAGCACTTATCTACTAACAGATTCACACACAATGCTAAATCCCATAACCAGGAATGTTTGACATAATACAGTTCAAATTTGGGATTGAACACTTTACAATGCTCAATTCACCCAAATCTATGCTCTGATACCAACTTGTAACACCCCTCTTTTACTACAACAATATTATATTATTTTACTCGGAAGCGTATGAATTTAAAACATATTTATATACTGTACATTAAAATAATGTACATACACAGTTACATATTAAAATATACCAACATAGAACTCTTTAAAAACTACATATGTCGGGGTATTACATATTACAAAACCAGGTTTATGGAAAAACCATATCAGAGTTTTAATCTGTCAGACATTCCCTGCGAAAGCATCCATTCCTGACACCCACATATATATCAAAAACCTGCAGGAAGTAGGATGAGGGATTAGCACAAAGCTAAGTGAATGAATTCATTACCCACAATTCAACTTAGCATAACCACCTGTTTACCCCAAACAACCGTAAACATATATTACAACTAGTCAACAATATAGTAATGAGGATCGGCGGCTCTGGGAATACCATAATACCCGGGTGGTTCCCAAGAACACTTATCCAACCATATCCGTTTGGCCATAACGGACGAGACCGATAACTAGTGGTTACTATACTCAGACACAGGTTCTATACACACAACAAATGAAGTAAGACCCTGTGTCATTCACACAACAACCAACTAGCCCAACCAACCAGTTCAACCTGTTGACCTCATTAGCAACTGATGCCCGAAGGCCACACATAGCACGTAGATTTATAATCAACTATGAATATTAGATATAACAACATATCTACGTTTACTTGTTGCAACCAAATAGTTACAACTAAATCGAATGGTGAGTTCCAAATCCACTCACCGATACCTTTGTCTTCACAAACTCAGAATCCAGGGATCACTTATCTTTTGGAGGATCTGAGAATCAACAATCAAATATAAGTTAGTAATCCGAATTAACAATACTTAATTTATATCAATTCATAACATTAGGAACTTAACATAATTGACATCCAATTTACAACTTCTTAATTATGTATTAATAATTTCAATGTAGTTATCATCATGTACTGATACTAGTTTATCAATGTTACACCATATAACCAAGCAATTGACATTAACAATCAACTATTAAAAGAGATGCTGAAATGGCTCATGACCCGCCGGCTGGGGTCAAGGACCCGCCGGTTTGACCATACAAGCCGCCGGCTTCGCCCTTAAGCCGCCGGGTGAATTAGATTTTGAGCAAACAGAAACAAATCGAGTATTAAAGGCTGTAGGAGCCGCCGGCTTGGCCGACAACCCGCCGGTTCTCCAATATAATCAAGAACCCGCCGGGTAGGGTACCAAACCCGCCGGCTTGTTCTTCATTTCTGCAACAGCAGATTTTGGTCAAAACCCTGAGTACGAACTAAGCTTCAAAATCTCAACAATCCAGTCCTCAAATCACTATAATCCACATTCCAATATCACAAGAACCTATTACTACTTCTAGCTAGCATCAAACAACATCAACATCATAAATCAATTCATATTTCTTGCCAACTTCATAGCACTTGATAATTCACACCTTTGAACTCTAAAGTCCTAATTCAAGAACAATACATCAAAATTTGCATATCATGTACACATATTCAGTTTCTAACATCAATTAGCATCATTGACATCAAAGATTATCACAAACAATCTACGCAATCATTCAATTTCGTCATAATGATATTTGAGTTCATAAATAACAAGTCACTTACAATTTGATAGTTAAGATGATGATGATGATGATTTAGCTCATAATCTTAGCTCCAATTTACTTTTCTTGCTTGAAATTTCAATTTGTGGTTTGTAGTTGTAAGTACACAATTTGAAGGTTTTTGCTATTTTGGGAAGATAGGATAAGAAGGAAGTAACCAAATAAGGAGGTCGGCTCTCCTTATAAACCGACTCTCATTTTCGAGTATTTTATACCCGTCCTAAATCTATTGTCTGGAACCTAAAACCATTTAGCGAGAAATATAATTTTATTTTACCGTCAACTATAGTAAATTAAAACAACTAACAATTTACTATTCACAATAAGTCCTGAGACCTATTTATCTAAGTTTCAAAATAAATAATTAATATCAAATAATTCCTAAATTAATTAAATAATCGATTAAAATAGATTATTACCAGACCCGACGAGAGGATGTTACATGTAATAATCCTGATATCGGCCAACACTATGCATAACTTCCTAATAAAAGTCTAACACATAATACAATAGACAAACATTCTATGCAGGCATTACATGCATGGCCGTTCCACTAACCTGGTCGGCTCACCCCATTGCGCCACGTTAGCAGTGGTCACAGATAATATTTCATGCTCTTGGGCCTAATTTGCATCCTTTTGGAACCTTCTAGAAGGTGGAGTTTCCCAATGTAAACATTGTTAAATCTCATTCATTTCCCAAGTACCTTATCGTTTTCTCAACCAAGATTAAATTTAGTGTCACCCTCGATTGAGTGTAGTCTCGAAACGGGGTTGTACAATTATTGGAGTGTAATA
This sequence comes from Pseudognaphalium luteoalbum, assembly GCA_963422505.1. NCBI lineage: Eukaryota > Viridiplantae > Streptophyta > Magnoliopsida > Asterales > Asteraceae > Pseudognaphalium > Pseudognaphalium luteoalbum. Next base: position 5,627,603 of record OY730198.1, on the reverse strand, counting down.
GCTTAATCTCCTATAAATCCACTCCTTATTGCACTCAAGATGAAATATGATTGATCATTATATTTGATAATTCATACGATTAGTATTTATTTGTATTTTCTACTAGCAAAATATACTTAATGCTTACATAATCTATCGATACTATATTATACTGTACAAAAGTTCATATGAAAATGCTTGAAAGTTAATTAATAAATATTTAAAGTTATAAAGTACAAGGCAAAATATAAGTTAAATTTAGGATGTGTTTAACAAAACTAATTGGAGATGTAGATTGAGCTGGAGGCCTGGAGCTGGAAGTTAGAATTTGGAGATTGAGCTTTTATTTGGGGTTGAAGCTAGAGTTTTTTTTTGTTTTTTTTTAATAAGTGTTTAACAAATTAGCTAGGGTTAGACCTTATGAATGTAAAATGACACACAAAAAAAACATGTCATTCTATGTCAATAAGTTTTCCATAAGTGAAATAAGGGTAGTATAATAATTTAGCTAGTAGGAATTAGAGATTTTCACATTAATGTAGTTCTAAGAGATTCTATTTCAATGAATTATTTTTTGAAAAATCTCTACTTTGCATTCTATATCAAACAAGGATTTCAATTTTGTAAGGGATTGAAATTTTTAAAATTAGAAGCTCAATTGGGTTGTCAAACACATCCTTAATATAAATGTTACTATTAAAGTTGTAAAGAATGTATTTAGAGAACTATGAACATGAAAATCGATATGTAAATTGGTCAAAATTAAGTGACTAGGATTGACACACATAAGTATCATTTTTGCGAAATGATCTCTAAAGTTGGGTTAAACATGAGAGGATTTATATCCAAAAAAATTAACATACCTATATACGTCGAGTATTTATTCATAAACTTGAAATTCGTTTTCATTATATAATATCGCATCTATGATCTCTCCGTGAGTCACTTACCATTTTAATCAGTCGAGATACTATCTAAATATCTAATGATGGGGGACATGTATCATAAGTTTAGATTACATGTTCGGTTTTTCAAATTCACATTCATCTAGTTATGATTTGTTATAGTTAACTTTTTCGTGTCGGTAATACGATCAGTCTAATAAATTAACATAAAGAAGTATAACATATTACAGAAAGTATATACAGTATATTTTAGCAACCAAGTTATTTTCGCTAAATTTCTCATCATAATTTATGACCCCTGAGATAAAGAAATTGCTATTATTTTTAGGCCCCTCCCATTCCCGTTTAGAAGTTGAAACCAATAAAGGAGGCCCCTCTCATATATTAATCTAGATAAATATTTATTAAATTTCTCAACATAATTTAGTTATTTCATTTTCCATTCAAATTAAGTTTGAGTACGTGTACAAATCTACAAATCTCTACCATCAAAACGGGTATAATACGGTGTGTAATAATTCTTGATGAACTTATTAAATGAAAATTAAAAATATCTAACTTGAAATTGATATGATTATATCAGCTCAAGTTATTATAACAAATCTACTGTATAGTATACTTTCTCCGTACCAAAATTAAGTGTTTAACCTTTCACTTCACTTTGTTTTATTTATTTCTTGTTCACAATAAAGCAACTAAAAAGTAAAGGCATTACCACGAGACGGTATAAGTAATAAATAAAAAAATGTTTTTTTCTCGCAGTATTTTTATATTTGAAATTAAATGAAATCGAAGGTAATAAAATAAATTAGATAACAATTGCATATAATCCTTTAAGGTCGATTTTAAGACATTTCAAAGATGCTTATATTCGAAATCTGTAATCAACAACTCCATAAAATCGACATATACCAAAATACGTAAATTCAGATTGTACAATATAATCAATTTATGAAAAAGATACTCTAACAAACAATGACCACCCAAAACAAAAGTAACTATACAAATGAAATTAGAAGACATGAATAGCTGTTATTTGTACGTTTTTACTTTAACGATTTGCATTTAATTCATAACTTTAACTACTAACTATTTACGGAATAATATTTAACTATAACTATTATTATAATTATAATGTAAATAACTATCTTTTGTCATTTTCTCCATGTGTGCCCATCTCAGATGTGTCGGTACCATTGGCTTACTTAAAAAGGACAAAATAGTAATTTGTCTACATCTAAACCAATTTATCTCCCGATTCACATATCTCATATCCCATGTATTTGACACGTCCTTTTCAAAAATTGTAAATATTATTTTGAATTATATTTTTCTACCCAAAATTCTACTCATTAAAAGTGTTAAAGCTTATTCTTGAGCTATATTGGTAGAAGAAAATAGGTTTAAGTCCCTTATAAATCTCAAGTTACGTCGATTAAAATTAACTTTTATCATCGAGATATGGAGTATGTTTAGTGACAAATTAATTGAAGTTGAAGCTAGAACTGAAAGTTCGATCCTATGATGACTAGAGCTACTAAAGCTAGAGTTACAGTTGATAGAGTGATAACTAGCGAGTACTGTTACAATTCTTTAATAATTTCTATCCATTTTTATTGTCAAACAAGACTTTATATCAAATGGCTAGAGAAGAAAATTATTCAAATTAGGGTCTTAATCATTTATTAGCTCGTGATCATGTGCTACAAACACACCCTTAAAGTTAATGACTCGGTTATAACTATGAGATTTGAAATATTACAATGTGTAGACTATGATTATTTCGCGATATGAACTATAAAATTTGGTTTATATTATTTACCATGTAACCTTAGTGAAGTTAAACTTTTATATCTCATCACAACCTCTTTTGTAAAATATATGTTTTTTTTTCTTTCACTTATATGTTTTCTTAAACTTAGACGGTCAATTTAACCGTATCAAGGTAAAATAAAGTACATACTTTATTTATGTAATAGATAGGGGTGTTGATATATACAATACTTTTCTTTATTCATACACCAAAATCATGCATTGCAGTGTTGTACAATAATACTTCAGATTGCATAAAAGGTGGTGTATGAATCAAAAGATGTGTTGTATTTATCACTAGCGAATAGATAGACTCATTGACATGGTCCACATATGCTTTATATCACCGTATAAAATAGAACTATCAAAGCTTTCAAATCAAATTATTATGATTTATGAATCAATAAATAACTTGATCATTGCATATGAACCAATTCTATAAAGGTTTGTATCTTGTATCGTCATGATTCTAGGAACTAAATACAGTATTATTTTTCATCCATAATGGCTTTTTGCAAGATATTAAATTTAGATGACCCCTCAAAAAACATTTTTAAGTTTTATTGTTATTTGTTGTAAAGAGATGTCCATCTCCACAAAATATAAAAAGTTAACTACTTAACTTCACGTTATATTCTTATCTCATGCCCACATAAAAATTTGCACTATTTTCTTATCTTAAACGCACACAAAAATCTAAGGAGAAGGAGCTACCAAAACATTATATGTGATTATAAGGGGAAAGTTAACATTTATGTATTTAACCATTGAAAAAGCGATGATGTATACCCGTCTAAAATTGTGTTTCAGGTTATTTACAAATATTCAAAGTTTCTTTAATACGAGTACGGAGTAACAACTAGCTGAAATCGAAGTTCAACAACTTTCAACTTATTTTCTAGTATATATATTTGAAAGAGCTTCAACTTTAAGTTTTTTTAACGACACTCATTTTTTTTCATGCCATAGGTTTATTTGTTTATAGAAGCTAACAATCCAAGTATGTGACGTTAAGTTCGGTGAGCATCAAAACCCTTACCAAAAACACAAGTATTTTGAGAAGAATATATACATACATTTATGTTATTAAATAATAATTATAAGTATAGTTATTATAATATATAATATAATAAATCATTATATCATTAGTGTTATTAAAAAATGATTATACCACGTGCCCCAACTAGGTTCGGAAAGTGATACTTTGTTGTAAGTTTATGGGGTTAATGAGTGTTTGGTAGGCCAAAAAGTTTAGAGGAAGGGGACCAATTTTTGACCTGTAGATGGGTCCTGGCTTATGTACTCCTAACTTTATAACACAAATATATAACTATTTGGGTTTATGATACAAATTGTCAACGTACTTTGTCTATTGTCTCAATGTTATCAATGAATGGTTTTATTATGTCGGTAACATACTTCTACTTTTTGTCCCAATGACACCAACAACTTATTTTATTACCAATGTCGACAACGAACTTGTTAAAAACATTTCGAGGTCACCAAAACATTTTTTTTAAGAGCTACATTTTGAATTTGATGATGTGGTATTCCGTGTCATTTCATTTATGTGACCAGGCTTCCCGTAAACTAAACATGTACACGTATGGTCAACTTCATCTTCTCCGATTGACTAACAAGTAGTTTTCGATTACTTCTACGGTAACCACCACTTTTTCTGCGAATCTAAACGTAATTCCTACACCAGTTTCAAAAATGTAACTAAAAATTACATGTTAGTTGATAAGAGAAGATGAAGTTAACCATACGTGTACATGTTTAGTTTACGTGGAAGCTTTTTCACGTAAATGAAATGACATGGCAACACCACATCAACAAATTCAAACGTAGCTCATTAAGAAAAAGTAATTTGGTGAACTCGAAACCTTTTAACAAGTTCATTGTCGGCATTGGTAATAAAATAAGTTCGTTGGTGTCATTGAGACAAAAAGTAAAAGTTTGTTGCTGAGATTGATAATAAAACCAATTCATTAGTGACATTGACACAAAAGGTAAAATATGTTGGCGTTTCGTACCATAAACCCTAACTATTTTTATGGTATCATTAAGAATAATGCTTCAAATGTATAAAGATTAGGTCTAAAAATGTGATAAATTATACATTACTATAATAATATTTTGCTGAATAAGGGCTATTTGTCACACCCCCAAAATCGGTAATCGCATTTATTTAGTAATTAGCGGAAGCACTTTATAATTAGCGGAAGCATTTTAAGTTTACAGTTTAACAGCGGGGGTGCTGACGTTACAATAGTGCATTCACTGTATCAGAGCATATGATCATACAAAACTGGGACTTATGTGCAATATCTGTATACTCAGTGGCTAGAGTCACCTAGCTAATGGTTATATGTTGCAAGCACTGGGACTTATGTGCAATACAACTACCTCACGTAAACCTAGGTTCATACCAAGATTCGTTGTCTTATTCCCAAATAATTATGAAAAATATTACATATAATTAACAATTATGTATAAAGCATAAAGCATTTATATAAATCACTTTAGTATAAAAGCATGTCATAGCACATAGTTCTATGTTTTTCACCCCTGGTTTTAAAAACATTTAAAACAAGTAAAAGGTAGGGGCTGTGAACTCACTGGTAGCAAATCTTCAGCAAGCAATACAACTAGTAATATAGTCGCCCGATAGCGTCCTCAAAGTCCTAGACGCAAGACATATACTATATAAGTATTTGTACAATTTTAGTTGGTTGGTGATAAATGCGTTGAAAAATAAATATTATTTTTCGAGTTATGTTTAGTGTCCAAACATTTGTTACGCGTAAGTATATACCCATATATACTTATTAGTTGAATGTATATATTCGTATATATATTTAAAGTTTATTGTCGTCGTGTGTATATATATATATATATATATATTATCGATGCCGTTTATGTTTTAAAAATGTAAGTTTATTTGTTATTTGTTTCGTTTTACTTGTCCTATATATAGAAACCGGTTTACGTTTGCGTTTTATAACTACTTGACCCATTGGGCTTGGCCCACTCGTTCGGCCCAATAACAAAGCTCAAATAATGTGACCCAATTTCACGATCCAATTAATTTTAGCCCATTAATATTTATGATTTATATCTTTGGCCCAATTTGGTTACCAAAATAATCCGGCCCGTTTACACACCAATATGTCCCTGTTCCAGCTCACAAATCTTAACATGTTTTTGTTTATTAATCAAGCTAAATCTTTTACTTATGTTAACACAAAATTTTTGTGTTAAGTTTTTAACAAAATAGCTTAACATGATTTTTAAACCATGTGAAACTTTTTACCAAAAATAGTTTAACATGGCATGTGAAGCTTTTTACTAAAATAGCTTAACATGGTTTTTAAACCATGTGAAGTTTTTAACCAAAAATAGCTTAACATGACTTAACCATGTGAAGCTTTTTACTAAAACAGCTTAACATGGTTTTTAAACCATGTGAAGCTTTTAACCAAAAATAGCTTAACATGGCTTAACCATGTGAAGCTTTTTACTAAAATAGCTTAACATGGTTTTTAAACCATGTGAAGCTTTTAGCCAAAATAGATTAACATAATATTACCCTATGCAAAGCTTTTCTTTGTTTCACGAAGTCGGTTCGCAACAGAGCATTCATATATATTTATATATCTAAGCCAATCGATCAGGGAATTGTATGTGATATTGAAAAACAAAAGTCAATCAACCTTATTTATACAAGTAAAACCTAATTTTTTTTTTGCTTCAAAGTTGTTGATGAGAACAAGAGAAGTATGAATATGGCTACAAGGAATATATAAGAACCCGAGATGAATATTGAACTTTTTAAGTGGGGAAAAAGATTTTGACGCTGTAGGGTTTTTCTCTTGAGCAAGAAAGATCACACATGTGATATAATTAATTAATCGGAGGTGTTTATAAAAGTTAGTTATAATAAATTTGAAATTCGGATATATATGTAATTTAAAAAATTTAGTGGATATGTGTGTAGTTACTAAGTTTAAAATGGATATGTGTATAATTTTTCATTGAATAAAAAGACTAAATCCATACTTGTATATTTAGATAAAGAAAAATTGAAATATTTAACAAAATTATTAGAATTTTGTTACTTTTAATTAAATAAATAATCATATTAAATCATTATTTATGACATCATAATTCTTCAAATTTTAGTTAATTGAACAAAATTAAAGAATGTAAGTGGCCAATTAAATTACTGATGACATCATCACCCGTTCTTATATTATATTTAAGATTTTGTGTAGTATTTACCAACGAAATGACAACGATAAGTGTTGTTAGGTTGAGAGAAAATATATAAAGAATGTTTACACTTTTGATCTTTCAAATTTCAATATTTATACAATTAGTACATCTTTTAATCTTACAGCGTGAATCTTATGTGTTGTTAATTAGACAAAATATTCACCCATTTATTACGGTATTGTATGTCTGAGCATCTTTTGGCATCACAACAAACACTTTTTCAAATTTTACTATATTCTAAATCTTTTAGATAAATCTTTTAACGAATTAGAAAACCTGGGGTATGTGATTTGATCCAAATCCTGAAAAAATTAACGGTTTTCTATATGGGTCAATTTATAGACAAATTCATCAAAATTCTTTAAAATTCATCTGAAATATTATTTAAATATAACTGTATTGAAATTTGGTATATAATATGATTAATTGGTGAATGAAGGTCATTTTAATTTCATTAAATTTGAAGAAATAAAAGTGAGTTAAATGAATTGCAAAATTCTTTTGCAAAACAGCTTGTAAATTATGCTTTAAGCAAACATCATTTCATAATTCATAGTGAGACGCTACTTTATTTGATTTGAAATGTACATTGATTAATTTGTATTTCCTACACTCGTGGTAGGTTAAAAATCAACTCATAATTAAACTATATTACCACATCAAAATTAAACCATTTTATTTAGGAAAATAATAACGACAGCTCTAAAGGTTATCAATAAGAATTTAAAATACACATTAATACATGCACCCATATCATAATAAACTCTTCTGACCCCTTGAATTTAACTTGACACCTAAAAATATCAATTAACATACAATCAGTTTATGCACGTTATTGACATCCATTAAAACTGTCATTAACAATACCCATTTATTTATACAAGTTTTTTCATATCGAAGCGAAAAAGGACCACAAAGTTCATAAGAAGTACACTAATAAACTTTATATGGTCACTGATATAGTGTTATTGATAGCAACATCAAACATAACTTGATTATAAAGCGACTTAATTTCTAACATTAAAGGCAATACAAGGATGGTACAACAGTTAGCCATAATTGAATATGCTTCACTTATTTGTACCAATTTTGTCAAGGTATCATGAATCATTCTTATTATTATTTGTTGGTTTTCATGTAAATCTACCGAGTTAACTTAGCTAGCTTGTGATTATTTTTGACTTTATAAATGTGTTTTTAGACTCTACAATTAGTTTATGTGGATATCATAAACCCCATACTAAGCTTTTATAAGTAGCTCTAATTTTAACGATTACAATCTATTATAAACAATTCAAAATCCTTAATTATCATCAATAGAGCACACATCGTGGCAGATTATTTTCACCAAAATGTTACTACAATCATATTGTTTTCGATACGGTTCCCAAAGTAGTAATCTCAATGACAAACGAATACAAATAACAACATGTCTTTCATGTTCTTTTAAATATTCATATACACGAGGTGAGTTTCGACTTTCCGTGTGATCATATCGAGTAAGATGGAGTTTAATATGATTATCAGTGTGGACGTGTGGTGGTGACGTGAGAAGTTGACATCGAAATTTTTATGTGACCATATGTAACTTGTTCTCTAAATATACATATCTTATCAATCAATGAAGTAATCATATGCTTATAATTGTAACAGAATTATATACACAATTGACAATGGCAAATATATGTAGAAAATTGGATCTAATTATCGCTTGATATGGGCCTAACAATGCCTTTCAAACATTATCCACCATGTGCCACACATGGGCCTTATGAGCGAAAACTATTTGGTAGATATCTTTTATTGGTGGGTCTATTAAGTAGGCCTATTAAGTTACAAGGAAATTTGTGAAATACTACAAAAGTGATATATAATTAATTTGCATGTTTCCATTTGATCATGCAAAGCATAATACTCGCTCAACCTTGTAAATAGTCTTTCATGCATCACATTTCTTCAAAATTCACATACATGCATGCTTGCTCTTCATCTTCTTATTAATCATTGTTCGAAATCTAGTAATCATCAATGGCAGAAAAGTCCTTTAAATACATCATCGTTGGTGGTGGTGTATCAGCCGTAAGTATCAATGAATCAATCTATAATCGTTTTCATTTCTCTTTGATTACGCTTATGCCAAATTCTGCATCCGCCTTTTGATTGTACCATTCCTTTGATTTCCATACATAAATTTGTATCCTGTGTCATAAAAGTAGATCTTAACTTTTGACACTTTGACGGTCATTTGTACACTGTAAAAAACTTATTGTGTATACATTAGGTACCGTGGCACACGACAACATATACAGATTTACTTGATGCATTCAAAAGTAACTTTTTTCATGTACAAATCACCTTGTTCATATTATGACAGAACATATATCAACCATGAATTTAGGGTTCCTATCTTCATCTTCAAAAGAATGTACATCTCTGAAATTTAAGGTGTAACATGTAAACAAATCACGGTTAAGACTCAAAAGCAATATGCGTTAAACTTCTAATGGAATCATATTGGCTTTGATCTTCTAAAGTATTGTTACACTTGAAAAGTCAGGTTTGTTAAGCTTGTTAGCTTATGGACAGGGTTATGCTGCTAGAGAGTTTGAAAAGCAAGGAGTTAAGCCTGATGAGCTTGCAATCATCTCTAAAGAGGCGGTACGGCTATTAAAGCATTTTACTTGATGGTTGTATTGTTTCCTTATATGTTTACGTTTGTAATGCTTAGTTACATTTTGGAAAAATTTTAGGTGGCGCCTTATGAACGCCCTGCACTCAGCAAGGGATATATGTCCCCTGAAGGTAATCCTTTTTTTTTTTTTTTTTATTCTCGTAGTATTTTACATTAAGCTTTTGATTTCAAAAAGTAATATTTTATTGACCAAAGCTCTAAATATTCAAATATGTTCTTCTAATATAATGTCTGGGAGAAGTATCAGGGATTAAGTAGTCTTATGGAGAAAAGCATAGCAAGGACTTTGGTGCTGACACGTGTCTTGATTGACGCACCTATATCTTCACTTTGATGCACGAAAACAAAACGGATGCATCATCTTCTTTTTTTAAAAAGGTGCATCAAATTGTTAAAATTTGGTGTATAAGGACATGTGTGAGCACCAGAGTCCTCCCTACACTTTTACTCGTTAGAGTAACCTGAACCTCAGATGCTTGAATGATATTGTGCTCATCATCTATCTAAAATCATATGTTATGATCCTAATTAGTGCTGCATCTTTTTTTTTATTAATTATATTCATCAGGAGCTGCGAGACTTCCAGGATTTCATGTATGTGTAGGAAGTGGAGGAGAAACACAACCACCCGAGTGGTATAACGAGAAAGGCACGTATGCCTTTTTCTTGTTACTATGTACCATATTTACATGATTAACATGTCATCTAAATGTAATGTTCAACTAAATCTCTATTACCCATTACAGGAATAGCCTTGATCCTTAGCACAGAGATCATAAAAGCAGATCTAGCTTCAAAAACTCTAACAAGCGCAGCTGGAGACACCTTCAAATATGAAGTTTTAATAATCGCAACTGGTTCAACAGTAAACTCGCAATCTCTAGATTATAAGCAAATGTACCTTTGTAATTGGTTTACATCAGTTGCATTTGCAACTTTGTTGTCAGGTTTTAAGGCTAGAGGACTTTGGTATAGAAGGGGCTGATTCCAAGAACATTTTTTACTTGAGAGAAATTGAAGATGCTGATAAACTTGTTGAAGTGATCCAAAATAAGAAAGACGGAAATGCTCTTGTTGTTGGAGGAGGATACATCGGCCTTGAACTTAGTGCTGCACTGATAATAAATGATATTCATGTTAGCATGGTCTACCCAGAACCATGGTGCAGTAAGTTAACACCATTAGATCTGGCAAAATGGTTCGGTTTGTTCAAAAGTTTTAAACTTGTTACAAATAGTTAGCGTGTCAACTGTCAGATATGATTACATAAGTTAGTTTATTAAGAAGTTAATATATTGAATAAATGGCTTGAGATATATTAAACATTTAAAATACAGTTTGGGCGACTTTTGACCCATTTTATTGTAAGCTAACTTATTCGATAGTAAGTATTTCAAAATGCAAATACTTTTTCCTCCCTAACGTGTATTACCCTTTACAGTGCCTCGTTTATTCACTGCGGATATGGCTGCTTTCTACGAGGGCTATTATATGAAAAAGGGAGTCAATATCATCAAAGGAACGGTCGCTGCTGGGTTTATCAGTGATGACAACGGCGAGGTTTGTACTTATGCAACTGGAACCTTTTTGGTTTCTAACATTACTTTGTGTACAATATCTATGTCTAATAGTTTCGGCCGGTTAACTTTAGGTAAAACAAGTTAAACTAAAAGACGGCAGGGTGGAGGATGCAGATATTGTTGTTGTTGGTGTTGGAGCAAAGCCTCTAATAAATTTGTTTAAAGGACAAGTTGAAGAGGAGAAAGGTGGAATTAAGGTTTGTGTTCATTCTTGTAAACAATTTTTTGTTTTCTTCTGTCTGCAGTTATTTTATCATTTGCGGATGGCGAAGATCAGGGCAAATTGGTTTGGGTCAAAACGCGTAATTTTTGTACGATTCAGAATATGTCGCTTTATCTGAAACATCTTTATTTTTGAACTAGTTTCTTGTAAAGCGAAGTTTCTTGATTTTACCCGTTTGACTGGTTAGAAATGAAACCTTACATGAACCTTCTCATTCATATAAATATATCGAAACTACATTAACAACTTGTACTAGTCATTTTTTTCATTTAGTACATGATAATGAATGACTCGATCATTTGACTAAATATATTTGCTACAGACTGATGCATACTTCAAAACTAGTGTTGATAATGTATATGCCATTGGTGACGTTGCTACTTTCCCAATGAAAATGTACGGCGATATAAGAAGAGTTGAACATGTTGACCATTCTCGTAAGTCTGCAGAACACGCTGTGAAGGTAATTCCGACAGTAACAAGTGTGACCCATTTCTCTCATAAGAAGATTGTAGCCTGTAGACAACATATGAAGCTTTGAGCCGAACAGTTAAATAGTTGATTTATTAATTTATTTTGTGCAGGCTATTTTTGCTGCTGAGCAAGGAAATGAAATTGAGGCATACGATTATCTTCCATACTTTTACTCTCGGTCCTTTGATCTATCATGGCAGTTCTTTGGGGACAATGCTGGTGAAACAGTTATTTTTGGCGACCATGATCCAGCGTCCGAAAAACCCAAGTTCGGGACATATTGGATCAAAGGTGGAAGGGTAGTGGGTGCATTTTTAGAAGGTGGAACACCTGAAGAGAATAAGGCTATTAGTAATGTTGCTAAAGTACAACCTGAAGTCTCGAGTCTAGAGTCACTTGCTAGCGAGGGAATCGACTTTGCTACTAAGTTTTGAGAACATTGTTTTAAGCTTCATTTGAGTCTTACTTTCAGATCAAGAACTGATTTTAATTATCTTCCAACTAATCCATTGATGTAAATGTAATCTGATTTGATTGTTTATAAGCCCCATAACGAATAACTATGTAAACTGTGGATTCCTTTACCACTCCTATGCTGAGGTATTTCGTTGTGCATAAACTTCGAGCTTGAGGACACCATTTAGGTCGTTCTCGTAACCACCTCCCAGCATATTTCCCAGTTCTTACTTCATACTACGTTTCTGGACCGAGTTGGCCAGTATTTTCCCTTATATAGCTATGTGCCTATATCATATCGCATTTTGTTAAATATAATGGATTTAGCAATTAATATTTGGCTAAAGAAAGTAACCATCACAATTTGCGATTATAACTAATGAAACTTCCTGGTGTCATGCCAGTTTCCTAAGCAACCAAGTGTGTGCAGCATTTGGCTTGATCCTGGTGGATTAGTGAACCATTAGAGGCGGAGTCAAAACCACTGGCTAGTGGCTAAAAGAACCCGAAAAAAGCAAAACTTTAGATTTAAAATTTGGATCACTATATAAATAAAAACTTGTTTTTTTTAATATATTTGATTATGTTACAGTCATTAACGAAAAAAAAAAAATTGGGAGATCAACATGACCTGACCCAATTAAAAATCTACCTTATGAAAGGATCAACTTATTAACTGACAACGTACAATACCAGCAGCACCTCCAGAGCACAGCAATCTCTCACTACCTTTATTCATGTTCCATCTTACACGATGCATTGCAACGATCTTGGAAGGAAAAACCTCTCTTTCCTCCTCGTTGGGCATCTCCGTTTTTACATCCTCTTCTTCACTCTTATTATCATTATCTATGCACACTAATTCTTGGCTGGTTTTGAATTTCCCAGAGGTATCACTCTTTTGGGACTTCACCAACGAGTACAAGTTATGACCTGAACATAATCATGACAAAAACTCAATTCCAGGTGATGAAATATACAAATCCGACTATAATGACATAGCATAACGACTTAGGAGTGTTAGAATGTGCGTTTAGTAATCAGGACCGGCTTTAGCTTATACTAATTACTTTGCTTATTACAATTTTGAAAGGGCAGAAACCTTGGTTTAAAAAAGCGCGCCTAGGCGGTGCATAGGCGCTAGGCGTCATGAGGCACTAGGCATAGCGCCTTGTTTCTACGCTAGCCGATAGTTGGTCATGAGGCGCTGCTAGGCGGTGTGAGGCGGTGCCTTGGGCGCCTTGTGTAACTAGTGGAAAAACTTATGGGTTCTTGACTTCTTGTTATCTCGGAAGTTGTATTAGCCCATTTTCATTATCTTCATACATGAACTTAGAGTTTAGATGCCATTATTTCAACTTAAGTTCGATCTTCTTGCGAAATACCAAGTATAAAGAACAACAAACAGAGGTGAGAACAGAGTAGAATGAAAATGACATGATTTTCAAATTGCAAGATAAAGTGATAAATACATATTTATAAATGTAAATTATAATAATAGTATTTTACATGAGGCTCTCGCCTTAGCGATCTCCTAAAACTATAATTGTATTCTTTATAAGTTACTTATCGATGATTAGAAGAAGAAAAAAATCTATGTTTCAAAAATGATTTCTTTTTCTTTATACAAATTGACGAGAAATGTGAAGATGAAATCCTGAAAGTATTTGAAACGGGCTAGAAAAGACGAGTATATGAGTACTTTCAGATTTTCCTTTAATAAGCAATTTGGAATAATTCATCAGATTCAGAACCAGGACCAATTTATCAATCATTACAATACAAGTAAAATAATCAAATGAGCTGTTATATCTCATTTTGTATTACAACACACAGAGAGAGAGAGAGACGAACCTGAGGGTTGTTTCTCCGATATTTGAGATTTTGAGAGTTGGTCCTTGGCTCTCTTCTCTTGATTTGAATGCGAGATAAAACCACGTCTGGTTATTGGGGTATCACCCCATTTTTTCGACGATTTTTTTAGAGAAAAAGGGATATTGGGTAAAGGAGAGAACACAGTAAGAGTAGATTCTTCCTCGGTTAGGGAGCCACAAAGATAATGAGGCTCACGGTTTCTGTGAGGATCTTTTTCCACTGCTTTCGTTGTAAGCTGATAATGTAATTGATATACATGAGGTACTTATTTAATATCTAGTTATCTACACCACTTTATATCAACCAAAATGGATATGTTTTTTTGGAAATTATAGAATCAAATGATATTATAAATAGCACACCTGGAAATGAATAACTTTACCATCTGAACAGCAATATGCAACCAAGCCTGAGATTCAGATTAATAACGGTTACAAACTTACAATACATAATGCAGTTATAATCATCTTTGATTGAACCCCTAACAATGATGTTATTTAACAAACAAATGACAATTGGCTTATATTCACGTTTTAAACCAGTAACAGGATATTTTCATTTCAAAATGCAAACAACACACAGTCTTAAATGACAGCAAACTTTTTCTAAAAAGTTTGGTGCGTCATTATTACACTTCAGATATATGCTTGACATAGACTTAACTTATCAAGATGTGGAAATATGAGCGGGTCAGAAAGATTTGTTAGCTGATCAAAACGAGTAAGGTCAGGCCAACCCACCAACACTATGTCTGATTCTTCCTTTTTGATATTATATGGTTAATGTATTAATCATCATTTTGAAAACAAAGTTCTATTAAATAAAACAATTTAGGGGGATGTAAGGATTTGAATAGACGTTACAAATCTCTGGACATGTGTTCCATTTGACTTTATTTACTCATTAATCTTTAATACAATCCACATCCTTATTATGTTTGAGACTTAAAGTACAAAGGAAGTTACCAGATATTGACACTTGAATACTCCAAATGGAAGATGATGAACAATGATAGCTATGCAAACCACTCTGTTGTGTCTTAACACAGGGCATACCAGTAACAGGGACCTCATTTGCAGCCTTCAATAAGCTAATAATTCTTAATTCTCCATCATCAAAGGATAAAACAACACATCTGCAATCAGAAATTAATTAAAAAAGAATCCAAAACTAAAAGGTAATCTTAGTGTGGAAGGAGGTCCTATAGACCTTGGATCTGGCAGCCAATCCAAACTATTTACGATCTTCTGAACAGGTATATCCCAAAGAGGGTGAAATGGTTCACTGCAGTGAAAAATATACAAACGTTAAAGTTATACAGTTTACCCACAACTGAAGCTTAGTACGTCTAAGCAAAGCTTAAATAAAGATGAATATTTGGATACTTACTGTAAGTCCCAAAACTTTACACCTTTGTGCCCGGCAGTAACAATTAGATTTTCACTCTCGGGATCACTGCAGATAGTAAGAAGAGTTTTTATAAGCATCCCACTTTAGCATCGGATAATATCACATTAAGCAGTTGGTTTAAATCAATTAGATTTTCACTCTCGGGATAATATCACATGGATTTCTACTTCGTCATTTATGATAATATGCCAGAACAAAGAAATGTATGTTCATTGATCTGTACATAACAGGAAAAGGTCCAGGTTTTTGGATAACACTTATGACCACTGACCTGGCCACTGGGGCCCACTTAAGTGCCCTTATAGGAGCAGTATCAGCACTAAAGCAAAGCAAAGGTCTGGTATCTGCATTCAAACAAACATAAAACTAAAATTAATATTTAAAGAC
The DNA here is from genome assembly GCA_963422505.1 of Pseudognaphalium luteoalbum. Taxonomy (NCBI): domain Eukaryota; kingdom Viridiplantae; phylum Streptophyta; class Magnoliopsida; order Asterales; family Asteraceae; genus Pseudognaphalium; species Pseudognaphalium luteoalbum. The sequence continues at coordinate 5,611,532 of OY730198.1, read as the reverse complement.
ACAATACTTGTTAGATGTTGCTTCCATGTGCACACGCTATATTAAAACACACACCAGAATATACAATATAGGAAGTAAAAACATAACAAGGTACCTTTAGATGGATCATTATCAGATAATTTCCACAGGGCAACCTGAACATAGATGGATGTTTTAGTTTCACAAATTCAATACAATGTAACAATGACTGGAAGCAGAACTGATTTCTATGCTTCTATATTTTATTTGTGGGTGCTGGTTTTGTATATATGCATGTAGCCATGTCTCCATCCAAGAAGCAGTATGGCATGACTTGAAGCATGGAAGTTACTTAAAACAACACGACAAAGATATGAAATCAAATAATTGTGAAAACTGAGCAGCAGAAACACATAGGCTGAGTTCTAACTTTACCACTCCATCATGACAACCAGCCAGAATGAGATCATGAGGAGCTGATGTTGACCACTCTAATATTAGGGGAATGCTGCATAAGAAATTGAAAAAAAAGAGAGGCTCAATACAGAATAAAAAACTCAATGAATATCAGAGTAATAACATTATCGATAGGGGCATGATCCATACATCATCCGCATATTTAACCAAAGATGTGTGAAATCACGTATGGTATCATACATCTAATATGGATACTGTAAAAGAAAAAAAGTAGAGTATTAGCTATTACCTTTTTCTATCACAACACTTCAACGTTGAACATATGAGAATTGGCTTCAACTTGATGAAGCGAGGATCAGTACCTTCCTTTTGACTAGAATAAAATATAGCTTTAGTTGCATGAGGAAGAGGTATCTCCCACCTGTGCATCCAGAGTACCCCAATGACGAGAAAATGAAAATAATATAATAATAACATACTGATTTACATATATGAAAACTCACACTTCAAGAGCTCCATTCCCAAGCAGGACAGCAAGGTGCCCCATTATGTGCTTAGAAATGACCCGAGAAGAAGAAGGCCTCCATTTCACATCCCATGCAACTTTTCCATTGTGAGCCAAACCCATTACAAGTCTAGGCAAAGCAACATCCTCAGGAATAGAGCCACCATTGTGAACAGGTTCAGAAAGGACAGGATCTTGCTGGGGAGAGCTTCTACAATTTTGTAACAGAAGAGGCGGATCGGCATCAATTACTTGACTATTATCCCTTGTTTGGCATTTTTTTAATCTTGACTTTGAAGATTTCCACATAGACTTTGCTGAGCATTCTTCATTGTAATCTTTCCGCTTTCGAGTATACACCTTTAACGTGGCTTGCTCATGGGTTTTATTAGAACATGCAAGAAAATGATTATTTAATTGTTCAGAAAATACTAGCAAATGCTGGTTATTGCGGTATGGGTTATCAACATTATCCTCTGTTGACTTCTTTCTATGTTCCTTGGCACTGATTTCAGGGGTCAAAAAATTAACGTTATCAACAGCCAGCATCTCAGGTGAATGTTCAGGGAACTCAATACTAAGAGGTTGCAGACTTGCTTTGAGTAAATTATCAGAGCATTCAAGGGAAGGCATATTTTTATTGCAACCATCAGCATTATTTACTGATTTCTTCATTGATTTCTTTCTGTATTTTCCTCTTGGCTTTTGCGGCTTACATGATTTGAAACTTTTATCAGTTTCTTCACTGGAAACTAATTGAAGTAACCTGTTTGAACTGTCAGGAGATTGAACAGCCAAATCTTGCATAAATTGATCAGCGCCATCCATGTTACTCACAGATTCACTTACAGGTCTTCCTCGTGGCTTTTGTGACTTACATGATTTTGAACTTTTATCAGTTTCATCTTTGGTAACTAGTTGAAGTAAATTGTTTACATTTTCAGAAGATTGAACAGCCAGATCTTGCTTAGATTGATCACTGCCATCGATGTTAGTCAAAGATTCATTTGCAGGATTCTTTCTTGGTCTTCCTCTTGGCCTCTTTGATTGATTGGTTTCATTATTTTTGGGACACTTCTTCGGTTTGACTTTGACCAAAGGAGTCCCATTTTGGTCTTTCGCACCAGCATTCAAGATACACCATATCTGGATGAGACCTCTTCCAGTAAGTGGAACACCAATTTTGTGATATGAAGACTCTGGAGGATGAGCAGAAACGGCAATGAACTAGAATGCAATAACAAGCAAGGATAAATAGATGTATCCAATACAATAAGAATAGCAAATTGTTCATAATATAATAAAAGAGTGGTTCAGTACAATTTTCCAGTTCTATTTTGGATGCAAGCAGATAATAAACCATTTATAAGGCACATAGAATAATAGGTCCCCCATCTACTTCTAGTTGATTATAATGTAAAATCGTGGATGAACAAAAAATACAACCCCATGTTATAAAACTGACCATGACAAAGAAGAGGCATTTATATAAATAATATGCACCTCAACATTAATGTCAGAGTGAGAACTTTGATGAATTCTGGGGCACCAATCCAATGCCCAAACATGGCCTCCAACGTACATTACAAAATCTTTGCTGCAAAAAAATCTTATAAGACAACATATACAGAAAAACTAATAAAAAGTTGACAATGTTAGCTATATGAAACTTAATATAAGGTCAGGTGGGAGGCACATTCTCCTATGTGTTACTGGGCATGAAAAATGCTTCATTAGGGGGGATGGGGGGGGGGGGGGGGGGGGGGGGGGGGGGGATTGGATAACTTACAAAGCCAGTAGCTCAGTAGATGTGTACACAAATAATCAAGAACCAAACCCTAAACGATATGGATTCGATACATTTGATATTATACGTTCCAAGTTATATTCTTAAGTACTTAAGTTAACTAAGGCTCCAAGAGACACACCAAAACCTAATGCTGGCAAATTCTGCTCATTTGCTCCACATCAGGGTAATTCTGGGTATAATGACATAAAGTTTGGGTTCTTATGGACTGGGGGAATTTTGGGAATGGGCTTAATTGGGTAAACTCAAATCATGAATGGGTCTAAATGGGTGGTCATCATGTTATACTTTTTATATTATATAGTTAAAAATGTTAACTTATTTTGGAAAATATATATATTTTAGTGAATTAGAACATTTTTTTATGAAATTTTCAAATAGCCCGTTATGACCCGAGCCCGTTTAGACCCGCACCCGATTAGACCCGAGCCCGTTTATACCCGCACCCGTTTTGACCCGTAGCCCATACCCGCCCAACCCGCCCATTTTGCCAGCTCTACCAAAACCCATTCCAAATTTTTGAAAGATTCACAAAACAAACATTTACAAACAAACATAAATTGATCAACAGACATTGTTAAGAAAGTGGGAAGAAAAAAAATTTTGTTTTGATCCTTTGATCTCGACCAACAACAAATGGATGTTAGTGTCAAAACCTTAAAAAAAACAATTCAATGTTTCACTTTTTCAATACTATATCCAATCTAACTACGTAAAATTAGGGACATGGATTGATAACGAACCTCAATGGTGAAGAGATTCTGTTTCCATCTGACATGGCCTGCATCAGTATTAGACCAATCTATTGAAGCATGCTTTAAAAAGAAACTTAATGTAATATACATTATGATTGTGTCAAGTAAAACAGCCCTGATAAGCAGAGCCACATAATTAAACTACTTGCACCTTGGGAACAACTGCCGAAGAAAATTGAGGCAAGGTCATCTCAGCTGTTACATCTATCTCAAGAGAAGATTTATTTTCACAAGCAAACCTAATAGCACGAGGTTGATAACAGAAATCTCTCCATTTTCTGTTAATAACAAAGCCTCTAGTTACGGAACCAAGAATAATCATCTAAACAACATGAGATAGAAACATAACTGAAAATGCTGAAGTTGGCAAAATAAATGCTATTGCCTTATAGTTGTTTAATTATGCAGATTGCTTATTTTTTATTTTCAATCAATTAACTACCTTTAGTTTCATTTATTCATAAATTTTCCTTATAATGTTGGTAGTCAAACATAATTCACCAAATTCCAGCAATCCATAAGTGACCAAGTGAACTAAATTAGCAATTATATTTTTGCAATGTGATAACACGAGCAACTACTGCTCACTCCAGATGAATCTATTATCACTGTGGTATCAATTCGTCTGGAAACAGTTCATTCGCAAATCTTTTGGGTTGGGCTGAAGCTGAATAAAACTCTTTAGTACTTTCTAATCTAACATAACTTTGAAAGCGAGTACTAAAATATTTTAGCATTAAGCATGATCCATATAAGTAAAGAAAGTGTACTAAACAACCTACCTATCATTTGTAGGTTGTGAATATATTCATCATATTCAATCCCCTCCATCAATGAATCAAATTACAAAAATGACATAATCCAATGACAGAAATGACATATATCATTCAATATTTAATTGTCACTCTCGCGTAAGTCCTCTCCGTATGTTACTATCGCATTCCCTCAACTTGATTATGTTCTGTCTATTACTCATATTAGTAACGGAAGGACCACTAGCTATTTGTTACCTAAGAGTGACAATTTATTACGATAACAAACACTACGCAAACTAGATACAGCTACATAAGCGAACCATAATTTAAGGTCTATCGAAAACGAAAAGCCTATGAATAGGATACAATTTAAAAAACGGGTAAACCGATGAAGTTTTCCTTACCCAAAGAGGGTGAGTATATCTAATGAAATGTACGAGGCCTAACCGGGGTATTCCTGTGACCATTTTTGACCCTCTCCTTGTCCACCCCAGATTTACAGCTAGAGCTAGTGAGGTTTGAACCTGAGACCTCTTAGAAAATATCAGGACGCCACGATAACAAACACTACACAAACCCTTAGATACAACTACGTTATCGAAACATCAATTAAGGTCTATCGAAAACCTTGAGTAGGATACAATTTATAAATGGGTAAACGGATAAGAGTGTGAAAACCTAATATTACACTATGTGGTACATTTATGTTATCTTAAAAATCCCTAACACAGTAACACATTAATTACAAAAAATTCAAGCAATTAAACAAATATAATCTATTTAAGTACGTATTCAAACAATATCGAAACCGCACCTTAAGAAAGTAACAGAAGAATTCAAGCGTTGAATATCGTTTCGTTCATACTCAATTTCCGATTCACCGGAAATCATGGCGATTTTATCAATCGCTTTGAAGTGATTCTCGATTGAATAATCGAATTTTGAAACCGAAGTTTCGTTGTCATTATCTGCTACTGGATTTCCTTGTGAATTAGATTGTTGATGATGATGATGATTCATTGATGATTATGCCTGAATTCGTATATGTTTATTGAAATTGTAAATGTAATTGTAGTATTAAATAAATTGAATTGAAGTGTGATTTTGTTGATGAAAAACGTGCATCTAAAACCCTTGATAAAACCCTATTTACTCGCGGAAGAAGGAAACAGATAAAAGATTTGGGCCGTTAATAATTTGATTGGGCTACCTACATTGATTTAAATTTAAACTATACCCTTATCCTCTCTTTTATAAAGTTTATAAATTATCAATCATCCCCTGTTATAAAGGATTTATCTCATTTCTTAATAAACTTAATTTTTCAAGATGTGAATTATTCATTATACTCTTATAATTATCATTGACTTCATGTATATAGTAACTACTAAAACATATTATTCCATAAATCTCTACGCATAAATCAATTACAATTGACTCTTAATCGGACTAGATAAATATGAAAAAGACAATTATATAACATAATATGATACACTTATAAGTTATACCATACAGTTTCATTAGAGAGGACAATTTTAGACTAATTGGTTAATTATTGGTCAATTTGGTTAATAATTAGGAGGTGATGGGTTTGTTGGGTTTCCTCCCAATCTTTTAGATGGGACTAAATGAGTTTTTCAATATAACCTCCAATTGTGTAACAATTACCCAACGGGTCTAGAATGGGTTTAGCGGGTAATTTTTCCCCCACCTCATTTCATTTTTTTCATTCAAATAAAAAAATTTGGGTGAAAACCCGATGGGTCGACCCGACCCAAGACCCATTTGACCCGGACCCGTTTAGACCTAGCATGCTAAATGACTCATCTAAACCCGGACCCATTTAGACCCAAACACATCTAGACCTGTGTCCCAACCCGACCCATTCATTTTGCCACTTATAAGTTTCGTTAACAACTATTCATTTCAGTAATATTTCATAAATATAATGTCACCGTCAACAACTATCACTGTCTATTTCATTAACAATGTTATCAGTTATCGATCATTTCTACATTTTTCACAGTTATTACCGCTACATTATACGAGCAATTTACTAGTAAATTATTATGGGTATTATCAAGGACTTGTGGTCCGGAGATAAACTTTTTCATAAGCTACTTAGAAAATGCTTCTCTAAAAAAATATTTTAGATGATTCTCGTACATTCTATTTTCTTAAAATCCATATTATTTTGGGGTTGTCTAGCATAGATTATCTTAGAGGAAAGTTTACAACCTTTTCTCAATTTATTCAAACACATAAATAAACAAAAAAACAATAAATAAATAATTATAAATAATACATAGTATACGAAACAGCTTGTTTGACCCCTCTTACCTTCATTACAACAACTCCGACCACAATTATCAATCGAATTAATCTCATATCACAATTGATTTGAATTAAACCCAATATATCGATTCGAAAAATGTTGGTTATACCCTAACTATTATTAACCATCTACAGGAGTTAGAGTTAGTATATGTGACTTTCTCATTGATATTCAATTTTAAAAGATAAAAATAAATAAAATAATTTATTAATGATGAAAGTCATCACCTATTAACAACTTTAATAAAATATACTTATTATATTCGAAATTTAACAAAAAAAGTCACAATATCAATTAATTTAACTATTTTAACAAAGAGAAATATCAAAGTCCACATATTTACTGATCATTTACCTAGTATTTAAATAAAAGAAAATTTTACTTTAATACTCGATGTATAAACACAATAATGTTCAATGAAAGTTAAGTTAAAGCAAATCTTATAATTAACAAATTGTAACAATTTTGATAAAACAATAGAGACTTTAGAGTACAGGGTATGATGATTTTATTTTCGTAGTGCTCTTGAGAGAATGTTGTTGCTGAGAATTCTGTGATATGGTGTACAGTGTTCTAGACTTTTATATTTTTTGTTGCTTTTTTATTTTTAATGTAAATAATTTTAAAAATTAATATTTAAAAACAAATTAATTAAATAAAAAAAATTAATTCATTAAAACAAATAAACAAAATTACAAGTCCTAAAAATTAAAATGCATAGTTTAATGACATAGTTTAAATAGTCCAAAAAATTTAAAATGCAATACAAAATAAAATCAATCATCTTCGGCCTCCAATCCCAAACCCGAAACACCACCTCTCGCCGTTCTATATGGCATTCCATAGTCTCGCAAATCTTCATCTTCTTCATTTCCAAGATGAACCTCGCTTGCTCTGGTAAATGCTCAAACGGTATGAACAAGATTCGAAGTTTGACCTCGAGATCCTTCGTTTTGTAGTAACCTTATTTGTTGGTTCAGATGCATTCGAATGTTGTTGCGAGTGATTCATCAAACGAAGCACAAGACGAACCGGTCGAACCCGTAGTTGCGGTTTTTTGGGACTTTGATTTTCTTGACTTTCCATCCGAACGTGGAAAGGGATCGTCACCAAATAAACCCGCATGTGTGTTTTGTGTTTCTTGCTCGGGTTGTTTTGTAGTTCGACATGATGAACAAAGTGGTGAAATATATATAGTTTTTGAGTGAAAGAATTATTTGAAGTGTGAGAGAGGTGCTGTTTAAATAGGTAAAAATGTGGGAGAGGTGTTGTTTAAATAGGTAAATGTATAAGTTTTGAAAAGAAAAAAAAATCAAATGGCTTTGAACGGCTAGATTTTTTTAAAAAAATCAAAAGAAGATTCCCATTTCCATTTACGAACGTGCAACGATTATCAATTGATACAGTTTTAGATGAAGACTTGTTGAAACACCAAGCAATTTTTGATGCGCTTGTTACGATTTGCCATCCCAATTACATAAATTGAGGATGTCACAACCCTAAAAACTACTTCTCCAAAAACTACTTCTTGGAGCTTAGAATAATGAAACAGAAATCATCTTGTCTGAAAGATATCGAGCTCAAAAATCCTTGTAATGGAAAATGGGAAACTCTAACAGATTCTAGGAGAAGTATTTTTGACTCATCTTATGAGCACGATTTAGTTGAGTTGAATCTTAACTGGTATTAATGATAGAACCTTTTCATCTTTGGTTTGTTTATTTGATTTACTGTTTGAGTTCCTGAGCATACTATAGGGGTTTATTTCAAGGTGGTCAAGATCGCGATCCTGATCGTACGATCTTACGATCCTACCAAGGGAAAACGTGCAGGATCGGAGTAGGATCGGTCATGAGGTAGGATCGGAGTAGGATCGTAGGATCGATCGTAGTAATTTATACTCAAACTTTGGTGCAATTGTGCTATGCCGCTATCTTTTCTTTTAGTACGTTTAGCGTTTGAGAAATATATGTTAACAAATTGCATCACTTTTGTAATACAAAAGTTTGGATGTTAAGATTAATATCTCTTATATTAGTTTTCTACAAGAATTTAGATAATTTTGTTAAAAAATGATACTTTGGTAGGATCTACGATCCCGATCTTACGATCTCGATCTTGCAAAAGCAAAAACGATTCTACGTATGATCCCGATCTTGACAACCTTGATTTATAATATTATGTTTCATGTTACAAAAGGTAATTACTGTTATGAATTTATTTATGTTATCTTAATTATCGAAGAGTTGAACTGTATGATTTTAGTCATTTGATATTGGATTTTTTAAGATACCTCTTACATTATGGGTCCCTACGTTGCTGCTATGCGTACATGAATGCCTCTGTTATAAGTAAGTTAAGCTCTGTTAACAATGACTGATTGGGTCTTCTACAAATTAAGTTGGAACTAGCATACAAGATTGGTTTTTTAATAAGTATTTTATTCAGACAATTTAAAGATGGAATTCTAACTTTGTATAGTGCATCGAAATTCCTGGTCCTAGTCTTCGTTATTTTTAGTTGAAGCGAAACATAAGACTGAACGAAAAATATTTGAGATTCAATCCACCGCTGATTAATGATGTAGAAACAAGTTTGATCCAGGTTCAGAAACAGTCTATAAAATTCCAAACTGGATAGTCCCGACCAATATTGATTGATCTTAGAGCATGTACTATGGGTATTGTGAATACTCGGTGTCAAGAAACCACTATCTGCATTACTATAATAGTGAGCTCGTGTCGAGGTCAGCAAGTCGTCGCCTAAAAATCTTTATACCCTTACATCACCACCTCAAGTAGGCTAACTTATAAACAATAATGCGTTTAACATTCTCACTACAAACTCCATTGCTTCCGTGCGTTACATTTCAGATTGAACTTGAGAATGAACACTCACTTTATGAATACAAAATGTTGGTCACTACGAAGACCATTGCTTGTAGTAAACTTGTAAACAATAGTTCGTTTGAAATTCTCACTACTTGTAGGAAACTTATAAACAATAATTCGTTTGAAATTCTCATTAGGAACTCTGTTGCTTCTATGGATTAGATAAGGGTTTATTGTTTCATTATGTAGTAAACTTTACACTTTTTACTATTGTATGAATCGAACTTTGAAAAAATCTGTTGTATGTATTGAACTAGTAAATATGATCTATTTTATGTTTCCTTTTTGGGTGAGGCCCAAATAGTGTGAAGCCAAATAGGAAAGTTTCATTTTTTGGGATTACCCGAAAAGGAAATAATACATATGTTACAAATTCACTATAAACAATAGAACAAATGAAAGTATGTCGCATACTATAATAAAAATTATAAAGTTTAATACATAACGAAACACTAAACCCATTACATAATAACTCCTACAAACTTTTGTCACGTTTTTTTATTGTAGTCACAGAAAGAGCACAGTAACAGAAATGTCATCGAGAGGCCTAGGTTGACAGAAATTTATTAAGCTATAGACGATGTTCAGTTTTTCACTTTAGATCATTAGTTGTGTGTTTAAGTTAGAAAAACTGAATGCACATAGAATACTTGAAAGTTCAGGATTTGAAAATGACCACTAGTTATTAAGCTGCTATGCCTTACAAACCAACATGATGGTCATTCCAAGTTTCCAGAGTTAAGAACAAGTACAACATAGAGGTCGTGTCTTGTGGAATCACTATCTGTAATGCACTGATAAGTCTCAAACAGATTTGAATTTCTAACAAGTCTCAAACAAATCAAAGGACTAAAAGTAGCATGTACATGCTTCTGTCTTTGATGTCGAAAAACACTTGCCAGCCATTTTGAAACACTTGCAACTGTAAGTGCACAAGAAAACAGTATAGAGAGTAGTAATGACACTATTTACATGCTTTCAAGGCAGCTTTGTGAACCATAGTTTCCTTGTGAATTTGGTGGCAACTTTTCTCAACAAGGTCAAGTAGCTTCTCCAAGTTTGAGGCCCATGAGTTCAAAATGTCATTGCTGTCTTTGGCTGACTGAAAGCAGACTACACCCATAGGTCTGTCCACCTTTGCAACAAGTGCCTTTGATACCACCATATCAGATAGATGTTGTTCAGCTTCCTGAGAGACCAACAGATTATTATGTGTAAATATGCAATGTATGTTGGTGTGTTTCTATTACGTATGTATGTAGTAAACAGACCTCAACAGTAAGGCAAAGAAGCTCAGCCAGACGTTTTACTGTTATCCTTGCGTAGTACTTTGAGACAACAAGGATATTCTGAGAATAAAAGATGGTCCTCAGTTAGTGAATAAACAAAATTTTGAATTTAAGCAAGAGAATAATATGCAACACAAACAAGAGTATATTTACATGCTCGATAACTCTTTCCTTCAGATCCTCAGCGGCTTTGTCTCCCAAGGAGCCACCTAGCATGTTCTTTTCATTCTCGAACTCATCCTTGAATGTGTTCCACAAACCAGTCCACTGAATGACCTCCATTGTTATCAGTTGTTTTAGAAGTGACCTTTAAAAACACATCAATGAGGTTTATATTAAGCTGTGAACTGCGATTCGAAACAAAGGTTGAACAGAATATTAAAAATGGATACCTGAAATGAGGAATTTCTGATAGGTTCTTATCATCCAAGGTAGAGTTTAAAAGGCTCGACTGCATAGGATCATGTGGTGCCAGTACTAAATACCAGCAGATTTTTCTTAATACCTGCACAGAAATAAAGCATGCTTTATCATTATCTTGGTCATTATACTATAATAAGAAAATTTCAGAATATCTTGAGAACAACGAAAATAATAAACCAAAAAAACAAAAAGATTGCTTACTGGGATCCACTTAGCAGGGTCCTCTTTGACAGAAGGGATCTCATATATCGATTTGTAACATCGAGCTATTTCAAGATAGTCATTGCTGTGTGAGTAGTATCTGCACATATCTAACAGTAATTAATCTGAATATAGTGCCTTGTCTTCGAAGATTGTCTCGGTGCTAGCATTTTAATCTGAATATAGTGCCTTGTCTTCGAAGATTGTCAAATCCATCCCCAAAAGGATTCAATTGCACAATCAAAATCCTAACAATTTCATGGTTAAGTTTAATATTCATATTATTATATTTAATATTAGTAGCCACAATTTGTCTCTATAAATTCAACATGTTTAGTCCCAGTGATTGATCAAAATATGATACAGAAGGGATTATTTTAACTAAAAGTTAGTATGATCTGTTTTGTAGTATATAATCATGAACAAGTTCCCTAAAACTTTCAGGCGCTTAACCAATTCCCCAAATAGTCTCAACTGCAGAATCAAGTCCCAATATAGTTTCAACGGTATAACCAAGTCCCCAAATAGTTTCAACTGCACAATCAAGTCCCTCTAATATTAAAACTGACAAATTATTTGTTCAACTTAACATTTTCGTATAGTCCTATGCACAAGATTTATAATAACATGATCTTTCGCCTTTAACACTCACTTTCAAAGAATAGCGACACAAATATGATAAGAGTTGACCTACCGAATCATGTGTTCATAGTAAATTCGCTTCAATTCCAATAACGATGGTATATCCGCAGGGGCATCTTCAACAATGCTCTCACCTTCTTTTGGCTTTTTCTTTTCCTTTGACGTATCAGCATCAAAAACTCTTGGACTAATCCTTCTAGAAAGGATCTGTGCACGCACATAATCTTGGCGATCTAAACACAATCGAACCTGCATATAATCAACATCAACGTATCATAATCTCATTCCTAATAGGCAAATAATACTATTCAAAAACTTGATGACATTGCCTACTTGTTCAAGAATGAAAGCAATCTTTTCTGTTTTTGCCATGGCACCAAAAGTTTCCACCTGTTACATACATATCAAAGATGAGTGGTATAATAGAAAAATAATATTACCGGATGTTAAAAGAGAGGATACAAGTAGCTGATGGGAACAAAAATCTATACAAACTGACCGCAATCTCCTGCATCAGATCAGCAGCCTCAGCTATCTGCCCCTGTTCCTCCTTAATCTTAGCTAGCCTCTTGACTAATCGAGCTCTCTCGATCTCCACGTAAATCTAACAAAAACAAAGATGCATCAGAGAGCTAAAATACATGCACAAGTCAAAAACATAATCAAAATTATATCAACAAGCTTACCTTCCCAGCGGATACACTGTTGAGTGTTTGAATGAGCTCAATCTTAGTTTCAATATCTGGGGTCTCCTCAATATATTGCATTGCTTGTTGCACCACAGCAGTGACAACCTTAGGTTGAAAATAAAAGCACAAATCATATTCAAAATATTGGCATTTAAAACAGGTTATTTAGATTTAGTTATTTACATATATATTATATACAACCAATTCCCAAAAGAGAAAGCATAGAAGTAGAAAACATCCGATGTCCGAACCTACTATCACACAAACAATTCATCTGGTTAAAGATCTAATCGTGTACCTAAACACTTTATTTTCTTCTTCCTATAAAATCTACGTAACCAGTGAATAGAAGTACTGCAAAAAATAACAGAAGATACTACTATTTTTAATGCCCTGTCAGAATAACAAACATAGACAATCAAATATACATGGCTTACAGTTTGTTTGAAGACAGGTTTCCGAGGAATACAATGGCATATGTAAAACTCTAAGATGTTACTTTACACATCCAAACAAAGGGAAGATACCAACGTATAATTTGATAAACACGAGATCATTTAAACCTTATAGACCACAAAGTACGTCTAGTTGTTTCAATCTAGTTAGCTGAAGCCTGGAAGCTTGTAATTTCCTATACCTTTCTTTCCATTTTATGTTGGTGTAATTTATATTTTCTCCTGTACCTTTTATATAAAGCCGTAAAACAGCTCAATCATAACTGGGATGATGATGATCAGTGTTGGGATGAAACCACACAGCACATACTCCTTGGGTATTTTTTATGCTTAGATACTAAGAGGCTTTCTAGTGTAGGGAACACCAAAAACCAGAGAGTACAAACTACACATGATTGATTCATAGTTGGCTCAATTACTTTGTCAAGAACCATCTAAAGCTAATTCCATAAATATCAATAAATCTCCAAAAGTCCTCATCAGTATATAAAAACGAGACTCAGTATCCAAGACTCCAAGACTTATCAAACTCTTGATAATCATTCTAAACATACATTACCCGATTTCTTACTGCTCAACAAACATCCAAACTAACCAACTAGTTTTAGCTCAGTTCACATAAGTAAGTTATATGTGAACCACATCCAAACTCTGTATTCATAAGAACCAGAAACAGCTTTTACTCAGAATCAAAGTAACAAGTTCTGCATGCATCTAGGAACCACCATATCGATTTACCGCCATACAGTTTTAAACAAAATTGAAACACATATAACAAACATATGAATAATATTAATCACCTATACATTTACAAACAAACCAATAAACCGAGTAGAACTTTTTTCACCTGTTTCAGCTGACCACGGCGTTTAGATAGCACAACAATCTGATCATTTAACGTCTTCCAAGCACGTTTTTCGAAACACAATTGAAGGATATCAATCGCTGCTTTTCTTGTACCAGCAACATCGCCATTAAGTCTCATCTGCTTCTCAACATTCAACAATGACTCAATTTGAGTGTCCAAGCTACTTCCTCCTTCCTGTTAAATTACACACAATTACAGAATTTCAATCAACAGGTAGCTTGAATTTAGATCAGAGTGCAAAAATATAGCGAATTCGTGTTACAAAACGTACTATTTTGGATTCAATTTGAGAACGAGAGTGAAGAAATTGTTGAATTAGATGTAATTTGGGAATTTTGGATGAACCCTAATCTTAAATCTATGTCTTGGGGAACAAGCCGCAGTTGAAAAATTATAGATTTGTTTAAATGGGCCACCTAATTAACCGACCCATTTCGAAAACAAATAATGGGCTGTAAATTAAACTCTTAATAGTTTTAAATCTTTTGACCAAGTAGATAACTCCGGCCCAATAAAGTGAAATAAAAAATTAACCAAACAAACGTCAGAAAGAATCATAAAGTTAATCCGGTGGAAGCCGCACACTAAAAATTTCAAAACATAAATTTTGTGACAGCATGATAATGTTGAAGACAATAATGTAATTATGAGAATTCTATAAACAATGAAAATCACACTGAAAATGACAATGTTAACGTTAATGAAAATGACAAGTCAAACTCGTGTAGTATAAGCTTTACTATCTTATGAACAGGCTTGTAAAATCCAGCCAACTCTGTGGACTAGTCAGGGTATACTCAGGAATCGCTGTGGTTCATAGGGACTCGGTCTCATCATACTAAAAAGTCGATCAAACTCAGTCACTGGGAAATAATGGGTTAAACTCAGGTTACTCGGTCAACCTCAAACTTGCATTTTAATAGGTTAGTCCATTAAGAGTAACTATTACGGAGTAGTATTTATGTTTGAAGTAATTGAACGATTATGTTTGAGTTTCTAGTCTATATTCAAACAGAATTTCAAATTTTTATATTTAAACACAAATAAACCAATCCGAGTATTCCGTGCCTAAGCCGAGTACTTGCTACAAGATCCCAATCGAGTACTTCTTGCCTAGCAATTTTTAAAACATTGCTAATGGCATACACCAAATGCATACTTGCAAGCTCAAGCATGACGTCAAACTAAATGTTTCACTTTATCACTAATCTTCACAGCCCAAATAGGGTTATGCCTCACTTCAAATTTGGCTAAGTAGGTAAAACAAGAGACCACTAGAACTTAAAGGAATTCGGATTTATAATGCCTACAAGCACATAACTTACTTCCCAGCCCTAAGAAAAATACTTAATCGCAAGACAAAAAAGATAAACAATGCAACTTCATTAAAATCTACCTCATTCAAAAAGCACGATGTTTATCTCAACATTTTAGTTTTTTAAATGTATAAGGATATCAAAAACGTATAAATTTTGTGTTTTTACATATTTATCAGCTTTAACTAAGAGCACAAAAAACTACAATATATCAATTTGAAAGGAAAACAATTAATCAATAGTTTAAAAGCATAGATTTCATTTCCAATTTTTCAACAAATACATGCCCTAATAAGTATCAGAAATTCTAGTATTACGCTAGCATTTGATGATGTCACATACACATACATACAAATAACTAACATATACTTTTAATATGAAATATAATTCATGGAAATAAATATACAAAATCAATTACGATCGCATCAGTAAAAAACAATGAAATTAGAGGTGGTTACCATGGTGAAGAGCTGCAGAAGATGGAGCTGGTAGCACAGAAGAGGCGTATTTAGGGTTTTTATTTCTGTTAGGTTGAAAGCCCAAATCGAGGCTCAATTTACGTCTGGGTTCCAATTGGGTTCGGTTTAGTTATTACTTGCCGAAATCAAACTACTGTATAACCGAATTTTTATTTCGATTTACAACATAATTTTGAACTTTAACCTATTAAAATATACAAAAGGATTAGGGGAGATGCACCCCTTAAAGGAGAATGGAGAAGCAACTTACATCTTCATCGTACATTAATTTTAAACGGCTTAGATCATGACACCACAACCGGACCTATGTGCAATTAATTTTAATCAAGGGACTAATCTTGTAAAATTGATTTGACACTATCAGTCATAAAGAGTAGAAGTTCATCTCTTACCTCTTTTACCTCTCTCCCATTTCTCTTTCTACTCACACACTCACAAAACTCTCTCAACACACACAATAACACATTAAAACACACACACACACACACTATAAAAATCAGTGTTTTAAAACCCGAATAAACACTGAAATCAAACTAAAACGACACCGATTACACATCAATTTCTAAGAAAAGTACGTCGAAAACACCTAAATCTTTCTCTGATACAACAGATGTATAAACCGGAAACCGACGAATCTCCGGATATTATTTCATCAGAATGTTACACTCCGGCAATAAATCACTCATATTTTTTGTACAATGTATGATCTCACGGTATTTCTACTTTCTCTCTCTAAAAGACTAAAATCACACTGTTTTTCTCTCTCTGTAACTTTGCTGATGTTTTTTTAGCACTTTTTGGTTTTGTTTCAGTAAAATAAAATTATATTCTCTTTATATTCTTCTGTAATTGAAGCTTTTTTCACAATGATTTTGTGATACATAAGTATAAGTATTAGAGTATGTATATATATTTTGTAATGAATTTTTTTTCCTTACATATTTCGTAGATCTAGATATGATGATTTTGTTTAATTAGTATAGTTCTATATGATTTATGTTATTGTTAAATCTATTTTTGTGTTTTATTTTCTAAATAATAGGCACATTAAACAATCATGACGTGATAGTACACATTATTTAACTGATTTTGAGTTATTTGTGTTAGGTTTTGTAGATCTATGTATATGTATATTTGTGTGATATTGTTATTGAAATGATAGATCTAAGTTTGATTTGACAGTGATTGATGATTTTTTATGTAGTTATTAAGTGTATGAAATGCTAGATCTATGTTGAATCTGTGAAATGTTGATCTAGATCTAAAAAGTATATCTAAAAATTATATCTACTTTTAAGATCTAAAAAATAGATTTGAAAGATATTCATTGCATTTTATATTTCATCTAAAAAAAAGAAGATTGCAATGAAGAAACGACCAAATCGAAGTAGGTTAAGCTTGAAGTTGAAGAGAAGAAATCATCTTCTGATAGTTACCATACTGAAAATAAAGATTTTGTATTTTTTTTATGTATGAAAATGATTTGTTAGTGAATTTAAGAAGTTTACGATATGATGTTTGTTTTGTAAGAAACAATGAAGTGTAAGTGAAATTCGAAATGCGTTTTATTTTTTGCATTGCATTTTATTTTTTGGCACTGCATTTTATTTTCGGACAGATCCTTATTTTTTTTAAAATTTCAAAATGGTTCTTGACGGCCTGACAGGTGGGGATCGTGTTTGACACTTGTCAGCTTTGAATTAGCTGAAATCCTGCTCTCCCTGCCCTTCATAGAGCTCCTGCTCCTCTGAACCCTACCCTTAAAATATTTGTGCTACAATAATATAAGCATTGTAACATGACACACGGCAGATAACATAACAACCTAAGCATAACTATATTACATAATCTAATTTGGTTATAGAGAAAAATTCATTAGAGAATAAAAATTATTGAAAGAATGAAAGTACCAATCAAATTGTGTCATGTGTACAAAGAGAATGTTTCACATGTAGAAAACCCATTTACCCCAAACTTAAATATCTCACAAACGACAAATCGAAAAATTATGAAAATTGCACCATTAGATTCAGCGTTTTATCCTTTTTGATTTGCCATCCCTCAAGGCATACTTTCGACGGGTTTTGTTTTTTCTATTTTTTTGGTGGGTTTTACATTCTACTAACACATGTGTTAATATTTGGTTGAAATTAAATTTAGATATAAGGTTTAAGGTTTAGTAGGGTTTATGATTTAGTAGGGTTTATGGTTTAGGGTTTAGTAAGGTTCAGGGTTTAGGGTTTAGTAAGATCTAGGGTTTAGAGTTGTGTAAAGCGTTTAGGGTTTAGGGTTTATGGTTTAGTAAGATTTAGGGTTTAGTAGGGTTTTTGTTAGTTCATCTACAACAATAAAGTGTACCGGTAAGAAAGCTATAACGTGGCCGTATATATAAGATCATGATGATATGCTGCCAGTTTTTTGATTCCTTAATTTATCACGTATTGATACATGGCTTTTGTTTGAGCTGAACTACGTTTTTTTTTATTTGTTAATTAATCACGTATTGTCTCATTTGATATTTGATTTTTTAAGATACCTCTAAATTACATGAATGATCGCTGTGTTTATGCCGATTTAAAAATACAAAAAATGAATGTGAAACTAGTTAATTATGCTAATATATTAATTCTCGATTCTCTTAATTATGCTAATGTATTGTCTCATTTGATATTTGATTTTTTAAGATACCTCTAAATTACATGAATGGTTGATGTGTTTGTGCCGATTTAAAAATACAAAAAATGAATGTGAACTAGTTAATTATGCTAATATATTAATTCTCTGTTCTCTTATTAGTAAAATTCCAACATATCAATGTATAGTTTAATAAGGGTGTTGATATTTACAACAATTTTTTTTATTCGTACAACAAAAACATGTATCGCAGTGTTGTACAGTACTACATCTGAATGCGTAAAATATGATTTATGAATCAAGTTGTTTGTTGTATTCATCCTTTAGTAAACTTTAAATCAATCAATTAAAACATAAACCAAAAGTGTTAATGATAAAATGATACCCCATATGTGGTGTAAGTCTCTAACATCTTATAAATATTCACATTTAATCTTTTATTTAAATGTTAACAATGCTTGCATCACATAAATAAGCTATAATTAATACCACATATCATTTCCCCATAAAATTTATGCTAAAATATAATCGTGTCTACCTTGTTAACCAAAAACATCAGTGGGCTATGAAAGCCGGTATGTAACTTGCATATCGAGTTTTTTTCACTTTGACTCATAAAAAATAGTATAAAATTGCCTTAATTAAGATGTTAGTCCGCATGAGTACATACGAGAGCAGGTATGATGATTACGTATTACACCCCACAACTTTAAATAATAGACGTACATATTTTGGCTAAACCGAGATGCACGCCATCACATTTCTCGATCTCCATTTTATAAACTCCACCGTGATACTTTTTTTTAGTTGATAACTGGCAATTTATACCAACCTATAATCTGCTAGTTCTTTGCAATGTGGGGGCATAAATGACTCACTTAGTGGTTGTTGTATCGGGGGTGTTAGGTGTTGAATAACATCACATTTTACAAAGTGTGACTACATCATAACATCACATTTTACCCCTACAAATTTGACACTTACCGCTAGTTGATTGGTGTAATCTCACCCCACTTCCCTCTCTCCTCTTAAAACCCTCAGAAGCAATGTTTTGAAAACCGGTTTGACCGGACCGGTCCAACCGGTCGAACCACTATTTTCATTAATTCCGGCCGAATAGAAACCGGTTTTGGCAATGTGTTGACTGGTCAATGACTCGGACGGGTTTCCGGTCTAACCCGGTTGAACCGATTTTCTGACCCGGATTAAACCGGATCTTTATTTTTTTTCTTCAGTTTTATTAAATTAAAAATAAAATTATAATAATAATAATATTACAGGTGTTTTAATCTTTTATTAAAAAAATAGTCAAGTCTCTTTTTAACAAAGTCACCACACACCTTCACCGCCGCCTTTCCTTCTTCTCTGACCATTATTCCGGCCAAATCCGGCCATGTGCCGCCCCCTTCTGCCACCACACACTTCGCCGCCCTCTTCTGCCACCACACACTTCGCGACACCGACGCAACCACCGTAATAAACTGCAACACCGTACCACTGCAACTAGCGTAATAAACTTTTTTAGGATGGCGACCGTCGACATGGTAACAACGACTAATTAGTTGTTAGTATAATGAATAACGATGGTGGTGGTGAGTTTATATAGTATTATGTCGTCTTTGGAGTTAAAAATGTTGGAGGCTTTGTAATTTGTAAAAAAAAGCTATCATGGTATTTCTGTGGTTGAAATCTAAATGTAGGTTGTGTTTGAACTTTGAATAATATTTTGGTTTTTTGTTAGTTTATGTTAGATACTTGATAACGGGAAAGAAAGAGTTTCTTGGGAAAAGATAAAGCTACAAAAAGAGAGTGAAAGCAAATTAAAGTCATAACATATGGATAAAAAAATAATAATTAATTAAAAAAGAAAAAAAAGTTGAAAAGGTGGTCGTATCATCTCAAAGGGGTGCCAGAGAGTTGTCTCTTCCTACAGTTCCTTCTTTGACTCTGTATAAACACAAGTACGATATTTATTTTTCTGTTGTTTTCTGCAAACTGGTTCGGCTGGACGGTTCAACCGGTCCGACCAGTTTGACCGGACCTGGTGGTCTTTCCGAGTTGATCCGGTTTTCGGTTTTAAAAACATTGCTCAGAAGTGGACTATTATTATTATTATTATTATTATTATTATTATTATTATTATCTTCGAGAATTCTAACAATATAACTACAGACACTCAATTTTATAATATCTGATGTAAGTTAACCTCAAAGAACGTATAGTATAAGTTATTTGGGTACACTTTTTATAAGGGGTATTGAAAAATCACTATTAATTATGATAAATCCATCAAAATGTACATTAACATATTATATTAATGTATAATTTTGATGAATTCATCAAAATTGATGGTCAATTTATCATTAGTCATTTCAAAAGTTTAAATTGACGTATAATTAGCTCCAACTCACTAATATTATCATCCACAAAGCAAACTTTCTTTACTATACTCATTTTTGATGTTTGTTTGTGGTCATCATCCACAAAGCAACGATGTTTCTATCGATATTATCCCTTATCGAATTCATTTGATGGATTTTTAGGGTATCGTATTTAATTAATTACTTAAACTATTTTATCATTAAATATTAATGATCACAAAATTACGAGTGGGGTTTGATTAAGGTAAACGATAAGAAATTAGCTAGCTTAACCTTTTTCTTTTTCTTTTCAAATTGTCAAGAATATATCATTGATTAATATTGATAAAAATAGATCAGGATACAAAATATTTGACACCAACGCAACTTGCAAATGAGATGTCTAGAACCAATAAAGTAAACACCCCGACAAAGTTAGGATAGCCACGTAGTCACGTACGAGTATAATATAATTTTCAACAATTAAATAATTTAAATCAGAGTAAATTATAGCGATCATCCTCTCCTTTATACGAAATTACACCGATAGTCTTTATCTCTTAAAAATTACATCGATCATCCCTGAATGATACCAAAATACATGGCGGTAGTCCCTCCCACTAACGACGGTTAAAAAATTCCATTAAGTGTGTCACATGACTCGCACATAAGGATACATAAGTCTTTTTACCCTTTTCTTCTTCCCCAAACCAACCCAACTACCGTATTATGTACCCTCATATGCGAGTCATGTGACACACTTAACGGATTTTTTAATCGTCATTAGTAGGAGGAACTACCGCCATGCATTTTGCTATCATTCATGGATAATCGATATAATTTATAAGAGATAAGGACTATCGATGTAATTTCGTGCAAAGCACATGGATGGTAACTATAATTCACTCTTTAAATTATCTTATTGAATAATGAAAATTTTTTATGAGTATATTCAACGAAATGAATTTAACCGTTAAGAATTTAATGAAAGTGTGTAGTTTCTCAATGAATTAGCGACGGATATTATATACCAACTTTAATTTATCTACTTTTAAAAATTATAGAAACTTCTTGGTATTTCGGTTTTGTATCATTGGATTTCTCACAAATTTTATGTCGTCGAATATTCGTTGTAACTCATTTATGTTGTCTTCAATTGTGCATTCCTAATCCCGATCATAAGTCGATGAAAACTTATAAGAAATTTAATCAATTAAATATCGTCGTGAAAAATTCGTAAGTATCATCTTAATGTTTAGTTAAAAATAATCATCGTTGACAATTTAACGGTTACTATGATTATTAATATATGAAACCCTTTCTTATGCACAGATTCAAGACTTGTCATAGCAAAATACTAAAGGTAAATGTTTATAAATTTACTACAAGCATCAAATAGAAATTGTTAAGAGTAAAATACTGTTGAATAATTCAATCTAATTATATTGCTTATCTTTATTACTTGTTACTTATTTTTTGTATTATTTTTGTAGATTAAATCTTTGGTGGTCAAAGTTGGATAAAAGGAAGTTGTTGACTTAAAGAATAGAGAATGTGGCAGATTTATAAGGAAAAGATCCTCAAGGATTGTTTGTGTCTATAACTCAAAGTTGATTGTATATATTATGTCTTTGTTTTCTGTATCTGCACTTTTCCTTTCTTCCAAGTTTGTGAGTTGTTCATACGATCTAGATCTAGAAATTGTATCATCTTGATACAAAATATTGAGATAGTTGAGAGAGTAATCAACACCTATTGATGTACGATTATTTGAGTGTTTTTATTGTAAAAGTGAGGAAGAGTCATTTGATTTTGTTTCTGGCTTTAAGCCGGTTTGGTTTAGTTTGGTTTGATTAATCGATTCAGTAGAGTTGTTTGAGATTCGTGTGTTCTTTAGATTACAGATTTGTTCAAATACTATGATAAAATAACTTTTTTTATTTTATTTTATATTCTTTTGTTTTGGATCTACATTATAGTGTTACCAATAACATGTGTATTGTGTTTGTACATACTCACACAGAGACAAGGACAAACGCACGTGAGGGAATATACAACCAAATTGTAACATCCTCTCGTCGGGACTGGTAATAATCTATTTAAATTGATTTTTAATTAATTTAGGAATTATTTGATATTAATTGTTTATTTTGAAACTTAGATAAATAGGTCTCAGGACTTATTGTGAATAGTAAATTGTTAGTTGTTTTAATTTACTATAGTTGACGGTAAAATAAAATTAAGTTTCTCGTAAATGATTTTTAGGTTCCAGGCAATAGATTGAAAGGGGTCTAGTTTTAAGTGGATGCGGGTCGGTGTTAAAAGTTAACCGACTTATAAACTTACCCTTTTAGGAAAGTTTTACACTTTCCTTATTTGGAAACCATAAACCCTAAAGCTAAAAACCTTTAAACCCTTAAACCCTTGCAAAATCAAGATTGAAACTAGTGAATTTTGGAGCTGTGATCAATTACTAGTATAAACATCATCATCATCACTTGTAATCTTGAATTGGTAAGTTATTTCATGGTTTAATTTTATGATTATAATCAATTGAAACCTTGGAATGAATTGGTGCTAAATGATGTTTTAAACATGTTATAGCATACATATGTGATGATATATGGTTGAAAATCTACTGTTATAGTCGAATTTGTGTTGTTTGGGTTTAGTTTCAAGTTTTGCTGAGTTTATCCATGGCTGGCCTGGGCTGCCCTGTACGTCGGTGGAAGCCGGCGGCTTCTATACCCAAGTCGGCGGCTTCGTATATAGTTCCTGGAAACCGGCGGGTTGAACACCCAAGCCGGCGGCTCCTACAGCCTTGAATACTTGAAATGTTTCTGTTTGCTCAAAATCTAATTCACCCGGCGGGTTGTCGGACAAGCCGGCGGCTTGTATGGTCAAACCGACGGGTCCTTGACCCCAGCCGGCGGGTCGTGAGCCATTCCAGCATTTTTTAATAGTTGATTGTTAATGTTAATTGCTTGGTTATATGGTGTAACATTGATAAACTAGTATCAGTACATAATGATAACTACATTGAAATTCTTAATACATAATTAAGAAGTTGTAAATTGGATGTCAATTATGTTAAGTTCCTAATGTTATGAATTGACATAAGTTAAGTATTGTCGATTCGGATTACTAACTTATATTTGATTGTTGATTCTCAGATCCTCCAAAAGATAAGTGATCCCTGGATTCTGAGTTTGTGAAGACAAAGGTATCGGTGAGTGGATTTGGAACTCACCATTTGATTTAGTTGTAACTATTTGGTTGCAACAAGTAAACGTAGATATGTTGTTGTATTTAATATTCATAGTTGATTATAAATCTACGTGCTATGTGTGGCCTTCGGGCATCAGTTGTTAATGAGGTCAACAGGTTGAACTGGTTGGTTGGACTAGTTGGTTGTTGTGTGAATGACACAGGGTCTTGCTTCATTTGTTGTGTGTATAGAACCTGTGTCTGAGTATAGTAACCACTAGTTATCGGTCTCGTCCGTTATGGCCAAACGGATATGGTTGGATAAGTGTTCTTGGGAACCACCCGGGTATTATGGTATTCCCAGAGCCGCCGATCCTCATTACTATATTGTTGACTAGTTGTAATATATGTTTACGGTTGTTTGGGGTAAACAGGTGGTTATGCTAAGTTGAGTTGTGGGTAATGAATTCATTCACTTAGCTTTGTGCTAATCCCTCATCCTACTTCCTGCAGGTTTTTGATATATATGTGGGTGTCAGGAATGGATGCTTTCGCAGGGAATGTCTGACAGATTAAAACTCTGATATGGTTTTTCTATAAACCTGGTTTTGTAATATGTAATACCCCGACATATGTAGTTTAAACAGTTTTATGTTGGTATATTTTAATATGTAACTGTATATGTACATTATTTTAATGTACAGTATATAAATATGTTTTAAATTCATACGCTTCCGAGTAAAATAATATAATATTGTTGACCTAAAAGAGGGGTGTTACACAAATATACTAAAAATAAAGAGTAAATTACATTCCTCGTTTATAAGGTTTGTCAGGTATTTTATTCCTCGTTTATGGATTGGGGTTTTCCCCGGTTCAGCCCTTAATTCAGATTTTCATTTCACTCTTCGTCTTTTAAAACCTTAAGGGTAATTTAGTCATTCATGGGGGATTGGAAGTTACCCGAACAGGTAACCCTTCGGTGAAAGTTGTCGTGAGCCCAGGTGAAAATCGAGGGGTCGGAAAGGGTGTTGCAAGCTCTATATCAAACCGTTGTAAAAGAGAAAGAACAACACTTTTTATCTCCACAAGTGCCATTTCTTTACCTAAACACATTCTAAATCCGGCTTGAAATATCGGATATTTAAAAGAGCTTTCTTGAGAGAACACACCATCTTTTAACCATCTTTCAGGCTTAAAATCTAAACAATCAGAACCCCAAATGGTATCCATTCGGCCCATTGCATATGAATGGTACGTGACCCGTGTGCCTTTCTTGATGAATGTGCCGTCAGGAAAACTATCATCTTCTTGACAAAACTTGGAATTGAATTGGATTGGTGGGAATAATCTCATACCTTCGTAAACCACCGCTTGTAAGTAGTGGAGTTCACGCAACTGCTCAAAGCTTGTTAGAGCTTTGTGCCGTTGTGTCACCATCAGGGCTTCAGCCCTAATGGCAGCTACTATTGTTGGGTGTTGGGTTAACAGCCAAAATAAGCCTGTTAGAGCGGACGCAACAGTGTCACGTCCGGCTAACAAAAAACTTATGACAATGTCTCGAAGATAATTAGGATCTTTTATTGTAGCCATGAATCTTGAAAGAAGATCTTCATGGTCAGAAAAAGATCCTAATTTGTTTCTTTGTATAATTACTTCTTGTGCAAATTTATTTACCATCTTGATAGATTCTTTAAGTCTCTTTTCACTTCCAACATTCAACATCCTTTTAATCTTCCACACCAATGGCAATGGATTCATCGCTCTTTCAGCCGACAATTGTGATGCAAGATCAAAGGAAATAGCCAAATCCGACATGGGTAGCGACCCATCCAAACACTTTGGATCATACCCAAATGAAAACTTACAAATAACATTAAAAGAAAACCTCCGAAAAATGTCTTGTAAGTCCAAAATCTCATGCTGTTTTCGTGAAATTAATGATACAAAAGGTATGAGTCTTAGATTAATCTCATGATCAACAACTTCAAAAGCATGTGATCTCATTGACATCTTTCCAAGCTCAAGACATGCCATTTTTCTTTGAAACCTCCATGAGTCGCCATCGACATTAAAGATACCTTGACCCAAGAAATCACCCAAGATTTCTGAGAAAGGTTTTCCTTTTGGGTAGTTTTGAAATCGGGTTTTGAGCATGTACTCTACGCTTTGATGGTTCGACGTTATAGTGTTGCCAAGAACATGTATGTGTATGGTTTTTGTAGGTGAGTTTTTTAGAAGATGAGTGTACCAATCACAAAGATTATCAAACTCTTTTGACCAACTCGAGGTAATGTAAGCATGACATATTTCACACTTACAATGAACACAAGTTTTACAATAGAATAAGGTACAATAAGCTGTGGAAACAAATAGTAGAAACATTGCTAAAATAGATGGATATTGGATCTCCATTTATGACCAATAATAAATAAACAAAGGAAAGCTTTGAAGTTTTCTATTAAAGTTTGGGGATATTATGATTTACGATGTTCATACCGGGTGGTCTTACATTTATAGTATGTCGACCCGGCCAATTGATCATATATCTACAACAATTATGAGTAGACTTTTTAGAGGTTTATTTTTATATACACAACTTGAATTTCTTTTTACTTTAATGCATACAAGACGCGTATTTATATGAGTATAATATATCATCATCGAAGTGAACATTCTGGAGAGCTCGAAACCTTTAATTTTTGTTCGAAGTATGCAAAATGGATTCCGAATGGTCTTCATAAAAGATCTCGGGTTCGAACCTGTCTTACGTGAACATTTTGGAGGTGATTTATTATAGAGTAATTAAGTTATAAAAATCGTTTGTGTGGTCTCACGTTTTTCAAGGATCGTTCTTCCCAAGAGTTAATTACAAGGAAGATCCATGCGGTATGTGTTTTCTCTCGAATTCGTCCCAACTCCAATGTGATTCCCATGCTTCATTAGCCTATACTGTTCCTGAAAGAATACCTATGGTTAAAAAGATAAATCTTAGGTTTTCAATTCGTCATTGGTGAAGATTACACGGACGATTTTTGTAATTTATTCTTAGATTGTATTCATAAAATTCGCTGACCCATCAACATTGGTAAAATACGATGACGACGAATATCAATAGAGCTTTTATATCAAACTAAGATAAGATACTCCATTTCTTAAATTTGATTAAGTATGCGCCATTATTCTTTGTGGTGGGTTTTATAAAATGTAAATATTTAAGCACAATATATATCTTCTCTAGAAAGACTAGCAAGTGAAATCCAAAGAGCATGCATATACATATATACATGCATATGTTACTACATACATTCATACATACCTAGGATAAAATCGATCATTTGTCGGGTCATCAACAACCGGTCAGCCCCATAACTAACATGGGTACGTAAATCAGACTAAACTCGTGACTCTCGCCTTTATGTTACATTTCCCCACCACTAAGCTACAATATGTGTAAATCAAATTAAACTTATGTGATATTTTAAGGGAGAAGACAAAAACATGGATGAAATATATATGATAAAATTTGTAAGTGAGGATATAAATTATTTGGCATGCATACACATCCAGGAAACATTAACGTACGCATCTTTCTAATCATGCGAACTACTATACACAATCACGTGCAATTATTTTATCTTCTTATAAAATGGACGCCCACTTTCAAAAAAAAATATTTCAGGTTTACGTGTAACCAATTTTACACCTTTCATTTATTGTATATACTTTCGAAACCTCATATATTTTATGCACTCATATCTTTAAAATTGTCTATAATTGTTCGATCGCATAAAAACTCATTATGTCACGGATAAAAAAACTCGTTAAGAACTATAAATCATAAGACACATTCTTTAATTTGCTTTAAAACTTAACATACTATATAAATTTTTAAAGATTTTCTTCAATGACACCATATTTTACTTTTAACTTTCAATCATTCTCATTTACACACTTATTGACAACACTATGCCTAACATATAAATTTGTGTTCTTCATTTTAGTCATTTCTTCTTTCATCTTTATATGTGATGTGATTTCAATTCTTGTGATTATAACTGAAGTTCTTTAAATTTCAAATTCAATAATATACTAACTTTGCCTTTTATACTTGAATTATGTTCATAATGTTAGTGCTATTAGTTTGGAATTGATGAAAGAATTGAGGAGGGAGAGGTATATGTGCATTTCATATTTTTAAGTCTAACTATGTATGTTGATATTCATTACTCGTGCATTTAACTTTTGCAATATCTTACTTTGTTCGTGTTATTATTTTTATTGCTTACAAACTTTCTTAAAGATGTTCTATTATACCTTAATTAACTAACTAAACTTCTTCTATGTATATGTCCATAAAATAGGAATCCCAAATGATATGAAAGGAAGAAAATGTTATTAAGAAGCTTTGCCCAACGAGAATTACATATGGTTGGAAGTTTGTGGAAGAACTTAAGTTTTTGTTTATTAATAACATATAGGTATTTCAATCACATAAGATGTATTGACTGAGTTTGGTTGAGTTTCTCATTTAGTTAGTCACCTTTGATTAGTTATCCTTTTTAAGAATTATTATAATAATTAATGATTTCATCCGACAATAATATCTGTGAATATCAAGGAGTTTGAAATATAAATGAGCTAATCAACACAATGTTATGGCAATGCCTTAATAACTTGATAATAGTCACCTTAAAACTCGACAATAACGATCCCCTACCAAGTGTTATAATTACTAAACCATACCATTCAAATTATATTAAGAGATATATGGTAAAACTATTAACATTTACTTATAATATATTTCATCATCTTGCTATATTTATTTTTATGTTTACTATACAACAAAAGCACCTTTAGCTCTTTAAATATGATACATATTTTTGATAACCCTAAAATATTACGCTTCAAATTTTTTGAATCTTTAAACGAGACATGTTTGAATAATGGTGATCCTTACTATACTATAAAACTCTTTTGACATTTTTAATGAAGCTATAGGCAACAAATAATAGAAGAATAAAAGAAGATGAACTTTAAAATATTAAACGAATTATAACTATTTTCATATTTTCATATTCTATATATAAAAATATATATTACTCTCTCTATCACATCACAAGTGTCCACATTACTATTTTAAATTGTCCCAAATAAGTGTCAACTTCTGTGTTTCTATTAATTGAACGAGACTTTTGTGGGTAAATATGTTATTTGATTGGTGAATTGTGTACTTAGTGGATAATCCTAAACTTGTGTGCCAAGTAAAAGAGGACATTTTGAGTGGGACGAAAGGAGTACTAATTATCGTAGATGAGAGTTAAAATCACAACCACTTGTTTGATCGATTACTCATATAACAATAAGTCGAACGCCTTTAATAAAAGAAAGTAAAAAATAGATTTTTTTTAAATTAACGTTATTAAAAATTGATATAATATAATACTAAATGACGTGGGCCGTGCATTTGCACGACCTTTTCCTTCCTAGTTACTCCCTCCGTCCCATAATGGGTTAATTATTTGGTTATGTATCTAACTTTGCTCATTTTACTATTGTATGTAACAAAGTTTCAAAACATATATTGTATGCAATAAACTTGTAAAAATCCTTATTGTATGTCACAACCTTTAAAAACATCTATTGTATGCAATGAACTTGTAAAAATTTTCTATTATATGTTGAGGGTTATCATGTGTACATGCCAAACTGAAAATGGCTCTTTAACATTGGTTTGTGGCGGCACGAGCAAACTTTAGCAGATCATTGACTACCGCATCATACGATAGGTACTTTTTATAAGTTTATTGCATACAATAGATGTTTTGAAAGTTTGTTACATATAATAGCATTTTTTACAAGTTTATTACATACAATAGATGTTTTAAAAGTTTGTTACATACAATAGTAAAAAGGGCTAAGTTAGATACATAACCAAACAATTAACCCTCCCATAATAAGTGTCTCACTTACTATTTTGGGATGTCCCAAAATAAGTGTTCAGATTCCCTTTCAGCCAAACAGAAAAGATTTTAGTGGGTAAAGATAAGATATTATTGGTAGATAGTGAGTTTCCTTAAACTGTGTGCATTTTGACATGAGACACTTATTTTGGGACGGAGATAGTATATAATAAGAAGCATCATGAGCTCTCTAAAATTAACACATAAGCTCACACTTAAGTGACACATCACCTCACTTTTTATTTATAAAGAAATACAAGTTAAATAAAGTATTTATAAATAAACTACTGATCATCATTTAACCACATGTATAAAAATTAATAATTCTTAACCTTTCATGTCAAATAACATAAATTTTATATTTTATCCCTTTTGTAAAACAACCTAACCACCTAAACGCTTGAAAAGCTTGTACATCATCACAAATTAAGGCATAAATATATAGATAAAAAATCATTATTTAAAATTAACAAATGTTTTTCCATTTGTATTTATTATTACTATTATATAAAATCAACCTAATTCTTCTTGAAATGACATATATATATATATATATATATATATATATATATATATATATATATATATTCACGTTTTAAGTATAACACATAATACATATAATATCTATAAGTTAAACTAACTCATATCAATATTTCTTTATCTTTATTTTTTTTATATATTTATTATATAATAAGAAGCATCATGAGCTCTCTAAAGTTGACACATAAGCTCACACTTAAATGACACATCTCGTCACTTTTTATTTATAAAGAAATACAACTTAAATAAATTATTTATAAATAAACTACTAATCATCATTTAACCACGTGTATAATATTAATAATTCTTAGCCTTTCATGTCAAACAACATAAACTTTAATTTTTATCCCTTTTATAAAACAACCTAACCACCTAAATACTTGAAAAGCTTGTACATCAAAAAAAATTAAGGCATAAAATATATAGATAAATCATCATTATTTAAAATTAACAAATATTTTTCCATTTGTATTTATTATTACTATTACATAAAATCAACCTAATTTTCTTGAAATGTAATGTAAACACGTATACACTCAAAAACTTGCCACGTACCTCTTAGACCTCTCTTTTTCTTTTGCCACGTCCTACCTGATTCTCATATGTATCGACTTTGTCTTCCCCATTTTTACATCTAACTTTGTATCAGTCATCTCCATCTTTAGACCCACAACTAAGGTATTTCATGTCTATTTTTTTCAATGCTTTTTAATTCATTTTCTCTGTATTTATCTCAAATTCAAATCTTTGCTTGTGATTTACGTATGTATACATTCTACATTGTGTTTATCAAATCATTCTTTCACTTTCATGTGCATATTTACATTAAAAGAAAATATCCCCCATGTATGTGTTGAAAATATGTAAAATTGACACATAAGCTCACACTTAAGTAACACATCACCTCACTTTTTATTTAGAAAGAAATACAAGTTAAATAAAGTATTTAGAGTAAATTGCACAAATCATCCCCGTGTTTTGTCAAAATTGCACGAATCATCCTTCAAAATATTAAATAGCAATGGACATCCCTATTGTAACACCTCCAAATTTAATATTTTGCGAAAACACAATTTGGATGTTACTAATCAATAATCAAAGCACACAGATTTATAGCAAACGACTCTATATGCGTCGTTTTAACAAGATATATTAATATTAAAAGGTTTACAACAGTTTGAACCCGTACATAGCTCGTGTTCGTAATATGAAAGATTTAAGAACATAATTAGTTATACAAAATCTAATAATGCAATGAAATCTCTGAAATTTGCATGGAGACTCGAGCTAATATGCATCCTGATGGGCAGTCCAAATCTACTGTTGAGTACCTGTGATACATGCTAAAATGGGTCAGCTAACGCTGGTGAGCTCATAGGTTTAGATATCAAATAATAGTGTATGAACCGCAAGATTTAAATGTTGATTTGCATCCGCAAATGAAAATGATAGTGTATACAACCATGAGCGCATAGTCTGAGCTTAACTCGAGGGTCGGGTCCCATATAGAGAATTCCGAGCGAGGTGCCTCCACAAGTGCCTAATCCACACTCGTCTTCCCAAATATTAATACGTCCGTTTACCCAGTTAGTGCTTGCTAACCCGGACGAGGAGGGTCAATCCTATATGGTACCATATACTAATATTCACGCTACTTACGTATTACCAAACTATACTGACAGAGGACTTTGGTTGAAAACGACTCATGTAGTATATTGAAATATGTACTCACGTTCACGTGTTAAATAGAGCAATGTATCACACCCCTGAGTAAAACAGTAAAAGAGGGGCCATGAGACTCACCTGAGCCTGAAGAGTTTATCTTAATAAACTGAAATCGATTAGCCAAGAATTGAAGTCCAAAGACTTGTAACTTGAGGGTGTCCACGACACGCGATGGTTATAAACATGAGAAGGTATCTAATAAGACTACCTTGTAGGTGTTTGTCCAACTAGAATGTCCAAATGGTTACAATTTGGTTGATTGTCTAAGTGTTTGAAAATGTGTACGACCCGTTGGTGATTGTTTGTAATAATAATCTTGATGTTATCACATTGATTTCGAAGTGTTATACTTGAAAAACATGTTTTACAATGTTTTAGGGGTCATATTGTATAAGTATTTGAGGTTGTATAAGTTCGACACTTAGTGTAAAAATAGTTTGAAACCTTCGGTTTTATGCGACACTACGTGCGACATAAGGTTTGTGTCGCTAGGTGTGACATAGTCTATTGTGTCGTAGATCATATCTGCGACATAGAGCTTGTGTCGCTAAGTGCGACATCTGCAATTTATACGACATATAATGTTGTGTCGCTATATGCGACGGAATTAGGTTTTGCGACATAATGTTTTGTGTTGCTAAATGCGACATCCGAAGCGTTTGCGACATAGTCACTTGTGTCGCTATATGCGACATAAGTGGGGGTTTAACGACATAAGGGCTTGTGTCGCAGGTGGCCTGGAGCCTCTGCGACACAACGAGCTATTGGCCGGAATTTGAGCCAAAAACATGTTTTCCGGTGACCGTTTGGTCCGATTCTTTTACCCAACCCATATTTGGACATTTTAAGCTTAATTAACCCATAAACAAGTGAAAATGAGTAAAATCGGAGAGTTTCGAGTTTTGTCAAAAACTTACGACTTCGCGCGTGAGAAATCCGGAAAGATGGAAATGTAGATCGTTGCGAGGTGGTCACTTTTCTCCAAACGAGCTTGACGATTCGGATTCGTTTCGTGGTGTTTTTGGGTGGATTTAGTGGTGATGGTGGTGATGTGTTTTGAGATAAAAGAGAGGAAGAGAGAGAGAGTGTAGATGATGAAGTGAAAAGAAAGAAGGAAAGAGGAGGGAAAGAGAGGGGGGAAGAGGGGCCCGGCTGTTGAGGTCCACCGTGTGTGGGCTTCACCGGTTTTTCGTTCTTCCACGTGCGCGCTCCGTGCGGTGTTCATTTTCTCGTTCGTTTAAACTTTTAAGTAATTTAATACGCGTCTAATTGTGAGTTTTAAAATACGAATGTTTTATCGATAATACTTAATAATGGTGTTATAAAATACAATTTAACTTTATTTTGGTTGTTTGTGCGTTTAATATTTTGACCATGTTTACTTTGTTTGTACGATACGAATTAAGTACGAAATATTATTAACATAATATTTTGAGTATGATAGTGCTATTAAATAATGTTATATTATTTAATAAAAATGTTCACCAACGTCCGTATTTACTTGAACCGAATTACATTCGATTTGAAGCTTGTACGATTTAACCAAATCGCATAATTGTATATACTCAACAATATATATATTTCGATACATTAATTAGCCCAAAACTAACTAATTACATGTATTAACAGAGAGTTATGCACTAATTACTAGTCCTAATTTGGCGGGTGTTACACCTATATTATGTATGTTTGATCAATTAACATCCTTCTACACTCTAAAGGACATATATACCCTTATCCTCAAATTTTTTTTAATTTATTTTTCTATTTGTTTGAATTTAATATTTTTCTTATTCAACTTTTAATTTAAGAAAGCAAACAATTACAATAGATAATTGTTATCCCATTTTGGGTTCACTAAAAAACGTGCATAACGTTTGCTTGCAACAAATTAATATACTCATTTACGTAACCCATGATTAGCTATACATGAGCGAATTAAGCACCATGAGGAAGCTTTTGCCAAATTCGAACAATCAACATATATGTAGGAAAATTCCTATCAAAACTAAGAGTAAAAGTAGTTGATGTTATAAAGTAGCAAATGATAATGAAACTTAAAATTTTTATAAAACCTAAAAACTAATCCAATTTCGACTGAAATGGTGCCGACTAGTTGTGGTTAAAGTATGTTCGTAATTTAGAAACGGAAAAAAGTAAACTAGAAAGGAAAAAATAAAACTAATACTATAATAGGAAATCTATTTTTCTATATTAAGAGAAACAACATTGAGGGCATATTCGTCATTTCATGTGAATAAGGATGTCGTTTGATCAAATATACATAACACAAGGATGTCCACTGTTATTTAAAATTTTGAAGGATGATTCACACATTTTTGACAAAACACAGGGATGATCCGTGCAATTTGCTCAAATATTTATAAATTAACTACTAATCATCATTTAACCACATGTATAAAAATTAATAATTCTTAACCTTTCATGTCAAACAACATTAATTTTTTTTATCCCTTTTATATAACAACCTAACCACCTAAATACTTAAAAAGCTTGTACATCATCACAAATTAAGGCATAAAATATACAGATAAAACATCATTATTTAAAATTAACAAATGTTTTTCCATTTGTATTTATTTTTTCTATTACATAAAATCAACCTAATTCTTCGTGAAATGACACATATATATTCACCTTTTAAGTATAACACATAATACATATAATATCTATAAGTTAAACTAACTCATATCAATATTTCTTTATCTTTATCTTTTCTTTATATAGTTATTATATAATAAGAAGCATAATGAGCTCTCTAAAATTGACACATAAGCTCACGACACATCACTTCACTTTTTATTTATAAAAAAATACAATTTTAATAAAGTAATTATAAATAAACTACTAATCATCATTTAACCACATGTATAAATATTAATAATTCTTAACCTTTCATGTCAAACAACATAAACTTTAATTTTTATCCCTTTTAAAAAACAACCTAACCACCTAAACACTTGAAAAACTTGTACATCATCACAAATTAAGGCATAAAATATATAGATAAAACATCATTATTTAAAATTAACAAATGTTTTTCCATTTGTATTTATTATTACTATTACATAAATTAACCTAATTCTTCTTGAAATGACACACATATATTCACTTTTTAAGTATAACACATAATACATATAATAACTATAAGTTAAACTAACTCATATCAATATTTAAGTTCAATTAGAACAAAGTTTTACTGCGACATATATCTAGAAGTTAAGCTACGTCCTAAAAGAATTCAACTTCAATTAGTACAAAGTTTAATTTTATCACATGGTAAATTTTTTATAACATGTTATGTTATATCTAAAGCTACATATATTCAAGGCATGAGAGGTTTTAGTTTTAGTGATAGTAATTATCTTAATCATTAGTTACACATTATAATCGTCGTAAGATAATTGTCGTACTTAATTCTTGTAAGGTTATTCCTTAATGAAATTACCAATATATCAAGTCGCGTAAAATGCACAACTGACGTGGACTACGTGATGTGTCCAAATTAATAGCATTTTATTTCAAGTAAAGCGATATATACAAAGCAATAAAAACTATAAATCCTATTTAAAAACATGACATGGGTTGGGCTTTGTGTATACACTATTACACAATAATAAAAACTACATCTTCTAGGATTTAGATACATAGGCATCTTACCTTTTTTCATGTATCCTAAATAAAAAAAAATAAAATAAAAAATCTTTTATCTTAATTGTTTGGAAAAAAACAAATATGTATACATATACATTATTACATAAATAAGCAATGGCTGTATCCTATTTTTTTAGAAGAAAAAAAAGATTTTCAATTGTTATATATTCGAATATGTTGGTCATTCACATTCTTTAATTTTGGTAGCATCGTGCTGAATGAATAGAACATCGTCGGTGTATTATGAAAGTAAGCATAACTAATAGCTAAATTGCTAATAGACGGAGTAAAATTTATAGATTGTTAAGAACATGAGATTTAATTGATATCATTTTATTTCCGTGTCTTCTAAAATGTTCATGGAGTTTCACAACTAACTTTCTCTATGATCCAAGGTGGATTAAACGACGCTCTAAATGAAGTGTCGCTATTTGGTAATAGTTGATGATATGAAATAAAGATTTACTTTTCATTTATAATTAACGATTTCACTTATAGATCATATATATGTAACATCGTAAAAATTTACATTAATTTCTATGAACGTGGGTCGTGGTGCATTTGCACGGCCTATATACTGACTAGTTAACACTAATAGAATCATACCTTTGTTTCATGTTCTTATCTATCATTTGACAGATCGATATTTTTATGTATATTTGCCTTTTATATATATAAAAAGTGATGTAGACATGAATCCATTTTTGTGGTTGCTGATAGCGTTTTAAATATGGAAATTTTTATCACACGATAGTCGATGGAATAGATATATGATGGTTCTCGTGTGCCCAATGTGTTTGTTCAATATATTACTCATGTATGGCATGTGTTGTGGGGTAAGTCACATACTATACACTTCTATAATGTTAGAAAATGATAGACAAACCGCATTAATAAGGAAATTCGAATTTCGTTAGTTAGTGGACTGATCCCGAGGGAAATATGTATCATCTTGAGGTACAACATCGACACGTAATTGATCATCAAGAATTGGATTTGACGTCTCAACCTAATGTACTTGTAAACATCATGAAGCGTGTGTCACATACTTCTTGTAAAGAAATCTATATCTGAACAAAAGATCGTAAAAAATCGTAAAGATGAACATGATAATAGATTTTCAATGTTGTTAAGGACCAATAAAGTAAGATTACCATGACTATATACTTACATATATCACACATCCATTATATTATTACTATTGAATTAAGTAAGATTACCATGACTACTGCTACTAATTATAACTCTACTTATACAAATACTATTATCATCACTATTACCATCATTATTTTACTAATATTATTTATGTTAATAGTTATTATTATTATTATTATTATTATTATTATTATTATTATTATTATTCTTATTATTATTATTACTACTACTACTATTATTACTACTATTATTATTATTACTGTTGCGGGCTTGCGGATGTATTGTGTATTTTTGTTTTGCATACAGGTCTGCCGGATGTCTTTCTAAAAGCAATCTCCTTACTTTCGGGTAAGGGTATGACTGTATACATCGTACCTCCCCCATACCCATCCTCAACGAGATTGGGTTTTGTTGTTGTTAGCTTGTTATTTTCTATGACATTTAGGTGTGAAGTATATTTTTGGCTTAATCTTGTAAATGAATTTACTGAAAAATAGAAATAAATATGTTAAAACAATAGAAAAAGAGAATAAACTTCACCTTATCATAAAATCCAAATGGTGGTCACATGGACCTTTTAATTAAAGATGGAATAGGTGACTAATCATGTATCATATAGCGAGTCTGTTATCGTGCTTGCTAAGTCAAATCAGGAAAATGCCATCGAGCACAAAACACTTATGTAGGAGCCCAATAACCAGGCCTAAGGTATATGCAAGCCCACCAAGCTATGGTTTATGTCCTCAAGATACAAGATCACCTTTTAGTATTATTCCACCACTATTAGTGATGGTCATCTAAGGGCATACGAAGGTCTAACAGCATTAAATGCATGTCAGGAATACACCCCTTTTAAAAAATTGATGGGACGCCATCAATCAAAATGCAAGTGGTCTAGGAATGGCCACGTTACCCTGCTTGAGAGGTGCCATCACAGGAGTGACACGTCACCCTGACTAAAAGGGGTCCCTGTCGAAAATATTTTTTAATTCATATTGTATGTTTCAGTCGTGATCGAGAATAGCAAATAAAGTTCAAGTTTAGTCTCCTGGCATAAGCACCAACAAACTAAATTTGGGGACTTAATCGTGTTATGTGTACCATGTAGCAAGCCCCTTATTGGGCTTTCCAAGTAATATCAGGAAAAGGCCATCAAGCCCAAAACACTTATTTAGGAGCCCAATAACCAGGCTCAAGGCATGTGCAAGCTCATTAAGCTAGAGTTTATATCCCCACGATATGAGACCACCTTGTACGATTATTCCACCACTATTGGTGATGGTCTCCCAAGAGCA
Organism: Pseudognaphalium luteoalbum; assembly: GCA_963422505.1. Classification (NCBI taxonomy): domain Eukaryota; kingdom Viridiplantae; phylum Streptophyta; class Magnoliopsida; order Asterales; family Asteraceae; genus Pseudognaphalium; species Pseudognaphalium luteoalbum. The sequence goes on along the minus strand of OY730198.1, from coordinate 5,573,193 downwards.
GACAAGGGTTCAATCCAAGCGCTCCCATTGGTCCATGTCAGCATAGGGGACCCACGAGCAAGGGCAATTAGCCGCATCCATCCACTGACATCACCAGATGATGTCACGTGGCAAAACTTGTCCATCAAGTTGCAAGGGTTAATGCATCATTTTCCTTCAAGCACCTCCAAATAAACCCTTATCATACAAACCCTAAAAACCCTAAAACTTCAAAAGAAGATAACAAAATTATTTTCTTCTAGCCGATTCACACCACCATTTGCTTTGTTCGATACAAGCTCATGGGTTATCCACATAATTCACGGATAGTAATGAATTGATCTAAACCGCATGCTCTCAAGCTCCAATTTTATGCTTGATCAGTGACCACGAAGAATGAAAAAATTCGACCCGAATGGAAGTCTAATATTCATACCCAACTTGATCAGGAATCCTGACCGGGCATGAGGACGGGACAGGAAATCTCCAGAATTTGAAAATCAGGGATGAGACGGGAAGGGAATATCCCTCAGGTCCCATGCCCCGTACCTGAACTCCCACTATATATTACTCCGTATTTTTATTGGGTCTTGAATCTGAATTATATATTATATCAAATTTTTACACAGCATAAATTGTATACTATAAACCATATATGCACATAGTATAATCTTTAATTTTCATAGATTCTAAAATATTATCATATATTGTGATTACATTGTATGCTTCAATTTTTAAACGACGTTATCACTGATCACATAGTTAAAAAAAACTATGGTGTTCGTTTATGTTCATTCGTGACATGTTGAAACAAACATAGACTTATACACACAAAATTTTCTTATATATAACAAATTTAGATCAGCATGGCCAAAATGTTTCTCAATCCACGGAAAGATGCATGAAATTATCAGTTAAAAAATGATTGATCGATCAAAATAAATCTAATGATTGATGTTTATATCGCACGTCAACCAATTTCCATTCATAAATTCACAAAATAAATCGCTACTCGAATCTTTATTCACATGCTTCGATCTAAGAAGTGTAGCAAATTTATACTCCATTCGTCTCAAAATAAATATCACAAAAAAATCTATTAATCGGACCTACCTAAACATGTGTATGGAAAATAGGTAATCATTAAAAAGACACATGAAAATGCGTATATATAAAGTTAAATTTAACATTTAATCATCGAAAAGATATCAATCACACATTAAAGTTGAAATTAACATTTAATCATCGAAAAGACATCAATCACACGTTTTTTAACTATGTAACATGTATATTGTACCAGTCCTAGTAGTTAACGGCGTTAACCACAAATGGAGGTTCTACTTGACGGTGACGTGTGTTTGTAAACACGTTATACATTAAAAATCTTAGAACATGACTATATAGTAGATGAAAGTCATTGAATCAACATTGATGCAATTTTTTAAAAAAATTTGCATGCAAGTTTAACCGGTAACCAAACGAATGTTAGACGCAATCCAAAGCTAATTAAAATGAGGTACTGTTAGCCGTTTAGTTTTGCTTTTTGACCATACTGCATTTGAAGTTACATTCAAGGTTTCATGACAATCAAATTTATCCATGAGCAGTAAAAACCGCATACTCTTTAAGGAAAACAGAAATCTACTACATAGAAAAGTATTTTACAGGATTCATGGAATGACCTTGTAGGCAATTTAAGAGTCCTATAAACTTTAGTTCCACAGCTGAAGACTAAACAATGACAAGACAAAACAGAAATTGTTAATTTACCTTTTAACTCGTAGTCTTTTTAAAATTCACGGTGTCATTAACACACTTTTAATGTAATTAAGAACCTTGTCGACGTTCACCGTCCAGGCAACTGAAACTGGTTTATAGCCTGTCCATGGATTGTCTGAATTCCATCTGCATCACACAAAATGTTAGAGTTGAGCAATTGGGCGGGTTGGACAAATCAGGTAAGGAGTGAAAACATGTTGGTTGACAAGAAAAGCATTTTGTCCACCATTTTGAAGACTATACACATAATAATTTGTTACAGTTTAAAACATGGTGGAAAATATTTATATGACTACCTTGAACAAATGATGCGTTAAAATTGCCATCTCTACGGAATATCATACACCATAGAGACAATATAACTAAAAAAATTGGCCTATTTTGCAACTTCATAAGTGATACAGTGCTGTTATCGTACTAAAGATGTGTCAGTGCTGAACTTATAGCAGAGTTCATGTCGAATCTAGTATAGCATCGTCGAAATTTGACTCCTCAAATCAAACCAGACCTACATAAAAAGATCATAAGTTCAAAGAAAAATCACATTAAAAAAAATACCTTGTCAATCCTTGGTCCATTAGGGTATGTCCTACACAGAGGCCCTGTGTTTCAACCCGAACGACCCCTTTCTTGAATGTGAAAAGATCAGGTCGAACTAGCGCCACAAAACAGACGGGGTCATGAAGAAAAATTCCTGGAGAAATTACAAGACCATAAGCAAACGAGAACATATGTTCTAAGTTTGTTCTATTATGAAGGGTATTGCCATATCTACATAAAAGGTGGTGATTTCGACCCATTTCATCGTTAATGGGCCAATCTGGGTTGTGTTTTATCTCTAACAGGTCAAGCAAGTAAGCTAACTTATTAGCTAAAATAGTAACAAGTAATAAGCCGCTTAAAGTGTTTATTTCGGACAACTTACACTAATAATATAAAAAAAAAAATTGAACAAAAAGTGTTCCACTCCAACCTGACCAATTTAAAGCAATACTTTACCCAACCTGCCCATTTTTTATACCTCCAATCTACAGTTTAAACACATAGAACATGAATTACCATAAACACCATCAGATTTCACATGCCAATTGCGGTAGAATTTACTACTGTCCCACAAAAACCGAGCGTGTCTCCCTTTAGATTGCATAAGTTCATTAAGATCATCATCTGAAAGCCACAACCGTTGGCAATCCTTTTTATATAATCGAATATTAAGCAAATTAGGATCGAGTAAAAGAGTTAAAATATGAATAACAAACCTGACATTTTGACTTGTGTTGTGATGTTTATGCCTATCACGTCTATATTTGCACCAGAGGTGAACACAATATCTGCTGCTTCAGGGTCCTCATTGATCTGTAAGTACATATCAGAGTATAACTTTCATGTACCACTAGATTTCTTACTAACAATCTAAACCGACCCCAACCAAAAAAACGAAGGAAAATAGTTTCTAAAAATGAATTTTATGTACATTTGCTTCAGCAGCCGGATTAATGTTTCCTAGTGCAAAGAAAGCGCCACCGAGTATGACCACTCTTTTAACCTTACTTACAAACGATGAATCCCTTTTGATTGCCTGTAATAAGATATGGAAGTATTCTGATCACTTTATTACACAACATAATTATCAAGAGAACTTTGGTCAAATGCAAAGGTAGCAACTTCAACCCATTTCTTTATGGATGGGTCGATCCGGGTATATTTTATCCCAAATGGGACAAATGGGCCATTACTTAAATCAAACATAGACATTAATATTGTAACAAAATTTCCTTTTTGACATATTGGTGCATTTATCATTAAGTAAAAATTGATAGTAGGAGGAGCGTAAGTATTTCAGATCCACTCAACCTGACCACATACCAAAACATGAGCCGCTTTGACATGTTTCCAACCCGCCCATATTGCCACACCTAGTCTAAAGTCTTTTAAGAGACACAATCGTGTATCAGTTTGTTGACTTGTTATGCCAATTTTCTTTTTATTTTGAGTTTTTGCATCCTGTGATTGTAAGGCAACTTACCAAAGCCACATTTGTTAGCGGACCAAGTGCAAGTATAGATATTTCACCAGGATATTCAGAGACTTTATCAACTAAAAACTCAGATGCAGATTTCTCTACTTTCTTCAATTTAGGAGCAGGTAGGTTTAAGTTTCCTAATCCATCTGAACCGTGGACGAAGTCTTGAATCTCCGGCTCTCCCCCCTGTTACAAAATTAGAGTTACAATTTTTATTACTTCTAATCAAATGGGAGATTAGAATTGAGAAAAGATAAAAATCATATACAAAAGTATAAAGTAGGTAACACTTATAGTAAGAAGTGGCAAAACAGGTGGGCTGGGTAACGGGCCAAAATCAGTACGCTTCAATACCGGCTTAACCAGATCAGGTCGAGTTGGGACTCATTTACCTGATTCTATTCATTTCTTTTAGTTTAATAACTGATTAATGTGACAAATAAAATACTCCGTACTACATTGTAATAATAATAATCTGGATGTTCTTAATAAAGCAAATTTGGGAGATTTTGAGCAACTAAAAATACTTTAGGTGATTTTCAACCGGGTTAACCTTTTGGCAGCTGGTGCAGATGATTGTGAATTACCTTTAGCGGTTCAGGACTACCCTCAGCAACAGGAACACTTGGACGTCCTGCAATCTCACACTATCCTTTTGCACATGAAACGTGTAAGGGATCATGTCAAAGGTCCAAGAAGAAAATGTTTATAATAAAAAAATCTATAAAAATAACTTGTGACAAATGAGTACCAGAAGTAAGGCATTCCGAGTTGCATCTTTCGTAGAAACATTACCAAATATCGTTGTCAATCCCAGGATCTCCAAGTTCGGTGTCTGAAACGCCATCATGATCGCCATGCTATCATCTGCTTAAATATGAAGTGAGATATATTATGGTCATTTCAACTGATAAATTCCTGAAAATTGGTACATTATTTTTTTTACTTTATTTCCGTTTGTATTAAAATTCAATGTACATCCGATTCAATATTAAATATAATCTAGTGCTTTAAACCCAAAGTTTGGTTAGGCTCGCGAACCCAAAAGAGCATGTGCATATGGTATTCTTTTTAGACTAGCAAACCTACATGCTAAGCTCACCCATAAATACATATGCTTCCCATGACAACCTTTAGGTTAGTAGGTTCCTCACATACCGCCCTTTGGTGTATATTACATATATATAAATATATAACATAAATAAAAACTTTAAAAAATACAACTTTTTTAGATGAACAAATTTATAGAATATACCTATCTATGAATATACACACACATATACTGATATACATAATACGCAAAATACATAATAAACGAGTCGACCCTGAGCCGAGATCAAGCCTATAAAATCACTCATGAGCCAAACTCGAGCTTTATATATAAGCTAGGGTCAAGTTCGATCATGCTAAATCATATCCAAAAGTCATATTATTCAAAATCCAAGTTAATGCTGGCAAATTCTGCCCATTTGCTCCACATCTGGGCAATTATGAGTATAATGACATAAAGTTTGGGTTCTTATGGACTGGGAAAATTTTGGGAATGGGCTTAATCGGGTAAAACTCAAATCATGAATGAGTCTAAATGGGTGGCCATCATGTTATATTTTTTATATTATATAGTTAAAAATGTTAACTTATTTTGAAAAACATATATATTTTAGTGAATTAGCATATTTTTTTTAATAAATTTTCAAATAGCTCATTATGACCCGAACCCGTTTAGACCTGCACCTGATTAGACCCAAGCCCGTTTATACCTGTGCCCGTTTTGACCCGTGGCCCATACCCGCCCAATCCACACATTTTGCCAGCTCTAATCCAAGTATATGCAAAATATTACGAAATTATATAATTATATTATAAAAATAATTAAAAAAAAAAAGATGAAGAAGTAATTGACCAATGCCGGGATCTGTATCGATGATGATCTTTTCAGATAGTCCACCATCGCAGTTCAACACACCATTGCAGTTCAACATCACTCAATTAGGGTTTTATATTATATATAAATAAAAACGATGATTCGACGTTTTAATTTGATCGATTTGATTGTTTGTAGATCGATAGATATAATAGAATGTGATCAAATATAAAAAGTGGAAATGGAATACAAAATGTATATTTTACTGGATTTAGTTGCTACATTACGTAATAAAGATGTGTGTGCAGTTTTTAAATTATTCTTTTTTGGTATTGACATTGACGGTGCAAATTCATACTAAATGTAATTAACTCTTTTTTTTTTTAATTTAAAAACAAACTTTCAATTAAAAAAATTCGTACAATTATCTAATTAAGAGTAGTAATTTTGTTGTCATTCTTATTAAATTTGGAAAATTAGTAGGAAATAATGTTTCGATATTTGTTTTAGATGGTGGATGATTAAATAAGTTGTTCACATTTTTACTTCAAACAATGACAACCGAGTTAGTTATACTAAAAGAACTCGTAGATACACAATTAGTTACAACTATTTAAAGCCGACTTTTGTTAGATCTTTGAGTTGTAATCTTTTTAAGAGAAAACGTGATGTTAATTATACATAACATAGATGCATCTGCGTCTAAATTATAGAGCATAGAATTATTGTGTATATGTATAAAAGTTGAAGGGTAAAAGTAATATTTCTTCGGAAATAACCTTTAACAACACCCTATATCCATGGCGCTTGAATTACATATGTAATCCTCATATTTTCTCTTGTAAATGTTGAATTTTTTATTTGTCGCAAATTAAATGTCCACTTTTTTTTTAACAACACAAAAAGTTCTAAAAATAAAAACTTAACTCTTATTGATTTAGAGAAATTTTATTGTACTTTCATAAAACTGTGTGTCATACCCAAAAATAAAAACTTAAATCTTATTGATTTACAGATAATTTATTGTACTTTCTTATAACTTGTCTGTCATCGATATTTACTGAATACTACTTACAAAATACTTATAACGGGACAAAGGAAGTATCTACTAAAGATGTGGATGATGATTATAAATGTGCAACACAGTCTATGACACTATGACCAAATTGTCATTTTTTATTCTTTCTAATCTTTAGCATCAACAGAGAGTTGTACATGATATTGCACAGATTTTACACACACATTTTGTGTTTAGTCCTCCTACTCTAACAGACTTATACATCAGGTGAAGCTGTATGACAGCCTATCTATATATTTTTAATATTTTGTAAAATGGATAACAACTAAAAGGAGCCATTAGACTCCAAAAGAAAGAATGATATCAAGTGGTCTGAACAATGAACTTGAATAATATCATGGAGTGGCATCTGGGCTCTCAATTCCTTGTTCATGAACCAGCTGATATTGTTGGATTGGGGTCCCGATTTCAGGTTCTGGTGACGGATTTGGACTTTTCTCACTGAGAAATCAAACAGTGAGACGCAATTAAATCTCAACAAGTTTTAGTTTACCAAGAAAGAAGACGAGCACGCTAGAATGAAACTTACGTTTTGGAATATATGAAAAGACCAACACCTACTATTGAAAAAGATACATAGTACAACCAGTCTACCTGCAGCGAAAAACGATAGCATTCAGTAAAAGTCGGAAGTATAGGTGGGTTGGGCATCGAGGCAAAACACGTTCCGTTATGTTCTATTGAGAATGGGGCAAATCGTTTGAGTTCACCCACGGACTATATTGTCCATTATATACAAAATATGTACGAATTATGATTACAAAATCGATACTCTTTATGAATTTACAATAACATTCAGAATTTTAAGTAAGACAGTGTACGAGGTCGAGGTCGACCATCAAATCCATTTGACCCGTTGCATATTAGCTAAACTTTTCATGTGACCCGTTTATTCCACTTCTAATAGTATTCATCAATGGTAGCACTAGGCTAAACTTAAGTACTATAGATAGGAGAAACAAACATATCAACAGTCACTACACAAAAATTTGTACCTGTTGGTGGTAGAATAAAATGCGAATGACAACAGCCCACATATCAGCCGTGAGGAGTGACAGGTTGAACAGCATGGAACCACTTTTCTGCATACATATCAGTCATATTACACTACTATCTACACGTAAAGCAGAAAATAAATTCCAAATCAACTTAAAAGGCTGATAGAAGGTTTTTTTTGTCTTTCTTTTGCTGGAAACATCATTTACTTGTCCAAATCCCAAACTTCAATAAGGTTGTCTAGAAGATAAGAACAAACCTGAAGCATAAGAGGTGTGAAAGTGTAAAACATAAAGAATCCCATCGTGTAACCAGCAAACGTCAGTATCTGCAGAAACAATTAAATTCAAGTGAAATGAAACGATCATTTATTGAGGAAGCATGTGCTTGAACACCCATAACAAAGGAGAAAAGAGAATAGTCTGAGGTTGTAGATCTGTAAAGAATATCTGCTTACAAGTGCAGCAGACCATGTCACTGCTTCTAGACTATTCTTCTCGAATATGGCACTAAAAATATGTTATGGAATATTAAATTTGCAATTATAGTAATTCTGAAGAAAGGAAATAAATCAAATTTTTGGAATAGGATACATCTCGATTGCACTAAAAAGCATTCCAAATAGACCAAGCATTGCTAGTACTTCAAGAAGACCATACTTCTTAACACAAAATTCCTGCAAAATAGGTAATCATATAGAGTATGCATATGGTATATACCCTTGGCTTTTTCAACAATTTTACCTACGAATGGGTTGATATGGACTATATTCAAAAGAGTCGAACGAGTCAAACACTCAAACTTCCATCGAAATACATACAAGCCTCATCAGCCTCTTTGTTAAGAAGTAAGATGGAAGTTGTAATATTATAATGTTTATCATCATATTTTTGCGTATTAATAGTTTTAATTGTTCAAAATGGGATAATAAACTTATTTGTGGGTCAGCAGAACCCCTCCTAAATTGTTTTGACCCATACCAAAAAAATTCTCATGCAGATCTGTAACCCAACCCACCCATTTTGCCACATCCACTATGCCTTCTGACATTTGGGAGAAACAAGATCATGAAAGAAGTAGAAGCAGTGTGTCCAACCTCACCAACATTGCTGAGAGCAAAGAAAACTGTCCCTCCAGTAACAAGTATATCACCCAAAAGTGGATTCGAACCACCTGAAACACAAGCAAACTATCAATTTACACCTTATTTCATTTCATGTGAACATGAATTACATGTTAATATGACATCATCACCTCCACCACCAACTCCAGCATCAGAAAAGAGTACTAAACAAAGGCCTACCCCACATATAGCTGCACCAACGAGCTGCCATAGAGAATACTTTGTGCCCAAAAAAATCCAAGTAAAAAGAATGACCCAAGCAACCGTCCAACAATCTAGAAGTGCTACACTTGTAATTGATGTGAAGTAATATGCTGAATTAACTGCAGTCAACAAACAATACATTTAATATCTTCATCAAAAAATTTCACATAATAGGTTAACTAGAAATCTAGAATATTAAGATCACACTGCAAAGACAAAGTGTAACAAGTTAACAACTGTTCTTCACATGACAGATATTGTTGCACAATATTGAGTTACATGAAAACTGTTGACAGTAGAGGCAGTGGGTTGGGCAGGTTTGGTAATGGGTAGTTGTTTGGTCTGTGGCATGTCGGGTTGCCCCAAATAACTTCTTATTCAAAAAAAAAAAATGTCATAGATAATTAGAGTGTCAAATATGATTACAGAAGTCATATTATTTACATAGTGTTCCAAACTTTTGTTTAAAATGATTAAAAAGTTTTATACATTAAAAAAGCACCTTGGGAGATGTTTGGCATGATCAACCCATTTGACCCGTTTGCTAATAAGCTAAGGTAATTGATTGGTTGACCTATTGAAAATTATTAAAACCCAACAAATGAGGCATTTGTAAGTAAATGGGTCGAAGATACCATCCGTGACTCAATAGAAATAGATGAAGTGATGCAAACCTACAAAGATAATTGCCCTGAACATCAAAAAATGCTAATAGGGCATACCAATACCATGGAATCTGCAAAAAAATACAAAAATAAAGAAAGAAAAGCTATATCATTTCTGGTTACTAAAACAATGATCAACTATAAAGCAACTCAAATAAACACAAGATTATAAAAAAGAAGTTTTGTAGATACAGTCGCACACAACTATATACACGTTTCTGACAGGGGTGAAGGAAAGTGAAACTACATTAAGTTCATGTTGTCGGTAGAGCAAGATGCTTCCGTTGACCAGGGTTAAACCCAGATAGCCGAAGAATCCGAGAGTAACAGGTGAATTAGCACCTATAAAGAAACAAACTAACCACTTAGAACTTTAACTAAAATATCTAAGATTATCCTTTCTTTCTTCTCATTATATCTTTCACTCAAATGTCAAAATAGATGTAAGGTCTTCCATACTATTCATACTACATATCTTTCGGTTGTGCGGTACAAGTGCAAATTTCTCCATTTTCATAACATCTTTTTGGAACATATTCGAGAAGAGTCCGAAAACAGTGACATGGTCTGCTAAACTTGTAAGTATATATTATTAACACATTTACAAAAAGTCATTAACATAAAAGGATAATTGCCCTAAAAAGAAATGTACAAAATTCGACAATGTAAATTTCCCCACTTGCGAAAAGGATTACGGACGCGTTTAGGGAAACACGGACAAAACATTGAAATTCTTACTTTCTACAGGGATTACATTGTCAAGATTGGTACATTAATAATTCGGATTTTACAATCCTTCTGAAATTCCAGAAATTTTATTATATTTTGTACCTTATGACGACCTTCCAAATTTCCCTCATAAAAAGAAGAGTTACAAAGGGAATGAATTGTTTCATTAAACCATACTGTGATTATTCAAAATCAAGCAAGAATCAACATATTCAGGAACCGTTAAACGAGTGCCACGTGTCAAGATGTGAGTGGTCAAGAGATGTCACCGCTTTCAGTAAAGCGATCAATATGAAACGAATAGGAATAGACATAGGAGAAGGATTAAAAATATGTATATACCGAGATTTGCGGATAGAGATGAAGTGAAATTGAGAAGTGCTAATATCAAAGAGACAAATTGGCCGAGTAACAGCACGGAGACCACTTTCCATAGCTCCGATCTCCGGCGAGTATCGTCGGAAATCATCACGTGGTGTAACAGATCCCCAAACGAACTTACTACGGTAATGGCGGGAGCTTAGCACGTGACGCTTGCGGTAGAGTGAGTAGTCCAAAATCTACATTTTTTTACCGTTTGAAATGTTTTTAAGGTTAACCAAACATCCTCAGCTACCAGATTTATAATTTTATATCCACTTTTTCATAAAAAAACACTTTTTCATTAACGGAACTGAGATGTTGAGTTGTGATTTGAGAAATTTTAGCACAATGAAATTGACACGGATTACATGAAATTACTAAAAAAGGCAAGATGTTAGACTTTGCAAAAGATCTTCCCGTAAAAATTAACGGGTTTCAATAAACAGTGCCCTTAGTGGAATGTTTAACACCGACATAAATGAATTTAAACATTTAATAAATAGCAATGTAATATGCCAGTTTTATATGGTAAGTAACATTTCGATTCATTATAAACATGGAAGGTTTAAAGTTTATTGAATGCTTTATATTTATTTATAGTAATCTTAAATATTGTTTATCAATATTAAAATATTAAAATAGAAAACTAAAAAGAGAATGAAAAATGCATGAACTTTCAAATTAGTGAAATTACATGAAAAGTCCATGGTGCTCACAATTCGAACTTAACAACCAAAATATACTCCACTATCCTAGTTAAAATGGCTACCTTAACTATATGTACCCACAATTTTATAAATATATATTTCACAATCCGTAATCTTTCGGACCATCCGAAATACATCTCATATAGCACCAAACGATTGGCCCGTGAAATTTGCAATTTATCACACATTTTGTAGCTCGAACTTAAGGGGCAAATAAACAATGTCCACACTTTATGTGTTTGTGTGTGTTTTTTTTTTTAAGAAACATGAAAGCTTAAGATTTTTTGATGAATAAAGCCCAAGTGTAAATCAAGTTATGTGGGTTTATCAATAACCATATCCACTTATATGAATTGGTGCTATCTTAAATCACATCATGATCCATTAACTAATAGGTCATTGATAAGCTAGGTCAAGATCGCTATGATCTTGCCCATTGACAGGCATATAGCGAGGGCTAGATATTAACTTCAAATCTTATTATTTGTGTTATTATGTATCCGATAATTTATTTACCCGCAATTTCTATTTTAGCTGAGATGACAACTATATAAGAGTCGCTATCACAGATTTACAATTGATAGAGTTAAGATACATACAACTATACAACATCAAGAATTAAAAAATCTTACACATCATTCAACCGAAACTTTGAAATTTCGATGCATTTGATCATAGTATCATGTCAAGAATTGACACCTAGACTAGTTGACAATTTTGACTATACAAATGCATGACCGTTGAATAACTGATAATCAGTCAACACAGTGAAACCTGAACCTAGCTATTAGAGAACCAACAAATGAATGATACATCTAAGAGATTATTCCTCAAAGGTCAACAACCTTCATTTTCTCTGTGGTTCACCTGATATGGGTTTTCCAATCTTCTGTTATTTTGTAATAGTGATTGCGGTTTTCGCTCGAGCGGCACAAGTTGCTCAATCGTACAACCGGCCACCACCACGAGAGACTCTCATCGTATCACTCGCTAAAGATGCTAATCCTACCACACCACAACAGGTTAGTAATTGCTACATACTCTCATTGACTTAACTTAAGATGTCATAAGTAAATATTGGTATTTTGTGATTTTAGTGATATTGACTTAGGATTAGAACACAAAGGAGTGGTTGATGAAGTTTCGATGTCTAGTTCATTGTTCAAATGAATACTGAACTTGAATACTGACGCTGAAAAGAAAAGTAATGGTTAACCTTGAATTCCAGTGTTCAGTTCAATGTTCTGTAGATTATTTTATTTTATTTTTAAAGAAAAAAGTTTTTTCTTTTTTTTAACCGCTTGAAACAAAAAAAATAGAATAAAAAATAGAAGAACATTCCTTCTTTCACCGTTTAAAAGTGCACATTTAGCGAAGAACACTGAAGAAGAATACTGAAGGGGAGTGGAGAACACTGAACCTTCAGTATTCTTCTTGATGAACGCTGGAAAAAAGTGAGGTACTCCCTGTGCTCATTGTAAAGTTGTTTATCTGGTTAAAATTGTAACAAATTGGAGTTTTAATTTACCAGATTCATGTGTCCTTGGTTGGTGAAGATCGAATGCGAATTTCATGGATCACCGATGACCATACTCTGCCTGTAGTATACTACGGTTCATCTCCAGGGAAATGCGATCATTCGGCTAATGGAACCATATCATTTTACGAACATTTAAATTACACTTCTGGTGAAATACACGACGTAGTAATAGGTCCATTGAACCCGAGTACTGTCTATTATTACTCTTTTTCTTGTGGTTCAACCCGAACATACGCTTTCAAGACTCCTCCAACCCATTTTTCAGTCAAATTTGCTATTTCAGGTAACAAAACACGTTTTACTTTTCATTGATTTGTCCTATAGCTAAAGCGTGGTGATATTTACACGATGAAATTTGATAGATATACCAAAGTAATGCACTGAACACTACGCATTAATAGAATGAAAGTACGGTGTATCTATCAAATCCATGGTGTAAATATCATCCCATGTCTATCAAAATGTGGTCATTTTAGCTTTGTGAAAGTTATTTTTTGAAGTCGTACAATATGAAAGATACAAATAATGATATGGGAATTTAATAGGCGATCTTGGACAAACTGGATGGACAAAATCTACCCTTGAACACATATCACAATCAAACTATGATGTGTTTTTACTACCTGGAGATTTGTCATATGCCGATACAGTGCAACCGTTATGGGACTCGTTCGGCCGCCTAATGGAGCCACTAGCCAGTCAACGGCCATGGATGGTGACACAAGGAAACCATGATAGCGAAAATATTACGGCCATCCCCAAGCCCACTTTTAAAGCCTACAATGCAAGGTGGCGTATGCCATTTGAAGAGAGCATGTCCACTTCTAACGCATACTACTCATTTGAGGTTTCTGGTGTTCACGTCATCATGTTGGGTTCTTACACCGATTTTGCCTATGGCTCGGACCAATACAAATGGTTAGTGTCTGATTTAAAGAAGGTTGATAGGAGAAAATCACCATGGCTCGTGGTGCTAGTTCATGCACCGTGGTACAATTCTAACTTTGCTCATCAAGGCGAGACACAATCGGTCGATATGATGAAATCAATGGAGGGTTTACTTTACCAAGCTCGTGTAGATGTCGTTTTTGCAGGGCATGTACATGCTTATGAGCGTTTTGTAAGCAACTTCTACTATGCATAATTCTACACTATATATCTTTTTAGAGAGGCAAATATATTTCTTAATTAGTCACACGTCACTCAAATCTATTCACATTTTGTCTCAAATGAGACATTGTTAGGTTACCCCGATACCGCTTGACCTTAGACCTTTTGCCTAATGATTTCTTAAACTCTAAGTTTAATATAAATCAATAACACGTTAAATAAACTAATCATTATGTTATTTTGGCAGGAACGAGTTTACAATCAAGAAGCTGATAAATGTGGTCCGGTGCATATAACAATTGGTGATGGCGGCAACCTTCACGGTCTTAATAGCGAGTGAGTTAACAATAACATTCATTTTTTTCTGTAATACACGAGTTTGATTATTAACACTGTCAAAAAAATCGTGTTCAATAGGTACAAGGAACCGCAGCCAACAATATCGGCGTTTAGGGAAGCAAGTTTCGGGCACGGGGAATTTGAGGTGGTGAATGCAAGTCATGCTAAGTGGTCGTGGCATAGAAATGACGACGATGAATCAGTTGAAGCTGATTCGGTATGGATCAGAAGCCTTACTTCTGAACCAACTTGTAATAAGATATAATAATGAGTGTTTTACCTATTACCATAAGTTTTACACAATGGAATGAATGTAGGATACATTGATACAACAATGGTAGGATCATATTTATTACTCTATCAAGTAAATAAGACGTCACCTACATCTCATTTGATTTGACTTGTTGAAACATGAAATGAGAGAAAAAAAATCGACTTGTATGATTTGAAAATTTGGTTCGTGTACTAATGATTAAACGATTGATAAAAGAAAGAAAAGCCAGTGTTATTAGAAAAAATAAGGAGAACGATTCGAAAGCAATCTTTTTTATTTGTATACTATCAAAAATGTTTTGTTGTATTGTACATTACATCACCGAAAAACAGATTTGATGCTACACGGATGAAAAACATGTTGAATCAACACCAAAGATAAGTGAAATACACTTGTTATCTACTATTTTTTACCTAAGGTTTATTGTTTGAAAATGTACGTATTATATTTTATCTTTATTATTATTGTATGAAGCGTATTTTCAAAACTTCTATTGTATGTATTAAACTTGTAAATATCGTCTATTGTATGTACTAAACTTGTAAATATCGTCTATTGTATGTACACATTCTTATTCGTGATTAACAAACGAAAAAACTCTTCTTTTTTGTCAATGCTAAAAAAAATGAAAGTATACATGCAATATACGATATACAATTTAATACATATAATACACCGAATGAAAGTACGTTTTATACAATAACAAAGAGAGAAAATGCATATTACAATAGTGGCAAAATGTATGGGTTGGGTCATGGGTCTAGATGGATATGGGTCTAACTAAGTCTGGGTCTAAATGGGTCATTTAGAAGGACGACTCTAAACGGGTCCGGGTCAAATGAGTCTCGAGTTGGGTCGACCCATCGGGTTTCCATAAGTTTTTTTTTATTTGAGTGAAAAATAAAAAAAAATGAAATGAGGCGTTCAAAAAAAATTTGACCCGCTAAGCCCGTTGTTTAATTGTTATAGAATTTAAGGATATATTAAATACTCATTTAAACCGATCTTATAAAATAGAGGGAGACCCAACAAACTTATCCACTCATAAATATTAAGCAACCTGTCTCATAACTAATCAATAGAGTTCAAAATTGCCACCTTACACGTTGAAATTTGAAACAATAAACCTTTAACCTTTTGCTCGGAAATAAAAGATGAAATATGTTCGTGTTAATGAAAAGGCGTGCACGTTACCGACTAATAACATGGAAATCATAATCGTTACGGCAAGTGATGTTGATAAAAATCAATGTCGACAGACGACGAATCACCGCGTTCCCATTGTCATTGTGTGTGAAACAAAATCACCGTCACCAAAATTTTCTTACATCATTTCATTAAAAACAGTGACCACACAAGCATATTCCATGTTACCATCTCTTCCTACTAGAGTAGAGAGTACCGAGGCGGGGTTAGAGCTTGTTGGTAGAGGGGCAAAAATAACTTGTTTTTCCTTATTTATACTTTTGACGGAGAAAAATATATCATATACTTCATCCGTCACATCCAAAATGTCCACTTTGACTTTACACGTAGTTTTAGGATTCTCTACTAACTACACTTTTCACCAATCAAATAACATATATACCCACTAAAGTCCCTTTCGATTGGTTACAACATGAAAGTAGACACTTATTTGAGACAACCCAAAATAGTAAGGTGAACATTTGAGGTGGGACGGAGGGAGTACTATATATTAATTTTATATTATTTATTTATTATATATGTATAATAATAATAAAAAATACGGTGTAGACAAAACCTGTTGGAAGTGGCGGCTGGGAGATTCCACCGGCGAAGAGAAATATGTACTAACTCGGTTAAACTTATGACCGTTCAAAATGTATATTCAATTTTACGGAAAGCATTGTGTGAAAATGATAAAATAAGGCGTCAGGAAACTTAACTGAGAAGATAGACGCACGTAATAACATTAAGCGATTGACCGATAATTATATTACACTATCAAAATTTCAGACATTTCAATAGGACTTGTTTATGAACAGTGTGGATGTTGTTGCTCATAAACAAGTCTTATTGAAAGGTAATCCGAATAATTATCCTCTTACGTTAGGGTTAAATGTGAGGTTCATACTCCCTCACAAAAAATAGAAATAATATTTAATTAAGGATCGAGGTATTTTATATATAGGATTGGGATCAAGGGAGAAGAGTTTTAAAGTGGAGAAGGTGGAGAAACAATTCTGACCATCAGATGATCGAATCAACGGCTCAGATCAGTCAATGGGCTTCCTTTGAAAATTTAAGGCGTGAAGGGCAATCTGATCAATTACATTGAATCACATAAAATAGGAAACTAACTACATTTAATAAGAAAGAAAAAAATGGATCGGTTAACATGAAAAAAAAAAAAACCGATCAAATTCTTGTCATCTTCCAATTCGATCGGCGATTGGGAAAAATCAAAACCCTAAAGTGTGATTGTGAAAGTGTAATGAATCAAACAAGAATTTCTCGTTCAAGCTTTTAAGTGGTTCCGCGTTAGGGTTTTGTTCGAGATAAAAAGGGTTTCAGTTTTGTTGTTGTAGTTTGGAAAGATGGTGACGGGAAATAAGATGCAACAAACGAGCAAGAAAGGTATGTGATTCTCCATTTGGGTTTCATTGATTTTTTTTTATTTTTTTTTGTAAATGGATGAGTAAACATGTAATTAGTTGATGTAAACCTTGCGTGATTTCGGGTTTTTGAAAAGTTCTTTCATAGTGATTCAAAACATTATAAAATTCTGCAAAACATGATTGTAGTGAATCAAATGTACACTTTTCGTTTTTGGGTTAGTTGTGTTTGATTGCGGTAATTGCTCCAATTGATGATGATTTGTTTTTGGGCCTAGAACAGATAATAGCAAGTGCTGTTTGATTGTCTTAAGTGTTTTACTTAACGTTATTTGATGAATCACTTATATGTTTGATTGCATAAAAATTTTTAATGGCCGATGATTTGTGTTTGATGAATCATTAAAATGTTTCACTTTATGTTGGTGAAACATAGTCGTAATTAGTTCTAGTTTGAGTACGCTGTGAATTGCAATTTAGGAGGTTTGGTGTACTAATGTTGTTGCAGTATCTCTAAAAATGCATAACAGTTTTGTTTGAGTACATCAAATACTTTGTTGTACAATGTAGGTGGCATGCAAATCAAAACAAACATGAATATTGCTTTATACTTGAACTGCTGAATCAAAAGTTTTAGTTATCGAATCAGAATGTGGCTAATAGTAGCTTGTTAAACATAGTTGCTTATAAGTGGCTTGTTATGATTGTTGGCATGTTTTCATATAATTGGCTTGATTAATTAGAAAGTTAACTGTAGCCGGATACTAGGTTTAATATGTCGCATAATTGTGGATGAAATTGCATTGAGTTATATGTGTTCGCTGAATCAAAAAGTTTTGTTACAGAGTCAGTGTTAAAAATAGCATTTTATCCTAGTTGCTCACAAATGGCATTTAATTCTAGTTGAATCAAAAAGTTTAGTTACAGAATCAGTATGTCGGTAGTCGTCGGTTGGTGAAATTGGTGTTTAGAAAGGTCATGTTATGATTCTATGCATGTTAGCATATGTGTGGCCTTAGTACTTACATATATTTCTAAATCTGAATCAAATGATTTATATGCCGAATCAATGTTGTAGAATGAGTAACTGGTTTGCTTATACGTGGCATGTTTATGAATATTTATCCCAGGCTCAAGAATCTATACAGACGTGATTGACATATGGGCATTACTACTGAATAGTAGAGAAGTGCACCATGGGAAGGAGCGGAAGCCGCATGCTTTTATGTGCACAGGAATATTGTTAAGTAAAAGTTGATGCTAAAAAATAGCTGTTTAATGTGATTTGTTACTCAAATATGTATTTGTTTTCTTTAAAATTAGCTGAAGCATTGTTCTTATATGCTAAACTTAGCTGAATCATAGTTCGTATGACAAACAATTTTATACTTAAATTTGTGCTGAATCACACTTGCTGACAGCCGAATCATAGTTGTATTACTACTGAATCGTTGTTAGATGTTTGGTTGTACTTAACCTTTTGCTGTTTGTTTTCTACTGAATCTATATTTGCTCTCATTAAAATTAGTTGAAGCATAGTTCTTAGATGCTAAACTTAACTGATTCATAGTTCGTATGACACACATTTGCATACTAAAATAATAGATGAATCAAACTTGCTAAAATCCGAATCATAGTTGTATTTCTACTGAATCGGTGTTAGCTGTTTGCTTGCTCTAAGCCTTTTGCTGTGTGTTTTAATAGACTCCAGCTTGTATGGATACTTCAAAGGATTTGGAAGAACGGAATAAGATTTTTGCCGAAAACCTGAATGATTGTGTTGAGCGATACAATATTGGGCATTTCAACGACTATGGGATGGTAAGTTATCTTGAAAATTAATATTCGAGAAGTTAATTTTAGTAAATATTAAATTATCTAACAATTTTGTTGGTGTTCAGGTTTTCTTTCCACTTCTGAATCGTGGCCATTTCTGGTGCGTTGTTTTCAACCTAGAAGGTGGCCATATATTTGTGCTTGATAATCTAGCGGATCGTGTAGCAGCTAGTAACTATTAAATGTAAATTTGGTATGTTGAATTCTGATTTTAATGGAAAATAGAAGTAGTTTTGACTGATATAACATGCATATGTGTTGATTGGCTTATGAAAATTTTTATCCCTTTTTCAGAGAGATCGGTTCTGGGCGTATTTATCAGCCACGAAGCAAACCAGGTGCAAACATCTGGAACATTTTGTCCCATGTAAACTGACGTTGGAGTGGCAAACAAGGATGAACGGGATCGATTGTGGTGTGTTTTTGATGCGGCACATGGAAATGTTTAAAGGGGTGGGGAAGTTTGATGCAGGACTAAGACAAGAGAATGACAGACAGCAGGCACAGCTAGATGATTTGCGTAAGAAATACGCGACGAGGATATTAACATCCGAGTTGAACTCTAAAGTTGTACACGTGAAGCTCGAAGCAAAGGATCATGCTAAACTTCCTCTCGATTTCCTGGAAGGTATAGCTAAACGGGTTAGAGAAGTAAGAGATGAACGCCTGGCGATGTTTGGAAATTGAAGCTTTTTTAGAACTTTGTTGTTGGAAATTGAAGCTTTTTTAGAACTTTGTTATTTGGTATTCTTAAGTTATTATTCTAGAATGTTGCTTATAGGAACACACCCAGAGTTATGTTTTTTGATGAAAAACTCAATTGTTTATAGCTTTTAAATGGCATTGACTGAATCAATGTTCAATTACCTGAATCACATTGTGTTTAGCTCAAATTGTTTTTAATTTTATCCGTTGTTGATGAGGTGTTGCTGCCTCTAATCTGTGCGTAGAACATGATCAACAACAATTATGGATGGTATTTATTATTGGTGGATGTGGTGGTTTTGTGTTCACAAATGACTGAATCAAATGCTCAAATAACTGAGGTCAGAAAGTAATATAATAATTTACGATCGTCACAAATGGTTCTTCAACGTAACTTAAAAATTCAATCCCAAAAATTGTTTTAGCTGTTATTGATTGTATTAAACTATGCACCAATATTGGATATGCAACGATCAAAAAATTTCTTCAATTGATAATAAGAATTATAAGGCTATGAAATTGAAACTGATAATGAAGTGTCCAGATATTTTGTGATATTTTCCTAAAATATTGGAGCCCATATTAACGTGAAGATTGATAACCGCCTATATTACTTTAATTAAATTACATGATTTTTAATTAAAATAAACAAAGTACAAATGACTAATATACCCTTGACCTGAATTTAAAATGATTGGTTTGGATTCTTTCGCCTCCTTCTCCATAAAATTAATCTTCTTTTTAGATCCTTCAACTTTTATATATATATATATATATATATATTCTCAGTAAAAACAAAAAATTACTAAAATATTATCACCATGTAGATTAACTTTATATTCAAGAATGTTAAAGGTATAAAATACGAACCTAGTATATTCGACCAAATATTTCAACTTCAAAACATCAGATAATGATGAAAATCAGTATCCTAGGTTAAAGCCTTGAAGGTTCTCTTAAGTCTTAAGTTCTTATGAAAAAGTTAATAAACTAACGTACAAGTCAAAGCATTTTCTGGAATCAAAATTTGGGTCAACGACAAATAAAATGTTGTAAGACTAAAGGTAAAAACAATAACTTTAATATTAATTAATATTTTATCACATTACATTACATATTCTATTACATAGTACTTTATATTCTCGATCT
This sequence comes from Pseudognaphalium luteoalbum, assembly GCA_963422505.1. NCBI lineage: Eukaryota > Viridiplantae > Streptophyta > Magnoliopsida > Asterales > Asteraceae > Pseudognaphalium > Pseudognaphalium luteoalbum. The sequence goes on along the minus strand of OY730198.1, from coordinate 5,552,154 downwards.
CATCTCTGTATAGTTGTGTCCCAGTATCTATCTTTCTATTATAGTTTCTAAATAGTATATTAACTTTACATTTTACCCTCAAATATTCTCAATTTCTTAAAACTGACATGAAAATTTGTTGAAAAAATAAATGTAAAAGTATCATCTTCATTATTGAACAAATTAATTTATTAAAGTTCGTGAGAACTGAAAGTAGATACTTATTTTGAGACGAATGAGTATATAATAACTTTGTATTTGTATGAATGTGGGGAAAAATTGTCAAGCAACCGAAGTAGATCATAATAAATACCACCTGATCAACATCATTTTTTTGTTTTGTTTTGTAGCTAGATTTATGCGATAAATATTCACATTTTACAACACCTTACAAAATCTCTCATTCTTTGATTCCTCATATACCATCACTTTCTCTACCTCTTTCTGGTTCAAAACATGAGGTTTTCGAAGCTCTTATTGCTCGTGATGTTGGCGTCCATAGCAACGGATATTGCTCGTGCTTACGTACGACCACCACCACGAGAAGATATCGTTGTATCACTCGACAAAGATGCCGATCCTACCACTCCACAACAAGTAAGTAACTACATACCGTATTTTTGTATATTCATCTACCATTGCTCAATATTCATGACATATACAATGCATTTTAGATACACACACATAAATATGCCTATATTTGATGCTTAAATTTGTTGTTTGTATACAAATTAAAGGGAAAAAAGTTTACATGTAATTTAGTATTTCATAATATATATAAAATATAATTATTTAATTATTATTATGTTTAAAAATATAACTAAAAATATAATGGCAATGTACTACGTACTCTTTGAATGATAAATTTTAGCATTTGTTACTGATGTCATTGACCTATCACCATTAATAATAATAATGACAATATGACATTGTACGTACTCTTTAAAAACGATGCTATGTTAGTGGCCAAAGATTAAATTTGTTAGTATAACATTTCTATTATAAGTAATATTGATTGATATTGATATTAATAATTGTTCAAAAAAAAAAAGTAATATTGATAATTGATACACTCCATCAATGTTAATATTATGATTACTTGTGTTATTACGTTAAGTGTAGTTGCTTATAAGTAATTATTACCATAACTATAGAGGAGTTATTTAATGAGTAATATTTAATTTAATTTAATTTATCTATATATCTTCTACTGCTTCATTACTGTATGATGATGATCTCATCTTCAATTTTCATCAAACTAAATGGTATTTGTAATATTTATATCTATTTGATGTTAAAGGAGGAGTGTACACGAATATAATAGATAATACGTGTCAATTTATTATATTGTTCAATTGATATATTTTTCAGTTGATTTTTGTAATTATGTGTCTTGATAGTATCACGTAATTATAGATGCGGATAGAATGTCAATTAGATTGTCTTCAAAGTTAAATTTAGTCTGGACACGTACAACCTTATATATTTAAAGTAATATGTATGTTTAGACAACGGTGCTATCATTATATACCATAAACTCTTTGATGTATACATTAAATAAAATATGCATTACATTGTTATACAATACTGCATCAATAAATATAAAAGTTGATATATTTATTAAGTTGTTTGTTGTATTTATTAATAGCCTTTAGATAAGAAATACGAAGAGTGAATTATTACAAGAAATTTTATAACAACTTTCCTAAACACCGCAAATAATAAGTTAGAACATGTATAAAATGACTATAGTTCAACCAATTATCAAATTGTTAACTAACATTTCATTAGGGCAATTAAATTTGTTATAATATAATTAAGCACAACAACTTATGTACTTCCACGTCTCGTGGTATTTAAGGGCTTGTTTCACAAGAAAAATTGACCTTTTAAAAGCAAAATTTTACATATTTCACGAAGTTTATTCATCAATAGTATGTGAGACTTAACTTAAATAAAATACTCGCTAATTGTGAAATTGCCTACTGGTCGGTTGCGATTGATTGCAAAGTTTTCAATAAGATTACGATTTTAGATTTTGACCACTGAAACGATTTTTGTTGATTGTTTTAATGTTCTTTTTCTTTAATGAAAAAAAAACCCGACCGTCTATAGAGTTTATATAGTAGCGATATACTGATATACTCCCTCGTCTCAATTTAGTTAGGGTAAATGACCCAAAAAGGTAATTAACTTGTTAAAATTTGACAATAAAGGAAATATGATTTTTGTCAATGCTCAAAAATGACTCACAATTTATAATCGTATCATAAAATGAACTTTAGTTGTTAGAAGAGTTCGATTAAGGGTAAAAATGACGGTTTTATTTTAAAAATGCGTCATAAAAGGATTTAGTATTTTGAAATGTTGCCATAAAAAGATTAAAAATAGTGAAATTGTGTCACAAAAGGATTTAACAATCAAAATGAAATTCGGCTTTAAATACATAAAATTTAAATATAATATTTATATCGTATGTTTCTAGGTCAAAATGTCACATATTAATTGGTTATTTGAGATTTAAAACTCACATCAGCTAAAATCGATTAAAAAATGAAAGAGAAAAAATGTAACAATTATTACACCTTTCTTTAAACTTTTTTGACAACTTAAATCTTTTTATGCACAATTTTATAATACGAATCCTTTTTGGACATTGACAAAACTCATAGTTTCTTTATTGTCAAATTTTTACAAATTGGTTATCCTTTCGAGTCATTTGGCCATATAATTATCACCAGAAAAAATAATACACTTTAATAAAAACATAGTCATTAGAGCATCTCCAGTGCTATGGACTTTACCATATCCATAGCAATAACACATCAGCTTTCTATAAACATCACATTATATAAACTTACTCCTCTACTCTTATAAACTTTATCAAAGTCCATAACTAGGTCCCACTTCATTTATCATCATTATTATATTGGCTAAATATTATTTAAAATATACTTTATACTATATATGTAATATTTTATTCTTGAAAAGGGTTAAATTTTTACATGGGTCCACTAGTTTATTAGTAAACCATGTCCATGGAGATGGACTCAAGTTCATGGGGATGGACATTCTTTCATGGACTTTGTCAACTAATGCTATATGTTTTGCATGGGCATTGTCACACCCCGTCTAAAGCGGAAACAACGGAATGCAACCATGACAGGATCACAACACATTATTATAAAGAGTCTATATGAAAATAAAACTCCAATGTATTATAATACTTGTAACATGAATAAGGTTCACGCTATGCGTATGTTGAGTCACTGATCGTCAAACTCAAGATAGTCACTTATCTCAAAGATTAAGAGGAAGACTAAGACATTGTCTGCAAGCAGTTTGTTGAAGTCATTAGTCGCTGATAAGCAAAGTCACTGATGGTGTCTTATTCTCTCATGTCGCTGTCCCTTTAAATGAAAATCTCTCTAAGAAGAAATGATTCAAGTCAAGCTCTTGTTGCTGATGTTTTATGTTCGCTGATATTCTCTCACTCTGAGTTACTGAAGGAGAATTATGCTCAACTCTGTGTGTCGCTGATCATTGTCAGCGAGAGTATTACTCTCTGTACATGAAGAATGATTCAAGTTGAAGATAGTGTTGCTGAAGGTTTTCTTGTCGCTGATTGTATCTTAGACCAGTAGAGGAAGAATTTATAAAGATCAAAGCCTCAACTATGTGTGTCGCTGATACTCATCTATCAGCGAGAGTCTCCAAGTCTTATTAAGTTCTCTCATCTGCTGAATAAAAGAAGTCGCTGAAGATTAGCTGTTCAAGTCATTCTTTAGAGCATGTTAGCTCGCATCGAGAATGAGGAGAGTTGATATATCTATCAGTTACTGCAGCATTAAATGCCGCATTAAATAAGAAGTCAACATTCGGCGTTACTACGGCGCAGCACGTGTTCCTCGAAACTTGAAAAGAGTAACGTGGAAGTTTTTGATTGGTCTATAGTACAAGGTGATATTTCCCAAGACAGAATGTCGTGCCATGATATATCACATCTCAACTACCTCTCCAATCAAGCAGCGACACGTGTCTATCAGATCCGGAAATCAAGGATTTCAGCGTCTATAAATAGCGTAGTATGTTGTACTTCATTTTGTGTTGATTACTTGTATTGTCACTTGTTTGTCAGTGACTAGTTTGTCTAAAATACAAGTAACACCAGCGAGTAAACTAGTAGCGTGTTTGTCCACTACTAGCTTATCTCAGCGAGTGAGCAGTTAGCGTGTTTGTCCACTACTGCTCATCTCATTTGTAATAGCTGTATTGTTTGATTTAGATTAGCTTTGGCTAATCTATTCCGCAATCAACAAGCGATAAATTTTATCAATAACAGAATTTATCTTTCAGCTACATTTGTATCAGCAACTGAACTGTTTATCATATATATATATATTTGTGTTCATATTGTTGTCACCTTAATATGGTTAAAAACTTGCTAAACAAAGATAACACTGTAACAAAGAAAAGAAAAGTTTTTAATTGTATTCAACCCCCCCTTCTACAATTAACTCACTGTTAACGATTCACAATCACTGACATAATAGTGATTTGGGACTCACAATTGGTATCAGAGCAGAGTTGGTTTAAAATATAATTTAACCAGATCTGCAATGGAATCCGTTAAGTACAGTTGTGTTGATTCTGAGTACCAGAAGGGAAATGGCTCCACTACAAAACCCCCAGCATTTGACCCATCAAGAATTGAAACCTGGATATCCAGGATGATGATGTTCTTAGACCTTGTTGATGATCGTCTTTGTTCTATAATAACTGACGGTCCTCACACTCCTACTGTCATTATTCCTGCTGTTGCAGCCACTGCAACCACTCCTGCACTACCAGAAATGGTTATGCCAAAAGGGGAGGAACAATGGATAGATGAGGACAGGCGCATGGTTAGACTGGATAAACAAGCTAAAATATACATAAACATGTCACTTCCTGATGAAGTGTTTGAGTCCATTAGATTGTGCAGTACAGCGAAACACATGTGGGACACTCTTAGAAATATCTATATTGGAACCCCCGACATAATTCGCTGTAGAGAAGTAAATCTGACTCGTCAGTATGAACTGTTTGCCATGGAACCCAATGAGTCACTAGCCTCCACCTATACTAGATATCAAGCTTTAATAAATAAAATGGAAAAGGCTAATATAGGAAAAGACCAAAGATTTGTTGTTGAAAAATTTCTAGAACTGTTGCCTAGAAAAGTTTGGGGAACCATTGCAACATGTACTCGACAACGTAATGATTATACTTCTCTCAATCTAACTCAAATTTATGGTATATTGTTAAACTGGGAACAATCTGAAAAACAGGCTGATCAAAGTGAGCACATTCGTGCTGCACTAGGCAGTTAAAAGATTTCTAATGCCCTTGTAGCTGAGCTAGAAGAGATTGACCAAAAGCAGAAAGTTAAGATCACCCAGTTGAGTTCAAAGTCACTGATCGCAGATGAGGAAGGTTGTGCTGCTGACAGTCAGTCTGAAGTCAGCTATGAAGAAGGACTAGAGAAGTTGGAAAGAGATATGGCCATGATGGTTGCAAATTTCAGAAAGAACACAAGGTTCAACAAATTTGCTGGTGCAACATCAAGTGACATCTCAAAGTCAAAAGGTGACTGCTACAAATGCGGCAAACCTGGTCACTTTGCAGCTGACTGTAGATCCAAAGCTGTCAATCCTCTCCCTGAACAAAGGCCCAGCTTCAGAAATGAAAAGTATAACAAGTACAAGTCAAAATACAAGAAGCTGAAAGCTATGTCCAAATTTGGCAAAAAGAAGGGAAAAGGATTCGTCGCTGAAGAAGGATCCTTCAGCGACTCTGACTCAACCTCATCATCTGATGAAGAAGAAGCTATGATTTGTTTAGATAGAGACTACTGCATGATGGCTGATGATGCTGACTTCCATGAAAACATCAAAGAAGTAGCTAAGAAATGTTCAGCATCCGGTTGGGATCCAGAGACTCTCTACAAGGTACATTGTTTTAAATCAGCTTCAGTGACTGAAAAGGAGAATATCTTTGAGACTTTGATAGTTGATCTATCAAATGCCCATGATATTCAGAAAAGGCAAGAATACATGATCAATGACTTAACATCTAAACTTAAACTTCAAGAAGAAAATTTGTTGAAAATGAAAGATCTAAAACTTGAACTTGATGCACAAATACATGCAAATCAAATGTGCATTCAAGAGAAAATAAGTATTGAAACCAAATTTTCTCAACTCAATGAAGTTATGAGGTCATGGTGCAAATCTGCATTAAATGTAAATCAGTGTGTCAATAATCAAATTCCAAAACAAGTAAGAGCTATTCTGGGAGGTGATTATGGCACAGCTGCTTCTCTGGCTGATGCCACAAGCATTGATCAAATATTCAAGCCTGATCAATCCTTTTCAAACTTTGCTTTTGAAGCAATGTCAGTCTTCAGCGAGCCTAAACCAAATCACTTTGTTAAAAGCTTGCTGGTCACTGACAACTGTGATATAACTGCAAGTATTGATGAACTGAAAGACTTGAGCATAAATGTGTCAAAAATCAATCCAGTTCCCATCAGTTCTACTCCTATTAATCAAAAGCTATTCAGCAACCTCAGTTCTGACACTCCAGTGACTGATGATCTTGTCATCAGTGACTTGGAGTCAAAGAAGCAAACTGAGACAGTAAGTCTGAACTCTTTCAAATCTCAATCAAATAGGCATGTTGAGCAAAAGAAATCTAAAGCCACAAATAAAAAATGCTATAAGTGTGGAAATAGACAACATGTGTCAACAGATTGTTCATCAGTACAAGTTTGTGTCCAACCAACCACCAGCAGTGAGTCAAATGTTTTGCTGGTCAGTGGAAGCCAAGTTAAAGGCTTGTCCACCATGAACCCATCTCAGGATGGGTTCATAAATTGAACTAACATTTCACTTCTGATGTAGGGCATTCTTAGATAAACAATCTGGTATCTGGACAGTGGGTGTTCCAGACATATGACCGGATGTAAGTCCCTGCTCAGCGACTACCAGGATGAAAGAGGTCCTGATGTAGTTTTTGGTGATAACAACATTGGTAAGACCAGGGGGTATGGGGTCTTGACCAATGGTAATGTGATGTTTAAGAGGGTGGCATATGTTGAAGGACTGAAGCATAATTTATTAAGCATCAGTCAGTTCTGCGATGCCAAGAATAAAGTGCTATTTGATCATGAAGCTGGAGTTGTTTACAACAAAAATGGAAGTGTTGTCCTGGGTGCTCAAAGGAAAGGAAATACATATGTAGTCAACATGGACTCAGCACAATCAGGAACATGTTTCTATTCCAAAACCGTTTCAGAAGAAAAATGGTTATGGCATAAGCGACTTTCTCACCTGAACTTCAAAGCCATCAGCAAGCTCAGCAAATATAGCTTGGTAAATGGTCTTCCAAAGCTTACTTTTGACAAAGACAAGTTTTGTTCAGCGTGTGAGAAGGGAAAGCATCACAGCTCTTCTTTCAAAAGCAAACAAACATCTTCAGTGACAGAATATTTTCAACTGATGCATATGGATCTATTTGGTCCAGTGAGTTCTCCCAGTCTTGGTGGTAAAAGGCATTGCTTGGTTATTGTGGATGAATATTTCAGATATACTTGGGTATTCTTCCTCAAAGCCAAAAGTGATGCAACACAGGAAATCATATCCTTTATCAAAAAGATGAAAAACTTAAATGATTGTTTAGTTAAACATTTAAGAAGTGATAATGGCACTGAATTCAGAAATATTAACCTTGAAAGTTTCTGTGATTCAAAAGGTATTTCTCAAAACTTCTCTGCACCAAGAACACCTCAACAAAATGGTGTTGCAGAGAGGAGAAATAGAACCTTGATTGAATCAGCAAGGTCAATGCTCATAGATGCTGGTCTTAAGACCCACTTCTGGGCTGAAGCAGTTAACACTGCCTGCTACACTCAGAATAGGTCTCTGATTGTCAAGAGACATGATAAGACAGCCTATGAGGTGTTAAGGGGGAGAAAACTTGACATAAGTTTTCTTCATGTTTTTGGCAGTACCTGCTATGTCTTAAACAAAAGAGATCACTTAGGAAAGTTTGATCCCAAAGCTGATGAAGGTATATTTGTTGGTTACTCAATCATTTCAAAAGCTTTCAGAGTTTACAATAAAAGAAGGGAATGTATTGAAGAATCAATGGATGTTACCTTTGATGAATCTTATGATGAATCACTCACTGATCCAAAAGATTATGAAAACCTTATTTTTAACTCAATCAGTGATGACAAGCATGAGATTCATCCATCAGATTCAGAAAGGGAAGATGATGTCCCTGAAGATACTTCTGGCTCTACTCTAGCTCAGAATAATTCAGAAACTTCATCTTTGCCTGTTAATACCCCATCATCATCTCATCATTTGCATCAAAATAACAACACTCATTTTCAAAACCAAAGCTTAAACATTGCTTCTAATGCTGATGTGTCTGGTGGATCACCTCTGAATAATCAAGTCACTGCTGAACCTCAGCGAGTGACTAAATGGACTAGACATATTGATAATCAATTGATTATTGGTGATCCTCAATCCAAGGTCCAGACCAGATCAGCATCTGCTAACTTTTGTTTGTTTGTAAGCTTTGTGTCACTTATTGAACCCAAGAAGATTGATGAGGCACTCACTGATCATCACTGGATAGCTGCCATGCAAGATGAGCTATCTCAGTTTGAAAGGAATAAGGTGTGGAAGTTAGTACCTCAAGTAGTTGGAAAATCTGTGATTGGAACAAGATGGGTGTTCAGAAACAAGATGGATGCTGATGGTGTTGTAATAAGAAATAAGGCTAGACTGGTTGCACAAGGTTACTGTCAGCAAGAAGGAATAGATTATGATGAAACTTTTGCACCAGTTGCTAGGCTTGAAGCAATCAGGTTATTCTTAGCATATGCAGCTCACAAGAAGTTCAAGGTATATCAAATGGATGTGAAAAGTGCCTTCTTGAATGGCAAGCTGCAGGAAGAAGTGTATGTAAAGCAACCACCTGGATTCACTGATCCCAAGCATCCAGGTTATGTATATAAACTGGATAAAGCTTTATATGGACTCAAACAAGCTCCCAGAGCTTGGTATGACACTCTTTCTGTCTTCTTGATTAAATGTGGTTATGTCAGAGGTAAAATTGACAGCACACTATTTATCAAAAAGGATAAAAGAGATGTCATACTGGTCCAAATATATGTTGATGATATTATTTTTGGGTCTACTAACAATGACATGTGCAAGGAATTCAGTAACCTCATGACAAAAAGTTATGAAATGAGCATGATGGGTGAACTAACATTTTTCCTTGGTCTGCAAATTAAGCAAACCAAAACTGGTATTTTTATAAACCAAGGAAAATATGTTAAAGATTTGTTAAAGAAATTTGAATTCACCAACTGCTCATCCCTTGCTACACCAATGTCATCTGCAGTAAAATTACATGCTGACCCTGATGGTAAATCTGTAAACATCACTGCTTACAGAGGAATGATTGGGTCACTGCTGTATTTAACTGCTAGTAGACCAGACATTATGTTTTCCACTTGTCTATGTGCTAGATATCAAGCTGATCCAAAGGAATCCCATTTGCTCGCTGTCAAAAGAATATTTATATATCTGAAGGGTACACCAAATCTTGGTCTCTGGTACCCCTCTGGTTCAGATTTCTCACTGATGGGATATTCATATTCTGATCATGCTGGATGCAAAATGGACAGAAAGAGTACCTCTGGTAGCTGTCAGTTTCTTGGAGAAAAGCTTGTAAGCTGGTCAAGCAAGAAACAAAATTCTGTCTCAACTTCTACTGCTAAGGCTGAATAAGTCGCTGCTGGAGCCTGCACTGCTCAAATTCTGTGGATGAGGAATCAGCTCGCTGACTATGGTTTTGACTTTGGCAATGTTCCAATCTATTGTGACAGTCAAAGTGCCATTGCCATAGCAAATAATCCTGTGATGCACTCAAGGACAAAGCATATTGATGTCAGATATCACTTCATCAGGGACCACGTCATGAAAGGTGACATTGAATTGCATTTCATTCCAACTGATTACCAACTCGCTGACATTTTTACAAAACCTTTAGATGAGAAAAGATTCACCTTTCTCATCAGTGAGTTGGGCATGCTGAACCTAAATGATTAAAACCTGTTTGTTTAATAAACGGTAGTTACAAAATAAATAGCTTATTTTTTTTAACACGCTGACCTATCGTTCTCACTGATATAATCAGCAAGAACAATAAGTTAGCATTGTTATAATCAATAAATTATATACTTTGTAACTGCACATGAAAAATTCCTTATATCATATAAATAAACTATATCTTATGCTTCACATAATTGACTAACTGATTGGATTAGTATTCTAAGTTGTAATTTGATCAGCAACATCAAATGTGAAACATAATACTTATTTTATTTTAAGATATAACTTATTTTTCATCTCGCTGAGACATAATGCATCAGCGAAAGTTTTGTTATTATTTAATACTGCATTTATTTCGACATATATTCCTTACAATTAATACATTTTGTATTTAATTTTAACGATTTATATTCCAATTAAATACTTTATTAAAATATCTTATGGGAACTTGAAAAGGTACACTTTTTCTGACACCTCGTATACTTTTTCCGGCGCACCACTCCCATTACCATTTAATGTTACCACTTATCACCATCATCACCCTACTCCACTACCACCAACCACTTTTTTTTTTTTTTTTACCTTTTTGACCACGTACATACTCGTTATGACCACACATTTTCCACATCTGTAACCGTATATAAGCAGCGAAACCCCTACCTTTTCATTCTTTACGCTTTCTAACTTTTTAAACTTCATCTTCTTCATTTTTTCTTCTCTGCAAATATTCAACTTTTCAATTTTCTACTTTCTTTTCAAAAATGGCAAGGACAAAATTTTTCAATAATGCTTATACTCCGACCCCAGAGATTAAAGCTCTTCGAGCCTCTGCGGTCAGCGAGACCCTTGTCGTTACAGTTCCCAAATCTAACTATTTGGGAAATGTAACCTGTACAAAACCTGAGTATGCGGAGGTAATTAACTTTCTGAAAAATCATTTTATCCTCCCTGCTCTTACCTTGTCTCCTGGGGAAATGAACCCTGAATGGCTCAGTGAGTTCTGGTATACCTGCACTCACTCAGTCGTCTCTGGTGTTTCTCAACTCCAGGGTTTTATCGACAATGGTACCCAACCTATAATAATAACTGCCAACACCATTCGCTCTATTTTACAACTGCCGACCTCTGAGTCATACGAGTCGCTGCCAGAGAGCGACGTTGCCAAACAAGGCCTCGTCGAGCTCACTGAGATTGAGTGTAAATACTCAGTCGATGGCAATGGCAACCGTAAATACTCTACGGTCCACAAAACGAAAATGGATGGTGTTTGGAATGCCCTTTTTACAAATTTCATTCAATCTTTGGGCACAAAATCAGGGAGCTACGATCAATTCAGCTCCCTGGAGGCACAGATCAGTTGGTCACTGGTCAACTCTCTACGAGTTGACTATGCAAGTGTGATCTTCAATGAACTGATCACCAAAGTCGCTGAGCCTGCCAGGGCAAAATATGTACCTTACCCTAGGTATCTCTCACTGATCTTTAGAGATCAGTTTGCTGCCTATGATAGGGTATCATTTCAGGGATTTGAGCCACTCTGGTAGGATCTCAAATTTTTGCTAAACCAGCGACTGTGGTTTTACCTGCTTTTATGAAGCATCCGGGGATCCTTGCACCCCAGCCTGTAACTGCCGTACAAATGTCCGTTGCTGCCCCCCCATCGACCACGTCACTGACCACACCCCCAGTGACTACTGTTGGTCAACCACCAATCAAGAAACCACCAACTGCTCCCAAGAAAAAATCCAAATTAGGGTCCCTGACATTAAAGGATCAGGGACATAGCAAAAAGAAGACATCTACGGATGCTAGTGGTGAATCAGTGACTGTACGTTCAGTTACTGAGGGCACCACTGCTGAACCCTCAACTTTACCTGCTTCACTGGACTCCCGAAAGTCCAGTGACTCTACAAAGGGAAACCTACAGACAGCTGCAGTGGATCAAACTACTGTTAGCAGTGATTCGGGTGCACCCCACACCCTCAGATCGAGTCAACCCAGCCACTTGTCAGCCTCACAAAAGGGTGACATTTCACTAAAAGGGCAAGTGACATCAGTGGGTTTTAACACACTCATAGTTGATGTCACACCACTGGCTACAGACCCGGGCCATCTCTCATCTATCACTGCACCGACTGTCAATGTCTCACCACTGCCCCATGGTGAGATACAGGTCGCTACTTCTATTTCCAATGAACCACCAGCTAAATCACAAGCTGATGATGAGGAAATCATGCCAATGGACACCTCTGAGGACACCCAACCCATTCCTCCACCCACATCCAACTCTCCCATCAGAGAGCTCACCCCCACTTCTTTCTCCAGTGATAACATCCAAGTCACTGCTGACCAGATCACACCCCCTGATCAAGTAGCCCAATCTACACCTACCCCCATTATTAATACCCAAACTACTCCCCCAAACACCTCCACTCACTCCACATCAGATCAGCTACTGATGGAGTACATTGCCCAATCCCAAACCCAAATTAAGATGCTCACTGAAGACCGTGAGGCACTTATTGGCAATGTCTCTGTCCTTCAGAAAGCTGTTGCTGCTCTCACTGATGTATACAACTCCATTGAACCATGGAGCACATCTGTTAGTGAGAGGGTACAAACAGTAGCTGATGCTAGTGCTGCAATAAACCATGCAGTCACTGAGCTAGCCTCCACCTCCAACACCAACTTCACAAATCATGCTGCTGCCATTGCCCAGCTCACCACCAACCAAAATGATTTAGCCATTTCTGTATCTAACTACCTTTATAACACTGACAAAGTTATTAAGGTGCTTCCACAGGTTGTCTCACAGCTCACAAAGACAAGAGCTGAGGTCGCTGCCCTGCGTGAGGAAAACGCAGACTTCACTGATCAGATACTAAGGGCAGTTGATCAGTTTGAGCGAACCAGTCAGGGGGAGAGTGAAGAAGAGGACTTGGTCTCTGATCCAGAGATGCCCCGTAAGATGACTGATCCGCTATCAAACAAGGCTCACAGGGACATTGTGCTCACTACCTATGCACTTCGTCCTATTGCTGAGCAACCTGAATTGGAGGCCCTTGCAGTTGCTGAACTGCATTGGGTGGATATGGAGATAGCCGCTGACATGGTGGATGTCGCTGAAAGCTTTCCTGAGTTCAGTGCTGAAGAGCTCAGGAACTACAATGGGCTGATACAGCAATGGGCAGTGGATGATACTGCCAGGATTGAGGGTACCTCAGTGAGCTACGAATTGGCTCGCTGGGAGCGGATGAATAGGGATGTAGTAGCTGATGCATCTGATGATGAGGAGGATGATACCATCATGCATGATGCTGATGATAATAATGATGATAATAATGATGATGGCCAGGGAGGTCGTCATGGAAATGGTCAGGGATCAGATGATGAAGATGATGTGAATATGGAGGATCAGCAACCCATATCATCTGTCATGAAAAGGAAAAGGACCAGTGACACCTCTCCTGCATCTACTCCCCCATCAAAGAAACAACAGGTCAGTAATCCTCAATTACACATTGTCATATCTGAGGTAGCTGCACCTTCATCTCCACCTGCAACCCTAAACCTACCCTCACCTACAGCAACTACAACCACAGCAACCCAAACAATCCAAATAACCACACCTACCCCAACAACTATAATTCCAATCTCCACAGCAACTCCTTCCAACACTACCACATCAGACACCTCCCCTACAGCATGCCTTTCCTCTGACTCAGCCTCAGATACCCCTTGTCCTGATGAAACAAAAGATCAGAGAATTGCCAGAAAGATAAAGGCAAGACAGGACAGGGAGCAAGAGATGATATTACAAATTACCTTTCAGGCTGAGTTGAGAGAAGAACAAGAAAGGAAAAGGTTGCTGAAAGAGCAATCAGATGCTGACAGAGCATACCTACTGGAATTGAGCTCCAAAGATGCCAATGAAAGGGCCAGACTTCTTAAACAAAAGAAAGATCAAGAAGAGTCTGATGCTGCAATTGCCAGGGTACTTTCTGAGATAGAAGAGAGTGAGCTAGAGCAACAGAAACTGAAAAGATCAGCTAGCAAGAGCTCTAAAAAGAAAGGGGGAGCTGTCAAAACAGCAGTGGATAGGAAGTGGGATGAAATTGATAGAAAGAGATTTGCTGCCAGAATGACAGGGAGATCAAACCCTGCACCTATTACCAAGGTCAAACTGAAAAAGTCAAGAAACCAATCTCAACCTCAGCTACTTATACAAAGAGGTTCAGAGACTCAATCAATGCTACTTGATCAAGTATGCAAGCTGCACAGAGAAGAATGGAATGAGATAAGGCTTGCTATCAGCCACTCTACAAGTGCAGTTAAGGTTGATGTCATAAAGGAGATTGATAGACTCTATCAGAAAATGGTGTCGCTGCAACTACTCAGACCAGAAGATACTGTCATACATGATGAGGAAATTGTTCAGCCACCTAGTCCAAGGTATAGATCAGGTACCAGCAGCATCTATCGAATCCCCAACACTTCAAGGCTTAATCTATCTATCCCTGCTGGTGTGCCAAAGCTTGAAGGTCATGAGGTCACTGAAAGGGAGAAGGGTCTGGTATACAGGGACCTAAATGGTGCCCTTAGGTTTCAGAGAGAAGCTGAACTTGAAAAGGTTGATCAGGAACAACTCATACACCTAATCAGGTCAGCTAGCATGCTTCCAACAGATTCAAAGATCAGAAAAGCTATTCTCGATGAAGCCTTGGCCAGAAAGTTCAGATACCTGCCCTCCAAAGACAAATATGAACTTGAAGCTGAGCTTGGCATAGTGAAAGAAGAGGAGATGTGGAGAGATAAATAATTTAGACATTTTGTAATAGTTAGCTTCTGTAAATATTTATTCTATGATATATATGAGGCTTTGCACAAGAAAATCTACAAGTACAAGTCACTGGGCAACCTACTTTCTTTCAGAGACTCAAACATTTTCAACTACAAAAATTTACAAGGACAAGTCTCTGAGCAATCTACTTATCAACAGAGTAAAGGAGATTATTGAGCATAAACGTTTCCTGCAACTAGTCTGTCTAAGGGAGCTTTGACTTAAACCATTTAGGGGGAGATTGTTGAGTCACTGATCGTCAAACTCAAGATAGTCACTGATCTCAAAGATTAAGAGGAAGACTAAGACATTGTCTGCAAGCAGTTTGTTGAAGTCATTAGTCGCTGATAAGCAAAGTCACTGATGGTGTCTTATTCTCTCATGTCGCTGTCCCTTTAAATGAAAATCTCTCTAAGAAGAAATGATTCAAGTCAAGCTCTTGTTGCTGATGTTTTATGTTCGCTGATATTCTCTCACTCTGAGTTACTGAAGGAGAATTATGCTCAACTCTGTGTGTCGCTGATCATTGTCAGCGAGAGTATTACTCTCTGTACATGAAGAATGATTCAAGTTGAAGATAGTGTTGCTGAAGGTTTTCTTGTCGCTGATTGTATCTTAGACCAGTAGAGGAAGAATTTATAAAGATCAAAGACTCAACTATGTGTGTTGCTGATACTCATCTATCAGCGAGAGTCTCCAAGTCTTATTAAGTTCTCTCATCTGCTGAATAAAAGAAGTCGCTGAAGATTAGCTGTTCAAGTCATTCTTTAGAGCATGTTAGCTCGCATCGAGAATGAGGAGAGTTGATATATCTATCAGTGACTGCAGCATTAAATGCCGCATTAAATAAGAAGTCAACATTCGGCGTTACTACGGCGCAACACGTGTTCCTCGAAACTTGAAAAGAGTAACGTGGAAGTTTTTGATTGGTCTATAGTACAAGGTGATATTTCCCAAGACAGAATGTCGTGCCATGATATATCACATCTCAACTACCTCTCCAATCAAGCAGCGACACGTGTCTATCAGATCCGGAAATCAAGGATTTCAGCGTCTATAAATAGCGTAGTATGTTGTACTTCATTTTGTGTCGATTACTTGTATTGTCACTTGTTTGTCAGTGACTAGTTTGTCTAAAATACAAGTAACACCAGCGAGTAAACTAGTAGCGTGTTTGTCCACTACTAGCTTATCTCAGCGAGTGAGCAGTTAGCGTGTTTGTCCACTCCTGCTCATCTCATTTGTAATAGCTGTATTGTTTGATTTAGATTAGCTTTGGCTAATCTATTCCGCAATCAACAAGAGATAAATTTTATCAATAACAGAATTTATCTTTCAGCTACATTTGTATCAGCAACTGAACTGTTTATCATATATATATATTTGTGTTCATATTGTTGTCACCTTAATATGGTTAAAAACTTGCTAAACAAAGATAACACTGTAACAAAGAAAAGAAAAGTTTTTAATTGTATTCAACCCCCCCCCCCTTCTACAATTAACTCACTGTTAACGATTCACAATCACTGACATAATAGTGATTTGGGACTCACAGCGTACATATCAACAAGGAAACAAATTAGCAAACAAACATCCCACAATATAAATGTTAAAACAAAATACGCCTTTCTCAAACTACCGAAATACTAAAACCAAATGTCACATGTCTTGAAGTAACACTTAATGCAACCTAATTGGTCCACTAAGCTTTCTTGTCCTCAATCTTAGTTCCACTAGTGCTACCTGAAAAGATATGCTCAAAAAGTGTCAACACAATGGTTGGTGAGTTCCGCAGGTTTATAAATGACACAAAATAAACATTTGATGTGATAAAGATACGAGTTAGGACAATGCAATGAAAATGTACACATGAGTGAAATAATGTAAATGAAACACCTCAACACACTGTCATCACCCCACGAAGAAGTATGACCAAACAAACCCTGTGAATGCAGTAGCTACCCATAATGGCTTTAATGTATACATAACGCATAACATTATGTACTAAGGCCTTGTGAAACAATATGGCTTTAATGTATACCAAGAATAATGTATACATGAGGTACTCACTCCCGAAAGAGCAAGGCCTTACAATGATAATGAATCCAACAACCAAATGCACATACTTCACATAGTGTCATACATTTCATGCAAATGTCCAAAAATGAAAACAAATACGTTTCATAGCAGAAAATGGTAATAAAACGTACGAGCATAATTTTCCCCCAATTTGAAAATAAGTAAGAAAATGGGGCCGCAAAACTCACCTTAAGTATTAAAGTAAGTGTCGCCCTTAAGTGTATCACCAAACAATCCCGCAATCGACAATAATCATATAATGCATATGGGTCACAACCTAGACATAACTATG
Source organism: Pseudognaphalium luteoalbum (assembly GCA_963422505.1). NCBI lineage: Eukaryota > Viridiplantae > Streptophyta > Magnoliopsida > Asterales > Asteraceae > Pseudognaphalium > Pseudognaphalium luteoalbum. The sequence goes on along the minus strand of OY730198.1, from coordinate 5,534,786 downwards.
TCCTTCCATTGTATCCAAGTCCAAGTCATTCCTACATAAATTTCGTCACATCCCAAATCTCAAAATCAACCCTATTGTGAAATTCAGATTCTGTCCAGAATTTTTTGTACCACTTTACCGATTTTTAAACATGACTTAATGAAATCATTTGACTCTACAATTTTAACCAGTGACACTTCAATATGTTTAGAATAAGATTTAATTTTTCCAAGATTAGTTTTAATAGTTAAACATTTTTAAAAATTTACTAAAACAATCTGCTCAGAAATAACAATGACCTCCACGTAGCAAAAAGTCACAATTTATTAAAAATACTTTAAAACTTACAATGATTATAATATGTTTAAGTAAAATATTAAACACTTTAAAAATACCTAAGTAAAATATTCAAGACTCAATTATTAGTTTAACCTACGTTTCAAAAATCGACAAGTCAACCGAAATCAGGAACTGAAAAACTCAGAAATGACACTCGATCTTGTAAAATAGTTTTGACCGACTTATACTCAACATTTAGCCATGAAACCAACGCAATTTGAAAGTAGACTCAAAATACTTAAGTTTAGACTCAAGAATTATTTAAAATCATTGTAAAATGACCAAGTTACGATTCCCTAAACCCGACACAATAATCTGTCCAGATTAGGGTTTATGTTCTAATCCAATTCCTCGCATATCTACATGTCTAAATCGTTTATGTAATCACAAAAACTCATTCCAACAAATGTTATACTAGTTTTACCAACCTCCAAATGATCAAAATGATGGGATACTAATAGAATGATTCGAAAGAACGATAATAAACAAAAGGATTGAATATATGTACAATGATCAAGATAGAGTGAAAGATTATACCAACTAACGATCGAATACGTGAGAAAACCTCCTTAGAATCTGTCAATACTTGTTTATAAGCCCCTTGATCACGTTTTAAAAGAAAGAAATCAGTAGATATAGGTGTTTGATATCGAAAACTTACTCACGAATACGAATAACGAAGGATTTCGGTTACTAGATTGAATGAGGAGATCAAAACTTGAGTTCTTGGGGTTTGATTTTCGTAAATAGGGTTTAGGGAGGCTGAAATTTGTTTAGTAGGGTTTCCATTCGTTTTTGGGGTTAAAACATGTTTATATACGAACTTAAATTAATCAAAAGTTTCAGAAAATTCGTAATACACTGCAGCAGTTTACAAAACAATTTTTATAAAATAATCTGGTTGGTTTCAGAGGCCGAAACCTCGTGAATTTATGTAAAACATCGAGATCTACAACTTTTTACTTTTGGCCGAAGCCTGAAAGCGACTATATGTAGGTAAAACCGGCCTCTGAAGTTGACTGCGAAATTAAATCGGTTTTCGGTTTAGGTTTTTATTTATAGTTTTAGGGTTACTTGAGTTTGAATGGGTTTGGGTTTGGAAAAAGGGTTGGGCTGTCCAGATTCTCCAAATGAGAATTTAGATCGGTTTTCTTTGGGCCAAACAAGAAGACACAAAAACTTAGGTCTCACGGTCCAAAAATAATTGATACTCTTTGTTTGTTTTACATTTTGCTTCGTATCTCCTTCGTTATATGTTCGTTTGTGATGATTGTTTTTGCGTTGGATTCGTTTTTCAAAAACGAAGACTTTGATGTAAATAAATCCATGAAATAAGTCTTACAAAAAATGAGTTTTAAAGCTTGAATTACGATTACGATTTGGTGACGGTTGTCACAGACACCACATCATCCTCCAACTCATTCCACATCACTCTCCAATTCATCATGGACTTCCCATGGACTTTGCATTGTGGATGGTCTTAGTGTCAGTTTTACCCTTTACAAATTAATTACTAGTACTTTGTTTAAAAGTTTGTAATTACAATTTTAATAATGAGTAATATAGTAATCTTGATCAAATTTTCCTATCTATTTTTTATTGTGATAATTAGAATTGGACATATCAAAATAGAAACACAAGCAATTATAGCGGAATGGAGAGAGTAATATAAAATGCGAAAAGTGAAAAAAGAAAAAAGAAAATAAAATAACCCGACTAAATTCGCATTTTAAGTTTTTAACCCACCAGAAAAACTACTTATTTGATAATGGACTGGGCCGCATTTTTATGAAGTTGGGAGTGTATAACTGTATATTAATGAACTGGGCCGCTTAGCAATTAAAACTTGGACCGGTTGTAAAACATCTACATGACTACATATATGTATGAATGTATCACACATAAGAAATGTCCCCTTGCCTAAACTACGTTTTATGTACATCTTGTCTCTTATGAGGCTTAAAACAATCTTATCAATTCCCTTGTGCCTGAACTTTAAGTCCCTTTGGTCTATATACAAATCCGAGTTCGCTTGATTACCGAAAGATGTCATAAATTTGTTATTAACAGGTTCATGTATCTTTGGTTGGTGAAGATCGAATGCGAATTTCATGGATCACTGATGCCTCTACTCCGGCCACGGTAAACTATGGTACATCTCCAGGGAAATACGACCGTTCTGCTAATGGGACCATTTCTTCATATGAATACTTAACTTACACATCTGGTGATATACACGACGTAGTAATTGGTCCATTGGACCCGAGTACCGTGTATTATTACTCTTTTGCCCCTGGTTCAACACCTGAGTACTCTTTCAAGACTCCTCCAGCCCAATTTCCAATCAAATTCGCTGTTTCAGGTTACAAATTGCATCATTGATTTCCATTATTTATTGATGAGCCACTAACTATATGGATCTTGCGTGCAAATGCACTGTGCGCGATCTTTAAAAAAATACACATCGAAAACATGGCCCCCATGAAGTCTATAGTGCAGTTGCACACATGATTTATACATCAATTCCATTGTTATTAGATGGACTCATGTGAATGACAAAATGGGAAATTAACAGGTGATCTTGGACAAACCGGATGGACAAAATCTACCCTTGAACACATCTCACAATCAAACTATGATGTGTTTCTGCTACCCGGAGATTTGTCTTATGCTGACATGATGCAGCCCCGGTGGGACTCGTTTGGACGCCTGGTGGAGCCACTAGCAAGCCAACGGCCATGGATGGTTACACAAGGAAACCATGAGGTCGAGAAAATCCCAGCAATCCACCGGACACCCTTCACCGCCTACAATGCAAGGTGGCATATGCCATTTGAAGAATGCAGCTCCACTTCTAACTTATACTACTCGTTTGAGGTCTCAGGGGTTCATGTCATTATGTTGGGTTCCTACACAGATTTTGGATCTGGCTCGGACCAATACCAATGGTTGGAGTCTGATTTAAAGAAGGTTGACAGAAGTAGAACACCATGGCTTTTCGTCCTTGTTCATGCACCGTGGTATAATTCTAACTACGCACATCAAGGTGAAAAAGAATCGGTAGATATGATGCAATCGATGGAGGGTTTATTATACAAAGCTCATGTAGATGTCGTTTTTGCAGGGCATGTCCATGCTTATGAGCGTTTTGTAAGCTACTTTTTTACATTACCACACCTCTAAGTGATGCCTTAAAGTAGAATATAAACCAATATCATGATAAACAACTTATTTCGTTGTTATATTTGCAGAATCGTGTTTACAATCAAGAAGCTGATAATTGCGGCCCCGTGTATATCACAATTGGTGATGGAGGCAACCGCGAAGGTCTTGCTAGCAAGTAAGTTAAGTCTAACAAACAATTCCTTTACTTTGACCCCGCATACATGAGTTTGAGTACTAACAAATAGTGAAAACAATGTTTTAAAGGTACAAACAACCACAACCAACAATATCAGCATTCAGGGAAGCGAGTTTTGGGCACGGGGAATTTGATGTGGTCAATGCAAGTTATGCCCAGTGGTCGTGGCATAGAAATGACGATGATGAATCAGTTGAAGCTGATTTTGTTTATATCAAAAGCCTCTTTTCTGATCCATCTTGTAACAATCCTTAAACATTACATGTGTAACATCTTATTCTACAATTTTATCATCGTATATTTTGGCGAAAACAGAGGTAAGTGTTAGAAACTTATATGAAAAAAGTAGCGTCGCCAGTTAAGAAAGACATTTTGATAAAGAGCTCTAAATGGGTTCTAAAATCAGAGAAAACTTCAAGAATTTTTGAAAGAATTAAGGTACTAATGAATTGTGCTATCCGTACAAAAACTCATTTATCCTCGAGATCTTAAAAATAATTATCTCACAAATGGTAAATCGAAAAATTATAAAAATTGCATAATAAAATCAACGTTTTACCCTCTTCGATTTGCCATCCTTTAAAGCATACTTTCGACGAGTTTTTTTCTTCTTCGTTTTTTGGTGGGTTTCACAAATTACTAACACATATGTTAGTACTTCATTGTACATTTAACTTAGGTTTAGGGTTTAGTAGGGTTTATGGTTTTGGACTTAGAGGGGTTAATTGTTTAGGGTTTAGTAGGATTTAGGGTTTATAATTTTTTAAAGCGTTTAGGGTCTACAAAATCATAAACCCTAAACGCAACACTTTAGCACATGTGTTAGTAATATGTGAAACCCACCAAAAAACGAAGAAAAAAACTCGTCGAAAGTATAACTTGAGCGATGACAAATCGTAAAAGATAAAACGCTGAATTTTTATGATACAATTTTCATAATTTTTCGATTTGGCGTTTGTGAGATATTTAAGTTTCAAAAAAAATGTGGTAAATGAGTTTTTGTACAAATGACACAATCTCATTGATTATTACATACTCTACAAAATACTTGTACTTCCTTGATCTCATCTCTCTAAAAGCAAGTAAATAAAAGTTTATTCTAACGGACATTAGACGGTTTGCCCAAAAGTTCAGAAGACTAAGAGCATCTCCAATGCATTGGACTTTATTGAGTTCAATATACTGCCACATTAGCACTTTATCCTCTTAACATAAAAAGTCTACAATGTATTAGACTTACACAATTTATCAAACTGACACATCAACGTATTATTTTTAATATATTTTTTAAATAATACATATGTGTAAATAATGTAAATATACAAATTTTAAAGTAAGATAACATAATTAGTACACACTCAACTTAATATAGTAAAACTTATTTGATTAAATGAACTACGTAATTATCATTATGTTTTACTGAATGTTTACATTTCTTAATTTATCACATAGTTTTAGTATAGTTTCAAAGTTATTATATACTCTCTTTTTTTCTTTCAATATCTAACACCCTTACAAAGGGTTTAGACATTTTCTTAAATTTAACTTAGAATTTAATGATGCAAAATTACTAATATACCTTTTTTATCTACTCATAAAATATTACAACCATAATCATTAATTGCATAATTAATAAATTGACACACCTTCCATATTAGAATTATGATAAGTGTATTAACCTTAAATGGTTTGATTCCTATACTATCGAACATAAACATTACGTACCGAATCATTTTACTATACCATAATCATTAATTACATAATTAATAAATTGACACACCCAAACGTATTAATCTTGAATGGTTTGATTCCTATACTATCAAACATAAACATTACTAAATCATTTTACTATTTTTAAATCAACATATTGAAATCGGTGACGTACCAACATCATCTATAATAAATTTCAATTTTTGTTGTTTAGTGTGAGTCTCTTTCTAGTATAACATAAATAGTTTCCTTAAAGTTTTAAATAAGCATTTACTAATTATTATTGAAAAATAACTCAGGAAGAAGAAAGCACTAAATATTGAAGAATTAACTCTACTTAATTCGTTTACACTACGATCAAACTAAAGAGAAATATTTAACTTTTGTAAGTGTCATGATTTACAATAGTACGTATTGTTTAAATTGAGAAAGCCAACTTGCTACTTTCGGCATTTATCCTTTAATTAAACGAATTTGAAGAATTAGGATTATGGCGAAATTAGCTAGGACTTGAAAGTCTAATTAATAAATCAACCTATAAACGTGTTTGTTGTTGTTGTTGACTAATTATTGAGTTTTGAGATTGAGTTGTAATCGATCGATTCTAGCGTTTGAATTGATAATTTTGCAATATGCGCAAAAAATCAAGTCATGTGTCTGATGTTTGTTTTGAACGAGTTTTTTTCATCGGTGCGTTGTTGCGGGGTTTTTAAAGAGATACATTTTTGATATATGAGAGTAATACACATTTTAAGGCGATCGATTTTAGTATATATATATATATATATATATATATATATATATATATATATATATAACATTGTAAATATTGTGTGATTTCTGTCAATCCGACAATCTGACTAATCGCTAAAGTTAACTCATTGAAATTGAATCATCTAGGTTACTATGTAACAAATATAGGTTACTCGTGTAATTTATTCAACTTTCTTTGAGTTAGATTATATTTCTCAAATCTTATATGTGACTTGAATTTAATTTTGTTACAATACGTAACATAAATATAAGAAAATATCAATACAATCGTTTTACAATTGTGTTCAGACCTATGATCGAGTCATGTGTGATGTTTTTATCGAAGTAAAATTTTTAACATATTCTTGTAACACTAATTCACCACCCATCATCATCTTTAATTTCTTTATATTCATTTGCGTAATATATTCATTTCTTCTACCGCTTTTCGTACCTTCACTACTACAAAAAGTGTTTTTAGAACGATCAAAGTCTATTAAATTAATCTATGGACCGGTTCACAATTTGCGTGTTATTTGATTGTTTTTTAGAAAATTTTGATACAAACCCCGCTATATAATATTTATTAGATCGGTTTATCCGAATTGCGCTATTTAAATTAACACACGCTAATTTTATTTATTCCTTTTTCTCTTTCAAATTAACTTATCACAACTTATATTTACCTTCACGATAACCTAGAAAGCTAATTTTCTATTTCCTCCTCTTTCACCGGTAAACACGATAACCACTCAATAACCATAAAAATTATGAAACTCTTCCTTTGAATCTTTCACAATTGACTACCGTATCAAAACCCAAACTTACAAAAACACAGTATCAACCCTTATAAATCAAATACCAATACCAAAATCATTCTAGTTTGATATTTATGAAGAAAATTAGGGTTTCGGATTAGAAGCTATGCACTCAATCTTCATGGGTAACTATTCCTACAGTTTTTATTTATGGTATAGTATAAAATTATTACTTTGATTTAAATCGTTTTTGATTTAGTAACTACAATTCAATGAGGAAGTGATGTTTTGTTATGTGTACATATATATTTTAGTAGGTATATTCTACATTATTTTATACGAAGTATTAATATAAGAATTACAGTAATACATATGTTTTTTGTTAATTTGTGTAATGGTGAGGGGAGTTGTATATGATTTGTCATTTCGAGCATAAGGGATTCATATTGGATTATCTTAACACACATCAAAATCACAAATGACCGTATTATTACCGTTCTTAAGAATTAGTAGAAAAGTAAGTATCTTCTAATACTTACATTGAATTGATATTTGCTTATAAAATAATGAAACTTGACAGGATTGCTTTTTTACATGTTGTAACAACAAATTTGGCTGAAGGTTTGTTGAGGTAAATTATATATAAATAGAATATATACCTTCATATCTATCTATACACAAAGTGATCTGCTTCGAGTTGTTTGATAATGATTTCTTTTTGAATTAGTGTATTAAACAATGAGCGGATTGGGAAAGCGGATACTACGTGATGAAGTGTCAAACAAAGAAGCTTCACAAACAAAATAAGTTTTTGTATCATATTATTTATACATTTTGTATATTGGATTAAGCATCGTGTTTGTGGATATGATCTCTTTATTGAATTTGTTTATAGGTTTGGAATGCTAGAATTTTCATGTCGGCTAAAGTGTCGGATGAATGGTTTGTAGATCGGGAAAATGACGTTTTATGGAAATCAGGTTAAGGATGCCTCGGCAAATTGAGGTATCTATTTATGCCGAATATGTTATAAATACAAAGTAATTATGTTTTATTGAACCCGAAGTTATTATTTTTGGATGCATTGTTTGTAGTAACATCGGGTCGTTTCAATGTAGTGGTCAAGGTGGATCGCTTGTAATCAATATTTTAAAAACCGGTTATTTAATTGAATCGGTTGTATGTCTGATTCCGGTTCAACCGATTGAACCGGCAGCTCAACTGGTTTAGCCGGTTTCTAATAGTTTAATGTTAATATTGGACTTTTAGTCATTTCGTTGGATATTTCTTTGAACTTTTAGACTAGTGGGATTTGGCTATTGTTTGTTGGGCTTCTGATTCCCTATGTTCCATTTGTCACTTGACAAAAAAAAAAGTTAATTGAAACTTGAAAAAGATTGAGAAAGCCAAGAAAGAAATATATTCCTCACATCTTTGACTTTAGAGGTGGTATTGAATTATTGATAAAAACAACATAATTCAATATTAATAAATGGTTCTCTCACCTTTAGACCATGCATTTTTAGTTCATCTTCTTCTTTTTTATTAATTTACTCCCAAAATTCACTTTTTCTTTCTCTATTCTTCATTATTTATCAATGTCAGCAGGTCTACACCAAATTTGTCAAACATTTCACCATTCTCATAGTCAACTCACCACTACGAAGCCATCACGCTACTACAACCATAATTACTGCCGGCGATGTGACCGGAAAAAAACTTAGAGAATGAAGGGGATGGCCGGCGATGATTAGAGGTGGCTGTAGGCGGCGGGTAGTGGCAGGATTAGGCGGATCTGGTTGCTGAATGTTAAACAATAAAAGACATAAGTGAAAAATAAAAAATAAAAATATCGGTTGAACCCGTTCCCGGTTTCCGGTTAAACCAGGTTCGACTGGAAAAGTCAACGACTAGAGACTTCTCTTAAAAAAATCAAAAACCGGCCAGAATTGAATCGCAGTTGTTCCCGGACCCGATCGAACCGGTTGAACCGGTCCGGTTTAACCGGTTTTTAAAACATTGCTTGTAATGTCTCTTTAATAGACCGGATATGTAGTTACTATTTTGTTTTTACCATTATCGAATGAGTAGATTCACAGTAAGATCTTATAGATGGTGTATTTCTAGTGTTCTATTAGTGTACCTAGCTAGAAAAGCAGACGATATGTTAACATGCTACGTATATGTATTTTTAGTTACATTACGTGTCCCATATGTAATGTGGATTGGAAAGAGAAATGTAATTCGATTTTCTTTGTTTTGATTTTTATTCTTTTGTGGTATATATGATGTTTGCATATATTTCTTATATTGTTATGGTAGAAATCAAATCAAGAAAATGAAAGAAAAAAATATATTTATTACAAAAATGATATATATTATTTATTTTTGATTTTTTAATCGGTTGGTTTGAATGTTACAAAAAATGTTACCTTGTTTTTTTTAAAACAATGTTTAGATCGGTTTTATATATGCGTTTCAAAAGAAAGTATCTTTTAGACCGGTTAAACAACCGTGACAAAAGATCAATCATTTTTTGGAACACTTTTATTTAGATCGGTTCTAAAACCGATCTAAATAATATATATAAAAAATCCGTGTGTAGTAGTGTTAGATACATTTACTTGTTTAACTTTCATCTAAAATGTCATTCAAATAATCTTTTTTACTTTTAATTATATTAGTTATCAACATTACATTATATTCAAACTCTAATTATTTAAGCATTATAACTTTATATAGCTAAGTAATTATGACTTCATTTGATAATGGGCTTTCAAATGAAAAACTTATAACATATATACATATATAAAGTTTAATTATTTGTTTAAAGCATATGAGTAATAAGACATATTTAGCAAATTTTTACAAATATATATATATATATATATATATATATATATATATATATCTTTACTTAATAAAAAGAGCATATACTCCTAAAACTTGACATATAAGCTTTGCTAAGCTTGACACCTAAGCTTTTCTAACCTTGTCATGTGTACTTAACAAAATAAGAAAAAAAATCATTTATTTCATTATCTTGAAACTTGACCATTTAACAAATTAAAAAGAAAATAACAATATTTCATCACCTTAAAGCTTAACTATCATTACAAATAAAGGAGAAAAAAAAACCCATTTTCTTGTGTTACATAACTAACCAAGACATTAATATGTATACTTACAATAAAAGACATTTCTACTAACTATTGACTTCTTCTTATCATTCATTTTAATACAAATTCTTTTTAATAATCTTCCATATTTAATAGATTTCACATGTTTACAATTTTGTCTTAAATTGCTATAATCACCACACAAAAGTATGAAGTTTGATTAATTATAGATTACATATTCTATATAATTCCGTATATTAACTCAATCTGTTTTTCACAATATACATGATTTAATTTTTAAGCTTCAACATAATAATCTTAGTTGTTAGTATAAATTTATTTAGCTAACTCTGTGAATTCAATAATCATCAAGTCGAATGGATTCTACCCTCGCGAAAAAGTCAAACAAATTTTCTACTACGTACGAATGTTTAATCAAAACTAAACTTGTGTTTGGTTCAAGAAATTCACTAAAATTGAAATTTCAGTTCATTCTATAAAGTTGTTGATTCACGAATGAATTGATTAAGTCATTAGAATCCTACACTTAAAGGAGTTCACATTTTTTGAAATTCTTATCAATATATTTCATGATTCCAATTAGGGATAATATACCAATAGGTCACTATATTTTACGAAAATGTTCATCGGAATTACTAATTTCAAAAAACGTTCAATTGGATTACTATAATTGTTGTTTGGTGTCATCTCACCTATTTTGCTTAATTTCAGTTAGAGAAATAGTGATCCAATTGAACATTTTCAAACTTAGTAAACGGTGTCATCTTGGCTATATCAACTATGTCTAAAGTTTGGTAACCCAATTTGACTTTTTTAAAGTTTAGTAACCCAGATAAATATTTTCTTAAAATATAGTAACATATTTATGTATTATCCCATCAATTTTAACAATAAGATTCCGCGAACCAAATACATCGTAAAAATAGTAAAATTACCATCATAAAATTATTTTCATACACCAAAATTACAACATTAATGGCATGAGTACATCACATTTAAAGCAAATTATTTTCGTTTTAATATCACTTCTCAAATATATATATATATATATATATATATATATATAACATCAAGGCAACATGATGCAAACAGTTATAACGCTATTTAGTGGTATGTGTTTAAAATACTTATTGCAACTTAAATATAGTGAAAATCATACGACACTCTACCTATAACTTATTCGAAGTATTGATCAAGAGTACATGTAGTTTTCATCTTTTACATGCCACACATAACTTCCAATATTAATATCAGTGGACGTAAGGAGCTGTTCGTCGCACAGCGTATTCGTTTACTAGTATATATATATATATATATATTATAGATGGTCACAATAATTATTTCAATTAATTAATAAAATCAATCTTAGAACTTAATAATACATATGAACTAATGTGGTGGAAAGAACATGAAGTATTTATTTGTTGTTCTTATCTTCTAAGAAAAGTGTCATGTTGTTAAAAGGTAAAGAGAAAAGAAAAAGAAAAGAATAGCTAGACCTTAATGAATAAAATAAATGAAAATTTAATATATATATATATATATATAATATCATCATTGAGTTGCTATAATGTTTGGTTGAGTTTAAATATGTTATGAATAGTAGTTAACAATCACGTGATTGTATGCAAGTAAATTAGCAGGGTAGGTAGATTGTTGGGATTTTGATGTTCATTTGTTTTTTCTTTTATCAACTGTTAGTATCAACAGTTGTACATTAAGTGACATGTTTGATACGCGGTAAATCTGCCCACATGGCAATTCACATGTCAATCTAGTCAGCCTTTTCACAAATCAATCGACGAGTATATACTTTACAAACATAACAACACTAATCAATTTACATTGCATAATGCCTACATTAACAATGAAGAGTAAATATTGCCTACCTCGAAACAAACATATATAGTATGTAGCATACAAAATGCAATAACCTTGATTATTCAATATGATATGTGGAAGTAGAGGTCTCACTTAGGGGTGGCAATTCGGATTGTATTAGGTTAGTGGGTTTGAATTAGCAGCAAATGGTCAACTCGAAACCCAACCTGATTTTACAATGCAGTTGAGTATTTCAACTCAACCTAAAATCCGATAACCCGAACTAAAACTCAAGTAACCTGATTTTTAATCTAGTCAACAGGTGTTCAGTTATTTTTGAGTTTTTAGGTCGATTTTGGATCACTAGCATAGGTCTATCTTTTCAAAAATCATAGCTATAGCTATTTATTTATAAATAATAAGCATAGAAGTTTTTATAAAATTCCAAAGAAATCATAAGATATTTTATATCCATCTGGTAATTTCTGGAACATCATTAATTCACAACTTCTATCAAAACATAATACATAAAGGTACCAAAGAAAATGTCGCACCCTCAAATTCGGGTTGCGAAAGCGAATCGGATCGGGGCGGGACTAATCAATAATCACAATACAAAGATATATAGTAAAAGACTCTATATGTGTCGTTTTAACAAAATATATTGATATAAGAAATGTTTACAACATTTGAAGTTATACATAGCTCATGTTCTGTAAATGAGAGATTCCAATACATAAATACTTATACAAAATATATTAATGCAAAGAAATCTCTAATGTCTGCATGCTGACTCAAGCTATAGTAAACCTGAGGCAGTCCAACCTACATCTGAGTACCTGTGATACTTGCTAAATAGGTCATCGAAATGCTGGTGAGCTCACAGGTTTGTATGTCAACACATATTGTATGAACCGCAAGATTTAATTGAATTTAAATTGCAATTAAGCAAAGTAAAAGTTTTACAGCCATGAGCACATAGTCTGAGCTTAACTCGAGGTGTCAGTTTCACATTTGAGGTATCCTAATCGAGGTGCCTCCCACGAGTGCCTAATCTACACTCGTCTGAACAAATATTAGTACATCCGTTTACCCAGTTAGTGCATGCTAACCCGGACGAGGACGGTCAATCCTATATGGTTGATCGCGCTCCAATGGTCGGTCAAGGAATCGCTTCCTTGTTGTTGCGGACCTTCCAGTCAAGACTGAAGATCGGAGGGTGGTTTTAAATTTATAATAGTCGGGGGGGGGGGGGGGGGGATCCAAAACCTTCTGAACTACTTACTATTACTAGGTACGAATACCTGATATTAGTATGTGGTAAGGATGATCCATGGTCGTTCCTCACGATGGTAGAATTGAAACAGAGTTAGTTCTGATAACTTAGTAATTAAGCTGGGGTTTTTATAGATTGAAGGGTGATTGTTTTTAGGTTTTTATTTATTTAAAATACTAAGAAAGCATAAAAGTAAAGAGAGGCTAACAGATATGTAACACTTAAGGATAACAAAGACGTGGTTCACCATAATTTAGGATAGCGTATTATTGGAATCATGATTATTGGGGACACAATCAGCTAACAGACGAATAAACTTCAGTGTAAACACTAGAACCCTGCTTATTTAGTTTCGGTTCTAAATTAGTATGTCACTGAGTAACTAGGCTATCATAATTCTGATCAGATCAGGTTGCTCAACCCCCAACACTGTCCGATAAGGACAAGTGACCCTTCTTGGAGATATCTCCTAGGTGCATGAATAAGGTAGCAAACCGCCATTACAGGATATTCTGACCGTTCTTAACACCTATGTCTAAATGTTATTACCTAATTGTGTACTGGTTTTTTACTTTGTTATTCTAAACCTATCGGCTAAGTGAGGTTAAGCATGTTTAAGCATTTTGGACTATAGCTAAGTCTTCGCTTTCTTTCAAAACTCCTTTTTACTTATTTTAAGCTCCAGTACTTCCATCATGAAATAGACCCTCCTTTACAATCAGACGTTCATCCCTAGGTATCTTACGGTGTATAATGCATTCAGCATTTCCACAGCTTGTATAAATCTAAGTATACTCACGGTGTATAATACTGTTAAGGTTTAGCATTTCCACAGTTTTACGTGTCCTAGACCATGTTCAGGAAGGGTAAATTCTAGGTAATCCACGGTGTTATATGCCTACGACCGGTCCGTAGCTTCCACGCATTTGTACTTCACCAGAGGTGGTTCCAGCACTATACTAAGTACTGGGCAGTTTTATGGCATTTCCACAGCTTCATACAATAACACAAATAACTATATCTACGTAGTATTCGGGTTTGCAAAGTCCTATCCTAAGGTCAATAGTCATGTGAAAGCCTGGAAAAGGTGAATGATAAGGTCTATTTATGCAAAGTTTAGATTGATAACAACGTACAACAACTCCCATTTATACAGATAGAGAATTAATGTAACATCATTCATAATTATCTAAATCATGGCAAACATACAAGCAATTAATCACAAGGCATGCCAATTAACATTTCTAACATTAATAAATCACAAACATCAAACAAGGACATTATGATAAATTAATACTAGAAAGGATAGATTATATTGATACGTGTTGCGAACAGAATAACAGCTTGTATTTATTTGATTAATATCCAAGTATTACAACCACTAGCTTCTACTAATTATATTACATAACTATTCTAAGAAGAAAGGATTCTCTCCTAATCTTCTCACTAGTTCCCTAGAAAGAGAAACTAGAGAGAGACTAGAGAGAGAACCTAGAGAGAGAAAGTCTAGAGAGAGAAAGTATAGAGAGAGAGTGTAGTGTGTGTGAAATGAGTTATGTGTTGTGAGGGATGGATGGATTTTTGAAATGAGGAGGTTTAAGCCTCTATTTATAGGCTTCAAGTAACCGAATTTACATACAGCACCCCTGATCCTTTATATACACTGAAATGCACCCTTGAGCTATGAAATTCGACAGCAAAAGGGGCGTATTCGATACCAAAAGAGGCGTATTCGGTAGCAAATAGGGCATATTGGATAGCAAATAGGGCGTATCCGACACCAAAAGGGGTGTATACCACCCAAAAAGGGGGTATACCACCCCAAAAGGGGGGGTATATGGCCTCTTTAAGGGCGTATACGGACCCTAAGGGGGGTATACGGCCCTTTTAGGGGTGGTGTAGCCCTGGTCGTGGTCTTGTGCACTGGATTGTAAGTCTTGCATGCTGGATCGTAATTCGTTTGGCCCTAACTTCTTCATTCTAGCTTCGTTTTTAGCGTTCTTTATGTCCACGTTCTCGTAATAACCTGAAGATCATAATGAGATAATCAAAGAATATTTTCAAGGTATTATGCTAAAAAGTAATCGTGGAACGTGACCGTATCGTTTATACTTTGTTTTGTACATTATTTATCCATTTTAAGTGATTTTTGAAGCAATGCCTTATTTTTAGCCTTAACAATGAATTATGGTGAAAAAGTATTGATATTGAGTGATTTCATCCATTTTGGGGCTAAAAAGGTGGGAATTATGTACGCAAAAACGATTTTTACGTCCAATCAAATATCCCACACTTAGACGTTGCTTGTCCTCAAGCAACACTTCAACTATCCTCACTTAAAAAGATATTTTTAGGCCCGATTTTTGTGAATTAAAATATTTCTATTAACAACCATTCTTCATACAAGTAACTTGTTTCAGAAAATCGAGACAAATAAGATATTTGTTCCAGAAATAAGAAATAAATATGTCGTGCACCCAGCGGTCGGTCGGTTTTTACTCCGGTCGTTGGTCCGGCCATCGAGATACACGGCAGGGTAGTTTTAATATTTATAATAGTCGGGGGAAGCCTAATCCTCCGTACTACCTACTGGAACTGGTATGAATACCTGATACGAGTAAGCGGTAAGGATGATCCAGGGTCGTTCCTCACGACGGTAGAATTGAGACAGAGCTAGTTCTGATAAGTCGGTAATTAAGCTGAGGTTTTGATAAGTTGGAAGGGTTTTGTTTTGGTTTTTTTTATATATCTAATTAAACTAAACTACTGAAACTAATAAAGCATAAAACTAAAGGGAGACTAGCATATATAACACTTAAGGATAATGAAAATGTGGTTCACCATGACTTAGAATAGCTGAGATAATATTTAAGTTTGAAAATGTTATTTCTCAATGAGCTATAACTACGATCCTATTATATACCTAACGTAGAGTTGTCCGCAATCAGATACATAATATGTCACATGGATAGCAGTTATAGAGTGTCCAGTACACCGGAAGTTCTCCCAAATGTACAGACCAATTCAACCGACAACTATCCTCTAATCCAGGTCCCCATTTACAAACGTCCAGAGGACGTTAGTATCATGGCATGAATTGTTCATTGAACAAGAACATGAACAGGGTTTAACCCGCGGAACTGGTTGGGATAATCTGTCTAGCGGTCAGCTGAATTGTTCATCATTAATCCTACAATCATCACAACTATTTCATGCACGTTAACCTACCTGTATTATGTTTATCATGTTTATGAAAATCTAATTAGCAGGGCAGTGATAGTGGTTATGTATGTCTAACATGCAGTACCTAAGCAACAATCAAACAAGAACATGCAATAGGACGGAACATTAGCATCACAGCAATTGACCTGATAATCAAATCATGGATATCCCGGAAGTTGTCCCAAAGATACACAACAAACAAGCATGAACCTAATCTATCTCTAATCCTATGCTTCGTGTCCCTCGGATATGTCTCAATCAAGGGAACATCGACCATGTTGAGTTCATTGATCATCATACACAGAATAGTTGGCAATCCTACTTCTAGTAATGGGCCCAATTCTAGGGAGGAGGATACAAACCACAACATAAGTTGGACAGATAAACGGGCAGAGGTTCAGCTTATAAGTTCACAAACAGTACAGACAGAATAACAACATGTTTACAATTGGGACCATTATTTCCACAACGGATTGTGCCCACGACTTTCATAGCTTCCACGTTCTGTTTCCGGCGCTATACAAATGAAAGCCGTATAACGTTACCTCCGTTGTTTCATAATGATATTATCTCAATCATTTTAAAGTAACATCATTACTACTATCTAAATCATGGCAAACATACAAGCACACTACTCACAATGCATAGCAATAAACATTTCTAATATTAAGAAATCACATACATCAAACAAGAACAATATGACAAATTAATAATAGAAAGGATAGAAAATACCGATAGGAATTACGGGCAGAATAACACTTGTATTTCTTCATTAATATCCAAGCATTACATAAGCTAGCCTCTACTAATTAACTACATAATTAATCTAAAAGAAAAGGAAAGGTTTCCCTCCCTAATCATCTCACTAGTCCAAGGGTTTAAAACCCTAGCGAGGAACTAGAGAGAAAGACTAGAGAGAGAACCTACTACCTACTAATTCTCCTCTAACTCCTAAGAGTAGTGCTAGAAAGAGAATGTTAAACTACCTACTAATTCTCTTCTAACTCCTAAGAGTAGTGCTAGAGAGAGAATGCTAGAGAGAGAGATGAGAGAAATGGAATGAGAGGTGTGTTGGAATTGAGAAATGAGTCCACTATTTATAGAAGAAAGGAGGTAGCTTTGGTACAAGTCTTCGAGCACCAAATACAAGCATCAAAGCAGCATACGGGGCAAGCGGACTAGGGGGGTCAAACGACACCCATCAAGGAAAAACACCGCGTATACGGCACCCTAAGGGCCATATACGGCACATAGGGTACCGTATACGGTACCTAGGTGTCCAGGGGGGGTTGGTGCTCCATTTGGCTTCCGCTGATTCCTCGGTTGCTTGGTTCGTCCGTATCTTCTTCGTTTGGAGTCTGTTTTGGTTGATTCTTGCGCCGTTGGATTCGTTTTTCCGTTACGCTTCCAATGACACTAAGTTTGCCAAATTTGGAGGTGTTTGACTTTTGCATGTTCCGGATGACGATCGGCGGGCTTCTGAACTGCATATCTTCTCCGTTCTTCGTCCGTTTCTTCTGATTCTTTCACTTCCAGTCTTGTATTTTCCTATGGAATCATAAAAATATGAATTAAGATCTAATTACATAAGAAAATCAAGAAGTGAATATTTAAAGTGATAGTTTTTGCCTCGGTTTGCGTGTTATTTGAACGTTTTAACCGTATACTACCTTGGTGATTTTTAGTAAATAATGATGATTTGGAAATATTTTCACCAATTAATAGTCCAAAAAGTGCGGAAATATATACTTAAAAACATGACTTTTTAGGTCACATCAGAATATCTTTGGGCATGCTTCTGATTCTCGTGATCTTTGGCATACACATGACTTAGGCAATCTCACTAGGTGGTCACTCAATTCACTCAAAAGTGTATCGGGTTTCCTATCTTTCTAAACAAACGAAATCACTCAAAAGCCAGTCATGTAGCATTCATCGTCATAGGCTTGATCGAGAATCAAATCTCTACCACTTAGGTGAGGACGGTGCTAATTATCCCAAGACATTCATCGAGTTTTGTGTGAGGTGAGGGTTTAAAAGGGTATGAGTATTTTTCGGTTAAGAGGGTTATGCTTATCTTAGAACTTTTAAACTCATAAATTTTTTTATTTACATATGCTTTTCAATGAAAACGGAAACGGAAAACGGTAAAGGAGGAAGATAGCTATTTTGACTTCTATCTTATTGAAAACTCATGGAAGACTGTATCTTTTTGAGATCGAAGTTTTTCGAGAGATTTGAAGCACTTAGCTTTATTTCTATGACATATTTTTGGCTTAGAATTTCTTTGCCAAGGAATTTCTAAGGAATTTTTATTTTTCTTACTTCCCTTTTTTGGGATCCTTTCTTGCTTTCATTTTTCAATCTTTTGATATTTCGAATTTCACTTGGTGTCAATTTTTCACCTCTCAGAATTCTCGATCTTTTGAGATTTTAATTATGTAAACGTACACGAGAAGTTTTGAGTAAAACACAAAAATTGTGATTTTTAGAGTGAAAGCAAAAAGAATATTTAAATAGTATTTTTCGCAAATTTAAAAATTCCAAGATAAGGTTTTGGTGGGTATGAAAGTGAGTGGGTTTAAAAACTTGGGTTTTCAAGAAACGAAAAGGTTAAGGCTCAACAGGGTTTATTAGGCGGATCATCGATACTAAAAATGAGTATCGGCAGGGTTAGGCTTGAAGAGATATGAGAAAACGGGTTCATTTCCTAGGGAATGTCAAGGTCATTTAATTGCACCTATACCGCGTACGTTACACACCAATATGGTCTCGAAATGCATACCAGGAGCAAGTTCTAATTCAGAAATGCATACATCAGCGCACACAACAAATGAATAGTGAAGCATTTAAAATGAATGCTTATATAGACTCAAGTTACCTCACTGCAATTAATATGGGTTATGTGTGCTTAGTCATGCGCTGCCCCAAAGATTATCATTTCTTAATTTGAGAAATTCCTACCTTATTTACACTACTTCCCAAAATAACTTACTCATAATCAAAATGGTGCCTCTTAGAAACATTAAAAGTCAAAAATAGCAGAGCTAACTGAATGAGTAGCTATCTACTGTCGAAGTTAAGCTCATGCTTTTCTTTATTTTACGCAGAAAATTTGAAAAATTTTTGATCAATTTTTAAAGTGATGAACATTTTCTGAGTTGCTATTTGGACATAAAAATCTATCTAAGGTATTCTATACCGCTATCCCACACTTAGAGGAATATTGTCCCTAATGTTCTCTTTAATGGAGATTATATTGGAAGTAAAATCTCACACTGAGAGTTTAAACATATAAGAAAATGTTTCTCAAGTGTTTTTTTTTGGCTGGAATCCCACACTTAGTGATATGCTTAGGATATGGTATAGATTACTTTGATTAATTAACAGTACTAAGTAAAGCAAAATGATAAAAACGGAGAAAGGATAAAGAAGCTCCCCAGGTAACTAAAACTGAAGGTCTAATTATGCCACGAGAAGAATTCCTTGAGATCTTCGTTAGGTGGCAGCTCCATTAGCTCTAGGGGTTTGCTTATAAATACGGGCTTCGCCTTTCATTTCATCCAAGACATTTGTGAAGTAATCTCGTAGGTGTGAACACGTTGGATATACCTTTCCATTCAACTTCATATTTTTGCAATCAAAAGGATTTACTGTCTCAGAATGAAAAGATGTTTTCTACTACAAAGCTTTCTACAGATAATATATTTTTAAACGAGTTCGAGCATAATGCATAAAAGTAGTATGCAAGTACCTCAAATGCTCGAAACACATGAACTAACTTTTCTTAAAAACATTCCTATTTTTCCGAGACAAGTGATTTTGCAAAAATTGAGTTGAAATATTTTGAAAATAATTTTTGGTATATCCAAGTGTGAAGGATATTCAGAGATTTTCTTCACATACAACTATCAACACGTCTTATTGCACGGGTTGCCTCCCGAGAAGCGCTGCTGTTATAGTCGAGAGCTCGACTAGGATATATTGTAGAAAATAAAGCGAAGTGATGGCGTCCTCCGGATACAGGAAGAGTGAATGCCTCTCCTTGATGAACTAGTCATAGACAACTAGAAATCATATACGTGTCTGAAAGCACCATCTCTTCCCCTGCAAAGTAATGCTCCAAAGATTTCCAAATTTAATGAACTGTAAGCTCCCCTTGTTGCCTTTCCATCATTCTCAAAGATTCTTCATCCATAGGCATAAGTCCTTGTTTGTTAGGCATTTGCACAAAGAGAACAAACAAACTTTTCCTAACAAACAAGTGATTATCCTCCAAATCATAGATTCACTGGTTTGCGAATATAACTATCAAAGTTAGTACTTTGAAGATGGAACAAACCAACTTAACTTGGAGTCTGATCTCACACTAAAAGTGTTAGTGGCCTATACTTTCACCGCAACACAAACACTAGATATGGAAATACTAGTATTATCAGTTGAATCAGGTAGCCAAGTATATTGATATCGAGAGCACATATTTTTCAATGAGTTTGAACATAGTACACATATTGACATACAAATCATGTTATCAGATTAAGCATTAGTATCTCATGTATGTTCACATAAATATATGTAAGTACCTCAAATGCTTGAAATATGTCAATTGTTGTATAAGATGACTAAGGCTCTTAATCTCTAGTAGGTTTTCATATTTTTGCGTGAAGGGATATTTAAGATCTTTAGATGATGGTGAAAAACGGATGTTGCAATAAAGTTCAACAAGTGGGAGTACGAAGTTTTAAGGTTTTGACACAAATTTCAATGAAGTAATTTCGCAAACTATCCTTTTTGTTCATAAAAATAATGAAAACTTGGAACAATTATTTTTAGGGATCATTTTCTACTTATTTGGGTTAGCTTACGACTTATCCTACTACGTTAGACACGGGTTGCCTCCCGAGAAGCGCTTGTTTTTGTTTAAGTCACTAGCTTGACTCTAGCACTACTTATCAGGAAATCCTAGCGGCTTCCTTGCATCCATTAGTGGACACAAGTGGTAATACTGGTACATACCTAAGAGTTTAAGGCAAGTTAAGGCTAGGGTATGTCCAATGTGAGGAGGTGGTTTAAAGTGAGGAAACAGTTCTACCGACGGTATAACAAATCTCTCAACTTCTAATACCTTCTTGGTTTGGGTTGACATAATGGGTTGGTTAGAAGTGTCCATATCACTCCATGACGTATACGTCATTATGTGGTGGATAGATGGTTTGTAGGGAAACACTAACGCAAAACCCACCTTGCTTCCTATGGTCTTTTGGTCGATGATAATGTTGTATTCTGGGCATAGAGGTGGGACGGTATCCGTTATTGTCTCCAATCTCGTAACAACATTCTCATCAACCACCTGGGCAGAGGGTTCAATTTGATCAAGGGGTGATTCATCTGGAAACGTATGTGGGATATAATCAACCATGTAGGTTTGATTTGGGATGAGATCCATGCTTAGAGTTGGTGCGTACTCCTCCAGTTCTTCTAAAGATGAGTCTCCTATGTAGATCTCTACCTCCGGGTTCTCCATTTCTATTTCTTCGTCTACCTCATCGTACTCGTCACTCCGGTCGGAAGTTTCAAGTTGCAGTGGTTCGGAAATTTCTTCAAGGACGAACTCTTCGTTGGTCTCAGACGATGATAGGTTAAGAATGGTTGGAAGTGAGTATTCAGTTTGTGATGGAGTTGGAGGATTATTGCGACTAAACTCATAAGAGTGCAAGTCTGTGTTGAATGAATTAGATGTGGAGTGTGGGTTGACTTCGACTGATAAAGAATGAGATTGATGTTGAGTGGGGCTATAGGGGTTTGATTGAGAATCAAAATATCCTCTGCTTAACATCGTATGTCCCTTACATTCTCCGTCAAAGTGGGGAACATCGCATATCCTACATCCGATTTGAAATATTTGAACAAGACTTTGCAATTGATCTTTTATTGTTTCTACCCAAGTGTTTAGTAAAGACAACATTTGAAGAAGGTATAAGAATTATATTTGAGGTGAGAAGGGTTTCTAAATTAAGCTAAGCTAAGCTAATCTAACTATGCTACTCTACAGACAGAAAGTAAAAGGATCGCTGAAAAACTAATTTATCTAAACAGGCTCCGAATCGTACTACAATCCCCGACAGCGGCGCCAAAAACCTGATTGCGCTCCAACGGTCGGTCAAGGAATCGCTTCCTTGTCGTTGCGGACCTTCCAGTCGAGATCGGCGATCGGAGGGTGGTTTTAAATTTATGATAGTTGGGGGGAGCCAAAACCTTCTGAACTACTTACTATTACTAGGTACGAATACCTGATATTAGTATGTGGTAAGGATGATCCATGGTCGTTCCTCACGACGGTAGAATTGAAACAGAGCTAGTTCTGATAACTTAGTAATTAAGCTGAGGTTTTTATAGATTGAACGGTGATTGTTTTTAGGTTTTTATTTATTTAAAATACTAAGAAAGCATAAAAGTAAAGGGAGACTAGCAGATATGTAACACTTAAGGATAACAAAGACGTGGTTCACCATGATTTAGGATAGCGTATTATTGGAATGATGATTATTTGGGACACATTCAGCTAACAGACGAATAAACTTCGGTGTAAACACTAGGACCCAACTTATTTAGTTCCAGTTCTAAATTAGTATATCACTGAGGACCTAGGCTATCATGAGTCTGATCAGATCAGGTTGCTCAACCCCCAACACTGTCCAATAAGGACAAGTGACCCTTCTTGGAGATATCTCCTAGGTGCATGAATAAGGTAGCAAACCGCCATTACAGGATATTTTGACCGTTCTTAACACCTATGTCTAAATGTTATTACCTAATTGTGTACCGGTTGTTTACTTTGTTATTCTAAACCTATCGGCTAAGTGAGGTTAAGCATGTTTAAGCATTTTGGACTATAGCTAAGTCCTCACTTTCTTTCAAAACTCCCTTTTTACTTATTTAAGCTCAAGTACTTCCGCCATGAAATAGACCCTCCTTTACAATCAGTCGTTCATCCCTAGGTATCTTACTGTGTATAATGCATTCAGCATTTCCACAGCTTGTATAAATCTAAGTATACACACGGTGTATAATACTGTTAAGGTTTAGCATTTCCACAGTTTTACGTGTCCTAGACCACGTTCAGGAAGGGTAAATTTCAGGTAATCCACGGTATTATATGCCTACGACCGGTCCGTAGCTTCCACGCATTTGTACTTCACCAGAGGTGGTTCCAGCGCTATACTAAGTACTGGGCAGTTTTATGGCATTTCCACAGCTTCATACAATAACACAGATAACTATATCTACGTAGTATTCGGGTTTGCAAAGTCCTATCCTAAGGGCAATAGTCATGTGAAAGCCTGGAAAGGGTGAATGATAAGGTCTATTTATGCAAAGTTGAGACTGATAACAAAGTATAACAACTTTCATTTATACAGATAGAGAATTAATGTAACATCATTCATAACTATCTAAATCATGGCAAACATACAAGCAACTAATCACAAGGCATGCCAATAAACATTTCTAACATTAATAAATCACAAACATCAAACAAGAGCATTATGATAAATTGATACTAGAAAGTATAGATAATACCGATACGTGTTGCGAACAGAATAACAGCTTGTATTTCTTCGATTAATATCCAAGCATTACAACCACTAGCCTCTACTAGTTATATTACATAACTATTCTAAGAAGAAAGGATTCTCTCCTAATCTTCCCACTAGTTCCCTAGAGAGAGAAACTAGATAGAGAACCTAGAGAGAGAAAGTCTAGAGAGAGAAACTCTAGTAGAGAGAGTTTAGTGTGTGTGAAATGAGTTGTGTGTTGTGAGGGATGGATGGATTTATGAAATGAGGAGGTTTAAGCCTCTATTTATAGGCTTCAAGTAACCGAATTTACATACAGCACCCCTGATCCATTATTTACACTGAAATACACTTTTTAGCTATAAAATTCGACACCAAAAGGGACGTATTCGATACCAAAAGGGGCGTATTTGGTAGCAAATCGGGCGTATTCGGTAGCAAATATGGCGTATCCGGCACCAAAAGGGGTGTATACCACCCAAAAAGGGGGTATACCACCCCAAAAGGGGGGGGTATATGGCCTCTTTAAGGGCGTATACGGACCCTAAGGGGGGTATACGGCCCTTTTAGGGGTGGTGTAGCCCTGGTCGTGGTCTTGTGCACTGGATTGTAAGTCTTGCGTGCTGGATCGTAATTCGTTTGGCCCTAACTTCTTCATTCTAGCTCCGTTTTTAGCGTTCTTTATGTCCACTTTCTCGTAATAACCTGAAGATCATAATGAGATAATCAAAGAATAATTCAAGGTATTATGCTAAAAAGTGATCGTGGAACGTGACCGTATCGTTTATGCTTTGTTTTGTACGTTATTTATCTATTTTAAGTGATTTTTGAAGCAATGCCTTATTTTTAGCCTTAACAATGAATTATGGTGAAAAAGTATTGATATTGAATAATTTCATCCATTTTGGGGCTAAAAAGGTGGAAATTATGTATGCAAAAACGTGACTTTTTACGTCCAATCAATGGTACCATATACTAATATTCACGCTACAACGTATTACCAAACTATGCTGAGGAGGGCTTTGAAAGATTAGTAAGATAACTCATGTAGTAATTGTTTGTTTTCGTACTTGCGTTCATATAGTTAAAATAAAAACGAGCAATGATATCACACCCCTGAGTAAAACAGTAAAATAGGGGCTATGAGACTCATCTGAGTCTTGAGAGTTTAATTTAGTAAACTTGAGTTAATTAGCCGAAATTGTGTTGTCTGAAGACTTGTAACCTGAGGGTGTCCACGACACGCGATGGTTATAAATGTGAGTAGGCATCTATAAAGACTACCTTCGTAGTTGTTCATCCAACTAGAATGTCCAAATTACTACGATTTGGTTGATTATCTTGTCCAAGTTACTACGACTTGGTTGATTTGATTATGTTTTGAAAATGTGTACGGCGCGTTGGTGATTGCTTGTAATAATAATCTTCAACATTATTATTTTGATTTCGAAGTGTTATACTTAAAAAAAATATTTACAAACTTTAGGTAACGGGGGTCCGGGGGTAGCGCCCCTGGTTAGCGGGGTTCCAGGGGTGGCAACCCCTGACGGGGTCCAAGGGGCAAAGCCCCTGGTTATATTGCTTTAATGAAAAACGCATCTAAAATTTGAATTTGGGTATCATTAAGGAATGAATTTTCAAGTCTTGACACTTAGTAAAAACAATGAGTTGCAAACATTCTGTTTTTAGCGTCACTTATAGAGACACTTAGGGGTTTATGCGACACTTAGGAAGTGCCGCATAAAATGAGAAATTCTGAAATGTTAGCGTCACTTAAGGAAGTGACGCATAAATGGGCGACACTTAGGCAAGTGTCGGATAGAAGTGTCGGTACAAGTGTCATGCGTCATTAAGGCTAGTGTCGTATGAAATCAGATTTCGATTATAGGCGACACTTGGACAAGTGTCGCTAAAAGTGTCGGTTAGGAAGTGTCGAGTATTGTATTTGCGTCACTTAGGCAGTGACGCAAAAAGAAGGTTTTTTGCGGCACTTAGGCAAGTGATGCAAGATTAGAGCTTTTAGCGACACTTAATGTGTCACTTAAGGAAGTGACGCATCACTGCACTGGCCTGTGCGACACTCCCGACTGATCGGGATTTTTGAGTCCAAAAACGTGTTTTCCGATTTCCGTTTGGCTCGAAACTTTTACCCAACCCATATTTGAACATTTCAAGCTTAAATAAATAACTTTCAAGTAAAATAAATGAATTCTAAGAGTTTTCAGGATTTGTCGGGATTCTTACAAGTTAACGTCGGGAGAAACCGAAAAGGTAGAAATGTAGATCGTGATGCGGTGAACGTTTTTCTCCAAAGGTGCTTGGTGATTTGAGGCCGTTTGACGGTAGTTTTTGGTGGTTTAAGGTAGTGGTGGTGTGGTGGTGAGATTGGATGAGAGAAAAGAGAGAGAGAAGAAAAAGGGAGTGAGATGTTGGAAATGAAAAAGAAAGGGAAGAGATCCCCTTTTTGGGGGCATGGGGCCCGGCCCACATGGGCCCCACCCATGTGTGGTTGGCTTATTTTTGTTCCTGTGTATTCGCGCTCCGTGCGGTATTCGTTTTCTCGGTTGTTTAAACGTTAAATAATTATTTTATACGTTTAATATGCGTTTTAATGTTTATTCAATATTTTTGTTGAAGTATTTTACCAAATACTTGTAGTTGAGTTGTAAAATATATCTTAAATTGTTTCGTTTGTTTGCGCGTTTAACATTTTAATCGTGTAGACGTTTATTTGTACGATACGAAATGATTACGAAACTTTTATCAAAATAAAATTTTGGATATAATGGTTGTATTAAATAATATTATATTATTTAATAAAATTGTTCACCAACGTCCGTATAAATTGAATCGAATTCCATTCGATTTATAACGAGTACGATTTAATCAAATCGCATATTTGTACATATTCATCAATATATATTTCGATACATTAATTAGCCTAACACGGAACTAATTACATGTATTAACAGTTGATTAGACACTAATTACTAGTCCTAATTTAGCGGGTGTCAAAAAAAAGATAATATTTAAATTGCTTTTATAAATTCCTTCTTCATAATACATATTGTCTTACGTAAATGAAAAAAGTCCAAATTACGTGTCATATTTAAATTAAAATATAACTTATAATGATATTAAAAAAAATTCAGGTTGACAAATTCAACCCGAGAATTCATTTGCTGACCGGTACCGGATCCGAAAAAAATATCAGATTGTCACGTTGGCACCTCAATCCAACCTTGTGTCGAATCGAGTTGGAAATTGTTGGGCCAGTCTCACCACTATAGTTATCTTCAGAATTATCTGTTATTAATTTTATAATAGTGATCAATAAGTATGATCATTCTCTATTAATTTTCGGGAAAATCACGGATTTGATCCATTGACCATACCTTTTTTAACAAAATTATCCTTTGACTAACACTTTTCACAAAATAATCCATTGACTGGCGCCAAAAATGGCGCCCCCGGCGCCCCACCTTATTTATTCCATTTTTAAACCTTAAAGTCAAAAAATTGATGGGCCCGACGCTAATAATGGTGACGTGTGTGAGAGGGTGGGGCGCCGATGTGACGGGGTGGGGCGCCGATGTGACGGGGTGGGGCGCCGATGGTGACATGTGTGAGAGGCTGAGGCGCCGATGTGACATCCGAGGGGCGCTGGGCTCTCAATTTTTTGACTTTAAGGTTTAAAAATGGAATAAATAAGGTGGGGCGCCGGGGGCGCCATTTTTGACGCCAGTTAATGGATTATTTTGTGAAAAGTGTTGGTCAAAGGATCATTTTGTTAAAAAGGATATGATCAATGGATCAAATCCGTGATTTTCCCTTAATTTTCCATATAGTTGACTTTAACTTGATTACAAAATACAGTAGTCGACTTCGTAGTTGGAGCATCATCTTCTACTCAGTCATGCACATGTTACTTGCGAGTATTTTATATTTCCTACGCCATCATCATTCAATAAGTT
This sequence comes from Pseudognaphalium luteoalbum, assembly GCA_963422505.1. NCBI lineage: Eukaryota > Viridiplantae > Streptophyta > Magnoliopsida > Asterales > Asteraceae > Pseudognaphalium > Pseudognaphalium luteoalbum. The sequence goes on along the minus strand of OY730198.1, from coordinate 5,506,879 downwards.
GACATCTAAATGGTGTATAGTAAATAAAAACATCCACTATGATAAATCTACTATAATTATGTATTAACAGATTGTATTGTACAGTCTGTTAATGCATGATTGTAGTTGATTTATCAAAATGGATGGTGAATATAAAAATTCAAGAAGGTTGAATATGATTTAATAAGAAGCAATCTTAGGCCCGTTTATGTTCGAGTTAATGGTTGAATGTTAAAGTGGTATTTATTAATTCATTTAAGGTTTGTTTTTATTTAGACGTTCAACATACAAAACAAACAACAATAAATTATACAGTATATGACTAATTTAGAATAGACACCGTGATACAATGTATTTATTCGAAACTTAACAAGAAAAACAAACAAACGGGAAGTTAAGGGGATGTTTAGTTGTGAAAAAAATGGGAAGTTTTCTGGAATTTTTTTTCAAGAAAAGTGAAAAACTAAAAAACGCGTTCAAAATAAATTTTTCTGAAAAATTTTTCTAAGAAAATGAAAAATTCACTTTTCTAAAATATAACTTGGAGGTGGAAAACACTTCCCCCACACTTTTCTAAATTTTCCTAGATATAACTAGTTTCCAAAATCCACTTTTCCAACATTTGAACGCATTTTCCAAATTTTCAACACTTTTCTGAAGAACGATTTTCTTTAGAAAATTAGAAATGAAAAATTGTGGAAAATTTTCCACAACTAAACATACCCTAAGTCTAGCGAAATTGCTCAGAAGGTCGATCGAAAAGATGCTTTGTAGTTGGTTCAGGGTATTTATTAGTTCCAACTTGCAATAATATTTGCAATAATTACATGCTTTGTAGTTTGTTTATAAGTTTTATTTTATTAACTCTTGACCACTACCTTAGATCGAGGGAATCTTAGATATTATTAAATTTCAAATTTCAATGCTTGACTTTGCGTCTTAAATTTGCAATACTTAACTTAAATTTAGTTAAAACATATTAGACGGCACCATATCAGAGCGTTCACACCGGTGAGGTGTGCACCACTTACACAATCCGCAACGCGTTCCTTATTGGACGTTTTACCCCTCCAAAACGTTCAGAACGTCAGAGTAGGGTGTTCTGGGTCGGATTTCAGCCGGCATTTGTGGTAGAATAACGAGCCGAGAACGATGAATCAGTGGAACCCACTCGATTATTTAATTATTATACTCATTTTTTTATTAGACCATCCGTAACGCGCCCGTTATTGGGCGTTTTACCCCTCCAGAACGTCCAGAACGCCGGAGTGGGGCGTTCTGGGTCGGCGTTCAGCCGGCGTTTGCAGTAGAATAACGAGCCGAGAACGATGAATCAGTGGGACCCACTCGATTATTTGATTATCATACTCATTATTTTTATTACCTTTTCAATTTACAAAAAAAAATAATAAACAAATAATGGAGAAGAGAGCCGTTTGAGGAACGGAGGAAGCAAACAAGCAAAAAAAAGTGAACTTTTTTTTTACCGTTGCCAACGGTTTTTTTTTTAAATATTTTTTTTTCATACTCTATATATATATCTCATTCATCCATATTCATTTCACACTAAAAAAATACCCACTAAAATTTCATACATTTCAATACACATTCAAAAAATCCCAAAAAATGGATGCGATTGATCTTATTTGTGAATCGTCTTCGGAAGATGAAGTTGTTATCGAGCTTCTGCAAGCTTACCGGGCACAAAAAAAGAAGTAAAGTCGGAGAGAGTTCTAGACCACCACGAAGTCGAGGCTACATTCAAAGAGTCCGTGAAGGTGCCCAACAACGCTTGTGGGACGATTACTTTTCGGAGAACCCAAAATATCCTCCAAATTGTTCAAACGACGTTTTCGAATGCGTCGACAATTATTTGTACGAATAGTACAAGCTATCTCCGATTACTCTGTTGAAACCGATTCCCGAACACTTTGCTTATTTCAAACAAAAAGCAGATGCACTTGGTCGGCTTGGTTTTACCGCACTACAAAAGTGCACATCTGCCATTCGCCAATTGGCGTATGGAACCGCCGCTGATATGTTCGATGAATACTTACAAATGGGTGAAAGAACGTCAATCGACTGTCTTAACAACTTTTGTAAGTGCGTCTTCGATTTATACTCAGCAGAGTATTTGAGGCAGCCCACGACTAGAGATATTGCTCGGCTATATGCAGCACACGAGCATAAACACGGGTTGAAAGGAATGCTTGGGAGTATTGATTGCATGCATTGACAATGGAAAAATTGCCCGAATGCATGGAAAGGGCAGTACACTAAGGGTGATCACGGACACCCCACCATTATGCTCGAAGCTGTTGCTTCATACGACATGTGGATAAGGCATACTTATTTTGGTATGGCAGGTTCGAACAACGACATCAATGTTTTAAACACATCTCCGTTGTTCGATTCCATAAAAAATGACACTGGTCCACCTGCAGCCTTTGATGTCAATGGACATCACTACACAAAAGGGTATTATCTTGCCGATGGTATTTATCCGGATTAGTGTACACTTGTCAAAGCCTTTCACTCCCCTACTGATGAGAAACGAGCCAAGTTCAAGAAATTTCAAGAAAGTGCACGAAAAGATGTTGAACACACTTTTGGTGTACTTCAAGGAAGGTTTGCAATTTAAAGATTGCGGCACGATCTATGAGTGTTAACAAGATGCGAAGACAGTTATACACTTGTGTCATATTACATAACATGATACAAGAGGATAACGGTTTCGCAATATCTTCTATCTAGCAGGAAATGATCGACGACCCTTCTAACCGACCTCGTCGAGATTTTAGGACCCGTGTAGAAGACAGGCAATCAAGAATTAAAGAAATGCGGGATAAACGGGTGCATGACCAACTGCGAGACGATCTCACCAAACACATTTGGAGGCTTCCACCAAACTTTCGCAGACTGAATCGGGAGAACAATGAAGCCGAATAATTATTTTTAGTGTATTGTATTTTAATAATTGTATTATTAGGATTGCAACGCTTTTAATTTGTAGGTTTGTAACATTTTTTTATTTTTAGGATTGTAACGTTTTTATTTTTAGGACGTAATCGCAAATCTAAATTTCGTACTCTTTATAATTTAATAGTGTATTGTATTTTAATTATTGAAATGCATTGTGTTTTAATTATTGGGATGTAGTGTGTGTAATTTAATTTTATTTTTATTGTTAAATAAATGAATATTAGGTGGAAAAAAGTAGGGTCCAGGGGTAAAAATGGGCGTTCTGGTGTTATGATTGTGTGTGATGAAATGGTGTTGTGGTGTTATGCTGATGTGGCGACTGAATAATGGGCATTCTAGTGTTACGATTGCGGGTGGTCTTAGGGTGGTTTGACAAAACAACTAGTTGAGACAAAAGATCGTGGTTGAAACTGGAGTTGGTGATTGTGGTTAGAGCTGAAGTTTAAGATTAGAGATTTTTTTTATAAGCTATTTGAAAATAGGGCTATCCCAAATGAAAATCTCAAAAGGTTGCTTAATAAAGCTTCTCTAAAAAAGGGTTCTTGAATATTTCTTCAATAATCCCTATTATTATTTTTGTATTCAAACGGAGATTATAAATAAAAAGAAGGTTGAATGTGTTAAAACAAAGGGAGGTGATTTGTACACCACCTACTTTTTGCCATCCACCACCAAAACTTTTTTTGGACCCTTTTACGCTTTCTTAATTCATCTCTAATTATTTTTCACCTCCTCCATTATCACACGCCTAAACAAAAAGCTATTCCCGCCTCTCTAAATCTCCCTCGCCTAAAAAACCCTTACGGCCTCTAGTTTTCCCTCGACGTATGGTCTTCTTCTTTCCAAAATTCTGATCCATCAGATCAAATAATGGAAACACGTGTATTATATGAACCCTAGACTGAAAAACATACCTAATTTTAACACTAAACTAAAATTATTGTTGATGCAGTTAATTAACTTATTGTTGCTCGTTAATTTCTTATTTCTTGTTCATATATATTTATAATTCTAACTTAGGTATTACAACATCATGTCTTAATGATGGATTGTGTACATCGTATATAGTTGTTTTAGAGCATCTCCAATGTTCATTTTTCAACAACTTTTTCTAAAGCTTTTTCAGTATAATGTGTAAGAGGTTTTTTGAAAAAGCTTTACAAAAAGCTTTACCTCAAACAATAAAAAAGCTTTTCTTACATGCAAACTATTAAATATGATTATATTAGATATGAAAGAGATTACAATATCTTGATATTTATAAAGCTTTTACACTCTCTTTCTTCCTTATTTTATTTATTTTTAATGATTTGTATATAGAAAAAGCTTTTTCTTGTTGGAGAAAAGCTTTTTGCAAAGCTTTAATTATTGAAGCTCTTAAACATTTTGTTGAAAAAAGCCTTTAAAAAGCTATACAAATTTGATCATTGGGGGTGCTCTTAGAGCATCTCCAATGTATAAAGCTATTGAAAAGCTTTTTCCAAAGACATATCATCAATTTCCAAAAAAGCTTTAACTCCAATGAGTAAAGTCTTTGCAAAGCTTTTATTTTGAAACATACATACACAAAATTGGTAAAAAACTTTTGCTCAAAAGCTTGAGATTTATCAAGCTTTACACTTAAAAAACTTTATACTCTAATGATAAAAAGCTTTTCAAAAGCTTTTTTACATAAAAAAGCTTTATAAAAAACCTTGATTGGAGATGCTATTAGTATCATAACATTCGAGTATAATTGAATTAGTTTTCCCCCAATAGCTGTTAGTGGTTATTAATGTTTTTAGCTATTATTCTTAATTGTAAGACGTTTACAATAGTTTCAGTGGGTATGAATGCTTCTAATTCAACATCTTAATGATAAAATCCTTACTTCATACTAGAACATGTTTATTGTTTGTTTTGTTGACATGAATTTTCTTTTTCATCCTACAGACCTCAGTTGACTCATCGCATTTGGTCATTGAAAAAGAAAACTTTCTCCATCTAGCTCCAAATTTGAATCTTCTGATGAATTACTAAAGAGTGTGCACGAATTTTATAATGCTAGAGGATATGGGATATCTATTCGCAACTATAAAAAGCACAAGTTCTACACTTTGCAATGTGATCGGAGCGGTTCCTATAGAGATGTACGGGGCATTGAATGTTGCTTGACGAGTTTCTCAAGATATCCCATATGACGAGTTCGCTAGAGCTTATTCATCGCTTAGCGTGCTAGCCGCCAAACGCAACGGCCGTCTTCCAAATCAAGCTCTGATAAAGTTTTATTCTTATTTATGGACTCCTAGAAAACGTCCGACAAATACAGCCGTCCCCAACATGCCCATTTGTAAAATTGTAAAAAAAAAAATAAAAAATTGATACGTTCTCCTTGAATTCGGAAGATCACCCACTCAATGATGAAGCTAAAACATTTCGTATGTTTCTTGACGAGTTGTATACAGTGGGGTCTAAGCAAGCAAGAATCTGCTACTTCAATGATTACTAATCTTGTCAACCAATCGGATATGTACTTTGAGTCGGTGATTCGACGACCCAAAGGTAGACCTCCAAAATCAAAAATGAAAAAGGGAAAGGGAATAACTTCTACGGCACGGGATCCTTCAAGATTTGAGTACGTTGAATCATCATGATCGCAAAATCCCTCAAGTTCTGCTTGCGTATTCCAAGGGAGCAATGAAGTGGCTAACGAGGTGAGCAACATCCATCGTGAAAACAATGACGTTGACTTGACTGTTTATCCTGATCTTTCAGGTGCAAATTTTTGGTAGTCTTATAATGGAACTACATTATCTTGTCTAATGATACATTAAGTATTAGGTGTTTTGGTACTTTGATGAAGATGAAACTATGTATTTTGTTATTAAATGAGGCAGTAGTGATAAAACTAGTGATAAAACTGCTTCATATTAGTACATCTCATGGATGTGTTTGATTGGATCTTTTTGTCGATCGGGTTTTATCAATACATATTCATGTCCTCTGTTTAGAGCATTGGCTGTTTTTCAAGTTCATACTAGTTGGCTACTAATCGTAATCATTCATATTAGTTGGATTATGTGCATATAATCTGTTGTGGTGCTCTGTGTGTTATTTTTTGTATTTTGAAAAATATATAATACGAATAAGATAATAGGTAAAATAGATGGACAATTTGATGCTGCAGAAAATAATTTAAATAGTCGGCAAAAAGTTTCTAGTGAAGAAATTATATAAAAAAATAGGTTTGATGCTCATGGAAGTAGAAATATTAGAAAGTAAGATATGCTCGAAATTCTTGTGGTTAAATTACTGAAGGAGAGTTAAAAAATAATAATAATTTAATTGGTAAAATAAAGAATTGAAAAGGAGAGCGTTGAATCATATTGATTAAGAAAGGGTAAAAGGGTTCAAAAAAAAGTTTTGGACTTTTGATGATGGATGGCAAAAAATAGGTGGTGTATAAATCACCTCCCTAAAACAAAAGATCCAATCTATTTGAATTCCTGAGATTTCTTCTGCCAAACACACCCAATTAATGCCGCATCATCATCACTTTAGACATCATTTATTATTAATAATAATAATAATAATAATAATAATAATATAATAATAATAATAATAATAATAGTAATGCAATGAGACCACTCTTTTCCTTATCTGTGAACCACAAATTGTTTCTAATTTTGCTCTAAAATGTCTTTGTGTTTAACCGATCAAGGTGGTTGTGCATGTTGGTTTTATCCTCATGGTCACGGGTTCAATTCCAGGGTACATCAGGGGATTTATTAAAAATTCCACTGGGGTTTAGCCCAGTGGTCAGGGAGTTTTTCACTAGTGTGGTTTCTTCATAGAGGTGATGAGTTCGAATCTCGTCTAAGGCATTTCGCATGGGGGAGGGGGAGACTCCGCGGCGCGATACCCATCTAAGACGTGGGAGAGCAACCCCTTTAGAGCGTCGCTGAGATTACGAACTATGAAGTGGTTTCTCATATTGGGGAGTAATCGCTTGTGGAAGATGAACGGGTGGATCAAAGGTCCGTCACTAATTTCACAACTGCCTTTCAAAAAAAAAATATAATTCTAGAAAACATCTCGACATAAAACCTTGTAAAGCTTACGTCAACTAGCTCGATTTTTCCTTCCATGAATTAAGCCAAAAATATCGTATAATCTTCCTCTTCATTATTAAACACACACACCGAAACTCATATAACATCAACTTTCCATACATGTACAATAAGGGGTTGCTTGGTTAGGGGTTATGCACTATAAGGAATAGGAAAGGGATTGATAAAATATGGTTGGTTGCTTATAATATAATCAATCATTCCCCATTAATAACATATCCTCCATTACCCACAAATTTGGGGGTAATGATAAACCATTATCCACCTTTACCATTTTTACTACACAAAACATCTCCGTTCATTTCTTCTTCTTATTAGTATGCATATATGTATTGCCACACTAATCATATGAGATTAATAATCATTATAGTGATTAAATTTTTCAAGTTTGTTTCATTTCTTATTTTCTGAATATATGTCAAATAGAATGTTTGCTCTATTTTTGATATATTCATTACTTATCTGTGTTTCATTTCTTATTTTCCGAAATACGAATATATATCAAAGCCAATGATTACATGATTTTTTATTAATTCATTATCTGTTTGTTTTCATTTTTTAATATTTTTATCTTGAACATGATAAAAATGTAAATAGAAGAAAATAAAATGTGTTAGTGTGATACGAACTTCACTAATTAATTAATATGGTTGGAGAATCGATTTTTCAAATTTGAACCATCGCAGTAATACGGAAAATTTCTTCTTTGTAAAATATAATGTTTGTAAACATTTTCTCTAAAATAGTGTAATGATTCCTTAATACTCATTAAGCTACATCAATGCAAACATAATGTCTATTATCATTCATTTATATTCCCTTACTCATTCTCATTACCATTCCTTAATACAAACCAAGCACCCCTTAAGTTTTAAATCTCTCTTCTCTTATATATTAAAAAAAACCATAATTATGTTACCCTTCTTAAAATAGATCATTTTAGATTAATCTTGACCATTAAATGAGTAGGGGTAATTAGTTATCTCCATTAATCTTCTAATTTATATGTGACTACCTAAATAACAAATTTGGTTAAAGTCAAAAGACATCACTACCCATGATGATTAATTAGAGAAAACTTATAAAGTATTTAGCATAAGTATTTGAATAATTATAAAGTATTTAATATTAGTACTTAAACTTAAAAATATAAGAAGTCATACGATTTCACGACTAAGGTTACAGTAGGTAGGAGTTAATTGTGCTCAAATAGATCTTATTTAAATTAAATTTTGAATGAATATTTGGAACTCCAATAATTAAAAAATTTAATTAATATTTCCCACAATCAATATTTTCTAAATAAATATTTCTATATTCCAATATTTTATAAATTCAATATTCTATAAATTAAAGTAAGCCATTGTGTATTACTATATATGTAGTACCTAACTCTAGCATTGTTTATTATATTTTCTAAATTTCATATTATCTTTTATCTTATCAATTGATTTTAACAAGAGATGGGAAAGAAGCTTCTTACTCTTATTTGTTATCACAATCGAATAAAATTTCACTTTTCTCTTATTATATAGACAAAACAATTTGATCATGTAAATATACTATGACGTTGTATATGTGTGGACGGCATTAAATTACTTTGATATACAAAACTTTCAATTCAAATAACTAATATTTAAGTTAGCAGCTAAATGGAGTATCTAATATGCGTATCTTAAATATCTATATTTTAATTTAATGAAATAATATGAAATAGTTGAAAAAAGACAAAGAAAACTCACTTGATTAAATCATTAAGGACATATTAGGTAAAGATAAATTTAGTGAAATGAAATGAATTAAGGGGAAAAAAGAAAAGAAATGAATGGTTAGAAATTTTATTAACTTTTTTTCTTTTTGCAGTTTGCACATGAACTAAAATTAGAACTTTGCATTGTATAAGTTCAACCAAAAAATATGATTTTCACAGTACTCCTAAATTTTGGGGTTTTTGTATACAAAGATGTTCAAATAATCATATGAGTTAAAAACTAATTAGATATAGATAAGGGAAGAAAGGGGATGAACACTTGAACAACTGGCTTGAAGATTGGAGAAGACACAGTAGTATTGGTTTAATCGGCCGGAAGAATCACCCTAATTAAAGGTTAGCTGTTTTCTAGGGATTTGATTGGATGATTTCAAGAGAGTTATGTGCAACTGTGAGTATGTGACAACCACGTGATCTGGGCTTCTTATATTTCTTTTGTTTCAAGCCCAAACATTTTCTCCGGGTAAAGCACAAAGAAAATTTTACTTTGATATTCTATTCCTCTACAAATGAGTTGGAAATAGAAATGCAAAGGAACGGATATCTCGTGAAATTAATTTCTCCACCCCCTTTAATTCTCTGGATAACTATAATACCCTTTAACATATCACGAGAAAGTTTTTTTTATCATATCTTAATGATGAGATTATATTGTTACCCATTATTTGATTATAAGGTAGAATGCATGCTCATGCATTGAATGATCGACATATGCGTTCATTATTTATATTTTCTTACTTTTTTAATTTTCAGTAGTCACATATACACTAATTTATACAATGAATCTTCTAAGAAGAATAAAGATAAATATGTTATAAACACTAATCAAATCAATAAAAACTTCCTAAAAGCATATTTATATATATTAATTTCGTTAAATGATTTGGTCATTTCCAAATTATTAAACAATTTATAGATTAGCCCGCGAATTCGCAGGATATAAACTAGTATATTATTATTTTACTAGTGTAATACCCGCGCTATAAGCGGAATATGAATTTTCATTACAAATAGTGACTCGGCGTATGTTGGTTATTTACCGTCCTTGATACTCAATATAACGTTAGCTTTCTCAAATTCGAGTGAAACATATTAGTGAGAGTGAACAAATATGAAAATGGTAATGTTGTTATAAGATGAGAATTACATAAGTTAAATATAGTATTGTTGGGTCTCAAATCTTAATAATTTCTAAATATAAAATACCAAGATGGTTTATATATTACTAGCGTATTACTTGTCCAATGCAGCAGAGTTTAGTACTTCAATGTGTTTGGATTACCCGTAATTGTAAGTTGATAACTCTAGTTTGTGCGTATATGTAAAGTTTGTGATTCGAGATACATTTAGTGAAATATGAAAAATATGTGAAAATGATGGGGTTATATTGTAAAATGAGAATGATAATTAGATAACTAAATATAGAAATGTTGAGTCTTAATTTTAAGAATTTCTATAATTAAACTACTAAGATGTTTTATATATTAACATAGACTAGTACATTACCCGCGCTATGCAGCGATATTTTAGAAATCAACTAAAAAGTTATGTGATCAATAGTTGAAAATTTTATAATAAACTTTAGGGCTGTTCACGGTTCGGATAAAACCGAATTATCCATTTGGATAATTTGGATTGGATAATTCGGATCGGACCATATGATTTGATAAATTTGAATTTTGGATCGGCTTGGATCTAAACCAAACTTATTATTTTGAATCATGGATTAGTTTTGGTTAGTAAACTACAAACCGGATCTAAACCAAACATATTTATAGATTTATAGATTATATTGGAAAGCAAATGACTATATGGTTTACCAGATAAGGCTAGAGTGTTTAATACATTATGTGAGCAAATTAAAATGATAATCATTAATGTCAATATATACAGTATTAGGCTCTTGACTTAGAAGGCTTTGATTTATGAAAATAGTTGGGTAATATTTATGAGGTGATTTATTGTTTTTTAGATGGGTCTAATAGAGTATATGATATAACCTCGAACTATATAACAACTAATCAACGGGTCTAGGCGGGTGATTTTTTTTCTTTTTGAACACCTCTCTTATTTTTCAATAAAATAAAAAAGTCAGTGAAAAATTAAAAACACTATAAATTTAAACTAAGATATGTACATTATAAATGTCATATCAATATGATTACGTGAAAAATTACATTGCAGATAGTTGAAAATAAATTTAAACTTCAAATAGCAAAATCCAAACGCACATGAATAGATTGGTATTTTTTTCATGAGTACAAGTGTGTTTATCTAGTGTTAATTTTGCTATATATTTTTTGTGTATTGCTTTTGTAATTGATTGAGTAGTGAATATTTTGATGTAATTAATTTATTAGAGTTATTGTATAGTTGACTTGCTAAAATAGGTTAATATGTTAGGTGATTAAATAGAAGGGCATTATGGGGATTTCTCATATGACATAACGTTAACATATAAGAATGCTTAATAAAGGGTTATATATATATATATATATATATATATATATATATATATATATATCCTATCTTATAATATATATTTATTTTCTAAATCTTTAAGTAATGATGTGTCTAAATCCTACATCTTATAATAGGGATTTGATGATGATGTCATTCCGCTGATGTGTCTAAATCTTAAGCAATAATCATGATTACGTGGTTTAATGAGGGAGTTTATAATGATGTCTTTCTGCTGATGTGTCTAAATTTAAGCAATAATCATGCTTACGTGGCTTAATGAGGATGAAGTTTTTTCTCTCCTAATTATTATTTTCTTTATATTCATTGTTTTCATGTTTTGCCCAACGATTTTTTTTGTATTTTTTATTTTATTAACAGAAAATAAAATCAGCTAATTTGACATGCATGTGTTAATTTCTATGCACTATAATAATTACACTTTGGCATGCTTGCTTCCAATCGATTCAACAAATACAACCTAAATTGATTGAACCTTCATTGGAACTATAACTCTTGACTAACAAGTTTTAATTTAATTGGCTTTTCTTACATATTGTAGTAATAAAAAACATGCTTTTAACTTGGAAATGTTTGCACGCTTCTTTTATCTATTGGTTTTACGGGAATCAAGAATTCAAATTATAATATGAATTATACCTCTCCTCATCTGATAAATACAATCTCAATCACAATTTATCTCTTCATTGTCGTCTTCGTCTCCGATCTCCATCATTTTCCATTTCTCATTCAGCTTCGTCACTTCCAGGTAAACTAATTATTCTCTGTAGGTGGTGTTGTTTGAGAATTTCTCTGGTTGTTGTATTTGTTCTAAACTGGAGTTTTGGTTTAGTTTCGGAAGGTTTAGTTTCGTGATTTTTCTGTGGGTTAGGCATGCTATGTGTTTGATAAAATGTGAATGAAAAGTTGCATCTTAGTTTTTGTATTTTGTATTTAGTTTGGATTTAAACTATTGAAGGGATACTTTGGTGGAAGAATTTGATGCTACATTATCAAGTACATGTACTTAATAAGTTTTAGTTTTGATCTTAAAAACTCATATCAGTGAGTGTTATTATCTCTTCATGAAAAGCTAATTTATTTGTTTATTATCTCTTTATTGACAGGTAATGTAACCAAATAATTTAGAGCTGCCAACCTGAGTTTGTCAAATGGCTTTGCGTGTCTTCTTTAAGTGTACATACATCTAGCTTGATGAGTTGCATTGATTTGCTTACTAGGTTGCTCAAGCCGTTTATCATAATCAATTTCCAGGTATATTTAAAATACTTGGTACATTATTTGGAATCTTTTTGTTTATGGATCAAATGACGTACGGTTATGCTATGGCTCTTCCAATTCTATCAATTAGTTTGTAGTGACTTGGAAGGAACTTGATAGAAGATCGGTCTGCCAGGACGCGGGGGTTTTCCTACTTCGGGTCCCTTTTTTGTTGTTTAGAAATACTTGATTGAAAATGCAACTTAAAGACACTCACGATTACGATATGTATCTGTTTAGAACAACTTTGACGTGTAGGAGTATGAAAAGGGAGTTTTTTTTTGTATTTTTTATTGTTTTATCGCTTCATCATGCCTGATGTGTTAAGTTGTTCTTTTAGCTTCATTATAACATTTTGAGTTTTATGAAAACTATTGATAAAAAAAAAAGTTTTATGAAAACTTATATCATTTATATGAAAAAGGTTACTAATGCAAATGTTACATTGTTATACTTCGTATCAAAATAATCTCTTTGTATATTAATCTTTTGGGAAATTTGCAATTTTTATTCTTGTGGTCTTGCGTTTTGGTCAATTTTGTCCTTAAAGAATTTTTTCTGCAAGTTTTACTCTGTAGTCTTCATTTTCTGCAATTTTTGTCCCTCATACTAACTTTCGTTAGATTCTTCCGTTAAATGTAATAAAATAACTAAAACACCCTTATCTTCTTCATTCTCTTTCTTTCTCATCCGTCATATATATCTTCCCCTTTCAAAAATTAAACATCAGGCCCACCATCATCGTACATCCATTCTTTCTCATCTGGGTTTCAAAACCTAATTATTAACACATTCTAATTCATCCATTATCATACAAACAAATATGGAGTAAATAGCAACAGACATAAACTTTTTTTGATAACTAACAACAAGGTCTAAAAAATTAATACCCAATTTCAAGAATCTGGTTCAAATAAAATTGAAAATAAAGATGTATCTCGATTCTGGTTGGTTTTCCTGATGCGATTCCCGTGGGTTTGCATCTAACCCGTCGGTAAGTTTGGATGTCGCGCGATTCCGGTATATACAATTCTCGATTTTGTGATGCGATTTCAATCCGGCTTTGTTAAAATACGACGCTTGGATATGAGAGTTAAAGTACCCAAATCTGACTGTCCTTGTGCGTTTTCTTTGTTTTCCGACGACCGTAGGCTGCTGCGATAGGTTGGTGTCGGCGGTGCTATCACAGGTACAAAGGGTAGTGGTGTTGGGATGGGCAAGTATCTGGTTGTGGTAGCACGATGATGATGTGATGAAGTATCTGGAATTTGGTTTGGTTTGGATGATTTGATAGAGGAAGAAGGGTAAGGGCCTCGTTTTTAATTTATGAAAGGGAAAGACAAATTAGAGATGAGAAAGAAAAAGATAGAATAAAGTAGATGAAGATAGGGGTGTTTTAGTCATTTTGTCAGATTTAACGGAAGAATCTGACGAAAGTTGGTGTGAGGGATAAAAATTGCAGAAAATGAAGACCATGAAGTAAAAATTGCAGAAAAAATTCTTTAAGGACAAAATCGACCAAAACCCAAGACCACAGGGACAAAAATTGCAAATTTCTCTAATCTTTTGTTTGTTAGGAAAAATATACAATGACTTTAAAATGACTTCGAAACGTAATAATACAAAAGCTAACACATACAAGTTATATCTAATACTCTGATACTTAAAAATTATATCAAGTAATTGTATACTTTAGATTATTCAACAAACCCGTGTTGTCACAGGTCCTAAAACTAGTATATATATATATATATATATATATAGTTGTGGGTTCAAATAAGATGTCTAATTTTCGTGAGAACGTAGGAAAGACTTCAAAATCATTTTTTAGTAATCCAAACCATGTTATTTTACAAAGTTTTTTTCATTGCTTCTTTTTCAAATAACTTTTAGAATCTAATTTTCAAATAAAAAAATTTCGACGTTTTATTATTTTTTTAATTATCTTTTAATAATTTTTTTACTCATAATAATTACATATTATAACTTGATAATCATATGAATAATATGTGATTATCATGTCATATTTTGTGATTATCTCGAACATGATAATCACATTAGGGTTTAAGGATTGAGGTTTAGGAAAACCCACCATAAAAAGGAAAGAAAATTTTTTGTCAAAAGTATACCTTGAGTGACGGCAAATCGAAGAGGAGAAAACGTTGAATTTTATGGTGCAATTTTTGTAATTTTTCAATTCACCGTTTGTGAGATAATTGATGTTAGGAGTAAATAAGTTTTGTACATGTGAAACCGTCTCTTTGTACATGTGAAATATTTTCATTGATTTTTTCATATTTTCAAGAATTTATGCATTTCCTTGAACTTTTATATTATTATTAAAAGAAAAGATTAAAGATAGATCGAGTAGGGGTTGTTTGTATTAGCTGTCGCCACAACGTGCAGTGGGAGCAGGTAATGTCAATGTGATCATTCAAATTTATTGTACCAACAATCTATATATCTATATATATTAATATATATACTAGCATAATATCCGTGCAAGTAGTGAAGTATAAATGTATAATATATTATAATTCAACAGTAATTGTATATATAATTGTGTTTACTATTTTCTGATGTATTACTTATGATGATGAATCGATAACGATAATTTAGTGTGTATAATTAAAGATTTGGATTAAGAAGGGACTTAAGAGTAAAATATTGATACAAGTTAATATAACATGAAAATTAAACATTTTAAATTTAGAAATGTTGAGTACCAAAATTTTAAGATTTCTATAAATAGAGTGGTAGATGAATTATATGTAACTAGCACAACACCCGTGCAATGCAGCGGTAAAAGTGGTGACATTGGATGGAGGTGCAAGGGAATGTTTTAAAATAAAAACATATTGTACTCCGCCCGTCTCATCTAAAATGTCTACATTACTATTTTGGGATATCACATTATAAGTGTCCACTTTGATATTTCAAAAATATTTAATTGATGAAAAGTGTAGTTAGTAGAAAATAAGTAGTAATTAAAAATATATATAGATAATAGGATAGGGGCATTAACGGAAATGTAGTTAGAGGAGAATAAGTAGGAATAGAGAGTAATAGATAATGGGATAGAAGTATTAATGGAAATGTTATAAATAAGTCAAAGGTAATATAGACATTTACCTGTGTTGAGTAAAATTTTAAGATGACGGTGACGATGTATTATATATAGACTCACTACCTAAGATTAAGATAATGTAGATATAAAGAATGGATAAAATTGAATAATTCTATCGGTGGATTAGAGGGGAGGTGATTTAGAGGAGGAGACAATTGATTTTTTTTTTTTTTTTTATACTGCTCGTATTCACTGCATCGTCGTCAACGTACACGGCATTTTTTACCTTTATCTTCAAGCCCTTATATTTTACAATTTCTTGCACCAATTTATTTGTGTATAATGCTTGACTTCGACTACAAATAATAATTACAATTTGAAAAATCATATATCCTACCTTCTGATTTACTTGTCCGGCCCTTAACTTGTCAATCAATTACAGAAATATGCCATCTTCAATCACGGAGTTGGCTGACTTACAGATCCCAGTTGAAGAACAACCCATTAGTTTTGGATCAACCTTCATTAAACAGGTTTCGATTCTCGATCAATCTTCATCCAATGTTAAATCAGAAACACCCATTAGTTATCGATCAATCCTCTTTGATCATGTTTCGTTTCACGATCAATCCTCATTCAATGTTAAATCTCTCGCGGATTTTAAAAGCTGTAGAAATATGTCATCTCTCACGGGCCCACTATCTATCTCGGATGCAGTACACCAAAATATGTCTACTATTAGTTATGTTTCCTTCGGTGATCCGTGTCATTCAGTCCATTATAGAAACCGGTTGATGTTACCTATAGTTACTATGGAGTGTGCTCACTTACGAATCCCACTTGAAGATATAATAAAGGCCATCAACAACTTTTCTGATGAAAATATCATCGGAAAAGGTGATTTCGGAAATGTTTATAAAGGCAAACTCATGCGGTCAGGGGAGTTGATTAAAATTTTTGCTCGGAGGTTAGATAGGAAGAATAGGCAAGGCGTCGTTGAGTTTTGGACTGAGATCTCCGTACTTTCTAGTCTCAAGCATGAAAATATAGTCTCTATGATTGGGTATTGTGATGAGAAAGACGAGAAGATCATCGTTATAAAACAAGAGCGGAAAGACAAAGGAAGTCTGTGGATGCATTCAACAAAACCAACCCTCAAATGGATTCAAAGAGTGAATATATCTCTTGGCATTGCGAGTGCAATACATCACATCCATGATACGGAGGAACGGGGCTGTTATATTATACATCGCAACATTAACAGCTCCACAATTCTATTAGATGCTAACTGGAAACCCATGTTATCTGGATTTGAATTTTGCATTAAACGTTCAATTGATCAAAAGGACCAAGACGTTCGTTGTGAAGCTATCGGGACAAAAGGGTATATGGATCCGGCAATTAGAAAGAAAGGAGGTGTGACCCACAAGTCAGATATCTACTCCTTGGGTGCCATTTTATTCGAAATGTTGTGCGGGAGGAGAGCATACGAAGATGATACGTTGCTAATTCCATTGGCTACATCTCATTATGAAAACGGAACACTGAAGGATATAATTGACCCTGATTTGTGGAACCAAATGGACCCATACTCATTCAACTTGTTATCCGACTTGGCGTATTCCTGTTTAAAAGACGATGTAGCACAACGCCCAGATGCGGAGAAAGTTATGATCAATCTAAAGAAGGCTTTGATCTATCAGTCTATTCACGAAAGTGTAGATCAGGTAAATAAGAAGATCCTTTGGTGTTGGCCGGCTGTTATTTCTTTTTGCAACTCATTATAACATTTGCACAACTTTCGATCAATTTCAACTTCCATCTTTTGATTTTTTTGAAATCGAATAGCAAATTTTAATAGGAGAAGTGTATAAAATATGAAAATTTGATTAGTTTATGAAATTTGCATCATAGTTTAATTTGTATAAATTTAATTCATTCAAGTTATATGCTAATTAAAAACAATTTCTCACAGGTGACCGTAGAGGAAGAGGTAGGAGATGCGGTTGAAAGTAGGTCATCCGTCCCGTGGAAGGTAATTCAACTTATTTTAACAAAATTATGGATAATAAATTAACTAGCTTGTCGTTTAACATGATTTTTATTAGAGGCAGATAGTCCAAAAAGGTAAAAAAACTTATTAAACTTTGATAATAAATGTAATTTAAGTTTTGTAGAAGCTCAAAAAGGACTCACATTTTGAAATCGTGCTATAAGAACAATGTTTTGAAAACCATTTTTCAACTTGGACCGGAAAGGGTCCCGGTTCTCGTCGTACCGCCGGCCCAAAATAGTAAAAAAGAAAAAAAAAGGCTCAAAACCGGTGCGGTTCCCGTTTAACCGATGAAAACCGGGTGGTTTGTTGA
Organism: Pseudognaphalium luteoalbum; assembly: GCA_963422505.1. Lineage (NCBI taxonomy): Eukaryota > Viridiplantae > Streptophyta > Magnoliopsida > Asterales > Asteraceae > Pseudognaphalium > Pseudognaphalium luteoalbum. The sequence goes on along the minus strand of OY730198.1, from coordinate 5,488,864 downwards.
CCAAAATCGGTTTTCAACCGGCCAAAAAATCTGGTTCAACCGGTCGGATCGGTCCGAGTCAACCGGTTTTCAAAACATTGTATAAAAGGATTCAAGTTGCCATAAAAGTTCAATTAAGGGTAAAATTACCGTTTCATTTTTTAAAAACATGCTATAAAAGGATTTAGTATTTTGAAATCGTGTCAGAAAATGATTAAACACTTTAAATAAAATTCGGGTTTAAACACTCAAAAAATAAAATTAGTGTTTATATCATATGTTTTTTTGACAACTTAAATCTTTTTATGGCACCGATTTTCAAATATTGGTATTTTTTTTATAATAGAATTTTGATAAATTGATTAACTTTCAGGACTATTTGACCTTTATATTATTTTTATTATTATTATTACGTTATGATTACTAGTGTTATTATTATAAAATGCAACCCTACTCCACCATTCACATGCTCATCCACATAATGAGTTTGAACACCACTCAAAGACACGATCTTCCACCCAATAAATTCGGTACTATGTTCTCGTGAAATGCACGTCGATTTAAAATTTATGACTTTTATGGGTAGACGGTACAATATTTCTAAGTTAATGAATAACTCATCTATATTATTATTTTTTAGAAATGGAAACTCATACACACTCACTTATACTATTGCTAGACGGTACAATATTTTAAGCTAATGAAGATCTTATCTATATTATTTTTAGTTTTTTCTTAGAAATGCGCGCACACACACCCCTACCACGATTGTGTACATTTTTTCCCATGAATATCTACATATGTCCACCACCATACACAACCACAAAATTGTAGGGTCCTTTCGGTATCACTGGACCAATGACCCTTTCTAATAAAGAGTTTAGATCATAGTCTTAAAAATGAGAACTAACAAATGACTATTTTACTCTTTTAATATATAACTAGATAAAGATCCGCGAATTCGTGGATTTTAACCAAAAAAAATATTTTAACTTGAATTTAAATGAACACAGATAGAAAAAATATATTGTAATTTGTACCACAAAATTCTATATCTAGATTGGAAAGTGTTATTCAGACATGAGTAGGTACTATAAAATATATATGTTAGAACGTCTAGAAGAACTAATTATGGTGACGAGCAACCCAAAGTGGGCTAAGCGCACGTAGCTTAGAGAAGTAGTTATGTATTGCAATAATGGCATGTGCAGATTGTGTAGTCGTAAGTATTGCATGGATCTGTTACATTGTTTTTCCCGCAAGTCATCAGCCTGTGATATGACAACGTAGGTGAACTCAATTGTAGGTAGCTACAATAAAAATAAATGACTAAGAAATTATTAAATTTATTGCCACATAATTAAGTGTTTATTAACAAAATCTAAAGCCATTAAAAAATAATTTTAGGTGAACTGCGTTAAGCGCTAAGAAATGTTGGTGAATTTTTTATGTTTAATTAGACCAACATACGTTAGTAGTTGTTATGTGGTTTACCTGGCGTAAAACATGATCAAGTGAACCCAAATTTCCTATGACCATTGACATTTGACCCATGTAATTGCCAATCTCGGATGAGCTAGTTTGTACGACTGTTGCTTCATTCTTCAAAGTTTCAAAAAAGTCGGTTGCATTGCATATAGCTGTTGAAATATCGATTCCTCAGTTTGAAATGTTGTTTGATTTAAATTGTTGAGAAGTTTCAACTGCTCAGTTGTCAACGTGTCCAACTGAGATACAATAACCTAAATTGATGTAAATTTTTTACGTAATATCCAATCATAGGTTAATGTCATCAAAAATTATAATTGATTGGGATAATAGTTCACAATATAAGCACCGACACAATTTGCGTAGTCACATTATGTCAAGCTTTGCTACTTGAAATATTACCTTGATTAGTTCAGATGAGCGATGACCACCAATCCACTGCAAACAGCGTTCCACGGGTGAGGTCCACATTCAATAAATGATGTGAAAAATGGCAATGTCGGATGCAGTTCTCTTGATCCTACGAATTTCATTGAAATGTAATGCAGCATTTTGCACAATATTATGCAGATCTACGCCTGTAGTATTTGATTGAAGTGCAGTTTTTATTGTGGTAATATGTTTGGCCTGGTCGTCTAACCAACGTGATTATTCTGCTACAAACCTCAAATAACCTAAAAATTGATATGCTAAATTAATTTGAGTAAGCTATTATTTTGTAAATTTGTTTGATTACACATACAGTAAAGAAAATTAGGGTACCAAACTTTTTTTTTGTGTGGAATTCTTTTAAGAATTCCTTAATGCATCTAAAGTACATCGTTAGAAAAGTATATGAAAAAAGTTTGAAATAAACTTGTGTTTGATGTCAATTTGTGCTTTACTGCACATAATATATATCAAACAACATATTTATCACTTATTAGACCATTAAAGCTAAAAGGTCTAATTTATTTAAATTGTTACATGTCTGCAAACGTATTGTTTTATTTTTAGTAGGAATGTAATAGTATTTAATAATAGTTAATATTTAATATTAATTAATAGTTATTAATTTAATAGTTATTAATACTTAAATACTTAACATGAATAGATTTAATAGTATTTAATACTTGATAATTAAAGACTTATGATGTTATATTACATTTTAATGGTGAGATTAGCAAGTTGCTAATTAATCCAAGGGTCATTTCTAATTCATAGTTTTTCTTTTAAGCTATAAGATATATTCAACTTTAATACTTTAATAATGCAATTAATAATTTAATAACGTAAGTTAATATAGCATAATCAATCTCAATTACAAAATGTGAGATGATTTCTAAGGAGTATTTTACTTCTTACAAGGAGAATAAAAGGTTCCTTATAAGAAAAGTGTAATTTTCTTTGTAAGTAGTAAAATTTTACTTGTAAAAATCATCTCCTTCAAAATATGTAACTCCGTGATAATTTGATTTATTTTACTACATATTTAATTGAAATGAATTTTTGTAATCCATATTAAGTTGTCGATTACAATTATTTTGGTCTAAATCAATGAAATGTCAAACATGTTTTTACAAATTTTCTGTCTTGCATTATATATATATACTCTTTTATATTGTAAATATATTTTAAATTCTTTTTTACTACCAACAGAACCTTTCAAATTTATATAGAAGAGAAATTTACCCTTAAATCATAACTGACTAGAATATAAGTTTTAATTAATTTATATCCAATAAAAGTAATGACAAAAGAATTTTATCTTTTATATATAAAACTGTTAACCTATAACGCCCATACATACCATGCTACAACTCTAATATATATCTTCATAATTACAATGGAGCGTGTAAAATCACTATTTTTCATATTTATAATTCAACATGTTTTTTCTTTTATCATTTAAAAATACTATTTACTTTGTACGTGTATAAAATAAATTTAAGTGATAAATAAATTAATATCTCATCAAAACATAAATTTTTGTCCACTGAATTGAGCAGATATGCTTCTAGTAGCTAATAAAACAATTGGTAAATGGTACAATAAGATGATAATGAATACATATACTATTGATGATGAATACATATACTATTGGCCTTCTGTTATCTATTTAAGGAAATATATAATAGAAAGCAAAAAATAAGAAAGAAAGAAATTGTACAGACAACAAACGAAATTGATAGGCTCAATATATACAATAAAGTATAGATCAAATGAGAGTACATATAATACACTCATAAAAGATGAAAAATATAATACATTTTGAAATAATATCATGGGTAAATTACAAAAAACATCCTCGTGGTTGTCACGTTTTGCAGAAAACACCCCCTAACTCCATTTACAGCATTGAACATTCTCATAGTTTACAATTCTATCATAAACCATCCCTGTGGGGATGTTCCATGCAAAAAATTTCGGGACAAAAAGTTGAGCAGAGGGATGTTATATGATAGAAATTACAATGGGGATGTTCAATGCTATAAATGGAGTTGGAGAATGTATTCTGCAAACGTAACAACTACAGGGATGTTTTTTTGTAATTTACCCTAATATGATTAAAAAGGAAGGGTAGTGAATATGTATAAGTTTAATAAATATGTTTTTTCAATAAAATAGATGTATGTTAATAAAAAACTGAATATATTAAAAGATAGAAAAGAGAAAGGATGTCTAGGGGTCATAAGATTATGCTCATATAGTGGGTTAATAAGAAAAGGTTGAATATTTTAAAAGAAAGAAAAATAATAAATAGACGTAAATAATATTGGTATTTATGACAATTATACATGACATATGTAACAAAGATGATATAATTAAGCTATTTTTAGGTCAAGTTAAGACTAAAAGGGTGTTTGGGAATGTGTATTGAGAGTGATTTATTGATTTTTGCGATTATAAAACAGAAATAATTCAATTTGAGTGTTTGTCCAGAAAAATTAAAGAACCGATTATTTGTGTTATGATGGTGCCAAAACGCAGTTTTGGAGCAGCACCTCACCCCTTACTGCACGGAAACGCAATTGTCAGTGCACCAGTAAAATTACATACTTATCCTCGAACTCTCTCACTCTCGGCATAGGCTGTGCACATTGTCATAATCATTAGATATTTTATAATATTCTATTTATACTATTGATTTTATTAACTTATTTTCACTATTGTATTTCGTTTGAATTACTTACTGAGTGCTATAGATTTATTAGTAAATTATGTGATAAAACGGTTACATGTTAAATATTTATATGGAGTATATATAATTTTGCATTGTATACTGATGTCCTTTTTGGTAATTTTACATGTTTGGTAAGTAAATAATCTATTTTGCCAAGCGTAAAAATAATAATACTGTGATTATTACGATAGCAACCCACACAATCAAATACAAACACTATATGCTTTGAACACGTTTTGTTACCACTAATTATTTGATAACAATTATTTAAAACACATAATCTATTTTTATAACGCAATTTCAAACACCCCCTTAAATGTCATAATCATAAAAGAAATGAGATAAAAAAGTGGCTAGATTTCAATTTCTTAAATGTGCTTTTAGAGATACATGATATCCTTTATACTATCCCTTACAGCAAGAAATTTAAAAAAAATAATATATATTACATTTTTTGTCCTTGAGTTTTCTACATACATATAAATAGTTCCTTCACTAAAACTAATATTGCATCATTCAATTCAATAGCACGTGATAATTTCCTCTTTTCTATCTGTATGTATAGTATAAAAGTAATAGGGTCGACTCACAATGAACAGGTACCAAATTTAGAAAGTGATGTTATTTTATTTCGGGCGATCAGTATCTCAAATCGAGAATGCATATAAACGATAAAAGTTAAATCGAGAATGCATATAAACGATAAAAGTTAAATATTTTTTGTAAAAAGTTGTGTTGATTGTGATTTGTTTTATTTTTTGTATCTTTGAAAAATGTATGTGTTGATTGTGATTAGTTTTATAATCTGCTTTATTTTTGGTATCTCATTGATTTTGATTCGTTTTATAATTTGTCTTATTTTTGGTATCTTCGGAAAGCGTGTGCTAGTCTTTGTGTAAGTAGTTATGTTAGAGAGCAGTTTTGGATTTTAATTATTTTTAAAATAAATTAGATTCAACACAAGACATGTTTTTGTAACTTAATTATTTTGAGTTATATGAAATTATGGATGATAAGTGTCACATTTTAAGAATGACACATCATAAAAATGACGTACAATAGATACAATAGAGATATTTGAAACTTAGATACATACAATAGAATGTCAAAAGTTGAATACATACAATAGATTTTTGTCTAAAGTTGAATACATTTACAAATACTTATCCCATAAAGAAACTTATATATTTGGGTGTGTGGCGTGCATAAAAATCCTTGCAGTTTTTCAGTCTTTTATCAAGTATAACCTGCAATACTCTTTTTCCTCACTATTGCAATTTTGCTACAGGTAAAGAGCTTCGAACATTTGAGGATTAGACTCCAAGACATACAGTTAGCCACCAATAATCTCTCAAAGAAATCTGAATATTGGTATGATCAGTTTGGTGTCAATTACAAGGCAAAACTCGAATGTTTTGATAGAGAATATCATTCGTTCGTGAAAACGAAAAATATAGATGAACTACCAAAGAAACAATACACTGTACAGATAAAATGCATCCAAAATAGAGGATATCATTTCAAATCTGAAATTGAAATTCTAAGCAGTTGTAAGCATCCCAACATAGCATCACTTCTTGGATTTTGTGACGAAGGTCCAGATATGATACTTGTATATGAGTTTGTTTCTATTGATCAATACCTTTCTGATTATCTGAGAAGAGGTATCCTAACATGGAAAAGACGTTTGAAAATCTGCATTGATGTTGCACATGGGCTAAATTACCTTCACAATGAGATGGAGGACCAAAAGGCTGTCATACACCGCGATATAAATAGTAGCAACATTCAGTTGGACTATAATTATAGGGCGAAGATTGTTGGTTTTGGACTCTCTGTATTCCTGCCTCCAATTCAAGATGCAGATGGTCTCCATCTCAATGAGAATGAAAGCGATAAATATTGTGTTGATCGCGAACACAGTAAGCTGAATAGAGAATCAGATGTATTTAGTTTTGGAGAACTTATGATTGAAATCCTGTGTGGGATGTCTGCTGATGATGTAATCGCAAAAGAGGGTGGTAAAGACGAAGGGCTAGCACATTGGGCACGACTATGGTTGGACCAGGGAATATTACGGGAAAAGATAGCTCATGTATTAGAGCGAGAAATCAAATATTTTCTACACAAAGGACCTAACAAAAATTCTTTGGACACATTTATAAATATTGCATATCAATGTTTGGGAAAAATCGAGAACGAACGTTCAACAATGAAGGTCATCATCGAGGAACTTGAGAAAGCATTATCGTTTCAAGTAAGTTATTTGATATTATTAGAACTTACACTATCTTCCTCTCATGTTTTATTATTTAGTGTGCCCGTAGATTGATTGTTTATATGACCAACTGAAAATAATAATCAAATTAAACATGAGAGGTTATAAGTGAAAGCTCTCAAACAATTACTCTCACGCTTAAACTAATCAACACATCACAAATTCACAATGTGATGTAAACAATCTGTATAGGAAACCTTGCACAACTCCAATCTTTAGAGGTATAAAAAATTAGAAAGAAAAAAAAAAGAAAATTTAGTGTTTACTATTTGGACAAACTGTATTGCAGTATTGTATAATCGGCCAATTTGAAATGGCCTTTTTATTTCGGATAATTTATTTTTTGAATCGGGTTGGTTCTAAACGGAATATTTATTTTGATTTTTGGATTGGTTGTGGTTATAATTGTAAAAATCAAATAGTCCAAATAAACTATATATATAGTAATATATTTTGGTGATATTTTCGAAGTGTGTACAAAACTATATTAAGTTGATCACCCAATATTATATTATGTAGATGGGATATCATTATCTTTATTTACCATTTATCACAAAAATCGTAAGTGTATTTTAGTTTTGTTTTCCAAATTATGAATTTTTTCTTTTCAAAAACTTACGTAGTGTAGCAATTAGTTTTATTTAATATTCAAGTTTCTTTTAGGGTTTTTGTCGAAAAATGAATCAATAGTTCAGTTTTTTGCATTTTCGGATATCAACTAATTTTTGTTCTTTAAAAATGAACCACTAATTTAAAATCGATCATTTTCGTGTATATGTTAATATTTGAAACGGTCGTCAAGGATTATACAGCTGGGGATTTTTTCTTAAAGATGTATTTTGAATCGATCATACGCGTTTGAATTGCTATATATTTCTCGGCGGCCGTTTCAAATGTTAGAATATACACGAAAATGATCAATTTTAAATTAGTGGTTCATTTTTCGGAAAAAAATTAGTTGATATCCAAAAATGTAAAAAATGGAACTATTGATTCATTTTTCGGCAAAAAACTTTCTTTTATTTTGTTTAAATGTCTTTATAAATATATGAAAGCATAAACCAAATTGTAAAAACCGAACTAAATAGTTAATCGGTTCTGTTTGTTTTTTCCTTTGGACGGTTTAGTTTCAATTTTTCAAAACCAAAACCAATAAATTTTATCTATTCGGTTCGGTTTAAACCAAATTAATCAAATGAACACCTGGCATATGTATATGCTCTGTTTACACAATCAAAGAGTTTATTTTGTAATTAGCACTTACAGTACCAAGTTTAAGGTCATGCACTCATGCCTGTATTTATTTTCTCATAAACCACTGTCCACGCTTTTTGGAAAATTCATGTCTGAGATGCGATTCATAGCCGATGCCTTCACAGGAAAATCATTAATTTATAAATATTGATATCTGATATTATTATTAATTGGTGATTAGATTTATTGAGTATCTCATCATTCACAGGAAAATCACCGGGATACCTTTAGCATGTCAATTGAAGATATCCATTTGGCCATACAAACTTGTAGTCCTGATAATGTCCTTGGAGGAGGAGGTTTTGGGCGAGTATACAAAGGCGAACTCACACGAGGACATGTTAATGGAAATAAATTTATCGCTGCAAAGAAGTTAGATACAAGTCATGGTCAAGGAGAGAAACAATTTTACACTGAGTTACAAATTCTTCACGAGTATAAACATGAGAATATCATCAGCCTTGTAGGCTATAGCAACGAAACATCTGAAAAAATCATCGTTTATGAATATGCATCGAAAGGGAGTCTTGATAAAATGTTGAAGGATACTACTCTAAGATGGAAAGATCGGCTTAAGATAAGCATTGATGTTGCAACAGGCCTCGATTTCCTTCATGGAGGTAGTGGAGGAAGAAAGGTTGTTGTACATAGGGACATCAAAAGTTCCAATATTCTAGTCTTTGATGATTTGAAAGGAAAAGTTGGTGATTTTGGACTCTCCATTATAAGTGGAACTTGTAAGGAAACAAACTTTATCAATGATATTATTTGTGGTACTGCGGGCTACGTAGACCCCTACTACTTAATGAACCATCACGTAACCATAAAATCCGATATTTATTCATTTGGTGTGGTTTTATTTGAGATATTGTGTGGGAGAGAAACACACATAACCTCCAAATATGAGAAGGGTGCCGTATTTTTTGAGAGTTTGCGTAGGAGAGAAACACACACAATCTCCAAACATGAGAAAGAGTCTCTACTCAATTTTATTAAACGTAATTTTGAAGAAGGAAACCAGGATGCGATTGTGTTTGAAGCTATAAAGGAAGAAATTAAGCCGGAATCATTAACTACATTTCTGAACATCATCTACAAGTGCTTACACGATGATATAAAAGAACGACCAACATCAAAAGAAGTTGTAGCACAACTACTGGAATTGCACGTAAGTTTTCATCGTTTTACAAAACGTTTGCATCATGCAAATTAATATTTTTTTGGGGTTAATTGTTTGCAATCACTGCGTACTTTTCAGTTTATCATTTGAACTAATTTACCTAATTATCTCTCATAAACCCCAAGTTAATTTTCCTCCCTTCTGGGAACCTGGAAATTAAATTCATTTTACTGTAACTGGGAACCTCATTTTGGCTATAAACTTGCACCTCAGAAGTTTGACACTCAAACCACATATATGTGTATATCTTTCGGGAGGTGATATATACAAAAAAAAAAAAAAAAAAAATTGATTCATCATTCATACACCATACTGTACTACAGTTAAAGCTCACGGTACAAGTATAACATAACACAAGTTTGATGTTAGAAACAATTTGTGTGTTGTATTTATCAACTTCTATATCTTTCATATAACCTCTGAAACATGATTGTTTTTTTTCTTTTTAATGTACCAGGACGCTTAACAACTTTCGGTGGTGTATATAGGGTACGGTTACTACAAGAACAGGTAAAAACATACCCTTCATATTTATAAGTGTAGCCCACAAAATCGGTGGCTTCACATTCATAGATCTCAAATGTGTGTAGATAATAGATGTGCATTCTTAGAAGTGCGTAAAAACCGAAAAAATGGTTCATTCACAATTTAAGATAAAAAGGGTAGTTTTGTGCATCAATAATTTCTACAAATTGTATACATTTCTAAAAATGTTCTTTTCATATTTAGAGTTGTAACATTTATGTAGATGGCTTAGAAGGACGCATGGGATTTGAGTTCATGTCCGTTTTGTAATAGGCTCGTGATATTGCTACGGGCAAATTTATTTGATACAGAGGGAGTTTAGAGGGAGTTTAAATGAAAATTATATTAAGTCCATGTGGAAGTTTAAAAAATACTTGTGGCAAAGTTATATTTGAGTGTATGTTTTTTTATGGTAGGACATATGCGCTTGATGGTAGGATACAAATAAATCAATGTATTATGGCTATAATTGATGCTTGATAGGTGTTTGATGAAATGTTCTAACGAGATGGCACCTTAATGGTTGAAGCTTGGTAGATTGATTCTAATTTACTGTTGTATATATTCTTGGTTATTCCAAAAGAATACTGCAAGTGAAAGCTTGATTGTAATGTTCTCGGATTTGACCCCTATAATTGTTGGGTGCAAACTCAATTTCACATCGAAAAGTGAAAGATAATTATGCCCCAATATAAGGTTATAAGAGTTTGCACCCAACATGTCTAACATATAAGCCCACTTGGGCTAAAGTATCACCCTAACAAGTGGTATAAGAGGCACCGTTGTAGCCCATATGTGGATGACGTAGCATGATGCGTGACACGTAGTATGTATGCCCCTCGGTTGACCTCAGCAAATATATGTTATTATTGTGCTTCTAAGTGTCTAAGTTCAATAATTTTGGTATTGTTGTTTTGCTACTCTCCTGTTAAACAGCTTATAAAACGAGTCAATAACATAGTAAATTAAATTGTTATTTTAGAAATTAGATACACATATCTTTTATGTTTTACTCCGTATATATCATTATATAATAAAATCGATCAAAAACTTCAAATGCTTTTTCAGGGTGCCACGTTAGTGCTTAAAAAGTTAACACCTCATTATCTCAATTCAACTAAAAATTAACACATATTTTAGGTAAGTGGTCTTGAAAGTCCAAACATCAAGTCTTTTCCCTCTCTAGAATGAAATAGGAGAGGAAGAAAAAGAAATAGAAGAACGTTCAACGTACAATGAGTTTTAGTTAATCAAAATCTTAAAAATTGTTATCCAAGTTGTATGAAGATCAACCTAAATTATTTATATTATTGTATACTTATATTCATTGATATCACCAATGACTAATTAACTGACTAATTAACTGATATGAATTTTTACATCTTTGTGTTTGTTTAGATCTTCCTTATCCAACAACGATTATTAACTATACGTACTGATTAAATGGCACGTGCATAGAGGTTAGTTCTTACTATACTGATTATATTCATGTTCGTGTTTTCCTTTTACTTCCTTTTTTTATTTAAGATTTCATTATGGCTTTTGGGTGTGAATGAGTTTCAATGACATTGCATTAGTTTTATGTCGGAATATTTTGCAAATTTTTTGTTTCGCTTATTGGATCTTTGGGTTTTCAGTTTTCGGTGAACGATTTACGTTTACGTCTTTGGTGAATGATTTACGTTAATTTTTTATTATTGCTAGCTTTGTCGATCTACCCAACTATATGTTCAATTATACGCCGTGTGTATAGTCTTTTTCATACATGATATATGCTTGGCATCAACATATATATATGATTATAAATTTATAATAATGTAGTGTAATGCTTGATGATTCGTCTACATCTTGTAGTAGAAACTTAGTATATAAGTTCAAGTATTACTTATAGATGTTTAAATTTAATTGATAACATATGGAACTAGGTAGTTATATTTCTCTTACCTTATCACAACACAACAATGTACGCTGGTAAGAAGTAAATAAGAGAGTAGCATATAATATAATTAACTACAGTACTATATAAGTTTTTTTAATTTGGTACGTTATTCTCAATTAAGTAGATGTATATAGTTAAGTAGATGTATATAGGAAATATATATGAGTATCAAACACAATTTGCTTATATACTTTAAGATTAAATGTCAATGTTGGTGTCTTGGTGGGCTCTGTATAGCACAACCAGTATATCTTACCAGTATATCTATACTAATATATAAAGCATCATATAAGTTTATATATAGAAATTCTTAAAATTAAGATTCAACATTTCTATAATTACTTATTTAATTATCGTTCTTATTTTACAATATAATCTCATCTATTTCACATATTTTTTATTTTTCACTAATTGTATCCATAATCATAAACTTTACATACGCACAAACTAAGGTTATCAACTCACAATGACGGGTAACTCAAACACATTGAAGTACTATAAAATCCGCTACATTGCACGGGTAATACGTTAGTATATATAAGAAGAGGCATATAGCCTAAAAATTTGACACATAAGTGTCTTATACATTGACACATGTCAATGTTTAAATTACCAAAAATAAGAATAAAAATTAATCAAACACAAGAAGAAAAATACTAAAAAAAAAAGCTAAATAATAATAAAAATTACAAATATAACTTTTATTTGAATACATTATAAATATAGTCAAATTTTCATTAATACACATGCTCTCAACAAAAGAACACCTAAGCATTTTGTTTTTTCTTCAAATAATTTAAATATTTTCTAAAAAGATACACATCGGTCCCTCCCTTATCATTGTGTATCTAACTTCTATATGTACATATCAATCCCTCATCATTGTGTGTATCTAACTTCTATATGTACATATCAATTATTTTTCCCCAGGTTAAATGTGTCCAAATTTTACTGAACTTCTGGTGCGTTTATCTAACTTTATTTTTTTTGTACTAAACATTCAGTATCTTAGTACTTATGCACATAAAATAATAATCATCATCATCTAGAATTGTAGTATCTTATCCTATTGTTTATTTTTTTTTGTACTAAACATTCAGTATCTTAGTACTTATGCACATAAAATAATAATCATCATCATCTCGAATTGTAGTATCTTATCCTATCTTACAATGTATGTAAAACATCCTTAGCGCTCTTAAAATATGGCACATTCATTTTTTGTATCCTCTTAAAATGACAATTCAACATATTTAAGTTACGCTAATTTATGTACGCCTACAAACATGCATCAACATTTCTAGAAAACTTTTACATTGTGTCGACTTAATTCACTGGTAGCATGCTACCCTTAGCTAGAACGTAGGCTCGCATATGATAGTAGAGTGTATATATATTATCTGTTCATTCTTGCATATTCGGATATATTGGAAAAATACAACTGCTCTTTAATGACAGCAATGAAGGTAACGAAAATCGACATAACTATACATCGTTTTGCTACATGGGTCGTGCATTTGCACAGTCGTTAAACTTTATATATATAAGGAAGACACTCTCAATTTTGATGAACTATCAAAATGACATGTGTAATTATTTCCTATTTTTAAATATTTTTAACATTCCTTATTTCTAATATGTTTTAATTATAATCTTATCTTATTAGTATATATATAAGGAAGACACTCCCAATTTTGATGAACTATCAAAATGACATGTGTAATTATTTCCTATTTTTAATATATTTTTAACATTCCTTATTTCTAATATGTTTTAATTATTACTATAATATAAATTATATATAAGGAAGACACTTCCAGTTTGATTAACTATCAAAATGACATGTGTAATTATTTCCTATTTTTAATATATTTTTAACATTCCCTATTTCTAAAATGTTTTAATTAAATCTTGAACTTTTTTCTAATATGTTAATCTTAAATCTTAGTTTATGTTACATGTTAATTTAAAGTCACCAATTTTCCATTTTCAATCTTTTTAGTATATTACATGTAAATAAAAATTATATTTGTCATTTTTAAAAAGGAATTTCATATAATGTCAAGCTCAATTTCTATTTTACGTTTCAAGATATCATCGTTTATAACTTACTTGCTGATATTTTTGGTAACAATTTATGTTCTTTTCCATAGCTTTATGTGTAGTGAATTTATTTTAACCTTGTACGTAAATTAGGTTGCTATTATATTTAGGATATTGAGCACCATTCAAAAACACATATATTTAGAGTGATATATAAAGATTTTATGACAATCAGGTATTTCAATTAAAAGTACCCGAGTTTTGAACTTTTTTGAAATTGTTATATCATACATTTGAAATTATCTTAGTGTATTATTTTCTTACTAACAATGAGACATTAAGAACTTTATAATATATTTGACAATGGAGATATGAGCTACAAAAGTTATATTAGTTAACACATACTAAAAGTTTATTTCGTACTGATCATGCTCATAATGTGCTTTATCACAAAAAATTCTCTCAATGTGATACACTCAGAGTCATTAAACTTTCGAAAGTCTCATTTCATATTTAAATAGCATAATTTTCTTGTTACTTATTAAACTTATTATATGACATGTTAATTAAACTTGAAATCATTATTATTAATTTTTTTCATGAAAAGCCCACTACACTAATGAGTTAAATTAATGGTCTCTATTTTTGTTCCTCATATAATGATTCATTTCCAACACGTTTGCATCAAATGTTTGTATCCGTATACAAGTTCGTCTTTTGTGTCAGTTATGCACCACACTTCAAAAATAATATACGTGTAACATTGAAAAATTTACAGTTAAAAGTAATGAAAGTGGGTTGAGTATACCAACAAAACAAATGATGCCTAATCTCACCCGAATTCTAAATACCCAAGATATTAGCACTAAACTAGTTGAAAGGGTATTACAAAGTCTCATCCACGTCATATAATTTGTCAAAAGAACAACTTTGTATCAAAAGACGTGAAACGTAATTGATCAATGATATTACCCATTTTGTACATGTTTTACTTTAGCAATATCCTTTTTTTGTAATGTATATAATGATAATGAATAATGATGAATTTAAGAACTTTTGGTACTTATTATGTTTGTAGTTCAATTTTAGGTGAATATGAAAGTGCTGAAGAACTAGACTTTCGTGCCACAAACTTCAAACTTTGCTACCACGAAATATGGCCATTGCAGAATTCGTGCCACGAAATCTAGCCGATCTTATGCCTTTAAATAATAAACCCCAAAATTAAGTTAATCTTACTTGAACAAATTTGGACGGAATTGTGTAATTTCCAAGAGTAAGTTCATTACTTTTTCACCATTAAATACGAGAATTCAAGATTAAATCATCTACAAACATTATTTGAATGAAGGGTTAAGTGTTTAAAAATGTATCAAACTTTGTCAAAATCTATTGTATGTATCAACTTTCAAAATCTCTATTTTATGTATTCAACTTTCGATTTATGCTAATTGTATGTAATTTTTGTATATGGCGCTTTGTGTGAATGCCACGTGGGTGCTATATATGGATGACACACCAGTCAAATTACATACAATTAGCAATAATCGAAAGTTTGATATATACAATAGATTTTTTTGACAAAGTTTAATACATTTTCACACACTTATCCCTTGAATAGAAATATGTCTTTCCTTTGTTTAATTACCTTTTCAACGATTGATACCCACATAACAGGCTAATCTTGCTAGAGTATCTGCTTGTATGATGTGAACCCTAGTCATGAATCGTTAATCTTCTTATTGGAACTATTTTTAACCACTTTGAATTACATTTTGTTGAAGAACCCAGTGGTCGTGGTATAGAAATGACGACGATGAATCAGTTCAAGCTTATTCAGTGTGGATAATAAGTCTTGCTTCAGATCCAAATACATTCCTCTCCATTCCTTTCTTCCCAAAAAAACTCAAGAATGACTTTTTTATTATTTTATCGGTTGATTTCCTTTCCTTTCCACCCAAAAAAACTTGAGAATGCAATGTAAATGTGTAACATCAAATACAACAAATTTTATCATCTTATATTATGGCAAAAAAACAGAGTTAAGTGCTATAAAGTTATGTCAAAAAGTAGAGTCGCCATTAAGACAGACAAATTTAGATAATGAGGTCGAAATGGGTTCAACGATAGTATAGTAAAGAGCTATCTAAAAGCAAGGACCGTAAAACTTTATTCTTACCGACATCAAACAGTTTGCTCCAAAGTTCAAGAGACTAACATAGCTATAAACTGAACCCCAAAAGCATGTTTTAAGCTAACTTTTACCAAGTAGGAACGATTTAAGAATAGCGTCACTTATCCCTTCAGCATAAGGGAACATGTGGCCAGAACCCTTAAGCTCGTGATAGTTTATCCACGGAAGTTGTTGGGCTATATAACGTTGTAGTGTTTCAGGCACAAGTATATCTTCATCACCCTGCCATATATGAACTGATCCTTCGTTGTTTGGAA
Organism: Pseudognaphalium luteoalbum; assembly: GCA_963422505.1. Classification (NCBI taxonomy): domain Eukaryota; kingdom Viridiplantae; phylum Streptophyta; class Magnoliopsida; order Asterales; family Asteraceae; genus Pseudognaphalium; species Pseudognaphalium luteoalbum. The sequence goes on along the minus strand of OY730198.1, from coordinate 5,472,564 downwards.
ACGGGTTCTCAATTTCCGTTGGATCAAATTCCCAGTTACTGAATCCAATATTCATGTCACGGTGGATAGATTCATATTCACCTTGTTGTCTTATTTGCCCCTTTATAACACACAAAGATGGTGACATTTGATCATTAGAGTTCATAGGTTGATCGATATACACAACTATCTACCTTCAGAAATAAATTTAGGGTTAAGACGTAAGTGTTTGAAATTGTATTGAACCTCACTCATATCAAATTTAAAAGTTTCCATTTGCGTGTATCAAACTCTCAATTATTGATATTGTATGTATCTAATGACTTTTTCATCGAGTAACGGTGATTTTCGAATGACGTAACAACCATATAAGTTGACATAAACCAACGCGATGTCGCACGTTTACAAGTTATAAAATATCAAATTCATCTAAAGCAAATAACGGAAGGTTGATACATATAATAAGGGTTTAGGATCTGGCAATGTACCAAACTTTGACCAAATATCAATTGTATGTATCCAACTTACATTTGCTATTTTTAATGCATCCAACTTTCAAAAATGGTATTTTGATGTACTTTGATGACGTGGCGACGCTCGCCAAGTCATCAAAGTACATCAAAATACCCTTTTTGAAAATTTGGTACATTAAAAACGACAAATATAAGTTGGGTACACACAATTGACATTTGATCACAATTTGATACATTTCCAGATCCTAATCCCCATATAATAATACAAACTTTTATAATTGTATCTATCTATACTAATAAAGGGGTGTTTCGCTGATTTCATAAAGCTGACTTGGCAAGTCATGAGGTATGTTTTGATGCTGACGTATCAAGCTGTGGTTAAAAGGATGATGTCATCTATAAGTAATTTTGAGACTATTTTCAGTGATGACGTGGCACGTTGTGGTGCAAGATTTTTTCTCCTAAAATCACTTTGATGTTAATATTTGTAATTTACTAGGTATGCAAATGAGTTTTTCAATAAAGTTACTTTAATCACTTTAATTTTAATTAGCCTCTTTCTATATGCCACCGCTCAAAATTGAAAATTGTAAATCGTTCATCTTTCTTCTTTGTCTTCATCAGGTTACTCACCATCTCTCTCTGGTGTCTTGATTAGAAATTTAAATATGTGTTTGCAATCAATACCACCCCTAATTACCAGGGTTTTCATTTAATTAATTTCTTCCATTTATCTTTTTACTTCACGTCACATTATTTTCCAAAATTTTCAAATATATATGAATTTATCTGTCCTGTGTTTTTTCTTTCAATTGATTGATTCATCCAAATTCAAATGTTCGAGCAATCCGAATTCAATCGAAAATATGTTTTGATCGTTCATTAGTTGCAGGTATGTCTTTTGATTAACAATCTTATATGAATATGATGTTATTAATTTTTTGCTCTATTCAATCGAAAATATGTTTCTTGCTCTATTTTCGACTTAATTAAGTAATAGTTTTTTGTAATGTTATTAGTTTTTTGTGTATGAATATTGCACTGATTTGTGATAATAAACAGGGTCAATAAATTTTGATCAACGATGATGTGGGTGAATCCTTACAAGGATGAAGATGACAATGTTACCAACAATAAAATTGATGGAAATTCAAGGTGATTATACAATCAACATATTCCTCTGATTGTTTATTTTTGTTGGCTTTCATATTGGGTTCATTGTCTAAGCTCTTTGAGAACTTTGCATTTGCCCATCACATGTTCATGGAACTGAATGAATAATGGGTTAGAAAAACTTGAAGGTAGGCTCCATGGCTTGAAAGGGAATATCAGTTCTATCGAACAAGTCAAACTGCAATTTTGAAGCAGTTTGGGATTAGGAGTGCAGCTATTAATATATTAGTTTATGTATGAATTGCTTTATAGCTGCATTTGGTAATGAAAATTTAGTTGAAGTTTTACTTATGTTTTTTTTTTCTTTCCTTTTTTGTTTTTGTAATTTGCATTCTATATAGATTCGTTAATTACTTAATTATATACCTTCAACACGTTGTAAAAAAAATTGTTTCAGAAGCAAGTACAACTAATGTCTTTATTTATATCAACTATTAATAAATTTATCACCAACTTTGAAGTTATAAACAAACTTTTCCAACAAATTTGTTCATTTTCTAACCTATAATTAATGTATACTTTCAGATTTGTTAATAATATACTTATTTAAATTTAAATTTAAATTGTATCTAACATATTTAGCACGCATTATATTAGAAAAATGCTTTTATATTTTCTAACAAAATCCCGTGCATTCACGGGTCTTAAAACTAGTATGTACGTATACTGAAGTTTCAAGTAAACTTTGATACACTTTTCAGCCACTTGGCCCACAATTGTAAGTTTGTAACAGATCAAATTATATGAGAATTCGTAGAGAAAAATTACCTCAACGGCTTTGTCAGTGGTGAACTTGGGCACAAGTTCCAGGTCTTGGCGAGAAAAAATATAGGGGCTGCGAGAAATGACACTAGAAGAAGGAAACAGTTTTTGAGTGTTCCACCAGTAGGTCAGCCATGGAAGGTAGTGAGCAACACGTAGACACCATTCATCTAGAAGGAATTGCTTGGAAAATGCTTCGTTAGATAAGTACGTTGGCAAACGAGGCCACCAATAATTAACTGCTGGAGCTAGAAGAGCTGCTCCTGCTAACCTGTTTTAACTTGGATTATAACTTTGCTATAATTAATGAATTTAACTTGGTTATAATATATGCCAAACTCAGCCATACCTGTGAGGAATGTATTTGAGACAAGTCCACACAACTTGCCCACCCATAGAGAAACCGACTACATAGAATTTGGATCCGAGTTCGAGCTGATCAGCAAGTTCCTCTATATCCAAAGCTGAACTCTTTAAAGTTCGTTTAGGGTCTGGATCACTCTCTCCATAACCCGGTCGATCAAATGAGACAATGTATATCCCCAAATCTTGAATAAGAGCCTTGTAAAAGTCAACCAAGTACAGAGTCATTTCCAGTATTGTGTCATGGATTGCTTATTGTAAAGTGCTTAGAAAAATAAGTAGGTATCAACCTGCTTATTTTCCTTTCAAACAAGCTAGGCAAATAAACGATTTTAAAAGAGTGTTTGGGATTGCATATTTGCTATAGAAATAAGCAATCACAGACACTTTTTAAACATGTGAGCAGCAAAACATGAAAGAAACCATACTGGGGAGGCTGCGGTGGCAATTACAGCATGATGTTTAACAGAATCAAAGCCATGGACAAATATTATTTTATATTTCGCCATCTCTTTTGGTACACCAAATTCTTTATAGGACAAATGTCTTCCGTCACGAAGCTTGATTCTAGGTGATGTAATGGGAAGTCCATTCGGATATCCAAGTTTCTTCGGCGGGGGTGGACGAGTTGATTGGTAAGCCCATGCCAGAAAGCCGATCAAAAAGCACAATAGTAATTTCGTGAAAATAGCTGAAACATTTCAAGTTCATTATGGTCATAGTTGGAACTGGCTAATACCACTCCACTAAGAGCTACTCGGTTACAACTTACAACAGAGTCATATATGGTATCAAGAAATTTAATCATAAAGTTCTCAATGCAATAGAAAAAAAGCATTATTAACATGAAAAAGTAACCAACTTTTATTTTGGAAAACCAACTTTGTTTCACCCCATAAAAACTTCTGCATAAAATTCTCTTCAGCTAAATTTCTGATTCAAGGGTAATTTTTAACCGTGACAAGTAATAACTATCAGTAAGGATACTTTTGTAGATTCAAACAAACTCCATGTTGAAAAGTGCTATTACAACATTGTTACTAGTTAAATTACAATAGGGTCAAACAAAGTTGGTTACACAAAATATAAAATTGAACCAATATTAGTTACCTTTTTATGCATTTACCCCCAATTGAAAAAAATACAACATCACATTGCTGACTTTTGCAGTCAAATTGGCCATCCTAATGATACACCAATCACCAATGGCATTCTATTTATGTAACTTTGATGATCTAAAAGTATGTAATTAGACTAGTAGTGTATAACTATATTATACACATAAATAATTACTCTTGTAGCTTTTATATTAACTACACAACTCAAAACTAAATTGCACTTTAAAAGGTAACAACGTTGACTAAAAAAGTCAAAACTTTAGATCTTCTGCATGTCAAATATATGCAATAAACAAGATGAAATTGTGAGGCTTTCGCAAAAGTAACTAAGTAGCAAAACTAATCAAATTAAACATATGCATGGTCCTTGCATGCATCAAATAAGTATACAAAGAACATGAAAAGATGATTAAAATGATATAGAATCAGAAAATGAGAACAAAACCTGAAAGGAAAACAAAGGATGAATTTGGTTTTCTGGGTTTCATAGTGTTGGATCTAGTTGATGTTGCTGATATCTTCTTCTTGACTTCAGCTGCTATTGTTGCTGTTTTTGTTACTGTGATTGAAGGAGGAGGTGATGAAGCTTTAATTTGATTAACTAATTTAGTAGAGTTTGTGGTGTCATCAGAACTCAGACTTGACAAATGTAGTGAGGATGCATTAATTAATGGGTTCATTTAAACCAAGTAAAAAGTAGAAAACTTAGGTATCACCTTTTCACTTGTTTTAAGGTTGTTATTCATCTTTTTCTTATTCATTTTTCCCTTTTAAAAAATAAATAAATACATATATGAAATCTTAGCCCGATGTCGAAAACAAGTGTATGAATTGTACAACAGAGGATTCAGCTTCAAAAACGAAATTTAAATAAAGAAATGCTCCCGAGTTGTTTTTTCGAAAGAAGAGGAGCGGAAAGAATAAAAATTATACTTTGTTCCTTAGTTTTGTGTATGGATAGAAGATAACTTTTAATTGAGAAGTAATAGAAGGATAGAAGATCTTATGGGTTATAAAATAAATAGTAGTAGAATAAACTAACTAGTACTAATACATATTAACGCCTAAAACAGATGCTTTTATTTAGAGATATGTTTAACTCGTATTTCTAGTATTTAACACAAGTTCTAAAAGAATAAGAGCAGTTTTATCCAGAACAATCAGAAAGTAAAAGAAATTTTGTTGTGTAGAAAGAAAAACAATTACAATTTGATATTCGCTATGAACACGGAAAGAACCGTGCTGCCCACATCAACAAACACTCAAGGTAAAAAAACCTGACCAAAAACATTTTACTATCTATCAAGAACTAGAGAACTTGATTTTTCAGAACCACGCATTTACTAATAATATTTTGGTTAATTTTATATTCAAAAGAAAACAAACAGAACACTTCCTATCCGTCTAAAAGAACAAAACCAAAAGGAACAAACAGTGAACAGAGCCGTGCCTATGGTAATCCAATGTTCTTTGTTATTGTCATCTCGCTGTTCTCCATCCTTCTGTAACCGTATGAGCGGTCTTATAAACCACGTAGGTGGCCAAGTGGGTTTTCAATTAATGAAACTTTTCTTAGGGAAATATCACACTTCATTTTTTTCAGGGAAACACGGTTTCATTTTTTTACAACTAAACGCCCTCTAATTTATTGAAGAACTTTTTCCCTATCACCACGCAAAGATTACCAGGTAGACGCTAACAGAGAGATGATGAAAGGCAGTGAAATTAAACATTATATCTTACACAACTAATGGTTTGTTAATGAATTAGCATGACAAATGTCAAGACTTATATAACAAGTCAAGCACAATATGCATGGTATAAGCTAACTTTGACCAAGTAGAAGCGTTTTAAGGATAGTGTCGGTCATCTCATCAGCATAAGGGAACATGTGCCCAGCACCCTTGACCTCGTGATAGTTTATCCATGGAAGTTGTTGGGCAATATAACGTTGCAGTGTTGCAGGCACAAGTTTATCTTCATCTCCCTGCCATATATGTACTGATCCTTCGTTGTTTGGAAATGGGTTCTCAATTTCCGTTGGATCAAATTCCCAGTCACCAAATCCAATATTCAGGTCGCGGTGGATTGATTCAAATTCTCCTTGTTGTCTTACTTGTCCCTTTTTTAGACCACATGAAAAATGTCAATATAAGATTTACACTTTCATAATCACATTTGTTACAACTTACAGCTAGTATTAAACTAATTATTTGTCCCCTAACTAATCAAATAATTACAATCATAACTAAACAAAATTAGATAACCTAAAGAGTAGATACAGAAGTCGTAAACTCATAATAACCAGCTAATCACTTTCAAAACGTACATCCAAACAGCCTCTTAAAAATATTATCTATGTTATTCCTCTATTAGCCTTATATGTCAAAATATTTGTTTCTTCAAATTGCTTTATAGTCGTATAAATTGTATATTACCAGCAATGTATCAGCAACATAGTGAACATACGGTGTGATCATATCAGCAACTGGGCATCTTGTTGCTAACATTGGAAGGAAAAAAAAAAAACATTTCCAGCCTGCATCAAGGGGGTTTTGATGCTTGTGAATGATAAAAAACACAATGTTATTACAAAACTAATATGTTTTTTAATAAACAAGATTTTGGAGGTTGTATGCATCAAATATAGACTTCAAGGCCACTTTCAACTGGTTTAACCTCATTTGACTTCTTCCCCTTTTAGCTAACATTTTGTGATTTGACCCGTTTAGGATAAAAACAAGTACACAACCCGAAACCAACTCATTCATAAGCAAATTGGTTAAAATTCTACACCAACATATGCCCTTTTGAAGTTAGTGAGCATAGATGATTAGTTCACGAGATGGTATCGAAAGCAAGTACCTGAACGGATTCTCTGCCAGCAGTAAACTTTGGCCTAAGTTCTCGGTCTTGGTCAGTAAGAACATCAGGGCTGTGAGCGATAACTGTGCAAGAAGGAAACCATTTCTGAGTATTCCACCAGTAGGTCAATGATGGAGCGTAGTGAGCAACCCGAAAGCTCCATTGATCTTGAGTAAACTGCTTCGAAAATTCTTGTTGAGATAAGTTTGCTGGTAAGTGAGGCCACCAATAATTGACTACTGGTGCTATAAGAGTGGCTCCTGCTAGCCTGTTTTAATATCATACATACAATAACTATATTCAGATCAGAATAGAGGAAAGCCCTCTTGACAATCTGATAAAAATCCAAACGCAATTCTAGCAGTACTTTATATGATCAATATAAACTGCGTGAAATTAAAGATTCTAATTTTAGGTAGGGAATTGTAATATTCATGCTTGCTTAAACCTGGAAAACATAGCAGTGTCTTGTATAAAGGATTCATTGTAAGCCTTTAACAGTATTCTATTGTGCTTTTGTACTACGTGGGATTGCAACTAGAGGTGATAAATTTGTTGAACGGGGAGTTACGAATCCGTAAAAACATGAGAAAATTTTATGTGGGTCGTTCACGTGTTTTGATCCATAATAGTGTATGTTCAAAAAATCGCTTGCTTTTTCCGTGAATAATTAGTATGTCAAATATGATTCAATACAAGTTATATTCCTTCAATAATAATTTTGAAAAGAAAAAAAAGATTAACATGTTTCATGCATTTGACTATAAAGATTTAATAATAATATTGGTAACTAACGTCTTTAAGTTTCCCATTTGATTCGTTCGAGATAAAACACAACCCGAACTAACCCATTCATAACTATGAGGCTATGGCTAAGGAGTGATGTGTGATACTCGAGAATGCTAAATTAAACGCATTACCTATGAGGAATGTACTTCAAATACGACCAAATCACTTGCCCACCCATAGAAAAGCCTACTACATAGAACTTGGATCCAAGTTCCAGTTGATCGGCAAGCTCCTCTGTATCTAAAGCCAAAGTCTTTAAAGTTCGTTTAGGGTCAGCATCACTCTCCCCATAACCAGGTCGATCAAATGAAACAATATATATCCCTAAATTCTCAAGTAGAGCCTGTCAATGTCAAACAAGTCTTCAGTAAACTCCAATACCTAAACTAATAAATGACCAACATAATAGAAAAAAGGCAAAAAAAAAACAAAAAAACAAAAAAAAAAAACATACGGGGGATGCTGACGTGGCAATAACAGCATAATGCTTGACAGAGTCAAAGCCATGGGCAAAAATGATTTTATATTTGGCTAACTCTTTTGGTACACCGTATTCTTTATATGACAAATGCCTTCCGTCACGAAGCTTGATTCTCGGTGATGTAATGGGGAGTCCATCGGGAGGTCCCACTTTGTTGGGTGCAGGTGGACAACCAACTTGATAAGCCCATGCAAAAGAGCCGATCACGAAGACGGCTAGAAATTTGATAAAAATCCCTGAAATATTTCAAGAACTGTAACCATGAAGATAGGTAGGGTATTTTATAATTCATATCAATATGATCACTTTTCTTTTAACCACTTCTCAGTTGTTTCTATACATATGTAAAGTCACATATACATCCAAACACATCGGAGAACATAAATTACTCCGACATATCTTGAACTAGTTGACTACTTGAGTGTCAATTCAGAATCTATCAAATTTTACCTAAAATCTATACTACTATATAATACATTTAACACTCTCTTGCCTAAAAAAAATTAAGACTAAGACCACTCCCAACCCTAAAACAAACTGACTGAAACTGATTGTGCCACGTCAGCTTTTTCAGAAAACTGACTGACCCCTCCCATCCCTGATCCATCACTTCATTTTTTCTGAGACCCACCGACTAATTAATTAATCAACTAAACACAATAATTTAAATAAAACTCGGTTCATTAAAAATAAAAATTACAACAATTTCTAAAAAATAAAAAATACAATAAACTTAAAAATAAAAAACTACAATTCCTAAAAAGTTATAAGTACAATAAACTTAAAAATAAAAAACTACAATGAGAATTGTTGTGTGAAAGTTGGTAGAATTGAGTGAATATTTGTGTATGAAAATGGTGTAAATTGTTGTGTGAACATGAATATAGTGTAGTGTGTATTTATAGGTAAAAGTGAAGAGTTAAAAAAAAAAAAATGGGACGCTCCCTTTTAACGGTTATTTTTAAAACAAATTGTTTTTTTTTGTTTTTTTTACTTTCAAACGGCTACAACAACAAAAAAAACATCAAATCGGGCCCCACTCGACCGAACGAACACTTTAGAAAACCGAAGGGAAAATCCGACGGAGGCAACCGATGGGGTCATGCCATCCCTGTCAGTTCGGAGCCGACGAAAACCGACTACTCCCATTGGGAGTGGTCTAAGTAATGTGGGTCCTACTTACTACTTATCATGGTTGGAATAAACGCTAGTCGGGGTGTACTCGGCAAGGACCTCCGAAGGAGTAATCGGCCTAGTCGGGGTGTAATCGGGGAGTACTCAGATTTTGACCTTTGTTGACTTTTTACATTTAGTTAATAATTTTCAACATTATATGTGCAAAAATATAAAAATAATTGTCAATACAGTAGTAACATAAACATTATTCACATAATTATTTAGAAAGAAAGAGGTAGAATCCATGAAATATTCATTTAGAAACTGACTTTGACCCGAGTACTCCCAAGGACACCCCGACGTTGGCCATGTTTGACCGATTTTGACCGTGTAATCTGAGTTTGACCGTGTTTGACCGTGTTGACCTCAGTTGACCGTTTTTTTAACCGAGTCGCCACGGGCCAAGGCATTTTCCCGAGTACACGGCATCACGGCCGTGTAGGCCGTTTTTTACAACAGTGCTACTTATTCTTCACTAACTACACTTTTCATCAATCAAATATTAAATCTACTCAATAAAGTCTTTTTTGATTGATTAAATATCAAAATTAACACTTATAATGGGACATCCTAAAATAGTAATGTGGACATTTTAAATGGGACGGATGAAGTACAATATGTTTTTATTTTAAAACATTCGTTAGCACCTCCACTCACCGTCATCACTTTCACCGCTGCATTGCGCGGGTATAATGCTAGTTCTATTTTATGTATCAAAGTTTCGAAACATACGACCGAATTTTGGGTAAACTTCCAATTAGTTAGATTATTAGATACATATAGCAACAATAACTGAAAATTTCATAGATTAAGTTGGTTACAATACAATAGAATCTAGGGCAAAATTTGATACATTTTCAGCATAAAACTACCAAAAAGGTCATCCTTTAAGATCCAGAATCAACATTCTGATTAATTAAATAGCGATGATGCAAGCATATGTTATTAGTATAATCCATTGCAGCTTAACAATAGTTACTCCCTAAATCAAATCCATATCTAAATATATTCTTGATTAACTCATCTCCTAAATATTCATCTAATCAAAATCAAGATTACAGTAATTCTAAATATTCATCACAATCAAATCTATAAATAATGCATCAAAATAGTATATAATTAGAAAATTGATAGGGGTAAAATGATGATACCTACCAGAAGATGAAGATGAAGAAGAACTGGATTTGGATTTGCGGGTGTGAGACCTAGCTGATGCTGCTGATATCTTCTTCTTTGCTTCAACTGCCATTTTTGTTGTTGATGCAATGGCAGCAAGAAATGATTGGTTTAGTTGGTAGAGATTAATGCTGAAGTTCTTTGACAAAAATATATGGGATTTTTAGGTACAGATGGAAAAAGTGATTAATGGGAGTTGACCGTTGACTGATCCTGGGTTGTTCAAACTTCAAAGTTAAAACAAAAAACAAAAAAAGAATGGTACCAGTTAAAATATAGGATGGCGATTTGGGATTTTGGGTTGGGTGTGAAATTTCGTTACCACAGTTTGTTTAGTTATATACTTATATATGTATATGTATTGTTAGGTTCGAAATTACAAGTTGGAGATCGAACTTGAATTCGATGTTCGGGATAGTAAAATCAATGTGATATTAACGAATTGAGTTTAATCTGAATACAAGGTCGTTAGGTGGTTCTCAAGCGGTGGGATCTTGTAATGAGTGATCGGCCTAATTAGTGAGTACTCAATCGGATTGGAATGTTTTGAATGCAAACATTGAATTTCGAAATTATATTTCTAATACTTCTTAATTTTTTACTAAGCATTTCTCCTTTTATGACTAAAACATAACAAAGGGAATCTCAGAAATTACGAGTACTTTTTTATCCATAATACAAATTACGAAGCTCTTTTATCATTTGATAATTCATTAATTATCTCTTTCTCTACTTTACCTATAATGCATATCCCTTTCCCTTTCTTAATACTTAATAACTAAATTAAGAACGTCTGATCCATTCTATTATAACAACTTTTTAATATTATTTCGTCGCATTGTACCGGTCAACTAATAGTTTGGATATAAATTATTAGAAACATAGTATTGTTTGGATATATAAGACAGCTCCCATCAATGGCCGTCGGTTTTCATCGGTTTCAATTGACGGAGCCGACGCTGATGGCATAGTCCGTTGGTTCAATCCGTCAGATTTTCAACGCTCCATCAATTATTTTCTGTAGGGCTAGCGATATATACAATTATATTTTATTTTTTTAGTGTATATAAACAAATGTAGAGGTCCGTCAGTTTCAGTCAATTTTAGAAAAAAACTGATGTGGCACATCACTTTCTGTCGATTTCCATCTACCATGGGGAATGGTATGAGAATCATTTAAATACATCAAGTGTAAATAGTAGTTATTAGACCGAGTTTTGACCAAGTTGACTCAAACGACTAACGAATTAAATGATGTCGTTTAATCTCAAATGACTTTTGTTCCACTTAATCATTTATAAAAATAAAAAAAGTGGCAAATACTAACAATTTTGATCATAGTTAGATGGTCATTTTCATTTGTACGCGTGTCTTTGGTAAGATTAGCTGGAAGTGGAAGCTTATAACTAGAGCTGATAGTTGAAGCTTAAATTATAAGGTAGAATCTTGAGATTATATATTTGCTAAACTAACACGAGTTTATTGATGTAACATAAAAGGACAAAAGTACTCCTTCCGTCTCAAAAAAATTGTTAACCTTTTCATTTTACTTTATCCCAAAATAAGTGTCAACTTTCAAAAATAGTATATTATATCTACCATCTTAGCCTGAATATACATTTTCTCAAAATTGATATATGAGAATCTGTGCAAAAAGTATGGGTAATAATGTCATCTTCACTACCAGAAAATGAGATTTCTTTAACTCCGTGAAAACTGAAATAGGACATTTATGTTAGGACGGATGGAGTATATGATGGAGTGAATAATGATATAAGGGATACTTAGGTAACTTATCCTTTCAAAAGCTTAGGGATGTGTTTGGAATTAACTAGTTGAAGATGGAGATTGTGTCTAGAGCTAGAGTTGGAGATTGTGACTGAAAATGGAGCTGAAGATTGTTTCTCAAGTTACTTTAAAAAACTTCTTTGAAAAGGGATTTTAGGGTGCGTTTAGTTATAGAAAACTCTCCACTTTTCTAGAAATTATTTTTAAGAAAACAAGAAAATTAGAAAACGTGTTCAAATTTGAGTTTTCTAAAAAATGGAAAATCCTTGTTTTCCTTTTTATAACTACAAAATTGAAAACTATTTTTGATGGTTTTCTAAGTTTTCCATCTCTATTATTTATTGGAAATGGAAAACTCCATCCCTTACAACTAAACACATTTTCTAGATTTTCCATACCTTTCTAGAGAAGTAAAACACTTTTCATTCTCTAGAGAAGTAAAACACTTTTCATTCTATAGAGAAATGAAAAAATAAAAATGAAAAAACTTTTCTGTAACTAAACGCACATTCTTAGGTTAATTTTTCAATAATTCCTTCTACATTTTTTGTTTCCAAACAGTGATAAATATTGAGATCGTTAAAAATAAGAACCTCAATTTCTCAAAATCCCCATAAATTATGCTGCCAAAAAGACCCTAGAACTTATAAATTTAATAAGCTAGTTCAATTAATTATTTTTTTTAAAGTTTATATTTTTAACAAGTTACTTAAATTTTATCTGATGCTAGAACGTTGAAATTGTAGAAAAAATAAGCTTAAAATTCAATTTAGTTTTGAGTACAAATATATGAAGATGACATTAATTATGATTATTTTATCCACCAAACAACGCCGGTTAGTCCATTAGAACACAATGTGTGCTAATACGTAGAATCGGTGTTCTTTATTGAGAACACTGAACTTCGGTGTTCTAGCACACCTTATTAGCGTTCTCGTCGGTGTTCTCACAATTTTTTTGTCTCCATTTTTATAGACATTGAAGAGTTCAGTGTTTTCTGCTCCACAAAATCCACACTTTCAACGTGACCATGCTCTTAGTCGTTTGAAGTCAAAACACACGTCGACAGCAAACCCCTCCCCTTCTCAAAACCCTCCGATCTGGATAAACCTCCGATTCCGTCGATAATGGAAGTCCACGGCGGCGATAGCGACGGCGTTCCGGTACCGGTAGCAATCGCAGCGTGTACCGCCATGACAGTGTTCTACGTGGCCATACTTTATTCTCCGACACTCATCCTCCGTCTTCCGCCGCCATCCTCTTTCAAAAGCTTCATGATCCGGCGGTTCGTTTGCGCCGGTATCTCCACCGTCGTTTCACTTATTGTTTGCGCCTTTATTCTCCCTGTAAGCTCACAACTATTTATAATTGCTATGAAAATTGTTTGCGCCTTTATAAATTATCCTTCCTGTAAGTTCATAATAATGTATAATGACTAGATCAATGAATAAGGGCATTTTTCGCTAAGCTTATTAGGTTCCTTCAAATTTTTCCGTTTTTTTTATCATTTTAGACAACTGAAGTGTTTTGTGTCTCTTGAAAACTGATAAAAGTGTGAGAAAACGTGCTTAAATGTAACGGATGCTTTCTTCGGTATACGGAATCGAAAACGTAGGAAACTATAAATCACAGTTTCAAAGTTGTAGATTACAAAGGGAAAATAGGTAATTTTGTTTTTGTAAGAGAACTCTTCTGAAGACACAAATTGGACACGTTTTCTAGTTTTCTTAGAAAAACTCACCGTAAAACTGGAGGAGTTAACTAAAGGTGGCGTATGTATTTTTTTTGTTTGTGAAACGAGCTTATTTAAACGAGTCTTTTAAGCTACTCCATAAATATATATGCTCGTTTAAATTAGCTAACTTAAACACCCCCTAAAATTGAGGTCATCAGCTTCTTCATATTTCTGTAAGTCTATAGTTTCAAAAGTTAATGATCCATTGATGATGAGGGAATGGAGGTACATTGTATGAAACAATAAATCTATTAAGCATTGTTATCAATTCTGTAGATTTCTAATGTTTATGGTTTCTGTATGATTGTTAAAGATAAAGAGCTGGGAGGTGTCATACTTGCGTAGTGCGTATGGTATCCGTCTACACCACACAGTAAGTAACCATTACTTTTGTAAATGGGTGCAGCAAGTACGAATAACGTATTTTTATCAACCAGTTATGTATTTTCCATGATTTGCAGATTGTAACGGGTGAATGAATTATGGAATTTTATGTATGAAACAGTGGGAAGCTGTGGTCCTACCGTTAATCCTGACCTCTCTAATGTATGCTGGATCATTTGTGGTTAAAGTTTTATCATTGTGGGCCGAGGATGGGGATGATCTGATGGATTTATCATTTGGTGGCCTGAAACGTATTCTTCAAACGTTCATCAACTGGATGCTATCACTTGTTGATAATATATCAGCATGGAGAATGTATATTGTGGTCAGTACTTTATATCAGTTACTTGGACGTTCTATTTACTTATGCAGGTTAACACGTTCTGTTCGAGCTTAATTATACAGTTTATATAAATAAATATTTTTTTTATAGTTTTTTATTTGTAACTGAAATTTTTAGTGCGGTTTAACCGACAGGCTCCCTTTACAGAAGAGTTGGTTTTCAGAGCTTGTATGATACCTTTGCTTCTATGTGGAGGATTTGAACCGTATACAGTAATACTTCTCTCTCCTGTTTTCTTCAGCCTAGGTGAGTGAGTTGATTTTTTTAACTTCATAATTTGTTTCCCTTTTGCAGTTATGATATGATTTTTTATTTCTTACACCGTGTATTTGAAAAACTGTTTCTTGCAACCATTTCTTTGCAGCCCACCTGAATCATTTATTAGAGTTCTACATGCAACAAGATTCCGATTTTCTGAGAGCTGCTATGGTTGTAGGTATGTGATGCTCATAAACCTTCTTTTTAATTTGCAGTACGTGGGAATAGATGATGAAAAGGGCTGCATTTGCACATCTAACATCTATTCCACTTTTGGAAGACAGCACGCTTTACATTTAACACTCAGTGGGATGTTGTGCGTAGTCATTCTCTTGGTTGGTGACTTGGTGTTAACTATGCTTTTTGTAGTGTGCAAAATGCTAGGTCTGGCAGCTTGGGTAATCGGTCAAAGTGGTTGATGACTTGCTGTTAACTTATAGCTTTGGCCCTTATAAAAATATATATTTATCCCACAAACGAGTTCGAACTTACTTATAATTTCAATAGTTTATATTTCTTGCATACAATAACTAAGGAGGTTTTATGCATTTTAAATACATTTGTGGCGACTTTCTATCTGTTTGACCTGTTCAACCAGTTTCTCTTCTAGCTACTATTTTTACTTTACTTGCTTAACCAGTTAAAGATGAAATATAACCCATGCTGACCCATTTCCAAGTAAATGGGTCAAAATTGCAACATCTAGCTTCTTGACACATTTTTAATGTTTAGTGTGAAAAACTCTTCTTGTGTTGACCTTGAAGACATATGATACAAGTTGATAACTGATTCGCAAAATATTTATGTACTATTTCTCAGGTTTTCAGCTTGGCTACACTGTGATCTTTGGGTCATATGCATCATTTCTCTTTGTCCGAACGGGTTAGTGATAATTGCAATGCTCTCTATACAATTATTTGTGTTAACATGTACATTCTTTCACGTCCTAAAATTTTTAAATTCAGATCTTCATGAATAACCTTATATACTAAGTACTTGATGGATTCCATATACTTCTTATTTAGTTTAACAATGAATATGCACTGTTCCTGTTACCAATACATATAATCTGTTGTGTCAAATGCAGGACATATAGCTGCACCACTTGTATCACATATGTTTTGCAATTTCATGGGCCTTCCTGTATTTTTCTCGCGAAAGACAGGTACAGAACACACTCGTGAACACAGTTACGTATTGATTGTCTGTAGAACAATGGCTGCTGATAACATTTAGCAGTAGAACCCATTGACCATGTTTAAACTGGTCAACTGTTTCTCATTAGAAATCATATATTTTGAACTATTGTTATGACTTGAAATTTCAGGGATGGTGAGTGTGGCATTCGTGGCAGGGGCGCTGAGTTTCGTATATCTTTTATTTCCACTCACTTCTCCAGATTTGTACAACAATAGAACCGACGACTGCAAATGCTGGCATAGATACTGTGGTTGGACTAATTGATCTCAGGTGGCTGGCTAGAATCGTTGTAAGTTTGTAACTTTTAATCTGATTCAGGATATTTAAATGGTCTCAAACTCTTAGTTAGGTAATCATTTTTGGTTATACTTTTTAGCTGGTATCAAGTTTCTCATTATGTAGATTGGCTATTTCGTACTGTCGCTACATGTTCCAGTATTATATTTATAACAAGTTTTTTTGTAATCATGTAAACAAACATACAAGCAACCTTTTAACAAATGAAGACATTGCATACAAAGTTTCTATCTCTCTCTATATAATACATAGGAAGGACTAGAACTAGTGAGCTCCTCCTTTTCACCATTTTGGTACTTGTACAGCCATGAACATAGGAGATAAAATCCAAAGTTGATCGACTCAGTTACAGTTAGTACCCCGGATACATTTATCTATCCTCCCTTTGTTGATTACATCAGGCAACCATTCTGTTGTTTTCCGAAGGAAATTCACCGATTAATGTAAAGTGACTCATAACATAAATGAACTAGATGGTAAAAACCTGTGCACAAATATGCCTGTTTTGTGCCTTTTGGGCTTGATTCTAAAATTTATTTGACCCGGGAACAATAAGTGGTTGATTAGTGGGAGCATTTTCTTATGGTCAAATATTTATTGGTAATAATATCAATTATTAAAGTTGGCCTTTAAAATCTAAAGTATAAGTATATATTCATAACTAATCATGTAATTGCCTTGTGACGAATAAGGCAGAGTCAAGAATACACAAATAAGGGATTAAAACAGTATAAAAAAGAAAGGAATAAGTATCTGGAAATGTATTCAACTTGTCCCAAATGTTTATTGTATGTTTCATACTTACGGGAGGCGTATTTAATGCATCCAACTTTCAAAAATGGTCTATTGTATGTATTTTGATGATGTGATGCCACATGGCGTCCTTAGAAGATGACACGTCATCAAAATACATACAATAAACCGTTTTTGAAAGTTGGATGCATTAAATATACCCCGTAAGTATGATACATACAATAGATATTCGGGACAAGTTGAATACATTTCCAGATACTTAACTCAAAAAGAAAAGAAACAAAAAAGTACCTGCTTGAAGATTAAATTCTGGATATGTGTTTGTTAGTGCTGCATGAAAATAAAATAAAATATTATCAAACTGCCCTTAAAATATGTTTAATACATTTAGAATCATTTTATGAGCATCTATATCGTATAAAAATAAGAGATAATAATAATAATATAATTAAGAATAGAAGCATCTTAACTTTCATTATGTCGTTATTCCAGAAACACTAATGATTTAATATAAGGGCGGAGGTAGAGGGGCATGGGGCAGCCACCCTCCAAGAATTTTTAAATCATTTAAGAAGGTAATTTTTATAAGGGTATTTATGATATTTTATAGGTTTTGCCCCAAAAAGATTAAGAAATAACTAATTTTTTTTGCCTCCCAATATATAAATCCTAACTCCGCCCCTGAATATAAAGTAACTTACTCGACTGCGATTTCAGACCTGAATAATGATTTAAGTAATGTTATTTGTTTCATACACAATCGTAATGTGTATACACATTTCTCACAAAACGATGCATCGAACTCGGCAACTCGCAAACTAACCTTATTTGCTATATGTTGCTTGACATGTTGCATATCTTTTCCCTTGGTGTAAGAATTAATATGTGTGAATACTTTAATAATAATAACAGTAGAAACGTATCTACTTACACATACAATTCATTTGAATACAAACGGATGCAATTTTTTTGAAGGGATATAAGTCATAGATGCACAATTCCACCCTTAGCATATGATACTGTGAATGTAGTTACTTTGTTGACTATACATAATGACTAAGAGGGTCTAGAACTAGCGAGGTCATCCTTTTCGTCATTTTGGCACTTATAAAACCATGAACATAGGAGATAATATACAAAGTTGATCAACCCGATAACACTCAGAACCCAAAACACATTATCTATCCTCCCTTCGTTGATACCATTAGGCAACCATCCTGTTGTTCGACGAAGGAAATCAACCACTACAGTGCCTAAAAAGAACGCAATCCCAATAAACGTTCCCACCACTGCAGCTGCCATGCTCTTAAGTGAATTTGGAAACTCTTGGTAATACAATGACACTTGAGCCGGGAAATGAAATGCTTCCGCAATACCCACAACTACTAGTTGTGGGACCATCCAAAACACTGACATTGGCACAATTGAATTTCCCTTAAGGTTGTGTGATCGCGCTACATAAAGTCTTTTTGACTCGATCAATGCTGAAATGGCCATGCACGAAATGGTAAGAGCATGACCTACCCCTGTTCGTTGTAAAGGTGTGAGTGAGATGCCAGTAAGTTTTTTAAATGCTGGAAGAAGGAAACGGTCGATTGAGGCTATAGAAATGGAAGAGGAGAGCAAAATGATGGTTGTCATGCTCCCAGCTGGGATTTGGATGTGTGGACCGAGATGACGGTCCATGGCTAGAGCTTGGAGGACTACAAGGCCCATCAATATGGTTATTGGGGTGTTCAAGAGTATACCAGTCGACCAAAGTGGGAAGATTTTGATTAAGGTTTTGAGATCTTCTACTTGCTGTAATGTGCATAGGTTCCACGGTTTCTTGATGAAACCATTCGAGTTAGTATCTCCCTCAGTCACTAGAGCTGCATGGTTCAGGAACCTGTATCATATTGACCAGTTAGGCTTTCTTTCATACAACTTTCAGCAACCCACTTTCAGTTTTATCCCTAGGTATACAACTTATCCATTTTATTTACAATGCAAGTAACGAGCGTTCAATTTTTGTGTCGATGTGTGCAACGTACAAACCATAGAGTACAAGTATGGCTTCCCATTGATTAGACTGTTCTATAGACAATCCAATATATATTTATTTGTTCTGTAAGTATTTATTTGTACTAAAATAAAATTAATAATGTTAGAAGGTGTTTTTGCTGAATTATATATTAAACATTTGGCAGGAATTGGTATAAAGGAAAATGATACATATTTTGGCAGTCTTCAAAACCTTTTTAATGTATGAATGCGCTTAATAAATAAAGCTGAAAGCTTTGGTGTTAGGCACATTTATTATTCCTAAATAAAGAGTAAATGTTATAGTACTTACTTAAGGCTATTTGTCGGAATCTTTCTAATGATCTTTGTTTCTTGAACGCCTGGATCTTGCATATAATCTTCACATTTTGTTGACAGCAAAACTTTCCTTTTCCGAAAAGATGCGACTGCAACACAAGCTAGCCGGGTAAGTGGGCCAGGTCCATCCGCTTGTGGCTTTAATAGCCGATAATATCGTCTACCCAACACAAAGATACCTAACCCAATTATGTGAGTCGCGACACATATACCATACCCAAGACCCCAACTCACATTGTCTTCAACATATACGATCCCTACACCACTAACAAGCAACCCTGCATACATGGTAAAGAAGTGCCAATTAATGTAAACCTGTTGGTGCTTTGGGTTGTCGAATTGATCTGCACCCATTGCGGCCAGTGTGTACCGTGTACCCGATAGACCCACGATTGAAAGAGCCATGCTAGTGTACAAGATTGCGAGTTGACCATGCGATGGGCCCACACAAAGATTTGATCCATTTTCG
This sequence comes from Pseudognaphalium luteoalbum, assembly GCA_963422505.1. Lineage (NCBI taxonomy): Eukaryota > Viridiplantae > Streptophyta > Magnoliopsida > Asterales > Asteraceae > Pseudognaphalium > Pseudognaphalium luteoalbum. The sequence goes on along the minus strand of OY730198.1, from coordinate 5,452,621 downwards.
CATGGTGCAGGCTTTAATGAATCAATGGTCGATGTTAGCGTTAGTAGTATTAGGCCTACCGTACATACAATAGAGGAAACCAAAATGACGGTGAACGGTCCAAGAAATGAGTCCACGAATATGGCTCCAAGAATGGGGAAGAAGGTACTGGAACCCAAGACAATGTTTGAAATCAGAGCTGCATCAATGCTTTTGATGTTAAACTCGTTAACTAGATAAACGATTATGTTATTCGACCATCCTCCGGCGGCTAGTGTCAATCCCGCCATCGTGGCTACATTCAAACCAAAAGAGACGGTTTTCAGTTATATTAAAGTGTTGATAAGTACTAATTTTATGAAAACATAATGGTCAAATTCTCGAAATTGAAGTTGTAAGAGATACCTATGAGGAAAGGGAAGGTGATCCATTCATGATGATTAAGTGACTGTTGTTCACCATTCATGGCTACAGTATTGAGCTGTTCAGCTTCTACTGATACATTCAAGAAATGCAACTCTGTATGCGTAAACAAATGTGTATTTGTGATGGGGTAAATATATATAAGTATATAACAAATGTGAGAGTGGCATAAAAAAAGGTATGGTGACATGGTGTGGGCATATGATTTTAAAACTTAATGGATCAATTCGTGATTATTAGTGGAAGCATTTATTAATTAACAAAACTTAAGATAGTGCTTATGATCAAAATATGGATGTTGCCTACCAAGGGCGGTTAAGCATGCCTGAAATACAATCACCAAGTCGGCTCAACACTTCAAATTAATATACATACTCGTTAATCAACAACAATAACAATACTCAATCTTGTCAGAATTTATCAGACACTTGTCAATTTGCTAAAATTTGATGCATAATTTTGTATACTCATAACAAGTTTCGTAACATTAATATATTCTTGTATGTGTATATATATTTCTATCCATTGGAGCCTATTTTTCAATATCGCACATTGTCTACAATTCATTTTTCGGCCGTGAATATTAAGTGATTACATTTTATATCTATAACACACTTTCCGTAATTAAATGTGTTATATACTTGTATCTTATATTCATAGAAAAGAAATAATTAGTTATAGTTTTAGAAGGTTTGTAGATATAGAGCATGCCTAATTAACCATATCCTTTAATCCAAAAAGTAATTAGATTTTAATTAAAAGTGAATAGAGTGAATAGTCTGTTTGAGAACCATATTCGGTCACCTATATCTTGAATTCCTTTTCAAAATCGGATTCTTGTCGATTATATTATACATTATAAAGATTAAGAATAATAAAAACACATCATATTTGCACATATAGTTTATATAACCAATATATTCACATTTTTACATCTTACTATCTTAGATAAGTGAATAAAACTATAAAAGGGATACACACTTTTTACATACATACACAATTTGGGGTTCTGCATTTGAAATTGTGAACCTAGCTAATGATCGATTTTGTAGACTATATATAATGCTTACGAAGAAATTATAGAACGAGCGAGGTCCTCATCGTCTACATTTTGGCACTTATACAACCATGAACATAGGAGATAATATACGAAGTTGATCAATCCGACAACAGTGAGAACCCAAAACACATTATCTATCCTCCCTTCGTTGATATCATTAGGCAACCATGTCGTTGTTCGACGAAGTAAATCAACCACTGCAGTCCCCAAGAAAAACGCAATGCCAATAAACGTTCCCACCATTGCAGCTGCCAAGCTCTTAAGTGACTTTGGAAACTCTTGGTAATACAATGACACTTGAGCTGGGAAATGGAATGCTTCCGCAACACCCACGAGTGCAAGTTGTGGAACCATCCAAAACACTGACATTGGCACAACTGAATTACCAACAAGCTTGTGTGATCGCGCTATAGCAAGTCTTTTTGACTCAATCAATGCAGAAACAGCCATGCTTGAAATGGTAAGAGCGTGGCCTACCCCTGTTCGTTGCAGAGGCGTGAGTGAGATGCCAGTAAGTTTTTGAAATGCTGGAAGAAGGAAACGGTCGAGTAGAGCTAGAGTAATAGAAGAAGAGAGCAAAATAAAGGTCGTCATGCTCCCAGCTGGAATTTCTATATGTGGATTGAGATGACGGTCCACGGCTAGAGCTTGGAGTACTACAAGGCCCATCAATACGGTTATGGGGGTGTTCAATAGTATACCAGTTGACCAAAGTGGTGAAATTTTGATTAGGGTTTTGAGATCTTCTACTTGTTGTACTGTGCATAGGTTCCATGGTTTTCTGATGACACCATCCGAGGTAGTATCTCCCTCGGTCACTAGAGCTGCATGGTTCAGGAACCTGTACCATATCGACAGGTTAGAGTTTCTTCTAAACAACGTAACTTTCTCATTTGTGAACAAACCACTTCTGTTTTTAGTATTAACTTTGTAACTTTCTTAATTAAATGGGTGACCTTAATGATCAAAGTTGTAAACTTGGAGTGAATAGGTTGAAAAAGACTTGTGCATAATGACTGAAGAAATCTCTAGTATTTGAACAATGACTTGAAAAAATCATGACGTGGCAATGCAAAAAAGTCATTTTTGGGATGGCTCTTACTTGAGGCTATTTGTGGGAGTAGTTTTAGTTATCTTTGTTTCTTTGTCTCTTGGCCCTTGCATGTAATCTTCGCTCTTTGATGACAACAAGACTTTCCTTTTCCGGAATGCTGCTACTGCAACACAAGCCAACCCGATAAGTGGACCAGGGCCGGCTGCTCGTGGCTTTAATAGCCGATAATATCGTCTGCCCAACACAAACATCCCTAACCCAATTAGGTTAGCAGCAACACAGATACCATACCCAAGTCCCCAACTCACATTGTCTTCAAGATAAACGATCCCCACGCCACTAACAAGCAACCCTGCATACATGGTAAAGAAGTGCCAATTAATGAAAACCTGTTGGTCCTTCGGGTTGTCGAATTGATCTGCCCCCATTGCGGCTAATGTGAACCGTGTACCCGAAAGACCCAATATTGAAAGGGCTAGGCTACTGTACAAGATTGCCAGTTGACCATGCGATGGGGCCATGCAAAGATTTGATCTATTTTCGCACGGTGCAGGCTTTAACGAATCAATTGTCGCTGTTATGGTTAATAGTATTATGCCTACTGAGCATACTAGAGAGGAAACCAAAATGACTGTGAACGATCCAAGAAACGAATCAACGAATATGGCTCCAAGAATTGGGAAAAAGGAACTGGAACCCATGACAAAATTTGAAATCAGAGCTGCATCAATGCTTTTGATGTTAAACTCGTTAACTAGATAAACGATCATATTATTCATCCATCCTCCTGCAGCTAGTGTCAACCCCGCCATCGTTGCTACATTTGGATACAAAAGACGGTTTTCAGTTATTAATGATAATAATACATATACTTGTGTTTATAAAAATGCTAAAATTCGCGAAATCGAAGTTAATAGAGATACCTATGAGGAAAGGGAAGGTGATCCATCCACCTTTGGTGGATCCACTAAATGGTTTTGGTTCACAAATCATGGCTGCAATATTTTGCTAGTCAGGGTCTAGTGACTCAAGAAATAACGTGACCGTGTTAATAAATAAACTTTAATTAAGACAGTGATACTTTAAATTAAGTTTGTAATGGTGGATAAGTTTGATCCTGATTACGATATTTTGCTTCTCATGATTAGAATAATTAGATTTGGATTAACAAGTGAAAACTCTGTTCGACCAACTATATCTAGACCAAGACATACGACAACCGGATACGTTCTACCATGCTTGTTAAATATTAACAAGATGATATAGCGTATTGGACTAGAGTGTAATGATTGCGCATTCTTTAAACCGTGTTTAATTTTAAAGTGAGACATTTTTACTATGACAAAGAGAGTATATTGAAATTGAACCGTTTCTTTTCAGTTTTACAAAAATAAAATGACATTTCTATAGATATTAAATTTCAAAATTAATCGGCATTAACCCAAGAATGTATAACGTATCTTGATATTATCGTTTGTTGCAGTTTAATTTCAGTTCAATTTAAGTTTATTATTACATGTAAAATCCTTTGTATATCAGTAAAATTGATTTGGTGATTAATTTTATTCTTTTCTTCTTTGTCAATGAAGTTATTTGAAGAGGAGTTGTCTTTGAAGGTGGGTAAGGTGATCGACCGTCTAATACCACTGATTTACAGGGGCCTCAAAAAGTATGTATACATCAATATTGCTAAATTCAAAATATGTTAAAATATACCTAATTGTTTCAAAGTTGATTAGGTTGTAAGGAGAATTGATTTACTTAATAAACAATTAAGTATGTAGTAAAAAGTGGATGCTCACTTTTGTGATTGACGACTTTTTGCTGAGACCATTCAAAAATTCAGAGACGGTCTTAAGTATAAGCGTACATGTATGCATATATGTTCATATGGTCATTAAAAAAACTAATTACCCAAGTGGACTCTCTCTCTCTCTCTCTCTCACACACACACACACATATATATATATCTTTAATCTTTAACTACTTATAAAGTATCTCTACTTCACTTCTTAATCTTAAATTTTAACAACCCCTTTCAATAGAGGATAGGGTTCGGAGGAGAAGTGAGGAGAAGAGAATTAGCCAATAACAACGTGACATGTGTCACTATAATATTTCATTGATACTCCTCCACCTTTTTAATATTATATATCCACCCCTCCTACTTTTGTCATTCACATTTTTTATCTCCACCACCACCTTCTGCCAATTCCTGTTGCCGTTAATCACCGACCGATCGTCGGATTTCGATGACATAACGTAAAATGCAGTAAAAAATTTTTGCTTTAACATTTTTTATAATATATGAATGTAAAATGCAGTAACTTTTTTTTTTATTTTGCTTTGACTTTCTTTATTCAATGTGAATGTAAAATACAGTAAAGTTCATATGAATTGCACTTAAAAAGAAGTAGAGTTTTCTTTGTTTTTTTTTGTTCTCATTTTTTTAATATATGAATGTAAAATGTAACATGCTCACATGAATTGTAATTAATATGTACTAGTGTAAAAATGCAATGAAATTAACTACAAAAACATTTGATATAATGTGAAAAAGTAAAATGCAGTAAATTTTTCCAGATCTACTTTTTGTAGATCTAGATCTACTTTTTGTAGATCTACTTTTTGTAGATCCAGATCTAGATTTTCAGATCTAACTTTTCATATCAACATTTTCAGATCTTTATCCTCTTAAATCAACATGATGTGGTGATAGTATAGATGTTGACAATAAGTGGTGGTGGTTGTGGTGGCGGTGGTGGTTGTGGGCGGTGGCGATGGTGGTTGTGGCGACGACAGTGTAGCAGCGGAAGAAGGAGACGGAGTAGAGAAGAAGAAGATGGTTGGTGTTGGTTACATCCGGTGGTGGTTCAAGGTGACGATGGTGGTCACTTATGGTGGTTGAATGGTTGTAGAGATGATGGTGGTGGTTAGTTTTTGTAGAGAGAAGGTAGAGGAATGTTGTAAGAGAGAGAGGATTTGTTAGTTGTAAAATGAGAAGATGATGAAATATGAAAAGTAAGAGAATGGATGTATAATATTAGAAAAAAGGAGGGGTGTAAATGAAACATTATGATGACACATGTCGTATTTTTATTGGTCAAATTCCTTCTCCTCACTTCTCCTCATAATATACCTTCTCCTATGACCCTCAATCTTAAATAGAAGGAATAAACTTGAATGATTTATTTTACTTATCAATGTGGTACAACTTAATGTATACTATTCAAAACCAAATGAAAAGAGTTACTTCATCCCACATTGGTTTGTAAACACAATGTTTGGAGCTTTCTTTCTCTATATAATCATTATACGTCAAGTTTGATTCACATATTGCATTATAGATAAAGTAAAAATCTTTTTAAGTTTTTAATCTTTTTAATTAACTCTGATGTCATGCATTACCATTGTCGATACTAACTCGATATCATCTTGAATAAAAAACTTCCGTTGCATTGCACGGGTATACTACTAGTATATATATATATATATAGAGAGAGAGAGAGAGAGAAAGAGAGAGAGAGTTTGGATCAAATGAGAACACTTCAAAAATAAGAACGGTGAGAACACCTCATAAATGCACAACTAGCCAACAAAAATCATTAGATTCACAGTCATACATCTCAAATATGCAAATAAAAACAAATGCAGACTTCTAAAAATGCACAAAAATCGAAAAAAATGATTGATGCACGATTATCTCTATAATTGTGCATCAATCATTTCTTCGATTTTTGTGTATTTCCGAAAGTCCGCATCTATTTTAATCAATTTTTCTACACAAAAAATGAATATAATAGATTTGAACTTTCGAAAATACACAAAAATCGAAAAAACGATTGATGCACAATTATAGAGATAATCGTGCATCAATCATTTTTTTTCGATTTTTGTGCATTTTTAGAAGTGTGCATTTGTTTTTCTTTGCATATTTGAGATGTATGACTGTGAATCTAATGATTTTTGTAGGCTAGTTGTGCATTTATGAGGTGTTCTCACCGTTCTTATTTTTGAAGTGTTCTTATTTGATCAAATATCTCTCTCTATATATAGATGGCAGTACGTGGATTAATAAATAGATAAATAAGGGGATAATTAAAATGGGAAAGACAAAACTAGTTTATTAGACAAAATTATTTCAAATGAAGGGTGAGGTTCAAATGAGACTAAAATTTTGTGTGAGACTAAGAGAACGAGTGATATCATGCCACATGTACAAAGAGAATGTTCCATACTACAAAACCCATTTACCCCAAACATCAATTATCTCACAAACGACAAATCGAAAAATCATGAAACTTGCACCATAATTTTCAACGTTTTATCCTCTTCGATTTGCCGTCTCTCAAGGCATACTTCCGACGAAATTTTTTTTCATTTTTTTGGTGGGTTTCATATGTTATTAACACATTTGTTAGAGTGTTGCATTTAGGGTCTAGGGTTTGGGGTTTAGGGGTTAGGGATTAGGGTTTATGGTTTAGGGTTTGGGTTTTGGGGTTTCGGGGAGAAACCCCAAAACCCAAACCCTAACCCCTAAACTCCAAACCCTAAACCCTAAACGCTTTATAAAACTCTAAACCCTAAATCATACTAAACCCTAAACCCTAATAAACCCTAAACCCTACTAAAACATAAGATCTAGACCCTAAACCATGAACCCAGCTAAATCCTAACTCTAAACCCTAACCATGACCGTAAATAAAATGTACAATCAATCACTAACACATGTGTTACTAATTTATAAAACCCACCAAAAAACCAAAAAAAATTTTTTTATCGAAAGTATGTCTTGAGGGACGGCAAATCGAAGAGGATAAAACGCTGAAAAATATGGTGCAAGTTTCATGATTTTTCGATTTGTCGTTTGTGAGATAATTGATGTTTGGGGTAAATGGGTTTTGTAGTATGGAACATTCTCTTTGTACATGTGGCATGATATTATTGGTTCCCTTAGTCTCACTCAAAAATCATGGACTCATTTAAACCTTACTCTTTAAATGAATGCAATCTTTGTCTTTTCGAAGAATAGTTAATCAAGTGGTTGGGATGTCTAATTGTTCAATGATATTAATAAAGTGGGATTCATATTCATATTCACATATAAGTAAAAAAATAAAGGCATTTTAAGCATCAATAATTGTGTAAATTCTTTCAATAAAATACAAGTCAAATAATTATCATCTCATATACTATACGTTAAATAAGATAAGAGCATCTTATAAGCTTTTTCATTATGTAAACTATTCGAAAAGAAAAAAATCTATGCAACTTGTTCAATCTTAACCGATTAAAGTAATAGGTTCAATTATTTTATCAAACAAACAAGCCCAATCTTAATCAATTATAAGTAAGCCCAAACTTTTTTCAAACATAGAAGCCCAATCTTAACCAATTATAGTAAGCCCAAATTTTGCTCAAACAAATAAGCCCCATCTCAATTCTCAATCAATTAAAGTCAGCCCATATTGTTCAAACATACCAGCCCAATTTTAACCAACTATAAGTCTATAAGTAAGCCCAACTTTTGTTCAGTTGAAGAAAAAAAAATAAGTTCAATTCTGGTTCAAGTAAAAAAGTCATTAAGAGTAGCATGAAATTTAATACCAAATACAGGGACATGCCAATCCATGATAGTGTTAGAAACACCTATCTTTGAGCGTTATTCATTTACGCAGTATCACATCTCGATTTCTCCGTTTTACACGCAAACCAGATTGAATCACATAACCATTCACCGCAGAGGATTCCGATTTATAGTTTGACTTTTATCATACTAGGCCTTAATAATCTGTTTCCCAACTCACCTGATGCGGCCAATTTGCCACCTCTAGCTTTTTTACATGTTTGACATCTAAACTTGGCTACATGACCTTTACGTCAATCATACGCATCACTTATTTTCGTTGATGGGTGACGATTGCATTAAAACGAATGAATTATCTAGCTATCAAGATCAACATATTCCTAGTGACCCATCATATATTTCTTCTTGATTGCAGACCATACAGCAGCACCACTTCCGTCACATACGGTTTGCACTTTTGTGGACCTTTTTAGTTTGCTTTCTTTTTGCCCAAAATATGAATATAACCCTACAGCAAACTGCACGGATACTTATAAAACTTGAAGGATCAAGCATTAAATAATGTTCTTTTTTATTTTTGTGCCTTTGCAGCAAACTGCATATATATGCTTTCCCCAAATTAACAACACATTTTTATTAAGATAATCATCATTTTTTGGTAACTATTAGCAGTAGCACCAATGGACCAGTTACCAGTATATAGAATGGTCCACTGTTGACTGTTCCTCAGAATTATATATTCTAACTCGTATTATGACCTTAAAGTTCAAGTCACATCTCGATCCAGATCATGATTCCAGATATTGAACATACAGATAATATATAGACGTTACCTTCACTTCAAACAATTAACTGCATTTGCATACACAGTGTGTATATAACAATATATGTATATCACTTTATCAAGGAGTAGAACTAGCTAGTGAGTTCCTCTTTTTCGACATTTTGGTACTTGTACAGCCTTGCACATACCAAAAAATATCCAAAGTTGATCAACCCAGCAACAGTGAACGCCCAATACACATTATCCATCCTCCCATCATTAATTTCATCCGGCAACCAGCTCGTTGTATTTCGTATAAAATCAACCACTGCACTACTCATATAAAACGCTATCCCAATAAGCACTGACACCATGGCAGCTGCTGTGCTCTTAAGTGACTTTGGAAACTCTTGGTAATATAACGACACTTGTCCAGGGAACATAAACGCTTCTGCAACACCAACGGCTACTAATTGTGGAGCTATCCAAAACGCTGACATTGGAACAACTGAATTGCCATGAAGGTCGTGGCTTCGAGCCACAGAAAGGCGTTTTGACTCGACTATTGCTGAGATGGCCATGCTTGAAACAGTGAGAAAATGACCTGTCCCTATCCGTTTTAGAGGTGTTGGTGAGGTTCTTGTTAGTTTTTTAAATGTGGGAAGATGAAAACGGTCGATTATGGCTAGAGAAACGGAAGTGGAGATCATAACAAAGACCATCATGCTCCCGGCTGATATTTGGAAGTGTGGTCCAATATGGCGGTCCATGGCCAGAGCTTGGAGAACAATTAGGCTCATTTGGGCGGCTATAGGGGTGTGCAAGAGTATACCAGTTGACCAAATTGGGGAGATTCTGATTAGGCTTTTGAGATCTTCTACTTGTTGTATTGTGCATAAATTCCATTGTTTCTTGACGGATCCATCTGAGTTGGTGTCTCCTTCTGACACTAGAGCTGCATGGTTCAAGAACCTGCATCGTATTAATAAGTTACTCACACATGCCTAGCAAATAAAATTTTTAAACTGACACTAGAAGGGTGTCATAGTGATGTACTCTTCACTAGATCAATTTAAAGTAAAATTTTATAAACACCATTACCTTCTATTCAATGAGTATTATATATTTGGTTGGTGAGGCCAACTTGCCATTGCATACTAATATTCTACTTAAAAATATAAACTATGATATTAATTAAAAGATTTCATTAACAAATTGTAAAGATCACATTATTAGCACAAATATTATTTTAATTGACATGATTACAGGAGCATAACTAAAATATAGTACTAGATTAGTTGCCTTAGTATACAGTTAATAGTTTTAAAAGTTCTAACATATACATACAGTACACAGATATATACACAAACTATTATACATTCAGTCCCAACTAAAGGAGCTAGTCCAAAATGACCTTTTTATTATAGAAACTATTTTAGAACTTACTTGAAGCTATTTGTTGGAGTTTTTCTAACCACCTTGGCTCCTCCAGCCTGCAGCACTTGACAATAATCTTCACTCTTTAACGACAACAAAACTTTTCTTTTGCGGAAAGCTGCCACTGCAACACGAGCTAGCCCAGTAAATGGACTGCCTTGTGGTTTCAGTAGCCGATAATATCGCTTACCAAACACAAAAACCGCTAATCCAAACAGGTTTGCACCAACACATAAAGCGTATCCTAATACCCAACTCACATTGTCTTCGATATAAACTATCCCCACGATACTAACAAGTGTCGCAACATACATGGTACAAAAGAACCAATTAAAGAAAACCCCTTGGTGCTTTGGGCTGTCAAATTGATCAGCGCCCATTGTAGCTAACGTAAAGCGTGTACCTGCCACCCCTATACAAGGAAGAGCCAAACTCGTGTACAAGATTGCTAGTTGAGCTTTTGATGGGCCCATGCAAAGACTCGAGTCGTTTGCACATTGTGCCGGTCTTAGTGAATCAAGTGTTGCTGTTAAGGTTAGTAGTAGTATGCCCACCAAAGACGCAAGTGAAGAAAGTAAAACAACCAAAAATGACCCAAAAAACGAGTCAGCAAGTATGGCGCCGATAATTGGGAATAGGCTCATGCAACCATTAACAATGGTCGCAATTTGAGCAGCGTCGATGCTTTTGATATTGAACTCATTTATTAGATACACTATAAGATTACTCGACCATCCTCCTCCAGCTAGTGTCAAACCGCCAAAAGTTACTACATTAAGGTAAAATTAACGATAGTGTCAATTACATTACATTATACACACACACACACACACACACCATAAACTCATAATTCCAAAAACATGAATACATACATATGAGGAAAGGGAAGGTGATCCAGCCTCCTTTGGTTGGTGCACCAGTTGGTTGAGATTCTGCATCCATGACTGCACCTTATTGCTTACCCAAACTTAAATTCAAAAATGTGTTACAAAATATGTGTATATTTTGGAGGTATATAAAGCAGACGTTTGCAGTGGTAGGTCCATCTGATATGAACATGTTGGCATGGCCTTGTTAATATTATTAGACGACTCGATCGTAAGAATAAGTGAATAAAATCTATAATAATTAGTTTGGTAAGTGTAGATATGATTACGATATTTTATTTTTAAAACTTTAAAACAAATATATGGAAAGATTACCCATTTTAAATGCATGTCCTCGAGCTCAAACACCCGCCGGATACGGTTGTACTCTCAATACATTCAAATTACGTAAAAAGAAAGTAGAATCGCCCTCCTTGGTTAGAATATTCTAGCTCCGCCCCTACAAACACCCTTAGACTTAGTTTAGAATCATGAACAGTAAACTTCCATAAGATAGTCTAAGTGATATGAAAGCAATTTGTAAATAAGATATGTTAAAATCTGGACCATTATATATTTTGGGATAAATTAGTAGTGGGACATATCATTTGGTCAGAGTAATGGTTGGTTGCCAACGACTTTGATGTTAACAGACGTTGAAACAATATATACACGTGTTTTATTATATATAGACTAAATTTGTTCTTTAAGCAAGAACAGATCAAGAATAGCAGATTACAAGATTATAATAATTTGAGAACAGAGGAATTAGAAACAAGAAATCAAAGGTATCACTTCTTAAACTCATCTGATATCTCTCCTTGATTGCATGAGATATAGTAGCACCAGTTGTGTTAGGGTCGTCTTTGAAAGTGGGCAAGGTGATCGACCGTCCAATGTCTCAAATTTACATGGGCCTCAAAAACATGTGTGTATGTGTATGTTGTACGTATGTTATTTGATAAATTGTTTGATTGATAATTAATAAATTAAAAAATGAACGTGATTGTATCTAAAATGATAGCCATACAAAACAATTTGTTAGTTTTTAATATTGCATTTCATAAATATAACTTAGTTTTGTATTATAAAGCCTCATTTTTGTGAAAACTCATAGATGACTGTTTGTGTCACATATGTTTTGCAATTTTATGGACCTTTTGCGTTCTTTTCGCGAAAAACTGGTTGTTTTCTTCTCGTAAAGAACACTTGAAAAACACATCAATGAAGCAGTCAGCCAGCAGTTGACCGTAAATTCAAGTCACTTCTCCAGGTTTTTACAAAATTAGACCAGATTACATATATTGAACATACAAATAATATAGTACAAGTTTTCTTCATGTATACAGTATATATATTTATAACTTTATAAGTGTCTATATCACTTACCTAGCTTAAGTTTAGAACTAGCTATTGAGCTCCTGTTTTTCGACATTTTGGTACTTATACAGCCCTGAACATACCAAAAAATATCCAAAGTTGATCAACCCAGCAATAGTAAATGCCCAATACACGTTATCCATCCTTCCATCATTAATACCATCAGGCAACCAACCTGTTGTATTTCGTATAAAATCAACCACTGCACTACTCAAATAGAACGCTATCCCAATAAGCATCGACACCATTGCAGCTGCAGTGCTCTTAAGTGACCTTGGAAACTCTTGGTAATATAGCGATACCTGTCCAGGGAACATAAACGCTTCTCCAACGCCAACAATTACTAATTGTGGGACCATCCAAAATGCTGACATTGGCACAACTGAGCTGCCATGAAGGTTGTGTGATCTAGCTATAGAAAGGCGTTTTGACTCAACTATTGCTGAGATGGCCATGCTTGATACAGTCAGAAAATGACCGGTTCCTATACGTTTTAGAGGTGTTGGTGTGGTTTTTGTTAGTTTTTGGAATATGGGAAGAAGGAAACGGTCAATTACTGCTAATGCACCAGAAGTGGAGATCATAACGAAGACCATCATGGTTCCGGCTGAGATTTGGAAGTGTGGACCCATATGGCGGTCCATGGCTAGAGCTTGGAGGACAATTAGGCTCATTTGGCAGGCTATAGGTGTGTGCAAGAGTATACCAGTTGACCAAATTGGGCTGATTCTGATTAAGGATTTGAGATCTTCCACTTGTTGTATTGTGCATAAATTCCACGGTTTCTTGATGGATCCGTCTGAGTTGATATCGCCTTCTGTTACTAGAGCTGCATGATTTAGGAACCTGTACAATATCATTCATAAGCTAATCATTATTGGCATTCTTTATTCGTTAGTTCACAAATCTTTCGTGTGCAACTAAAGCATTTGAACTATTTTTCATGAAATATGGCTTTATAGTATGATCTCGTTTGCAGTTGATCATTGAGTCGGAACCTTAACTCACTAAATCGTAGAAACAGAAATTTGGACCAACCTAATTAAACTGGTTCAGGTAGGGCTACGAAGTGAGAACCTAAACCAGTGTAGTCCTAAACGCAATGTGAACCACGCAACCACGTATTCTGAACTGACTTTTAGGAAATGGGGAGCTTGGAAAACGAAATAAAACCCGGACCAAAACTCAAAAACATATAAATAAGGATTTGTTCCCGTTTTTACTCGATTTATATATCAAGTTCTGTTTGAGATAGTGAGATTCTGGGTTGGGATTTCGGTTTCTTTTGTTTTCACACATTTGGGTAGTTTCAAATGGAACAGAGCATGGCTCATTCATAGCTTCAAACTTACTGCATCATAAAATGATTATGGAGTGTGTTTCCAATCATTTTAATTTTGCTTCAATGCTAGGTTTTTTTCACTCAATCCTTGCAAATACCTTTGAAGGTGACACTACTAGGATGTCATTCCTTACATTAATTAACTACTGATAATAAATTATGTAACATATTCATTATATCATTATTAAGAATATAAAATTCCATTGATTAGTTTCATAATCATTATGATGATATGATATATGAACACAACTATTGTTGGTCCTTTTTGGTGGTTGGTGAGCTCAACTTGCTATTTAACTATCTTATTTAAAAATATATATAATAATAATTGGCAAGAAGAAAGAAAAAGAAAAAAAAAACATGTTTTGTCATCATATCAAATAATTACAAAAATAATTTAACTGATATGATTACGAGAGCATAAAACATAATTGATATGACTACATTTTTTAGTCAAATGGATAATTGCATGAAATAATCTAATTTAACTAATTAACATGACAGAGCATAAATAAAATATAGTTGATTAGTTATTTCAGTGTATGATCTATAGTTATAAAAGTTCTAAAATAAGCATACCTATTTTAATTATCTAAATCATAATCTAATTTAAATGTATTATATTAAAAGCTTACTTGAAGCTAGTAGATGGAGATCTTGTGTCCACCTTGGTTCCTCCGGTTTGTGGCACTTGCAGATAATCTTCACTCTTTAAGGACAACAAAACTCCTCTTTTCCGAAAAGCAGCCACTGCAACACAAGCCAGCCCGGTGAACGGGCTACCTTGTGGTTTCAGTAGTCGATAATATCGCTTACCAAACACAAAAACCACCAATCCAATTAAGTTACCCCCAACACTTAAAGAGTATCCTAATACCCAACTCACGTTGTCTTCGATATAGACTATCCCTACGACACTAACAAGTGTCGCAAGATACATGGTGCAAAAGAACCAATTAAAGAAAACCCCTTGGTGTTTTGGGTTGTCAAATTGATCTGCACCCATTGTAGCTAACGTGAACCGTGTACCTGCCACTCCTATACATGGAAGAGCCAAACTCGTGTAAAGGATCGCTAGTTGAGCTGTTGATGGGCCAATGCAAAGACTCGAGTCATTTGCACATTGTGCCGGCCTTAATGAATCAAATGTTGCGGTTAGGGTGAGTAGTAGTATTCCCACCAAGGAAACTAGTGAAGAAACCAAAACAACCAAAAACGAGCCAAAAAACGAGTCAGCAAGTATGGCCCCGATAATTGGGAACAGGGTCATGCAACCATTGACGATTGTTGCAATTTGAGCAGCGTCGATGCTTTTGATGTTAAACTCGTTGATTAGATAGACGATAAGATTACTCGTCCATCCTCCCGCTGCTAGTGTCAATCCCCCAAAAGTTACTACGTACATTCGAATAAAAATAGGAATATTGTCAGTTATATTAGTCAACAGATATTCAATAAACTACCATTTTTAACGAGACTTGAACTCACAACGTACCAAGAGGGGCGGAGCTAGGAAGTCTACGTGAACGGGGCAAAACAAAATTATTTTGTGTTTCTTTATAGTTTTGAGGGGGCAAAATTTACAATTTCCATTGATACATTAAAAGAAATTCTTTATTGCGTAATTTCGAAATTTTGTGGGGCAGCTAAATTTTGTGACGGCAGCTACCCCCGCTACCCCATTCTAGCTCCTAGCTCCGTCCCTGCGTACCAACACAATATAATTAACATACCTATGAGGAAAGGGAAGGTGATCCAGCCACCTTTGGTGGGTGCACTAGTTGATTGTTGCTCTGCATCCATGATTGCAACTTTTTTGCTTCCCCTGCTTCTACTGATTCAAGAAGTCAGAATGTGTTTGTGTGACACTTAATTTTGTGGATATTTTGGGGGTAAATATAGAAAATGTGTGGTAGGGCCATATGCTATGAATATGTTGGCATGGGCTTCTTTGTTTTATTAGAAGACTAGTAATGAGTGAATGATTAAGGGGTTGTTTAGTTGTCAACAAAACTTAGTTTATTGTTGTTAATATTAATAATAGTTAGTTTGGTAATTGTAGATATGAATCTGATATTTTGATTTTATATTTATAATATCAAATTTTTAAAAAGGATAACTGACCTTCTAACGTTCCACACTACATATCTAATAAACAATAAGATAGAAATAAATCGTGTGAGACACTCTTACGACAATGTATGGTTATGAGAATCGAGTTCATGATCTCGGTTAATCTGCGTAACATGTATCACACCAATGGGTTACAATAACCTTTATCAATTACTCACATTTTAATTATGTTATCAAACCTTTAAGTTGAATTACTTAATTTGAAAACAAAAGATACTGCAAAAACCCTTAATTTACTATTTTAGATTCTTAACAGCAATTTGAATTTAGATAAGTTAATCACTTTTTAAAACTTATATTTAAACATCCTTAAATAAGATATTTTAGAATATGGACCATAAATTACTTTTGGAGATGAATTAGCAGTGGGACATATCATTTGGTTAGAGTTATGGTTGGCCGCCATTCACATCAATGATGTAAACATTATGCTAAAAGATAAACATTTTATATAACGAGAATAATGATAATGATACTCTCTTCATGTATAAATTTCATAAATAATCATCTCTACTACGTATGATTTATTAAAATTCAGTTCCACCCTTTATAATTTAGGATAGACGGCATGTACATCTAACTTTTGTTTTCTGGTGCTGAAAATATTTACTAATTCTGAATAGGATTAATTGTTTCATTATGTATTTAATTTTACTTTTTTTATTATTGTATGCAATCAACTTTCAAACGTTCTATATACGTATCGAACTTTCAAAAATGTCTATTGTATTGGGTGACATGCTCAGCAGGTAGCCGGTTTTTCTGTGTTTGCAACCAAATGCCACGTAGGATGACAAATCAGCGCCACGTCAGCATGACCGGTGCCACGTCAGCAAACAGGTCACCCGATACATACAATAGACATTTTTGAAAGTTCGATACATACAATAGAACGTTTGAAAGTTGGTTGCATGCAATAGTAAAAGAGGTAAAGTTAAATACATAATGAAACAATTAACCCTTCTGAATATATTGAAACATAAAGGACTAAAAATGTAAATAATTTTCTAACGTAATGTGAAACGAGACCAACAGATCATATTTGAACCAATGAAATCCAAAAGAAAAAAGAAAAAAAATAGAAGATCCTTTAACTCGCCGTTAATTGGAGGTAAGAATTTTTTTTAATAATAGGGTATTTTGGGAAAGGCTTTGTAGTTATGGTGTTTTCTTGTTGCATGTTATATAAATAGGTCTCCTGCAATGTGTGATTGCGGACCATTAATCTATGGTCCGCAAAATGAAAATGAGAACCATGTTAATTGGATGATTGTCAAGATAGATGGTAAGTGGTAAAAGTCATGGGTGTCCTTTCTATTTTGCGGACCATCGTGGTTCTCATTTTCATTTTGCGGACCATGAATTAATGGTCCGCATTATCACATTGCGAGAGACCTATTTTTATAACATACAACGAGAAAACATCATAACTACGACTCTCTCGAAAAACCCCTTTATTAAAAAAAATCCTGGAGGTAGCGGCGCGAGGAGTTAACGAACCGAACATGCTGCAACCTAGGGATCATCAGGTAGAATCTTTAAATAAAAAGACTTCAGGATGTCCTATACGGAACCAATCGAAGGAGATAAGAAGATATAATAAATTGAAGTTAAAAGTACGCTAGAAGTGACTTTTCGGCGTTAATGGGCCATTAACGTTGAAAATGTTGGTTCCACTCCCTTTTTGGAAACTGCATACAAATTACCATTATAACCAATAATAATAAGGTATCCACTTATGTATAATTCTTTTATGTAACTTAATCAAATTTATTTATTTTCTTTAGTTTCACAATTTTATTGACATTTTTTTTGTATCATTAGAACTTCGATTAGGTAGGTGGCTTGGGATTATGGGCAAACAATTAGCAATAAAAGTAAACGTGTACGAAAAACGAATTTAAATAAAAAAAATATGTCTAGTTTATGATTTTCGAGCAATATATGCTTAGTCAGTGATTGTGAATGTTTAAATAATTAATTACTTTTAATAAAAATACCGGTCATAAGTCAAATATACATGCACAAAAAGTCATCTTATGATGATCTTATCC